>CM077024.1:38582766-41477766 GCA_039090855.1 Macrothele yani | reverse complement strand
AGTATCTAAGACTACATTTACAGTTAATTAGTCGGTTGATAACAAATTTCTTCCAAATGCGCTCTCGAACCTCTCCTGAACTTTAAAGTATTTAACTCTATACTGCACATACGAACAGTCAGACCATTCTTTATCAGAATTTTGAGAAGCTCTTTCGAACCCTGCATGAACTTTTCAGTATTTAACACTACACATATGAGCAGTTAGGCAGTTGTTTACCAGCCTTTTGATATGCGCTTTCGAACCTTCCCTGAGCTTTCCAGTATTTAACACTTAACACTCCACATATGAGCAGTTAAAACAATTGTTTGCCGACCTTTTGAGATGCGCTTTCGAACCTTACCTGAACTTTCCAGTATTTAATACAGAGGTACAACTACACCATCGGGATCAGAGGAAATGCTATCCCACACTCACCAACCCGCTTTGCTAGCGTGATGAGTTATGGTCAAACCCCTCCAAAATGACTTCACAACTTAAATCTTGGCCCTCAGTCTCCGGCAGCTGGAATGTGCCTGGCCAAGGCAGCGGCCAGTGCGACATGAAGGCAGAGGGTGATAAGAATCACCGGAGGACCGGACAAGGCTGCCATTTGATGCTGACCTTGGCTACTTACAATGGACGCTCCCTATCTTCTGATGCAAGGCTTCTTGAATGGAAGAGGAACTAAAAAGGATCAAGTGGGACATCGTCGGGCTAAGTGAGGTAAGGAGAAAAAGAGAAGATCTCATTGAACTGAAACGTGGACATCCCTTCTACTATCGTGCGACAGATACTGGCAGAACTACTGGTGTTGCCAAGGCAGCGGCCAGTGCGTTTATCAAATTTACAGTTACAAGGTTTATCAAATTTAGAATTTGATAAACCTTTCTGACAAAATTTTCTGGCCTTTAAAAGGGCCTTTGTCTTTTTTTTTTTTTTTTTTTTTTGTTCCTCTCTCTTCGTCTATAACATTTCTGTCCTGTACCTTCATGCTTCAGTTTCTTGTTTTATAATAAACAAGAAACTGAAGCATTAAGTTGTAGAAGTTGAAAGTTCCTCAGACAGAGCTGCACGACTCGTTATCCAACTCTCGAGAAGATACCAGGCTCAGATTATTCAAACTTATGCACCCACCACAAGTCATCCTGAAGAAGAAATTGAAGAATTTTATGAGGAAATTCGTCATCTAAATAATAAAGGCAAGCAGCACTTATAATTATGGGAGATTTCAATGCAAAAATAGGGCAACAGCAACAGAATGAAACTTCAGTAGGTAAATTCGGCCACGGCAACAGAAACCAGCGTCGAAATACTCTCGTACAGTTTGCAGAGGCAGAAGGGCTTTTCAACATGAACTCCTTTTTCAAGAAAAAGCACACAGGAAATGAACATAGAGACAGCCAAATGGGACGACAAGTGAAATTGATTTTATTATGTGTAACAAAAAATTCGTTATCGAAGACTGCAGTGTGCTAAACAAGTTCAACACAGGTAGTGACCATAGATTGGTGAGATGTAAGATGCACATCAACACTAAACTCGAACGTGGCAAGCTCATAAGACAAACGAAATGTATTGACATAACCAATCTTAAAAAACACCATAATACCTTCAAATTGGAACTGAAGAACAGATTCTCTGCTTTAGAAGGCCTAACATCGGAAGAAGTGGATATTTCTGAAGTTAACAGAAAAGTAACCCAAGCTCTTATGGAAACAGCAACAAAATTAG
This sequence comes from Macrothele yani, assembly GCA_039090855.1. NCBI lineage: Eukaryota > Metazoa > Arthropoda > Arachnida > Araneae > Macrothelidae > Macrothele > Macrothele yani. The sequence continues at coordinate 41,476,053 of CM077024.1, read as the reverse complement.
CTGGATCTAAGAACTAGTAGCATGTGAACAAATTATTATCAGGAAAAACCAAAATGTTGATGCAAAAAAGAAGAGAGATGAGGACAACTAAAGAAGATGTGACTTCCAAAGTGGAATATATAGAGCTATGCAAGACAGTAAGAAAAAGTATCACTGAAGACGTAAGAAAATCCAACTGTGAACTAGTGAAGAAAGCAATTGAAAACAACCAAAGCCTAAAGATAGCAAAGGGACATCTCAGTAAGGGAAGAAAACAGATTATGGCACTGAGAAAAGAAGATGGTTCTGTAACAAGAAACAGAGGCGAAATTTTGACAAGAGTGAAATATTTCTACTCCAAATTATATGAAAGGGATAATACATGTACTCCAGACATCATGAAAGGTACCAGTGTCAGAGTTCTTCCAGTCCTCCTAGCAGAAGTTACACATGCAATCAAGAACACGAAGCGGGGAAAAGCTCCAGGAGAAGATGGAATTACTGTAGACATCATACAAGAAGCAAACGGAGAAATTGAAACAGTACTCGCCCAAGTTTTCACTTGATGCCTTAATGAAGGAAAGATTCCTGAGGATTGGAACAACGCTACAATGATCCTGCTACATAAAAAAGGTGACATTGAGGATCTCAGGACTACAGACCGATTAGCCTCCTACCAGTGGTTTATAAAACCTTCACTAAAGTTCTTTTACACCGTTTGAAGGTAACCCTGGACATGGCTCAACCGAGAGAACAAGCTGGATTCAGGAGTGGCTACAGCACAATAGATCATATCCATGTACTGAGAGAACTAATTGAAAGAGCGAGGGAATATGAATTTTCATTGTGCATGGTTTTTATCGATTATGAAAAGGCCTTTGATTCAGTGAAACCATCAGCAGTTACAATGGCTTTGAAATCCTGCGGTATTGAAGATGCATACATTAATATTATTAATAACATCTATGAAAATGCAAGTGCAAAGATTCGGCTGTTTGGAAATGCAACACACATTAAATTTGTAGTGAGACAAGGTGACACCATATCTCCCAAGATCTTTAATGCCACATTGGAAAATGTCTTTCAATTACTGAAATGGGAAAACAAAGGGATAAAGATTAATGGAGATTATCTAACCCACCTTCGTTTTGCTGATGGCATAGTCATTTTTGCAACTACCCCATCAGAGCTGCAGAGTATGATCCAGGAACTTGCTGACAAGAGTAAAGAAGTGGGATTAAAAATGAACTTTCAGAAGACAAAAGTGATGTTCTATGCTTTTACAAGAAATGATGATTTAGCGATTGATGGAGAAAAGCTGGAGATAACAGATACGTACGTTTATCTTGGACAGTAGATATTAGGTGAGGGTCACATTGATGAAGAAATTAATCGGCGTATAGAACTTGCCTGGAAAGCTTTTGGAAGAAACAGCATAATTTTCAAGAGCAATATGCCATTATGTCTTAAAAGAAAAGTGTTTGATCAATGCATCCTTCCAGTGCTTACGTATGGTGCAGAGACGTGAACCTTAACTAAAAGAGACCTACAAAGGCTGCAGACAACTCAAAGCAGTATGGAGAGGTGCATGCTTGGTGTAACCAGGAGAGATAAGAAGAGGAACTCGTGGATCCGAAAAATGACATGAGTGGAAGACATCATGATCAGAGTTAAATCCCTGAAATGGCAATCGGCCGGACATACTGCCAGAAGGACAGACCATCGATAGACAGCCGAAATTTTAGATTGGATTCCAAGGGACCGGAAACGACCTAGAAAAAGACCACATGGCAGATGGGTGGATGAAATTCGAAAGTATGCGGGAGTGAAATGGAGGAGACTGGCACAAGACAGACCGTTGTGGAAGAGGCTTGGAGAGACCTTCGTCCAGCAGTAGATTGATAATGGTTGACAGTGATGATGATGATATGAGCAGTTTAGGCAGTTTTTTACCAGCCAGTTCCTAAATTTACCTGAACTTTTCAGTATTAACACTACACATATGAGCAGTTACATAGTTGTTTACCAGTCTTTTGAGATGCACTTTCGAATTTTCTCCAAACTTCCTAATATCTAAATTAATCGATTTAAAGAAGTGACTAATCAGTCGGTTGTTTAGAAATCTTTCGAGATCCAGTTGCAAATTTTATCTACACTGCTGTCTGTTGAAATGCAACACCGAGAAAGACCTGAGGTATTGAAGTCAGATATATTGGGTACATTACTTATGATACAAGACGTAATTGATCAGAAATGCAGACCTGTGGGTGATGTGGAACACACAATACTTTGTACCTTGTGTGCCTACCACGAGCGGTGATAATAGCTATAGTACACAACGTGACATCGACTGGAAGAGGTTCTGGATGTCCCACTGCGGAAAGTCATTCCATGAAGTATCGATTCGTACCCAAAGTTAATCTTGGGTAATTGGTGGTGGAGCCTGACGGGCCAGACATCGAGCTGCCGTATCCGACACTTGTTCAACAAGCGACAAATCAGGCAAACGTGCTGGACAAGGAGGACCTGGCAAACGTCGGGCATCCAGGAGCTGTAAGACATTCCGCCACATGTGGTCGGTCATTGTCCTGTTAAAAAATGGCACCGGGGACTGTCTTCAGATACAGGAGCATTTCAACCTCCACAACTTCCGTGATGTACCGCTGGCTGGTCATGGTTCTTGTGATGCGTAGGAGACGGGAACGTGAATGGAGACCAGCAGCGCACCACACCAGAACGCCTGCTAACCCGTACAACGCTGCATAATGCATGCATCCAGCAGCCGTTCACCACCGTGTCGCCGTACAGGGACACGCCTATCATGGGTAGTTGGGTTGAACCGCCGCTCATCGGGAAAAGCTATGCGCAGCTATTCATGACGCAAGTGTCTGCGTTCCTGCGACATTGCAGCTGATGACGTCTGTGCTTTGAGGTAGTCGACGTAACGGATGGCGAACGGCGAGAACTCTCTGAAGCAAACGGCGAGGGACAAAGCTTGCAGACAACTCTTGTGTGATGCAGACCTCTATCGTTGTGCTAACCCCCGAGAAGTGGCTGTTCGTTCTGTCAACGCCGTACGGTGGAGATGAGGGTCTTACCGTGCGTTCTTCCGTCTCTGGGCACCAGCTCCCTCACGAAGGTGCGTCAGACCTTCCTCTTCCCACCACTGCCATAGTTGTATCACTATGCTCGCGTTTCTTCCCACACGAGCAGTGATGCCGCCAAAAGGAAATCCACTTTTCCCGATTCCAACTCATCGGCCTCGCTCAAATACCTTCAGCTGTACGTGTGGCTCTGGTCTTCTGCTGCTGCGGGACCTACTCACTTACTACCACTACCTTACTGCCACAATTCCCGCGAATCGACTATGGCAACTTACATGTGATCATAGGTAGAGGATTTTAGGAAGAGAGTGTCTGACCCCAGGTCTTAAACAACCCTTAGAAATAGGAAGCTAGGAGATTTGGGCTAGAGTACCCGATAGGAAAGTTACACGGAAGCGAAGTAGAAAGGGGGAGGAAGACGCCCTTATTTATTACCGGGGTGGGGGGGGGGGCAGTACCCGGGGTCCGACCGCTTAACGTGCCCATCCGACGCACGGCGGATATTTAGTTGATCGAGCGTTCGTACCCACCTGGGATCGAACCTGAGGTCCTTTCCGCGGCAGTCATGAACGTTGTCCACTAGGCCACCCGCGGCCCAAAAATTTGCACGTGCTGTCATTGACCAATGACAATCGTGTATGATCATATGTAGATATGGCAACTGGCCCTGTGAGTCCTGCTTATATAGCTCCTGTGGGAAGGGTATACGAGGGCGTGACTAGCGCAAAACATTTGCATATGCGCTGCGATTGCAATTATTTGTACCTCGTCATGTGGCCTACTCCCGCCTGCGACTTTCAGTCCGACAGCACACATTTTTTTACAAAAAGCAGTGTATTTCGTCGCAAATAGAATGCAGTCATGGACGAGACAGGAGCAACCTTTAGAACGGTGCGCTTCCACCTAGCTCTTCACTCTCACTCTCACTTTCTTAGTACTTTTTTGCGTCAACAGATGGCACCATAGGTTCTTCAATATGTAGGAAGAAATCAGTTCTTTTTCCAGTTGCGTTACGACGCATGCAGATGTGAGTTGATTCCTGTTGATCTTATTTTTTCGTTTAATTTTGGCATTTATCAATCCCAATAAGCATCTATGGCTAGAAGGAGGTTCCCTTCCCTCTTTCAAGACCCCTGGCTTCAGGAAAGGCCCAAAACCAGCTCCATGGGACAGCCATGTTACCATTTCCTCATCAGGTACCTGAACCCGGGGCCAGCGTGGGTAATTAAGCAGAAGCTCGCGCCTCTGACCACTCACCCATTGGGGTATAGCATGGTCGATAATTTTATGTAGAAATAATGAAAACAGGTTTACAGAATAATGAATTGAATGGTTTAGAGACAGACTGGAAATAATAGGTAGCCAAAGATCTTTAAAAATTTTAAGATAATTTTTACTGTACATGACATATCTCGCAAACAAAAGTACAGTGTGTTTGCATATGAAGAGTTTGCTGCATTAAAATGACAAGAGGATTAGCTAGGGCACGATGGTGGAGGTTCAAACTTCCGACTATGTGACGCCCAGTCTACTATTTCATCGAGAAAATCTCGTTCCCGTGCTATTACATTACACACCTTAGAATGAAGACAAATCTAACCTGGCAATGTTATATATATATATTTTTTTTTTTTTTTGATTGGAGGTTTAACGACCACCGTGAGCAACTCAACGGGCTATAAGCAGTCGCCCGTCCCTAATTTAGGGTCACTGGTTCCAGGGAAGGGAGAGAGCCAGTGCCGTAAGACAAACACAACATCCATGCCTCACCGGGATTCGAACCCGGACCCCTTTCAGACGAATGATTAGAGGCCATCGCTTAGACCACTGCGCCACCGGGGCGGGGCGGCTGTTATATTTGGTCCTACTTTTATAAAATTGAATTAACACTTCAGAATTATCCGAACGATCCAAGATCTTGCTCTGCGTAAAAATCCATGACGCAACAATACACATACATTTTAGATAATCACATACATACCTCTTTTTTTTTTTTTTTTTTTTTGGTTGGATGTTTAAAGACCACTGTGAGCAACTCAGTGGGCTATAAGTAGTCGCCCGTCCCTAATTTAAGGCCACTGACTCCACGGAAGCCAGAGAGCCAGTGCCGTAAGAAAAACACAATATCCATGCTTCACCGGGATTCGAACCCGGATCCTCCCTGACTAACGATCAGAAGTCATCTCTTAGACAACTGCGCCACGCGGGTGGCCACATACATACATCACATAGATTATGTCTTCATACCTATTATACGTCTTCTCGTCCATTGTTTCGATCACGAAGACACACGTGGTTGGTTTCCTAAAGTTGCGCTAAAAAGCGGGCAAGATTGCACCACTTTCCCTGCGTTTTGCACTTTGCAAGACAAAAAATGGTGCGCCGCCCCGGTGGCGCAGTGGTCTAAGGCGTTGGCCTCTTATCATTCGTCCGTAAGGGGTCCGGGTTCGAATCCCGGTGAGGCATGGATGTTGTGTTTGTCTTACGGCACTGGATCTCTCCCTTCCCTGGAACCAGTGACCCTAAATTAGGGTCGGGCGACTGCTTATAGCCCATTGAGTTGCTCACGGTGGTCGTTAAACCTCCAATCAAAAAAAAAAAAAAAAAATGGTGCAAGTTAAGTGATTTCAAAGCACCACTTTACAGTGCAAGTTCCAAAATTGCTTGCACCACGTTGTGGTGTAAAGTGTCTGATATGGCACCATAATGTGAGGCAACGTTGAACCAAAGTTTTTAACAGTGTGAGGCATTACTGTGTCACTCTTTATTCACATGAGCTGTGACGTATATCTCTAAATTAGTCAATGTTTCTTTTATGAGTTTCTCTTCCAATGCACATAATATTAATCCTGCGTTATATATTTATTTCTGAATTTATAAGGAAAGTCGTAAGGAAATGCTCAGAATTTCCTTATACATCGATGAGCCATTACAATATGACCACCCCCAGCCTAGAGGAATAGGCGCGCATGGAGACCAAACGGCGGCGCAGGTGAAGTTAACAGAGTTGTATATATACAACCTGTGGACCGGCTTTTGGTTAGTGGAGTGTTCGGAGTCAGAATGGGAAACGCTGCTAGATTTATGGGAGTTTCATAAAAGACAAATTGCGGTGGCAAGGCGCCCCAGAGCTACGATTTCGAAAACGGCGTGGCTTGTTCATGTGTATAGTGGGTACGTATCAAAAGTGGTGCATAGATGGTCAAACGACGAACCGTTGTCCAGCCGTGTGTCGTCCGCAGCTCATTAATGCCAGAGGGGAGTGGAGACTGTCTAGCATTGTTCACAGCGACCGCATGCCACAGTGCGACGAATCACCCGCAGCTACAACAGTGGTGATCAGGGCAATGTGTCACAGCAAATAGTTCATCGCATCCTTCTGCGCATGGTCGACGGCTAGGCAGGCCCAGGTCCCCATGCTCACTGCACGTCATCGCTAACAACGCGTGAAATGGGCCCAAGATCATCGAGATTGGACCGAGGATGATTGGAAGAAAGTGGCTTGGTCTGACGAATCAGGATTCCTGGTGCACCACGTAGACGGCCGAGCGGCGATACGCCGATTTCAAACGGAGGCTATGGCCCCTGGATGCACTCTTGGGCGGAAACAGGCCGACGGTTGCGGTGTTGTACAGTGGGCGATCTTTTCTTGAGACACTCTAGGACCTATTATCCTAATAGCACAATTTTTGACAGCTGTCAGGTATCTGATCGTCGTTTCGGACCGAGTTCGCACATTCATGACAACTGTGTTATACCAACAGGATAATGCGCCATACCACACTGCCAGAGTCGTCAAGGAGTTGTTCGAGGAACATGCTGGTGACTTTCTGTTAATGCCCTGGCCTCCAAATTCACCTGACATGAACCCAATCGAACATTTGTGGTTTGACTTGGAAAAACGGGTTCGGGCTAAATCACCACAACCCCGAGACGTACGAGAACTAGAAGATAGAGGACCTGCTGTTGACATTATGGTACCCGAGGATACCTATCGCCACCTCATCGAAGGGATGCCTTGCTGAGTAGCCGCTGTTTTGCGGGCTAAAGGGGGTCCTATAGCTTATTAAGTAGGTGGTCATAATGTAATGGCTCATCAATGTATATTCTGGCAACGAATGACAGTAAGCTGGAGGTAAATAAAACCTCGCATTAGGAGGGGAAAAAGGGTGGGGATGCGAACGTAAGACTATTGAAATAGAATCGCATGTTATGTTCATATTACAAGAATCAAAGGCTTTCTTTGCGCCGAATAAGTACTGCTGCATGTTAACGAACGAATCATTGTTAATGTTATCATGGAGTTGTACCTACAAGCTGTATTTCGACAAGAGACGAAGGAATAAGAGGCAGTTTGGACAGTTACGTAAGTTGTTTTTAATAAAACGAAATCTCTCCGTATTCTTGTTCGTTTAATTGGTATAATGTTAATCTGACTGACTGCTATGACACAAACAACCTGTAAAACCACAAATCTAAAACCTTAACATATTATACAACTTCCTCCCTATTTCATTCGCTGTCTAAAGAGGATTGGTTGGCGCGACTCGCAGACATTTCCATGTACCGTGGCATTCTGTTGGTTGTTTTTGAAGGTTCGCTATGTCCAATGTCATCAATTGTTTTCCTGTACCCTTTCTTCACGAGACAATGTCACGCGCTTTATATTTTCCATTCCTCACTTTGCTGAAGAACTTTCTTTATTATGTTGCTAAGATCCTGTCAAAAAAAAAAAATAATACGTTGTATTTGTGTGTTTAAGCTGTTCAAATACATATATATATATTTTTTGATTGGAGGTTTAACGACCACCGTGAGCAACTCAATGGACTATAAGCAGTCGCCCGTCCCTAATTTAGGGTCACTGGTTCCAGGGAAGGGAGAGAGCCAGTGCCATAAGACAAACACAACATCCATGCCCGACCGGGATTCGAACCCGGTCCCCTTACGGACAAATGATCAGACGCCAGCGCCTTAAACCACTGCGCCACCGGGGCGGCTCAAATATTTAGAAATCTTAAAATTCCGTACTTCTGTGCCCTCCAAGACGTCCTCCAGTTGCTACACGAGTTTCCACTACCGGAAAAGGCGTTAACTTATCAGAAATGTGAGCAGGGGCGGATTGGCCCACCGGGACACCGGGTCATTTCCCGGTGTACCACTCGAGAAATGGTCCATTTTCCCGTATTCTGTTTTGTCAGTTTTTTTTTTTTTTTGGAACAAATCAATAATTAATTTTGGCACTTATGAATAATAATCGTTAACTTCATGTGAGCTTTATTTCTGTCTGAAAAGTTATTTCCTTTAAAAAAGTTTATACCTATCTGTCTTTCTTCGGCGTTTACTCTAAAATGGTTTAGAAAAATTCTCTGTACTTATGTGGGAAAATTGCTGCCGGACCAAGTACATCGCAATAAATTAAGATAAAACTAACTACAGCTCGAAGTAGGTTGTTGCACTTGTACCCCAGGGTCATTGGTATGCCCTACTCTCCTTTTGCAATCTTGAAGGAGGCACTAGTTTTGTAATCTTGGCCCATCATCCACACTCCCTTATCCAGCGACTAACACAGAGCACAAAGTGATCCTCTTGCAGAGATACTTTGAAATCTGTGTCCCACCCACATTTATCTTAAAAGAAACAACGATCTACCCGTACTGGTTCATGTGTCAAAATGGTGGCTCATTGATAAAGATAATGGGCAGACATAAAAAAGGAGTCACTCAATGATTAGTTACCAATACTATAGCGCATTAGGCGGCTCGTGACCAAATAAATATTAAAATTAATTGCATAGGAGAATAGCTATGTGGCATGTGCACATTTCAACTTTCAGAATAAAAGTTATGGTGATTTTGTTTGAAATGGGGTGTTCAAGAAACTTTTTTTTTCAAAACCAAATTTCTCAAATGAAAATAATTATCTGTTACGGCACTCATTTTGTGCGTGGTTCGATGTTACAGTCAATCATGGTCGGATTTTTTAAATTCTTTCACTGTTCAATTTTTGTTAAAGTTTATTCACAATTGCATTCGTTTTACGTTGCATACCAGTTCTCTTTCGTCTAGGATCTAACAGATTTCTTTTTCATGAGGGAATTCCTTCATCTCTAGATACGTGTGTTTTTACAATGGACCGGAAGACTTAAATTCCCGGCCTGGTTTAGTCGTCCCAATCCGCCCCTGAATTTGAGCCACTTTAACACGCCTCACAATAAGAAAATGTGTTGATTCCTACAGTGCAGGCTTCTTCGAGGTGTCACACTCTTAGAAAATGTGTTGATTCCTACAGTGCAGGCTTCTTCAAGGTGTCACACTCTTAGAAAATGTGTTGATTCCTACAGTGCAGGCTTCTTCGAGGTGTCACACTCTTAGAAAATGTGTTGATTCCAACAGTGCAGGCTTCTTCGACATGCCTCACTATAAGAAAATGTGTTGATTCCTACAGTGCAGGCTTCTTCGACATGCCTCACTATAAGAAAATGTGTTGATTCCTACAGTGCAGGCTTCTTCGAGGTGTCACACTCTTAGAAAATGCTTTAATTCCTACAGTGCAGGCTTCTTCGACATGCCTCACTATAAGAAAATGTGTTGATTCCTACAGTGCAGGCTTCTTCGAGGTGTCACACTCTTAGAAAATGCTTTAATTCCTACAGTGCAGGCTTCTTCGAGGTGTCACAGTCTTAGAAAATGTGTTGATTTCTACAGTGCAGGGTTCTTCGACATGCCTCACAATAAGAAAATGTGTTGATTCCTACAGTGCAGGCTTCTTCGACATGCCTCACAATAAGAAAATGTGTTGATTCCTACAGTGCAGGCTTCTTCGAGGTGTCACACTCTTAGAAAATCCGTTGATTCCTACAGTGCAGGCTTCTTCGAGGTGTCACACTCTTAGAAAATGTGTTGATTCCTACAGTGCAGGCTTCTTCGAGGTGTCACACTCTTAGAAAATGTGTTGATTCCTACAGTGCAGGCTTCTTCGACATGCCTCACTATAAGAAAATGTGTTGATTCCTACAGTGCAGGCTTCTTCGCGGTGTCACACTCTTAGAAAATGCGTAAATTCCTACAGTGCAGGCTTCTTCGAGGTGTCACAGTCTTAGAAAATATGTTGATTATTTCACAATGTGTAATACTTCGAGCTGCTCAGAGTAACAGTAGTACACTGAAGAGCAATTGAATTATTGACAGCTGGCGTTATGCAAATGCGGAGCTGTGGGCGGCCCTGTAAACGGAAACGACATGACGTATGCAGCGATCCGACAATATAAGGAGTGATGCGACGGGAATCAGTAAGAGTCGGACGCAGTATGGGTAAGACGAAGGATATAAGCGCATTTTATCGTGGGCAAATTATCGGGGCCTGACGAATATAGGTCACTCCATCTCGGAAGTCGTGCAGGAACTGGGATTTTCACGGCCACTGTGTTATGGGTGCACCGTGAGTACATCGAATCCGGTAAAACCATCCCTGCAAGGGCCAACTGCCGTGGACAACAGCGCGTGGATGAGCGGGGTCATCGTCGGCTAGCTCGCATTGTAACAGCGGATGGACGGGCCACAGTGCAAGAAATCACTCGGCAATTTAACGCTGGTGCACAATAACGTATAAGCAGCCACACCATCCAGAACCATCTCCTTGCTATGGGGTACAGAAGCCATCGTCCCACGAGGGTATCGCTTCTGACCGCACATCACAGGGTGCAAAGATCAGCATGGGCGCGGGAACATCGCCACTGGACCCTAGACATGTGGAAAAATGCTGCCTGGACTGATGAGTGGAGATTCACTTTGGTGCATGCGGATAGCAGGATACGAGTACGGCGCAAACCACATGAAGCGATGGATCCTTCTTGCCAGCAGGGTACTGTTCAAGCTGGTGGGGGTAGCATTTTCCTCTGGGAACTGTTTACGTGGACTGAAATGGGACCCCTGGTACGTGTGACATATTCCCTCATAGGTCAACGTTACCGTGATATCCTGGACGACCATTTGCTCCCGTTTGTGCGTCTTCAACATCCCACTGGGGACCTCATCCTGCAACAAGACAATGCATCGTGCCATCGCTCCCGAATTATATCCGAATGGTTGGGTGAACACTCCACCGACGTGACCTCGCTTTCTTGGCCAGCTAGGTCACCTGACCTCCATCCCATCGAGCACATCTGGGATGCCATCGAGAGAGATGTACGAGGCTCTGATCCCCCTCCATGAAATCTTCGTGAACTGTGGGAGCTTGTTGAGGGGTCGTGGATCGGTATGGCTTCCCAACGCTTCCGGTGTCTTGTCGAGTCCATGCCGAGACGAATCGCCGCCGTCATCAGGGCGAAAGGTGGTGCTACACGTTACTAGACAGGTATCTCTAATTCAATTGCGCTTCAGTTAATATTTCAGAGTAAATACGAGCAGTAGCAAATCTAGTTGGAGGTGATTTGGTGCTATGCCCCCCCCTCCGTTTCTAAAACAGATTGTTCCTTTCTAAATTGCTAAGGCAGTAAATAATTAATGTATTTATCTTTATAAAATTGCAGTAATAAATGTATACATTTTCTTAATAGTTTTTATGACACTTAAAATTATATGTGATTTTGGAAATTAAATGTTCTGTACTAGCTTTAGATAAATATGGAGGGAGAGGGAAAGAGAGAGAGAGGGGGGTGAGAAAAATAAAATAATGTTTCAGAAACAGAGGAAGCTGAGGGCGGAAGGAAAAAAGATTTTGACTGTTCATGAAAATCAATGGGTGTGCTTTATTTAATGTAATATTTCCACAAACTTCAGAGAGAAAATCGCTAGTAAGACAATGAATGGTGCAGGAATGATTTGAGGAAGGGAAGTGAATGGAAATTCCTTCAAAAAGAAGTGGGAATCGTGCATTGTGAAAGAATAAAAGAATAGTTTAAAGAGGAATTATCTGCCGCCCCGGTGGCGCAGTGGTCTAAGGCGCTGGCCTCTGATCGTTCGTCCGTAAGGGGTCCGGGTTCGAATCCCGGTGAGGCATGGATGTTGTGTTTGTCTTACGGCACTGGCTCTCTCCCTTCCCTGGAACCAGTGACCCTAAATTAGGGACGGGCGACTGCTTATAGCCCATTGAGTTGCTCACGGTGGTCGTTAAACCTCCAATAAAAAAAAAAAAAAAAAAAAGAGGAATTACCCATCATAATGATTCGATGATACCAGCTGGAATTTCTTCTATCAAATTAAGCTGTCCGAATGGTAGGACTCTAATTTATTTTGAAAGATTCTATCCAAACTTGATATTTATAAAACACGGAGCTCGTTTCCTCGCAAATCAGGGCAATTCAACGCCCGGATAATAGTGCCGATATTTTTCTAGTTTTTTGCTAACATTTTAAACCACTTTGTGGTTTAACATGTTAGCAAAACATTTTTCTGATAGAAAACGTTTTTTAAGAGCCGTGCAGTGCCAGAGGGAGGGCAGCTCTGACTCTGTGTGTGTGTGTGCGTGTGTGTGTGTGTGTGTGGCTCTTCCCAAAAGTCTCTCTATCAATCTTTTCTTTTTTTCCCCAGAGCAACCCCCACCTCACCTTCCAGGTGAGCTTCTGGATCCGCCCCTGAATGCGACTTCACGGTGTCACTCTCTCTTCAGGGTGCCTCTTCATAAAAAAAAAAAAAAAGAGCGTTGACTCGGGTTTCACTATAAGAAAAAAGACTGACGCTGACAGTTTATGCAACTTCCGGATGTCTTACGGCAGTTTAAAGTGTTGACTTCAACAGCAGATATTTGCACGGGCGTCCGACCTGGTCTATAACCCGTACGTTTAGAGTTCGGCCGGTTTCAGATTTAGTAACTTACATTTCTGCCCGTTAGGACTTTCTACTTATATCTCTGCCCGTTTATTTCAGCTTTTATTAATGAACGCACTCTGTTCGTGTTCCACTTCCTTGTCTTCCGTTTCCCTATCTGCGATCTTCGTCATCCCAGCAATGTTTCAAAAGTGATTAAAGCCAATAGAAAGGATCAAAGTGAAAGTGAAATTTCATTTCATTTCAGCGTTTCGGAGTCCAGTTTTTCAACTGTATGAGAACAAGAGTATGTATGAATGGGTGGCGGTGATGGAGGCAGAGAGAGACAGTTAGACGGTAAGATTTCAATTAAAAATTCGAAACGAAATGTCTCTTAAAATATATGTACTTCGAGGAAATGAGATTACGAGTGCAAAAAAAGAAACAATATTTTTCTTTTGCGTAATCACATTTGGTTTTATTTTATTTGCTAATTCGAATCACTGGTATGCAGAAGAAATATAAGGAATAACTGATTACGTCACAAGCCAGGTCCCATTTTGCAAGCCTGTGACGTACTACAAGTAGTGACATGTGAACCAACGAACATCCCAAGACGATATGTTCTTTTTTTTTTTTTTTTTTTTTTTCTTGTTTTTGTTTTCCAGCAATAAAATGCAAAATCTTCTAGCCGACTCCCGGTTTAGCCGGAAATCTGATTTTTTTAATTGGTAAAAAAGAAAGCCCGATCCGGACCGGGATTATCTTCATCCAACAGTGTACACATCTTCGGGGTGTCACACTTAAAGAAAATGTATCAACCTCGGGGTATCTCACCATAAGGTAAAGTCTCTTCAAAAACGCATGCGACTTCAGCATGACTCACTCTAAGAAAAGGTGTTGATTCCGCCAGTATATCCAATATACGAGGTGTCTCCGTAAAGGAAAAGTTTACACCAAAGAGTTCCACGAGATGAAAAGGTGTTGGCTTTGGTAACGTAAGTAACTTCATGGTGTCTCACCATAAAAAACAAATATTGACCTCAAAAACATACGCTGCTTCCGTGTGTCTCATCATACAAAAAGGTATTGATTGAAAAACGTTAGGCGCTTCCTGGTGTCTCACTATCATACAAATTAGGGGCTGATTTCAAAAGCGTACGTTGCATTCTAATGTCTCACCATACAAAACAGGTATTGACTTCAGAAACATACGCCTGGTGTCTCATCATACAAAATAGGTGTTTACTTCAAAATCGTAGGTTGCTTTCGAGTGTCTCACCATACAAAAGATAAAGGTTTCGACTCAAAAATATTCGCTGCTTCCTGGTATTTTACCACACAAAATGGATGCTTAATTCAAATTCGTACGTTGCTTTCGAGTGTCTCACCATACAAAAAAAGGTATTGACTCAAAAGCATTCTCTGCTTCCTGGTGTTTTACCACACAAAATAGATGCTTAATTCAAATTCGTACGGCCGCCCCGGTGGCGAAGTGGTCTAAGCGATGGCCTCTGATCATTCGTCCGAACGGGGTCCGGGTTCGAATCCCGGTGAGGCATGGATGTTGTTTGTCTTACGGCACTGGCTCTCTCCCTTCCCTGGAACCAGTGACCCTAAATTAGGGACGGGCGACTGCTTTTAGCCCATTGAGTTGCTCACGGTGGTCGTTAAACCTCCAATCAAAAAAAAAAAAAAATTCGTACGTTGCTTTCGAGTGTCTCACCATACAAAAAAAAGGTATTGACTCAAAAACATTCGCTGCTTCCTGGTGTTTTACCACACAAAATAGATGCTTAATTCAAATTCGTGCGTTGCTTTCGAGTGTCTCACCATACAAAAAAAGGTTTTGAGTCAAAAGCTTTTGCTGTTACCTGGTGTCTCACCATACAAAATAGTCGCTGATTTCCAAAAACGTATGCTGCTTCCTGTTACCTTACCATACAATACAAGGCATTGACACCTAGACAGCGTTTAAATCACTGGAGAAGTACCATGCACGGACCTGTGCGTGTATCTGTGTGAAAGATTATGTGTATAAGAGAACTTACTTTAAAAAGCTAAGCATGTGGGAGGGATCAAACTTTTTGTTATGAACTGTCCTTGAACTTTTCAAAAACAGTAAATGTTTTTTATAGAAAGACAGAAGTGCTTTTAATACAAATTTTGAAGATGACAATTCTACCAAAGCGGAGCTGATTTCCGCTCTGATACTCATGCTCATTAAAGCGAATTATTCTGTTTCACTTTATTTTTTCTTTCGGCAAATAAGAAAACATCTTCTCACTGCATTTTGTTTCCGATGGAACTCGTTTGCAATACTTTGATTTGTAATTGCACTAATGAATTTACTTTTGATACAAATTTTGCCCAAATGAGAAGCAGTGAAGTAATTATACGGATAAAAACGCTTTTTCTTTTTTTCCAGTTTCTCAATCAAATATAAAAAAATAAAACACCTCAGTTAGTAATCACACTAAAAGGTTGCAAAAATGACATTCTTATTCATGAGCAAACAAGTTTGAAATATTATTAACGACTATTATCACTTTTTCATATTATTCAGAATGACATTTTAACGAGCAAAATATTGTGTGAGTGTTCTCTTTCTATGAGAAACAGAACAAAAAATTAATTTGTAGGATCGAAGAGCATATTTGAAAACAAAGTAATAGCAGTAATAATAGACTAATGAACAAAAACGATTAATGAAATGTATCTCATTCAAAGTAAAAATTCTTCTAGTTGATTGAGCAATGCAAATTGATGAAGGGAGGGAACAAAGTGCCTTGACCCCAAGTTTGTTTGATTTTACCACTTTCTTCCTGCCCCCCTCCATTTCCCCCAGGATGATATGCACATTGTTTTTCATTCTACGGATGACAAGAGATAATTAAACATCTCCGTCTAAAGAAGACGGGAATAATGATGAGCCTTTGCTTAAATGCTTCGCTTTATCTTGTGAATCACGTGATGCTTCGTAATTGTCAAAGATTTGCTGAAAATGACGGACCTGGATTTTTTTGTTTGTTCCTTTTCTGATCGAACACCGCCCTCATGTGGCCCTTGATCCAAACAACAAATTTGATAAGTAAAATGTACGTTATTAATTCGACTCAGCAACACGGCCAGACTTAGAGACGAGCGAGAAGGCGGCTTCAAGTGCCGCAATTTCTTGAAGCGGCGGATTATAAATGCATAGGAAATCCTGCGGTCGTGGTTAGTGGCGAAGCTAGAAATTGCTTAAGTGAGGGGAGGGGGGCCCATGGTTTTGGTTCATTGGTGAAAGCCTAAGGGAAAAAAATATTCCAAGTGAGAATAAGCCCCAAATCTTTAAAAAGTCAAAAAATGAAAAAAAAAAAACACTTTAGATAATTTTTTCATATCATATATAAATATATATCGCTTTAAATTCGTACTCAGTCCTCCTCAAGTGAGGGGGAGGGTCCGAACCCGAGAACCCTTTGCTTGGCTACGCCGACGGTCGTGGCTACAGAGCTAGAATGAATAATTAATTAAAAAAAAAACAGAATTTTCAGAAGCACAGTAACCGTATCATTGCAAATGCAAACATTTTGTTACGCCCTGTGGAGGAAAAATAGTCAGTGGAGTATATTCGAGGCTAGCTACGCAGCTTAGATGATGCTCAAATAAAAGTCAATTAAATATACAGACAGACAGACAGACAGAGAGAGAGAGAGAGAGAGAGAGAGAGAGAGAGAGAGAGAGAGGTTTTGGATTCCTAGGACAAAAGAAAGGGTTTTGGGGAGGCAACAGTGCTTTCAGGGCATTGGGCAAGGTGAGATGCCAAGGAAAAAGAACATTATATAGAATCAGGAAAACACGAAAGAATGAGTAGATAGGATAAAGGACAAATGACGAGATAATTGTAGATGTAAACACGTACTAAGATAATTCCTGAAAAACCCATCGATCCGTATCATAAATTTTACCTGACAATAAATTCACTGGAACTGCAATTTTTCACATCTGCTCCTTCGTGGTGTATTTCTCATTCATTAAGAGTTGCAAAAAGGTAGGACGAAAAAGAAACGAAGGAGTCTTAATGTAGTTCTTATAAATCAATGGAGAGTAGGAGGGTTACCTTCCACTGGATCCGAAGTCATGTCGGTACGGTTGGAAATGAACGGGCAGACCAGCTAGCGAAGGAAGCTACTGGTAAAGAGGAGATAGATTTTCAGATGCGAACGCCGCTGTAAAGTGTGCGGACGCAACTGAAATCAGCCACATTGGTGGAGTGGCAGCAGAGATGGGATGAAGGGGATACGGGTAGAAGGACATACCGTATCTTCCCCCGAATCTCGATAAGGCGCATTGAGAGTAATGGCTTCCTCAACCAAGTACTAACCGGGCACGGAGTGTCGCCGGAGTACTTCCGCAGATTTGCGGTTAGGGAGCGAGTGTGCATGTGTGGTGCCCAGACTGCAGATGTCGCACACATGATTCTAGAATGTGCTTCTCTGGCAGAGAAGAGAGCAATGTTAGTGCCAGAATTGGCAAAGACGAGGGACCTCTCGATCCTGCTCGCATACCCAAGAGCGAGACAGGGGCTCATCGAGATGGTCAAGTACCTCAAAGAGGAACAGGCGGTCTACCTAATAGAGGGGTGACCGAAGAAGAACGAAGAAGGAATAAGAAAGAAGAAAAGAAGAGGAATGAAGAACCGAAGAAGGGAAACAGATGACTCGAGCCCAGAGTCGTCACCACAGAACCTACCCTAGTCCTGTGGTAATGTAAATAATGTAAATATTTCAATGTGAGATGGCCCATTGAGCAAAGGACTTGTTTCCTAAGCGAAGATGGGTTCCTCAGTGTAGGCATCAATGTTTGTAACCTGTTTGTTTGAATAAAGGGCAGATGCCCCAAACAGTTCGCGCCAGCAATTATTATCCGAGTCAGGGGCAGAGAGAAAAAATTTCTAGCCCCTGCCCAAATGGCACGCACACCCGGGTCATAAAGGAGAGGTGGGAAGTGCCGGCAACGGGGGTAGCAGCGCACTGCAGGTCCACAGACCGATCCTGTCCGGATGGAGGAATGTCGGATCCAGGCAGGATTACTCGCAACGCCGTCACCAAAAATCTATTGAGAGAGTTCTCCTAACCCTGTGGAGTCCGCATTTGGACGGTACAGGAAAATGGTCGTCAGCTAGTCGTTAATGTAGTTCTTGAGGAGAGTTTTTTCGGGTATGCACGGTACGAAGGATGGGGATTATTTCGGCTCCCCGAAGACAGAAGAGAAGATAAGTGAAAATATAGATTTTTAGAATGTCCGCTACCGAGAGGAAAGATCGAAGCAGAAATTAAGTTTGTAAAGAGAAATTTAGCAGCAAAGTAATCGAAGAAGGTACACTATGAAAAATAAGTGCGAAAAATTAATGAAAATAACGTGCAGCAAAATTACCGGTAAGTGTTCATCTTATAACGAAATTTCCGTTTCTAAAAGCTTCCGTCTCTTTTGACAGAATTTCCGTAGTCAGTAATTCCGTTTATTTCAAAAAGTCCATTTCTTGTTTTTCCGTATTTATAGATAAACTTCGCAAAATTGAGATTCTGAATTTTCATCCCTTTCACCAGAGATTCCTTTCCCTTTGTCCCTGGCAGGATTCGATCTGAGATCGACTCGACAGAAGCCGCGCATATTACTGCGAAGTCATTAATGCGGTCAATTAGTCATTTCATTTTCTGTTGAAGCCTATTAATTTTCTGAATAGGTTTGTAATAATTTTATTTTTTCTGAAGGAGGAAGACTTTTACAAATTATGTATTTTTTTTTTCATCGTGATTTTTCAAGCAACAGAATGCTTTGTAACACGAGAGATCTTTATAAACTGACAATGACTTTCAATTACCTTAAAGAAAAGGTGGGCTGTTCCATAGTATTATGAGTGTATCACAAAACTCCTAAATAGGAAATTTACTCTTGACAGCTATAATAGGATTTATCTTAAGGGGTTCACGACTGAAAATTAGACATCATACACTGTTGAAAATTTTGCGGTGTGCAGCTGTGAAATTTTTATCTGAGGGATCACAGTTCGCTATTAGCGGCGAGCAACTTGCTAATAATGCAGGAATGCGATATGGATCAGGTATTGCTTGTTGGTCTTGTTCAGCGTTGCCTTCGTGATCTGACATTTTGATTAGCACATGAAAATAATTGAGCAATTAAGGTGTTTAAGCATGTAAATAGAATTAGCAAGTTATTTTAGATTAAAGTTCAGACCTTGTTTGCGTGTTTCTGTTTAAGTATAAATTGGCGCGTGTTGTTCCGTTGCACAAAAAAGAGTCATAAAATAGGTACTTACAGAATAGCTGATTAGGTCTTCTTCGCTGGTAATACACGTAATCCAGTATTTGCACTAGAGTCTTGAAGTATACACATTTGTTCGTTGGATTTCATGAATGAAATCTGCTCTGTAAGATACCCACGGTTAGGGGCGGTTGGGGTAATGACAATAATTTTTTACTTTCAACTACTTTTGCCTTCCCGCAATTACTTCATAACAGAGGCGGACGCCATTAAGTGTTGGCTTGTTTTAATATTATGAATTGTGGTGGACGCCAACTTATGAGAAGAATCGTTGTTGGTTGCAGGTTTCTGTCATTGGAGCAGGGAAGAAAATAAATAAGTAGTTAAACAAAATTGAATGTAATGGCAGATGATCTCGACTGCACGTGATTTTATTCTTCAGATTGGGGGGGGGAGAGAAATATCAGCTGGTATGATTGAATAGTAAATACTTCCAGCGGGTTGATAGATTCCCGGGTGACTTTCTCTATGTAATTCCCTCCAAAATTTGCAGAAGCGTTCATCTGCATTGTGTGCGATCAAAATCCTTCCTTCTTCTCCACTCAAAACCTCCAACGAAACACCCCGTTTATAACTCCTATAGTGTCCTATTTCCGATCTACCTCCAGAAAAATGCTCTTGGTGTAAGAAGTTGTACTTTTAATTGCTTACTCCCATTGTCTCTGGTGGGCTCTCTGAGGGAGAGTGGTGCCCAACGACGGGGGAAAGGGGATGTCCTTTTGTTCGTGGGAGGTCCCGGTCCGTGAAAGAAGGTTTTCTCCGAAATGAATCTGTGTTAAGCTCCTTTTTAACTGAGGGTGAATTTCTCTAGCTGTCGTTCGCCCACCAAAATAACCAACGTTACAATTTAATTAAAGTTCAAATATTTCCATATAACAGTAGGTTGCACCAAAAAGTGCTGCTAGACCTTCTGCACCACTTTCTGAGAAAAGATACATCATTGTGTGGCGCAAATAAAACCCAACAACGTGATGCAACTTCGAACCACGTTATGGTACCAAGTTGCACCATATTATGGTGCGAGGTTGAACAATCATTTTGGGTTTCATTTGCATCACACAATAGTGTATCTTTTCTCAGATAAAACGCAAGTGATGCGCAGCTGGTATAGCACCACTTTTTGGTGCAACGTACTACGAAAATTTTAACAGTATACAATCACCTATACAATAATTTAAGTACTTGGTTTTTTACTGTAAAACGGTACACATTAGCTGATGCACAAAATAGAAGAAAGAGTGTTACAGAGATTTTATACGGGGTTTTAGGATTTCATATAAATTCTCAAAATGCAACCTTTTTCCATCTCGTGCTTCCATTCCTTTGTCTCCACAAAGCGTAAGAGAAATTTCTCAGAGTCTGTTCCCCATTAGACACCGGATGCACGGTTATTTACTAAGACGACATTCTGTCTGAGATTAGTATATGCACATTGTTTGTTGAATGGAGATTATCGCGCCTCTTTCGATGCTTTTCAGGTTTCAATTTCAATGAGGCGAACGAATGAGTAGCCCCTCACATTTTACTTTGAGGCTTAAGATTTACCGAAAGCGGTGTGGTTCTTTCTCTCGGGGAACATTGGGATATATTTAAGGGCATTTCTTGGAGACAATGGAAGGCGGCGGAGGACAGTTGTCTCTAGGTTTAGGAAGCGAGCGGTTACGACGAGGTGATTGCCCCGGGTTAGGTCTTAAGTGGCCCGCCAGGTAGAGAGGATTTCACGACAGCGCGAGAGATGATCGAAAGCCAAAAGCCAGAGACTTAGGATATAGCATAGCTAACCGACAATCTTTGCAGGCAATTAAATGAAGAAAAGAATAAAAGTTTTTTAGACATATTTACGAATCGCAAAAATTATTTGCACACTAATTTACTATCATCTTCAACTATATAAGACTTAGCAACTCAACCACGCAATGTTTATGAAGTTAACAACAAGAACAAAAGATAAGAAAAAGCATGTTAACAAAAGAGGGGAAGGAATATCCGGTACCATAGTGACCAAAATTTCTTGCAATATGTTATCCACAATATCCGATCTCGCTACAGAACTTCAAAATCAGGTCCTCACTCAGACGACTGAACTTTAATACTTAATCAAACCTCAGGTATTCCCGGGAATCCCTCCTATTACCGGAAAATTTTCGTCTTGCGGATACGTAAAAAGGGAGAAAAGAATATTCCGTTACTATTCGAAAGGAACTGTGGAGGAGTTTCTGGAAATTTAGAACTTTCCGTTAAAATATCTTAAGAACTGTAATTTACCGTCAATGTAAGAAAGGAATTACGCAACGGTTTCTGAAAATTCAGAGATTCCCTGGGGTACGAAAAATCTGTGAAATTCAGGTTTATTTCCGTCATTTCATGGAATATCGAAAACAGTGGCGTACCGGACCCGCCCCCTTCCCCCCCACACAAAAAAATTTCGAGTCGCTTTTCCGAAAATATATCATCTTTCCATTATTGGAGATTTAAAGATACGATTAATTTCCGTATTAACTTCTTTTATATTAACATCCCTATTACGGGAGTTTTAATAAAACTAATTCTTTGGAGCCTGCAAGTATCTTTCGTGAAACCAAAATTATTACACTTTACTGTGAAAAAAAAAAAAAATGTGCACATTGTAACTAAAATGATTGCCCTACTTTTATACCGATACAAAGTACTACAAAACACTCACGCCAAAGTTAATCATATCACGCAAATTTTATTTTTTAGAGATGTAAGGCTTTTTTGAAATCTCTCATGATCACACTCACAAAATATGTAACTGCCGTGCTACAATGTCTACTGATATTTTTCGGTTTATACGGAATATCAGAACATAAGTAAGCTAATCAATAAGTAACAATCAAAACTTGAAGCGCGAAATTACTTATTCTCGAATATAAAAACACACTTAACATAATACCACAATTCTTGATCCATTCGTCCTGATGAAGCTAGGTGAATACCCAGCGAAACAACCATGGTCTACTTGAAAAAATAAGTATTTGTGACAAACCACGTTGTATTCTCTTAATACCAATAATACCACAATGTTTTGCGCAAAGCAAAAAATTTGCTCTTGACTCTGTTACAAAAAACAAGCAAATATGGCACAGGTCTCTGTTCCATCGTTCCGCGAAGAATACATTTTAGTTCATTAAATTCTTAAAGATGCGTAGTTATGTGCAAAGAACTATAATACGTAACATCTAATCCTCGTTGGTATAAAAATTTCATTCACTGGACTAATATTTCTTTCACATTCTTTTGTTAATTAATATACATGTGCGTTCCTAGGAACTACTGCTGTTTCTGTGAAAAGGGGCCTCAAAGTCCTCTGGAATAGCTGCTTCCTCGTCATCCAGCTTTTATGAACTAAAGCAGCAAAAATAATTTCTTAGTATTTTACTTATTTACTGAAAAAAAAAAATCAGACATTGTTTTTTCTTCTTAATACTGCATTCAAAGCTGTGTTGGAAATAAAATTATTTAAAATAAATTTAGTCCAACATGCACGTGCATAGATAGCCCCAGGGGATAGCGAGAGGCAATCTCAAGCCTTGAGACGATACTTAGGCCCCAGGGGATATAGGGGGGTCGGAAAAGGTGAAGGGTCAGTTCCCAAGAAGGGAGCGAAGTAACGTTCACCTGACGGAATAGATGAACCCCTCAGAAGGTCAAGTGACCTTGGCATCAGCGGACAAGGTGAAGCTCAGAAGGTCAGGGGTTTTTCACTGGTCAAGAGTAGTGGAGTGCGTGTAGCGACAGGGAACAGACGTGGGTATTGAGTGCCGAGTATGACGAGAGAGAAATGAAATATGCCCAACGTTGCCAAACGGAGAGCCGAGTTCGGATAGCGCCAGTCAGCTCAATTAGGTGTATATGCCCAGTGTTGAAAACCTGAAAGACATATGGAGATACCAGATAAGTTATTTTCCTTTTCCCTTTTATTGCATGTACTTGCTTAAATTAATTCATAACCCTATTTAGAGCACGTGGCGTGTGTATTGGTCATGATAAAACAATGAAAACCCAGTTAGCTAGGTAAAACATTTAGGTAAAGCATAGGAGAAAAGGAACTGGAAGAAAAATGAATCACTAAGCTTTGCACTTATATATATAGATAGATGTATGCAGAAATGATCGGAGACGTTATAGAGAAAAATCGTAATAAGAGTAAATTTTATGTGTAAGGCATTGTTAACGGCTGCACCCACGCACGTGGTACCTTAGTGTTCCTAATTCTCTCATATTAAACTATTTTGATTACTTCCACATAAGATTCCTGTTTGTTTTCCTTATAACCACACAAGACATAAGTTAAGGTATGTGTAAACTAAGATATGTGTTTATGTTTCTGATTTCTTTCACGAGCGGCACCTTTACTCCCCCACCATTCCAGTGACGGGATAAAGGTGAATCACAACGCCGTGCTTTATTATATGCCAGTACATATAAGGGGCACGTTTTTGTCCATATACGATTACTGTAGAACAAAAGTCCCATAGTTATAAAAAGGCACAATAAAGTAAATTTAATCGGTAAATGATCTGTAATTGATGCACCTATAATTTGTTCATAATAATAAATATAACAATAAAATTAACACCTTGTATTTAACATTGATGACAGTAACACGTGTCCCAGTGAATAGCATTAACACGTATGCCATTGTTCGTAACTTTAACACGTGTTCCGTATTAGAATGTAACGTCGGTACCGATTAACGTTTGAAGATAACTATGGTGAATTGGTTAAATATTTGTTTATAACATATGATTATTCTTATAATAAATTTGTTCAAAATAAAAGATATAACAGCTGCCTCAATTCTTACCTATTCCTTTAACCAGTTTCATATGAAGTTTCCGAAGAAAATTTTCTAAACTGTTTTGCTGAAGCTAGCCGTGAGAAAATGCGGGTGTTGCGAGGGCTATCAATACTCCCCTGATCAGAAATGTGCTTCGTTAATTCACGAAAGGAATCGCGGAAAACGGCTCGTGAATTCCAGAAAATTTTTTTGCAGTGTGATAATGGAATAAGCAGGAACATATTAAAGTGGAAATAATGAAAAGAACGATAAGGAAATCAGGACAAACTCATACGTGATTTATCCCATATACAGACAGCATCGAATAAAGTGCGAGTTTTCATCTTACAGCTAAATGTCCGAATTTTTAATTTCGGTACAAGCGAAGGTGACGCAGTGGTCTAACCGATGACTTTTCTGTTCCTTTTTCTCCAGTGATCACCATGATTGAGGTCTGTGACTGCACCATCCTATCCGGAATTCATCGCTTCCTGCAACGCTTGGTGTGTGTCATCCTTCCTTCACCATCTCATCACCAGTGCTTCTCGACTTCAACAGTGTCTCATTGTGTTGTTGCGCAGTCATCATTTAACTTTTTGCGTCTTCCTATGATGAGCTCCTTTCGTTTGCTGTGTATCAGAGTGCTTTCAACGACGTTTATTTGCTGCGAAGCCGGCACCCAACATCAAGCTGGCTTTTTTCTTTCTCCATCAGTGCTATTCCTACATTTTTTTCAACTATAACGAAGTAAATTTCTCCGTCATTTTTGGTCTACGCCGGGATTCGAACCCGAGGCCGCTTATTCCGGAACGAGTCGCTCTACCAACTGAGCTACGCAGACGTTTATTCTGATTCCTATCTGCCTTTATGTCGTGTGCGTCCTGCTGGCAGGTACGTCACATCTCACCTCCCCCTGGAAGAGGGCCGGGGGCATGACCCACGGGTCAGCCGTGACCATGAATCGTTGCAGGCAGCCATCCACTGTAGAACGTGCACTTGAGAACTCCCAGTCAATCTGCTGTGTTTAATGCAACATCACACATTTTTTATTTTTCGAAGCGCTGGAGAAGGAATTCTTTGATTTTTCCTGTCTCGCGGTGTGGAAATAACATCACACCAATGCGAGATTTTGAACGGCCGGGTCATCCGGATAGTTCGGGCGCCATTATAACGAAGTAAATTTCTCCGTCATTTCTATCCGCGCCAGGATTCGAACCCGGGTCCCCTCATTCCGGAATAAGTTGCTCTACCAACTGAGCTACGCAGACGTTTATTCTGATTCCTATCTGCCTTTATGTCGTGTGCGTCCTGCTGGCAGGTACGTCACACAACAATTGATCACTTTATGCTTTATTCTTCCGATATTTGAGCATTTTCTCCGAATGACTTTCACAGAATTTTTATGAACAGTCCTATACATACGTCATTCTTCGTTACTTCTGTTAAATGCTTTGTCAGGTGAAAAGTTTGATGGGATCGCCTACGCGCGACGACAACCCGGTGATTGTAAATACTTGTATATATTTGTTTGTCAATAAATACCATTTGAAATTCTAACCGTTCGTCCGTGATGGGTCCGGGTCCGAATCCCGGTAAGGCATGGATGTCGTTTTTCTATTACGGCACTAGCTCTCTCCCTTCCCTGGAACCAGTGGCCCTAAATTAGGGACGGGCGACTGCTTATAGCCCACTGAGTTGCTCACGGTGGTCGTTGAACCTCCAATAAAAAAAATAATAGGCGTGATGAACCCACGCGTCGGGTCACTGGAAGTAACCTATTAAATAGCCTTATAAAAGTAGCACGCAATTTTGTTTCAAAAAAGTTGTACTAAAAATCGGGCCCAAGTGTTGTCACACTCAGTGTTTCTTTCATACTCAGGAAGAAACGACCATTCGCACCCCAGGAGACATTTTAGGTTACTGAGCCAAATTTTAATAAATTCAGGTTATGATGAAAAAGGAAGTTCCGTTTCTTTTTATGCTACAAATATTTCTCCAATTATATTTTTTTAATATTTGTTCAAATGGTACTAGTTATAGTTTATTTTATTAAAAAGTGTATTACGACGCATGGTATTCTTCAAAATATAATAAGTAGACTAATCATACCTAATTGTCTGGGAATCGTGATTCAGGAACAAGAGTGCGTTGAATGTATTTTAATAGATAAAAACTTTAAGCCTGCGGAACCCCCTCCCCCCGCCCTCCTTTAACTGAAAACATTTTGTTATTCCTGAAATGTTTGAAGTAATTACTATATCAGGTACGTATATAGAATTTTTCTTCGGGGAAGAGGGGCGGACGAAAAAAAAGTAGTTTTTGAAATCCACCATCAGGAACAAAATTAAAGTTAATGAAAAATTGAAGAAAAATCAAAACATTTGTTTCTAATGTAAGTTGATACATTTTTATTAAATTAAGGTATTTTTTTCTGATGTAAGGCGCATTTTAACCAAAAACAAAAAATGAAACATTTTCCGGGGGAAATATTCCTAAATGCGCCCCTGTGGCCTGTGCTAGATATATAGTAATTACTTCTATATATATAAATATAGTAGTTAAAATTATATTTATATATATAGCAAAACCAGCAACGTGTTTTAGTTTGCTGGGTTTGATTTTTTTAGAAATCCTTTTTATTTTGACAATTTTACCCCTAAATTTAATCGGTCCTTATAGCAAACTAAAATAGCATAAACCCACAATTCTCTGGTCTCAGTAGATTAATGAGGGATTTTCTTATTGCTTGCCCTTGACGAAGCCAACAGAGGGTTAGTCATTAATATGCTTCCCTGCATTCGTTTGTTCGTTAAATTTCCATCCTTTGAAGCTCGCCTGCTTCGGGTGTTTGGAAAGTGGTAATTGTTGTTCTTCTCGTTCCCCAATTTCATTTTATTTTTTTTCTCTGTTCAAAATTTGCTCTTTAGTTACACACACACACACACACACACACACACACACACACACACACACACACACACATATCTATATATATATATAGTAGTTAAATTATTATTTATACATATATACTAATCATACCTAATTGTCTGGGAATCGCGTTTAAGGAACAAGAGTGCGTTGAATGGATTTTAATAGATAAAAATTTCAAGCCTGTGGATTATTCCTGAAAAAAAATTAATAGATGGAAATTTCAAGCCTGTGGTTATTCCTGAAATGTTTGAAATAATTACTTTATCAGGTATGTATACAGAATTTTTCTTCGGGGGGGGGGGGGGCGAAAAATGGAAGTTTTTGAAATCCACCATCTGGAACAAAATTAAAGTTAATGAAAAATTGAAGAGAAATTAAAGCATTCTTTTCCAATGTAAGTTGATACGTTTTTATTAAATTAAGGCATTTTTTTCTAAAGTAAGTTGCATTTTAGCTAAAAATAAAAAAAATGAAACATTTTCCAGGGGAAAATGAACAGCGTATAGCCAAAAATAGCCAAAAATAAAAAAAAGCATTTAGCCAAAAATAAAAAAATGAAACATTTTCCCATGTATATTAGATATATAGTAATTGCTTCTATATACAAATATAGTAGTTAAAATTATATATATATATATATATATATATATATATACAAATAGCAAATGGAAAACTTGCCCCCTCTAAGGTTCCATTTGTCCCCCCCCCTCGGCCAGAATGTCCTGAAAGAAACACTGGTCATACTGTTACTATTTTCTTTGCAGTTCGGAATTCATCGTGAAGGGAACGGGCAATTCTGCCACTGGTGGCGCTGCATGTCTCATGCGGGCGCTGTTCAAAGGTCGCGTTTCCATTCATCGCCGTATCACATCGCGTGC
Source organism: Macrothele yani (assembly GCA_039090855.1). Lineage (NCBI taxonomy): Eukaryota > Metazoa > Arthropoda > Arachnida > Araneae > Macrothelidae > Macrothele > Macrothele yani. The sequence continues at coordinate 41,448,284 of CM077024.1, read as the reverse complement.
TTGAAACACACTTAGCAACTGAATTTGATTAATGTTTGCCCGAGGTTCCATTGCACCAAGGAATAAAGGACTCATAATGAATTCACATAGGCCGGAAACCTGAGCAAGGATATTTTACCTCCGCAGTGCATATGTTTTCCAGTCCTCTCCCCTTTCCTCCCTCCCTGCCGCTTATTTCTAGTTAGCCTCCCCGTTCCCCCGAGTGACAATATGAGAGCTGGACAATATGAACACATACAATACGCCCTTTCTGATTTGCTGAAGCAGAAATCCTCCCATTTGATCCACCCTGAAGGAACAGCAATTACACAGACATATCGCTACAAAGGGCAGTAAATTTGAATAATTAACGGCGCATTAAAGCAGGACTACATATTATTCGACAGATAAACAAAAATAATTGCACAGTAGGAGACACCTCAAGAAAAAGCAATAAATTCAACTTTATTTGCCTGGGAGAAACAACAGAAGAAGGTGAACTGATAAAAAAAAATGCATGTTTGAACAATGCTCGTAAAGATAATATGCTAATGTATCATCAGTTTTAAAATGTTCGTGCGAGAACGTTAAATGCTGTGAAATATACTTCCCTTTATTTTGATTTCTGATCTCCTGGTACAACACGCAAGCACAGGAAATTTAACCGCCTTCAATTTCCTCTTTTGAAACTAAAAATCTCCACTTTTGTTGAATTCAGTTTTCTGATATACCTCTGATACATCTGGACAGCAATTTTTTAGATATATTACACTGATATTCAGGGGTGGATCCAGAATTTTCGTGAGGGGGAAGAGCCGTAAGTGTCGGAAATAACCGGGGACCTTTCTGATATTTTCCCACAAAATGAAAAAGTGCTCTTAGTATGTCTATAAATTCTTCCAATTAATTAACCAAAGTAATATACTTTTAAGTAATACTTCCTTTCACGAAAAATTATTCGGTTTGTTATTAAAACCTAACAGATCGAAGCTTTTTCCTTGGTTTCTGAAGGCGCGTGCGCCTCCTCCTCTGGATCCGTCCCTTCTGATATTCTACCCACGGCTCGTACACATTTAGAGAAAACAAATTCCATCAGAATCGACGGTATGTTTTTTTTTTTTTTTTTTTTTTGAAAATAATAAACTGATATGAAACAAAAATGTAAACTTTATTTGACTGACAAATTCATTCAAATACTTCAGTAAAGACAATAGTCCAGGATCGTAATTTTTTTTTTTTGTTTTTGTTTTTGTTTTTGTTTGTGACTGAAGATTAACGACCACCGTGAGCAATTCAATGGGCTATAAGCAGTCGCCCGTCCCTAATTTAGGGTCACTGGTTTCAGGGAAGAGAGAGAGAGAGAGAGAGAGACAGTGCCGTAAGACAAACACAACATCCATGCCTCATCGGGATTCGAACCCGGTAGACGAAACCCGTCAGAATCGACGATAAGTTTTTTTTTTTTTTTTTTTTTTTTTTTTTTAAACGAATAAACTCATATGAAACGTTTGTTAACATCTTTACATAATGGGAAACGTCTTACTTACGTGAATAAACTTGATCAAATGAATGTTAAATTGTATATATACATCACACAGTCCAATGGCACAACGCAATCAGGTCTTTGAGTGTTCTCTGTTCCAATAAGAACTTTCAAACAAATTCCTGCTAGCGTTGTTTTGCACAACGGTTCGCTGCGAAGAGAGACTTCGGACTTTGGACTATCCGAGTCCCTCTGCATACTTTTGCCTTCAACAGCGCGTGAGTCAACCGCACGCTTCTCCCGTTGACTTTACATGGGAACTTTGAAGCCCCACAACGCCCGAACCGTTGCCGCAATCTCATTTTTCTCTTCGACTGGCACATCGACATGGTAAGACATTTATTTTGATACCTCAACCATATGTTTACGTTCAACCGGTGTCTCACAACTGGTCGTAAAATAAAAAACCTTATAGAATTAATATATAGATTCCTGTTGGTTCCGCTGCTACATAGTGTTCTTCAGCGTGTGTTACATCTTCAATGAAGTGGCAACATTTCCCCGTGTAAAAATTACTCTGTATAAAACTTACATGAAGCGATCTGCAATTTAATTTATTTAGAACAATATCGTAATAGCACTGTGTGACACAAAAATTGTTTATGCTGATTATTTAATGTTTCTTATACAATCCAGAGACGCTAATTCTGACTGTTGTCTTAGTCTTTATTATTATTTTTTTTGTATCGTCAAAAGTTTTTTGGTTATCTTAAATTTTGTTTTTATTAATAAACAGTCACCTGCCTTTGCTACAGGGTAAGCTCTGCCCGGACTCTTTCTGTTATGTTTGTGGGCAGTACAGGGTGTCCGACTCGCTACCGAACCCAGCATTTCTTTAATAATATTAACACCAATACAGATATTGCAACGAAATTTTAAGTGGACTTACCTCATTTCGTGCGAAATGTGATGATATCACAACATGTGCTGGATGTGATCACCATCTGCATCCAGACAGCATTGAACCCAGCGTTGTTCGCCAGCCAGCCGGAGTGCTCCTTAGTGGCAGACACATTCCTAAGTGTGACATTTCTTCAGGAAAATCCAGGCATTCTGGACTACACGAGGTTCTCGGACGAGGCGTGGCTTCACATGTCCGGATACTTCAATTCTCAAAATTCCCGTATTTGGGCCAGTGAAAATCCTAACGCGATGCATGAAGAACTCCTTCATTCACAGAAAATTGGTGTTTGGTGTGGGATGACCCGGCGCCGCATAATTGGTCCCATCTTCTTCGTTACAACCATCACAACAGCTGAATATATCGAAATCTTCAACACCTTTTAAATTAATTGGACGACGAAGAGCTCTTCATTGGATATTACCAGCATGATGGTGCGACATCATATACACTATCTACCAACAAGTAATTGGACACCTGTGATAACAAAGGAAAACGAAGTTTATTCACCTTCAATAGTTGGTGGAGTCTACACGAGCGGCGATTACAGCTGTGACCCTCCGGGGCATACTCTCAACCAGGCGTTGTACAACGGCTAGCGGTATTTTCTTCCACTCGGCTTGGAGAAGACAGGTCAGTTCCTTCACCAATTTCGGACGGTGGGGCACCCCTTAAGTCGACGCTCCAACTCGTCCCAGAGGTGCTCGATAGGGTTAAGGTCCGGGCTCTGCGCAGGCCAGGCCATTCGATTAACTCCATTGTCGCCATACCAAGCCATGGTGGACCTCGCAACATGACAGGTTGCATTGTCATCTTGAAAGTAACATGGGTCCACCCAGTAAAACTGCCACAACGTAGGAAGCGCATGGTCATCCAAAATGGTGCAGTAGGTCTCGGCGTTGAGTCAACTAGGAATTGCAACCAAGGGTACCGTGCCATACCAGGAGAAACACCCCCATAGCATAATTCCACCGCCGCCGAACTTCTCAGTTGGCACAATACATTCCGGCAGGAGGTGTTCTCCAGGCAGACGCCAAACCCAGACCCTGCTATCCGAACGGTAGAGGGTGAACCTTGATTCATCGCTCCAGAGAACCTGTTTGCACTGTTCAACGGTCCACTGTCGACGTTCTTTCCACCACGTTAGCCGAGCAGCGCTATTGAACTTGGTGATCAAAGGCTTGTGGGCGTCAGCACGTCCATGATAACCAAGCAGATGGGCTTCCTTACGGATGGTATTCATCGAAAGAACACTCACGGGTCACTGGTGAATCTTCTCGCGGATGTGGCCCATCGATTTGGTGCGGTTCTTCCGAATTTCTCTGGCCAGCACCCGTCGGTCTCTAACTCCCAGTTTTGTGGGTCTGCCGGGTCGGGGCACATTCCGACAGTCATCTCTCATCTTCCACTTGCCAATCACGTAGGCCACTGTCGATTTGGGGTACTTCAACTCGCTGGATATGTCACGTATGGATCAGTCATTTCTGTGATACCCGACGATTACACCTTTCTCGAAATCAGAGAGCTCCGAACTGCGTGGCATCTTGCATGCGACTGGTTGCGTTATTGTTTCCCACACGATATTTAATGGCGGCGGCCGTGACGTGTATCAGGACCGCAGATATCGTCGATTGCAAGGGTGTCCAATTACTTGTTGGTAGATAGTGCATATCACACATCAGCATGGCCGACATTCAGTCCTTTGTCGGCGACCACGTCGTTTCGAAGGGTCTGTAACCACCGCGCTCGCCGTATCTGACGCCTTCCGATTACTTTTTATGGGAATATCTAAAAGGGAGAGTTTACCAAAAGAAACCGCGAACTATAGATGCACTGAAAGCAAAGTTCACCGGAGAAATTCAGGTAGTGACGGGCGGACGTATTGGCAAGGACTTTCTACAATATGGTGCGCCGAGTTCAATGCTGTCTGGGCGCAGATGGTGGCCACTTCCAGCACATGATGTGATGTCATCACTTTTCGCACGAAATGAGGTAAGTCCACTTCAAATTTCGTTGCAAGATCTTCATTGGTATTAATATTATTAAAAAAATGCCGGGTTCGGTAGCGAGTGTGACACCCTGTATTTTGGTAATAAATAAGCCAAGCACAAAATTACCACAGGGACTAAGTTTTCCATTGTATATCAAGCTTACTTCGGAATTCCTATGGGATACCAAGAAAAGGTTTGGGCACAGCATTTTTTCTGTGGTAGTTGCACGTCAACTTTGGAAAGTTGGCTTCGTGGTGCATGGAAAGCAATGTTATTTGCCATTCCTCGAATTTGGAGGGACCCAAAGAGTCATCTTGGTGACTATTTCTTTTGTATGTTCGATATTTCCAAGTACAAGAAGTCTAGAGACCGGAATAACATTACATGTCCCAACATGCCATCATCTACTGCACCAGTTCCACATTGCGATGAGCTTCCCTTTCCACAACTACCAAAAAGTGTGGAGATAGTAGAGGAAGGTGTCCAGTCTGGTGGTGGTTGTTATGATGACAAAGATATGGACTTCCAAGGTGCATCTTGCAGTGCTCAGCCAAATTTTCTAAACCAACAAGAACTAGATTCAATAAGAGACTTGGGTCTAACAAAATTAAATGCAGAAATTTTGACTTCTCATTTGAAAGAATGGAACTTATTGGTTCACAGCTGCAAATCGACCACGTACAGAAAAAGACATGAAACATATACACAATATTATGTTGTGACTGATGCTCTTTGCCATTGCTTTGATATAAATAGGCTCTTTGAGAACATTGACATTCCTCACATACCTGAAGAATGCAGAATCTTCATTTCGGTTAGAATTCCGAAGGCAGTGCTTATTGCACTAATGCTAAGATATACCCTTTAATTCCAATAGCACACTCCATGCACATGAAAGAAGACCACACCAACATTAAGCTTCAAGGGGGAAAAAATCAAATATCATCAATACAACTGAGAGGTATGTGCTGATTTTTAAGATGATTGGGTACCTTATGGGACTACAATCTGGCTTTTCAGAGTATCCTAGTTTTCTTTGCTTGTGGGACAGCAGAGCACCCAGCGAACGTCACAAAACAAAAGAATGGTCTCCGAGAGTTGAGTTGCAAGCTGGTGCACAGAATGTCATGCACAACGCCCTCGTTCCAGAATAGAAAATCAAAATTTCCCGCTGCCTATCAAGTTGGGACTGGCGAAGCAGCTTGCGAAAGCATTGAGTCCTGATGGACAAACATTCAAGTTCAGTCCCTGAGTGTTTCCTAATCCTTCGATACCTAAGTAAAAGGTCGTACATTTATGGGGCCAGAGATTAAGGCAGTACTGACTTCAGAACAACTAGCGAACAAAATGTCTGTTGTTGAAAATAATTCCTGGAAGCCATTCCGTCCTGTTGTGACTGAATTTCTTGGATATGAAATGCACCAACTACAAGTAGCTTTTGAAGAATTTAGTAGACAATTTTAGAAGAATGCTGTGTCGAATGTCAATGAAACTTCATTATTTGCACTCACATCTCAGTTATTTTCAGAGGAAATTTGGGAGCAGTGAGTGTTGAACATGGTGAGAGGTTTCATCATGACATGCAAAGTATGGAAAAGGGATATGAAGGAAGATGAAATGAAGCCATGATGAGAGACCACATCTGGAATTTAATGTGCCGTGTTAGTAGTGCTCATAAGAGTCAAAGGCGATCCAAAGTTACTTTTTAGGACAAAATCTTCAATTCTTTCAATTCGTGCTATGTAATGATAGTATTCATGATCTGTACTCTTTTACATCCCCTGTCCTGTTGCCTAATGTATTGTAATAAACGTCGTACATTATACAACTGTACATATTTTGGAGTAGCTTAAATTGTGGCTAAACCATTGATGCAATACCAAAAACAGTGGCAATTTCGAAATCCTATAGCAGCAAAATTAATAAAGAAACATCAAAATATTCAGATAAACACGTAGTTGTTCAGATTTTGTTACACAGTATAATAATACAAAATAATTTTGCCAGGATACTGAAGATTCCCTATTCCATAGTCATCTAATAACACGCATATTTGTTGAAGGGATGCCATATATGAATTTCCTTCAGTGAAGAAAGCGCGTACTAGAATGAACGGCCATCTTGGACCTGCGGGAAGGTTTCCACATGCTTGACTCCAACTGCGCACAACTGGTATGCGCTGTCGCTGCAAAGTCGCTGGAAATGTGGCCACATCTTGCGCTGCAGCGTCACATGACATGAACGAAGTGATGGATTCCAGGACCTTTCACAAAAATATGAAAAATCAAGGACTTCTCAGGCTTAGAAAAAAGGAAAATCAAATCACAGGTCGTTTCTTTAAGGTGGACGTCAAGCAATTTTGCTTCCTATACTTCCAATGAAAAAACTTCTTCTGTACACATTTTCTTCACAATTAATGCGTTCCCAAGGATGAAAATTTGAACATCGATTAAAATAGCTTCATTTCATAGCTTGGAATACTTAATAATTTCTAAAACATAACCAAAATTATGCAATCCATCATTTGCTTGTCTACTGACGTCATCAAAATACAGGTCGCGCCATCTTTTTTCTGGTTTCAACACCACCAAAGAAAAAGTTATTGATTTTTAATATAATTATGGTTATGCTTTATAAAATATTAAGTATTCCAAGTTATAATATGAAGTTATTTTAATGGATGTTCAAATTTTCATCCTTGGGAACATACTAATTGTGAAGGAAATGTGTACAAAAGTTTTTCCATTTGAAGTATAGGAAGCAAAATTACTTGACGTTCACCTTAAGGGTCCCCAAATGAAAGTGAGACTGTCTGATTTTTTGCAGTAAGGGTTTATAGGTTGGAATATGTGAACATACAGGAAGAAAGAGTGATACATGGGCTACATACCGCTACACATAGTCGCCTTGTCGGTTCAAGCATGTGTCCCAGTATATATAGGTTGGAATATGTGAACATACAGGAAGTAAGAGTGATACATGGGCTACATACCCGCTGCATATAGTCGCTTTGTCGGTTCAAGCAAGTGTTCCAGCGCGGCACGAGATTGTGTATACCATGAACAAAGAACGTCCGTGGTTGGCTGTAGAACCAGTCTTCAACGGCATCCCGGATCTCAGCGCCGTAGGGGAAATGGCTGCCCTTGAGATATTTTTTCAGTGGCCCGAAGATGTGGTAGTCTCAGGGCTTCAGATCGAGGCTATAGGGGGGATGGTCGAGAACCTCCAAGAGGAAGCTCCACAGCAAATCTTGGCACGCTGTCGCCACATGCGGCCGTGAGTTATCGTGCAGCAGAATAACCCCATTTGACAACATACCGGGTCGCTTATGCTTGATGGCCGTTTTGAGGTTGCGTAACCTATTGCAGTATGTGGTTGCCTTGACCGTGCTGCCTGCGTCCCGCCAATCCAACAGCAATGGATCATTCTCATCGAGGAAACGAGTGAGCATCACTTTTCCAGCTCTTAATGAGGACTGAGCTTTTTTGGGGTGCGTGAAAAGTTGGGATGCCGCCATTCCATGATCATCCGTTTTGTAGCCGGATCGAAGTGGTGGCCCCTAGTTTCATCTACAGCCACAATCTTGGAAAGAAACTGTCCCCCTCTGCGTGGTAACGATGCAGACGCTCCAGGCAAGCATCCATTCGCCGAGTCTTCTGCTCCTCCTGGATATGCTTGGGGACCCATTGTGCACAAACCTTGCTGTATCCCAATCGGTGATGAAGAATGGTGTTAACAGTTCCCTTACTTACGGACAATGTTCCCGCAAGCTCGCGGGTGATGATTCGGCGATTCTCCTTCACAAGGATGTCCACGGCATCAATCGATTCCATGGTGATGGCCACGTGTGCATGCCTAGGTCTAGGCATGTCCTCCTAGCTCACACATCCTTTAGAAAATTCACTATACTAGCGGAACACTGTACACCGTGACTAATTCTCATTCCTATACACAACCTTCATAAGACGATAACGTTCGGCTGCACTAACCCCTTCTGCCGTCAAAACTTGCATAACTATCCACTGGGCCTGTTTGGACGAATCCGTGTCACGATCGTACGTAGTCAGCTTGCCGCGGCACGTACAAACAGCGCACTGACACCTGCCGCCGATAACAGCATGTTTTCTGACATGACACGCCATTTACCGGCGCAGATGCACGGCACTGTGTAATACAATGAAGCTATTACACGAGTTTCACTTTCATTTGGGAAACTCTTATAGCATTTCAGGGATCGTAAGAATATTATCAACCTTTCTCGCTTTAGAAAGAACGCTTTGCTAAAACTTTTATTAGGTTTTAGGTGGCGACAACATGCTCTTCAGATTTGGACATCTATCTGTTACTGTATTCGGAATATGACTGGACTTCCGAATCAGAACGCTTTCAAATAGTTCCCGATTTTGAGTGTATCATTCCGTTTTGTTTACACAGAGCCTGATGGCACCCAAAGTGAAAGAAAGTAGTTCACGATACCATACGGAAACCTTTTATTACAATTTTCATCGAAATAAATCTTATCGTAGTGCAAATAATATAGTAATAGGCATTTGTTTTATTATGGAGAATAATAACACATTTCACATCGCAAATTTAATATATCACATGTCTTAATAGTTGTCTTCGAATCTTTGATTGTCTCCCGCAGCAACCGCTACCAATTCCACACTGGCATAATTTACAAAATCGGTATAAATGCTATCAAATATGAGGCATCAGTCTTAGCCACTTCGAGTTCATGAACAAAAGTTAGAAATAGCTTCGCACAAAAAAACAAAAAAAAAAAAACAAAAAAAAAAAACATGCTAGCTTCAGATTAAAAAACAAAATCAGAAAACGTACTACTATTATTCGATATACAGTGTCGAGTCACATTATTGTGACCACCAGCTAATATCCAGAGTAACCGCCGTGTGCAGCGAGGACAGCAGCTAGACGGGCTGGGAGTGACTCAGTAAGGTGATGGAAGGTGTTCACAGGTATGTGGAGCCATGCTGACTGCAATGCATCTGACAGCTGCTGAAATCCATCGAGTGAAAAACACGATCGAAGTGGTCCCACAGATGCTCAATTGGGTTAAAGTCTGGGGAATTAGGAGGCCAGGGAAGTATTTTGAAGTCTTCATCCTGCTCTTCCAACCACTCTCGGACATCTCTAGTTGCGTCTCACGTCGCACTGTCATGCTGGAAGATCCCATCCACCCCAGGGAAAACAATCAGCATGTATGGGTGTACGTGGTCTGCAAGGATGAATTCATAACGAATTCGGTCCATAGTGCCTTCCACAGGTATGAGTGGGCCCAGGGAATGCCATGAAGAAAACGTTCCTCAGACAATACCACTGCCCCCACCAGCTTGTGTTCTTCCAGCAAAGGTTGAAGAGTGTTTGTTCACTCATGTTTCTTCTCTTATACGCCAACGTCCATCCGTTCGATGCAGCAGAAAACGCGATACCCGGAGAGGAAATCCCTTGCCAATCAGCGTAGGTCCAATTCCGATATTGTCGTGAAAAATGTAAGCCTTTTCTGCCGATGCACCTTCGATAGCATAGGTGCAGTGACCATCCGCCTACATCGCATCCCCATACGCAGGAGAGTTCGCTGAACTATCGTTTTAGACACACTTCCGGTAGCCCCTTGGTTCATTCGGCCAGTGAGTTGCCTCACGGTAGTGTGTCGATAGGGGTTGATGCCCGCACGCACCTTCGCAGCCGACGTTCACCTCTCACATTAATGGCACCTGGTGTTCCGCAGTTTCCACATCGTTTATTCGCAATGGTGCCATTTCTCCAATCACGATACACTTTAACCACAGCAGCACGCAAACAGTTCACAAACTGTGCTGTTTCAGAAATACTGCCCAAAGCCAATAATCACCCCTTTTTGCAAATCTGATAAATCGCTCCTTTTATCCATGACAGCAACGAGTGATATGTTTTCAGAATGCCTACAGCACATCTTATATACCCTAAAAGCCAGCTTACGACACGTGCCTTCTTTCATTGGCTATCGCCGTTGACGCCAAAAGCAGGTGGTCACAATAATGTGACTCGACTGTGTATATATAATTATTCTTAAACAAAGCCATCCATCCGTCTTTTGTATTTCATTGAGGAGCTATTTATGTCGGGTAGTGACACTCGCAGAGCAGCGGCCTAAAGCAAAAAAATTCGCCGGCAATGACGGTGGGATAATACACGCAACACTTTGGAAATATTTCCAAATATTTTTCTTGAATTCAGATACGCATAAAGTAATAGAAACTAAAGATCTTTCCTGATGTCTGCCCGCCACTATTTGACTTCCGAATAAGAACGCTTTGAAGTAGTTCCCGGTTTCGAAAGTAGAACACAGAACCCTCGGCAGCAGATCGCAGCAGATGCGCAGTGATCACGTGCTTCTCTATGCGTACCACCTATGCGCTGTGATCACGTTCTTTTGACAGTTTGTCTACGCTTTGGAATTATGAGTGGTCATTCCGAACGAATGTTTTTTTAACCCTTTGTCTGCGGTTTGGAATTATGTGTTGAATTAGTAGGTATTTGCTATTTATAGTTCCATTTCATGTCGCAATAAAAAAAATAAATTACCGTAACATTTATCGTGAACTACTTTCAGTCACGTTGGGTGTGATCAGGTTTCATGTAAACAAAGCGGAACGATACACTCAAAATCGTGAACATCTTGAAAGCGTTCTTATTCTGAAGTCAAATAGTGTCATTTTGCATAACAATGAACAAAAGCAAACAGTGGCGGGCAGATAACAGGAAAGGTCTGAAACTAATATAATGATCCGTATAATATTTTTTTAAAGCAAAATATTGAAAAATTAAGAATTCCAATTTAAATTATAAATGCCTTCGTACTGTCAGACGTACTTCCAGGCAAATTTGTCAAGGGCATACAATATATGAGTTAAACAGAAATTAAAATAAAAGATAAAACCACATGAAGAACTTTTACAGCTGCATTGGGAAGGGCATCTCCAGATATCTTATTCTACCCGCCTTTGTGAAAACGTATCCACTTTTTTTATTCTAATTTTGTTACGTTATGATGCAACTAAACCTTATCGCTTTCCGTTAGAAGCTTTTAAATTTAGAGGTGCATGCATAGTTTCTAAATAATTACCGACATTTTTTAAAGGTTTGCCAATTTTTTTAAATTGGCAGCAACGTCCTCAAATCTCGTGAAAATGCTCATACATACCTAAATTAATTCGCTGAACCAAAGTTCGTATATATATATATATATATATATATATATATATATATAAAGCCTTTGATTCGGTGAAACCATCAGCAGTTGCAATGGCTCTGAAATCCTGCGGTATTGAAGATGCATACATTAATATTATTAATAACATCTATGAAAATGCAAGTGCAAAGATTCGGCTGTTTGAAAATACAACACACATAAAAATTGGAAAAGGAGTGAGACAAGGGGACACCATATCTCCGAAGCTCTTTAATGCCACATTGGAAAATGTCTTTCAATCACTGAACTGGGAAAACAAAGGGATAAAGATTAATGGAGATTATCTAACCCACCTTCGTTTTGCTGATGACATAGTCATTTTTGCAACTACCCCACCAGAGCTACAGAGTATGATCCAAGAACTTGCTGACAAGAGTAAAGAAGTGGGATTAAAAATGAACTTTCAGAAGACAAAAGTGATGTACAATGCTTTTACAAGAAATGAAGATTTATCGATTGATGGAGAAAAGCTGGAGATAACAGACACGTACGTTTATCTTGGACAGCAGATATCAAGTGAGGGTCACATTGATGAAGAAATTAATCGGCGTACAAAACTTGCCTGGAGAGCTTTTGGAAGAAACAGCATAATTTTCAAGAGCAATATGCCATTATGTCTTAAAAGAAAAGTGTTTAATCAATGCATCCTTCCAGTGCTTACGTATGGTGCAGAGACGTGGACCTTAGCTAAAAGAGACATACAAAGGCTGCAGACAACTCAAAGCAGCATGGAGAGGTGCATGCTTGGTGTAACCAGGAGAGATAAGAAGAGGAACACGTGGATCCGAAAAATGACAAGAGTGGAAGACATCATGATCAGAGTTAAATCCCTGAAATGGCAATGGGCTGGACATACCGCCAGAAGGACAGACCATCGCTGGACAGCCGAAATTTTAGATTGGATTCCAAGGGACAGGAAAAGACCCAGAAGAAGACCACATGGAAGATGGGTGGAGGAAATTCGAAAGTATGCGGGAGTGACATGGAGGAGACTGGCACAAGACTGACCGTTGTGGAGGAAACTTGGGGAGACCTTCGTCCAGCAGTGGATTAATAATGGTTGACAATGATGATGATGATGATGATAGTAGTTACGAAGAGGCCATTTGAAAAGGCCGATAAGTAAAAGGTTTTTCGACCTTTTTCAATCTACTTTCGTAGAAACGTAAAATCTTCTTACATCGACCGTTTAACTTGTTCTTTGTGCAACTACTAAGCAAAAAGAGATTTATCTTTCTCGTCTGTTAAAGCTGAAATGCCGAATAACTGGGTTCAAAATTAGTTGCAAATTTACATTCATTATAAATAAAAAATGAATGAATAAAGGCGGAAGGAAAAGAAATATCACTCTACCAAACAGAATTGCAGAATATAGATCATGGCACATATATTGAACATTAACTGGAAAAAAACATTATTTAAAATAACCTTCTGATTATATTTTAAATCGACAAATTCTGAAGTTTTGCAATGAATTCTGGTGAGGGTTATTTTTCGTCGATAAATCCAGAAGTTTTGTAATGAGTTTAATTATAGTTACTTTCCTTTTTAAGTCTTTTCTTATTTTTATTTTCTAAATTAAGCCTCATTAGGTTTGAACAACTTGGTTACCGAACCAGTTGGAAGAACGGAAGAAAAGAATGGTTAATGGGGGGGGGGCAATGAATCAAACAGCAAAAAACAAAAATTGCTGAAAAGTCAGGGCAACGACAGAATTTCTTGTCTGTACGTATAGTTGCAGCCGTTCTCTCTAAGTTCCTTTTCGAAAAAAAAAAAAAAATATATATATATATATTCTAGAAAAAAAAGGGGGCGGGGGCTCCAGAGGTTTTCAAACGGTATATTCAAAGCAATACTAAAAATTCGTAAGTTAATATGAAATAACAATATATGTATTTTTATTCCGTTTGTTGGCGTAAAATTTACAAAACATTCGCAAGCTTTCACTGCCACTGGGCTGTTGAATATCAACAGTTAACAGAAACAGATTAAGAATAAATGCAAATGTAAACAATTATGTAAACAATATTCAGCAGCCCGAAGAAGCTGCCCGTTGGCAGCAAAAGCTTGCGAATGTTTTGTAAATTTTACGCCAACAAGCGGAATAAAAATACATATTTTGTTATTACACGAGACGTTTAATACCCGCAATCCCATTTGTACCTAATATGAAATGTTTAACAATAATTCTTTGCCACATAAAAAAAATAAGTAAAAATAAAATCTTTATGCCACTATGATGGACAAACTTCGCTGCAATTCCTCTCATTATTTAATGCTGTTTAACCCTTTAACGACCATAATGCACAAAACGCTCGTACATGCAAACGACCATAGCCGCCCGAAACGCCTATCTAGAGTGAGTCAGATTTCCTGCCCTTACCTGCTTTTCAAATTTGCATGACCTATGATGAAGCAGCAGGTGTCACCCTCAGTCACTATTCTTGTTACTAAACAAAAAAGTGATCCAACAGACAGTTTCGGGCTTTATGGTATTTAGAGTGATAATGTAAAAATACCAACGTTTACCACAATCGGTATCATCAGGACGAATTGGTCCTGATGATCTGCGAAACTATAGTCGATAAACCTTTGATTATGGTAAACGTTGGTATTTTTATTTTGTTTCAACACCACAAGTTTTGTAGTCATAAATCATATATAATTTAGAGTGATACAAGATTTTTGGGTCATTGTCGTTAAAGGGTTGAGGTTGCAAAAATATGCAGGATTTCTTCCGTTTCACGATATTTCAGCGTAAAAACGGAATTCATTACATCAAAAAAAGCTCCACAAAACGCTCTTTAATTTAATATACACAATCAAAAATCTTTCAATGTTGAAAATATGGTAAAAAAATTTAATTATTCGCATAACGATACTCGAATTTACTTCTAATTTTTTTCAGAAAAAGTTTCGAATAACAATAAATCAACTTGAAGTGAAACCGTTTTAGTTCCTATCTTTAATATATTATATTTTACCAGGAAATAATGGCACGGAAGGGACAAACTACGGTGCAAGCTTTTTGGCTGCAGGTCTTCCCCTTTTGACTTTCGTTTTACTGATCACGGTAGAGGCTTTTCTCCTCTTTACAGACGTATCGCTTTGGATTTCCCCTAAAACGGACGATCCAGATCTCTTCCGGTTTGCTGTTAGAGCATCTTTGTCTTTCTGAGATGTGACCGGGGTGGGATTCTTTGGAAACGCGCCGTTTTGAACAATAGAACTTTCGTCGCTAGGCCCAGAAGACGACTCCGAGGTTTCTGCAACAAAATTTGTCCACGTGCTGCTAGATTTCATCCTCCGATCCGAGGGCTTTTCCTTAGCCGATGCCGAACTTGCTGATTTCTTTACTTTTGTCAGTTCCTTCACAGACTTTTTTCTTCGCTGCGTCTCCTCGTCGCCTTCCTTTTAGCTCTAGCAGGAACGACAGACTTTTTTCTGCTCTTCCTTGCTACGGGGGCTTTCCTTGTTTTCCTCTGCGGTTGCCTTTGAAGCTTGCTATCGCTGGCCACTTTGCGATCTGTCTCCGTCCTGCTAATCTCTTCGGGATGGCTCGGACATTCCTTCTCTTCAGATGCGGTCAGCTTCGCCGAGGAGGGATTGCAGGCAGCCTGGTTTTCGGCGTTCGGTGGTCTAGTCGTGGTCATATATATCTCACAAGAAGAATTGCTGTCGGAATCAGCAGCGCCGTACTTGTTGGAAATAACTATCGTAACTCCACTGTTTTTCACTCGTTCCTCTAAACTGCGAACTGCTTCTAGGAACATACCCGAAATATTGGGCATAGCGGAGGGAGCTCCATTCGTCATACCGAAAACGTTCATGCTGCTGTACCGAAGGAGTTGAATAAGGCGAGGAATCGAGAAATTTTAAATGAATACCTCTTCACGTACTGCGGAAATCTATCACTTTTTGAACTCGCTATTACTCAAATCTAAATTTAAGAAATCTACAATTTTCTGCTGCGACAAAGCGGAGCTCTAATTTGCTGCACCCTGACTGATGGAAACGGAAAAGAACGACTGTTTAAAATTTCAAGGTTTCGTTGCGATGCGTTCTCGCCGTTGCAACATGCCGGACGATGTCACGCTCATCATGTCAGGAGCGTGATAAATTCTTGTCACGAAAGTGCACGTGTGTCTCTCAGATTTAATTCCCCGATACGCGCCATAATAACAACTCACATCGCAAAAGAATTACTGACTTCAGAACCTCATCACTTACGTAACGCTTTCCAAAAACAATCATTGCTAATGCTTGATATTCTAAGTAAATTTCGTGGACGTAAATAGAGTGAGAATTTCTCTTGTAAATATTTTTAAAAATTATTTGCCTTCCCGGTGGTAAAGTTTTCTGCGGACTGGTTTCTGACCATTTATCCCGGTGAGGAATGGATGTTATGTATGTCCTACGGCACTGACTCTTCTTTCCTGGAACCATTGGCCCTAAATTAGGGACGGACGACTGCATATAGCACTTTGAATTGCTGACGGTGGTCATCAAACCCACAAACTAAGCAGGAAAAAAAAATCACACCTTCTTTTTCTTGTTGTTGAAAGAAATGCAATCGTGGACAAAAGTCCTGCACCAGTATAGACCGAAAGTCAAATATTTGATGTTTGAAGTTAACTTATACAGCGTAATGGTAAAGTCAGGAATACATATTATAAAGCATTGTAAGGGAATTTTTATGCTAAATTCAAATATTTTTACAGAATCTTATTACCAGTAATAGAAGGGAAGTTATAAGCAAAAGTACAGCGTCTAGTCATAAAAAGCAACAAATAGTGGAATTTGTGAAATTAGTGTACAATGCATTTAACGTAAAATTACTGTACAGTACATTACTGAAACTTGCAGGGCACTTGAAATAACTGACGAACAAGCAAAATACGCCTTAATATTTAATTGGATAACCACGTGTGACGTGCCTGGACCCCAGGATCCGCATCAGATAAAGGCAGATAGCAGTGAGAGCACATGTCCGCGTAGCTCAGTTGGGAGAGCGACTTACTCCGGAGTGAGGGGACCCGAATTCGATAGCCGGCGTGGACAAAACTTGTTCGTTATACACGGTTACTTAGTAACAAGGTGCGCCTTCTTGGCATTTTTTTTTTTTTATGATTAGAGTTTTAACGACCGGCGTGAGCAACTCAATGGGCTACAAGCAGCCGACCGTCCCTAATTTAGGGTCACTGGTTCCAGGGAAGGGAGAGAGCCAGTGCCGTAAGACAAACACAACATCCATGCCTCAACGGGATTCGAACCAGGTCCCCTTTTGGACGAATGATCATAGGCCATCGCTTAGACCATTGCGCCAGGGCGGCCTTCTTGGCATGGAACTAATGAACTTGTCTAGTTGCCCATTGGTGATAACACGATGCCATACGGCCCTTACAGACTCACTTGCAAGTGCCTCTTGCATGACTTGTTGCCTAGCAACCAGTCAGACTGCAAACGATTCTTTGTATCATTAGCTTCCTTTTATTGCGTAACAGAACTCCGTACATATAATTATTCGTATTTAATGACGTTTAAAATGGTCGATTATTTTCCAGCTGTGTCGACTGATGTCAAACAACGTATACTAATGAAAATGCCCTCCCAAAAAAATTCCCACTAGATTAGTGACAGTTTTTGGTTCTAGAACTTTCAACATAAGCAATGTTCGTCGTTGGGTAAAAAAATCAAAGGATAGTGGAGGAATGTTGGCCATAAATGGTTGGGATACCCGTCATCGCAACTTTCGATTTGAATAGGCAAAAAGTCGATGAGCTCATCAACGAAAATCGAAGAATAACTCAGAGAACTAGGTCTGGTATGATTCGTCCAACGACGATTGGCCCAATGCTGATTCGTCCAAAGGGACAATTGGTCCAAAGGTACGATTCGTCCGATTGGTCCAATGCTAATTCGTTCAATGGGACGATTTATCCAATTCCGTCCGATCTGTCCGAAGTGCTACTCGTGCTATACAAATCTCATCTGTTCTGATTCTATCTTCGATGTTACATAAAACTACCAGTAGTCCAAAAAATGTAAAATAATGTTACATTTCATGCGTAATATTGTGGTTGCAGATTTTTTTTTTTTTTTTTCGAAATCGCGTTTTCTTATTATGCTGTCTTTGCTGCCGTATTATGATGTAAAGTTACTGATGCACGAGCCGGTCAACCAACTTCGACGTTTCTTTTTTGCATTAAATAATATAAAATACTAGTTTTCCGTTTCTGCTTGTAGCATGAAGTCGATTTTTACCCGAGGCCTTTTTAGCAGTTTTTATTTTACTGATGTCATATTCATGACGTTTACATATTAAATCAATTTAATAATATTGCGCTTTTACTTAAGCACGAGATATTGATTCATACGCCCTTGGCCTAGGCCTTTTTAACAGTTTTATACTAAATATCTAAGTTTTAACTTAAAATCTTTTAAAAAAGCCCAATGATTCCGCAACACGACAACGCCAAACTCCACGCCAATTTTCTCACTTCAGAGGCCATACAGAAAATCGGGCCTGAAGTTCCTGAACATCCTCCCTGCAGCCTACTAGATTTGGCGCCGTCAGACTTCTGGTTGTTTTTTGCTCTCAAGAGACATCTGAAAGGAATTCAATTAATCTGTGACGAAGATGTTCAAGCCACTACGAGGATATGGCCCCGAGAACAACCTGAAAACTTTTACAGAGACAGGTTTAAAAAAATGTCTGCTTTTCTGTTTCGAGCGTGAGGGGAGACTATGTAGAAAAACAAAATATATAAATAAAGGTAGAAATTCGGAGCTGTGTTCTTGTTTTGTTTCAATTTTATACTTTGCCACTGAGTTTGTAAATATGTAAGCTCAAATTTAACAGCGTAAATATTAATAAAGAAATAAAAATAAATGAAAAATACAGAGGCATTATTTTCTGAACACTTTCTGTATTAATGAACACAATGTAGCAGTAATTCTCTGTAAAAGAAATTGTAAGATATGCACGTAATTATAATGATACCCGCAACTATACGAAGCGGGATTTTTTTCAGTCTGGTTGCCCGAAATAAAAAATAGCCTTACTTCCTGAACAGGAAACTAAATAACTAATTCATGTACTCGACGTGGATCAGGAACACCAAACAGAAGTCATCGCTCTTTCCACGTTTTCATAAGTGAGTCACGGAAAAATTCTCATCGGCCGCCACAGGGAATCAAACCCAGGGTCTTCTAGTTACGTGCCGGACATTCTCCCACTGCACCACAGCGGCCTCTAATTCTCCAGACGCACATATGACAACCCAGGGTCTTCCAGTTACGCGCCGGACATGCTCCCACTGCACCACAGCGGCCTCGAATTCTCCAGACTCACATGTTAATTCAGGGTCTTCGAGTTACGAGCCGGACGTGCTACCACTGCACCAAAGCGGAATCAAATTCTTTAGACTCACATGTTAACCCAGGGGAACCTGGGTTCGATTACCTGTGGCGGCCTTAAAAATTATCCGTGATTCACTTACTAACGCGGAAAGAGCGATGACTTCTGTTTGGTGTTCCTGATCCACGTCTAGTGTATGAATTAATTACTTACTCGCCTCCTTGCTATTTGTTCAGTTGCTGCTTTCCATCTTTGGTGAATGCCCAGCATTGTGCGGAGCTCCATGAAGCAACTTGCTATGTGGTTTGGCAGTTAATCACATGTGAGTCTGGAGAATTCGATGCCGCTGTGGTGCAGTGGTAGCGTGTCCGGCGCATAAGTGGAAGACCCTGGGTTGTCATATGTGTGTCTGGAGAATTAGAGGCCGCTGTGGTGCAGTGGTAGAATGTCCGGCACGTAACTAGAAGACCCTGGGTTTGATTCCCTGTGGCGGCCGATGAGAATTTTTCCGTGACTCACTTATGAAAACGTGAAAAGAGTGATGACTTCTGTTTGGTGTTCCTGATCCACGTCGAGTACATGAATTAGCTATTTAGTTTCCTGTTCAGGAAGTAAGGCTATTTTTTTTTATTTCGGGCAACCAGACTGAAAAAAAATCCCGCTTCGTATAGTTGCGGGTATCATTATAATTACGTGCATATCTTACAATTTCTTTTATAGAGAATTACTGCTACATGGTGTTCATTAATACAGAGGGTGTTCAGAAAATAATGCCTCCATATTTTTCATTTATTTTTATTTATTTATTAATATTTACGCTGTTAAATTTGAGCTTACATATTTACAAACTCAGTGGCAAAGTATCAAATTGAAACAAACCAAGAACACAGCTCCGAATTTCTACCTTTATTTATATATTTTGTTTTTCTACATAGTCTCCCCTCACGCTCGATACAGAAAAGCAGACATTTTTTTAAACCTGTCTCTGTAAAAGTTTTCAGGTTGTTCTCGGGGCCATATCCTCGTAGTGGCTTGAACATCTTCGTCACAGATTAATTGAATTCCTTTCAGATGTCTCTTGAGAGCAAAAAACAACCAGAAGTCTGACGGCGCCAAATCTAGTAGGCTGCAGGGAGGATGTTCAGGAACTTCAGACCCGATTTTCTGTATGGCCTCTGAAGTGAGAAAACTGGCGTGGAGTTTGGCGTTGTCGTGTTACGGAATCGTCCCATTGAACGAATTAGCATTGGACCAATCGGACGAATCGTACCTTTGGACGAATCAGCATTGGGCCAATCGTCGTTGGACGAATCGTACCAGACCCAGTTCTCTGAGTTATTCTTCGATTTTCGCTGATGAGCTCATCGACTTTCTGCCTGTTCTAATCGAAAGTTGCGATGACGGGTATCCCAACCATTTATGGTTGGGATACCCGTCATCGCAACTTCTGGCGCGTAACTGGAAGACCCTGGGTTCGATTCCCGGTGGCGGCCGATGAGAATTTTCCGTGACTCACTTATTAACGGGGAAAGAGCGATGACTTCTGTTTGGTGAGGAAACTAAATAATGTTCCAGGAAGGCAAAAATAAATAAATAAATAAAAATGCCAATAATCTTTGCTCATGCTTACAGGAATCCGGTAAAACAATTTTCTCAGTATACGACTATTTTTTATTTTCGGGAAACAATTTTCTCAATCCGACTATTTTTATTTTGGGGTTTAACAACCACCGTGAATAACTCAAAGCTACAAATAGTCGTCCGTCCCAAATTTGGGAATGCTGGTTTCAGGAAAGGGGAGACAGCCAACGTCGTAGCATAAGTACACCAGCCATTCCTCATCCGGGACTCGGACGTGGGCTTTGCTCGGACGACTATCCAGGAACCAGAGAATCGGCCTCCAGGGAGGCCCAATTGTACAACAGCAGAAGAGTTATCATAAGAAATACAGGTATGCAATTATGGCACCTAAACTGATAATTTTTCGTCAAAAGCAGCTGACAAATGCATGAAATATCTCTGTGTAGTCGCAGCTACCAGGCTTGAAAAATATTAATACGCTTCTTTCAAATTTATACACTGAAGTGCCAGAAAAACTGGTACACCAGTCTAATACTTGGTTGGTCCCCAACGGGAGCGCAGGACTACAGAAATAAGACGGGGTATGGACTCCACTAGCTTCAGGAAATATGCTGTAGGCAATGCACACTAAACTTCCTGCAGAGCGTTCCACAATTCGGGTATATTCCGAGGTCTCGGATTTCTGTGTTCGATAGCGCGTTGCATGGCATCCCAAATGTGTTCTATCACGTTCAGATCTTGGGACTTGGATGGGAATGACAACTCCCCAAACTCAGATGAATGCTCCTCTAACCATAATGTGGTGTTCTGACACTTATATGGAGGTGCATTGTCATGTTGAAACAGGCCCAACCCATCAGCATGAATTCCGGACATGAACAGGTGTACCTCGTCAGAAAGGATGCTAACATAGCGTTCGCCGGTCACAGACGTTTGCAAACGTACCAGGGGTCCCAGTGAAGTCCAGCTAAACTCACCCCATATCATTACGGATCCCCCCCCCACCAGCCGGTAGAGTTCCCTGTTGACAGGCGGGATCCATGGCTTCATGGGGTTTGCGCCACACACAAATCCTTACATCTGCCCGATGCAGTTGGGAACGCGACTCGTCAGACCAGGCTACTAGTTTCCAGTCATCAAGTGTCCAGTGGCGGTGTTGCCGTGCCCAAGCGAGGCGCATAGCTCTGTGTCGTGCACCCATCAAGGGGACTCAAGTTGGGCGTCGGCTCCCAAAGCCCATATCGTGCAGGGTACGTTGCACAGTCCGGATGCTGATGCTTGTTGAGGCTCCAGCATTGAATTCCGATGATACCTGCGAGAGTGTTGCACGCCTATCGCGTGAAATGATTCTTGACAGCCGACGATGGTCACGTTCACCCAATGTCTTTTCACGGCCGCACTGGTATCGTAAGTTGGAGGTTTTGCCGGAATTCTTGTAGTCACGGTACACCCTTGCAATGGTCGTCCGTGAAAATCCGAACTTCGTTTCTACCTTCGAAATACTATGGCCCATCTCACGAGCGCCAACTATGGCACCGCGTTGAAAATCGCTTAAATTGTTATTACTTGTCATTCTCATGCCGAAAACAGCTCTGACAGCTGGCAAGGATGCCTATCGCTTTATATACGCACTGGCGGACGCTACCGAGTACGCGCATAGGTGACGTTGCTATGTATTTTGAATGAGGTCGTCTGTACCAGTTTTTCTGGCACGTATGTTCATATCATCATCATCATCATCATTGTCAACCATTATCAATCCACTGCTGGACGAAGGTCTCCCCAAGTTTTCTCCACAATGGTCTGTCTTGTGCCAGTCTCCTCCATGTCACTCCCGGATACTTTCGAATTTCATCCACCCATCTTCCATGTGGTCTTCTTCTGTTCATATACTGGTATCTATATATATGTATATATATATTTACAACCCTTTCGTCGAGAAAACTGTACATAAAGTGTAGCTATAGTAAACACGTTGACAACACTGGCAATGCCTTTCTTCACCTCGCAAATAACTAAAAAAAAAAAGGGGCGAGGGGGTTCAATAGAAACGTACCGTTAAAGCGCAAAGCTAGAAATATTGAATCCCTGGAAAAACATAGAATATAAATGAAATGTTGTGGAGATTTAATACTAGAATTTTAGGCATAGATGCTAAATCTCATTTCGCAACTTTTATTCGCTTTAGTGCTCCTTTTTCTTTGTTTCCACGAAGCGTGAGAAAAATTTCGCTGTGTCACTCTATGAAACGACGTCGCAGACGCGGTTTATTCATAGACGCTAATTTGCTCATTTTAGAGTCCGCACTTCTGTATTTGGTAGACGGATTAGTATTGTGCTCGTTTGATCATTTGCCTTTTTTATTTCAAAGAAGCCGTTTGAAAGCGCAAGCACTCTTAATTTCTACCCTGAGGCTTTGTTAAGCCGGCCGGCGTGTTTTCCCCAGGGGTTTTGCGGAAGCAAAGGGGTGAGTTAGGTAGAAACAAGGGGGGGGGGCAGTGGCGCACATGTGAGTACTTTTTAGGGGGGGGGGGTAAGAAAATCCTTACCTCCTTCAAGGCTGTCAAACATTTTAGTAAGTGTACAAGATACTAAAATACAACAAAAATAATTGATACAATCAATCATTAATATCTTATTATTTTTAAAAATGCTTTAAAAAAAGTTCCGTCTATTTTAGTGTTTTAAATTTATCAAAAATTTGGCTATATCAACTGCTAGAGGGTCGAGACCCCCTGCCCCTCCTTATGTGCACCCTTAGCGGGGTGGGCTAAGAGAGTCACTTCTAGGATAGGAAAGCGAGCGGTCGCAGGAGCACGAGGGCAGGAAAGGCCTGACGTGTTGGGGAATCACGTTTTAAGCTGACCGGCAGATATTCTCCGCACCACGAAGAAATCACCACAGGAGGATTTAGGCGAGGAAATCTGAGTTTTAAGAGGAGCGGGAACGAATGATAGAAAAAGCTGAACACAACCTTCTGCACTTAAGTAAGGAAAAGGATAAAGTTCTTTACAAGAGATTTAAAAGGATTGCAAAGAATTATTATTCATAGTTGTTTTATTATCTTTAAAAATGCAACACTTTGCAAGTTAACACAAACACTACTTAACAGAAAAGTCCTTTGCTTCCGCCGATTAAAAAACATTTTTTTTTCGTTTTCGTCTTCTATAAACGGAATTACGTGTAAAGGAAAGAAGAATTTATGACACAGTTTTCAGGAAAATTTAGCATCAAGAAGAAATCCTAAAAAATGTATGAAATATTAACGGTAAAAATAAAAGTATACTGTTTTAGAAATATAAGTAGCTACCAGTAGCAGAGAGATAGAGCCAAGCACAAATGTGCTGTCACACCACCCACTTAGGTTTTAAATTATTCACGCGGAAAAACAAAAATCTTGCAGAAATCTTGAAAAGAAGAAAATCAATCAAACAAATAAAACACATACAATCTTGCAACAAAATCCTTTAATGCATTTTTCAGCTTTTTTTATGCATAAAAAAAGCTGAAAGGTGCACTAAAAAGTTTGGGCACTGTAATAACGGAAGTAAAAATAAGTTCTGAAATTCGGCGTCAAGAAGAGGAAGAGGGCGTGCCAAAAAGAAAACACAAATTTGCGTTACCTTACAGAAATATGCAATTACGCCGGCTCTTAAGTGAAACCGCGCAAAGAAGTCATACTTGCGTTGATCGTAGAAGAAAAAAAAAAAAAAAATTAAAAACAAAAAAACTCACCACTCCAACTCTTAGAAGTGTAGGTATAATAAAAAGTATTCAAATACGTTTACGCAACCTAATTGGGGAATTACGCACAAGGAAAAAGAAATAATTCAAGGTTCTTCATTCTACCTATCGGAAGCAAAAATCTGGATGGGGAGTGCGGGACGAAAAGAGAAGAAAAATTCTAACCCGAATTACCGAAGCGCAATGATGTTTCTAAAAATGAACGGAAAAAGGGTACAAAACGCACCTCATTTTTTTTTTTTTTTTTTAAACACACGAATGCATTCTGAAAACGCGTCAAAATGAGTATGCTGATGACACTGTCCTGTTGGCAGAGAGCAAAAGTGAGTTGCACAGGTTGTTGTCCCGGATGTACGAAGTTTGTATGAAATTCAAACTGAGTATAAATAAGGGAAAAACAAAGTTATGGTTTCTGAGAGAGGAACTGGCAATACTGAATGTAATATAAGTCTAAATGGCACAGTGATTGACCAGATGAATGAGTTTGTGTATTTAGGAAGCATATTTGACAGAGAACAAATTGTTAGTAGAAGAGTGATTTCTTCATTGAAAGCCATAGCTGCTTTAGGAGGTTTTTCACAGGAATGGTATGTTCTCAATAGTCCCGCATGGTTGTGTATGAAAGTGTAATTTTTCTTACTCTGATGTATGGCAGTGAAACCTGGGTACTGCAGAAGAAACATCATCATCATCATCATCATTGTCAACCATTATCAATCCACTGCTGGACGAAGGTCTCCCCAAGTTTCCTCCACAACGGTCTGTCTTGTGCCAGTCTCCTCCATGTCACCCCTGCATACTTTCGAATTTCATCCACCCATCTCCCATGTGGTCTTCTTCTGGGTCTTTTCCTGTCCCTTGGAATCCAATCTAAAATTTCGGCTGTCCATCGATGATCTGTCCTTCTGGCAGTATGTCCAGCCCATTGCCATTTCAGGGATTTAACTCTGATCATGATGTCTTCCACTCTTGTCATTTTTCGGATCCACGAGTTCCTCTTCTTATCTCTCCTGGTTACACCAAGCATGCACCTCTCCATGCTACTTTGAGTTGTCTGCAGCCTTTGTATGTCTCTTTTAGTTAAGGTCCACGTCTCTGCACCATACGTAAGCACTGGAAGGATGCATTGATCAAACACTTTTCTTTTAAGACATAATGGCATATTGCTCTTGAAAATTGTGCTGTTTCTTCCAAAAGCTCTCCAGGCAAGTTTTGTACGCCGATTAATTTCTTCATCAATGTGACCCTCACTTGATATCTGCTGTCCAAGATAAACGTACGTGTCTGTTATCTCCAGCTTTTCTCCATCAATCGATAAATCTTCATTTCTTGTAAAGGCATTGAACATCACTTTTGTCTTCTGAAAGTTCATTTTTAATCCCACTTCTTTACTCTTGTCAGCAAGTTCCTGGATCATACTCTGCAGCTCTGATGGGGTAGTTGCAAAATGACTACGTCATCAGCAAAACGAAGGTGGGTTAGATAATCTCCATTAATCTTTATCCCTTTGTTTTCCCAGTTCAGTGATTGAAAGACATTTTCCAATGTGGCATTAAAGAGCTTCGGAGATATGGTGTCACCTTGTCTCACTCCCTTTCCAATTTTTATGTGTGTTGTATTTTCAAACAGCCGAATCTTTGCACTTGCATTTTCATAGATGTTATTAATAATATTAATGTATGCATCTTCAATACCGCAGGATTTCAGAGCTGTGGTAACTGCTGATGGTTTCACTGAATCAAAGGCTTTTTCATAATCGATAAAAGCCATGCACAATGGAAGTTCATATTCCCTCGCTCTTTCAATTAGTTCTCTCAGTACGTGGATATGATCTATTGTGCTGTAGCCACTCCTGAATCCAGCTTGTTCTCTCGGTTGAGCCATGTCCAGTGTTACCTTCAAGCGGTGTGAAAGAACTTTAGTGAAGATTTTATAAACCACTGATAGGAGGCTGATAGGTCTGTAGTTCCTGAGATCCTCAGTGTCACCTTTTTTATGTAGCAGGATCATTGTAGCGTTGTTCCAATCCTCAGGAATCTTCCCTTCATTAAGGCATCGAGTGAAAATTTGGGCGAGTACTGTTTCAATTTCTCCACTTGCTTCTTGTATGATGTCTATAGTAATTCCATCTTCTCCTGGAGCTTTCCCCCGATTCATTGTATTGCATAAGCAACTTCTGCTGGGAGGACTGGAAGAACTCTGGTACCTTTCATGATGTCTGGAGTACATGTATCATCCCTTTCATATAATTTGGAGTAGAAATCTTTCACTCTTGTCAAAATTTCGCCTCTATTTCTTGTTATAGAACCATCTTCTTTTCTCAGTGCCATAATCTGTTTTCTTCCCTTACTGAGATGTCCCTTTGCTATCTTAAGGCTTTGGTTGTTTTCAATTGCTTTCCTCACTAGCTCACAGTTGAATTTCCTTACGTCTTCAGTGATACTTTTTCGTGTTGTCTTGCATAGCTCTATATATTCCACTTTGGAAGTCACATCTTCTTTAGTTGTCCTCATCTCTCTTCTTTTTTTGCATCAACATTTTGGTTTTTCCTGATAATTTGTTCACATGCAACTTGTTCTTAGACCCAGCTAATTTTGTTGCTGTTTCCATTAGAGCTTTGGTTACTTTTCTGTTAACTTCCGAAATATCCACTTCTTCCGATGTTAGGCCTTCTAAAGCAGAGAATCTGTTCTTCAGTTCCAACTTGAAAGTATTATGGTGTTTTTTTAGGTTGGTTATGTTAATACATTTTGTTTGTCTTATGAGCTTGCCACGTTCCAGTTTAGTGTTGAGGTGCATCTTACATCTCACCAATCTATGGTCACTACCTGTGTTGAACTTGTTCAGCACACTGCAGTCTTCGATGACGAATTTTTTGTTACACATAATAAAATCAATTTCACTTGTCGTCCCAATTGGATGTCTCCATGTCCATTTCCTGTGTGGCTTTTTCTTGAAAAAGGAGTTCAAGATGAAAAATCCTTCTGCCTCTGCAAACTCAACGAGAGTATTTCCACGCTGGATTCTGTTGCCGTGACCGAATTTACCTACTGAAGTTTCGGTCTGTTGCTGTTGCCCTAATTTTGCATTGAAATCTCCCATAATTATCTTCAAGTGCTGCTTACCTTTATTATTTAGATGACGAATTTCCTCATAAAATTCTTCAATTTCTTCTTCAGGATGACTTGTGGTGGGTGCATAAGTTTGAATAATCTGAGCCTGGTATCTTCTCGATAGTTGGATAACGAGTCGTGCAGCTCTGTCAGAGGAACTTTCAACTTCTACCACTTTATCCTTCAGTTTCTTGTTTATTATAAATCCAACACCACTAGTTCTGCCAGTATCTGTCCCACGATAGTAGAAGAGATGTCCACTTTTCAGTTCAATGAGATCTTCTCCTTTTCTCCTTACCTCACTTAGCACGACGATGTCCCACTTGATCCTTTGTAGTTCCTCTTCCAATTCAAGAAGCCTTGAATCAGAAGATAGGGAGCGTCCGTTATAGGTAGCCAAGGTCAGCATCAAATGGCAGCCTAGTCCGGTCCTCCTGGGATTCTTAGCACCCTCTGCCTTCATGTCGCACTGGCCGCTGCCTTGGCCAGGTACATTCCAGCTGCCGGAGACCGAGGGCCAAGATTTAAGTTGTAGAGTCATTTTGGAGGTGCTTGGCCATAACTCACCACGCTGGCCAAGCGGGTTGGTGAGTGTGGGATAGCATTTCCTCTGATCCCGATGGTATAGTTATACCGCTATTGGCGGTCGTCAGAGCCCCTTTAGTGGGAACAGGATGCACCACGAGAAGGCGGGGTTGACATTTGTCAAGGAGAGGCTGTGATGTTACGCATCACCTGACCTTACATAGGAGTCGTTATTTACTCCGTGCTCGTATTTTGTTCCGTTTGTGATAATTTCCGAGTCTACAGCTCCTAATATTGTGTGTGCAGCGTGTGTGAAGGTGCCAATGGCGACTTCCGTGGGTAGCGGAGCTTCTATCCTCACTTCCGGAAGTGACTCTTTATCCCTAACAGCTGCTCAGCAGCAATCCGCCAATGGAGGGCTTCCTTTGATAAGCCCCTCCTCTCCGCAGCGTGACAAAGTTGCCTTGCCATGGAGCCATCTCCTTCCCATCTGAAGAAGAGGGGTGAACCATTGCCTTACCCTGTGCCTTCTGATGACGCCATGGACTTCACACTTCCACCAGCCACTTCCGCGTCATCACAACGCGCGCCAGGTGTGTCGTATGCTGCCGTCACCTCAGGTGCGTCAACTTCTTCTTCATCTTCTCACCAGCTCCCTTCTTCAAAGTGCCCTTATCAGATGACGTATGGTACAGACCAGATCTACGTGGATGTTCCGACTACTTGCCCTCAAGGTCAGCTTTTTCTTGACAAAATCGGGCTGGGTGTATTTTTCCGCAGCCTCCCCAACACAAAGCTGACGGCGTACAGCGCTGCCCTTCGACAAATTGTTCCTAAAGAGGCTGTTACTCACGTGGGTAGGAGAGCCAGTCAAGTAATTACTTATCTTGATTGGAGGTTTAACGACCACCGTGAGCAACTCAATGGGCTATAAGCAATCGCCCGTCCCTAATTTAGGGTCACTGGTTCCAGGGAAGGGAGAGAGCCAGTGCCGTAAGACAAACACAACATCCATGCCTCACCGGGATTCGAACCCGGCCCCCTTACGGACGAATGATCAGAGGCCATCGCTTAGACCACTGCGCCACCGGGGGGGGCTTGCTTATCTTGCGACTCCTGCCTTCGCTCTTTGAGTTCTGACCGAAGGCATTTCCATCGGCGATCGCCATCTCCTTGCGAACCCACTCATACAAGCACCTACTACAGTCAGTTTCGCCCCTGTTCCTTCGGAAGTATCCGACGACCTATTGCTCCCCGTCGCTCAGAATTATGGACGTACTGTTGGATCGGTCATCACGTACTCCTCCTTTCCGGGAGTCCTTGAGGACCGTTATCTCTTAGGATTTCGCCGTAACGTACGTGTGATCTTTCTCTCGGAGGAAGCCATGTTACGTGTTCCATTGGTACTCAATGTACGCTGTGACACTCATATTAGGCGCATTGACATCACTGTGGACACCCTTTGTTTGGTATGTAAGAGCACTGGTCACCCTAGTGCGCTATGCCCTCATCGGGCAGCTACTGCATCCAAATCTTCAGTACAGCCTACTCAACGGTCAACTGGACCCCCGGCATCTTCATCTGGCGCCGCTCACCAGCGGCAGTCAAGTTATTCCGAAAGTATGCATAAAGCCGTTGGTCAACGCGTGCGCAACCTTCCACTTCCAACTCAGCTTCTACACTCCAAACATACCCACAGCAGGAGAATTCTTCGACCGGAGACCAGTTGAACTCTCCTCTGCTTTCTACAATTACTCTCCACAGCACCCTTCAGAGCCCGATAATGGGGTCGATGCGCCTGATGCCTTCACAGTGCCAGACAATCCTGCCTTTAGTCCCGAGCAATAGAGGGTACCCTCGAAGCGTCGTCGGACTACCCGACTTCGCAATAAGAAGACACGCACATCTCTCACCTTTCAAGGGGGACGTGATCGCTCGGAAAGTCGTTCACTCGACTCTGACAACAGCGCACTGGTCCCACTTACTCTAGATAATTTCATACAGCAACTGGAAGATTCCTCACTACCATAGATACCAATTTCTGGTGCGAAGTTATACTCCTATCTCATCGGTCTTCGTAGTAAAACCATGTCTCATGATTTTCTCCAATCCTATCTCCCGGAGCTTGCAGCAACTATGACGCAAGTGGCGGTTGTTTGATCTCACCTCCAAGCCTTACCATCCACATCGTTCGGCGAAAGCGGATGTCTCAAGAAAGTCTGCGATCGTCTCTCTCGGCTCCAACGAGCCGCTGACAAGCTCCTTGAACCGCCGTCGGATATTTCCGTTCAAGATAACAACACTGAACTGTAGGGGTTTGTATCCCCTCTGGCGAATTCGCTTGCTCGTGAGGATCTCCAGCACCTCACAGCAGACATTCTTTTGCTCCAAGAGACAAATTGCTTGTCTACAACCCCGTGTTGGAACAATCAGTTCCACCACGCTTTCCGACACTCTACAATCGGCGGTCTGGCCATCGGCATCCGCACTCAGTTCCGTCAAGTTCTATCTTCAGTGACGGTGCAGCATCTCTGCCGTGACTTGCTACAGCGCCTTACCTTTGTTCTGGACGAGCGTCGTTATGTCGTTTTCAACATCTACGTCCCATGCACACCTCAACATCACACCCTCCTTTTCATGGCTCTCCGTTCAGCTCTTCACTCAACGCTGCCATCGGATCACGTATTGTTCGGCGGCGATTTTAATTGCACGCTTGACCCTGATCTTGATTGTGCTCCAATTCATAAGGAAACTCGCTTAAGTCTTGTGGAGCAATTACACTCTCTCATCACGGAGTTTGATCTTCGGGACGTCTTTCGTCAAATTTATCCTACAACGGTCACCCATATGTTGAGGTCAGCCGCCACCTCTTCATCTTCCGCTAGACTTGACCGTTTCTACGCAACCACTGCCCTTCTTCCCGTGGTCACGGACTGTCAGCATCTACCCACCACCTCTTCTGATCATTGTGCCGTTGTGGCCACCTTCACCTCTTCTTTCCGTCAACGCTCCGAGTTTCACTCCTGCACATTAGATACCTCTCTCCTGGAAGACCAGGCTTTGTGTTCGAACGTCCTGAATCTCCTTCACTCTTATCACCCTGGACTGTCTACTGCATCCTGTGCACTAAGTTACTGGCTGGATGTCAAGTCACACCTGCTCCACTTTCTCAAGAGCCACTCGTTCACAGTTGCCAATCTGCGCACCATGGAAGAACGCAATCTCCGACAAGTTCTCGCCCAGCTTGGAGCCTCTCACCCCCTCTATTTAGCATATTTGGTAGACCTCCGTGCTCTTCTAGAACCTCGAGCTCGGTAGGTCATTTTACGACTTCGTCTCCAGCACTTGTCTCCCGAAGACTGTTCTTTTGAGTTCTTGTCTTCGTTAGAGGATCAGCGCCGTTCCTCTCATCGACTCCGTGTGTTGCGTCTGCCTGACGGTCACGTGGCTTCGGACCGAGATGTGCTTTGCTCCCATGTTCGTCAATACTTCTCCGAGAAGTACAGTGATACCCCTCCACCTTCTGCTTCTGCGTGTAATACTTTACTTTCTTCTCTCCCTTAAGTCCCCTCTCACCTCTCTGCTTCTCTTCTGCAGCCTATCTCTCCATCTGAACTTAGGACTGCACTTTCCTCTCTCAATCCTCGAGCCGTACCTGGTCCTGACGGCCTCCCTCTATCATTTTATCTTATTTTTTTACCTTCTCTCCTTCCTTTCCTTCTCGCTTCTTACTCTTCTGTCTTTGCATCAATCTCCCTTCCGAGGGGCTTCACTGTTGCTCACATGGTACTTTTCCCTAAGAAGGGCGACCTCCTTGACCTGGGGAACTGGCGTCTAATTTCACTAATAAATCTTGATTATAAACTGTTCACTAAAATTCTCTCTCGCGCCTAAATCAAGTTCTTCCGTATGTTCTCTCTTCCGACCAGTCCTACACGGTACCTTGTCGTTCTATCGCTACTAACCTTCTCCTCCTTCGTGATCTTCTGTATCTTGCCCGGCCTAATTCTGAATCTCTTGCCCTACTAAATTTAGACCAACGTGCAGCTTTTGATAATATCTCCCATTCATTTCTCTCAACTACTTTGCACACTTTTGGCTTTCTTTCTGTCTTCGTTACCACTATTCTTGCTCTCTATCGCGACGCCGTCTTTCAGGTCAAGACAGCCGCCTTTCTGACAGCACCCATTTCTTTCCGTCGTGGAATACGACAGGGGTGTCCACTTTCTGGGCAATTATTCCCTCTGGCGTTCGAGCCTTTCCTACGCACAGTACATCGTACATTTCTTGCGGCTCTTCCTCCTCCCACGGCAAACACCAGGCACTTCTCTATAACCTACTCCGCCTACGCCGACGACGCGACTTTCTGCGTCCGGATGGAGTCGCAATTTAATACCCTCGCTCATGCTCGCATGCCAGCTTACTATCTTGCTGAAGTCACACGGATCATTTCTCCTATGATCTGGTCAGCTCATCATTGGATACAAGTCTCAACTCTAAGTCGTCCGATCTCCACTGTTGGTATTGCGCTCCTCGATGTTCGCCAGTTCTACAAAGCACAGCGGATAGTATCCCTTCTGCGTCTACTCTGTGAACCAAGATCCGCAGCCTCTCTTCTCCGAGACGTGATGATTTCTCCCCGGAACCCCGCTTAAAATTCACAACTTTTCTACTGGTGGATCGTTTTTCTCTCCTACGCTCTGGTCTTTCCCCCGTTTATTCAGAGGCGCTTTCCTTTCTTCGCTCTCTGCCACTACTCCGTGCCCCACCCGCTTCCACCTCAGAACTTCTAACTGAACCCCTCTTCTACTCCTCCATCCTCCATCCTCCTAACGCACCGTATTTCACTGACCTTTCCTGGCTCCCCGCTGGGATCGTATCCATCCGAGACTTACTTTCTTCCGATCTAACATGGAAACCCTTTTCCGACCTCTCTTCTTTCCTTCCACGCACCTCTGCCTCTCTTGCACTCTACGATTTTCTACGCTCCTCGATCAATACTCTTTTTCCTGCTCTCGCTTCTCCGGCTGGTCTCTTTCTCGTTTCTTCTGCTTCTCTTCCCTTTCCTTTTCTTCTTTCTGTTCGTGGCTCATTTCTTCCGATCTCCAGTTTCACTGTCCGTACTCTCTATCGTTTTCTCCTTCAGGATCCATCGCCACCCGCACCCCAGCTCATTTCAGGAGTGCCGCCCGCCGCTCTTCCAAGTGTGTGGTCGGCAACAGCTTCACCCATCTCAACACCAGATGAAAGGAATATTTACTGGCTCTTCCTTCACCACCGCCTGCCAGTGCCGACCACGTTATTTCGTATGACGCTGGCAGCCGCACCCACCTGCATCTTCTGTTCTGAGCATACTGATGTTCTACACATCTACCGGTACTGCCCGGCGATCCTTCCTTTACTACAATTAGCCTTTACCGTTGCCAAGAGTCTCTGTGCCAAAGAGCTGCCTTTTTCTTCGTACAGTACGTTGCTGGTTTCTTGTTCGCCACCGGTGCCTTTATCTGAGCCATGCGCAACCGGCTGACCTCCAGGCTCCAATTGGCGTTTACCGCAGCCCGGGCCACTGACCAGAGCCTGCAGTTCCTGAATGTATGGTCACCATTACACCGCTGGTTTTCCGGGCCTTCTGCAGACCTACATCTTCTGATTTGACTTCCATCCTGTACGTCGGGACCTTCCCCGCTTTGATCTTTGTGATGAACCCTGGACTGGCTCACCGGATCTGGAGAGTGTCTCCCTAAGCATGTCAGACTTAGTTCTTCTGTACATTCTTCATATTCCCATCTCCAGTTTATCTTTTTACTGTTAGTGTTTGCAGTGTATTCGCGTGCACTTACTTTGTGGTGCCCTCTTCTGAATAAGTGATCTTTGTAGTGATTTCTTCTGTGTGCCTCACATTGTACCTGTATATTCAATGTTTTTATTTCGTCATATATCTTCTGTTCATTCGTTCGTCATATTGCTCATATAAATTGTACATACACATCCTGTATATATTTCGCTGTTCATTCTGTACATATACATATTCCTTGTTACTATGTATGCTCCGTTTCGGAGCCGTCCTACAAGCTCATTCTTTACTGTCTGCATCATGCATATCTCAGTCACGCACTTTTTGTACACATCTTGTATATAGTACACATTTTCAATTGCATCATTATGTTCTGCGTGATTTGTTCTCATTGCATTGTATGTATATCTCACTTGCTGCACATAGTTCGTTCCCTGTTCTTATATGGCTTCACGCACATCTGTATATACTTCGCCTAAATTGTACATTTATTCAGTCTCACGTATATCTTTTCCATTATTACACCCTGCACTGTTGCACTTATGTTGTATCATTGCTCATCTATCTCACTAGCACTGTATTATATATACACCTCTCATACTGTAACTTGTGCATTCGCTGTATATATACACCTCTCGTACTGTAAATAACGCAGTTCTTGAATACATACTACGGTAATTATGTTTTGTAGTCCGCTCATCTATTTCACTGGCATTGTATATACCTCTTGCATAATGTAAATTGCACACACTTTGTATATATCTGACTCCTGTTATTTATGATTTCAGGCATTGTAAAGGCACATGCCGCCTACCGCCTTCGTTCCCTGTAAATTTCGCTCAGAATAAAACATTTTGAAAGTTTGTGTACTGGAGAACGGCGTTATTTACGGGGATTGTGTGAGAAATGAAGATGTGTTGCAGTTGTGTGGTGTGAAGCAAAATGTTGTTAGCAAAGTGGAGACTAATATGCTACGGTGGTTTGGGCATGTTGAAAGAATGAGTGATGAGATGCTTACTAAGAATTTTTTTTTAGCCCAAGTGGCAGGAAGGAAAGGCAGAGGAAGGCCAAGGAAGTCATGGGATGATCAGATTCAGGAGTGTCTGTATGAGAAAAAAGATCATAAGTATGAAGTATAGAAGATCTTGTGTGCGTCGTGTGATGGATGACAGTGAAGCCCGAGTTGTATGTCAAGATCGCTGTAAATGGAGAAGTTTGACACGGCAACAGTAAGTAAATAATCAGTTAAAAATTATTTGGTAGTTTGTTGTTTCCTTGTGGAACTAACCTCTGAATCCCAGAGAACAACTTAGGGATATGCAATGTAATATAATGTCAAAATGAGTTCTAATCAATTCCAAGCAGAAAAAGTAAAAAAATTGAATGGCATTTTCTTCTTTTCTTCTAAAGCTATGGAAGTGGAATTCAGAACAAGCAGAAATTGGTTTGGTGTTCGGTGACAAATTGACGAAACATCATTAGTACTTACTGTGTTCGTACTATTCTAAAATTTTATGCTCTCTAAAATTTCTGAGCAACTTTTCAGAGAAAACAAATAAACAAATGCATATCTTTGAATTTTATTCAGCAGCTACACTCCACCACCCCGTAAAAACCCTGTCACAATCTGAAGAGTAATTCTAATCTCTCTTGCTGGTGAAACCCTGTCTGGTCATTGACCGGAAAAGCATCAGATAAAAGAAACTGATCTACAGGGAAACTACATTCAACTTGGGTAAATACCAGTTCTCCGTTAAAAACATATCCACATTCTGCGTATAGCCAAATGGCGACATTTCTAGACCTAGGGCTAAATATTTAGCTAGTTTTTTTCTCAAACATCCATTACTTCATGAATGACGTCGTCACGTTAGTCCCCAAAAAAACTATATTTACGAAAAAGAAAAAAATTCTGCTTAAATCTTGTTTATGGGCTCTCCCATATTATAATTATTATTCCTTTTATTTTTTTAATCGCACTTACGTAATCACTCGAGCTTTTTCTGTGAAGAAAACAGAAACGAGAATAATTTTTATTGATCACTTTTACCGTTTTCTCCTAAACGAAAAGTTTTGCGTATGGCTACTTCTTTTGTCTGTTAAGATAATATGAGCCATTAGCTACAACTACTGGTTCGGACCTCATCTGTAGAGAAATTATTCACAAATATATGAAATCATATGCTTAAAAAAAGGTTGCATAAAAATATGATGTATCCTCATTCGTTATTTATCATTAAGAAGATAAAGATAAATATGATGCCAGTACAATTGTTTCGGCAATTTTGAATGAAAGGAAAAATAAAAGGAACAGTTTTTGTGGATGTACCTGAGAAGCAATGGCTCTAACTTTCCCTATGAAGGCGATATCATGCACTTTGCTTATATATATCTTGTGATGCACATCAGCTGGCTTGGTACTATAATGCTCGTTTTTACATCTGAATAACAATTATTATTCAAAATAGTATAACTATACTAGTGATCCGAATTTCTTGGCGTTGAATAGAAAATCAATGCTTCCGAACTTTCGCCCATCAACCAGATGGCGTTCTCAAGGAAGGTATGGACAGCAAACTGCAGAAGAAAGCCTTTCCTTGAGAAAGCCATCTGGTTGATGTGCGAAAGCTTGTAAACTGGTTAACTATTCTACGCCAAGAAATTCGGATCACTAGTGTAGTTATGTTATTATATAGTTGGTATACGGTTCCTGTTTATTAGCAATTATTATTATTGTTGTCGCCGACTTTCTCGGCCAGAGCCAGTGAGCCGAAAGCAGAGAGATTCATCCCTGGTCTGGAAGTTCAGAAATTATCTAGGGATATGGCCAGTCTGTAGAATTCCTATTGGGTTCCTCTATGGCAATGCTAATTCCCCGAGATTTTCCAGAAAGCTATTTGGTACCTCTGCGGTTGCCGAAGTGACAACTAGCACGATCTGCGTTATGCTTTGTCTTCAGATCCTTTGGATTTCAATTTGTAGGTTCTAATGTTTTGTGATTCACATACTGTTCTTTGTAAGTGGAACCGCTACATCTATTAGTTGCGTCTTCTTCAGTTTTTTGTCTATAATTGCAATATCAGGTCGATTGTGGTCAATAGTCTTGTGTATAATGTCCCAACACATGATGTAATTCCGATTTTCTAGAATAGGTTCTGGTTGGTGCTTGTAATACGTACGTGTAAGATGCAGTACAGCTTCGGATAAGGCTGTATTTAATGCCAAGTTTTTGATGTAAGTTATTATTATTATTATTATTATTATTATAGAGATTCCACTTCTTCCTGAGGTTTTTCTTCTCTTCCTTCCGGGACGGGTACGACCTACCAAGTCTGGGAAGTGGTATTTCTTTCTCTCAGTTGTCCAGGAACTTCCTTACTAGCCTAGAAGTGTTCAGGATAGCTGCCTTCTGTAGTACCATGTAGGTGTTATGTTGAAGGTCGAGTGTCTGTATAGAGCTGTGAATGGTCTTAGGTACAACTCCTGGGGCTCATATTACTATGTGACGTTCTCCATATGCCACATTTCCTTAACTTCGTATCGTAGGTCGTTATACTTTGGCAGCTTCTCTCAGTGCGTCTTCTGGATGTTGCACGTGTTGGGCACGGCTATGTCATTCAGGTATGTTGACTTCTTCTCCTTGTCGACCAGAACGATGTCGGTCCGATTGTGGGGGGATGGTGTTATCTATTCTGATCGATTTGTCCCATTACATCTTGTGGGTGTTGTTCTCTAGAAGCGTTGTTGGCTCATACTTGTAGTAAGGGACAGGTTCTATTATATTATAATTATTGCTGTACTATATTTCTGGCTTTGATCTTCGTTATTGTATGGCCATAACTGTTTGTGTACAAAATCAGAATAATAAAGGAAACAAAAAATGAAATGGAATCCATCATTTTTTGTATACATTTAATAGACGACATTGAGAGATAGGTGTGATGGGCAGTAGACATGGGCATCCCCTGCGCAGAGTGTAACAGACCCAAACCGAAGGGCTGCCCCGGTGGCGCAGTGGTCTAAGCGATGGTCTCTGATCATTCGTCCGAAAGGGGTCCAGGTTCGAATCCCGGTGAGGCATGGATGTTGTGTTTGTCTTATGGCACTGGCTCTCTCCCTTCCCTGGAACCAGTGACCCTAAATTAGGGACGGGCAACAGCTTATAGCCCATTGAGTTGCTCACGGTGGTCGTTAAACCTCCAATCAAAAATAAAAAAAATCAACCCGAAGGTAGGCTATAAGTAGGCGGACAACAGGACTTCCCAACAGTATACTGTAATCGGCGAACATGAGTATAAATGTGGTAATCTGAGCGACTTTGATCACGGACGCAGATAGATGATTATGTCGCCCGAGTGGTAGGAACTCTAGGGTTACCGTGGGAAACTGTATCAAGAGTGTACCACGAGTATTAGCATCGACGGACGTACCAGAGCCCAGAGAGCAAGTGTTGGCCAACCATACGCCATCGATGTCAGGTGTCGACCTAGACTACCCAGGCTCCTGCAGACTAACCGCTGGATAACGGCGGTGCAAATCACATCCAGGTTGAACGTCGGAGGCCCAAGCAGCGTACGTTGCATATCCTGGGCTACGGGAGCCGACGCTCTACTCGTGTGTCACGGTTGACTGCTCGTAATCAGAAATTACGCCTCGGGTGGTACCGGGAACATCAAAACTGAACCTCCATAGAGTGGCGCTGCGTCGTGTAGTCAGACGGATTCCGTTTTCAGCTGTACCGAGCTGACGGGTGGATGTGGGCTCGACAGAACGAGGCCATAGCTTTGTTGTGCCAGGTCTGCTCTGCTCAAAGCGGTGGTGGCTCTGTGATGGCTTGGCGAGACTTTTCATGGGACACATTAGGTCCTTTAGTGTGTCTGGAGAGGTCCTTAACCGCTGGGCGCTTGCACGTGCTGGCTAATTACCCACGCGCTTTCATGGCCTTCGCGCATCGTGCCGCAGATGGTCTGTTCCAGCAAGACAATGCGCCGCCCCACCGGGCCGCAACCACCTAAGTATGGCTCGAGGAAAGCTCATCTTAGTATAGAACCATCCAAAGTCCTCGGATTTGTGGACTCTTTCGAGATTACGTGGAGCGGAACATGAGATCCATGGATTCCGGATCGACGTCTCGGGCAAAGTTGTGGACAATACTGCAAAGGACGACGTCTCGGGAGAAGTTGTGGACAATACTGCAAAGGACGACGTCTCGGGAGAAGTTGTGGACAATACTGCAAAGGACGACGTCTCGGGAGAAGTTGTGGACAATACTGCAAAGGACGACGCCTCGGGAGAAGTTGTGCACAATACTGCAAAGGACGACGCCTCGGGAGAAGTTGTGCACAATACTGCAAAGGACGACGTCTCGGGAGAAGTTGCGGACAATACTGCAAAGGACGACGTCTCGGGAGAAGTTGTGGACAATACTGCAAAGGACGACGTCTCGGAAGAAGTTGTGGACAATACTGCAAAGGACGACGTCTCGGGAGAAGTTGTGGACAATACTGCAAAGGACGACGTCTCGGGAGAAGTTGTGGACAATACTGCAAAGGACGACGCCTCGGGAGAAGTTGTGCACAATACTGCAAAGGACGACGTCTCGGGAGAAGTTGTGGACAATACTGCAAAGGACGACGTCTCGGGAGAAGTTGTGGACAATACTGCAAAGGACGACGCACAGTGGTCGGGATAGGAAAAAAGGCGGACAAAAATATTTGTACGTCTTAAACGAAGGAAACTGTAGTGGGATAACTAAATATTCACTTATTTAAGTATTTTAATGAATTATAATTACTCACAGTACTGTAAGAAGGGTCCAGATATCCAGTCGGTCATTCGTCTTCTGAAGCAGATGTTTCACATTCGTCGTCTTCTTCCCCCTCCTCCTCTTCATCGGATATTACCAACAGACCTAGCACTTCCGAAGGTAGTTTTATTTGTTTTTCTTTGGTAGTCCTCCCAAGCTGGGAATAAATGGGTCAGAAGTCAACATTAACCTGCGAAAGAGGTCCAAATTGCTGTCTTGTCGTGAAATTTTCAAATTGCTGTCTTGTCGTGAAATTTTTCGGGTAAAGCTTTCTCAAAATTTTCTCACATCTTTGTTTCTACACTCAATGGCTTCTTCTGAAAGCTCTCCAATCGGTAAAATAGCTGCTTGCACAATTACGGATCCATGAACAATAATTTTATGTACCGTGGGTGGCATATAGTACCAGGGATACAATCTCACGAATAACTGTGCTGTTTCCATGCAGTACATATTGAATTTCGTTGCATTTATTTCGTGGCCGCATGAAATTGCTGTCAAAATATTTCTAAAACGAGAAATCAAATTTGTCTACTCCAGTCACTTCGGAACTTATTTCGGGATTTGTAAAGAATCTTCTGGCGGTATTGCAGTCATTCCTGTTTCCATAGCCTAGTTTTGGGACATCTATAATAAGTCCTAGTCTATTCCTGAAGGAATCTTTGACAATTCTTTTCCTTTTTCCCAGAAGCTCACGGGTTCCATCTTTCTTACTCGCTTTCCATTTCTTAAAATCTAAGCGGTAAGAGATATGAAGAATACACTGAAAAAAGCGTATATGGGCATGAAGAATAGACAGCCCAAACTGAAAGGAAGAGGCATCGTCTGGCACTTGTGTAACGTAATCTAACTTGTTCAGGTCCGACACTTTCGCGCCTCATATGTAACATTACATGCTTGATGACTGGGTCAGAGCATTACATATTTCCCCATCAATCATTGACCATATGAGAGAATACTGTACTGTAACGTTGTCACTTCTTAATGGCTGTAAAGTTTTAATTTGTTCGTTCATGTATTCTCTTTCTGCTTGGGCAACTGCAGGGGTTTCATGAAGCCACTGGAGAAGAATAGGCCTACAAAAGCCGGGTTGATGATGGTCGTTTATGTTTCCATACGGTATCTTCCGTTTCACTGTCAACCATTCGTAAGGGAACGATAGATGTCATAAATAAATATTCATCACTACTGCCGCTTTGAACCCATTTCTGCTTGTATTGGGAATGACCAGCGCTACCATCGAAACCCCATTTACAATGTAAAATATAAGTTTTTTCGTTGTTAGACGGCTCACTTTCAGGTAGGAATGACAAAATTCGGGTAGCAGTATGGTCCAATAAATTCCAAACTTTCACTTCACATGCACTCTCACTAACACTTATATTGTGCGGATAAGTTGCGTCTTTTGCTTTCAGAATTGCACAATAACTTGGACATAAGTCATGATTGTGATTAATTGCCATTTTTCTAATAGACATATATTGATGTTTTGATAAATGTGTACTTACATAACGCTTCTTCTTCTGAGAGCTTCGTGGCTTGTTTTCTTTTCTTCAACTATGAGTCACGAATTTGTTTACCTCTGGTAGATGTTGTTGTGGTCACTTCTTTTAATAATTTTGCTGCATTTTCGTCACCTTCAGCCCTCAAATTCATCACTGTGGCATATGAAAGCTCCGCAGCAGCCACATTCTCCCTCAGATTTTGAATTTTCCGCCTCTTACTTCTTTCCCTTAGTTGCTGAAATACTTTCGAAGGAAGTCCACGCTTTTCCGAAGAAGTGGAAGGAAAGTCTGTAAATGGTAATTCAATTTCCTGCTGTAACCAGTCTGAATATTTACGAAGAAACATGCTTTTTCTTCCAACGCTGATAGTATTTAAGAAAAAGCTCATTCATATTACGCTGTGTAGAGATTTTGTGCTCTGACTGTCCAAATTTAATTCAGATTTGTTCTTCACATGTTGCACAACATATTCTTGTAGCACACTGGTCTCATTATTCTTTTCTTTCATTTTCTCGTAAAGTTCTCGGCGACTAACATGAAAATTCATTTTTCACACACTATATTGTCACACACTATTCACTGACCTGATACAAACAACAGCCCTCTGGAAACCGAAGAAATCAGGGGTCTGTGGTTTACCACCGACAAGCCCCCCCCCCTTGAGTAAACAAACATAAATTTCAAGAAGTGCTCAGCCCCCGCGAGTTGTATAGCGAGAGAACACCTTCCCGATGTCAGCAGCTGGCTGCTCATAAATAACAGGAAAGCTTCACAAACAAAAGGTCATAGTTCACAGCATTGCAAGGTGTTGCAGATTAAACCTTCAGGGATAGACTTATAATTATCTACCAATATACATTTGTAAGTTTCGCGGAGGACATGTGTGGCCATTTTTTTAAAACTCTAAAAACATTTTTGTTTTTTCGCAAAATACGGGCATTCAAATTTGTATTTTTTATCAGTACTTAGAAACAAAAAACACTAAAAATTGTAATTGTGCCCTATATATAAGACCATAACACATTCACAAAAAATACTCTTAGTATTTTATTTTGCATTGTTCAGTCAGAAACAATGTAAACAAAATCACCTACAGAATTGCAAAATTAATCAAGAAAGAGTTACAGCTTTTTTGAACTTAAGTATTGAATAGAACCATTGGAGTTTACTTTCAAAAACACTTAGTCCTATCAGAATGACTACTGAGGATTATTATTAAGCG
The DNA here is from genome assembly GCA_039090855.1 of Macrothele yani. NCBI lineage: Eukaryota > Metazoa > Arthropoda > Arachnida > Araneae > Macrothelidae > Macrothele > Macrothele yani. The sequence goes on along the minus strand of CM077024.1, from coordinate 41,405,965 downwards.
AATTGTGTGTTTAAAATATGAAGTTCGAAAAATTATTTTTGTCCAGGTTTTTAGCGATTCGGACCACTGTGCGACGTCTCGGGCGAAGTTGTGGACAATACTGCAAAGGACGACGTCTCGGGCGAAGTTGTGGACAATACTGCAAAGGACATGGCTGGCATTACCTACGGAATCTCTCCGTTACCGCCCCGGTGGCGTAGTGGTCTAAGCGATGGCCTCTGATCATTCGTCCGAAAGGGGTCCGGGTTCGAATCTCGGTGAGGCATGGATGTTGTGTTTGTCTTACGGCACTGGCTGTTTCCCTTCCCTGGAACCAGTGACCCTAAATTAGGGATGGGCGACTGCTTATAGCCCATTGAGTTGCTCACGGTGGTCGTTAAACCTCCAATCCCAAAAAAAAAAAAAAAAAAAAAAAAAAATCTCTCCGACATCTGATGGAGTCGATGCCTTGGCGTGTATGTTATTCGCGCGAGAAGAAAACTAACACGCTATTAGGTAGGTATCTTTAACGTTTTATCGGGTGTGGTACGAAATGTCGACAGTCAAAATGTCAACACCAAAATGTCGACAGGGTCAAAATGTCGACAGTTATACTTGTTTTATCCATCAAGTGTATTTGATATCAAATTTTGTTTGTTCACAGCATGATAGAAGTTTGTTGAAACTCCAGTATCAGATAAGCCAAGTACATTGCCTATCTTTATTATACACTGCCGGACAATTGCTAATGACGGATGACAATAGCAACGATAGCAACCATAAAATGGAAGGCAGGAAAATGTGGAAATTAGCATAAGTGCGGGATACAGTAAGACGTGTTGTGCGTATGCAAATTTGAATTGCCGAACTTGTTCGTGACGTCATAGCGCTGATAAGAAATATAAAGGATTTGACGCGTTTTGACCGTTGTTGTTCAAACGCAAAGTTGAAAGGGAAATAATCAATTGACGAACTTGCAATTTTCAGTATGTCTTCCCGACATCACCTAGATGATTTTACGCGTGGCCGTATTATTGGCAAGATTGAAGAAGGGCGAAAAATAATAGATGTTGCCAGGGAGTTCAACGTCAGCCACAGTGTTGTTTCAAGGCTTTGGAAATCATTTCAAACAAATGGAGAGTGTAGCAAACGTCACGGGGGAGGTCGTATTCGCAGTACGACACCTGCAGAAGATCGGTACATAGTGCTATCAACAAAAAGTCACTGGCGCAGCACAGCTAGTGAGGTAGCAAATCAGTTTATGGCTGCTACTGGCAAGCGGATCTCCCGAAAAACTGTCGCCAGGCGTTTGCATGAAGGAGGACTATACGCCCTCCGTCCTGTTGTGTGCATCCCATTGTCCAGACGTCACCGTACCGCCCGTTTGCAATGGTGCCATCAACATCGCAATTGGACTGATAACGACTGGTCTGCTGTCCTCTTTTCAGATGAGAGTAGATACAGTCTATCGTCTGATTGTCGACGACAACTGATCTGGCGTGAGAGTGGTACTGCATATTGTCTAGCAAACATACAGGAAAGGGACCGATATCCGACATGTAGTGTCATGGTATAGCCTGGCATCATGATCAATGGCCGTACGTCCCTCTATGTGCTTCCAACTGGGACTATGACTGGCCAACGATACATTAATGATGTTCTGCTACCTCATGTTCGTATGTTCCGTGGTGCTGTCTGTGATAGATCCATTTTCATGGACGACAACGCAACATGTCATCGAACAGTCGCTGTCCAGGAGTGTCTTAAGAGCAAGGATATTCAACGCCTCGTATGGCCAGCACGTTCTCCTGATCTGAATCCCATTGAAAATGTGTGGGATGCTTTGGGGAGGGGTCTTGCTGGTCGCCAATGCCCTCCAATAAACAAGGACACCCTCATCCGCGCACTGACAGAGGAATGGAATAAATTACCCCAACAGCTGCTTGATAATGTTGTGCAAAGCATGACACGGCGTGTGGAATCTTGCATCGCCCTCCATGGTGGCCATATCCCGTATTGACATCTTACGCCGGAACGCCTGCGGACGGTAATTGCATTTTTTTTCACGTTTACGTATTCTGCACAAAATGGCCTGTTTGTCCCTTGAACACGTTCCAAAGCCTTCTGGATTTCAGAGCCCAATAAATTGTCTTTCTTGTAATGTCCTGGCATTCTGACATTATTTTATTTCACTTGGCATCCAACCACACTTACTTTTTTATGCGCTATATAGCCGTTTATGATCCGTCCTTAGCAATTGTCCAGCAGTGTACTATCCAGTAGAAATTTAACTATAGGCGACCGACTCCTCTCTCTCTCACTCTAAGAGATTATTTTTACCTTGCCGTGATTATATAGTAATTTACAAAAGTTAAAGACCACCTCTTGGTATTAGGTGATTTTTGCCGATTGCGTCAGTTATTTTCTGTATTACTCGTGCCAGTGTTGCATCATCCTACAGCGGCAGCTGTTGATAAAGTTGTGGGAAGCGTGGGAGCGTCAGTTTTCTTCTGGTATTCACGCTGAGAGGTTTTGTATGTATTTTCTATATAGCGAAAAATGGGCAAAAAAAGCGTCACTCAGATGGCACAAATAATGACCTTATATCATGAAGGATAATCCGAACGTGACATAAACAGAAATGTAAATGCGAGCAAGACTGCTATTCATAATACCATCATGAAATATCGAGATATAGGTGAATTTAGTGACCGAAAGAGAAGTGGACGTCCAAGGAATACAACCCCACGTGATCACAATACCATAAGGCGAAATAGTTATGCGTTCTCCGAGGAGTTCGTGCATAAAATTCAAGGCCTTTCCACATTCAAAAGTGTCTGATATTAGTATCAGCACTGTTTCCCGACGTCTTAGCAAAGATTTTGGATTAAATAGTCTTATAAACCTGCACATAAACCTAGACTAACCTCTGTCGTGAGAAAGAAGAGACTCCAGTTTGCGAAGCCTCGTCAATCGTGGTCTGCTGAAAATTGGAGCCAAGTTCTTTTTCCTGATGAATCAACTGTGCGTCAATTTGAAGCACATGTTTGACGACCAAAAGGCGAAAGGTTTGATGAAAATACACCGTTAGCACCATGAGACATCCACCTAGTTAGATGATATGGGGTGCTATGTCAGCATCCGATATTGCTTCATTATCCTTTTTGTCAACAGGCACTACCATGACTGGTCCTTTTTATGTGGAAATGTTACGTGAGAAGCTGTTAACTCATATGCAAGTGCACAGATGCACAATCTTCATGCATGATGGTGCTCCATGCCACAGATCAAAGACAGTAAAGGACTACCTGCAGAGGAAAAACATACCTGTGCTCGACTGGCCCGGTAATTGTCCCGACTTTATCCCCATCGAAAATTTGCGGACCATTTTAAAAGTCAAAGTAACAGAAAAACAGCCATGAAATTCCCACGCTTTGATTGACGCGATAAAGTACGTGTAGTGCAAAGACTTTTCAAGTGACTTCTGAAAATATCTCATTGTCACATCGTATTCTGTCCATTATAAAAAACAAAGGTGGCCACACAAAGTACTGATTTCGGTCTTTTTTGTGTTCTAAAGAATGTAAGTATTCATCTGTGGTGTCATTTTTTCAAATATCTCTGACTAGTAATTAGTTGTCTCTTTGAAAATATCACTTTTCAATAAATTGACAGGTGGTCTTAAACGTTTTCAAATGACTGTATATCGTTTATTAAATTTATTTCCAGATTTTCATGAAAATTTTCCCTATCGAATTTTGCGACGAGTTTTGAAATCAAATATTCTGTTCATATGACTTCAGGAGAAATAAAAATAAAATATTTAAAATTATTCCACTCCCTCATCGGATAACGTTAAGGCAGTTATTCCATCCCTAACGCAGATTGACATTTTTTGAGCAAAAGGAATTCTGTTCTTTAGTGGATAAAACCTTTTTCCCTTTTTCTAAGATCGATGTAGAACACAAAGTTTGTAATTTGGTGGAAACACTATTTGTTCCCATTATTCATTATGTAACATGTTTAAAAAGAATATATGTGCGTCGTATTATAATTCATTATATTCAGATACTTAAAATGAACTACACAAGAACTTCATGACCTAACAAAAATTTTTCGAACGTATTATAGCTATATGTTTTCATTTATAATGTATTTCCATATGCCTTCCCCCCTATTCAAACGCTAAACGGATTGTATACCGAATTTTCCATTTGGCTAGTAGAGTTTACACGCACACTCACGTGCATACATCATTATGCAGGTTGCACTCACGCACCATCTTCTGCGGTGTAACTGATGTAGTAATAAAAAAACTACGCCACAAAACTACGCTAACAGCTTTAGGATTTTACGGGTTTCAGGTGAGCAGAGAAAATTTTTAGCGCAGTATTTGCATAAACACCAACATGAACGTCGCCAGTAAGCCGCTTCTTTCTCTTAATGTTGTGAGATAAACAAAAGCTTCATTTGAAACAAGCGGTGATCATGCATTATAAAAGGATAAATCAACACTTTTATAAAGTGGTTATCGGCCAACTTCTTGAAGTATGCTTCAAAACGGAAGTTTCTTATTAAACTAATCACTCCGGATATAAGGGCTCGAACTCTGTTTCGAAAGATCTCATTCTGACGTATATTAAGAAAAGATTAAGCTCATTTCGTAAGGTGGTTCTACTTAAAATCTCTGCCTTATGTTTCCAATGGTAAAACTTCTTTAACATATTTTCTTCGCAATTAATGTATTCCCAAAGATGAAAATCTGCACATCGATAAAACTAACTTTAAGTTATAGTATGGGATACTTAATACTTGCTAAAACATAATCCATAATTAAGCAATCCAACATTTGTTTTTCTACTGACGTCATCAATGTACAGGTCGCGCCATCTATTAATAGGTCTGATCATTACTCAATGAAAAATGATTGATTTTTAATATAATTATGGTTATGTTTTAGCCGGTATTAAGTATCCCAGGCTATAACTTAAAGTTAGTTTTATCGATGTGCAAATTTTCATCCTTGGGAATACATTAATTCCGAAGAAAACATGAAAAGAAGTTTTACCATTGGAAACATAAGGCAGAGATTTTAGGTGGAACCACCTTAAGAGAGCAGGCAATTCACTGTTATGGAAAGAATGGTAATTTTTCAGCAGTTACTCTTATTCTGGATTTCAAAAACTTAGCATAATTATTTTAATGAAGAAATAATCTTTCAGTAGTGTCCCTATACTGTTTTTTTTTCTAGCAAACGACAGAGGATGTTCACAAAATTTTAGAACGTTTTTGATAAGAAATTACAGAAAGTTAACGAAGTTCAAAGAATTGTAACTGGCAACAGCGTATTAGATGAACACGAAAGAAACATCTGCTGCAGTTAAACATCGTCTGCTAAGAAAATGGCGCAAGTAAACAAGCTGTGGATAGAAGGTTATGTTTTGCTCTTTACGAAGAGAAATACTCCTATTCTGTAATTAAACAAGTTAGTAAAATCATGCAACGCATTGATTATAATACGCTTTCCAACATACTAGAAATAATTTCTCAAGTTATGAGGATAATGGCTGTGGAATAAATGTCGCTCCTGCGTCCTGGCCTTTGACACCACTTCGCCCATTTTCAAAAGGATTCGTCCTCAGGCAGGCCCCTACAACATACTAACATTTCATCCAAATCGAAACATTTTTACGTAAGTTATGACTTATGACGCATCATGGCGATGGAAGTGATTCCGCTCTTATGTCCTGACCTTTAACCCTATTTCGCCCATTTTCAATTGGGTTTGTTCCCAGGTAGTCCCCTACCACATACTAAAATTGCCTTGAAATCGAACCTTTTTTACGTTAGTTATGACGCATAACAGCAGTGGAATGGATCCCGCTTCTATGTCCTGACCTTTGACCCCATTTCGTTCACTTTCAATAGGGTTCCTTCCCAAGGGTTCCCCTACCACATACTAAATTTTCATCGAAATCGAACGATTTTTACACGAGTTATCGTGCGGACGAACATACGCACACAACGCGTGACATAATGAGACAGATGGGAATCGCGACCATCTGCTCGCAAGAGTGTGACGTCATAAAACTTTAATAGGATCCACACACAACGCGTGACGTAATGAGACAGATGGCGCGACCGCGTGCCAACATTTTCAAACGCGAAATTGTGACTTTATAAGATTTCTAAGCATGGGTTACATTAATGGGACGACGCCATGACACTAAAAACGTTATAATTTGGGGTGGTTATTTAACCCACTAAACGAATTTTCCTAAAGTGGAGATCAAGCCAATCTTTTCTAGTACCAGAAAACGGTAGGTTAACGACTTTCATCCAAATCCGTAGAGCCGTTTTCGAAATAAAATTTACATACATACAAGAAATGCTCTTTTAATAGTATGGGATAAAAGCGATGGAATGAATCCCGATTTTATGTACTGACCTTTGACCCCATTTCGTTCATTTTCAATAGGGTTCGTCCCCAGGTGGTCCCCTACGACATACTACAATTTCATCGAAATCGACCATATTTACGCAAGTTATGACGCATAGGAGCAATGGAATGCATCCCGATCCTATGTCCTGACCTTTAATCCCACTTCACCCATTTTGAATAGAGTTGCTTCCTAGGTGGTCCGCTACCACATATAAAAATTTCATCGACATCGAACCATATTTATGCAAGTTATGACGCATAAGGGCAATGGAATGGACCCCGCTCCTATGTCGTGACCTTTGATCCCATTTCGTCCATATTCAATAGGGTAAGTCCCCAGGTGGTCCCCTACCACATACTAAAATTTTATCGAAATCGTACTATTTTTACGCAAGTTATCGGGCCGACAGACAGACGGACGGACGGACAAAGCTGGAGCATATACGCTTTTTCACCATACCGTTGGAAAGCGTAAAAAACCTTGAGAAAATCGTGGAATTAGCATTTCGAAATGTTAAATAAGCAATACGAGTAACAATAGAGAGAAAAATCGCCAAACATTGTGTAACATGCCTGCCCCGCAGGACGCACATGAGATAAAGGCTGATAGCAATGAGAGTACATGTCCGGGTAGCTTAGTTGGGAGAGTGACTTACTCCGGAGTGAGGGGGACCCGAATTCGATGTCCGTCGTGGACAAACCTGTGTTTTCACAATTGCCTTTAACAGGAAAAAGTACCCCAAACGGGTATCCCAAGAAAGCACGTACTTTAATGATTCTGGTCTTAAAAGAAAATCCATAGGGGAAAATTTGATAGGGGATCGAATAATTCATGCTGTTTGTGCCAAATACGTGCACAACCATCCACGGAGCAAAGTAAAAAACGCGACTCATCAGACCAGCACACTTTTTTTCCCGGTCATCCGACGTTCAACTTGATCTTTCACCAGGAAAGCCTTTTTCGCTGATGAACCGTTGTTACGAGAGGGTGTCGTCGAGGTCGTCTGCTGTTATAGCCCATACGTGTGAGTGTACGACTCACGGTTATGACAGATACTGTTCTGGGTTTACCAGCGGTGTAGTGTTAATCAAAAAAGTACAGGAACGCGCGATGTTTTTACATCTTCAATACATTTCCCTTTTCAATCCCCCTCCCTATTGCGCCTGTCCCCTTTTCACTTTCTTATGCACTATGTTGACAAAAGTCACCGGACACCACTTCAAAAGCAAATGAACGGATCCGCTGCGTCGTTAAGATGGGCGGTACAGCTGCAAACGGTATAAAAACAAGCCTGCGTCTGACCGCGATTTTATCGCACTGTGAGGTCGAGTGAAAAATGTCGCGGCGGGAGAGAACTGACTTTGAGAAAGGAAAGATTGTTGAGTGTTATATTAGTGGGTTGTCCATAAGAGAAACCGAGAGGCGTTTAAAAATACCCAAATCAACTATTTTGGATGTACTGAATAAGTGGAAGACACATAGCGTGCCTGATGCAGCAAAACATGCCGGCAGATCAAATAAAATCAGTGATAGAGGACGTCGAAGCCTCAGGAGAGTCGTTACAGCTAATCGACGGAGTACAGCTGAGTGAAAATGCTGGAACCACGGTATGTACACGTACCATTCGCAGAGAACTTCATTCCATGGGTTACCGAGGTCGTGCGGCTGCTCATAAGCATTTCATCTCCACTCGAATGCTACTCGTCGTTCAGCATGGTGTGAAGAACATTTATCATATACCGTAGATCAATGGAAACGGGTCCTATGGACTGATGAATCCAGATACACGATCCATCAGTCTGATGGCCGTGTGTGGGTATGGCGGCAGCCGGGGGAATGCTATTTACCACAGTGTACTGTTCCTACGGTCAAGTTTGGAGCTGGCAGTGTACTCGTGTGGGGGTGTTTCTCGTGGTATGGTCACTGCCTATTGGTTATCGTGGACGAACCTGTTAACCAGCACGTCTCCCTCGATATTCTGGACAATTATGCTCCACCAACTCTGTGGCAATACTATGGAACCCAGCCTTGTTGGTACCAGCAGGATAATGCACTGTGCCATAAAGCAAGGACTGTTACGACGTGGTTTGACGATAATTCCGTGTCGTGTGTGGACTGTCCAGCACAGAGCCCAGACCTTAATCCCATCGAGCAACTATGGGATGAATTAGAGCGCTGTATAAGAAGTTTGAAACCAAGGCCTAGTACTAAGCAACAGTTAGTGGCAGCATTATGTACTGAATGGGAACGCATACCTATCGCTGTGTTCCAAAACCTTGTCGAAAGCATGTCTCGAAGGGTCAGTGCATACATTAAGGCCAAAATTGGACCGACACCGTACTAATGTATGTCAATAAATGCTATGTTGTATTTCTCTTCTAGTTGTCCGGTGACTTTTGTCAATAAAGTGTATTTATAGTATCAGAAAGTACAGTGATTGGTTGAAATCAGACTTCCGGACTTATACGTTTTGGCATTCAAGGAAAAAATTTTCACCATTTCGGTAAGAAAACGCTGAAATGTTAAGGCCATTTTGGGGTGCAAAACTTAAAATCAGACCCATATTATCGAGTAAGAAGTAGAAGTCTGCATGGGTCTAATTTGGTGAGTCCGGCCCTTCCCAAGCCCGTGCGTTTAACGCCCAGCCCATCCCGGGCCGGGCTGGTTTAGGCCTTAAATATTAGACACTCGGCCCGGCCAGGACCCGTCAATTATAACTCTTATTTAAGCTCGGCATGGCCCATGATGTGCAATTCGGTATTGTTTTGTTTTTCTATTGTGTTTTATTAAAATGTGAAAATTAAATAATGAAATTAGATATTATTGAAAATATTTAGTTGAATGTAAGCTTAAAAATATTAACTAAACTTTGACAATTATGGAAAAATATAACTTTTAAAAAGAGAGAAAAAGTAAGACTAAGGAGTTCAGAATCTCCCTTTCTCTGAACTATAGCAAGCGGTAACACTACAAAAGTCAATCCCTATACAAATTAGGGATAGCAGAAAAAATCCATGTCGTCCCACTCTGTCATACAAACACACACCCTCACCACACTGCAGAAACGCGCCGCCCCCCACTCTACACAACACACACGCTTGCTAGAAGTCGAATCTTTTTGCTGTCAACAAGCAACTAAATGGTTTTTCCATCTAATACCTACAGATTGGTAAAAAACACCGTGAGTGCCTTTCCTTGCTTTTCTGATTACGCCCTAGGCTATGTCATGGAATTAAGTAAAGCCGCGAAACAATTAAACATCAGGAAATCGGGGACCATGACTTTTTTTCTTTCTTTACCATTCCGATAAAAAAAATGAGTAGACTTGGCCCGGCCCGGTCGTAAATGTCTGGGGAAAAGCCCGGCACGGCCTGTTGCTTTGTTTTCTAAACTAAAAAAAAGGCCCGACCCGTGGCACGCAGTCCGGTCATCTTCAATAGCGCGTCGCACAGCCTCGTGCGGCGATACAGGCCGCAATACGGTCCGGCATGGAGGCGAACAGACGCCTGATGTTGTCCTGCGGCAAACTGGCCCATATGTGTTGGACGGTGTACTCCAAAGTCCCGGATAGTGCGGCACAGCGACAGCTGGCGCTTCAACTGGTCCCACACATGCTTGATAGGGAACATGTCCGGGGAGCGGGCAGGCCATGGAAGTGTCTGGACATGACGTAGGTAGTCCTCGGCAACCCGGGCCGTGTGCGGGCGGGCATTATTCTGCTGGTATAAAACACCTGGAATCCAGGCCAGGAATGGGAGCACATGGAGCCGTAGAATCTCATCCACATACCGCTGGCTTATCAATGATCCACGTACCAAAACTAGAGCTGATCGGCTATCGTAGGCAATGGCTCCCGAGACCATGATGCCTGCAGTGAGGGAGGTGTGGTGCTCGATAGCGAGATTGGGATTGTGCCGTTGACCCGGGGACCTCCACACGCGAACACGATGAGCATCTGTCCCCGAAACAAAGCGGCACACATCGCTGAACACCACACGTCACCAGTCTGTGGCGTTCCACGTCGCTCTGGCCTGGCGCCATTGCACACGGAGCCGGCGATGTTCCGGTGTTAATGGCAGCACATGTAAGGGACACTGGGATCGTAGATTCGATTCCGCGAGCCGTCGGGAAATGGTTCGTGCACACACAGGAACCGCTACATCTTCCTGTATAGTGGACCGGGTCCCGGTGGGATCCGTTCGTGCCTGGCGCGCGATCCGTGGATCCTCTCTACCGGTGGTCCTCCTGGTCCGTCAGAAGCCGCTCCGCCGTGCCGTCACGTGTCTACTTCTCCCAACATAGTCGGACGGTATGGTCAGAACGATTCACGTGGCTGGGTATACGGCGCGCCGACCACCCTGCGGTTTTCAGCCTGATGATCCGGCCTCTGTCAAAGTCCGTACGTTGCGTAAATCGACGTCTCTGGCGTCTACTCGGCATTCTTGTCACTCTGTATTCTTGCTTGCGTCGGCCGGTGCTTTTCGCTTTCATGGGGCATCGACTATACACGCCTGTTTATAAGGTTGTCGGTTATACTTGCAGCGCCTCCACAGGGTGTGCTGTCACGCGCACTCGAACCAAACGGGGATCATTTGCATACCAGCACGCACTCTTAGCTATTTGCAAAGTTTTGCAGCTGTAGCAGCCTTTCTTCTAGGTGCGCAAATTTCATTGTCCGTGAGTGGACTTCCCTAAGGTATGAGAAAGTAAGAACTGCTTACTCTCTGTTTGAATGAAAATAAGGAACCTTTAAACTCAAAGGGGCGTAATTTCAAGGCTCGCTTTCCCAGATAAGAAAAGCTTGTTACGTTTCTGATTGGCACCCAAACCGCATAAAATGAATCTCCTTGCAGTTGTGTCCTTCGAAAAATGCGTGATGTTCGTTCCACATATCGTCTGGAATTAGTCAGAATTCCTTCTGCTACAGTGAGTTCTCCGAGCGTGGTTTGGCGACTGACCCAGAAACCTGCGATTTCCAAGCCCTTTCTCAAAGCTGGGGGTTATATGTGACGTAGTGGCAACACACATGTCAAGACAGCACAGTTGAGGCGACAAACTTCGTCGGTGTAGCTTATTTGGGAAAGCATTCAGCTCTGGAGAGCGAAGATTGCGGGGCGTCAATCGTCACGGTTCGATTTCCGCCACCGGCAAATGGCTTTGACGCTATAATACTTATAGAACGCAAAACGAGAAATGTAGCAAGATTAACACTTCCGAGAAAGTCTGAGATACTTTTTTGAGTTTATATAGCTACCAATTGCTTAATCGTTGCTGAACACACATTGATACCTTTTAACGAACGCCTGAGATTCGGAGCACCCACCTAGTCAGCACACAATGCACAAAATGTTACTAGCACAAAAGCAATTTTTAATGGAGGCTTTTAAGCCGTAAATGTTTCATTCTTTCCTAAGACTCACTCTGTGTATGTCTGGAAAGGTCGAGTAACAGAAAACCAATGTTTTGCCAGAAAGATAAAAAAACCCAGCAAAAACAGAAGGGGTTGGGGGAGCACGAGTAGCGTCATCACGCAGAGCTATGGACATTCGTTCTTTTCTAGGGAAAACCGGATCGATTCTGGGAATCATTTGGGCAAAATTATGCGTGCACCTCATGTAGTCTGGGAAGTTTATGAACGTAATGTTACATATTATCCGTTTAGCAATGATTTTCGCTCGGTGAAAAGAAATTCACATGCCACAAATTTTTTTATACTCTTTTTCTTTCCTTCTTTTTCCAGACATATTATCAAATTTGTCTTATCTCGGGTCTCACTGTTAACTTCCTTTTCTCGCAATATATAACTTTTTCTTACGGAAATACATTATCTGTATTGCATCTTGAAATACATCAACTCCAGTTCGAAATGATATGTTATTGGTTCAGTTACAAGTAGTTCGTGCTTCAGGTATGTTTTATGAACAAAAGGTTGCAAGAAAATAGGCAGATGCTTCGCTGTAAATATTGACGAGTAAAAAAATTTATGCAAATACATTTTCCTCTCTCTATCTCGCGATCAGTTGCAAGAAGGATAAGTGATTTTCAAAGACATCAATATTTTTCTCTAAATGTCTAAAACAGCAGTTTAATACATTAATGTTATCTGGTCATCTCATGATAAAAACTTAAATGCTTACATACAAAGGCCATTGAAAAAGTTTTGCACACTCTGGGTTATCTCTTTAAAAACAAATTTATTTCACAACATACCTTTATCGGGACGCGGATGACCTAGTGGTCAACGTTCGTGTCCGCCACGGAGAAGACCTCGGGTTCGATCCCAGGCAGGTACGAACGCTCGAATCGCTAAATATCTGCCGTGCGTCGGATTGGCACGTTAAGCCGTCAGACCCCGGGTACTGACTGGCTCCCCGGTAATAAATAAGGGCGTCTTCCTCCCCCTTTTTACCTCGCTTCCGTGTCCCTTTCCTATCGGGTACTCTAGCCTAAATCTCCTAGCTTCCCATTTCTAAGGGTTGTTTAAGACCTGGGGTCAGACACTTCCTTCCTAAAATCCTCTACATCTGATCTGATCTGATCTGAACGTACCTTTATCGGCCTTCGAAGTAATCTCCATGTTTCTTTATGACAGCGGGCCAACGTTTGGGCAAGTCTTGTATTCCAGTCAAGACACCTCCATTGTTGAGGCGTCGGATTTCTGGGGCCACCTCATTAGAAGCATCCTGAATCGTTTTAGGCGGAGTGGCTTCTTCAGTTTTGGGAAAAAGTCAGTCTGGTGAGCTCATGTCAGGACTTCATGGCGCGTGAGGAAGCAATTCCCATTCATACTTTTCCAGAATGTCTCGTACTATACGGGTAACATGCGCCTCGCGTTGTCGTGCAAAATGATGGCACCAGCTTTGAGAATGTCGGGCGTTCTTTGGCGAATTTTTGACTCGCAGTTGGCGCAGCGATTGGAGCGATTGCATCATCCTACAGGCAGCGCCTGTGCAGTGTGCAAAACTTTTGAAATGACCTACATTTTATCATCACTAACTAATTCTCAATCTACTTCTGGATGAAAGTCTTCCGTAGTCTCTTTCACAACTTTCTGTCTTGAGCCAGTCTCTTCCACAACTTTCTGTCTTGAGCCAGTCTCTTCCACAACTTTCTGTCTTGAGCCAGTCTCTTCCACAACTTTCTGTCTTGAGCCAGTCTCTTCCAAGTCATTCACGAACATGCTTTCGAATTTCATCCATCGATCTCTCACGTGGTTTTCTTTTGGGTCTATTCCTGCTCTCTCGTATCCAGTCTACCATTTTATTTGTCCAACAGTAGTCAGTTCTAGATATATATCTAGCAAATTGCCACTTGAGGGTCTTTACTTTGTTCATGAGGACATACACCCTTGTCATTGTCCTGATCCACGACAAGTTCCTTTTTTTATCTTAGTTGCACCAATATTAGATTTCTCCATGCTTCTCTGACTTGTCCGTAGCCTCTGTATATCTTTTCTAATTAGGCTCCATGTCTCTAATCTGTAAGAACTGGAAGAAAGCATTGACTAAACACTTTTCGCTTAAGACATAGTGGTAAATTGCTCTTGAAAATTGTGTATTTTTTTTACCATAGCTTTCCAACCAAGATTTATACGTCTATTTCACTTTTTCTTCGGCTTGGCCTCGCTTGATATTTGTTGTCCAAGGTAAATCGGTTACTTCTAGATTTGCCCACCAAATCCCAAATTTTCAGTTCTTGTACATTCATTCTGTTTCCATTAAGTTCATTTTTTAATTCCACTCCTTTGCTCTTCTCACCAAGCTCCTTTATCATATACTACTGCAGCTCTGAGGAATTGCTTGCATTTTTTTTTTTTTATGTTCGTCAGCAAAACGAAGATGTGCTAAATAAGCTCCATTAATCTTAATTCCCTTGCAGGGCCGTAGCCAAGAGAGGGCCACTTTTTACTCGTCCTAGTGCCCGACATCTTGATATCTTTCGCTTGATCTGTTTTATATTCTTTGCCCTACCTTAATAATCAGCCGTCAATCCCAACATCTTTGTCTAGCTATACAGACCTGTCCCCTTGCCTTCAAAGTTCAAAGATCGAAAGACATTGTGAAACGTGGCACTGAAGAATTTGGGAGATATGGTGTCACTGCGTCTCACAATTTTTTCTTTTCAATTTTTATACGTAATGTATCCTCGAAAAGTCATACCTTTCCAACTGCATTTTTAAAGATGTTATTAATAATACTAACGTATATTAGCAGTACGGTAGCATCTCGCAGACATTACAACCACTGATTGTTTTACAGAACGAAAAACCCTTTCATACTTAACAAAAATCAATCACTCTATCTATCTATCGATCGATCAATCAATGTAGTGGACGTTTATATTTGTTCTCCCTTTCAATAACTTTTCTAGAATGCTGATATGATCTATAGTGCTGTAGCCGTTCCTGAATCCGGCTTGTTCTTGTGGTTGAGCTGCGTCCACAGTTTGCTTCAAATGATGTAACAGTACCTGAGTGAAGATTTTGTACCAGGATCACGATAGAAAGTTGTGCAAGGGACATGGGGGAGAACTTTATCCAGCAGTAGAATGATAACGATTGTTGTTAACATACACTATATTGACAAAAGCAAATGAACGGATCCGCTGCCTTGTTAATATGAACAGTACAGCTGCAAACAGTATAAAAACAAGCCTACAGCTGACCGCGATTTTATCGCACTGTGAGGTTGAGTGAAAATGTCGCTGCGGGAGAGAACTGACTTTGAGAAAGGAAATATTGTTGGGTGTTATATTAGTGGGTTGTCCATAAGAGAAACCGAGACGCGTTTAAACATACCCAAATCAACAATTTTGGATGTACTGAATAAGTGGAAAACACATGGCATGCCTGATGCAGCAAAACGTGCCGGCAGATAAAATAAATCAGTGATAGAGGACGTCAAAGTTTCAGGAGAGTCGTTACAGCTAATCGACTGAGCACTGCACAAGACCTCAGTGTACAGGTGAGTAAAAAGGCTGGAACTTTGGTATGTACACGTACCATTCGCAGAGGACTTCATTCCATGGGTTGCCGTGGTCGTGCGGTTGCTCATAAGCTTTTCAGTTCCACTCGGAACGCTATACTTGTCGTTTAGCATGGTGTAACGAACATTTAGTGTGGATTGTAGATCAATGGAAACGGGTCCTATGGACTGATGGATCCAGATGTACGATCCATTAGTCTGATGTCCGTGTGTGGGTATGGCGGCAGCCGGGGGAACGCAATCTACCACGGTGTACTGTTCCTACTGTCAAGTTTGGAGCTGTGAGTGTACTCGTGTGGGGGTGTTTTTCGTGGTATGGTCACGGCCCGTTGGTTATCGACGACAAACCTGTTAACCAGCTCGTCTACCTCGATATTCTGAATAATTATGTCCTAACATCTCTGTGGCAATACTATGGAACCGAGCCTTACTGGTACCAGTAGGATAATGCACAAAGCCATAAAGCAAGAACTGTTACGGCGTGGTTTGACGATAATTCCGTATCGTGTGTGGACTGGCCAGCACAGAGTACTGATCTTAATCCCATAGAGCGCCTATGGGATAAATTAAAGCGCCGCATAAGAAGTTTGGAACCAAAGCCTACTACTAAACAACGGTTAGCGGCAGCATTATCAACTGAATCGAAGGGCATACCTATCGCTGTGTTCCAAAACCTTGAAGAAAGTATGTGTCGAAGGTTCAGTGCATGCATTAAGGCCAAGATGGATCGTCACCGTACTAATGTATGTCAATAAATGCTATGTTGTGTTTCTCTTCTAGGCGTCTGGTGACTTTTGTTAATAGTGTGTGTGTGTGTGTGTGTGTGTGTGTGTGTGTGTGTGTGTGTGTGTGGTGCAGAGAAAGAGAACTGGGAAAACAAAGGTATAAAGATTAATGAAGATTATTTAACCGACCTTCGTTTTGAAAATGGATGACGTCGTCATTTCTGCAACTACCTCTTCAGTGATGCAGAGAATGATTCAGGAACTTGCTGACAAGAGTAAAAAAAGGATTAAAAATTAACTTTAGGAAGACAGAACTCGTGTGCAATGCTTTTTCAAGAAATTAAGATTTATCAATTGATGAAGAAAAACTGTAGATAACCGATATCTACATTTACCTTGGGCAGCAGATATCAGGCAAAGGTCACACTGATGAAGAAATTAATCGGCGTATAAAACTCGGTTGGGGAGACTTTGGAAGGAATAGTACAATTTTTAATAACAATATGCCATTTTGTCAACAGAGATGTGTCTAATCAATGCCTCCTTTCAGTGCTTAGGTATAGAGCACCCATGGGCCTTAACTAAAAAAACATGCAAAAACTGCAGACAACTAAAAGAAGTATGGACAGATGCATGCTTGGTGCAACCAGGAAAGAGAAGAAGGGGAACTGATCGATAAGGAAAATGACAACAGTGGAAGACATCATGATCAGAGTACAATCCCTGAAACGGCAATGGGCTGAAAATATTGCCAGGAGAACAGACTACCGATGAGTAACCAAAATTTTAGACTGAATTCCAAGGGACAGGAAAAGATCCAAAAGAAGACTACATGGGAGATGGGTGGATGAAATTCGAAAGTCTGCGGAAGTGAAGGAGACTGCTTCAAGACAGACCCCGCTGTGTAAGGAGCTTGGGGAGACCTTCACCTAGCAGTGGATTGATTGGTAATGGTTGACAATGGACAGTGAATGAAATCCTGGCTACATCAATGCGGTCAGGCATTGTACATGCTATATGCTTCTTCTGTTGGATGGATTAGGAAACGAATTTCTCTGAAGAAATATTTTAAATAACATGGTAGGGATATAAATCCTTTAATATTTTTCACTGGACACCATGTTCCCTTCATACAGTAATATTTTTCACTGGACACCATGTTCCCTTCATACAGAAAACTTGAAAATTTTCATCGTCCTGGATCGGGGATCGAACCCGCACCTCCCGATTTCTGGTCGAACATGCTAGGCATTACACTACCCAGGACAAGGAAATTTCAAGCAACTGAACATAAATATCTGAGTATCTTCAGATTTTGCGCTAGTCAAAGCTATTTTGCTCCATCGTAGCGCCTCAATAAAAAAAAAAAAAAAAAAAAAAACGGGTTCGATCCGCGATCCAGGACGATGAAAATTTTCAAGTTTTCTGAATGAAGGGAACATGGTGTACAGTGAGAAATATTAAAGGATTTATATCACTACCATGTTATTTAAAATATTTTTTTATGGAAATTCGTTTCCCAATCCATCCAACAGAAGAAATATTGGGTTGTCGGAAAAGTCATGACGTATTTTGGCATCCGGTGGGGGTTGTGCGGTTTTGGAAGTACTAAAGGCATGCGCAGCTCTGTTATCGCTATGGCATTCGACAGGTGCCAGTTCTAGCTGCAGTCTAAAAGGAATAGTGAGCGATGTGGTTGATTTGCGGAGATTTGACATCAAGCTGAAGATGGAAGAGCAAACTGTGCATTTTCGCCATATTTTACTGTTTTACTTCCGTAAAGGGAACAACGCGCGTCAAGCCTGTGAAAAGTTGCGTAAAGTGTACGGTGATATGCTCTACAAGAACGTTAGTGCCAGTGGTGGTTCGCAAAATTCCGTGCTGGTGATTTTGGACCTCAACGATGCTCCTCGGTCCAGGAGGCCCACCGAGGTTAATGGCGACTAAATCAAAGCATTGATCGAGTCAAACCCACGTTAAACGACACGAGAAATTGCAGATACATTGCACATCCATCATTCACGACCACCTGAAGAAACTGGGATACGTAAGCAAGCTCGATGTGTGGGTTCCTCATGAACTCAAAGAAGCTTTATTGACGGTGCGTATAAACATCTGCGATATGCTCACTAAACGTGAGGAAAACTATCCTTTTTTGAAGCGACTGATAACTGGTGACGAAAAGTGGATTGTGTACAACAATATGCTGCGCAAACGGTCTTGGTCACAACGTGCTGCTTCGCCTCAAACGACATCTAAAGCAGACATTCATCAGCGGAAGGTTCTGGTCTCAGTGTGGTGGGATTTTAAAGGTGTGTTTTTCGAGCTTCTACCACAAACCAAACAATAATTTCGAATGTGTACTGTCGGCAATTGGACAGTTTGAGCGAATCCATCATCCAGAAACGTACAGAGCTCGTTCATCGTAAAGGTATTGTGTTCCATCACGACAACGCGAGAGATTTCCACACAAGTTTGAACACCCGCCAAAAACTATTGGAGCTTGGGTGGGATGTGTTGCCACACCCAGCATACTCGCCAGACCTTGCGCCGTCAGACTTCCACTTGTTTCGCTCTCTTCAACAGTCCGTACATGGCATAACGTTCAATTCAGATGAGGCTGTAAATCAGCCCCTTGTACAGTTTTTCGCCACGAAAGACAAGTCCTTCTATGAACGAGGCATTCTGCAGCTCACTGAAAGATGGTAGAAGGTTATCAAACAAAACGGGCATTATATCATTGATTGATCTTTGTTCTTTCTATCAATAAATGACCTTTGCAAAACATGACTAAAATACGTCATGACTTTTCCGACAACCCAATATATGACGCATTTCCAACACTAATTTCTGACCTACATCCGATACTGGATGTAAGAAAAGGTCTTGAGGTGCTACGATGGAGGAAAATAGCTTTGACTAGCGCAAAATCTGAAGATTCTCAGATATTTATGTTCAGTTGCTTGGAATTTCCTTGTCCTGGGTAGTGTAAGGCCTAGCATGCTCGACCGGAAATCTGGATCGATCCCCAATCCAGGACGATGAAAATTTTCATGCTTTCTGAATGAAGTGTATAGAAGAAAATATCGTGTATAGAAGAAAATATTAAAGGATTGTACATGTTGTTTTACTTGTCGTAGGAACAATATATGGATTTTATTCTGCAAGACAATGGATCATGAAGTGCGATCCTAAGTTAGCATAAGTATAATCTCCAGAGATCCGTAACACCATTTTTTAGCGGTAGCACGATCGTTTCTTCTCTTCATGCACTTATTACTTTTTTTTTCTTAGGAAAAATTGGAAGTTAGTTTTCTGTTATTGTATTGTTCTCATGGGCGGACTATCCCAATCATTTGTGTTTCTGTCCCAAAAAAGTAAAACAATAAAAATAAATAAATAAGAGGAAAAACGATATCCTACGTAAATGCACGGGATCATGTTCCGAACAACACTTTGTGCAAATGTTGTTATATGGGCAGTTGTAATTCCTGGTGTGTTTTCCAGATGAGAACAATGACAAGGTCAAGGCATGGGAAATACAATAAAATAACAGCCAAATGCGCTATCATACAAAATTTCCTAAGCGTTGACCTTGTTTGTTGGTATTTTTGTGACTAATTCACCCGCTAGATGGTGTTAGCAGACATATGTATGAATCAAGGACTCCGTAGGCATCCTATTATTTTTATTTTACTTCTCTCTCTCTCTCTCTCTAATGCACCTTTTTTTTTTTTTTTTTTATATTGTCTCCATTTTTCCGTGTTTTCTCACGCGAAATAGACTTGCTGGCGCGATGCGACAACGTCGGCTTGGCGGTTCAACAACAACAGCCATGTGCAAGCACTGTTTTCCGGCAGCGTATGTATGTGTGTGTATGTATGGGAGAGAGTTGCGTGGGGAAGCTATGCGTGGTTGCAGCAGCTTTTCCGCCCTCCCTCCCTCTTCTCTCACCCACCCCCCCATTGGATGACTACAGGAGCTCCCATGCGTTGCCGTATTAACGAGGAAAGGGCAGAGAAGCCGGAACGACACGCCTCCCTAAGCGTGCGTGCGGGTGGACGACCTACTGCGCATGCTCTCAAGCTTTGCGACTGTTGGCCGGGATATTCGAGACCTGGAATTGGATTCTTTCTTGCTATTTCGTTTTAGTAACAACCCTTGCCGAATAAGCACAGGCAACAAATTATAAGAAAATAACTCTTGATCATGGAAATGAGCTATTTTTTTCTTTTTTCTGTTTTTCGGAATAAAACGAATTTTGAACGGAATTTCTACATGCTAAAGCAATTATAATAATCTTAATACTATGTTAATACATTATCAGTCAAAAAGCTTCTATAAAGCTTAAAGCGAATTCGTTTTTCTTTCTTTTTTATTTTGTAACAAATAAAAAAAAAAGTAAGAATGGAACACTGGTGGTTCTGTGAAGTAGCCGATATATTTTTTTTAATTAGCCATTTATTGGATATAAAATTTAAATACGACTGCGATTAATGGTAACGAAACCAGTAGCGAATCCAGATCGCCCCTCCCCCTAAAGAAGGTTTTTTGCTTTTTAAATGGCCAAGATCTAAATAATTAATACATTTATTTTTGTAAAATCACAGTAATAAATGCATAGGCTTTCACAAAAGTTTTAAAAACAACTAAAATTTGCTGTAAATTTGGAGATGAAATGTTCTGTCAAATAAAAAAATAATAATATTAATAAATAAATAAAAGGAAAAGACGTTTAGAAACAGAGAAAGGTGAGAGCAGAAGAAGTGAAAAGAGATTTTGACTGAGCAGGAAAAGAAATGGGAGAGCTTTATCCTGTTTTTTTTTTTTGTTTTTTTTGTTGTTGATTTTTTTCTTTTTTTTTTTTTTTACTATTGTCCGGCACAGCGGCGTTTCTTGAGTCCGAGACCTGTGCTACCTAACCCGTCCCCTTCCCCCGCCCCGCGTACTGTTTTTTTTTAAACTGCGAAGTTTATTTTTCAGTTATTAAGTAATAGAAGTAATTTTTCTAAATTTTAGACACATAATACCAAATAATTAGGATGATAAGGATTTGAACACTACGTGTTGGGGAAGCACGTCTTATTTCTACATGAATTTCATTCTTCTTCTGAATACATTATTTGTACATGAACTCCATTATTCTTTCCCTTGTGTGAACTTGAGTGTTACGTTTTCATAAAAGTTTCTTTCGAGTACTTTTTTCATATTTAAAAATAATTTTTCTCTATTGACAAAACAGCCAAGTTGCTCAAGTGTACGTGACCTTGTGTGGCTCTAAGTCTAGATTCTTTTTAATGCAGAAAAACTTCGTTTGGCAGTTGCTGTTGTTAATGGAAACTTTAATATTACGTCTGCTAATTTGTACACCTCACTAAACACAATGTCAAATTTATTTAGCTTTATGTAACAAGTAATGTCCCTAACTGATTTCTTTTTGTATTCATCAAGGGAATAAAACACCTTCAGTTCATTTTTTAGTCGAGCTGTATCAAAATTTGAAGCATAGAATTATTTAAGTTCTGACAGTAGTGTTACGGAGATTTAATACTATAGGCAAAGATATTAAATCTCATTTCGCAACTTTTATTTCGCTTTAGTGCTCTTTTTCCTTTGTTTCCACGAAACGCGAAAGAAATTTCGCTGTGTCACTCCTCTATGAAACATCGGAGACACTGTTTATTTAGAGACGCCAGTTTGTCTCATTTTAGAGTCTGCATCTTTGTATCTTGTAGATGGATTAGTATAGTCGTGCTCGTTTGATCCGTTACCTTCTTTATTTCAAAGCAGCCGACTGAAGGCACAAGCCCTTTTAATTTTCATCTTGAGGCTTTGTTATGCCGATGCCGGCGTTTTTTCCCATGGGGTTCTGCAGAAGTAAAGAGGTGAGCTTGGTAGAAACAAAGGGGAGGGGGGCTAAAGCAGTCATTTCTGGGATTTGAAAGCGAACAGTCGAAGGAAAGGCCTTACGTGTTGGGGAAGCACGTCTTAAGCTGACCGGGGAATTCAGGTATTCTCCACACCGCGAAGAAATGACCGCAGGAGGATTTAGGCAAGAGAAATATGGGTTTTGAGAGGAGCGGGAACGAATGATAGAAAAAGCTCAGCACAACCTTCTGCATTTAAGTAAGGAAAAGAATAAAGCTCTTTACAAGAGTTTTAAAAGGATTGCAAAAAATTGTTACTTATAGTTATTTTATTGTCAGTCAACCACACAAGCATTTGCAAGTTAACATAACCACTTAACAGTCGATGTTCATGAAAGCTTTCAGAAAATTTATCAAAACAGTTCGAATCCAACAAAGCCACGAATTTAATATATTATACCACTGATTTTAAGTCATTGACATTTCACACAATTGAAACATCACTCACGAAACACGTGCTGTTATGGGCGGGAGCATGGGGGTGACCAATGCAGTCTTAAGTCTTCTCTTTTCTGGGCGAACCGTTGCCCAAAGCAATAGCCCATTGACCCTTCACTCGCTTCTTCATGTTGTCATGGAAACACTAGCTGGCGATCGTATCGAAAGTTTTCGAATCTCACAGCGAAGACTGGTAGAGCTGGTTGCGTTACGATGACACCATGCCTCCACTAGGAGCCCCGTTGGTCTTCACTCGCCAGACAAAAAAGACTCTTAGTCAAAAAAAGCGAATCCGCAGGGTGCTTTTTTTCGCAGCGAGAGCATCGACATATTTTAATACCGTTGATAATTGACTTTTATTTGTGTAGCCTATATATCTAATTGGCTTTTATTTGTGCATTTTCTGGGCTTCGCAGTTAGCCTAGCTAGCCTCGAATATACGCCTCTGGTCCGGCATAATTAGTAATTAGGAGAATAGAAAGTCACCGTGTGGTGTTGACTTTGAAAAAAAAGGGTGGGGGGGGGGCAGTGAGTGAGAGAGAGAGAGAGAGAGAGAGAGAGAGAGAGAGAGAGAGAGAGATAGTGGCGGTGAAGGAGCGATATAGCCTCGACTGGGTCTTACACAAGTGCCAGTAAAAACATTTCGACATGGAAATGTTTCTATTATATGTATCCATCTAAATAGAATGAATCAAGATTTTATCCAGACGTGATATTTAAAAAGCATCAAGTTGGTTTCCTCGAGAAGTCGGCAACTGAACGCCATGGAAATAGTGCTGATTTTTCAGTTCTCATTAGCAGTTCGTGATTTAAAAATTTAGAATAGTTTTTTTAATGGAGAATTTTAAGAAGCCTTGCGATGTCATGGCATCGCAAGACTTTTTAAAACTGTTTGGTCAGTTCTGGTCAGTTCAAAATTCGGTTGTCAGTTCTTTTTAAAAAAGGATGGTCAGTTCTGCAAGTTAATAGCCTTGCAATGCCATGGCATCGGAAAGCTATGAACTCGCAGACTTGCAGCGTTGCCCATTCCTGCAGGAAGGGACAACGCTGCAAGTTTATAGTTCTTTGATGTGTGTCCTCCACAAAGTCCCCCCACCCCCATGATGATATTCTAGATCTGCCACTGCATGAAACGAAGTAGTTTTATTTCTTCGAAACGAAGAATGCCACATGCTTCGAGACACACTGACACATCCACAACTCTCTGCGTTGAACAATTCTTATCCATGTAACTCCAGCATGCTTTCAAATTCCTTCCACCCATCTCCCACATGATTTTCTTCTGGATCTATTGTTTATTCACTGGAGTATTTTAGTTATCCAATAGTTGTCAGTTCTAGTAATATGCCCAGTCTATTTATTACCACTTGAGAGCCTGGGCTAAATCATGACGTCTTCCACTCTTGTCATTTTCCTGATCCATAAGTTCTTTTTCGAATCTTTCTCAGTTATACCAATCATGCATCTCTCCATAATTTCTTTATGTTTGCAGTCTTTGAATATTTTTTTTTTTTGTAGGTAAAGTCCGTGTCTTTGATCCATAAGTAAAAACTGTAAGGACGCATTGATGAAACTCTTTTCTGTTGAGACATAATAGTAAATTGCTCTTGAAAATTGCACTTTTTCTTCCAAATACATTTAAAATAATTTCTTTGGCCCTCACTTGATACCTGTTGTTCAAGGTAAATGTGGGCATCAGTTATTCCTAAATTTGCGCCATTAATATCCGATTTTTTTGTTACGAGTATTTAGGAGATTTTACAAGATTTTAGGATTAATTCTTTTCCAAGTAAGGAATATTTAGCGGTAGGTCTTTTTCAGTCAGCATGGGAATGTTCGAAGGGACTATATAGGACGGAAATGGTATTTAGCAAGAGTTGTAAACGTGTGCTCCCAGGCAATCGCTCTTTGTATTGAAAAGCTTGTTCAGAAAACTTTAAAGGCTTTTTATGGTTATATTGGCCTACGCAGCTTTCAGTACATTGTGATCCGAAAAGCGCATTGAGAGGGCTAAATTAATTTATCTCTCAGGAGGCGTCGGAGAAACTCTCGCCCCTTTCGAGTTAGGGGTCGATAGAGAGCTAAGAAGGGAGTAAGACAAAGAGGAGTCGCGACAAGATGGTCTCAAAAGGAAGACTTTTTCTGATCTCCGGACAGAGACAGCGCAACAGAATGAAAAATTACTTAGAATTGGAGTCAATAGGAAAGAGAGAATAATTTGGAAACAGAATAAGTAACGAAAGGACTGAGAGATTAAAGTAATAATTTAGTAAGATAATTCTAGGACCACCTACACTATAAGTTTAAGCAAATAATAAATTAACTGAAACTGCAACTTTTTCAACTATTCCTTTGCTATATATTTTCTGCAACGATATGCTATTAAGCTTAAACACCGAACCTGGTGGGGCTTACAACAGAACGATAACAAAGGCCTCTTACACTTTGGTTCTTGTAAAGGCGTTTGCACATCAATTTTGTTTTCCGCAAGTTCGTCTTTAATTCCATTTCTTTATACCTGTCAGCAAGTTCCTGAAGCTCTGATGGGTTTCTGCAAAAATGTCTATGCTGTCCGCTAAATGAAGTTGGATTAAACAATCTCCATTAAAGTAAATCAAAACACAGCACTAGGCAGAATACACTAAGAGTAATATGTGCAATTGTACTAAAGAACTCCATTTATTTGGTGTACATTAATACACACGTACAAGCATAAACATGCGAGCTTTCACCATCAGCTCTTCTAACTACACATCGATACCGTTCCACGCAAGTTTCGGATGCCGGTGTATGCATCCTCTTGGGGAACCCTGATAGCTTTATAAAATATTATGTTGATATGACCAAGAGGCCCTTCAAGTAGAGACTTCTTGAGCACAAGCTTAATGTAAAACAGGACAGGCTAACGACGGCAGCTTTTAGCACGTCAAGTTAAAAGCCACGTTGCTGTCCCTAAATGGGATGAGATAAATAAAATCGCTTCATATATAGAGAGACTATTGAGATCCTGTCCGACCCGAATATTTGCGACGAGGACCTTTCTACTGACTTGCCTGCTATTTGGCGCGTGCTCCTGTGTGTTCCGCACGTTTTATTCTGAGAGTGATGTAGCCTGCGCGTTGCTTTACCCTTAGCATCTAGCAAGTTTTCATTATTGTTCATGTTTTAAATTTTAAGTAGAACCTCTCATTCTTACACTGAGCTGTTTCCTTGATGAAGCCACCCGTCTGATGCTGAATTTTTGCATGTGTATGCTTGAATATTAATTTACACCAAAGAAACAGAGTTTCTTAGTACGATTGCACATGCTTAATCTTCCTTAATTTTATCCATTTGCCTTCCCAGTTCAATGATTGAAACACATTATGAAATGTTGCCCTGAAGAACTTTGGATATAGGCTATAGGGTGCCACCTTTTCTTACTGGATTTGCAATTTTTATACATGCTATATAAGAATTGTATGTCTATGTTTGTTTGCTATGTAACTTTCATATAGAGCACGTCGAAAGGCTGTGGACACATACGAGTTAACTCTCTCTCATCATCAACTTTTTCGATATTTTTCTTTTAGTAAAAATAAACATCTCGAGAAGGAAGAGCGGCGTACGTGGTATGTTAAAAGCATCACGGATGTATGTAGCTTGTCCGCAGTTAATCTCACACGGCCAGTAGTGAGTCGAAAGTAAGTTTGACGTGTTTATCCTTTCTACGGTGACTTTAACCCTTTAAGCGGCAGATGTGCCTGAAGAAAATGGTGCCCCAAATTTTCTGCCCTCTCCAAACAGAAATAAATGTTCATCGAGCGGTCGGGTTGTGAGAAAACATTGGCAAAACAATTCCTTTCCCCCTCTCATTTCAGCCGCAACGAACATAAGCACGTCACAGAGGGTCGTATTTACTTGGCCCTCGAAGTGTTTTTTTTTTTTTTTGTTAAAATGCGATTTACATTAAAACAATGCTTTAATTCAATCAAAATGCGTCAACTTACATTAGAAAATAATGCCTTCATTTTTTTTTCTATTTTTCATTAACTTTTACTTTGTTCCTGATGGATTTCAAAAACTTTCATTTTCCGCCGACCACCGCGGAAATTTATTTCATATACGCCCCTGATGCCACAAGTGATAAGTGCTCCCTTCTAGTCGTTTACTTTCTTCCTTCATGCCCCAAGTCATCATGGGGAAGGAATGGTGTATGTGACACTGACACCTTTGCTACTGTACTCGAAACAAATTTAACCTGACTATGGGCCTATGGGCTGGAAGCTGAAGAGACCGATTCACCGAAAATATGTCATGGTTTCTCAGTATATTCCGACCAAACTTAACCTGACTATGGGCTGGAAGCTGAAAAGACCAATTCACCAAAAAGAGAGATATCATGGTTCCTCAATATTTCCCCGCACAAATGCGGTGCAGTATGCCATCATGGCGGACAGGAGAGCCACCATGACGGGAGTCAGAACAAAAGCCACCACTCGTTTTGCTGTCAGCAATCCCCTCTTCCCCAGGAAGAAAGGAGTAACGCTTAGCCCCTAAAAACACTTGACTGCCTGCTTACCTCCCACCAACAGTAAATATTCTCCGGGTAATATCCTTCTTGCACATGGCCGACAGACACAAGTGACAATGACGTCACCATAATGCGAATATCTGTATTTTTAGAAACGGGACCGAAACTATTATTTTCATTTTTTTAAGGCACGTACGAACAACGTCTAACTATGTACGTTTTAGCCATGCACAGTTCAAGCTCGCATACGAGCTCTTAGACTGGAACTACCAGGTTGTAAAGAAAGTATCCGGAAAATGGAGAAGCATGTATTATACTAGTTCTGAATACAGATTTTACAGCTCATGAAGATCAAGTTTAATAATCTATGAATAGAAACAAAAAGTTATAGGAACTTGAAGCGCGTGTGTGAAAATTACTTGTCAACAGAAGTTTCGTGTTGTATACGTTGTATCAAACTGACGTGTAAGCACCTAATGAAAATTTCATTTGCCTTCCACAGCTCCATATTTTCTAAGGAAGTTGTTCACATAGAAATAGTTCCAAAGGTAGTGTAACATGCGCAGATTGCATCAATAATTGGCCCTTGGTATTAATCTTGAGATTGCGACCATGTGCTAACATAAGCATTGGCGATTAAAATCATTGTCTGGATATGTATAAAAAAAAAGAAAAAAACTTTCTTTTCCGTAAATTAACTATGTAAAAAGAAACGTTACAATTTATAAATATAGCACAGAAACTCGGTTTAAAAAATCGTAAAAGGATGTAAAAAAAAAATAGCTTCATAACTACTAAAAATGTTGTCATAGATTGCACCAAAAAAAGTGGTACTACACTAGCTGCACCAATTTTCTGAGAAAAGATACACCACTGTGTGGTACAAACAAAACCAACAACATGATGTTACCTTACACCGTAAAGTGGTGCAACCTTGTACCATAACTTGGTGCATGTTATTGGATTTTGTTTGCACCACAGAATGGTGTATCTTTTCTCAGAAAGTGGTGCAGCTGGTGTAGTGCCACTTCTTAGTGCAACCTACCACAAAATTTTTAACAGTGTAAGTAAGGGAACCGTCACTTGGCACGGTAAAGTAGACCTGTTTCACCAGCATTGTAGATGCCATCCGATCTACATTTCTGGAGTAAGTAGAGCAGTTGAGTGGATTTTTATTAATCAGCGCTCTCAGCATCAGCAGTGCCCTTCTTGCAGTGTACTTTCTTAAGTTTAATTTTATGCTTGTATTTCCATCGAGATAACCAACCATCTGTTGCTTTAAAACTCATGTGATCCAGCTTTTTAGTTAATTCATTTGATTTCGCTTTCAACATTGGACCATTGATAAGCATCCCTCCTTTCAGTTATAATAGCACCCCACTTTCAGCCATAAGAACCCCCCCCCTTTTTACAGTGTATGTTTCATATCATGTCGCGGAAAAGGGGAGTAAAACATTTTTGTACGTTTATGCACGCACATAATTGCATAGAAGAGAAGCGTCGTCGCTCCCTCAATGTCCACGTAAAATCTATTCCAGTAATTTTTAAGGAAAACAGAAACTAGAACGGCACAGAAGATCAGAGGTAAAGGTGAAAAAAATGTAATTTTCATTAGCAGATCGACACAGTGTTATTTTTAGTACAAACAAAATGAAAAGACGAGGCATTCATAGTTTTTTATTGGAGTTTCTATCTTGCTAAAAATTCCGTTCAAATTTTGAGCTGCCACCGGGAATTTTTCAGAGCACAAATTGCACGGGGAAATAGATGTTTTATTTACAAAACAAGTTAGTAAAATCATGCAATGCATTGATTATGATACGCTTTCCAACATACCAGAAATTATTACTCAAGTTATGTGGATAATGGCTGCGGAATAAATCTCGCTCCTGTGTCCTGACCTTTGACCCCATTTCGATTATATTCAACAGAACCGGTTCACTATACCTCCGGAATAACATGATAAAGTTTTGTTGCAATAGAAGCAGTTTTACGCAAGTTATGAGAATAACGGTTGTGGAATAAATCTGGCTTTTGTGCAATGACCTTTGACCCCATTTCGTTGATATTCAACAGAACCGGTTCACTATACCTTCGGAACAACATGATAAAGTTTTGTGGCAATCCAAGCATTTTAGGTAAGTTATGATGCACAAGGGAAATGGAATGGATCCCACTCCAGTGTCCTGACCTTTGACCCCATTTCGCCCATTTTCAATACGGTTCGTCCCCAGTGGCTCCCTACCACATACTAAAATTTCATCGAAATCGAACCATTTTTACGCAAGTTATGACGCATAAGGGCAATGGAATATATCCCGCTCTTATGCCCTGCCTGACCTTTGACCCCATTTCCAATAGGGTTTGTCCCCAGGTGGTTCCCTATCACATACTAGAATTTCATCGAAATCGAACCATTTTTATCCAAGTTATGACGCATAAAGGCAATGGAATGGATCCAGCTCCTATGTCCTGACCTTCGACCCAATTTTACCCATTTTCAATAGGGATCGTCCCCAGGTGGTTTCCTACTACATACTAAAATTTCATCGAAATCGAACAATTTTTACGCAAGTTATGACGCATAAGAGCAATGGAATGGATCCCGCTCCTATGTCCTGACCTTTGCCCCTGCTTGGCCCATTTTCAATAGGGTTCGTACCCAGGTGGTCCCCTACCACATACTGAAATTTCGTCGAAATCGAACCATTTTCACGTGAGTTATCGTGAGGACGGACGGACAAAGCTGGAGCATATACGCTAAAAAAGGTTAGCGACAAAAAATACTTCGGTTCGAGGCTTGACTAATATCAATATACCAATCCGGCTGTTGTTTTGTGCCGCTTCGACCGGGAGTGGGGGGGGAACACTAGTGAAAGCGATTGTAATAGCTTGGGGAACATTATAAATAAGATTCACTATAAAAGTGGTTTGACTGTATTTAATACTTCTAAAAAATATGCTTTACGTAATTTTTTATTCTTTAATTCACGTATACCATTTATCAAAACAAAAATATAGCTGCAGGTGGCAGACTGGTCAGAGGCGTGAGTCAAGTTAAGCTTGGGATTCAGTCCCCGGGTAAAGCATGGTTAGTGTATTTGCTTTACGTAGCTGATCCCAGTTGCCCTAAATTAGGCATGAGAGACTCCTTACAACCCAGATACTCTCGAGGGTCATTAAACAGAAAAAACAAATGTGAAAGACAGATTTTTCTAAACCCATTTTTCATATCCAATTTTAAGAACGGAAATGGTAAAACGGGATAACGAAACTGTATTCGAAATAGAAAGGATTTTATTACGAATTTGCTTAATGGGAATTGCGTTTCATGTGCATCACGTTCTGGAGGCGACAACGGGACATAAATTTACAATCTAATTCGATATTTAAAGGGCGAGAATCCAAAACGGAACCGGAAAACAACGTGGCACAGTAAGTAGGAGCTAAGAAAAGAAGAACGTCATGAAATGGCTTAAGGGATAAAAATAAAGCAGCAGAACTTGGCGTGACATGGACATCAAATCTGCTGTGATGAACATGGCGTGTCGTGAGGGATACTGATGTGGAACTGATGCCTATTTTGGCATGATGCTGCTTTAATTTCGTCAGTTCTCAGATTTCTTTGGTTACGCTCAAAAATCAGCAGTCCAAAAATTTGTAATTTTTCTTCATGTAAAAGCCAACTGACCATTTAAAAACGATAATCAACCCTTTGACTTTGAGGAAGGAATGTTTTCTTTCTTGTCGGTTTTATTCAAAAAATATTTCTCCTCCCTTGTTTTCAAGAGAGAAAACAAAAGTATGCAGGGCAAAGTCTGCTGTCGGTATGAGGGTCTGCACGCATGGATGTGTTCATTACGTCACGTGGTGACGGAGAGTCAACGAATAGCTTTGATGAACGTGTATCAAGTACGTGACTTGGTTGCAGAATGATTTTTTTTATGTCATCTTTTTCTCATTTTTGCACGATGTATTTTTTCTGGATCGGATTTACAGCTGAGCTAATACAAACTGATTTTTCTGCAAATGATTCAAGGAAAACATGCTCTGAATGGACACCTGTGATAGCGGAAGCCGCTCTGTAAAAATATAAGTAGTAGTGGTGTAAATTCCAGTAGTAAGTCCAGTCGGCCCTGGAGGTATCCATTCCATTGAGATCCTCATGGTTATCATCATGGTCTTTTAAAGCAGACATGCCCATCCAACAGCCCTGGGGCTACATGCGGCCCTATGCCTGATTGTATGTGGCACGCGCGCACAAAATCCCGTGGAGGCGCAAAGCGGAACCAACCTTAAAAAACACCATAATACCTTCAAGTTGGAACTGAAGAACAGGTTCTCTGCTTTAGAAGGCCTAACATCGGAAGAAGTGGACATCTCTGAAGTTAACAGAAAAGTAACCAAAGCTCATATGGAAACAGCAACAAAATTAGCTGGGTCTAAGAACAAGTTGCATGTAAATAAATTATCAGGAAAAACGAAAATGTTGATGCAAAAAAGAAGAGAGATGAGGACAACTAAAGAAGACGTGACTTCCAAAGTGGAATATATAGAGCTATGCAAGACAGTACGAAAAAGTATCACTGAAGACGTAAGAAAATTCAACTGTGAATTAGTGAGGAAAGCAATTGAAAACAACCAAAGCCTAAAGATAGCAAAGAGACATCTCAGTAAGGGAAGAAAACAGATTATGGCACTGAGAAAAGAAGATGGTTCTGTAACAAGAAATAGAGGCGAAATTTTGACAAGAGTGAAAGATTTCTACTCCAAATTATATGAAAGGGATGATACATGCACTCCAGACATCATGAAAGATACCAGTACCAGAGTTCCTCCAGTCCTTCCAGCAGAAGTTGCACATGCAATCAAGAACATGAAGCGGGGAAAAGCTCCAGGAGAAGATGGAATTACTGTAGACATCATACAAGAAGCAAGTGGAGAAATCGAAACAGTACTCGCCCAAATTTTCACTCTATGCCTTAATGAAGGAAAGATTCCTGAGAATTGGAACAACGCTACAATGATCCTGCTATAAAAAAGGTGACATTGAGGATCTCGGAAACTACAGACCTATCAGCCTCCTATCAGTAGTTTATAAAATCTTCACTAAAGTTCTTTCACACCGCTTGAAGGTAACACTGGACATGG
Source organism: Macrothele yani (assembly GCA_039090855.1). Taxonomy (NCBI): domain Eukaryota; kingdom Metazoa; phylum Arthropoda; class Arachnida; order Araneae; family Macrothelidae; genus Macrothele; species Macrothele yani. The sequence goes on along the minus strand of CM077024.1, from coordinate 41,373,805 downwards.
CTCAACCGAGAGAACAAGCTGGATTCAGGAGTGGATACAGCACAATAGATCATATCCACGTGCTGAGAGAACTAATTGAAAGAGCGAGGGAATATGAACTTCCATTGTGCATGGCTTTTATCGATTATGAAAAAGCCTTTGATTCGGTGAAACCATCAGCAGTTACAATGGCTCTGAAAACCTGCGGTATTGAAGATGCATACATTAATATTATTAATAACATCTATGAAAATGCAAGTGCAAAGATTAGGCTGTTTGAAAATACAACACACATAAAAATTGGAAAGGGAGTGAGACAAGGTGACACCATATCTCCGAAGCTCTTTAATGCCACATTGGAGGGTGTTTTTCAGTCACTGAGCTGGGAAAACAAGGGGATAAAGATTAATGGAGATTATCTAACCCACCTTCGTTTTGCTGATGACGTAGTCATTTTTGCAACTAGCCCATCAGAGCTGCAGAGTATGATCCAGGAACTTGCTGACAAGAGTAAAGAAGTGGGATTAAAAATGAACTTTCAGAAGACAAAAGTGATGTTCAATGCTTTTACAAGAAATGAAGATTTATCGATTGATGGAGAAAAGCTGGAGATAACCGACACGTACGTTTATCTTGGACAGCAGATATCAAGTGAGGGTCACATTGATGAAGAAATTAATCGGCGTACAAAACTTGCCTGGAGAGCTTTTGGAAGAAACAGCATAATTTTCAAGAGCAATATGCCATTATGTCTTAAAAGAAAAGTGTTTGATCAATGCATCCTTCCAGTGCTTACGTATGGTGCAGAGACGTGGACCTTAACTAAAAGAGACATACAAAGGCTGCAGACAACTCAAAGTAGCATGGAGAGGTGCATACTTGGTGTTACCAGGAGAGATAAGAAGAGGAACTCGTGGATCCGAAAAATGACAAGAGTGGAAGACATCATGATCAGAGTTAAATCCCTGAAATGGCAATGGGCTGGACATACTGCCAGAAGGACAGATCATCGATGGACAGCCGAAATTTTAGATTGGATTCCAAGGGACAGGAAAAGACCCAGAAGAAGACCACATGGGAGATGGGTGGATGAAATTCGAAAGTATGCAGGGGTGACATGGAGGAGACTGGCACAAGACAGACCGTTGTGGAGGAAACTTGGGGAGACCTTCGTCCAGCAGTGGATTGATAATGGTTGACAATGATGATGATGATGATGATGATGATATGACGTGTTTGCAATACCACTCGCAACTACGTAATATTGAAATACTGTCCCTCGATTTTTAAATTGAGCTTACTGATCTTCAAAATAACTCTGAATTAAAGGCTAAACTTGCAGAAGTTTCTTTATTTCACATAAACTATTTGCCTTGTGAAATGAAAAGATTGAAAATTCACGCTCAAAAAATGCACCATTATTCAGAAGCACCTACTTATGCGAACGATCATTTTCTGTAATGAAACAGGTGAAATCAAGAGATCGTATACTCGTCTAACTGATCAACACTTGGATGGGAAACATGCGGATCGCTGGGTCCAACATTTAACCAGATATAGAAAGACTAATAAAAAACGATGTCAAATTTCTCACTAGAAAGTTAAAAAAATAAAATTTGCTTGAAAAATATGCGATGCCTGCATGTTTTTCAAGCAAGTTGTTTTGTGTAATCAATTTCTGAACACTTTTTTTGTTTTTATAATTATTTGTTTTTTTTACATTTTGGTTTTTGGATTTAGGTGGAGGTGGGGCACCCCCCCCTACTGCCCGTCGTTGTTTAGTCAATCCAAAACTGGCCCGTAGGTGTTAAAACCTTGTGCACCCCTATGTTTTAGAGCAACAGAATGTTTTGGAACTCGATTATTTTTTTAATTGACAGTGACCTTCAATCATGTTTAAGAACAGGTAAATGTACTACTTTGTAGTACATTTAACTCCTAAATGTAAAACTTATAATAATTTAATTTTTTTTTACATGCACAGTAAGACTTAACACTAATTACGTTTTTCGTTTCATCATGATTTTTCCAAACAAAATGTTTTGGAACTCGAGATTTTTTTGCTTTCTTCTGGCTGTGACTTTTAATTATGTTTAAGGAAAGGTGAAATGCACTGCTTCATAGTATTACTTCACAAAACTCCTAATTATATAATCTACTCCTTTTAGATGTAATAGCTTTTATGTTAAGGGGCCCACAGACTGATGCATAGGCATCATGCTACCACCCGTACGACATTTCACATCATGCTACCACCCGTACGACATTTCACATCATGCTACCACCCGTACGACATTTCACATCATTCTTCCACCCGTACGACATTTCACATCATGCTATCACCCGTACATCATGCTACCACTCGTACGACATTTCATATCATGCTATCACCCGTACATCATGCTATCACCCGCACGACATTTCTATCACCCGTACATCATGCTATCACCCGTACGACATTTCACATCAAGCTATCACCCGTACATCATGCTATCACCCGCACGACATTTCTATCACCCGTACATCATGCTATCACCCGCACGACATTTCTATCACCCGTACATCATGCTATCACCCGTACGACATTTCACATCATGCTATAACCCGTACGACATTTCTACCACCCGTACATCATGCTATCACCCGCACAACATTTCACACCATGCTATCACCCGTACGACATGCTATCACCGTACGACATTTCTATCACCAGTACGACATGCTATCACCCTTGCGACATTTCTATCACCCATACGATATTTCACATCATGCTACCACCCATGCGACATTTCATATCATGCTATAACCCGTTCGGCATTTCTATCACCTGTACATCATGCTATCACCCGTACGACATTTCACATCATGCTATAACCCGTACGACATTTCTATCACTCGTACATCATGCTATCACCCGCACGACATTTCACACCATGCTATCACCCTTGCGACATTTCACATCATGCTACCACCCATGCGACATTTCACATCATGCTATAACCCGTACGACATTTCTATCACCCGTACATCATGCTATCACCCGCACGCCATTTTATACCATGCTATCACCCGTACAACATTTCACGACTTACGGTAACGAAATTTACAGCAGGTGCACCAAACGAGGAGCGCGCGGGGGGGGTATTGGTTGCCAACATGGCCTAAATATCTTGCGAGATGTTATCCATAATATCTCGTCTCGCTACGGAACTTAAAAATCACATCCTCCGATGCGATTTTGAAGTGTTGCAAAATAATGAAGCAGGAAATCAGATTTTATATCGCATTTGAAAAATCCTAGTATTCTATCTCCTGTTTATTTTTTACCTAATCCGTTCACCTCTAAGGCGTATCTTCATTTAGAAATACATAACTGCACGTGATCGAAAACTAAATTACTCAAGTAACGGTATTTTCAACGAACTGCAATTTTGTGGCAATGTAAGGGAGAAACGGTTGGACCACTGAAATATAGGTCTCAGATAACAATTCCTCCTCATCAGTAGAATACTAGTCCAATGTTGCTTAAATGAGATGATTTACAACACTATTTCCTGAACGGATAGCAGTACTACCATAGAATAAAGAAGAAGGTTTAACGACCACCGTCAGATCAGATCATGTGTAGAGAATTTTAGGAAGGGAGTGTCTGACCACAGGTCTTAAACAACCCTTAGAAACAGGAAGCTAGGAGTTGGGCAGCGGGTGGCCTAGTGGTCAGCGTTCGTGACTGCCATGGAGATAACCTCAGGTTCGATCCTGGGCAGGTATGAACCACTAAATACCTGCCGTGCGTCGGATGGGCACGTTAAGCCGTCGGACCCCGGGTACTGGCCCCCGGTAATAAATAAGGGCGTCTTCCTACCCCTTTCTACCTCGCTTCCGTGTGACTTTCCTATCGGGCACTCTAGCCCAAATCTCTAAGCTTCCTATTTCTAAGGGTTGTTTAAGACCTGGGGTCAAACACTCCCTTCCTAAAAATCCTCTGCATATGATGATCTGCTGACTGTACATTTAAAAAAAAAGGAAGCTAGAAGATTTGGGCTAGAGTGCCCGAATGTTTAAAACTTATTGTACACCTAATAGGAGTTGATTATAATCAGCCTTAATCTAAACTCAAAAACACATACGTGGAAACGTATATCAAGTTAAACGCTGTCTTTGTACGTTAAATTAAACCAATATGTTCCAATTGCAGAATTAAAATACTAGATTTATTTACAATTAAAACACAATGATTAAAAACTACTTCCAAGATCTTTCAGGACCAACTACGGTATTTATAATCAGCCTTGCCTTCTTATTCAAACTCCTACACCGAACAATGACCTCCACCCAGAAGAGTGTAATGACATTTTTTTTTTTTTTTTGGAGGTTTTAACAACCACCGTGAGCAACTCAGTGGGCTCTAAGCAGTCTCCCGTCCCTAATTTAGGGTCACTAGTTCCAGGGAAGGGAGGGAACCAGTGCCGTAAGACAAACACAACATTCATGCCCCACCGGGATTCGAACCCGGACCAATGATCAGAAGTCCTCGCTCAGCCTTAGATCACTGCGACAACGGGGGCGGCAACGACATTGGGAAATACCGATTTACATTTCCGTAATCCTCCGCCAAAGGTAATCGAACGTTACTAATTGATCGGCCTGTCTGTTTATTGAAACTCTTTTAGGAAAGTGTAATTCACAAAAGCTGTTCAGGAGGGTGTTATGGCGTTGAAAGACACAGATTTACACATCCATAATTCGGCGCCAAAGGTCATTGGGGAATACTTAATGATCAGCCTTCGCATTTCTAATAGCGCACAAGACGCAAATGCACGTTCTACTTCCAAAGTGTCATTTGGAAATTTTTTCATGTGTTCGGACTGTGCCCACTGTGTAAAAGATTTCGCCCAAATTTTCTCCATGCATTTTGCGATTCAAATGCACACTTCTATTCGAAGCCATATATCAGATCCTTAAATGTCGACTGAAAATTTTCTTCTTACTTTGGATACCTGACACATTTAGGGACATTTTGTACTCCTAATGATTCACAGTATCCTAATACAGGATAAACAAATCTCCGTTTCAAAAGAACCATATCTCCGTTTCAAAAGAACTTCACAAAAAATATTTTTGCATCCGATTGCATTCATTAGGAAGGACATTTTATTAGCTATAAGAAAAACTTCGATTAGATTTTATATGCCTGTAGACATTTGACCAGAATTACATTTTACCTGAATACATTTGGATCAAAAACTATTCTCAGTGATCAAGAAAATTCTGTGGCACTCTTTTTTATTCTGATATCTTCTGAGGAGAGAGGTCAGCGATTCAGATGAGCACCTACCCCTATAGGGAGTCACCCGTTTCGAATTTAATAAACGCCGTAGAGGACAAACACCACTAATATCTAGATCAGATCCAGCTGGAGGGGAGGGACAGGGACGCGCCAAGGGGGGGGGGGTTCAACGGGTGCTAAGCGCCCGGGCGCCAGATTCCGGGGGCGGAAGAACCCACGATCATTTTTTTCTGTTGATAAATTAATATCAGTGACGTGGGAGAAGTTATGAAAACATTATACTGTGAGAAATCGTAATGCTAAGTGGAACGTTTACTTTTTTAATAAAAATAACTCGTTTATAATTCAACAGAAAACGTCTTGAAATCAGAGAATAATTTTTACTGTTTTGTTCAGTAACAGATACCGCGGGCAAAGGATTGAAAATACTTTTTCTAATTCTTTTTTTTTTTTTTTTTCATCTTGAAGATTTCAGCATTCATGAATGCGTGGCCAGCGCTATGACAAATGGGGCCAATATGTAGGGAAAACACAATGGACTTCAAAAAGCACAATTTGTCGACTTAAAACCCTTACGCATTTTATGTACTTTGAGCGGCTCACACTTTAAATCTGGTCGTAAATGCCGACGAAAAAATTTCCCTACAGATCGTGAACTTTTTCAGCACTGTTCAAGAAAATATATGCTTACTTTTCTGAATTACCTTATCGTTGGCAAATTTTGAAGAAAGAGCTTCCAGCGTTTACCGTTAAACAGGGTGGGAAAGTATTATACGATCGATGCAATACGGGTAACGAGCACTGGGGTACAATTTCGATGTATTCCACGATATTAGATATTTTGGTTAGAATAGTTAAAGAGACGCCCGTCATGTTTAATATTACATGTATATATATCATCATCCTCCTCAAATATTATCAATTTTCTGCTGGATGAAGGTCTCCCCAAGTTTCTTTCACAACGGTCTGTCTTGTACCAGTCTCTTCCATCTTACTCCCGCATGTTTTCGAATTTCATCCACCCATCTCCCACGTGGTCTTTTTCTGTCTCTTGGAATCCAGTCTAAAATTTCGGTTGTCCATCGATGGTCCGTTCTCTTGGCAATATGTCCAGCCTATTACCAATTCAGGGATTTTACTCTGATCATAATTGTCTTCCACTCTTTATCATTTTCCTTACCCACGGTTTCCTCATCTTATTTTGCTTAGTTATATATACTGTGTGTGTGTGTGTGTCCATCGAGAAGCTGTAATATGTTTACCATCGTACATGACGAAACTTTTTTTTGCCGGTAATGCAGACTTTTGTGTAAATTGACGCAAAGAGAGAGGAAGCTGACTTCTTGAATTATTCTTAGCGTCATCTGAACTAGAGTTTTACAGATTTTTTTTCTTCAGTTTTATATGAGACGGTAGTGTTTTATGGAAAATCTCAATTTACCTGAAATAAAAAATAATGTTGCTAAAGATATTTATTTCATGTAAAAATGAATAAAAATTAATATTCTCGTACAAGGGGGCGGCAAACCTGGGCTTGCACCCGGGCAGCAAATGCCCTTGGCGCGCCCCTGGGGAGGGACAATCACCCCCATAAAGCAGGTACTTCCTTTTTAAATGGTCAATATCTAAACTATCAATACATTTTTTTTGTAAAATCATAGTAATATATCCACACGTTTTGTGACGTACCTGCCAGCAGGACGCACACGACATAAAGGCAGATAGGAATCAGAATAAACGTCTGCGTAGCTCAGTTGGTAGAGCGACTTGTTCCGGAATAAGCGGCCTTGGGTTCGAATCCCGGCGTAGACCAAAAATGACGGAGAAATTTACGTCGTTATAATGGCGCCCGAACTATCCGGATGATACGGCTGTTCAAAATCTCGCATTGGTGTGATGTTATTTCCACACCGTTAGACAGGAAAAATCAGAGAATTCCTTCTCCAGCGCTTCGAAAAATAAAAATGTGTGATGTTGCATTCCACACAGCAGATTGACTGGGAGTTCTCAAGTGCACGTTCTACAGTGGATGGCTGCCTGCAACGATTCATGGTCACGGCTGACCCGTGGGCCATGCCCCCGGCCCTCTTTCGGGTGGGGGGGAGTTGTGACGTACCTGCCAGCAGGACGCACACGACATAAAGGCAGATAGGAATCACAATAAACGTCTGCGTAGCTCAGTTGGTAGAGCGACTTGTTCCGGAATAAGCGGCCTCGGGTTCGAATCCCGGCATAGACCAAAAATGACGGAGAAATTTACTTCGTTATAGTTTTTATAAAAGTTATAATAATAACTAAAATTTGCTGTAAATTTGGAGATAAAATGTTCTGTTCAAGCTTCAGCAAAAAAAAAAATAAAAAATAAAAATAAATAAAACCGAAAAAACAACAAAAAAGCTAGAGGTTGAAAAACAGAAATATGCGAGCTGAAGTGAAAAATGATTTTGACTGATCCTGAAAAGAAATGGGCGAGTTTTACCCTGTTTTTTTTGTATTGCATATTGTATGGTATCATTCGTAATTGGGAGCGGGAAAAGTCTCTGTGTAGGGTAGACTTTGAAGTGTGCGTGAGATACGCACCTCGATTGGCATTAAAGTATATACATTATTTTACTACTTATTTTCGAACGTACATCCTTTCGGTGAAGTACGTACCTCAAAATTTGGCCATAAACATAAACTAATAAAAAATTTTAGTACTATAATATTTTTATTGAATTACCCCATCTGAATAGAAAGGATCAAACTTTATTTTGAAAGATTTTATCCAGAGGTGAGATTTAGAAAGCATGATTTAAAATAAAAATTCAGACAATCATTTTAATGAAAAAAATGTTTAAATAAGCCTGGCAATGACATTAAAGGGCAGCGCTGCAAGTTTATAGTGTGTTGTTGTGTGTGTGTGTTACACAGTTTCCCTCTTTTTTTATTTTAGGCACGAGCAATCACCCTCCCTTTTAGATCAGCTTTTAGATCCGCTACTGCTAATACCTCATCCGGGACCACTTTGGAACCAGAAGCCCACGCATCTGACCACCAGAAATGGAAACGGGTCACCGGGTCGACAATTTCTCGCTAGTCAAACGGTTCGGGTCAAGGTGCTCCTGACCCGATTTCGATCCGGTTTTATTTCTGTTTTATTTTTTGAATAAAAATAAATATTTCAAAGAATCCTTTAGAGGTTTTTGAAATAATACTTCAGATCTGCAGAGTATGATCCAGGAACTTGCTGAGAAGGGTAAAGAAATGGGATTAAAAATGAACTTTCAGAAGACAGAACTGAAGTATACAACGCTTTTACAAGGAACGAAAATTTATCAATTGATGGGGGGAAAAGCTGGAGATAACCAATTCCTGCATTTTTCTTGGGTAGCAGATACCAAGTGAGGGCCACTTTGATATGAAAAACTGGCGCATAAAACTTGCTTGGAGAGCTTTTGGAAGAAACAGTACACATTTTAAAGAGCAGTATGGCATTATGTCTTAAAAGAAAAGTGTTTAATCAATGCATCCTTCCAGTGCTTACGTACGCAGCAGAGACGTGGACCTTAACTAAAAAAGACATACAAAGACTGCAGACAACTGAAAGAGGCATGGAAAGATGCATGCTTGGAGTAACCAAGAACGATAAAAAAGGAGCTTGTGGATAAGGAAAATAACAAGAGTGGAAGACATCACGATCAGAGTAAAATCCCTGAAACGGCAGTGGGGTGAACATATTGCCAGGAGAACAGACCATAGATGGACAGTCGGAATTTTAGACAGGATTCTAAGGGATAGGAAGAGACTCGGAAGGAGACCACGTGGGAGATGGGTGGATGGAGGAGACTGGTCCAAGATAGTCCGTTGTGGAAAAAACTTGGGGAGACCTTCATCCAGCAGTGGATTGATTAGGATTGCCAATGATGATGATATATTCGAGTTTATAGCTCAAAGCAGTTTTGTTCGGGTCAGGCCCGGGTCGGGTTCAATTATGAGACGTCCGGGTCGGGCCCAATTATGTGCCGGCTGGGTCCGGGTCGGGTCCAATTATGTGACGGCTGGGTCCGGGTCGGGTCCAATTATGTGAGAGCCGGGTCCGCGTCGGGTCCAAGTATGTGACGGCCGAGCTCGGGTCGGGTCTAATTATGTGACGGCCGGGTCCGCGTCGGGTCCAAGTATGTGACGGCCGAGCTCGGGTCGGGTCTAATTATGTGACGGCCGTGCCCGGGTCGGGTTCAATCACGTGACGGCCGTGCCCGGGTCGGGTTCAATTACGTGACGGCCGTGCCCGGGTCGGGTTCAATTACGTGACGGCCGGGACCGGGCCGGGTACAATTATGTGACGGCCGGGCCCGGGTCGGGTTCAATTATGTGACGGCCGGGGCAGTGTCTGGTCCAAATATGTGACGGCCGAGTCCGGGTTCAAAATATTTGAGCCATACCCAACTCTGCTGACCACTCAGTCACCAAAACAGATTTTTCAAACTGACTAAAGATCAAAAAATTATGTACAATCAAACGAGAAATGTATGCGATTTGTATGAATTGATGTGTTTGCATCAAGGAGCTTCATTGAAGTGTTTGTATGAAGGAGCTTCTTCACCTAACGGTACAAGACAAATTCTCGTTTTTCTCCTATGTCATAAGAAGTACCTGCTGGCGAGCGAAAGTCTGCCTACTATCTCAAACTGTTCATGAATAATTTATATCAAACTCACTGGAAAGGAAAATACCCACAGTTTGTGGAAACTTGTTCCTCGATTTCTAATCCTCTTGGTCCCAAATTAACGATCACAACAGCATCATTCAGAAGCACAGGTTATCAATGTGATCTTCTCTCCTCCTCTTTTTTCCTTTCGCATTTTATTTTACCTTCTTTTTTTAATGATATTTCTAGTTTCCCTAAAACATACCTTTAAATATTTGCCCTATCTTCACCTGCGCTCGTGCGGCTGATTAATATATTACCAAGAACTGAGGCAGGTGTTTCGATCAGTTACCAATTTCCGATTTCGGAAATCGCTTCGAGGGGGATATCATCTTGACAGAATCAGCAAGAGAGGCGAGTTAAGTGGGCTACTACCTCTGGCGACAAGAAATTACCATCCGGGCACCTGCAAAGCTGTGTGATGGCCTTGTGTTTGTTTAAAGTGCCTTCATTCTCGCTATTACAGACACATACCAGAGTCATCAGGTCACCAAATTACTGTGTTCATTCCTATATTTTTCCAAGCGTTTCTTTGCTTTACTCTCACCCCTCCCCTTTTCTTGACTGGAGGATAAAATAAAAGAAGCTGATACGTTATTATAGCCGTTCTTTAAGTTTCAACTTCCACCTTGTGCCCCCCCCCCCCCCCGTCGATCCGAAGATGTGTTTCTTTGAGTTGCTACATTTCAGCATATGAAAGAATAATGTCCAGAATTTTCTCTTCCACATGTTACTCTCCTCAGTGTATTGTATTTTAAAATAATTTTATTTCAGTTCACTCCATCTTTACTTCGCCGAGGAATTTTTGTGAAGACCGTGTTCTTCGCTTTTTTCTTCAGCTCTCGCGATTATTACAAGTTTATCCACAGATTTAAATAAAAAGTGCTTTATAAATGTGAACGGATTGGATAACAACAAACTGGAAGGAACAACATCAAAATTTTCAAAAGCCTCGTGAAATCTTATTTATAGTCTTTATTATTCGGTATTTTTCATTAAATTTCTATTACTAATTACTTTCATCAATTTATGTTAAAATTGCTTAATTTGGGCAATTCGAATCGAAATAAAAGAAAGAATCTTATGTGAGAGTAATACGCTAAACATATCAAATTTTTATGTAAATACAGTTCTGAATGATTCCTTTCTAAGAGGGAGGCGGATGGCCTAGTGGTCAACGTTCGTGACTGCCACGGAGAAACCTCAAATTCGATCCCCGGCAGGTGCAAACGCTCGGGCCACTAAATATCCGCCGTGCGTCGGAGGGGCACGTTAAGCCGTCGGACCCCGGGTACAGCCAGTACTGGTCCCCGGTAATAAACAAGGGCATTTCCCTCACCCCTTTCTACCTCACTTCCGTGTCACTTTCCTTTCGGGCACTCTAGCCCAAATCTCCTAGCTTCCTATTTCTGAGGGTTGTTTAAGAAGTGGATCATCTGTGATATAGCTGTTTGGCGACGAACTGTACTGTTTCACGCATGAACTTGCGTCTTCACTATTTTGAAATTGTTTGGTTATAAGGAAACAGCCTGAATAATAAAGGATTTGAATCGATCGACTCGCTGAAGGTAATTTATTACTTCGAGTTCAATTTTATATCTGTTTCACCATGAATGCTGAGTGTATTACGTTATATGAAACAGGAAGCTTTAGATAACTTTTCGGGGGAGGGGGGGGTGCATAGTTTTACGCTATGTCGGTGGCGTCAACATTTCCTGTGCTTCGAATGCGACTTGTCATATTTAACCACAATAGCAAATAAGATCATATGTAGAGGATTTTAGGAAGGAGGGTCTGATCCCAGGTCTTAAACAACCATTAGAAATATAGGAAGCTAGGTGATTTGGGCTAGATTGCCCGACAGGAAAGTGACACGGAAGCGAGGTAGAAAGGGAGAGGAAGACGCCCTTATTTAGTACGGGGGGGGGGGGCGGAGCAGTACTCTGGGTCCGACGGCTTAATTTGCGTATCCGACGCACGGCGGATATTTGGTGGTTCGATCATTCGTACATGCCCGGGATCGAACCGGAGTTGACCACTAGGCCACCCGCGGCCCACCACAGTATAGCAAAGATCATCAGATCAGATCATATGTAGAGGATTTTAGGAAGGGAGTGTCTAACCCCAGGTCTTAAACAACCCTTAGAAATAGGAAGCAAGGAGATTTGGGCTAGAGTGCCCGATAGGAAAGTGGCACGGGAGCGAGGTAGAAAGGGGGAGGAAGTCGCCATTATTTATTATCGGGGACCAGTACTGCCAGTACCTGGGGTCCGACGTCTTAACGTACCCATTCGACGCACGGCGGGTATTTAGTGGCTCGAGCGTTCGTACCTGCCTAGCATCGAACCTGAGGTTATCTCCATGGCAGTCAGATTCGCTAAACATGAATGCCGGTTACCCTGGTAGCGAATCCTGTTATGCTTATATTCAAATTAATCAGAAACTTGAGACTTGGTCGTTCTGGGTGGTGTAGTAGTTAGCATACCCGGGCGCTATCTGGGAGACACGGGTTCGAATCCCGCTCAAGGACGATGAAGTTTTCGGATATTATTTGACTTACCATCCTTGACACATTTACACAAAAATCGGATTGTCATCTTCAAAATTTGTAACACATTTATATGTAATTACTTTTAATTAAAGAATTAACGTAATTACTATACATTTAATAAGAATTCACTACAGTATTTTATTTTATTCAAACAACTAAAGAGCATAAGTGCCCTGGATCGTAAGGTAAAATTAATGTTTAAAAACAGCAGCCTGTAGTCATTCTCAGTGCGTTTAATGGCGAGAACAGAGCCAATTTAAGGGTAGTATTTTGTGGCCCCAGTATTAGTGGCACATCTAGGAGTTAACTATGGGTGGCCAAATAAAAATCCTCAGGAGTAAACAATCCCAAAATATGAAGAGGGAGCCATAGAATTATCCCCGCCATATTGAAGTCTGCATCCCATGTTTCGTAGACGAATCGGCATTAGCAAGAAAATGTAAAAATGCATGGTTGAAAAATGGACACCACTTCAATTATGCTTTAATCTCTCCCCCCGCACCCTTAGGGTTCAGCTTACTGAAATTATTATATATTAAAGTATTAAAGTAATGGAAAAAATAATACTATCCAAATATCATGATTCAAGCGATTTCTTAATGTATGAAAATTTCCCCCAATTATTGTGTACAAAAACATCTGTGATGCTTTCGAAAGATTTGAGGATGGATTAGGGCGACTGTACTTTTGTGGACTCCTCTAAAAATAGGGGGAAAGAAATAGAAAAAGAATTGACAAGGCAGTTTCTCATAGTTTTCACACTGTGCTATCTGCAAAAAAAAAAAAAAAAAAAGAGAACCTGTAGACTGTAGAACTGTCAATTCGTCAAGCACCCTGCAGCATAATTCTGGGACCCTTTGAAATTGCGAGGCCTGGGTCTGCAGCCCTGCTTTTAAATAGACTCTGGGGGAGAAGATCATCGAATGGCAGGCCATAAAATTTGAGGGACCCTCTGTGTTTGCAGAGTACATAGGACATAGGAAGCAAGCAAGGAGGATTAGGAAGGGTACAATGTCCGAGGATGAAGGACATGCCCAGCCCACCCATGTCATTGATATGAAGCCAGAAAGGACCTCACAACGATACATTTAGTATTAGAAAAATGCAGAATTTAAATTCTAGAAACAATGCTCTTTTGACAGGGGTGCAAGTCGAGGCCTGACGCCGCCAGGCCCTATGCTTTTTTTCAAGGCTCGGCTACTTTTTACCTAACTGAATCGGATATTTTTTAAATTCATTTATTCAATCGTCGCTAATCGAAATCTCCACAATGTTGGTTCGGAACAACATGCTAAAATTTGGACGCAATCGATACATTTCTCCGCAAGCAATCACGCAGTAGGTCGGGAAATAAATCGTGTACCTGTGTCATGACATTTGGACCCCATTTTGACCAATTTTTTAGAAGGATTCGTGCGTAGGTTGTTCCAAACAACACACTAAAATATCATCAAAATCCTACCATTTTTACGCAAGTTCTCATGCAGACGGACAACTGAACGAAGTGGAGCATAGGCGCTTCTTCAACATACAGTTGGAAAGAGTTAAAAAAAACTGCATTAAGACCTGTACAATAGTTTAAAAAATATACATTTAAATTTGGCAAACTACAAAAAAATATGGTAGTTTACTTCGACGGAAATTTGATTATGTCAGTTGTATTTCGGGTATTTACAGCTATCGCTCTCCATGCTCTATGAAGTACGGTAAAAAATAGCCCATAATTTTTATGTAGGTAAATTGCGTGACTTTCGCTAAATTAGAGAATTTGTAGATGGGTATTTACCACTCCTCCCACGCTCCTCCCTCGATGGGACACCCTTGATAAAAGTTGCTTCCTGTGTTTCTAGCAATAGAGAGTATTGCAAAGTTTACGAAATTTCAAATTGCGGTTGATCCACTGCTCCAACTAACTGACCTTCCACCGTAATTTGGCAGTGGTTGATAGTGCCGGACCGGATGTAGGACGTTATTTTTATTTTTTATTTTTAAGGACTGCATCACTGGCTTTTGAAACTGAAAAAAATTAATTAAGGGAGTATAAGGTGACATTGAGGATCTTAGGAACTACAGACCTATTAGTCTCCTATCAGTGGTTTATAAAATCTTCACTAAAGTTCTTTCACACCGCTTGAAGGTGACACTGGAGATGGCCCAACCGAGAGAACAAGATGGATTCAGGAGTGGCTACAGCACAATAGATCATATCCACGTACTGAGAGAACTAATTGAAAGAGCAAGGGAATATGAACTTCCATTGTGCATGGCTTTTATCGATTATGAAAAAGTCTTTGATTCGGTGAAACCATCAGCAGTTACCAATGGCTCTGAAATCCTGCGGTATTGAAGATTCATACATTAATATTATTAATAACATCTATGAAAATGCCAAGTGCAAAGATTCGGCTATTTGAGAATACAACACACATAAAAATTGGAAAGGGAGTGAGACAAGGTGACACCATATCTCCGAAGCTCTTTAATGCCACATTGGAAAATGTCTTTCAATCACTGAACTGGGAAAACAAAGGGATAAAGTTTAATGGAGATTATCTAACTCACCTTCGTTTTGCTGATGACGTAGTCATTTTTGCAACTACTCCATCAGAGCTGCAGAGTATGATCCAGGAACTTGCTGACAAGAGTAAAGAAGTGGGATTAAAAATGAACTTTCAGACGACAAAAGTGATGTACAATGCTTTTACAAGAAATTGAGATTTATCGACTGATGGAGAAAAGATGGTGATAACAGATGCGTACGTTTATCTTGGACAGCAGATATCAAGTGAGGGTCCCATAGATGAAGAAATTAATCGGCGTACAAAACTTGCCTGGAGAGCTTTTGGAAGAAACAGCATAATTTTCAAGAGCAATATACCATTATGTCTTAAAAGAAAAGTGTTTGATCAATGCATCCTTCCAGTGCTTACGTATGGTGCAGAGACGTGGACCTTAACTAAAAGAGACATACAAAGGCTGCAGACAACTCAAAGTAGCATGGAGAGGTGCATGGTTAGTGTAACCAGGAGTGATAAGAAGAGGAACTCGTGGATCCGAAAAATGACAAGTGTGGAAGACATCATGATCAGAGTTAATTCCCTGAAATGACAATGGGCAGGACATACTACTGCCAGAAGGACAGACCATCGATGGACAGCCGAAATTTTAGATTGGATTCCAAGGGAACAGGAAAAGGCCCAGAAGAAGACCACATGGGATATGGGTGGATGAAATTCGAAAGTATGCGGGAGTGACCCGGAGGAGACTGGCACAAGACAGACCGTTGTGGAGGAAACGTGGGGAGACCTTCGTCCAGCAGTGGATTGATAATGGTTGACGATGATGATGATGTTAGATGGCAAACTGAAGCGAAAAATTGAGGGGAAGTCTCTACTTAAAAAAAGGTTGGGGGTGACACGTCCTCCCCGTCTGCATACGAGGAGGACATGTCAGAGCCAGAGATGGAAATGGGTCACCGGGTCAACAATTTCTTGCTGATCAAACGGGTCAAGGTGTTCCTGACCCGATTTTGACCCCGTTTTATTTCAGTTTTATTTTTGACAAAAAAAAAAAAAAAAACTTTCAGCGGTCTTTGAAATAATACTTCAGAGCTGCAAATTATGATCCAGGGAACTTGCTGAGAAGGGTAAAGAAATGCGTTTAAAAACGAACTTTCAGAAGACAAAACTGAAGTACAATGCTTTTACAAGGAATGAAGATTTATCAATTCATGGGGAAAAGCTGGAGATAACCAATTCCTACATTTACCTTGGGCAGCAGATATCAAGTGAGGGTCACATTGATGAAGAAATTAATTGGCGTAAAAACCTGGTGGGAGAGCTTTTAGGAGAGAGAGTACATTTTTTAAGAGCAATATGCCATTCTGTCTTAAAGTGTTTAATTAATGCATCCTTCCAGTGATTAGGTACGGAACAGGGATGAGGACCTTAACTAAAAAAGACATAAAAAGGCTGCAGACAACTGAAAGAAGCATAGAGAGATATGCACGTTGGCGTAACTAGGAGAGATAAAGAATAGGAACCCGCGTGGATACGGAAAATGACAAGACTGGAAGTCATCATGTTCGGAATAAAAACCTTGAAATGGCAATGGGCTAGATATATTGCCAAACCGAAACTTTGATTTGGCAATATGTCCAGCCCATTGCCATTAAAATTTCGGTTGAACCTGAAATGAACAACCGAAATTTTTGACTGGATTCCAACGGACAGGAAAAGACACTGAAGAAGACCACGTGGGAGATGGGTGGATAGAGGAGACTGGCCCAAGACAGTCCGCTGTTAAAGAAACTTGGGGAGACCTTCTTCCAGTAGTTGATTGACAATGATGATGAGACGTTCGAATTTATAGTTCAAAGCAGATTTGTCCGGGTCAGAAATTATTGACCCCTTTCCAACTCTAATCAAAGCTAGTGCTCTGAGAAAAGTTTCCCACTCATGTTTCATCAGGAAACTCGGACGACTAGTTCGAAACCTGCGCCTCAGACCACTCGACCAGTGAGTGGCATCCGAAGTCAGTAATAATCCGGGGAAAACTCCAGCAAAGCAGAATGGTGAGCATTGCTGTTGTAGAGTGCGGTAGAATTTTCAAATTTTCCTCGAAAAGAGGACAGATGAATCTCCAACTGTTATCTGAACCCAAAAATAAATTCCCGCCTCCAGTAATGTTTACTTTATAGGCGCTACTGAACTTGATAGTTGTTTGTCTGATATTTTGATATTGCAGTGTATAACGTCCTTTTGTTTAAGCTCCTACCCATAGCCTTATATTCTTATTTTCTGCAGAGAATTGAAAAAAAAATGCTCCTAAATTAATCTAACAAACTGAAATTCAGACACGATTTTTAAGGGGTTCTTTTGGTGTGTATTTACAGAGAGTGCATTAACCTCAGAGCGGCACTATTCGCCTTCCCCCCCCTTTCGTTCTTCCATAAAGGAAACACAACACCCGATCTAAAACGAACATTTCGTTGTTTGTTGTTCTTCCAAGTACCGAAAAAATTCTTTACTGCGCGTGCACATATGGCGAAGCCCAGAAAAGAGGATATCAAAATCGAATTATGTGCCGCCTCTATGAAAGATCGATACAAGGACTACCCGAACTGTGGGAGTGGTTGTCACAACACGCACTTACACATCACCATGGCAACGCTCTAATGATTGGCATTCCTACAGGGAGCGAGAGTGAAACAGAGAAAGAGAAGTTGGGGGTGGGGGGTGGGGGACGGCAGCGTGTGGCTTCACATACTGGGCACACCTATGATTTTAGCTCCCTATAGGTGATCCTATCATGTCACTGCTGTAGGCTATCCCCCCCCCCCCCGAAAAAAAAAATCCTCCTCCATCCCTCTGGTGTTAGAAGTATCGACGAACGCGGTGAATTAAAAAGAGGAGATCCAAAGCCAAATTACATTATCCTAACAACAACAAAAAATAATAATAAATCATGATAATAACGGGTTTCGCTTTCGTTGTCGACAATCTGGGTCATATACCACTCATAACTGCTCCCTCGAGTCTCTAGATTAGATAGCGACCACTGTAGCAGCTTTGCGCGTGAGCAAGGAGTTCCTCGAGCAGGAAACGTACGGTGATCTCCAACAGTGTGCAATAAAACTAGGAATGGAACAGCTGCTTGAAGAATCCGACTTTTTCTTGCAAAGGTGAGAGGAAAAGCAGGCAATGCCCCAACTACTTCAACTAGCATCTCAAGAAAGAAGTGAATTCTTTGGCTCCGACTTCGACTCCATGAGCACACAGAGTGCGTAGTCATCGCAGAGTTAACTATTTTGAGACACACTAGTTAACCTTGTTACCAGTTCTGCGGAACGTAACAGTGTAAAGTTAGAACTTTGAAGATATCGATCAGCAAGTGAAGTTCTCATCAAACAAAAATGTGAAGAAAATCGTGCAGTACAGTTTTTTTTTCAGATTTTAACAACTTTCGTAAGTATTTAAGTCTACAAGGAAGCGTCTGTCCATGCTTTAGTTCTAGGGAGGTGACAGAACCCACACTTAACAGGATGAGATCACTTTGTCACGGAGCAGCAGAGGCGTTTCGACTTATAGAGAAATGGAAATAATTCACGATTAGTGTTTTGTTTTAAACACATTCAGAGCCCGATGACCTGAATTCACACAGCAAAGAGACATTTTTGGGCACTGAAACTAAAACGGGGTTGTTTAGACTGTCAAATAAAATTCCTGCCAGATATTACCTCGCATGACAATTTTTTTGTTTTGTTTGGAGTTTAACGACCACCGTGAGCAACTCGCTGGGCAATAAGCAGTCGCCCGTTCCTAACAATATCCATGCCTCATCGGAATTCGAACTCGAACCCATCTCGAACGAATGGGCAGAAGCCCTCGCTTAGACCACTACGCCATAGGGGTGGCACCAAATTCTTCCTTAGGGCAATTGATGCCCAGTTGTTCTGCTTTGTATTGTAATTTCAACACCAAACGCTAATAGCTAGTTTTTTTGGTTGGTTGGTTGGTTAGTGTTTAGTGTCGCAAGAGCCTTGGTCTAAAGAGCCTCAAGTCCAATGGTATCAAAATTTTAGGAAACAAAACTAACAGGAAACAACACAAAACAGAACAAGCGAGGTAAAAGGCCATTGAAACAACAACACCAGGACAAGGAATCGTATATAGCATAACAAAAAACAACATTAAAAATAAATTATGAATTGATAACATCAAAAACTACAAAAAATCAGATGAACTACACCAGTTCTGTTTTTCTAAATTACGATCTTGGTACGATACTACTAAAATGCCTAATAAATTTATAATTCCGAGGCCAGTTTCGATCCTTAGAAATGACCCGTCCATAATGTTGAGTCTAACGGACAAATCTGGCGAGATAGCAATTATGGACGCAGCAGACTACAATACGAAACTTGAAGATTTTATCACTGACTCTGGTTCTATAGCCCTTCAAAGGAACCCTCTAAATTCTTGGATTGTGCAGGTACAAAGAGCAGTCCGGTTACCCGCTATTCCAGACGATCCCAGGAAAGCCGCCAGACTACCACCAGGACCTCAGATCCCAAAGCTCTCCGGAAGACGTAAGCACCATAAGCCCGGAAACCCACTGAGACCCATCGTATCCAGGAAGTCTGAACCAACGTACCATTTAGAGAAAGCACTATCCAAATTCCTGCGTAGTTTTCTTCCTGAATCGGACTTTGTAATGAATTCCACTCTGGATTTTATAACGAAAGCCAAGAAACTCACTGTCCTACCAGGCAACATTATCGGCAGCTTCGACGTGGTTTCCCTTTATTCCTCAATCCCCGTTCCGGAAGCCATCAGAACATTAAAGGAGGTCATATTTAATTCAACATTTTATACGCAGGAGTCATGCCTCAGCATTTTCAAATTAATAGACTTGGTCACTAATACTAGCTTCTTCAGTTTCCAAGGACAAGTATATATACAGAATAATGGCGCTCCGATGGGATCCTCACTTTCACCTGTCCTTGCAGAAGCAATTCTTCGCCCAATTGAGCGGAATATATTCTCAAGCATTACCCCACGGCCTACCACTTGGCTGCGTTATGCAGACGCCGTATTTTTTGTATGGCCTCACGGAAAAGAGGCTCTTCCAATTTTCCTTGATAAAATCAATGATATGCGTTCTACGACCAATTTCACGATGTAGCTTGAACACAGCAGTGCTTTACCTTATCAGGACGTTTTATCGAGGAAATAACCTGACAACCGCCTCGGTACACATGTCTACTGTAAACCCACGTTCGTCCCCAACCTGATGCTCTACAGCTCTTTCTTTTTTTTTTTTTTTTTTTGATTGGAGGTTTAACGACCACCGTGAGCAACTCAATGGGCTATAAGCAGTCGCCCGTTCCTAATTTAGGGTCACTGGTTCCAGGGAAGGGAGAGAGCCAGTGCCGTAAGACAAACAACATCCATGCCTGACCGGGATTCGAACCCGGACCCCTTACGGACGAATGATCAGAGGCCAGCGCCTTAGACCACTGCGCCACCGGGGCGGCACAGCTCTTTCTGTCCCGCATAATACAAAACAGCCACCTTCCGTTCTCGAATTCAAAGAGCCTTCGCCGTTTCCTCCGATACTCATTCTAGACAACGCGAAATTGAAAGCGTCATCAAGTTGGCCACTGATACAGGATATTCATTGAATCAGATACGTATTTTTATCCAAAAAGCCAGGGTCATAGCATTCTAATCTTCCTGTGCCGCAGCTACGTCATTTAGGCTCGATTCTCTACATACCAATTGTGTCTTAAAAACTCCAAAAACGCCCTCGAGAAGATGAACTAAGGCGTCGGCATAAGGTCTCCCGCATCTTTATATACCATGCTAAAGAGGAATATTGAAAAAACCACCTATCCTGAGAAGCAGGTGTTTATGCGATCCCCCTACAGCATCCGGACGGTTCTAAACGATACTACATTGGAATGACCAAGCGTTCGTTTGGAATCAGAGTCAACGAACATAAAAGGGGCACAAAATACGGTAGAGTAGCCACCGCCATATCCAGAGAAGTCAAATTCAAGTTCGTGCTACTCCTATGTGGGATAATATAAAGAAATTATATCATCCCACATAGGATATACAAAAATTTCCTATATATGATATATAAGAAATTATATCTACCCTTAAATGTACAGCCATTCGGGAAACCTTGGAAATCATTACCAACAGCCATACTTACAATGATTGCGTCTCACTCGAGTTGCCACGAATTTGAAACCAATTCTTCAAGTTTTCCCTACCCGGATACCGCGCGTGCAACCAACGTGATGCCTCGTATCTTTAAATGAATATAACGTCTCATCTATTTATTGTCAAGTCAAATTCCCGCGTTCAAATTGTTAAAACGTTCTATTTTTTTCAGTTTGCAGTTTCTATCTAACTTCCTTGAAAAAGCCATCTGGTTGATGTGCGAAAGCTTGGAAACGCTTGTGTGTTTGTTTCCTACGCCAATAAATCGGATCACTAGTATAGTGTTACTATTTACTAACAAATTATGATGTGATAAAAACAGTAAAATGATGGGATAAAACATAACAATATAAAAGGTGTAAATGGCCGATGAAACAGAAACTATACAAAACGAAAAACACCTGTAAAACGAAGAAATGACAACATATAAGACACATCAAAATGATCATTTAAAGGACGACTCAGTGTTTATGAGTCGTCTGGTAAAGTGAGTAACAATAGCTAATTAATAACGAGGAACAGTACACCAATTACGTAGAAAATAGTAACACTATACTAGCTATCTGATGTATTGGCATAGGAATATATACATAAGCGTTTTCAAGCTTTCGCACATCAACCAGATGGCTTTTTCAAGGAAGAAACTTTTTCAGAAACTGCAAACTAAATAATAGAACGCTCTAATATAGAGCGTTCTATTATCCATCATTGTTACACCTTTTATATTGTTCTGCTTTTATGACACCATAACTATTATAGAACGCTCTATAAGAGAACGCTCTATAATAGAGCGTTCTGTTATCCATCATTGTTACACCTTTTATATTGTTCTGTTTTTATCACATCATAACTATTATAGAACGCTCTATATAGAGCGTTCTATTATTCAGTTTGAAGTTTCTGTCTAACTTCCTTGAAAAGCCATCTGGTTGATGTGCGAAAGCTTGGAAACGCTTATGTATATATTTCTACGACAATAAATCGGATTACTAGTACAATTTTCAACTAATAACTAGTGAAAATGATCTAGCCGCCCCGGTGGCGCAGTGGTCTAAGCGCTGAGTTATAACCCTTCATCAGAGATAGGTCCGGGTTCGAATCCCTGTGAGGCATGGGTGTTGTGTTTTGTCTTACGGCACTGGCTCTATCTCCTCTATGAAACCAGTGACACTAAAATTGGGACGGGCGAATGCTTATAGCTCTTTGAGTTGCCCACGGTGATCGTTAAACCTTCAGCAACAACAAAAAGATGTTCTGAAATTCAATTTTTTTTTTTACTCTTAATGTGAAACGTTATCGGGTATGAACTAGTTCCAACATTGTGTGGAGTGGCAGCGTCTTATCCACAATAATCGATTCCAACAGTGTGTGGAGTGGCAGCGTCTTATCCACAATAATCGATTCCAAAAGTGTGTGGAGTGGCAGCGTCTTATCCACAATAATCGATTCCAACATTGTGTGGAGTGGCAGCGTCTTATCCACAATAATCGATTCCAACATTGTGTGGAGTGGCAGCGTCTTATCCACAATAATCGATTCCAACAGTGTGTGGAGTGGCAGCGTCTTATCCACAATAATCGATTCCAGCATTGTGTGGAGTGGCAGCGTCTTATCCACAATAATAGATTCCAACATTGTGTGGAGTGGCAGCGTCTTATCCACAATAATCGATTCCAACAGTGTGTGGAGTGGCAGCGTCTTATCCACAATAATCGATTCCAACATTGTGTGGAGTGGCAGCGTCTTATCCACAATAATCGATTCCAACATTGTGTGGAGTGGCAGCGTCTTATCCACAATAATCGATTCCAACATTGTGTGGAGTGGCAGCGTCTTATCCACAATAATCGATTCCAACATTGTGTGAAGTGGCAGCGTCTTATCCACAATAATCGATTCCAACATTGTGTGGAGTGGCAGCGTCTTATCCACAATAATCGATTTTGTGGCCCGCAGTGATAAAAGGGGGCATAAAAAAAGAAGCTCAACCCTTGGGTAACAGAAAGCCATATACCCTGAGATACTGGCCATTGTCACATAAGGCTCACTCAAATGCAAGACGGCACGTGACAGCGGTATAAATCAATGAGATCAGCTCATTTTTTTTTATTGGAGGTTTAACGACCACCGTGAGCAACTCAATGGGTTATAATCAGTCGCCCGTCCCTAATTTGGGATCACTGGTTGCAGGGAAGGGAGAGAGCCAGTGCCGTAAGACAAACACAACATCCATGCCTCACCGGGATTCGAACCCGGACCCATCTCGGACGAATGATCAGAGGCCATCCCTTAGACCACTGCGTCACCTGGGTGGCACCAGCTCATTGAGCATCAATTAGAGTTCGATTGTGGGTCGGATTGGAAAAAACGAGTGATTTGAGCAACTTTAAACTTCGCATGATAATTAAAACTTGGCATTCTTTTCTTTTTCCCTGCCCCCTTTTTCTTTGGTTGAAGGTTTAACGACCGCCGTGTGCATTCAATGGGCTATAAGCAGCCGCCTTCCTCTAATTTAGGGTCACTGGTTCCAGGGAAGGGAGAGAGCCAGCACCGTAAGACAAACAAAACATTCAAGCCTCACCGGGATTTGAACCCGGAGCCATCTCGGACGAGTGGTCACAAGCCAGCGCTTAGACCACTGCGCCACCGGGGCGGCGGAGTATCTACCAAACAGCCATCCTCCTGAAATCTTTTATTTTTTTGTTTTGTTTGGGTTTTTTTTTTTTTTTTTTTTTTTTTTTTTGATTGAAGGTTTAACGACCACCGTGAGCAACTCAATGGGCCTATAAGCAGTCGCCCGCCCCTAATTTAGGGTCACTGGTTCCAGGGAAGGGAGAGAACCAGTGCCGTAAGACAAACACAACATCCATGCCTGGCCGGGATTCGAACCCGGACCCCTTACGGACGAATGATCAGAGGCCAGCGCCTTAGACCACTGCGCCACCGGGGCGGCGTTTGGGGGTTTAACAACCACCGTGCGCAACTCAATGGTCGTAACCCCCCCCTACCCAACATAGAAAGCAAATCCAGTAGCCTGTCCCTATTTAGGGCCACTGGTTTTTTTTTTTTTTTTTTTTTTTTTGATTGGAGGTTTAACGACCGCCGTGAGCAACTCAATGGGCTATAAGCAGTCGCCCGTCCCTAATTTAGGGTCACTGGTTCCAGGGAAGGGAGAGAGCCAGTGCCGTAAGACAAACACAACATCCATGCCTGACCGGGATTCGAACCCGGACCCCTTACGGACGAATGATCAGAGGCCAACGCCTTAGACCACTGCGCCACCGGGGCGGCGGGCCACTGGTTCCACAGAAGGGATAGGAACCAGTTCCATAACACAGCAACCATGCCTTACCGGGATTCGAACCCGGATTCATCTTTTTACTCGATTGAAGGTTTAACGACCACCGTGAGCAACTCAATGGGCTATAAGCAGCCGCCCGTCTTTAATTTAGGGGCACTGCTTCCAAGGAAGGGAGAGAGCCAGTGCCGTAAGACAAACACACCATCCATGCCTCACGGGATTCGAACCCGGATCCTTCACGGGCGAATGATCATAAGCCAGCGCTTAGGTCACTGCGCCACTGTGGAGGCGGACTCATTTTGGACAAATGGTCAGAAGCTAGCGGTTGTACCACTGCGCCACCGGGGGAGGCCCTTGGATTTTCAGCCACAACTGATCAAGGGTTTACCGTGAACAGTGCGAAAAAAAAAGAAAAAAATCCTCCAGCTATGAGCGATGTTGTGGGCAAAACAGCTGGTGGATCAGAGGGTCATATGAGATTAGGGGCACGGTTATCAGCAGTTCTAGCCCCTTTATGACCTGATCCAATGCATGGTGTGTCCGGAGATGACCATTGGCACAATAGTGCTGCATTCTGCAGTGTTGTGGGCCGTCCGTTTGTTTGCACGATTCCTGCAATGCTCCTTTGACCACTCTGATCTACCAGACGTTTTCGTCTACAAGATCGACGACTGGTGGAAGTTTTTGATCGTGTCTCACGGTAAAAATCCTTGCTACGGTTGAGCATGTAAAACCCAGAAGGACGGCCATTTGGAAGATGATTTATTCGGCAGAGTTGATGCCATATAACAAACGACGTTCAAAATCGCTCAGATCACTCATTGTACCTATTCCAAACCTGAGTCAAACGCTAATTGATGCTCGACGAGTTGGTCTCCCACACTTATTCCGCACACGACGTTCACGCGATGCCTTACATATGTATCACTGCCGTAACGAGAGTAGGTATATCTAATGAGTATTATTCCATAATCACAATTTTTTGACGTAGGACTACGTCTAACTCCGGGGATAGTATGGGGCGACTTACGGCCGACCGCCTGTGACAAAATTAGGTTCCAACTGAAATCATTATAGCATTAAAAATACGTGCCGCATACTAATCGTGTTAGCATATTCGCAAACAGCATGTAGTCCGATTCGCGTACTGTGCGATACATCGTGTACGTGACGCTCCCCTCGCTGTCTGTGCGAGGGGGAGATGATTCAATATTTCTGGATATGCAGCGGCGTTTGATTTAGTCTAACTGTGCAACTGTGAGCGCAGCACGACTGTGCGTGGTATCGTTTTAAAGCTCTCGACGAGATCTATTCAAATATACGACCAATATTTCGCAGTGGTTTGAACTTAACATTTTAAAAATTGTTTTCTTGGGAACCGGGAACACTTTTGACAATATCGCAGTTTATCTGGACAACCGTGAGTGCGAAACGACTGTGTGTGGTATCGTTTTAAAGCTCTCGACGAGATCTATTCAAATATATATAAAGAACATATCGCAGTGGTTCAAACTAAAATAAAAAAAAATGTTTTTTTTTTTTTTTGTAAACGGGTTAACATTTTCGACAATGCCGCGAAATTTGCAGAATGAACGCCAGCAAAAGTGAAGAAAATCAAAACGAGAGGCAAGAGCAAGTGATGAGGAATGTAACAAGCCGAAGAAAACTGCAGCCCAACGAACTAGAGATTATCGAGAATCATTTAAAAATCTAGCTCACTTCAGCCCTTCGATCTGCAAGTCGTAGTCCTACATTCCAAATTGATGGCTCAATCAGAACTGAGCCAACCTGCTTTTTTGTTGTTTGTTTGGAGGTTTAACGACTATCGTGAGCAACTCGATGGGCTACAAGCAGTTTTCCGTCCCTAATTTAGGACCACTGGTTTCAGGGAAGGGAGAGAGCCAGTGCCGTAACACAAACACAACATCCATGTCTCATCGGGATTCGAACCCGAACCTATCTCGGGCGAATGGTGAGAAACCAGCTCTCAGACCACTGAGCCACCGGGACGGGATTCACAATTCAGCCAATTTAAATAGTTTTTTTGGCAAGATCAACCGTTTCCTGGAGTATTAGCATAACGTTGTTTTATTTCGAAGGAATTGGCGTATTACCCAGCTTATCATGTGGGGATTGGCCTTTCTTTTTTTAACCAACTAAAGCATTGTACTTCTGCAGAAACCAAAAGACGTGTTTCGCTTGCAGGAAACATCAAACGACTGACGTTATGTCGGATTTTTAACAGAGAAAAAGTTTCAGCACCCAGTGATAAAACATTCGAGTAAATAATAATAAAAAAATTCTTCTGCTTCTAAGTGAAAATCTTCTGCACGCAATATCACGTCCCGTAAGAAAACTGCTCGCGAAAATAAACAAATGAAAAACGTTCATACACAGAGACAAATATCCTCAATATGTCACTGAAGGTCAAGCAGGAATCTCACCAAGAGATTTGAGTTGAACTTTCACCGAGCTCACCCTGGCGCTTTGACTTCGTAAAGATCATCATCGAAATACATCCCTTTTAGAAATACGAGATAAAACATAACCCAAGAAAAATGGGGTAAGCTCTGTCCAGGACACACCCGCAGGTTTTGTTTACGTGGATACGTGTTTGACAGTAATGGGTTTGAGATAGAAGTCGGTTGATAAATGAAAGAGGAATACAGTTAGACTATAATTTTATTTATTAAAGGGCGATGATATGAGAAGTAACAAATATATGACATACAATTCCCGTCTATGTTTCGTACAAAGGTTAAGTCGATACAAGTATTACCTAAGGTAGTTGGTGGAGAATTTATATAAGTCAAGCCGAAATTGTCTTTCATGAACTTGAGTAAGTTGGTGTTTTGTTGCACATCAATGTTAAAGTCACCAGTGAGAATGATAGGCACTTGGGTATCCGGTACCATACTTGGTATGATTTTCTTGATGTTTTCAGAGTAATATCATAGCATCCGGTACCATACTTGGTATGA
The DNA here is from genome assembly GCA_039090855.1 of Macrothele yani. Lineage (NCBI taxonomy): Eukaryota > Metazoa > Arthropoda > Arachnida > Araneae > Macrothelidae > Macrothele > Macrothele yani. Next base: position 41,346,281 of record CM077024.1, on the reverse strand, counting down.
TTTTCTTGATGTTTTCAGAGTAATATCATAGCATCCGGTACCATACTTGGTATTATTTTCTTGATGTTTTCAGAGTAATGTCATAGCATCCGGTACATGAAGACCACTAGTGATGTTTGTGAAACGTCGGGATGAATGTAAACCGAACCAAGTATGAAACGAGTTTGAGTAGACACTATCACATCAACTAGACTCATGTCACCCACATAGTCATCTTCAATTCTCAATCTGTTGTTGACTGAAACATTTACGGGTTGGCAATCTGTTAGACTACTGATGGTTCTGCAAATGGCAACTACCTCCACAGTTCGTTTCGTGGGCTAAGTAGTACGTTTGAAAGTGGTTGGTTTGTGTTGGGCTATTGCCCTATTTCTTTTCGCCTTCAATTCGAAACCGGGCAAATGTATGGGACTAGAATCATCCATCCAAGTTTCACTCACGGCCAAGTAGTCCATTGGTTAACATGTACTAGCTGTAGAAGTGCTTGGTTGTGGCTCCACGAGTTGCGCAGCTTCGTCTTTCTTCTGTCTATACAAGTCCTACATCGTTCTGCATTAGTCAGTTTGGGCGTATTTGATTCCTTTTGAGTTCTTTCTTCTGATACACGTTTATAGTATTTTGAGTCGGACTTTTACTTAAAATATTTAGACATTTTGATTTTCTCACAAATATGTTTTCGTTTATCACTTATAAAGTATTTATTAAATGTTTATGAATTATTGGATTTTAGATAGATCTCATCCAGAGGAATCGTCTGAGACCAATATCACGATCTTACCTCTACGCGATCTCGAGTGATACTAATTTCACCGCCTTTGTCTCAGCGCATTCGACCCCAAAATGGCGGACGCACTCTCCGCGCATGCGCATGACATTGAAATTGATATTTTTAGAATCGTTAGTTATTACTCTTTTTATATCAGTTATTAGATTTTAGCTATTTGTTAAAATTTAGAAATTATAAGCATTGGATCAATCGTAAGAAATTATATCGGACAAGTTTTCCTAGAGGGTACCCTAATGGCACCGATTTTAAAGACGTATCCACGTTCAAAAACCTAACACCTATTACTTTTGCCACCTCGGTGGCTAAGTGGTACGAGGTGTTGGCTTGTAATTGCTAGACCGAGATAGGCTGGGAATCGAATCCCAGGTGAGGCATGAATGGAACGCCTGCCCTAAGGCTCTCTGTCCAACGTGGAACTAGTAGTCCCATATTTTGGGACAGACAACTGTCCATTGCCCATTAAGATGCTCATGGTGGTCCCCCTACCTCTAAAAAGAACATTTCTTATGCCGGCAAAGAAAGCTATTATGGGCAGTGAATCCCTTTATTTTATTTTTTTTATAGCCTACAAGAGCTCCAAAATGAAATGAAACAACGTAAATCAGACTGTGTACGGATTAAGGAATATGAACTGTGTTTTTACCAATAAACGTAACACACGAACTGCGTATATAAAAGTTTTTCAGAATTAACAGTTGCATAAGGGAGTTCGTGGGGAAGCACATGTTTCCAGGGGAGCAAATGGGTCATAAAAATGTTCCATGAGGTTAAGATAAGAAGCTGCATTTCGTCAGTCCGTTTTAAAAACTTGTGTCGAAACTAGACAGATACCAGCTATGCTTTGTGGCATTTTCAAACTTTTATCAAACACAAAATCGTGGATTCAAACTCTGACTCAGCCAAACCCAAGACTTAAACTGCTTGATCAACTAGTGTCCCTTAAATTTTACCATTAGAGGAGAGGAAGAATTTGTTTCTTTGTTTGTTTAGAAAACTGGAGCAAGGGCAACAAAAACAAACAGAAAATCGTAAGAAATACGTGACCTAAACTTCTTGACGCCCCCAGGTGGAGCACTTGCCCAAACTCTGATGTGATGCAGCTGGCTCTGTGTTTCAGGCATTCGTCCTGGCAGGCCCAATATTTTCGGTTCGTTTATCCCTCAGGACGAATGAAGCTGGCCTTTATTATAAATACCTTCAGGAATCCATTAATATGAGGTTCGATTATTAACTCAGGTGTTTATATATAAATTATAAATCACAACAAACCTAGAAATTAATAAGCCCATGGCTTATTAATTTCCAGGTTTGTACTGTGTTATAATTTTTATCATTCATGTTCCTCATTTCAGGAAGGAAAGACTGGGTTGTTTTGTCTGAAATTTTTATTATTCCTTTATTTAAACAGACGTCGTATTTTGGCCAATTTGAGCTAATTTACACCCACACGAAACCTCAAGTTTGAGGTGTGGTCGGTGGTTGGGGACGTGATAAGTGGTTCTCAGCCGCCAGCCGTATAATTGTTTGGGATTTCTTCTGAAGCTGTGTTGCGTCAGTATGACTGAGTGTATGACTTGAGTTAATTCTAATTATATATATGGTCGAGTCACATTAATGTGACCACCAGGTAATATCCAGAGTAACCGACGTGTGCAGCGCGGACAGCAGCTACACGGGCTGGGAGTGACACAATAAGGTGCTGGAAGGTGTTCACAGACATGTGAAGCCATGCTGTCTGCAGTGCATCTGACAGCTGCTGGAGGATGCGTGGTGGAGGATGCTTAGAGCGAACAACACGATCGAGGTGGTTCCACAGATGGTCAACTGGGTTTAAGTCCGGAAAATTAGAAGGCCAGGGAAGTACTTTGAAGTTTTCATCGTGCTCCTCTCCAACCACTCTCGGGCATTTCTAGCTGCGTCACACGTAGTGTAGTCGTGCTGGAAGATCCCATCCGCCCAAGGGAAAACAATTCGCATGTATGGGTGTACGTGGTCTGCAAGGATGGACTCATAACGAATTCGGTCCATAGTGCCTTCCGCAGGTATGAGTGGACCCAGAGATTGCCACAAAAACATTCCCCAGACCATAACGCTGCCCCCACTAGCTTGTGTTCTTCCAGCAATGGTTGAAGAGCGTTTGTTCTTCGATGTTCGTCACCTTATACGCCAACGTCCATCCGTTTGATAAAACAGGAAACGTGACTCATCGGAGGCAATCCTTTGCCAATCAGCGGAGACTCAATTCCGATACTGCCGTTCATATGTAAGCCTTTTTTGCTGATAAAACGTCGTTAGCAGAGGTGCAGTTATCATCCGTCTGCATCGGAGCCCCCATACGCAGCAGGGTTTGCTGAACTGTCGTTTAAAACACACTTCAGGTAGCCTCCTGGTTCATTCGGCTAGTGAGTTGCTCCACTGTAGCGTGTCCATCGGCCCTCGTGCACCTTCGAGGCCGACGTTCACCTCTCACATCAATGGCACGTGGTACTCCGCAGTTACCACGTCGCTTATTCTCAATGGTGCATTTCTCCAATCACGATACACTTTCAGCACGCGAACAGTTCACAAACTGTGCTGTTTCAGAAAAACTGCCACTCTTGGCCTGAAAACCGATAATCATCCCGTTTTACAAATCTGACAAATCGCCTCTTTTATCCATGACAGCAACGAGTTATATATGCTTTCAGAATGCCTACAGCACACCTTATATACCCTCCGAGCCAGCTCACGACACGCGCCTTCTTTCATTGGCTACGAGCTGTTGACGTCAAAAGCAGGAGGTGGTCACAATAATGTGATTCGACTGTGTATGTACGTTATGGGTTATATCCCATACAACGAAAACAACATTACTCTGTATCTCTGTGATATCTTCTCTCTCTCTGCAGCTTCGAAAGTTCTTGTCTTTCCTCTACTAGAGAGCCCCTTAACCGTCTAAGAGGTCGCGTTTTTGACACCTCGTAACGAATGTCACTTTGGTTCCATCTCCAAGTATGTAAGAAGGCCGACAGAACATCACCACTGTATTTAACAGCGACTCCCTTAAACAGTTCGAAAAACATGGTGTCTTTTAGGAAAGGTTTAGCAAAACGGCCAGCAGTGTTTTATAAGAATATCTTGCCCGTTCTTATACAATATATCTTACACTACCGTTTTTTGAACATATGCACATACACACACACAAATCATATTCATCAATTGAACACATAAGTCCTGTTGAAATATTTATGGAGGCTTCTTGTCCGCGGAGATCCTCACAGCTGGCCAATGGTCTTTTGTTCGAGATGGGCAAGGGTTTAAGTTCTAGATAAGCTTATGGTCATTTGTTCCGAAATAAGCCTGGGTTTGAGTTCTGGAGAAGGCATTGGTGGCGTGTTTATTTTACCGCACTAGCTCTCTTCCTTCCCTGGAACAAGTGACTCTAAATTAAGGATACTAGACAGCTGATAACCCACTGAGTTGTACGCGGTGGTCATGAAATCCCGAAATAAAATAAAAATGATAACTTCACTTGACCAAGAACTAACGATCCTCAAATTTCAGCATTAGGAAAAGACAGAATATGTTTCTTTGCTTGTTTGTTTGTTTGCTTAGAAACACTGGCGCAAAGGCAATATTTGGCCGTAAGAGCGCTGAAACACATCTCAAATATACACTGGCGTGCAAAAATTAAGGACGAGACGGTTTTTCGAATGTAACGTCTTGCAGAAGTGCTCCACACCGACTCAAATCATACCATAAGATCTCCAAGATGTAAGAATATGGGACAAGTGAGCAAAACCGTCCAAACAATGAATCCAAAGGTTACAAAGGCACTTTATTGAAAAGGTATAGCTTCGAGTACAACTGGACAGAAAACAGAAATGTCCATGTGACAGGCGGCTGCCAAGAAAAATCCAGTCTTCAGTAGGGGATATGATCACCCCTGACTGCGTTGCAGGATTTATAACGTCTGCCCATGCTGAGGACGAGGTTGTCAAGGAGCTGTTGAGGCATCGCGGCCCATCACTCTTGTAGCGCCAATCGCAGCTGCGGAATCGTTGCTGGCGGCTGGTGACGTGCTGCCAAGCGTCTACCGAGAAGGTCCCACACGTGTTCCATTGGATTTAGGTCCAGGGACCTTGCGGGACAATCCATGCGTTGAATATCTTCACTCACCAACAGCCCTGCGACAGCCACTGTACGACGAGGTGTAGCGTTGTCTTCCATGAAAAGGAACTCATGACCCACAGCACCTCTAAACAGACGCACGTGAGGCAGGAGAACCTCGGTACAATAGCGGACACCAGTGACTGAACCTCCTTGGAAGATGTGGAGGTCAGTACGGCTACCAATCATGATACCTCCCCAAACGAGAACTCCGCCACCTCCAAACCGATCCCTTTCGATGTTGTTGAAGGTGTGATTGCGTGTTCCCTGTTCTCTCCAGATGTGTATACGTCCAGAATCGCTCGTCAAACTAAATCGGCTGTCATCCATAATGAGAACTCGACCCCATTGCTGATGTGTCCAGTTCTTGTGTTCCTGGCACCACAGAAACCGTCGTCTCCGATGAGCAGGCTTTAATGGCACACACCGTACTGGTCGTCGTACAAATAGAACACCTTTCTGCAGCTTCCTGGCCTCGGTAAAACGCGATAACGGACATCCAGTTGTCTGTTGCATGCGCCTTGAGATTTCTCCCGCTGTCTGCAGTCTGTCTCTTCTCGCCTGTTGGACAATATACCGGTCTTCCGCCGCCTTGGTTGCTCGTGGGCGACCACTGCTAAACTCTCGATCAGCTGTTCCTGTTGTTTGAAATGCTCTCCAAGCTCGTGAAACGATGCTGTGAGCGATCGCGAACTCCTCGGCCACACTAGTCCCTCTTCGACCTTCTTCCAACTTCCCAATGATGCGACCTCGGGTAAATTCATCCAAATGTAGTCTACTGGATTGCCTGTTGGCCATTTCACACGGTAGCATCAGCTCGATGTCGTTCAAACCGATGTACACCGTGAAATAGCTTTCACCGAATCGCTGAGCGTACACCGCCCGTGTGCTTTATACCCTTCCGACACTCCCCCTACGTCATGCTGCATATATGCGCATGCCCTACCGTGCCGGACCCTAGTCTATCTCCTGAGTGGTCTTTCGGTCCGTTATTCCTGCTCGTTCCGCTGTTATGCTAATTTCTCCTCTTCGTCCTTAATTTTTGCACACCAGTGTATTACAAAGGCCAGTTCGGATCATGGAGAAGCCAATCCCCAATCGAAAAGGCAGAATATTTGGCTGACATATATTTAGGCTAAAACACTAAGCACGACTCCGGACTTATTTCTACTGTTTCAGGTACCAAGAGTGGTGACTTCGCTTCAGTCTAATAACGACTTCAGTTCCTTTTGTGTAGCGGTGAAAGCCAAAGTCATGTGGTTTTATACGAACACGGGAAATACAGATTATACACACACACACACACACACATTAGCCCGTTAGGTAGTTGACAGTAGATTGATATTCTCGTGAAGTAAAATATCTGCAGCTCGAAAAATGTAGATAAGTATTGATACGCAATATTATTTCGCGAGAGCACGCAGGTGCTTCTAGCGCTTGTACTAGATATATGCACTAGTTTCTAGCCTGAGGGAAATTTTTTGCGTAATCTCAAGTGGAAAACACTAGGATGGTACGGATCTACTCATACTGAAAGAAAACTCCATGTCTTGAGGAGTTGATGACAGCTGATTTTGTAGCAAACAATGGGAGGTCAGGCCGACCGTCAACCTCACGAACACTGGAAAACCAACAATAAAAAACGTCCCAGAAAGTCATTACGCTTGACCGCCAGAGGAAGTCGCTTAATTCACATTGTAATATTCTGACAATTTGGAAGAAAGACTTTATTCAGACCTTGGGAATTTCGTATTAAGTGAAGAAAATTCTGTAAGGAATTCTGAAGTAGACGGGAACAATACATAAAACCCAGAGGAAAGAAAACGCAAGATCTCAAGTGGAAATGCGTTTTTTATATATCATAAATAACTTTCGTGAGATTGTTTTTGTTCTTTTTTTAGTTCGACTTGAACTGAATAGTGCTATCGGCCTATCCAGTATTGGAAAAGAAAGAAATGAAGGAGGAGGAGGTTGAAAATGTTCAAATGTTTCGGAATATGCAGCAATATAATCACACGGAATTTTCTGCTTTCAAGAAGGATGTGTCCTCAGACCCAAAAACTAGAAAAACCTGTTACGTGTACTTCATCCACATATACAGTTATACACTTAAAAAAATTGTAGGTTTTTATGTTTATTTAACAACCACCATGGGCAATTCTATGGGTTATAAGCGATCGTCCATTCCTAATTTAGGGCCACTGGTTACAGGGAGGGGCGAGAGACAGTGCCATAAGAGAAACACAACATCCGTGCCTCACCGGGATTCGAACCCAGATCCGTCTCAGACGAAAGACCAGAAGCCAGCGTTTAGACCACTGCGCCACGGGGACCTCAAAAATATTGTAGTAAGTTACACCAAAATGTGGTGCTACACTAGCTGCATCACGTTTGGGGCAAAGGTACATACACTATTGTGCGATGCATGAAATACACGCAAACATGATGCAAATATGCAAAACATTCCACACTCAAAGCGCTTTCCACCGAAGAAAAGTTTTTTTTCAGACCGGCTAATTTATTTGCAGCCCGGACCTAATACACCGAGTTTCACTAACGGTAAAACTTTTAGGTTGAAGCTTTTTTTTTTTTTTTTGGAACGAGATCTGAGTCTGATTTGTTACTTTTTGGGCCTTACGGTCGCACGAATTCTTGAACTGCAGCTCTGGAAAGTCAGTTTCAACTACAGGAAAAACAAATTTTTTCCATTTGAAAGTAGGTAAATAAAAATTGATTTTCGCGTTCTTTAATTCTGTCACTTTAAAAATTTGCCCTGAAGTTCTTGCAGTTCTGGACAATTTAAGTTTTTCTGTAAGAGTTGCTATCGTAATTACTTTGTTAATCACAGTTAAGTCTTGAAAAAGAAATACATTGTTGGCATATTTGGATTTCCGTCACTAAACGTAATGGCCGCCCTGCTGGCGCAGTGGTCTAAGCGCTGCCTACTGACCATTTGTCCGAGATGGTATAACGAAGTAAATTTCTCCGTCATTTTTGGTCTACGCCGGGATTCGAACCCGAGGCCGCTTATTCCGGAACAAGTCGCTCTACCAACTGAGCTAAGCAGACGATTATTCTGATTCCTATCTGCCTTTATGTTGTGTGCGTCCTGCTGGCAGGTACGTCACATCTCCCCCCGAAAGAGGGCCGGGGGCATGGCCCACGGGTCAGCCGTGACCATGAATCGTTGCAGGCAGCCATCCACTGTAGAACGTGCACTTGAGAACTCCCAGTCAATCTGCTGTGTGGAATGCAACATCACACATTTTTATTTTTCGAAGCGTTGGAGAAGGAATTCTCTGATTTTTCCTGTCTCGCGGTGTGGAAATAACATCACACCAATGCGAGATTTTGAACGGCCGAGTCATCCGGATAGTTCGGGCGCCATTATAACGAAGTAAATTTCTCCGTCATTTTTGGTCTACGCCGGGATTCGAACCCGAGGCCGCTTATTCCGAAACAAGTCGCTCTACCAACTGAGCTACGCAGACGATTATTCTGATTCCTATCTGCCTTTTAGTCGTGTGCGTCCTGCTGGCAGGTACGTCACAATGGGTTCGGGTTCGAATCCTGGAGAGGCATTGATGTTGTGTTTGTTTTACGGCACAGTCTCTCTCCTTTTCCTGGAAACAGTGCCCATAAATTACGGACGGCGACTGCTTATAACCCATCGAGTTGCTACGGTGGTCGTTAAATACCCAAACCAAAAAAGTCAAGAAACTATTACAAATTCTGAATTCAGTCATCACAATAGAATTCATAACAATAGAACAAATCTGTGAGTTATTAAATTAAGAAAGCAAAGGTGATTTTGAGCGAGGAACTGTTAGCATTGAATGCAATATGAGTCTAAATGGCACAGTGGTTGACCAGATGAATGAGTTTGTGTATTTAGGAAACATGTTTGACAGGGAGAACAAATAAGATGGTGAAATTAGTAGGTGAGTGAATTCTTCATTGAAAGTCATAGCTGCTTTAGGAGGTTTTCACAGGAATGGTGGGTTCACAAGAGAGTCCCGCATGGCTGTGTATGAAAATGTAAATGTTCCTACTCTGATGAACGGCAGTGAAACCTGGGTACTGCAGAAGAAACGTAGAAGTCTTTTGTGTTCTGGAGAAATGCGCTATACTTAGGAAGGGGGGGGGGGTTGCAATAAGACACGTTCTGATCGTATGAGGAATGAAGATGTGCTGCAGTTGTGTAATGTGAAGCAAAATGTTAGCAAGCTGGAGACTAATAGGCTTCCGTGGTTTGGCCATGTTGAAAGAATAAGTGATGAGATGCTTACTAAGAATTTTTTTTTTCTGCCCAAGTGGCAGGAAGGAAAGGCAGAGGAAGGCTAAGGAAGTCATAGAAGGATCCCATTCAGGAGTGTCTGCACGAGAAAAAGATTATGAGTATGAAGTACAGAAGGTCTTGTGTATGTCGTGTGATGGATGTCAGTGAAGCCCGAGCTGTGTGTCAAGATCGCTGTAAACGGAGAAGTTTGATACGGCAACACTAAGTAAATAATCAGTTAAAAATTTATCTGATAATTTGTACTCCTTTGTGGAGCTAACCTCTGAATCTCAAAGAACGGCTTAGTGATATGTATGTATGTATGTATGCATGGAATAAAGTTTTTGAAAGTCCCTCTCAGGGAACATATCTTGCCTGTTACTTCTCAGCAACGAATAATTTGTTCTTCCATTAAATTTTACTAGAGATCTGCGGTCCAGAAAAATGGGTGAAATGTTGTTATAACTGTCGATACAGAAAAGCTGTATCATAGACTTGTGTTGAAAAGATGTTTAAACAGCAAACGGTGATGCTGACATACTGTTTTTCTTAAGGATGGAATACCTTGACAATTTTTTCTAAAAGTGGGCCGCACAAAATAGCTTCCAGGGCCGCTTAAGGACCCTAGAAATTACTTTGTGCGGCCAACTTTTGGAAATGCCCATTCATACCAGTCCGAAGTTGGAGCTCACTCACTCATTCCTGAACTAAACCACTACTGATCTTTTTATCCCTGAATAAATCATCACTACTCACCCTACTCATCCCTGAATTAAATCATCACTATCACTGTAAAAAAAAAAAAAAACCCTGAAATTCACGAGCCACTTTCCGTGATTCCTTTCGTGAATTACTTAAAGAAGTATATTTCTGATGAAACCTTTTTCGTCAAGTGATGGAAAGGAATCTCAATTTCACGGATTTTTCGTACGACGGGAAAATTCTGAATTTTCATAAACCTTTTCGCAATTCCTTTCTTATATTGTCGGTAGATTGCCGTTTTTAAGATGTGTTAGCGGAAAATTTTGAATTTTCAGAAACTTTTCCGCAATTTCTTCCGTGTATTAACGGAAAAACTAGTTTCCACTTTTCCGTATCCACATGACGAAAACATTTTCGTAATAGAGACATTCGCGGGAACATTTGAGGTTTGATTAACTGTTAAATTTCAATCGTCTGTCAAAGGAACTGATTTTGAAGTTCTGCAGCGAGATCGCATATTGTGGATAGCAAATCGCATGAAATTTGAATATTGTGGCACATGATATATTTTCTCCTCTCCCCTATTTTTTGCACGAGATATTATATATTGTGTTACCGTAAGAAACCGGATATTTAAATTATGGTACATGTGATTATACAATGTCTTTGTATCATTCTGTGGCGTGCTTAAGACAAAAGCTATGTAGCTATTAAGAGTGAATTGTATATTTAGAAGTTTTGTGAAATAATTTTATAAAACAGTACATCTTCCCATTTCTTAAAGATGCATGAAAGTTATTGTTAGTTAAAGAAAAGATCAAGTTCCAAAGCCTTCTGTTGCTTCGAAATATCAAGTTGAAAAAATACTCAATTTGTGATATTTCCCCCTACAGAAAAAAGAAAAAAATATTACAAACGTATCAAGAAAAAAACAAAAACAAAAAACACGTAGGCTCAGTTCTGATTGAGCAGTCAGTTTGGAACGTAGGACTACAACTTGCAGATCGGAGAGTTGAAATGAGATAATCGAATATGGTTTCGAAGCTTTTATTTAATTTGTTACAGCCAGCATAGGTCTACGATATGAAAAGTAAACTTACGTAATTTTTACAAATAATACCAGATACATTGTGAACACAAAGCAGATCGATACCCGAATCACCCAACGTGGGGCTCTGTCTTCTAGGGATTCTTACATTCCTCATCTCTTACACTCTCGTTTTGATTTTCTCCACTTTTGTTTGCGTTCATTCTGCGAATTCAGCGCCATTGTCGAAAATGTTAACCCGTTCACACGAAAACAATTTTTAAAAATTTTAGTTTGAACTACTGCGATAAGTTCTTTATATATTTGAATAGATCTCTTCGAAATCATTATAGCACTCGCGATTGTTCAGATAAACCGCGATATTGTCAAAGCTGTTCCCGGTTCAGAAGAAAATATTTTTTAAATGTTCAGTTCAAACCGCTGCGAAATGTTCTTCGCCGTCCCGGTGGCGCAGTGGTCTAAGCGATGGCCCCTGATCATTCGTCCGATAGCAACCCGGGTGCGAATCCCTGTGAGGCATGGATGTTGTGTTTGTCTTACGGCACTGGCTCTCTCCCTTCCCTGGAACCAGTGACCCTAAATTAGGGACGGGCCACTGCTTATAACCCATTGAGTTGCTCACGGTGGCCGTTAAGGTTGTTCCACCTAAAATCTCTGTCTTATGTTTCCAATGGTAAAATTGGAAAACAATATAAAGTTAAAATCAATCTTATTAGAAAATGATTACCCTTAAAAAGAAATTCGTGAACTATTGGAAGAAAATCCTACTAGGAACAGAACTGGCACTACAGACAAAAATAAAGAGAAAATTGAATATTTATTCACAAGAAAAGTCACTTAGTCACAAGGGACTGTTTTAAAAACTGAAGAAAATCAGTACTAAATATAAAATTAGGTTAGCTCCAGGTTTAAATAACAAAATTAAAAAATACTTACCATCCCTAAAACAAAGAGAAGAAAATACTTTACTCCAGGAAGGAGTCATTTATAAAATCGAGTGTTCATGTGGATTACCATATATAGGAGAAACAGGATGATGGTTAACCACCAGAGTTAAGGAACACAAAGCAGCAATAAGGAACATTTCAAATAAAACAGGATTGGGCAGGCACATACAACAAACTGGCCACAAAATGGACTGGGACTCCTGAAAAGTGATCAAACATCAATCCCACGCAATTATCCAAAAATTAGAGGAATCCCTGGATATTTACAAGACACAAGGTGGCAACACCAATGACCATGCTGGATGGAAAATCCATCAGACTTGGTCGCCAGACCTGTGGAAGTAGTAAGACGCAAGAACTCCTGAAGATGATCTAGTGTATAAATCGAAAATTGGAGAGGTAATGTACCTTAATAAATTTTTCCTCGAAAATTCCCGTCAAATATTTATAACACTGAAGTAATAAGAGGAAGCCATGAAGTCATTAATTATGAGATGTAACGGACCCTTCGAGTTTCCCCGATTATCAATTTATTGTCTCTGCGTTGTTAATGTTGGGAGAGGTCTTCCACTCCTTCCCCCTTCCCGAGTTGTATCCCAAGTAGGCAAAAATAGCAGAAAGTTCGAAGCTCTTGATTCAGCAACTTCTCACAACAAATTGATTTCTAAAAAGCGGTCTAACTTCTGGAATTTTTGTTTTTAGGTAGCAATTTTGTCTGATAAAGTGTTGAGCAAACAAAAAATGGATTCTAAGTAATAATTCTACTGCTTTTCGCTTTAAATGCTAGGGACTATTTTTCGTAGCGGAGGTAGCTGTTTCGTACATTTCATAGTGGTACACTCTTAGGTTGACTCGGAGTATATAGAACTAATGCAAGTGAGTCTGACATATCTGCTCATCACGAACTAAATCCTTACTACTAACAGCAAAATGAGAATAATAACTAATTCAGGATATAATAAACCAATCTAGACCAGTTCACAGGTGTCTATGAGATATTGGAACTTTCGTTTTTTCCATATCGTTATTTTTAGAGAGGTAAGCCCGGAGAAGGAAAGCGCAGTTCCTGTTTAATGCAGAAGGCAATTTACGCAGATATTCCCAAGGATTTGCTTTTGTCGCACGCGATGACATATTATCTGGTGGTTCCCATCACTTCTCTATAGCAATCACCTAAATTTCGACATACCTTGCGTGCTCAAGAACTGTCGCAGATTTTCCTCGAACTATGTACGTAGCATGTTTTGAAATCAAAACTTGAAAACAATATCTTTTGTTTTAAGAACGTGGCATATCTACGCTTTAAAATACCTGACAATTGATCCTCAATCAATAAAATGCTAATTTCATCTTATTCCTAGCAATGTAATTCTTTCTAATCTTTTAAGGAAATCAGATAACCATTGGAGTTTGCTTGCAGAGGCTAATTGTGTTGTTTTTTTAGCTGAAGAAGTAAATCTTGAAAAATCCTCCCCCAAGACATGAGCTTGCATTGTGTACTGAGTTATGTTCAGTACGCCAATTGTTAGCTTTCAATTTACGTAATAAAATCGCGTGCTACTTTTGAGATTGGCATGATAACATACAAAACAAAGTAAGGAATTTCAAATTGCCATTAATTTTATTGTAATTTGCTAAATTGACGCGACTTAAGTTGTGAAATGCTGAGCGTTGTGATAAAAAACTGAGCCGTTGATGAGGAAAAATTCTGTTTCCTACAAAAGAGAAAAAGCAATGAAGAAATTTTCGGGAGAGCTGAAGATACGTTATCGTTAAACAGAGCGGTACCTAGTGCTTGTTTGAACTTAAATTGATAAGGATACATTTAAAATAAGTTTTATTTTCACCTTTCATTATTATAGCAGCATATGAGTTAGTCAAGCATATACAGTGAAACCTCCGAATAACGGTAACTGCTCGGACAGGGGAAAAGTGACAGTTGTTAGGATGTGGCCGTTGTTCCGAAACTAGGCCTAATTTAACATTGCTAGACCGTTGCGTTTCTGCAAAAGCAAAATAAAAATATGAGGCTTATGCACAATGAAGGAACCGTTGCTGTGAATTTTTCCAAATGCTGACTGCTTAATAAGACTGAACATAATAAATAAATAATTCATGGTGTATGCGATTTTAAGAAAACAGTGTCTTTCGTCTGGTGTTAAACATCCCTTAGAAATAGCAAGCTAGGATACTAAGGTTAGGATATGCTATAGGAAAGAAAAAGAAAAATGTTAGATAGTCAGTCAGACCTCGATTTAAGCGAACTTCAAGGGAGCAACAGTCTTGTATGTAATATCCCGGAATTCGCTAAATCGAGGAAACTTATCGAATGAAACGTTCAAATTAAGCTAGTGTTTATAATAGAATACGTACGCAGCAATGTTTTCTTTGTTTCAGTGACATTTAAATTATGTATAGTACTTTTAATTACGAATTTATTATAAAAATGTTATAATACGTACACATTTACTTTGCATATTAAATACATAATTCGTAGATATTAGACTTCAATATGTAGCATCAAAATTTAAGCGTACTTTAAAATTGCGAGAAAAATGCGATAGTTGATTTTTTCCCAAGGATTTCGCTTCTTAAATGATTTCAATATCCTGAACTGCATGAAACAGAACACCAGTGAGTACTAATTGATTTGTAAAAACGAAATATGTGTTGATTACCTTTTTACATTGTAGAAAAGAAATGCTTTAGAGAAGATTGCTTATGTTTTTTCTGAACGTTTAGCTTTATAAATTGCAGCTTCAATTTTATGAAGTGTATGTTTAATGTCGAAGGGCATCAAGTACTTTTTAGCACATTCTGTATTGTTACCAGCATCACTAAAGCGGCTAACTTTCAGTTCTGCTTCTTCTTTTTCATCAGAATCTGATACATTTAGTCCAACCTGTTCATGGAAAACATCATCAAGGGATTGCATTTGGGATAACTTTTAACGTGAAAATGCTGGTTAGCATAGTTTTGTGGTTTATAAAATAAAAAAATATTCGCTAAATTAAGGAAACGTGTTCGTTAAATCGGGAAATGCTAAGCATTAATTTCAATGTGATTCTCTTGGAACCATAAAAAATGTACGCAAAATCGCGGAATTCGTTAAATCGCAGTTCGTTAAATAGGGGTTTGACTGTAAAGCGTAACTGCAGCTGTCTAGTCGCGCGTCGTAAAGTAGGAACAGAGCCCACAGACAGCAAATCAAGAAACATCCGTGTCGTTCCATTTCCGTAACAAATGAATTTTTGCTCCCATTTCCGTACACATCCAGATATCAAGTGCCATTTCCGTACGCAAATGTGAAGATCCGTAAGCAATGAGATATGCGTGAAGGAAGGCAGAGGATCAGAGGCCTAGAGATGGGTTAACAGCTATAAGATCCTGTAGCCTCAAGAAAAAATATTTTAAACATCTTTTGTGCAAACTTCATACGAAACTGGTTAAAGAAATACCCAGGAATTTTTGACGGCAGCTTTGAATGCAAAATAAAAAAGAAAAGCATTTTTTTTTTCTCGGTTTTGAAACTAAGCATCTGCGACGAATGCTGAATACCGTGAAGACGGCAAAAATGGACATCATGTTTGCCCTTCAGCTTTTATAGCTGTTCAAGCTTACACTACCATGAGCGCCTATTGATAGACGAAAATATGGAATGTGACGTGGGAGGAATTCGGACAGAGGATCAGCATTTACTTTCTCCCTTAGCATTTTAAAAGTCTGATACCAGGAGCGATGAAACAGAACGGAAGTGGCACAAACCGATCTGCTATGTACGGAAATGGGACAAAATTCCAAAGGAATAGGCAACTCGTGCTAAAATATCATAAGACACGCTGGAAAATAACCGTCTAAGCACGATACACTAGTAAAACTCACGATAAAGTAAAAACTTTAATTGCTGATAAAATACATACAAAATCGTTAGATCTCTCGGGTCCTTCCAGCAGGTACCCATCCTCAGACGCAATGAGACAACTAATAGATGAGGCAACATATAAATACACCAGGAAACATTATAAGATGACGCATAGTCAGTACGCACGTAATGTACAGCGCATGTCCAACATAACCACAAAGTACGACGTCATGGAGATGAAAAAAGTGCTATGCAGTCAATTTTTGAGCAAAATTTTCCATACTTGGGGGATACTCCTTGGCGTCTCGTTGTTACAAGAGGAACCGGAAAATTTATCGATTAATAGGCTCTATGTGAGAAACAGTTGAGATTTGACATGAGGGGCTGTAAGAATACTGACGTCTTCCCAAACGGGAGCATGAGTTCCTGTAGTGACGAATCGAGCCAATGCAGTAAAAGTGGATCCATTTCAAAGGTCGTATCGGTGTTCCGTCAAACGAGTTTTAAGTGTCCTTGACGTGAAACCAAAGTAGCACATGTCAGGATTGCCTGGGGAAAGTGATCTTAAGGGAATTTTGTATATCTCGTCCCTATAAAGATCAACAGGTAGGTACCGGTTTTTTTTTTTTTTTTTTTTAGATGAGAAGATATTTGATATTTTGAGGCCGAAGCCCAGATTATGCCGTTTGCAAATAGTCTGAAGAGGCCTTGTATTTACAGGAACAAAACGGGAGAGATCCCTTAAAGGTAAGAGTAAGACGCTCTCTAGTCAAAGTAATAGAAGTAGTTTTCGGGATCCCCCTTTTATATCTATCGATTAAAGACCTAGAGCCGCCCCGGTGGCGCAGTGGTCTAAGCGATGGCCTCTGATCATTCGTCCGAAAGGGGTCCGGGTTCGAATCCCGGTCAGGCATGGATGTTGTGTTTGTCTTACGGCACTGGCTCTCTCCCTTCCCTGGAACCAGTGACCCTAAATTAGGGACGGGCGACTGCTTATAGCCCATTGAGTTGCTCACGGTGGTCGTTAAACCTCCAATCAAAAAAAAAAAAAAAAAAAAAGACCTAGAAATAAGCAAAAGATTAGGCCAAATCCCGAATAGGTGTCCAACTCCACTCTAAAAATGTCGGGAGTACAGGAGTGTGAGTAACCACGACGTATTAAAAAGTGAAGGCTGAAAGTTTATGTGACATAGCGTGCGCAAAGGATTCAGGGATAATAATGGGACAGGAAGAAGGTTTCCTATAAACACAAAACGATAAAGAGCAAGAGTCGGACGAAGTTGAAGTTTAAAATCCAAAAAAGGAAGAAACAGGTTTTCCTCCAGTTCAACAGTGAACTTTATGGAGGAATATTGTGCGGAAAAACACTCTGCAAAGGAATAGAAGTCAGCAATAGAAGACGGCCAGAAAATGAGACTATCGTCCACATAGCGGAGAAACAACAAGGGTTTAATGGACACGAGCTCAACACATTGACCTCCAAGTCCTGCAAAATAATTTCTAAGAGGAGGGAGGAGAAGGGTGACCCCATAGGAGATACTGAACACTGACGGTAAATAACACGATCAAATTGGAAATAGGAGCGCTGGTAAATTAACTTTAAAGCAGATATTATGGCCTGAATTTCGTGAAGGGAGGTAATGGGCTTGAGAAGTAAGTTTAGCCTGAATGAGAGTGTAAACTGACGGGACCGGAACTTTAAGGAAAAGAGAAATGACGTAGGAAGATGCCATTATGAAGGCGGTAGAGTTCGAAGAGCTAAAAGCCCTTAATCCTTTGAAGAGCCTCTTTCGAGCTAGAAATCGAGTACTCAGAGTCGCAAGTTAAAGGCTGAAGAAAACGTTTTAAAGCAACCTCAAGTGGACGAGTAGCGAAAGCTGAGACCAAAAATCTTACAGGAAAGCCCTCCCTGTGGATCTTAAGCTTACCAAAAAGCCTAGGAGTGCGGGAACCCAAAGGTGGAAGCATATGATTGGAAATTGTAGAAGGTAATAGGCTGTGATTACGTAATCTGCTAAGGGCAGAAATAGTGGCCTGAGTAGGATCACGTTTTATGATCTGGGGTTCAATTTCGCCAATGGCCTTGACCATTTTCCAATCATAATCTGCTTTGTTAAGTAATACAGTTTGATCATATTTGTCCGCTAAAATGATCGACAGGTCAGGGTTGTCTCTCAACAACCTCAACTATTTCAGACTAGAGAGCTCCACAGATCTAGGGCTTGAATGAGATTTTCTGTAACAGTCCAATACTTTGAACCTAGTAGAATCTTGCTCCGAGTAAGGCAGTGACTGAATTATTCCTTCAAGTTTAGCAATATCCTGTAATTTATGTAGATCAGGGTATGGATAGGTGAACTTCGCTCCATGGTTCAAGGCTGCAACCTGAATTGGGTTCAGTCGTATATCACTCAAGTTCAAGAATAAAGTAGGCACTTCGGAAGATCTACGCCAATTCCCTGGCCTCTGGGTGGACTGTCTGGGAGAAACTTCAAGGGCAACAAGTTGACGGAGTTTCTAAATATGTGTAGCAATACGACGTTCAAACTCAGTGTTACAAGATGCGGAAGTCTTGATTAGTAATCGACCAAAAACAATTGGATGAGTGGTAAAAAAACGTTTCTGATACGCAGTTTACACCTTACAATTTAAAGTACCCAACATCCCTCCTTTTAGTCTAATCTCTGCCAATAAACGTTTATGTTGTGCAATTGAAAGGATTCGTTCATCGCGCCAAGATACAGGCTGCCACCTCAAGGTAAGAAGATATCTGAAGATCACACCCAAATCCCTGCAGTTATTTAAAAAAGACAGGTGAGTCCGTTTGGTTATGAACTTAAGTTTAAGTTGACGAAGTATTTTAGCTGCCAAATCCAATATTTAAAAATGAAATATATGAATTAGGGAAGCACATACCACAATGCGGTTCCTTGGTAATCCGGAAAAATAGGTAACTCGTGCTAAAATGTCACGAGAAACGCTGGAAAATAAGTCTAAACACGATACACTAAAAGTCACGATAAGATAAGAAACCGATCCTACTCCTACATGATCTTACTCAGGCCACTATTTCTGCTCATAGCATATTACGTAATCACAACCTATTACCTTCTACAATTTCCAATCATATGCTTCCACCTTTGGATCCCCGCACTCGTGAGCTCTTTGGTAAGCTTAAGACCCACAGGGAGGGCTTTCCTGTAAGACCTTTGGTCTCAGCTTTCACCAGTCCTACTCGTCCACTTGAGGTTGCTTTAAAACGTTTTCTTCAGCCTTTAACTTGCGACTCTGAGTACCCGATTTCTAGCTCGAAAGTGGCTCTTCAAAGGATTAAAGGCTTTTAGCTCTTCGAACTCTACCGCCTTCATAATGGCATCTTCCGACGTCATTTCTCTTTTCCTTAACGTTCCGGTCCCGTCAGTTCACACTCTTATTCAGGCTAAACTTGCTTCTTAGGCTATTACCTCCCTTCACGAAATTCAGGCCATAATATCTGCTTTAAAGTTTATTTTCCAGCGTTCTTATTTCCAATTTGATCGTGTTATTTACCGTCAGTGTTCTCCTATGGGGTCAACCTTCTCCCCCTCCTCGTCGAAATGCTTTTGCAAGACTTAGAGGGCAGGGTGTTGAGCTCCTATCCCATTAAACCCTTATTGTTTCTCCGCTATGTGGACGACAGTCTCATTTTCTTGCAGTCTTCCATTTCTTTGCAGAGTGCTTTTCCGCACAATATACCTCCATAAAGTTCACTGTTGAACTGGAGGAAAACCTGTTTCTTCCTTTTTTGCATTTCAAACTTCAACGTTCCTTCGGCTCTTGCACTTTATTGTTTTGTGTTTACAGGAAACCTACTTCCTGTCCCATTATTATTCCTGAATCCTCTGCGCACCCTATGTCATATAAACTTTAAGCCTTCACTTTATCAATCCGTCGTGCTTACTCGCACTTCTCTACTCCCGAGATTTTTAGGGTGGAGCTTGAGAATATTCGGGATTTGGCCGAATCTTTTGTTTATTCTACGTCTACAATCGATAGACTTAAAAAGCAGGATCCTGTGAACTACTTCTACCATTTTGACTGGAGAGCGTCTTACTCTTACCTCTGTCGGCTCTCTCCCGTTTATTCCGGCAAATGCAGGTAGCATAATCTATGTTAGGCTTCGGCTTCAAAGTATGAAATATCTTCTCATCTGCAAAAAAAAAAAAAAAAAAAAATGATCGGGACCTACCTGTTGATTTTCTCAGGCACGGGAGATATACAAAATTCCCTTAAGATCACTTTCCCCATGGAATCCTGATACGTGTTACATTGAATCCACGTCAAATACACTTAAAACTCTCTTGACAGAATACCAATGCGATGTTCGAAATGAATCCACTTCTACTGCATTGGCTCCATTCGTCACTAGAGGTACTCTTGCTCCCGTTTGGGAAGACGCCAGTATTCTTACAGCCCCTCATGTCAAATCTCAACTGTCACTCACAGAGAGCCTATTAATCGATAAACTTACCTGTTCCTGTTGTAACGACGAGATGCCAAGGAGTACTCCCCAACCATGGAAACTTTTGCTCACCTTTTTTCATCTCTATGACGTCGTACTTTGTGGTTATGTTGGACATGCGCTGTACATTGACTATGCGCCATTTCTAATGTTTCCTAGTGTATTTATATGTTGCCTCATCCATTAGTTGTCTCATTGCGGTCCGCGGGCGGGTTAGTGGTCAGCGTTCGTGACTGCCATGGAGATCACCTCAGGTTCCATCCTAGGCTGGTACGAACGTTCGAAAAAAAACAAAAAAACTAAAACTAAACCTAGAAACCTAAGTTTCATTCCAAGCAGGTACAAACGCTCGAACCGCTAAATATCCGACGGGCGTCGGAAGGGCACGTCAAGCCGTAGGACCCCGGGGACTGGCCTCCCGGGAATAAATGAGGGCGTCTCCCTCCCCCTTTCTATCTCGCTTCCGTGTCACTTTCCTATCGGGCACTCTAGCCTAAATCTCCTAGCTTCCCATTTCTAAGGGTTGTTTAAGACCTGGGGTCAGACACTCTCTTTCTAAAATCCTCTACATATGATCTCATCTAATTGTCTCATTGCGTCTGAGGATGGGTAACCTGTTGGCAGCACCCGAAAGGTCTAACGATTTTTAATGTATTTTATCAGTAATTAAAGTTTTTACCTTATCGTGACTTTTACTAGTGTATCGCGCTTAGACGGTTATTTTCCAGCATTTCTCGGGACAAAATTCCTTTTATACGGAATTGGCACGTACGTAAATGGGAAACAATCGAAACATCGCCCCCAATGGGCAAAATTCCACGCCCCATCAAACACCTCCACAGCCCCATGTCCGATTGAAACATACATGGAAGCTGCAGCTCGCGTCGCGTAAAACAAAATCTTTAACTCCCTCCTTTTCACTTAAGCATACCACTGTCAGCCGTAATCCAGCCCATTATCCCCTTAGCAATAAATATTCGTTGTCCCTATTGTTTCCACCTTGACAAAGTACCGGAGGTAGTACGTAAAATGCAAGGGGCAGGGTGTCTGTTAAATCCTCGTTCCGCCCGACTGGGGTGTTTGTTGACCGCTGTTAAGAGGTTTGGTTGTTCGGAGGTTAATGTTAATCATACGAAAGCCGTTCGGTATCAACCAAAACTTATTATTGTTCGGAGGTGTCAGTTAATGGAGGTTTCACGGTATTACTTTAAAAAAAAATAAGAAACAGAAAAAATTAGGCCGTTCTCCAGTTCATTTATTTAGCATCGTAAATGTTCAAAATATTCAACTGCGAAATTTCAAAAGTTGCAAGTGATTTATCAGAAGTCTTTTACTCAGCTGCATTCAGTGCTTGCGTATAAGTAAACCTAAAATAACGCGAAAAAGCAGATAGAAAGAATTTATGTTTACTTGACTTTTTTTTTTTTTTTTGCATTACTAGATTTGATTTTTCAGCTTTAACAACAACCTTCTGTTTCTTTATTTTTTTCTCATGCACGTCTTAAACTTAAAGTTGAGCATGAAGGATTAATAAAGAATTGGTAAGGTTTTATGATTTTTTTTGTGTGTTTCCTATTTATACACAACGTCTACACTGTTTTACAACATTTACTCAGTTAGTAATTTAAACCATTTATTTATGTAGATAAAACTATCATAGATATTTAAAAATGAAAGGTTTCAGGTTAAAAAAAAGTAGAACACAAACTGAAATCCACTTTTCATCTACTACAAAATCCAAGTTCTTATGGATCCAGTAAAAATGTACGTACATTTTTTTATTATTATTTCCGCTTATTCATTCATACAGCTCTTTCACATCAACTTTGTGTGTGTGTGAGGGGGGGGGGGGCAGGAAGAACCACCCGGAACAGGTTTTGTACAATTAATTTAGAATCATTCATTTCTTTTAAATGCTTTAACAAAAATATCATACGCAATCATATTTAATATAAGCCCTGCTCTGGATTAATTTTAGCTACGGCATTAAACATTTTTACAGCCATTTTTTATTTTAAACTGCCACTAATATTTCACTGCGTGAATATAATTTATCTCAAGACGTTGCACTTCATTAACAAGGTTTCCCTTTCATTAAGAATTGGAGCTTAATTTATAAATTGGTGGTTGCTTATTTATTAAAAAAAGCTTAAGTAGTCCGAGTTAAAAGTGCATTTCATCAAAATGGAAATTAGCGAGCAATGCTAATACTTACGCACACATGTCCATAGCACTTTAATTTAAAAGTAATGTGAATACGCCTGCATTTATTTTTGGTCCATCTCATTTCGCAAAAAACGAGAAGTTGCTATCACATTTGGGAATCCAAATACACTCTTTGGCAAGTGAAAAGAAAACAAAAACACAAAAAATCAAAGGAGATCAGAAGCACACAACTGTGCCGCAACCTAAAAGGTAGAACTACGTCAACTGTCACTATTTCTTGGCACTATCTCACTAGTTCTAACGTCCTTAAAGTATTCAGTGAAGGATAGTTGATGTAGCCCTACGTTATAGGTTGCGGCACAGTTGCTACTGCGCCCCCTTTGATTTTTTTCAGACATAATTTTTTTAAGAAATAAAACGAAAGAAATGTTTTACTTTATTTACTTAAAAGCAACTTATACTATATACAATTCACAGTAATTATACTGATTATAAATTAATGTAAGTAGAAGCAGAAAGCATAATATCATCGTTGTCAGTATGTTATTGCTAAAATTATTTCTGAAGCAATCGTTCTTCAGAAACAATTTTTCAAACTCCTTATAGTTGCTTTGTTATGCATTTGGCGATACGTCTCGGGCCTCTTCTTGTTGTTGCTCTTGTTCTTGTCTAGATTCAGAACGCATCGGCGGTGCAAAGGTTTGAGACGTAATACATTCATTTATCTATAGCGAAGTTGTGAAGACTGACGATGTACATTCGTATTCCATGCTCGGCGAAAGAATATGAAAATTTGGATCGATGGCATCAATCTCCATCTGTTCAGGCTCAATTTGTACAGTTGAAATGGAAGGTTATACCTCTAGAGTCGAACTTGGGTGAAACACATCCTGGCGCGTGGACTTTTGACGCTCCTTACATTCTCGTGACCTTTCGGTTGATGACTTAACAGGCCTTTTAGGATTCCTATCGTTCACCTCTAGCTGTTTCTTCAACTTTCGTCGGTTCTTGTAGTAATTTCCCCAGGATTTTTGCAGCATTTCTAAATTTTCGTCACCAAATATTTTTTTTATCTAAAAAATAAATAAATTTTAAATCCACTTTATTTCGGTTTATCACATACTTCCGTTAGCTCTGACCGTCAGCTACGGAATGTGGGGCTGAGGTCATTGCTATCATTATCTATTCACTAGTTATCAACCTTAAAACGTCGTGCGGTGAAACAAAATCACCGGAAATTTAGTTTAAATTTCTAACGCTGCTGTGTGGGAGAGTTAAGAGACGGAGAGTTGAGATTTGTTTTATTATAAATGGGACTTTATGAACTATCTAATGATGTATTATTTATTACTCTACGGTTATTAGTTTCGAAGATATAAGCATTCAAGGTGTGACATGTTTTCTTCGCATCCGTGATTCCGAGGTTACCCCCTACCAACGATCAGAAAGACGTATTTCGACGTCAAAAACAAAGCACTCCGAGAAAGTCGTTCGATCCTGATGAAACTCCGCATGCAAGTATCTCAGGGATAAATATGCAAATGATTAAAAAATAACGGCCAATTACGAAATAGAGGCCCGCCATAGCGCATGGGAACTGCTCATCAAGTGCAAAGCTCGTACGCACGGACGAGCTTTGCTCTTGATGAGTTGTAACAGCGAATTGCTGTTGCGTTAACTTCCACGGAATGTGAGGATGCGTCTACGTCGGATCCGTGCACAATGCGAACAGTTGAGTCACAGTACGAACAGTTGGGACATGATGAGACGCCACCTGCGTCCATCCCGGAATGCTATACCTCAGGACAGTCTGTCATGTGTGACGTATATTCTAAATTAACTTTCCTTTTTAGTTTCTTTCCCTATGTAAATCTTAAGTTTATTCTCAGTAATTCTTCACTCTTAACGTGATATCTTTTCTCTCAAACGAATACTGTTGGCAACACAATTGAAATTGAATGAATGCCTGTTTTGATAAGAACGAGAGATAAAAGAACGACAAAACTGTTGCTGGAGCGCGTTGTAAGGAGAGCGATTATTGAGAGCGTTGAAAGAGTGCGTTGTAAAGCGAGCGTTGTGTTAAGAGCTGTGAAGCTGTGTTTAAATATTGATATCGTTCTGTTATGGACGTGCTACAACCTTGAATAAAGCATCTTTTCCGTAAGTTTGACTTCTGTTGTTTACATGTTTCGTCTGACCGTTAAGGTTTCTTTCATTTAGGAACTATTTCTTAGTATGTTGATGTTTTAAATTAACGTAGAAGTACGAAAAGACTTCTACGTCATACATGCTATACTTCAGGATAGTATACGCGAACGGTATGCGTCTATGCCATGCCGAGTAACCGCTTCTATCCGAGCCAGAAGTGGCGCTACAAAGCACTGACTTGTCCCACTCGTGTAACTGTTTTGTATGAATAAATAGCCCAACTGCTCTGGAATTGCAATCGTTTCCTTTCCTGATGCATGTACATTGCACATACCAATTTTTATCTTGATTGGATTCTTGATTGGATGATTCCTTCTAGGTGCTTTTTTTTTTTTTTTTTTGCGAAGACTATGTAATCAACCGATAGGAATCATCGATGCCAAGTTGTTTGCATGTTGAACACACCCAAGTTTAAAAGAATCTACCGATGACTTTTGCTCTCTTTAGCAATGTTGGGAGTTTTCAGCATTGGTGATTCTATAGAATTAATTGTAGGTTTTGTACAAGTGCTTCGTTTCGTACTGACACTTATTCTCAGTATTGCAATGATAATATGACACTTTAGCAAAACTGCGCAGCACCGTTGCCCTGTTTAGGCCTGACCGGTTGTTCCCTCCATCGTTATTACTTTCCAACATGAATTCAAATGTAGCAATGTTAAGTATATTTCACACTGCGCCAAAATTTTTTTAGAATCGTTGCTAACTTGGGCCAGAGTAGTGCACTGGATCTTCAGTGAAACGATTGCCATGAAGCTGAAGTGGGGTACACAGAATACACTGAAGAGCAATTGAATTAGAGACAGCTGGCGTTATGCAAATGTGGCGCTGTGGGCGGTCCTGTAAACGGAAACGACATGACGTAAGCAGCGATCCGACAATATAAGGAGTGATGCGACGGGAATCAGTAAGAGTCGGACGCAGTATGGGTAAGACGAAGGATCTAAGCGCATTTGACCGTGGGCAAATTGTCGGGGCCCGACGAATGGGTCACTCCATCTCGGAAGTCGTGCAGGCACTGAGATTTTCACGAGCCACTGTGTCACGGGTGCACCGTGAGTACATCGAACCTGGTAAAACTATCCATGCAAGGACCAACTGCCGTGGACAACAGCGTGTGGATGAGCGGGGTCATCGTCGGCTAGCTCGCATTGTAACAGCGGATAGACGGGCCACAATGCAAGAAATCACTCGGTAATTTAACGCTGGTGCACAAAAACGTGTAAGCAGCTACACCATCCAGAACCATCTCTTCGCTATGGGGTACAGCCATCGTCCCACGAGGGTACTGCTGCTGACTGCACATCACAGGGTGCAAAGATTAGCATGGGCGTGGGAACATCGCCACTGGACCCTAGACATGTGGAAAAATGTTGCCTGGACTGATGAGTCAAGATTCATGTTGGTACATGCGGATAGCAGGATACGAGTACGGCGCAAACCACATGAAGCGATGGATCCTTCTTGCCAGCAGGGTACTCCTCAAGCTGGTGGGGGTGGCATTATCGCCTGGAGACTGTTTACGTGGATTGAAATGGGACCCCTGGTACGTGTGACATCGTCCCTCACAGGTCAAAGTTACCGGGATATCCTGGATGACCATTTGCTCCCGTTTGTGCGTCTTCAACATCCCACTGGGGACCTCATCCTGCAACAAGACAATGCACCGTGCCATTGCTCCCGAATTTTATCCGACAGGTTGGATGAACACTCCACCGAGGTGACCTCGCTTCCTTGGCCAGCTAGATCACCTGACCTCAATCCCACCGAGCAAATCTGGAATGCCATCGAGAGAGATGGTCGTGGCTCTGATCCCCCTCCATCAATTCTTCGTGAACTGTGGGAGTTTGTTCAGTAGTCGTGGATCCGTATGGCTTCCCAACGCTTCCGGTGTCTTGTCGAGTCCATGCCGAGACGAATCGCCGCCGTCATCGGGGCGAAAGTTGGTGCTACACTTTACTTGATAGGTATCTCTAATTCAATTGCTCTTCAGTGTACATAAACAAGAGAGATAACAGTTAAGCTGAAGAGTAGTAACTACGCGGAAGGCAGAAACGATAGACACGAAGCTGAAGAAGATTGCTTTCGAGGAACACATATACGATATCTGTGAAGCTAAAGAAGAGTACGCTGAACAAATATACGATAACCATTAAACTGAAGAAGAGTTCACGGAACATGGATATGATAGTCGTGTAGCTGAAGAGCAGTACATGGAAGACAAAAGGTGTAGCCGTGAAGCTGAAGAGGAATGCATGTTAGGCAGAAAGGATACCTGTGAGATTCAAAAGAAGTGCACGAGAAGCAGAAAAGATAGCTGTGAGATTGAAGAGAAATGCACGAAAGGCAGGAAGGTTGGAAGGATAGCTGTGAAGATGAAGAGAAGTACATGAAAGGCAGAAATGTTGGCTGTGAGGCTGAAGAGAAGTGCACGAAAGGCAGAAAGGATAGGTGTGAGGCTGAAGAGAAGTGCATGAAAAACAGAAAGGATATCTGTGAGGACCGCTCCTGTGGCACAGTAGTCTAAGCGCTGGCTCATGATCATTCGGCCGAGAAGGGTCCGGGTTCGAATCCAGTGAGGCACCCCCCCCCACCCCCCAAAGCTGTGAGGCTGAAGAGAAGTATGAAGAGGAGTACATAGGAGGCAGAATCAATAGCTGTGAAGCTGAAGAGGAGTACATGGTGTTCCGTGTACCCAGGAATGATAGCTATGAAACTGAGGAGTACGTGAATCACAGGTACAATTGCCACGAAGCTATAGAGGAACACACGGAACACAGAACAGTGTTGCGTAGCTCTGAGAAAAATCGAATTATCCTGTTTAGTGTTAGCACTAGAGACTTCACTGGCCATAATTTCAAAAGCCCGGTTTTCCCCATACCCGAACTTTTAAGGAACACACTGAATCCGAAATAAAAATCCCACAATACATACACATGTGTATATACAAATATTATGTACGAGTGTGCCCTTTTTTCAGCCATAATTTGGAAAATGCAGGCTATTTTTGCTAAGCACGTTGCTGTATGTACAGTGTTTTACATATAAATATTCTGTATTTAATTTTTTGAAGTAAAATTTAACAAATAATTGGAGCCCTACTTTGGTTTTTATATAGGTTATATCTCTCAAGACTGGCTTTCCTGTAGTAAATTTCTCTTTTTATTTAAGCTGTTACACTGACTGCGTTGCTTTTCATATACACTGGCGTGTAAAAATTAAGGACGAGACGGTTTTTGGAATGCAACGCCGTGCAGAAGTGCTCCACATCGACTCAAATCATACCATATGGTCCCCAAGATGTAAGAATATGAGCAAAACCGTCCAAACAAGGAATCCAAAGCATACAAAGGCACTTTATTAAAAGGTAGCTTCGAGCACAACTGAACTGAAGACAGAAACGTCCATGTGACAGGCGGCTGCCAATAAAAATCCAGTCTTTAGAAAGGGATATGATCACCCCTGACTGCGTTGCAGGATTTACAACGTCTGTCCATGCTGAGGACGAGGTTGTCAAGGAGCTGTTGAGGTATCGCGACCCATTCCTCTTGTAGCGCCAATCGCAGCTGCGGAATCGTTGCTGGCGGCTGGTGACGTGTTGCCAAGCGTCTCCCGAGAAGGTCCCACACGTGTTCGATTGGATTTAGGTCCGGGGACCTTTGCGGGCCAATCCATGAGTTGAATATCTTCACTCTCCAACAGCTCTGCGACAGCCACTATACGATGAGGTGTAGCGTTTTCGTCCATGAAGAGGAACTCAGGACCCACAGCACCTATAAACAGACGCACGTGAGGCAGGAGAACCTGGTTACAATAGCGGACACCAGTGACTGAACCTCCTTGGAAGATGTGGAAGTCAGTACGGCTACCAAGCATGATACCGCCCCAAACGAGAACTCCGACTTCCAAACCGGTCCCTTTCGATGATGTTGGAGGTGTGATTGCGTGTTCCCTGCTCTCTCCAGATGTGTATACGCCCAGAATCGCTCGTCAGACTAAATCGGCTCACATCCGTAAAGAGAACTCGAACCCATTGCTGATGTGTCCAGTTCTTTAGTTCCTGGCACCACAGAAACCGCAGTCTCCGATGAGCAGGTGTTAATGGCACACACCCTACTGGTCGTCGTGCAAATAGACTACCTTTGTGCAGCCTCCTGGCCACGGTAAAACGCGATAACGGACGTCCAGTTGTCTGTTGCATGTGCCTTGCGATTTTTACCGCTGTCTACGGTCTGTCTCTTCTCACCTGTAGGACAATACACCGGTCGTCCACTGCCGTGGTTGCTCGTGGACGACCACTGCTAAACTCTCGGACAGCTGTTCCTGTCGTTTGAAATGCTCTCCAAGCTCGTGAAACGATGCTGTGAGCGATCGCGAACTCCTCGGCCACACTAGTCACACTTCGACCTTCTTCCAACTTGCCAATGACGCGACCTCGGGTAAAATCATCCAGATGTCGTCTACTGGATTGCTTGTTGGCCGTATCACAAGGTGGCATCAGCTCGACGTCGTTCAAACCGATGTTAGCTTTCACCGAATCGCTGAGCGTACACCGCCCGTGTGCTTTATACCCTTCCGGCACTCCCACCCTCCTCCCCGTCATTCTGCATATATGCGCATGCCGTACCGTACCGGACTCTAGTCTATCTCCTGAGTGGTCTTTCGGTCCGTTCTGCCTGCTCGTTCCGCTGCTATGCTAATTTCTCCTCTTCGTCCTGAATTTTTGCACCCCAGTGTATAAAACATCCAAGTAATGGCAGTCAAGTGTTTAAGAAGTGTACACGTGAGGGCTAATTTTGCAAGTGCAGTGCATTTTTATTTTATGCCTGTTAGATAGCCATGATGCTTATGACTTCTTTAATTTTCAGAAACATTCAGTGTGTGGAACGACCTTCTTGTCTCCGTTTCCCGTTGGCGTCGTCAAAAGTGAACGAAAGCCGAAATGAACATCGTTTTCTACAGGTGTTGGCATTGAAAAATTGCTTTGTAATGCTCAGTAATGTGATTTTATTGTTCAAATATTAAGCTCAATAAATATTCTAATGACATTACGATTGTTTATAAAGTGTACGTCCATTGTCTTCTTTTAATACACTGCCGGACAATTGCTAAGGACGGATGACAATAGCAACGATAGCAACCATAAAATGGAAGGCAGGAAAATGTGGAAATTAGCATAAGTGCGGGATACAGTAAGACGTGTTGTGCGTATGCAAATTTTGGATTGCCGAACTTGTTCGTGACGTCACAGCGCTGATAAGAGATATAAAGGATTTGACGCGTATTGACCGTTGTTGTTCAAACGCAAAGTTGAAAGGGAAAGAATCAATTGACGAACTTGCAATTTTCAGTATGTCTTCCCGACATCACCCAGATGATTTTACGCGTGGCCGTATTATTGGCAAGATTGAAGAAGGGCGAAAAATAACAGATGTTGCCAGGGAGTTCGACGTCAGCCACAGTGTTGTTTCAAGGCTTTGGAAATCATTTCAAACAAATGGAGAGTGTAGCAAACGTCACGGGGGAGGTCGTTTTCGCAGTACGACACCTGCAGAAGATCGGTACATAGTGCTATCAACAAAAAGACACCGGCGCAGCACAGCTAGTGAGGTAGCAAATCAGTTTATGGCTGCTACTGGCAAGCGGATCTCCCGAAAAACTGTCGCCAGACGTTTGCATGAAGGAGGACTATACGCCCGCCGTCCTGTTGTGTGCATCCCATTGTCCAGACGTCACCGTACCGCCCGTTTGCAATGGTGCCATCAACATCGCAATTGCACTGATAACGACTGGTCTGCTGTCCTCTTCTCAGATGAGAGTAGATACAGTCTATCGTCTGATTGTCGACGACAACTGATCTGGCGTGAAAGTGGTACTGCATATTGTCCAGCAAACATACAGGATATCCGACATGTAGTGTCATGGTATGGGCTGGCATCATGATCAATGGCCGTACGTCCCTCTATGTGCTTCCAACTGGGACTATGACTGGCCAACGATACATTAACGATGTTCTGCTACCTCATGTTCGCATGTTCCGTGGTGCTGTCGGTGATAGATTCATTTTCATGGACGACAACGCAACATGTCATCGAACAGTCGCTGTCCAGGAGTGTCTTGAGAGCGAGGATATTCAACGCCTCGTATGGCCAGCACGTTCTCCAGATCTGAATCCCATTGAAAATGTGTGGGATGCTTTGGGGAGGAGTCTTGCTGGTCGCCAATGCCCTCCAATAAACAAGGACACCCTCATCCGTGCACTGACAGAGGAATGGGATAAATTACCCCAACAGCTGCTTGATAATGTTGTGCAAAGCATGACACGACGTGTGGAATCTTGCATCGCCCTCCATGGTGGCCATATCCCGTATTGACATCTTACGCCGGAGGACGGTAATTGCATTTTTTTCACGTTTACGTATTCTGCACAAAATGGCCTGTTTGTCCCTTGAACACGTTCCAAAGCCTTCTGGATTTCAGAGCACAATAAATTGTCTTTCTTGTAATGTCCTGGCATTCTGACATTATTTTATTTCACTTGGCATCCAACCACACTTACTTTTTTATGCGCTATATAGCCGTTTATGATGCGTCCTTAGCAATTGTCCAGCAGTGTATGAAAAATAAAAATATCTATTTAGTAGATTCCGGTTAATTGGGACACATCGGGGACTAGAACACTGGCCCAATTAAGTGGTTGCCTCAATTATGCAATGCTTTATCCCAAAAATCTAATATCGAATGTTCAAAAATTGTCCGAAATAAACGGCTGTCCCGATAAACCGATGGCCCAGATAACCGGAATATATACGTCCTTTACAAATTTTTTTATAAATTCTAGAATTAGACAAAATGCAATTGGAAAGGGGTATATGAGAGGCCGACATCATATTACCCAAGCTCTTCAATGCCACATTGCAAAAAGCCTGTTAATCACTGAACTATGACGACAAAAGGATAAAGTTAATAGAGATCATTTAGCCCGCTATAGTTTTGCTGATTATCTACTCATTTTTATAAGTACCCCCTTCGGAACTACAGAGTATGACCCAGAAACTTGAGAGTAAAGAAGTGGGATTAAAAATGAATCTACAGAAACCAAAACTGACTTACAATGATTTTGCAAGAAGTAGGATTTCTAGAAATTCTTCAACGATTTAGAGATGTCACCAAATTATTTTCCAAATCCTTAGTAATCACAGAAAATATAAATTCTCAAGAGCTCTAGCTCTTATTCTTCCCATCTTAATATGATCCCTTCCTACATTCTCCTCTAACAGTGTTATAGACTCCAACTTTAGAATTTTAGGGTTCCTTATTTTATCTATTAAGAGTTTACACCATCCTCCTAATTGGATGATCCACTAATTCCAAATACTGTTATCTCAGAGCTATCCGAAGAGTAGCCCAAGTAATTTTATACGAAGTGGCTCTCTTTTTCATTGTTCTTACCAACGGCATTTTACACAAATCGTACTCTCTCCTCTTTCTTTCATCTTCTCAAATCCTGCTTCCTCTTATTATCCCCCTCTCTCTAACCACTTGCATCTGACTAGTAACTTGTGTAGCAGAGACTAACCGCTCTCCCTTTGACTTCGCAGAAACTATATATTTTTTTTCTGATTGGAGGTGTAACGACCACCGTGAGCAACTCAATGCTCTATAAGCAGTCGCCCGTCCCTAATTTAGGGTCACTGGTTCCAGGGGAGGGAGAGAGCCAGTGCCGTAAGACAAACACAACATCCATACCTCACCGGGATTCGAACACGGGCCCTTCACGGACGAATGATCAGAAGCCATCGCTTAGACCACTGCGTCACCGGGGCGGCGACTCAGAACCAATCTCTGAATTTAATGTAGAATATATGGAAGGATGGTTTGGCTTAATTTTTCTCTCCGGGTATCTAAGAATAATTACTCTAAGAATTATTAATGTGATTCTCTATTGAGAGCACTTAAACGTCTTCTCCTCTTGAGTACTTATTTGTATAACCTCATCAGCTTTCCTATAAGTCCGAGGAACCCTTTCTCGGACTCATAACCTGACGAACGTATTGTGTACTGCATTATTCATTCAAAGGTTAAATTTCATTCTTACATGAAAATACAGTATAATTCAGTTAATTGGACCACATCGGGTCAAGAATATTTTGGCACAATAAAGCGGCTGTTCCAAATATACGAAGTTGTATCCCAAAAAGCTAATATGGGATGTTGTCCCGTATAATCGGCTGTCCCTATTAACCGTTGGTCCAATTAACCGGAATCTTATATATAAAACACAAAACGTCTGTTTGTCTGAAGCAGCAAAAACTCTCGAACGCCGAACTATGGCATCGTGAAATTTGCATAGCTTATTAATTCTGGAATTTCTAGGTCAACGCAACTGTTTTAAGATCTCTAGGTTGTTCCATTCGCGAGTTATGAATTAATTAATAAGCTAATCAATAAAGTCAGCGACGTTTGCTACGTCATCGTTATCCTGGTAAAAATCTGAAAGCACGTGACTGCATTCATCGCGGCGGCACATGCACAGGTGTTTCTATTCTTTGAGAACTGTGCATAAAAAAATGCAAAAAATGAACTTTGCGAAATCTTAACGAAACGGGCTGAAATTTTTATCAACACCATGAATTGGTAATAAGAGGTGTCTCAAAATTTCACCGGAATCCGGTCAAAACTTTTTAAAATAGGCATGTAATTTTTAATTCATCGGCAAACAGAAATACACTATCTACCAACAAGTAATTGGACACACCTGCAATCGACGATAACTGCGGTCCTGATACACGTCACGGCCGCCGCCGTTAAATATCGTGTGGGAAGCAACAACGCAGCCAGTCGCATGCAAGATGCCACGCAGTTGGGAGCTCTCTGATTACGAGAAAGGTGTAATCGTAGGGTATCACAGAAATGGCCGATCCATACGTGACATATCCAGCAAGTTGAAGTACCCAAAATCGACAGTGGCCTACGTGATTGGCAAGTGGAAGATGAGAGGTGACTGTCGGAATGTGCCCCGACCCGGCAGACCCACAAAACTGGGAGTTAGAGACCGACGGGTGCTGGCCAGAGAAATTCGGAAGAACCGCACCAAATCGATGGGCCACATCCGCGAGGAGTTTCAACAGGCATCCGGTAGTGTTCTTTCGATAAATACCACCCGTAAGGAAGCCTATCTACTCGGTTATCATGGACGTGCTGCCGCCCACAAGTCTTTGATCACCAAGTCCAATAGCGCTGCTCGACTAACGTGGTGCAAAGAATGTCGACAGTGGACCGTTGAACCGTGGAAACAGGTTCTCTGGAGTGACGAATCATAGTTCACTTTCTACCGTTCGGATTGCAGGGTCTGGGTTTGGCGTCTGCCTGGAGAACGCTTCCTGCCGGAATGTATTGTGCCAACTGTGAAGTTCGGCGGCGGTGGAATTATGCTATGGGGGTGTTTCTCCTGGTATGACACGGGACCCTTTGTCGCAATTCCTGGTAGACTCAACGCCGAGACCTGCGGCACCATTTTGGATGACCATGCGCTTCCTACGTTGTATTAGTTTTACGGAGTGGACCCATGTTACTTTCAGGATGACAATGCCACCTGTCGTGTTGCGAGGTTCACCATAGCTTGGTATGGTGACAAAGGAGTTAATCGAATGGACTGGCTTGCGCAGAGCCCGGACTTTAACCCTATCGAACACCTCTGGGACGAGTTGGAGCGTCCACTTAAGGGGTGCCCCTACCGTCCGAAATCGGTGAAGGAACTGATAAGTCTTCTCCAAGCCGAGTGGAAGAAAATACCGCTAGCCGTCGTACAACGCCTGGTTGAGAGTATGCCGCGGAGGGTCGCAGCTGTCGCCGCTCGTGGAGGCTCCACCAACTACTGAAGGTGAATAAACTTCGTTTTCTTTTGCTATCACAGGTGTCCAATTACTTGTTGATAGATAGTGTATATGTACAGAAACGGTTAATAAAATTTTGACGGCTAATTTAAAAAGTTAGTTACCGATCCAGGCAAAATTTGGAGGTCATGTTCCTATTAACGTTTATGGGGTTCATTAAAATTTCAGCCAGTTTCATAAAATATTCGCAAAGATAAGTTTCTTACTTTTTTATCCCAGAGATTTGCCCCTCAAAGACGTTTGAAACTGAAACCATGTGATGCATTTGATCGTCGATAACAGATTGTTAACGAATTTTGTTCAGTCAGTGTTCTAATGCTGTGTCTCCTGGACGCGTGTTAAATAATTCGTAACGCT
The DNA here is from genome assembly GCA_039090855.1 of Macrothele yani. Lineage (NCBI taxonomy): Eukaryota > Metazoa > Arthropoda > Arachnida > Araneae > Macrothelidae > Macrothele > Macrothele yani. Next base: position 41,311,380 of record CM077024.1, on the reverse strand, counting down.
TTTGGTCCGTTTGATTCTACAGATTCCATACATTCTGTACCGGGCAAAGCCGGGTAGTAAAGCTAGCCTACATCAAATAAAAGAACTCGTTACGAAAATAACTGAGAAAAAAATTAATCTGGATAAAAACGGCCACTGTGAGGAGCTCAGTGAGCTATAATAATCAGTAGCCGTCCTTTACCATTTGAGCCCATGTGCCTTAGCCAAATGGTGCCCAAAACTATAAGCGCTCCCCAAATTAGAAATGATCACATAGTGGCCGTGTGTCACGAAAGTTAAGGCAAAACATTTTCTTTCCTCCTCTCATCTCAGTAGTACCGAATATAAACTTGTCAAAGGTGATAAGTGCTCCCTTCTAGTCCTTTAGTATCTGATCCATGACCCTAGGCTTCCTGGGGGAAGGGCTGGTCCCACTGGCACAGACAGCATGCCATTAGGTAGAAACAAGTGGTTTAGTTATCTCTTCTCTCGTTTCTCATATCCTTCGCCATTGTCATAGTCATTTAACAGGTAATTAGTAAGAATGGATTAGTGTCAATCACCTATCTAAATAACCCCTTTGAATAACAAAGCTAAAGAGATAGCAACGCTTTCTGAATCGCAGATTCACTAGTTACAGCCGCGTTCAACCAAGGCCATCTAAATAATACAAGGCCATGACATTAGAGAGATGACGTCACACGAAAACCAAAGTTTCTGATTGTTTTTTAACGCTGTCGGGTATGACGTCAACACGTCACCAACGTATCAGGCCGTGTAATATGAGTGTGACGTCACAAACGGTTGGAAATCATCTGTCTATTGTCATGGCCTTGATCATTTTACACTCGAAGCAATGCTAATCTGACTATGCAGTTTAAGTTACGGAGTGTATACTTCCACCGCATAATATACACTGCTGGCAACCCAAAATGCAACATCAAGAAGGAAGCATCCGATTTGCCTGAAAATCGCAGCATGCGTCGCCCGGGAGAGGACATGCAAACGATTAGCATTGCAGGGCATATGCAAATCATGTGCACCCGGCACGCCACCGAGAAGCACTATAAGAAGGGTGCACAGAAGGCGTGGTGTAGGTAGTGGAAGTGTGTTGTGCTGCCGGACCTGTGTGTGGGAAGCTTCCTGATGCCTCATCGCAGAATACGGCAGTTATTCTAGGACGTTTCGGAGTTCGACAGAGGACGAATAGTGGCTTATCGCGACAGCGGTTTATCGTACCGAGACATCGGCACCCGTGTGGGACGACATCCAGCCACAGTGAGGCGAGTATGTATTCGGTGGGTGCAAGAGGGACGAACTGACCGACGTGAGCGATTGCCGCTGCCCCGGCACACCACCGAACGAGAGGACCGGCATGCTGAGCGGCGGGCATTGGCGGCTAGCACCGCCACATCACGAACGTTAGCGCAGGAATTAGGGTGTGTGGCGCAACAACCTGTGCCAGCACGTACCGTTCGACGTCGTCTGCAGGAGCGGGAACTCATCGCACGGCACCCATTGCTCCGATTACCATTGACGTTACGCCACCGGCGAGTGCGGTGGCAGTGGGCAGTCGAACGCCGCGCCTCGATTAAGGAATGGCACGATATTGTCTTCTGCGACGAATCCTGCTTCTGCCTGCAACACCACGATGGTCGGATCCGCGTGTGGCGGCACCGCGGCGAGAGACTGTATGACGCCTGCATTATGCATCGCCATACCGGTCCGTCTCCTGGCGTTATGGTTTGGGGCGCAATTGAATATAACACCCGCACCCCTCTGGTACGCATCGCCAGTACACTCAACAGCCACCGCACCATCTCCGACGTTTTGGAGCCTGTAGTCCTCCCTTACCTACAGGACCTGCCAGTGTCCACGTTTCAATAGGACAACGTGCGCCCGCACGTGGCACGCATCGTGCAACAATTCTTCACGGCCCACCAGGTGTCACTGCTGCCGTGGCCTGCCTGTTCTCCCGATATGTTGCCTATCGAACACGTCTGGTCGCTGATCGGCAACCACTAACCGCGACTACGCCTGATGAACCTTGGCAACGTGTGGAAGCAGCCTGGACCGACATACCCCAAGCCCACATCCAAAGCCTCTTTCGTTCGATGCCCGGCGGGTAGCGGTCGTTATTGCCAGCCATGGGGGCCACACGAACTATTGATGTCTGCGTGTTCCGCAAGTCGCACTGGCCTGTAAGCTCAATCGTTTTATCTTTGTATCTCTTGTTATGTGTCCAGTAAATCTGGCTTTGCTATCTCGTGTCCTTTTTTGTGTTGCATTTTGGGTGGCCAGCAGTGTAGTTCCAGTTGAAAAGCCGTTGTTAGAGTTTGAATCGAGACCTAAAAAGGACATGAAGATATACATGTAGATGTTCTAAATGTTGTACGTACGTACATTAAAAAAAATGAAGATCCCAGTTTGGGTCGCGTTTCTAAAAAACACAAATATTCGTATTTTGGTGGCACCATTGTCACTTCTGTTTTGCTTCAGAGAGGCTATACAGTAAACACGAGGATACTTACTGCGACTGGGAGGGCAGAATTGTTAGCCGGAGGCGATGAGCTAATGGCTTGGTGGTCGTTGTAATGAGCTTACTCCTTTTTTCGTGGTTGCCGTTTTAAAATACTCACTCAGGAATTATTTGTCTGGTGGTCGGCAAGGTTGTGAAGCTGTGGGGGTAGAGGGGGACATCGTGATGAAACGCGGGAAGTTTCCTTTTGTCTCGCCTTCAGTCACTCTTAGGGGCAAGGGTCCGCGACGCATGGTACTTCATCAGTGCGCGGAGATTTCGTGTCGATGAATTAATTTCACCACCTTAACAGTGGAATTAGGTTAGCTTTCCCCGAGTACAGTTGACCTTGGTTCAGCCCACTTCTTACATATGCAAATACACTATATTGACAAAATTCACCGCTGACACCTAGAAGAGAAACACAACATAGCATTTATTAACATACATTAGTACCTTAATGCATGCACTGACCCTTCGAGACAGGCTTTCGACAAAGTTTTGGAACACAACGATAGGTATGAGCTTCCATTCAGTACATAATGCTGCCGCTAACTGTTGCTTAGTAGTAGGCCCTGGTTCCAAACTTCTTATGCGGCGCCCTAATTTATCCCATAGGTGCTCTATAGGATTAAGATCTGGGTTTTGTGCTGGCCAGTCCTCACACGATACGGAATTATCGTCAAACCACGCCGTAACAGTCCTTGCTTTATGACTCGGTGCATTATCCTGTTGGTAACAACAAGGCTCGTTTCCATAGTATATTGCCACGGAGTTGGTAGGGTATAATTGTCTAGAATATCGAGGTAAACGTGCTGGTTAACAGGTTTGCCCACTATAACTAATGGGCCGGGACCATATCACGGAAAACAACCCCACACCAGTACACTGCCGGCTCCAAACTTGACTGTATGGGAACAGTACACTGTGGTAAATAGCTACCGCCATACCCACACACGTCCATCAGACTGATGGATCGTGTATCTGGATTCATCAGTCCATAGGACCAGTTTCCATTGATCACGGTCCACGATAAATGCTCCTTACATCATGCTGAACGACGAGTAGCATTCCGAGTGGAGATGAAAGGCTTATGAGCAGCCGCACAACCACGGTAACCCATGGAATGAAGTTCTTTGCAAATGGTACGTGTACATACCGAAGTCCCAGCATTTTTACTCACCTGTACACTGAGGTCTTGTGTAGTACTCCGTCGATTAGCTGTAACGACTCTCCTGAGGTTTCGATGTCCTCTTTCACTTATTTTCTTTGGTCTGCTGGTACGTTTATCTGCTTCAGGCACGCCATGTGTCTTCCATTTATTCAGTACATCCAAAACAGTTGACTTGGGTATGTTTAAACGCCTCTCGGCTTCTCTTATGGACAATACGCTAATATAAAACCCAACAATCTTTCCTTTCTCAAAGTGAGTTCGCTCTCCCGCCGCGACATTTTCACTCAACCTCACTGCGCGATATGATCGCGGTCAACTGAAGACATATTTTTATACGGTTTGCAGCTGTACCGCGCATCTTAACAACGCAGCGGATCAGTTCTTTTGCTTTTGAAGGGGTGTCCGGTAATTTTTGTCAATATAGTGTATTGTAGCTTAAAGGTTTTTTGTACTTCTTCGCTGTTTTAGCACATCAATACACTAGGAAATTGTTCCTAAATGAAAGAAAACCTTAACGGCCAGACGAAACAACAGAAGTCAACTTACGGAAAAGCTTTATTCAGGCTGTATAGTAGCACTTCCATAACTGAACGATAACATCACAATGTACTCCACACACCACACATGATCACAACACTCCTTTCAATAATCAGTTTACAATCCAACGCTCTTAATAATCGCTCTCTTACACTCTTCGTTCTGATACAACGCTCTTAAGCAATCGATCAGTCGTCGTTTTTATCTCTTGCTCTTATCAAGATCAGGCATACGTCACGTGCATTCAACCTCAATTGTGTTGCCAAACGTATTTGTTTGAAGGAAAAGATATTTCGTTAAGCGTGAAGAATACTGAGAATAAACTCAAGATTTACATAGGGAAAGAAACTAAAAAAGGAAAGTTAATCTAGAATATACGTCATAGTATATTCGTTCGAGCTGATTTCAGCGCATTTTATTAATCCCGAGATAATTCGTTCCAGCCGGTTCAATTGTTAGTTTTGGGCTACTGGTTTGAGGGAAAGAAGAGGGCACGTGTGGTAAGACAAAACAACATCCATGCCTATGAACCCGAACGCATCTCGGACGAATGGTCAAAAGAACAGGCATTACGTATGAAGTTTTGTATTTAAAACACATATCAAATTTGCAAGACCTGCCACTAAGTTCACGAAAGTTTGGCATTCTTTTCTTCCACACTGAGTATTGCCAAAAAGACTCATGAGATTCCTTAACCTTAAAAAAATTATATTTAGGAAAATTATGTAGGAAATGTTTTCCAACATTTTTTTAAATTAATCTTACGGTATATTCGGTGAATTTTTAAGCATTTGCTTCACCTGGGTTTTTGTCACTATGTCACAGAGATTCTTTTTTTAATTTTGAATCTGGGCGTTAAAGAAAAAGCACAAAACAAAACTATATCTGAAAACCAGCAGAATGCTGACTTGTTTTTATCTGCGTGTATGATCAGCCAAATAACATATTATTAACAAGGATTATTCATTCTTTCTTGCTAGAGACAATATGTCTTCATTCATTCGCGAATTCCGTTAAATCTGGAACACCGCTGACATACGAATTACATCAATTCATCTAAGGAAAGCCTAATATTCTTCTTGAAGTGCTATTACTTATGGTTAACGCAATTTGTGCTTTATTTTTTATTCCTCAAGTAATTCACCGTAAAGCATAGCCGAAAAAAATTAAACCCTTTAAGAAAATCTGTAGTGTTACGCCAATTCGAAACGGTGTGGATGCACAGGTACAGGTGTCATGGAGATTTGGTCTTCTGACAGGTTTTCTTCAAGGACAGAAACTGATCGATTCTATAATGCAGATGGACCACTGCGAGCTACTAAGAGCACCTGGTTAGGGAATTGGATGAAAAGCGTTGTTGGCTCAAACGAGTTGCCATGGACGCACATCAAACAAAACACATAAAGCTGACAGAAGATTATAAAGGGGGAAGGAATGAAAACCAAGAAAGAGAAAAAAAAAATGGAACAGAAAGAAAAAGAGAAACAGAAAATAGGTATAGAGACAGGAAAAGAAACGATGTTCTGCTCGATTCTAAAGAAATGCGTGCAATTATTTTCTCTGAAACAAGGCTTACTGAGATCCATTTATTCCAACGGAAAGCAAATGCACTTCTTATTCTTTTTATTAATATCTTTTTGTTAATAAATTACAGATGTACAGTCGCTTAAATCTAGACCAAGCTAATTACTTTCGTTGGAGTAAACCTACATAATGTATTCTTACGCTTCAAGCTCGTTCTCTTTAGTATTTCTTTTTTTTTAAATCACCTACAAAAATATTCTTGCTAGGAAAGTTTAATAAAAACTATTGATTAAGTTTGTCTGAGAATTGAAGATTTAACATTATGTATTTATGACATTAGCAAATATACGCAGTCGAGTAACATTATTGTGACCACCTCCTACTTTTGACGTCAACAGCGCGTAGCCAATGAAAGAAGGCACGTGTCGTTAGCTGGCTTGGAGGGTATATAAGGTGTGCTGTAGGCATTCTGAAAACACATTTGGGCCGCGGGTGGCCTAGTGGTCAACGTTCGTTACTGCCACGGAAAGGACCTCAGGTTCGATCCCAGGCAGGTACGAACGCTCGATCCACTAAATATCCGCCGTGCGTCGGATGGGCACGTTAAGCCCTCGGATCCCGGGTACTGGCCCCCGGTAATAAATAAGGGCGTCTTCCTCCCCCTTTCTACTTCGCTTCCGTGTCACTTTCCTGTCGGGCACTCTAGCCCAAATCTCCTAGCTTCCTATTTCTAAGGGTTGTTTAAGACCTGGGATCAGACACTCCCTTCCGAAAAATGATCTACATATGATCTAAAAACACATCGGTCGTTGCTGTCATGGATAAAAGGAGCGATTCATCAGATTTGCAAAAAGGGCCAAGGGTGGGTTCAGTCACGTTTTTTGCTTCATCGAACGGATAGACATTGGCGTATAAAGCGGGCCAAGGGTGGTAGTATTTCTGAAACAGCGCAATTTGTGAGCTGTTCGCGCGCTGCTGTGGTTAAAGTGTATGGTGATTGGAGAATAAGCGACGTGGAAATTGTTGAGTACCACGTGCCATCGATGTGAGAGATGAAACGTCGACTCCGAAGGTGCGTGAGAGCTGATCGACACTCTAAAGTGCAGCAACTCACTGGCCGAATGAACCAGGGGGATACCGGAAGTGTGCCTAAAACGGCATTTCAGCGAACCCTGTCATCACACCTTAATAGCTTAACAGGCCCGCGCACCGAACACCGGAAGCTGCGTGACGTAGGGGAGAGTAGGCTGATGTCCGTGGTGGGTGGTCGAGCATGCATGAGCTTGCTCACTCTGTGTAAGCGTGACTGTCGATGTGCGTGGTTGTTGTTGTCAAATTGTCAACTAAATTTATTTTCATAGAGGAATATTAAAAGTATTCAAATTCCTTACTAATGGGGAGGTTCTCAGAAAATGGATTACAGCAATAAAGCGTGAAAATTTTCAAGTGACCAAGAACTCTAAGGTAAGTGGAAACCTTTTGTTAACCTTATTTTAAACTACTCGTAAAATAAAAATTTTGAACTAGAAAATTTAAATTTGGCTAATTTTATAATCTAATGCATCTCACAGCGGGAAGTCAAAGCACTGAAAAGATTTTTGAAAAATGAAATTTATGTTTGTAATGGAAAGAATAGATTACTTGTGTTGTTATAGTAACCCATAACATGTTTTTGCCAATGTATCAAATAAGTTCAAAGTAAAATATTTATATTTAGGAAGGGATTTTAAACTTTATTATGGACACAGAATAATAAGGGTTGCATGTTTTTGATCCGAAGAGTAATATGTTGATACATTCGTACTTAGTTATTTAAGTGTTTAGGCAGCGCCAGATTAACTTTTTTGGGGTCCCTATTTCTGGGCACAAGTGCTTGTAAAATACTTATATCCTATACGAAATATATGTATGCCATGTACACATCTAACATGCCTATGTCCTTTATATAAATGCTAAGGCCTTGTTGCCATGTGAAATATATCTTTTGTGTTTGCAGACATAGAGAATTGCATTGAATTATCATTTTTAATATTTATTACTAAAGGAACACAAACACTGAATCAAGTACAGACAGCAAAAATTAGATATGAATGAACAAAAACAGAAGTTCACACATAGTTCGGGAGTAAGTTTGCCTTTAAAATGTCCGTTTAAAGATTTTGAAGCATTTTTCTACAAACCAACACATTGAAGAACTCTCGTGTGAGCAGTGTGTATGCTCTATCTGTGGTAGGATGGGAATTTATCAGAACCATTCAATTTCTTAAAAATTAGGTGAAATATATCAGTACTACCTGGGCAAGAAATTATTTACTTGCCCAGGTAGTAAAAGCTGGATGCGCAGGAAAATTTATCTTTTAAGATAACAAACCAGAAACCTAATTTTTTTTAAGTTAAAAGTATGAACTGTTTTAACATGTTTGCAGTTCCATTTTAAGGGTCTGTATTACAAATGTTCAATGCACAAACGTGTGTATATCAATTTTTAAGATGCTGATGCTAAAATTGGTATGAAATGGTACGATGATGAAACTGGTGTTTCGGAAATTTAGTGATTATGCCATGTTCCTTTTGTTAAAGTTTTCTCCCTTTGTCACTAAACATGAGAGGCCAGTTACATCAGAAGCATGTATACTGTTGTTGATTATAAACAAAATTTGGAGCAAAACTAGGTTTCCGATTTCTGGGCGTAGAGCATAACATAATTAAAGATGTGATATTACTCTTTCCTTGGTACTTCGTAACAATAATACAACTTCCATTAATTAACAATGACATGAAACACGACATGTGATGACTGTCTTTTTTCTTGTGTAGTAGGAAATTTTATTACAAACTTTTTTATTTTAAAATTTAGTTATCATGCACAGGCAATTAGATGTTTTATTTACCTGCCCAGACGAACGATTTGCATGCTCTGGGCATCTCGGTCATGGTATTTTTAAGCCTTGGATATTGTTATTTTTAAGAGAAAAAAAAGTACGTGGATCGACATGAATCCACATATTGTGGAAACTATGTTCTAAACAAACAAGATTTTTAAAATACAAGTAGAAATATATACTCGCTTCTTCTTCTTTTTTTTTTTTTTTTTTAAACATTTGCTTAAAATGAGAGATCAACTCTTTATTCATTTATCTAGACTTATCTGTTTCCGGACTTCCTGCACTGTGTCTTCACAAGCTACAGCAATAATATCTGGAACTAATATATCTCATATTATCCGATAACTACTGGAAAGTGTGCTTCCAAACGTGGGGGTGGGTGTCAATTTTTGTATGGGGAAAAACTTCTTCAATCCTTCATAGAATTTATTTTGAAACCAAAATCATAAAAAAATAAAAAAAAACAATCTTTTTCAATAGCAATGACAAAACATTTGTGCAAAATTTTATACCATTGCTTTTTATAGTTTCTGAGAAAATGGTACATCAAGTTAGTCAATTTATAATGAAACATGTACATCTTTTAAAATACATCCTATAGTACCAAAACAATCGCTTAGATTTATTCAGTACAATAACTGCATGTGCATTTGTCAGGTTATCAAAAAATATAATAATTATCTGAAAAAACACTTTAAGAAATTATTGGAATAAATTTCAGATTTTCTTAGAAACGTGTCTTTGAAATTCTTCAAGGAACAGCTAACGGACACATAATCAAATTGTGTTTGTGATACACAAAGAACTACACAACCATAATTATTTGTACATTGGCAGTTTTCCTGAATACTTCTTGAAAATCAAATTTCAGGAAATTTCTGCCAATAAGTTACTTGTATTTTTCCAGATAAAAAGAAATGCTTATATTGTGGATTCAAATAGTTTTGCTTAATGCTACTAATATACTTAATACAGATTTGTTGAACTTTGACAAAGTAACTTTTTTGAAATAGTGCTCTGGAAGACAAAAATTATAAACTTTATATTTGCTTATCAAAATGAAGTTGTCCAAACACGTAACTAGATGGTACTAAAATTAGGAAAACTTGTTATGTCATTATTGTACGTTTAATAATGTAACAATTGCATAATTTTCTTGAAATCTTAATTTATTTGATGCAATCAGTGGATCAAGCAGCAATTTACTGTATGTATGTTAAAACGTGTTTTATTGAGCCTTTGGTAATAATTAAAAAACACAGGAAAAAATTCAGTTTTTCTTGACCTTTTTTTATATATTAGTGATCACGGATTGCATATAAAATACATTTTCACTAAAGGAATTATTTCATTACTAAAATTTTTATAGTCATAAGTTTGCAATGAATGAAAAATTTGATTCCTTAAATTAGTCAATCGACATCTTTTGAAACGACAGCGATACTTCGTAATGGACCCTCAAACTAATCTTTCAAGTACAAGAACGATTTGTTCACAAGTACAGGAATCGTTCGGCTAACTATAAAGACATTATAACTTCAAATGAAACTACGACAACAGTTTATAATTTCGATTATAGGAATGGTTTATCACACTTCCAGTGAAATGACAGCGATGCTCTCATTAAGTTGACGAATCTGTGTTGCTTACCCTTTCAAGTCGAAATTATTGCTACGCTAAATTTTACGCTGTAATTTCTTTTTCTTCTGTATTTTAAAAGATTATTAAACAAACTTGTTAACTCTGCAGTTATTTAAAAACTAACACACAAGTTCTTATTTGAATGCAGTGAAACTCTAAAAGAACGCACGACCTGGTTAGTTGGTGTACGTAAAGACGCGTGCGTTCGCACATCGCCGTAATGCTCCTCTCCGCGACTACGGACTACTCTAGTGACGTCACAAATCGGTGCGCGGGCCTGTTAAGCTATTAGGGGGTGATGACCCTGCTGCGTATGGGGCTCCGATGCAGAGAGATGGTCACTGCACCTATGCTAACGAAGGTGCATCGGCAGAAAAGGCTTACATTTGCACGGCGGTATCGAAATTAGACCGCCGCTGATTGGCAAATGATTTCCTTCTCCGATGAGTCACGTTTTCTGCTTCATGGAACGGATAGACGTTGGCGTATAAGGCGAGAAACATAAGAGAACAAACACTCTTTAACCATTGCTGGAAGAACACAAGCTGGTGGGGGCAGCGTTATGGTCTGGGGAATGTTTTCGTGGAATTCCCTGGGTCCACTCATACCTGTGGAAGGCACTATATGGTCCGAATTCGTTATGATTCCATCCTTGCAGACCACGTACACCCATACATGCTGATTGTCTTCCCTGGGGCGGATGGGATCTTCCAGTATGACAATGCGACGTGTCACACAGCTAGAAATGTCCGAGAGTGGTTGTAAGAGCACGATGAAGACTTCAAAGTACTTCGCTGGCCCCCTAATTCCCGAGACTTAAATCCAATTGAGCATCTGTGGGACCACCTCGATCGTGTTGTTCGCTCTATGGATCCTCTACCAGGACCCTCCAGCAGCTGTGAGATGCACTGCATTCAGCATGGCTCCACATACCTGTGAACGACTTCCAGCACCTTATTGAGTCACTCCCAGACCGTTTAGCTGCTGTCCGCGCTGCACACGGCGGTTACTCTGGATATTAGCTGGTGATCACAATAATGTGACTCGACCGTGTATGTAAGCACAAAGACAATAAATTCACATCCTGGGTGGCTAAGGTTTTTAGTACAAAAATTTGCAGAGTCAATACAGTGTCAAACAGAAAGAAATTTGAAACAGAGTAAATTAATTAACAAAAGGTAACGTACTGTTACAAATACTTTTTCAGACCTTTCAGCAAAATTTAACCCTTCAAGCGACCGACGAATCTGAATCAAAAGTTGCGTAAAAATTTTCTGAGCTCCCTAAATAGAAATCTTCGTATAGCAGCCGGGTTTTATGAAAGCTACGGCAAATCAATTCCTTCCTCCCCCCAACCTCTCATCTCAGCAGTACAGACCATAAACCTTTAACCCATGATGAGTAGTGCATTCTATCCCTTTATTCTCTGCGGCATAACCCAAAACATCATGGGAAAGATCAAGTAGCTTTGGCACGGACACCATGCTACTGGACTTGAACTTGCTTGGAGTAGTTTTAGGAATTGAGTATTTGACCCCAGGTCTATAACTACCCTTAGAAATTGGAAGGTAGGAGATTTGAGTAGGCGAACTCAATAGGAAAGAGACTCAGAAGAATTTGAAACAGAAAAGGGGAACAAAACGCCCCAGACATCCATCACAGTACACCAAACCACCACCCAACCCACCCGGGGGAATGAAACACACGAGAGCCAATCCGGACGTCGGAGCAGCAATCAATTACTCACCGTCTTAAGGCCATGCTGAAAAAGAAGGGGATGGTGGTTTGTCAAATATCCACCAAATGTTCGCACCCTGAATCTCCGTCTGATCCAAGGACTCCAGCCCAGGAACAGTGCTCAACAGTGCTGTCGGAGGGGGGGGGGCAATGATCGCTGCCTTAGTTCTAGGGTACCTAAGGATTTCGCTGGGATCGTAGTCAACCGCACTCCTAACTAGTTCATTAAGGTGGGTATCCACTTTCTTGAAGAACTTCTTGGAGAGTCTGGTGGAGAACTCATGTACTTTCTCAACTCCAAGTCTGTTCCTCAGGTTCCGAAGAGGGGTCCAGATGGGAGACATGACCATGCTACTGGGTAGAAAAAAATGACAAACATTTTCTCTCTCCTTTTTAAATTCGTCGCCATTGTTATAGGCCTTTTAGCAAGTAATCAGTCAGAAAGGATTAGTGTCAATCATCCCCCTAAACGGCCACTTTGAATAACAAAGCCAAGGAAAAAGCGATGCCTTCCGATAAGCAGGTTCACTCGTTCCATCAGCGTTTGGTCCACTTCTTTGAATAATATAAAACGAATGTACTCGTCCGAGTTGATTTCAGCCCAGTTTGCTAACCCCGAGTTAATTCGTTCCAGCCGGTTTAAGGGTTAAACTGCACTGAAGTAGCAAATTATTTAAAATACCAAATAGCAATCAGGCACGTGCTATCCTTACTTATGAACATCCAATAGCAGTCAGTCACGTACCATCCTCATTTACATACGTAATTGCGACGTTAAGATGGCTTTGTGAACAGCTCACTGCAAAGGATTCAGACATGTACGAAGCGTTCGCATACTGTAAAAATAATTCTGAAATTCACGAGCCACTTTCCGTGACATTTTTCGTGAATTAACGAGACAGGTTTCTGATACAACTTTTCCCGTGAAATGACGGAAAAAATTCTCAATTTCACAGCTTTTTTCGTACGCCAGAAGAATTCAGAATGTTTTGAAAGCTTTCCGCAATTTCTTTCTTATATTGACGGTAAATTACCGTTTTCAAGAGGCGTTAACGGAAAATTCTGACTTTTCAGTAACCTTTCGGAAATTCATTTCTTATATTAACGAAAAAACTCCGTTCTTATTTTTCCGTATCCATATGACGAAAAATTTCCGGTAATAGGAGAGATTCACGAGAATACTTGGGGATTTGTTAAAGTTCCATAGTCTGTCGAAGTATTTGATTTTGAAATTCTGTAGCGAGATCGGATACTGTGGATAACACAGGATGTCCACAAAGTCTCTTTACAACTTTGCACATGTATTACGGATACACTGTGTGAGATAGACAAATGTGATTGAGCACATACGTAAAATCAAAGACTAAAGTTTTTTCTACTTCATTACAAAAGCTCAATATGCGCACCAGTTGTTGCGCGTAATTAGGATAGAACGGGGGATACGAGAACAAAGAGAGCCGAGAGCAAAAAGAGCAGAAAAAGACTTACAAACTTGGTTCCAAAAATCGAAAGAAAGTTTCAGTAAAGGATTCATGATAATTGCAGGTTTCTTGTACAATGGGAAATTAAATTGAGGAAAAGTTGAAAAGAATGTTAAAATAATTTTTTTTTATATTATCAAAATAATGTTTTAACTCCTATATTTACAGAGGAAATGCCATTCCTTTATCCACAGAGCCTTCAAAGGGTAGAACTCCATCAAGATAATACTGCCTACCAGTCATACATCCAAATCTACCACTCTATATCTTGAAAAAATGAAAAAAAGCGACGGGTATTAAGTCTATACCTTTTGCTCGTATTCCTTCAAAGTCCCCTGATGCATCACAGATGGACTGTAGTGCCTTCGGACTGCTAAAAGATAGCTTACTGAATGCAGACCTAAAACAATGATTGAACTATTACTATTCCGACCAAAAACAATCTTGAACTATTCCAGACCTAAAACAATGATTGAACTATTAGTGGGGAACACTTAACTTAGAAGAAAACTAAAGGTTACGAATTAAGTTAATTGGGCTTTATTTTAATAACACATTTGCACTCTTTCGATGAAAGACTGCACTGTTTCTCTGAGGCTGTGACTGTTATTTGCGCACTACTGGGAGTTCAAATCAGGGTCAAGAGGAATAAAAAATTTAAAAAAGAGCATATTTTCAAGCGAATTGTTCCGATGTTGATACAAGTGCCAAAGTTGACAGACACACTCATTGAAAACCGCACTTTTCATATAAAACATTAGCCATTCGAAAATTCAAAATGTCCGACACATGATAACCGAATACTTCAATGAAATCGTTCTAATATTTAGGCAAGTAATAAACTTTAAAATTGAAAATTACACTTTTCATGTAGACCATTAGGCAATCAAAAATTCAAGATGGCGACCTTTTTCAATATAACTGACACCTTTACGAGGCCGCCCCGTTGGCGCAGTGGCCTAAGCGATGGCTTCTGATCATTCGTCCGATATGTGTCCGATTTCGAATCCCGGTAAGGCATGGATGTTGTGTTTGTCTTACAGCACTGGCTCTCTCCCTTCCCTGGAGTCAGTGGCCCTAAATTAGGGACGTGCGACTGCTTATAGCCCACAGAGTTGCTCACGGTGGTCGTTAAACCCCCAATAAAAAAATCCTCCTTTACGAGGATAGTACTTAATGTTTGAACATGAAGTAATATATTCTTGTTTTATTATTTCCCATGATGTTTTATTATTTTCCTTCACAGTGTCTTTTTATTGTGTTTATTATTTTTCTGTTTATAATGTTAGAAACTTCAATTATGATCTTCGGTTCCAGGTAGTGAAAGAATAAATCCTCGACAGTGAAAGACCTACAATTCAAGAACATGGCAAATTTTTCACCATTACCTTCAACATGGCGAACTGACTGGACTAAATGCTGTTTGTGCCAAAAGGACAAGAACGAACAACAGAAATCACCAGCAACACGTTATAACTGTAAAAATGATGGATACAACATGATTGCAACCGATGTTTCTCTCCTTCTTGCCATACATTATTTACCCATTGTTCTGGATCCTGGAAGACTGGATGAAGGTGGTAGTATAGAAGAAATGCTGAAAATGAACGAAGCCCAGTACTACCAGAGCTGCCGTTTTCTGTTCAACAACACCAAACTTGATCGAGCAAGAAAGAGAAAAGTACACGGAGAGAGCAGTACTAAGGATGAAGGAGGGAGCAGCATGCTCCCAAGACGTAGCCATGAACGATAAGAATCTCAGTGCTTCCTATGTGGAAAAGAAGCTCCAACATCCGAACTGAGACAAGTCATGACAATGCATCTTAATCAAAGACTGAAAGAATGTGCCCACAGTCTTAATGATGGAAATCTTCTCTCAAAAAAGATTGATGGAAATTCCATTGCACATGAGCTGAAGTACTACATTGCATGTTTGGCTGGCTTGTACAACAGAGAGAGAACACACCTCAGAAACATCAGAAGACAGGAAAAGGACTAGACACCAGAACATGAAGCTTACCCACTTTCATTTTCTGAACTAATGATCTACATAGTGGAGACAAAATCCAGCACTGGGGGTCGTGCAGTCTTTCGTCTTGCAGGCATGGTTCATCTTTACCAGCAGCGGATAGAGCAGCTTGGTGTCAAGGAACCTCATGTAAACTCCACTAGGCTGAAGGAGAAGTTGCTGGAAGCAATTCCTGGACTGGCAGATCACAAGCACGGAAGAGATGTCCTTCTGGCTTTCACAGAAGACGCTGTTTCTGGCTTTTACAGAAGATTACAGCTGCCCAATATGGGGAAGACAAATTTGTCATAATGCTTGGAGGCCTACATATAAGATATGGCTGCACTGAAGTCACTTGGTACTAAACTGAAGGGCAGCGGTGGTACTGCTGCTCTTGTTGAAGCAGGCATAGCATCTTCCGGTACTGCAGAATCATTTCTAACAGCCTCCAGCGTAACTAGAACGCGGCAGATGCGCCAAGTAATAGAATGCGCTTTGTACAAAGCTTTGAAGGAATCCTACTCTGGCTACTGTAATGAAACAATTGGAAATACTGAGGAAAAACTAAGCTTTGAAGATTGGTGGAGAGTCGTAACTCGCACGGGCTTGTAAGCTCAATCGTTTCTTCTTTGCATCTGTTGTTATGTGTCCAGTAAATCTGGCCTTGCTATCTCGTGCCTTTCTTGGTGTTGCATTTTGGGTGGCCAGCAGTGTAATAATAATAATAATAATAATAATAATAATAATAATAATAATAATAATTTCAACAATGTTTAAACCATTTCGAGAAACATTTTAAAAAATGGGGCCCCTATTAGACAGGAGAGCCCGGTCCCTGCAGACCCGCGTGATGATCAGGCCCTTGCTGTAGTACACTCATTGAATAAATGAAAGACGGGATGGTCACGTACGTATTATCTGGATATCTTCTCAACCCAACATTAATTTCTCACAAGCCAATAGTGTAATAGCAATTATTGGAGGTCTGCATGGGCCCTGCCCGTAAAAGCCCAAGAACAACTCGGTTCTCAGACCAGGCTTGATTTTTCATCAGTTAAATGCCCGCGATGGGCTAGACCAGGGCTTTTCAAACTGTGCGTCGCGGGTTTTGGTCAAGGGAGTCGCAGTCCCTCCGCTGGAATTCGCTGAAATGCCCGGAAATGAAGGGATAATGGCAGCCACATATCACTCCCCCACCCTCACTGCAAATAAAAAAGAAAACATTCCTGAAGATGCATCCCCGTGTCTCCCGGGTGCCACGTGGCTTCTTCCAAGGATCAAAACAACGTGGGCAAAAGTGATTTGATAGGTTTCAGATGATTCAGTTATCTTTGCAGAGAAGGTGCCCTTTTGTTACAGCGCCGCGTGAAAACCGAACTCATTCTTGTGCTTACTATTCGTGGTAACGAATGTGTAGTGGTACGTTTTAAGAACAGGAAAGATGGACAAGTTTTTAAATGCTAGTAAAAATCGTGACGTTTCGGAATAACAAACAGTTTAAAAGACGGCAAGAAGCGAAAATTCCGGAAATATGACGAAAGCTACCTAGATTTCGGGTTCGCGTGTACTGTTATGGGAAATGAAGAACGTCCACAGTGTGTTATCTGTTTTAAAGCACTATCCGTTGAAAGCATGCTCTCCGACAAAACGAAACGTCATTTGGGAACAGTTCATTGAAGTTTAAAAACTAAACCACGTGAGTATTTTTCTTTAAAGTTGAAAGGAATGGCTGAGCAAAAGGCAACTTTTACTAAACAAGATACAATCCCGACAAAGGCTCTTCTTTCATCCTACCAAGTTGCTTATCGAGTAGCAAAGAGCAAGAAACCACAAACTATTGCTGAAAGCCTCATTTTACCAGCTGCTGTGGACATGGTTTCCCTTATGGTAGGAAAATTCGCTGCCAAGCAACTGCTAAGTGTGCCATTATCAGATAATACCGTTAGTCGTCGAATTCTTGATATATCTGACGATATTAATGACCAGTTAATTGAAAAACTGAAGGGCAAGAATTTTTCCATTCAATTGGATGAAACCACTGATAGCCATAACGATGCCCATTTGATTTGTTATGTGAGATTTGTAGATGATGATAATAAATTTCGCGAAGATCTTTTCTGCAGAAATATAACATCTCATACAAAAGCAGTAGACTTGTTTCAGATAATAGATTCTTTTATGACAGAAAGTAGTGTAAATTGGGAAAATTGTGTAGGCGTGTGCACAGACGAAGTCCGCTCTGTGGCAGGTAGTTATGGGGGACTGAAGGCGCTCATTAAAAAAAGCCCCTCATGCCATGTAGACACACTACATCATCCACAGGGAGGTTCTTACTTCTAAGAACATCAGCCTGTTCTACACGAAGTTCTATTCAGTAATCGAAGTAGTAAACTTCATTAAAACTCGACCACTTAAGTCCAGATGTTTTGGACAAATGTGTGCAGATATGGGGGCTGAGAACAGTTCTCTACTTTACTACTGCAAATCTCGCTGGCTTCCATGTGGAAATGTCTTGTCAAGAGTATTTGAACTTAGGAGGGAACTTCATTCTTATCTTCTTGACCAGAAATATTCCAAGAAGTTTGAAGACAGTGTCTTTCTTTCAAAGCTGTCATATCTGTGTGATATATTTGAAAAGCTAAATTCATTAAATGTATACCTGAAGGTAATGAGATCCATATTTTGCTGCTAATGGACAAAATTTCTTCCTCCGAAAGAAAATTAGCCCTGTGGAAGAAAAATATGGAAGAGGGAGTTCTGAGTGATTGCTTTCCTACATTGCATACATTTTTAAATGAAAATGATTTAAAATTAAATGAAGCCGAGAAGTTAGAGTTTCTGGATCCTTTGTCGCAACTCAATGATCATTTTAAGAAGTACTTTCCAGAAGATGTACAACAACACAATTGAATCCAAGATCTCTTCAGCGCTGCAGCTGAGAACAATTTATTGATATATCATCAAACGCCACGTTGAAACTGAAGTTTATGCCATCTTCCCTATCAGAATTTTGGTCATCGATGAAGCAAGAATACCCTGAAGTAGCTAACAAGGCTTTGAGAATGTTGATTGCCTTTGCATCATCATATTTATGTGAGACGGGATTTTCTGCAATGGCTGTCATCAAGACCAAGTATAGGTTCGCAGTGAACGTTGAGAAGGAGATCAGAATTGCAGTTTCCAAAATTGTCCCGAGATTTGAGCATCTAATGAAGAAGAAACAAGCTGATCCTTCCCACTGGCACTGCTTGATTTAACACAGAAATGTAATTTGATTAAGTTTAAAATGCCTCCTTTTTGTGGAAAATATTTTTTTCATTTGAAAATTCCACGACTACCTCCCTATATCGTTTAATAATTAATGATATTTAAGTTAATATTTAATTTAAAAAATACATATTTAAAGCTAAGCTCTTCACACATTTTTGATCAACAAATGTAAAATTATGTATGAAAACATGCGAATATGGTTTGTATATTTTTGTATATTTGGGAGCAGTCGCAAATTTGTATATGGTGAAGGGAAGCCGTGGGACAAAAAAGTTTAACAACCCCTGGGCTAGACCATGGTTACAAGAGTCAGTAGCTGGATTAAAGAAAAGGGATTTTTGCGTCAAAATAAGACTGCAAAATAATCAGTATTTGTTACTTCTCCATACTACTGAAAAAATTCGATTTTCACTCGAAAGGAGTTTCCCCTCCAAATACATAAACTTTAGAAATTTCATCCAGATATTTTAACAAAAAATGTACACAGTTCTCCTTCTCATGCTGCCATCGATTCCTGTTCCCATTCAGCTGAAACATGATCTGAAACGTTGATCTGAAATTTCGTTCTTTATTTTTTCTGCTAAGTTTGGTTCTGCTTACGGAGATGCAGGGTTAGCGAGGTTTTAAGAGTGAAGACAAAGAAGGTAACACGAACCGAACGCGGTTATAAATTACAGCTGAAATCAACGAAAAAAATCTTCCTGTAGTTTTAAGAACAGTAGAGCAGAAAAAGTTCTATTGTTTGAAAAATTCGTAAATTATAGTATATGTCTTTTTTTCTCTGGAACCAGTTACAATAAATTAGGGTCGGAGAAATTGCCCATAGCTTTAGGTGGTCATGGAGATCGAGAAACACAGAAAAGCCTTTCTTTATTCAGTAAAATTTCTCTTAACGAACACCTCCGGAACGCAAATCCCTCCAAATTACGGCCAGACCGCCGCAGTGGCGCAGTGATCTAAGCGATGGCCTCTGATCATTCGTCCGAAAGGGGTCCGGGTTCGAATCCCGGTGAGGCATGGATGTTGTGTTTGTCTTACGGCACTGGTTCTTTCCCTTCCCTGGAACTAGTGACCCTAAATTAGGGACAGGCGACTGCTTATATCCCATTGAGTTGCTCACGGTGGTCGTTAAACCTCCAACCAAAAAAAAAAAAAAAAAAAGTTACGCGCTCACTGTCTACAGTCCTAGCAGAACAGCATGCGTTATTATGGATATGCGGCCTCGCTTTTGCGGACATGGACGCAAACATTGGTCAGATTATCCCAAATCCATATTTAGGACTTCCCAATTACGTCCAGGTAACGGTAGTGTGCATGATTTCACCTACATGAATCAACAGTATTTCGTAAGAGACAGCGCCGGCGGCGGCTGCGTCCTCGCTTAATTGACAGATCATCCATTCCCTGGAAAAATTCTTTTTAAAGGACCTCTTTCTTTCACGGACAAAGATAAAATATCTGGAGCGTGTCCTTAAATGAACCGTTTCAAAACTTTGGGCTTGACTATACTGCCAAAAATCACAAGTAGTGGTTTTGTTTGGGGTTTTTTCTTTTTTTCTTTTTTTGTAATTTTGGAGTTTAGTGATCAATATGAGCAACTCTGAGAGTTATAAGCACACTCGTTAGTTCATAATTTAGGACCACTGGTTTCAGGGAATAGAAAGAGCCAGTACCGTAACATAAGCACACCATCTCTACTTCACCAGCGGATTCAGCGGGGGCGACCACTCCCTCTAAAATAGACTTTTCCCTTTTAAATGGCTAAATTCGTAAATAATTAATGTAGCTATTGGTGAAAAATTACAGTAAGAAATGCACAGATTTTCGTAAAAGTTTTTATAACAATTAAAATTTACTGTAAATTTAGAGAAGAAATGTTTTATTCCAGCTTCAGAGAGAGAGAGAGAGAGAGACAGAAAAACAAAAAGAAACAAAAGACTTTAGCTTCACAAAGGAAACAGAGCTAAAGGGAAAGGAGATTTTGACTGATCATGAAACGCAATGGGTGTGCTTTTCTTTATTTCCACAAACTTCCGAGAGAAAATCGCCAGTAAGACAATCAGCGACGCAGGAATGACTATATAGATGAAGTAAAGTAAACGGAAGTTCCTTTCAAACGAAGTGAGGACCATGCATTGAAAAAGAATAAACGAATATTTTTAGGTGGAATTACCAGTCATATTGCTTTGGAATGATTCAAGCTGGAAATTTTTCTATTAAGTTAAGCGATCTGAATAGAAGGGTTCAAATTTATGTTGAAAGATTCTATCCACATTTAATATTTAAAAGCACTGAGCTCGTTTCCTCGCAAAGCAGGGCAATTAAAAGCCAGGAGAATAGTACTTACTTTTTGTTTCCCCCACTTTGAGATTTAAAAATTTAGCATAATATTTTTAATGGAAAAAGGTTTTCGAAAATCCATGCAATTCCAGAGTGGGTGCCAGTTTTGTGTGTTTGTCTGTGACCCTTCCACAAAGTCTTTTTATCAATAAATATTTTTTAAACCAGCTCAGCCGCCCTTTGCTTAGGTGATCTTCTGAATCCGGCCCTGTTCTACCTCATCCCAGACTCGAATCCATGCCCAACTCGGGTGATTAGCTAGAAACCAGCGCTTCTGACCACTAGCCCAGCGGTGCGGTCGCCAGTGTTTCCCGTTTGCCTCCCGTGGTGGCATTTCCTTCCTGCTGAATTGTTTATGCGATTGTGTACGCTATTGGTTTCGCCTATTACCAGTAAATGTAAGGCGTTAACACTGCGAGAAATGTGAGAGAGAGAGTTCTGCGTTATCTCTATTTGTTGTAACCCAGAAATTGCGCACAACTTTCTTAAGGACATCTCTCCTTTTACGGACAAAAATGTTCCAACAGTGTCCCCAAATGAGAGATTTTACTCTACTACAATGCACTAAAATTAAAAGGAAAAATGATACGAGATTGTGCCTTTTAAACTGTTTATAACTTTTGATGTGTAGTATAAATAAAATGGCTAAAACTTTAAGCCAACCAGTTTTAAATTGAATGATGAATTCTTTTGGATGCATTATAACACAATCACATACACACGCACGCAATTCAAAGTTTTCTCTTTTTCTTATTTTTTGATTCCACTTCACCCTGATTTGAACTCCCAGTAGTGCTCAAATAACAGCCACAGTCTCAGAGAAACAGTGCAGTCTTTCATCGAAAGAGTGCAAATGTGTTATTAAAATAAAGCCCAATTAACTTAATTCGTAACCTTTAGTTTTTTTCTAAGTGTTCTTCAGTGATTTCACGGAGGGGGGGGGGGTGTCTAAACTGCAGTGACATGGGAAAGCTAAGACCCGAAACTTGAAAATGGCAATTTCATCCTTAAGTACTAATTTTCCAGTTATCGGAGTGTTTCATCCCCCTCAGGGTCGACCGAAGAATTAAAAAAAAAGAAAAGAGAGAGGGGAAGAAAGAGAAAGGGAAGGGAAAAAAAAAAAAAAAAAAAAAGAAACGATAAACATTTTGGGCAACCAGAACCATTTCTGCTCCCAGACTATTCAAGCGTGGATCTTAAACTGATATCTTTGTCATAATTACGAAATTGCGTTTGCGTAATTACTCCAAACAAATGGTGTTTAGGTTTTTGTCGTTGGGTAATTGCGGTTTTGCGACAGCTGGGCTTTAGGGCAGATGTCCCCAACAGGAAGTGACCTCCCTCATTCCGTTTGTTCTCTTCTTCACCCAAATCCAACCCCGATCTCACCTCCCCTGCTGCTTATCTTTCATTCTGGTTACATGATTGAACACCGCAACCGCATTGCTGCCATAATTACTGTTTTGTCCGATAGAGGGAGCACCAAGTCAGCAAACGAACATGATTATGTTTATATATATTAAATGCAAAAGACCTTCCTATAGACGGTAGTAAGGAAAAACCGAACTGGGAGAATTTATCGATAGCCGACGTGGGAGAAGGCGAATTCATCGAATGCAAATTCATCGAATGAGCAATTTACCGAAAAATGACTTTTTCAAGTAAAAAAAAAAAAAGGAAAAAAAAAAAAAAAGGAAAGGGATTAATCGAAATGGGGTTTGAGACAAGTGGCAACCAGACAAGTGATTAGTAGACAGCTGTCCACACAGACAAGTCGCCACCCACACTTTGTAGTTTCTTGGTCACTTCATCTACATAATGAAAATATATTGCTGTGAAAATATGACGTGTTTCACAAATATTGCGACTTGCAAAATGAGAACTGAATTGGAAACACCATCGACATGTGGTGGGGGAACCCAATAATTACAAGGGGGTCCAAGCTTCTCCCAGAGTTAAAACAATAATAAAAAGGAGAGATAACAAAACTGTAGGATGTATATGTATATACTCATACATGTAATCATCAGTCGTTATCAATCTGCTGCTGGATGGAGGCCTCCCCAAATCTCTTCCACAACTTTCTGCCTTGAGTCTATCTCTTCAGCGTGCTTTCAAATCAGGTAGCCTTCTGGGTCTTTTCGTATCCATTCTAATTAGAACACATTTAAGGAGGGGGGCCCCGGGGCTGAACAGTATTTTGGGGCCATAGTGTTTGTGGCACACCTAGGATTTCACTATGGGTGGCCGAATAAAAATACCCAGGAGAAACATTCCCAAAATATGATGATGAAACCGTAAAAATACCCCTGCCTTATTGAAATGTGTATCCCATGATTCATGGACGAATCAGTGTTAGCAATAAAATGTAAAACTGCATGGTTGAAAAATGGATTCCAGTTTAGTTCTGATTTAATACCACCCGTCCTCCCCAGGGTTCAGCTTGTAGAAATCATATCGAAGCAGTGGACAAAATAATATGATCCAAATATCATTATTCAAGCGATTTCGAAATGTATGTAACTTTCCCTAAATTACAGATGTGTACAAAAAAAAAAAAAAATCTCTAATGCCTTCAAAAGATTGAGAATGGACTACGGGGCGACTATACTTTTTGCGGACTCCTAAAAGAGCGGAACGAAATAGTAAACATTTTTCACAAGGCAGTTTCTTATAGTTTTTGCTGTGCTATCGGCAAAATAACCGTAGAACTCACGTCAGTAAATTCTTCAAGCATCGTGCATAATTCTGGGGCTCCTTGAAAATGCGGGGCCCAGGGCTACAGCACCCCTAACCGCCCCTCTTAAATTGGCTCCGATTCTAATATTTCAGTTGTCCATCGGTGACCAGTTCTAGCAATCTATCGAACCCATTGCCACTTGAGAATCCTTTAACGAACTTTTTAGAGATGAAGAACACAACTTTGAATTAACTTTTCAACTTATTTCTGCAAGATCAATTTTCAAAACTGCATTTACAGCGTTTTCCAGAAAACTGCGAAACGCAGAGACGGTCTCCAAGAAAACTTCATAAAATAATAATAATAATAATAATAATAACGTTAAACCGTATGTATGTGAACCACAAATTTTTAACGAATTTCGTTGGAAGACTCCCTCTGTAAGGGGGACCATGAAATTCCAGAGGGATCCGAACCCCCGTGTACCCTACCTTCCGCCGCCCATGTCCATCGACGTAAATGAATTATTCTTATACCCATAGAAATGTGCTTCTTTGAATTGTATGAGGTGTTCAAGAGAAAATTGCACTTTTTTTTTTTTTTTTTGATTGGAGGTTTAACGATCACCGTGAGCAACTCAATGGGCTATAAGCAGTCGCCCGTCCCTAATTTCGGGCCACTGGTTCCAGGGAAGGGAGAGAGCCAGTGCCGTAAGACAAACACAACATCCATGCCTCACCGGGATTCGAACCCGGACCCCTTTCGGACGAATGATCAGAGGCCATCGCTTAGAAAATCGCACTTTATTATCATTTGGAGAAATAGATTGCCGTGACTTTGTAGACATTTTAAACTTACGGTGTTCAGTGAAACAAACGAATTATAGCACAACACATGCTATAATTCCATTAGAGGATATTTTTTTGGAGGATATTCTTGCGATTTTTTATTTTATTTGGAAGCGGGAAAATGAAGAGATTTTGTCAGTGCTAAATATTTATCTTGGCAACATGCACATGACTTCACTCCTCCTAAGAACAGTCAGATGTCACACTTTTACCGAGGCACAAAGCTTTAATTATAGAAACCCTAAGCCGGGGCCTTTTTTAGCAAGTTTGAACCAGCTAAACGGATGTTCATAAGGTTTAAATAGCCGTGAAGTTTATACACTGAAGAGCAATTGAATTAGTGATACCTGTCTAGTAACGTGTAGCACCACCTTTCGCCCTGATGACGGCGGCGATTCGTCTCGGCATGGACTCGACAAGACACCGGAAGTGTTGGGAAGCCATACGGATCACGACCCCTGAACAAGCTCCCACAGTTCACGAAGATTTGATGGAGAGAGATCAGAGCCTCGAACATCTCTCTCGATGGCATCCCAGATGTGCTCGATGGGATTGAGGTCAGTAGACCTAGCTAGTCAAGGAAGCGAGGTCACGTCGATGGAGTGTTCATCCAACCATTCGGATACAATTCGAGAGCGATGACACGGTGCATTGTCTTGTTGCAGGATGAGGTCCCCAGTGGGATGTTGAAGACGCACAAACGGGAGCAAATGGTCGTCCAGGATATCCGGGTAACGTTGACCTGTGAGGGACGATGTCACACGTACCAGGGGTCCCATTTCAGTCCACGTAAACAGTCCCCAGACGAGAATGCCACCAGCTTGAAGAGTACCCTGCTGGCAAGAAGGATCCATCGCTTCATGTGGTTTGCGCCGTACTCGTATCCTGCCATCCGCATGTACCAAGGTAAATCTCGACTCATCAGTCCAGGCAACATTTTTCCACATGTCTAGGGTCCAGTGACGATGTTCCCGCGCCCATGCTAATCTTAGCACCCTGTGATGTGCGGTCAGCAGCGGTACCCTCGTGGGACGATGGCTTCTGTACCCCATAGCGAGGAAATGGTTCTGGATGGTGTGGCTGCTTACACGTTTTTGTGCACCAGCGTTAAATTGCCGAGTGATTTCTTGCACTGTGGCTCGTCTATCCGCTGTTACAATGCGAGCTAGCCGACGATGACCCCGCTCATCCACACGCTGTTGTCCACGGCAGTTGGCTCTTGCAGGGATGGTTTTACCGGATTCGATGTACTCACGGTGCAATCGTGACACAGTGGCTCGTGAAAATACCAGTGCCTGCACGAGTTCCGAGATGGAGTGACCCATTCGTAGGACCCCAACAATTTGCCCACGATCAAATGCGCTTAGATCCTTCGTCTTACCCATACTGCGTCCGACGCTTACTGATTCCCGTCGCATCACTCCTTATATTGTCGGATCGCTGCATACGTCATGTCGTTTCCGATTACAGGGCCGCCCACAGCGCTACATTTGCATAACGCCAGCTGTCTCTAATTCAATTGCTCTTCAGTGTAATGTCGCATTTTTACTCAGGCACCAAATATTAATTAAAAGGCCATGGGCCTAGGCCTTTTTAGCCATTTTTGTTCCTCCATGCTCATATTCATAACATTTACATAATAAGTCAAGTTAACAATGCTGCGCTTTTACTTAGGCATTAACATTTATTAATAGGCCCAAGGCCTATTTAATAGTTTTTATTCCATCGTGCTCATATTCATAAGGCTTGGACATCAAGTCAAGTTAGTAATATCGCGCATTTACTTAGTCAATAAGCATTAACTAACAGGCCTTAGGCCTAGGCCTTTACTTCCCAAATTGCTAAAGCTGGTCCTGCCACTGAAACCAATATACACTGAAGTGCTAAAACATTATGAGACATCTTAATATTTGCGTCTTTATGCAAATCAAAGCAACTGTCGGTAAACGACCGCAGGTGTCAAGGTCATGAGCTCTGTTAATCAGTCTTGTTCTTCGAATGGGAGAGGAAGCGAACTTAAGCGAGTTTGACAAAGGCCAGATTGTAATGGCCAGACGATTGGGTCAGAGCATTTCCGAAATGGCAAGGCTTGTGGCGTGCTCATGGTCAGCTGTGGTTAGTGTATTCAAAAAGTGGTCCGAGGATGGAAAACCAATAAGGTATGGGCATACCACGGCTCATCGACGGTAGAGGTGAGCTCAGGCTATCGCGTATGATACGAGAGCAACAGAAGGAATACTGTGGCTCAGCACGCCAGTAATTTGAACGTAAAAAAAAAATAGGAGTAACAGGAGTAATGTGTCACAACATACAATTCGTCGAACCTTGACTAAAATGGGGCTGCGTAGCCCGCAGGCGGCTCCAAGAGCCCATGCTAACTTCGGTACACCGTCGAAAGGGCATACAATAGGCGCTCGAGCCTCTAAACTAGACCTTGAATGATTTGAAGCTCCTCTATGCCGACGAATCTCGTTTCCTGTTGCCCCATGGGGACGGCCGGACACGTGTGCGTAGCTCGCCTGGGTAATGTTGGCACCAGAATGCATTATGGGATGAAACCAAGTCGCCGGAGAAAGTGTAATGCTTTGGACAATTTTCTGCTGGGAAACCCTAGCTCCAGTCATTCATGATGTGCAGGAAACTATGACGTCTACCTCCGACTTAAATATCATTGCAGACCTAGTACATCCTTTCAAGGCAACGGTATTCTCCATTAGTAGTGCCTTCTCTCACAGGATACTGCGCCATGACGCACTGCCAGGATTCTTCGAGAATAGCTTTCAGAACATGAGGAAGACTTCCAGGTGTTTCCCTATTCTCCAAATTGCCCAGACATGAATCCAATCGAGCATGTGTGGTTTCTGTTGGAACAGAAATACGATCTGCAGCGGCACAACCACGTGACTTACAAGAGTTTACGAATCTTCTGGTAACGTGTTAGTATCAGATATCACAGACAACTTTAGAAATCTTTTAGTAACTATACCTCGCCGGATAAGAGCAGTTTTGGCAGAACGTGGAGGCCCAACATCATATTTTGCAGGTGTTCATAATGTTCTGGCTCTTCGGTGTATATTCTGTGCCAGTTGGTTATATCATCGCCACGCGCTGTGGGACGCTTCCACTCGTGGAGACAAGGGTGGTTATAATTATCTGGCCGATTAGTGAAAGTTAAATATTAGGTGTACAAATAAGTTTTAAAGCATTTTTTGTGTAAAGTATACCGCTAATTTACATATCCGACATTAACCCGCGTTGTTGTCATGTGACCGTAACTGGTCCAGAGTATAAAATGTGACTCAGAAGTTTGTCCAACAGTCAAACGTACTTGCACATCGGTTGGTGAAAGATGGCAAGCGATACCGCATTTATTCCACACTGCATTCGTTACGAATTTCATCAAGGAAAAAGTTCTGCAAAAGCATGTGCATCGATCTATTCTATTCTGGGGGAGTATATTTTATCGAAAAGCACGTGTGAGTTTTATTTTAGACTGTTTAAAGCAGGTAATTTTGATGTCAGCTCTCTAAAACGTAGCGGCGCCCCGCAGAATGTTGCACATGAGCAACTGCAAGCATTGCTGCTGAAGATTCTCCTCGAACGCAAAAAGAACTAGCCGAACAACTGGGGGTAACTCAACAAACCATTTCCAATCGTTTACGCGCAATGGGAAAGATTCAGAAGGAAGGAAAATGGGTGCCACATGACCTGAGCCAGACGTACAAGGATGAATGGTGTCATGAAGTATTTGAATATGTTAAATAAACAACACAGAAAGTCTTTTCTGGTGAAGAAAAGTGGATATGGCACGACAATCCCAAATGCAAAAAACACTGGGTAGACCCCGGTGAAGCAACGACTTCGACACCGAAACGCAATATTCACTCCAAGAAAGTTCTGCTGTGCATCTGGTAGGATATGAAGGGTGTGCTGTATGATGAACTATTGGAACAGGGTAAAAAATCTGTCAGTTACTATTGGAACAGGGTCAAAAATCTGTCAGTTACTATTGAAACAGGGTAAAAAATCTGTCAGTTACTATTGGAACAGGGTCAAAAATCTGTCAGTTACTATTGGAACAGGGTCAAAAATCTGTCAGTTACTATTGGGACAGGGTCAAAAATCTGTCAGTTACTATTGGAACAGGGCTGGAATCTGTCAGTTACTGATGATCGCTAGAAGCAACAATTGCTGCTATTAAACCAGGAAATCTGTAGGAAACGTCCATTCACAAGCAAAGGATTGCTCCCCGTGAATTTACTGCATGACTACGCTAGTCCAAATGTCGCGAAATCGGTCAAGGAAACGTTATTGACGCTGGGCTGGGAAATTTTCGAGCACCCAACGTATAGTCCCGACATAGCTCCTTCAGACTAACATTTGTTTCGATCGATGCCACATAGTTTGTCTGCTGTACGGTTCCGGACATGTGACGAAGTGCAAAAATAGGTTGACGACTTCATCGCGTCACACGACGAAGTATTTCTTCATGGCTGGAATCCGTCAGTTGCCCGACCGATGAGAGAAGGCGATAGATAATGACGCCGCATATTTTGATTCGTAAAGGTATTGTTGCTTTCTCTCAAATTACATGCTGCGTTGTCTCAAAACGCTTTATAACTTATTTGCACACCTAATACATATTACCTCCCCGCTTTTTTTTTCATTTTGAAATTTAAATCTGAAATACATATATGGATTAAGTGCATAAATATATAGTTCACCACTTAACTCAGAAATTCAGCTTCACTTATGTAAATGCTACCAGCAATGGATATCATCCATATATCCAGTCTTGATGGGACCTTGACTTTGAATATCAGCAAAGTCAGTTAGTTCAGATCATGAACTATTCCTTTTAGTGCTTATTTTGTTATTCTTTCATAAAGAAATAGATGCCATCAAAAATTTTATAAAATAAAAGAGGAAAACTCATCGTCTTGTGAAAATTGATATTTTCATTAAATTCTTCAAGAAAGCTAAAAATAGAAACGTCCACAGAACAAAAAAAAAAAAAAAAATATGTAAACGTTCACAAACTCTTGAACAGATTGCTACTTTTGCTTTGTGCCTTTCAACTTTTTCATCTCTTCTTTGCTACTGGAACAGGAACCACTGCGAAATGTTATTCATATATTTGAATAGATCTCGTCGAGAGCTTTAAAACGATGCAACGCACAGTCGTGTTGCGCTCACGGTTGCCGAGGTAGATTGAGTCAAACGCGGCGGCACATCCAGAAATATTGCAACACTCCTCAGCGCACAGGGAGCGAGGGAAGCATCGCGCGCACGATGTACTGAGCATTACGCGAATTGGACTCCATGTTGTTTACCAATGTGCTAACACGATCAGTGTGCGGCACATATATTCAACGCTATAATGATTTCAATTGGGACCTATTTTTGTCCCAGGCGGTCGGTCGTAAGTCGCCCCATACTATCCGCGGAGTTAGACGTAGTCCTACGTCAAAAAACATGCTATAAATATGGCTTGGCATTGCTGCTGTTATCAGGGGAGTGTCAGTTAACACTGCTCCACATTTACGGCAAGGCCAAAGTACATTGGGCTTCGACAATAGCTGTAAAAGGTCAACAAAGTACACACACAAAATTGTGCGTGCACAAATGATACATGTTCTATATAATCACAAACTTACTGATCAGGCCATGTCGTACATACCATTCAGTTGGTGATTTAAGCGAGTAACCGTAGAGCGTATGCAAGTCAGCTCTCTCTTTATGACCTTTATATTTTAAAGCAACTCTTGTTGGGGCATTAATCACAGAGTTCTACGGAAGTTGTTTTTTTGTTTTTATTACTGTAAGTTCAACGAGCAACTCTATGGAATATAAACAGTTGCCCGTCCCTAATTTAGGGCCTCTGTTTTTAGGGAAGGGAGAGAACCAGTGCCGTAAGACAAACAACATTCATGCTACATCGAGATTCGAACCCTTCTCGGACGAATGGTCATGAGCCAGCGCTTAGACCACTGGGGCGTCACAGAAGTATTTACGAGAAGAAACAAAAGCCATTTTCCACAAAATGGGGCACTTTCACTCCTTTTATCAAAAAATAAAATGGATTTCAAGTGCGTGAATATGTTTACTTGGTGTATCAGTTAAGTAAATGGACGATATAACCATCTTGCATGAACAGAAAAAGGGAAAATAACAGGAAAATGATGCAATATACTTTGTTTTACATAAATTTTAGCAGCAATATTTTTTTTTGTCACACACAAAGAATATCTGACAACCTTACTTCCCCCTCATAAATAGCAACCAGTGTTAGAGAAACTTCCAGTTTGCTAGTTGAGCACATAATGCTATAAAAAAATGGTGCGTGATTAACAACTGAAAGCAAAAGTGCACTGGTTTGAAAAGAGCAACACACACACACACACACACACACACACACAATCTTTTTCGACAAAGGACATGAAAAACTAAAAAAAAATCGCAAACATACCTCTGGGGACAATTTTATCATGCTTCCTACCGGTAGTTCACAAAACGCTGCTGCTGGCAACGCATTAACTTTGCTATCTACGCATTACATGTCTTAGCTCACATTTCTGCGTAAAAAAAAACAACTCGTGACGGCGTCGAAGTGCGAAGGAAATAATTGTTGCAATGAAGAATATAAAAGGGGAGGGGAAAGAAATGGCAGATTTATTTTTTGTTACAGCAAGAAGTTGTACGTCAAGCACAACATGCCTAGTTTCAAACGTGTTCTAAAGTCTTAGTTGTTTCCAAATATTTCACTGGTTACCGCTTTTCTTGCTTAATAGTTCAGTAAAAATCAACCATGTTGGAGTAAAAGAATAGATGTTATTTATCAGATTTGAGTCTGTTTGAGGTATCGTGGGGAAACATCATGCTAAGTCCCGAGAGGAAAGCGTACGTATCATCAAATCCTATAGTACACGTCATCTGCACGTGACCAATTATGAGAAAAGCATTCAGAAGGCGAGATTTGTGTTAGATGCTGAACGACTGGAACAAGATACGGTTCGAAACCGTGACTCATGACAATCAAGACCTAACCATGTCTCATGACAATCAGGACTTAATCATGTAGTCTGTAAACAGGGGCAGATTGGAACAACCAGTCAAATAAACTACAAAAAATTATCTACAACCAAATAACAAAAACGGTGAAGAAATATATAGTGGCGATTATATATACAGTGCTGGACAGTCACTATTCTCAAATGAGGTGACCTAACCTCATCTAACCAAAAGTTTCCGAAGAAAGGTGGTCCGGGCAGCTGTCCGGACAATTCTTAAATAAAAAGTTTTACGTTGAGTGCCTAAATTAAGTTAATGAGAGGATCTAACTACATTGGGAAACACGCAATTAAACATTAAGGGAGATATGTCCATGAAGATCCACTTACCAGTGGTCCTGAGGCAACCAAATAGCATGGAATTGAGCCAGAGTATTTAAGTCTTGAGGGCTCATTATATTCAGTCTGTAAGCGAGCAATTATCCTACCACGAAACTGATTCAAGAGTTTCGTACGGGTTTGGTTGATGGTGAGCGTGGGCAATTTTGTTTAAGTTGAATTGTAAAACACATAGATAATATACACTATGTAATCACTGAATTATAACCACCTACCTAATACTTCGTAGGCTCTTCCTTCGCTCTCAATTGCAGCAGCTATTCGACGTGGCATCGATTCAATAAGATGCCGGAAGCAGTTGGGAGATCAACCAAGCTGTGTTGCAATGCGGTCTTCTATGCAGGCATGGAGATGATTGGTTTATCCAGACGCCTGATATGCCGTTCCATACTGTCCCACAAGTGCTTTATGGGACTAAAATCGGGGCAGTTCGGAGTTCAGTTGATATGATGGAAGTCTGAACTGTGTTCCTCAAATTATTTTTTTTTATTGTAGGTTTAATTTTATTTTTAATTTTAAATGATTTATTGGACCTGGTGGTACAGAGACATGACAAACAGGCAGACATAGACAGGATACAGATGTTTCACATCAACAAGTACACATCAAACATGGCTTTACAGTATCCTAAATGACCAATGTACAGAGAGAGCCAGTGTTGGACAAGTAACACATTGAGAGTCAGTGCCGAAAGACAAACACAAACATCCATGCTTTACCGGGATTCGAACCCGGACCCAACTAGGACGAATGGTCATAAGCCAGCTCTCAGACCACTGCGCCACCGGGGCGGCCCTCAAACTATTCCTGCACGGCATTGGATCTGTGGCTCAGCGCGTTGTCACCTTGGAAAACACGGTCGCCAATCCGGAAAAAGTGCAACATTGCTCGGTGTACAGAGTCAGCAAGCAATTCACAACAGTGGGAACCACTCATATGTCGTTCCATATGCACCACAGGTCCACGTTCTTGCCAAGATCAGATCATATGTAGAGGATTCTAGGAAGGGAGTGCCTGACTCCAGGTCATAAACAACCCTTAGAAATAGGAAGCTACGAGATTTGGGCTAGAGTGCCCGACAGGAAAGTGACACGGAAGCGAGGTAGAAAAAGGGAGGAAGACGCCCTTATTTATTACCGTGAAGGCCAGTAACTGGGGCCAGGCGGCTTAACTTGCCCATCCGACACATGGCGGATATTTAGTGATTCGAGCGTTCGTACCTGCCTGGGATCGAACCCGAGGTCTTTTCCGTGGCAGTCACGAACGTTGACCACTAGGCCAACCGCGGCCTCTTGCCAGGAAAGCATGTCCCACAACATAAAACCGCTACCACTGGCGTGCACAATGGAGACCATGCAGGATGAATCGAGTGCCTCACGTTGTTTTTGCCAAATACGTACACGACCATCCACGAAGTGGAGTAAAAACGCGACTTGTTAGAGCATCACGTCAGGTTTGCCTGTTGTTATGGCCCATACATGCAAGCGTGCGGGGCAGGGTCATGAAAGATACTGTTCCGGGTTGACCTCTGTTGTATTGGGTAGTCAACTGTTGGCCTGTACAAGTCGTCGGAATCGGCTCTCACCTCTCACATCAACCTTTCGCTGTCTTGTGCAGTTTTGCCTCTGGGTCGTTGTTTGACCATTTTCGCGCCAGTCCTGATACACCTTTAACTACGTCGTACACACCACTTTAGCCGTTAGGGAAATCGAGGCACCTACTCTCCGAGCTCCCACAACCTGACCATTCTCAAAGTCCGATAAATCCTTTCGTTTACCCATCACGCTCCGAATTTAACTACCTAGTACTCCACTCACACCTTATATATGCCACGTCGGTCGACTAATCTCGCCCTCTCAGAAATCACGTAGTCAACAGGCCGCATTTACTTTCGATAAGGGTTGTCAAAATTCAGTGATCACTCAGTATATTTTGCTAAGATGAAAAAACGGAACATAGAAGTGAATTGTGTGGAGAAATACTTAGCGTGGAATGAAGAAAACTGCATGGGTAATTTTTTCGATAATGTAGTGGGCTGCAAAATGTAGGAGCAATATCAGGGTGAACAGAGGCTGTACCGCCTCAGTGGCGCAGTAGTCTAAGCGATGGCTTCTGATCATTTGTTCGAAAGGGGTCCGAATTCGAATCCCGTGAGGCATGGATGTTGTGTTTGTCTTACGGCACTGGCTCTCTCCCTTGCCTGGAGTCAGTGACCCTAAATTAGGGACGGGCGATTACTCATAGCCCATTCAGTTGTTCACGGTGGTCGCTTAACCTTCAAACAAAAAAAAAGTCTGAAGCAGGGAGGAGCACTTGGAAGCATGTGCGCAGAACGTCAAGGAATTAGCAGTTTGGAGACACACGGCGTTGAAATCTGAAGAGTGGAGTTTGAATAGGTAAGCGTTGGTGATTTTGTTGCTGTATGTCAAGTTCTTTTGTATTATTGAGAGTACGAAGTTCAGCCCGCCAAAATGGAATCAGTTTGGATAGGGAAGGTTAATGAAGCTGGCTGGGTGATTCATGGAACATTTGGAGAACACGAAATGTAAGAAGTACGTCTGTTGGGAAAGTTGAGCTATACGGGAACTTCAACCAGGCTGAAGCAATGGTGATGAGACCTGTTTGAGTGACCATGGTCAGATATAAGGTTCGGAGAGCAGTTTGAAGATAATGGTACTTTGCTGCATTGAGAGGGTGGGAAGTGATTTCCATCGCAGGTCAGAGGCGAACTCTGCCACATCAGCCGAAAGCCACCTCAGGAAATAAAAATATTCTTCATGTGGGATGTGTACTGTATATAGGGGTTCTTTGAGAAAGTCAAGAGTACAAGCTGTTGTAATCTTTTGCAGAGGAAGGTGTTTAAGAAAATCATTAGTTTCATGGAGTATAGGTGGAAACTTGAGCGGGACAAGGGGGTACGTGCCTATTCGAAAACAGACGTCGAGGTAAGATTCGAATTTTCTCAAAACATTGAGGAAAAGGCTTTTGAAGGAGCAGGCACGTTGGATAAGTTGTACGAAGCACTTGATTCTGTTGATGCTGTATTTTAAGTGAATATCAAAAAGGTTGAGTCCTCTATAATGCAGAGGCAATTTTAATCTGTATGTAGATACCCAGAGGGTTTTAATCCATACGAAACGAACCATAAGTGTGAATATATCTGTTAAAATGTACGTCGATGTGGTATAAGCTCAGAAAATGCAAAATAAGGTGGGCACGACAATAGGAATCATGATGAGAAGTCTGCGTTTATAAAAGGAAATGGCCGCCTCTCGGGAGCAGTGGTCGAAGCGATGGCTTCTGATTTTTCGTCTGAGTTGGGCCCGTGTTCGAATCCTGTATGGCATGAATGCTGTGCTTGTCTTCAGGTGCTGATTCTCTTCCTTCTCTGGAACCAGATGCCCTAAATTAGAGACGGGCGACTCCTTATATCCCATTGAGTTGCTCACGGTGGTCATTAAACCTCCAATAAAAAAAAGGGAAATGGATTTCTCTTTAGTCTAGTACGTAATTAATCTCTTGATCTTCTGCAATAATGGGGACCATGTTGCTTGGGTGGAACTCATAATATTACCGAACTGAATACTTAACATCTTCTGAGTATTAGATCTTCAGTTCGCTCCCTATGGTGTTTTGGGGCTGTTCTGCTATGTGCCGTTTCAAAGGCGGAAAGCGACTGCTTATAGCCCATTGAGTTGCTCACGGTGGTCGTTAAGCCTTCAACCAAAAAAAAAAAAGGCTGAGAATTTTTAAATTTTTATTGGTATTAAGGCTGCGTCGGAGATTTGTATATAATCTTAGTACTATACTGTGCAAATTAATTGAGACAAAGTAAAAAATCACTCTTTTTTCCAAAACTATGCCTTTATATCATTCTATTCCTTGATATACACTGATAAATACCTGTATTAGTATGAAGCATGTCCTCCTTTAGCAGAAATGACCTCTTGAATTCGTTTTGGCATTGACTCCACTAATTGAGTGCACATATTTTTGACTTCATAATCGTGGAACCACACTTTTACAGCATTCGTTATCATGCGTTCTTTGGTTGTACAGTCCATTTTACCTAAACGTCTCTTCAAAATATTCCACAAGTTTTCTATGGGATTTAAGTCTGGTGAATTTCCAGGCCAACCAAGCAAATGAATTTGATTTTCCAGCATGAAATTCTTGACCAATTTCGAATTGTGACATGGGGCCAAGTCATGTTGAAATGTCCCGTCAAAAGTTTGCAAGAATGGAACAATCATACGTTGTAATATTTCTACGTACTTGGCTGAATTCATCATACCTTGAACAGGAACTAAGCTTCCAGTGCCATTTGATGTGAAAAAAGCCCAAAACATCTGTTTCAGAGAGTGTTTTACAGTTTGTTTGGCATGCTCAGGTCTTAAGGGTTCACAGTTGCTTCGTCTAACGACATTTGCTTGGTAACCCTGCAAAAATAAATGAGTTTCATCACTGAAAATTACCTTTTTCCAGTCGTCAGCAGTCCATGATTTATATTTTTTGGCCCATGCTAAACGTTTTATCTTCATTTTCGCATTCAAATATTGTTTTTTCGTTGGTCTTCTTGCCTTCCGGCCAACTTCCAGAAGCCTATGGCGTACAGTTGAATCACTAACATCAAAACCACTAGCCAATACATCTCTTTGAAGGTCGGTGCTTGTTTTTTTTTTTTTTTTTTGATTCATTTTACTGTTTCTGATTAGATATTTACCGGTCCGTGGAGTTATTTTTCGTTTTCTTCCACATTTACCTCTCCTTTTTGAAGACGATGATCCAGATGAATTGTATCGCGTAAGCAGTCTTGACACACTTGATCTACCTACACCAACTGCAGAAGCGATATCTCTCACTGTCATAGAAGTGTGATCCTTCAGAGCAATTATTTTTGCACGCTTCCTTGGGGAAATATCCATTTTTCAATACACGAAAGCAACACGTACTCATAGAGAGCAAAAACTAACATCCACCTGTCACACACGAAAGCTCACAACTGAAGCTGAAGTGCCTATTTCCCTGTTTAAAACCGGTGAAACCACATTTTTACTATCAAGTTCTAACAGTCACACAACCTCACAGCTGATAAAAGCGATTTACGTGGGTTTCCGACATCAATTGGAGATCACATTACAATTCTAAGAATAAAATAGCTTGTCCCAATTAATTTGCACGGTATAGTAACATTGAAGCAGCCTGTGAAAGTCAGTCCTCCACGCTCGAGGGGATGATGATAAGTTCTCGGCCACACCAAGAAGGAAAAGGGCTAGAGCCATGAAACTTAGACTATTCCACATATTCTCCCCGAAGTTCAACACAATTGGCACAGCGTTTCTGGGATTTTTTTTAACCCTTCCGAAAAGAAATTCCGAGCATGTTATCCATTACACCACCCAAGACGAGGAAGTTCCAAGCAACTGAAGCTAAGCAGATGTAGCTTATAGAAGTCTGAGAATTGTTCGGATTTACGCTAGTCGAAGCTATTCTGTGTTTCCCCGTTGCATCATCACGACCTTCTCTCACACGCGAGGTCTGATGTAGGTCACAAATTCCAGTTCTTCAGAGAACATCATACATTAGTGGGAAGCGAATTTCCCTGAAGAAATAATCACATACACAGTGAAACTGCAGCTCATTTGTATTGCCTTCCATGTATGTGAAGAATTATTTCCTCAGGGAGATACGTTTTCTATTGATATCTAAGACCAAAAAAATTAATGACAAAATTCTCAAACATATTAAACTTACCTCAGCAACATATCAGAATTCCTAGTAAAATGCTCATGCGCCATCTAAGGTCCCAAACGTTACACACATTCAGAAAAGTTTGCGCATGCGAAGTGCATAAATTGCTGTTAATTTGGAACGTTACACCACTCTCCGTAGCGTATTACACAAAGACTTGGGTTTTTCCATATTCCACGGAGCATTAAAAAAAAATCGAGAGAATACACTGGTACTCTTTGCAGATAGTTCATGTTGTGCTTCGTTCGTATGCCAAGATTTTTGTGGGTGTGAAATAAAACGAGTAATTCGAGAGAATGTACATTTATTTACGTACAACACATTACATTTATTCGCCTCACTCACGACCACACCGAGTCACAGTCCGGTACACACTAAATGCAATTAAATCATAACAACAAACAATAAGTTTTACTAATTCCTGCCATTGAGTGGTACTTAGATAGGTGGATTAGTGAATGATATTGCCGCCCCGGTGGCGCAGTGGTCTGAGCAATGGCCTCTGATCATTCGTCCGAACGGGGTCCGGGTTCGAATCCCGGTGAGGCATGGATGTTGTGTTTGTCTTACGGCACTGGCTCTCTCCCTTCCCTGGAACCAGTGACCCTAAATTAGGGACGGGCGACTGCTTATAGCCCATTGAGTTGCTCACGGTGGTCGTTAAACCTACAATAAAAAAAAAAAGTGAATGTTATTGTCGTAAATCCAATGCAAAAAGATATGTCAAAAAATTAGATATTTACTAAACTATGGCAGCTGCAATAGTAAGTATTTCGACTGTTTAGTTTTTCAAAAACAATATTATTATTATTATTATTATTATGCAGATTTAGACGAATGTAAGGAATGACCTGATGACGATAAAATATGATGTAGCTCCATCTGCACATGCACAAGCTAAAATCCGACCTCGAGATAGAAAGAAAAGCTGAATCGTAACTGTGTTAATGACGGGGATTGGTAATTTTGGGGCTAGGATCTCTGCAGATTACACCTCTTCTTGTTACACATCATTTTAAAGCTCTTGTCAATAGCAGGTAACCCCTCACCCCTGCAAAGGGGTAGAAATAAGCCAATACATCATTTTAAAGCTCTTGTAAATAGCAGGTAACCCCTCACCCCTGCAAAGGGGTCGAAAAAAAAGCCAAATGCATCCTTTTAAAGCTCTTGTCAATAGCAGGTAACCCTCTCGCCCCTGCTAAGGGGTCAAGAGAAGCCAATACATCATTTTAAAGCTCTTGTCAATAGCAGGCAACCACTCACCCCTGCTAAGGGGTCGAGAGAAGCCAAATAAATCATTTTAAAGCTCTTATAAATAGCAAGTAACCCATCACCCCTGCTAAGGGGTCGAGAGAAGCCAAAGACATAATTTTAAAGCTCTTGCCAATAGCAGGTAACCCTCTCACCCCTGCTAAGGGGTCGAGAGAAGCCAAAGACATAATTTTAAAGCTCTTGTCAATAGCAAGTAATCCCTTACCCTTGCTAAGGGGTCAAGAGAAGCCAAGTTTT
This sequence comes from Macrothele yani, assembly GCA_039090855.1. Classification (NCBI taxonomy): domain Eukaryota; kingdom Metazoa; phylum Arthropoda; class Arachnida; order Araneae; family Macrothelidae; genus Macrothele; species Macrothele yani. Next base: position 41,272,089 of record CM077024.1, on the reverse strand, counting down.
GCTACGACGCATACTTTACTATTGCCGGGAAAGATACATAGCATCAAAATGCACTTTACACTGTTAAAAATTTTGTGGTAGGTTGCACCAGAAAGTAGTGCTACACCAACTGCACCACTTTCTGAGAAAAGATACACCATTGCGTGGTGCAAACAGAGTCAACAACATGGTGCAACCTTGCTTCCCGTAATGGTACAAGTTTGCACCTCATTACGGTGAAAGGTTGCACCATGTTGTTGGGTTTTGTTATGGTACAGGGTTGCACCACATTACGGTGGTAGGTTGCACCTTGTTGTTGGGTTTTGTTTGCACCACACAATGGTGTATCTTTTCTCAGAAAGTGGTGCAGCTGGTGTAGCACCATTTTCTGATGCAACCTACCACAAAATTTTTAACAGTGTGGTAATGGCTTTTAATTTAATTTACTCATATTGCAATGAGATATTGTTACGTTGATGTAAAACGTGATGAAATAATGTTTAGTAAAATATACTTCGGCGATAGTTTTGTAAAATACACTGTTGAGTAACAATGAAATTAGCTATTGTGTTGCGTCACTTTATGAGACAGCATTAAAAATCCGATTTCAACAATGGTTTTGAATACTTCCGTTACCCATTTTCGTTACACCGAAATTGTTTGCTAGGGATTTACGTTACTAATGTCGGGTAAGATGCATAGCATAAAAAAAAATTTCGTGATTTTTATTAACGTTTCTCGGATTTAGGAAACCCAAAAGCGTTCCTGAAATTTCTAACTATGCATATCAAACAGATCTACGAATGGTTTTTTGGTATAATATAAATGTTTGAAACCGATTATCGTGCTTTCGATAAAATGCAATCCCGAATTATTCCTTTCTTTGATTACGCAAGAAGTTGTTTCTTTGGCAAATTTTCATATGGGGTCAGAAAACTGCGATCGTGATGGGGGAGGGGCTCTGAAAGGATCTTTTGAATCGATCCAGTGAATATTTCCTGAAACTTTCTAGCGTCCCATGCTGTTTTTTTCTCTAAAAAAAATTATGCACGAGAATTTTTGTTAAGTTACTTCTGGTTTTTCGGAGAAAAATATTCTGTAATTTAGATTAATGGAAGAATTAAAGCTTCCACTTTGCTTTGGAAACGGGTAATTTTCTGAAGACATTAAGCGGAGAATTTATATTATTTATGGCCGTTATAGGGAGACGGAAAAGAATCCACAGTTTATCATCATTAATTTCTGTCATTTGGAGAGAATTTAACGATGCATACGGCAATGCATGGACATAAAGAAGCGATTATAATATATAACAATTACCTCGTGATTCTTTGATACCACTTGAAAAGGGGGGCAAAACAATTATGGGTGAAAAATGATTACCTCACACGGACGTGGTGCTAGCCAGCACTAATCTTTCTTTGTCTTCCAAGATATGTATAATGTATTCATGTCGTGGTCTCAAAACTACATGAAACTCTTTTGACGACTAAGGTAAAGAATGTTTTCTTTTCTACAGAACTTACGTGACTAGAAAATGTGCCATTTGCCTGTCGTTTTGGCAGTTTGAAAAGTGAAGATTTTCAATTCCTTGAGGAGCTGTATTAGGAAAATGGATTTTTCCTTTCCTATTTGCACAAAATTGGTATATGAGTTCGCCGGAAAGAAAACGAAGACTCGTTTGTATTTTATTTAATTTTTTGCTCCAACAACTTTAAAGACGAAAAACGCATCTATAAAATACTCTATATACTAGTAGCGCCTTATTTCATTTTTTTTCGTGTGGGGTATACACTTCCAACACACGCACGCACGCACGCACACACATCAATGGAGATGCTTAACTCCCTTTCGTTTTCGTGATGACATAGTCATTTTTACAACTACTCCTTCATAGCTGGAGAGGGTGATCCAGGAACTTTCTAACAAGAGTAAAAAGGTAGTATTAAAAATGAACTTTCAGAGCACAAAATTAATATACGTACAATGCTTTTACAAGGAACGAAGATTTATCGGTTGATGGGGAAAATCTGGAGGTAGCCGAAACCTACATTTACGTTGGGCAACCAATTTCAAGCGAGTGTCTCATTGATGAGGAAATTAATCGACGTATAAAACTTGGTAGGAGAGCTTTCGAAGGAACAGTACAATTTTCAAGAGTAATATGCCGTTACGTCTTAAAAGAAGAGTGCTTAATCAATGCATCATTCGAGTTCTTGCGTATGGAGCAGAGACTTGGACTTGAAAAAAAAAAAAGATAAGCAAATGAGGTGCACACAAGTGAAAGAAGCGTGGAGAGGCGCATGCTTGTCATCACAGGAAAGATAAGAAGAACTAGAGGATAAGGAAAATGAGAAGAATGGCAGACATCATGATCAGAGCAAAATCTCTGAAATGGCAATGGGCTGTAGAAGAACGGACCATCGATGGACAACCGAAATTTTAGACTGGATACCAAGAGACGGAAAAAACCCAGAAAAAGACCACTTAGGAGGTGGGTAGATGAAATTCTAAAACATACGGAGAGACATGAAGGACACTGGCTCAAGGCAGACTATTGTGGAAGACAATGATGATATATATTTATGTACCTCCCGAAGGCGTTCCGGAACTTTTTTTTTAAAACAAACATTTTGAGTTTTGAGTTTCGGAAGAATCGTTTAATTAAAATACACTGGCTTGCAAAAATTAAGGACGAGACGGTTTTTCGAATGTAACGTCGTGCAGAAGTGCTCCACATCGACTCGAATCATACCGTAAGATCCCCAAGATGTAAGAATATGGGACAAGTGAGCAAAACCGTCCAAACAAGGAATCCAAAGGATACAAAGGCACTTTATTGAAAAGGTAGCTTCGAGCATAACTGGGCAGAGGACAGAAATGTCCATGTGACAGGCGGCTGCCAAGAAAATCCAGTCTTTAGTAGGGGATATGATCAACCCTGACTGCGTTGCAGGATTTACAACGTCTGTCCATGCTGAGGACGAGGTTGTCAAGGAGCTGTTGAGGCACCGCGGCCCATTCCTCTTGTAGCGCCAATCGCAGCTGCGGAATCTTTGCTAACGGCTGGTGACGTGCTGCCAAGCGTCTCCCGAGAAGGTCCCACACGTGTTCGATTGAAGTTAGGTCCTGGGACCTTGCGGGCCAATCGATGCGTTGAATATCTTCACTCTCCAACAGCTCTGCGACAGCTATTGTACGATGAGGTGTAGCGTTGTCGTCCATGAAGAGGAACTCAGGACCCACAGCACCTCTAAACAGACGCACGTGAGGCAGGAGAACTTCGGTGCAATAGCGGACACCAGTGACTGAACCTCCTTGCAAGATGTGGAGGTCAGTACGGCTGCCAAGCAGGTTACCGACCCAAACGAGAACTCCGCCACCTTCAAACCGGTTCCTTTCGATGATGTTGGAGGTATGATTGCGTCATTTGCGTGTTCCCTGCTCTCTCCAGGTGTGTATACGTTACCGTAACATGTAAGGGAGAGAGATGGCAGGAGTTCACCAGTTGCGCTCGGGAAAGTTTGTTTCCTGTACACAGTGTATCGCTGTACAAACCTTGTACTGCGATACATTATATTTAAATGGAAGTATTCCATATGTTAAACAAGAAACCAGGAAGTTATATAACAGGTTTCATTCAGTTTAGTAAAAGAGACCTAATTCTTGGTTTTAGAGAATACGTACAACTTCAAGGAAATGAAAAACCTAATTTAATTTTTACAGCTGGAGTGAACTTTGCAAACCATTGCTGCATCTTCTAAAGCATGTGAAAAGGGATTTTCGTAAACGAATTTGCTAATCATCCCAGTTAGGTCTTCTCTTTCAATCACAGCAAAAACATTATTATTCATAAAAATTGTTGGGCCTCCGCAGCCTAGTCTTGTCCTACGAAATCCTTCCTATCGTGGTTCCTTGAAGGACACGAAAAGCAAGACGTGCAGAAATATGGTGCCTTCTGTTGGATGGCGATAGTGATACTAAAAGCACATGTCTGATTTTAAAATACCTGCTGAATATTATTGCATGACAATTTTTCGATCCAAAGAACTTTTCTTATTATTATTGGGGGTTTAACGATAACCACGAGCAGCCCAATGGACGATAAGCAGTCGCCCGTGCCTAGTTCAGGGTCACTGGTTACAGGGAAAGAAGATAACTAGTGCTGTAAGAAAAACACAACATCCATGGCTCTCTGGGATTTGAACCCGGACCATTCACGGACGATGGTTATAAGCCAGCTCTTAAACCACTGCGCTACCGGAGCGGTACAAAAAAAAAACCTTTCTGAACAAATTTTACCCTTGGGTGCAGAAAACATAACACAGGCATGCGCAGTTGAAGTATGTGGAAAGCAGACCGGTGTTCGAACCCCGGTCCTGCCAGCCATCTAGCCTGCAGATTTTCCGGGGTTTTCCGCAGTCTCCCCGTGTTTGGGGCCGCAAATTCGTAGATGGTTCCCTCCGAAATTGGCCCCGAAAGTACTTTGTTCCTGGATCCCCTTCCCCAGGGTGTCTGGGTTTATCAGGTGAGTGTCGAGGCACTTGTAATAAAACAATGTAAGACGAATGAAATCTGATGCCCCATGGCATCAGGCACCTACTCATAATTGTTGATTATGAGTGAGAGAAAACATGTGACGCATATTCTAATATAACTTTCCTTTTTAGTTCTTGTATCAATGTAAATTTTGGTCCGTTCTCCTTAAACGTTTTATAAATAAACACTATATTTTCTCTTTCGACTGAAAATTTAGTGGCAACTTGAATTGAGGTCGGAGGTTAAACGACGCATATGTAAAACTCAGATAAGAAGACTGTTTACGATGTCTCGTAGCTACTGCCTGGCTGAATGCTTGGTTGGGTCTGCTTTGTTACTCAGATCTGCTCTCGTTAGAATTCAGCTACGGAGATCACAACAAAAGTTCTGCACACTGTCCATTTTTGAGAGAAGTGTGAAGTAACGGAGAAAACTTACCGTATTGCCGTTTAATGTACTCCTCTCCGCTGCCAATGACAGCTTGCCAGCAGTGAGGTAGGTCCTGGATGTCCCATAGTACGCCATCTTTGTTCAGCTGTTGTATTGCTTGGGTCACGTCCAATGATAGTTCTTCCAGCGATTCAAAGCGGATTCCACGGAGCTGATTTTCAAACTTTGGAAAAAGATCAAAGTCGGGTGGACTGAGATCAGGGCTGTATGGTGTGTGGGATAAAGTTTCCCAGCCATATTTCGACAAAAGTCTCCATACCGACGCTGCACCATGACAACAAGTTGGGGCGATTTTGACGAATTTTCGGTGTCAACTTTGTCCTCAGAAAGTCAAGATAATATTGTGCGTTGACATTTTCCCCTACCGGCACTCGGTCAGAGAACACATCACCCTGGGCATCGTACGCAAAAATCATCATTTGCTTCAGTTTGGATTTTTGCCGACGACACTTTGAGGGGCGTGGGGGGAACTTGGATGCCTCCATTTCGTCGATTGTGACTTCAGCTCCGGCTCAAAATCACGCGTCCAAGTCTCATCAATTGCAACAATTCAGTTCAGGAAGGTGTCATCCTCCCTTCCGAACCTGTGGAGGTGATCCTGTGCGATGCTCACTCTGGCTGCCTTCTGTTCGGGGGTGAGTTGATGGAGCATCCAGCGCCCGGCGATTTTTCTTTTTCCCAGTGAATCGGTCAAAATCCGGCAAACAGACATAGTGGACAAATTTGACTGATGAGCAATCTCCTCGTCTGTCAAACGGCGATTCTCTTCGAGAAGCTTTATGATGACAGGTGTTTTGTCTGTCGCCATCTAAGGTCGGCCTGAGCGGGGATCATCTTCGATACTGCTTCGGTCCTCCAGAAAGCGCAACGCCCAGCGAGAAATTGTGCTTCGGTCAAGAGTGCTTTCCCAACATACTTCTTGCAATGCAGTGTGGATCTGTGTCGGAGTTTTTCTTCGCAGAGTTTCTACTTTCACGTACGAGCGGTGGTCTAACGCCGTGCCTCTACCCGAGGAGCTGCAAGCTCCCATTTCCAAACCCTCCCACGTCCACACAGCAAATGATAGCGTGTCGTTCTGACACCACTGCGTTGTTCAGAGTCTGATCTTTACATGATACAATCATTTTCCCGATTGCATCATCCGCTTCCGTTTAGATTAATGTGTGCAGAAATGTTGTTATCACCCTTGTAGAGAATGTTGCAATTGTCATGGAAAGAGATTTCTTATGCAAACGTGAATGTTATGTAAATCTGTTGCTGTTCAATACGTGATTGAAGCGCCTGTATTCAAAGCTGCGCTTCATTACTGGTGAAGTGAAATTTATTGATAGTGTGACGTGATATTATCGTGTGTTATGAGCGATCGCTTATTCCACTATTGAAGTAGCCGTTGAAGTGACTACCGTTTTTGCTGACCTGAAAAAGAAAAAAAAAGTTAAAACTGTAAGTACCTCTCTTGACGTGTTCTTGAACTGACATTTCTGTTTTGAATTAAGAATATTTCCCGCCATTAAGTTAAATTATCCGGGTTTCAACTGAAACGAATCAGTTACGATAGTTAATCAACCTTCATGTAATGTTGGTGTTTTAGGTAAATTGACTTTTCACCTATACCTTTGAGCCATTACATTATGACCACGTATCTAATAAATTGTAGGACCTCCTTTAGCCCACAAAACAGCAGCCACTCGGCGAGGCATCGATTCGATGAAAGAGCGATAGGTATCCTGGGGTATCTGGCACCATAATGTCAACAGCAGGTCCTCCAGTTCCCGTACATTTCGGGGGGGGGGGGTTAGCGCGAACTCATTTTTTCCAAGTCGAACCACAAATGTTCGATTAGGTTCATGTCACGTGAATTTGGAAACCAACGCATTAACAGAAAGTCACCAGCATGTTTCTCGATCTACTCCTTGGCGATTCTGGCAGTGTGGCATAGCAACAGCTGTCAAGGATTGTACTATTGGGATAATGGGGCCTAAAGTGCCCCAAGAACTCGTCGCCCACAGCATAACACCACCGCCGGCCTGTTTCCGCCCAACAGTGCATCCAGGTGCCATAGCCTTCGCTGGTAATCTGCGCATCCGCGCTCTTCCTTCTACGTGATGCACCAAGAATCTTGATTCGTCAAACCAGGCCACTTTCTTTCAATGGGGACTACGCTGGGTCTTCGGCTACGCAGGCCCATGCGCGGAAGACTGCGACCAACTGTGAGCTGTGAAACATTGCCCTGATCACCACTGTTGTAGCTGCGGGTGATTTGCCGCACTGCAGTCGCTGTGAACAACGCGCGACAGTCTCCGCTTCCCTCTGGCATCAATGAGTTGTGGACCGATGGTTCGTCGTTTGGCCATCTGTGCACTACTTTTGATACGTACTCACTACAGCGGCACGTGAGCAACCCACAGGACGCGCCGTTTCCGGGATCGTAGTTCCCAGGCTCTGTGCCATCACAATTTATCCTTTATCAAACTCCGATAAATCGGCAGCTTTTCCCATTCTTACTTCGGACACTCTACGAACCGAAAGCCGGTTTTCAGGTTGTATATATACTGCTCTGTGAGCTTCACCTGCGCCACCGTTCGGTCTTCAGACGCGCTCATTTCTCTAGGCTGTGGGTGGTCATGATGTAATGGTTCATCGATGCATATTTATATTCTTAAAACCAAACAGCACCACAAACGAACTGCCGACCTGGTGGCGCAGTGGTCTAAGCGTTGTCTTATGACCATGCGTCCGAGAAGGGTTCGGGTTCGAATCCCGGTGAGGCACGGATGTTGTTTTGGTCGTACAGCACTGGCTCTCTCACTTCCCTGGATCGAGTGGACCTAAATTAGGAAGGGGCGGCTGCTTATCGCCCATCGAGTTGCTCACGGTGGTCGTAAATTCCCAATAAAAAAACAAAAAAACAAAAAAAACATAACACTAAAAATATATTGCATTTGCGAATAGTTATTTTTCATTACTGCTTTATTTATTCTGCTGTTAGGTTTTCTAGATTGCCTTGCCAAGTCATCGCCATTCAAAATGTGTGCTTCGGAATTCTTTTCTCTGCCTCCATTCTAATATTTTCTTGCTCTTTGAAATCCGATATACAAATGACAGCATCATTGCATTAGCTCTTCTTAGACTTTCTTTTCTACACCCTGTTTTTCTTTTTCCGCTGCTTCAAAATTTTAAAAAGAAGCTCTTTGAAGCTTGAAAATTTCAGCCATCCTCATAACCTTGATGTTCTTTTGAATAAGATGAATTCACAGAGTACTTTGATGAAATGTTTGGCTTTGCTGACTGAAGTTATCATATATCAGGGGAAATTACATCCCTTCTTCGTCTGTCAGAAAATGCTCAAAGGCAGACTTTTCTGAAAGCAACACCTCAGGACTGCAGAAGAGTTCACAACTGTGAAAATCACACGAGGAGCTGCAATCTCTCTTCCTTTCAACTCCACCGTTCATAATCGTTAAGATACTCCGCACTTTGAGGCAGTCACACAAAACTGATAGAGATTAAATTCCTTCTTTCAATAACAGACTCCCAGATCGCATAGTAGAGGCCTTATATCGATTTCCTCAGGGGGATCATCTATGATGTGTGACGTCATTTCCTTGACGAAGAATGCTCATCCGGAACTTTCCTTGTGCACACTTCAAAAGTCATTCCCCACATTTCTTTTTCCTATGGGAGTTACTAGAAGGTTTATGTCCAAACAGGAAGGTACGTAAACATTTGAATTATTTTCACAATCGGAATTAATTTAATTGGAAAGCTGTCATCTTAAATATGATTTCAGATTTGGCTTTCAGCACTTTAAATGTAATTTCTCGAGACATACGGTGATAAAATGTTTAAGTACAGTAGAACACGCTTACAACGTGAAGCTCGAGACCGACGGAAATGCTCGCTAAATCTGTTCTGGAGTAAAAAATCCCACCGTGTAAAAATATGTACATACAGTCATTTGCAAAAGTTTAAGACCACCTGTTGGTATTAGGAGATTTTTGCCGATTGCGTCAGATATTGTCTGTATTACTCAACTTCCTGTAAGTGTTGCCTCATCCTACAGCGGCAGCTGTTGATAAAGTTGGGGGAAGCGCGGGATTGTCAGTTTGCTTCTGGTTTTCATGCTCAGAGGTTTTGTACGTATTTTTTATATAGCGAAAAATGGGCAAAAAAAGGGTCATTAAGTGTTACTCAGAGGGCACAAATAGTGACTTTATATCATGAAGGATACTCCGAACGTGACATAAGCAGAAAGGTGAATGTGAACAAGACTGCTATTCATAATACGATCATGAAATATCTAGATACAGGTGAATTCAGCGACAGAAAGAGAAGTGGACGTCCAAGGAAAACAACCCTACATGATGACAATACCATAAGGCGAATAGTTATGTGTTCTCCGAGGAGTTTGTGCATGAAGATCAAGGCCTTTCTTCATTCAAAGGAGTCTGACATTAGTATCAGCACTGTTTCCCTAAGTCTTAGGAAAGATTTTGGATTGAAGTCTTATAAATCTGCACATAAAATCTGTCATGAAAAAGAAGAGACTGCAGTTTGCGAAGCGTCATCAATCGTGGACTGGCCGCCCCGGTGGCGCAGTGGTCTAAGGCGCTGGCCTCTGATCATTCGTCCGTAAGGGGTGCGGGTTCGAATCCCGGTCAGGCATGGATGTTGTGTTTGTCTTACGGCACTGGCTCTCTCCCTTCCCTGGAACCAGTGACCCTAAATTAGGGACGGGCGACTGCTTATAGCCCATTGAGTTGCTCACGGTGGTCGTTAAACCTCCAAAAAAAAAAAAAAAAAAATCGTGGACTGCTGAAAATTGGAGCCATATTCTTTTTCCCGATGAATCAACTGTGCGTCAATTTGAATCACGCGTAGCACATGTTCGACGACCAAAAGGCAAAAGGTTTGATGAAAAATACACCGTTAGCACAGTGAGACATCCACCAAGTCAGATGATATGGGGTGTTATGTCAGCATGCGGTACTATTTCATTATCCTTTTTGCCGACAGGCGCTACCATGACCGTGAAAGCTGTTAACTCATGTGCAAGTGCACAGATGCACAATCTTTATGCACGATGGTGCTCCATGCCACAGGTCAAAGACAGTAAGGGACTATCTGCGGAGGAAAAACATAACTGTCCTTTTTTCTGTTTTCTCTCTCTCTTTTTTCTTTTTTTTTTTTTTGATTGGAGGTTTAAGACCACGGTGTGCAACTCAGTGGGCTATAAGCAGTCGCCCGTCTCTAATTTGGGGCCACTGGTTCCAGGGAAGGGAGAGAGCCAGCGCCGTAGACAAACACAACATCCCTGCCTCATCGGGATTCGAAACCGGACCCATCTCGGATGAATGATCAGACGCCATCGCTTAGACCACTGCTCCACCGGGGGCGACTAACTATGCTTGACTGGCGCGGTAATAATCCCGACCTTAACCCCATTGAAAATTTGAGGATCATTTTAAAAGACAAGGTAGCTGAAAAACGGCTATTCCCAAGCTTTGATTGACGCGATAAAATGCGTGTGGTGCAAAGACATTTTAAGTGATTACTGCAAATCCCTCATTGATAGTATGCCACATCGCATTCTGTCCGTTGTAAAAAACAAAGTGGGGGCTACACAAAGTATTGATTCTTGTCTTTTTGTGTTCTAAAGCATATAAGTATTCATCTGTGGTGTCATTTGTTCGAAATATCTCTGACTAGTAATTAGCTGTTTCTCTGAAATTCTAAATTATCACTAAATTGAAAGGTGGTCTTAAATTTTTGCGAATGACTGTACATTTACATTGCACACTGAGTTAACTTTGCATTAGGAACACCCGCCGAACGTTTGCCAGTAATGAGAAAGCGTGGTGACCTATGCCAATTTGACCGCGGGCCAGATAGTTGGGTTCCGTAGGGGGCAGGTGCCAGTATTTTGGAAACAGCCGCACTTGTTTGTACTCCCGTACTGCTGCATCTAGGGTGTACCAGGACCGGAAAAACCATACAAAGAAGTCCAGCAGAAGGTATCACATTGGTCAACCACGCGCGGTTGATCCTACACTCGGGGCAAAGCTAACCTGATTACACTGTTAATGCTGTACAACCGATTCACCGACAAGATATCTTTTGTGTATCAGTATTTCTCCGCGCACTAATGGGGTGCCATATGGCGCGGACCGTTCTCCCTAAGGGTGACTTAATACAAGACAAAAGGAAACTTCCCGCGTTCCATCACGATGTCACTCCTCAACTCCCACACCTGCTCAACCTTGCTGACCACCAGACAAACGATTTCTGAATGGGTATTTTAAAAGTGTAACAACGAAGAAAGGAGCAAGCTTAATCGCCAAACCATTATCTCCCCACTAACCCTCAGGCTAACACAATTTTCCCTTCCCGCTCGCAGTAAAGTAGGGGACATATCTGAAATAAACATCTCTTTCCACGTTTTATCAACACAGAGCAACAGAAAAATTGTTATCCAGTCACCACTGGGGATTGGCATCCCAGATCTCTCGATGTCTAGCTGAGGGCGTTAGCCTTACGTTACTGTGGCCAGCAATCAACGGTGCTCTGTGTGCTTTCTGTCAGCTTCTGATATCATAAATCCGTAAAATGGGCTCAGCTACTGAGACGTCTCTATCTGGTGGGCATTAACTGCATTGGCTATATATTAAATATAGCAGTTAATTCCAAGGTGAAAATCCTCCAAATACGTGGTGTCGGAGAATAAACAAAGACATCGCTCTTTCCACGTTTTATCAACACATAGCAACCGATCCGAACTCCAGATCTATCGGCTAGATATCGAGAGATCTGGAGTTCGGATCCCCAGCGATGACCGGTTAACAATTTTTCGGTTGCTATGTGTTGATAAAACGTGGAAAGAGCCAGTATTTTCTTTGTTTATTCACCGATTTGGAGGATATTTGAAATATCTATATTTTTTAGAAGCGCGACCGAAACTGTAATCTTTATTTTTATAATGTACGCAACTACAACATTTAGAACGTCTATATATCCATGCCCGCCGCCCCGGTGGTGCAGTGGTCTAAGCGATGGCCTCTGATCATTCGTCCGAACGGGGTCCGGGTTCGAATCCCGGTGAGGCATGGATGTTGTGTTTGTCTTACGGCACCGGCTCTCTCCCTTCCCTGGAACCAGTGACCCTAAATTAGGGACGGGCGACTGCTTATAGCCCATTGAGTTGCTCACGGTGGTCTTTAAACCTCCAATAAAAAAAAGCGACTAGACCTGTTCGATGGGCGACATATCGGGAGAACAGGCGGGCCACGGCAGCAGTGACAACTGGTGGGCCGTGAAGAATTGTTGCACGATGCGTGCCACGTGCGGGCGCGCATTGTCCTGTTGAAACGTGGCCGCTGGCATGTCCTGCAGGTAAGGGAGGACTACAGGTTCCAAAACGTCGGACACGGTGCGGTGGATGTTGAGTGTACCGGCGATGCGTACCAGAGGGGGTGGGTGTCATATCCAATTACGCCCCAAACCATAACGCCAGGCGACGGACCGGTATGGCGATGCATAGTGCAGGCGTCATACAGTCTCTCGCCGCGGTGCCGCCACACGTGGATCCGACCATCGTGGTGTTGCAGGCAGAAGCGGGATTCGTCGGAGAAGACAATGTCGTGCCATTCCGTAGTTCAGGTGTGGCGTTCAACGGCCCACTGCCGACGCACTTGCCGGTGGTGTAACGTCAATGGTAATCGGAGCAATGGGCGCCGTGCGATGAGTCCCCGCTCCTGCAGACGACGTCGAACGGTACATGCTGACACAGGTTGTTGCGCAACACACCCTAATTCCTGCGCTAGCGTTCGTGATGTGGCGGTGCGAGCCGTCAATGCCCGCTGCACAACATGCCGGTCCTCTCGTTCTACGGTGTGCCGTGGCTGCGGCAATCGCTCACGTCAGTCCGTCCGTCCCTCCTGCACCCACCGAATCCAAAATCGCCTCACTGTGGCTGGATGTCGTCCCACACGGGCGCCGATGTCTCGGTACGGTAAACCGCTGTCGCGATAAGCCACTGTTCGTCCTCTGTCGAACTCTGAAACGTGCTGGAATGACTGCCGTATTCTGCGACGAGGCATGAGGAAGCTTCCCACGCACAGGTCCGGCAGCACAACACACTTCCACTACTTACACCCCGCCTTTTGTGCACCCTTCTTATAGTGCTCCTCGGTGGCGTGCCGGGCGCACATGATTTGCATATGCCCTGCAATGCTATGCACCAAGCGCTGTACCTTGCTTCACCTAGGGTTCCACAGCCGGAGACAAACGAGGGCACCCATAATGACGCCGAGTCGTCGCACACAACGCCTCGCATGGACCAAGGAACATCGGTAACGTACCGTCGACAAATAAAAAAACATATCGAAAACAATCTGCTGCGTCGAAAAATCATGACGGAAAAAAATATAACTTGGGATGAATCCACCTACAGAAAAATTTATCTATTATACACCAACTCCGAAAAATAATAAGCTCGAATAGAAAATAAAACAGCTGATTAACCTGCATTGTTAGCGAAAAGCATTTCATCATCGCGCGATTTGAACCATCTTCATTTCTACCTTAAACGTGACCACGTGTTAAGTGTATATGTAGGTCACTCGGTAGGGTTCTCCGCTGTCATTAAAGCCGCACCCGCCGTACCTGTGACGCACAGGATTATGACCATTCGTCCGAGAAGGGCCCGGGATTGAGTTCTGGCGAGGCACGGATGTTGTATTTGTCTTACGGCACTAGTTCTCTCCCTTCCCTGGAACCAGTGACCCCTAATTAGGGACGGGCGAGTGCTTATAGCCCAACGAGTTGCTCACGGTGGTCGTTAAACCTTCAATATTAAAAAAGAAAAAAAAATTGGAAACCGTACTCGGTTCGAACCTCGCCAGGGCCAAAGGGAAAGGACTCGTTCATTTCTTACGCCATAAAGTAATCTCTGGCAGACGGGTTAAAAAAGTCGAAATCGAAGTTTTTCCGAAATTTCTGCGTAAAAACGGAAAATTCCGAAACTCACTTTTTTGGAATAAACGGAATTACTGACTACGGAATGATGATTTCGTATTGATACAGAAATTTTACAAAATCGAAAACCTGAATTTTCCCGCTCTAACGCCAGATTATCCCTTCGTGACGGTATCTGGGACCGAACCGAAGTTCGTTGGGTTGGGTCTACGCAAGTCGCACGTCTTCACCACTGAGCTAGAATGTCTTAGGAATCGTCGGACTCATGTTCAACATAAAACTAATTGCTCAAAGATGATTTTTTTCTTCATTAAATAATGTAGTCATTTTATCTTCAGTTGGAGCTTATTATATTTTTGAATATGTTTGTAATATTTTTTTTTTGTAGGACTTATTATAAATTAAGTAATTTCTTTTCAACGGGATATTTCAAAGCAACAGAATGCTTTGGAAATGAGATATTTTTTTTCTAACTGACAATAACCTTCAATTATCTTTAAGAAAAGATTAAATGTATCGTTCTATAGTAGTATTTCACGAAACTTCTACTTATAAAATTTACTCTTGATAGCTATAATAGCTTTTGTCTTAAGCATTTCACAGACTGATACATAGACATCGTACAATCATCTGTACAATAATTTAAATACCAGATTTCTTACGGTAACACAATATACAGGGTAATTCATAAAGAACTATACAGTGTCAACGCACTATAAAACAAGAACAATGTAAGATATTTTATGTTACCTTTAACAGAATTGTAGGGGAATGTTTCAAGTTTTTCTAGGGACAGTCACAGACGTTCTATGTATGCACCCTTAGTCACACGACACACATCGAGCCGGTAATCAATTTCCGCCCAAACGCGAGGTAAGATATCTGGATCAAGTGGCTGTGATACGCTGTTTCAGCTCCTTCAGATCAACAGAAAAGGAGGGACCTTGTCCTTTACGTACCCCCACAGGAAAAAGTCACAAGGTGTTAAGTCAGGACTTCTGGGTGGCCATTGGGTCAGTGGCATGTTGTAGTCCGCGGCTCGTCCAATCCATCAATGAGGAAGATGTTCATCGATATAATCTCGCACGTCGCCTAACCAGTGCGGTGGTGCACCATCCAATTGGAGAATAAAGTTGTCACTGTCGTCCTGCAACTGTGACATCAACCAAAGACTTAACATATCCAGAAAAGAGCCTCCTGTGACAGTTTTATCGTGAAAAAGAAGGGGCCATACACTTTCTTTTTGGACACAGCACAGAATACATTTACCTTAGGGGAATCTCGCACGTGTTGCACTGTAAATCTGGGATTCTCCGTTCCTCAAAAGCGAACGTTGTGCTTGTTTACCTGACCACTCACGTGAAATGTAGCTTCATCGGTGAAAACTAAGTAATCGGCAAAATCGTCATTTTCAAAACGGTGCTGCATTTTGGCACAAAATTCAAGTCTTGTCAAGGTCAGTGAGATTTTGCAACATCTGCGCTTTGTATGGAATCATTTTCAACTTCTTTCTCAAAATTCTCCAGACAGTGGGCTATGAAATCTGCACTTCACGACTCACCCTTCGCGTTGAATTTCCAGGGCTTCGTTGAATGGTGGTGCAAACACTATCGACGACTTCTTCCGATACACGCGGTCGTCCAAAACACAAACAGCTCGTAGTTTCAAATTTTTTTATGCCAATCCTAGATAAATTTTCTGGTTGGAGGTTCTTTTCCGAATCGTGATCGAAAATGCCGTTGCACAACAGTTACATATTCTGTTTTGCTCAATTCAAGAACACAAAACGCCTTCTCCACTGCGGAGGCTGCCATTTTGACTGACTAGTCACGTGACGCGCGCGCTATCGCCTAAGTCACTTCCCTCAGTAGCGAAACACAAACTTTATGAGTACATCTACCTAACGGTTTGCAGTTGTGGTCCGTGTCTTCAACAGTTACTGTTTTACAGCATCTGGAAGCTGTATACTTCTTATTGAATCACCCCATATAATACACTGGCGGAAAGTGAAAAAAGAACACCAAGAAGGAGACGTCTGATACCAACGAAATTTATACAGCCTAATAACGGAATACAGAGGATAACCTGATCCAAACATTATGGCAAAATACAGCTGTATTTGCTGGTAAACTGAAAAATAGCATTTCCGTGTAACATGGTTAGTACGAGGTTGAACCGCCATGAACTGCGTCACACTGTGCAATTCTGGCATGGAGTCTGTCGTACAGATGTTGGATGTAAGTTTGGGGTATTGAGTTCCAAGCATCCTCGACCTGGACGCGTAAATCGGGGATGTTCGTGGCTGGCCGTGGAGACCGGATAATTCGTTGTCCCATAAAATCCCACACGTGCTCAATGGGGGACAAATTCGGTGAACGTGCAGGCCATGGAAGTTGTCTCACACCCTGAAGTGCATGTTGCGTTGCACGTGCCGTGTGTGGGAGTGTGCGTTATCTTGCTGGAAAACACCACGATGGACCGACCTTACAAATGGCACAACAACGGGCTGAATGATGTTGTTGATGTAGGAGGCGCTGTTTAACGTACCCGGTACAAACACTAGTTGTGTACGGGAGCGATAGCTGATCGCTCCCCACACCAGGAGACCAGGTGTAGGCCCTGTGTGTCGCTGGCGGATGCAAGAAGGGTGGAGACGCTCCCCTGTGCGTCTGCGAACACGCATACGGCCATCGGAGGCTCCCAAGCAGAATCTGCTTTCATCGCTGAACACGAAAGATCGCCATTGCGTTCTCCAGTGCAGACTTTGGTGACACCACTGCAGCCGTTCCTGACGGTGGGCTGGAGTCAGAGGTACACATGCCAGAGGCACACGTGCACGTAGTCCTGCATCCAGTAGACGGTGGCGGATTGTTCGCACATTCACCTCAGGGGCAACGGCACCTGGGATTTACGTCGCAGTGGATGCTCTGCTTGACAACGCCGCTCTTCTTATACGTCGATCGGTCCGCTCATCAGTCCGTCTGTGACTCCCGGTTCCATGTTTTCTCGTGTGGGAATGTTCCTCGGACCATCTACGCCACCATCGTACCACCACCGATACTTCCCGTCCAATTCGCTCCGCAATACGACGATACGACCATTCGGCCTTGCGGAGTCCGACTAGACGACCTCGCTCAAAGTCCGATAACTGCTGAAATCGTACACGTCTTCCATGTCCAGGCATTGCAGCTTCTTCAGGGTCTTCGCACGTGTCCGTACGCCGACGACTGATAACATTCACTTCGCCGTACTCCTTAAATACCACCGATGATAATTTGCATATTATGCCGTGCTGTGGCGTAAGCGCTCTCCGGTTGTTCCCGAAATTTACATCACACCTACGTAAACTCGACCCTATTAACGTATGTAAATTTCATGATCGTCCGCCAATTCCTTCTTGGTGTTCTTTTTTCACTTTCCGCCAGTGTAGCTGGTGCACAAAATGCTGGAGAGGAGAAGAAATATTCTGTGCCACAATAGCGAAATTTCATGCGATATGCTACCCACAATATCCGATCTCGCTATAGAACTTCAAATTCAGTTTCTTTGACAGACAATTGAAGTAAGCTGCCCCAGGTGGCGCTGTGGTCTAAGCGATGGCTTCTAATCATTCGTTCGAAAGGGGTCTGGGTTCGAATCCCGGTGAGGCATGGATGTTGTGTTTGTCTTACGGCCTTGGCTCTCACCGTTCCCTGGAACCGTGGTCGTTAAATCTCCAACCAAAAAAAAAAAAAAAAAATTGAAGTTAATCAAATCTCAAGTATTTTCGCGAATCTCTCCTATCACTGGAATGTTTTCGTCATATGGATACGGAAAAAGTGAGAACGGAGTTCTTCCTTTGATATGAAAGGAATTGCGGAAAAGTTTATGAAAATTCTAAATTTTCCTGGCCAGCAAAAATCCGTAAAATTCAGGTTTTTCCTTCACTTCAAGGAAAAGGTTCTATCGGAAATATCCTTCGTTAATTCACGAAAGGAATAACGGAAAGTTGCTCGTGAATTTCAGAAATTTTTTTAAGTGAACTTGGACATTTTCTTTTTCACAAGGTATGTACAAAGGCAGTTCCATAAAAACTGAGAGTAATTTTTTTCGAGTTGGTAACAGTGCGAAGGGGAAAATAACAACGCAGACAACTAACTGGACTAACTGAATTGAGGAAGTGTCTATGGCAACAGTTATTAGCAGTGGCAGACGATTCTGGTTTTGTTATTGCGCAGTTGTTTAAGGTACATCTGTATTTCGCCGTATACATCCATGGAGGTGAGTGATTCAGAGTTAAGAAGTGAAATGCGTTGTGCGATAAAATTTTGCTATCGTTTGAGTAAAACGGCCCCAGAAACATTTGATTTAACACACCTGAAATCTGACACACCTGAAATCTGTGCCTTATGTTTCCTATGTTAAAACTTCAATACATATTTTCTTCGTAATTAATGTATTCCCAAGGATGAAAATTTGCATATCGATAAAACTAACTTAAAGTTATAGCATGGCATACTTCATTCTTGCTAAAACATAACCATAATGAAGCAATCCAACATTTGTTTGTCTACTGATGTCATCAATGTACAGGTCGCGCCATCTATTAACAGGTCTGAACATTACTCAAATAAATTTTTTTTATGTAATTGTGGTCATATTTTAGCAAGTATTAAGTACCCTATGCTATAACTTACGGATAGTTTTATCGGTGTGAAAATTTTCATCCTTGGGAATACATTAATTGCGAAGAAAATATGTAAAGAAATTTTACCATTGGAAACATAAGGCAGAGATTTTAGGTGGAACCACCTCAATGAAAAAAGCTTACAAAGATAAATATTTGGGTGAGTCCACGATTTTTAGGTTGCACCAGGGTTTCAAAAAAGGGCGTTTGTCGGCAGAACTCGCTCCTAGGCCTGGTCGACCTGAAAGTGTTGTTTCTGAGCGTATTGTTAACACTGTTTGGGAAATCCTGCAAGAAGATCGACGAATGACGTGTGAAGACACAGAGGCGTCAACTAATATTTCAAAAACGTCGGCATTCCGCATTCTTCGCGACAAATGACTGCTGCATCGTGTGTGTTCCAAATGGGTACCTCATCACCTGACGAAAGAACAATTGTTAGCCAGAGTTCAGGTGTGTCATGAGTGGAAAAAATGATTGGAAAGGATCCGAACTTCTTAAACACAATAATAACTGCCGATGAAACATGGGTCTACTATTTCGACCCCCTCATGAAGCGCGCAACGAGTGTCTGCAAACACACAGGCTCGCCTCCTCCAAAAAAAGGCCGCCAAATCAAGTCAGCTGGGAAGATGATGATGATAATTTTCTTTTATAATAAAGGTGTAGTCTACTGGCATTCCGTTCCTCCACAAACTACTGTCAGTGCTGAGTATTTCATTTCAGTCTTGAAGCGTCTGCGACGACACATATCGATTAAGCGACCGGAACTGGTGGGCAAGTGGACCCTACACCATGATAACGCCAGCCCACATGTGGCTGCTTGTGTTAAACAGTTTCTTGCGAAAGGCAGTATTGATATAATGTCACAACCTGCCTACAGTCCTGACCTCGCCCCGTGCGATTTCTGGTTGTTTCCAACAATGAAGGAGAAGTTCCGTGCCGCAATATTCAACACAGATGATGACGTTATTCAATCTGTACAGGGGTCGCTAAAGCAGCTTCCACAAAATGTCTTTGCCACAGGCTTTGAAAAGTGGACTGAACGATGGGGCCGTTGCATATCAGCCGAGGAAAGATACTTTGGGAAAGAATAATATATATTTTGCTGTACCTATATTTCTTCATTTTGTGAGATTTTAGTCTCAGTTTCTATAGAACGGCCGTTGTATATGACACTGATATTTGATTTAGTCTTTGTGCAATCAATCACTGAAAGTGTTTCCACCATTTATAAAAACTCTGTATTATTATGCAGTGCCATTCGCGTTCACGTAGAGCCCGGAGACTATTCACCAGCTGATTTCACACTGGAATACCACTTAAATGAAACTGTGTTTGGCGTGGTCTCTCTCTCTCTCTCTCTCTCTCTCTCTCTCTCTCTCTCTCTCTCTCTCTCTCTCACTTCTCAATCCAACCTATTTTTATTTGATCTCCCTATAAATACATCAATTTCCGTTAACAAGAAAAAAATTGCGGAAATTTTCGCTGAACTACTATACTGTGCAAATTAATTGGGACAAAATAAAAAATCACTCTTTTTCCAAAACTATGCCTTTATATCATTCTATGACTTGATATACACTGATAAATACCTGTATTAGTATGAAGTATGTCCTCTTTTAACAGAAATGACCTCTTGAATTCGTTTTGGCATTGACTCCACTAATTGAGTGCACATATTTTTGACTTCATAATCGTGGAACCACACTTTTGTAGCATTCGTTATCATGCGTCCATTTTAACTAAACGTCTCTTCAAAATATTCCACAAGTTTTCTATGGGATTTAAGTCTGGTGAATTTCCAGGCCAATCAAGCAAATGAATTTGATTTTCCACCATGCAATTCTTGACCAATTTCGAATTGTGACATGGGGCCAAGTCAAGTTGAAATGCCCCGTCAAAAGTTTGCAAGAATGGAACAATCCTGCGTTGTAATATTTTTACGTACTTGGCTGAATTCATTATTTCTTGAACAGGAACTAAGCTTCCAGCGCCATTTGATGTGAAAAAACCCCAAAACATCTGTTTCAGAGGGTGTTTTACAGTTTGTTTGACATGCTCAAGTCTAAAGGGTTCACAGTTGCTTCGTCTAACGACATTTGCTTGGTAACCCTATACAAATAAATGTGTTTCATCACTGAAAATTACCTTTTTCCAGTCGTCAGCAGTCCATGATTTATATTTTTTGGCCCATGCTAAACGTTTTATCTTCATTTTCGCATTCAAATATTGTTTTTTCGTTGGTCTTCTTGCCTTCCGGCCAACTTCCAGAAGCCTATGGCGTAAAGTTGAATCACTAACATCACAATCACTAGCCAATACATCTCTTTGAAGGTCAGTTCTTGTTTTTTTTTTTATTCATTTTACTATTTCTGATTAGATATTTATCGGTTCGTGGAGTTTTTTCGTTTTCTTCCACATTTACCTCTCCTTTTTGAAGACGATGATCCAGATGAATTGTATCGCGTAAGCAGTCTTGATACACTTGATTTACCTACACCAACTGCAGAAGCGATATCTCTCACTGTCATAGATGTGTGATCCTTCAGAGCAATTATTTTTGCACGCTACCTTGGGGAAATATCTATTTTTCAAAACACGAAAGCAACACGTACTCACAGAGAGCAAAAACTAACATCCACCTGTCACACACGAAAGCTCAGAACTGAAGCTGAAGTGCCTATTTCCTGTTTAAAACCGGTCAAACTACATTCTTACTATCAAGTTTTAACAGTCACACCACCTCACAGCTGATAAAACCGGTTTACGTGAGTTTCTGACATCAACTGGCGATCACATTACAATTCTAAGAATAAAATAGCTTGTCCCAATTAATTTGCACGGTATAGTATGGAACGCGCATGCAGTTATACTCTGGCATATTCCGAATGCGCACCATATTTAGAAATGAATCCTTATTAGTACACATTCAACAGGAAGAGGACCTGACAATGTGATTCATTTTTTTAATGAAAGCAGTTAATAACTTATAATAACCTTCGTTACTGACTTCGGTTTCTTAATTTTTGAGTGACAGGGGTTTGAATATTTCATTGATATTTCATTTTCTTTTTTTACATAGCTCGAAACAGAGTTCCAGAGCAAAAATTAATGTTCATTTGCACGTGATGCATTCCAATGAAAGACCATTCCTCTTGCCTTCTTCATTTCCATTTAAATGTGGTTCACAAATGACCATTTCCTTCAAAATGGTGAAATAAGTAGCGGCCAAAGCGTCGAAATTTACATATAGATTCAGTTTTCCTTCGTAATTATGTTTCCCAGAACAAGAAATCATCAACATCGTATTCACCTTCCCTACGCCTTCGCTCTCCACCAAACACACACACACTCACTTCCTCCACCAACGGGAAAAAGAGGCATTCCCACCTTGAATGGATTTGTACGAACGTTAGGACTGTGGAAAACTTCGCATTCGGGGGAATGAATGTGCCTAAGGATTTCGAATAATGCGCATTAAGGAAATAACGAATCTGCAATCAAGTCACAGTTTCGCTGAGGCAGCGTTAAATAACCGACGAAAGAGAACAACGTATCTTTCTTCTTTCTGTGATTGTTATTCGCGGGAGTCTCACGTGATTACGGAGAACTTCGGGAGCCATCTCACAAAAATTTGAATGCATTAATCAACTGCCATGTGTTGAACATCTATGGAGAGCAGATCATGTACCATACACATAGATAGCCTCATCAGAAGTTACGTATGCATGTATTTCTCTTTTATCTGCTCTTTCTCTCACCATTCTTCTGAAGGTTCAGAAATAAAAATCAAGGAGCAGAAAAGACGCCATTTGCTTAATCGAAACAGAAGAGTAAGTTATTATATACTCCGGAGTTGTGAAAGTGTACTAAGAGGATGAGTCGAAAGTTTTGCAATATTTGCATAAACGCATGGGCGGGTATGTCACGTGTTTAAACTAGTTCAAGTCGCGCACTGCAGTCAGTCGAAAGGGATATAAAGTGGTAGTCGTTGCTGTGAACAGCATTGCATGTCGTCGTTCTGTCTGCGGTTGGGACGCCTAAAAGATGAACAGCCACAACCGGAAAATTAGGGAACTTTTGCTTTACGAGTTTGAGCTCGGCCATAACGCTGCTCAAGCAACATGAAACATTTGTCATGCAAAAGGGGAAAGTTTCGTGGACCCTAGTACCGCAAACAGATGGTTCAAGAAATTTCGCTCAGGTAACGGAAAACTCGACGATCAGCCGATCAGGTAGGCCGCGAACCGTGGATTCAGAGGCCGTGTTCCAGGCCGTAGAGGCAAACCCAACTACCAGCACTTGGAGATCATTAGGCGAGCTGGACATATCACAGACCACGTGATTCGTCACCTTCAGGACCTCGGCAAGGTCTACAGGAGCTGCCGCATTGTCCCTCACGAACTGACGCTAGCTGAAGCAAGCCGCTGAGTGGAAGTGTGCACGAAACTCCTAGAGAACTCGCGCGATGTACGTTTTATCAAAGGAATTGTTACGTGCGATGAAAAGTGGGTCTATTTCCGCAATCCTAACACACAACGGCAGTGGTTGAGCCCAGGCCAGCTTCTTGAACCTGGTGCCAAACGTGGGTACTTCGAGCAGAAGGTGATGCTCTGCGTCTGGTGGAATATCGAGGGAATAATCCTATACGAATTTGTTCCAGACGGTCGGACCATCAACGCTAAACTCTATTCTGAACAGCTGGTGCAGATGTATGCCATTTTGGAGGAGAAGTAGCCGGCACTGGTGAACAGAAAGCTTGCACTCCTACAGCAGGACAACGCTCAGCCTCTTACCGCGTGAACGTCACGGGCAAAACACCAGGAACTTAACATCGAATTGATGTCACACCCAGCATATAGTTCGGATCTTGCCTCATCGGATTATTAATTGTCCCGATCCATGGCCCACTTCCTTCGCGGGCGGCACTTCAACAACCAAAAGGAGGTGGCAGCTGTTGTGAAGGAGTTTTTCGCCTCGAAGGACAAGAACTGGTACCGCCGCGGAATCGAAGAACTGGCAGACAAACGGCTAAAGACGGTGCAACACGATGGCCTTTACTTTGATTGCTAGTCAGCTTTCGTCGTAAAGGTACGTATGAAGACATAAAGTGATCCAAATATTGCGAAATTTTCGACTCACCCTCTGTGAACTGTGACCTGGCGTTGCATCTTGCTCCGTGTCGGAATGGTGGAAATTTTATACCACTAAAATTCAAAATTGTGGAATATTTTAGGAAATTTTTCATGTGCACCGGAGGGTTTAATGAAAGTTTCTATAACAATTAGAAAAAGACGAGAGAGAGAGGGGTGGGAGGGAAGAGAGAGAGAGAGAGACTATAAAGTAACATAAAATGGAAAAAATGTGATATATACTAGTGGCCTAAATTCAAAATTGTGGAAAATTTTCATTTCTAAGGTGTGATGACTCATAACAACAATCTTTTTAGAATAACGACATAAAATTATATATCATTAGAAAGATAATTGAATGCAGAATGTAATATTATACAACAAACTGTGTTGAATTGTATTTATTCTATCAAAAGTTATAGCCAAAAAAAAAAAAAAAAAACAGAAAAAGAAAACACAACTGCCTCATGCAACAAGAAGTGGATTTAATTAACTCGAAACTGACCAATGAGGGAATCATTGTCATGATAGCCACTCAGGTGTTTTTATGACACAGCATGGAACCCATAAGGTGTTAGTATGTGTCAGCTCTCGTTTCCAGGTATCGAAACTAATAACAAAATTTCTATTCAGTTGTATGAGTGTCATCCCGTTAGCCACGGATTTTTTTTCATGGATTTTTCTGTTCTATTAACTTAATTTAGTAAGATGACACTTATTAAGTTAGTAAGATGACACTTATTAAGTTAGTAAGATGACAGAGTAAAAAGACTTAACTGGTCACCTAGAGAGAGAAAGAGATGTAAAATACTTACTTTGCGTAAAGAAGGCTACATTTATGAGGAAATCACAAAAAAGGAGGTAGAAATCGAACCAAAGGACGTATTTCTAAACAGTACGAGAGGTATCAGCAAACTCAGTCAATTCAAAACCAAACAGGTAAAGCTGGGAAAACCATCACAACAACATGTCGGGATAGAAGAACTAAAAGACTGTGTTTAAGTGACAGAGGAAAATCATATAGGTCAATTAAAAATGAATTGCTTCAATGTGGTTTGAAGATGAGTGCTAGGACTGTTAGACGCAGAATGAAAGATTTCGGTTTAAATTCTAGAATTCCAAGGAAAAATCTACCAAATAAAGAAGGAAGAGATTGGAATGGGCTAAAAACCACGTTATTTGGTCTAAAAACAATGTGATAGAGTCATCTGGTGTGATGAGACTATCCATGTTTGGTAGTGATGGCATAAGTATATAAGAAGGAGAAACGGAGAAGATTTCCTGCCTGAATGAGTTACACCTATGAGCCATTCCATTATGACCACCCCCAGTCTAGAGAAACGAGCGCGCCTAGAGACCGAACGGTGGCGCAGGCGAAGTTCACAGAGCAGTAAATATACAACCCGAGGACCGGCCTTCGGTTAACAGAGTGTTCGGAGTCATAATGGGAAAATCTGCCGATTCATCGGAGTTTGATAAAGGACAAATTGTGATGACACGGCGCCTTGGAACTACGATCTCGGAAACGGCGCAGCTTGTGGGTTGTTCACGTGCCGCTGTAGTGAGTGCGTATCAAATGCGGTGCACAGATATCCAAAGTACGAACCGTCGTCCAGCCGTGTATCGTCCTCAGCTCATTGATGCCGGAGAGGAGACTTTTGATAATTGTTCACAGCGACCGTAAGGCCAGTGTTCGACTAATCACCCGCAGCTACAACAGTGGTGATCAGGGCACTGTGTCACTGCACACAGTTCATCGCAGCCTTCTGCGTATGGGCCTGCGTAGCTGAAGACCCAGTCGGGTCCCCATGCTCACTGCACATCATCGCCAACAACGCATGAATGGGCCTAAGATTATCGAGATTGGACCATGAATGATTGGCAGAAAGTGACCTAGTCTGACGAATCAAGTTTCCTCGGGCAACACGTACGCTACCGAGCGCGGATACGTCGATTACCAACGGAGGCTATGGCGCCTGGATGCGCTTTGGTACCTGTGACAGGCTATGGCAGCTCGATGCACCAAACTGTCTGGAAATTTCAACTTACAATGCGAGTCTTAGGCTTTTGAAGTGATACGGAGCTGTGATGGATAGCGGAGTTGTGTTGGACTGTGCTACATCTATACAGAACTGTGTTGCCTGCATGTCTTAAGGTACTATTCTAGCATATATACTGTTTGTCTTCCAGAGTGCTTCAATTTTATAATTTCCACCCTCCTTTCTTGTGTTAATTCTCGTGCTTTGGTTACCGCCATTAAAACGGAACTTTGCACCTCACATATGAAAAAATGTGCATAGAGTTTGTAGTCTGAGTAATGTATGGATAATACATGTCATTTGTTTAACGTCAACTTTAACTAAACAACGTCGTTTCTACGATTAGCATTATGCTTCCACCATCTCCGCATACTGTTGCTGCTCAAACAATATATATCGGCCAGTTCTCATCTGACACATACACACGTCATACGTTCTGATCTCAAGATGTTGCCAACCATACTCTTGCGAGAGAGAAGATATCACGATAAGTTTGAAAAATGATAAGGAGAACAAACTCAAATATACATAGAGAAGGAAACTAAAAAGGAAAGTTAAATTAGAGTATACGTCACAAGGGCCGATGGACACTGGAGCAGATGGACACTGAGAGCTAAGGAGAATGAACTCAAATTTACATAGAAAAAGAAACTAAAAGAGAAAGTTAAATTAGAGTTGCGCCCCTAGTCATTGGAGCAGATGGACACTGAGAGCTGAGGAGAATGAACTCAAATTTACATAGAGAAAGCAACTAAAAAGGAAAGTTAAATTAGAGTATACGTCACAAGCGCCGATGGACACTGGAACAGATGGACACTGAGAGCTAAGGAGAATGAACTCAAATTTACATAGAAAAAGAAACCAAAAAAGAAAGTTAAATTAGAGTATACGTCACAAGCGCCGATGGACACTGGTACAGATGGACACTGACAGCTGAGGAGAATGAACTCAAATTTACATAGAGAAAGCAACTAAAAAGGAAAGTTAAATTAGAGTATACGTCACAAGCGCCGATGGACACTGGAACAGATGGACACTGAGAGCTAAGGAGAATGAACTCAAATTTACATAGAAAAAGAAACTAAAAAAGAAAGTTAAATTAGAGTTGCGCCG
This sequence comes from Macrothele yani, assembly GCA_039090855.1. Lineage (NCBI taxonomy): Eukaryota > Metazoa > Arthropoda > Arachnida > Araneae > Macrothelidae > Macrothele > Macrothele yani. The sequence goes on along the minus strand of CM077024.1, from coordinate 41,245,195 downwards.
CTAGTCATTGGAGCAGATGGACACTGAGAGCTGAGGAGAATGAACTCAAATTTACATAGAGAAAGCAACTAAAAAGGAAAGTTAAATTAGAGTATACGTCACAAGCGCCGATGGACACTGGAACAGATGGACACTGAGAGCTAAGGAGAATGAACTCAAATTTACATAGAAAAAGAAACTAAAAAAGAAAGTTAAATTAGAGTTGCGCCCCTAGTCATTGGAGCAGATGGACACTGAGAGCTGAGGAGAATGAACTCAAATTTACATAGAGAAAGCAACTAAAAAGGAAAGTTAAATTAGAGTATACGTCACAAGCGCCGATGGACACTGGAACAGATGGACACTGAGAGCTAAGGAGAATGAACTCAAATTTACATAGAAAAAGAAACTAAAAAGAAAGTTAAATTAGAGTTGCGCCGCTAGTCATTGGAGCAGATGGACACTGAGAGCTGAGGAGAATGAACTCAAATATACATAGAGAAAGTAACTAAAAAGGAAAGTTAAATTAGAGTTGCGCCACAAGCGCCGCTAGTCATTGGAGCATATGGACACTGAGAGCTAAGGAGAATGAACTCAAATTTACATAGAAAAAGAAACTAAAAAAGAAAGTTAAATTAGAGTTGCGCCGCTAGTCATTGGAGCAGATGGACACTGAGAGCTAAGGAGAATAAACTCAAATTTACATAGAGAAAGAAACTAAAAGGAAAGTTAAATTAGAGTTGCGCCACAAGCGCCGCTAGTCATTGCAGCAGATGGACACTGAGAGCTAAGGATAATGAACTCAAATTTACGTAGAGAAAGAAACTAAAAAGGAAAGTTAAATTAGATTATACGTCACAAGCGCCGTTGGACACTGGAGCAGATGGACACTAAGAGCTAAGGAGAATGAACTCAAATTTACGCAAAGAAAGAAACTAAAAAAGAAAGTTAAATTAGAGTTGCGTCACAAGCGCCGCTTGTCATTGGATCAGATGGACACTGAGAGCTAAGGAGTATGAACTCAAATTTACATAGAGAAAGAAACTAGAAAGGAAAGTTAAATTAGAGTATACGTCACAATTGAAAGAAAAATCTTAAATATCTATTTCTCGCAAATTTGATCTGTACAACTTTGAAACTTCATTAGAACATCAATTTTTATATGTACAAATGAAATAGCTATATTTAGTATATCTGGTAAATATAGTGCTGCTAGAGAATGTGCATTATAAATTGGTTGAATAACTGAGAGAAAGATGAGATGAATAAACATAAACTAGTAAAATTACTTATACAGTCAAAAGACTGTAATACGGCTTGAAAGTTAAGAGAGAGAGGGGGAGGGGGGAGAGACACAGAGAGAGAGAGAGAGAGGGGGATATATATATATATATATATATATATATATATATATATATATATATATATATATATATACTGAAGAGCAAAACTGAAAACTAAGGAAAAACTTTAGAATTTAAAACGAAAGTTGCAAAATAACCTGAAGATCAAAACGCGCAACGCAGCAATTTTGAAAATTCAGAATTCACATTCTATTAAGAAGAGACCCAAGCAAAAAAAAAAAATATATATATATATTTTTGACTCATACCAAGTACAACATAGAAAAGGCTATGTATCTACCGGTGTGAGTAAAAGGAGAAAAGATAAAAAAATAAAATAAAACAACTGAATGTAGAAAGTGTCGAGGATACTGAGCCTTGGCTTTATCAAGGACCAGCAAAAACTCTGCATTTTCTCACTTCCACAAAGACCTAGTTGGAAATGGGTTTCTGCAAGGCCATAGATGCAAGTAACAAGCCCACCAAAAATTGTTTTAAAAAATATATATATGTCATGACCTCCGCAGAGTTGTATGACCTAGCACTGGTTAACAATTTCGCTTGCATCCATAACCTTCCTGGCCCGACCCATGCTCTTCATCTGTTACTATTAAACAGAGAGAAGAAGATTAAAGAGAACTCAAGCTGTGAGAGTGACATAATAATTAGAAATAATTTTCAGCTATAACGAAATGCCAAGTTCGCCTGGGAGAGAATTTGAACCTGAAAAGCAATGCAAAAGAAATCCAAATTTTTACATTGCAATTAAAAAAGGAAATATTAATTTTTTAAAACTCAGATTTTTGAAAGAAAACTTGATTCTAAAACCCCCTACTCTACAACTTCTGACAACACAAAACGAGAATAAATTAAAGACAATAATTAACTAAAGAAAAGCTTTGTGAAAGTTATATGACTTAAACAATTAGTTGCAATATGTACAAAGTATTTCAGCAGTGCTTTAAGTGCATAATTAAGTAGTTATTAAGAACTTAACTACTTTGAAAATACAGCGCAAAGAAAAGGAACTATGCTTGGCCATCTGCTGGGCCTAAGTATCCTACAAGACGCGCAAAGTTACCAAGAAAAGAAAGAGTTAAAACCCGCAAAAATGTTAACAGACAAGCCAGTGCCTAAAAGCTGAAAAGCAAAAAACAACAGAGAAAAAAAGTACAAGAAGTACAAACATTGAACTTATAAAACCTAAAACCCAAAGACAAGGAAGAGAGCTTACCTCTTATGCAACTAAACTTTCTCCACACAAGAGAAAAACATGGCTGATCTCTTCCCCAAACGTCCTAACACTTCTGCCACTCCCTAGTCGCTGGGGGGCAGTGTGGGTGGGGCTGATGGCCTCCTCATACTGAAAGAAACCAACTCGCGGAGATTTTAACCAGAGAAAAATATATATATACTTAAGACTGTGGATCTGTATGATCAGAAAGAGCAGAATTAACTCTCCAGAATACATGAGAAATATTATAAAATACACAAGTGGTGTATTTAATAATCTTTGCGTGTATTAAATCACCTTAGTAAGCTTCTATAGATTATGGCCTTGCAGAAACCCATTTCCAACTAGGTCTTTGAGGAAATGAGAAAATGCAGAGTTTTTGCTGGTCCTTGATAAAGCCAAGGCTCAGTATCCTCGACACTTTCTACATTCAGTTGTTTTATTTTATTTTTTTATCTTTTCTCCTTTTACTCACACCGGTAGATACATAGCCTTTTCTATGTTGTACTTGGTATGAGTCAAAAATATATATATATATTTTTTTTTTGCTTGGGTCTCTTCTTAATAGAATATATATATATATATATATATATATATATATATATATATATATATATATATATATATCATCATCATTGTCAACCATTATCAATCCACTGCTGGACGAAGGTCACCCCAAATTTCCTCCACAACGGTCTGTCTTGTGCCAGTCTCCTCCATGTCACTCCCGCATACTTTCGAATTTCATCCACCCATCTTCCATGTGGTCTTCTTCTGGGTCTTTTCCTGTCCCTTGGAATCCAATCTAAAATTTCGGCTGTCCATCGATGGTCTGTCCTTCTGGCAGTATGTTCAGCCCATTGCCATTTCAGGGATTTAACTCTGATCATGATGTCTTAAACTCTTGTCATTTTTCGGATCCACGTGTTCCTCTTCTTATCTCTCCTGGTTACACCAAGCATGCACCTCTCCATGCGTCTTTGAGTTGTCTGCAGCCTTTGTATGTCTCTTTTAGCTAAGGTCCACGTCTCTGCACCATACGTAAGCACTGGAAGGATGCATTGATCAAACACTTTTCTTTTAAGACATAATGGCATATTGCTCTTGAAAATTATGTTGTTTCTTCCAAAAGCTCTCCAGGCAAGTTTTGTACGCCGAATAATATATATATATATATATATATATAGGTTGTAAGGTCAGGTGATGCGTAACATCACAGCCTCTCCTTGACAAATGTCAACCCCGCCTCCTCGTGGTACATCCTGTTCCCACTAAAAGGGCTCTGACGACCGCCAATAGCGGTATAACTATACCATCGGGATTAGAGGAAATGCTATCCCACACTCACCAACCCACTTGGCCAGCGTGGTGAGTTATGGCCAAACACCTCCGAAATGACTCTACAACTTAAATCTTGGCCCTCAGTCTCCGCCAGCTGGAATGTACCTGGCCAAGGCAGCGGCCAGTGCGACATGAAGGCAGAGGGTGCTAAGAATCCCCGGAGGACCGGACTAGGCTGCCAACTGATGCTGACCTCAGCTACGTATAATGGACGCTCCCTATCTTCTGATTCAAGGCTTCTTGAATTGGAAGAGGAACTACAAAGGATCAAGTTGGGCATCGTCGAGCTAAGAGAGGTAAGGAGAAAAGGAGCAGATCTCATTGACCTGAAAAGTAGACATATCTTCTACTATCGTGGGACTGATACTGGCAGAACTAGTGGTGTTGGATTTATAATAAACAAGAAACTGAAGGATAAAGTTGTAGAAGTTGAAAGATTCTCTGACAGAGCAGCATGACTCGTTATCCAACTCTCGAGAAGATACCAGGCTCAGATTATTCAAACTTATGCACCCACCACAAGTCATCCTGAAGAAGAAATTGAAGAATTTTATGAGGAAATTCGTCATCTAAATAATAAAGGTAAGCAGCACTTGAAGATAATTATGGGAGATTTCAATGCAAAAATTGGGCAACGGCAACAGAATGAAACTTCAGTAGGTAAATTCGGTCACGGCAACAGAAACCAGCGTGGAAATACTTTCGTAGAGTTTGCAGAGGCAGAAGGGTTTTTCATCTTGAACTCCTTTTTCAAGAAAATGCAACACAGGAAATGGACATGGAGACATCCAAATGGGACGACAAGTGAAATTGATTTTATTATGTGTAACAAAAAATTCATCATAGAAGACTGCAGTGTGCTAAACAAGTTTAACACAGGTAGTGACCATAGATTGGATTGGTGAGATGTGAGATGCACCTCAACACTAAACTCGAACGTGGCAAGCTCATAAAGTAAACAAAATGTATTGACATAACCAACCTTAAAAAACACCATAATACCTTCAAGTTGGAACTGAAGAACAGTTCCAACTTCTCTGCTTTAGGAGGCCTAACATCGGAAGAAGTGGATATTTCTGAAGTTAACAGAAAAGTAACCAAAGCTCTTATGGAAACAGCAACAAAATTAGCTGGTTCTAAGAACAAGTTGCATGTGAACAAATTATCAGGAAAAACCAAAATGTTGATGCAAAAAAGAAGGGAGATGAGGACAACTAAAGAAGATGTGACTTCCAAAGTAGAATATATAGAGTTATGCAAGACAGTACGAAAAAGTATCACTGAAGACGTAAGGAAATTCAACTGTGAACAAGTGAGGAAAGCAATTGAAAACAACCAAAGCCTGAAGATAGCAAAGGGACATCTCAGTAAGGGAAGAAAACAGATTATGGCACTGAGAAAAGAAGATGGTTCTGTAACAAGAAATAGAGGCGAAATTTTGACAAGAGTGAAAGATTTCTACTCCAAATTATATGAAAGGAATGATACATGTACCCCAGACATCATGAAAGGTACCAGTACCAGAGTTCTTCCAGTCCTCCCAGCAGACGTTGCACATGCAATCAAGAACATGAAGCGGGGAAAAGCTCCAGGAGAAGATGGAATTACTGTAGACATCATACAAGAGGCAAGTGGAGAAATTGAAACAGTACTCGCCCAAGTTTTCACTCGATGCCTTAATGAAGGGAAGATTCCTGAGGATTGGAACAATGCTACAATGATCCTGCTACATAAAAAAGGTAACGTTGAGGATCTCAGGAACTACAGACCTATCAGCCTCCTATCAGTGGTTTATAAAATCTTCACTAAAGTTCCTTCACACCGCTTGAAGGTGACACTGGACATGGCTCAACCAAGAGAACAAGCTGGATTCAGGCGTGGCTACAGCACAATAGATCATATCCACGTACTGAGAGAACTAATTGAAAGAGCGAGGGAATATGAACTTCCATTGTGCATGGCTTTTATCGATTATGAAAAAGCCTTTGATTCGGTGAAACCATCAGCAGTTACAATGGCTCTGAAATCCTGCTGTATTGAAGATGCGTACATTAATATTATTAATGACATCTATGAAAATGCAAGTGCAAAGATTCAGCTGTTTGAAAATACAACACACATAAAAATTAGAAAAGGAGTGAGACAAGCTGACACCATATCTCCGAAGCTCTTTAATGCCACATTGGAAAATGTCTTTCAATCACTGAACTGGGAATACAAAGGGATAAAGATTAATGGAGATTATCTAACTAACCTTCGTTTTGCTGATGACGTAGTCATTTTTGCAACTACCCTATCAGAGCTGCAGAGTATGATCCAGGAACTTACTGACAAGAGTAAGGAAGTGGGATTAAAAATGAACTTTCAGAAGACAAAAGTGATGTTCAATGCTTTTACAAGAAATGAAGATTTATCGATTGATGGAGAAAAGCTGGAGATAACAGACACTTACGTTTATCTTGGACAGCAGATATCAAGTGAGGGTCACATTGATGAAGAAATTAATCGGCGTACAAAACTTGCCTGGAGAGCTTTTGGAAGAAACAGCATAATTTTCAAGAGCAATATGCCATTATGTCTTAAAAGAAAAGTGGTTGATCAATGCATCCTTCCAGTGCTTACGTATGGTGCAGAGACGTGGACCTTAACTAAAAGAGACATACAAAGGCTGCAGACAACTCAAAGCAGCATGGAGAGATGCATGCTTGGTGTAACCAGGAGAGATAAGAAGAGAAACTCGTGGATCCGAAAAATGACAAGAGTGGAAGACATCATGATCAGAGTTAAATCCCTGAAATGCCAATGGGCTGGACATACTGCCAGAAGGACAGACCATCGATGGACAGCCGAAATTTTAGATTGGATTCCAAGAGACAGGAAAAGACCCAGAAAAAGATCACATGGAAGATGGGTGGATGAAATTAGAAAGTATGCGGGAGTGACATGGAGGAGACTGGCACAAGACAGACCGTTGTGGAGGAAACTTGGGGAGACCTTCGTCCAGCAGTAGATTGATAATGGTTGACAATGATGATGATTATATATATATATATATATACCGAAAACATAAGAAAAACACTCAAGAATTTAATGAAACTTCAGTAGGTAAATTCGGTCACGGCAACAGAAACCAGCGTGGAAATACTCTCGTTGAGTTTGCAGAGGCAGAAGGGTTTTTCATCATGAACTCCTTCTTCAAGAAAAAGCCACACAGGAAATGGACATGGAGACATCCAAATGGGATGACAAGTGAAATTGATTTTATTATGTGTAACAAAAAATTCGTCATAGAAGACTGCAGTGTGCTAAACAAGTTCAACACAGGTAGTGACCATAGATTGGTGAGATGTAAGATGCACCTCAACACTAAACTTGAACGTGGCAAGCTCATAAGACAAACAAAATCTATTGACATAACCAACCTTAAAAAACACCATAATACCTTCAAGTTGGAACTGAAGAACAGGTTCTCTGCTTTAGAAGGCCTAACATCGGAAGAAGTGGACATCTCTGAAGTTAACAGAAAAGTAACCAAAGCTCTTATGGAAACAGCAACAAAATTAGCTGGGTCTAAGAACAAGTTGCATGTAAATAAATTATCAGGAAAAACGAAAATGTTGATGCAAAAAAGAAGAGAGATGAGGACAACTAAAGAAGATGTGACTTCCAAAGTGGAATATATAGAGCTATGCAAGACAGTACGAAAAAGTATCACTGAAGACGTAAGAAAATTCAACTGTGAACTAGTGAGGAAAGCAATTGAAAACAACCAAAGCCTAAAGATAGCAAAGGGATATCTCAGTAAGGGAAGAAAACAGATTATGGCACTGAGAAAAGAAGATGGTTCTGTAACAAGAAATAGAGGCGAAATTTTGACAAGAGTGAAAGATTTCTACTCCAAATTATATGAAAGGGATGATACATGCACTCCAGACATCATGAAAGATACCAGTACCAGAGTTCCTCCAATCCTTCCAGCAGAAGTTGCACATGCAATCAAGAACATGAAGCGGGGAAAAGCTCCAGGAGAAGATGGAATTACTGTAGACATCATACAAGAAGCAAGTGGAGAAATCGAAACAGTACTCGCCCAAATTTTCACTCGATGCCTTAATGAAGGAAAGATTCCTGAGGATTGGAACACCGCTACAATGATCCTGCTACATAAGAAAGGTGACATTGAGGATCTCGGAAACTACAGACCTATCAGCCTCCTATCAGTAGTTTATAAAATCTTCACTAAAGTTCTTTCACACCGCTTGAAGGTAGCACTGGACACGGCTCAACCGAGAGAACAAGCTGGATTCAGGAGTGGCTACAGCACAATAGATCATATCCATGTGCTGAGAGAACTAATTGAAAGAGCAAAAGAATATGAACTTCCATTGTGCATGGCTTTTATCGATTATGAAAAAGCCTTTGATTCGGTGAAACCATCAGCGGTTACAATGGCTCTGAAAACCTGCGGTATTGAAGATGCATACATTAATATTATTAATAACATCTATGAAAATGCAAGTGCAAAGATTAGGCTGTTTGAAAATACAACACACGTAAAAATTGGAAAGGGAGTGAGACAAGGTGACACCATATCTCCGAAGCTCTTTAATGCCACATTGGAGGGTGTTTTTCAGTCACTGAGCTGGGAAAACAAGGGGATAAAGATTAATGGAGATTATCTAACCCACCTTCGTTTTGCTGATGACGTAGTCATTTTTGCAACTAGCCCATCAGAGCTGCAGAGTATGATCCAGGAACTTGCTGACAAGAGTAAAGAAGTGGGATTAAAAATGAACTTTCAGAAGACAAAAGTGATGTTCAATGCTTTTACAAGAAATGAAGATTTATCGATTGATGGAGAAAAGCTGGAGATAACAGACACGTACGTTTATCTTGGACAGCAGATATCAAGTGAGGGTCACATTGATGAAGAAATTAATCGGCGTACAAAACTTGCCTGGAGAGCTTTTGGAAGAAACAGCATAATTTTCAAGAGCAATATGCCATTATGTCTTAAAAGAAAAGTGTTTGATCAATGCATCCTTCCAGTGCTTACGTATGGTGCAGAGACGTGGACCTTAACTAAAAGAGACATACAAAGGCTGCAGACAACTCAAAGAAGCATGGAGAGGTGCATACTTGGTGTAACCAGGAGAGATAAGAAGAGGAACTCGTGGATCCGAAAAATGACAAGAGTGGAAGACATCATGATCAGAGTTAAATCCCTGAAATGGCAATGGGCTGGACATACTGCCAGAAGGACAGATCATCGATGGACAGCCGAAATTTTAGATTGGATTCCAAGGGACAGGAAAAGACCCAGAAGAAGACCACATGGGAGATGGGTGGATGAAATTCGAAAGTATGCAGGGGTGACATGGAGGAGACTGGCACAAGACAGACCGTTGTGGAGGAAACTTGGGGAGACCTTCGTCCAGCAGTGGATTGATAATGGTTGACAATGATGATGATGATGACTTAAGAGCAGAGCCGAAAACATAAGAAAAACACTCAAGAATTTAAAACGAAAGTTGCAAAATAACCTAGAGATCAAAACGCGCAACGCAGCAGTTATGAAAATTCAGTATTCACATTCTATTAAGAAGAGACAGAAGCAAAAAAATTTTTTTGACTCACACCAAGTACAACATAGAAAAGGTTATACATTGACCGGTGTGAGTAAAAAGAGAAAAAAATTAATAGAAAAACAGAATGTAGAAAATGTCGAGAATATCGAGCCTTGGCTTTATCAAGGACCAGCAAAACTCTGCATTTTCTCACTTCCACAAAGACCTATTTGGAAATGGGTTTCTGCAAAGCCATAGATGCAAGTAATAAGCCAACCAAAAAATTTTAAAAAAGTATATATATGTCATAAACTCCACAGAGTTGTATGACGAAGCTTTAGTTAACATTTTAGCATGCATCTATAACTTTCCTGGCCAAACCCATGCTCTTCATCTGTTACTAATAAACAGAAAGAAGATGATTATAGAAAACTCAAGTTGTATGAGTGACTTAATGAATCAGAAGTAATGTTCAGCAATAACACATTGCCAAGTTACCTAGTCGCCTAAGAGAAAATTTAAACCTGAATAGCAATACTAAAGTAGTACAAATTCTTAAACTTTGCAATTTAAAAAAGGGAATATGATTTTTTCTAAAGCACAGATTCCTGAAGGAAAACTGGATTACAAAACCCCCTACACCACAACTTCTGACAACTCAAAAACGAGAATAAAATAAAGACAATAATAAACTAAAGAAATGCTTTGTGAAGGTTATATGACATAAACAGTTAGTGGCAATATGTACAAAGTATTTCAGAAGTGCTTTAAGTGTATAATTAAGTAGTTATTAAGATCTTAACGACATTGAAAACACATCGTTTACTACAAGAACCAAAAATCGGCCAGCTGCTTAGCCTAAGAGCCCTAAAAAACGCGCAAAGGTACCAAGAAAAGAGAGAGTTAAAATCCGCAAAAATGTTAATATACTTGCTAGTGCCTAAACGCTTAAAGCAAAAATTAGAAAAAATGTTTAAAAAGTTCAAACATTGAACTTGGAAAACCCAAAGCCTGAAGACAAAGAAGAGAGCTTACCTCTTATGCAACTTTACTTCTTCCACTCTTGAAGAAACATGGCCGACCTTTTACCCCAAACTTTCATTCACCCCTGCCACTCCCCAAGGTAAGTAGAATATATTCTACTTACCTTGGCCACTCCCTAGTCGCTAGGGGGGGAGTGTGGGGAGGGCTGAAAGCCTCCACACACTGAAAAAAATCCTACTCGCGGAGATTTTAACTACAGAAAAATATAATTAAGAATGTGGGACCTGTTTGATCAGAAAGAGCAGAATTAACTCTCCAGAATACATGAGAAATATTATGAAATACACAAGTAGTGTATTTAATAACCTTTGCATGTATTTAATCACCTTGGTAAGCTTCTATAGACTATTCAGAATCCTATTAATTTTAATGTTAGTTTTACTATTTTTAGTATAGCTATTCTAGTGAGTGAATAACTAGTTTTCTTTTATATTTATTTTTATTTTATTTTATAAACAGATTTTTAAGGGGTTTTTTTTTGTGATTTTGTCTATATTATTTAATTTTTTATTTTTAATAATGCCTGCTTATCCATAGCACTAAGGTTCCTTTTTGTAGTTAATATGCATCCTCTAGACCAACTTCCAAAAAAGGCTTTCATTGGTCAGAATCATATTATTAACTGTGTAGAAAATTAAAGCAGATCTGCCAACCTTACTCTATTATTCAGAATAATTTTTCTTAAAGTTCTTTTGATGAAAGAAGTAGGAATTTTGTTTTCTAGAAAACGGTCTAATAGTATATTAATGTGGTAATTGAAGTCCAAATTGTTGCTGCAAATTCTTGAAATTCTAAGCACCTGAGAAATTAGTACATTCTCAATTACTTTGGTTGATATGTTATTATTCCAGTGTAGATATTTAATTACTTTGAAAGGAAAATTAACTCTTTTATCAAAGAGGCTAACAGATGGGTTACCTCTGTTAAGTTTAATGCTTAAGTCTAGGAACTCTAGTAGTTCTTGATTACTGTAGTTGGTTTTACATAAGTTAAGAGAGCTAGAATAGATATTATCAAAATCACTTTCTATAACTTCTGAATTATTTATACACAGCAGATCGTCAATATATCTAAAGGTGTAAAGGTCGTTATCGGAGCAAGTGGAGTGATTTTTAATGAATTTATATTCCTTAAAGAACAGGAATAGATTTGCAATACTTGTGGATGTTGACGTTCCCATAGGGATACCGTTTACTTGCTCATAGAGAGTGTTATTATATAAGATATGGTTATTTTTTATGCAGCAATTGAGATAAGAGTTCCAGGCCCCTACATTAACAAATTGGTCAAGTTTAAATTCTGCATACAGCTCTTTAAAGGTAGTGATTATATCTGATAGAGGCAGATTAGTATATAGGTTCTCAAAATCATAACTATTAATATCTAAGGGATTTACTTCGAGTATAGTGGAAATTACTTCTGCATTATTATTAATTATCCAAAAATCTCTGTACTTCAAATTAGTACAGTTACTAATGTGTTTCAAGACCTTCTTCAAGATGTCTTGAAAAGCAAGATCAATTTTCTTTTTATGACTCCTAACTCCATTAGCTATGAATCTGAACTTCACTGGATCTTTATGAAACTTAACAGTTGCAAAAAGAAAGGGAAATTCAGGCACATGTCTTCTCATTTGTGAAATTTTAAGTTTCTTGAAGAATACCTTAAAATGATTTTCTAACTGCTTGGTAGAATAACTTACGGGCTCGTAGGTTACTCTATTATTGAGTTCCATGGTTAAAAATTCAAAATATATATATATAGTTAAATATGACAAAACAAAACAAAACAAAACAAAGCAAAAAATGAACAAAGACGATACTTAAATCAAATAAAAACGGTCGTTATCAGGGAAGCACCCGTTTAAGGTTCAATTTTAGTATTATATATATATATATATAGATAGATAGATAGATAGATAGATAGAGGCACGGAGAGAGAGAGAAGGAGAGGGAGAGAGAGAGAGTGAGAGAGGGATATATATATATATACACATGTATAACAACCAAAAGCAACATCTCCTGAACACGTGCATGACAACAAATGAACTCCAGATCAAAGCAAAAGAAAAAGGAGAACGACAAACGATATTTGAAAGTCACACTGCCAAATTATAAACATACCATAACAGAAACCGGTAAAGACTTCAAAGTTGCTTTTCTGGATATGGAAATCATATTACGGCGAGGGAGATTTTTAACGAATGTTCATGACAAGTGAGCTTATTTTGCATTTTGTCCTAACTTATTAAGTTCCTGGTCTTCCAGAATCCATGGATCCATACATAGAAATATTATAATTTCACAATTTTTTCGATTACTATTATATGTAATAACAAAAACAGTACTATCAAACAGTTAAAAGGTCTTTTTTTAACTCTAAAAAAGAATGGTTGGCCTTATAAGTTCTGTTACTCACATTTTAATAAGTTATTAAATATTTTTAACCAAAATACTTCATACAAAATTAGAATTTGTAACATAGTCACTTGAAACTTTTCGAATTAACCAATTTCGTAGAGCCACAATAAAAACGTTTTTTCCTCCGAGTCGCCCCTAATAACTATAACAATAAGCTTTACTTTCTTCCACATTTGAGGTCTTTCTTTTGGACGGTTTTCTGTGCTTCATTTGGACCTCTAGCAGTTGGCGTGTCTATTGGGAATACAGAGATTTCACGAACATACCATTGCTGAGTGGATCTACTTGAGTTGGTTTCGAGAGTAAGATGTAGCCTTATCTCATATGGCATGTTAACCGTATCTCACATAGAATGGATACATACGAGGGAGCATGAGTTATGTTTATTTTAGATTTATAAATGTATGTCCTATATATTCTATGTTTCAGTACGTTTTGTCCATTAAGAAGACAAGGTAAGAAATAATTGTGTATTTGACATATTTTAGTGGTGTTATGTTTAATTATTCATCTATTGCTGTGTTACTTTGAGGGTTCGGGTAGGAAAGACAAATGGCCAATAAATTTTGCAAGTCCAAATTCGGTTGCAACCAAAACTTGTTTAAAATTAGGTATCAGGCTATCTCACAAAACCCGAGGCCGACTGGCTCCGGGCTCTCGGGTGTCTTTCCCTGAAGAGTGGTTCGGGGGTTCGGTGTCATAATGGCAGTCGTTTGGGTTTCATTTCCTTTTTGGTATCTTTATAATTTTTGCAGTGTGACTTTCATATATCGTTTGTCGTTCTCCTTTTTCTTTTGCTGTGGTCTGGAGTTCATTTGTTGTCATGTACATGTTCAGGAGGTGTTGCTTGTGGTTGTTTCAACAATATCTACCAACAAGTAATTGGACACCCCTGCAATCGGCGATATCTGCGGTCCTGATACACGTCACGGCCGCCGCCGTTATATATTGTGTGGGAAACAACAACGCAACCAGTCGCATGCAAGATGCCACGCAGTTCGGAGCTCTATGATTTCGAGAAAGGTGTAATCGTCGGGTATCACAGAAACGGCCGATCCATACGTGACATATCCAGAGAGTTGAAGTACCCAAAATCAACAGTGGCCTACGTGATTGGCAAGTGGAAGATGAGAGGTGACTGTCGGAATGTGCCCCGTCCCGGCAGACCCACAAAACTGGCAGTTAGAGACCGACGGGTGCTGGCCACAGAAATTCGGAAGAACCGCACCAAATCGATGGGCCACATTCGCGAGGAGTTTCAACAGGCATCCGGGAGTGTTCTTTTGATGAATATCATCCGTAAGGAAGCCCATCTGCTCCGTTATCATGGACGTGCTGCCGCCCACAGGCCTTTGATCACCAAGTCCAATAGCGCTGCTCGGCTAACGTGGTACAAAGAACGTCAACAGTGGACCGTTGAACAGCAGAAACAGGTTCTCTTGAGGGACGAATCAAGGCTAACCCTCTATCGTTCGGATGGCAGGGTTTGGGTTTGGCGTCTTACAGGAGAACGCCTCCTGCCGGAATGTATTGTGCCAACTGTGAAGTTCGGCGGCGGTGGAATTATGCTATGGGGGTATTTCTCCTGGTATGGCACGGAACCCTTGGTCGCAATTCCTGGTAGACTCAACGCCGAAACCTACTGCACCATTTTGGATGACCATGCGCTTCCTACGTTGTGGTAGTTTTACGGGGTGGACTCATGTTACTTTCAGGATGACAATGCCACCTGTCATGTTGCGAGGTCCACAATGGCTTGGTATGGTGACAATGGGGTTAATCGAATGGACTGGCCTGAGCAGATCCCGGACCTTAACCCTATCGAGCACCTCTGGGACGAGTTGGAGCGTCGACTTAAGGGGTGCCCCCACCGTCCGAAATCGGTAAAGGAACTGACCTGTCTTCTCCAAGCCGAGTGGAAGAAAATATCGCTAGCCGTCGTACAACGCCTGGTTGAGAGTATGCCCCGGAGGGTCGCAGCTGTAATCGCCGCTCGTGGAGGCTCCACCAACTATTGAAGGTGAATAAACTTCGTTTTCCTTTGCTATCACAGGTGTCCAATTACTTGTGGGTAGATAGTGTATATGTATGTTCTATTCACTCTTGGTTTCCAGCTGCATTGTGCAGTAGCAGAGTGTTATGGGCATGTATCAAGGGAAAATATTTTATATTTTGATATATATATATATAAACAAAATCTATTGACATAACCAACCTTAAAAAACACCATAATACCTTCAAGTTGGAACTGAAGAACAGGTTCTCTGCTTTAGAAGGCCTAACATCGGAAGAAGTGGACATCTCTGAAGTTAACAGAAAAGTAACCAAAGCTCTTATGGAAACAGCGACAAAATTAGCTGGGTCTAAGAACAAGTTGCATGTAAATAAATTATCAGGAAAAACGAAAATGTTGATGCAAAAAAGAAGAGAGATGAGGACAACTAAAGAAGATGTGACTTCCAAAGTGGAATATATAGAGCTATGCAAGACAGTACGAAAAAGTATCACTGAAGACGTAAGAAAATTCAACTGTGAACTAGTGAGGAAAGCAATTGAAAACAACCAAAGCCTAAAGATAGCAAAGGGACATCTCAGTAAGGGAAGAAAACAGATTATGGCACTGAGAAAAGAAGATGGTTCTGTAACAAGAAATAGAGGCGAAATTTTGACAAGAGTGAAAGATTTCTACTCCAAATTATATGAAAGGGATGATACATGCACTCCAGACATCATGAAAGATACCAGTACCAGAGTTCCTCCAGTCCTTCCAGCAGAAGTTGCACATGCAATCAAGAACATGAAGCGGGGAAAAGCTCCAGGAGAAGATGGAATTACTGTAGACATCATACAAGAAGCAAGTGGAGAAATCGAAACAGTACTCGCCCAAATTTTCACTCGATGCCTTAATGAAGGAAAGATTCCTGAGGATTGGAACACCGCTACAATGATCCTGCTACATAAGAAAGGTGACATTGAGGATCTCGGAAACTACAGACCTATCAGCCTCCTATCAGTAGTTTATAAAATCTTCACTAAAGTTCTTTCACACCGCTTGAAGGTAACACTGGACATGGCTCAACCGAGAGAACAAGCTGGATTCAGGTGTGGCTACAGCACAATAGATCATATCCATGTGCTGAGAGAACTAATTGAAAAAGCGACGGAATATGAACTTCCATTGTGCATGGCTTTTATCGATTATGAAAAAGCCTTTGATTCGGTGAAACCATCAGCAGTTACAATGGCTCTGAAAACCTGCGGTATTGAAGATGCATACATTAATATTATTAATAACATCTATGAAAATGCAAGTGCAAAGATTAGGCTGTTTGAAAATACAACACACATAAAAATTGGAAAGGGAGTGAGACAAGGTGACACCATATCTCCGAAGCTCTTTAATGCCACATTGGAGGGTGTTTTTCAGTCACTGAGCTGGGAAAACAAGGGGATAAAGATTAATGGAGATTATCTAACCCACCTTCGTTTCGCTGATGACGTAGTCATTTTTGCAACTAGCCCATCAGAGCTGCAGAGTATGATCCAGGAACTTGCTGACAAGAGTAAAGAAGTGGGATTAAAAATGAACTTTCAGAAGACAAAAGTGATGTTCAATGCTTTTACAAGAAATGAAGATTTATCGATTGATGGAGAAAAGCTGGAGGTAACAGATACGTACATTTATCTTGGACAGCAGATATCAAGTGAGGGTCACATTGATGAAGAAATTAATCGGCGTACAAAACTTGCCTGGAGAGCTTTTGGAAGAAACAGCATAATTTTCAAGAGCAATATGCCATTATGTCTTAAAAGAAAAGTGTTTGATCAATGCATCCTTCCAGTGCTTACGTATGGTGCAGAGACGTGGACCTTAACTAAAAGAGACATACAAAGGCTGCAGACAACTAAAAGAAGCATGGAGGTGCATACTTGGTGTAACCAGGAGAGATAAGAAGAGGAACTCGTGGATCCGAAAAATGACGAGAGTGGAAGACATCATGATCAGAGTTAAATCCCTGAAATGGCAATAGGCTGGACATACTGCCAGAAGGACAGATCATCGATGGACAGCCGAAATTTTAGATTGGATTCCAAGGGACAGGAAAAGACCCAGAAGAAGACCACATGGGAGATGGGTGGATGAAATTCGAAAGTATGCAGGGGTGACATGGAGGAGACTGGCACAAGACAGACCGTTGTGGAGGAAACTTGGGGAGACCTTCGTCCAGCAGTGGATTGATAATGGTTGACAATGATGATGATGATGATATACTGTATATATAGAGAGGGAGAGAGAGAGAGAGAGAGAGAGAGAGAGAGAGAGAGAGAGAGAGAGAGAGAGAGAGAGAGAGAGAGAGAGAGAGAGAGAGAGAGAGAGAGAGAGAGAGAGAGAGAGAGAGAGAGAGAGAGAGAGAGAGAGAGAGAGAGAGAGAGAGAGAGAGAGAGAGAGAGAGAGAGAGAGAGAGAGAGAGAGAGAGAGAGAGAGAGAGAGAGAGAGAGAGAGAGAGAGAGAGAGAGAGAGAGAGAGAGAGAGAGAGAGAGAGAGAGAGAGAGAGAGAGAGAGAGAGAGAGAGAGAGAGAGAGAGAGAGAGAGAGAGAGAGAGAGAGAGAGAGAGAGAGAGAGAGAGAGAGAGAGAGAGAGAGAGAGAGAGAGAGAGAGAGAGAGAGAGAGAGAGAGAGAGAGAGAGAGAGAGAGAGAGAGAGAGAGAGAGAGAGAGAGAGTAAAAAGTGTTAAAATCTGCGATTGTCTTTCAGGATAGAGGCAGTTGAAATTGTATTGTGACTCTCATAAAAACTTCCTGACAAAATGATGATGAGATTTCTGTTTAGGGAATATGTTTGCTTTACGAATATTTATTTGTGTAGGAAATATAATAAGGATCTCTCCAAAATAAATTTGTATAAATAGCTTTCTTCTCCTGATACATGTTTTAGTGATTGATTTTTAATGCAAAGTGGAGTAACAGACAAATTAGTGTATCTTTAAATTTTTATTCGCACTCATATATGAAAATGGCTCTTTTTTTTTTTATTTCCAGAAATGTTCTTAAAATTACTGAATAATTGGCCTCTATATGTAATCCAAAACCGACTTTCTTTTTATTACTTTAAATTTAAGCATCTGGTTTGCACATAAATTGTTGGATATATAAAAGAATGCACCACAAAATGATGACATCTAATTCTTTATTTCATGAATACGGAAAATATTAAAGTGGTTATACAATAATCATTTGAAATCTGCAAATCACAGTATCTGTATGGCAAAAGGCGATAACCTATTGAAAAATGGCAGCACTAGAAACAAAACACATATACAAGAATGTTTTTAAAATATCTTTTTAAGGGCCCCGCACCCAAAAATTGCAAAAACAAATAATTATTATAAAGAATTCTACCGAATATGCTTTTGATTTGCTTTTCCTAAACTGCAGGGCCAGGGGCGACGACCCCAGTGGCCCCGATGGTCTGGTAGGCTCTGACTGTAGCTATATGTAGTAAATTTCAGTAAACACAACGCCTTTCATTTTACATTGAGTACGAATCGCAAAACCGAGGATTTTTCACCTATTAAAACGCATCAATGAATCATTGAAGAATATTCTTGAACAGAGGCGTAAGTAGGGCGGGACAGACGGGGACAGTTGCAAAACTCACAGCGTATACAATCTGATTAAAATTAAAACTTTTGCGCCAATTTCTGGTACAGATTTCTCGATTCAACTTTGTCATTTGTCAGTCTACAGAATTGGCTTATAATACAGGGTGTCCGAAAAATAACTGTGCTCTGAAAGTAACACCATGTTGAACTTTTTCCTACAGGAGGTGCTGGAAATGGACGTTCAGATATGTCTGCATACGCTTCTGCATGTTGGTGAAGACCTTTCTCAGGGTATGTCTTGTAATTTGTTGGATGTGGGTCGTTATTGCAGCCTGTAGCTCTTGAAGTGTTTCGGATTACCTGCGTGCAGCTTCCCCTTCAGTGCTCCCCATTTCCTAGCGAACTGTTTATGCACTTCACTTGCCGTCTTGGCGAAAAACATGGTCCACCAAAAACACTCTCTGTTCAACCTTCAACACCTTGTGTCGAGACGAGTGATCAATCGACACGTCTGCATCCATCCACCAAGCACTCGGGAATGACCTTCGCTCGGAATGACAGCTGCGCGCTCCTCGGGGTGGGGAGACATGAAGGTTACCAGACACAGAGCACTTCTACGTGGTGAGTCACTTCTGTAATTCCATTGAAAATTTATTTATTATTACATTACTGTAATTCGTACATTCAGGGCATAGACACTATTCGGACACCCTGTATGTTTCACCGAATTGGTAGCCTTGGCAGTTAAAATTTATCGTTTCTTCTTTAAAGCGTTCAAGGGGTGTCTGTTGCTCACATTCAGAAATCAAGGAGCGTTTGTATACGTACGGTGCAAGATAAAGATGTTTACACTGTTCAAGATTCTCTTGGGGCTATTCTGTCATTATTGCAGCAACGAACCACGACTACTAGCTGCATTCAGTCCATCCGAAGTGATACGAAAGTTTCGAATTCCGAAGCATTTCGGAAAAGCTGCACAAACAGTCATAATTTGATTGTCACGTTTTTGTTTGTTTGGGTGTTTAACGACTACCGTGAGCAATTCAATGGGGTGGAAGTAGTCACTCGTCCCTAATTTTGGGTCACTGGTAGAGGTTTGCACGGGTCTTATTTGGTGAGCCCGGGCCCGTCAATCGTAGCTCTGATTTAGGCCAGGCCCGTGATGTGTCATTTTGTGTTATTTTGTCTTTCAATAGTGTTTTGTGAAAATTAAATAATGAAATGAGATATTATTGAAAATATTTAGTTGAATGGAAGCCTAAAAATATTAACTAAACTTTGACAATTCTCGAAGAATATAACCCTTTAAAGACAGAGAAAAAAAGAAAATTAAGCGAGTTCAGAATGTCTTTTTCTCTGAACTAGCAAGTGGAAACTCTACAAAAGTCAGTCCCTATACAGATTAGGGATAGAAGAAACAATCGACGTCGTCCCACTCTCTTATACAAGAACACACGACCCCAGCTAGCCTACAGACACTCCTAGTCCCCCACTCCACAGAACACCCACGGGTCTGGTTCATTTGCCCGACATTTACTTCACCGAAGGGTCACTTGACCGAACATCACTTCACCGAAAGATCACTTCATCGAAACGTTCAATTCACCGAAAGGTCTCTTTACCTAAAAGTTCATTTCATCGAAGGGTCAGTTTATCGAAAACTTTGGATTTCATTACAGGATCTGTTGAAGCATGGTGCAATTTCGGCAGACAGACCACCGAAACGTTAGGGGATCATCCTCAAATTGCACTTTTGATTTCTCATTGTCACAAAGAACGCAAATATTTAGTTTTAAGAGAAAAAGAATTAATTTTAAGTCCCTAGGCCTCGGCTTAGGCCTTTTTAGCAAATTTTAATCATGTTCATAACGTTTACGTAAAAGTCATGTTCAGAGCTCATGTTCATAACGTTTACATAAAAAGTCAAGTTAATAATATTGCACATTTATTCAGGCAAAATAAATCAATTTCAGGGCCTTAGGCATCGGCTTAGGCCTTTTTAGCAAATTTTAATCGAGCGAGCTCATATTCATAAGGTTTACATAAAAATGTGCAAAATTATTAACTTGACTTTTTATGTAAACTTTATGAACATGAGCACGCACGATTAAAATTTTCTAAAAAGACCTAAGCCGAGGCTTAGGGCCCTAAAATTGATTCTGTTTGCCTAAATAAATATGCAACATTATTAACTTGACTTTTTATGTAAACCTTATGAACATGAGCTCGCAGGATTAAAATTTTCTAAAAAAATCCTAAGCCGGGGCCCAGGGACATAAAATTTATTATTTTTGCATGAATAAATGTGCATTATTATTAACTTGACTTTTTATGTAAACTTTATGAACATGAGCACGCACTATTAAATTTTTCTAAAAAAACCTAAGCCGAGGCTTAGGGGCCTAAAATTGATTCTTTTTGCCTAAATAAATATGCAACATTATTAACTTGACTTTTTATGTAAACCTTATGAACATGAGCTCGCAGGATTAAAATTTTCTAAAAAAATCCTAAGCCGAGGCCCAGGGACATAAAATTTATTATTTTTGCATGAATAAATGTGCATTATTATTAACTTGACTTTTTATGTAAACTTTATGAACATGAGCACGCACTATTAAATTTTTCTAAAAACGGCCTAAGCCGAGTAGCCTAGGGACCTCAATTTGATTCAATTTGCCTAAAAAAATATGCAACATTAATGTAACTTGACTTTCTATGTAACCCTTATGAATATGAGCTTGGAGGATTAGAAATTGATAAAAAGGCACAGATCTAGACCTTGTAATTAATGTTAAATTTCGAAAAACCTACTCATGGGGAGGGGTTTCATAGAAATTAAAAGTGTATTTTTCATACAATCCGATAATGTTTTGTTTTTTTTATTATTGGAGGTTTAACGACCACCATGAGCAACTCAATGGGCTATACGCAGTCGCCCGTCCCTAATTTAGGGTCACTGGTTCCAGGGAAGGGAGAGAGCCAGTGCCGTAAGACAAACACAACATCCATGCCTCACCGGGATTCGAACCCTGTCCCCTTTCGGACGAATGATCAGAGGCCATCGCTTAGACCACTGCGCCACCGGGGCGGCCCGATAATGTTTAGGTGGTCAGTTTTACGAAAACCAGCATCACACTTCAACAACAAAATTCTAAGTTTTCGATAAACTGACCATTCGGTGAAATGATCTTTCGATATAATAAACTTTTAGGTAAAGTAATCCTTCGGTAAAATGAACTTTTCGATCAAATGTCCTTTCGATGAAATGAACTTTTAGGTGAAGTGACCTTTTGGTGAAATGAACTTTTCGGTCAAGTGACCCTTCGGTGAAATGTACTTTTCGAGCAAGTGATTTTCGGCGAAGTGATTTTCGATCAAGTGAACGATACCCAACACCCACACACTCGCTCAGGATCGAATATCATTGCTGTCAACAAGGCCCAAAATGTTTTTACGATCTTAATACCTATAGATGGTAAAAACATCGAGTACCTCTCCTCGACTCTGTGATTACGTCCTGGGGTATGTCATGGAAGTAAGTAAAGCCAGCAAAACAGTTAAACAGACTAGCAGAGTAGCAGAGTATCAGAATGCAGACGTACGCTGTACGCGGATAGTTTCCAAATTATTAGCAGATTTTGCGGATAGTTTTTACTTGTAGATAATATATATATATATATATATATATATATATATACTTAAGAGCAAAACTGAAGACTAAGGAAAAACTTTAGAATTTAAAGCGAAAGTGGCAAAATAACCTGAAGATCAAAACGCGCAACGCAGCAGTCTGGAAAATTCAGAATTCACATTCTATTAAGAAGATACCTAAGCAAAAAATACATATATAATTTTGACTCACACCAAGTACAACATAGAAAAGGTTATGTATCTACCTGTGTGAGTAAAAGGAGAAAAGATAAAAAAATAAAATAAAACAACTGAATGTAGAAGGTGTCGAGAATACTGAGCCTTGGCTTTATCAAGGACCAGCAAAAACTCTGCATTTTCTCACTTCCACAAAGACCTAGTTGGAAATGGGTTTCTGCAAGGCCATAGATGCAAGTAACATTCCCACCTAAAATTGTTTTAAAAAATATATATATGTCATGTCCTCCGCAGAGTTGTATGACCTAGCACTAGTTAACAATTTCGCTTGCATCCATTAACCTTCCTGGCCCGACCCATGCTCTTCATCTGTTACTATTAAACAGAGAGAAGAAGATTAAAGAGAACTCAAGCTGTGAGAGTGACAAAATAATTAGAAATAATTTTCAGCTATAACGAAATGCCAAGTTCGTTTGAGAGAGAATTTAAACCTGAAAATCAATGCAAAAGAAATCCAAATTTTTACATTGCAATTAAAAAAGGAAATATTAATTTTTAAAAAACAGATTTTTGAAAGAAAACTTGAGTCTAAAACCCCCTACTCTACAACTTATGACAGCACGAAAACGAGAATAAGTTAAAGACAATAATTAACTAAAGAAAACTTTGTGAAAGTTATATGACTTAAACAGTTAGTTGCAATATGTACAAAGTATTTCAGCAGTGCTTTAAGTGCATAATTAATTAGTTATTAAGAACTTAACTACTTTGAAAATACAGCGCATAGAAAAGGAACAAGCTTAGCCATCTTCTGTTCCTAGGTACCCCAAAAGACGCGCAAAGTTACAAAGAAAAGAAAGAGTTAAAACCCGCAAAAATGTTAACAGACAAGCCAGTGCCTAAAAGCTGAAAAGCTAAAAATCAACAGAGAAAAAGTACATGAAGTACAAACTTTGAACTTATAAAACTTAAAACCCAAATACAAGGAAGAGAGCTTACCTCTTGTGTGACTAAACTTTCTCCTCACAAGAGTAAAACATGGCTGACCTCTTCCGCCACTCCCCAGTCGCTGGGGGGCAGTGAGGGTGGGGCTGATGGCCTCCTCATACAGAAAGAAACCAACTCGCGGAGATTTTAACCAAAGAAAAAAATATATAAACTTAAGACTGTGGATCTGTATGATCAGAAAGAGCAGAATTAACTCTCCAGAATACATGAGAAAATATTATAAAATACACGAGTAGTGTATTTAATAATCTTTGCATGTATTAAATCACCTTAGTGAGCTTCTATAGATTAATCAGAATCTTATTAATTTTAATGTTGGTTTTACTATTTTTAGTATAGCTATCCTAGTGATGAATAACTAGTTTTCTTTTTTATTTGTTTTTATTTTCTTTTATAAACAGATTTTTAAGCTTTTTTTTGTGATTTTGTTTATATTATTTAATTTTTTGTTTTAATAGGACCTTCATATCCATAGCACTAAGGTTCCTTTAGGTAGTTAATAGGCATCCTCTAGCCAACTTCCTTACGGCTTTGATTGGTCAGAATCATATTATTAACTGTGTAGAAAATTAAGGCAGATCTGCTTTAATTTTCTACACAGTTAATAATATGATTCTGACCAATCAAAGCCGTAAGGAAGTTGGCTAGAGGATGTCTATTAACTACCTAAAGGAACCTTAGTGCTATGGATATGAAGGTCCTATTAAAACAAAAAATTAAATAATATAAACAAAATCACAAAAAAGCTTAAAAATCTGTTTATAAAAGAAAATAAAAACAAATAAAAAAGAAAACTAGTTATTCATCACTAGGATAGCTATACTAAAAATAGTAAAACCAACATTAAAATTAATAAGATTCTGATTAATCTATAGAAGCTCACTAAGGTGATTTAATACATGCAAAGATTATTAAATACACTACTCGTGTATTTTATAATATTTTCTCATGTATTCTGGAGAGTTAATTCTGCTCTTTCTGATCATACAGATCCACAGTCTTAAGTTTATATATTTTTTTCTTTGGTTAAAATCTCCGCGAGTTGGTTTCTTTCTGTATGAGGAGGCCATCAGCCCCACCCTCACTGCCCCCCAGCGACTGGGGAGTGGCGGAAGAGGTCAGCCATGTTTTACTCTTGTGAGGAGAAAGTTTAGTCACACAAGAGGTAAGCTCTCTTCCTTGTATTTGGGTTTTAGGTTTTATAAGTTCAAAGTTTGTACTTCATGTACTTTTTCTCTGTTGATTTTTAGCTTTTCAGCTTTTAGGCACTGGCTTGTCTGTTAACATTTTTGCGGGTTTTAACTCTTTCTTTTCTTTGTAACTTTGCGCGTCTTTTGGGGTACCTAGGAACAGAAGATGGCTAAGCTTGTTCCTTTTCTATGCGCTGTATTTTCAAAGTAGTTAAGTTCTTAATAACTAATTAATTATGCACTTAAAGCACTGCTGAAATACTTTGTACATATTGCAACTAACTGTTTAAGTCATATAACTTTCACAAAGTTTTCTTTAGTTAATTATTGTCTTTAACTTATTCTCGTTTTCGTGCTGTCATAAGTTGTAGAGTAGGGGGTTTTAGACTCAAGTTTTCTTTCAAAAATCTGTTTTTTAAAAATTAATATTTCCTTTTTTAATTGCAATGTAAAAATTTGGATTTCTTTTGCATTGATTTTCAGGTTTAAATTCTCTCTCAAACGAACTTGGCATTTCGTTATAGCTGAAAATTATTTCTAATTATTTTGTCACTCTCACAGCTTGAGTTCTCTTTAATCTTCTTCTCTCTGTTTAATAGTAACAGATGAAGAGCATGGGTCGGGCCAGGAAGGTTAATGGATGCAAGCGAAATTGTTAACTAGTGCTAGGTCATACAACTCTGCGGAGGACATGACATATATATATTTTTTAAAACAATTTTAGGTGGGAATGTTACTTGCATCTATGGCCTTGCAGAAACCCATTTCCAACTAGGTCTTTGTGGAAGTGAGAAAATGCAGAGTTTTTGCTGGTCCTTGATAAAGCCAAGGCTCAGTATTCTCGACATCTTCTACATTCAGTTGTTTTATTTTAATTTATTATCTTTTCTCCTTTTACTCACACAGGTAGATACATAACCTTTTCTATGTTGTACTTGGTGTGAGTCAAAATTATATATGTATTTTTTGCTTAGGTATCTTCTTAATAGAATATATATATATATATATATATAAGGAGAAATTAGCATTACAGCGGAATGAGCAGGCAGAACGAACCGAAAGACCACTCAGGAGATAGACTAGGGTCCGGTACGGTAGGGCATGCGCATATATGTAGCATGACGTGGGGGGGGAGTGTCGGAAGGGTATAAAGCCCACGGGCGGTGTACGCTCAGCAATTCGAGGCCGAGGGTGGCCTAGTGGTCAACGTTCGTGCCAGCCACGGAGAAGACCTCTGGTTCGATCCCAGGTAGGTACGAACGCTCGAACCACTAAATATCCGCCGTGCGTCGGATGGGAACGTTCAGCCGTCGGACCCCGGGTACTGGCTCCCCGGTAATAAATAAGGGCGTCTTCCTCCCCTTTCTACTTCGCTTCCGTGTCACTTTCCTATCGGGTAATCTAGCCCATATCTCCAAGCTTCCTATTTCTAAGGGTTGTTAAGACCTGGGGTCAGACACTCCCTTGCTAAAATCCTCTACATATGATCTTATCTGATCTGCTCAGCAATTCGGTGGATGCTATTGCACGGTGTACATCGGTTTGAACGACGTCCAGTTGCTGCCACCGAGTGATATGGCCAACAGGCAATTCAGTAGACGTCATCTGGATGACTTTACCCGAGGTCGCATCTTTGGAATGTTGGAAGAAGGTCGAAGTGTGACTAGTGTGGCCGAGGAGTTCGGGATCGCTCCCAGCATCGTTTCACGAGCTTGGAAAGCTTTTCAACAGACAGGAACAGCTGTCCGAGAGTTTAGCAGTGGTCGTCCACGAGCAACTACGGCGGCGGACGACCGGTATATTGTCCTGCAGGCCAGAAGAGACAGACGGACAGTGAGAGAAATCGCGAAGCACATACAACAGACAACTGGACGTCCGTTATCGCGTTTTACCGTAGCCAGGAGGCTGCACAAAGGTGGTCTATTTGCAAGACGACCAATACGGTGTGTGCCATTAACGCCTGCTCATCGGGGGAGGTGGTTTCTGTGGTGCCAGGAACACAAGAACTGGACACATTAGCAATGGGGTCGAGTTCTCTTTACGGATGAGAGCCGATTTAGTCTGACGAGCGATTCTGGACGTATTCACATCTGGAGATAGCAAGGAACACGAAATCACACCTCCAACATCATCAAAAGGTACCGATTTGGAGTTGGCGGAGTTCTCGTTTGGGGCGGTATCATGCTTGGTAGCCGTACTGACCTCCACATCTTACAAGGAGGTTCAGTCACTGGTGTCCGCTATTGTACCGAGGTTCTCCTGCCTCACGTGCGGCGTCTGTTAGAGGTGCTGTGGGTCCTGAGTTCCTATTCATGGACGACAACGCTACACCTCATCGTATAGTGGCTGTCGCAGAGTTGTTGGAGATTGAAGATATTTAAGGCATGGATTGACCCGCAAGGTCCCCGGACCTAAATCCAATCGAACACGTGTGGGACCTTCTCGGGAGGCGCTTGGCAGCACGTCACCAGCCGCCAGCAACGATTCCGCATCTGCGATTGGCGCTACAAGAGGAGTGGGCCGCGATGCCTGAACAGCTTCTTGACAACCTCGTTCTCCGCATGGACGGTCGTTGTAAATCCTGCAACGCAGTCAGGGGTGATCATATCCCCTACTAAAGACTGGATTTTTCTTGGCAGTCGCCTGTCACATGGACGTTTCTGTCTTCTGTCCAGTTGTGCTCGGAGCTACCTTTTCAATAAAGTGCCTTTGTATACTTTTTATTCCTTGTTTTGACGGTTTTACTCACTTGTCCCATATTCTTACATCTTGGGGATCTTATGGTATGATTTAAGTCGATGTGGAGCACTTCTGCACGACGTTACATTCGAAAAACCGTCTCGTCCTTAATTTTTGCACGCCAGTGTATTTACAGCAGTTAAAACTCTTACTCAAGGCTTTACTCAGATTAATGTACTTAATTGTATTTTAACTTGAAGAACGCTCAATTATTTTTTACCTCTTTTGAGTACTTTTGGTTTTACAGACATTTCTGGCCTATAAATTGAATCAAGGCCTGTTGTCAATGTGTAGGAACTGTATCAAAAGTTTTATTTACACAAAAACAATTTAAATTTTATTGTTAGGTACCGCTTGCAGAAGCACGTTATTAAATTAAAATCTTTTTCAAATATTTTCTACTATTTTTTAATTACATTGTTGAAAATGCTATTAATAATTTCTGGAGGTTCATTAATGGAACTATTTTTTTTTGGATATAAACCTTTTTTTTTTAATTAGTCTCTTGTTTTTATGAAGTTCATGGTCAAATATTTTAATATTTTACTATAAAGGTCCATTTCACAATCTTTGCTGCGCATTTGATTGTAATGTATTACATTTATTTTGTTCTCACTGGAATCTCTAATGTTCTAATAATTATTTTTTCTTTTATTAATTTTTCTTTAAATTATCTTATTCTACTGTTATCACGGATCACTCTTCACGGGTTTGCAGAAAGTTTCTGTTCAATGGTTGTGTACGAAGATACATTTTATTTTTGTACAACTCTGCAGACCAGGGGATCTAGAAGCACGCCTTTTTCTTTCATTACCACTGTGACAAAAAGAATGGGTCGACTTGGCGTAGCCCGTTGCTTTGTTCTCTGAACTAAATACAGCCCGACCAGCCAGCGGGCTGTGCCGGGCTCGGCGTGCAGACCTATAGTCACTGGCTGTAGTGAGGGTAGAGTGCCAGAGCTGTAGAACAAACACACTATCCCTACCTCCCGGTATTCGAACCCGAGCCCATCTCGGACGAATGGTCAGAAGATGGTCGCTTAGACCACTGCGCCACTAGAGCGCCACAGTCTGATATCTCCTCGCATAGGGATGCTATTGGGGTATGTCGCTAATTTTGTTCCGTCGAGCATGCTTTATGTATATAAGACAGATGAACTTCTGATCGTTTGCCCAGTGGACCCTGGTTCGAGTTCTGTATGAGGCATGGGTGGTGTGTTTGTCTTATGGCACTGTTTCCATTCTATGGAACCAGGGCCTGATTTATGCATCGGCTCAGGCTTAAGACCCCGCATTTTTGACGCCCCACAATCGCAATGCCAAAAAAATATTATGTTTTTTTTTATTAATTATTATGAATGAAAAAAAAATTGGGGGGAGGGAGGGGGGTTCTAGATTAACACTGGTGTTTTTATTAGGATCTTTCACTACCACCGCATTTCAACTGCCGCAAGTCTGTACCAAGTCTAAATAACGTTCATCGGTTAAAAAAAAATTAAAAAGGAATGAATAACTTAACATCTGTGGATATTTGAATTAGTACATAATTAAATGCAAAACTAGCAATACTAAACTATTAAATAGTGTTTTACTTACCCGTCTATACGAGGTCCGATCAAAAAGTTCCGAGACTAGGCCGATATATAAGCTGACCAGAAGTCCCCAATTCTTGAGGACAGTCCTCGAGTTTAGTTTACTGTCCCGAAAAACGACTGATGCCTTTGGGGACGCAAATTGTCCTCAAATTTTGATGCTTGTCCTCAAATGTCCTCGAATTCACACTTCCTCATTAGCTCGTTAGATTTCTAATGAAAAATGTTCTTAAAAGTAGTTTACATTTTACGAATTTTCCGACATGTTTCTTGTGAAAAGAAAATTTGACTTTTTTTTTTCTTCTTCCGAGTTTAACGACCACCGCAAGAAACTCTAAGGACTATAAACAGTCACCTGTCTCTAATTTGGAGACATCCGTTCTAGGAAAGATAGAGAGCAAGTGCTGTAGGACAAACACACCATCCATGTCTCAGTCGGGACTCGAACCCGTACCTACTTGTACGAATGGTCAGTGGCCGGCACTAGAACACTGCATTACTGGAGCGGTCAAATTTCGACTGTACTCGATCTAAGTTTCTCCAAAAAACTTTGGCGAAATGAAAAATTCGCCATGCAATTACTTTGGTTTGCAGCTTGATTTTAATTCGGCACATGTACAAGGTAAAGCATTTCACTTTTGCTAATATGTTCTGTCCATCATAATTCCACTTTGTAAATACAAATTACCAACATTCTACAAGATATATCCTTTTAAGTCATAAATTTTCATATGTAATACCACACTCATTGAAGCAATGCAGTTTTGTGACAAAAAGATTTGCATATTTATTTTGAGTACGCATATGTCCCCAAATGAACTGCCAATTTGGGGGCGCCACGCCCTTTTGTCCTCAAATCAGTGTTCCAATATCTGGTCACCTTACCGATATACAACAAAGTACTTACGTTACTTAAGTCTGGCTATGATTTCCCTCAAAGTAGTCTCCTTGGACAGCGATACACCGCTGCCAGCGTATTTTGCCACTGTTGGAACGCTCCTTGGAAGTCCTGTTCGCGAATCGTGTCAAGCACCGTCTGCGATTCCCGCTGGATCTCGTCCACGGTTTCAAAACGGTGACCCTTGAGCTTCAGCTTCATCTTCGGGAACAGAAAGAAGTCGCAGGGGGCCAAATCCGGCGAGTAAGCCCGGTGAGGAACGGTAGTCATGCTGTTGCGGCTGCAAAACTGGCGTGTTGCTAACGCTTTGTGCCACATTTCAGGTCGTTTGCGGCGAATGCCCTCCCTAAGACACCGCACAGCATGGCAGTAAAAAAGGGCGGTAACGGTCTGGCCCTGGGGGACGAATTTACGGTGCACAACCCCATGAATGTCGAAGAACACGGTGAGCACACTTTTGGTTGCGCTCTGGACCTGTCGGGCCTTCTTCGGTCTTGGAAATGCCGGGCTCTTCCACTGCGACGACTGTTGTTTGGTCTCCGGGTTGAAACCAGAGTTAGAAACGGATCAAAAACTTCGGATAAAGACCGGGACGTTCCATAACTGGACCCGACCCGACCCGACCCGATACAGACCCGTAACTGACTCGGACAAATCTGCTTTGAACTATAATTTCGAAACTCAATTTATATACACGTACATATAAACGTAATACACTGGCGTGCAAAAATTAAGGACGAGACGGTTTTTTGAATGTAACGTCGTGCAGAAGTGCTCCACATCGACTCCAATCATACCATAAGATGCCCAAGATGTAAGAATATGGGACAAGTGAGTAAAACGGTCCAAACAAGGATTCCAAAGGATACAAAGGCACTTTATTGAAAAGATAGCTTCGAGCACAACTGGACAGAAGACAGAAACGTCCATGTGACAGGCGACTGCCAAGAAAAATCCAGTCTTTAGTAGGGGATATGATTACCCCTGACTGCGTTGCGGGATTTACAACGTCTGTCCATGCTGAGGACGAGGTTGTCAAGGAGCTGTTGAGGCACCGCGGCCCATTCCTCTTGTAGCGGCCATCGCAGCTGCGGAATCGTTGCTGGCGGCTGGTGACGTGCTGCCAAGCGTCTCCCGAGAAGGTCCCCCGCGTGTTCGATTGGATTTAGGTCCGCGGACCTTGTGGGCCAATCCATGCTTGAATATCTTCACTCTCCAATATCTCTGCGACAGCCACTGTACGATGAGGTGTAGCGTTGTCGTCCATGAATAGGAACTCAGGACCCACAGCACCTCTAACAGACGCCGCACGTGAGGCAGGAGAACCTCGGTACAATAGCGGACACCAGTGACTGAACCTCCTTGGAAGATGTGGAGGTCAGTACTGCTACCAAGCATGATACCGACCCAAACGAGAATTCCGCCACCTCCAAACCGGTCCCTTTCGATGATGTTGGAGGTGTGATTGCGTGTTCCCTGCTTTTTCTATATGTGTATACGTCCAGAACCGTTCGTCAGACTAAATCGGCTATTATCTGTAAAGATAACTCGATCCCATTGCTGATGTGTCCAGTTCTTGTGTTCCTCACACCACAGAAACCGCCGTCTCCGATGAGCAGGCGTTAATGGCACACACCGTACTGGTCGTTGTGCAAATAGACCACCTTTGTGCAGCGTCCTGGCTACGGTAAAACGCGATAACGGACGTCCAGTTGTCTGTTGCATGTGCCTTGCGATTTCTCCTGCTGTCTTCCGTCTGTCTCTTCTAGCCTGTAGGACAATATACCGGTCGTCCGCCGCCGTAGTTGCTCGTGGATAACCACTGCTAAACTATCGGACAGCTGTTCCTGTCTGTTGAAATGCTCTCCAAGCTCGTGAAACGATGCTGTGAGCGGTCCCGAACTCCTCGGCCACACTAGTCACACTTCGACTTTCTTCCAACTTACTTATGACGCGACCTCGGGTAAAGTCATCCAGATGTCGTCTACTGGATTGCCTGTTGGCCATATCACACGGTGGAAGCAACTCGACGTCGTTCAAACCGATGTACACCGTGCAATAGCTTTCACCGAATTGCTGAGCGTACACCGCCCGTGTGCTTTATACTCTTCCGAACCCCCCCCCCACTACTTCATGCTGCATATATGCGCCTCCCCTACCGTACTGGACCCTAGCCTATCTCCTGAGTGGTCTTTCGGTCCGTTCTACATGCTCATTCCGCTGTTATGCTAATTTCTCGCCTTCGTCCTTAATTTTTGCACACCAGTGTACAGTATATGTATTCATCCCAATAACTGCTTGATATTTAACAACTGAAATCCTTTTTTAATAATAAAATTTGGTTACTTGCTAAATTTTAGTGCCATTTTCAGTGCCACTATTTTGCGTAATCCAGAAGTAATGACTGACTATGGCCGTGACCATGTTGAGTATATTACAAATGGGAATCATTATTTACGATTACACAAATGCATTTTTTTAATGTATTTAGATTGTTCGCTCTCTCCACGCTTTGATGCAGGTGCACATACTTTCATATGGCTCGTTAGATTTTTGGTTCCATAATCTTTTATTACACCGTCAACATCTTTCTTTGTAATTATACACTTTCCACATTTTAAACAACAAGCAAGACCAAACAACACAGAATTATTCACCGGTTCCTTAATGAGACGAAACAATTTCCAGCATTCACTCTTCCCCTTGTGGTTTTCAACAAGCACGTATTATTTGGCTTCGACGTCTTTCTGAACCTCCTTAATATTAAATCCATCCATATTAACAAATAAGGAGTTAATTTCAACATGACATGTCATGGGAACGGGATGTTAGCACATCAGTCGAAAACCTCTAAATGCTCAATGTAAAAGATGCGATGTGAAAAGTAACTCTGTCATACAGTGAATTTCGCACGGAGAGAGTGAATCAGCTGAGAAGCAGGCGAATGGTGTTTGCCTGTACCTTGCCCTGGACAATCTCATATGTAAAAGAACGCAAAAGAAGTACCTTTTTACGATATGGTGTTGGTGTGTCAGACGTCGTTCGGTGGAAATCTTCGTAGCTTTAAGAAAGATACGACAATATTTTTGCATGGCAAATCATTATTCACTCAGCGGACACCAGTATCGACTACAGAATTCCACAACGCGCATTTTTCCTTGGAATATACTTTTCTCTATTCAAAAATAAAATCGGGTCAGGAACACCTTGGCCCGACTGTTGGATCCGCAAGAAATTGTGGACCCGTTGACCCGTGACCCGCTTCCATCTCTGGTCGTAACCGCAGACCCAAGTCTCGTACCCAGAATGACCCGCGGTAGGAACGTTGGTTCATTCACCACCTGCTCACGAAGATCTTGACAGAGTTCAACATGGAGCGCCTTCTGTTTGGGGCTCAGAATCTTTGGCACAAACTTTGCATCAATGCGGTGCATGTTCAAAACCGACGTCAGAATTTTTTGCACTGTTCCGTGTGACACATTGACGATGGTAGCAATGTCTTGAATGGTTCTTCGACTATCTTCATGCACCAGTTCTCTAATTTTGTCCATATTTTCGGGGGTTTTGCTCGTGGGCTGTCGCCCTGACCTCTCGTCGTCTTCCAGTGCCGTTCTGCCATGCTTGAAGTGCGAGTATCACTCGAAACACCTCGCACGACTCATTGCTTCATTGCCATAAGCCTGCCGCAACATTTCATGCGTCTCCGTTTCCGATTTACCGAGTTTGACGCAGAATTTGATGTTCACTCGCTGCTCTAGTTTGCAGTCCATACCGAAATCGCAGCTGTGTTCTGCACGTGGTCACCAAATATCGTGTAGCATAGCTCCCCTTGTTCACAGAACAACGCCACTCGGCACAATGACTCATGAAGGTCACTGCCCTCTACCGCTGCTCGTGCAACCGCGTACTGTCATCTGTTGGCGTGCTGTGTACCTAGTCTCTGAACTTTTTGATCGCACTACGTATTTTTAAGTGCGAATTTTCTTGTTAATATTAAGATTCAATAAAAGTAGATATTATTTCCTATTTTTGTCTCGCACAGTGTCCCATTTATTAAATGAACTTTTAAATTAATTGATAATGCAACACCAAGAAGGAAGCATCCGATTGGGCTGAAATTCGCAGCACGCGTCGCCCGCGAGAAGACATGCAAACGATTAGCATTGCAAGGCATATGCAAATCATATGCGCCCGGCACGCCACCGAGAAGCACTATAAGAAGGATGCACAGAAGGCGGGGTGTAAGTAGTAGAAGTGTGTTGTGCTGCCTGGCCTGTGCGTGGGAAGCTTCGTGATGCCTCGTCGCAGAATACGGCAGTCATTCCAGCACGTTTCGGAGTTCGACAGAGGATGAATAGTGGCTTATCGCGATAGCGGTTTATCGAACCGAGACATCGGCGCCCCTGTCGGATGACATTCAGCCACAGTGAGGCGAGTATAGATTCGGTGGGTGCAGGAAGGACGGATGGATCGTCGTGAGCGATTGCCGCAGCCGCGGCACACCACGGAGCGAGAGGACCGGCATGTTGTGCGGTTGGCATTGACGGCTCGCACCGCCACATCACGAACGTTAGCGCAGGAATTAAGGTGTGTTGCACAACAACCTGTGTCAGCACGTACCGTTCGACGTCGTCTGCAGGAGCGGGGACTTGTCGCACGGGGCCCATTGCTCCGATTACCATTGACGTTACACCACCGGTGAGTGCGGCGGCAGTGGGCCGTTGAACGCCGCACCTGGACTACGGAATGGCACGATATTGTCTTCTCCAACGAATCCCGCTTCTGCCTGCAACACCACGATGGTCGGATCCGCGTGTGGCGGCACTGCGGCGAGAGACTGTATGACGCCTGCATTATGCATCGCCATATCGGTCCGTCGCCTGGGGTTATGGTTTGGAGCGCAATTCGATATGACACCCGCACCCCTCTAGTACGCATCACCTGTACACTCAACAGCCACCGCTGCATCTCCAACGTTTTGGAGCCTGTAGTCCTCCCTTACCTGCAGGACCTGCCAGCGGCCACGTTTCAACAGGACAATGCGCGCCCGCACGTGGCACGCATCGTGCAACAATTCTTCACGGCCCACCAGGTGTCACTGCTGCCGTGGCCCGCCTGTTCTCCCGATATGTCGCCCATCGAACACGCCTGGTCGCTGATCGGCAACCGAGTGGCCCAGCAAGTACCACCCGCGGCTACGTCTGATGAACTGTGGCAACGTGTGGAAGCAGCCTGGACCGACATACCCCAAGCCCACATCCAAAGCCTCTTTCGTTCGATGCCGCGGCGTGTAGCGGGCGTTATTGCCAGCCATGGGGGCCACACGAACTATTGATGTCCGCGTGTTCTGCAAGTCGCACGGGCCTGTAAGCTCAATCGTTTCATCTTTGTATCTGTTGTTATGTGTCCAGTAAATCTGGCTTCGCTATCTCGTGTCCTTCTTGGTGCTACATTTATGGTGGCCAGCAGTGTATTTAGTGGCGACAAATGCTCTTAATGTGGACGGGTGGGTGCCTCATCTTGTGCTGTGCCTAGGGCTTGATTCTCTGCAAATCAAGCCCTGCATGGAACCAGGGGCCCTAAATTAATGACGGGCGATAGCTTTTATACCGTCTATCCCCCCCCAAATCAAAATACAGATGGGGGTGCAATATTATTTGGTTTGCCCCGGGAACAGAAATGTTTAGCTACACCTCTGTTCTTGTGAGATACATCTCAAATTAGAAGAATTGTACGGAAAAGCAAAGAAAGTTAACGCGTTCTTAAAGTGAGACAGGGAATTTCTAAACGCGTTGGTAGCGATGTTTTGTGTTTGAGCAATTAATGGAAAATACATTTCGAGCCCCGTAGAAAACTCAACCGCAATTTTTATCGCAGTACGCTAAAAACCACAGCTAACGGGCGCTAATTGCTTTCTGTGGTAACGTATGTTGAATAAAAAAAAAGGAGGGGGGGGATAAGAAAAAAGTGTAGTTCCATCAAGTTGATACGTAGCTTGATACTAACCTCGAAGTCCTGAAGCGTGCCTTCTTTACAAAGTGCGAAAGATGGGCTTCATTCAGCATTAGTATTCAAAAGCTGTACCGAGGCTAACAACTAAAATACATATTTACCAGGGGTAATAGTTTGGTCGCGTGCGAGGCGTGTTGTACCTGCCTTGCAGTGAAAGAGAGAGAGAGAGAGAGGGAGAGATCACACAGACTAAAGAGGCCCGACCTCCACTACTACCGCAGAGAGGTCGGAGATGATCTTTCATGTAAGGCCAGAATCTTATCGCGTTTTGTCACACAAAGCACGGTGGCAATCGTGATAAAAGATCGTTGTAATAATCC
Organism: Macrothele yani; assembly: GCA_039090855.1. Lineage (NCBI taxonomy): Eukaryota > Metazoa > Arthropoda > Arachnida > Araneae > Macrothelidae > Macrothele > Macrothele yani. The sequence continues at coordinate 41,209,076 of CM077024.1, read as the reverse complement.
GCTAATTCCTCTATATCACGAAAATTTTCGTTTGCACTTTAATCGTTCCACGGAGATGTTCCTTAGCTGAATGAGAACTGTCTTTCCACAATGTCATTTGCTCGGTCTGGTTTAACGAAAAAAAAAAAAATAATAATAAATAAAATAGGGGGGGCGAGATAATGAAATACTTAAGTCTATAAAAATATAGACACCCCATCTTAAATTGCTGCTGTACCGCCTCTTCGACTTAATTAATTGTTACATCTTAATTAATTACTGTACACTGTAAAAAATAAGTAATGTAAATTCGCAGGAAATTCCTAAAACTAAGAAACGAAAATTTCGTTAAAAACCGGTAAGTGTCCGGTTTTTAACGGAATTTCCGTTTCTTCTAACTTCAGCATTTTTGACGGAATTTCCGTAGTCAGTCAGTAATTCCGTTTATTTTCTTTAAGTTATATCCTTTAATTTGATTTCCGTTTTTAAAAGTTTCCGTTTCTTCTAATTTCAGTATTTTCGACAGAATTTCCGTAGTCAGTAATTCCGTTTATTTCAGGAAAGTCGGTTTGGGTTCCTTCTTATTTATAAAGATTTTTTTTTTTTAAACCTCGATTTTGACTTTTTCAGCCCTTTTACAAATCGTTCACCTTTGGGGGTGTCGAACCAAGGACGTCTTCTACAGAAACTGCGTGTATTACGTACTACCTCTGAGCCAGTAAGACACGTATCGTACAGTCACGTATATAAGGTGGAACTCTAATAGCGCGGTGATAACTATTTTGCGTTATTAATGTGGGTGAATTTTATTTTCTGTTGGAGCTTATTATTTTTCTGAATACGTTTGTAATAATTTTATTTTTTCTGTTGGAGGACTTATTTCAAATTATTTTTTTCATCGTAATTTTTCGAAGCAGCAGATTAGTTTGGAATTTGAGATCTTATTAAAGTGACAATGGCTTTCAATTAAGAGAAGGTGAAGTGTATTGTTTTATGGTATTATATCACAAATCTCCTAAATATAAAATTTACTCTTGATAGCTATAAGAGGTTTTGTTAACAAACTCATGCGTAGAGATCGTACAATAATTTAAGTATCCAGTTTCGTACGGTAACACAATATACAACGGCTGGTGTTGTATATTGTTTTACCGTAAGAAAATGGGAGATAGGAAGAAATATCAGGTGCCGCAATAACCAAAATTTAATGTGATATGCTATCCAAAATATTCAATCTCGCTGCAGATCTTTAAAATCATATCCTTTGAAAGACAATTGAAGCTTAAGGTGGACGTCAAGTAATTTTGCTTCCTATACTTCCAATGGAAAAACTTTTGTACACATTTCCTTCACAATTAATGTGTTCCCAAGGATGGAAATTTGAACATCGATTAAAATAACTTCATATTATAACTTGGAATACTTAATATTTTCTAAAACATAACCAAAATTATATTAAAAAACAAAAACGCTTTCTTTGGTGGTGTTGAAACCAGAAAAAAGATGGCGCGACCTGTACTTTGATGACGTCAGTAGACAAATAAATGTTGGATTACATAATTATGGCTATGTTTTAGAAATTATTAAGTATTCCAAGTTATAAAATGAAGATATTTTAATCGATGTTCAAATTTTCATCCTTGGGAACGCATTAATTGTGAAGAAAATGTGTACAGAAGTTTTTCCATTGGAAGTATAGGAAGCAAAATTACTTGACGTCTACCTTAATAGTTATTCAAACATCAAATATTCTCGATATTCCGTTAATATACGTTAGTATACAATTATTCCGTTAGTATACGAAGAAAATTGCGGAAATCTTTCTGAAAAACCAGGTTTTTTTGTTAACACCTCTTAGAAACGGCAGTTTATAGTCAATGTACGAAAGGAACTGCAGAAATTTTTCTGAAAATTCGGAATTTTCCTAAAGAACGAAAATTCCGTAAAATTACTCTTTCTTTCCGTCATTTCACGGAAAATGTTCTATCAGAAATATGTTTCATTAATTCACGAAAGGAATCACGGAAAGTGGGTCGTAAATTTCAGGAAATTTTTTTACAGTGTGTTCTGTAAAAAATAAATGATGTGAATTCGTGGAAAATTCCTGAAAATAGCGTGCAGTAAAGTTGCCGACAGGTCTCCGTTTTTAAATTAAATTTACGTTTCTAATAACGGAAATATTCAGTCTATTGATAGATTTTTCCGTTGTCGCTTATTATTTTTCCTTTTTTTTTTTTTTTTTTTCTCAGAGTTGGTAGTTTTGTATGGTTTTTTTTTTTAATATACACCCATTGTCATAAAAATTCGCGCACCGAGAAGGAGGCGTAGGATTGCAATAAGATTTTAGTACTGAGATGGTACATACCAAGGACAGAAGTGATTACAATATCCCAGCCGAAAGACGTTATCCGCGGACAAACGGTACACATTACGGTCAACGTTAGTACCGCGTCGGACCGACTCGTGTTCGGATTCATGCGGTGATACGGTCCTGCATGGAGTAAAAGAGACGCCCTATGTTATCCTGGGACAGATTGGTCCAAACTTCTTGCAACTGACGCTTTAAATCGCAAACGCTGGGACACGGAGAAAACTGGCGTTCCATCGGATCCCACACGTGCTCGATTGGCGAGAGATCAGGCAATCTGGCTGGTCACGGAAGCGTCGAAGCATGGCGTAGGTAGTCCTGGGAAACCCAAGCCGTGTGCGTTCGGGCGTTATCTTGTTGAAAAATACCCCCCCTCTCCCTCCCCCGCTAGGAAAGGCAACACATGAGACCTCAGGATCTCCTGTACGTAGCGCTGAGCTGTCAACGTCCCTCGGATCACTGCGAGGGAAGTCCGGCTGTCATACGCGATGGCTCCCCAGACCACTACGCCTGCAGTTCGGGACGTATGCCGCTGTACAGTGAGGCTGGGATGGTAGCGCTCACTTGCGGTCCTCCACACTCTGACACGGTGGTCGTCCGTTCCCATATAGAACCGGAATTCGTCGCTGAATACTATACCTCGCCAGTCTGTAGCATTCCACGTTGCTCTCTGCTGACACGATTGCAATCGACGCCGACGATGGTCAAGTGTTAATGGTGGAAAACGTAAGGGCCGTCGAGAGTGAATATTCACCTCTGCCAGGCGTTTGGAAATGGTTCTGGCGGACACATGAGTCCCTTGTACAGCCGCCACATGTCTCTGGATATTGGACAAGGACGTCGTTGCATCCGTGCGAGCCGCTGTCACGATCCCAGTGTTCTCTCTGCTGGTGGTATGTCTGGGTCGTCCAGAACCAGTCTGCGGTGCCTGTGTGTCTTTCCGTGTCCATTGCTCCCAATACGATCGCACCATACTATCCGACTGGCCCAAATGATAGACAATTTGCCCGTACGCACATCTACGAAGGCTCCTCGGCTGTCTATCGCTCAGGGATCACACCTGACTCTTACCGTGCACTTCGGCATGAATATGGAGTCCCCTGCGCGGCGCCTTATGAGCTCCAAGGATTGCGATTGCAGCGCCTGTCTGAGACGCGCGAGCATGCGGAATCACACGAAACTTCAATCACTTGCATGTCTGCCCTCCTCGTAGCTATTCGCCGAGTTTCCCGTTCGGTTTTTTCTTGATGCGCTGATTTTTATGACAATGAGTGTCTATATACAGAAATTTCAGTCCAGATATTTCGAGATTGTTTCTTTTATGCAGATATTTCTCAAGTTTTCAAATCTTTTAGTTTTCACTTTTCTAATCTGGAGACTTACGGTGACTTCACGTCAACACGGAAGGAGGGCTTGGGTGGTTGTCATGAAGAAAGGCGCATGCTCCTCTCTTCATGTTTTGTATGACTTTCTGCTTCGAAGCAGGAGATTTTTCTTACAAAATTATTTAAAAAAATATCCTTCCTCGCCACCAGGACCGTAGTTAGAAGGGGGGTAGAGATGGCTCAGCCTCATCCCCCACAAAGCAAGCAAGCCCCCTTTGGAAAATGGACGATGTAAATTATGCGAATATTTATTTTTGGTGGCTTATGAAGATTTCTTTTGTATTTCATTATACGAGTAAATTTTTCTCTTTGTTTATTCGTGTATTGCACATTTCTAAAAAACAAAATTGAAGTGATAGAACAAAAACGATGGACAATTCAAAAGAAATTACTTCTCGAAGTGAATCTATATAGGAACTGCAGAGCCAATGGTTTTCAACCCCATTTGCACCGACTTGTTGCTGCTAAGAGTAAGAAAACAGAAAAATCCTGTTTTTGTTGTTGTTTTCTTAGAAACGTGAAATATAAAAGAACATTGTCGACGTAGAAACGTTTTAGCTAAATGTATCCCTGTAGGCGATGTAGAATAGTGCTGAAGAGAGATTTTTGTGCGAGAGAGAGAGAGAGCTTTCAGATTCTTCGCATTCATTGTTTCGCCGTCAGTAGGAGTGATTGAGCGACACATGTGGCAGAAAAGAAGTGTTTATTGGTGGGAATCTGAGGGCTTTTCGTAGTTGAGTTCAGAAATTTTTTTTATTGTTGACCACGGTAAGAAGTGGCTATCTCCGAGCATCAGCAAAGGAGAATGCGCGATTAAAGGTAGAGAAGAAAGAGCAGAAATTCGGCATCAATAACTCCTCGATGCCATGGCGATGATCCACGGAGGAAGGGACCACGAGAATAAACTAAAAAATAAATAGTTTTGTATTTCATGCTAGTTGGAACTTAATTTCTCCAGCGATAATGACCCTGCAACTCAGCCACTGTCAAAAAATTTATATTCTATATCTCAAGAAAGTTCAGTTCTCTCTCCCTTCTCCCGTTTTTCGTATTTTGAATCTAATTTCTTTTAACCTTTCTGCATAGAGAAATTGTTCACTAGTGAAGTTGTAGTGTTCCTCAATGTTTAAAACGTGTATATGCAGCTTAGGGAACACTAGGTAAAGTATGTTCTTCTGATTCAGGAGTCACTCAAATAAAGTACAAGAAAGAGTTACAGTTAGTCTTCGTTCAGCCGAAACTCCTAGGCGCTCCGCTAATGAAAACTTTTAGGTAAGTATTCCAACAACACCAATAGTTTCAGCAACATGTTATTAACTACAGTTAGTTAACACAATAGTAGATTAACGAACTACAACACGGAATTTATAACGTCACTCGAACACGCAAACTTCAAGAACAGACCGCTTCCACCAATATTACACCACACTTTGTCTGCTAGCTCCATACATTGTATCTCGTTCTTAGCTTTTCCAACATGTACACGTCCTTCACTCTTGACCTCAAAACTGCTGCCAACATAACATTCAGTGAGTGAGAAAATATAACGTTAAGGCTGAAACGCTAAAAGAGGATGAACTGAAAATTTATATGGAGAAAGACAACTAAAAATGAAAGTTAAATTAGAGTATATGTCATGAAGTAAATTAACAAAAAGAACGATGCATTTCTATTCGGGAATGAATATAGTTTTCTATTGAACGCAGAGACCCCCCCCCCCCTCTTAGATGAGTCTTCAGTCCCCCTGGTTCCAAGACCTAGCTACGGCCCTGCTCGCTACAGGTGGGGTTAGAATTCGCGATGGCTTTTTTTTTTTTTTTATTGTAGGTTTAACGACCACCGTGAGCAACTCAATGGGCTATAAGCAGTCGCCCGTCCCTAATTTGGGGTCACTGGTTCCAGGGAAGGGAGAGAGCCAGTGCCGTAAGACAAACACAACATCCATGCCTCACCGGAATTCGAACCCGGACCCCGTTCAGCCGAATGATCAGAGGCCATCGCTTAGACCACTGCGCCACCGGGGCGGCCGCGATGGCTTGACGCGAGGTGCTAAACGCTCTCATCACTGAGTCAACAGGACATTTCCCAACCAATCATATTTCATATCAAACGCACAGGACGAAAATGCGTGGATGACGAAATGTCTTTCGCTATGAATGTGGGCTCATTAGTCATTTTATTTTCTGTAGGAGCTTTTTATTTTTCTGAAAAGATTTCTAAAAATTTCATTTTTTCTGTCGGAAGACTTATCACAAATTTCATTTATTTTTTTCTCGTGATTCTTCAAAGTAAAAGAGATGCTTTGGAACTCGAGATTTTTTAAACAGACAATGACTTTCAGTTTTCTTTAAGAAAAGGTAAAACGTACTACTTCACAGTATTATTTCACAAAACTCCTGACTCAGAGCTGTCCAACTGGAGTCCCCCGAGCCGCATACGGCCCGACCCGCAAATGAAGAATATATCAAATTTCGCTTTTGAATGAAAAGAGATGGAATCAAATCTGAATTATTAGTTTGCATTGTAAGCCTCAAACGTTATGTGGGTCTTCGCAGGGATTGTGAAATTCAATGAACAAGGTAGTGAAAACGAATTTAATTAGTGGCGGAAGCTGTGATCTTATGCATAGAAAATTCAAAACATTTTGAGATTTGCTTAAGGCTGTCTTTGAATGAATGTTAGGCTACATCTTCTCCGATAGATAGCGCAAAATATCACTCCTTGGACGTGGCTTTTACGTCTTGAGGGATTGTCCCAGAAGTTGGCGTCAGCGAATGACTGAAGACCTTACCATATACAGAATGGAAGCAGTCTCTCTTTGGCTCCACAATGAAAAGACAAATTCCGCGCTGTTACGTTTTGACCAATGACATTGTTTGGGGGTGGAGCTTAGTAGGTAGGCGTAGTTTCTGTCTCAAATTCAAGTGTTTTCTGGTAATGTACACATTTTCTCTTCAAAAAATGAACGTACAGTAGAATTTAAGATGATCTATAGAAGACAAGATTCCAATCGAACTTCAGTGCACACATTCTTTGATTTCTATTTGGCCCAGATAATTAAAAAAAAATCAGACAGAAATGAGAGATTTCGTTAATTGAATTTTTTTTAAAATTCTAACAAATTTTTCTGAAAAATAACTGCGACACGTGTTAGCTATGGGTCGTTTTAATTTGTGCTCAAAATTTCAAACTCTACAAAGTAATAACTTTTAAGAAAATGTGTACAAAAGAATTTGCATTACAGATATAGGACAGAATTTCTGTTACACTCATTCAAAGACAGCCTTAAAGCAAAATATGGTGATTTGCTTCTGCACAACCAAATCCACTGAATGAGTGCCGGAAAATGTTGCGTGATATTTTTCCAATCTCAAGAAGAATTTATCTCTTTCTTTTTATTGCAAGAATTCAAATGTAATACTAATCTATCTAAGAGTCGCAGTGACGCAGCTTTTCTTATCTCACTAGATTTCGTAACTGATATAACTCAATATTTGAATGCCCTAAATATGGAGACTTACGGTAACTAAATTATTGTTATACCCCGGGCGTAATACTATTGAACAAATATCACTTTGCGAAATTAGATGGCAGGATGTCAGGCATTGGCCGAAAACCCAAAAATAAACATTAGAATTTAGAATAATTATTTGTGAATTCTGTATCGCCGAAATCTTAATTATTGGTCAAGAGAATTTAGCCTATAAATTTAGCCAATCAAAAATCAAGATAAACTCATAAGTTACTATGCAACTTCAGAACTGACACGAGACAACAGACATTTAGCTACTTAACATAAAACAGGATGAAGACGTCTAATTATAATACAGAGGGAAAAGGGCAGCCGTCAAATGATATAGCCCCCTCTTGGTTAGCTCACAGGCTGAATTAATTGTAGGATTTCAGCGATATTTAATTGGAATATACTGTCCGGCTAAAAGACAGTTCTCAGGGGATGAGCCTGTTGGCTGACAGGAGCCAATTTACTCAGAAACTCACATGCATAAGAAAATACTGTACTTACAGGGATGCCATCGGAAAGGTATATCCTAATATAAAATTAAATCACTGTCGAAGAGCACACACAAATTGGTCGGTTTTTACTTTCATCTGGCACGACCATTTAACACCCACTGCGGACGATGGAGAGGGCGGTCGAACCCGATCCCACTTAAGCGATCGTACGCACACACTACTTGACTGTAGTCACCTGTACGACGCAACGTGAATATCTATGCGCGCTAATGTCGAGGTCGAACGATGCCGCAAAAGTGATAGGAGAAACGGCTCATCTGTTCGTCCCAGCTCCGAATGGATAAAGGTGATTCTTCTTACATCACAGGTAAACTTTTATACAATCCAGCATCAGAAAAGGGGGTATCTCCAAACTCCTTTTCCTTGCGGCCTAAATTACCGCTCCATTCGGTCATGGCAGCTTTTCAGAGCTCTCTAGCTCGTAACGGCAGAACTGACTCCTGATTAGGAATCCATCGTTTGCCGGAGTTCCTTCCAGCCTTATTTCTCTCACAGTTAATCAAGTCTGACCTTTTCCTCCGATATTCACGTTTGTCCTGCTCTATTCTCGCAGGTCTGTGTTCACTCAGTTGCCAACCTTAATTGCACTATAAGTATTCAGCACGATGCAAAATGGCAAGAGTATGCAGCTCTGCATATCAGAACAAGTGGCGGTGAACCATACCATTAGGAACCCAGAAATATAACTCAATTGTTGCTCTTCTGAATTGTCACACAGACACTTGTGACGTGCCTGCCCAGCAGGACGCACACGATATAAAGGCAGATAGCAGCGATAACGAACGTCCGCGTAGCTCAATTGGTAGAGCGACTTATTCCGGAATGAGGGGACCCGGGTTCGAGCCGCGGCGTAGACAAAAATGAGGGAGAAATTTACTTCGTTATACACTCGAGAACACCGTGAACTTTCCGATCGGTTGACGCCACATGCTTCCCTAACCAAACATCGGCCCTCTCATACTTATACACGGACCTCCCAAATAAGGGTGACCGAAACACGTGGAAGCGACTATGCGTTTCCCACACCAACACCAGCGTCCCTCTGCGTTCATCCCCAGAGCTCTCTACAAGTGTCTCAAAGAATTCTCCTTCTTTCTTGCTCAAAAAACTACTAGCTGTTAATGTTTAAGCAACAATTAACGCTGTCTCCAATTCTGGCAAGACCAGCTAATCAAACTCATTAGGTCACGAAAAATTGGTAATAGTATAATGATATGTGGGATTCCAGACTATCCAAATGTCTCTGGAAAACGGGTGTATAGGTACACTTCCACAACAGTAAACTCCCACACTTTCTTCTGCTGCCCAGAAAACTGCTACATGGCGGAAAACTTATATACCGGTAGACTCTTACACCTTCTCATATAAGTGGGGGTGTACAGAAATTGTGTTTCGTTCGGAGTGCTGAGATGAGAGGAATAGTTTTCCAAGTGGAACAAAACAAAATGTACGAGTTTTCCTATAGTAGAACAAAGCGAAAACGTTCGAGTTTTCCTAGTGATATGAATGCGTACGTAAGATCATAATGACACAAGGTTTAGGTAGAACCTTTTCGACTCACTGAATCTTGAGTTGTTATTTTAATATTTGGCATGTGATAACATGCAATAAAAGCTAATCAAAAGAGACTCAACGAATCGATCTTCAGGTGCTGACAAGGCACATCTATGGGCTGCTGCCCTTTTTGGAAGATGTTAAGTTACAATCTAAATGTTTTGTATTTATAAATATTTTATTAACTCTGATAAAAGTCACTCAACGGGTCATTTCTCAGCTGTTTACAAGACACCTAGACCGCTGGCCTTTTTAGACGATCTTAAGTTGAAAATTGTGTCATTATGTTCTTACATACGCATTTATATTCCTAGGAGAACTCGTATACGTTTTGTTTTGGCTAGGAAAACTCCCTAGCCAAAATGAAAAGTATACGAGTTCTCCTAGTGATATAAATGCGTATTTAAGAAAAAATTTGATTAATAAATTTTACCATAAATAAAATTTTATGGTAAAAATAATTAATCAGAGCACATATGCGTAAATTTTATATGTGCAGGACGTTAGACTTGACTACGTACTTTAGGGGAATAGGGATTCACTCAGGCTACATATATATATAGCCTTTTACTCAATTTCCTGCTCTGTGGTTACCTTGTACATAAGTATTCATATTACATATGTTGTTTTTCTTAGTACTATACGTTATAAAATTAATTTTGAAATGTAACAAGGTCAAATGTAACCCCATAACGAAAGAAATGAAATGAAATGAAGTGAACTGAAATGAAAGACATTCTAAAAACGTATTTTTATGCTATGCATCTTTCCCAACAGTATTGTCTTTCATCATAGTTCAGGGTTCGGAGTTTCTCATATAAGACTCACAGGTGAAATAGTTTCTGCTGAACATACCACTCCCAATGGACAAACTTTCCTATCTATTGTGTTACTCATATCACCGGGTAATGAGATCGACGGTATTATAGAATTCGTTCAATTTTACCAGAGCCAATTTAAGAAGGGGCCAGAGGGGCTGCAGCCCCGTGCCCAGCATTTTCAAGGGGCCACAAAATTTATGCAGGATGCTTGAAGAACTGAATGAGTCCTACAGTATTTTTTTTTTTCGCAGATAGCACAGCAAAAATTATAAGAAACTGTCTTGTGAAAAAAAATTTATATTTCTTTCCGCTTATTTAGGAGGAAGACGTAAAAAATATAGTCGCCCCCAGTCCATCCTCAAATCTTTTGAAAACATTACAGATGTGTTTTTTTGTACACATCTGTAATTTGGGAAATTTTGATACATTAAGAGTTCGTTTGAATTTGAATCATATTATTTTGCCCTCTACCTCGATATAATTTCAACAAGCTGAACCAATGGGGGAACTCGTATACGTTTCGTTTTGGCTAGGAAAACTCCCCAAATTCTCCGAACGAAACGCAATTTGTATACATTTTGACATACCTGCCAGCAGCACGCACATGACATAAAGGCAGATAGTAGTCAGAACAAACGTCCGCGTAGCTCAATTGGTAGAGTGACTTATTCCGGAATGAAGGGATCCGGGTTCGAATCCTGGCGTGGACAAAAATGACGGAGAAATTTACTTCGTTATGACATCCCGTTACACTAAGAGGAGGTGTAGGAGTTTACCGGAGTGGCAGTTTTCTGGTGTGTGAGTTTACCTGGATCCCTGGGAAACAGCACCGATTGTTGTATTCCCTTTCGCCGTTGAAACATTGAAATCTTGAGTCACTGTCAGACCAAACTCTTCACATTTCGAAAATCCACAAACGGTTTAGATTCTGGCTTAGCAAAGTTAGTATTGAAATCTCCGGCTAATATCATCGGCGTTGAGTGATAATTTTTGGAGTTTTCGGAATAGCAGTTCTTTGTATCTGTCAAATTCAGGGCACATTTAAGGAGACAGGGGGCCAGGGTGCTGGACAGTATTTTGGGGCCCCAGTATTACTGGCGCATCTAGGATTTCAATATGAGTGGATGAATAAAAATATCCAGGAGAAAATATTCCAAAAATATCCCCTCCGTTTTGAAGTGTGTATCCCATGATTCATGGACGAAGCAGTGGTAGCAAGAAAATGGGAAAATGCATGGTTGAAAAATGGATACCAGTTCAGTTCTGCTTTAGTGCCTCCCCTCTCCTCTCACCCCACGGTTCAGCTTGTTGAAATTATATCGAAGAAGTGGGCAAAATAATATGATTCAAATTCAAACGAACTCTTAATGTATTAAAATGTCCCCCAAATTACAGATGTGTACAAAAAATCACATCTGTAATGCTTTCAAAAGATTTGAGGATGGACTGGGGGCGACTATATTTTTTACGTCTTCCTCCTAAATAAGCGGAAAGAAATATAATTTTTTTTTAACGGGACAGTTTCTTATAATTTTGCTGTGCTATCTGTGAAAAGAAAAATACTGTAGTTCTCTTTCAGTTCTTCAAGCATCCTGCATAAATTTTGTGGCCCCTTGAAAAAAGCGGGGCACGGGGCTGCAGCCCCCCAGCCCCCCTCTTAAATTGGCTCTGGTCAAATTGAACGAATTCTATAATACCGCCGATCTCATTACCCGGAGATATGAGTTACACAATAGATAGGAAAGTTTGTCCATTGGGAGTGGTATGTTCAGCAGAAACTATTTCACCTGTGGGTCTTACATGAGCAACTCCGAACCCTGAACTTTGACGAAAGACAATACTGTTGGTAAAGATACATAGCATGAAAATGCGATTTTGGAATGGCTTACATTTCATTTCATTTCTTTCGTTGTGGGGCTGCATTTGACCTTGTTACATTTCAAAATTAATTTTATAACATATAGTATTAAGAAAAACAACATATATAATATGAATTCTTATGTACAAGGTAATCACAGAACAGGAAATTGAGTAAAAGGCTATATATATGTAGCCTGAGTGAATCCCTATTCCCCTAAAGTATGCAGTCAAGTCTAACGTCCTGCACATATAAAATTTACGCATATGTGGTCTGATTAATAAATTTTACCACAAAATTTTATATTTTAGTTTATTAGCAAATATTTTTTTAGTTGCTTTCGAAAATAATTATAATTATTAATATGTGTTAATTGACAAGATAGGTTATTCCATAACATCAATCCCTGGTGATCACTAAACCTTTTTTGGGTTAAAGTGTTAGGCATTGGCAACAAAAATGCATTTCTGTCTCTTATTTGATAATCGTGACCCACAGTGTTCAGCTGAATTAAAGGTTGATACTTATTATCTTTTATCCTTTTATACATGAATCCTAATAATCTAAATTGCATTTTCATAATTTCTCAATATCTAAAAATCCATAAGAATTTATCCGTACCCCCATATTCAATTTAATTCCCCTGAAATTATTTAAAATTCTGGCCATCCTATTTTGTAATGATTGTAATTTATATAAATTAGTCTTAGTAGTTTGCCCCCATACTAATAAACAATAAGTCAAACATGGATAAATCAGACTGTAATACAGTGTTTTTAATGTTTTAATTGTTAAATTATTTGAAATTATCGTAATTAAACCCAATACCTCCGAAATTTTGTTTACAATATTTTGAATATTTATATTCCATTTTAGATTATCCTCAATTATTATTCCCGAATATTTAATATTATTTACTATTTCAAGAGTACAATTCTCCACACAAATAGATGGCGGCTCAACAATCTATGTATCTCTCTGTTTAAAAATCATAATTTTAGTTTTTTCTATATTGTCATGGCGAAAATTTTAACCTCTGGTGAATTTCAGAGAGACCTGATCAATCTTTCTGTTGGTTTATCAGAGATTAATTAATGCAAAAATTTTCTTCCATGACATACGTTAGAAGAAAATTCCTGGTTGAAAGGCAGGGGAATTCATGCGCAAAATTCGCTTGTCTTAATCACTACCAGGAAAACAAAATTTCATGTTGGTGAAAAGAAGAAAAAAAAAAAAGAATAATATTTGATTTAACTGACTTTGGGTTTTTGAAAATAATTATTTTATCTGTTCTTTTATCGCGATAGGAAAAGGCGAGTAGGTGTGCAGCTCAGAGAATCAAAATTAATTTTAGTTTAACATCACGGAACGAGGAAAAAAAAAAAGAAAATTAAAACTAGTGATTTTCTGCAAAGCAAGAATTGCCATTTTTTTTGCGTTCCTGTTTCCGTCGAGAAAGTCGCCCAAAAGTAACATCTTTTCGTCCTTTGGGGTAGGGAATTCAGCAACGAAATCTATTTTTAGAACCTCAGGGTCGAGAAGAGCCTGGTCTGCACGTGTGAAGGTCAGAGGTCACTCGAGGCGTGGGAGTGAAAAGTCCGTTGGGAAGCCGTGAGTTGCTAGGCTGAAGTTTCGACCAATGAGAGGGGTCAGCGGTTTTCAAGCACCCCAGAGTTTTTATCCGTTGAGAGGCACTTTTGTTCTTGTACTCTTGCTGGCCAGGAGAAAGAGGGGACAGCCGAGTCTCTCCTCGCCTTTTGGTGGGGAGAGCATTTTTGCTGACCGCCATGATTTGACATCGAGGTAAAAAAAAAAAAAGCTTAAAGGAGCCTAGTAGCGGCGGTCTTCTAGCGTGGGGACTTGTCAGGCTCATGGTTGGTTACATGAAAAATAAAATTTTGAAAGAAGCTCAGGGCTGGCGATAAATGTCTCGCGGATTCCACCAGATAAGAAAAGGTGGAAGAAATTATGAAGAAAGGACAGGACCACCGTAGGACGAGACCTCCTCGGGGCGCAGCGAAAGATGATCACCGATGCACTCCTAAGCATTCTCGTGAGAGCTGATGGATAAAGAAAGGGGAACCTCCGCGCCTTTGCCGTCCACCTTCCAATACAGCCGACCAAATTCCTACCAGGGATGGGCATCGAAAAGGACAAGGGAGAATTACTCCCTCTGAGAGGGTCCGTCATCACCAGCTTCGGGATGTCTTTTGTTTTCCCTGTGTTCAGGTGAAGTGCTCGGGCACATTGTGTCCAAAAAGAAAGAGAAAGACATTGTGTCCAAAAAGAAAGAGAAAGGCGAAGAGATTATCAACAGTGACAGTGTGACGAGAAGATTTTTTTTTTTTTTGTGAAACAAGAGTTGTTCCTGCCCAGCCCAGAAGGTAAATTCTTTCTCGATTTTTGTTTTGTATAATGTTGTGACCGCTGCGAAATTGTTGAACGAGTGGGTCAGCAGTGTGAAATCAAATTTATAGTTCTGCGAAAAAAAAAAAGAAGAAAATTTCTTTTTTTTTTTTTTTTGGTTAGCTGGATGTGGGACAGATGTCCCCATATTGTTGTCGTTCAGTTTGCAAAATTAAGATTTATTAGTTCCTCAGGCATGAGTTCAGAAAAAAAAAAAAAAAAAAAAAAAAGAGAGGGGAGTTGAAAATGTTTTCATTTATGTTTTTTTTTTTGTGTTGTCGTGTCTGGTATTGTAGCAACTTCCCAGGCCAGTAAATTTTGATGTATCGGAAAAATTTAGTTTAATAGTTGGGCACAGTGAATTTTGGTGCATCGATAATAGTTTAGTTGGGCATGTGATAATTGAAAAGCAGTGTTATTGTGATGTCGTGGGTGATAAAATAATAGTAAACATTTCTCTCTAGTCTTTTACAGCATTGAGTTATTTTTTTTATGAGTGAAGATAAATTACGGGATGATTTATATTGGGATTTTGGGAACATATTATAGTGTGATGAAATTGGAAACCTAAAGTGCTGTTTACATTCTTGGAGTGTTGAGTGACGAAATTAAGATGGTAGGAGTGTTAATTGAGGACCAGTATTTTACATGCTCCAGATGAGTGTTAATCTCCCATTGGAAAGGGGTGATCTTAGGGCAAGCAGGGAACTTGTCCTAGGGCAGAGGGCTCTGAGTAGGGAATTTTCACCAGGATGCGATATGTGCAGAATAGAAGTTAAAGTATTTTTTTGTTCTCAAGTTTAGTATTTCACAAAAAGAATGAACATCATGGGTTGAGAAGACACACTTTTGCTCACCAGTTCCAGTATTAATTGTTCTTTTCTTTGGCCTAAATTTTCTTGTTTTTACTATAAGGTTAAAAGTCTAAATGTAATTTTAATTTTCAATAAGGTGAAAATATTTAGTGGGTTATGTAAATGGTCAGTGTTATTGTCTGAAGTGGACCTGCGCATTGCCATGGTGCAGAAGAATTTCCTTGCTAGTGATTTTTCCTGGGATATATGTGGAGAGAGATAAGTGAATTTTCCTGGAATATATGTGGATATAGTGATTTAGGATTTCTTGGGATATAGAGAGATAAAGTGAATTTTCCTGGGATATATGTGGATACTGTGATTTAGGATTTCTTGGGATATAGAGAGATAAAGTGAATTTTCCTGGGATATATGTGGATACTGTGATTTAGGATTTCTTGGGATATAGAGAGATAAGTGAATTTTTCCTGAGATATAGTTGTGTTAGTTCTGGGCCAGATGTGCCTGGAGTATTTAGGGTTGAAGTACGACAGGCTCTTGCAGGCGTGGTTGATCAAGGTGGGATCATGCATTGGTTCGAAAAGGGGGAGATCCTTGAAGACGTGGTTTTTGGGGGAAAACTTGTCTTCAAACCCCCCAGTAGTTTCGCTGCTCACGGAGATATGTACTGCCAGCGAGGGTCGGTCGAGCGTTGCTTCAAGAAATGTGGTGAGATCATGTTAGAGGAAATTCTGTGCCTGATGATGATGTGTCACACTTGAGGATTTTTTACTTTCCCTTTGCATAGGCTGAAAGTGGATTCACGACCCAATTTCACGCCTTCAGCCTGACTTGGTATTTTCTTCCTGTGTTGGTTCTCAAAACCCAGGGTAGTGTCTGAACTGAGAGTATTTGCCTCACCGCTACCTCAGTAATTCACTGCAGGTGTTAAATTCAAGTTTGTTTGCTGATTTAAAGTATCTAAATTTATTTGTTTATGATTTGCTGTAGTGCTAGGGATGTAAATTCTAAATTCTGGTTGTTGGTGTTAGTGAACTTGATATTTAGTTTGGAAATTTAGTTAATTGGTATTTTGAGCTTTTGTTTACAGTATAGAGTTATTAAGTATCCTGAGCTATTATGTGAAGTGCAGAGTGAGGTGATTTTTATGAGCAAGCTAGTGCAAGAAGATTGTTTGAATTTCTGAATTATGTCGATGTTATGAATAGTGATAATTTTTAAGATTAGTTAGTGAGGTTTCTTTATAAGTGAAGTAGGTTCATTCAGGATAGTTCTATGGGTTATGTAATGTTAATTAATGCTTGTGCTCAGTGTAAATTCTGTTTTGAGGATAATTTACTTGGTTTGTTTACTTGCTGATAGTAGATTTGTTAAAGTATAATTTGTGGCTCTTAAAATAACTGTAAATTTAATTGAAGTCTTTGAATCTGGTCTGGGAGATTGCGGAGTTTGCTAAGATTGTTTAAAATTTAAATCAATAAGTGTAAAATTGTAAATTGGTCATTGAGCTAACTGGGTGAGAGAGAAGAGAGTACGTTTCAAAAGAACAGAACTTGTCCACCTTGTAGAATTAAAAATAATCCAGTATTTTTTTTTGTAAGCTATGTGAATCATGGTATAATTTTGGATGCATGCCTAGTGTTCAAACCAACTGTGTTGAAATATGTAAAGTTGTGCTGTTCATAAGGCCAGTGGCCAAATAGAAATAGAAAGAAAATTGAGATTCTGTTTTTATACTGCTGTGTTTAAGCAAACAAGAAAAAAAGGAAATACCATCTGTTTGTCCATTAAAATTAACTGGTTAAGTTTTTAAAGAAAAATAATAAATACAGGCAGTAGCCTTTCAAAAAAAAGTTCAAAATGAGTGCAGTGTGAAAAATTTTTGTGTGCTGTTGTCTTCCATGACTTGGTCCCATGTACTCCCCCTTAGCTTGACTAAGGCTATCGATCCGAATCCTGGTATTATAAAGGTTTTCATAACTGCAATTTTTGTCCTAACCTTTTTTTTAAATTGACTTTCACCGCCTCCACAAGTTGTTATTGAACGAGTACATTTTATCGTATGACTTATAGTGACACATTTTCATACACATGCAACAATATCCACTTATTTCTGCACTTTCAGGTGACTCAACTCTGCTTGAACACAAACAACGCAAGCTTTCCAATAACTTCTTGTGGAATGTAAATTTTCAGATGCATTTTTGTTTAGGATGTTCATGGCCTTTTCTAGTACTTAGAAAATATTTTTGTTTCGAAATGCATCCACCCATCTCCCAAATTTAAATTTTTCTATAATTTCCATATTCAATTTTAATACCAGAATAAATGTAACGTTTTAATAAATAACAATCAAATCCAATTCAATATACTCAAAATGAATTAAATTCAAATTTTTTTTTCCACCAAAACAATATTTAAAGACAGAAAATTTGTGTCCAGCCATTCCATCAATTTTTCAATAAATTTATTACATTTTATTTTTCCCACATTTCTTTTATCACATTTAGCATGAGGTTTTCGTAATTTACGTAGACTGTAATGAGATATTGTTACATTTATGTAAAGCGCGAGGAAATAATGTTCGGCGATAGTTTAGTAAAATTTGTTGTTGAGTAAGAATGAAGTTAACTACTGTCACGTCACAATCAGATTTCAAGAATGGTTTTGACAATGACGCACCGTTACCCATTTTCGTTACATCGAAATTTTTTACTTGAGATTTACTTTAGTACAGTTAGGAAAGATGCATAGCATCAAAAAATTATTACTTTTTTAGAAAAAGTGAGAAAAAGAAAAATTTCGATGTAACGAAATTAGGAAGCAGTAAGGCATTTCGCTTTCTCATTTATTCCGAAAAGTGAGAAAGCGAAATGCCTTAGGTACGGCAATAAAATTTCATTGGACATCTTATACATGCGAAAAATTATGACGAAAAACATGGAGCAATTTGTTTTTACGCAAAATACTTGCTTGAGCACATTCTGAAAAGAAGGAAAGAAAAATCATTTTGTGCGTGTACGAATCCACGTGTTTGTTGCAACAAAAACCTGACAAGGTCCACGGATTGCGTTTTACATTGCTTCGTTTTGTCTTTGGGGAAGCAAAGGAAGGAACGTTCTCTCTTTCTAAAGGGCGTAACATTACGAAAACCTATTTGAGAAGACCAAGTTGTTCTACGTGTCCGAACAGTAATACGTGGTGTGCAACATAGAGCTCTGAGATTTGAGCATGTTCAGTGTTACACTATGTTGACATTCAGCTAATTTCTGCATACTTCGGACATCGTATTTAATAAATCACCGGAATGTGGTTCGTCACAGTGGAGAACACTCTCGACCCCAGTAAGTGTTCCACACTGCTGAATCTCGCGTGAGGGCTTTTGAAGCTTGGAGAATCGCATGTTATTTTGATCGCTTTAGAATTACGACGTCTGGAAAAGTGTTGACGTATGCCGTAACACGAAAAACACAGTCTGGCAACCACATCTGGATTCTCTTTCCCCCCCCCCTCTGCTAACTCATGTTTTCCTGTCTTTCTGCGTAAAATTAAAGCTGGACGCTTTGTAAAACGCTATTTTCAAAGAAACTGTGCCATTGACTTTTTTATACATAATTTGAGCTATCTTTTTTTACACCGAAGGCCAAAATATTATCCCCATCTATCTAATATGATTTTGTTCTTCCACGTGCAGCCAAAGTAGCTCTTAGCCGGCGAGGTACGGGCACTACAAGATTTCTAAAGGTGTTTTGTAGTATATGGAACCAACACGTCACAAATAGATCCTTTAGCTCTTGTAAGTTACGTGGTTGAGACGTCGCAGATCGGATTTGCTGTTCACAAATTACAGATGCTCTACTAAGTTGATATCTGGGGAATTTGGAGTCGGATGTTCGAATCCCGGTCCTGCCGACCATCTATTCTGCGGGTTTTCAGGGTTTTTCCGCAGACTCCCGGTGTTTGAGGACGCGAATGGGTAGATGGTTCCAGGACGCACTTTGTCTCTTACCCGTATACAACAGAAGAATGGCAAGCCGGCTGCATTAATTTGATTTGATTTGATTTATTTTTAGTTGTCACAAAACAGAGAATACATACACTATATTGATAAAACTCACCGGACACCTAGAAGACAAACACAACATAGCATTTATTGACATACATTAGTACGGTGTCGGTCCACCTTTAGCCTTAATGCATGCACTGAACCTTCTAGACATGCTTTCGACAAGGTTTTGGAACACAGCGATAGGTATGCGCTTCCATTCAGTACATAATGCTGCCGCTATCTGTCGCTTAGTAGTAGGCCTTGGTTCCAAACTTCTTATGCGGCGCTCTAATTCATCCCATAGGTGCTCTATGGGATTAAGATCAGGGCTCTGTGCTGGCCAGACCACACACGATACGGAATTATCGCCAAACCACGCCGTAACAGCCCTTGCTTTATGGCTCGGTGCATTATCCTGCTGGTACCAACAAGGCTCGCTTCCATAGTATTGCCACAGAGTTCGTAGGGCATAATTGTCCAGAATATCGAGGTAAACGTACTGGTTAACAGGTTTGTCCACGATAGTCAACGGGCCGGAACCATACCACGAAAGACACCCTCACACCAGATACACTGCCAGCTCCAAACTTAACCGTAGGAACAGTACACTCTGGTAAATAGCGTTCCCGCTGCTGCCGCTGTACCCACACACGGCCATCAGACGGATAAATCGTGTATCTGGATTCATCAGTTCATAGGACCCGTTTCCATTTATCTATAGTCCATGACAAATGTTCTTTACACCATGCTAAACGACGAATAGCATTCCGAGTGGAGATAAAAGGCTTATGAGCAGGCGCACGACCACGGTAACCCATGGAATGAAGTTCTCTGCGAATGGTAAGTGTACATACCAAGGTTTCAGCATTTTTACTCACCCGTACACTGAGGTCTTGTGCAGTACTTCTTCGATTAGCTGTAACGAATCTCCTGAGGCTTCGACGTTCTCTATCACTGATTTTCTTTGGTCTGCCGGTACGTTTTGCTGCTTCAGGCACGCCAAGTGCATGTCTTCCACTTATTCAGTACATCCAAAACAGTCGTCTTGGGTATTTTGAAACTCCTCTCGGTTTCTCTTATGGACAACAAACTAATATAACACCCAATGATTTTTCCTTTCTCAAAGTCAGTTCTCTCCCGCCGCGA
This sequence comes from Macrothele yani, assembly GCA_039090855.1. Lineage (NCBI taxonomy): Eukaryota > Metazoa > Arthropoda > Arachnida > Araneae > Macrothelidae > Macrothele > Macrothele yani. The sequence goes on along the minus strand of CM077024.1, from coordinate 41,188,661 downwards.
CATTTTCACTCAACCTCACAGTGCGATATGATCGCGGTCAACTGCAGGCTTGTTTTTATACCGTTTGCAGCTGTATCGCTCATCTTAACAACGCAGTGGATCCGTTCATTTGCTTTTGAAGGGTGTCCGGTGACTTTTGTCAATATAGTGTATTTAGCGAAGATAGCAATTGACAAAATAAGCAACAACAAGGAAGTAAGAGGGAAAAGGCCGAATAGGCCTAACTAGCCATCTTCTCTCGAAATAGAGCAAAGCAATAAGTCAAATAGGCATGCCAGTACTCTTCAAGGGTGCATGGTCGTCTTTGCGGAACTCAACCCGCCATGGGTGGAAGAGAGAGAGAGAGAGAGAGAGAGAGAGAATTTGAAGTCCAGGAAAATACCTTAAAGTCTTCTTCATCTTCCGCTAACCATTCTCGAATAACCCGGGAAGTGTTGCATTGCGCATTTACCTTCTGAAAGAAAGTACTACTAGAGGGAAATACCGTTGCCACGAAAGGTTGCACCCGGTCTGCAGTGATGTTTAGGTAGGTGGTAAGCCTCATAGTTTCCTGTACATGAATGATTGGACCCAGGGTTTTTCCAGCAGAACATTGACTAAAGAATAGTATTGTTTCCGTACCACAGTGCATCCTGGTGCCAACACTTCTCTAGGTAAACGATGCACACGTATTTGTCCGTCCACATGGTGCAACAGGAAACGAGATCCATCGAACCAGACGATATTCTCCAAATCATTCAAGGCTCAGGTATGATGCTTGTGTTCTCAATGTAGGCGGTTCCGACGGTGAACCGAAATTAGCATGGGCACTCGGAGCGATCTGTTGCTACGCAGCCCCATTTCCAGCAGGGTACTGTGCATTGTGACACATAATTCCCATCACCAGCATTGAAATTACCAACGAGATGCGCCATAGTATGCCTTCTGTTGGCTGTTACCATACGTGATAGCCTTCGATCACCTAAAGCACCGATAGCCCGCAGTCTGCCCAAACCTTGACGGCGGCTTGCAGCTTTTCCTCTCCTCGGACCACCGTTTGAAAGTGTTAACAACCACTGCTGTCTATGAGCACCCCCCCCCCAAGCCTTGCTCTGACCAATTGTCTGGTCATTTCAATTTAGCCTTTGTCCGCTGCCTTTCACATCTGAAGAACAAGAATAACACTGATAAACAGAGCTCAATATCAGATGGTATTTATACAGTTTCATGACCTTCATACGCGCCGCCGTTTACCTGCATTTGCTTCGATTTTCATAAAAATGTGCTGGCCATAATGTTTTGGTTCTCGGGTGTAAATTCCCTTTACAAAAGAAGCTCTCACGAAAGAAAATTTTATGTAGTTCTCCAAAGATTTAATCTTAACTGGTATTTTGTGTCGAATCTCCTTACTGGAGGGCCTTATAAACGTAGGGGTTATAAACCAAGACTCAGCTGGACCTCAAGATACGTGAGCGGGTGCGTGTTTAGGAAGAATTGCGTGCGTACTACTGTTCCATAAGAGGAAAGGAATGTTATGACTGCACAACTGGAATCTGTCCAAGAAAACTGACTAGGTCTGTAATATTTACGTGGTGTACATGCTTAAGTCTGTAACACATACTTGATACCATGGGCGCCGACAGAATTTTTCCGGGCCAGGGAGGATTCAATGCAAAATTCCAGCACACAAGCTTTAAGACATTCGAGGTTAATGACAGAAATACAGTCTGTCTCACTACGTAAAGGGGAATGTATTTATTTTGTTAACGGGATTCTTCCTTCCCGTTTCTCGTATGTAACGTGCGCCTAATTGCAGCTCTTTGCGGATGCTACGAAAGAATTGTACTTCATGCAAAATGACAAGATTATTTGCGATACTAAACCGATTATTTACTACTATCTAATTTCCTACTGTTATGTCCTGAAGTTATATTGATTACTGAATTTATTATGATTGCTTCCTCTTCCACTTGTCATCTGCACCTAAGTTCTCTTCAAATTATTTTTCGTTCTTGCTTTTCATTTGTGAAGCCATCTTTCACTCGATCTTCCTTGCTCGCTGTCCGCATAATTCTAGCTTCTTAAAGCATCTTCCCGCTATACTATTACATAATTTAGCTAAACTTCTCTCTCTCTCTCTCTCTCTCTCTCTCTCTGTCTGTCTCTGTCTCTCTCTCTGTCTCTGTCTCTCTCTGTCTCTCTCTCTGTCTCTCTCTCCTCTGTCTCTGTCTCTCTCTCTCTCTGTCTCTGTCTCTCTCTCTCTGTCTCTCTCTCCTCTGTCTCTGTCTCTCTCTCTCTGTCTCTGTCTCTCTCTCTCTGTCTCTGTCTCTCTCTCTCTGTCTCTCTCTCCTCTGTCTCTGTCTCTCTCTCTGTCTCTGTCTCTCTCTCTGTCTCTGTCTCTCTCTCTGTCTCTGTCTCTCTCTCTCTGTCTCTCTCTCTCTCTGTCTCTGTCTCTCTCTCTCTCTCTCTCTCTCTCTCTCTCTGTCTCTCTCTCTCTCTCTCTCTCTCTCTCTCTCTCTCTCTCTCTCTCTCTCTCTGGGTCACAGAGTTGGAAACAGTTCAAAAACTGTGGTCCCGACCGGACAAATCTGCTTATAAATTCGAAACTCTATTTAAAATTATACATAATCACAAACACGCGCGCGCGCGCCGGGCGCTCGAAAAGTCTCTCCGCAGTGGGTATCGTAGGCTATATATGGAAATCCTGCAAACGTATACGGGAACGTAAGCTTGTAATTTACTCACTTACTTACAGAAAGGGTAAAACTGTCGTCCTTCTCATAATTTTACTGTTTCACACATGTTTTCAAACACATCTGGGAGTCAAAAACTCCTCCTGCAGTAACAAACAGTAAGGCTAGTCTACTTAATTTTGCTCGTGCTACTGTCAAAATGTGTGAATTACGTAACCTGTATGTTTAATTTCAGTTTTTGCTGTTTTCTTGATAACGTTTCAAATTTCAGTATATGCTTTACAGCAACACCAATTTTTACCAGTTTCTGATGAGTTGAAAGTTTACAAAATGTGGATGTTGATTTGATCATTGCCTCTCAGAAGGATGGAGCATTCATGAAATGAACATTCACATGTTGGAAACTTTCAACACATCACAAGCATGTGAAAATTGGTGTTGCTGTGAAACACGTTCTGGTTTCTTAATGAGACGAAACGACTTCCAGCATTTACTCTTCTCATTTTTGTTTTCAACAAGCACGTATTTGATGGCCTCGACGCCTTTTTCAATCTCTTTGATATTCAATTCATTCATATTAACAAATAAGACATTAACTCCGACACGACGTGCAATGGGAACAGGATGTTGGTACGTCAAACGAAAACCTCTGAATACTTAACGCTAAAGATGCGATGTCAAAAGTAACTCTCAGTCTTACAATGTGACACGCGGAGTGTGACAGAATCAATCATCAGAGAAGCAGGCGGCAGACGTTTGCCTGTATCTTGCTTCGGACAGTCGCACTGAACAAACGCAAAGGAAGTATCGTTTTACGATATGGTATCGTTGGTCGGTGGAAATCATCTCTGCTCCAAGAAAGAGACCGCAATATTTTTGTATGACAAATCATTTTTCAATCCGCTGGTACCAGCATGCACCACAAAATTCCACGGTACGCGTTTTTCTTTGAAATATTTTTTTTTCTTTTCAAAAATGAAACGTGAATAAAACCAAGCGCCCTTTTGACCCGCAAGAAATTGTCGGCCTGTTGGCCGTTGACCTGTGACCAGTTTCATCTCTGGTGTGTTCATCCTCCAAGCGTTGGCCGCTGACCCGTGACCAGTTTAATCTCTGGTGTGCTCATCCTCCAAGCGTTGGCCGCTGACCCGTGACCAGTTTCATCTCTGGTGTGCTCATCCTCCAAGCGTTGGCCGCTGACCCGTGACCAGTTTCATCTCTGGTGTGCTCATCCTCCAAGCGTTGGCCGCTGACCCGTGACCAGTTTCATCTCTGGTGTGCTCATCCTCCAAGCGTTGGCCGCTGATCCGTGACCAGTTTCATCTCTGGTGTGCTCATACTCCAAGCGTTGGCCGCTGATCCGTGACCAGTTTCATCTCTGGTGTGCTCATCCTCCAAGCGTTGGCCGCTGATCCGTGACCAGTTTCATCTCTGGTGTGCTCATACTCCAAGCGTTGGCCGCTGATCCGTGACCAGTTTCATCTCTGGTGTGCTCATACTCCAAGCGTTGGCCGCTGATCCGTGACCAGTTTCATCTCTGGTGTGCTCATCCTCCAAGCGTTGGTCGCCGACCCGTGACCAGTTTCATCTCTGGTGTGCTCATCGCTCCAAGGGAAGGTCCGCCAGACGCCCTCTGACGCAATAAAACAATCACACCCGTCCGAAATACTCTGCTGATAACAATGCTCACGATTGCAGCGTAGGCTAACAAAACGACTTAAGCACTTAAAGCCTTCTGAAACGGCTCCTCCGTACAAAAGAACTATTCCCCTGGGAAACACATTTTTACAAGCTAATTACAGATGCTGCCTTAATAGCTTCTTCGAACACCCCAATGCCGGCTGACCTTACGTGAAAAAGAATTAATACTAAAATGCATTAAAATCTCCAAAATTCCCGTAACAATTTATTACCGCAAGGAGAAAAATTATGTTATAGACTATTTTTAGTGACAATTTAACTAAAAAGATAATTGAATAATGTTTCAAAACCATTTAGATTTCAACTTCTTACGATAATTAAGATGGATTAGGATTGTGTCACGTCTGGTTAAAACAAAATAAAAATTACAGTCTTCTATTGCTTTCCGCGAATCGGTCGACAAAATTTCTTATAAAACCTGCATTTCGGTACCCACAATTTTGATGGACATTCATCATACACTGACCAACTTGTCTCTCCTGGGTCATCGGTGTTTTCATCCAAGGCGTCACCCAACGCAGAGAAGATACTGAAAAATCTTTTAAGGGTACATGTTGTTGAGGGGAATGTGCCTACTATTTGTAGTGTCCTTGAACCTGCCGAGTAAAATTTCTCAGCTTCCTGCATACTTTCTGAAAGAGAAATTCTTTTCTGTTTCGGCTACCGATTGGTCTTCCCAAAAGTGGTCGATTCTGCGTCTAAATATTCAAGATGGACGCCGTACGTTACTGAAATACCAACAAACCCATCCTTCTCAGTTGCCATCCAATTTTCAGGGGTCACTTGACCCGTTCCTGTTCTTTGTTGTGGGCGCCCATCCATCCTTGATACACTTCTTATACAAGGGTGGTACAAATGAAACATAGACTAACTGTTGGGGTCGAGTGCACTTTATTACAGCATGAGAATATGTACAGTTGTACACAGGTAAATACACGATCGAGTCACATTATTGTGTTATCCAGAGTAACCGCCGTGTGCAGCGCGGACAGCAGCTAAACGGGTTGGGAGTGATTCAATAAGGTGCTGGAAGGTGTTCACAGATATGTGGAGCCATGCTGACTGCAGTGCATCTGAAAGTTGCTGGATGGTGCGTGGTGGAGGATCCATAGACCGAACAACACGATCGAGGTGATCCGGCAGATGCTCAATTGGGTTTAAGTCTGGAGAATCAGGGGGTCTTCATCGTGCTCTTTCAACCACTCTCGGACATTTCTAGCTGTGCGATACGTCAAGTTGTCGTGCTGGAAGATCCCATCCGCCTCAGGGAAGACTAGATTTTTGAATTCAAAGAAATTTTTATTCCGCCAAGTATTCAGTACTTCTGCCAAGAGTGGCAGAAATACTGCCATCCTAGGCCAGAAAGCCGATAATCATCCCTTTTTCAAATCTGATAAATCGCTCTTTTTACCCACGACAGCAACGAGTGATACGTTTTCAGAATGCCTACAGCACACCTTATGTACCCTCCAAGCCAGCTCACGACACGTTGATTCTTTCATTGGTTACGCGCTGCTGACGTTAAAAGTGGGAGGTGGTCACAATAATGTGACTCGACTGTGTATATACATGACACACGTGTGCTTATACCATTAGAAAGAGGCACCCGTAATATTTAGGCAGGCGTCCCATCGGTCGATAAGTTTATAGATCTTATGTCAGGTGCTTTGGAGCTCACTGTGCACACACTTTCGAATATCCCAGTTCTCGGTGGAGGATTGTGCCAATGGAGACTCTGCTGATAATCATTGCGACTGCTAACTCGTTAACTATTATTCTGCGGTTAACTTTCACCAGTTCGTCCACCGCTGCGATTGTGTCCACTATCATGGCGGCGTGTGCTTGACCAGGTCTTGGCAGATCCGTAGTGCTTTCACTGCCACCCTGAAATTCTTTACACGATATCATGACCGTACTGCGCACTAGGCACGCATTCCCATAAACCACCTGCGTCATAACATTTCCGTCGATTTGCTTCCCTCTTTTGTCAAAAACTGGATCACGACTTGCTGTGCCCGCTTGAAGGTTTCCATAGGTCGTTTACGTTGTTTTGATATTACTCACATCCAATGCGTCGCACCAACCAAATGCTTCGCACGCTGTATTCCTCTTTTACGAGTGTCATATGTGCGGTTACTGCAGTGGCACCATCGTTTAGACGGATACTGCACCGCCATCCGTCTACCCGGGCCTATGTTCCATTTGAACAACCCATATAGTCAGTGACGACGTCAGCCGCTCGGAAATAGGGGGATTATTAAGGGGCCTAAGCATGCTGGGGGCGATAAATTTTGATGCTTCGTCAAAGTATCTTCCCTAGGATGATATACAACAGTCCCATCTTTCAGTTTGCAGCAGGACGACGCACCACCACATTGGAACCTCCAAGTTCGTCGGTTTCTAAACGACACATTGCCTCAGCGTTGGATTGGACGCAGGGGACCTCATGACTTGACACTACACGCTTGGCCTCCGAGATCTCCAGACATCACACCATGGGGCTTTTTTTTTATTTGATACGTAAAAGACCGTGTTTATGTTCCCCCTTTACCAGCTGACTTGGATGAGCTGCGAACGAGAATCACGGCTGCGGTAAATTCTGTGACTGAAGACACTCTCCGAGGCGTTTGGGACGAATTCAGCTATCGGCTCGATGTTGTCCGTGCAGCAGGTGGAGGGTATATTGAGCATTTGTAAGTGTGGTGAGTGAAACTTTAGACCTTCCTTCATACTTGGCTCTTTGTTTTGTAATTATCCCACATTTGCCTTATTAAATATACCATTTTAAAAATCGGGTCATTCTTTTTTAAACAACCTGCATCTTGAACTGGTTGTGTTTAATATCATCAAAATGGGATCAGAGGTCAGGGAACAGGAGCGAGATTTATTCCACAGCCATTATCCTCATAATTTGACTAAAAATGCTTCTATTGCGACAAAACTTTAGTAATTTGTTCCGTAGGTATACTGAACCAATTCTGCTTAATATCATCGAAACGGGGTCAAAGATCCGGGCACAGGAGCGAGATTTATTCGGGAGCCATTATCCTAATAACTTGAGTAATGATTTCTGGTATGTTGGAAAGCGTATCATAATCAATGCATTGAATGATTTTACTAACTTCTGTGATGTATATAAGGTAGATGAGTGGATTTCAAGAAGTAAAATAGAGGTTAGCAAACAATATTTAATCCAGTTATTGAATAGATTGCTGTCTAATTAAAAAATGCACTTGCAAATCATTTATCAGATTTCAATTTTTTTTTTACTACGAAGCAGGCGACTATACTTTTAGCCGGACAAACGAAGTACAGGACTTGATAATCACGTTTGATTCGAACTTGGACTTTAAAAGTCCTATCAAAAGAATTGTACGTACAACGTACAGAAATCTTGGACTTGTCATGCGATATTCCAAGTATTTCTCGAATACTTAAACACTTATTCGCATTCTTGAGACTACGGTCAAATCCTCACTGGAGTATGCGGCGATCATGTGGAGCACTGGCCTCGTAACTCTAGTAAATGAAATCGAGAAAGTTAAAAAAAATGTCTTACACACCTTTCTGTACAAATCGGCTGGTGTTTACATAGCGGACATCCCGACGGCTGACCTGACATTCTTCAAGATGACCTCTCTGCAATCGAGAAGGAAGGCTCTCCAACTCAAGTTCCTGTACTGCATCATCAATGGAGACATTGATGATACTCAAATTGTAAACCAATTAAGTTTCCGTGTCCCACCTTTACTAAGGACAAAATGTGAACTATTTGCAGTGCCATTTTGCAGGACCGATGCTGAAAAAAAAATCTCCGTTATGCAAAATGTAGAGACTTCACAACTCATTTGAAGAATGACCGGATATTTTTAATGTAATTCATAATCAGTGTTTCTTTCAGGCATACATCCGGGGGCCTCCCGGAAACGACCATCCCCCCTCCCCCGTAGACATTTTATATCACCGAGCCAAATGTGAATAATTTTATGCTATAATGAAAAAGGAAGTTTCGTTTCTTTTGATGCTACAAATTTTTCTCCAATCATTAATTTTTTTAAATATTTGTTCAAGTATTATAGTTTATTTTGCAAAAAAGTGTATTAAGACGCATGTCATTCTACAAAATATAATAAGTAGACTAATCATACCTCAGAATCAGGGGATCGCGATTGAGGATCAGAAATGCGTTAAATGCGTTTTAATAGATAAAACTTTCAAACCTGCCGAAACAAACGCCCACATCGCGACAACCCCCCCCCCAGTTTAGCTGAAGAAAGTTCGTTCTTCAAATGCTTGAAGAAAAAACATTACTATATTTTACTATATCTAGATCGTATATAGAATTTTCTTCGGGTGTGTGTGGGGGGGGGGGTCGAAAAATGGAAGTTTTTGAAATAAATCCACCAGAACAAAATTAAAGTTAACGAAAAATAGAAGAAAAATTGCAGCATTTTTCTAATGTAAGTTGACGCATTTTTATTAAATTAAGACATTTTTTTTTCTAATATAAGTCGCATTTTAACCTAAAACTAAAAAATGAAACACTTTTCAGGGGCAAGGCCGCCTCTAAATACTCCCCTGCATTATATATATGTATAGTAATTACTTCTAGATATGTAGATATAGTAGTTATAAACTATGTGTGCGTTATAAATAGAAAACTTGACCCCTTTAACGGTCCATTCGCCCCCCCCCCCGGCCAAAAAGTCCTGAAAGAAACGCTGGTCATAATTATTTTTGTAAAGCATGTTTTGCAGGACTATAAAAATAATTTGGCAATGTAAATATCACTACAGCAATTCCTGTAACTAGATATACTATCTGTAGGGATGTGCTTACAAATAAGTAAATACAACGCGTAGAGCAGTGGTCTCAAACTGAGACCTTTGGAAAGGCCACTTTCCAGTTTTGAAGGAACTTAAGTGCGCCGCATGAATATAAATAAATATCTTATGAATAAATATCAACTTTACACAACTACACAAATGGCTTGGCACTACAGTAGAATATTGTTTCTAATTATCGGAAAATAGTAAAAACAAATGCTTCATTAATCGCTGTAAACAATCACCTTTATCTAAGAATTACATTTTTTTCACTTAAATCTTAAAACAATCACATTTTACCAACTGAACACAGCACACAGTACAGAAGATATTACATGTTCTGACCAGAAACTTGAGCTCGCTTTCACTAACTTATCGATATTAGGAATAATGTTTACGCTACTTTTAAAAGTGAACATAAGTGACTGTTACTCAACCTATTCCGTTCAAGATATTTTACTTGGTTCGTTCTTGAAAACAACTATTTACATGAGTTATGTTGTTCCGGATAGACATAACACGTGCACCTAGGTTATGAATGTTTACGCACTTGTCTTTTGAAACTAACTGGTAAAACTCTGTTAGATTGCAGATGTTACATTTTTCTTTCAGGAAAGAATCACACTGATAGTCTATTAATTCAAGCTGAAGTTCTTTAGGTGCGTTGTCAGCATTGTAGGAAAATGGAGACCTCAGTATATTGAAAATATGCATTTTGCTTAAAACAGTTACGTTCTTCGTAAATAAACTTGTTACTTATAAAGAAGATGGCCTTCCTAAACATTACTCTGTTTACATTAATGCAGGCCGCAAAACAATTGGCGTAGGGCCGCGAGTTTGAGAACACTGGTGTAAAGGCTTAGCCACGGACGCATGAATCTTAGCTTTAGGGAGTTTATTTTTTCAAGCATTACTGTTGATTGAAAAAATAACTTTTTTCTCAGAATTTAAACTACAATATCTGATTTCTGAATCGTAATCATGATAGTTGGGGTTCAAATAGATATTTCAGTTCCGGTTTTTAATTAATTTTAGCCTGTCACGAAGTAACCAAGTTATCGCGAATTTATCATTTACAGGTGGTAACTACACGTGGTACGTAATAGTTGATGTAATTGAAATGTAATAAGATATAGCTCATATGTGCAGTTTTTATCAACAACCCCATGCTAAGAGAAGATGATAACTCGGATGTCAAAAAAAAAAAAAAAAAAAAAAATGGAGCTCTGTGGGTTCAATGTAGCTTTTGCATGACATGGCACCACTTGAAGTGCCAAAACTCTTACGATGAAAATGAAGATGTGTTCATGTGCGACGCCTGTAAAAGCTGCTGTTAATATCCGGAATTAAAATGCGAAAATGGCACTGTATGGAAAAAGAGAGCATTTCATTGATAAAAATATGTATTTCTTCCATGCTTGACTAGAGTATATAACGAAGTAAATTTCTCCGTCATTTTTATCCGCGCCAGGATTCGAACCCGGGTCCCCTCATTCCGGAATAAGTTGCTCTACCAATTGAGCTACGCGGACGTTTTATTCTGATTCCTATCTGCCTTTATGTCGTGTGCGTCCTTCTGGCAGGTACGTCACATCTCCTGGTACGTTACAAGTAAACTGTGCAATATATCATGTGTACAGTTATTGCTATATTTCTTTACATTCACGCAATGTTGAGCGTACAAATGGACAACTTGTTCACTATCACGAACTTAGCAAGGTATTATCCCGAAGTTACCAAAGTAATCATAGAATAACCACTGGTAAACATTATGCGAAAACATCTGTTATGGAACACAAACATGTGGTCCTACTGTTCTGCAAGTTACTGGTATTATGCACAAATGTGTTGCGTATGGGGTACCGGGGTTTGATAAACATGGGTGATACATATTTGTGTTCAAAATGGAAATTTTTGAAATTATCACGAAATTGCCACTGTTTACCCTGTCTCATAATCTTAGAAAAAACGCGGCCTATTAGTCATATTGAACTGATGTGACTATGTTAGTTTCATCTGTTCAATGTAAATGATGCGCATTATTGTTAGTATAGAGTATCAAATCAGATCATAGAGGATTTTTTGAGAATCATATGTAGAGGATGTGTTGCGTGTGGGATACTGCGGTTTGATAAACATGGGCGATAAATTTTTGTGGTCAAAATGGAAATTTCTGAAATTATCACGAAAGCGCCACTTTTTACCCTATACGAAGGGAATTGCGGAAAGGTTTCTGAAAATTAGGAATTTTCCGTTAACATCTTTTAAAAACGGCAATTTATCGTTACTGTAAGAAAGGAAATGCGGAAAGGTTTCTGAAAATTAGGAATTTTCCGTTAACATCTTTTAAAAACGGCAATTTATCGTTACTGTAAGAAAGGAAATGCGGAAAGGTTTCATAATTTTCTTGGCGTATGAAAAAATCCGTGAAATTCAGGTGTGTTTTTTTTTCCATCGTTTCACGGAAAATGTATCAGGAATATGCTTCGTTAATTCACGAAAGAAAGCGGGTAAAGTATTTCATGAATTGGAATTTTTTTTTCCATTTGCAGGATACCATCGTTTGTTTTTTAATTATTACTCTCCTTACCATATTGAGTTAAATTTTTTAAAGTTTTGACTGAGTATGTTAATTAGAGTGTATCTGGGACCTTTAGTAATCGCTATTTTGCTTCTCGACCTAAATGTTTTATTGACACTATCAAATATTACGTGGAAAAAATTATAAACGAGTTAAGTTAATTTATGCCACCTCCTAGTCTGTGGTAAAACAAGATGGAGGCAAAATTTTTTAGCTAATGTCTGTCTAGTTCAGCTGGCTTAAAAATTAAGCAAACAGTGTTTACGAACGTAACTAATTATGCACATTTTTAGCTGTCGGGTTGCGTTTTATCTACCATGCTGCATAGTTTGCCGCTCGGTTTTCTGATGGTCACTTATTTTTTAATGACAATCTGTTTTTGGCCCTTTTAATGTATTCAACATTCAAAACAAAACAACCTTTGCATGTCTTGAAAGCGCAGAGAAAAATTCGACAGGTATCTGAATCGTAATCACGGAATTCTTCAAGGAAGTAGAGCCAGACTTGCAGGACATGTTTGAAGACAAGGAAGAATCCGAATTTTCGCACGGTTGATTCCGCGACGTTCACAAATGAAAGATCTCACGCTCATTGTGTGTGTCATCTCCAACGAATGCGTCTTCTTGCATTTCGGCGACTGCAGACGCTTTACCCTTTTCCATAGCGTCTCTGTCGGTCTAGTGACTTTCACGAGAAATTTCTATCTTTGACAATGCACCCTGAACGTCATACATATGTTATTCACCGGATAATGATGTTTTACTCCCTTTTCATCTTAGTTCGTAGCTTTTATTCTTCTTCATGGTTCCGTGTGCGCGGAATTAACAGCGATCTTAAAAAATAAAAAGAAAAGCTAAAACCACAGAATCCTTTAAAAGTGAGAAATAGATATGCGAGGATTTTGAAACTGTTCGCCTGAACTGAAAATATATCTACACCCCAGTTTTTATCTACTTCGGCGTCACTAGGCAGAGATTGCCTATTAAAACTTATTTCTCCGGAATAGTTAAATTTAAAAAAAATGCATAGGGTGACGTGCCTGCTCAGCAGGACGCACACGACATAAAGGCAGATAGCAGCGCTTACGAACGTCCACGTAGCTCAATTGGTAGAGTGACTTCTTCCGGAATGAGGGGACCCGGGTTCGAGCCCCGGCGTGGACAAAAATGACGGAGAAATATACTTCGTTATAATACACCTTACTGAATACATATATACAACTATGAGCCATTACATTATGACCACCTACCTAATAAGCTGTAGGACCTCCTTTAGCTTGCAAAACAGCGGCCACTCGGCGAGGCATAGATCCGATGACGTGGCGATAGGTATCCTGTGTATCTGGTACAATAATGTCAACAGCAGGTCTTCCAGTTCCTGCACATTTCAGGGTGGTGGTTATTTAGCGCGAACCCGCTTTTCCAAGTCGAACCACAATTGTTCGATTGGGTTCATAATAGGTGAATTTGGATGCCAGGGCATTAACAGAAAGCCACCAGCATGTTCCTCGAACCACTCCTTCACGATTCTGGCAGTGTGACACGGCGCATTATTCTGTTGGTAATGGTCATCACCAGAAGGGAACACAGTTCCCATGAATGGGTGAACTTGGTCATCAACTATGTTCAGATACCTGACAGCTGTCAGGGATTGTGCTATTGGGAAAATGGAACCTAAAGTGTCTCAAGAAAACATCGCCCACAACATAGCACCACCGCTGCCGACCTGTTTCTGCTCCAAAGTGCATCCAGGTGCCATAGCCCCCGTTGGTAATCGGCGTATCCGCGCTTGGCCGTCTACGTGATGCACCAGGAATCTTGATACGTCAGACCAGGCCACTTTCTTCTAATCATCCATAGCCCAATCTCAATCTCGATGATCTTGGGCCCATTTCATGCGTTGTTGGCGATGACGTGCAGCGAGCAAGGGCGCCGGGCTGGGTCTTCAGCTACGCAGGCCCATGCGCAGAAGGCTGCGATGAACTGTGTGCTGTGACACATTGCCTGATCACCACTGTTGTAGCTGCGGGTGATTTGTCGTACTGTGGCCCTGCGGTCGCTGTGAACAATGCGCGACAGTCTCAGCTCTGCTCTGGCATAAATGAGCTGAGGCCACTCGCGGTTGGACGACGGTTCGTCGTTTGGCCATCTGTGCACCACTTTTGATACTTACTCAATACAGCGGTACCTGAACAACCAACCCACAAGCAGCACCGTTTCCGAGATTGTAGTTCCGAGTCCCCGTACCATCACAATTTGCCCTCTATCAAATTCCGATAAATCGGTAGCTTTTCCCATTCTGACTCCGAACACTCTACTAACCGAAAGCCTGTCTTTGGGTTGTATATATACGTATACTGCTCTGTGTACTTCACCTGCGCCACCTTTCGGTCTCAAAGCGCGCTCATTTCTCTAAGCTGGGGGTGGTCATAATGTCATGGCTCATTTACGTATATATACACTGAAGAGCAATTGCATGTCTCCATGATGAGGGTAGATACAACCCAAAGACAGGCTTTCGAAGAAAAGCTTCCCATTTTAGGTGTTACTCCTACTGAAGCTGTTGCCATTATAGACTCTTTAAAACTAATAGCCCGGCGGACATACTTTCGTTTTAATGACGTTTTCTACTGACAAAAAGCCGACACACCTATGGGTTCAACGCTTTCGGCTTTGTTAGCCGAAATAGTCTTACAGCAACTGGAAAACCAAGTGATTGAGCAGTGCCCTTTAAAGCCACTCTTATTTTTAAGATATGTCGATGATGTGTTGGTTATCTGGCCTCACTCAGTTCCCGCCCTCCAGGATTTCGCTGATTGCTTTCCACCCATTCCTTCACCATTAAATTTACAATTGAACTTGAGACTCAGGGATCGTTACCTTTTTTGGATTTCTGTTTAACACGTAATACCTCCAACCGTTCGTTTTCATTCTCCGTCTATATCGAAAACCTTCTGCACCCTCTACACTGATTTCATTTGACTCAGCCAACCCGTATCAACATAAGACTGCAGCATTATCTTTTCTGTTTCGCAGGGAGTACTCACACTCTTCTTCTGCTAGAAATCGCAGTAAAGAGATTCGATTTATTTTTGATTTGGCCTCCCGGTTCGGATACCCACAGGATTTTGTGGTAAGGCAACTTCGTAGATGCCAACGATCCACCTACACCTCTTTACGAGGAAATGAGGAAACTGTTAAATACATCGGTTCTATCGACTATGTTCCTGAAGTTATAAATATTTTGAAAAAGGCTTGCCACAGGCAGAACATAACCTTTGGTATACAGACTCATAAATTATTTTCCTTGATTAGGAGAGATCGGGACAGGGTTAATACGTTCCAAAGGCACGGTGTCTATTCCATTCCATTAAAAGCTACTGACCCTGATATACAAGACACCAATTACGTAGGATCCACGATTCGGACTGTTGCTACCCGTATTTCTGAACACAAGTACAATGTCCGGACTGGATCGAGTACCACCGCTTTATCCCGAAACAAGGCCAACACATTCCGGACTGGAACAGCACCAAGATCTTAGCAACACCTACAACTAAGACTGGCTTATTATTCACTGAAAGCTTGTACATAGCTCTATTTGCTAACCAGTGTTGCAATGATGAAATGCCGTCGACACTACCCTCATCATTAAGCCATTTTATTTCACAACATTGTATATTTCATCATAATCCGTAATCGTGTTTCTTGTACTTTTGTAAATTTGCATGTTTATATTTTCTAACAAGTGCGCATGCGTGGACATGAGCGGCGCCTCCATGCCGTTGCATTGTGGGTTGTTTTGTCCGGCTATATAATCCCGGAACCAACCCTCTGCGGTACCTGATGATGGACCCATAGTGGGTCCGAAAGATCTCGCGTGTGTATATATGGTTTTAGATTGTAAATAAAAGTTCATCTTTTAATTTAGCAATTATCTCCATTGTTTGGTACCGTGTCTAGACAGCATTCTGTTATTTTTGGTGTATTTAGTTGGCACGAATAGCACAGAGGTTTGGATGTTCTATTTCTATAAATCTTAGGTTAACCTTAACCTTTTTTTGTAGCAATGTTTTAATATAACTTAATCTGGTCCCACCATTTATTTGTATATAAATAAAAAAATATGTTCAAATAAATTCTGTATTTGTTTTTTAAACAACGTGTTTTTCTTCGCTGCTGCTCTGCAAATGAGTACGAATATCGGGTTTTAGTTTATTTTACAGTAAATAGGTTTTTTTTGCTTTTTTTTAAGATGCCACTATTCAAAACATGATACTAAAATGTTAGTTTTTAAACTTGATTTCTTTGTGGTATATGAGTTGTTGCGACAACCTCGTACGAGCTCTTATCAAACACAACTCGTACAGTAGGGTGGGCCGAAAAAAAACTTTTTTTTTTTTAATTTGCGTATCGCCTAGTGCGGAAAAGTTGCCATTTGAGTCAGCAAGAATAACAAAAAAAAAATTCTTTTGAAATCGACTATAATATCTTACGTCTCCGCACGGCACACTAAGTTCACGTTTTTCCGACCGCACTGAGCCGTAAGCAAAAACGGATGGAATTTTTTGTAATTGAAATCGAGTAATCCTTAGTGCGAAAAAGTGTCCTTTAGTATTTTTAATAACAGTGAAAAAAAAGTTTTGAAGTTGGTCAATATGCTATGTCTCCGCACTGCACGCGAAGTTCACCACTTTCTTCCCACATTTGGCTCGTAGGCCTAGGCTAGGTAGAGGTATCCTGGCATGTAGGGCATCGGAAAAATCCGTAGGAAATTGCACTGTTCTGAGTGCACTATGTGTGTGCATGTGTAGTTGCAATGTGTAGCTCTTCCTGTGCTTCCAATGTCACATGTGGAAACAACCCAGAACTTACCACGAGGAGGTGGCTACACTTCGAGTTCCCCCCCCTGCCTCCAGCTCAGAATTTTATTTCTACTTGGTATATCTTGTTCGGTAATCCGCTTTACTCGAAAAATGTGGCATTAATTGCCGTGATGCAATTGTTGCTCTTTTGTACGAATCTCTAGCTTCAAATCCACACACTAAGGCAGCTGCTTCGGTCATCAATTTCAAGCAACGTTCCCCAGCTTGCGTGTGGCAGGGAAACTTGGTTATTTCTACGCCAGCTGCGGCAGAAGTTGCGATTTGTCCATCCAGATCTTCGTCTGAGATGTGTTTTGTCAGGGGTGGATCGATAAGACGCGTTTTAGTCCAATCGAATATTTCATGATATTCATTAGCATCCAAATTTAATTGCGGCACTTCGAATTATCTTATGACATCATTCATTTGTTGTTGTCCAGCTTTCTTTATTCTTTTCCATCCGAGAGCTCTAACGTGGGTGCGTTCGTCCGCAGTCATACTTCGCAATATATTCTCTGGGTGACTGAAGAACGCATTTTTCTTGATCACTGCATCAATGATTACTTTTACTTCAAATCCATGAACCGCGATAAGTTGATCAGTTTCCAAAAGTGTTTGGCCCCTTCTGTGCACGAAGGCTTCTTCTTTATGGAAAACCAGACAGGGGCATATACCTTCACGTAGTTGACAACACAGATCATAATTTGCGATGGGTTTTGAGTGGCGACATAGAGGCGTATAACTTTGCAAGCTCTCGTCAGCCACCACGAATGTGACAGTGGTCCTGGATTTCTTCTAGAAAAGCTGACATCACAGTCTCCCTGTAGCACGGCGCAACAGATTTCCAGTAAATACTGCTGGTCGGTACTCTGTTCACGTGTATCCAGCAATTCTGTCATCTGTTCTGTCCATTCTACATGAACAGGTGCAAAGTCAACTAATGGAAGATTCTTGCAGCCGTCGAAAGCTGCCCCAAACTCTCCTGAACGATTTGTAGGACCTACAATCTCTCATGAATGAGTTGTAGGACCTACAACTCATTCAGGAGAGATTGGAACAGCTCTCGACGGCTGTAAAACTTTCCAGTAGTTGACTTTGCAGCTATTCATGTAGAACGGACAGGACACAGAAACGAATTGCAGGATAAACGTGAACTGAGTACCGACCAGCAATATTTACTGGAAATATGTTGCGCCGTGCCACAAGGAGACCGTGATGTCCGCTTTTCTAGAAGAAATCCGGGACCACTGTCACATTCGCGGTGGCTTACGACAGCTAACAGAGTCATGCACCTTTATGTCGCCACTCAAAACTCATCGCAAACTTTGATCTGTGTTTCCAACTACATAATGAAGGTATACGCCCCGGTCTGGTTTTCCATAAAGAAGAAGCTATCGTGCACAGAAGGGGCTAAACACTTTTGTAAACTGATCAACTTATCTCGCTTCATGGATTTGAAGTGCAAAGTAATCATTGATGCAGTGATCAAGAGAAATGCGTTCTTCAGTCACCCAGAAAATATATTGCCAAGTATGATTGTGGACGAAAGCACCCACGTTAGAGCTCTTGGATGTAGAAGAATAAAGAAAGCTAGACAACAACAAATGAATGATTTCATAAGAGAATTCGAAGTGCCGCAATTAAATCTGGACGCTAATGAATATAATGAGATAATCGGTTGGACTAAAACGCGTCTTACCGAACCCCTCTGACAAAACACATCTCTGACGAAAATCTGGATCGACAAATCGCAACTTCTGCCGCAGCTGGCGAAGAAATAACCAAGTTTCCCTGCCACACGCAAGCTGTGGAATTTTGCTTGATGCTGGTGACCAAAGCAGCTGCATCAGTGTGTGGATTTGAAACTAGAGATTCGTTCATAAGAGCAATCACGGCAATTATTATAACATTTTTTGAGCAAAGTGGATTACCAAACAAGATATTCCATGTAGAAATAAAATTCTGAGCTGGAGGGAGGGTGGGAGGAACTCGAAGTGTAGCCACTTCCTCGTGGTGAGTTCTAGGTTGTTTCCATATGTGACAATGGAAACAAGCGAGGAGCTACACATTGCAAAGCAAAGTGAGTGTGCTACACATGCACACGCATGGTGCATTCAGAACGGTGCATTTTCCTACGGATTTTTCCGATGCCATACATGCCAGGATGCCTTTTCCTAGCTTAGGCCTACGGGCCAAATGCGGGAAGAAAATGGTGAACTTCGCGTGCAGAGTGGAGACATAGCATAATGATCAACTTAAAAAAACTTTTTTCACTGTTATTGGGAACACTAAAGGGCACTTTTACGCGCTAGGAGTTAATCGATTTCAATTACAAAAAAATTCCATCCATTTTTGCTTGCGGCCCAATGCGGTCGGAAAAACGCGAACTTAGTGTGCAGTGCGGAGACGTAAGATGTCGGTCGATTTAAAAAAAAATCTTTTGCTATTCTTGTTGACTCAAATGGCAACTTTTCTGTACATACGCAAATTTAAAAAAAATGTTTTTCGGCCCACCCTAGCGTACAGGTCCCAACGATGAGACTGGGTCGCCTATACTAGAAAACCCAATGTCATTGTTGCCACTTTAGTTGATCGGAATTCAGTAACAAAATTTATACGCGCAAGTTCCCAAACGGGGCTTGGCGTAGTAATACTCAATACTTGTGCCACCAGAGTGAAAAATTATTTGCTAAACATATCATCGGCTCTTTCTTGAAGAAACGAATATTTCTAGCCACCCACGGTACGCGCAAACACTAGACTCACCGATCCCATATCGTAAAACGATACTTCCTTTGCGTTTGTTTTCAGTGCGACTGTTCGGAGCAAGACACAGTCAAACGCCTATCATCTGCTACTCTGGTGATTCACTATCTTACACCCCGTGTGTCATATTGTAAGACTGAGAGTTACTTTTCACATCGCATCTTTTGCATTGAGCATTCAGAGGTGTTCGTTTGACGTACTAACATCCCGTTACATATCATGTCATGTCGGAATTAATGCCTTATTTGTTAATATGGATGAATTTAATATTAAGGAGATTGAAAAACACGTCGATACCAACAAATACATCCTTGTTGAAAACAAAAAAGGGGAAGAGTTTTTCTCATTAAGAAACCAGAATATGTTATCAAGAAAACAGCAAAAACTGAAATGAAACATATAACACGTTACTTAATTAAAAAATTTTGACTGTAGCACCGTCAAAATTAAGTGGAACAGTCTTAACATTACTGCGGAGAGACTTTTTGAAAACCCTATATACAGTATATATACAGGGTGCATAGGAAAGTCCCTTTAGCCTGGAATAACTTGCGAACGGAGAGAGGTACAGTTATGCAAGTGAGGTAACGGTATAGTAAAGCGACTACGCCCGATCGAATGCAACCAATAGCAGCGCTCCTAGTGGCGAAATGCGGAAGTTAGCCATTGCGAATCGAAAACGAAAAGAGATAGAGCAAAATTTCCAAATCCAAAGTTGTAGAGCATGAATTAATTAGTACAAAACAACATTTGTTTCACACGGATAAGATAAATTGTCGCCTGAATACCCTACAATGTCCGAAATCGAAGCGCGATGATTCGAATCTGCATATTCACATTTCGCAAATGTAGCCGTATGCAAATGCAGATTGTGGCGTTGAACCGTACCTACGATATAAAAACCATTAGTAGGATGTATCTTGATCAGAAGTTTAGGTCTACGTACGAGGTGTGAGGATGGGGAGCTTGAATTTCTGGGGTTACGTAAAAAGTCAGGTGTATGCAACAGCGCCTACAAGTCTGCTGGATCTACGTCGTCGTGTTACAGATGCTTGCAATAGTGTGACACCTTCCATGTTGAGGAATGTGCATGCAGAGTTACTTTCACGAATACAAATGTGTATCGTGGACAATGGCGAACTCTTCGAACATACTCGACATTAACCTTTTTATCACCGTGCGCCAGTTTGCCTTTTTTGTTTTTGTTTTGTCTGACATCATCAAACTGTATTGACATAAGTACGCATTTATGCAATAAATTGTGTGCATTTGCTCATACCTATATCATATTCCCTTCAAACGTTCACACAAAAGGTCGCGCATCGATTTCGGCCATTTTAGAGTATTCGGGCGACAATTTATCTTATCCGTGTAAAAAAATGTCGTTTTGTACTAATTAACTGATGCTTTACAACTTTGTTATTGGAAATTTTGCTCTATCTCTTTTCGTTTTCGATCTGCAATGGCTAACTTCCGCATTTCGCCACTAGGGGCGCTGCCATTGGTTGCATTTGATCGGGCGTAGTCGCTTTACTATACCGTTATCTCACTTGCATAACTGTACCTCTCTCCGTTCGCAAGTTATTCTATGCTAAAGGGACTTTCCTACGCACTCTGTATACAATGAAATCCGCTTAATATGATTTTCAATGGACAGACGCAAATTAATGTCTTAAATGGGAAAGCGTCTTAGACGGAAATTGAAAATAAACAAGTTAGTAAAATCATGCAATGCATTGATTATGATACGCTTGCCAACAGACCAGAAATCATTACTCAAATTATGAGGATAATGGCTGTGGAATAAATCTCGGTCTTGTGCCCTGAACTTTGATGAGATTTCGATGATATTCTACAGAACCGGTTCAGTATACCTTTGAAATAACATGATAAAGTTTTGTCGGAATGGAAGCATTTTTAAATGAGGGCTATGGAATAGATTCAGCTCCTGTGCCCTAACCTTTGACCCCATTTTGCCCATTTTCAATATGATTCGTTGACCCCATTTTGCCCATTTAATAGGCAGGCCCCTACAACATACTAACATTTCATCCAGATCGAAACATTTTTACGTAAGTTATGACGTATAATGGCGATGGAAGTGATTCCGCTCCTGTGTCCTGAACTTTGTCCCCATTTAGCCCATTTTCAATAGGGTTTGTCCCCAGGTGGTCCCCTACCATATACACAAATTTAATCGAAATCGAACCTTTTTTACGTTAGTTATGACGCATAAGAGCAGTGGAATGGATCTCGCTCCTATGTGCTAACCTTTGACCTCATTTCGTTCACGTTCAATAGGGTTCCTTCCCGGGTGATCCCCTTCCACATACTAAAAGTTCATCGAAATCAAACAATTTTTACGCGAGTTATCGTGCGGACGAACATACGCACACAAAGCGTGACGTAATGAGGCAGATGGGAATCGCGACCATCTGCTCGCAAGAGTGTGACGTCATAAAACTTTAATAGGATCCACACACAACGCGTGACGTAATGAGACAGATAGCGTGACCGTGCGCCAACATATCGAGCGCGAGATTGTGACGTCATAAGATCGTCCCCAGGTGGTCCCCTACCACATAATAAAATTTCATTGAAATCGAACCATTTTTACGCACGTTATGACGCATAAAGGCAATGGAATGCATCCCTCTCCTATGTCCTGACCTTTGACCCCACTTCACCCATTTTCAATAGGGTTCATTCACAGGTGGTCTCCTACAATATACTAAAATTTCATCGATATCGAACTATATTTACACAAGTTATGACGCATAAGGGCAATGGAATGGATCCCGCTCCTATGCCGTGACCTTTGACCCCATTTCGTCCATTTTCAATAGGGTTCGTCCCCAGTGGTCCCCTATTAATACTAAAATTTCATCGAAATCGAACCATTTTTACGCGAGTTATCGTGCCGACAGACGGACAGACAAAGCTGGAGCATATACGCTTCTTCAACCTACAGTTGGAAAGCGTAAATAAAACCTACACTACGTACCTTTGTATGTGTCGGCTGCGTATTCACAAAACTGTTGGAGAACACCAAAAATAGTGGTTTCTATGCTTTCTCCCAGTCAAGGTCAAGGAAAAGAGGACCTTTATGCGCAGGAAAGCCACACCTGAAGCTTGAAAACCGCAAGATGAGTCCACGACAAGCCTGTTTTACTAGCAACTAGGAATAGGGGAGTTTTTTGTCTGATCAAAATAAACATTCAGTGTCTCATGTAACACGCGACTGCCCCATTTTTTGCATAGTGCTACTATTCACCCGAATTCAAATGTATACACGATGCTACAAAACTAAGCGCTTGTTAGGCAGGATTCGAAGCGTATTAAATAGGGTATGTTTGTACTTATTTGCCTCTCAATTCTAGGGACTCCCAGAAAAATGTGTTTTAAGCGTGAAATCGTATTAACCGTGAACGTATTAAGCGGATTTCACTGTATATATGATTATAAATTTAGTTTGGAATTTATAGTTCAAAGCAGATTTTTCCGTGTCAGCTTTGGGTCGGGTCAAACTACTATACCGTGCAAATTAATTGGGACAAGCTATTTTATTCTCAGAATTGTAATGTGATCGCCAGTTGATGTCGGAAACCCACGTAAACCGGTTTTATCAGCTCTGAGGTGGTGTGACTGTTAGAACTTGGTAGTAAGAAGGTGGTTTGACCGGTTTTAAACAGGAAATAGGCACTTCAGCTTCAGTTGTGACCTTTCGTGTGTGACAGGTGGATGTTAGTTTTTGCTCACTGTGAGTACGTGTTGCTTTCGTGTATTGAAAAATGGATATTTCCCCAAGGAAGCGTGCAAAAATAATTGCTCTGAAGGATCACACTTCTATGACAGTGAGAGATATCGCTTCTGCAGTTGGTGTAGGTAAATCAAGTGCATCAAGACTGCTTACGCGATACAATGCATCTGGATCTTCGTCTCCAAAAAGGAGAGGTAAATGTGGAAGAAAACGAAAAACAACTCCACGAACCGATAAATATCTAATCAGAAATAATAAAATGAATAAAAAAAAAAAAAAAAAAACAAGCACCGACCTTCAAAGAGATTTATTGGCTAGTGGTTGTGATGTTAGTGATTCAACTGTACGCCGTAGGCTTCTGGAAGTTGGCCGGAAGGCAAGAAGACCAACGAAAAAATAATATTTGAATGCGAAAATGAAGATAAAACGTTTAGCATGGGCCAAAAAATATAAATCGTGAACTGCTGGCGACTGGAAAAAGGTAATTTTCAGTGATTAAACACATTTATTTGTGCAGGGTTACCAAGCAAATGATGTTAGACGAAGCAACTGTAAACCCTTAAGACCTGAGCATGTCAAACAAACTGTAAAACACCCTCTGAAACAGATGTTTTGGTGTTGGGTTTTCACATCAAATGGCACTGGAATCTTAGTTCTTGTTAAAGGTATGATGAATTCAGCCAAGTACATAGAAATATTACGACGTAGGATTGTTCCATTCTTGCAAACGTTTGACGGGACATTTCAACATGACTTGGCCCCATGTCACAATTCGAAATTGGTCAAGAATTTCATGCTGGAAAATCAAATTCATTTGCTTGATTGGCCTGGAAATTCACGATACTTAAATCCCATAGAAAACTTGTGGAATATTTTGAAGAGACGTTTAGGTAAAATGGACTGTACAACCAAAGAACGCATGATAATGAATGCTATAAAAGTGTGGTTCCACGATTATGAAGTCAAAAATATGTGCACTCAATTAGTGGAGTCAATGCCAAAACGAATTCAAGAGGTCATTTCTGCTAAAGGAGGGCATACTTCATAATAATAGAGGTATTTATCAGTGTATATCAAGGCTTAGAATAATATAAAGACATGGCTTTGGAAAAAAAAGAGTGATTTTTTACTTTGTCCCAATTAATTTGCACAATATAGTATGTGACGTCCGGGTTATAACGTACAAGTTTGTCCCCTCACTCCGAAGTAAGTTGCTCTCCCAACTGAGCTATGGGACATGCGCTCTTACTGCTATCTGTCTTTATCTCATGTGCGTCCTGCGTGGCAGACACGTCACATCCCCCCCGCCCCCCGAAAGAGGGCCGGGTGCATGGCCAACGAATCAGCACGAATCAGCATGGCCAACGAATCAGCAAGTGGATGCGCCTGTGTCGCTGTAGGCAGTCATCATCCCATGAACAACGCGCATTTAAGAAATCCCAGACAATTTGGTGAGTGGAACGTAACATCACACTGATTTATTTTTTTCGAAGCACAGAAGAAGGTATTCTCATTTGGCCTGTCTCACCGAGTGGAAAGAACATCACATCATTGCGAGAAATTTAACAGCCTGGTCATTTTTTGAAGTTCGAGCGCCAATATAACGTTTGTCCGCGCCAGGCATCGAAATCGGATCCCCCCTCACTCCGGAGTAAGTTGCTCTACCAACTGAGCTACGCGGATATTTGCTCTCATTGCTATCTGCCTTTATCTCATGTGCGCCCTGCGGGGCAGGCATGTCACAGGGTCCAAAATTGTTGACCCGTTTCTAACTACGGTGACGTCACGAAAAGAAGGAACTCATCTCTTTATTTTCATAGCCTTGTATTTTTTAAACGGCAGTAGTCCATCTCGGATAAATCGTCAGAAGCCACGGTCTCTGACCACTCAATCGTGGGGACAGCGGGTGTTCCTTTGCATGGGCAAGTTATAAGAATGCTTCTAACATAGTACCCAGGCGGTCTACATTCGTCTCGAACCTCTCTTCGTGACTAATCCATTTATGATATTTCATGTGGCGTAATCACCTACCTTTTTTGGGGTAGAATAACTTATTCACTGATAAATCTCAATAATTTCCTGTTCTCAAGCAACCTCGCATTTTTATTTATTTATTTTATCTTTTCACGTAACTGCTGTGCTGAAATATTTTAGTGCCTAACGGGCTTAACGATGTCTAACTCTTTCCGAGAATGCTGGGCAGGTGTCAGCAAGCGTGCCTTTCCCCGACCTCCATAAATCCTGTTCTCCAAACAAATGAACGGTGAAGAAGTGTGGCATATTCTGTGTTTGTGTATTTCCAAGAGAAGGGCAGAGATCCACTCTGTTGACCTCGATGCACGGAGCGCATAATTCAGTCCTTTTTATTCACACCCATCAAAATCCCGGGAGCGCCGTAATTCACGTGCCTTTCCAATAACTGTCCTCCGTTTCTGGAGAATTCCACTTCATTTGGAATCCGGATGACTGGAATTCCGAGACTTTTTCTTTCTTCCACGATGCTGGTGGATGCGCATGCGTACAGGGCTGTAAAACGAATAAATAGATCAGCGCTCTACTGTGAAGTGCATTCAACTTGAAGAGCGTTACGCATACTGCAGAATGAACCACATTCATCACCTCCCCGAAGATTTATATGCTAAACAGACTTTATGCTCTGCTCAAAACATAAATTCAGATTCACGATAAACACTAATGTCTGTAGGACTTCAGGTGAAGTAGATGGGCAGAAAAAAGACTAAATGAAAACAAAAGAGTGACAAGGAACCTCCCCAAGGAAGTTTCCTAAAAAAACCTGTGCTAAAACGTCATGAAAAGGATTTGAAACCTGCATTGTGAAAAAGATGGAAATTTGTTTTCCAATCTGATGAAATGATTAGCGATAAATCAGTAAAGTGTGTATCATTATCGTTACAAATGTCCCGTGCCGTCTCAGTGACAACGTGGTCTAAGCTCTGATTTCTGACCATTTCTTCAGCAATGGATCTGGGTCCGAATTTCGGATATTATGTGTTACGGCACTTGCCGTAAGACAAACATATTCCACATGCTTCATGTCCGTAATTGAGGCCCTTATGTCCGTTGTATAATTCAGGTCACTGTAAAAGTAGCCTCGTCCTTAATTGAGGCCACACCATGTCCGTAATTGAGGCCGCACCAGTCCTTAATTGAGGCCCTTATACCCGCAGTCTCATTGAGGCCACTGTAAAAGTAGCCCCGTCTATAAATAAGGCCACACCATGTCCGTAATTGAAGCTCTCATGTCCGTAGTCTAATTGAGGTCAATGTAAAAGTGGCCTCGCCCATGACTGAGGCCACATCCTGTCCGTAATTGAGGCCACTTCATGACCATAATTGACGCCACTTCATGACCATAATTGAGGCCCTTTGCAGTTGCCCCTCCGTAATTTGAATTCACCGTAATTGACACCACACATGCACGTCCGTAATTTGAAGCAACAAATTACGGACAGAGGACTGCTTACAGCCCCCAGAGTTGTTCACGTTAGTCGGTAAGACCCCCCCCCCCCACACACACACACACACATACACACAGAAGAAGAAACAAAAGTTTAATTTTCTTTTATTTCTCATGTAGCCACTCTTCTGGAAACTTGAAAATTATGTTGCCCTGAATTCGAACTCATATCTTACCGTTCCAGTACGACGAAGGATGGCCACATAGCAAACGGTAGAAATTTCGGCACCTATGCGCCGAGTTTGAAGGCATTTCAATGTACATTGTCGATTCATTCCTGAAGAATTCTGCGAAGATGAAAAAGGTTAACGGGCGTTATATATTACGAATGCTGTCAGATGAGCGTTAGACATACAGTAATGGAATGTGTCTCACCAACGTGATCACCCAACATGTGCAGCCTTTAAATGTCTGGTACCGAATCGTTACAAGACTGAAAAACGAAGTTAAAGTAGAAGCATGCATCATCATTCAAGAAGCTCCGTATCGCTCTGTCAGCCGGCAAGGTAATGACATCAGTTTAGGTATGATAGATATCTCTGCGTGATAACAGCGGAGGTGCAGTGGAGCTGGGTAAAGATGGTAAATTTTGGAGGAGAAATTCATCCAGCAAATGGACTGCTCACTGTTCTGGAAGAAGTTAAAATAATTCTGCATTTTCAGAAACAGATTGGAATTCTGCTCTCTCTCTCTCTCTCTGTCTCTCTCTCTCTCTCTCTGTCTCTCTCTCCTGTTGTTTCGCTTGTATGCGGACACGCACACAAACGGTTGTACGTATGCTCACTCGGCCTCTTGCCTTACTCATTTCAAGAGATAATATCATAAACCCTCTTGTACGGTTCTACTTTAAATTATCTGATGGTTTTTATAGTTACAGATTATAGTTACAGTGTGTAAATCGCTAGGTCTTACTGATATTTGCTTCATTAAGTGCACTCCTCGATGTAGAAAATGCCACACCAGAAAGTATTTGCCTGAGCACCGCGCAAATTGGCGGATATGCGTCAACAGTTCGGTTATGTAAATGATTGCAGTTGCGAACTCATCACTTGATAGGTGAAGAAGACAAAAGGGCAAATTGGCGCGGAGTAGCTAAATTTGGTCGTCCTCGCCTGAGCGTGTGGAGCACTGTTCCGGAGTGATCTCGATGGAGAAAGCACGTGTAAGGAGTGAGAATGCCTGGGCGACGTCAACGGAAATGCTACCATCTCACGAATACTTTTATCAGAGGCCACAGCATAAGGCTAAGCACGGCTGCTTGGTCCTTGCGTCACATCACGGCAGAAACGCATCGAGATGCAACAACTGTCAGCTGAATGTGGCGACAGCGGTCGTCGCAGTAGTAGGACGTCCGAAAATCTCCATTGCCGCGTTCGACGACAAGCCGCAGTAGGCCCACAGAGGATGATATTCGGCGAGACGTGCAAGCAGCTGTGGACATCTCCGTATCGACAGGGACTGAGAATCGCACATTGACTGAGGTAAGTTTGCGTTCTCGCCAGCCATTTCTATGACTGCCACTGACCGCAGCACACCATCAATCAAGGTTGCAGTGGCGCCGTGACGCGCATGGCGGGAAGAATGGGATTATGTCGTATTTAGCGACGAGTCTCGTTTCTATTTCAGCGCCGATTGAGAGTCTGGAGGCTACGTGGTCACCAGGCTGATCTTGCTGCAACCCGTGAGCTTCATACGGATCCTCAGCTGGCTTTAGAGCGAAATCAGTATCAACAGCCGTTCACTGCTGGTACACCAAGTGAGTACATTGAGAACACGATGAAACGTCGATTAGGTACTGCAGCCCATTTTGTTGCAGTATCTCTGTAGTATTCCCGATGCCCAGTTTCAAAAAGATAATCTGCCTGGGAAACTCTGCTTTCGACTGACGAGTAGCAATACATAATCTACCAGTTCGATTGTTGCTCCTGGGTATGGCGAATACCGGGAGAAAGGTACCTTTCGGGCTGTATCGTCCTGACAGTTTTGAACAAAATCATGAATGATGAGATTTACCTAGACGTCCTGGACATTTACGTGCAACCAACATTGTGGAAGTACTTTGGGGAAGGCCCATACCTCTGTCAGTAGGAAAACGCACCATGTCATACGTCTCGCGTAGCTACAGATTGGTTTGAGGACGTGCACGTCGAAAAGTTGGACAAACCAGCCTAGATTCCTGACCTGAACCCTATACAGAGAATTACTGGTATGAATTTGATCGTCGGATGCATGGAAAAGATCACCCAACAAAAAAAGCTGAACTGGTCACTCCTTTGAAGGCTGAATGATAGAACATATTGGCGGACACTTACAAAAAACCTGGTGGAGAGTATTCCACAAAGAATAAAGGTTATCATAAGGGTCAATAGTTTTTAGAACACAATACATATTAATTTTTTTGTAAATAAATAGTATCTGTAAACATGCAGGTATTCATATATTAATGGTAGTGCTGAAGAGGCTTGACGATGTCGAGGAATTCCTTTACTCCGTCAAGCCTCTTCAGCATCCAGAACCCGTCTGTCCCAATCTCGTTCCTAGGGGCGCAGCAAAGTCGTCTCGAGTACTAGAGGCCTAAGCTTGCGCGATTTTCCCGTTTCTGACGTCAGCAACCGGGTCATAACAAACCAAACCAGCTACGATTGAAACTGAGGAACAGTCTGTTTGCTCGGCGTGGGCATTGTACTGAGAGTGCAGCAGACTTAATGTGCGATATGAGTATTAGGAGAGAAGTTAGTAATTTTATTAATTTAGAGTGCGTATTTCTTATGAATTGATGAACTAGTCTATTTCATCGCAAACATATTAGGCCGCCTGGTGACGCAGTGGTCTTAGCGACGGCATCTGATCATTCGTCAGAGTTGGGTCCGGGTTCGAGTCCTGGTGAGGCATGGATGTTGTGTTTGCACTGGTTCCCTCCCTTCCCTGGACCCAGTGGCCCTAAATTAGGGACGGGTGACTCCTTATAACCCACTGAGTTGCTCACGGTGGTCGTCAAACCTTTAATCAAGAAAAAAAAAACATAATACTTTCCCATAAACTAAGTAGGTTTAAGCAATGTTACATGTATCATTAGGCTTAGTAACTTTTTTTGTTTTGTTTTTTTATCGGAGGTTCAACTACCACCGTGAGCAACTCAGTGGGCTATAAGCAGTCGCCCGTCCGTAATGTAGGGTCACTGGCTCCAGAGAAGGGATAGAGCCAGGATCGTAAGACAAACACAACATCCATGCCTCACCGGGATTCGAACTCGGACCCGTCTCGGCCGAATGATCAGAAGCCATCGCTTAGACCACAACGCCACCGGGGCGACCCAGTGCGGTTTCCTTATTTTGTATGCAATATTTAGATGTGTACTTTTCCGACGTTATGCTGAAATAAAAAAATATGTATCAGCCGCACATTGTGTTGCTGAAAGAATATGGAATTGCCATATAAACAACGGCAATTTTAATGTCAAGCCTGGAATGTTGCTTATTAACTTATCAGATAATATTTTTATATAAGTTTTGCCTTTTTTTCTCTCCTCAACTTATTTGGATGGAATAGAACATAATTTTTTTGGACGAGACGGTTTTTCAAATGTAACGTCATGCAGAAGTGCTCCAAATCGACTCAAATGATACCATAAGATCACCAAGATGTAAGAATATGGGACAAGTGAGCAAAACCGTCCAAACAAGGAATCCGAAGGATACAAAGGCACTTAATTGAAAAGGTAGCTTCGAGCACAACGGGACAGAAGACAGAAACATCCACGTGACAGGCGGCTGCCAAGAAAAATTGAGTCTTTAGTAGGGGATATGATCACCCCTGACTGCGTTGCAGGATTTACAACGTCTGTCCATGGTGAGGACGAGGTTGTCAAGGAGCTGTTGAGGCATCGCGGCCCATTCCTCTTGTAGCGCCAATCGCAGCTGCGGAATCGTTGCTGGCGGCTGGTGACGTGCTATCAAGAGTCTCCCAAGAAGGTCCCACACGTGTTCGATTGGATTTAGGTCCGGAGACCTTGCGGGCCAATCCATGCGTTGAATATCTTCACTCTCCAACAGCTCTGCAAGAGCCACTGTACGATGAGGTGTAGCGTTGTCGTCCATGAAGAGGAACTAGGACCCACAGCACTTCCAAACAGACGCACGTGAGACAGGAGAACCTTGGAACAATAGCGGACACCAGTGACTGAACCTCTTTGGAAGATGTGGAGGTCAGTACGGCTACCAAGCATGATACCGCCGCAAACGAGAACTCCGCCACCTCCAAACCGGTCCCTTTCGATGATGTTGGAGGTGTGATTGCGTGTTCCCTGCCCTTTTGAGATGTGTATACGTCCAGAATCGCTCGTCAGACTAAATCGGCTCTCATCCGTAAAGAGAACTCGACCCCATTGGTGATGCGTCCAGTTCTGTTATTCCTGGCAACACAGAAACCGCCGTCTCCGATGAGTAGGTGTCAATGGCACACACCGTATTGGTCGTCGTGCAAATACACCACCTTTGTGCAGCCTCCTGGCCGCGGTAAAACGCAATAACGGACGTCCAGTTGTCTGTTGCATGTGCCTTGCGATTTCTCCCGCTGTCTGCTGTCTGTCTCTTCTCGCCTGTTAGACAATATACCAGTCGACCGCCGCCGTGGTTGCTCGTGGAAAACCACTTCTAAACTCTCAGACAGCTGTTCCTGTGGTTTGAAATGCTCTCCAAGCTCGTGAAACGATGCTGTGAGCGATCCCGAACTCCTCGGCCACACTGGTCACACTTCGACCTTCCTTCAACTTCCCAATGACGCGACCTCGGGTAAAGTCATCCAGATGTCATCTACTGGATTGCCTGTTGGCCATATCACACGGTGGCAGGAACTCGACGTCGTTCAAATCGATGTACACCGTGCAACAGCTTTCACCGAATTGCTGAGCGTACACCGCCCGTGTGCTTTATACCCTTCCGATGCCCCCCCCCCTACGTCATGCTGCATATATGCTCATGCTATACCGTACCGGACCCTAGTCTATATCCTGAGTGGTCTTTCTGTCCGTTCTGCCTGCTCGTTCCGCTGTTATGCTACATTCTCCTCTTCGTCCTTACTTTTTGCACATCACTGTAATACGAGTGAATTTTTGCAAAGCCATAACCCATTGATCTAAAAAGAAGAAGTTAAGTCGCTTTTATATCTGAATATCTTTATATCTTAGTTTGTAGATATGAAATAATCACTGAATTCATCGCTGCTATGGCTCATGTAGTGTTTGTTTGCGTTTTGATTTTTACCAAATGTTTTGCTTTTACTGAAATTTACAACTTTTTTCCATCGATATTGTGAAGTTACGAAAAACTGCAATCCTAATATCGCCTCGCTGTAATTTCAGATGGAAGTCACTGCAGCGTTTGTTATGACCCTGCTGGTGACGTCACGAATTGAAGACTAAGGCCTTCTAGTACTCGAGATGGCTTTGGTCGAACTCCCTCCTGACTCGCCAATCCGATTTTCCTCCCGTTCTTGAGGGAGCGGTCGTCCCCTTAGGCAACCGGACCCATCGAGCAAGGTATTTCCTAGAATGCAGATGTCATATGAAACACTTCGCGATACAAAGTTTGCATTAAGAAAAAAAAAAGAAGAAATCATGTGGTTGCAATAAAGTTCCTAATCTACTTTTGATCCTAAAAGTCATATTTGAAAAACATATTTTCTAATTTAAGAATATATACGTTTTTTCTAACTTGAATAGTGCACAGTTCTGCCGTTAAGAGAATTCAGTGTGTACTCCTGCTTGCAAGAGTACCTAAAAATTCGTTTGAAAAAACCCTCTCTTGGTCGGATATCTTATACACTGAGTGGCCACTTTATTATGACCACCTGACAGTTTTAAGCAAATGAGCTATAGCTGCACGCTGTTGCCGCCAGAGGGTGAGGCTAGTATAAAAAGGGGAAAGCTTAGTGCTTGCGACAGTAGTAGAAGTGATTTTTGGGTGACGAGATGGGCAAAAAATGGGATTCGGCGGACTTTCAACATGAGATGATTGTAGGAGCTCGAAGCCATGGAGCGAAGTATCACCGAAACCGCCGCATTCATGAAATGTTCCAGAGCAGCTGTTGTTAAAGTGTTTAAAGACAGGACTGTCAGCCAAAAAACTGGGTCTCTACGTGCAACGTGTGGTCGTCATCAACTAGTGACTGCTCGAGCGGAACGGAGAGTGTCCAGACTGGTAACAGACAACAGAAGAGCAACAGTACAGCAAATTACAGACCATCTTAACCTAGGATCCCTTCAAATGATCTCTCCATGCACTGTTCGCCATACACTGCATCGGATGGGATATGGCAGCCGAAGGCCTGTTCGAACACCTTTGCTGTCTGCAGTTAACAAGAGAAAACGTCTCCAGTTCGCACAGGAGCACAAGGATTGGACAGTTGATAATTGGAAACAAATTATGTGGTCCGATGAATCACGTTTTCAGTTGCACCATGCCGATGGCCAAGTGAGGATTTGGCGGAAACAGCACGAAAGCATGGACCCCAAATGCATTGCTACAACCCTTCAAGCTGGTGGAGGCAACGTTATGGTTTGGGGAATGTTTTCCTGGCATTCTTTGGGCCCTTTATTTCGTGTTGATCAACGTCTGACTGGCACATCATATCTAAACATCGTTGCGGACCAAGTGCATCCTGTCATGTGAATGGTTTATCCCAATGGCGATGGCTACTTTAAACAAGATAATGCGTCCTGCCATGTGTTATTATTGTACATGATTGGTTTCAGGAACATGCCGGTGAGTTTACTTTGCTTAGGTGGCCCCCACAATCTCCAGATCTCAACCACATTGAGAATTTGTGGGATTAAGTTGAACGAGCTATCAGACAGCTGGATCCACAACAATGCAATCTCACACTCCTGAAAAGTGCTATTCATCAAGCATGGTCTCAGATTCCACAAACCACCTATCAACATCTCGTGGTGTCCATGCCACGAAGAATCGACGCAGTATTAAAGGCAAAAGGTGGCCCAACGAAGTACTGAGGGGGTCATAATAAAGTGGCCACTCAGTGTATAATAGTCTTTATAGTAAATTATAAAGAATATTTTTTCTCCCATTTTCATCAAATAATGCCCACATTTCTTGTTATGAGGTGAATAGGGTTACTTTACTTTTCCTCCGTGTCTCAACTTTTAAATGTTCCATTAAAAAAATTCTTTTGGTTTCGGATATCTTCCACTATGATGACAATTTTGTGTGCAATTTGTGATTCCTCTTGGTACAAATTTGTACCGCTGGTGTGCGTAAGTAGCTCTTTCTTCTCCCAAATATATTATAGCTATCCTAGAAATCCTGCTGAAAAAATTCCGTGTGTTTTCGTTCATTATGAAAAACACCGCGCACACTGTGGAAGAACTGCACATATATCGAAGAACACTAAAAAGGTGCAGAAATAGCGCGCAGTTTTTGCACTAGGAGACGGAAATGCATTTGCTTTTTTTTTCTGTTTGTCTCCTTTTAAAAAATCCGCTTTAAAAATTTCTCTTTGTGTTGGAAAGGATTCCAAAGACGTGTCCGTTACACTTGAGAATTCAGTGCCAGATTTCTTGTCATTTTTTATTTTTTTAATTTCTTTAATCTTGATATTATTTTTTCCTCACGGTTTTACCTAAACTTTTGAGACGGACGTACCATTTTCAGAACTACCACTGGTAGAAGTCTAAACGGGCTTAGCCTGACCTGACACGGAATGTCCCGGGCCTGCACAGAAAGGTTTAGTATTTTGCTTCTGGATAATAGAAAAATGTTTTGCCCCACAAAAGAAAATTGACTTTTTAAATAATCAGATGGCAAAGATCACTGAGTGGAACGAAAGACATGGAGGTACATCCGCCATCAGATGCGTTGATTTATTACAGTTGAAATCGACAAGCCGGACTGTAATATGGGAATCTGAAATGCGCTAGTTTATTTCTTTAAAAGTTGAAACCAAATTCCATTTTCACTTCGTTGGCTTTAGCGCCTGAAACAACCTAATTTTTTTTTTATTTATTTTCCAAGAAATGTCTACATAACCAGAGACATTGCTCCATGAAACCAGAAAACAGAGCACCATCAGTCGCAATTTATTGCAACAACGGAGATAAATGATTTGTTTACATATTTGAAGATTTTGGCTATACCTTGTCTGTACTTAACTGTGAAAGAGGAAATGCGTTTACGGTCGTAACAGAAATAGGTAATCAGGTATAAATCTCATCGGTGGGAGGAATTCCAACTGGAAATAGGACGTTTCTCAGCCGCACATTCCGTTTATTACACAGGTAGTTCAGCTCTGTAGTAAGCGGGAAGTAAACTAGAATGTCTAAGCTGGACTGGGCACCGGGCGGGCCCCTTTAAGTTCGAGCCATGTCCAAACTTTCGAAATTAAGACCTGTCCAGTAGGGTGGGCCGAAAATAACTTTTTTTTTTTAATTTGGATATCGCCTAGTGCGAAAAAGTTGCCATTAGGGTTAACAAGAACAAAATAATTATTTTTGAAATCGACCAATATCTTACATCTCCGCACAGCACCCTAAGTTTGCGTTTTTCCGACAGCATGGGCCGTAAGCAAAAACGGATGGAAATTGTTTGTAATTCAAATCGAGTAACCCCTAGTGCAGAAAAGTGTCCTTTAGTGTTCCCAATAACTGTCAAAAAAAAAGTTTTGAAGTTGATCAGTATGTTATGTCCCCGCACTGCTCGAGAAGTTCACCATTTTCTTCCCACATTTTGCTCGTAGGCCTAGGCTAGGTAGAGGTAACCTGGCATGTAGGGCATCGGAAAAATCAGTAGGAAATTGCACTGTTCTGAGTGCACTATGTGTGTGCATGTGTAGTTGCACTGTGTACCTCTTCCTGTGCTTCCAATGTCACATATGGAAACAACCCAGAACTCACCACGAGGAGGTGGCTACACTTCGAGTTCCCCCACCCTGCCTCCAGCTCAAAATTTTATTTCTACGTGATATATCTTGTTCGGTAATACGCTTTACTCGAAAAATGTGGCATTAATTGCCGTGATGTAATTGTTGCTCTTTTGTACGAATCACTAGCTTCAAATCCACACACTGAGGCAGCTGCTTCGGTCATCAATTTCAAGCACGTTCCCCAGTTTGCGTGTGGCAGGGAAACTTGCTTATTTCTTCGCCAGCTGCGGCAGAATTTCCGATTAGTCGACATATATCTTCGTCTGAGATGTGTTTTGTCAAGGGTGGTTCGGTAAGACGCGTTTTAGTCCAATTGATCATCTCATAATATTCATTAGTATCCAAATTTAATTGTGGCGCTTCGAATTCTCTGATGACATCATTCATTTTTTGTTGTCTAGCTTTCTTTATTCTTCTCTATCCAAAAGCTCTAACGTGGATGCGTTCGTCCGCAATCATACTTAGCAATATATTCTCTGGGTGACTAAAGAACGAGTTTCTCGTGATCACTGCATCAATGTCGTCGCCACTCAAAACCCATCGCAAACTTTGATCTGTGTTTCTAACTACATAATGAAGGTATATGTCCCGGTCTGGTTTTCCATAAAGAATAAGCCTTCGTGCACAGAACGGGCCAAACACTTGTGGAAACTGATCAACTTATCGCGCTTCATGGATTTGAAGTGCAAAGTAAACATTGATGCAGTGATCAATAGAAAAACGCGTTCTTCAGTCATCCAGAGAATATATGGCTAAATATGATTGCCGGCGAACACACCCACGTTAGAGCTCTTGGATGGAGAAGAATAAAGAAAGCTAGACAAAAACAAATGAATGACGTCATAAGAGTATTCGAAGTGGCGCAATTAAATTTGGATGCTAATGAATATTATGAGATGATCGAGTGGACCAAAACGCGTGTTACCGAACCACCCCTGACAAAACACGTCTCAGACGAAGATCTGAATCGACAAATCGCAACTTCTGCCGCAGCTGGCCAAGAAATAACCAAGTTCCCCTGCCACACGCAAGCTGTGATGGAACGTTGCGTGAAACTGGTGACCGAGGCAGCTGTCTCAGTGTGTGGATTTGAAGCTAGAGATTCGTACAAAAGAGCAACAATTGCATCACGGCAATTAATGCCACACTTTTCGAGTAAAGCGGATTACCGAGCAAGATATATGACGTAAAAATAAAATTCTGAGCTGGAGGGTGGGTGGAACTGGAAGTGTAGCCACCTCCTCGCGGTGAGTTCTGGGTTGTTTCCATATGTGACATTGGAAGCAAGCGAAGAGCTACATGCTACACATTGCGAAGCAAACTGAGTGTACCACACATTCACACGCATGATTCACTCAGAACAGTGCAATTTCCTATAGATTTTTCCGATGCTCTACATGCCGTGCGGAGACGTAAGATAATGTTTGATTTCAAATATATATATATATCATCGTCAACCATTATCAATCCACTGCTGGACGAAGGTCTCCCCAAGTTTCCTCCACAACGGTCTGTTTTGTGCCAGTCTCCTCCATGTCACTCCCGCATACTTTCGAATTTCATCCACCCATCTTCCATGTGGTCTTCTTCTGGGTCTTTTCCTGTCCCTAGGAATCCAATCAAAAATTTCGGCTGTCCATCGATGATCTGTCCTTCTGGCAGTATGTCCAGCCCATTGCCATTTCAGGGATTTAACTCTGAACATGATGTCTGCCACTCTTGTCATTTTTCGGATCCACGAGTTTCCTCTTCTTATTTCTACTGGTTACACCAAGCATACACCTCTCCATGCTGCTTTGAGTTGTCTACAGCCTTTGTATGTCTCTTTTAGTTAAGGTCCACGTCTCTGCACCATACGTAAGCACTGGAAGGATGCATTGATCAAACACTTTTCTTTTAAGACATAATGGCATATTGCTCTTGAAAATTATGCTGTTTCTTCCAAAAGCTCTCCAGGCAAGTTTTGTACGCAGATTAATTTCTTCATCAATGTGACCCTTACTTGATATCTGCTGTCCAAGATAAACGTATGTGTCTGTTATCTCCAGCTTTTCTCCATCAATCGATAAATCTTCATTTCGTGTAAAAGCATTGAACATCACTTTTGTCTTCTGAAAGTTCATTTTTAATCCCACTTCTTTACTCTTGTCAGCAAGTTCTTGGATCATACTCTGCAGCTCTGATGGGGTAGTTGCAAAAATGACTATGTCATCAGCAAAACGAAGGTGGGTTTGATAATCTCCATTAATGTTTATCCCTTCGTTTTCCCAGTTCAGTGATTGAAAGACGTTTTCCAATGTGGCGTTAAAGAGCTTCGGAGATATGGTGTCACCTTGTCTCACTCCCTTTCCAATTTTTATATGTGTTGTATTTTCAAACAGCCAAATCTTTGCACTCGCATTTTCATAGATGATATTAATAATATTAAAGTATGCATCTTCAATATCGCAGGATTTCAGAGCCATTGTAACTGCTGATGGTTTCACCGTATCAAAGGCTTTTTCATAATCGATAAAAGCCATGCACAATGGAAGTTCATATTCCCTCGCTCTTTCAATTAGTTCTCTCAGTACGTGGATATGATCTATTGTGCTGTAGCCACTCCTGAATCTAGCTTGTTCTCTCGGTTGAGCCATGTCCAGTGTTCCCTTCAAACGGTGTGAAAGAACTTTAATGAAGATTTTATAAACCACTGATAGGAGGCTGAGATCCTCAATGTCACCTTTTTTATGTAGCAGGATCATTATAGCGTTGCTCCAATCACCAGGAATCTTCCCTTCATTAAGGCATCGAGTGAAAATTTGGGCGAGTACTGCTTCGATTTCTCCACTTGCTTCTTGTACAAGGAGTGTTCAAATGAAAAGGTACGAAACGACACTGTGGGTATAAATGAAGACTTTATTCAAAGTGTACACCATAGGCCGTAGCACAACGATCCCATTGATTAACGAGCCGAAGGATTCCTTGTTCCTAGAATTCCTGTGGCCGTGACGAGACCCAGTCCTGCACAGCGTCCTTGAGTTCGTCGTCCGAGTGGAAGCGCTTCCCTTTCAGATGTTTTTTCAGGGGACCAAACACATGGAAATCGCAGGGCGACATGTCCGGGCTGTAAGGCGGATGGTCAAGCTGCTCCCACTGGAACTTGTCCAGTTCCGCGTGTGTGACCCTGGAGACGTGTGTACGCGCGTTATCATGGAGCAGAACCACACCCTCCGTGAGCAGCCCCGGTCTTTTGTTCTAGATGGACCTGCGTAGGCTTCGGAGTGTCTCACAGTACACATCGGAATTAATGGTTCGTATGTGCTGGAGGAATTCAACAAGTAGTGGACCTTGGACGGCGCTCTTTATCAGAGCCTCTGCTCTCTCCTGCGCATGCGGGCACCCGCGCATGCTTCGATCCAAGCCGGCGACTCCAATCGCATCCCTAGATGTGTCGCTACGTTCTCCCATAGCGGCATAGGCAAATATGTTAATGGTTACGTTCTTATGACGTTTCGTACCTTTTCATTTGAACACCCCTAGTATGATGTCTACAGTAATTCCATCTTCTCCTGGAGCTTTTCCCCGCTTCATGTTCTTGATTGCATGTGCAACTTCTGCTGGAAGGACTGGAAGAACTCTGGTACCTTTCATGATGTCTGTAGTACATGTATCATCCCTTTCATATAATTTGGAGTAGAAATCTTTCACTCTTGTCAAAATTTCGCCTCTATTTCTTGTTACAGAGCCATCTTCTTTTCTCAGTGCCATAATCTGTTTTCTTCCCTTACTGAGATGTCCCTTTGCTATCTTAAGGCTTTGGTTGTTTTCAATTGCTTTCCTTACTAGCTCACAGTTGAATTTCCTTACGTCTTCAGTGATACTTTTTCGTACTGTCTTGCATAGCTCTATGTATTCCACTTTGGAAGACACATCTTCTTTAGTTGTCCTCATCTCTCTTCTTTTTTGCATCAACATTTTGGTTTTTCCTGATAATTTGTTCACATGCAACTTGTTCTTAGACCCAGCTAATTTTGTTGCTGTTTCCATAAGAGCTTTGGTTACTTTTCTGTTAACTTCAGAAATATCCACTTCTTTCGATGTTAGGCCTTCTAAAGCAGAGAATCTGTTCTTCAGTTCCAACTTGAAGGTTTTATGGTGTTTTTTAAGGTTGGTTATGTCAATACATTTTGTTTGTCTTATGAGCTTGCCACGTTCGAGTTTAGTGTTGAGGTGCATCTTACATCTCACCAATCTAAGGTCACTACCTGTGTTGAACTTGTTTAGTACACTGCAGTCTTCTATGATGAATTTTTTGTTACACATAATAAAATCAATTTCACTTGTCGTTCCATTTGGATGTCTCCATGTCCATTTCCTGTGCGGCTTTTTCTTGAAAAAGGAGTTCAAGATGAAAAACCCTTCTGCCTCTGCAAACTCGACGAAAGTATTTCCACGCTGGTTTCTGTTGCCGTGACCGAATTTACTTACTGAAATTTCATTCTGTTGCCGTTGCCCTATTTTTGCATTGAAATCTCCCATAATTATCTTCAAGTGCTGCTTACCTTTATTATTTAGATGACGAATTTCCTCATAAAATTCTTCAATTTCTTCTTCAGGATGACTTGTGGTGGGTGCATAAGTTTGAATAATCTGAGCCTGGTATCTTCTCGAGAATTGGATAACGAGTCGTGCAGCTCTGTCAGAGAAACTTTCAACTTCTACAACTTTATCTTTCAGTTTCTTGTTTATTATAAATCCAACACCACTAGTTCTGCCAGTATCTGTCCCACGATAGTAGAAGAGATGTCCACTTTTCACTTCAATGAGATCTTCTCCTTTTCTCCTTACCTCACTTAGCCCCACGATGTCCCACTTGATCCTTTGTAGTTCCTCTTCCAATTCAAGAAGCCTTGAATCAGAAGATAGGGAGCGTCCATTATACGTAGCCAAGGTCAGCATCAGATGCCAGCCTAGTCCGGTTCTCCGTGGATTCTTAGCACCCTCTGCCTTCATGTCGCACTGGCCGCTGCCTTGGCTAGGTACATTCCAACTGCAGGAGACTGAGGGCCCAGATTTCAGTTGTGGAGTCATTTTGGAGTGGTTTGGCCATAACTCACCACGCTGGCCGAGCGGGTTGGTGAGTGTGGGAAAGCATTTCCTCTAATCCCGATGGTATAGTTATACCGCTATTGGCGGTCGTCAGAGCCCCTTTAGTGGGAACAGGATGCACCACGAGAAGGCGGGGTTGACATTTGTCAAGGTGAGGCTGTGGTGTTACCCATCACCTATATATATATATATTGTAGTTCTTGTTGACCCAAATGGCAACTTTTCCGTTTCCGCTCTAGGCGATATGCAAATGAAAAAAAAATGTCGGCCCACCCTACTGTCCAGACCTCTAACAAGTGGAGATACGCAAAAGCAGTGGTTCTTAGTCAGTGGCCAGTGTAGATGCTACAGACTTGTAGTACTGAATTCAAACATACTTTTTAAACAAATATTAATTTATGGGCTGCTAAAAAGGAAACCAGGAGCGGGAACACTCGGAACTTCCTGCCGGCTTCTTTAGAAGAATATTATAGGCATTACTCTCCCGAAATCCCAAGAAAACACAAATATTTCCTTATATCTCCTTAAAAAAATGGAAAGATGAACCTCAAAACTCTTATTTTCTACCATTCGCGCTCGCTCCTAAAATGTTTTTAGCTCCAGCCCTCCTGGAGCTGGATATTTAATGTTGCTAATCACACACTTTGAATATGCTCACTGCCGCCTGGTGCCGGTGGCGCAGTGGTTTAAGGAAGGGAAACGGATCCGAGTGGCTCACGGCTCCAGTCCACGATGCGGTATGGGTGGTGTATTTGTCTTACAGAGCTGTCCTTTCCCTTTAACCCGGACTAGTCGCTTTACGTTAGGAACGGGTGATTGCTTATAACCTTTAGAGTTACTCACGGTGGTAACTCTTCCTACCCCCGAAAGAAAATACACTCACTTATTCGTGTAACATTTTCAACAAACTCAAGGAGATGCACGTTTTTATGACCATTCGTCCGAGAAGGGTCAGGGTTTGAATTTAGAATCCCGGTGAGGCATGGATGTTGTGTTTGTCTTACAGCACTGGCTCTCTTCCTTCCATGGAAGCAGTGGCCCTAAATTAGGGACGGACGACTGCTTATAGCCCATTGAGTTGCTCATGGTGGTCGTTAAACCTCCAGTTAAAAAAAATCGCTCCTTTAGAAACTTGGAATGTACTTTTTACCAGGCACATGTAGGTTATCAGTTTGTTTGCTCGAGGTAGAAATCCGAGGAACAAACTTTGGGGCTGGGGGGGGGGGGTGTTTAACGACCACCATGGGCAGTCTCCCGTCCCTAATTTACAGTCAGTGGTTCCAGGGAAGGGAGATAGCCAGTGCCACACAAAACATCCATGCCGCCACGGTGGAGTAGTGGTCTAAGCGATGGCCTCTGATCATTCGTCCGAAAGGGGTCCAGGTTCGAATCCCGGTGAGGCATTTTTTTTTTTTTTGATTGGAGGTTTAACGACCACCGTGAGCAACTCAATGGGCTATAAGCAGTCGCCCGTCCCTAATTTAGGGTCACTGGTTCCAGGGAAGGGAGAGAGCCAGTGCCGTAAGACAAACACAACATCCATGCCTGACGGGATTCGAACCCGGACCCCTTACGGACGAATGATCAGAGGCCAGCGCCTTAGACCACTGCGCCACCGGGGCGGCCCGGTGAGGCATGGATGTTGTGTTGTGTTTGTCTTAGGGCACTGGCTCTCTCCCTTCCCTGGAACCATTGACCCTAAATTAGGGACGGGTGACTGCTTATAGTCCATTGAGTTGCTCACGGTGGTCGTTAAACCTGCAATCCAAAAAAAAAAAAAAAAATGCCTCACCAGAATTCGAACCCGAACCAATCTTTAACGAATGTCAGAAGCAGCGCTTAAATCACTTCGCCACCGGGTTGGCGAGTAAAACTATTTCTATTCTGAACAAAATGTGAATAAAGAATGTTACTTAAGTCGCCTGTGGTTGAGGCCAGAAAGAAGTATTTCCCCATCCATAGAACATCATGTACTATCAACATTACGATCAAAGATGAGCAAAAGATAACCAAAACTGGCCGAGAAAGTACTTGAGGGTATACTAGCATCCCGAGCGCAGACCAGGTCTGTTCGTGTTTCGCTTTAGCTAGCAAGAATGTCATGAAAATTGTTATTACAGTAACGGAAGAACATGATACTTTGTGATCCGCACAGCGTGAAATCTGAATAATTTTGGGTTTACCATCGTGAATGAGAAGTTTGTCACCTACTTGCTGCAGCTGTAATTTTCAGACACTCGATTGATTCATGACCTGAAGTTTTAATGCGACGGGGTCCGGAAGAATGTGTGCGTCAGATTTGTGCCTAATTTAGTGTCTTTCTTTTCTGTTTTTAGCACGTCTTTTGTAAAAAAAAGATCGTGCTTATGTTACCGGTTTGCCCGTCCGTCCGTACCCACGATATCTCTGCAACTATTACTCCGATTTGAAAAATTCTTTTTGCATTGGGAAGCTTGAAATACGCGAATGATGATCCTTTATTTTGTTTGTTTTTTACGATGTACAATTTCCCCGCTGGAGGGCTTAAATGCAGATGATGTCGAATTCAAAAATACGTTTTATTCCACATATTTCCTTCTAAACATCCCATTGAAAAAATTATTTTACCTTTCGATTCCATTTATGTCGAAGAGTATTTTAGATATAGTTACTTTTTCAAATTACGCATAGATTTTCCGCTAGGAGGCGTAAAAGCAAATTACATTTCCCTGACAACTCTTCTTCTAAACCTCCATTTAAAATTTTTTTTTCTTCAGCCGCTACACCTCCTGATGGAAAATCTTTTGCATATAATTTCAAATCTTTGGTAAAGAATACTTTGGCCATCAGGGGGCGTAAGTGTTAATTTTTGCTTCTGATGTATTTGCCATAAAATATGAGCTTCTAAAACATCGATTGAAAAAATTCTTTCGTGGACTGATACCACTTACATCGATAAACCTTTTCGAAATATTTTCTTCTTAAAATATTCCACAGTTTCTCCGCCAGGGGGCGTAGATGTTCATCTTATTTTTGTCAATATCTCTACTTCTAGGAGTCCGATTTGAAAAATCCATTCTTTGTTCGACAGTGTTTTCAGTGTGGCATGTTTTGCATATAGTTTCAAAATGTTAAAGTAATTCGTAGACTTTCCGCTAGGGGGCGTAAAGGTAAATTGCTTTCCCCCTATATCTCAGCTTCTAAATCTCCTATTTGAAAAATTCTTTCTGCACCGGATACAGCTCCTGATGGGACATCCTGTGCACATAATTTCTAATTTTTGTAAAAAATGGTTTGGCCTCCAGGTGGCGTAAATCTTAATTTCTGCTTCTGATGTATTTGCAACAAAATATGAGCTTCTAAAATCTCGATTGCAAAAAAAGTCGTTTGTTGAGCGATACTACTCATGTCGACAAACCTTTTAGGAACATTTTCTCCTTAACATAATGCATGGTTTCTACGCCAGGGGCGTAGATGTATATCTTATTTTTGTCAATATCTCTACTTCTAGGAGCCCGATTTGAAAAATTCCTTCTTTGTGGGATAGTGTCACCGATGCGAAATGTTTTTCCTATAAATTCAAAATTTTCAAGTAAATAATAGACTTTCCGCTAGGGGCATAAGTATTAATTTCTGCTTCT
This sequence comes from Macrothele yani, assembly GCA_039090855.1. NCBI lineage: Eukaryota > Metazoa > Arthropoda > Arachnida > Araneae > Macrothelidae > Macrothele > Macrothele yani. Next base: position 41,144,368 of record CM077024.1, on the reverse strand, counting down.
GATGCATTCGTAGCAAAATCTGGGCTCCTGAAAACTCGACTAATTTTTTTTTTTTTTTTTTTTTTGTTGGACCGATACCACTGATATGGAAAAACCTTTTGAGAATACTTTCTTCCTAAAATAATGCATGATTTTCCCACCAGGGGACGTAAAGTCACATCTTATTTTTGTCGATATATCTGTTTCTAAATGTCCGATTTGAAAAAAAATTCGGTGTTGGAGAGCATTTCCGGTGCGAAATGTTTCTCGTGTAAATTCATGTTTTTCTTAACGCACAATTCGGCAAACAATTCGGCTCACGATTCCGTTTGCAGCAATATCTGAGGGATTAAAAACCCGATTGAAAAACTTATTTCTTCCGTCAGATTATTGTTTTCCATACCGGTTCCATTGATTTTGAATAGCTTTGATAAATTTAATTTGCGTCAGAACGAATTCAAAAGACGTGCTTATTACACCCGAAAATTCGGTGTCATCTTTCTTGTTTTTTTTTAATACTGTAAATCTTTCCTGACAGTAGTAAATTAAATCTCAAGTAAAAAATTTTGTTGTAACGAAAATGGGTAACGGAAGTAGTCCGTGACCCACCTAAGTTGATTTTCTGAAATATCTCCAAAACAGCGAAATGTGTCTTCATCTCTAACCTCCCTTCCCACTCCCCAAAGGGAGGTCACTTGGTATTGACGAGAACTTTAAAATGATGTATAAGCACGATGGGGTGTAACCTGTCCTGTAGATATCACTAGACCGAAAGTTGATCACTTGATCATATGTAGAAGATTTTAGGAAGGGAGTGTCTGACCCCAGATCTTAAACAACCCTTAGAAATAGGAAGCTAGGAGATTTGGGCTAGAGTGGCCGATAAGAAAGTGACACGGAAGCGAAGTAGAATGGGGGAGGAAGCCGCCCTTATTTATTACCGGAGGGCCAGTATCCGGGGTCCGACGGCTTAATGTGCCCATCCGACTCACGGCGGATATTCAGTGGATCGAGCGTTCGTACCTGCCTGGGATCGGACCTGAGGTCCTTTCCGTGGCAGTCACGAACGTTGCTAACTAGGCTACCCGCGGCCCTAGACCGAAAGTTACAGATCCCTCCCTCACTAATGCACTTACGATTCAGTTTTCCTTTCTGTCTGGAGGTCAGATTTTAGCTTGCGCATGCGCACTTCCATAGCTTCATCGCATTTCATCGGGGTCAGCGCAGTTACTAACGCGCGTTCGTCTAAATCTGAATAATATAAAATAATAAAATAAATACTGTATTTGAAAATCTGAACTGTCGAAATACTTGCTATTGTCACCGCCATAGTTTGTATGTGTGACTGGAGGTTTTTTTTTTTTTTTTTGATTGAAGGTTTAACGACCACCGTGAGCAACTCAATGGGCTATAAGCAGTCGCCCGTCCCTAATTTAGGGTCACTGGTTCCAGGGAAGGGAGAGAGCCAGTGCCGTAAGACAAACACAACATCCATGCCTCACGGGATTCGAACCCGGACCCCGTTCGGACGAATGATCAGAGGTCATCGCTTAGACCACTGCGCCACCGGGGCGGCGACTGGAGGTTTTACGACCACCGTGAGCAACTCAGTGGGCTATTAGCATTCGCCCGTCCCTAATTTAGGACCACTGGTTCCAGGGAAGGAAGAGAGCCAGCGCCGTAAGACAAGCACAAAATCCATGCCTCACATCGGGATTCGAACCCGGACCCATCTCGAACGAATGACTAGAAGCCATCGCTTAGACCACTGCGCCCCCGGGGCGGCCGGCCATAGTTTAGTAAATATCTGTTTTTATGCACTGAGAAAAAAGTTTTGTTAATTCAAAAAAAATTTTGTTGGATCAACAAAACATTTTGTCAATTTACAGTCAACAAAATTTTGTTGGATCAACAAAACATTTTGTCAATTTACAGTCAACAAAAATTTTCGTTGAATTTGCAAAATCATTTTGTTGAATTTGCAAAATTATTTTGTTGAAAATTATTGTTGATTTAAAAAAAATGTTATTGCGATGAAACGTTTTGTTCATTTAAGAAAATGATTAGGTCGATTTTTGAAAATTTGTTTGATCCAACAAAACATATTGTTATCATGACAAAATGTTTTGTTGCTGCAACAAAACATTGTGTCATGATAACAATATGTTTTGTTGGATCAAACAAATTCCCAAAAATCGACAAATCATTTTGTTAAATGAACAAAACGTTTTGTCATGATAACAATAATTATTTTTTTTAAATCCACAATAATTTTGCAAATTCAACAATTTTTTTTTGTTGACTGTATATCGACAAAAAATTTTCTTGAATTAACAAAACGTTTTCCTCAGTGTGACTCACAATCTTCTTTCTTGTATTTATGAAAATTACATTATTCATTCATCCTCCAACGGCCGCCTCGTGGCTAGTGGTCTAAGCTCTGGCTCCTGACCATTCGTTCGAGATGGGACTGGGTTCGAATCCCAGTGAGGCATGGCTATTGTGTTTGTTTTATGGCCCTGACTCTCTCCCTTCCCTGGAACCAGCGGAACTGGGGTTTTTTTTTTTTTTTTTTGGATTGAAGATTTAACGACCACCGTGAGCAACTCAATGGGCTATAAGCAGTCGCTCGTCCCTAATTTAGGGCCACTGGCTCCATGCAAGGGAAAGAGCCAGCTCCGTAAGACAAACACAACATCCATGCCTCACAGGGAATTGAGCCCGGACCCATCTTGGACGAATGATCAGAAGCCATCGCTTAGACCACTGTGCCACCGGGGCGGCGATTGGGGGTTTAACGACCGCCGTGAGCAACTCAATGGACTATAAGAAGCACAATATCAATGCCTCACTGGGATTCGAACCCAGCCTCTTCGCGCACGAACGGTCATAAGCCAGCGCTTAGACCACTGCGCCCTAAATTAAGAATGTGTTTAAAGCCCACTGAGTTGCTCACGGTGGTCTTTAAACCCCCAATCAAAAATAAAAAAAAAGTCCACCTACCTAAGTACCGCTCTGTGTCAGGAATTAATAAACCTTACCAGCCCCGGTGGCGCAGTGGTCTAAGCGACGGCTTCTGATCATTCGTCCGAGATCGGTCCGGGTTCGAATCCCAGTGGTGCATGGATGCTATGTTTGTCTGCGGCACTGACTCTCTCCCTTCCCTAGAACCAGTGGTCCTAAATTAGGGAAGGGCGACTGCTTATAGCCCATTAAGTTGCTCACGGTGGTGGTAAACGCCCAATTAAAAAAAAACGTATTGTTTGTTGTTATGATTTCATTCCATTTAGTATGTATACAGCGGACTGTGTCTCGGTGTGGTCGTAAGGGAGGCGAAAAAACGCAAAATATTATACGTAAGTAAATGAAAACTCTCGAAACTCCTGTTTTATTTCATACCCACAAAAAATATTGGCATGCGAAAAGTGCATAGCATAAGTTATCTACAAGCAGCACCAGGGTACTCTCTCAAATTTTTCTTTTAGGCTGTATATAGTCATATTGGTGGACTGATAACAAAGAACAATGTGCCGCCAGAGGCGTAACTAGATATTTCTGCTCCCGGAGCAAACCACAGAATATTTAGCCTCCATTTTTTTCCATTCCTTTTTTTTTTATTATTATAAGGGAAGAAGGAGGTTAACGACCGTTATGAGCAACTCTTAGGGCTATAAGCAGGGACGTCGCCAAGTGAGTGCGAGTAGCCCACCCTGAAATTTGTCTTGCCCACCCAGTTCAAAATGTGACATTTTTCAGTATATTTTCCTTTAAAATATAATCTGCATTTTGTCAAGTCTTGTGTTTTACTTATGCAGCTCTACCTATTTCGCAGGGCTATGAAAATTCAATTGTTATCCACTATTTTAAATATAGGCCTCTTTTTCATGTTATTTTGAACAGGGGAGAATGAGGAGAGTGGGCAGGAATTCACTAAGGGAGATTATTACTAATTGCTCTACTGTTTGTTTTAGTTTCTAAATATGGGTTTCCAACACGGAAAGTGGAGTCTAAAGCTACACTAGCGCTCTTAAGACTCCCCAGGGCAGTGAAAAGGCAGAAAGTGGCTGACGACTGCTTTGTAAGAGAGGAGTGCAAAGTAAAGTCGCTGGCTGGAAGCGAGCAAGTTAAGAAGGGGATAGTGAGGGGGGGGTTGTTGTGTCTGCCTTGCACGACGTTAAAATTTAATATAAATAAACAAAAACGACATTTCCTTTTAAATAAATTGTTCAAGTACAGTACTAATTTCGTAAGCAAAAATGCCAAACTTTGAAAATCAGTTTAAGACAACGCATTCAGAGCAAACAAAAAGTTGAAGGCGACATTTTACCAAAACTTGTATCTTACACTAGTGGCGTAACTAGTCAGATCCGTGTATGTATGTGTATTCAGGTGGAATGGGTGAAGATTGCACGAATTCCTTTGTAGCAGGTGGTGAAAAGCATAGAGCTGGCTTATGACCATTCATCCGAGAAGAGTCAGGGTTCGAACCACAGTGAGGAATGGGTGTGTGTTTGTCTTACGGCACTGGCTCTCTCTCTCTCTCTCTCTCTTCCCTGGAGTCAGTGGCCTTAAATTAGGGACGGGCGACTGCTTATAGTCCATTGAGCTGCTTACAGCGGTCGTTAAACCTTCAATTAAAAAAAATATATATATATATTAAAAATTCTTTCTTTCAGTGTTTCGTAATAAATAATTGCTATCAAGGTTCCCCTACTAGAATTAATACTCACTCACCCGTTACCCACTCTGCTTTCGAAGTCTAGCGACGTCCCTGCCTATAAGCTGTCACCAGTTCTTAATTTAGAGCCCGGGGTTCTAGGGAAAGGAAAGAGTGTCCTTAGACAAACACACCACCACCCATGCCTTATGCGGGACTTGAACCAGGGTCCACTCAGACAAACGGTCAGAAATCTACCTATCTTTCTTTCTTATATACAGAGAGAGAGAGAGAGAGAGAGAGAGAGACTGCTCGACGAAACAAAATTTACAACGTACCAGTATGGTATCCCTATGCGAGAAGCACAACCAGACTGTGCCGTCCCTGTGACGCAGTGGTCTGAGCGCTGGCTTCTGACCATTCGTCCGAGTTGGGCTGGGTTCGAATACCGGGTGAGACATGGACAGTGTGTAAAGTGTCTATAGCACCCTTCCGTCACTTGAGCCAGTGGCCCGAAATTAGGGACGGTCGTTTTCTTACGCCCATTTGAGTTCTCACGGTGGTCATTAAACTCCCAAACAAAAGAAAATGTTATACAATCAAACTATGACTCTTTGTGCAGCTTTTCCGAACTGCTTCAGAGTTCGAAACATCCGTATCACATCAAATGACCGAATGCGGCAGGGAGTCGTGGCAAAAGCCCCAAGAGAATCTTTAACAATATGAACATTTTTATCTTGCACCGCGCCTTCATTTCTAAATGCGAGCAACTAACACCACTTTGTACGTTTTGAAAAAGAAAGATAATTTTAAGCTATGAAGGCTACCAAACTGGAGAAACATGTGTGTTATGAACCAGCTCTGTGGATGGACAAATGACAAAGTAGGAGCGAAAAATCTGTATCATAAACTGGCGCAAAAGTTTCAGCTGCAGCCCCGGTGGCGCAGTGGTCTAAAGCGCTGGCTTATGATCATTCGTCCTAGTTGGTTCCGGGTTCGAATTCCGTGAAGCATTTATGTTTGTGTTTGTCTTTCGGCACTGGTTCTTAATATGTTACTTGTCCAACACTGGTTATCTGTGTACATTGGTCATTTAGCATACTATAAAATCTATGTTTGATGTATACCTGTTCACGATGTGTTACATGATCAACACTGTCTATATCTATGTCGCCGCCCTGGTGGCGCAGTGGTCTATGCCATGGCCTCTGATCATTCTTCCAAAAGGGGTCCGGGTTCGAATACCGTGAGATATGGATGTTTTTTTTTTTTTTTGTCTTACGGCACTGGCTCTCTCCCTTCCCTGGAACCAGTGACCCTAAATTAGGGACAGCCGTCTGCTTATAGCCCACTGAGTTGCTCACGGTGGTCATTAAACTTCCAATTAAAAAATATATATATATAGGTAAATTCGGTAACGGCAACAGAAACCAACGTGGAAATACTCTCGTAGAGTTTGCAGAGGCAGAAGTGTTTTTCATCTTGAAGTCCTTTTTCAAGAAAAAGCCACACAGGAAATGGACATGAAGACATCCAAATCGGACGACAAGTGAAATTGATTTTATTATGTGTAACAAAACATTCGTCATAGAAGACTGCAATGTGCTAAACAAGTTCAACACAGGTAGTGACCTTAGATTGGTGAAATGTAAGATGCACCTCAACACTAAACTCGAACGTGGCAAGCTCATAAGACAAACAAAATACAATGACATAACAAACCTTAAAAAACACCATAATACCTTCAAGTTGGAACTGAAGAACAGATTCTCTGCTTTAGAAGGCCTACATCGGAAGAAGTGGATATTTCTGAAGTTAACAGAAAAGTAACCAAAGCTCTTATGGAAACAGCAACAAAATTAGCTGGGTCTAAGAACAAGTTGCATGTAAACAAATTATCAGGAAAAACCAAAATGTTGATGCAAAAAAGAAGAGAGATGAGGACAACTAAAGAAGATGTGTCTTCCAAAGTGGAATACATAGAGCTCTGCAAGACAGTACGAAAAAGTATCACTGAAGACATAAGGAAATTCAACTGTGAACTAGTAAAGAAAGCAATTGAAAACAACCAAAGCCTAAAGATAGCAAAGGGTCATATCAGTAAGGGAACAAAACAGATTATGGCACTGAGAAAATAAGATGGTTCTGTAACAAGAAATAGAGGCGAAATTTTGACGAGAGTGGAAGGTTTCTACTCCAAATTATATGAAAGGGATGATACATGTGCTCCAGACATCATGAAAGGTACCAGTACTAGAGTTCTTCCAGTCGTCCCAGCAGAAGTTGCACACGCAATCAAGAACATGAAGCGGGGAAAAGCTCCAGGAGAAGATGGAATTACTGTAGACATCATACAAGAAGCAAGTGGAGAAATCGAAACAGTACTCGCCCAAATTTTCACTCGATGCCTTAATGAAGGGAAGATTCCTGAGGATTGGAACAACGCTACAATGATCCTGCTACATAAAAAAGGTGACATTGTGGATCTCAGGAACTACAGACCTATCAGCCTCCTATCAGTCAGTGGTTTATAAAATCTTCACTAAAGTTCTTTCACACCGCTTGAAGGTGACACTGGACATGGCTCAACCGAGAGAACAAGCTGGATTCAGGAGTGGCTACAGCACAATAGATCATATCCACGTACTGAGAGAACTAATTGAAAGAGCGAGGGAATATGAACTTCCATTGTGCATGGCTTTTATCGATTATGAAAAAGCCTTTGATTCGGTAAAACCATCAGAAGTTACAATGGCTCTGAAATCCTGCGGTATTGAAGATGCGTACATTAATATTATTAATAACATCTATGAAAATGCAAGTGCAAAGATTCGGCTGTTTGAAAATACAACATACATAAAAATTGGAAAATGAGTGAGACAAGGTGACACCATATCTGACGCCCCGATGGCGCAGTGGTCTAAGGCGTTGGCCTCTGATCGTTTGTCCGTAAAGGGTCCGGGTTCGAATCCTGGTCAGGCATGGATGTTGTGTTTGTCTTACGGCACTGGCTCTCTCCATTCACTGGAACCAGTGACCCTAAATTAGGACGGGCGACTGGTTATAATAGCCCATTGAGTTGCTCACGGTGGTCGTTAAACCTCCAATCAAAAAAAAAAAAAAAAAAGACACCATATCTCCGAAGCTCTTTAATGTCACATTGGATAATGGCTTTCAATCACTGAACTGGGAAAACAAAAAAGATTAGGATAAAGATTAATGGAGATTATCTAACCTACCTTCGTTTTGCTGATGACGTAGTCATTTTTGGAAATACCCCATCAGAGCTGCAGAGTAGGATCAAGGAACTTGCTGACAAGAGTAAAGAAAGAAGTGGGATTAAAAATGAACTTTCAGAAGACAAAAGTGATGTTCAATGCTTTTACAAGAAATGAAGATTTATCGAATGATGGAGAAAAGCTGGGGATAACAGACACGTACGTTTATCTTGGACAGCAGATATCAAGTGAGGGTCACATTGATGAAGAAAATAATCGTCGTATAAAACTTGCCTGGAGAGCTTTTGGAAGAAACAGCATAATTTTCAAGAGTAATATGCCAGTATGTCTTAAAAGTAAAGTGTTTGATCAATGCATCCTTCCAGTGGTTACGTATGGTGCAGAGACGTGGGCCTTAAGTAAAAGAGACATACAAAAGCTGCAGACAACTCAAAGCAGCATGGAGAGGTGCATGCTTGGTGTAACCAGGAGAGATAAGAAGAAGAACTCGTCGATCCCAAAAATGACAAGAGTGGAAGACATTATGATCAGAGTTAAATCCCTGAAATGGCAATGGGCTGGACATACTGCCAGAAGGACAGACCATCGATGGACAGCCGAAATTCTAGATTGGATTTCAAGGGACAGGAAAAGACCCAGAAGAAGACCACATGGAATACGGGTGGATGAAATTCGAAAGTATGCGGGAGTGACATGGAGGAAACTGGCACAAGACATACCGTTGTGGAGGAAACTTGGAGAGACCTTTGTCCAGCAGTGGATTGATAAATGTTGACAGTGATGATGATGATGATGATATAAATATATATCTGTGTAAATTGATCATTTGGCATGCTGTCAACCATGTAAGATTTGTACTTGTTGCTGTGTAATTTCTGTGTCATGTTCATGTCTGACAATGTCTTTGTACTACTAGGTCCAATAAGTCATTTAAAAAAAAAAAAAAAAAAGCCCTCCAACTAAAAAAAAAAAAAAAGAAAAGAAGTTTCAGTTCCAAATTTAATCCGACAGTAAGCTGTGAGTTTTGCTCTCTCTATTGAGCTGCACCCAGGGCAATCACCCTGTCTGCCCCGCCCTAGTTACGCCTCAGCACTGCACCCAAATTTTCGTTCTGGAACACCCGTGTTGTGAAGTTACATATGAAGAAGAAAGTGTCTAGTGTCCTGTAGATAGGAATTTATCAAGCAAGGATTACCTATGCCGAAGAAGTGTGCCAAACAAGAACTTGAAGCAGTGACTTGCTCGGAAGCCTGAAATCAGGGTGGAGGAGGTTCTGTCTTCCATGAAAGGAAGACTGCGCTGCGAAGAACGTGGTGCCAGTTGCTATGTCTGATCACATGCAGGGCAGCGCAAGGTACTTAATACCTTGGGGCAGCCAGCGTGCGTAGGAGAGTGCGGAACAAGTTTCTGTGTCTACCCATCACGAAGGTCATTGAGTGTACCTGAAAGTTTGGAACTTATTCGTAGTAGTTCCTGGTTTTGTAGACTATGCACACAGTGTTGTTGGCTTGGTAAACGATTCCCTTTTGGTGGAAGCTCATATTTTCGTTTCTTAGAATAATATTGTGCGTGGTTGGCGAAGTTCATTACCTCGACAGATATATAGGTCGCTATGTTTTGTGGACGCTTGAAACATGCGGACTTGCTTGACGTCCTGGATTTCACAAATGAGTGGGCAAAACTATTCGAACTCTGACTGCTGTTGAAATCTGATTGCTGTAAGTATTGCATGAGTAGACTTCTTTTTGTAATAACGTAAATTTGCAACCTCATGGTGTCAACTGAAATGCCAATTGATTGGAGACTGGCATCCCCATGGTACGAGTTGAATTTGTAATTAATTTATTTGTACCTGCCTTGTACATACTCTAACTGAATTTTGACATACCACTGTTTAGTCAGATATATCACATGTGCGATGATTTCTAAACAACCAAACAAAGCGAAATTAAGCAGCCTCTTACAATTTCATCAATTTTAAGCCATAAAGAGTGGGATAAACTGAAGCTAGAAATTTTCTACATGCGACGTTAACTCTTCGTGTATAATTAAGATTCTACAAATTCATGAACAGCGCCTAAGCCTAATCCTAATATTTCTATTGAAAATATGCCAAATTAATTTAACTGTTTTTGAGCTTGAACTGTGCTTTGGGTCAGATGGCAGATTTTGAGGTGAGCCGTAGATCCAAAAAGACTGAGACCACCAATTTTTTTTTTTTTTTTTTTTTTTTTTTTTTTTTTTTTTGCTGTGTGGTTGAACAACCTTTGAGTATTTCAGGCTTATAAGACATTGACCGTCCCTATAATAGGGCAACTCGTTCCAGAAAGGACGGGACAGAAATAGCTTCACATGGCAACAAACTCAAAGAAATTACAGCTCATGCCTCATCCGATACTTGACATCAGGCGCATTTGGAGAGCTAGCCAGAAGCCCACGGCTCTGACCACTCAGTCACTGAGGCGGAAGGGAAATATTTATATTTATTTCTTAGTTTGTGCGCAGAGATGGAAAAGTGTCGACAACTTCTAGCGGGTCAAACGAGTCAGGTCAAGGTGTTCCCGATCCGATTTCGACCCGGTTTTGTTTGTTTCATTTTTGAAAAGAAAAATGCGCGCTATGGAATTAGTTTGGTGCTCGATATTGGTGCCCACGGAGTGAAAAATGATTTGTCATGCAAAAAAATTCTCTTTATTAAAGCAACTAAGATTTCCATCGACCGACGATACGGCACCGACGTTAGATGCACCAACACCATATCGTAAAATGATACCTTCTTTGAGTTTGTTTTCAGTGCGATTGTCCGGGGCAAGGCACAGGCAAACTCCTGTTTCACTGCTGATTTACTCACAGCTCACGTGTCATATAGTAAGACTGAGAGCTACTTTTCACATCGGATCTTTTGCATTGAGCCAGTGTCGTAGCCAGAAGGGGTCGGGGTTTGAACCCCTCCCCCTTGAGGGGAGATTGAGCACAAATTTAAAGCTATATATATATATATATACACGCACACTATCTACCAACAAATTATTGTACACCCCTGTAATCGACGATATCTGCGGTCCTGATACACGTCACGGCCGCCGCCGTTAAATATCGTGTGGGAAACAACGACGCAACCAGTCGTATGCAAGATGCCATGCAGTTCGGAGCTCTCTGATTTCGAGAAAGGTGTAATCGTCGGGTATCACAGAAATGGCCGATCCATACGTGTCATATCCAGCTAGTTGAAGTACCCAAAATCGACAGTGGCCTATATGTGATTGGCAAGTGGAAGATGAGAGGTGACTGTCGGAATGTGCCCCGACCCGGCAGACTCACAAAACTGGGAGTTAGACACCGACGGGTGCTGGCCAGAGAAATTCGGAAGAACCACACCAAATCGATGGGCCACATCCGCAAGGAGTTTCAACAGGCATCCGTGAGTGTTTTTTCGATGAATACCATCCGTAAGGAAGCCCATCTGCTTGGTTATCATGGACGTGCTGCCGCCCACAGGCCTTTGATCACCATGTACAATAGCGCTGCTCGGCTGACGTGGTGCAAAGAACGTCGACAGTGGACCGTTGTACAGTGGAAACAGGTTCTCTGGAGCGACGAGTCAAGGTTAACCCTCTACCGTTCGGATGGCAGGGTCAGGGTTGGGCGTCTGCCTGGAGAACGCCTCCTGCCGGAATGTATTGTGCCAACTGTGAAGTACGGCGGCTGTGGAATTATGCTATGGGGGTGTTTCTCCTGGTATGGCACGGGACCCTTAGTCGCAATTCCTGGTAGACTCAACGCCGAGACCTACTGCACCAACGTAGAAAGCGCATGGTCATCCATTTTGGATGACCATGCGCTTCCTACGTTGTGGCAGTTTTACGGGGTTGACCCATGTTACTTTCACGGAGACAATGCCACCTGTCATGTTGCGAGGTCCACCATGGCTTGGTATGGTGACAATGGGGTTAATCGAATGGACTGGCCTGCGCAGAGCCCGGACCTTTACACTATCGAGCACCTCTGGGACGAGTTGGAGCGTCGAATTTAATGGTGCCCCCACCGTTCGAAATCGGTAAAGGAACTGACCTGTCTTCTCCAAGCCGAGTGGAAGAAAATACCGCTAGCCGTCGTACAACGTCTGGTTGAGAATATGCCCCGGAGGGTCGCAGCTGTAATCGCCGCTCGTGGAGGCTCCACCAACTATTGAAGGTGAATAAACTTCGTTTTCCTTTGCTATCACAGGCGTCCAATTACTTGTTGGTAGATAGTGTGTGTATATATATATATATATATATATATATCTTTCAATCACTGAACTGGGAAAACAAAGGGATAAAGATTAATGGAGATTATCTAACTCACCTTCGTTTTGCTCATGACGTAGTCATTTTTGCAACTACCCCATCAGAGCTGCAGAGTATGATCCAGGAACTTTCTGACAAGAGTAAAGAAGTGGGATTAAAAATGAACTTTCAGAAGACAAAATCTTCATTTCTTGTAAAAGCAGTACAATGCTTTTACAAGAAATGAAGATTTATCGATTCATGGAGAAAAGCTAGAGGAAACAGATACGTACGTTTATCTTAGAGAGGAGATATTAAGTGAGGGTCACATTGATGAAGAAATTAATCTCCGTATAAAACTTGCCTGGAGAACTTTTGGAAGAAACAGCATAATTTTCAAGGGCAATATGCCATTATGTCTTAAAAGAAAAGTGTTTGATCAATGCATCCTTCCAGTGATTACGCATGGTGCAGAGTCGTGGACCTTAACTAAAAGAGACATACAAAGGCTGCAGACAACTCAAAGTAGCATGGAGAGGTGCATGCTTGGTTTAGCCAGGAGAGATAAGAAGAGGAACTCGTCGATCCGAAAAATGACAAGAGTGGAAGACATCATGATCAGAGTGAAATCCTTGAAATGGCAATGGGCTGGACATACTGCCAGAAGGACAGACCATCGATGGACAGTCGAAATTTTAGATTGGATTCCAAGGGACAGGAAAAGACCTAGAAGAAGACCACATGGAAGATGAGTGGATGAAATTCGAAAGTATGCGGGAGTAACATGGAAGAGACTGGCACAAGGCAGACCGTTGTGGAAGAGGCTTGGAGAGACCTTCGTCCAGCAGTGGATTGATAATGGTTGACAATGATGATGATGATGATATATACATACTGTATATATATATATATATTCTATTAAGAAGATACCTAAGCAAAAAAATACATATATAATTTTGACTCACATCAAGTACAACATAGAAAAGATTATGTATCTACCTGTGTGAGTAAAAGGAGAAAAGATAAAAAAATAAAATAAAACAACTGAATGTAGAAGGTTTCGAGAATACTGAGCCTTGGCTTTATCAAGGACCAGCAAAAACTCTGCATTTTCTCACTTCCACAAAGATCTAGTTGGAAATGGGTTTCTGCAAGGCCATAGATGCAAGTAACATTCCCACCTAAAATTGTTTTAAAAAATATATATATGTCATGTCCTCCGCAGAGTTGTATGACCTAGCACTAGTTAACAATTTCGCTTGCATCCATGAACCTTCCTGGCCCGACCCATGCTCTTCATCTGTTACTATTAAACAGAGAGAAGAAGATTAAAGAGAACTCAAGCTGTGAGAGTGACATAATAATTAGAAATAATTTTCAGCTATAACGAAATGCCAAGTTCGTTTGAGAGAGAAATTAAACCTGAAAAACAATGCAAAAGAAATCCAAATTTTTTCATTGCAATTAAAAAAGGAAATATTAATTTTTAAAAAACAGATTATTGAAAGAAAACTTGAGTCTAAAACCCCCTACTCTACAACTTATGACAGCACGAAAACGAGAATAAGTTAAAGACAATAAATAACTAAAGAAAACTTTGTGAAAGTTATATGACTTAAACAGTTAGTTGCAATATGTACAAAGTATTTCAGCAGTGCTTTAAGTGCATAATTAATTAGTTATTAAGTACTTAACTACTTTGAAAATACAGCGCAAAGAAAAGGAACAAGCTTAGCCATCTGCTGTTCCTAGGTTCCCCAAAAGACGCGCAAAGTTACAAAGAAAAGAAAGAGTTAAAACCCGCAAAAATGTTAACAGACAAGCCAGTGCCTAAAAGCTGAAAAGCAAAAAATCAACAGAGAAAAAGTACATGAAGTACAAACATTGAACTTATAAAACCTAAAACCCAAATACAAGGAAGAGAGCTTACCTCTTGTGCGACGAAACTTTCTCCTCACAAGAGTAAAACATGGCTGACCTCTTCCGCCACTCCCTAGTCGCTGGGGGCAGTGTGGGTGGGGCTGATGGCCTCCTCATACAGAAAGAAACCAACTCGCGGAGATTTTAACCAGAGAAAAAAATATATAAACTTAAGACTGTGGATCTGTATGATCAGAAAGAGCAGAATTAACTCTCCAGAATACATGAGAAATATTATAAAATACACGAGTAGTGTATTTAATAATCTTTGCATGTATTAAATCACCTTAGTGAGCTTCTATAGATTAATCAGAATCTTATTAATTTTAATGTTGGTTTTACTATTTTTAGTATAGCTATCCTAGTGATGAATAACTAGTTTTCTTTTTTATTTGTTTTTATTTTCTTTTATAAACAGATTTTTAAGCTTTTTTTTGTGATTTTGTTTATATTATTTAATTTTTTGTTTTAATAGGACCTTCATATCCATAGCACTAAGGTTCCTTTAGGTGTGTGTGTGTGTGTACACGAGGCATTCATCAACGAACCAAACCCATGACCCCCCCCCCCCCCGCCCGCAAGAAATGTCTGGCTACGCTACTGCATTGAGCATTCAGAGGTTTTCGTTTGACGTTCTAACATCCAATCGCCGTGGTATGCCGTGTCGGAGTTAATGTCTTATTTGTTAATATGGATGAATTTAATATTAAGGAGAATGAAAAAAAGGCGAGGGCCGCCCCGGTGGCGCAGTGGTCTAAGGCGTTGGCCTCTGATCATTTGTCCGTAAGGGGTCCGGGTTCGAATCCCGGTGAGGCATGGATGTTGTGTTTGTCTTACGGCACTGGCTCTCTCCCTTCCCTGGAACCAGTGACCCTAAATTAGGGACGGGCGGCTGCTTATGGCCAATTGAGTTGCTCACGGTGGTCGTTAAACCCCAAATAAAAATAAATAAAAAAGCTTCGTCCAGCAGTAGATTGATAATGGTTGACCATGATGATGATTATAATATATCATCATTGTCAACCATTATCAATCCACTGCTGGACGAAGGTCTCCCCAAGTTTCCTCCACAACGGTCTGTCTTGTGCCAGTCTCCTCCATGTCACTCCCGCATATTTACGAATTTCATCCACCCATCTATAATATATATATATATATATATAATATTTGTATGTGTGTAAATGTATAATGAGCGGCTCGAGGGACTGTAGGAGAGTGCACTTGCATACTTCTGACTTATGAAAGAAGTAGGGAAGGGGGGGGGAATTCCACACAGGGGAAAAAAAGGTCATGTAATATAGAATATTTTTTTTAATTGAACAGAAACTCAATGCATAAATATAAAATATCAATTAACATTTTTAAATTGCAAAAGAATTTTGGGAAATCCATTTAAAAATAATTCCCGTTGGAACAAAAACTTGAGTCGTCTTGGTTGCTGTCCAAATTCGTTCGTCACATTATCAATGAATTCAGTGTCCTCTTGCACTCTTTTCCCCATGAACGCTGAGCATGCGCAGTCCACTTAGCCTCCTATCGTAGACCGAATCAAAGTCTTGACGCGCCGTAATGTAATGAGTGGTGTTCAATACTACATGCTGTCGCTGGAAGAGTCAGGCCAATCTTGATAGCCTCAGTTACAGCTTGGTAGAACGGAGTTGCTTGACAAATTAAATCTGCGTACTCGAGGGATTTATTTCAGGTTGCTTCATTATTCCACATCTCATACGATGTAGTAGCCTCGGCGATAAAATTCGGTAAAATATCCCTTTAAAGACTATTTTTTTCCTACAACAGCAAGAAATGACGCTTTACCTAATGTTTTGCACCCTCTCGCACAAAATCCTACCGGCGTTACGGTGTATAATTATAAACTCAGTTTCAAATTTATAGTACAAAGCAGATTTTTTTTTTTTTTTTTTGATTGGACGTTTAACGACCACCGTGAGCAACTCAATGGGCTATAAGCAGTCGCCCGTCCCTAATTTAGGGTCACTGGTTCCAGGGAAGGGAGAGAGAGCCAGTGCCGTAAGACAAACACAACATCCATGCCTCACCGGGATTCGAACCCGGACCCCGTTCGGACGAATGATCAGAGGCCATCGCTTAGACCACTGCGCCACCGGGGCGGCCAAAGCAGATTTGGCCAGGTCGGGTCCAATTATGTGACGTTCGGGTAGGGTCCAACATTTTTGACGCATTTCCAAGTCTGGTTGTGTGTTTAATGGCCATCCTGAGAAACTTGTAATGATATAGGCAGTCGCTTCTCCCTACTTTGGGACCACTGGCTACAAGGAAGGGATGGATGGCAGTGCCATCAGGGAAATACCACGTATGCGTCATCCGGGACTCGAAACGTGGCGCTGCTCATACCGCTAAGCAGCAACTCTGACCACTGAGGCTGAAAGAAAACATTTCTCTCTCTCTCTCTTGGGCAACCCTGAGGGTAATAAGCTGTCGCCTATTCCTAATTTGGAGCCACTGGTTTTACCAGAGAGGGAAAAGAGCCAGCGCCATAAGACAAGCACAGTATCCATGGCCCAACCGTGGCCCGTGACCAACAACTCAGACCTACACCTTTGATCCCTCGTCCACCTTAGGTGGCCCGATTGGCATGCAGAGGTTATACCAAGGAGGTTATATTACTGGAGACACCACTGGCTCTGCCGCCATAGGTCACAGCTAATCTGTGGTGTGACGTCATAAGCAGGCAAAAACGAACTAAATTATACCGTTTATAAAACAGTAAGCTTGTGTATCATTGATAAATATTATTGAATTACTCGTTTTATCTGTTTATACACTTGGAAGCTTTTGTTCCATTGGTTTCAAAGCAGCTTCTTTTCTGCGGCTGCGTCGTGCCTGCTCATGACGTCATTTGCAGCTCGGACGGTGACTTATGGCGACCAATGCTGCGTGGATAGGAGTGGTGCCTCCAGTAATTAACCTCCTTGGGTTATACAGGTAAATAGTGTTGCCAGAAAGGTAAGGTATTTGTATCTCTTAAAGCTGGTTGATTGTGTTGCGTGAGGTGACAAAATAAAATAAATAAAAAGCACTTTGATGATCACAGCTGTCGCATGTTTGTACAGATTACACTACGGTTTATAGCGCGTAGTGATTGGTACCCAGGTTGAATAAAGTGAATTGTGTTTTGCACGAATAACACGTTTTATAATTCAGTGGTGAATGGAAATAGTTCGAATGGAGTGCATTCTCGTTTGGATACTGCTGTTTATAATGCCTCGTGCCTTTTGTTCATAGGAAGAATGGAGTAGATCCTCGTTTGATCAGAGTACACTGCATTTCATGTGATAGCATCGCACGTACCCAGAACGAATGGAGTATATTCGCATTTGGAAATATTAAACTGTTCTTCAGAATGACGTATTATGAAAGGTGGAACACAATAGATACTTTTCATAATGCCTTAGTGCCATATGATCTCGCTTCAACAGATAACACTACGGTTTGTAATGCTGTTGTGTATATCCATAAATGAAATTGGCCGCTCCGTTGGGGCAGTGGTCTAAGCTCTGGTTTATGACCTTTCGTCCCTGAACGGTCCGGGTTCGAATCCCGGTGAGGCGTGGATGTCGTGTTTGTCTCACGGCACTGGTTATTTCCCTTCCCTGTAACCAGTGACCCTAAATTAGGGACGGGTGACTACTTATAGCCCATGAGTTGCTCATGGTAGTGGTTAAATCCCAAATAAAAAAAATGAAATTTAATTTATTCTTCGTTGTAGATATACATGACGCTAAAGTATGTATATAAAGCCCTTGTGTCGTGCTTTCAGAAAGGAAATGTAAAGGCTTAATCAGGAGTAACAGCGAAATAGAATTTTAGGGAAAATACATATATTAGAAGTTCTACACTGCAGTTTGCGAATAGCTATTGTTATGTCTTTTTTCAGTGTAGCTGTACGCATAACGCTTATAATTTTTACAGCCCTTTAGCTTTACGGTTGTGATTCGTGAGTGTTGGAAGAACTATTGAAAAAGACGTTAAGTATGTGTGACTCTAGTTTATAACGCCTTATGTGTGTTTATCTTAACACTTTAGAACATACAAAAACGCTCTAAAAGTGTACCAAATAAAATCCAAAGCTCTGAAAACGGTGCAGGATATTATCTCTCACATAATGTAGACGCTTGGGGCATTTACTTCAGCTATGTCTCTCTGCGTGCTCCTATATTTTGATACTGTTATTAGTTTCGTTGTGCAGTGCCTTAAAATAAAGATTGTACTCTCAAAATATTCTTCAAAAGCGTCAAAAACGCTCCGAGATGCGGTGTGTTAATAAAAACATTTAAGAAGTCCATGTGGCATGAACACGAACAAGCAACGGAGAACAAAGAAACCTTGATATAGATAGGTATTTAAGGAGACTGTAGGAATGTCTTTGAACACCGGAGCCCCTGAGTGGCCTAGTGTTTAGAGCAACCGCCTTCCGACCAAATGGTCGTGGAATCGATCCTAACAGGTTAAGTTCTTCTGAACCACTGAATACACGCAGTGAGGCGGATGGGCCCGTACAGCCGTACGCCCCAAGGTATTTCGGAGCCCCGTTACAAATTAAGTCATCTGTCCTCTCCGCCTTTATTGTTTCTCCTTAGAAGTGCTCGTTGTGACGTCATAGTCTGACACTTTCAGCTATGTTAACTCGCACTTTCAATCTGCATTCATATTTCTCTGACCTGTCTACTCTCTGTCGTATTTGAGCTGTGCGGCGGATGGTCACGTTTAGCCGTCAGCCCCGAGGTATTTGGGCCCCAGTAACAAGTAATCTGTCATAATTTATGTATAAAATATATCTGTCCGACCCCCACCTTTGTTGTTTCTTCCTGAAAGTGTTCGTTGTGACGTCATAGTCTAGCACTCCCAACTATGTTGCCTCGTATGAAAAATCTGGCACTCCTACTTCTCTGACCTGTCTACCCTCTATCGTATTTGAGCCGTGCGGTGGAATAGGCACGTTACGACGTCAGACCTCTGGTATTGACCATCCGGTTATAAGAAAGGGAGTCTTCCTCCCCCTTTTTACCATGCTTCCGTGTGACTTTTCTGTCGGGCACTCCAGCCCAAATCTCTTATAGCTTCCTATTTCTAAGGTTTAGGACGTGGGGTCAGACACCCCCTTCCTAGAATCCTCTGCATCTGATCTGATTTAATCTGAATTAGCTTGGCGACTGTCTGTCCGATAGAGATGGGCGCGGCCAAAAACACCTACCTCTTCTAAAAGCAAATTTTCTACGCTCCATCTAAAAGAGAAATTACAATAAAACCACTGGACCTCCGAAACTGCCGACTCTAAGAACCTAACCACGTTTTTAGAACAAAAGGCTTTCCTGTGTCTGTTAACTAAAATTCCAGCTCATGTTGTGCAAATTCATTTTAATAATTTTGCATACAACACTGCCCTGATGGCGCATTGATCTAAGCGCTGTCTTCTGACCATTCGTCCAAGAAAAATCCGGGTTTCAATCTCGGTGAGGTACGAATGTTTTTTGGCATTGACTCTCTCCCTTCCCTGGAAACAATTTCTCTAAGTTATGGACATACGACTGCTTACAGCCCATCGAGTTGTTCACGAGGCAGTCGTTAACCATCCAACCCCCCCCCCAACCCCCAAAAAAACTTTTTACAGTGTACCACGTATAAAAGAAAAAAAAACTTTTTGCTACACTAACAAAATTACCCACTCAGCGTATTTAGATCTAGTTGATTTCACTACTAAAATTATAGTTAGCACTACGCATCTGTCTATAAAAGTACGTGTGTATGCTGAGCATATAAGCCACTGAAATTCAGAAATTAGCTATGAAGCAGATTTAGAGAAAGAAGGATTTGCATTAATTGCCTGTACACTTTATTTATATTCATGTTATGCTTAGCATTTTCGCCAAAATGGGCTAAATATATGGATATGAATTTGACCTGAGCATAAGTTAGGGCTGCGGGTGGCCTAGTGCACAACGTTCGCGACTGTCACGCAAAAGCCCTCGGGTTCGATCCCAGGCAGGTACGAACGCGCGAACCACTAAATATCCGCCGTGCGTCGGATGGGCACGTTAAGCCGTCGGGCTCCTGGTACTGGCCCCACGAAAACAAATAAGGGCGTCTTCCTCCACCTTTCTACCTCGCTTCCGTGTCACTTACCTATCGGGCACTCCAGCCCAAATCTCTCAGCTTCCTATTTCTAAGGGTTGTTTTAAGACCTGGGGTCAGACACGCCCTTCCTAAAATCCTCTGATCTGTGCATAAGTTCAGGTACTCCAGGTAAAAGCGAAACGGCTTAATTTTTGCCGGAGTGTTGTGGGGATAAAACGGCCACACAGCGTTGAACACGTTACGGGGAATATCCCACATTTAGTTAGTTGAGCTAGAATATGGTTAACAACATAGTGCATATTTGTCCCTGTCAGTTGTTTATGTTTAATGTCCAGAAACCCGCTGTAGAAACACGAGAATGAATTTCTTCGGACCACCCCGGTGGCGCAGTATTCTAAGCGCTGACTTATGATCATTCGTCCGAGACGTGTCCGGGTTCGAATCCCGGTGAGGCATGGCTGTTGTGTTTGTCTTACGGCACTGGCTGTTGTGTTTGTCTTACGGCACTGGCTCTCTCCCTTCCTTGGAACTAGTGACCCTAAATTAGGAACGGGCGACTGCTTATAGCCCATTGAGTTGCTCGCGGTGGCCGTTAAACCTTCAATAAAAAAAGAAAAAAAAAAAAACTTCGGTGTACGAGGTGAAAGCTGTACAAGTGCAAGCCCGTGTCGTCAGTGGTTTGTGAAGTTCAGAAAACGTATGTTACGGAGATTTTGAAAATCATTCGTTTCCAAGAAATAAGAAATTTCCGTATCAGGTCTCTTTGTCGTCTGTACAGGGAATCTTCGACTCTTTCAAGATACTAAAAGAGAAATATTCGTTAGTGGGGTTTTTCAAACAGCATTGCTCAAGCATTGTACGTCGGCTGAGTATTTTATTATTTTATTGCCCTGTGCAGTGATCAGAACATTGTGATAAAATAGGGTATCCAGACTACAGAATGAGTTCATTGTTCTTCTTGGCGACAAGGCCTCTCTTCAAAGAGAAAAATTCCAACAGAGGAGGTTGAAAGGCGGTCAGATAGGGATCGAGAAAAGTTTCTGAAGGAGTGAGGAACGGCTTCCGAGCTGGGAGCGTGAGTGATAGAAAGTCAGATTTAAAAAAAATGATTAGGTAGAACGTTCAGCGAACAATCACTGTTAAAAATGGTACTTAGAAATAAGCAAAATGTACTCGTTTTTGAGTACATTCTGGGCTTATAATAGCTCCGAGTACTTGTGTCTGGTTTTTGAAAAAGACACGTACTCATATTTGAGTAAATACAGGGAATCCATTTTGAGTATATCTGGTATTTCTAATTTGAAATATATGTACTCAAAAAAATCCACATATTTAAAATACATGTGCTCCAGTTTAATTCAGTTTCTGTGCCCTTTCGGGCAGAGCACAGAAACTGAAGGAAGTTACAGCGATTCTGACAGGAGAGTTTGTAACTGAGAGAGAGAGCACACTAGATGGCGACACCGTACGATTTTGCACATAGAAGACAGAGATAAATTAGGGGGTGGGAGGTAGGGCTTAGAAACTTTAACCGGCGATTCCTACCCGAGGGCCCTCACTTAACGTTCTTGTCCGATGCACGGCGGATATTCAGCGATTGTTAGAAACTCAACCTAACAGGCTAGGTCTGAATCTGTAGCCACTAAGCCATCCGCGGCTCGATTTCAAATTTTAGAACAAATCACATGTAGAGGATTTTAGGAAGGGAGTGTCTGACCCCAGGTCTTGTACAATTCTTAGAAATAGGAAGCTAGGAGATTTGGGCAAGAGTGTCCGATAGGAAAGTGACACGGAAGCAAGGTAGAAAGGGGGAGGAAGACGCTCTTATTCATCACTGGGGTCCGACAGCTTAACGTGCCCATCCGAAGCACGGCAGGTATTTAGTGTTTCGAACGTTCGTACCTGAGGTCATCGCTGACCACTAGGACACCCGCAGCCCTGGCTTTCAAATTTGGAATACGTGTACTCCATACATACTCATTTATTCATAGAATCAACTGGAAGTATATTATTCGATGGAACATCTGGGATAATAGATATACTCGTTGTCACATGCTGGCCAAATGGACAGCACAATTTTATGGCAAATATAGTGATGAAGCGACAATATATTATTTATGAGATTGGCACAAATATAGTTAATGTAAAAACGCACACAAAGAGACTTTGTGCATAATTAAATTGTGATCAGTGACATTGTTGTACTAATTATTTGTATGTCACTTTACACATATATTAAAAAATTACGCTTGAAATCTATAATATCAAAAATGAAGTAATACGAGATTATATTTAAGGATGCATTTATTTATAAGTACTTATGGTTACTTATATTTGAGCATGTCATGTACACGTTTACGATACGATTGTACTTAAAAAACAAAAAAAACAAAAAACGAGTAGGTTCAGGATCTTATTTTCAAGAAGATTTTTTTAACAGTGAGGGGAAAGAAAAGTAACAATAATTAATGTCACAATCAGGCTAACTTCAGGACAAGCCGTTAAAAGTCTTTACATAGTAAAGATTAGATTTTATACCGCAAGTGCGATTAATATAAGATTTTATATCTCAGGTGCGATTTACGCGTTGACCTAAATAAATATAACATATTTACATTAAAACAATTATATTACAATTTGGGAAATGCCATGTACAGGAGAATAAAAAATGAAACAGACGATACATTAATTGAAATTTCATTATCTATCTATGACTATAATGCTAGAGGGAAATCTCAACTGAGACCAATTTTTCCCAGGACTCAGTATGTTAAGCAGTTACTAAGTTTTACTGGGCCTCAATTTTGGAATTCTCTACCTCATGATCTTACAATGATAAATAATTTGAATCTATTTAAAAAGAAATTTAAAATTTAAACTTTGCATTCTGGGGCTACGAAGAATATAAAAAAGAAAATAAAGGAATAGCAAAAATTGAAATGGTAATTGTAAAAAAGAAAGAAATGGGGGGGGGGGCGGGTAGGCGAGAGAAGAAGCGATTAAAATGTCAAAGGGATACATTAGCAAAATGGGAACAGGACGGCTTAGTAGTAGGGAAAGTTGAGAGGAGGGTGGGTAAAAGGGAGATGGGAAACAATTTTACCAATACTAATTTCTACTAATACCTTTTGAATGTTATGCGTCATGCTTTCAGATATAACTCTGACTTGCCTACATTTGTGTAGGGACATCAGGGCCTTATCAGGACTCTTGAGGCCTTTTCCCAGATCTCCCTTGCTGTTACAATTACTTGCACTTTTGTTGTGTTACATTGCATTTTGTTTTCATGTAACAGCTAAATAAACTGAATTGAATTGAATACTTTCTTCGAAACATTCAATAAGAGCTTCAGTATAAGATATCAATCCGAACGGGAAGGAAAAGACTCGTTAACACGTTCGCTGGGGTGACGTTTTTCGGCGATTTTTCTGTAGTACGTTACGACCCACCGGTGGGGTCGTAACTGTTTTAATACAGTGCTGTACGACACACCGGTGAGTCGTTTAAATATAAAGTGACTGATATCTACTACAGATTCATGTATAGGAACTTTTTTTTTCCTCCTCTGAAAAATGTAGAAGTTAACGCGTTACAGGCAGTTGCAGAGTGGAGGACAAGCAGTGTAGTGGATGGTCGAAGGAGATGCACAGCGCAGATTTACAGGCTCTTCTGGAGGAAATTTCATTACCTATCTATGACTATAATACTAGAGAGAGATTTCAACTACCCAGTCGATCATATTACTAGCACTGTTGTTGTGTTACATTGCATTTTGTTTTCATGTAACAGCTGAATAAACTGAAATAAATACTTTCTTCGAAACATTCACTAAGAACTGCAATATGGTAAAGATATCAAGCCGAACGGGGAAAAAAAAAGACCCGTTAACAGGTAGCTGCAGAGTGGAGGACAAGCAGTGTGTTGGATGGCCGAAGGAGATGCACAGCGCAGATTTGCAGGCTCTTCTGGGAAAAGATACTACCCAGTCAATCATATTACTAGCAATACAGTTAGGGCGTGGTTCGACAGTCGCATGCATGGGAAAGATTCCAAAAGTGGGAAAGTTTGCCCCACACGAACGAGCGCAGGAAACGTATGCATAATAATAGTGAGAGAAACAGGAGGGATAGTGAGTGAGAGAGATTGTTTGGCGGTTTTACCGTGAGCAACTCTATGTTCTAAAAGCATCGCCCGTCCATAATTTAGATCCACTGGTTTCAACGAAGCGTGGGAGCCAGTTCCTTAAGAACAAACACAGAATCCATGCCTCACCTAGGACTTGAACCCGAACCTATCCGCCCCGGTGGCTAGGCTCGGGCTCAAATGGTAACAAGGCATCGCGCTGGCTTGTTAGCATTCGTTCGAGATGGATCTGGATTCGAATCCTGGTGAGGCATGGATGCTGTGTCTGTTACGGTACTGGCTCTCTCCCTTCCCTGAAGCCAGTGGCCCTAAATTAGGGACTAGCGATTGCTTATAGCCTATTGAGTTGCTCATTGTGGTCGTTAAACCTCCAACAACAAAAAAAGACCCTGTTCCTAACTCGGACGAATAATCAGAAGTCAGCGCTTAGATCACTGTGCCACCGGGGCTGCGAATGAGTGAGTGAGTCAGTGTGAGAGAGAGAGAGAGAGAGACTGATTCTTAGATCCACCTTTCGAAACGAACTCCCGGCGATATCGGTGAGCAAAATATGTATCGTATTTTGTGTAGAGTCAAACTGATAGGTATGTATTCATCGATTCTGGCGGTAATTATCGTTGATCTTTTGCTAAGCTTATTGATTGTTTGAATCATTTTCTACCTGGCAGATGGCATTTTCGAAAGATGCTGACTCGCGGAAGGATTAAATTCTGCGATGTAAAAGGAGTAATTATGCATATGGTGCGGAATGAAAAAGAACGGGACTGTAAGGGGAGGGGAGTCGTAGAGGTGCGTGGATGTAAAGAATCTGAGAGAGCCGCCGCACTGGATGATGTTATCCAATACATTATAAAGATTAATTTTACCAATGCAATTCCCGGTGAATCGCATTTAACTGAGCAGTCTATCGTTCACATGGTTTGAAATTCCGTGCCTACTTCACGTGACCAGCTTACGTGATAGCACGAATGTTTTTTGCCGCTATAAATCCACAATTTACTCGTTATAAACGTGATGCTAGTGTAGTGACCTGCAAGGCTTCCATGCTGAGGATCTTCTGCTCCTGCCAGACGCCTGGCTAGGCTTCACGGCAAGGCTCCATGACGTCACACCAATGGCTTCTCCTATTGGGCGCAGTAGTCAGGTAGATAGGCGGAGCCTCGGAGATCCAGCCTTGTCGGCCACGCATAACCATCAATCATATCTTGGCAGAGAGAGCGAGACTCGAAAAGGAAAAGAATTGAAAAAAAAATTATATGTGGAGGAGCAACAACACAGAGAGAGAGAAAGAAAGAAAAAAAAAACATAGGGAGAAAGGGAACAGAGCCACACAGCAGGAAAATGAGCTCGCTCTGGCTACAGAGTGGATTTGATTGTATCTTTGAGCGACTAATTTGGACGGCGGGTGCTGCGTTGTGTTTGCCTGCCCCTTTACCGAGGAGTCGCGCCAGCAGGTTAGCCAACGCGGCAATACGCTAGAAGTAACAGGGCGATGATGGGCAAGTGTCGCTCGCCGGCCTCCGACGCAAACCACATGCCTCCGACTACTGCTGCGTGCGGCGACTTTGCAAGCGATGTGTGACTCTGAACGACATTAAAGATGTTACGTCCATCGCAATCCAGTGCATTCCTCTTTCACAAGTGGTTTATGATTATAATAATAATAATACCAAGTGTGTGTGGATCGCTTTAACAGTGTGAAAAAACCGGAGACGTCACTTAAAACAAAAAAAAAAAAACTAGGAAAAAACCATGAATCACCTGGGGACTATGTACGCGACTAAACGGCGACGAAGGAATAGCAAAAGGTAAACATTATAAAATAAGTCTTAAACCATACTGTTTTGAAGATGAACATTTTTTTTTATTATTTCTGTACTGTTCCTTCACTATTTTAAGGGATATTTAGAGGGGGCTCAAGGGGCCTTGCCTCCTCTCGCCCCGAAGGAGTTTCATTTTTTGTTAAAAATGCAACTTATATCACAAAAAATGCTTTAATTTATGCATCAACTTACATTAGAAAATGCTTTAATATTTTCTTTTATTTTTTCCTGATAGATTTCAAAATCTTCCCTTTTTTGTGCCCCCTCACCCAAAAGTCTATATACGCCCCTGGTTGGAGAAAACGAATAATTACGAAACTGCGTGTGTACAAATGTTTATTTCTACTTTCTCATCTCCTGCAAAATTGTTCTTAAATATACCTTCTAATTATCGTAATTATTATTTTTTAGTCATAAAATTTCGAACAATGTAAATTTCTTTTACTGGAAAAAAGTTGAAAAAAAAAAATCCAGGAATTCTTTCTTTAAACCGCATACCACCGAACTTATCCCTTCCAGTGTTGTACATTTATAACGCCTATGGGCGAACACATTATGAATAAGGAAGTGGTGTTTACACAGGCGAAAAAAAAAAAAAGTGAATAGTACATGTAATAAATATATGGCTATACGTTATTTTCTTAATGAGAAAATTTAAAAACACGTATTTGAGTAATTAAGACATTTCATGCTACAAAATATGATCTCTTAGTTTTAAGGACTAATCTATGTTGTGGTCATCCCCTCTCCCCGTTCCTTACCGCCTGAACGTTAACTGAACTCAATTACCAAACCTGTTCAGAACCCCGAAAGGAGGAGGAGAAATATTACTGTTTCCATATAGGTGCTGCACTCGTATTCACGTTGCCGTCAGCTAAAATCATGAAAATAAAATCCACAAGCTCAAAACTGGATATGAACTTTCAACCCTTTGATGTGCGCAATGGTTTCGGTTCAAGCTGTGCTGCCATATCTTGGCGTATATGCAAGAATATCATATTAGCCTATAATTAACATGAACTAAATAAAGAGATATAGAAAAATAAAGTAGTAAAATTTTCTGGAAGGGTATTGGAAGAGCCTAAACTCTGGGCTTCCTAAAATCACAAGTTTTACAAATTTATTGGCCCAAGTCGTTAAATTCTTTAAATTTAATATTCACCTTTCTGTTTCGAAAACGTTTGATAATGTGCAAGTTATTTATTGTAGAAACAATATAAAAAAAGGAAACAGTTATTCTTTGTGTAGGTATTTAAATAGTATATGTACGTGACTAGCTTTTGAATTATCTACTGATTGTTTTGCTTACTAGAGATTATAGTATTTTCGCCAGTTTTTCTCTGTAGAGATCGCTGAGCATTTTTTAACCTGATCACTAGCAGAGAACTAAACTAAGCACACAGCGTAGTCTTTTCCGCACATGAGTTTCACTGTTTGCTTCAGTATTAAAAACATTTTATTAAATTTAAACGCTAGTTATTTTTATGAAAAATGAAATTCACCTTTTATCATATGGAATTAATAGTATCAACATTTTTAGATGTATGTATAGCTGAAATAATTTTAATTTGTCACTACGCTTACAAAGCGGCTAACTTTGTTTTTAAACGCCTCTCACGATTTTTGTTAATGTAATATAAGCGTCCGTAAAACTGAAGTACTTTTTACCTTGTTCCGGTCCTGTATATCATTTATACGTTACAAAAGTGAGAAGAATGCGTAGGAAAAAAAGTGGCTTATTTGAATATTGGATTGCACACGCACATACGAGAAATTTTACAGGTCACAAATAAAACAATTTTAATCTCTATTAAAAGAATAATGAAGTCAAAGAATTTAAATAATTACACATATAACATAAATCCCTCCTTACAATTGAAAGAGGATTTGGAATTGCCCAAATCTTTTCTCTTTTTTCACAAACTAAAAAAAAAAAAATGAAATTGACAGAAGTCTTAAACATAGAGAGCGATAAAGTTATATCAATCATTAAACACAATGATTGATATCCATAATTATATATTAAAATTGATATAGTATATATTAAAGGGCAATCATATATTAAACGATTAATTTCCATAATTACATGCATATTAATTTCATTTGTAAAAATAAATGAAATTTTTCATTTAATATTAGAATGGGCAATTCATAAGCATTGTGATCATACGATTGAAAAATATCTTAAAGAAAGTGTGATAAAGTGATATGAAGAATTAAACACAATGATAAATGTCCAAAATTATTATGCAATTGATATATATTAAATGATGTGCATAATTATATATATATTAAATTACTTTATAAAAATAAATTCAATTTAATATTCAGAATGTATAATTAATAAGCATTTTGATTATACGACTTTAAAAAGTCCTAAAGAGAATGCGATAAAGTGATGTCAATCATTAAGCACATGTCACATCAATCATTAGTAATTAAAAATCGATGAAGAAATGTTAAAATAAATGAACAAGGCAAACTTACTTCCCCCGAAAATTAGAATCCAAAAGTGTAATGTTTAGAATGATGCTCATAAATGTGGAATTGGATAATTTTCATAAGATAAAGCAGTACTAAAGGAAGCAGAACATATCCAATTTAATAAAATCAACATTTGGTGAGAGGCTTAAAGACTTGAAGTACCATCGCAAGCAGGGGAGAGATTGGCCGTAATGTAATTGCAAATTCAGAACATACCCCCATTGTTAATTTGGAAAAATAAAAATTTGGTGACCAAATTTATGCAGTATTCATTCAAATAAGAAAGTATCCCAACCGTTAAAAGGAATTCTGAAATAAATGGAATGTAATAAACCCTATATAGCATTAAATTCACGTTCGCGTGGAACGAGACTACCCTATACGATAAGTGATACTTATGTTGATAGCAAGCCTAACTACGGAAAAGAACAATTCTATAAAGGAAATAAAATATAAATAAGGTTGTCTCCCCATTGACATGAGAAAAGGTGTGCATCATCGCATCACACTCAGAATCTGTCTTAAAAAGTGGCAACACGTTCACTTAAAAATACGTCAGTATGAGAAGGAAAACGAGAGAAAAAAAGTGCGGAACTCGGTTTAAGTATAGCAGATCGGTTCGCCATCTTAGGTTGATGAAGTTGATCGATCTTCCATCAGAGTTAATTGACTGATTGGTTCTCCATCGAAGTGTTAAATTGGATTGAATGCAAAAGTAGCAGAATATTTATGGTCAAACTGAATTTAATGTTAACGTTGTTAGCATGAGGAAGTCTTTGCTTCGTTTTAATTAAATTCCTAACAAAAGTTCTCTGTCCTGTTAATGAATTACAGCTTGCAAAGTGATGGCGAAACTGATACTTGTGTTGCGTGGAGCGGTTAGTGAAGTTTTTGGAAGTTATAAATCCACAATGAAAACCTGTACGCATGCATACAGTCATACGTCCGTTTTGAATTTGGACTTGCTGAGAGAGAGAAAGAGGGGCGAAGTTGTGACTAACATTTTTGAACAGATATGACTGGAGCATATTTGTTCTACCATTTTTTTTTCTGTGCCATAAAATCGCGCCTATGCGGTTCAAGCTGGCGATATGAATAATCCTCTTGGTTTTTGTGCTCTTTTCCTCTACATGTCTGCTCTTTTTTCTTTACATTACCCATTTCTCGTTGCAAAAAATATTTTCTATGATTCTAATAATCATCGTTTCGGAATTCTGCCCAGGTCATGGGAAATTAAAAACTTGTAATTGAATTTAACTTCTGGTAAATTCCTGTTTTCCCCATTCCATCTTCTTCGCGGTCTGCCTCGATTCCTCTTTCCTATGGGTTTATAGAGGTAAAAGTTGATCTCGAGAGTATTTCGTCTGGTATTCTTTTTAAACGTTCTTCCCATTTCTTTCTATAATAATAATTTTATCATTCGTAGCAAAGATGTTTAGTCATCCCCCGACACGCGTCTTCGTTTTTCATTTTGGCCTAATTTAGTATATCCATCAACTGACCGAAAGAAATGTGTTTCAGCAGCTTAGATTCTACTCGTAGCAATCCAATTTTTAAGCTCCATACATCAAACAATGCCATAACTTTGTGCAATTTTAACTGGGTGGCTTTCCTTGTTTCTTTCCTTCAATATCTCGAAATCTGTGTGATTTCTGCCTAAACTGTTCTTAGAGTCAGGCAAATTACCACAGCCAAGGTAGATAAAATGAGATACATGCTCTATGACCTGATTATCGATTATAATTTTTGTTTTAATTGGATGTTTGCTTTTAAATGTCATTATTTTTGTTTTATGGTCTTCCTTTGAAATCATGATTATTTTTTAGCAAAATATTTCAATTAGTCCCTCATTTATCTAGTGGCGTAAGAGGTTCGGGCTTCTGTTCGTTTGTGCTTTGGGCCAAAGCTCGAAACCAGGTAAGATATGAATGGTGGGTTACATTTTATCTCCCCCGCCCCTCTTCCTTCCATAGTAACATGAGAACTTATCTGTAGGCACTCTGGGCATATTAAAATACCCTACACTGTTAAAAATTTTGTGGTAGGTTACACCAAAAAGTGGTCTGCACCACTTTCTTAGAAAAGATTCATCATTCTGTGGTGCAAAATAAACCCAAAATGGCGCAACCTTGTACCATAGCATGGTGAAAAAGGAGAACTACGTTGTTGGGTTTTATTTGCAAAACACGATGGTGTACCTTTTCTTAGAAAGTGGTGCAGCTGGTGTAGCACCACTTTTTGGTGCAAAATCTACCACAAAATTTTAACAGTGTAATTGCCCCTTCCCCACGACGCGTAATATCACCAGCCATTCACTAGAGGAACAGTTCTGTATGTTATACATTTACACACACACACACACACACACACCTAGGCGCATATGTGTACAGGGACCCGACTAAGACACCCGGGGAGGAGGGGCGAAGGCCAGAAAAATGGCGATACAGCCCGTCGAAGCAAAATCTTTCAACAGTGTATAACCCTGGAGATATCACACGACACGTTGTATACACAGTATATGTATATTTTTCCTTCTATTTTTAACTTTTGCATAAAATTAGGGAGGCATTTCACATTTCATCCAACATAGCAATTTTTATAGCATCTAACCTTTTTGCTGGTTGTGAGATTCTTACTCCGGTGAAGATGTTTACCCAACTGAACTGCGCCGGCTGGTTTATCGGTACTTCATTGTCAATTTTACTTATGTGTCACCTCAGTGGTACGTCATGTCACTGAGGTTACAATTTCATTGCGTAATATTTGAAAAGTTGTCGAGTTTGATTAATGATCCACGAATTTGTCAGAATTATTTGAATAACCTTATAATTTGTGATAAATTCTAAATAAGGATTGTGTTCTTGAAATGAGAGAACAGTTTTGGAGAAGTGTAACAAAAGGTTTTGTGAAAATTGAAACTGCTCCTTTACTTGAAAGCACTGGAGACTGACAGATAAGAGGGTGCAACAAAACTATAAAATATTGCTTTCACAACATTAATATGTTAACAAACACTAGATTATTTCTATTAATTATTTTAACACACACACACAGACAACCCCCGACCGACCATGCATTAATTAAACCGTGTGTATTTGTATAGTAGTCGTACGAGCTGCTCCAATCTAGAGTCCGGAATGAGGTGATGCGCTCCCATCCTCCACTTCTCTGAACCGGTGATCTCATAATAGGATAAGTGACTGCTCATCTTATAAGTAGCTCATGGTGGTCGTTAAATCTCGAAACTTGGGCCGCGGATTAATTATACTCAGAGTCAACCTAAGAGTGTACCACTACGAAACAGTTACCTCCGCTACGAAAAATATTCCCAAGCGTTTAGAGCAAAAACCAGTAAAATTATTGCTCAGAATCCATTTCTGTATGCTCAGCAGTTTATCGAACAAAATTACTACACCTCCCCCAACATTCACAACACAGAGACAATAAATTGACGATCGAGGAAATAAATTATCATATGTAGAGGATTTTAGGAAGGAAGTGTCTGACCCCAGATTTGGGCTAGAGTGCCCGATAGGAAAAGTGACATGGAAGTGAAGTAGAAGGAATACGCCCTTATTTATCACGGGGGGGGGGGGAGTACCCGGTGTCCGACGGCTTAACCTGCCCATCCGACGCACGGCGGATATTAGTGGATCGAGCGTTCGTACCTGCTGGGATTGAACCTGAGGTCCTTCCCATGGCAGTCACGAACGTTGCCTACTAGGCTATACCCGTGGCCCGACGATCAGGAAAACTCGAAAGGTAAGTTACTTAAGCAGGCAGTAGGAGAAGAACTTCGGACTCCACCAGACCCCCATTCAAAATCTCTATTGTGTGATCTGTGGGTGGTTGGGGATATCAGAAAGGAAAGAGCAGCAGAGCACATTAACGTGGATGGATACCTTCTTGTGTTCCACGACGAGTCGTGATAAGGCTCTCCGGCCTTTAACAACATACACTTTCAGGGTGACATCAAGTATAGTGGTCAACGTTGGGGACTACTACGGATAAGTCTCAGGTTCGATCCTAGGCAGGTACGAACGCTCGAACCACTAAATATCCGCCGTGCGTCGGATGGGCACGTTAAGCCGTTGGACCCTGGGGGAAGACGTTCTTACTTACAACTGACACCCCAGTTATAAATAAAGGCGTCTCCCCCCTTTTTTTTTACCTCGGTTCCGTGTGGCTTTCCTGTCGGGCACTAGCCCAAATCTCCTAGCTTCCTACCTCTAAGGGTTGTTTATGACCTGGGGTCCGACACTTTTTTCTCCTAAAACCCTCTACATATAATTTGATCTAAACGAAAAGAAAAATGTTACTTATTAAGCTGACTGGAGGTCAAAAATCATGATTTAGAGGTATCTGATACCGTGATTCGTAACTTTCAACAATTTACGAAGCTTCTACACAGCAGCCCATCGAGTTGGTTCACGGTGGTCGTTAAACCCCTTAACAAACAAAATATCACCACAACAGCTTTCAGGTATGCATTATAAAAATACACGTTTTGCGTTCACGTCCGCGTTGAAAATCTGATTTTTATAAAAATTAATATGATTTTTATATTTTTCAAGCTGTTTCGTTCTCTAAAATTTTGCTAATTCTTTTTACAGTTCTGCGATCCACATTTTTTCCTTTCACCCTCTCCTTGTGTGTATGTGTATATGCGCGCGCTTTCTGCTCGCAGAAACGCTCACATGTAGAGAAATGCGCTTATTACGTGAGTGTTTTTCACATTCGATCAAGTCATAAGGAATAGACACCGATTCAGAAATACGAAGACTGTGCTTTTGAACTACGCAGCTGATCTTCACCCCTCAAGAAAAGAAAATTTCCTTAAAATAGAGTAACTGTAATTATATTTTCTTTAAAACCTATTAATGTCTTTGTTTTTCTGTTGCCCGAGGTAAATAAATGTATTCGTTAGTATGATATATATGCTGTACCCATTTTTCCTTACTGTATTTCTTTATCTCCTCTGAAATGGCAAAACACGTTTCATAGAAGTTAAAAAGCTCAGTTTAAACATAAACGTACTTTTCTCTGAAAGACTAGTACAGCTGTAAGGAAGATGCGCTAAATGCATTGAAAAGGCCCGAAAAGTAATGGAAAACTTAGCTTAGGAGCTCTTTCTGCACGCATGTGTGTGTCTAAAGACACCCGTATTGGCATTCTCTTCGACAAGTATAGGGTCATTTTTATTGGGAGCTTTTAAATTGCAGTGTTTATAATTAATTATAATAGAAGTTTTGCATTTAAAGTTTTCTTTGTATTTGTTTCTTTTTCTTCTTCTTTTGTCTTGATACCTTGTCGTGTATTAAATGCAAATGAGGTTAATACCTTTAGTACCTGGCATTTGAGACCTTAACGGGAAAATGCAAGTGTACATGGAAAGTCTCCAGTTCGAAATATTTATCACCCAACATGTTTAGTTATACTTTCCATTATTTTGATTATAGCGTAAGATTTCTGTCTTTATTATTTCAGTCTCACAATATGGTAATTACATGAAAAAATCCGTGTACAAACAACCAGAGGCGCAACCAGGCTAAAGGTGTAAGGGTTAAAACTCCCATAAGAGCCCCCCCCCCCTTTTGCTTTTTAGTTTTTGATTTTGTTTGAAGGATCCTCATTAGCAATGCTATTTTGACCCTAGAGTACACACTACACAACTGATTTTTCTTTTTACACTGGGCATATATCCCATTGATACAAAAAGTGAGATAAATTTGTCCTTGTGAAGCCGTCTAACCAGAGTCGGGGCTGATATAACCCCTCCTACTCCTAGCTGTTCTAATCCTTCTATGGTAGGATAGGATGAAGGAATATTAGAATTTTGGTATGACTCCTATCCCCCAGCGGTTCTAACTCCTCTAGGGTAGGGTAGGATGAAGAGACTTTCAGAACAGATTTAAGCAACTGGCCCTGGGCGCCAGATTTAGGGGGCCGCCAAGCTGGAAAAGTTTTTTTTTTATATATATATTTTAGCACCACCACCCAAGAAAAATTTTACTTAAATAAATTTAAAAAATTTATTAATTTTTAAAACATATTTGTAGTCGTCACTTCATATGCGTAGACGGAAAGCATTAACTGAGCAAGAATAAACACGTCTTTTAAGATTATAGATTTTTTAATCACTAATTTAGCAAACAGGGGGAAATCATGCGAACTTGTTCTGGGAAGGTTTGAACTTTTCAGGGATTTGAAAGAGACCAGTAGTGGTCGTGACATACAGGCCAGATCAAGTAAATTTTTTCATAAGTACCAGGGAGACATAGAAAACTTTCTCAGCAACGAATGTCTACATTTCCAGTCATATATGAATGCCGAAGACTTGAACACACCATGGAATATGTACACTTTCATCATTGATAGCAATTTTCAGAGTACATTTCCAAACTTAGAAATAGCTTTGAGAATCTTTTTAACCATACCAGTCACGAATTGTTCTGCTGGAAGATCATTTTCAGTCGTCTCAAGAATAAAAAATGAAAAAAAAAAAAGAATTTGTTGGGAGAATAGAAGTTTAATTCACTCGTGATAATGTGTATAGAAAAGGACATAACTCTGGGTATAGACTACTCTTTCAGCAATTGGTAATTTTGGCCATGCAAAGTCCCGTAAAAAACCGATGAGCATGCTATAATTATGGTGCAGTCAGACATTGGGTGGAAAAGTGGGAAATTACGTGTTAATCAAAGTTTCATTTGCATCGTAAGTGTTCATTAAGATAGCTTTAATATTTGCTTCTTTTCCCACATTGTGTCTTTTCTGGTGCATTATATTGTTTTATAATAATAAATGTTATCATAAAGCACAGTATATATTTTTCACAAAATTCTGACGGCCAATAATTTGAAACGTACACCATGAAATAGATCTACTATATTTTTCATTAATAATAAGTATCATTGCAAAATTACTTAACATAACGCAATAAAACACACTCCAGACAAACAGACACATGCATGTCATGGGCCTTCGTCCCTGGGGACTTTGGTATGACCTGATCACTGACAGTCATGAGTAGAGGATTTTAGGAAGGGAGTGTCTGACCCCAGGTCTTAAACAACCCTTAGAAGTAGGAAACTAGGAGATTTGGGCTAGAGCGCCCGATAGGAAAGTGACACGGAAGCGAAGTAGAAAGGGTGAGGAAGACGCCCTTATTTATTACCGGGGGCGAGTACCCGGGGTCCGACGGCTTAACGTGCCCATCCGACGCACGGCGAGTATTTAGTGGATCGAGCGTTCGTGCCTGCCTGGGATCGAACCTGAGGCCCTTCCCGAGGCAGTCACGAACGTTGCCCACTCGGCCACCCGCGGCCCAACTTTGGTATGACCCTCTACCCCTAGCGGTTTTATGCCCTCTAGGGTAGGATAGGATGAGGGGATCTTAAGATTTTTGTATCGCTCCTACCCGTATTGGTTCTAAGCCCTCTAGGGTAGGATAAGATAAAATGATTTTAGGATGATCCTGGTTTTAATTCCTGTAGGGTAGGATTAAGTAATTTTAGGATTTTGGTATGACTCCTACCACTTGTGGTTATAAGCCTTATAAGGTAGGATAAGATAAAGGGATTTTAGGATTTTGGCATGATCCTCTACGGCTAGTAGATCTAATTCTTATAGGGTAGGATTAAGAAATTTTAGGATTTTGGTATGATCCCCTACCCCAAGCGGTTCTAAGCTCTCTAGGGTAGGGTAGGATTAAGAAATTTTAGGATTTTGGTATGATCCCCTACCCCAAGCGGTTCTAAGCTCTCTAGGGTAGGGTAGGATTAAGGGATTTTGGATTTTAGGATTTTGGTATGATCCCCCTCCCTACGCCTAGCGGTTCTAACCACTATAGGATAGGGTAGGATTAAGGGATTTTGGATTTTAGGATTTTGGTATGATCCCCCTCCCTACGCCTAGCGGTTCTAACCACTATAGGATAGGGTAGGATTATGGAATTTTAGGATTTTGTTATGATCCCCTACCCCTGCCGGTTCTAATCTCTCTAGGGTGGGATAAGATGATGGGATCTTAGTATTTTGGCATGACTCTTACCCCTAGTGGTTCTAACCCCTCTAGGATAGGGTAGGATTATGGAATTTTAGGATGAAGGGATTTTAGGTGATCCAGTTCCCCTACCGGTTCTAATCCCTCTAGGGTAGGATAAGATGATCGGATCTTAGGATTTTGGTGTGACCCTTACTCGCAGCGGTTCCAACTCCTCTAGAGTAGCGTAGGATGAAGGAATATTAAGATTATCGTATGTCCAGCAGTTCTAACCCCTCTAGTGTAGAGTATGATGATGGTGTAGAGAACCGCTAGGGATCCTACTCTAGTGTAGCGTAGGATAAAGGGATTTTAGGATTTTCTGTTACCGGCCGTTGTGCACTGACCACAGGTATCCGGCATAGTGGATGTCTGTGGTCAAGCTTGCAAGTCCATGACCAACGTTTTCCATTATCTAAAAGTATTTAAGCATTCAACGAAACATGCCACCAGAATAATAAAAATTAAACGCTGTCTCTATTTGTCATTCAGATAAAAAATATCCCAGATCGAAGAGACAATTCTTCAGTGCATTGCCTTTCGTTTTAAATTCTAAAATTTTTTCCTTAGTCTTCAGTTTTGCTCTTAAGCCTTTATAATATAGTTATTTTTAGGATTGATGATTATTCCAAATGGAATTTATCATTTTATCTTTTTTATTATAAACCACTTTAGTTTCTTTACGTCTAATCGATCAATAATGATACTTATTTTGATCATATCAATTAAATACCTAGTGATACTAATTGGCACAAAAAAAATCTTTTATCCAAAGATATAAATGATATATTCATACTTCATGCAAATTATTGGATCGATATCATAATTCCTACCAGAAAAATTTTCTAGTTGTGCGCTTGCAAACAACTTAATGTATTTTGAAGATGAGAATCCGTTTTTTTTTTGTAAACATGACTGGGATGGTAAGTCAGAAAATATCCGAAAACTTGGAATGTTCGAATTCTGGAGCGGGAATCGAACCCGAGTCTTCCTGATAGCGTCCGAGTATGCTAACTACTGGACCACCCGGAACGACCAAGACTCAAGTTTCCGATTATTTTCTGACTTACCATCCTTGTCATATTTACACTGAAAAACGAATTATCATCTTTAAAATTTGTGTTGTATGGTGTAATCCCGTATTCCATTCATAACTTAATGTATTTTTAAGATATTCATTAAAACTGCCTGTATAAAAGAAGGTGGTCATAAATAATATTTCCGTTAAAAGACAAGGGAACTGTCATTTTTCTTTAACCAAAAAATGAAGCTTTCGAGCATTTTCGTTCTTAATATAAAACTCCAAGTCGTGGAGTACTAACAACGAATCTTTGTTATTTTGCCTGAAAATCTACTTCCGGAGAAAGCTTGGGACAAACCAATTCCTAAGCTCCGTAAAGATAATAAAATTGTTAAGTGCGGGGAAGTGTTAGCTCTTCCATGAGATACGTGCAAATTCGAGTCAGTGTTGGTCTTTTATGTTGGAGACATAACTGTCATTCTGTGTCGTGCCGGGGGCAGACCACGTGGCACGGAATCTGTCTCATGTCAAAGGCACTGAGCGTCCTATTCCTTTGCAGCATCGTCCTCAAATAGCAACACTTGATTCGTGCAGCTTTTTTTTTTTTTTTTTTTTTGGCCAGACTCTTCTTCCTACCTAGTTCACTAAAGTAAAAGAAAAAGAATAAGAAATTTATAAAATTAAAGAAGCGTTTTGAAGGTATTTCAGCAAACTGTGTAAAATGATTGCTGCAAAATTTGTTAGAACTAGAAAAGACACAAACTGTTTAGGGTATCATCTTCCTTGAAAAGTTTTCTGATTTTCTGCTCCAATGCTTAGGAATTAGAAATAAGTTTACATTTGTAAAAATATTTAAAAACAGTGAAAACCAGTTTCTGCACTAGTAATATGAAAGAAAACTGTAGTTCTATAGCATTCCCCGACGACTTTTAAATCTGTGACAAATTATGACTTTGTCAGAAATAAATAGGTGGGTAGTTACACCAGATGATAACGATTCTTGTGAAAATCAGTTTTTACAAAAATAAACGCCAAAATAAACGGATTTTCACAAGAATCGTTATGACTTTGTCGTTAAACAAAATAGAAACAAATACTGTATTTAGCTTTAAAAAAAAAAAATTAGTGTAAAACGCTGACAAGATAAAACAGCAACCACACGCACGAGCACACGCAAAGAATGCATGTTTTTTACTACCTTGCTTTGAAACTCATGCACAGTATTTAGATTTCCTGAATAAAGTTTAGTGATATGAGACTACTAACAAATTCAATTACAAAACGTTGTTTACAAATACCAGATGCGTATGGGTGTGTTCAACTATTCTCCACACACTGTTGGTTGAAAGTCTCCCTAGTTCTCCTCCACAACCCCCTCTTAAGCATTTCTCTCCTATGCCACTCAGATATGCTTTCGAATTTCATTTACCCATCTCCCACGACAGTTTCGTCTGTTTTTTTGTTTTTTGCTGTCTATTTGTATCCAAACTAAGTAGTTCAGTTGTCCAACGATGGTCGTTTCTTTTAGCAATACGTCCAGCCCATTGCCACTTAATGGTCTTTGGTCATGATGTGATGCTTAATTTTTATATAACACACGAAATCATCTTCCTTTCCTTCTTTTGTTACACCAATAAAGCATCTCTGTATGCTTCTTTGAGTTGTCCACAGCCTGTAAACAGCAGAGCGGGCAATTGCCCCCGCGCTCATTTGCGTGCAGGAGCGAAATATCACATTTGCCCCCTCGCTTTTCTTAGTCAGAAATCGGATTAACACTTGTTTTTTTTTATTTCCCGCCATTAAAAATTCCTTCCGGAAAAAGTATTATTTTCTACTTTAAATAATAATTAGAACTCTGAATTCCTGAGACGTCGAGAACTCTAAATTCTCTGAAATCCGCCGAGAACTCTAAATTCTCTGAAATCCGTCGAGAACTCTGAATTCCTGAGATGCAAGACTCGGTTTAAACTCTGTCCCATTATCCAATATGATTCCTAAGACGCAGATTACGCTCCTCCCTTGTCCAGTATGCGAAATAAAAGTTACTAAAAACAGCTATCCTAAAATTCCTGAAAATTGATTTAACAAAAAAAAAAAAAAAAAAAAAAAGAAAAGAAAAAAAAAAGCAGGAGCGTTTTCTATATTTATGGAGAAAGGAATGAGATATATTCTTACGTTGTTTGATGAATAATATAAGGGCTACTGTTCTTGTGGAATTTGAACCTGTGTGGAAGTGTTCTAATCGACCAGTTTTACATCGCTTATAATACATATCGGCAAAACGCTTTACATCAAAATACAATGCAATACAGATGTAAAATTCAAAGTTTATATTAATTAAGATTTTATCGATATAATCGTTTTATCTGTAGTATGTTCAAATGACGTCATCACGCCCTGTTTTACGACAGCGAAATAAGTTTAACGTTTTGACCAAAAACTTCTTATGCTGATTTCTTGCCCCCGTGGGCGAAAAACAGTTCCGACGCCCATGCCAGTAAATGCCTTTTTCAGTTAAAATCCATATCTCTGACTTATAAGTAATAACTACAGAATATGTTTACACGTTTTTAGAATGATTTTCGAGCAATATAATGTTTAAATATATTTCTTTCTTAAATGTTCTATCTGACAGCCCTTTCTCTGGTCTATGAACCTGCATCTAGATTTCTAAGGTAACAGAGAATTTCTTCAAATTGGTAGTGGTATTTTATTCCACTCCTCTTCCACCGCTTTCCATAGTCCAATCATTGTCTTAGGATTGCGTTTAGAAAACGCTCCTTTTAGCAGTCCAAAGGCACAATAGTCCATTGGTAGCACACCAGGAGACTGCAGAAATTCGAGCAAAAGGTGCAAAGTTTTCATGTTTTCAAGAAATAGAGGGGTAGATTTGGATGTGTGACTGGAAGCCTTATCCTGATGGAGTTCTACTGCTTAAATGTCCTGTGCATAAAGGAATGGTATTTCCTCTTTAAATAAAAGAGTTAAAACATTATCTTGGTAACATGTAGAGTTGATTTTAACATTCTTTTCAACTTTTCTTAACTTTAATTTCCTATGGTACCAGATACCAGCAATAATCATAAATCTTTCACTAATTCTTTCTTTGGATTCTTGGAACCAAATTTGTAAGTCTTATTCTGCTCTTTTGCGCCAGTAAATCGACTTTTTTTCTGTTAGTCGTTTTGGTAGATCCTTGCTTCATTATTAGTCACAGTAAGTTTCCATCTGTCTCCGGCTAAGCGATTTTCATTAAGAAATCTAAGCCGTGTTCTGCGCTCAGCCACGTAATTAGGCAAAAGGAGGTGAACATTAAGTATTTTTTTTTCAAATTCAAGTCTTTGTTTATTACCTTGTTTACAGTTGATGCACATAATTTTAACGACTTAGCGATTGCTCTTTGGGTCGGTGGATTTTCCTTTAAGACCAGACACCTCACTTTTGAAATAGTCGTAAAAGTACGTGTACCCTCTTTGGATATTCGTTTGGTATTTTTTTTTCCAGCTAAAAGCAATGCTTGACGTTTTTCCCCTCTATAATAAATAACATTGCTTATTTTACATTTATAAATGCTAATTCCATGATTTTCACAGCGTTTTTTAATTACAGAACACGAATATTTCTCTTCGTAAAGAGCAAAACCATAAACTTCTATAAACAGCTTGTTTCCGTGCACCATTTTCATAGCAGACAATATTTAACTGCAGCAGATATTTCTTTCCTGTTCATCTAACATGCTGTTGCCAGCTTCAATTATTTAAACTTCTTTTATTTCGTATAATGTTTTTTCAAAAACGTTCTAAAAATGTGTGAACATCCATATATAAGAGATGCATTAATTGAACACTTTTCTTTTAAAACATATTGATAAATACCTCTTATTGTTATGTTTCTACTAAATGCTCTCTAACCAAGTTTTATATATCAATTAATTTCTTCTTCGCCGTGTCCCTTGCTTGATATCTGTCGTCGAAGGTAAATGTAAGCATCGGCTACTTTTAAATTTGCCTCATCAACCTCTAACTCTTCAGTTCTTGTAAAAGACTGCATATTAATTTTCTCTCTAAGTTCATCTTTAATTCCACTTCTTTACACTTGCAGAAAGTTCCAAGATCAAATTCTGCAGTTCTGAGAGGGAAACTTATGAAGTGGCAAAACGGCAAGTTTCATGGATAAGCATTGCCGTAGTTCAATTAGTAGAATGACGGACTCTGGAGAACACTATATTTGGCGCCCGAACAGGAATATGAATCTTCCTAGCCTTGAGGTTCGAAGAAAATGTGTGACGCTTCTTCCAAACGCCTCTGGAATTAATTAGAAGGATTCAGTCTACTGATCGATTTTCGTAATCTACTGATTTTTTTTCTCTGTTTTAAGACCACCTATACACACTCGGCGATATGCTCTCTAAGAATGTTTGCATTCTTTCAGTATTCTTCACCAAATCCAGCTCAGGACTGGTCTGAAGAGAAATAGTGAAAAACTGCCAAATATGCGGAGACAATGTGAAGACAGTCTTCGCTCTCCACGATGACTTTGTCGGTTGGCTATTTTTCGGTTGCTGTTTGTTAATTAAAGAAAACGTGAGAAAGAGTGATGACTTTGTCGATTCACATTGTCTCCACGTCTTTGGAAGATTTTCACTATCACTCTCGCCCTTTGGATTTATTAGCTATAATTTAATAGCTTTTACCGTTAAGTCCCACCAGATGGAGACGTCTCAGTTGCTGAGCCCATCCCTACGGATTTGTGAAGTCAGATGCTGACAGATAAACAAACATAGTGCCGTGGATTGTTGGCGCCGTAGCGTATGGTGACGTCTCAGTTGCTGAGCCCATCTCTACGGATTTGTGAAGTCAGATGCTGACAGATAAACACACACAGCGCCGTGGATTGTTGGCCACCGTAGCGTACGGTGACGTCTCAGTTGCTGAGCCCATCTCTACGGATTTGTGAAGTCAGATGCTGACAGATAAACACACATAGCGCAGTGGATTGTTGGCCACCGTAGCGTAAGGCGAACGCACTCTGCTAGTTATCGAGAGATCTGACGTACGATCATAGTAGTGTCCGGATAACAATTTTTTTGGTTGCTGTGTGTTAATTAAAGAAAACTGAAGAGAAATTCTGATGAATATTCTTCAGCAGAATTTTCTCTTCAGACCAGTTCTGAATATTCTTCAGCAGAATTTTCTCTTCAGACCAGTTCTGAGGTGGGTCTTGTCCATCTACTGATTCAATGGGCAAGACTCACCTCAGAACTTGTCTGAAGAGAAAATGATAAAGACTAAAATTATTCAACACCTGTTACGTTGTTGTTGTTTTTTTTAATCCATACTAGGTTGTCATTTAATATATTTTAATTCTAGATAACTAACACTGAATAACAAATTTTGATGAACTTTCTGCTTATGTTGATTTTTTAAATTGATTTTAGTTCATTGGGACCTGCTGATTTCGAATATAGCATTGGTTTTGTTGTAGTATCAACGGTTTGTGTTTTATTCAAACCGTAAATGTAGTTTACCTGTAAAATATAATAAAATTATTCTTAAATTATTATTCTTTCAGTTTTATTTAAATTTTCGCAGTAAAAGTGAAAGATAATAATGTAGCAACGTGCTGCCACTAATTTTAAGTTATGGAAATACATTAAAAGAGCAATACTTCAGGGCGAAATGATACACCGAAGCAACATACAAAATGAAGTTTAGCAATGTAAAAAATGTGAATATATTTGTTTACAAAGAAACACATAAGAGTGACCTGAGGAAAGTGTTCACAAATACACACAATCCACATTCAAAAGTGAATGTTTGTGGTTCTTTGTCTTTTGTGAGTACCAGTCATGCCATCGCGGACTAAGCCCCAAATGTAGTCACTCATCATTGCACAGCCCCAGATTCCCTGATATCTACTTTCCATGGCTTGAATGTCTTTGTGGAAGCGTTCACTTGCTCTTTGCTAATATCACCCAGATTCTGCATGAAGAAATCTAGGTGTGAATGAAGCATGTGCAATTTCAAGGACATTCTACAGCCCAGTTCTCTATACCGTTCAATGAGTGTTTTCACCTGTTTGTCGTATTCCTCACTTGCACGAGAAAGCCATCCACCAGCATTTCAAAAGTTTCCCAAGCCTTTCTTTGCAACTCAATCATGTTTTGTTTCAATTCGTCACTAAACAGCATCACATGAATTTGTGGCCGTGTACAAAATGCCACCTACAATTTTGGCTTGTGACAAATTAAGAAACATTTGTTTTCTAAACAGTAGGGCGGCTGACTCCGGATCCAATGCTTTTACAAATTGCTTTACTAATCCCAGTTTAATATGTAGTGTGGGCAGGAGGACCTCGTCCGTAGTTACTAGAGACTCGTTTATTACATTACGTGTACCTAGAATTGGCTGTCTTATTTCAGGCCACACGGTCTGCGTGTAGTGTTTGCTCTCTGCTCGGCTGTCCCAGAGACAGAGGAAGCACGAATATTTCGTATACCCACTTTGTAAGCCTCGGAGAAATCAAAGCATTTTGAAATTACCACATATATATATCCCACTGATGACTTTCATACTGGATTTTTTTCCAACATCAGCTTCACACTTCGGTAATTCTCTTTCAGGTGGACGGGATATACGACGGGTATCGGTTTCCGTTGTGTTAAAAGAACACCCTTCAGGCTACTTTTAGAACTGTCCATGAAAAAGCGCCATTCTTTTGG
Source organism: Macrothele yani (assembly GCA_039090855.1). Taxonomy (NCBI): domain Eukaryota; kingdom Metazoa; phylum Arthropoda; class Arachnida; order Araneae; family Macrothelidae; genus Macrothele; species Macrothele yani. The sequence goes on along the minus strand of CM077024.1, from coordinate 41,099,956 downwards.
TTCATTTGGAAAGCCAATTGCACTAAACAGACCAGGCACCGGTGGTGTGTTTATCTGAGGGTGCTGGATGAGGTATCGGTGTTGTGTTTATTTGGAGCTGCTGGCTTCTGATCCTTCGTCTGAGATCAGCCCAGTTTTGTGTCCCGGTGAGCCATCGGTGGTGTGTTTATCTGAATGCGCTGGTGTTTTCACGTTGAGGCGATGAGCCATCGGTGGTGTGTTTATCTTAAGTCAGAGATAAGCCTGGTTTTTGCCGCCCCGGTGGCGCAGCGGTCTAAGCGATGGCCTCTGATCATTCGTCCGAAAGGGGTCCGGGTTCGAATCCCGGTGAGGCATGGATGTTGTGTTTGTCTTACGGCATTGGCTCTCTACCTTCCCTGGAACCAGTGACGCTAAATTAAGGACGGGCGACTGCTTATAGTCCATTGAGTTGCCGACGGTGGTCGTTAAACCTCAATCAAAAAAAGAAAAAAGCCGGGTTTAGTGTCCCGGATGACCCATCGATGGTGTGTTTATCTGAAGGCTCTTTCTTCTGACCTTTGGTCTGAGATCAGCCTGTGTCCCGGATGAACCATCGGTGATGTGTTTAGCTGAGGGCGCTGTCTTATGATCCTTGGTCTGAGGTAAGTCCGGTTTTGTGTCCCGGATGAACCATCGGTGATGTGTTTAGCTGAAAGCGCTGTCTTATGATCCTTGGTCTGAGATAAGTCCGGTTTTGTGTCCCGGATGAACCATCGGTGATGTGTTTAGCTGAAAGCGCTGTCTTATGATCCTTGGTCTGAGATAAGTCCGGTTTTGTGTCCCGGATGAACCATCGGTGATGTGTTTATCTGAAGGCGCTGTCTTATGATCCTTGGTCGGTTTTGCCCGGTTTTGTATCTCGGATGAGTCATTGGTGGTGTGTTTATCTGAAGGCCCTTGCTTCTGATCCTTGGTCTGAAATAAGTCCGGTTTTGTGTCCCGAATTAGCCATCGGTAGTGTGTTTATCTGAAGGCGCTAGCTTCTGATCTAAGTACGGTTTCCTAAAATGAATAACACATGGTGTGTTTATCTGATGGCGCTGTCTTCTGATCATTCGTCTCAGATAGGGACCTCTTCCGGATGAGGCATCGGTGGTGTATTTGATAGAGCTGGCTTCTGTTCATCAGTCTTAAATGGGCCTACCCATACTGCCACATCGCAACGCCCTCCCCTCACATAATCCTATTTTAATGCACTAGTACCCAATTACATACCGTCCCGATGGCCGAAAGTTCTGATTCATTGGTTTTTGATCAGTCATGTGAGATGGGCCAATTTTCAAGTCCTGGATGAGGCATCGGTGGTGTATTTGTGTGATGGCACTGGTTGTGTTTCTTCCCTGCAACTTGTGGGTGTTAAATTATGGCAAGTCACTGCTTCTAATTCTGTGAGCTGCTTTTGGTGGTCGTTAAACCCCAATAAAAACAAATCTCTGGAAAACATATTAAAGTTATAGAAAGTCTTCATTGACCCCCTACCTTTTCGGGGTATCGGCAGGTTCAAATCTGCATAAAACATGCATTTCGGGTTAAATTTTCATCACACGTTACAAGTTAGTTAGATCCCCCTATGAGACATTCATCCCCTGATTATCCTTTCACTCTATTTTGAGCGCTGGTGGCTCCAATGGAGGTAACGATCCCAAAATGTGTATTTCTGATGAAATTGCTGTGGTATCAGAGAAAACGGAATGCCTTAAAAAAACTGAAATAATTTACTATTTATTTCAAAAGGTGAGACTTCTATCGCATAACTTGGAACTTTAATACCAGAATGTTGTCCACAATATCTCAAATGCCTCTCGTAGATTTGGGACACAAAATGGTTTGCGTACACAATCAGAAAATTGTCTTTGTTTCGCGTGCAAAATCAGAAGGAATTCTCAATAATTCCAGACTATGTGTGGAACAAACATAGCACGTTTTTCGAAAAACCGAATGGACAGTTCATCCATTTTTAAGTTCGGGAGCCAATGTGGAACCCCAATCCTTCTGTTCCGGAGCAGAATGCTTTCCCAATTTAGCTACGCCAGCAACTGCTTACAACTGCTACTTGCCGTCTTGACATGTGCGTCACCTCTGTAATACGTCACAGTTAAACCACGAGCCGCTATTGATTCCGAGTAAAATAAACTGAACTCTGCGCTCTGGTTTATGCATATATGGAAAAACTTTGAATTCAATAGATATTTCTGGGGAAAATGCCTTCCCTTCTTAGACATGTATCTTCTTGTAGGTGATAGAGGTGTTAAAGAGCCGGCAATGCTATGATGATGCCTGTCTGTCACGCTCTCGGCTGAAATGCTATTTCACACTCTTCTAAATAGTAAGCTCTCTGAGGAAATAATAAAGGAAAGGAATGAAGTTTTCTCACGTGGCACAGTTGCTGCATTATATCATGTGTTAGCGAAATTATTTTTCAAATAACTCAGAAGACATTTACTTTTAAAGCAGTATTTTCGTAAAAAAAAATCATGTAAAGCAGGGGTTGTACATTCATATGAAAATAATCTTTGAGGTTCTTCGCCTTGTCACATCTGAAAAATGGGGGTAGACTGTGTCCGGGACACACCCGCAGGTTTTATTTACGTGGATACGTGTTTGACAGTAAGGGGTTTGAGATAGAAGTCGGTTGATAAATGAAAGAGGAATACAGTTAGACTATAATTTTATTTATTAAAGGACGATGATATGAGAAGTAACAAACATATGGCATACAATTCACATCTATGTTTCGTACAAAGGTTAAGTCGATACAAGCATTGCCTAAGGTAGTTGGTGGAGAATTTATATAAGTCAAGCCGAAATTGTCTTTCATGAACTTAAGTAAGTTGGTCTTTTGTTGCACATCAATGTTAAAGTCACCAGTGAGAATGATAGGCACTTGGGTATCCGGTATTGTACTTGGTGTGATTTTCTTGATGTTTTCAGAGTAATCTTTTAGTATCCGGAACATGAAGACCACTAATGATGTTTGTGAAACGTCGGGATGAATGTAAACCGAACCAAGTATGAAACGAGTTTGAGTAGACACTATCACATCAACTAGACTCATGTCACCCACATAGCCATCTTCAATTCTCAATCTGTTGTTGACTGAAACATTTACGGGTTGGCAATCTGTTAGACTATTGATGTTTTTGCAAATGGCAACTCGCAGTTCGTTTTGTGGGCGAAGTAGTACGTCTGAAAGCGGATGGTTTGTGTTGGGCTATTGTCCTATTTCCTTTCGCCTTTAATTTGAAAGAGGACAAATGTATGGGACTACAATCATCCATCCAAGTTTCAATCACGGCCAAGTAGTCCATCGGTTCACAGGTACTAGCTGTTGAAGTGCTTGGTTGTGGCTCTACGAGTTGCGCAGCTTCGTCTTTCTTCTGTATATACAAGCCCTACATCGTTCTGCATTAGTCTTTTTCAGCTTATTCGATTCCTTTGAGTTCTTTCTTCTGATATACATTTGTAGTATTTTGAGTTGGACTTTAGCTTCAAATTTTTAGACAATTTAGTTTTCTCACAAATATTTTTTCGTTTGTCACTTATAACTTATAAAGTACTTATTAAATTTTATGAATTGTTAGTTTTTAAGATAGATCTCATCCAGACTAATCGTTTGAGACCAATATCACGATCCTACCCCTACGCGATCTCGAGTTATACTGATTTCAAGGCGCTTGACTCAGCGTATTCGATCCCAAAATGGCGGACGCCCTCCCCTCTCCTCGCGCATGACCTTCAAGTTGAAATTTTTAGAATCATTGTTATAATTTAGAAATTATTAGCATTTGATCAATCGCAAGAAGTTATGTCCGCTAAGTTTTCCTAGAGGGTACCCCCATGGTAATGAATTTAAAGACGTATCGACGTCAAAAATTTTTGGCTTAACGATAACTGTTTATTTCAGGAAGGTGTAGTTTCGTGAGAATTATTGTTCCCCGATACTTTTGCAATAACCTTTCACACAGCTCTTATTCAATACAGATTCCATGCTCACTTCACATGTCATAAGTTCCTACCGCTAGAAACATGAGAAGTTGCAAGAAATCAACAATTTAATTTGAAGTCTAGTTTGGAAACTGACAAATTTTGAACGAGGGCTATGTCTGTTCGCCGTCATTATTCTGGAGATATCACATTTTGAAAGTATGCTTTTTATATGCAGCTTTATTCTTCTCATAAATCTGCATTCCAAATATTCGGAAAAAAAAGTCACATTCATTAAAGATAATGAAATAATATTAGCTCCAAAATATCTTGTTTTGATTCTTTTCGCAGCCTAAATTTCCCGGGCATCACTGTCTTAGAATCCCGCAGATGGAGTAGTAACTTGTTTATGCGTGTGACATGAATTTCAGAAGTTTGCATGCCAGCTTGCCAAAATTACGTAACACCGCGATTTTCCCGCATTTGTCGCGGAAGTGTCGCCTTCCAATCTTGGCATCTTCGTCCGTAGTGCGACGATTGACGGAAACCGTCGCTCAAGATGCCCCGAAGGTCTGTCGAGTGTCACGCCGGCTGAGGTCGCGGGCGATGTCGCAGCCCGTTATTGGCGGCGTGGCGTAAAAGTCACGTTTAACGATTTGCGAAAGCAATGCATTTCTTTTTAGCTTTGAGCATTTACTACATACTTAGAATTCGCAAAACATAACGCTTTATTTTACGAGTTCTGATAATTTTCTGGGCAAAACAATGATAAAAAAAAAAAAAAAAAAAGAAATGACGTCATTAAAATCACGGAAACAATTCCGTTTATAATAGTTCAACGGAAAAAATTTTCCCGGCCTCCTCAAATAAAAAGATTTTCTTAATAAAGTTCTACTAAAAAATTCAAAATTGAAGCACTATCTTCCTTCTGAATAGACAACACGCAATTGTTAGAAAAACTGATAGGCATTTAATTTTTATCTTCCATAAGTCAGTTGTTCGTGAAACGTTTTGAATTCAGAGTGCCGCTTTTTTTTTTTATAATACATAGAATTTACATACTTCGAAAATTTAGAAACAATGGTTTGAGTCATGTAAAAATCATTGGCTGCTATCAGAACTGAGCAGCTGAAGAAAATATCATTTACTGAAAAAATATCTTAGTTTTCGTGTCATTCTGTCGATCTTTCAAAAGTAATGATTGATCTGGACACCCGTCAGTCGGGAGAAAGAGTGATCAAGTGCATAATTTAGTGGATAATAACCGAAGATAATCTTATGCAATTCAAGAAATGATTGAAGTTTTGATTTGATTCATGACACTTTAACTGAACATTTCGCAATGCAAGACGACATTCACTCAACCACAGAGAAGATTACCTGGCTTTTCTGGATGTAACGAACTGGATGGAGACACCATAACAGATGTTGGATAAGCTGAAGCCTTTTCTGTTACTTAAAACAGAGGAGAGGGTTCGAATAATTAATAGTAAATGCTAACAGTTCCAATAATAAAGATTGAGATCTTCGCAGCACTTTTGCATAGTAAGAGAACATTTCAGTATTTACTTTTTTATTGCTGATGAAGGTTTAGAGATGTTCGCATTCGCACGCATCTATAAATTTCTTTTCATAACCCCCCCCCCCTCCCCTTTATTCCAACTACTTTTTGGTGCACCCTACTATAAAAAAAATTAATAATATAAAAGTTCATTTCATCGAATGATCATTTCACCTTGGGTTAGTTTAACTAAGACTTTGAATTTTATTATACAAATAGGATCTGTTTAAAGTGCAGTGTATACACATAGGATCTGTTTAAAGTGCAGTGAGGGTTCGGAAAACTGACTTGGACCAGTTTGGAGAAGCTTGGTATTATTACATGGACCCAACGTATAACTAAGGAACGCAAAGAGGATGGATAGAGCATGGCAGTGTAGTTCGGAAATGCTAGGTATTTTACGGAGCCCGATGTGAATACGATATAGAAAGAAGAAAGGGTTCAGCAGAGGAGTATAACGAGGTGCTGAATATATGTTGCAACGAATAGTTGAGAAAGTTTCAGTTTCAAATTATTTATTATTTGCTTAAACTTATACGTGCAGGTTGTCCTTGAATTATTTCACTAAATTACTACTTGAATCTCTCAGTTCGTTACTTATTATGTTTGCACCTTAGTTTGTTGGCAGAATGCTGGTCTTTTTTAATACTTAAATCTCTCAGTTCGTTACTTATTATGTTTACACCTTAGTTTGTTGGCAGAATGCTGGTCTTTTTTAATACTTAAATCTCTCAGTTCGGTACTTATTATGTTTGCACCTTAGTTTGTTGGCAGAATGCTGGTCTTTTTTAATACTTAAATCTCTCAGTTCGGTACTTATTATGTTTGCACCTTAGTTTGTTGGCAGAATGCTGGTCTTTTTTAATACTTAAATCTCTCAGTTCGTTACTTATTATGTTTGCACCTTAGTTTGTTGGCAGAATGCTGGTCTTTTTTAATACTTAAATCTCTCAGTTCGGTACTTATTATGTTTGCACCTTAGTTTGTTGGCAGAATGCTGGTCTTTTTTAATACTTAAATCTCTCAGTTCGTTACTTATTATGTTTGCACCTTAGTTTTTTGATAGAATGCTATTGTTTTTTTTTTCTTTACTACTCGAATCTCTCAGTTCGTTTCGTTACTTATTGTTTCCACTTTAGTTTTTTGACAGGATGCTTTTTTTTTTTTCTTTTACTACTTTAATCTCTTAGATCGTTACTTATTCTGTTTCCACCTCAGTTTTTTGATAGGATGCTGTTGTTTTTTTAACTATACTTGAATCTCTCAGTTCGTTGCCTGTTCTGTTTAATAATTACACGCTCTTTCTTATACTCTAACTTTACATAACTAGCCTTCCATTTTACTTCGCTATCCTTGTCCGGAAGACCCGACAAAAGGTTCCTTCTCAAATCATCATTCCGCCAGCTCTGACTTCTCTCTTGCTAGACCTTTGTGTTGTCCTCCTGTGCCCGTCCAAACCTTTCTGCCCTCACCCAAAGGGGATGGCGTCAGAGGTTTTTAGCTGTCTCGGCCACCTTACAGATCACAAAGTACACGATTGCAGCGTGGGCCAATAGAACGATAGAAAGCACTCAATGTTTTCTAAAACGGCTCTTTAATGCAAAGGACGATTCCCTGGGAAACATCTTTTTTACAGCTCTACAAAGGCTGTTCACGCACTTTTTAGAACGTTTTGAATAAGAAATTACAGAAAATAAAAGAAATTCAAATAACTAAAACTGGCAACAGCGTGTTAGATGGTTACGAAAAAAACATCTGCTGCAGTTAAATATAGTCTGCTAAAAAAATGGCGCACGTAAACAAACTGTGGATAGGTTATGTTTTATCTCTTTACGAACAGAAATATTCGTATTCTGTAATTAACAAACGCTGTAAAAATCATGGAATTAGCATTTCTAAATATAAAATAAGCAATATTATTAATAATAGAGGGGGAAATCGTCAAATATTTGTTTTTAACAGGAAAGAGCTCCTAACGAATATCCAAAGAAGGTATCTATTTTTACGACTGTTTCAAAAGTAAGGTATCCAGTAAGAAATGCATGGTAAAAAAAACCCCAAAAAACGTGCAACTATATTATAGAAACAAATAGAGGCCCCTTCCCTACTCCCTAGGTGAGAAAGACGCCGGCTATGTGCAGGGGGTGGAGAGAGTCGAAGTCTGGATGAGGAGATTCTTTTAATTAATGCCTAAACAGGCTGGTCATAGTTTTCGGGCTCATTCGAGCCCTGGTTCTATCTTGCAATATAGAATTCGGGCTCGAGATAGCATACTTCGGGCTCCGGCTGGCATATTTCGGGCTCGGGATGGCATACTTCGGGCTTCGACGGGCTCGGGATGCCATACTTCGGGCTTCAACGGGCTCGGGATTGCTTACTTCGGGCTTCAACGGGCTCCGGCTGGCATACTTCGGGCTCTGGATGGCATACTTCGGGCTTCGACGGGCTCTGGATGGCATACATCGGGCTTCGACGGGCTCGGGATGGCATTCTTCGGGCTTCGACGGGCTCGGGATGGCTACTTCGGGCTCCGACGGGCTCGGGATTGCCTACTTAGGGCTTCGACGGGCTCGGGATGGCATACTTCGGGCTCCGACGGGCTTGGGATGGCATACTTCGGGCTCCGGCTGGCATACTTCGGGCTCTGGATGGCATACTTCGGCCTTCGTCGGGCTCGGGATGGCATACATCGGGCTTCGACGGGCTCGGGATGGCATACTTCGGGCTTCGACGGGCTCGGGATGGCTTACTTCGGGTTTCGACGGGCTCGGGATGGCATACTTCGAGCTTCGACGGCTCGGGATGGCATACTTCGGGCTTCGACGGGCTCCGACGGGCTTGGGATGTCATACTGCGGGCTCCGATGGGCTCGGGATGGCATACTTCGGGCTTCGACGGGCTTGGGCTGGCATACTTCGGGCTCCGACGGGCTTGGGCTGGCATACTTCGGGTTCCGATGGGCTTGGGCGGGCATACTTCGGGCTCCAACGGGCTTGGGCTGGCATACTTCGGGCTCCGACGGGCTCGGGCTGGCATACTTCGGGCTCCAACGGGCTCGGGCTCTAAAAAATGAGCCCGAACTCAGAACTGGCAACCACACTGTTATGTCAAGTCCATCATTTAATACAGGTTAAGGAAATAGTATGACTGAATGACCGTCGATGTGAACGTTGTTTTCACCCTACGCATCTTTCCCGATAGTAGTAAAGTAAATCCCAAGTTAACAATTTCGATGTAATGAAAATGGGTAGCAGAAGTAGTCGGTGAGCCACCCAGGTTGATTTTCTCAAGTATCTCGAAAACGGTGACTCATAGCGAAATTTGGCTTCTTCTCAACACGCCTGCTATTGACGAGTGCTTTCAAATGATGGCACAATGGAGTGTAACCTGTAGATATCCTAGACCAAAAGTTACCCATTCCCCTCACTAACACACTTGCGATTCAGATTTTCTTTCAATCGTGAGGTCAGATTTTATAACTTACGCGTACGCAGATGGACTTTGAAGCTACATTACATTTTATTACGTCCGTTTAAAACTGAATAATATACAGAATAATTCAGAATGACTCGTCCGATTTCAAATAACTGTATTTTATGTGTTGCTAAATATACAGCGATGAAATGTATATAGGATAAAGAAAAAAACTCTCGAAATTATTTTTGTTTTTTTCTGTACCTTATAAATGTTGTATGTGACTTTCATTGGTGACGCGAATTACGTCGAGACGATATTCAAATTCCTGCCATACTTGATCAAGCATGTCTGTTGCCAACGACTGCAGAGCCCTATGAATGCGAGCTTTGAGTTAATCTAGCGTTGTGGGCAAGGGTGGCACACAGACGTCCTTCACATACCCCGATAAGAAAAGTCGCAAGGGGTTAGGTCCGGAGACCTGGTGGGCCACCTGTAGAGCGCCTTGTCATCGTGTCCACAGAGACCTCTGGATTGGTAGCTGTGGACACAACGACAAGACGCTTTACAGTTTCTTCTTTATCTTATGGACATTTAGTCGCTGTATATTTAGAAACACATAAAATACAGTCATCTGAAATCGGATGAATAATTTTGAATTATCCTACATTGTACAAAATTGCCGTGAATAGTCAGTGTTTTGCCCGGATTAAGACTGTTTACAGATCGTAAGCACCCCATCTGGAGGTCAACTAATAAACTACATTTTCACGGTGATTAAGCCGTTTGAACTGTTACTTTACTTTAATCTTGACAATCTGGCAACGTTCTGTTAAAGTGGTCATATGCCTCCTTTTTCATATGCAATCAGTCAACTGGCAACACCTCTATGGACAACACGTTTTTATTTCCCGGTCATTAGACATGTTAATGGACATAACATGTATTATTATTTATTTGTCATTAGACATGTTAATGAACATTACGGTATAGTACTGTAAAAAATACGGTTTATTGACTGGCCACTCAGCTGCCGGGGTATCTACCGTAATTTGATCCTGCAATTTTTACCGTGTACATAATAATAATGACAATAATATTGTTTTTGAAAAATTACAGTCTAAATACTTACTATTGCCGCCGTTATAGTTTACTATTTACTTTTATGACTCACATACCTTCTTTCATTGGTTTTACGACAATAACATTCATTAATGCACCTACCGAAGTAACTCTCAATGTCAGGAATTAGTAAACCTTACTGTTTTTTATGATTTAATCCCACTTAGTGTGTACCGGAATGTGGCTGTGTGTGTGTGTTCGTGAGTGACGCGAATAAATGCAATGTGTTGTACGTAAATAAATGTATACAGAATTTGTTTCTCCTTTTCTGTTATGCCTATGAAATGACAGATGTTCACTTCAGAACATTAAATGCAAGATGTAATCCTTATTTCACGCAAAATCTATCCTAAAAGAAAAACAAAAAACCTTAGCTGCAACGACTTTAAAGAAATCCTATTCAGTGACAGTTTACTGAACAGTAAAAACACACAGAACAAAGATACGAGATCCTGCACTGTACAGCGTATTTAGTTTCTATAGTCCACGCGAAAGGACCAGAAAGAGAACATGTTACTGTGTGGGTGATTCATTTAACGCTGAACACATTAATGAGAAATCTTTTTACGATTCTGTTTAAATTCAAAACACAAATTTATCTGCAGGAAATAATATCATGTGCCTTGCATTTCATATTATTATTTTGAGATACCTGTGGCAGATTGAGGTTGTTGTTTTTTTTCTTTTGTCAGATTTAATTTTTCATTGGTGCAACATTTCAGATATTGTTAGATGTTTATATTTTTCTGTAAGAATCACATGAATGTTCCAAGCTTTTTTCTATATATATTCTTTTTTTTTTCCACCGGTCGTCTCAGGAGGTTTTTTAGTGCCTAAAGTTAAAATTACTGAATCAATGAATTTACTTTATTTGTTTAACAGCAACAAAAATAGAAACATATAGCAGCATCAAATTGATGATATACCACACTTTCGAATGTTAAATTTCAGTGCGATGAAAGTCAGTTTGATTTAGACTGCTCTTCGTAGAGCTACAGTAGCGAACAAAAGTATTTGGCGAAACACTTTTTCGACCATAAGTTTTGTTCTGCTGGACCAAATCGGGTCATGTTGGGATATGATATGTGTTGATTCGTGGGTTACAATGTCGCGTAGTTTGTATTTCGCGCAGAGCGAATTTGTCTTTCGAAATGGGTCATATTCAAGAGTCTCCAATTATTACCCATTTGTTTGCTGCATGTATTAATGCTTTTCTTGTGATTTTTGTGGAATTTTGTGATGTGTAGTGTGATAATAAGTCAATCTTAGGTTTTCTGAAATGGATAAAAAGGCGGAGATCCCTGTTGCAGCTCGCCAGGCGGCCGTGAACATGATGGAATCCGAAATGCGCGTCACCGACATTGCGAGAGCCCTGAAGATCAGACACCAGTCCATTTCAGCTATCCTACAACGTTATAAGAAGACTGGGACCGTCGAGAACAGTCCGCGATGTGGTAGGCCTCGTTCCACTACGTTGCGTCAAGATAGACGTATACTCCGTCGATCTCGTGCTGATCCCACCTTGACTGCTGTGGACATCGCCACCGAATTCCGCGACAGCAACGACCTGAACGTCAGCCGAATGACCATCCCCCGTCGTCTCATTGCTGGTGGATTGAATGGAAGACGCCGCGCCAAGAAACCACTCATCGGAGTCAAGAATCGACGAGCCAGAGTCGCGTTCGCGCGCCGTCATCGACACTGGACCGCGGCAGACTGGCGTTAGGTGCTTTTTACCAAAGAGAACAAGTTCAACTTATTCGGAAGTGATGGCATCCGATACGTACGACGTCCGTGTGGCCAGAGATTCAACCCCCAGTTCATTCAGCTGACTGTCAAGCACGGAGTAGGATCGCTCATGGTTTACGGCGCCTTCTCTCGCAATGGAATGGGGCCCCATCATCAAGATTGACGGAATAATGACCGGCCAGAGCTACACGAACATGCTCATCAACGATGTCTTCCCATGGGCAAACCAGAACATGCCACCCGGATGGATCATGCAGCAAAACAACGACCCGAGCACACCTCCAGAGTAGCGAAGGCAGCCTTCCAGCAGCAACAGGTCACATTTCTAGACTGGCCAAGCCAATCTCCAGACCTCAACCCCCATCGAGCACGTGTGGGAGGTGCTGGAGAGACGATGTGCGAAGAAAACCTGGCGGAATAGGGCCCAGAAGTTCGACCAGCTGTCTGCAGAATGGGTGCGACTTCCGCAGGTCACCGTCGAGAAGCTAGTGGACTCGATGCCGGCCCGTTGTGCAGCTGTTATTAAGTCTCGTGGTTATCCCACTAAGTATTAGCTATTGTTTTGTCGTTTTCTCATACTTGTTTTCTGTTATTGTTGCATTAAATGAATGTGATACACACCTACTTTGTAGGTCAATTTGTATGATCTTTGCGATTAAAGTTATTATTGAAGTAATCATCGTGCAAATGAACCAGACCCTTAAGTGACATGACTTTTGGGTAAACCGAATGATTTGATAGAATGATCTTTCGGTAAAGTGAACTTTTCGGTGATCTTCGAGCAAATGAACCAAACCTTTAGATACCATTACATTTCAGTAAACCTAATTTGATAAAATGATCTTTTGGTAAAGTGAACTTTCCGGTAAAGTAATCGTTGAGCAAATGAACCAGGCCCTTAGATAACATGACTTGTGGGTAAGCCGAATAATTTTATAAAATGATCTTTCGGTAAAGCGAACTTTCCAATGAAGCAATTCTTCGGTAAAGTAATCATTTTGATAAAACGACCTTTCGGTGAAGTGGTCGTCACAGCTATGAATTACAGCAGTATGCGAAATTTCACGGGTGTAGTTATTTTGCTGTACAAAACTCTACTTTCAGCGTCTTTGATATGTAGTTTACCCAATTGAACGACCAGAGGAAATACCACAAAGCGTAGCAGAAGAATGAATTATTTCAGCAACCACGGAAGTTGAAGCGAAAATCGCGGTTGTAATGCTTTTCGTTTAACACCGAGTAGCAAAAGACCTTTGAAATCAACAAGATGCCAATTTTTCATACAAGTACATCCACATTGTAGTCCAATTGGAAAACGGCGTTGTTTGTTTCTGATGCAAAATACATCTGTTCAGTGATATCACTGTATTGTCTCAGTGGCAGCTGTTCCCATAGGTGCAGCAACTTGCTGTGCATGCGGCAATGAGCTCGTGGACCTTGGTTCGAAGTGAGGCACAGACGGTGTTTTTATTTCGGGAATACTGCTCATTTCCTTCCTTGTATTCTGTAATATCAAATTGTAGAAACGTAGATGCTGTTTTTATTTGGAAATCTAGCTTCGTTCTTTTCTTAAAGTTCGTAACATCAGGTTATATAGGTGTGTGAATCCTCAAAGAATTAGACACTGACAAACTTTTGAGTGAATTTCTGTAGAATTCATTTTCTATTTTCTTCCTTTTAATGCATATTTTGTTTTCTCATAATTTTGTGCCCAGTGTCCAGCAGGTTCATATATCGCACTACTTCCGACCGTGAACAATTATTTTACTTTTAGAGGGGACAGATGACAACCATCATGAGTAACTATTCAGATTCTAAGCAGCCACCACTCCGTAATTTGGTCCACTGGTTACGCAGAGAGGGGACTCAGTGAAACAAACACACCTCCAGTACTTCTTATGGATTTTGCAACTTCCTCAAACGAAGAAGCATAATTTTTTTTTTTTTTAAGGTAATTGGCAAAATTCTCTGACACTTCAGGAAACACAGAAATAACGCCAGATATTTGCTGGGCCTCCAAATCTTAATGCCATTCTACGAGGAGGTGCTGATAAATCTTTGGCTTTGTGAAGAAAGCAACAAGCTACGGGATTGTAAAAAATATATATTTACTCTACATACACTGGCGTGCAAAAATTAAGGACGAGACGGTTTTTCGAACGTAACTTCGTTCCACATCGACACAAATCATGCCATAAGATCACCAAGATGTAAGAATATGGGACAAGTGAGCAAAACCGTCCAAACAAGGAATCCAAAGGATACAAAGGCATTTTATTGAAAAGGTAGCTTCGAGCACAACTGGCCAGAAGACAGAAACGTCCATATGACAGGTGGCTGCCAAGAAAAATCCAGTCTTTAGTAGGTGATATGATCACCCCTGACTGCGTTGCAGGATTTACAACGTCTGTCCATGCTGAGGACGAGGTTGTCAAGAAGCTGTTGAGGCATCGCTGCCCATTCCTCTTGTAGCGCCAATCGCAGCTGCGGAATCGTTGCTGGCGGCTGGTGACGTGCTGCCAAGCGTTTCCCGAGAAGGTCCCACATGTGTTCGATTGGAATTAGGTCCGGAGACCTTGCGGGCCAATCCATGCGTTGAATATCTTCACTCTCCAACAGCTCTGCGACAGCCACTGTACGATGAGGTATAGCGTTGTCGTCCATGAAGAAGAACTCAGGACCCACAGCACCTCTTAACAGACGCGCGTGATGCCGGAGAACCTCGGTTCAATAGCGGACACCAGTGACTGAACCTGCTTAGAAGATGTGGAAGTCAGTACGGCTACCAAGCATGATACCGCCCAAAACGAGAGCTCCGCCACCTCCAAACCGGTCCCTTTCGATGATGTTGGAGGTGTTATTGCGTGTTCCTTGCTCTCTCTCTCCAGCTGTGTATATGTCCAGAATCGCTCGTCAGACTAAATCGGCTCTCATCCGTAAAGAGAACTCGACTCCGTTGCTGATGTATCCCGTTCTTGTGTTTCTGGCACCACAAAAACCGCCGTCTCCGATGAGCAGGTGTTAATGGCACACACCGTACTGGTCGTCGTAGGAGGCTGCACAAAGGCTCCACCTTTGTGCAGCCTCCTGGCCACGGTAAAACACGATAACGGACGTCCAGTTGTCTGTTGCATGTGCCTTGCGATTTCTTCCGCTGTCTTCCGTCTGTCTCTTCTCGCCTGTAGGACAATATACCGGTCGTCCGCCGACGTGGTTGCTCGTGGACGACCACTGCTAAACTCTCAGACAGCTATTCCTGTCGTTTGAAATGCTCTCCTAGATCGTGAAACGATGCTGTGAGCGATCCCGAACTCCTCGGCCATACTAGTCACACTTCGACTTTCTTCCAACTTCCCAATGACGCGACCTCGAGCAAAGTCATCCAGATGTCGTCTACTGGATTGCCTGTTGGCCATATCACACGGTGGCAGCAACTCGACGTCGTTCAAACCGATGTACACCGTGCAATAGCTTTCACCGAATTGCTGAGCATGCACCGCCCGTGTGCTTTATACCCTTCCGACAGCCCCATCCCACGTTATGCTGCATATATGCGCATACCTTACTGTACCGGACCCTAGTCTATCTCCTTAGTGGTGTTTCGATCCGTTCCGCTTGCTTGTTCCGCTGTTATGCTAATTACTCCTCTTCGTCCTTAATTTTTGCACACCAGTGTAATCTCCCCTGAGCTTTTGACGTACTACAGCGGTGAAGACGACAAATCTGAAGCAATATATTCCATACGTGTAGCTTAGTTGGGAGAGCAACTTACTCCGGAGTGATGGGGCGCGGACAAACTTGTGTTTTCACAAGCTCCACACACTTATGACTTCGTTGTTCTAAGTTTTTTAATCCATCAAAAAAAAAAAATTTCGATTTTGCTGCAAACCACTCGTCCGCAGTTGCTGTATACTCCTCAATGCCTGAATTTTTTTCCCTTGGTGATTTTTCAGAATAGGAAAGAGGTAGTAGTCCGAAAGAGCAAAATCAGGTGAGTAGGCCGGATGTTTCAGAATTTCAAAGTTAAGATCAACCAATTTCTGTTCCGCAATGACCGCTTTGCGACAAGAGGCATCTTGAAGACACAAGATCCCTTTAAAGCTTGCCTCGACGTTGGAGACCAGTTGCTGCTTCAGTTTGTCGAGAAACGCAACGTAGTACTTTGTCGTGATGGTTCCACCCTTTTCCAGATAATCTTCACGCAATATTCTATCTTTGTCCCAGAAGACAGACGCCAACACTTTGCTTGATGACTTCTGTGTCTTGAACTTCTTTGGACTCGGGGAACCACTGAGTCTTCATTTGGACTGTTCTTTGTCTCTGGACCATATACGTATATGGATCCACGTTTCGTCCATGGTTGCGAGACGGTTCAGAAATCCCACAGGATCCCGTCAAAATCGGTCCAGAATGTCTGTGAAGCAATCAGCCGATCACGCTTCTAGTCAGCATTGAGATATTTGGTAGCCCATTTCGCTGAGAGCTTTCTCACGTATAAATTTCTCGTGAATAATATGACCTACTCGTTCCGGGATATCGCCAGGGTTTTTTTTTTATTTTTTTTTTTTCATTCTCTTCGATCATCCCGGATCATGGAATGAATGGCATCTGCGTTTTCTGTAATTTGACGCTTGATTTGGTCTCCCAGAACATTCTTCGTCTTCGGTGCTCAAATGTCCTGTACTAAACCTAGCAACCCAATTGTTGACTGTGGAGTAGGAAGGGCACTTATCACCTAATGTCACCGACTTTTCATCATAAATTTGTTTGCCAGAGTTCCCTTTTAGGAAAAGATATTTCATCATTGCTCGGCACTCTTTTGGGGTGAAATCTGTGCTGTTTAGCATCATTGTCACTTCAGACCTGCAAAACAAATGAAATATTCAGGCTACATAATTATATTTGGTCAGACACATTCATAAAAATCAGTTTTGGTATTTCCAATGTATTATCAGTCTAAGAGTATGTGAAATGGAAAAAGCCAAAAACTTATCAGCACCTCCTACGTATAAAGAATTTTTAAGGCGGCAATCACAATCACCTGATTTGCCTCCTTACTGTTCAACGTGTAACATCATATCAGAAAACTTAAAATATATCGCCCTGTAGCAAGAACGGAATCCTCATGGGGTTTTTTTTATTAATTTTTGCCTCCTTAACAATCCTTTAGTTATTCCGCGTATTTGTGAAGAATATTTCTTCCATAATTTCTATACACTGTAAAAATAATAAGTAGAGTGAATTCACAGAATACTTCTGAAAATCACGTGCAGCAAAGTGGCCGGTGGGTGGCCGTCTTTAACGAAAATATTTTAACGAAATTTCCGTATGTGTCAGTCTTTTAAAAAGAAATTCCGTTTTTCCTAACTTTTGACAGACTTTCCGTATTCAGTAATTCCGTTTATTTTTAAAAAAGCCAATTTTGATTTCGTAAAAACTTGTATTTTGACTTTTTCAGCCTTTCACCAGTTTTTTTTTGTTTGTTTGTTTGTTTAACGTACGAAGTTAACGAATCCTTTCCAATTGCCCCTGGTGGGGTTCGAACCGAGTACGTCTCAATGGCAACTGCGGTGCTACCGATTAGAGGTTTGCACGGACCGGGTTGGCCCGCAAAGACCGAGCCCGGGCTTTTCCCCAGACACTTACGACCGGGTCGGAACGGGTCGCGTTTCTAAATCCCCTGGTCTGTTTAACTGTTTTGCTGGCTTTACTTACTTCCTTGACATAGCCCAGGGAGTAATCAGAAAAACGAGGAGTGGCACTCAGTGTTTTTACAAATCTGTTGGTATTAAGATGATGAAATCACTTTGAGGCTTGTTCACAACAAAAAGATTCGAACCCGAGCGAGTGTCTGTGTTGTGTAGAGTGGGAAACGGAGAGTGCCTGCTGGGGAGTGGGGTGTGTATGCGTGTGTTTGTAAGAGAGACTGGGACAAAATGGATTTTTCTCCTATCCCTAATCTGTATAGGGATTGACTTTTGCAGTGTTACCGCTTACTAGTTCAGAGAAAGGGAGATTCTGAACGAGCTTGGTCTTCCTTTTTCTCTCTTTAAAGGTTATATTTTTCGATAATTGTCAAAGTTTAGTTAATATTTTTAGGCTTACATTCAACTAAATATTTTCAATAATATTTCATTTCATTATTTAATTTTCCCATTTGAATAAAATACAATAGAAAGACAAAATAATACCAAACAGCACATCACGGGCCGGGAAGGGCCTTAATAAGAGCTGCAATTGACGGGCCAAAGCCGGGAAGGCCGAGGGTCTTATATTTGAAACGGACCGGGCCTTAAACGCCCGGACTTGGGCCGGGCTCATCAAATTAGACCCGTGCAGACCTCTACTACCGATTAAGCCAGAAAGACACGTAACGCATAGTCACGTATTAGGTAGAACGCAAAGCGCGTAATGAAATATTTTTTGCTATTAATGTGGATGGATTCGTGATTCTTGTTTCAGCTGGAGCTTTTTTTTTAATAGGTTTGTAATAATTTTATTTTTTCTCTGGGATTTTTTACAAATTACGTATTTTTTGAAGCAACAGAATGCTTTGGAACTCGAGTTCTTATTAAATTGACAATGTGTTTCAATTATGTCTAAGAAAAAGTGAAATATTCTGCTTTTATAGTATTTCAGAAAACCCTAAATATAAAATTTACTTTTTAAAGCTGTATAAAAGCTTTTGTCATAAGGGGCCCACAGACTGATAAATACAGACATCATGCAGTCACCTGTGTATTATAATTTAAGTGCACGGATTTTTACGGTAACGTAATATTCAATAGCTGGTGCTCAAAATGAGGGAGAAGAGGAGGAATACCTGGTGCCATAATAACCAAAATTGCATGCGATATGTTATCCACAACATCCAATCTCAATTCAAGTCCTCCCGCAGACAACTGAAATTTAATAGTTAATGAAACTTCAAATTTTCTCGTAAATTTTCCCGTAAATCGCTTCTATTACTCGAAATTTTTCGTCAAATTCATACGGAAAAAGTGAACAGAATTTTTCCTTTAATATTGCGGAAAAGTTTCTGAAAATTCGGAATATTCCTGGTGAACGAAAAATCCGTGAGATTCAAGTTTTCCCCCTGTGATTTTGAGGGAAAAGGTCGCATCCTGAGGCGTATTTATAGGAAATCAGGAAGGGGCCATGCCCCCCGGAAGTGTTTCGTTTTTTAAAGTTTTTGGTTAAAATGCGAATTACATTAGAAAACGATGCCTTAATTTAATAAAAATGCATTTTATATTAGAATAAAATGCTTTTTTATTTCCATTTTCATTAACTTTAATTTTGTTCTTGTGGATTTCAAAAACCTCCATTTTTTGTGCCTCCCCATACCCCCCGAAAAAAATTCTGTATAGGCCTATGGTTGCATCAGAAACATGGTGCTTTAATTCACGAAAGGAATCGCCGAAAATGGCTTGTGAAATTTAGAAAGTTTTTTACTGTACACTTCGTTCTTCGATATCTTCTTTTCATTCATTCGCAAAATGCACAAAACTTTACAGTGTAGCTCTGTAAAAAAAATTCTGAAATTCAGGAGCCACTTTCCGTATTTTCTTTCGTGAATTAACGAAGCACCTTTCTGCTACAACTTTTTCCGTGAAATGATGGAAAAAAACTTAATTTAACGGATTTTTTTGTACCCCAGAAAAATTCTGAATTTTCAGAAACATTTCCGCAATTCCTTTGGTATATTAATGGAAAAACTCCGTTCTCACTTTTTCCTTATCGATATGACGAAAATTTTCTGGTAATAGAGAGTCACGGGAATACTTGGGGGTTTGTTAAATTTCCATAATCTGTCGAAGTATTTGATTTTGAAGTTCTGTAGCGCGGTCGGATATTTTGGATAACACATCGAATGAATTTTTGTTACTGTGTCCCAAGATATTTCTTCTCCTTTTTAACATTTTGTACACCAGCTATTACATATTTTGTTACTGTAAGAAGCCGGGTACTTAATTTATTGCACAAGTGATTGTGTGATGTTTATGTATCAGTCTGTGGAATCCTTTAAGCAAAAGAGAGTAAATATTATATTTAGAAGTTTTGTGAAATAATAATATGAAACAGTACATTGCACCTTCTCTTAAGTTGGACGTCTAGTGATTTTGCTTCCTATACTTCCAATGGGCAAACTTCTGTATACATTTTCTTCATAATTAATGCGTTCCCAAGGATGAAAATTTTAACATCGATTAAAATAACTTCATATTATAACTTGGAATACTTAATAATTTCTAAAATATAACCATAATTATATTAAAAATCAATAACTTTTCCTTTGGTGTCGAGACCAAAAAAAAAAGGTGGCGCGACCTGTACGTTGATGACGTCAGTAGACAAGCAAATGTTGGATTGCTTAATTTTGGTTATGTTTTAGAAAATATTAAGCATCCCAAGTTATAATATGAAGTTATTTTAATCGATGTTCAAATGTTCATCTTTGGGAACGCATTAATTATGAAGAAAATGTGTACAGAAGTTTACCCATTGGAAGTATAGGAAGCAGAATCTTTTTTTTTTTTTTTTTTTGATTGGAGGTTTAACGACCACCGTGAGCAACTCAATGGGCTATAAGCAGTCGCCCGTCCCTAATTTAGGGTCACTGGTTCCAGGGAAGGGAAAGAGCCAGTGCCGTAAGACAAACACAACATCCATGCCTCGCCGGGATTCGAACCCGGACCCCTTCCGGACGAATGATTAGAGGCTATCGCTTAGACCACTGCGCCACCGGGGGCGGCTAAGCAGAATCACTAGACGTCCACCTTAAAGATAATTGAAAGTTATTGTTACATGAAATAAAATCTCACTCAATCATTCTGTTGCTTCGAAAAATCATGATGAGAAAAACGTTTTGCAATTAAACATCGCACAGAAAAAAATAAAATTATTAGAAACGTATTAAAAAAATAACATGCTCTGATGAAAAATAAAATGACCAAATCACTCTCATTAATGAAAACAAAAGAATCACCATCGCGCAATTTTTATCTTAAATGTGAGCCTGCTCCCGGCGCATTCTGGCTCAGTGGTTAAGACGCGCGGCTTCAACCTAAACGGCCCGGGCTCGACCCTCACTAATGACGCGGGTCGCGGGTGGCCTAGTGGGTAACGTTCGTGACTGCCACGGAGAAGACCTAGGGTTCGATCCCAGCAGGTACGAACGCTCGAACCACTAAATATCCGCCGTGCGTCGGATGGGCACGTTAAGCCGTCGGGCCCCGGGTACTGGCCCCCTGTAATAAATAAGGGAATCTTCCTCTTCCTTTCTACCTCGCTTCCGTGTCACTTTCCTATCGGGCACTCTAGCCCAAATTTCCTAGCTTCCTATTTCTAAAGGTTGTTTAAGACCTGGGGTCAGGCACTCCCTTCCTAAAATCCTCTACATATGATCTGATCTCTCACTATACCGACGCAAATGGATTCTCTCGCGTAAGGGATATATTTAGCGTGCTGGATTTTGCGAAATTTCAGTCTAAATACGGAAAAAGTTAGAACGGACTATTCTGAAATAAACGGAAATACTGACCACGAAATATCTGTGAAAACAGAAATAAAAAAAAAACCGGGAACTTTTAAGACTGGCAGTTACCGGCAGCTTTGCTACACGTTATTTTCAGAATTTTTCCGTGAATTCACACCACTTGTTTTCTACAGTGTACGAATCATTATCTCTGTGTGTGTGTGTGTGTGTGTGTGTGTGTGTGTGATTATAATATCAGCCTTTTTGCGGCCAATGATCTCATTGATGACTGATCTGTCCGGGTGTGTAAAATAATTCTCATTTTCAATGAGAGTAATTATTATCATTATTTCGTTTTAGCTCTTGATTACCTTATATTACAGCAGCTTTTTCTCCTGATATATTTCTAGTTATTAATTCTTATTCAACTCCCTTATTGATGAATGCCAATAATTCTGAGATGGTACCCGCCTTTCAAGGGTCGTTGATTTATCTGCTTCGTGGAATCAAGATTCCCTGACAGAATAAATACAGTTCTCTGTGTGACAGATGAAGTAGTAGTAAAAGGTGTTGGTGAAAAGTTTATATGATATATTGCAGTGCAAAAACATCGACTTAGTGTTTTGAGGTTTTAATCACGTGTTACTTGCTCCAGACGCCATTCAGTGCGATTGATCAGCAATTTTCCACTTTTCTGCGCCCGAAGCTCTCTTTTGCTGCAACTCTCTGAGATCTTTTACTGCGTGTTTCCAGCCAGATATTCGTGTGATCCTACATTTTCACGCACCGCGTTCGGTTCGTGACCGCACACACGAGGTTCGGCAGACATCACGACAGCAGAAAAAAAGAAAAAAAAAAAAAAAAGGAGAGCAAACACCTCACTTACAACTCCTACTACTGGCAACACTTCTACTACAGCCACAGCCACCGTGCAAAGACATCACGTTCTCCAGCGCATGCAACTTAAGCCATCAACAGATTATGTCATCCTCGGACTCAATGGGAGGATGCTGTATGACGTCACACGAGATGTAAGACGTGATTTATTACGTCACACCACACATCGAACGAAAGGACTTACATGCAAATCTTCCATCTGCTGGAATTTTTCAGGCGCAGGAGAGTATGTTCGAAAAGCAAATGTACTCTGAACAAAAGCATATTCCTTGATTTCAGAGATGCGGTTCAAAAAGTAATAAAGTTTTATTCTGTAAAAATCAGTTCACCAATAATTTAAAACCACCTGTTCTTAGATTTATTTTAATTAGATACCTTTTCTTTAAAGTAATAAAATTTTGCCCTCCAAGAATATATTCTCAAGTAATTTTAGACTACAAGATCAATCAGTATGATTTTAAACCGGTGTTCTTGATTTTTAATTTTATTTTGTTCTATTATATTTTTCATATTTTGTTTCGTTTTCTTTTTTTCTGCAATTTTATAAACTTATTTTCATTTTGTTTTAAACCACAAGATTGATCAGTATGATTTTAAGTCGTTCTTTGTTTTAATTTTTTATTGCGTTCTCAATTATATTGTTCATATTTTATTGTTTCGTTTTCTTTCTTTTTATAATTTTATAACTTGTTATTATTTTGTTTTAAAAATTTTACTTTCTAAGAATCAGTTCGAAAACAATTTGAAACCACCAGATCCTTCAGTGTGATTAGAAAAAGTTCTTATTTCTTCTTTCCTATTTTTTTTACTGAGTTCCATTTCTTTATAGTAATAAATTTTTCTTATTGATTTCCATTTCCTTTTAGTAATAAACTATTCTTACTGAGTTCCATTTCTTTACAGCAATATTTTTTGTATTGAATTCCATTTCTTCACAGTAATAAATTTTTCTTATTCAGTTCCGTTTCTTTGTAGTAATAAATTTTTCTCATTGAGTTCCATTTCTTTATAGTAACCTTTTATTCTCTAAGAATCATTTCATAAATAATTTAAAACAGAGGTTTTTCCGCGTGATTAAAAAAGATTGCTCTTTGCTTTTATTTCGTTATATTGTGCTCGCATTCTTCATATACTTTAAAAAAAATTCTGAAATTCACGAGCCACTTTCCGTCATTTCTTTCGTGAATTAACGAAGCATATTTCTGATACAATTCTTTTCGTGAAATGACAAAGAAACCTGAATTTCACGGATTTTTCATAACACGGGAAAATTCTGAATTTTGAGAAATCTTTCCGCAATTTCTTTTTTATATTGACGGTAAATAACCGTTTTAGAGATGATTTAACGGAAAATTCTGAATTTTTTAGGAACCTTCCCGCAATTCCTTTTGTATATTAACGGAAAAACTCCTTTCTTACTTTTTCCTCATCCGTAGGACCAAAAATTATCGGTAATAGGAGTGATTGGTGAGAATACTTGGGGTTTGATTAACTTTCAAATTTCAATCTTCTGTCGAATTTTGAAGTTCTGCAGCGAGATTGGATATTGTGGATATTCGCATGAATTTTGTTTATTGTGGCACAGGATATTTCTTCTCTTTTCCCCTAATTTGTGCACCAGTTATTTATTATATATTGTGTTACTGTAAGAAACAGGGTACTTAATTTATTGTACAGATGATCATACGATGTCTATGTATCAGTCTTTGGACAACTTAAGACAAAAGCTATATTATAGCTGTCAAGAGTAAATTTTATATTTAGGAACTTCTTTTTAGGGGGAGGGAGTAAAATAATACTCTAAAAAGAGTACATTTCACCTTTTTTAAAGATAATTGAAAGTCATTGTCAGTTTAAAAAAAATAAAGTTGCAAAACATTTTGTTGCTTCGAAAAATCACGATGTGAAATGCTTAATTTGTGAAAAGTCCTCCTACAGAAAAAATAAATTATTACAAACCTATTCAGAAAAGAATAAGCTCCAACAGAAAATAAAATGACTAAAGCACTCGCAGAATAAGTTTACAAATAATTTAAGGCAACACGATTCTTCAGCACGATTTTAAGAGGTTGTTTGTTTTCATTTATTTTATTGTGTTCCTTTTCTTTATAGTTATAAAACTTTGCATTCCTAAAATCAGTTCACAAATACTTTGTGACTATGAAATTCTTCAGTGGGAAAGATAATTATTTTTTCATGGCAATGATATTTTACTTTCCAAATCTTATTTCACAAATAATTTTTAGACTAAAAGATTCTTCAGCAGGATTTAGAAATGTCGTTCTTCATCTTGGTTTTATTCTATTGTGTTCCTTTTTGTTATATATTAACATTTTTTGCTCTCTAAGAATCAGTTCACAAACGATTTAAAGATCCAAAAATGATAACAAATAAGCTTCTGAATTATCAGGAGATCCTTTAATGTAATTTCACGAACTTAACCATCTTATAATTTCTTTTCTCTATTTACTTTGATTTATTATGTTATATTGTGGGTTTTATGCAGTTACTTCAAATTTTGTGTAGCTTGATTTAATGAGAGTTTCATGTTAATT
Source organism: Macrothele yani (assembly GCA_039090855.1). Classification (NCBI taxonomy): domain Eukaryota; kingdom Metazoa; phylum Arthropoda; class Arachnida; order Araneae; family Macrothelidae; genus Macrothele; species Macrothele yani. The sequence goes on along the minus strand of CM077024.1, from coordinate 41,075,235 downwards.
TTTATTCTCTTTTATTCGTCGTTGTTTTTTAAATTGCTACGAATTTTTTGTAATCGATTTAATTGAAAGACTAGCACCACTTATACATATATACCACTTTTACATATACACAGCAAATACAGCTGTATTTTGCCATAATGTTTTGATCACGTTATCCTCTGTATTCCGTTATTATGCTGTATAAATTTCGTTGGTATCAGATGTCTCTTTCTTGGTGTTCTTTTTACACTTTCCGCCAGTGTAGTTTTAAAATCTGACTAGTTGCAGAGATATGGTGACCACAGACAGACAGACAGACAGACACTGACGGAACAACAAAGTGGTAACATAAGCACAACCTTTTCTTCAAAAGGACGTGCTAAAAAGACTGAAACTTTTAAGATTCTTTGGCATTCTTCTGGCCGTTTTGTTTTAGTGCTTACTTAGCTGATACATGTGTTAAGTACACAGCTGCATGACGTGAAGTTATGCGGTAAGGTAATTTATTTACCGTAAAGCCATTGTTTTAAGCTTTAGCCTGCAGTCAGATTAGTGTTCTACAATGAAGTTCATGTTGTGATATTACCGAAACTATGTACAATTATCAAGTAAAATAAACACATACTCCTCCAGCAACTATTAAAGGTAGTGTCTTTTGTGAGAAAATGTTAAAAATGCCATACAGGTGTTATAAAATTCCCAACAGCTTATAAATAAAATTTAAACAAAATGTAATACGAAATTTTCAAGGAAACTATAAAATATGAATGTTATGTAAAATAAATGTAAAGTATATACACCGATCAGCCAAATGAATAAAACCATTTTCCTAATATGGTGTAGGTCCTCATCTCGTCGCCAAAAGAAATCTCACCCGATGAGGCATAGATTAAACGAGATATTGGTAGTTGTCCATTGATATTGACTGCAACAGAAGACCCCCCAGGTTCCTATGAATTACTTGGTTGGGGTGATGTTGCTCGTACCCGTTTCTCCAACTCAAACCACAAATGCTCGATAGGATTCGTGTTCGGCGAATTTTGGGGCCATGGCAATAAATGGAATTCCTGTTCATATTCTTGGAGACATTCCTGAAGCTTCTTTGTAGATTGGCATGGAGCACTGTCTTATTGAAACAAGCCATCTCCCCCAGGGAATACAGTCGCCATAGAGGGGTGTACTTGATCAGCCACGATGTTCAGGTACGTGAGAGCTGTCAGAGTTCACAGTACGGGGACAAATGGTCCAAGTGTTCCACAAAAAGATATTTCCCAATCCATCACACTCCCTCCAACCGCCTGGATCAGTCCCACAGTGTTTTCAGGTAAGAAGTCTTCCTTGGGTATGTGTCGCACACGAGCTCGTCCGGTCACATGGTGTAACAGAAAATTGGATTCCTTTGACCATGAGACCCTCTTGCAGTCTTCTATGGTCCAATGTAGGATGATTACGTGCCCACTGCAATCGTTGAAGACGGCGAAAGGCTTGTCAGCATAGGCACACGAATGGGTCTGCAGCTGCGGAGACACATTTCCAAAAACATACGATGAACTGTGTGTTCGAACACATTGGAACCTTCACCACAATTATAGGTAATGTCAGCAACAGTAGCCCTCCTGTTGCTGCGGACAAGATGAGATAGCCTGCGCTGACCTCTGGCATTAGTGAAGAGTGCCCTGCCCACTCCTTGTCGAACGATAGGTACTAACTACTACATAGTGTGAACAGCCTACCAGTGTCGCTGTTTCGGAGATACTCTTACCAAAGCAACGTATCTGGCGTTCGCCGAAATCAGATAAATCCTTTGCTTTTTCCATGCTGAGATGAATTCAAATACCCAATGAGAGAGCTCCGATCCAGGTATTATACGACCTTGGCAGGTAACACTGATTGGCTGCACGCACGATTAATTGCATAACGCCGAGTGGTTTTAATGTTTTATCTGATCGATGTATAAATTTAGATGGAAGTTAACTATGAACGAGCTGAAGTACGTTCTGAAACACCAGTAAAAAAATCAATGCTAGGAAATTGTTTAAGGAGAAGTACAACTTCCCCAAACCACAGGTTTTCAGTGGTTTTTTTTCATTGCAGACTAGTGTATTAAGTCAAAGCTCTGAAGGTAGTTAAGAGAGCGGAAGGACATTACATCGATGGGATCTGTTACAAAATTCCGCGTCAGTGCATCTTCAGTTAATTCCTACCTGGTTTCCCTAGTCCCAAATAAATTTTCCCTGATCTCATGGTTTCCTCGCAATTTTTCCTCAATTTCACGTTTTCGGAAAACTTGATGTCCTTCGATTTTACGTTTTCCTCCGCCATTAATGTTTAAGTTCTTAGCGTCCTTCATTTTCAAGTTTTTCATGCTAACGTGTTCCGATTTTGCGTTTTCTTCGCTCCAAACCTAAATCGGGCTGCTAAAACAGTTTGGAGGTGTTGAAAACAATTGGCGGTGTTGGATGAAGGCAAATTTTTCGAAGAGTGAAAATTTTTGTAGTGAAATATTTTTTAGACTTTAAACCTAAGATTAGCAATGGGGGAAACTTCAAAAACGGAGAACTGTTGAATAATTTATAATTAACAATTGGTAAAACCGGGAATAATTTCTTAAACTAAACTTGCTTATTTTGTTTTCATTCTATTATCTATCATGTCTAAAAAATTCCTTAAACATGGCAAGATCAACTAAGTGTTAACACGGGTTGTTGAGGCAGCAGATATTGATATTTTCACAAGTATTGTGCATCCTGAAATGATACTGCTATAGATTTGCAAAAACTATAGCTGACTAAAATTAGGAGATACGTACATATGTGTTGTGGTTAAAATGAATGACTTTAAACATGTGCTTTAAAAAAGAAAAACTAAAGAAAAGTTTTTGGCTGCTAATAGATAGATTTCAAATTACGAAAAAACAAAATATTGCATTATAGTATAAAATACTTCAGCGTAAAGCTGAGAAATTGATGGAAACGTAACTGTTATTGATAACTGTGTTATGATGATAAAAAGGAATAATACTTAAAATGTAAATCCTCATCATCGTCAACCATTATCAATCCATTGCTGGATGAAGGTCTCCCCAAGTTTCTTCCACAATTGTCTGTCTTGAGCCAGTCTTCTCCATGTCACTCCCGCATGCCTCCGAATTTCATCCATTCATCTTCCCACATGGTATTCTTCCGGGTCTTTTCCTGTCCCTTGGCATCCAGTCTACAATTTTAGTTGTTCGTCGGTAGTTCGTCCTTCTGGCAATATGTCCAGCCCATTGCCATTTCAGGAATTTTACTGTGGTCATGATATCTTCCACTCTTGTCACTTTCCTGATCCAGAGTTTCTCTTCTTGTCTTTCCTGGTTACACCAAGCATGCGTCTCTCCGTGATTCTTTCATTTGTCTACAGTGTTTGTATGTCTTCTTTAGTTAAGGTCCACGTCTCTGCTCTGTACGTAAAAACCGCAAGGATTCTTTGAATAAGTACTTTTCTTTTAAGACGTAATGGCATATTGCTCTTGAAAACAGTAACGTTTCTTCCAAAAGTTGTTCACTTAAGTTTTCCACGCCGATTTCTCCACAATGTGACTACCGCTTGATATCTGTAGCCCAAGGCAAATGTAGGTAACGGTTATCTCCAGATTTCCCCCGTCAATCAATAAATCTTTTTTTTTTTTCTAAAAAGTGTGTGCGTGTTACCCATCTTTGAATGGAATGGAAAGGTATTGTGATTTGTTATGGGGAGATGTGTGAGGACATCTGGGGGTGTGTTGATAAATCTCTGATGACAATAACGCTAATTTTCAAACTCAGTGTGGCTTAGGCGTGACCTTCGAGAAGTGAGACATGACAGTTAATTAAATGACGTCACACTTCCCCTCAAATCCAATCAATTTCCTTTAAAATTGACTTTCTAAGTAAATAGCTATTACTGTGAGATGTTTTAATCTCTATAATTCTTTATTTCGAATCAGAAACGATAAAATTAACATAAACTTTTCTTCTAATCTTTTTTAATTAAATTAAAAGAATAATGGAGCGAGATTAAAATCTCCCATAGTAATCGTTATATACTTTGAAAATATAATTTTTAAAAGAAATTTCTTGGGTCTGACGAAAACTGTGACGTCACTTAATTGTCATGGCTCTGTACTTGTCGAACGCCCCGCCTCAGCGCAGATTATCCAAGAGCACAGCACCCCTAGTGACTAGTTTGTGAACTCGGAGCGCTAAGCATTGACGTGAGCGTTTCGTTTGCACAGTATGATGTCTTCAATATATACAGGGCGATTCATAAAGAAGTATACAGTTTTATCGCACTGTAAAACAAGAACAATGTAAGATATCTTATGTTACCTGTAACGGCATTGTAGGGGAATGTTTCAAGTTTTTTAGACACAGTCACAGATGTTCTACGTGTGCATCCTTAGCCACACGATACACATCGAGCTGGTAATCCATTTCCGCCCAAACGCGAAGAAAGATATCTGAATCAAGTGCAGTGCTAGTGGCTGTGATACGCTGTTTCAGTTCCGCTAGATCAACAGGAAGGGAAGCGGCGATAACATTGTCCTTTACGTACCCCCACAGGAAAAAGTCACAAGGTGTGAAGTCAGGACTTCTGGGTGGCCATTGGGTCAGTGGCATGTTGTAGTCTGCGGCTCGTCCAATGCATCGGTGAGGAAGATGTTCATCGAGATAATCTAGTCACCTGACACGCGCGCTATCGCCTACGTCACTTCTCTCAGTAGCGGGACACAAACTTTATGAGTACATCTACCTAACGGTTCGCAGTTGTGGTCCATGTCTTCAACTGTTACCGTTTTAGAGCATCTGGAAACTGTATATTTTTTTATGAATCACCCTGTATAAAGCAAAGTGGGAAAATATGGAAATGAGTGTTTCCGTCTGCGAATTGTTCGACCACTTTAAATGAACTAGAGATCTGAAAATTGATATACCAAATAGGCCTTAAAGTCCAGATACCTAGAAAAGTCCCAAAACAAAACAAAACAACAACAAAAAAATCAAAACGGCGACTTTGGAACATTTTCTGCGTGAATTTTCTACCACTTCTACACCTAGAAATGTCTGAAAACCAAACAATTCGTCAAAATGGTGGCTTAGCTTTAATGTTCAAAATGCTGACAGGTTTAAAGATAATTATGTCAGAAACGTTGAAATGCTGTAAAAATTCCGTGAAATTTTGATTTAAAATTAAAGGGCGCTAAGGCCTGCTACCGTTTTGCGTCAAAGCATATGAATTGACGTCACGACTCTGTTCTAAATCATAAAACAATTGAGGATCTTAAATTATTTTCTTTCCCTTCCTTAATTTTCCCTTTGTTTAATTTAATGTTCAGGAAATGATTTTATGGATTCGTCATTTGGAAAACGGGCATGACTGCTAGTTATAAAATAAACTGCTGGACCCTGCCGCAAAGTGCAGTTTCGGATTTTAAAATGCGTCACTTGTACTCTCTTTGGAACGTTTCGTCCTCAGATCTGCTTTCGCATGCAGTGTTACGTTCTGACAAAGAGCAATTTTTGAAAGAAATATTATCAAGATATTTGCTTCTTGAAACTAGAGACTACAGTTTTGTGACGATTAGATATATTACGATAATACAACGTTTGTCACAAATATTTTATTTTTTCAAGTCGACCAAGGGTTTCGCTGGGTTCTGACCTATATAGCAATTGCAGGCTATTTTCAGAAGCACACTGCTGCTTTTTTTACAGCACTAGTCAGAAACAATTCTCTGTACACTGGCAGTGCGCAACTCTGTTAGTAGTGGCTGGTACGGAATGTAGCTATCCCCCCCCCCTTTTTTTTTACATGCATTGTTCAAAGAAAGATGCAACCTAAAACGGTCGCCATTTCTTTGTTCGTGCTGAGCTTATTCTGAAAGAAAAATCGCCTGCGTTTGGAATTATCCATGCGTCAACGCAAATAACATTTCCTTTCCTATAGATCAGCTGCTTGTATAAATGGTAATTCGGAAATCTAAAAAAAGGGCTAGTGTTTTCCCCCTTTCCTTGGCGATGTTATATGAAATTCGTTTGCTTATCATCAATTGTTTTACCTATAAATATGGCTTGACAGAGGTTGGCCAGAGTTTGCACGCTAGGTGCAGACTTAACAATCATTTGTTACATTTTAACAAACGTATGCTGCCTTCAAACACTGTTTCTTACCCATCTCAACAACTGGTACCACGAAAACTGAACGCAATCGGTTTTCATGCACGGGAACATCCAATCAATTTATTAGGCGTGTAAGGAAATAAACCATTCCTATTTCCGAGCAACGTCGTTCCAGAGCCCGGATTGATTTTTAATTACGGATATTTGACTAACACACAAAATCTAATGGCCATGAAATCTATGGCATTGTGCCGTTGAAGTCGTATTGCTATGTACTTTCATTTCTTAAAGGTTTAGATTCATTGTGGTGCAACCTGTGGTTTTACCTCTCTGGTACACCACAGAGGTGAGACACGTGTCAAGATGACAAGTATGCAGCGATACGTTCTGTGGGTGTAGGTTAGAACAACTGGTTCCGGACCGAGGAGGCGCGGTTTCGATTATCGTCACCGACAAATCTGTGCTTTCAAATTGGCACCCAATTGTAGGAAAATGGATCTGTTGGCCATTGGGTTCTTCGAAAAATGTGTAATGTTTGTTGCACACATCGTCTAGAGTTATTAAAAATCCTTTCCTTGCTTAAAAAAAAAAATGAGATGATGGGACATACTTCAGTAGTGAGGCACGTGTCAAAACGACAAACTGCAGCGATACATTCTGTCGGTGTGGTTTAGTTTGTTAGAACAACTATCTCCGGAGCGAGAAGGCATGGTTTCTATTTCTGTCACCGACAAATTTGTGTTTTCATGTCATGTGATGTGAACTTTATATGAATTTTCTCGAAGTGTACTGTGTTACCTACGGTGACTGCAGTCTGTTGTGCAGTAAGCTAAAATTAAAAGTTATTTTTCAAATAATTTGTGATCCCGAATGTCTATGTAGTCAGATATTAAGGCACATTTGTTATTTCCCTTATGGGAAAACAATAAAACTCCTAAAATAACTCGTACAAAAAAATAAAAAAGTGCTCTCAAAATCATGCTGAAGGCGAGACATTTTGTATTCACTACTTGCGATTTAAAAAAGTCATGGAAGCATAAAAATATAAGATCTGTTTCTCATCTCGTTTTGCGAATTCCTTATCAAAATTTTGAAAATACGCATTACTATCGAGCTATGATTTTACACTGGAGCACAAGGATTTTTATCCTGGAGAACTTGCTAACGATTCAACAAGTTAGTAAAATCATGTAATGCATTGATTATGATACGCTTTCCAACATACCAGAAATCATTACTCAAGTTATGAGGATAATGGCTGCGGAATAAATCTCGTTCCTATGTCCTGATTTTTAACCCTGTTTCGATGATATTCAACAGAACCGGATCCGTACATCTCCGGAACAACAAGATAACGTTTTGTCGCAATCGAAGCAATTTTACGAAAGTTATGATGCTCCTATGCCCTGACCTTTGACCCCATTTCGCCTATTTTCAATGGGTTTCGTCCAAAGGTGGTCCCCTACCACATACTAAAATTTCATCGAAATCGGAACATTTTTACGCAGGTTATGATGATGCATAAGGACAATGGAATGAATCTCGCTCCTATGTCCTGACCTTTGATCCCATTTCGCCTATTTTCAATAGGGTTCGTCCCCAGGTAGTCTCCTACCACATACTAAAATCTCATCGAAATCGAACCATTTTTAGGCGAGTCATCGTGCGGACGGACGGACAGACAGACAGACAGACGGACAAAGATGGAGCATATAAACTTCTTCAACCAACGGTTGAAAAGCGTAAAAAAATAATATCCTTGCAATGAGAATTTAAAGATATTTTATTAAGATCGAGCAATTGTTTTACATGTCAGAACAACGGTTTTATATGTGAAAATCTAGAGGAAATAATTTTAGCGCAGTAAATTGGAGAAAACGCGTGTCACATTTATTTCATTCAGAATTCAGAGATAATGCGTTAAAATCTACCAATGGTTTTACATGTGAGAACAATGGTTTCACACATCAGAATTAGAAGAAAAATCGCATTAGGTTTGAGTTATAGTTTTTAAAGTGAGAATTTGAAGAAAATCCTTAAACGCAAAGTTTTACACTTGAGAAGAGTAATTTTGAGGAAAGCATTCGAATCGGTTAATGGTTTTATCGGTGAAAACGTGGAGGAATACGTTTCAATCGAGTAATGATTTTATGCTCATGATCATATGCTACACCGCCAAATTTGATTTCGTTTATGATCTAAACGGAATTTCATAAAAATCACTGTTAAAATATGTACATTATTTTGAGCATTGTGCCTTTTCACATACAACAAAGGTTATTGCTTTATTTTATAAAGCCAACATGGATATCAAAATACTATCAATAATATTTCGCTACACTTGTTTTTGAATGAATAAAATGTATGTTTTTAAAGGAAATCTGGGCAAATTTTCTTAAATGGAATTTCTTTCTTTCTGCCCATTATCCACACAAGCACGCGCATTTTATAGCAAGCACATATACAGTATACGTATATAGGTGAAAAAAAGAAAAACGTGTTCCAATATACTGGAGATAACTTAATTCAAAAATAGATTTCTCCTTTTCGGTAGAACATCACTATTTTTTCTACTTTACCTACAATAGTGTGCAAATTAATTGAGACAAATGAAAATGTTTACGTATGTTAAAAAAAAAAAAAATGCAACGTACAGTAATTTTACTTAACATTAGAATAAAACATGTCATCCTTGTCTGCAATGACCTCCTGAACGCATTTCGATATTGACTCCACCAGTTTAGAGCAAATGTTTTTCGCTTCATCATCGTGGAACCACACAATACATTAGTTACCAAACGTTGCTTTGTCGTACAGTCCATTTTTCCAAGGCGGTTCTTCAGAATATTCCATAAATTTTCAATTCTACTTAAGCTTGGAGAATTCCCAGGCTAATCAGGTTCATTGATTTTTTTTTTCCTTCTTGACTGATTTCGAATTGTGGCATGGAGCCAGGTTATGCTGAAATGTATCTTTTCCGTCTAAAAGTCTGTATAGAAATGGCATATCTTTATGTATTTCAATTTCAAAGTATTTTGGGGAAATCATTATACCGTCAGTTGGAACTAGGCTCTCAGTCCTATATTTCTTATGAATTATGACCCAAACACTTTTTAGACACTCTGTTGAAGGTGCTCAGTTCTCACTGAATCTTCATTGCTTCGTCTCACAGGGTTTGTCCTGTATCTTTGAACAACAAAATGGGTCTCATAAGAGAAAACGGTGGCGTGAATTTTGTGGACAGTAGAAAAATCGTTGATTTTGCGGACAAAGAGGGACGAGCGGCGGAATTCGTGGACACTGGTAGATCCCCTCGATCAGGGACGCGCCGACTGGAGCAGTAATCCCAAAATTGACTATAAAACCGCTCTCTGAAAGAAAATGGAAAAGCAAGATCGATGCTGTAAAAGTACCGAGGTATAATTTCGATGCAACCTATGATGAATTACCTTATTTCTTTTGCTGGAGATAGTGATAAAAATTTAGCAGATTCTTTTTTCTTCTTACTGTTAAAATTAAAATCATAAATTTATATTTTTCGATAGTTATTTGTGGGAATCTGAAGTAATTATACCGATCATAATGGAAATGTAGAAAATGATCATTTTAAAGAATGTGTGAACGGTTGAGAGTTTTAAAGGCGTGCCAGCTGAAGTAGTCTCCAACTCTGTGATACTTCAACTTCTCTTCCTATTCTGCAAATTCTTCCGTTCGACCCTCTATGTCCGCAAAATCCACAGATTTACACTCTCGTATCCATGCCAGACGTGTTTCTTTCAGAGTAGACGCTAACAACTGCTTTTTGTTAGCTTTCTTGCCCTCCGTCCAGCTTCAAGAATCTCACGCCGCACACCTGACGCGTCAATGTTAACCCCAGCAACCAACAAATTTCTCTGAATGTCCTTACATGTCCTTTGAGGGTGAGTCTTCCTGTTTCTGAGTAGAGTTTTATCAGTTCGGAGAGCGGTTTTTCGTTTTCTTTCACATCTTGGAGCTCGCTTCTTTGGAGTACTGTCCATTTTTACGTAACAATCAACACAAATTACCGCACAAAAAGTGTGAAAACAACGTGCACCTGCCTAAAATTTTAGCACTCAACTGAGGGTAAATTGGTTCCAGTGGTGTACCTGAAAAACTGGCCCCCACCCCCATTCACAAAAATATCTTCGAGGTCTTTTACAAAAATCTATTTGCTTTTAATTACTGAAATTTTTAAATTCAATATTAACTACGTTTTAAGGTGGTTCCACCTAAAATATCTGCCTTATGTTTCCAATGGTAAAACTTATTTACATATTTTCTTCGCAATTAATGTATTCTCAAGGATGAAAATTTGCACATCGATAAAACTAACTTTAAGTTATAGCATGGGTTACTTAATACTTGCGAAAACATAACCATAATTATGCAATCCAACATGTTTGTCTACTGACGTCATCAATGTACAGGTCGCGCCATCTATTAACAGGTCTGAACATTACTCAAAGAAAAATGATTGATTTTTCATATAATTATGGTTATGTTTTAGCAAGTATTAAGTATCTCATGCTATAACTTAAAGTTAGTTTTATCGATGTGCAAATTTTGATCCTTGGGAATACATTAATTGCGAAGAAAATATGTAAAGAAGTTTTACCATTAGAAACATAAGGCAGAGATTTTAGGTAGAACCACCTTAATAATTCAAATTCTTTGGAACCTATAGATATTTTTCGCAAAACCAAAATTGTTACACTTTACTGCGAGTAACAAAAACGTGCACGTTGTAATTAAAATGATTAGCCTAGTTTTATACCAATACAAAGTATTATAAAACACTTACGCCAAAGTTAATCATGTCATGCAATTTTTTTTTCTTTTAGAGAACTAAGGCCAACCTCTTTCAAATGCTTCGCGATCACACACACAAAACAAATAATTGCAGTGTGACAGTGCCTAATGACGTTTCCCGATTTATAAGGAAATACAGAATATAAGTAGGCAAATAAAAAAAAAACAGTTAAGAATTATGGGACAAAAAGAGTAAAATTATTTACTGTTTAATATAAAAAAAACCACTTAACATGTCACAATGTTTAGCACATAGTAAAAATCTTTTCTTTTGACTCTGTTTTAAAAAAATGGCACAAATGTTTTTTTGTTCCTACGAAGAACACCTTTTAGCTCATTATATTCTGAAGCATGCGTAGTTATGTGCAAACAAGTGTAATACATAACGCCTTATCCTTATTGATATATGAATTTTATTTATTCAACTGATATTTCAATCGCATTCTCTTGTTAATATCACATTCTTTTGTTAATATACACTTTTGCTGTGGCTGTGAAAAGGGGCCTGAATTCCTCTGGAATAGCTGCCACCCAGTTTTTATAAACTAAGGCGAAAATGATTTTTGAAGATTTTACTTATTTACTGAAAAAAAAAAAAACACACACAAAAATTGCTTTTCTTCTTAATACATCATTCAAACCGCAGTTAAAAATTCCTGGCTATTTCCTTAACCACTTTCATATGAAGTTTCCGCAATTTTTTTTTGTGAAATCCATCGAATGAGGTTAAAGGCCCTCCTATCCGTGAACCCCCCCTTCCCTACCCCACTGAGGGGATTTCGGGGGCTATCAGTACGCACATGATTCTCTCCATGTCTCTAACTCTAAAACCTGTCAAACCGGTTCCTACCAGTCAAAACTAGTCTCCCACATAAGCCCATTGCTGATGAAATGTGTTTGAGCTCACACACTCAACCAAATTAAAATGTCATGAAAATATCAGTTTTTCACACGGCTTGCAACGTACCGCGTGACATGACGCACTACTGAGGTGACGCATATGTCAAATCGACAATGAAGCAGCGATAAGTCCGCCGGTATAGTTCAACTGGGAGAACAGCGGCTCCGGAGTAGGAAGATGCGGTTCGTATTTCACCACCGGCAAAGAAAGATTGCCCCCCCCCCAACAATTATGAATCTTCGGGCCCATGAGGCTTTTGAAAAATTATTTGACGATTTTTCCACGCAATGCACGTAATTAATAAAAATTCATTCTACAATGAGGTGGTCCTCCGAGCATTGTTGTCGGCTGACCCCTGCGCTCTCGTGCTACTGCCTTTCTCAATGGCTAGATGATGTAACGTACTTCGTGACATGACATAGGTAAAATACTACTGAAGTGACGCATAAGTCAAATCGACAATGAAGCATCGATAAGCTTGCCGGCGTAGTTCAATTGAGGTAAGTTGCTCCGGAGTAGAAAGATGTAGGTTCGAAATTCTCCACGCCGCCCCGGTGGCGCAGTTGTCTAAGTGCTGGCATCTGACCATTCGTCGGTGATGAGTCCGGGTTCGAATCCCGGTGAGGCATGGATTTTGTGTTTGTCTTACGGCATTGGCTCTCTCCCTTCCCTGGAACCAGTGACCCTAAATTAGGGACGGGCGACTGCTTATAGCCCATTGAGTTGCTCACGGTGGTCGTTAAACCTCCAATTTAAAAAAAACCCGCCCATCCCTTCCCAAAAGTCCGACCACCGACAAAGGAAGGGTTACATATTGTAATGAGAAGCTGGTCAACCTACAAATATGTGCCTACTGCCATTATAGTACTTTCCTTTGGATAAGCAAGTAGCTTGCAAGAGAATAGCAGCATAATTCGGAATCCTCTCATTTCAAAAATAAAGAAGTTTCCTTGAAGTAGAGATTAGAAAAGTAGGGATAGGCATTCTCATTCAAAGAAAGATAACATTTAATCTCCGAATAAAAGTTCTCTTTAAAGAACAATGAAATTTTTTTACTAGGAATAGTACACCCGACTTTGCTCGGGTATAACGTTTAAGATGAGATCTGTAAATACAGATTTTTACTGCAATGAATGGACGTGTTTGCGAGTACTACTTTGCTGCCCCCTAACAGCGAAAATATGCGGATTTTTTTATGCTTTCTGCGTGCGTAAATCTCGTCAGGAGTGCAGTAATATCTTTGGAATATAATTATACCTCTTCATGAACTACGTCAATCGTCTTCCCATTAGGGACTAAAATGTTTCTCTGACATTTCCCTTATTCTGTTTCCTTAGCTCTAGCGGCGGCCTTGAATTTCCACTTTCAAATGGAATGGAATGGGATGTAAATGAGTTTGCATGCATCACGAGAACGATATAAATTCCTCGTCGTGATGCATGACGACGAATTAATATCGTTGTCGTAAGGAGACATGCCGATCGCCGAATGAATAAGTTTACCCAACTCGATGCCGGCAGTGAAGCATTACATACATCACGGCAACTATATGAATTCGTCGTTACGAGACATACCGATCGCCGAACAAATAAAAATATCAAATTGGGAAAGTTGTTTTGCCTCTCGTGATGCACAACAGACAAACATTTTCAATCGGAGCCAATGGCAGCGCACGCACTCTCAGTGCCACATAAGCATATAATTTTACCTGTAGCAATAATTTTTTTACCCCTTTTCAGAAATTTGTTTTGAAACCGGGTACGGACAAATATGAAAAACGATCTGCCAATTTTTGTTTCCTTGTTTCGCGACTACCGTGAGCAAATTTAAGGCCTATAAGCAGCCGTACGTACTAATAAAGGGTCACTGGTTCCAGAAAATGGGTGCAACTAGTGTCGTAAGACAAACAGACCACCTCCATGCCTCATCGGGAACTTGAGCCACTTGGACGAAGAATCAGAAATCAGCTGTTGGACCATTGTGGAACTGTGGCGGCCTGTCAAAATTTGAAATATCAAGCATGATTCCCCGATGAATTATAGATACGGCACATGCTCCCGATGAGTTATAGCTGTGCCCTCTTTTATTTCTATAGTTCTTCAGAGCAGTGGCGGACTGCCGGTCCATAAACGGTCCTGGAAGCTGCTTTTGTGCGGCCCACTTTTGGGGGAAGTTATCGAGGTGCCCATCACTATAAAATACTGGCTGCGAACATCACCATTTACTGCCTAAACATCTTTTCAGCACATGTCTACGAATGATTGAAATTGTTTGTATTGAGACAATAATTAACAACATTTTACCCATTTTACTGGGCAACAGATGCCTTATAAAATTTAATGGATGAACAAAATTACTTCCGTCGCCGATAAGCAACAGACAAGGTACGTTCTCTGAGAGAGAGAGAGACTGCCGAAAACTTTTAGTCCACTCTTATGAACTTTTTTGCGATAACTGAATTCAGAATTAGAAATAACTTTTTTGTCTCTTAGTGAGAACGGAAACTCAAGCGTGCCAAAAATTAATTGCTTTTTTAAGACTCGTCAATAATTACAAAAATCAAAATCTCTTGAAAAAAATTGAAAATATCCAGAATTTCAGTGTAAATTTTAAAAGTGTCAGAAATGAAAGAATGCGAAAATTAGTTTTTATTTAATTACTTTCAAATGGAAAAAGGTATTTTTTGCTGTACCTGAAACAGACTTTCCAGAACTGCAGTTCGAGAATTCTTCTAACTGTAAGGCCCGAAAAGTAGCAAATCAGATGCATATCTCGTTCAGAAAAAAAAATCATAAAACAGAAAAAAAGAGTATATACTATATATATATGTGAAAAGCAGCAACCCAAAAATTTTACCGTAGGTGTGAATCTTTATGCATTAATGTACAGAACGAATTTTGAACTTCTATCCCAGACTATCAATAACACATTTGATTATATTGCATTGATTATTGAACTGCAACTGTAATTGCAAACTGAAGTAGAGGATATGAGCCCAAACAAATGGGCATAAATTTGGAAGTCGGGGAAGGGGTGTATCAAAAAACCGTGTTTGTCTCAACAGAATATTTGCTACAAAGAGGTTTTTTTTAATGGTAAAAAAAAAAAAAAAAAAAAACTTGGCCATTTTAGCATAACTTGGTTTTCTTCGATAAGAATATTAAAGTACAAGTATAAATATACTTTTTTTTTTTGAGTTTACATTAGGCCTACCGGCCCAAAATATGGCGTCACACAGGGAATTTCCCCGGTATTCAGGCGGCCCAGTCCGCGCCTGCCTCAAAGAAACTTTCAATGACAAAATAATAATAAAAATAGCTATTAAATCTCTTATCGAAATGATGCTCAAAATATTATGTAGTTCAAAAGAAAAAAACCTTCAAACATAAATACGGGGTAAGTACAATTGCACATAGTGACATGGCAATATGTTCACTGAAACTACTGTTTCTCACGTTATTCATATTTAGGTACAAAACGAATATCTCAACAAAATGTATTGCAATTAAAAAAGAACATCAGTGAATGAAATACGGGATTACACCATTGTTCAATACAAATTGGTAAGACGTGAATCCGTTAATTGGTGTGAAGATTGTGAAAACACAAGTTTATCCAATCCGCGTCCCCTCACTGCAGAGCAAATCACTCTCCCAACTGAGTTACGTGGACAGAATGTCTCGCTGCAGATTTGTCGTCTTGACACATGTTTTCACCTCTAGTAAGTCACATCATCTCCCTATTAATTTTTTTTTCTTTGAAGCGAAGTAGGAATTTTTCATTAATTTCAAACATTGTGTGGAACAAACATCACACATTTTTCGAAGAACTCAACGGCCAGTGGATCCGTTTTCCACCATCGGGCGCCAATGTGAAAATACAAGTTTGTTCGCGACGGCCATCTAGTCCGTGTCCCCTCACTTCGGTGTAAGTAGCTCACCCAACTGAGCTACGCGGACAGAATGCCTCGCTGCAGATTTGTTGTCTTATGACATATATTTTCACCTCTGTAGTACGTCACAATATGACATATTGTTAAGTCAGATAATATCCGAAAACTTGAAAATTTCGTCGTCCTGGAGCTGGAATCGAACCCGCGTCTCCCGGATAGCGCACGAGTATGCTAACCACTACACCACCCAGAACGACCAAGTTTCAAGTTTCCTATTAATTTTAAAATAACCATCATTAATTTGAATATAGTTTCAGAGAACATATTGCTAGCGTTATATTCAAATTGATCAGAAACTTGAAACTTGGTCGTTATAGGTGGTGTAGTGGTTAGCATACTCCGGCGCTATCCGGAGACGTGGGTTCGGTTCCCGCTCCAGGTCAACGAAATTTTCAAGTTTTCGGATATTATCTCATCCATGTCATGTTTACACCAATTAACGGATTTACACCTTTCGAATTTGTAAAGAACGTCAGTGTTGAGCAATTAGTTCGAAAAGTACATAAAAAGAACTTTTCCGTGAACGAATGTTGCATCGTAGCTGAACCGAATGCAATATTTTCAACATTAGATTCGTTGTAGAAAAACATCACATCATTTGCAACATTAGATTGGTTTTATTCGGTTCAGCTGCGATACAACATTCGTTCACGGGTAAGTTTTCTTATGTTCTTTTCGAACTAATTGGTCAATACTGACATTCTCTTTGAAGATGGCAATCCGTTTTTTGGTGTAAATGTAACAAGGATGGTAAGTCAGATAAAATCCGAAAACTTGAAAAATTCATCGTCCTGGAGCGGAACACGAATCCGCGTCTCCCAGATAGCGCCCGGGTATGCCAACGTTAGATGGGTATGCTAACGATAGCGCCCGGATATGGGAGACGCAGCTTCGTATTCCGCTCCAGGACGATGAAAATTTCAAGTTTTTGGATTTTATCTGACTTACCATCCTTGTTACATTTACACCAAAAAACGGATTGTCATCTTCAAAATTTGTATTATATGGTGCAATCCCGTATTTCTTTCATGACTGACATTCGTTTTTAATTGTAACGCATTTTGTTGAGATATTCATCTTGTACCGTGAGAAACCGTAGTTTCAGTGAACCTGTTGCTATGTCGCCATATGCAAATTATGATCAAAGTTTTCGGTAAATTTCCCATTATGTAAGGGCTTCACTACTCTAAATTTTAGTTCAACGCACTTCTTTTTTGCTTGGTAACTCCTGAATGCATTTTTTTCTCTGCAGAAAAAACATATTTTTATGCCTAGAAAATGCAATGTTATTTTATATACTAGAAACAAATAGGGAGTATAAGGTATTTTACCTTATACTAGCGTTGCTTTTATAAGTCTCATAAGTTTACAACCGCAGGGTTCTTCCTAAAATCGAAGCCGCCAGCATATTCGTGCGAGCATAGGGACTGACCAAGCTGATCTCATCGATCTATATCGAATGTCATGAACCAGGGTCTCTGAAAGTGAGAAGCAATAACGCCGAATCACATCATCAGAGGCTTTCCTGGGTGGTTGGCTGCCAGGAAAAACGTCTTTTCGTATGGGAAGCACGTACCTTCCGTGACTGGCCGGTTTCGCGTGTAACTGTCAGAAGGTGACAAATAGGGGGTGCCACCGAATCACACGGTATTCTACGGTTATCGGATGCCGCAAACAACAACTCTCAAACATGGCAAGGGTGCTTCTAGCTAGACAGATGTAATCTCCTGGAATCCCCTAGGCCAATGAATGCTTTAAAGTGATGGGCACCTGTAAAAACGCATTTATCTGACGGGTAGTCACAAAACTACTTCCATCAGCACAAAATTAAATTTGAAGGCTTTCCTCTTTCAAAAAGGGTTTGTTTCTCTGATTTGAGTTTGAAAATTTTCCCTTCTTTTTTGCTTGAGGTTTAACGACCCTTGTGAATATCTAAGGATATATGGAGTTGTCGTCCCTAATTTAGGGACAACTTTCAGGGAAAGGATAGAACTAGAGTTAAGACAAACGCACAATTCATATATCATCAAAAACTCGAACTCTGATTATTAGATCGCACCTACTGCCACTGAAACACCGGGGTTACTATATCATTTGTTTGTGGAAGGTCTGACACACACCACGAATTTGGGCATGAGCTTTTATTTATCCCCCCCCCCCCCCCAAGATGAACTTCTAGATCCAATACTGTAGAGAATATGGTATCACATTGTATCAATCCCCTTCCGATTTTATACGTACTGTGTTCTGGAACAGCCAAATATTTGCACTCGCGTTTTCATAGATATTAATAATTATCTGCTGATAGTTGTACGGAATTAAAGGCCTTTTTATTATTACGTGGATGTAGTATTTTAAAGCATTTATATATCAATTCATTTCTCCAAGCTGGAAATTTTCTTGCTGTAAACTCGCAAGAGGCTATCTTAGGCGGCATCGGTAATTGGACTTGTGAGAATGAGTTTCAAAGGGAATACTTTCTTTTGTATGGAAGGTCTTTTTTAGAAAACTTAGAGTGCCTAACCGTTTTATTGGTTTTGTCATCGGCCAGCATTCGAGACAGGTGTGATTGTTTTATTGCGTCAAAGACGTCGGTCGCTTCTGCTCTAGGATAAAGGGAACAGGCAGCAGAGTTTAAGCTAAGGAATCTGGAGGGGTCAGAACTTAAGGGATGCTGCTTTGAAAAGGATTTGGGGGGGGGGGGCAGCAAAGTGGAAGAAGTGAGATGACTTTGGGGAACGCGGATACCTCTGTCCGAATTTGGAAGCGCGAGGGAATAATGAGAAAATTAATTAAAAAAGAAATTAGGTAGACCGTGCAGATGACAAGCAGAAAGTAAAGCAATCGTAATTAATTCAGTAATTAATGTAGCTTTAGGAAATACCCCAAAAGGCAATTAAATATTAATAAAGAAGAAATTCAATAACGCATATGATCTTGATACTTTTCGTGCAGTGGTATTCTTTCGCAGAGTCCGCAGAGTTGCAACTCATCATACATGCCGAACCCAAAGGGAAGTACGAAAAGTCCCGTTAAGAAGCAAATTAAAAGACACCGTTAACAACTGTATTCTTTCTTACAAACGACCCCGTTAACATTATAATCAATAAAGACCATACATAGTGCAAGTTTATATCCAATCACTGTTTCAATTAGATCTCTCAGTACATCTGTTTCAATTAGATGTTTTAGTACAGTTTCATAGTTTGTGCTCTCAGTACATCTGTTTCAATTAGATCTTTTAGTGCAGTTTCATAGTTTGGGCTCTCAGTACATCTGTTTCAATTAGACCTTTCAGTATGTCTGTTTCAATTAGATTTTTCAGTACACCTGTTTCAGTTTGATCTCTCAGTAATCAAAAATGCTTTAGCTACTCCTAAATTCAGCTTGTTCTCCTGTTGTGTATAATCTTCATTATGTATAATCACTTCCGCCTTCCTTCACAAGACAAGTCTCTGTATCAGTTCGTAACTATTTCATTCCATAGTCATCTAGTCGAAGAACAATTATGATCATTCTGTAGTTATTTTGACGGCCAATGAAAAGCGACGACGTGAAAGGTTCCTATCAGTAACACATTCTTCGTCACAGTGTTCTGAAACAAGAAGTTAATGCTCACTAAGGAGGAACTGTATTCTCTGATGTTATTGGCAATCCGTAGCAGCAAAATATAGGAACGTTTAGAATGAAACTTCTTCATTGGAAGTAAATTATGTTCACTACCTCAAATGACTGATATTTCTAAAATTTCCGAAGGAAAAATCGCGAAAACATTTTTCGAAAGTTGTTCAAAAGTAATGAACAACTGTGTATGACATTAAATGCAATCACGCAGAAGGATTCATTGTTGCGGAAAATGCCCTATAGGAAGTCGCAGTATTCACATTACTGAAAATAGTTCTGAAATTATAGTGGATTGAAATATTTAATGGTGGCTTTGCTGAGAAATACGCGCTCCTTTTCTACAGAAAATCGTTGGAAACCTAAATCTAAATTCCAGCCTCAGAGCAGCAGAGACGCGGATCAAAGCAGCCTGCTGGGAAAAAAGAAAATAGAACAATCTGCCTGTCAGGATTTTCCATGCACTGTCTGACCATTTTATAAGGAACATATGTCTAACAAAAGGAACGCTAACAGTCAGTGTAGCACTTTAAATTACGATTTCACGAAACAAATGAAATAAAGACAAATTGAAATCCATATACACTACCTAAAGCTCTGAAATATATCACAAGTTGCTTACTAAATGGCAAATATGTAATAACGCAAACTTTTTTTGGCACCAACTTTTATTGAAAATGCTGAATTTTTTTTCGGATTTCAAATAAAATTTTAAAACAAAGGTTGCTACACAATTGCTTATTTTCTGATTTTATAAAAGCAATGGTTATGCTGCCCAAGAAAAAATATATGAAACAAAGAAATGACTTATTTTTACGAGGGTAAATCAAAAAAGTAAGGTCAATGTTGTCGTATATTAAATAAACTAAGAGACATACAGATAACAATTGTCTTATTTCTCAACGCATATTTTATATATGTCTACAAGCTTCTGGATTCCTGCAGAGAAGAATGTTTTGGGTTGTTCCTGCAGCCTCGAATACGCCGCTTACTGTACCTGGGCATCGCTTTCAAAACGGCGGCATCGCAAAGCTTCTTTCACAGACCCGAAGAAATGAAAGTCGCACGGCGCCAGATGGGGGTTGTAAGCAGGATGTGGTAACACCTCAAACTTTAACTCTGCAATAGTTTGTTGAGTTGTCAATGCCGTATGGGGACGAGCGCTGTCGTGCAGCAACAGCACTCTTTTTTTTTTTTTTTTTTTTTTTTTTTTTTTTGGATAAAATTCCGTCATTTTGTGCGAATTGTTGGTTTATGACCGACTCTTAATTGAGTCACCCTGTGATTGATAGTGTTCAGCGATGGGTCTTTTCATGTCAGAAAAGAGATTCAGTATTAATTGTCGTGCCAAAGGAACTTCTTTTGCATGTTTCTTTGAATTTCTTTTTGCATGTTTTATTGAACTTCTTTTTTCATGTTCCTTTGAACTTCTTTTACATGTTTCTTTGAACTTCTTTTGCATGTTTCTTTGAACTTCTTTTGCATGTTTCTTTGAACTTCTTTTGCATGTTTCTTTGAACTTCTTTTGCATGTTTCTTTGAACTTCTTTTGCATGTTTCTTTGAACTTCTTTTGCATGTTTCTTTGAACTTCTTTTGCATGTTTCTTAGAACTTCTTTTGCATGTTTCTTTGAACTTCTTTTTGCATGTTTCTTTGAACTTCTTTTTGCATGTTCCTTTGAACTTCTTTTTGCATGTTCCTTTGAACTTCTTTTTGCATGTCTCTTTAAACTTCTTTTTGCATGTTCCTTCGAACTTCTTTTGCATGTTCCTTTGAACTTCTTTTTGCATGTTTCTTTGAACTTCTTTTTGCATGTTTCTTTGAACTTCTTTTGCATGTTTCTTTGAACTTCTTTTGCATGTTTCTTTGAACTTCTTTTTGCATGTTTCTTTGAACTTCTTTTTGCATGTTTCTTTGAACTTCTTTTTGCATGTTTCTTTGAACTTCTTTTTGCATGTTTCTTTGAACTTCTTTTGCATGTTTCTTTGAACTTCTTTTTGCATGTTTCCACTCCATGCTTTGCCTTTAGCTCTCGGTGTCGTAAATATAGACCCATGTTTCGTCCTCCGTGACAATCCTGTGCAGAATACTGCGATCTGACTCATACCGCTGTAAAACATTTCTGCCAATTTTCAGGCGCTGCTACGTGTGCGCATCAGACAACTTGCCGTATCACTCATCTGGCATACACTTTATGATATCCGAGATAGTCATGCACTATTGAGAATGCAGAACCACAGCTAATATTTACCTTATGGATGATCTCAGACAGAGTAACCCGGCGATCTTCTTTAATGAGCGCATCAATGCGATCCAGATGGTGCTTTGCGCGAGAGGTCGACGGACTGCCCTAGCGAACTTCATCAAACACATTCGTTCAACCGGCTTAAAACTTTTCTACCCACTTGTACACTTGTTCTCCCCATATTGTACAAACATCCTGCGATGAATTCCAGTGAGTTGCACACCCTCAGGCCATAAAAATCTCACTACACTTCGCTGCTTGACAATGGAGCATTCCGACAAACGAGCGGCCAAGTTTACGCCCTTACAACTGCTGGGCAAGTGCGATTAGAAGATTAGCGATTGCATCCGCCACGTTTCAAAGTCACGTGCAGATTGTTATAACAATCTGCTGCAGATCTGCTTGCCTACGTAACGAGAGCATTGGCCTTACTTTTTGATTCACTTTCGTAGTTAGCATGTTTTTAAGATATGATAAAGAGAGGTGATACATTTCACAGCCTCGCGCACGTTTTGCCTAAAGTAACGTTCCTTTGTGATTGAGTGGTTTAGGTGTGTCACTTCTCCGGTGATGAGTCTGAGTTCGAATCCCAGAGAAAGATATAACCAGCGCAAGTGGGAAAAGAATTTATCTCATTTCCTTTGCACCAGTGGCTCTAAATTATGGATGGGTGACGCTTTTTAGATGTTCACGGGGGGGGAGGTGTTACCAAACCCCAACAAAATAAATCCTGTAATCCTGTCCTTAATTCCCCCACGTGATTTACTTTAATAGTTATCCCTCCGGTGAGTAGTCTTTTCCGTAGATAGTCTATATTTCCAATAAAAAAGTCTTAGGTATAATGTTCCGTAGAAAAAATATCGCCCGAACAATTCAAGATTCTACATTTTCTAATATGTAACTTCGGAAGGTCGACTATAAATCTTCTTTCACTCTCATCATCGTTTTTCGTAGCAGTTTTAAAAATGCCGATTATGTGTCTGGAGATTAAGGTTTTAATGGTAAGTATAGTTTAAAGGGTCTCCGAATTATATGAGTCTCCGAATGCTCGTAATAACTTCGTGAAGATCACACGTATCAGAACAATATTTAAATGGCCAGGAAAAGAATCAACATAATAACTTACGAACAGTTTCCCTTTCTTTATTATGTCCACCACTCAATCGTCAGGTTACTCATACACTATATGCGTTTATCACATCGATTTCAATAAAAGCGATGATAAATAGATTTTAACTTCGACACATACAACTTGTATAATTCGCTATGTTCTGTATATACTGTATAAACACAACTCTCATAAAACAAAACCAATTTTAAAATTTTAGGAAATCTAAGAATTAGTCAAAATTGCTTCATAAAAAGATGGAAGGATTGTAGAAAATTTGATAACTTCCACTTGTGGCTTTTTCAAAGGCCGACTCAAATAAGAGCTTTCTCATTTCTACACAGACAAGCAAGCATGGGTTTCTTCTATGTCAGATTTAGAAAAATCTCAGCAAAAACCAATGAACAAATAATTTTCAAGCTTGGGTAATGCTTAGATAACTATCTAAATATTGAAATAATTTAATCATTTTGCTAATCACAAAGGAATTTGACTCCTTCAAAAAAAATGTAGGCAATTCTAAAACTTTTAAACTAAATCCACAATTTTTAAAGATTAATTTTCAAAGATGATAGAACTACGCATTGTAAGCTGTTTTTACAGTCTGTAATGCTCCTCTGTTGTATTTTAATGATACTTCCCACAAATATAACGGAAACTGGGTCCCGATAACAACACACCATTGCCTACCATTCGCTACATTAAAGCCAAACACAAATGCAACAGTCAACTAAATGTTCAGCGCAGAGCAGTGCCTGCTGAAGGCATTATTATACGTATTTTGCGTTCTTCGTTGGTGTGGTGGTGGTGGTGGTGGTGGTGTATTTATTTAAATCACTAGTGAGATTTGCTGCTGATAGGTATTTTCATACGTTATCAAGTATGCACTTCGTCAGAATTTTTACCTGATTGTATTGAACATATTATTCGCTGCCACTAGTCCAGAATGATTGTAAGGTCTGGACAACCTTACTCATAATCTCATGTTCAGAGGCATGGAGAAGGTTACTTGCAGTCGTTTATAGAAGCTGACCCGATTAAGTAGCACAACAACTTTATTTCCATTCCGGATACGATGAATATTCACGATGATGGCGAAACGACATTGGTTGGAGAGTGCATAAATGGCAGTTGGCACCTTACGTGTTAGAGTTCTGAGATTGAATTTCCTTTTGTCGTTACATGAAGATACACAGGCTTTTTTACATTGGCAGAGGCATAGAATTGTTCCATGCACTTCACACTTCAGGCAGTGACAATACAGCTATACAGAAACACGGGGAGTGAATACTCTTGCCAGCTATCTACTCAGTTTAGATGTCTAGACCACCGCCTAGTACTGGTAATTATCAGGGTTAACCACTAACCTCAGCTAGTGAAGAACTACGCTGGCGACCCAACCGCAGCTGAGCGCCCAAACATTTTAGGTCTCCTGATTCATCCTCAGAAGAAACCTGACCTCTTTTCCCAGCTAAAGCTATAAGAGGAGTCCCGCCAAAATCTCATGTTTTGCGTCCCTCAACTTTCTTTGGGACCCTAACAGTGCACGACAAATCATAGGCTTGAATTCTAACCCCTCCCCCTTTAGTTCTGGGCATTCTATGCTCTGAGTCCTGTCACTATATAATCCCATGACATAACCCAGATGCCCACTCTGCTGTTGCTATGGCCTCCGTGAATTCCACGTTCGAAATTCTTAGAAAATGTTAACCTCTCCCCGATTCTTCTGACTTAGTTACAAAAATGGCCGCAGTTTCTTCATCAATTCTCTTTCACTCCATAATGACGTCCCATTACCCGAGTTCAGAGTTTTCTCACTTTAGCCTTTTTTTTTTTTAAATTCAACGATACCACTGATTTTTCTTTCACTACTGCGCCTTTTTTTTTTTTTTTTTTTAGAAATCACTCCACGTTCCCGCAGGCATGTTTGTGCCCTGATACAAAGTGCAACTTCAGCGTCCCTGTGTAAACTTTCCGCTCCAGAAAATTTGCATAATATTTACGAATTTAACATATTCACATGGATTTCCCTGCTCGCACTCCGTATCTAAAAATTTAGAGGTCAGGTGTTTTAGTATCTTTCAAGTACTTACTAACACATATTATCACGGCTTAAATGACGCGGATTTCATTCATGCCAAAAAAATTGGATAGGAACTCCCTCTTCGTAAGATTATTGGGTATTGGTGGATGCCCAGAGAACTGACTCAGAAACACAAAATGAACCGAACGGGCTTGTCTTTGCAACATCTCTCTATGTAAGCATGTGAAGGTGAACACATACGTACACAGAGAGACATTGTGTACAGAGAGAGAGGGTAGGTTTTAAATAACTTAGCAGGATTGTTACTGGGGACGACTCATGAGTGCATCAAAAAGGCGTGCGTCAGTGCCATGGCAGCACCACTGTTCATCTGAAAAATTCCGAATTTCGCCACCAGCAGGAAAGGTTATTTTTAGTGTTTTGGGATTATTGAGGAGTGATGTTAGCCCATTTCCAGAAACTAGGCGAGAATGCGAATGCCGCATCATGCTGTGAAACTCTGCTGATGCTTTGCTCAATTCGATGGGGGGGGGGAAGTCCAGGCCTACTAACTAGAGGAGTACTGCTCTATCACGACAATGCCAGACCACATACGGCTCGATTAACCCAGCAGAAAATTATACAACTAGGCTGGAAACTTCTTGAACATCCGCCTTACAGCTCCGACTTATATTAACTTAATTTGTTCTTCCACGTCAACGTAGAAAATTAAGAATAATAAATAGGAGGTTTATTATCTTGTTGGAGAATAACGATGATCCGTAACACCATTACGTAACTGATGATAGAAATGAAACACTTTCACCTAGAGGTTCGAAGTTAGAGTTCGGCACGCAAACACCAATGTGATGGAAGCAACTGAAAAGCTAAATATTGTAAGGAGGACCCTACACTATTTCATGAAATGATTATGTATCTTATAAAAACAATTTATTCTTCTTATTTACTTCTGCGAAGGTTGTCCTAAAGATTCTGCTCGTTGCGAGCACCATAAGATGTTTCCACTCTCTATGGATACTCGTTACCAATGCTCTTTTTCCCCGCTGCTAAGAAACTTCTGCTCCCTGAAAGAAAGCCCTTTGGCTTCTTAGAAGACTCACACCTTCTCTCTGTCAGAGTTGACTGCTCTTTTCTTTCGCCACCTTGCCACCAAGTGAAAAGATTACCTACCCCTTCTAACACACACAGCTATCCTTCCTTTCCCACGGATTAAAAGGGCCTCATTCTAAGACAAAAGTCTCAAAGCTGAGGATTGTTGCTTCTGCATACCCATCGGTACCTTTGAGCCTAGTGCCGAAAGATGCAAATTGCCTTTGACAATACCAAATACCGTTACGAGATACAAAACTTAGACATTTAAGATTCGATAACCTGGGGTCTCTAAATAAACTTATTTTCTGATATTATTTGACTGGGGTGACGAAGCTAAAAGTTTTTCATGTATCATGAAACCTAAGGAAATGGAACACGAAAGCGAAATGAAAGTTGGGAATGAGATTTAACATTGTTGCCTAAAAATCCTTGCATTAAATCTCCGTAATACTTAGCCCCGAGCGATTTTCGCCTGCTTGGTTTGCTAAAATCTCACCTTAGCGGTTAACGTTTCACGCATGACGAAGAGGTTGAACGTGAAGTGGAAATGTCCCTGAGACGGCATATCTAAGACTCCTATGCTGCAGGTTCCGACGCACTGAAAAAGCGAATGAGACGGCAGATTCAAGACTTCTGTGCTGCAGGTTTCGACGCACTAATAAAGCGATGAGATAAGTGTATCAATATGGGTGGAAATTATATTGAGAAATAGGGGAAAGTGTTTTTGAAATATATAGATATGTACACACGGTTGAATCACATTATTGTGACCACTTGCTAATATTCAGAGTAACCGCCGTGTGCAGCGCGGACAGCAGCTAGTCTGGCTGGAAGTGACTCAATAAGGTGCTAGAAGGTGTTCACAGGTATGTGGAGCCATGCAGACTGAAGTGCATCTCACAGCTGCTGGAGAGTGCGTTGTGGAAGATTCATAGAGCGAACAATACGATCAAAGTGATCCCACAGATGCTCGATTGGGTTTATGTCTGGGGAATTAGGGGGCCAGAGAAGTACTTTGAAGTCTTCATCGTGCTCTTCCAACCACTCTCGGACATTTCTAGCTGCGTCTCACGTTGCATTGTCGTTCTGGAAGATCTCATCCGCCCCAGGGAAGACAATCAACAGGTATGGGTGTACGTGGCCTGCAAGGATGGATTCATAACGAATTCGGTCCACAGTGCATTCCACGCGTATGAGTGGACCCAGAGAATGCCACGAAAATATTTCCCAGACCACAACACTGCCCCCTCCAGCTTGTGTTCTACCAGTAATGGTTGAAGAGTGTTTGTTTTCCGATGTTTTTCGCCTTATAGTCCATCTGTTCGATGAAGCAGAAAACGTGACTCGTCGGAGAAGGCAATCCTTTGCCAATCAGCGGAGGTCCAATTCCGATACTGTCGTGCAAATATAAGCCTTTTCTTCCGAAGCACCTTCGTTAGCATAGGTGCAGTAACCATCCGTCTGCATCGGAGCCCCATACGCAGCACGGTTTGCTGAACTGTAGTTTTAGACACACTTCCGGTAGCCCCTGTCATTCGGCCAGTGAGTTCCTCCACTGTAGCGTGTCGATCGGCCCTCACGCACCTTTGAAACAAGCGTTCACCTCTCACATCAATGGCACGTGGTGCTCCTCAGTTTCCACGTTGCTTATTCGTATGTAATTTCTCCAATCACGATACACTTGAACCACACAGCAGCACTCGTACAGTTCACAAACTGCGCTGTTTCAGAAACACTGCCACCCTTGGCCCGAAAGCCGATAATTATCCCTTTTTGCAAATCTGATAAATCGCCCCCCTTTTATCCATGACAGCAACGAGTGATATGTTTTCAGAATGCCTATAGCACATCTTATATACCCTCCAAGTCAGTTCACGACACGTGCCGCCTTTCATTGGCTATACGCGCTGTTGACGTCAAAAGTAGGAAGTGGTCACAATAATGTGACTCGACTGTGTATATCAGATTATACAACTTTTTTATAGGTGTTCAAGGGTTGTATTTTACTGATGTAATTTTCGTGATAGATTGGACTGGAGAAGAGTGCACGGCCCTTAATTTGGAAACCTTCGTCTGGCCGAACACGAATGTTCAAGGCCAGGCTTGTTTGAGACCTAAAAACATATTGCCAGGGTCGACC
Source organism: Macrothele yani (assembly GCA_039090855.1). Lineage (NCBI taxonomy): Eukaryota > Metazoa > Arthropoda > Arachnida > Araneae > Macrothelidae > Macrothele > Macrothele yani. The sequence continues at coordinate 41,047,183 of CM077024.1, read as the reverse complement.
TAATCTAAACTCGAATTTCCACATTCGTGATGCACTTTCATGCGTTCCGTTTCACTCTCTCATCATCACTCCTACGCCTTCTGAAGGGAAATAAAAGTCAACAGAAAAGATCACTGTGTGAAAATAAAATTTCATTTCGTCGTCGTAGAGTTCACCAGGATGAGAAGGTTATGAGTGGTGATGATGAGGAAGGGAGAAACTAACATTTATGTTAAAAACATCTGAATGGAATGTCTCTTAATCAACGTATATGCATTTTGGTGGAAATCGCCTTTTAAGTGTGAATCAATTTTTTTATATAAAATTAAATTTGATTTCATTTCAGTTATTAATCTGAAAGAAACAATTTGTTGTGTTGAATGTTTTCCAGCTAAACTGTTATTAGCACGTCTTTTTTTTTTTTTTTTTTTCATTAAGTACGTTCTTATAGTACCGTTTATAGTATCACTCGCTATAGTTCAACCACTTCCCTCCTGTCCATGTATCTCCTCCTGTCCATGGGATATAGGGAGGAGGGGAAGAAGGGGCATTTTCCCTCCCGTTCAAATCTGACAGTGCCTTTTCTGTTCTTGGAGGATTATAGTTATTTTAGCGATAACACTAATTCCAATTGATAATTTTTCTGTGGAACTTCTGGATAGGTGTGTATGCAGTAAAAATGGGAAAAACGTTGGGAATTTCCAGTCTAAAAAGCAGAAGTTTACAGTAGAAAGTAATGAAATTTCATAATACATGAAGAACAGCGTACATACATACAGTATGGAAAAATATGAAAAGCGAATAAATGAAAAAAAAATCGTTCTCTGCAGCAGCTATTCACTGTTGGACATTTGCCTTAAAGGTATTTTTTCTTTCTTGATGCCAGATTTCGTGGCACAGGGACAGAGCCCATTTAAGAGGTGAGCTAGGGAGGCTGCAGCCCCCGGCTCCGCATTTTCAAGGGGACCCAGAATTATGCAGGATGCTTGAAGAATTCAGAGTTTTACAGCTTTTGTGTGTGTGTGTGTGTGTGTGTGTGTGTTTGCTGATAGCATAGCGGAAACAATAAGAAGCTGCCTTGTGTAAAAGATTTGTTTCTTTCCTCTTTTTTAGGAGGAGTCGGCAAAAAGTATAGTCGCCCCCAGTCCATCCTCAAATTTTTCGAAAGCATTACAGATGTTTTTCTGCACATATCTGCATGTAATTGGGGGAAAGTTTCGTAAGAATTCGTTTGAATCATGATATTGGGACCATATTATTTTATCCACTACGATATAATTCCAACAAGCTGAACCCTGGGGGGGGGGGGGGGATGGTCGCTATTAAAGTAGAACTGAACTGGTGTCCATTTTTCAACAACCATGCATTTTTATATTTTCTTGCTAACACTGATTCGTCCATGAATTATGGGATACTCACTTCAATATGGCGGGGATAGTTTTATCGCTTCATCATCATATTTTGGGAATGTTTTTTCCGAGGTATTTTTTAATTTGGCCACCCATAGCGAATTCCTAGATGTGCCACTAATACTGGGCCCCAAAATACTGTCCATCCCCCCGCAGTCTTCTTAAATGGGCCCTGCACAGGGAACACATAGATGCTAAAAGGATAAAAAAAAAAAGACAAATTTCCTTATTGTCTTAACATGCTGTCTAATTTCATTTATTCATCTCTTTTATTTAGTTCTTCAAGTTTCCAATTAAATTTACGTGTAGGGAATGTGGTAAGAACAGTCACACAAAAAGAAGGCATAGTGGAAGCTTGTATATGATGTTTGCATATGTTATTCGTAGTAACAATTTCTGTTTACCCTCTCCTGATGAACAGGAGCGTCAGTATACTTCGAAATCGCGTTTGGCAACGGATGGGCGAGTATTATTTTTGCTCGGGGGATGTTGACAGCAACTTTTTTACAATAAACTTAAGGAAATAATTTTTAATGCTCTTTACTCCCATTTACAAAGAATTTGTGCATCCCTTCTTCTCCTCCTGGACACACACACCTGAATCTGATTAGCTGCGCGACTGGTAAACCAACAAGATAACGTGACAATGACTAGGGAATTAGTGGTGTAAGATACAAGTGTCGGTGGAATATCGCTTTCAACTTTTACCTTGCTGTGAAAATGCACTGTCTTAATTGCTTTTCAAAATTTAGCATTTTTGCTTATGAAAATCACACTGTATTTGAACTATTTCTTCAAAGAAAATGTTCTTTATGTCGACATAAATCAAACTGACCTTTCCATGTAACATAACCACAGAAATTTTGAAAATTTAATTTCTCAGTTGTTTGTATTTCATTGTCCTGGGTGGTGTAATGGTTAGCAAACTCGAGCGAAAATCGGGCGATGAGGGTTCGATTCCCGTTCCAGGACGATTAAATTTTCAAATTTCTGTGGTTATGTCACATGGAAAGAACAGCTTGATTTATGTCTATATTAATTATTCCATGTGTTTCCAACTTGATATGTACTTTATATTTACCTCAATCAAATTTTAGCGTCATGACACGCAGACACAATATTTGCCTCCCTTAACTCCCTTCCTTCAAGCCAGCGATCTTGACTTGCACTCCTCTCCTTCAAGCAGTCGTCAGCTAAGTCCCTTGCTGCCTAGAGCGCTGGAATAGCTTTAGACTCCACTGTCCTTGTTGGAATCCCCTACTTAGTGGAACAAACAGCAGAGCAATGCGGAATAATCTCCCTCAGTGAATCCCTATCCATCTACTTCATTTTCTCCTGGCCACACTACCATAAAAATGGGCTTGAACTGAAGATTTGGAAGAGGATAGAACAATCGAATCTTCACTCAATCATAATGCTCTTTTGATAACCTATCTGGTAAGCAACGCATTTGCTAGGGGAAAATATAGAGAGCTGCACTACAGAAACAAGATAATCATTATTCGTAGGAAAAGTCCACAATATATTTTATTTCATAGTTAAAAAAATGGAAAATGGCATATCTCGAACTGCGTGGGCGGAAGCAAAAAAACTTTCAGGGTGGGCCCACCTTCGCATCTCCTTGGCGAAGTCCCTGTTCCTGAAAACTAAGCTATGGGCGCCTATGCTCCTGTCCGTAACTTAGGTAGTTTGTTCTTGAACAAATAAAGAGCAAGAGCCATCAAACCGAACAGGCCGTCTCTCTCTTACTTGAGATCAGGAGCGGATTGGGAGGGACCAAAGCAGGCCGGGAATTTTAGTCTTGTGGTCCACTATTGAATCACATGCACCTGCAGGGGAACAGTTCGTAAAGTCCCCAATGAAAATAATTCTGTTAGATCTCGGATTAAACAGAACTGTTATACATTGTAAAACGAATTGGACGGGGAACACATTTAAATAACAATTTAACGGTGAAAGAATTTTAAAAATTTGCTTATGATTGAGTGTAGTAGCAAAGCCCTGCAAAACGGAGGGTTTTTAACAGGTATTTTTTCTTTCAGAAATTTAGTTCTGACAGAAAAACAAAACAAAACACTAGTCCCTTGAAGAAACCATTTCAAACTAAATCATCACGAAAATAATTCTGCAACTTGAACTGTACACATACCACATAGCAATTTTTCTACGCAGTAAGTTATTATATTAATTTTGCCACTCATTGCCTACTGCACAATAGATAGTATTTATATTGTTAACAAGTCCGTTGCTATCTTTTAATTCTTGTTGTTAACTTCATAAACATTGCGTGGTTGAGTTGCTAAGTCTTATATAGTTGAAGATGATAGTAAAATTGTATGCAAATAATTCTTGCGATTCGTAAATAAGTCTAAAAAACTTTTATTGTTTTCTTCATTTAATTGCCTGCAAAGGTTGTCCGTTAGCGTGCTTTATCTTCTAACTCTCTCGCTTTCGATCATCTCTCCCGCTGTCGTGAAATCTCCTGACCTCCCGGTCCACCTAAGACCTTCCCGGCCTCGCCTGGGGCAATTACTTCGTCGTATTTTCGTGACCGCTCGCTACCTACACCTAGAGACAACTGTCCCTCGCCTCCTCCCCTTTTCTCCAAAAAATGCTCTTCAGCATATCTTAAAATTCCCCGTTAGAAGGAAACACACTGCCCTCGGTAAATGCTAAGCCTCAAAGTAAAATGTGAGGGCATGTGCATTAGTCGGCACCATTAAAATTGAAACCTGAAAAGCATCAAAGGAGGCGCGATAGAGTTAATCTCCATTCAACAAACAATGTGCATATACTAAGCTCAGACACATTGTCGTCTTAGCAAATTAACCGTGCATCCGGTGTCTAATGGGGAACTGACTCTGAGAAATTTCTCTCACGCTTTGTGGAGACAAAGGAAAGTGGAGCACGAGATGGAATAAAAGTTACATTTTGAGATTTGATATGAAATCCTAAAACCCCGTGGAAAATCTCTGTAACAATATCTACTCCTTGAACGTAAGCCTCTTTTAAGTCCACCCATTATTTTTTAACCGCAAACCAACATTTTGACCCACCCTTTTGACCTATGATCCAATACCGGTAAATCGTTGTTTCTTTTAAGATCGATGGGGAGTAAGATACGAATTTCGGAATATCTCTACGAAAGAAGCACTTTGCGCACTGTTTCATTTTGTGGATAAGTGAGTGGGAATGATGAGCCATCAGAATGGGTACCAGTGACTTCAAAAGTAGCGTAAGGCGTAGCAACGACTCTAGGCACCAAGTCCAGCGACCTACATCTAACTATAGTTAACTTTAGCTTAATTTATAAACAGCCTGCTTCGTCCGGTGGCGCTTTCCTCCCGTAAGTACAGAGAATTTTGCTATGCCATTCCACAAAAAAAAAAAAAAAAAAAAAAACCTTAATGTATAAACAGAAAGAAATTTTTTTTTTTTCTTTTAAGGGAGTGACTTCTCAGACAGAGATAAAGCTCAAATGAATTTAACGAATGCTATTCATGCGCACAAAAATAATTATTTCGTTCCAAAATAGGCAAAAAGAATACGAGAAACTAGGCCATTTCTCAAGTGGTCCACCGGGAAACGTCCCGGTATCCCGGTGGGCCAATCCGCCCCTGCTTGAGATCCAAACAGACCGCCTGAAAGATGGTCATCAATGAATCCGGATAAAATCGATTATTTCAGTGCACCAGAAACACTGAAAAAGTAAATAAAAATGCAGAATAGAACAAAAGAAACAAATCAGGAAGTCCCAAAGTAATCATGTGTTTTTGAAACCTTCTTCTAAAGAGCTACTGTTCTGTTGTTTCAGAGAATCAGTGAGGAGCCATATTTTTTTTCCCCATTTTGTTTCTACTGCCCTTAATATGTTCACAAAACGTGATCTCCCCGCCCTGTGGTTTTCTTGGCCTCAGCAGAAGTCTGCCCTTGTAATTTTTTTCTTCCGGAGGGTCTATCCTAGGCGCCGCTTCGCCGTCCCTCAGTAAGAATGACGTCCTCGAATCCTCTTCAACAGACCATTAACAGCAACACCTCGGAATCAAGAAACAAGTGTTAAGTACGTGAGGCTACCGAATTGACACCTGCGTGGCCCTAATCACCTTCTAATGGCCTTTCGATCGTTGGGGGAAGAAAAAGAGAACCGCAAGAAGAGGAAACATAAACTCATAAACACCTATTCGTGCCTCCAATATTATGAAAGTTACGCCGCAAATAACTGGGAAACGGATTGCTAACACGTCAGTGAGTTAGAGACAAGGTGGTGATGTTGTCGTGAGCATTCTTGTTAGAACAAATGCAATGTACCTGAAGGAACGACTATGCAGAAAAGGATCTGCTGCCACCTCCTTTATGTCAGTAATTACAATGGTGTGAGTGCTCCGGCTGACAGATCAGTCCTTGTTCAGTTCCGGACATTGGTTTCAAGTGATTTCGTTCCTGCTGCCAGATTCTCAAAACTTTCGACACCCACCCCGTTCCTTCATCTAATTTTCTTTTCTGCGAACACCGAGGCTTCTTAAGATGTCTGACATCTGCTCTTTCTCACAGAAATATCATATCTGAACAAACTTTCCCGGGTACTAATAATTTCATCTTCCCAGAAATCAAAGTGCGTTTGTTCGCGGTCTTCTTTTTTATGTTATCCCCCCCCCCCCCTCCTTTTCTCTGAGAAATTGTCTTGTTTTTCATAGCCCATTTTCTGGGTACTTATTGTATGTCAGAAATCATCTAAAAATGAAAAACGTTTCTTGAAGCAGAAAAGGTTAATAGTTTATAATTAATGTACACTCAAGTTAATAACATATACTGTACGTGGATAGCTAGGAAGCCGCAAGACAAATTGGAAATCAATTCTATTCAGTTATTAATTTTTAAACCAGATAATACCTTAGTTTTCCGTACTTTATATTTCTATGGTACTTGTGAAAGCAATTTTTACAGATACGGTGAAACCCCGGTTATACGTTTTTCTAGGGGATGCCCTTAAAAACAGTATAAATCTTATACAAAATAATAAAAAATAAATCGTATAGAAATAATTAAAACTAAATCGTATAAAAATAATAAAAAATAAATCGTATAGAAAAAATAAAAAATAAATCGTATAAAAAAATAAATCGTATAAAAAAATAAATCGTATAAAATAACACGTATAAAATAAATTTAATGTTAAATACTATTGTAAGATTTTTAATGCCTCAAAAAAAGGGAAAGAAAACATAATTTTAGAATACGGAAAATTTATAATGTAAAACATGCATACAAGAATACTTTATTTGCTACTTTAAGCCTATATCTATTTTGACTTTTGCATTATTATTTTTTATTCAAATTTCATTATACAAAGTAGGTAAATAAATTCTGTATGATTTCGTATTTTCAATATATGATAAAAAAAATGTCTTGTTTTGAAATGCAGGTAGTTTATATTATATTCAGTGCCCCTATTCACATCATTTACTTACAAGCATTGTTCATTTCAGAGCAGTTTGTTCATTAATTTGATTTGACGTTAGCGTTAAGTATAATATTCACTAAACTTTGCTTGTTTCAAATTTCTCGAATTTAGGGTGAAAACAGAGCTGTGAACTTTATCTGGTACATTTTGAAGTGCATTATCTATTTCATGGCTGAAAAAATAAAACAAAACAAAAATGCTGTCTCGGTTTTCTTTTTCTGCAGCCATGAAATAGATATGCACTTAAAATTATGGTATTAATATACCTTGTTACGTATGAAAGAATACAAGAACCGTGTATTTTTGATAAACTGAAATTAAAAATTTAACGTATAATCACAAAAAGCGTATGAATGAATTACGTATAACCGAACTGAAAAAGCGATAGAAATTACAGTAAAATATCGGCACTAGCAAAGAATTCTGTTAGAAAATGAAATCGTATAACTGAGAAAAGTGTAACCGAGGTTCCACAGTATACTACAAATGCGAGGAAAGACCCTGAAATAGAAAAATGTTATTAGTTAACCACTAATACACTATCTGGTTAACGATATACTCTACATTATAATGCATACACTGTAAAAACGTTTCTGAAATCTACGAACCACATTCAGTCATTTCTTTCGTGAATTAACGAAGCATATTTCTGATACCTTTTCCGTGAAATGACAGGAAGAAACCTGAATTTCACGGATTTTTCGTACCACGGGAAAATTCTGAATTTTTAGAAACCTTTCCGTAGTTTTTTTCTTATATTGACGGTAAATTACCGTTTTAGAGAGGTGTTAACGGAAAATTCTGAATTTTCAGAAACCTTTTCGCAATTCCTTTCGTATATTAACGAAAGAACTCCTTTCTCACTTTTTCCGTATCCGGTATAACGAGAAAATACCGGTAATAGGAGCGACTGGCGAGAATACTCTAGGTTTTATTAACTTTTAAATTTCAATCGTTTGTCGAAAGATCTGATTTTGAAGTTTCGTAGCGAGATTGGATATTGTGGACAGCATATCGCATGAATTTTGTTTATTGTAGAACAGGATATTTCTTCCCGTCTCCTCTACTTTGTGCACCAACTATTTATTATACAGGGTGATTCATAAAGAAGTATACAGTTTCAACGCACTATAAAACAAGAACAATGTAAGATATTTTATGTTACCTGTAACAGAATTGTAGGGGAATGTTTCAAGTTTTTTTTTATAGAGACAGTCACAGATGTTTTATGTGTGCACCTTCAGTCACACGACACACATCGACCCGGTATTCCATTTCCACCCAAACGCGAGATAAGATATTTGAATCAAGTGCAGTGATAGTGGCTGTGATACGCTGTTTCAACTCCTCTAGATTAACAGGAAGGGAAGGAGCGAATACCTTGTCCTTTACGTACCCCCACAGGAAAAAGGCACAAGGTGTTAAGTCAGGACATCTGAGTGGCCGTTGGGTCAGTTGCATGTTGTAGTCCGCGGCTCTCCCAATCCATCGGTGAGAAAGATGTTAATCGAGATAATCTCGCACGTCGTCTAACCAGTGCGGTGGTGCACCATCCAGTTGGAGAATAAAGTTGTCGCTGTCGTATCGTCCTGCAACTGTTGCATCAACCAAAGATTTAACATATCCAGAAAAGAGCCTAGCGTGATAGTTTTCTCGTGAAAAAAGAATGGGCCGTACACTTTCTTTTTGGACACAGCACAGAACACATTTACCTTAGGGGAATCTCGCACGTGTTGCACTGTAAATCTGGGATTCTCCGTTCCCCAATAGCGAACTTTGTGCTTGTTTACCTGACCACGCACGTGAAATGTAGCTTCATCGGTGAAAACTAAGTGATCGGCAAAATCGTCATTTTCAAAACGGTGCTGCATTTCGGTACAAAATTCAAAGCGCTTAGTCTTGTCAAGGTCAGTGAGATTTTGCAACGTCTGCACTTTGTATGGAATAATTTTCAGCTTCTTTCTCAAAATTCTCCAGACAGTGGGCTGTGAAATCAGCACTTCACGACTCACCCTCCGCATTGATTTTCCCGGGCTTCGTTGAATGGCGGTGCAAACACTCTCAAAGGCTTCTTCCGATACACGCGGTCGTCCAGGACTTTTAAGTTTGCGCAAACAGCCCATAGTTTCAAATTTTTTATGCCAATCGCACAGATAAATTTTCTGGTTGATGGTTCTTTTCCGAATCGTGATCGAAAATGCCGTTGCACAACAGTTACAGACTCCGTTTTGCTGAATTCAAGAACACAAAACGCCTTCTCCACTGCAGACGCTGTAATTTTGCCCACTGACTAGTCACGTGACACGTGCGCTATCGTCTACGTCACTTCTCTCAGTAGCGGGACGCAAACTTTGAGTATACATCTACCTAACGGTTCGCAGTTATGGTCAGTGTCTTCAACTGTTACTGTTTTACACCATCTGGAAACTGTATACTTCTTTATGAATCAGGGTTATATTGTGTTACTGTAAGAAACCAGGTACTAATTGCACAGATGATTATACGATGTCTATGTATCTGTTAGATGATTATACGATGTCTATGTATCATTATGAGGACAACTAAAGAAGATGAGGACAACTAAAGAAGATGAGGACAACTAAAGAAGATGTGACTTCCAAAGTGGAATATATAGAGCTATGCAAGACAGTAAGAAAAAGTATCACTGAAGACGTAAGGAAATTCAACTGTGAACTAGTGAGGAAAGCAATTGAAAACAACCAAAGCCTAAAGATAGCAAAGGGACATCTCAGTAAGGGAAGAAAACAGATTATGGCACTGAGAAAAGAAGATGGTTCTGTAACAAGAAATAGAGGCGAAATTTTGACAAGAGTGAAAGATTTCTACTCCAAATTATATGAAAGGGATGATATATGCACTCCAGACATCATGAAAGATACCAGTACCAGAGTTCCTCCAGTCCTTCCAGCAGAAGTTGCACATGCAATCAAGAACATGAAGCGAGGAAAAGCTCCAGGAGAAGATGGAATTACTGTAGACATCATACAAGAAGCAAGTGGAGAAATCGAAACAGTACTCGCCCAAATTTTCACTCGATGCCTTAATGAAGGAAAGATTCCTGAGGATTGGAACACCGCTACAATGATCCTGCTACATAAGAAAGGTGACATTGAGGATCTCGGAAACTACAGACCTATCAGCCTCCTATCAGTAGTTTATAAAATCTTCACTAAAGTTCTTTCACACCGCTTGAAGGTAACACTGGACATGGCTCAACCGAGAGAACAAGCTGGATTCAGGAGTGGCTACAGCACAATAGATCATATCCACGTGCTGAGAGAACTAATTGAAAGAGCGAGGGAATATGAACTTCCATTGTGCATGGCTTTTATCGATTATGAAAAAGCCTTTGATTCGGTGAAACCATCAGCAGTTACAATGGCTCTGAAAACCTGCGGTATTGAAGATGCATACATTAATATTATTAATAACATCTATGAAAATGCAAGTGCAAAGATTAGGCTGTTTGAAAATACAACACACGTAAAAATTGGGAAGGGAGTGAGACAAGGTGACACCATATCTCCGAAGCTCTTTAATGCCACATTGGTGGGTGTTTTTCAGTCACTGAGCTGGGAAAACAAGGGGATAAAGATTAATGGAGATTATCTAACCCACCTTCGTTTTGCTGATGACGTAGTCATTTTTGCAACTACCCCATCAGAGCTGCAGAGTATGATCCAGGAACTTGCTGACAAGAGTAAAGAAGTGGGATTAAAAATGAACCTTCAGAAAACAAAAGTGATGTTCAATGCTTTTACAAGAAATGAAGATTTATCGATTGATGGAGAAAAGCTGGAGATAACAGACACGTACGTTTATCTTGGACAGCAGATATCAAGTGAGGGTCACATTGATGAAGAAATTAATCGGCGTACAAAACTTGCCTGGAGAGCTTTTGGAAGAAACAGCATAATTTTCAAGAGCAATATGCCATTATGTCTTAAAAGAAAAGTGTTTGATCAATGCATCCTTCCAGTGCTTACGTATGGTGCGGAGACGTGGACCTTAACTAAAAGAGACATACAAAGGCTGCAGACAACTCAAAGAAGCATGGAGGGGTGCATACTTGGTGTAACCAGGAGAGATAAGAAGAGGAACTCGTGGATCAGAAAAATGACAAGAGTGGAAGACATCATGATCAGAGTTAAATCCCTGAAATGGCAATGGGCTGGACATACTGCCAGAAGGACAGATCATCGATGGACAGCCGAAATTTTAGATTGGATTCCAAGGGACAGGAAAAGACCCAGAAGAAGACCACATGGGAGATGGGTGGATGAAATTCGAAAGTATGCAGGGGTGACATGGAGGAGACTGGCACAAGACAGACCGTTGTGGAGGAAACTTGGGGAGACCTTCGTCCAGCAGTGGATTGATAATGGTTGACAATGATGATGATGATGATGATGATGTATCATTATACGATATCTATGTATCAGTTTGTTTTTGTGAAATAATAGTATAAAAAAGTACATTTCACCTTTTTTAAAAATAACTGAAAGACATTTTCAGTTTAAAAAGATCTCGTGTTCCAAAGCATTCTGTTACTTCGAAAAATAACGATGAAAAAATACTTAATTTGTGAAAAGTCCTCCTAGAGAGAAAAAAAAAATATTACAAACCTGCTTATTTTTTTCCGAACCTATTCAGGAAAATAATAAGCTCCAACAGAAAATGAAATGACTAAATCACTCGCATTAACGACTAAAAAAAAAAATCGTCACGCAATTTGTTTAACGATGTACGTGATTACGATTTCCGAGCGTTTGTGGCTCAATGGTTAAAGACGGGGTTACCCACCCAAACGACGGGGATTCGATCCTGACTGTAGCAGAAGGATAATCTGGGGTAAGGGCTGAAAATTTCTGGGTCCTCGAAAAAAAGTTTAAATACAGAAAAACCTGAAGTGGAATTTTCTGAAATTTCAGTTTAAATACGGAAAAACCTGAAATGGATTTTTCTGAAATAAAAGGTGTATCTGACTACGGAATTTAAAATAAGCGCGATCTTTTAAAAACGGAAATTTCTGGGAAAGATTGACAACTACCAGCAACTTTGCTTCACGTTATTTTCAAAAATTTTCCGTGAATTCACACCACTTATTTCTTACAGAGTACGTGGATAACTGGGGAGGAATCGAGACAAGCGGAAATTTTTTTTTTTTTTCGGAGCATGAGGAGTCTTAATTTTTCCTTATGAATATACACAGTATTAGTTAAAGCAACCTTCCCAGATGAGCAGCAAATGTTGTGAATCAATTTAAAATGGAAGCATATCAATGCTGGTAAGTTCAGATAAAACGTGCTGCATAGCGAGTAAACTGTGGGCGAAAAAAAAAATCCTCGGAAGTGTGCAATTAAATTTAATGACTTAAAAATTCCTAAAAAAATGCCCTGAAAATTAAAAAATGCCCTTAAGAGACGAAAAAATGTCCCTAAAAATGGAAAAAATCCCCTTTAAAATTTGAAGGAAAAAATCCCTGTGAAATAATTTGTAATATATTTTTTTCAAAACTATAAATTTAATAACTTCAATCTTAGACAATTCATAAGCTAGAAATTTTGTCTTTTCTTCATAAAATGCACTACAAAATTTCAGAAGAAAATGAACAGCAAGTAAATAACTTTCAGCCGGTACATAAAGGGTTTGGAATGTCAGCAACAGTACAACATAAAAAGTTCTGAATTTGAATTCTTTTGTTCACTACCCTCCCCACAATCCTTTCCAAAAGTGGACAATGGGATTCTCTTTCCCCAAAACTAGATAACACAAAACAATGTCTTGAACAGGGTTGCCAGGAATGAGCTACTTTTGAAGGTTTTTGCTTTGGTCATCTGGCAACCTTGGTTTTGAGTGTTGTAATTTGAAAGCATAATCCTTATACAAATTTAATTTTTTATTAAAAAAAGTAACAGAAAATGCAAAAAAAAAAAAAAAAGACCTGAAACAAAAAACGAAAATGATCCGAAAATATTTTTAAAAATGCCCCCAAACCTCAAAAATTGCCCTAAAAACTCTAAAAAATGCCCTAAAAGTAAAAAAAGTCCAAAAATTGCAAGTGTCCTCGAAGTCAGGGCCTTGATCATGAGAAATGTGTGACAAGGCAACTAAACTGGGAAATAAAGCGACACACACACACGCACGAAATGCAGGCTGTGGAAACAGGTTCGAACACCGCTAACACAAATCTTAGCGATATGAGTTATAATTTTCTTTTATTTTTGAGTTAATGCAAACAAGTAGCCACAAAACTATAATTTTAAATGCAACACTAAAACTAGCATTACAAAAAATTTAGCAGTAGAGGACATAGCAATTTTTCAAGAAGAGCCTCATGACTTTTTCTTGCAAATTTTCCTGCTCATGGTCGCTTTCGAGGAAACTTTGTAAAACTAAGTGCTCTTTTCTTTTCGAAAATCGAGCATTTGCATTGAAACAGAATTGGATTTCATAGAAGTTCATTAAAATAATTAAAAGTAATCAAACAAGATGAAAATATGAGAGCACATGCAAAGAAGGAAAACATAGACAAAAGTAAGGAACGTTCGAATTCTTTGGTAATATAGTTCGCTGCTGCAAGACCCTTAAAAATCGAATCAGACCACCAAAATAAAAGTGGCGGCGGTCCGGTGGACCAATCTGTTTCCTAAATTGACGTCAATTATTTCAGAAAAGGAGCTACGGCATTTTTTTTCCTTTTCTGTAAAGGGAAGTTACAAAATAGTTTTTGTTCATGGTAGATAGCGAATAACTTTGTTATTGCTGAAGCCCGGATAACTTTGTTATTGTTGAAGCATTAAAAACCTTCAAAATAAGCAGGTATTTATACACTTAAAAATCAATAAATATACGCTAAAATAAATATGCGTTCAACATCCCTAAAAGTTTTACTGAAGAATTCATATATAGACTGTATTTGCATGATGCAGATGTATGTACAAATTTACTCTTGAATATTTTCACGATTGGACATAACTAAATATGCCACATATCAGAAATGCTTGAGATGGTTTATCTGGGTCCATAGTTCCTATGATACTTTGTACATATCTACCTACAGCATATGTGGTTTCATTGATAGAGATCCAGACATATATCTTGTGAACCCCTTCACCGATCTTTTTAACGGTACAATGATCTTTTGAATTCCACAGTGGAAATCCTGTGTCTATAAAGACCGTGCACAAATCCAGAGAGAACTTCGGATCCGAGAGTGCCACCCCCCCCCACTTCAATTTACACTTATTTGTGCCCCCCAACACCCAACATCAGTTTACACTTACTTGTGTCCCCCAATTTTTGGTCACGCTACGCCTATGCCCAGAAGAAAACATCTCGTAAAATATTGGGAAGCAATAAAAATATCCCTGCCACATTAAAGTGCGTTTCCAATTATTCGCAAAATATATTCTTAAAAAACTCGCTTATAACAAGCTCGGACGAACACTCTGCTGTAAGAGCCAAAAAGTGTTGGTCCCGGAGAAATTACCTTTAGCCCAATGATAAATGAACTCTGTTGTAACGAAGATTGAAATAAAGGCGAACCTACTTATAACGGCCATATCACCCCCCCCCCTCACCCTCCTCAAAAAAAAAAAAAAAACACTTTGCTGAAATCGGATGTAATGGAAAGCCTGGAGAAATATGTGTCAAACATTATTTCTGTGTTAAATGCAATTAGAATGAATGATAAAGCTTTGTGTTACACAAAGTTAATAGGCAGTAAGGTTTGCTCATCCCACCTGGCTCACAGAGGAAAGCTCGTGACGTCACTCAATGACGTCACCGTCCTAATATGTAAATCGAAAACATGTTCTGTTTAATATCACCGAACTGTAGCTATGGAGAAAGATGTCTTGACAACGATTTTTATAACTCAAGCTCAAAACAAAAGCTTATGCAACAGCACATTTACATTAAATACAGAAGAAATAAACAGCCATGTTAATATTTTAGTAAAGGAAATTTCAAAAATTTTTGTTACGTAGAGGGCGGGAAAACGGTTATACTTTTAAATGTTAATTTAGTTACAAGGATAATATTTTTTATAGCGGGAAAAAGGGAGGCATTGGCTGTAAAATTATTCCACCGATCAAATGGGCTTATGAATTAGTTAGCTAAAGCAGAAATAAAACAAGTTAGTAAAATCATGCAATGCATTGATTATGATACGCTTTCTAACCAACATACCAGAAATCATTATTCAAGCTATTACTCAAGTTATGAGGATAATGGCTGTTGAATAAATCTTGCTCCTGTGCCCTGACCTTTGATCCCATTTCGATTATATTAAACAGAACATGTTCAGTATACCTTTGAAACAACATGATAAGGTTTTGTTGCAATTGAAGCATTTTTACGTAAGTTATGACGCATAAGGGTGATGGAATGGCTACCGCTCCTATGCCCTGACCTTTGACCCCATTTCGTCCATTTTCAATAGGATTTGTCTTCAGGTTGTTCCTTACCACATACTAAAATTTCGTCGAAATCGAACCATTTTTACGCGAGTTATTGTGCGGACGGATAAAGCTGGAGCTTATATGCTTCTTCAACCTACAGTTGGAAAGCGTAGAAAATTAGGTTCTTTCATAAAATCCTTCTTCAGAACACTTCGGAAATTCCAGT
Organism: Macrothele yani; assembly: GCA_039090855.1. Classification (NCBI taxonomy): domain Eukaryota; kingdom Metazoa; phylum Arthropoda; class Arachnida; order Araneae; family Macrothelidae; genus Macrothele; species Macrothele yani. Next base: position 41,031,682 of record CM077024.1, on the reverse strand, counting down.
GAAAAGATAGGATATATAAATATACCAATTTTAGAACACTAAATCCAATTTTAAAAATGGTAAACATGTTTTTCAAAAATCTGTATTTAGACAATTTTCAACATAAATTTTGCGTACGTTATGCTGTAATCGTTTGATTGCGTTTAATATCCTTTAATTTTCTTTGCATTATTATTACTTTTTATTATTGTTTTAAAGAACGTTTTATGTCTCGTTGGATGCAAATTTTTCGTCTGCCCTTCCGTACCGGAACTTCACTGACCTTTCCATGTAGGGGCCCCCGCGGGTATAATCGGAACAGAATCTCCAAAATTGGAGCTATGGCCTTATACCCACCGCATAAGTCTTGTGATCTGTGATTATAAAAATGACAATGAATTTTACAAATGATAACAGACACTAAAAGCGTTGATCACACATGACAGTAGGTAACCGTGACCGGAAAGTGGTAAAAAGGGCTTGCACATAATTAGGGTTGCCCAGCCAGCTACAAGTTTCTGTTGCTAGCAAGATTTTCAAATCAGCCAAATCACTTCGTCTTATCTTTGCCCACATTCTGTCAGTTTTCCTTCCGAGATTAGTTGCATGATATGATAAGGGATACATAAAAAAAAAATCCATAACTGTATTGTGTCCCAGTAGCATGAAGGTCTTGACTAAACACCCGGCGGGTGTGTTAAATTGATCTGCAAACAATCCACAACTTTGCAGAGAAAGGTGACAACAGCGGCCTTGAGCGCCCGCTGCTTTTTTCTTTGTCAGTACAGTTGTTCTGTTTCATTTTAATGTTCGTTTACGAACACGAGACCCTGTAATCAGGCCCACGCCCCTTAGATCGCTTCAGGGCGCCTTTCTGAACAGGTCGCTATAACGAACTCCTTGCCCTCAGCTCTTATAAACTCTTATCACGTCCTCTCAGGGAACTGAGCACTCGATTCTGCTTAATAAGAAACCTATCCGATGACTGAATAGAGAGGGTGGCTGCCGTGGTGAAGACGGCAGCTTTTAAAACCAAAATTTACATCCTTTGTAAGCTCAATACCCAGCGTCAGAATTTGTCAGTAGAAAAGTGAAAAGGCTGCATTACAGTTCGATCTGAACGTTTGCAATATTCTTTCTCGTATCTATAAACTTCTTACTTCGATGCAAGATATGCCACATATTACCAAATTTTATCTCCTTGAAATGCAACTTAAGACCTTCCCATAACGTGCACAAAGCGATATCAAATGCTTCGTTTGCACTCTTCAGAGCTATTATTAAAGATATGGGTGCACTAAGTGGTAATATTGGGTTGTCGGAAAAGTCATGACGTATTTAGCCATGTTTTGCAAAGGTCATTTACTGATAGAAGGAACAAAAATTAATCAATGATATAATGTCCGTTTTGTTCGATAACCTTTTGCCATCTTTCAGTGAGCTGCAGAATGCCTCGTTCATAGAAGGACCTGTCTTTCGTGGCGAAAAACTGTACAAGGTGCTGATTTACAGCCTCATCTGAATTGAACGTTATACCACGCAAGGATTGTTGAAGAGAGCGAAGCAAGTGGAAGTCTGACGGTGCAAGGTCAGGCGAGTATGCTGGGTGTGGCAACACATCCCACCCAAGCGCCAATAATTTTTGGAGGGGGATCGAACTTTTGTGTGGTCTCGCGTTGTCGTGATGGAACACAACACTTTTACGATGAACGAGCTTTGGACGTTTATGGATGATGGATTCGTTCAAATTGTCCAAATGCGGACAGTACACATTCGAATTGATTGTTTGGTCCCGTGGTAGGAGCTCGAAAAACACGACACCTTTAAAATCCCACCACACTGAGACCAGAACCTTCCGTTGATGAATGTATGCTTTGGATGTTGTTTGAGGCGAAACAGCACGTCGGGATCAAGACCGTTTGCGCAGCACATTGTTGTACAAAATCCACTTTTCGTCACCAGTTATCAGTCGCTTCAAAAAAGGATCGTTTCCCTCACGTTTAATGAGCGTATCGTAGATGTTTATACGCGTCGTCAATTGAGCTTCTTTGAGTTCATGAGGAACCCACACATTGAGCCTGCTTACGTATCCCAGCTTCTTCAGGTGGTCGTGTACGCTTGAATGATGGATGTGCAATGTGTCTGCAATCTGTCGTGCCGTGTAACGTGGGTTTAACTCGATCAATGCCTTGATTTGATTGTCATCATCCTCGGTGGGCCTCCCCGACCAAGGAGCATCGTTGAGGTCAAAACACCAGCACGGAATTTTGCGAACCACCGCTGGCACTGACGTTCTTGTAGAGCATTATTACCGTACACTTTACGCAACTTTTCACAAGCTTGACGCGCGTTCTTCCCTTTACGGAAGTAAAACAGTAAAATATGGCGAAAACGTACAGTTTGGTCTTCCATCTTCAACTTGATGTCAAATCTCCACAAATCAACCAAATCGCTCACTATTCCTTTTAGACTGCAGCTAGAACTGGCACCTGTCGAATGCCATAGCGATAACAGAGCTGCGCATGCCTCTAGTACTTCCAAAACCACCCAGCCGCCATCGGTTGCCAAAATACATCATGACTTTTCCGACAACCTTTTCAGGCACAGATTACACTGGTGTTTACAAATATTATCAGCTCCTCTTGCATAAAGGGTTAGCTGTTAGGGAAAAGAACTTTCCCAATGAACCGATAAATCAATAGTTAGAGTTATGATACGCATGCTTCTGATCTAGTGGCGTAACTATGGGGTCTTCCGAATAAAAAAATTAGGGCCCCTTCTCAAGTAAATTAATAGTTTTGCTCACTTTTGATGATTTTAAGAACCAGCATATATATAGGTGTACACACATACCCCGAAGAGCCAAAATATCATGACCAGCTCGTTTTTATGCAAATCGAAGCAACTGCAAGTAAACAACGGAGCATGTGAAAGTCATGAAACGATATGAATAACATCTGATACTGAGCTTTATTAATCAGTGTTATTCGTAAAAATGACATCAAAAGGAGGCAGCAACCAACTTACACGGTAATAAAATCCTTGAATATGATGGTATGAAAGCCTAAAAATTAAAAACTTTCCCATTACGCTCAAAGGATATTTATTGATAAAACTAAAAGTTTAAAAACATACATTAGACCTTTCGGGCAACCCAGTTGCCCATCTTCAGATGATTAAAAAATTTGACAACTATGTGGATGGGTAATACTGTATATACACCGTGAACATGTGATGAATGATGTCATAATGGGCCTCGTGACCAGTGGTGCGCAGAATTGCACTCCACGGATTAATGTTAGCCAATGATAAGTGGAAGATTAATTTGTAAAAAAGGAAGGCAGTATGATACATTAATAAAATTATTACGTGTTCACATATAATATGTCAAAACTTAAACTAAGCACATTGTGCAGCCCCGGTGGCGCAGTGGTCTAAGCGATGGCCTCTGAACATTCATCCAAAAGGGGTCCGGGTTCGAATCCCGGTGAGGCATGGATGTTGTGTTTGTCTTACGGCACTGGCTCTCTCCCTTCCCTGGAACCAGTGACCCCAAATTAGGGACGGGCGACTGCTTATAGCCCATTGAGCTGCTCACGGTGGTAGTTAAACCTCCAATCCAAAAAAAAAAAAAAAAAAAAGCACATTGTTACAATATGACAAAAAAGGGAGTTATGTCAACTGAAAATGGTCGTTTCTTCACATGAAACATAAGAAACCATGAAGGTAATTTACCAACTAATGATGTTAGTATTTTTTTAAAAACTCTAAAGAATAAAAATAAAGTAGAATTATTTCGATGTTTTCATTGTGGTCGATAACAGTTAATGTCAATGCTATTAATCAATCCTTTCCATTGTCCTGGTACAAAAAGCAGGTAAGCTGTCATTACAGCATATGGGACCTTTGTTAAAAATAATCAAGCTTTCATTAAACAGTAGCAAAGAACCAGGATGAGGAGTTATGAGTATATTGGCATTCTCCCAATCTGGATAATGTATACCTTCATGAACTTTACGGGCTAATGCTGTCTTCATTAATCCATTCTTAATATCATATTTATGTTCTTTAAGTCGAATGTTCAAAGAAGGAGCTGTAGAGCCCACATACATGCAATCTGGTGTACCAATTACAGCGCTCTTTAAAGGAATGCTGTAAACTCCATATTTGGTTGTTGTTGCACTGGGGCACGATCCTTTTTGACCATTCTACTGATACTGTTGGTCTTAACACCAAAATTCATGTTAAATCGTATACATATATTTATTTTTGAGGGTAGGTGTAACTAAGGGATCATAGGTCATGGAGTCATTTTTTATTTTTATTTTTATTCTTTAAAGAGTTTTAAAAAAAATACTAACATCATTAGTTGGTAAATTACTTTCATGGTTTCTTATGTTTTTATGTGAAGAACCGACCATTTTTGGTTAACATACCCCCTTTTTTTTTCATATTGTAGCAATGTGCTTAGTTTAAGTTTTGACATATTATATGTGAACACGTAATAATTTTATTAATGTATCATACTGCCTTCCTTTTTTACAAATTAATCTTCCACTTATCATTGGCTAACGTTAATCCGTGGAGTGCAATTCTGCGCACCACTGGTCACGAGGTCCTTTATGACATCATTCATCACATGTTCACGGTGTATATACAGTATTACCCATCCAGATAGTTGTCAAGTTTTTCAATTATCTGAAGATGGGCAACTGGGTTGCCCGAAAGATCTAATGTATGTTTTTAAACTTTTAGTTTTATCAATAAATATTCTTTGAGCGTAATGGAAAAGCTTTTAATTTTTAGGTTTTCATACCATCATTTTCAAGGATTTTATTACCGTGCAAGGTGGTGGCTGCCTCCTTTTGATGTCATTTAAAACAAAAACATACAGGTGATGATAATAAAAACGAGAAGAGTGAAATCCTCGTGATTTACAAAGATCGAGTACCCAAACTCGGGAACGAAACTAAAAGTGATAGGATGAGTTCAGTACTCAGCTTAGGTGAAGTATGAGTGCTCAAATGAATGTTCTGAAGATGATAGGAGGCATGAATCACTGGATGACAGCTGGCGACAGGAGTAGAAATGCTGAGGTTGGCACGCACGTAGTATGAGTGAGTGAGTGTTGGCGCGATATACTGTAAGATGAGATGGTGGAGAGAAGACATCAACGAGGTTGAAGTCTGATTCGGTTCTGATGTACTGACACCCAGCTAGTGACCATGCGTCAGGTCGAGTGAAAGCAGGGTAGCTGAGCGGAGTTCCGGGCAGCAGGAAACTCCAATTAGACACGAGAGATGACTTGAGTACGGAAACGGTTAAGCAAACTGTCCCGAACAGCATGGAGTGAAGGAATGGTGTCCGCAGTGGTACATGGTCAGACGAAGAGGGTCAGAGCATTTCCGAGAAGTGTTCACGGTCATCAGCTGTGGTTGGTAACTATAAAAAGGGGTCCGAGGAGGGACAAACCACGAACCGCCGGAAATGTGTGGGCCGAACACGGTCCACAATGCTAGAGTTAAGCAAAAGCTATCCCCTATGGTACGAGCCAACAGAAGAGGTACTGTGGCGCAAGTTGTCGTGAATTTGAATGCTGGTGACAGGAGTAATATGTCACAACAGACTGTATATCGTACCCTACTGAAAATGGGGCTGTGTAACCTCAGGACGCTCCGAGTACCTATGCTTACCTCGGTTAACGGTCGAGAAGGCCTGCAGCGGGCACGCGAGCATCAAAACTCGGCCTTCAATGATTGGAAGTAGTTCGTTTGGTCCGATGAATCTCATTTCCTGTTGCATAATGTGGACGGCCGGGTTCGTGTGCGTCGTTTACCCAGGGAAGTGTTGGGACCATGATGCATGTGGGACGAACACATGCCGATGGAGGAAGTGTAATGCTTTGGGCAATGTTCTGCTGTGAAACCTTGGGTCTAGTCATTCATGTGTAGGAAAGTAGGACATCCACCATCTATCTGAACATCATTGCAGACCAGTTACATCCTTTCATGGCAACCATATTTCCCTCCAGTAGTGTTTTCTTTCATCTAAATTCCACAGACATCAATCCAATCGAGCACTTGTAGTTTGTGTTGGAACAGCAAATCCGATATGCAGGGGCTGAGCCATGCAAATTACAAGAGTTAAAGGATCTTCTCGTAACGTATTGGTACCAGATAGCACAAGACACCAGAGGTCTGCACGGGCCTTTATTTGGAAAGCCCGGCCCATATCCGGCCCGTTTCAAATTTTTAATTAAAGGCCGGCCCGTATATTTCTCCTGTTTCCAAGGCCCAGGCCTGCCCGTAAAATTTCAACAATTACCAAAAGACGAATTTGACACCTGGTGCACTCGGTCATTCGACTCTGTGACGTGCCTGCCCCGCAGGACGCACACGATATAAAGGCAGATAGCAGTCAGAACGAACATCCGCGTAGCTCAATTGGTAGAGTGACTTATTCCGGAATGAGGGGACCCGGGTTCAAGCCCCAGCGTGGACAAAAATGAAAGAGAAATTTACTTCGTTATAGCTCCTAAATAGTTTTCGTTTTCTTAATTGTTACACGTATTCTATTACAATAAACGCTAATTCTGAATACTTCTGAGACTCTGTATAAGTCACGCGACGTCCGAGGAGGGGAGCGGGGGGCATGTATACTCAAAAATATTGCATGAAAAAAAATTCCATGCCTTTCAAATTTTCTGGGTTTTTAAATTATCATTCCCTACCGCCGGACCCGGAAATATCCTTGGGGATCAGGGGGAGGGGGTTAATTCGAAAATTACGAAATATCCAGAATTATGAGTCCGATCGTTCTCCTGGGAGAAGATTTTATGGCTTTATAAACTGCACCTATATCTCTACTGGCATATCATATCGCTGGAACCCAATATATCTCTCGTATGTGTGTGTGGCAGCGGGGGGGGGGGGGGGCATTTGTGCCGCTTAAGTTGCGATGTTCCAGATTTTTTGTTATCGGAAGTCAAAAAGTTTTTGCATTTAGTACACTGCACAAAGTTTTTCGGCCGACTAGTTTCAGAACGGGACAGTAATTTTAAAATATTTCCAAATATCGCTTTTCCCCTTTACATTGTCTTCAAGCACATATTCTCCAGAAGCGATTGATTTTTTCGCGAAAATCTTTCGCTTTCTTAAACTCCATAATAAGTATGGAAGAGTATTTATCAGTAACACTGAACTGAGCATATGCTAAGGGAAAACAACGACAGACTGCCCAGCTGATCAGTGTCACAGAAGTTTTGAAAACGGCTGCTTAAGAGTACAAATGGGAGAAATACGGCACAGATTTATACACAGAAGTAAGTTTCTCCCCGCTCATTTCTCCCGTGCCATTTAAGGCAACTTAAAAGCTTTTCACACATCTAGAGAACAAAGTGCCACCGACCAGACCAATAAAAAAGATCGTCTGCGAGCTCCGTTTGTAAATGCTGCAGTTAATAGCATGCTCTGAAGCATGAGAGGAGGGTGAAAGTTAGAGAGATAGAGAGAGAGAGAGAGAGAGAAGGGACCACATTTACATTGAAAAACTAAGGGAGCTGACCCACTCTAATTGTTTTGTAGGAGGGGAGGATGTCGTAAAACTTCTATTTTTTCCATCAGCGGAAATTATTCAATCTTACCCTGCTGCTGTATGTTGCGAGTTTTCCAAACGAGAAAGGCACCGTACAGCGATTGTTTTGCTCATTAAAAAAAAAACCCTGCTCGACCTGTGTCTGTTTATATTAATTATTGAAGGCTCTGCCCGTGTCTGTTTTACATTAATTAGTGAAGGCCCGACCCAGCCCGGGCCCATGCAGACCTCTCCAAGACACCTTAAGAAATCTTGTAGTGTTGATGCCTAGCCGGGTAAGAGCTGTTTTTACTTCCGGTTCTTACTTAACCCACCAGGTGGCCGGAGCTTTAGAAGAGAAAATGCGAAATTTTTTCGCATATATAACAGAAGACTCCCCTTTCTGTAGTATTCGTCGTCGTTAAGATGCGCAAATATGCGTTCTCACCACTATTAGTCTGGAAATGTTTTCGACGCACTATTGCGTTCTCGCGGCATTTGAAAAGGTTTTCGAAAAGCGTATTATTACGTCGTCGCCACTTTGGGCATGGAAACATCCGAACGTATATATGCGTGCTTGCCACCTGGAGGGTTAAGGATCAATTAAACATGGACCTTAAATCGAAAGGACATACATACAGAGGCTGTGAACGACTGAAAGAAGCATGGAGCGGTGCATGCTTGGTGTAACAGGGAGAGGAACATATGTATTAGAAAAATGACAAGAGTTGAATACATCTTTATCAAAGTGAAGACCATCGAGTGGCAGTAGGCTGGAAATATTGCTAGGAGAACTGAATATCGTTGAACAACTGAAATACTAGACTGTATACCAAGGTACAGAGGAAAAGACGCAGAAGAACACGTGGAAGATCAGTGGATATGAAATTCGAATGCATTTTGAAGTGACTTGCTCAAGGCAGAATGATGTGAAACAGACTACTTGGAGAGACCTTCATCTAAGAACTGACTGATACTAGTTGATAATTACATAAATTATATAAATATCAAGAATTTGGATGTGAGGGGAAAGTCACTAAGTCAAAATGACTAAACCAGTAACGATCAAGTGGGAGAAAAATTTTAGTACTTGGATTTCACTACTTTAAGTGCTGAAAGACAATTTCACTACATCGCTGCTTAACTGATACTCCTGCTTTGAAAGCCGACAGAAGTTCCTATACAACTCAGAAACAATGAGAAGTTGAGTGTATTCAGTCCTAAAAGAGGTTTACTTCCAAGTGCTTTCAATAAAAGCATGCGATAATTAATTTTTTCAATCAACTAGTTTTTTGTTTTTATGAAGATGCTTTTCGTACCCCCACTCCAGAACTTTTACCAGAACCACACAGATTTCGTGTTTCGTATTCTGGACACGAGTTATATAAGACAGCAAAAGTGCGTTATTGAATGTAAAACACGTGGCTAAATTTAATGACAGAAACTTTTCTAATATACTACGTACTTATCTGTAGCGGACTCTGTTGCAAAGATAGCAGTGCCGTGAGGTTAGAAACATATCCTGCGAATTCATGTATTAAAGCAGAGCTTTTTTTTTTTTTTTTTTTGCAAGGGGTGTTGGTCAAAGCATCGACAAGACAAAATACCGACAGGACTAAACACCGACAAATTCTCAACATTTTACTTTCTCTCATTTACCAAGTTTTAAACTTCAAAGCTTAGAATGCACTGGAATTCACGCGCCCTTAGGCGCTGTGGTCTAAGCGCTGGCTGGTAACAATTCGTTCGAGATGGGTCCCGGGTTCGAATCCCGGTAAGTTTGTCTTACGGTACTGGCTGTCTCCTTTTCCTGGAACCAGTAGCCCAAAATTAGGGACGGGATACTGCTTTATAGCCCATTGTGTTAATCACTGTTGTCGTTAAACCCCCAAAGTATAACATCTGTTTTCTAACTGAAGTGCCCACATATCTCCCAAACGATTGGTTCCACATGTTCTCGAATTTTGAGCAGGGCGGATATCTTGTTTGCACTTGCATAGACGTTTGTTATCCAAAATTCAAACGGGAAATAAAATCTACACTAGCAATCTTCAGTTCAAACTTTCTCATCTACGGCACGGTATATCTCTTCTACTAACGCATGTACGCGCAAACGTATTTCTCAAGTTCTGAAACTTCATCTTGATAAAGGCGTTGCAAAAACGTTCGAGCTCGTACTTGAACACATATATGCAGTGACCGTAAGTAGTGCGCTATATGTAGTGCTTCTACTGTAGCACACTACATTTACTTCATCATCATCATCATTGTCAACCATTATCAATCCACTGCTGGACGAAGGTCTCCCCAAGTTTCCTCCACAACGGTCTGTCTTGTGCCAGTCTCCTCCATGTCACTCCCGCATACTTTCGAATTTCATCCACCCATCTTCCATGTGGTCTGTAGCTCTGATGGGGTAGTTGCAAAAATGACTATGTCATCAGCAAAACGAAGGTGGGTTAGATAATCTCCATTAATCTTTATCCCTTTGTTTTCCCAGTTCAGTGATTGAAAGACATTTTGCAATGTAGCATTAAAGAGCTTCGGAGATATGGTGTCACCTTGTCTCACTCCTTTTCCAATTTCTATGTGTGTTGTATTTTCAAACAGCAGAATCTTTGCACTTGCATTTTCATAGATGTTATTAATAATATTAATGTATGCATCTTCAATACCGCAGGATTTCAGAGCCATTGCAACTGCTGATGGTTTCACCGAATCAAAGGCTTTTTCATAATCGATAAAAGCCATGCACAATGGAAGCTCATATTCCCTCGCTCTTTCAATTAGTTCTCTCAGTACGTGGATATGATCTATTGTGCTGTAGCCACTCCTGAATCCAGCTTGTTCTCTCGGTTGAGCCATGTCCAGTGTCCCCTTCAAGCGGTGTGAAAGAACTTTAGTGAAGATTTTATAAACCACTGATAGGAGGCTGATAGGTCTGTAGTTCCCGAGATCCTCAATGTCACCTTTTTTATGTAGCAAGATCATTGTAGCGTTGTTCCAATCCTCAGGAATTTTCCCTTCATTAAGGCATCGAGTGAAAATTTGGGCGAGTACTGTTTCGATTTCTCCACTTGCTTCTTGTATGATGTCTATAGTAATTCCATCTTCTCCTGGAGCTTTTCCCCGCTTCATGTTCTTGATTGCATGTGCAACTTCTGCTGGAAGGACTGGAAGAACTCTGGTACTGGTACCTTTCATGATGTCTGGAGTACATGTATCATCCCTTTCATATAATTTGGAGTAGAAATCTTTCACTCTTGTCAAAATTTCGCCTCTATTTCTTGTTACAGAACCATCTTCTTTTCTCAGTGCCATAATCTGTTTTTTCCCCTTACTGAGAAGTCCCTTTGCTATCTTTAGGCTTTGGTTGTTTTCAATTGCTTTCCTTACTAGTTCACAGTTGAATTTCCTTACGTCTTCAGTGATACTTTTTCGTACTGTCTTGCATAGCTCTATATATTCCACTTTGGAAGTCACATCTTCTTTAGTTGTCCTCATCACTCTTCTTTTTTGCATCAACATTTTGGTTTTTCCTGATAATTTGTTCACATGCAATTTGTTCTTAGACCCAGCTAATTTTGTTGCTGTTTCCATAAGAGCTTTGGTTACTTTTCTGTTAACTTCAGAAATATCCACTTCTTCCGATGTTAGGCCTTCTAAAGCAGAGAATCTGTTCTTCAGTTCCAATTTGAAGGTATTATGGTGTTTTTTAAGGTTGGTTATGTCAATACATTTTGTTTGTCTTATGAGCTTGCTACGTTCGAGTTTAGTGTTGAGGTGCATCTTACATCTCACCAATCTATAGTCACTGCCTGTGTTGAACTTGTTTAGCACACTGCAGTCTTCGATGACGAATTTTTTGTTACACATAATAAAATCAATTTCACTTGTCGTCCCATTTGGATGTCTCCATGTCCATTTCCTGTGTGGCTTTTTCTTGAAAAAGGAGTTCAAGATGAAAAACCCTTCTGCCTCTGCAAACTCTACGAGAGTATTTCCACGCTGGTTTCTGTTGCCGTGACCGAATTTACCTACTGAAGTTTCATTCTGTTGCCGTTGCCCTATTTTTGCATTGAAATCTCCCATAATTATCTTCAAGTGCTGCTTACCTTTATTATTTAGATCACGAATTTCCTCATAAAATTCTTCAATTTCTTCTTCAGCATGACTTGTGGTGGGTGCATAAGTTTGAATAATCTGAGCCTGGTATCTTCTCGAGAGTTGGATAACGAGTCGTGCAGCTCTGTCAGAGGAACTTTCAACTTCTACCACTTTATCCTTCAGTTTCTTGTTTATTATAAATCCAACACCACTAGTTCTGCCAGTATCTGTCCCACGATAGTAGAAGAGATGTCCACTTTTCAGTTCAATGAGATCTTCTCCTTTTCTCCTTACCTCACTTAGCCCGACGATGTCCCACTTGATCCTTTGTAGTTCCTCTTCCAATTCAAGAAGCCTTGAATCAGAAGATAGGGAGCGTCCGTTGTACGTAGCCAAGGTCAGCATCAGATGGCAGCCTAGTCCGGTCCTCCGGGGATTCTTAGCACCCTCTGCCTTCATGTCGCACTGGCCGCTGCCTTGGCCAGGTACATTCCAGCTGCCGGAGACTGAGGGCCAAGATTTAAGTTGTGGAGTCATTTTGGAGGGGTTTGGCCATAACTCACCACGCTGGCCAAGCGGGTTGGTGAGTCTGGGATAGAATTTCCTCTAATCCCGATGGTATAGTTATACCGCAATCACGGAAAATTTCTGAAAATAACGTACCGGTAAGTGTCCGTCTTTTAACGGGATTTTCGATTTTAAAAGTTCCCGTTTTCTTTAATTTCCGTATTTTCACAGGTTTTCCGTAGTCAGTAATTCCGTTTATTTCAGAAAAGTCCGTTCAAGTTTTTCTGTATTTAGACAGAAATTTCGTAAAATCCAACATGTTGATATCGACGTATATTCTCATCAGTGATATCGACGTATATTATCTCCAGCCACGCTGTTATCAACACCCTCATTGTCAGTTGTCAGTGTAGCACTTGAAGCCCTTGTGTTACAAGAAAAAGCGAACTAAGGGCAAGTTATACTTGACGTAACTTATGTAAAACAAAGTATCATTAATTTATTAAATTATAAGAACACAAATACTCAAATTTTGGATATTAGTTTCTCCAACATAGGGACTTTTTTTTCAAGGTTTAACGATCCCTATGAGCATCCAAGTCTGTAAGGAATGGCTCGTCCTTAGAACGATCCCTATGAGCATCCAAGTCTGTAAGGAATGGCTCGTCCTTAGAACGATCCCTATGAGCATCCAAGTTTGTAAGGAATGACTCGTCCTTAGAACGATCCCTATGAGCATCCAAGTCTGTAAGGAATGGCTCGTCCTTAGAACGATCCCTATGAGCATCCAAGTCTGTAAGGAATGGCTCGTCCTTAGAACGATCCCTATGAGCATCCAAGTCTGTAAGGAATGACTCGTCCTTAGAACGATCCCTATGAGCATCCAAGTCTGTAAGGAATGGCTCGTCCTTAGAACGATCCCTATGAGCATCCAAGTCTGTAAGGAATGGCTCGTCCTGTAACGTACCAGGAGATATGACGTACCTGCCAGAAGGACGCACACGACATAAAGGCAGATAGGAATCAGAATAAAAGTCCGCGTAGCTCACTTGGTAGAGCAACTTATTCCGGAATGAGGGGATCCGGTTTCGAATCCTGGCGTGGATAGAAATGACGGAGAAATTTACTTCGTTTTAATGGCGCCCGAACTATCCGGATGACCCGACCGTTCAAAATCTCGCAATGGTGTGATGTTATTTCCACACCGCGAGATAGGAAAAATAAGAGCAGCACTTCGAAAAAAAAAATAATAATAATAATAATAATAAAAAAAAATAAAAAAAATAAGGGGGAGATGATGTAACGTACCAGGAGATATGACGTACCTGCCAGAAGGACGCACACGACATAAAGGCAGATAGGAATCAGAATAAAACGTCCGCGTAGCTCAATTGGTAGAGTGACTTATTCCGGAATGAGGGGATCCGGGTTCGAGCCCCGGCGTGGATAAAAATGACGGAGAAATTTACTTCGTTATAATGGCACCCGAACTATCCGGATGGCCACCCCGGTGGCGCAGTGGTCTAAGGCGCTGGCCTCTGATCATTCGTCCGTAAGGGGTCCGGGTTCGAATCCCGGTCGGGCATGGATGTTGTGTTTGTCTTGAGGCACTGGCTCTCTCCCTTCCCTCGCACCAGTGACCCTAAATTAGGGACGGGCGACTGCTTATAGCCCATTGAGTTGCTCACGGTGGTCGTTAAACCTCCAATCAAAAAAAAAAAAAAAAAAAAAAGAACTATCCGGATGACCCGACCGTTCAAAATCTCGCATTGGTGTGATGTTATTTCCACACCGCGAGATAGGAAAAATAAGAGGAGCACTTCGAATAAAAAAAAAAAAATAAAATAAGGGGTAGATGATGTAACGTACCAGGAGATGTGACGTACCTGCCAGAAGGACGCACACGACATAAAGGCAGATAGGAATCAGAATAAAGCGTCTGCGTAGCTCAATTGGTAGAGCAACTTATTCCGGAATGAGGGTACCCGGGTTCGAATCCTGGCGCGGATAAAAATGACGGAGAAATTTACTTCGTTATAGCCCTTAGAACGATCCCTATGAGCATCCAAGTCTGTAAGGAATGGCTCGTCCTTAGAACGATCCCTATGAGCATCCAAGTCTGTAAGGAATGGCTCGTCCTTAGAACGATCCCTATGAGCATCCAAGTCTGTAAGGAATGGCTCGTCCTTAGAACGATCCCTATGAGCATCCAAGTCTGTAAGGAATGGCTCGTCCTTAGAACGATCCCTATGAGCATCCAAGTCTGTAAGGAATAGCTCCTGATTCCAGGGAAGAAAGAGAATCAGCCCCTGAATTGAAAACACATCTTATTCTTCAAATAATTACTTTCCCTGTCTTTTCAGTCGAGTCCACGTACGAGGAGTCAGAAAGAAGCCCATGTCCCAGACCATTCGGTAACTGGAAGACCAAATTAAGAATTAATTGAGAGACAGACCAAATTAGGAATTAACAGGGACGCCAAGACAAATGAGAGATTAACTATGCGACCAAATTAGAGACTAGCTGGGAGACCAAAACAAATTAGAGACTAACTGGGAGATCAAATTAGGAATGAACTGCGAGACCAGTAAGTTGATTAACCGGGAGACCAAAATAGAGATTGTGAGAGCAAAATAGGCATATTAAGCACCTGATTTTTGATAAAATTAAAAGAAAAATATTTTTACGCTTGCTGGCACATTCACTAAACACATAAAGGTAATGAGTGTTTTAGAATGTATTGTAGAAGTGTTGTACAGAAGTGTCTTAGTATGTATTTTTTAAATTTCCATACTTTAAAAATGTGATTTTGCATATTTTTTATGTATGGTATACATATAAGTGACGACATATGAATGTTTCATGTAGATTTTCTGCGATTTCACATCTCGTAAGCTCTGTTCTCACTTGCAGCTCTTGTACAAATGATTATTCTCCCTGGTGTGCTTTTTTTCCATTGGCATAATACTAGGATGATTGCAATAAAGCGGTCAAGCAGTGTAAGTAGAAGTTCTTCGATGCCAAATGCGAAGATTTATTTATAATAAAGGAAAAGCCACTCCTATTTATTAAGGAATGTTTATTCTTCCTTATGGATATCGTATTTGTGTTTGAATATGTTTACTTTAGCCATTGTAGAAGACTGAGTTCCTTAAACTTCCACAAGAAGGAATAAAACAGAAAGTATTTTCTTTTTTCCCTAAATAAGTGTAATTTACGAATAGGTCTGTTTGAAACATTGTCTTAAGATCTTTATGTTACAACATTGCTTAGATTTCCTTCTGTAACGAATAAGGTAGTTCATGCTCGCAGGGATCCCAGTAATCTTCGTCGCTGAGAAGGCGTTTCATTGGAGAAAAAGTATACGGAAACAAACGTGTTCTTTTTTATTTATTCTTATCATTATGACAGAAGATAAACGCGGACAAATCAGCGACTTTAAATTGCCTGAGCAGGAAATTACTGATTTCTGAATGCAACTCGATATTGAACGCTGTTTTCTCGATATTGAACGCTGTTTTCAGAACGGCCAGTAACGCTGTCTGTGCACTTGATGGACTTGACGTCATACTTTCCGTTTGAGATTTCTGCGAATTGCCTTTCGAGAGATCTCTGGGTTATTGTGCATCAGCAGAAAAGGACACGCGGTCACGGAGAACTTACAGCAAGACACACAGACACAGAAGCGAATGAATCTCATGGGACAACGAACGGAATATTGCCCAGTCGACCTTCGCAGCTGAACACGTTCTTTTCTCCATACCAAGGGAACGCTCCTCGAAGCTCAATAGAATAAGGCGAAAAGCTACGGAGAAGAAAGGAAACTCTGAATTTTGCTGGAGTTATTAAGAAACAAAATACTAGTTCTGATATCATCCCCCAAAGTTGAAATCGATGTGTTCTAAACTGAGATTTTCCTCCGCGAAACACATTATGTTAGGAATAATTATCACTATCTGTGGATAAAGATATATTTGAAAATATTTTAAATATGACTTATGTGTGCTCTCATACCCCATAGTTAAAGCCACCCTCGTGCGCTGTTAATGGAAAAGATACTAATTCTTACTATCCATGTAATACTTCAAGAACTATACTTAAGAAACGTTGTAGCAGACAAATATTCAAATTTGTCGACTTCTTTATCACATTCCAAAAATATAGGATTAATTAAATCAGTTCTGCGGCTCACAAATCGTGTTAATAAATTTGTTTAAGATTGAGAAAAGACATCGAAGTCTTTCTGTGTGAATGTAATGCATTTGTGAGAGGACAATTTTTTTTTAAGTTTTATCCACAGCACGGTAAAAACTTTCACAGTAGAAGAGCTAGCCACTGGCATAGCACAGTTGATTAAGTCGCTATGCGCTGTGCAGGAGGCGGACGTTTCTGACAGGTGTTCGAACCCAGGTCCTGCCGGCCATCTATTCTGTGCTTTTTCCGGGGTTTTCCGCAGACTCCCTGCCCGTATTTAGGAACGTGAATGCGTAAATGGTTACCTGTGAAATCTGCCCCGGCCGCCCTTTGTCGCTTACCCGTATGCAGCAGAGGAATGGCAAGCCGGCTGCATTAATTCGCCAGTAATCCTTACGAGCGCATGGTCGTCTTTGTGGAATTCAACCCGCCGTGAGCGGACGATATATATATATATGTACAATATATTGACAAAAGTCACCGGAAACCTAAAAGAGAAACACAACCTAGCATTTATTGACATACATTAGTACGGTGTCGGTCCACCTTTGGAACTAATGCATGCATTGACCCTTCGAGACCTGCTTTCGACATGGTTTTGGAACGCAGCGATAGGTATGCGCTTCCATTCAGTACATAATGCTGCCGCTAACTGTTGCTTAGTAGTAGGCCTTGGTTCCAAACTTCTTGTACGGCGCTCTAATTCATCCCATAGGTGCTCTATGGGATTAAGATCAGGGCTCTGCGCTGGCCAGTTTACACACGGTACGAAATTATCGTCAAACCACGCCGTAACAGTCCTTGCTTTTTGGCTCGGTGCATTATCCTGCTGGTACCAACAAGTCTTGGTTCCATAGTATTGCCACAGAGTTGGTAGGGCATAATTGTCCAGAATATCGAGGTAGATGTGCTGGTTAACAGATTTGTCCACGATAACCAATGGGCCCGGACCATACAACGAAAAACACCCGCACACGTGTACACTGCCAGCTCCAAACTTGACCGTAGGAACGGTACACTGTGGTAAACAGCGTTCCCCCGGCTGCCGCCACACCCACACATGGCCATCAGACTGATGGATCGTGTATCTGGATTCATCACTTCATAGGACCAGTTTCCATTGATCTACGGTCCACGATAAATGTTCTTTACACCATGCTAAACGACAGAGTAGCATTCCGAGTGGAGATGAAAAGCTTATGAGCAGCCGCATGACCACGGTAACCCATGGAATGAAGTTCTCTGCGAATGGTACGTGTACATACCGAGGTTCCAGCATTGTTACTCACGTATACACTTAGGTCTTGTGCAGTACTCTGTCGATTAGCTGTAACGACTCTCCTGAGGCTTCGACGTCCTCCATCACTGATTTTCTTTCGTCTGTCGGTACATTTTGCTGCTTCAGGCACGCCATGTGTCTTCCACTTATTCTGTACATCCAAAAGAGTTGACTTGGGCATGTTTAAACTCCTCTCGGTTTCTCTTATGGACAACCCACTAATATAACACCAACAATCTTTCCTTTCTCAAAGTCAGTTCTCTCCCGCCGCGACATTTTCACTTCACTTCGCAGTGCAATATGATCGCAGTCAGCTACAGGCTTGGTTTTATACCGTTTGTAGCTGTACCGTGCATCTTTACACGGCAGCGGATCCGTTCATTTGCTTTTGAAGTGGTGTTTGGTGACTTTTGTCAATATATCTGCCCCGGCCGCCCTTTGTCGCTTTATATATATATATATCTCCGGCAGCTGGAATGTACCTGGCCAAGGCAGCGGCCAGTGCGACATGAAGGCAGAGGGTGCTAAGAATCCCCGGAGGACCGGACTAGGCTGCCATCTGATGCTGACCTTGGCTACTTACAATGGACGCTCCCTATCTTCTGATTCAAGGCTTCTTGAATTGGAAGAGGAACTACAAAGGATCAAGTGGGACATCGTGGGGCTAAGTGAGGTAAGGAGAAAAGGAGAAGATCTCATCGAACTGAAAAGTGGACATCTCTTCTACTATCGTGGGACAGATACTGGCAGAACTAGTGGTGTTGGATTTATAATAAACAAGAAACTGAAGGATAAAGTTGTAGAAGTTGAAAGTTCCTCTGACAGAGCTGCACGACTTGTTATCCAACTCTCGAAAAGATACCAGGCTCAGATTATTCAAACTTATGCACCCACCACAAGTCATCCTGAAGAAGAAATTGAAGAATTTTATGAGGAAATTTGTCATCTAAATAATAAAGGTAAGCAGCACTTGAAAATAATTATGGAGATTTCAATGCAAAAATAGGGCAACGGCAACAGAATGAAACTTCAGTAGGTAAATTCGGTCACGGCAACAGAAACCAGCGTGGAAATACTCTCGTTGAGTTTGCAGAGGCAGAAGGGTTTTTCATCTTGAACTGCTTCTTCAAGAAAAAGCCACACAGGAAATGGACATGGAGACATCCAAATGGGACGACAAGTGAAATTGATTTTATTATGTGTAACAAAAAATTCGTCATAGAAGACTGCAGTGTGCTAAACAAGTTCAACACAGGTAGTGACCATAGATTGGTGAGATGTAAGATGCACCTCAACACTAAACTTGAACGTGGCAAGCTCATAAGACAAACAGAATCTATTGACATAACCAACCTTAAAAACACCATAATACCTTCAAGTTGGAACTGAAGAACAGGTTCTCTGCTTTAGAAGGCCTAACATCGGAAGAAGTGGACATCTCTGAAGTTAACAGAAAAGTAACCAAAGCTCTTATGGAAACAGCAACAAAATTAGCTGGGTCTAAGAACAAGTTGCATGTGAACAAATTATCAGGAAAAACCAAAATGTTGATGCAAAAAAGAAGAGAGATGAGGACAACTAAAGAAGATGTGACTTCCAAAGTGGAATATATAGAGCTATGCAAGACAGTACGAAAAAGTATCACCGAAGACGTAAGGAAATTCAACTGTGAACTAGTGAGGAAAGCAATTGAAAACAACCAAAGCCTAAAGATAGCAAAGGGACATCTCAGTAAGGGAAGAAAACAGGTTATGGCACTGAGAAAAGAAGATGGTTCTGTAACAAGAAATAGAGGCGAAATTTTGACAAGAGTGAAAGATTTCTACTCCAAATTATATGAAAGGGATGATATATGCACTCAGACATCATGAAAGATACCAGTACCAGAGTTCCTCCAGTCCTTCCAGCAGAAGTTGCACATGCAATCAAGAACATGAAGCGAGGAAAAGCTCCAGGAGAAGATGGAATTACTGTAGACATCATACAAGAAGCAAGTGGAGAAATCGAAACAGTACTCGCCCAAATTTTCACTCGATGCCTTAATGAAGGAAAGATTCCTGAGGATTGGAACACCGCTACAATGATCCTGCTACATAAGAAAGGTGACATTGAGGATCTCGGAAACTACAGACCTATCAGCCTCCTATCAGTAGTTTATAAAATCTTCACTAAAGTTCTTTCACACCGCTTGAAGGTAACAGTGGACATGGCTCAACCGAGAGAACAAGCTATATTCAGGAGTGGCTACAGCACAATAGATCATATCCACGTGCTGAGAGAACTAATTGAAAGAGCGAGGGAATATGAACTTCCATTGTGCATGGCTTTTATCGATTATGAAAAAGCCTTTGATTCGGTGAAACCATCAGCAGTTACAATGGCTCTGAAAACCTGTGGTATTGAAGATGCATACATTAATATTATTAATAACATCTATGAAAATGCAAGTGCAAAGATTCGACTGTTTGAAAATACAACACACGTAAAAATTGGAAAGGGAGTGAGACAAGGTGACACCATATCTCCGAAGCTCTTTAATGCCACATTGGAGGGTGTTTTTCAGTCACTGAGCTGGGAAAACAAGGGGATAAAGATTAATGGAGATTATCTAACCCACCTTCGTTTTGCTGATGACGTAGTCATTTTTGCAACTACCCCATCAGAGCTGCAGAGTATGATCCAGGAACTTGCTGACAAGAGTAAAGAAGTGGGATTAAAAATGAACTTTCAGAAGACAAAAGTGATGTTCAATGCTTTTACAAGAAATGAAGATTTATCGATTGATGGAGAAAAGCTGGAGATAACAGACACGTACGTTTATCTTGGACAGCAGATATCAAGTGAGGGTCACATTGATGAAGAAATTAATCGGCGTACAAAACTTGCCTGGAGAGCTTTTGGAAGAAACAGCATAATTTTCAAGAGCAATATGCCATTATGTCTTAAAAGAAAAGTGTTTGATCAATGCATCCTTCCAGTGCTTACGTATGGTGCAGAGACGTGGACCTTAACTAAAGAGACATACAAAGGCTGCAGACAACTCAAAGTAGCATGGAGAGGTGCATACTTGGTGTAACCAGGAGAGATAAGAAGAGGAACTCGTGGATCCGAAAAATGACAAGAGTGGAAGACATCATGATCAGAGTTAAATCCCTGAAATGGCAATGGGCTGGACATACTGCCAGAAGGACAGATCATCGATGGACAGCCGAAATTTTAGGTTGGATTCCAAGGGACAGGAAAAGACCCAGAAGAAGACCACATGGAGATGGGTGGATGAAATTCGAAAGTATGCAGGGGTGACATGGAGGAGACTGGCACAAGACAGACCGTTGTGGAGGAAACTTGGGGAGACCTTCGTCCAGCAGTGGATTGATAATGGTTGACAATGATGATGATGATGATATATATATATATATATATATATATATATATATATATATATATATATATATATATATATATATATATATATATATATATATAATAAGGGAGGCAATGTTTTGGTGCTTTAGACCCATTATGTGAAGTTGGATTTGTGCAATATTTCCGTTATAACTACTATTTGTTGTAACTGCTACACATGGTCCTACACATCAGTTTTCGCGGTCCCCAAATATTTGTAATGGAAATAAATTGGACAAAAATATTTTGCTCTACGACTTTTTCTCTGAGCTTGTGATCTCTCTAAGAAGAACCATGGGTATGTTCGATTTCGTCTGCTCCGAGGGGTTAAAGCACTTTCTTCTCTGAGCTAATGAACGCTACATTTCCTACTCATCTGCTGGCCCCTAGGCGTGGCAGAGGGGAGGTATTATGAAAGCTTGACTTCTGCTCCAGGGCTCTGTGTTTTGTGGGGGACAGGTGGATTTGATAGTCACGTAAGAAATGATTCACTCTCCCGAGTGTGTGACTGCTAGCCTATGGCTACCTGAAGTTTTACTTCCTCTTTGCTTCAACAGACCGTTAGGCATCCAGTAATGCCTTTGGCTTTTCACTTTATTCTACCGTTACATTTCCTGAGCTCTGGAAGAAACGAACCACATGAGCATCAGACTATTTGCCCCTCAGGTAAGGGGTGTGTGTGTTCTGGTCGATTGTTACATCCCCATTCCGACTGCTCTCAAGAGAGTGAACCATTTCTTACACTATACTCGGTGCAAGGCTAACCTGTCTATGGAGTTTAAGTTACGGAGTATGTACTTCCACTGCATAATATAGTTCCAGTTTAAAAGCCGTGTTCGAGCTTGAACTGAGACATAAGAAAGCACAGGAATGTATAGATGTTCTAAATGTCGTACGTATCAACATTTAAAAAATGAAGATCCCATTTTCCGTCGAGTTTCTAAAAAATACAAATATGCGCATTTTGGGGGCGTCGTTGTCACTTCTGTTTTGCTTCAGAGCGGCTATACAGTTAACACAAGGATATTTACTGCTACTGGGAAGGAAGAATTATTATCCGGAGGAGGAGAAATAATCGCTTGGTCGTCAGTGTAATGAGCTTACACCTTTCTTCGTGGTTGCTGTTTTAAAATACTCATTCAGAAATCGTTCGTTTGGTGGTCGGCAAGGCTGCGAAGGTGTGGGGGTGGAGGGGGATATCGTGATGGAACGCGGAAAGTTTCTTTTTGTCTCGCCTTCAGTAACCCTTAGGGGTAAGGGTCCGCCACACATGGCACCCCCATTAGTGTGCGGAGAAATACTGATAAGCAAGAGATTTCATGTCGGTGAATCGGTTTCCTGACCTCAACTGTGTAATAAGGTTAGCCCTATTACACAAGAATCTCAGATTCCCTGAGCAGAAATGAAGGAAGCTGTCCAAATCTCGGCTCCTGCCACCCATAGGACCCAGCAGACGAGCTGGAAGTTCCACTTTAATTATCTTAGAGAAGAAAGTGCTTTTATCCTTCGTAGTGGAAGAAATGAACCACACCCATGGTTCTTCCAAAGAATGACTTACACGCAAAGGTAGATCCAGAACAAAAGAAGGGGGTGGGATTTGATCCACAAAGAAAAGACTAAAACTAAATTTAAGATACATTAGTGCGTGTGTGTGTGTGTGTGTGTGTGTGTGTGTGTGAAAAAATTGACAAACGTACGAAATTTGGTTGGAGAGCATTTGGAAGAAATTTTCAAGAGCAATTTATACCATTACTTCTTAAAAGAAAGTGCTTAATCAATATATCCTTCCAGTTCTTATTTGTGGATCAGATACATGGACCTTGGCTAAAAAGAACATCAAGTGGCTGCGAAATACTGAAAGCAGCAGGGTGGGGTGAATGCTTGGCGTAACCAGGATGGATAGGAAAGGCGCCCAATGGATTTCTACATCCTCCATGCGCATACAGGGTTGCCAAATCTTGAAAATAGCCTATGTAAAAAAAAATAACAACAATAAAATGTAAAAATCTATATGAACAGCATTACACACCCGCCTATCCGGGGACGTATCCTTAAGCAAGAGGAGGTTCCTTTCGCGTACTTAATTAGAATATAATGGTTCAATGTAAATTTGTCATTTACTTTTTTCATCTTATTTACTTTTTGATGACTGATCACTGATTTGATATTATAATGTCATTCTGAACTTAGTAAAGGTTCAGAAATTCATTTTTAACTTGAATACTTATTTGGAGATTATTGTAAGATTTACGGTGGGTGCTTCAGCTCCCCTCCCCCTGGAATGATCCAACGACGCCCCTCCTTGAAAGCTTGGGAAATGTCGAAAATGTCTTTGAGAGCAGTGTAAAAGTTTATGAAATATGAGTCTTCAGTTATAACCTTGAAAAACAATATACAGCTGTTAATACCATCGAAAACACCTTCCTCGTCCATACCGGTGAAAAAAGAACCATACAGAAAAACATTCATACAGCGAACCACGTAAAGACGTGAAGTTTGATTCGCTATAACTTGAGGGAATTTTTTTCTGTCAGCCGTTGGATTTTTGAGTGCTCTGGTGCACTTGTTACGCTAGAACATTATTTATCGTAATATATATCACTCTTTTCAAAGCAGTTTGTCTACTACACTGGTTGGCAATTGCTAAGGAACAACGGCATTTTAGAGTGAAATATCAATGGAGCACACCATAAATATGGGGGAAAGCCAATAGATGGTGCGACGTGCTGTATCTAACCAATCTCAGACATAAATGGACTGGCCTGCTCGAAATTTAAGGGGTAACACTCCCTTCAAATCAGACGACACTCCCTCAAATCACGATGACTGCTTATTGCAACGAAATTTCGTTGGTGACTTGTTGATTTCATTTCGTTTGGTACGAAATGTCTCGTTGTTGTGAATTAAGTGATTAGGACCATGAAAGTCGTTAGACGGCTCGTGGTGGGACAAAGAGTAACAGCAATTGCTCGAAACATTGGTGTAGCGAAAAGCGTCATATGGTGTTTGAAAAAAGCTGTGAAACTGGAAGAACAGGACTTCGAAGGCATGATGGAGGCCATAGAAGGAAAACAACAGCACAAGCAACCAATATGTGTCCTTCATTGCCCAACAAAACAGGACTTCTACACCAGCACAGCCCGCCGCATGCTTCCTTGCTGCAACTGGAACCCAAGGGTCGAGTCGAACGATCAGTCGGCGATTCAAGAGGTTCGGGTGGTAAACCCGAAAGTTTGTTAAATGTGTCAAGTTAAATATAGTCCCAGGATCATGGTGTCTTGTTAAGATGATGTAAAGCACTCAGAGAGTGGGACAGTTAGAGGTGGTTCGCAGGATGTTCTCCGATTAGAGTCGTTTCAGTTTATCAAGTAACTCAGAACATCAGCTGCTGTGGGGAGAACGTGGAACATGCTATCAACCTCATAACATCCGTGAACAGCTCAATTATGATGGCACTAGAGTCCTAGTGTGTGTCGGCATCAGAGATGGAAACGGGTTTCGGGTCAAACGGGTCGGATCAAGGTATTCCTGACCCGATTTCGACCCAGCTTTATTTCCGTTTTAGTTTTGAATAAAAAAAATATTTAAAAGAACCCTTTAGAGGTTTTTGAAATAATACTTCAGAACTGCAGAGTATGATTCAGGAACTCGCTGAGAAGGGTACAGGAATGGGGATTAAAAACGGACTTCCAGAAAATAAAACTGATGTGCCATGCTTTTACAAGGAATGAAGATTTATCAATTGATGAGGAAAAGCTGGAGATAACGAATCCCTACATTTACCTTGGGCAGCAGGTATCAAGCTAGGGTCACATTGATGAAAAAATTAATTGGTGTATGAAACGTGTTGAGTTTTTGGAAGAAACAGTACAATTTTCAAGAGCAATATGACATTATGTTTTAAAAGAAAAGTGTTTAATCAATGCATCCTTCCACTACTTACGTACGTAGCAGAGGCGTGGACCTTAACTGAAAAGGCATACAAAGACTGCAGACAATTGAAAGAAGCATGGAGTGATGTATGCTCGGTGTAACCAAGAAAGTTAAAAAGAGGAACTTGTTGGTAAGGAAAATAACAAGAAGGTGAAGAAATCACGATCAGAGTAAAATCCCTGATGAAATGGCAATTGGTTCGACATATTGCCAGGAGAACAGACCACCGATGAACAACCGAAATTTTAGACTGGATTCCAAGGGACAGAAAAAAACCCAGAAGAAAATCACGTGGGAGATAGGTGGATGGAGAAGACTGGCCCATGATATTCCGTTGTGGAAGAAACTTGGAGAGACCTTCATCCAGCAGTGGATTGATAATGACTGACAATGACGATGATGTATTTGTGTTAATAGGTCAAAGCAGATTTGTTCGGGTAAGGCCCGGGTCTAGCCCAATTCTGTGACGTCCGGGTCCAAAAATTTTGACCAGTTTCCAACTCTGGTCGGCATAATGATGAATGAAGAACGTGACTGCATGTGTTCAACGGAGTGACTGTCACAGGAGACAGATATTGCAGAGAAGTCTTGGAAGGCCATGTTCACTTGTTCTGTGGCGCAGTGGGTTCCAGCTTCATCTTCACGGATGATAATGCCAGACCTCACAGAGCAACCCAGATATCTGAAGCAGTGCAGAAAGAGTATAATCACCGAATGACTGGCGTGTCTACTCGTCTAACCTAAATCCGATACAGCATGCGTGGAGCGCTCTCGGAAGGCGAATTGCTGTGCGATCACCGCCATCTCAGAGTATCCAGGAGCTGAAGATGGCATTGAAAGAGGAGTAGGACAAAATTGCAACAGAAGTTTTGTGACGTACCTGCCAGCCGGATGCACACGACATAAAGGCACATAGCAATCAGGATGAACGTCTGCGTAGCTCAGTTGGTAGGGCGACTTGTTCCGGAATAAGCGGACTAGGGTTCGAATCCCGGCGTAGACCAAAAATGACGGAGAAATTTACTTCGTTATAATGGCGCCCGAACTATCCGGATGACCCGACCGTTCAAGATCTCGTAATGGTGTGATGTTATTTCCACACCGCGAGATAGGAAAAATCAGAGAATCTCTTCTCCAGCGCTTCGATAAATAAATGTGTGTGACGTTGCATTCCACACACCGGATTGACTGGGAATTCTCAAGTGCACGTTCTACAGTGGATGGCTGCCTGCAACGATTCATGGTCACTGCTGACCCGTGGGCCATGCCCCGGCCCTCTTTCGGTGGGGGGAGATGTGACGTACCTGCCAGCAGGACGCACACGATATAAAGTCAGATAGTAGTCAGAACAAACGTCCGCGTAGCTCAATTGGTAGAGCAACTTATTCCGGAATGAGGGGATCCCGGTTCGAATCCTGGCGTGGACAGAAATGACGGAGAAATTTACTTCGTTATAGTTTTAAATACTTTCATTCTAAGCATGCCCGTCGCTCCGGTGGCGCAGTGGTCTAAGCAATGGATCTGATCATTCGTCCGAAAGGGGTCCGGGTTCGAATCCCGGTGAGGCATGGATGTTGTGTTTGTCTTACGGCACTGGCTCTCTCCTTTCCCTGGAACCAGTAACCTTAATTAGGGACGGGCCACTGCTTACAACCGACTAAGTTGCTCACGGTGGTCGTTAAACCTCCAATCAACAAAGAAAAAAAAAACATGCTCAACAAGTGTAATATGTGTATTTCAGTCGGGGTGGTAAAATACTCTGCTGACGATACGTTGTTGATAATCATATTGTTAAAAGCTTTTGTTTTGGTCATTGTGTCATACCATTCGAAAGATCACATTGTACATATCTTGCATTTCTTCATTTGTGTTTGTTTAATTGTCTGTTCTTCACCGTGAATAATAAATTCATGGCCTCTGTATTGTTTATATTTTGATTTTTTGCCACAGGAGTTGCAGCTATTTGTTGTTTTACTCTAAAATGCGATTGTTCCTTATCAATTATCAACCAGTGTAGTTGATTCAGCGTTAGTACCGGGTAAAATATTCACTAATCTTTTCTCCTTTCAAATTTCTTGAATTCAGAGAAAATAAAAAGGGAGCTATTGATGTTATTTAGTAAAATTTGAGTTGCATCATCTATTTCATGGCTGAAAAAAAAAAAAAAGAAAAAAAAACTCTGCTTCGATTCCCTCTAAAGTTTTAACATATCAGGTTACGTATAAAATAATAATTTTTGATAATCGGAAACTCAATTTGACATATAATCGCAAAAAGCGTAAAAATGAATTACATACAGGGTGTCCCATAAAGGTGTAACCAATTTCAAATAATCATAACAGTTTTAATATATATAAATAATCTCAATAAGCCGCCCCGGTGGCGCAGTGGTCTAAGGCGCTGGCCTCTGATCATTCGTCCGTAAGGGGTCCGGGTTCGAATCCCGGTGAGGCATGGATGTTGTGTTTGTTTTACGGCACTGGCTCTTTCCCTTCCCTGGACCCAGTGACCCTAAATTAGGGACGGGCGACTGCTTATAGCCCATTGAGTTGCTCACGGTGGTCATTAAACCTCCAATCAAAAAAAAAAAAAAAAAAATCTCAATAAACAATTTGTGTTAGTTGACAGAACACATCATGAAGTTCTATAGACATTCGACATGAGCACCATTTGTCACCCGAACAATGTCTAAACGGTATTCCAATATAAAATGCGTGTGCAATCCTTCTTTTTAGGTCAACAATTTCTTCATTAGAGGTGTTTAAAATCTCACCCTTGGTGAATACCCATAAAAAGAAAGTCACAGGGTGTTAAGTCCGGCGAACGTGGGAGCTATGCAATGGGACCACAACGTCCAATCCATCGATTGGGAAATTTGGTATCCAGAGACCTCCTCAAAATCAAAACCCAATGAGGTAGCGCCCCATCTTGGGAAAATGACCGGAGTTTCAAGTTCTCAATCATGTCCAGGAAATAATCAGCTATCACGGTCGCTTCCTGAAAGAAAAAGGGTCCAATAACACGGTCGAACTTTATGCCACACCAAACATTCACTTTTGGGCTAGCATGTTCATGTTCCATTGTGCATGTGGGTGTTCAGTTCCCCAAATTCTCACATTCTGTTTATTAACCTTTCCAGAATCATGAAAAGTGCACTCATCCGAGAAACAGATTTGTCTCAGGAAAGATTCAGCACTTGCAATGCTCTCCAACATCTCTTCAGCAACCTTTTTATGTTTCACATGATCATCTGGGGTTATGTGATTGGTTATCTGCAGTTCATACGGGTACATTTCCAATCTGTGACGTAACACTCTGTGCACTGACGACTTGGGGATGGCTAGCTGTCGTGCTGCTTCTCTGATCGATTTTTGGGGGCTACGAGTGAATGTTTGTCTCATAACCTCCTTCCTTTCTGGAACCAGCAATGGTCGTCCAGGGCTTTTATTTGCAAGGACGATACCAGTTTCCTTGAATGACTTTTACCACTTTCTAATGCTGTTACGTGTGGGCGGTTTGCTCCCATATTTTGTTCTGAAATTCTGCTGAACATGCGCTTCGAATCGGGTTTCAATAAACCACTCCACAATCCGTGCTTTCGTCGCAGGAACCATTGGGTACACTTCTAGAAAACTTGAGGGTATTCCTTACCACCTGCAACAAACAGAATGATGACATTAGTTTTGTATCCAAAATTATCATCATTTGAAGTTGGTTGCACTTTTTGGGGACACCCTGTATAACCGAATTGGAAAAGTGATAGAAACTTAAGTAAAATATCTGGACTAGCTCAGAATGACGTATAAAAGTGAAAACTGCATAACTGGAAAAGGCATAACCGAGATCCCAGTGTATATAGCGCGCGCGTGCGCGAGAGAGTCTAATTAACATGGAGCACTTGTATTGACTCTGGCGAGGTGCTTGAGAGCAAATCAGAAAACTAGCTCTTCATTTCATACATCAGATCATTTCAGATAATACACACGTTCTGACACCAAAACCTCATTTTCACTGTTTCCTCTGTGTTTGTGCAATGTTGCCGAATTTTTTTTTAAACGTGCTGTCGATTGATGTTCACCGTCCGGGTGTAGAATTCACAAATTTACCGGTGTCGATATCAACCCCGCATCCTTCTGCTCCGGAGCCGATTGCTTCACCAATTAAGCTACACCCACGGAATTTATCGCTGCAACTTTGCCGTCTTGACAAATGCTTCACCTCTGTAGTACGTCACATATATCTTTGACGTAACTCTCTGTAAAAGGAATTCCGATTAATTCCAGACTATGTGTGGAAGAATCATCACACATATTTTTGAAACGAAGAAGGAATGTTCATTCATTCCAGGCGATATGTAGAAGGATCAGATCAGATCAAATGTAGTGGGTTTTAGAAAGGGAGTTTCTGACCCCACGTCTTAAACAGCCCTTAGAAATTGGAAGTCAGGAGATTTATCCTAGGGTACCCGATGTGAAAGTGACACGAAAGCGAGATAGAAAGAAGACGCCATTATTTATTACCGGAGCGCCATTACCCCGGGTCCGACGGCTTAACGTGCCCATCTGACGTACAGCGAATATTTAGTGGTTAGAGCGTTTCAACCTGCTTGGGATCGAACCTGAGGTTTCTCCGTGGTAGTCACGGACGTTGACCACTAGGCCATCCGTGGCCCGTGGAAGGAGCATCACACAGTTTTCGAAGAACCTAACGCCCAGTTAATTGATTTCCACAATCATTAGCTAAAGTGAAATTCACAAATTTTTGCTGGGGCCAGCTCGGAACCAGCATCCTTCTGCTCCGGAGACTAATGCTGTCCCAATTAAGCTATGCCGTCGAGGGCTTATCACTTCTGCTTGCCGTCTTGACATGTGCGTCACCTCTGCAGTACGTCACAAAAGGCGGTCAGAAGAGCGATTTTCTGACTAGTCCTCCAAGCAGACGTGACGCTACGGATGGTCTTCAGCCCACCCAACTTTTCTTTGAACTCACCCTACAGCCCCCCCCCCCCCCCCGCAAATATTTAAGCAGTTGAACACATGGCGGATGCAACCAGATTTTAGGGAACTTGGATAAAAGTACGTGAATTTTTCAAATTCACAGAAATTTTGTTATATAAAATGAGGATTTTTTTTTGTTAAATTTAGTGATTTAGTGTTGTACTATTCTGTGAAATGGAGAGAGTCCTCTGAGCAAATGTCTCAGTGTAGTAGAAAAACACATTTTTGTAATTATAGTTTAAAAAGGTGAGAGAGAAAAGAAAAAATAACTTAGGTAAGCAGATTGCGAAGAACGAAGAAATAGTAACCTGTTAAAGGATATGAAGATTCTTATCCATGGTTCCATACTACATTCACTGAATAAATACTACGTATACAGTCATCATCATCATCATCATTGTCAACCATTATCAATCCACTGCTGGACGAAGGTCTCCCCAAGTTTCCTCCACAACGGTCTGTCTTGTGCCAGTCTCCTCCATGTCACCCCTGCATACTTTCAAATTTCATCCACCCATCTCCCATGTGGTCTTCTTCTGGGTCTTTTCCTGTCCTTGGAATCCAATCTAAAATTTCGGCTGTCCATCGATGATCTGTCCTTCTGGCAGTATGTCCAGCCCATTGCCATTTCAGGGATTTAACTCTGACCATGATGTCTTCCACTCTCGTCATTTTTCGGATCCACGAGTTCCTCTTCTTATCTCTCCTGGTTACACCAAGCATCACCTCTCCATGCTTCTTTGAGTTGTCTGCAGCCTTTGTATGTCTCTTTTAGTTAAGGTCCACGTCTCTGCACCATACGTAAGCACTGGAAGGATGCATTGATCAAGCACGTTTCTTTTAAGACATAATGGCATATTGCTCTTGAAAATTATGCTGTTTCTTCCAAAAGCTCTCCAGGCAAGTTTTGTGCGCCGATTAATTTCTTCATCAATGTGACCCTCACTTGATATCTGCTGTCCAAGATAAACGTATGTGTCTGTTATCTCCAGCTTTTCTCCATCAATCGATAAATCTTCATTTCTTGTAAAAGCATTGAAAATCACTTTTGTCTTCTGAAAGTTCATTTTTAATCCCACTTCTTTACTCTTGTCAGCAAGTTCCTGGATCATACTCTGCAGCTCTGATGGGGTAGTTGCAAAATGACTATGTCATCAGCAAAACGAAGGTGGGTTAGATAATCTCCATTAATCTTTATCCCCTTGTTTTCCCACCTCAGTGACTGAAAAACACCCTCCAATGTGGCATTAAAGAGCTTCGGAGATATGGTGTCACCTTGTCTCACTCCCTTTCCAATTTTTACGTGTGTTGTATTTTCAAACAGCCTAATCTTTGCACTTGCATTTTCATAGATGTTATTAATAATATTAATGTATGCATCTTCAATACCGCAGGTTTTCAGAGCCATTGTAACTGCTGATGGTTTCACCGAATCAAAGGCTTTTTCATAATCGATAAAAGCCATGCACAATGGAAGTTCATATTCCCTCGCTCTTTCAATTAGTTCTCTCAGCACGTGGATATGATCTATTGTGCTGTAGCCACTCCTGAATCCAGCTTGTTCTCTCGGTTGAGCCATGTCCAGTGTTACCTTCAAGCGGTGTGAAAGAACTTTAGTGAAGATTTTATAAACTACTGATAGGAGGCTGATAGGTCTGTAGTTTCCGAGATCCTCAATGTCACCTTTCTTATGTAGCAGGATCATTGTAGCGGTGTTCCAATCCTCAGGAATCTTTCCTTCATTAAGGCATCGAGTGAAAATTTGGGCGAGTACTGTTTCAATTTCTCCACTTGCTTCTTGTATGATGTCTACAGTAATTCCATCTTCTCCTGGAGCTTTTCCTCGCTTCATGTTCTTGATTGCATGTGCAACTTCTGCTGGAAGGACTGGAGGAACTCTGGTACTGGTATCTTTCATGATGTCTGAGTGCATATATCATCCCTTTCATATAATTTGGAGTAGAAATCTTTCACTCTTGTCAAAATTTCGCCTCTATTTCTTGTTACAGAACCATCTTCTTTTCTCAGTGCCACAATCTGTTTCTTCCCTTACTGAGATGTCCCTTTGCTATCTTTAGGCTTTGGTTGTTTTCAATTGCTTTCCTCACTAGTTCACAGTTGAATTTCCTTACGTCTTCAGTGATACTTTTCTTACTGTCTTGCATAGCTCTATATATTCCACTTTGAAAGTCACATCTTCTTTAGTTGTCCTCATCTCTCTTCTTTTTTGCATCAACATTTTGGTTTTTCCTTGTTCTTAGACCCAGCTAATTTTGTTGCTGTTTCCATAAGAGCTTTGGTTACTTTTCTGTTAACTTCAGAGATGTCCACTTCTTCCGATGTTAGGCCTTCTAAAGCAGAGAACCTGTTCTTCAGTTCTAACTTGAAGGTATTATGGTGTTTTTTAAGGTTGGTTAAGTCAATAGATTTTGTTTGTCTTATGAGCTTGCCACGTTCAAGTTTAGTGTTGAGGTGCATCTTACATCTCACCAATCTATGGTCACTACCTGTGTTGAACTTGTTTAGCACACTGCAGTCTTTTATGACGAATTTTTTTGTTACACATAATAAAATCAATTTCACTTGTCGTCCCATTTGGATGTCTCCATGTCCATTTCCTGTGTGGCTTTTTCTTGAAGAAGGAGTTCAAGATGAAAAACCCTTCTGCCTCTGCAAACTCAACGAGAGTATTTCCACGCTGGTTTCTGTTGCCATGACCGAATTTACCTACTGAAGTTTCATTCTGTTGCCGTTGCCCTATTTTTGCATTGAAATCTCCCATAATTATTTTCAAGTGCTGCTTACCTTTATTATTTAGATGACAAATTTCCTCATAAAATTCTTCAATTTCTTCTTCAGGATGACTTGTGGTGGGTGCATAAGTTTGAATAATCTGAGCCTGGTATCTTTTCGAGAGTTGGATAACAAGTCGTGCAGCTCTGTCAGAGGAACTTTCAACTTCTACAACTTTATCCTTCAGTTTCTTGTTTATTATAAATCCAACACCACTAGTTCTGCCAGTATCTGTCCCACGATAGTAGAAGAGATGTCCACTTTTCAGTTCGATGAGATCTTCTCCTTTTCTCCTTACCTCACTTAGCCCCACGATGTCCCACTTGATCCTTTGTAGTTCCTCTTCCAATTCAAGAAGCCTTGAATCAGAAGATAGGGAGCGTCCATTGTAAGTAGCCAAGGTCAACATCAGATGGCAGCCTAGTCCGGTCCTCCGGGGATTCTTAGCACCCTCTGCCTTCATGT
The DNA here is from genome assembly GCA_039090855.1 of Macrothele yani. NCBI lineage: Eukaryota > Metazoa > Arthropoda > Arachnida > Araneae > Macrothelidae > Macrothele > Macrothele yani. Next base: position 40,998,451 of record CM077024.1, on the reverse strand, counting down.
CGCACTGGCCGCTGCCTTTGGCCAGGTACATTCCAGCTGCCGGAGACTGAGGGCCAAGATTTAAGTTGTGGAATCATTTTGGAGGGGTTTGGCCATAACTCACCACGCTGGCCAAGCGGGTTGGTGAGTGTGGGATAGAATTTCCTCTAATCCCGATGGTATAGTTATACCGCTATGGGCGGTCGTCAGAGCCCCTTTAGTGGGAACAGGATGCACCACGAGAAGGCGGGGTTGACATTTGTCAAGGAGAGGCTGTGATGTTACGCATCGCCTGACCTTACATCCCGTATGCACCTGAAAACCTTTTTTTACTCGGGATAACATTGTCAGCTAGAATAAAACAGCAACGTTTATTCACAATTAAATATTTTATTTTAAGATCTACTATAGTTTCTCTGAGCGTTTTGCTCGGCTTCATCAGGACAAAGCCATTTGTCCAAACGCATAGTGAAACTATAGTAGATCTTTAAATAAAATCTTTAATTGTGAATAAACGTTGCTGATTTATTCTATCTCAACATCACAAGTATGTAGTCATAAAATATAATAAAATTATCGGCATCGGGTAAATTCTACACGAACAGAATTTTTTTTCCAAAATTTCTGTCATGCACTCTAATCCCCCATCATGCTTTGCTCTCCTAAGAGCCCACCCATTTCTGAGCTGCTGACATCGCCACTTCCTCCAAGTCTTTTGTTTTGTTTGTTCGTTTTAATGTTTCCTTTCTTGGAGGAAGGGGGGACGATCTGTTAACTTTCTCCGTACTAGATCCACTTGGCCCAGTGAAGGGACAGAAGCAGTGTTACTGGACAATCGTACTGGCCCTGTCTCGCTGGGATTTAGAACCGAGGTTGAGCTCAGACTATTAGAAATTTTCTCATCTGTGTTTTTTCCGGGTTCGAGTCATGGATAAGGCATAACCTCTCGTCTTTAATTTAGGGTCCTTGAACCAGAGGTTCTAAATTAGGAGCGAGCGATTCCATATAATCTTAGAAGTTCACAGGGAACGTGAAACCCCTAAAAATGCCATTAAAAATTCGTACCCCGATAGATTTCTTGCAAACCAACATGTTAAATAAAAATAAAATGTTAGGACGTAGTTTCAGATTCGCCCTCGTATTTCTGGAAGCACAATGTCACAGAAGAATCTCGAAGGGTCATGTAATTAGGTCACTTGAGGCTTTGTTAGAGAATAATAAGTACTAATCCTTTTGAAGTTTCTGGAAGCAGCAATTAAACTCCCAATCCATTGTTCTCTATTGCGTCGTCTCATTGTGCAGAAAAGGTGACCAAATAAACTTCGTCTAAGCATAGGCATATTGCAAAAGACATATAAGGAAAAATCGTTAGTTGATGTTGCCAATATTAGATACTAAAAATGCTGAAGCCTGGAGCGGATTTACCTACATCAAATTCCATTATGGCCAAACTAAATCCAACTGCAATGACGAAGCAACTAAACGTTTGCGTAGAACGCCTATTTAAGTGATAAACCGAGCTGTAAACTTCAACCGCTGTGAATTATTGTTAATATCTTTGTGCCACTATCCGGTTATTTTCTTTCCAAATGTTGGGCACATTTTTGTCATATGCTATGCTGAAAATTGTCTTCACGTGTCCTGAAGGTGACTTCAAAGCTTTCCGAAAGGATTTCCTTATACACCGTGAAGCCAACTGCTGCGCACGAAGCAACGATCTGCTTAGTCAGATTCTTGAGGAAAGCATTTTTCAAGGTAGAATGTTAACATTGCAATTTTGTTTTTCTTAAAAGAAAAGAAAAATACAAGGAAATGTCTATCAGTAATCAAGCATCATTTTGTCTTTCTGAGACTGCCTTTAATAAATAGAAGCTGTAATAGTATTTACAATGATTATTACTTCCTCACATATTGATTAGAAGAAACAGAACGGTGTTAGGAACTTAAACGAAAACAAAACAGCCATAAAACATTCTCTTTAAAATAATTAATACAGACATTTGACGTCAAACAGAAGTCATCGCTTTTTCCACGTCTGTAAGTGAGTCACGGAAAAATTATCATTGGCCGCCACCGGGAATCGAACCCAGGGTTTTCCAGTTACGCACTAATTGTTCAGTTGCTGCTTACCATCTTTGGTGAATCCCCACCATTGTGCGGGGCTCCAAGAAGCAATCTGCCAATTGGCTTGGCAGTTAGTGTACGTGTGTCTGAAAGAATTCGAGGCCGCTGTGGTGCTGTGGAAGCATATCCGGCTCGTAACTGGAAGACCCTAGGTCCGATTCCCGGTGGCGGCCAATGAGAATTTTTCCGTGACTCACTTATAAACGTGGAAAGAGCGATGACTTCTGTTTGATGCTCTTTAAAATACACTGGTCACAAAAAGTTAGGGCTATTGTATGAAATGAAGGATGTATGTATCTGACTCAAGTAAGACGCATTGAAATAACATCAGTGCGGCTACGTAATACAAACGATAAATCGTGCGTTTACAAAAAAAACAATTTATTATGCAATTTCTGCACACAACAAGGTAGCACTGCAATATACAAAATGATAAATTCGCAGAATGACTATAACTCTGGATTTCAGTACCCACTAACACCAACTTTGTGTCGAAGAACATTTTGACACTTACGAGACATACCTACAATGACATCACTGATGGGAATGTATAGTGGAAGCTCGTCCCAATTTACGGAGATCTGCCAGTGTGCTGGGGTATGGAAATGCGATATCCAGTCGTTGTTGTACAGCGTCCCATATGTTCTCTGTAGGTTAAAGGTCAAGAATTCGGTTTCAGCTTCTCATGATTTCCAGCTTCTAAAGCAAGCTGCAGGAACGGTGACTGGAAATAGCAGCGTGAAACAGTGTCACAATGGGCACAATGACTTCGTTCCGATACACTGAGGCATTCATATTGCCTTGACAAACATACAAAGAAGTACTGCCATTAAAACACACTACTTTCCAGACCAGTACTGACTGCCGCTTCAAAGGGTGGACGTACTGCACATAGTGTGGTTGTATTCGTGTGCCAGATCACCTCCACGTGTCCTCGTCGAGTGTCAGGATACAGAGCGAAACGGGATTTGTCTGTGAAAAGTACAGTGCACTGAGAAAAACGTTTTCTTAATTCAATAAAAAATTTTGTTGAATCAACAAAAAAATATTTTTTGAATTTGCAAAATTATTTTGTTGAAAATTATTGTTTGTTTAACAAAATTTATTGTTATCACGACAAAACGTTTTGTTCATTTAACAAAATGATTAGGTTGATTTTGGGGAATTCGTTTGATCCAACAAAACGTTGTTATCATGACACAATAAGTTGTTACATGGCTTGGTGCTGAGTTCTATTACAGCGCCCTGTGTGGAGGGTTCGTTTGATGTTTGCTCTACAGTAAGTTCTGTATTGGGGGTTTAACCCGTGATTCTCCCGACTGGAGCAGATAAATAAAATACGAAGTATATAAAAGAGAATCAACTGAAGCTAAATCTTTGTGGTGAGGAAGACTTTTATTCAGATGTTACGGGGAATGTATCTAAGCCTTGTCCTGACCTCCCTTCTTTCTATATTTCATTAACTCCTCATAATCTCCTTTTTCTATATCTTATTAACCCCTCATAATCTCCCTCCGTCTCTCTCATCATCGGCCTCATTCCTTCCTACTTCTCTTTGTCCCGACGATGCTCGCACACCCGCTAAAAATGCTCCTCCTTCGTCGACTTTCTGCCACCGAGTCCCTTCTCCTCTTTCTTGCTCCGATAACCGACGCCCAACCAAAAAAAAAAAAAAAACTGTCCCCTCGTCCGAAGAGTGAAGACCCACCTATTCCTCGAAAGTCAGGCCGCACCGTAAGATGACTTCTCTCCGAAAACGCAAGGTTATTTCATTGGCTCGCCGCGCCCCTCTTCGTCGTGCTGCTTGGGACGGCGGAAAAGCAATAATGTCCAGTTTCATTCTTCTCACATCGACGAAACTATAAATCTAACACTTCCTCTGCTTCGATGCGCGGGGAAAGAATTTCCAGAAGGATAGACCACATTGATGGACAACCGAAATTTTAGACTGGATTCGAAGAGACAGGAAAAGACCCGACAGAAGACCACATGGGAGATGGGTGGATGAAATTGGAAAGCATGCGGGAGAGACATGGTGGAGACTGGCTCAAGACTTCGGTCAATTGCTGCACACAGGAAGTCCTGCTTCTCCGTACAAGCCTTCTCAGATGATGGGAATCTAGTTCCTGACAAATTGTAGTCACGCCACATAGACAAGCAATGTAGTTAATTTTTTCCCTGATTAAAGACCTGGGATATCTCACCTTTTGAGAAACCACTCACCTCTGCTATTTTCAAAATCGTAGCTCCAGCTTGACGGGCACACACAATAAGCCTTTCATCGAACTCCGGAAGATCCTTTGTTATTCTCATTGTGATCAACACTACTGACGACCAGTAATCTTAAATAGTTGCCTAGATAACTTGACTAACTTGACCACGTACTTTGCATATATATATATATATTTGCATATATAAGTGACGTTCTTGTGCATCTGCATAAAGGTTTCTTATTCAGTGGCCGGTGTGTGTACAAGCATAGGGCGGCCCTATACCGTATTAAACATATATCTATAGCTCTTCTCACATGTGATTATTTTGTTCACGCGCTGTATATATTTCTATGTGAATGGTTTTTTTTTTTTTTTTTTTTTTTTTGATTGGAGGTTTAACGACCACCGTGAGCAACTCAATGGGCTATAAGCAGTCGCCCGTCCCTAATTTAGGGTCACTGGTTCCAGGGAAGGGAGAGAGCCAGTGCCGTAAGACAAACACAACATCCATGCCTCCCGGGATTCGAACCCGGACCCCTTCTGGACCGATGATCAGAGGCCATCGCTTAGACCACTGCGCCACCGGGGCGGCTATGTAAATGTTCACGTTCTAGTATGAGATTAGGGCGCATGGATTCTAGTGAAGTAAAGAAAAGTTTATAGTTCCTCTTTTTCTTTTATACATCTGAGAAGCTAATGCCCTCAAAGTACGGCCATATACTTTAACCACACGCCAATTATTTTTTTTTAATATATCAACGGAATTTAATAGTTGCTATAAGAATGATGATTTCGGCTTCCCTGCCTTCCTTTTCGTCAACGAATGAATAAACTTAAACCTATTATTTCTCCGCAGTCTCGTTAACTTTTGATACCCGGACACTTTGCGGATATTACCTGCATGCATTTACAGTATGATGGCGGGCATTATCTTGTCGAAAAAAATGCGTTGTTTAACTTTGACCCGAATGATATTGCAACGGCTGGAGGATTTTTTCGACAAACAGACGAGCGTCCAGAGTTTCTGTAATAAACACTAAACTGGAGCGTGGATCATAAAAGACACCTCCCCAAAAACCACGGTGCTCGCTGTTCGGGCGGCGGAACATCGGCTCAACGCACACATGTATGCGACGACTCTCTGGTTGAAGGAGTTCAAAGATTATTTTATTAACCAAAAAACAATACATGCACAAAACAAATTATAAAAAAACTAACATAACACTATATAACAACAATAAACAAATAACAAAATGCAACTAACGCTTAATGGCGTGCAGAAATCGAAAAGTTTCAAATTCGACATTATACGAGAGTTCAGTTTTTAAATGAAGCATGAGTTCATGAAGCTCTAAAAATTTGGGAGTTCATCGAAAAAAAAAAATTTACAGCAGTAAAGCAGAAGATGATTTTTGCAAACAATGTACATGTGAGGAAAAAAGTTAGAAAACATTCCTGTTTAGAATGATCTGAAACCAATGTTCATAAGGTGTCAATTTTCTGTAGAAATACGAGCTTTTGCCTGATGTAAGTGCTTGATTTAGTTCTGTTTGAAGCACTGAACATGTAGATGGTTTATAAATTTTACAGAGTTTGTGTCTTGCATTAATGTAGAACGCTGGAGGTTTAACGGTGATATTCTTTAAGTGAAATAGATATATTGAATACTTTGCTTGAATGAATAAAAAAAGCATACACTTTATTGTGGCTGGCTAAAAACTTTATTTTTGGAGGTTGGCTATGGAGAAAGAGTAGTCGTGCATAGTTTGAGAAGAATGGCAGACTTTGCTGGGGAGACTGAACATTATAGAGAAGAGAGGTTATTATATCAGGCAAGTTGAGTAGATGTGACGGATGTCGGCTGGCGTTGAGCAGTAGAGAAGCAGTCTGGGCTTGCAAGGTTCCCAAAACTATGTAATATGATGGGCGTCGGAAGGCAACTGTCCTGTCGAGAATTTTCATGTTCGCAAATCTTGGGGAAATTGATCACCGCTGTGATTTACGAAAAAATAAAAAAAATAAAAATGATAGAAAATAAATAAATAAAATACATAGAATGAAAATTCTCTACAGTCCACGTTTCAAAATTGTGTTTGGAAGAGGCAGTGAGGTGAGGGAATAAATGGCCATATTCATTTACTTCACAGCCCTGACCAGACAAGCAAAATTTCGTAAAAGAAATGGAAATAATAGGCATTAAACTTTTTTCTTTTAGCTTCATTTATTTTTACTTTAGTGAGTTAAATAAAAAAAAGGCGAGCAAAAAGAAGACAGCATCAACATCTTTTAGAAAACAAAATTATTCGCAGTTAATCATGCAAGTGTAGCAAGTGGATATCTATCGCTTTAGGGGAGGCGATGTAATTGTGAGTTTTCATCCAGGTGACAGCAAGATCTGAGGTTGATATCTGGGGAATTGGCATCGGGGAATTATATAATTCATGACGATGTGACGGTAGAGTTATTTCGAGGTTATGACATGCGGCAGTATTTGACGATCATTTAAGGAGATTACAAACGGAAGGAGAAGCCGAGCTGAAGGTCGATGTATAAGTCCAGTTCTGTTCACCAGGATCGGAAAGAGTGTGCACAAGGATCATTGCAGGAGCATAAGATTGGCATCTGGTCGAAGGAGACTGCATTCTTTAAACTGAGGTGCTTGGAAGCCGTAGCGCTAAACACTGTTAACAGAGGTCAGTGGCATACGACAGGATGGACTCCGTGCGTACAAACATACTTCCCGTAGACTATTTGAAATGTTTTTCAGGGTGATTGGATGACTGATGCTAGGCATCACCATCCAATCACACTAAAATACATGGATTGTATTAAGGGAGGCTTTAGCCTTGGAGCCCACCGTGACCAAGGGCCCAGGAGGCATGTTTGGGCAAATAATAAAGAGAGAGAGAGAGAGAGAGAGAGAGAGAGAGAGGTTTATATAGTAGTTTTATTTTTGTCTCGTGTGATTTCCACTTGGTCAGAAACAGAGGCTGGAAGACGAATACATTTCACGGTAGTGACTCAACAAGGATAAAGGTTTCTTGTTGCTGTGTACAGTGGCGTTAGCGAGACAGTTTTAGACTATTTCACTACTATCCATCCACATCTCCCAATATGCATTTGGAACCGTTAGTGGTTGAAGTCTCGCGTGGCTTCACATTGCATGAGAAAAAAGATGCACCAAGAAAATGTACAATTCTAAATTATTAGAAAATTCAAGATGAAATCAAGGAGTCGTAAACTTTTAACTCGTGGTCTTGTGAGAAAAATAAAAAATACAGTGATTTATTATGAAAACTCTGCAAATTATTTAGTAGTTACAGTTTCGTGTTTTAACGGATTTCATAGAATTCCCCGTCATAAACTTTTTGGGGGCCCCACTCACATGACTTAGCATTGGGGCCACTCAAATGTCTTAGCCTAGGGACCCACTAAGGCCTTAATCCGGACCTGACTCAAAGCAGACAGGTTCTAAACTTTCATCTGTATGCATTCTCTCATCCGTAGTGTACAGCAGCGATGAACATTGGCATTGTGATGGCCACCATATGAAGCAACACGCCGAATTGACCAGTCTGCTTCATACAAGTGAATAGTGTTTACTTCTTCGAAGACCGTTAAATGATAACAATCACATCTGTTACAGATTCTCGGCATTCTACCTGTGATGGTTGTCCTTCAGAAATCACCTTCCAACAATTTTCGGCAGTGTTACTCAGAAAAAGAAAAGAAAAAACAAAAACAAAAAAACATGTCGATCTCTTACTCACGCATCACTGTATTCACACTAATATAATGGCTTCAGCTTTTACCAAATGGGTTCGATAGTGGAATCACTTGCACATCTACATGTTACAATAATACCTGCCAGTGCTGAGTAGGGGCTCAGTTTTAGGAGCCAGAGTCCAAATTTTATATTGCAAGATGGAGCCCGGGCCCGAAATCTATGACTAATGTGTTTAGATTTTAATCTAAATCTCCCCCTCTCCCCTTGCAATTAACATGCCTTTCGTAAAAGTGTATGTCCATTTCTGTAGTATAGCCACGCGATTTTTTTTTTTTTTTTTTTTGACCATTCGTTTCCTCCTTAAACGCTTCAGGCGGCCGATATCCGGAAAGATCAGACGGCACTGCACGCTACGTACGTTGCTCGATAAAATTCGTAGGGAATGGCCTCGTGGCGATAGGGGTAAAAAAATTTGACTTGTTAACTACTATCTGGTATCTATAGTTCTTGAAGCTTTACCTTCTTCACAGAAATACACTGATGCGCAGCCTATGGAATTTGCCACCCAAGCCGGTAATAAATGGACATCTCGATTCTCCACTCCTCGCCCAGATACAGTTGTTGAAGAATTTTCTTTACCAAGTAGAAAGTATAAGGAAAGTCTCGTATGCTAAAGTATACAAAATCGCATTAAAAACAAATATATATTTCTCTCTCTCGGCCCGAACCGCATTAAACATTTTGCAGCCCAAACCCACTTCAGGCTCGGGCTCTGCCGTCTCAGCACTGTTGCCTACTAATATGCATGAAAATTTCATCAATTCTTCTTTGGCGTTGCATTTATCTTTTTTATGGAAAGTATTTCAGCATTTCTCATAGTGCATGTCTATAACTTGTACCTGTAGAGCCATTAACTACACCCCAAGTCAACTTAAGATTGTACTATTGTCGAAGATAGGATAGCTAACTCACAGCACTTCCGTGGAACACAAGAGTAGCGTAAATGAGCATCACGCTCTACTCCTGTCATTACTCCCTCACTAATACACCTCCCCATTTACGGTTTTATGACCTAACCGAAGCTTTTTCTTTTTCCCTCCTCTCTTTCTAGCCCTAAGGATGTTTAAGTACACCCTCCCATTAACAATTTATTGTTTCTATATTGCGAAAATGTCTTCCACCCCATCCTCCCCAAGTTGCGTACGTTTCCCAGCTGGATAATCAGCAACCGAATATGCTGGGTTCTTGATTCTGCAACTTCGCATGTCAAATCTATTTCTAAAACGCTTTGCCATATTAAAAATTTGCCTTAAATAGCAGTTTTGTCCTATAAATTGCTAAGCAAACAAAAATGAATTCGGAGCAATAATTCTGTTACTTTTTGCTTTAAACGCTAGGGACTACTTTTCGTAGCGGAGGTAGCTGCTCTGTAGCTTCCGCAATAATACACCCTTACGTTGACTTGAAGTATAATTAAAACATTTCTCTTGAATATCTTTTATTTCGAAATTTATCGAAACAAAAGCGGGAAGGGGGCCGAAGACCCATTTTGTCCACCGTCGTCGTCTAATGACAGAATGGATCTTCGCCCATAATTCTGGCTCATTAGTTCCAGGAAAGAGAAAGTTAATGACAATATGCATTCGGGGAATATGATTCTAGACTCTCCAGCTTTTTTCTTTTTGGTTGGAGGTTTAACGACCACCGTGAGCAACTCAGTCGCCCACCCCTAATTTAGGGTCACTGGTTCCAGGGAAGGGAGAGAGCCAGTGCCGTAAGACAAACACAACATCCATGCCTCACCGGGATTCGAACCCGGACCCCGTTCGGACGAATGATCAGAGGCCATCGCTTAGACCACTGCGCCACCGGGGCGGCCTCTCCAGCTTAAACGATGAAGTAAGTAAGGAGCACACTGTATTGTGTTTTAAAAATGATCCTTGATATTAAACAAGTGACTAGATTCTTCACCGTGATATCGTCTTGAAAAAAGTATTAAAACGGTGAAACTTTTTTCTTTTCATTAAAAACAAAACGAATTTCTAGTTTTAAGAAATCTTGGACAGCAGTCGTGAGAAAGGTAATAAAGCTAAGGTATCACTATGTATAAACGCTAAGTACTCGTTTATTTGCTTCGGATAAAGCATGATTTTCACTCCGCAACGCATCTTTGTATATCGTGAGCCACGATGGAGGACATGATGTTCCTGGGTCTCCTCGCGTTTATCTTCTACTTCTTCTTTCTGCTATCCTTCTTTACTCAGCCGACTGCAACAGACAAACATCATCATTGAGTCAACAAGTGAGTATCCAATGGTGGTACATTTCAAGGGGAGCAACACGCGACGTTTCTGCTTCCCACTGAGTCAACAAAGTTGAGTCTGCTTAGATCTTTTTGGTCTACCCGCGCACGTGTGTGTATGTGTTTTGCGCAAGAGAGACAGAGAGAGAGAGAAAGAGTGCGTGTACAAGGTACATCAACTGTCCATAACACACTTTTCTGCCTAGCGAAGGTTCATCGTCGTACTTCTGGAACAAATGCTCCAAATTGTCTTTACAGATTTGTTAGGCTTACCAAATAACCTTAACGACCTAATTTTGAGCCACAGATGCAGGTCGTCGTCTGCGAGCTCCAAGTAAAATCGATAGTTAACAAAACAAAAAATCTTAGGAAAATGTCATAACTACAAGCGAAAAGTGAAGCATCGACACACGAAAAAAGGAAACAGGCTTTCCAGATACTTTTGACAGAAAAAAAAAAAAGTTTAAATATAATTTTATACTTGCACTAAATATTTTCGGTTTTTAATCATCTATCTTTCAATCGTGACTAAGTGAAGAAGGATCCATTTTCGACTTTTTTATGTTTTTTTTTTATTGGAGGTTTAACGACCACCGTGAGCAACTCAATGGGCTATAAGCAGTCGCCCGTCCCTAATTTAGGGTCACTGGTTCCAGGGAAGGGAAAGAGCCAGTGCCGTAAGACAAACACAACATCCATGCCTCACCGGGATTCGAACCCGGACCCCTTACGGACGAATGATCAGAGGCCAGCGCCTTAGACCACTGCGCCACCGGGGCGGTGACTTTTTTATGTACTGACTACTAAATAAAATACAGCTTCCGATTTCATGATCGGTTCTATATTAAAAATAAATTTATATTTTCATGTTTGGGGAAAATATCCTACAGCCACTAAATTTTTACTTTGCAGTTTACTTAAAGAAACACCTGTAGAAGGGAAATAATGAGGGGTTGCCAAGACCTTACTCAACCAAACGTTCCCCCCCCCCTCCCATGTATTAAGCCTTCACAGTAAGTCTGGAAACAGCATTACAGATGGCTCATCGGCACAGCGATAGAAGCAAACTGCTCGTGCTGCGAATATGGGTTTCGAACACCTGCCCAGCTAGAAAGAACAGGTAGAAGAACGCTCCTCTGACCACTCGGACACGGTGTGTATCAAATGACTTTCACAGAATCTGCCGTCAGACACACTTTGTAACGTACCAGGAGATGTGACGTACCTGCCAGAAGGACGCACACGACATAAAGGCAGATAGGAATCAGAATACATGTCCGCGTAGCTTAATTGGTAGAGCAACTTATTCCGGAATGAGTGGACCCGGGTTCGAACCCCGGCGCGGATAAAAATGACGGAGAAATTTACTTCGTTAGAACTTTTGTTATCTTTAGCTGAGCGCTTATACTTTATCCATTTGTCATAATCACCTAAATGCTTATATCACCCTTCTGTTATTATCAGCTGAAACGCTTTTTTTTCACCATTTTGTTATTTTCAGAGAGTATTTGTTTTAACTCTTTTTGTTATCATCAGCTGAGTATTTCACTTTTTTTTTGTTATCACCGCTGATTTTTTATTTCACACCCGTTATTTTTCTCTTTTATTCATTAGCCACTCATTTGTTCTCATCAGCTGAGTACTTACTTCACCCTTTTATTATCAACAGCTGAGTACTTAACCATTTCAATATCAGCTAATCGCCCATTTAATCTTATTATCCGCTGAGTATTTATTTCACCACTTTTGCTATCATCAGCTGAGTACTTATTTCACTTTTTTTGTTATCATCTACTGGGTACTTATTTCACGGTGGCGCAGTGGTCTAAGCGATGGCCTCTGATCATTCATCCGAAAGGGGTCCGGGTTCGAATCCCGGTGAGACATGGATGTTGTGTTTGTCTTACGGTACTGGCTCTCTCCCTTCCCTGGAACCAGTAACTATAAATTAGGGACGGATGACTGTTTACAGCCCACTGAGTTGCTCACGGTGGTTGCTAAACCTCCCAACCAAAAAAAAAAAAAAAAAAAAAAAATATTTCACGCATTCCCCCCGGGACGCACATGAGCTAAAGGCAGATAGCAGTGAGAGCATATGCCAGTGTAGTCTAGTGGATAGCACTCGGAGCTCCGGAGCCGAGAGTTGTGGGTTCGAATCCCGCTCCTGGCATAACAATGGAGAAATTTACTTCGTCATATTGGCGCCCGAACTTCCAGGATGACCCGGCTGTTAAGTTTCTCGCAATGATGGGATGTTCTTTCTACACGGCGAGACAGGGAAAATGGGAATCCCTTCTTCAGTGCTTCGAAAAAATAAATCAGTGTGATGTTACGTTCCACACCCCAAATTGTCTGGGATTTCTCAAATGCACGTTCTTCATGGAATGACTGCCTACAGCGACACATGGTCCCGGCAGACCCGTGGGCCCGCCGGGACCATGCCACATCTCCCCTCCCCCGGTCCTCTTTCGGGGGGATGGGGAAAGATGTGACGTGTCTGCTTCGCAGGACGTACATGAGATAAAGGCAGATAACTGTGAGAGCACATGACCTTGTAGCTTAGTTGGGAGAGCGACTTACTACGGAGTGAGGGGACCCGGTTTCGATCCCCGGCGCAGACAAACTTGTACGTTATATCCTTTTCTCACTAACCACTCTTTTGTTATCAACAGGGTGCTTATTGCACTTTTTGTTATCAGTTAAGTACCTATTGTCATCATTTGCTTAATATTTCACCATTTTGTTATTATCTGAGTACATAATCCTAATGTTATCAACGCTGTGCTTACTCCACTGTTTTTTAGTTTCACCAGCTGAGTGCTTATATCAGCCCTTTTGCCAACACCAACTGAATACTTATTTTACCCCTTTTTCTATCATCAGCTGAGAAATTATTTCACTTTTTATTATGTGCTGAGCACTTGCTTCTCCCTTTCAACATCTTTTCCTTTTCTCATTTGTCACTCTTTTCTTATCAGCAGTGCTTATTTCACTCTTTTGTTATCAACTCAATACTTATTTTATTCTTTTGTTATCATCTACTTTTCTCACTAGTTCACTGTAGCCACTCTTTTTTTATCGTCAGCAGGGTACTTATATCACTCTTTTGTTATCCATTTTTCTAACTAGTTCACACTAATCACTCTTTTCTTATCAGTCTTTATTTCACTCTTCTGTTATCATGTGTTACTAGTTCACATTAGCCACCCTTCTCTTATCACCAGCAGAGTGCTTATTTCACTCTTTTGTTATCTTATATGTCTCTCACGAGTTCTGACTAGAACTCATCTGCAAACGAGTTTGTTCCATCTTTTCTAACTTTTGCTCTTAACTTTTGTCATCGATATGGAGTTCACCATTTTCAAAGTGACCATCTACTATGCAGATTATCACTTGCTTAGCTTCATAAAATTAGTTGAATGATTCATTTGAAGAATACTTGACGAAAGAATGATGTACTAAAATGCATATTATTTTACTTAAAGCTAAATCAGCAGTCATTATACATAACTTTTTAAACAAACATAACATGGACGTGTTTAAGGAAGTCCTTACAAAGAGGCTGTAGGAGGAAATGTTTACATTAATTCTCTTCTCAGCTGTAGTTTTCTCTTCCGCGATTGATCAGATAGCCTGCCGGGTATAGTGATCAATGAAATCTCTAGAAAATGCCTTGTGCTTTGTTTTCTGTTGTTCTCCCAAATTCTGAAACTCACTCACTCATTTTAGAAAACAAATGCACCACTGTTTGTGAAAATTGTAACACCATGAAGGACTGCTGGTATTAGCTAGAAACTTATAGGATATGTACAACAGGTTGGGACATGCAAATGATTAAAATGTAAGGGAAAATATCAACACCATGAAGGACTGCTGGTATTAGCTTGGAACTTAAAGGATATGCACAACAGGTTGGGACATGCAAATGATTAAAATGTCAGTGAAAATATCAACACCACGAAAGACCGCTGGTATGAGCTTGAAACTTACGGGATATGTATAACAGGTTGGGACATACAAATGATTAAAATGCCAGTGAAAATATCAACACCATGAAGGACTGCTGGTATGAGCTTGAAACTTACGGTATATGTACAAGAGGTTGGGACATGCAAATGATTAAAATGTCAGAGAAAATATCAACACCACGAAAGACCGCTGGTATGAGCTTGAAACTTACGGGATATGTATAACAGGTTGGGACATACAAATGATTAAAATGTCAGTGAAAATATCAACACCATGAAGGACTGCTGGTATGAGCTTGAAACTTACAGGATGTGTGCAACAGGTTGGGACATGCAAATGGTTAAAACGTTGTTGAAAATGCGCATGCGGTTTTGGAGCAGAGCTCTCTGAACTATCTGGTCTTAGGTACAAAGAGCTGTCTGAAACGAAATGTTGCAATCGAGCCGCGGATGGCCTAGTGGTTAGCGAGTCAGACTATCGATGCAAGGTCCTCAGGTTCGAACCTGGACTGACCTTTCAGAGATGGTGCGATTTACTAACAATCGTTGAATATCCGCCGTGCATCGGACGAGCACGTTAAGTGACGGCCCCCAGGCTGGACCTACTGGTTAAATGGGTATCCTTTCCTATGCCCCCCCCCTGAAATTCTCTCACCTCTCTGTGTGCAACATCGTACTTGATGGCGCCATCTACTGTACTCTAATCTCACTACAAACTGTTCTGTCAAAGTCGCTAGACTTGCTCTCATTCCTTCCGTTTCTGTGTCCTGCCCAAAAGGCGATCTCGCTGTAGGTGGCTGGGACTTAAACTCTACTCACTGTGGACGGAAGTCCTACAAGAGAATGACAAATACTGTGTTAAATTACAACATCAGTAGGACAGCTAAGATGTTGCAATCAGTGAAGAGCCGACAATGAGTCGAAAGGGCATTTCTTGTGTCTCACTATGCCCAGTCTCTGAAGAGGGTCCCATTATTAACACCTGACGGACTTTGAGCGAGGAAGGATTGTTGGGATAAGAGAAGCTGGATTCTTCTACCGCAAAATTTCCACTCGTACGGCACGAAACGCCGGCACCGTAATGAAAACGTTTCGTCAGTGGACAGATGACGCTCGGGCGCACAGAGGACCCAGAAATGTACCACAAAATCGCACGACTGCGCGGGATGACAGACATCTATCTCTACCGCATGGCAGTGACCGATCGCATAGCGAATCCACGGTATTAGCATAGCATTGGAGCACTGCCATAGGTCAGGCTTAGTCCTCACGCACAGTACGACATCGCGAATCCACGGTATTAGCATAGCATTGGAGCACTGCCATAGGTCAGGCTTAGTCCTCACGCACAGTACGACATCGTCTGCTTAACAGAGGATTGGTCGCAAGCAGTCCATTGTTCCGCATTCCTTTGACCCTCAACCGCAGACAAGGTTAGTAGATAGCAAGGTTCTGCTCATCTTGCACTTCCGGCGATTGCTTTGTGACGTCACTGTCCAAATCGCCATCTTAAGACTACCAAATCGCTGCACCATAGCAGCGTGTCGGAATTATTTTTCGTAAACCTGCTGGAATAATCTTGATAAATTCTACCAGATGTTTTAAAGCATAATGTTTTCAATTTTTAATTTAAAAAATTGGGGAATGTTGCCAAGATGCTTTTCCCATTCCTGATAAAGAAATTCTTTATTATATTACAATGGTATGTCCTACTATGCGTTTTCCTTTCTAAATTTATATAAAAACAGTAAAAATTCCCCTTCTAACTAAATTAACAATTAAAAGTACAATCGTTTTCCCGCCCTTTACGAAACAAAAACGTGCGGGAGGTATTTTTGAAATATCAGTTACTAAAATATTCACATACTGTGAATTTCTTCCCTTTTAATGTAAATGTGCTTTTGCATAAGCTTTTGTTCTGATATAAAAGTTGTTGACAAGACATCTTCCTCCATAGCTACAGTTCGAATCTACGATTCACACGTTAGAACGGTGTCGTCACTCAGTGACGTCACGATTATTCGTCTGCGAAGAAGGCGGGATGAGTAAACCTTACTGTTTATTAAGAAGACAAAACTAATGTACAATGGTTTTACAAGAAAAGATTTATTGATTGATGGAGAAAAGCTTGAAACAACCTATACCTATATTTATCTTGGGCAGCAGATATCAAGTTACGGTCACATTGATGAAGAAACTAATCGCCGTCTAAAACTTGGATGGAGAGCTTTTGGAAGAAACCGTACAATTTTTAAGAGCAGTATGCCATCATGTCTTAAAAGGAAAGTGTTTAATCAATGCATCCTGCCAGTGCTTACGTATGGAGCAGAGGCATTAACCTTAACTAAAAAATATATACAAAGACTGCAGGCAACTCAAAGCAGCATGGAGAGATGCATGTTTGGTGTAACCAGGAAAGATAAGAAGAGGAACTTGTGGATAAGGAAAATGACAAGAGTGGGCGACGTCGTGACCAGAGTGAAATCACTGAAATGGCAATGGGCTGAACATGTTGCCAAAAGAATGGACCACCGATGAATAACCAAAATTTTTGACTGGATTCCGAGGGACAGGAAAAGACCCCATGGGAGATGGAAGGATGAAATTCGGAAGTATGCTGGAGTGACATGGAGGAGACAGGCCCAAGACAGACAATTGTGGAAGAAATTTGGGGAGACCTTCCTCCAGCTGTGGATTGATAATGGTTGATGATGATATAAATCATATCGTATTATGCAACGATGTCACATATATATCAAAAATCTTGGAGTGGGGCAACTCAAGACGACAAAAAAGACCAAGGGAGTAAAGGCTAAGCAGGAGAGATCGATTGCTTAAAAGAAACTTTTTTATTTGGCCTTTTAGCGCACCACTTGGTTTTGAAACCGAAAAAAGATCCTTACTCTAGTACAACTCAGAAACATTGGGCTTTTGGGGAAACATCTGTAAGAGGGCTTTTTTCGTTTTTAGCCCCCTTCGGGAGCTAAAAGCCTGATTTTAGCTTGTTGCAGTTAATGTATAGCGAAGGAATAGATAAGAAAGTTGCAATTTCAATTAATTTATTATTTGTTTCAACTTATAGTGCAGGTTCTCCTGGAATTATCTTACTAAATTATTACTTGAATGTCTCAGCTCTCTTGCTACTTATTCTGTTTCCTAATTATTCGCTCTTTCGTATTTACTCTATAAATTCTAACTTTTAATTCCCTTACGCTATCCTTGTCCGGATACCCGATAAAGTCTTCCTTCTCGGACATCTCGTGACCTCTCTCCATCAACTTCTTTCTTAGATCTCTGTATAGTCAGAGCCTTTCTCGATCCCTAGCGCGAAGGGGAAATCGTTTCTTCGACGCCTCCTGAGCAAGAAACTAATTTAGCCGTCGAGAAGGCTAAATTTCGATGAGCTTTTCAGATTACAATGTACGTGATTGTAGTTTAGGCCAGTAAAACGATAAAAAGCACTTAATATTTTATGAAGAGGCTCTTCAATATAAAGAATGATTGCCTGGGAACAAACACTCTTTTAGAACTCTTCCTAATTAAATTCGTAGATTACCTCTCCGAACATTCCCGCGCTGATTGAAAAAGACTTACCACTAAATATTCCTTATTTGGAAAAGAATTAATTCTAAAATCTTGTAAATCTCTTAAACCTCGTAATACTCTCCAATTCCGCTTATACTAATAAATACTAATTAACAGCAGGTAAGTTCATCCTCCTCCTGAGTTATAAGAAGAAACTAGTAAACCGTATCAAACCTATCTATCATATGCAATTAAAATACGAAAAAAGAACTCGTTACGGAGTATGCTTTAAGCAAACGAGAGTTTTCTCGGGAATGTAACTAAATGTTATGCAATGGTAAAACCTTTCTTTGAAATTGCAACGAATGTAAAGGAATGTTTCAAAGGATTTCGAGGCTGCCGTTCATAGGGAGGCCAACGGTACGCCATGGCAAAGACATACCTGTAAATTATAATGCTTTTGGTATTACTGTGTTTTTCTCTCCTCGTCTCTACTCGTTTCTCATGTTCAAGCAGTGTAGTTTGTGAAAACACAGTTTTGTCCACGCCGAGCATCGAAACCAGGTCCCCTCACTACGGAGTAAGTCGCTCTTCCAACTCAGCTACGCAGACATGTGCGATCATTGCTATCTGCCTTTATCTCATGTGCGTCCTGCGGCGCAGGCAGGTCACAAGTTCCACACAGCAAATTTTGAAAAATATTTGTGATTAGTTTAGAACATTTTTAACTCTTTTCACAGTTACTGTCAAATTCTTGTGTTCTTGAGCGAACTGGTGGCGTAACTTGTTCGCTGAAGATATCAACGGCTTACAGACAGACCGTCTGCTTCTGTAGCCCGTACGATGTAATGAACGGCGAACTGTACGTTGAGAAGCCATCGAACTTGTACTCTTATCCAGATCATCTGTATTCTGAAGAAGTGTTGCCCGTCTGTTGAACTGAACAAGTCTGCCTACTCTCCGGTCAGCTCGAGCATCCAGTAGCCGTTGACGACCGCACGCCTTGTGCTCAGACTCGCGTTTTTGACTGATGGCCACTATATGTAAACTTCAACAACTGCTGCTCTCGAAGATCTCACAAGTGCAGCCATATCCACGATCATTCTACGTTCAAAGTCCGTCAGATCGTGTCTTTTATCCATTATCCATTGCGCAATACACTTCATTAGTCTCTGCACTCGTTTAGCGTTCCCTTTTTATTTCATTTCAGCCATCTTGCGACTGCAGCATCTGCGGGATAGCTACTTTGCATAAAATGGTCTGGTAGTCATAATAATTTAACCACTCTATATATACGTATATATACACCCAATAGCCATTACATTATGACCACCTACCTAATAAGCTGTATAGGACGCCCTGTAGCCCGCAAAACAGAGGCCACTCGGCGAGGCATCGATTCAGTGAGGTGGCGATAGGTATCTTGGGGTATCTGGTACCATAATGTCAACAGCAGGTCCTTCAGTTCCCGTACATTTCGAGTAGGGGGTGATGATTTAGCGCGAACCTGCTTTTCTAAGTCGAACCACGAATGTTCCATTGGGTTCATGTCAGGTAAATTTGGAGGCCAGGGCATTAAGAGAAAGTCACCAGTATGTTCCTCGAATCACTCCTGGACGATTCTGGCAGTGTGGCATGGTGCATTTTCCTGTTGGTAAGGGCCATCACCAGCAGGTAACACTGTTGCCGTGAATGGGGGAACTTGGTCCGTAACGATGTTCAGATACCTGACAGCTGTCAAGTACTGTGCTACTGTGTTAATGGCGCCTAAAGTGTCCCACGAAAACATCGCCCACACATAACACCGCGGTCGCCGGTCTGTTTCCGCCCAACAGTACATTCAGGTGCCATAGCCTCCGTTGGTAATCGGCGTATCCGTGCTCAGCCGTCTACGTGATGCACCAGGAATCTTAATTCGTCAGACCAGGTCACTTTCTTCCTACCATCCACGGGCCAATCTCGATGATCTTGAGCCCATTTCATGCTTTGTTTTATGACGTGCACTGAACATGGGGACCTGGCTAGGTCTTCGGCCCACGCACAGAAGGTTGTGATGAACTGTGTCGTGTAACACATAGCTGCGGGTGATTTGCTTCCCTGTGGTCGCTGTGAACAATGCGCGATAATCTGTTTCCCTCTGGCATCAATGAGCCGCGTATGACACACTGCTGGACGATGGTTCGTCGTTTGGCCATCTGTGTGCCACTTTTGATACGTACTCGCTACAGCGGCACGTGAACAGCCCACAAGCCGCGCCGTTTCCGAGGTGGTAGTTCCGAGGGGCCGTGCCATCGCGATTTGCCCTTTATCAAACTCCGATGAATCGGCAGCTTTTCCTATTTTGATTCCGAGCATTCTACTAGCAGAAAGCAGTTCCTCGGGTTGTATAAACTGCTCTGTGATTTTCACCTGCAGCACCGTTGGGTCTCCAGGCGCGCTCATTTCTCTTGGCTGGGGGTGGTCGTAATGGAACGACTCATCACTGTAAATACAGAGTTAACATAAGACCTATCGTCCCAGAATAGGATGGTCCACCTGGGATTGCCCCGGCGGCCAAGTCCCTGGATGTATCCTACTTTCAAATTCGAATAACAATTAAAAAAAGTGAAAGGAGTCACAAATTAAAAGAACCTCTCCTGCAGTCATTAGAGCAGTTTACACAGCGATTTTCATCCTTCACCTCTTGCTAAATCCACCACATTCATCCTATACAGTGAAACGAAATTGGTGATACGTCACTGACCTCCTTAATTCTTTTTCTTGAAGCGACCCTTTTTTTTTTCCACGTGCAGTCCGAAAAATAAGAGGAGCGTTACCCTCACCTCATTTACATCGAAATCGCGAAAGCCACAACGAATCACATGAGTTGTAACCACCAATCATAACCTCACAAAGGTACCTGATCACAGCGGCACGTGACTTCTCCCACGACGACTCAGCAAGAGCGGAGAGTCTGACAGAGAAGATGATGCAGTCAGTTACAAGTCGGTGAGGCTTGGGAACAATGGGAAAACGCTCTACGGGTCTCCCATTAAGTCCTGGTCAGATTACAGAGGCAGAATTCCCACAGAGTGTAATCAATCACGGTCAGTTCTCGACCTGTATCACAGCCTATCTTTTTTGCGGACAGCAACTATGTCATTAGCCATGTAGCACCCCTTCACCCCCCAAGCATCATTCGCCCATTTCAATTCCGCATCTTTTTTTTTTTTTCTTTACCATTTGTATCCTCACTAACTTTTCCCCTCCCTGTTAAATCTTTCGGGGTCATTCGTGATATCACTGAATTCGGCTTCTTTTCACTACGCGAATTTCTTCTACGAAATAGCACTTGGATGGAATTTCTTATCAGTTTTCTTATCAGGACAAGTAAAATGCCTTTCAAGAGAAAGGAAAAGTTGTGGCATTATCCTGAGCGTCCATATCTCTAAAGGCTCATGAATTTACCCATCCAGAAACATTGACACATTACGCATAGGACATAACATTTGTAAGTGCGCACGTAACATATTTTTAGATCGTCCGATACGCGTCCCAAGCACTCATCTTCAAAATTACCTCCATGGTTCTTTTCTCTTTATTTCACCCTGTCTCCGGGTATTTATCAGTTTGACTACAAAGACACACGAGAGAGAAGAAATACAATTTGAGATGGGTTTAGAGTTGTCTTTGAAAGACTTTAAGATGGTTTATTGCGACCATATGCAAGGGGTACTGATGCGCAACACATAGCCTGTCCGTCCTGGAGAAATGTCAACCCTGAATTTCCCTGGCTCACGCTGATCTAACAAAAGAGCAGGGCTGGATTTACAAGAAAATTCAGATGCGGGGATACCCGCGATGCTGGAGTGTCTCAAAAGTAAAGATTTTTCATTTTCTTCTTCATTTTGCTTCTAAAAAAAGGAAAAAAAACCGGGATAGAGCTAAGATAAATTTGTTGTTCTCGGTTATGAGAGCATAACAAACTCTAAGTATGTCATCTACAAGTAGTAGGGCACCCAGGAATTTCTCAAATAAAAAGGGGCCTCAAAAGTAAAGATTTTTCATTTTCTTCATTTTGCTTATAAAAAAAAAAACAAAAAAAAAACGGGATAGAGCGAAGATAGATTTTTGTCCTCGGTTTTTCCGCCCACACTCGAATTACGTCATGTACAAGAAGTAGCGCATCCGGAAATTTCCCAAATGAAAAGAGGGCCTCAAAAGTAAAGAATTTTCATTTTCTTCTTCATTTTCCTTCTAAAAAAAGGGGGGGGGGACGATAGAGCGGAGATATATTTGTTGTTCTCGGTTATGGGAGCATAACAAACTCGAAGTATGTCATCTGTAGCAGTAGCGCACCCAGAAATTTCCCAAAGGAAAAGGGGACGTGGCGCACAGAGTTTCCCTAAGGTGGGGCTGACCTCTCCCTAAATTTCCCGGGAAAAATAGGTGCCATAACAATTAAGAAGGACGTTGACTTTTATACATTTATTCTCATCCAGTTGCTAGTAATGTTACAGTACAAGAAAGTTAAATGATTAGAAACAGCGGTAGACGAACTTTTTCTCGTTAGATTTTTCTAAATTTATTTAACATAACCACTCCCTTATAATTATTGTATGTTATAATTATACGGTACGTGATTAAGAAGTATATGTAGATCGCGTATCGTGAATCACGATGTCAGCCCAAGGATTGGGGCCGGGCCCCATCGGTCCTCCCCGTGGGTGCGCCACTGTTTACAAGTATGAGTGCACCAGCTTAAACACAGGCTCACTAAATATATTTTTGATAGTACAGTTATTTAATACTACACTACAACTAAGCTCAGAAGTTATAGGATATTATTTCTGGCCAATTTTCTTAGAATGTAATAATTTTTTGCTCTTTAATTTGGTGTTTAATATTACCGCCCCCATCTTTCCCTTACAATTTATTTTTCGTCATTCAGTCCACTGAGAGCCGAAGCTAGCTGGAGGGAGCTCACCTCCCCCCTCCCAAGATAGATATTGTTGTTGTAAATCTTAACTTTTATCTTCAGTGGTTTATAAAAATTACTCTTGTATTTCATCAAAAGCATGAAGAAAAATTGACATGATACAGCACGAACGTTTGCCTCAAAAAAAATGACTTCGTGGTGTGCTTAAGTATAGGAACAGCTGCGCCAGTGATTCTCAAACACACAGGCACAAGGGTTTTTGGTGTTAAGGCTCAGTGAAGAGAGAAATGCCCCCCCCCCCCTCGTTTTCTGTTCCGGCGAAACTTCAAGTATAGACGAACGTTACAGGGGGGAAAAAAAAGGGCCAAGGCGTAATTGCGCAGAAAGCTCAATCACTGTACACTGTTCGTCGCTTGATAAGTTAGATGCCTATGAGATTCTAAGTCTTTTGAAAAACTTTCGTGTAGTTAATTGGCTGCAGAAAAGTACTGTTGAGGGAAGGGAGGGTAACCGAATTTGCATTTCCTAGGAGTTGAAAAATTGTGTTAAAGGAAATCCTTGTGCGAGAAAGAAAGGGCTTTCGACTTCTTCCGATTCATTGCTTTGGGGTCGGTAGGAGTGGTTTTACGGTGCATGTGAGTGAGAGAAAAGGGTTTTGTTGGAGAGAATATAAAGACTGCATTTTGAGTGGGGAAGAGTGAGAATTTGGCTGTTGACCATGGTAAGAAAAGCCTACCACCGAACACCGACGAAAGAGAATGCGTGATCAAACATGGAGAAAGAGTGGAACGGAAGGAGTAGAAAAAGTTCAAAATACGACATCAATTCCTCGACGATGTTGCCAGAACCACGGAAAAAGACCTGAATAATAAACTGAGATTAAATAGTTTATCCAGAGAAAAGGAACCTCCAACTGAACCATAATCAAGGAAATTCAGAGAATGTGATTTGTTTTTTATATTTCAGGAGTTTAGTTCTTTCACCCCCTTGTTTTTTGTATTTTCTACTTTATTTTATTGTTTTCACGTTTTGGCGTGGAGAAATTATTCGCGAGTTAGGTAAATTAATAAAGGGAGAAAAAAATTTTCCTTCTTCTGTATATTCGCGGAAAACATTGGTTTGAAGTTCACCCCTCCTACCCGGGTCTGGGACCTAGCTGATCCTTTCTACCGTGCCTGCAGCCAGGTGGAAAGGATCGCCAAGTCAATTTACGTTATTCCACTTGTTTATTCTGCAAATTCTTGCACTTCAAGACACCATGAAAATCTCTTGCCTGAATATAAACTGGCTGGCTTCAACACAGAATTCAATCAATGCAACAATAGTTGATGTCACATACACTGAAGAGCAATTGAATTAGAGATACCTGTCTAGTAACGTGTAGCACCACCTTTCGCCCTGATGACGCCGGCGGCGATTCGTCTCGGCATGGACTCGACAAGACACCGGAAGCGTTGGGAAGCCATACGGATCCACGACCCCTGAACAAGCTCCCACAGTTCACCAAGATTTGATGGACGGGGCTCAGAGCCTCGAACATCTCTCTCGATGGCATCCCAGATGTGCTCGATGGGATTGAGGTCAGGTGACCTAGCTGGCCAAGGAAGCGACGTCACGTCAGTGGAGTGTTCATCCAACTATTCTGATACGATTCGGAAGAGATGGCACGGTGCATTGTCTTATTGCAGGATGAGGTCACCAGTGGGATGTTGCAGACGCACAAACGGGAGCAAATGGTCATCCAGGATATCCCGGTAACGTTGACCTGTGAGGGACGATGCAACACATACCAGGGGTCCTATTTCAGTCCACGAATTTCACCCCCACCAGCTTGAAGAGTACCCTGCTGGCAAGAAGGATCCATCGCTTCATGTAATTTGCTCCGTACACGTACCCTGCCATCCGCATGTACCAACATGAATCTCGAATAATCAGTCCAGGCAACATTTTCCCACATATCTAGGGTCTAGTGGCGATGATCCCACGCCCATGCTAATCTTTGCACCCTGTGATGTGCGGTCAGCAACGGTACCCTCGTGGGACGATGGCTTCTGTACCCCCATAGCGAGGAAATGGTTCTGGATGGTGTGGCTGCTTACACGTTTTTGTGCACCAGCGTTAAATTGCCGAGTGATTTCTTGCACTTTGGCCCGTCTATCCGCTGTTACAATGCGAGCTAGCCGACGATGACCCCGCTCATCCACACGCTGTTGTCCACTGCAGTTGGTCCTTGCAAGGATGGTTTTACCGGATTCGATGTACTCACGGTGCACCCGTGACACAGTGGCTCGTGAAAATTCCAGTGCCTGCACGACTGCCGAGATGGTTGACCCATTCGTCTGGCCCCGACAATTTGCCCACGATCAAACGCGCTTAGATCCTTTGTCTTACCCATACTGCGCCTGACTCTTATTGATTCCCGTCGCACCACTCCTTATATTGTCGGATCGCTGCATACGTCATGTCGTTTCCGTTTACAGGGCCGCCCACAGCGCCACATTTGCATAACGCCAGCTGTCTGTAATTCAATTGCTCTTCAGTGTATATCAACGTTTTACAATCTCGATATTTAATAACTACTCGCAGTCTCCTCCACAACTTGATGTACATAGAACTCCAGAACTCTATCAATTGTTCGATTTCTACACCCTCTCTTAATGTGATTTTTATCTTTGTTACCCACTGTCAGCATTGTCAAATATTAAAAGCTCTTCGGGGAAGAACTGGATCATTCAGGGAGAAAACGTTTAGCCAAGAAGCAACTCAATCTACATAAGAAAACAAACTCAAAAGGAAAGTAATTTAGAGGAATTCAGCATAATATGTTCAATCTTGGTTTGAGGGGCATTAAGCTGAAGTTAAACCTCTCTCATGGCCTCCACAATCACCAGACCTAAACATTACTGAGGCCCTTCGCGCTGAACTGGAGATGAAAGTTAGATTTTCTCCACCATCGTCGCACAAGGAGCTTGAGATTTTCTTTAATGAGAAATTTTGTAATATCCTTAAGATTATTCACGATTGATTTGAATCTATTCCATGTGGAATACAAGCTGGTGCAAAAGCAAAGGATGGTCCGACACCTTATTAAAGCATACTTCTTGTTCTTTTCACAGGTGTTTCCATTATTATAGCCATCTCTTGTATTTCGAAACGCAAATATTTCGCAATGTCCCATAAAGGAATATTTGTACAACTGGAATGCCGTTTCCAGTCCCGAAGCCAGAAGCAGAAATTCAAACCCGTAAGATTTAATTCAAAATCTTGTCGATTTTGCATTAAATTGGTCAAACATAGTCAGATCACAGTTGACATCAGTCATGTAGCTTTTTTTGTGTCAATAATTTATTTATCAGTTGAATCCCAAAACTTGCCCTTCGAAATTTTTCGATATAAATTACTAATTTTCAATGAAACAACTGGTATATTTTACGTGACAGCTGATGAACGATTAAAGTTTTGGAACTCAAGATTTCAAACTTAAAGCGTGTTATTAGTAGATTTAAAAAGTGGTATTGGTATACTTATATTTAAAGGATACTATTGGTAAATTTAAAAGGCATTATTAAAAGATTTAAATTTAAAAGGTTTTATTGGTAGATTTAAATTTAAATGGTGCTATTGGTAGATTTAAATTTAACGGGTGTTATTGATAGATTTATGTGTTACGAAACAGAAAATATCAACAAGAGGGTTCCTGATTGAAGAACATTTGTTTTCACTGGCGCGTGTATAAGATTTACCTTTCTCAACGTATTAAACTTTTTGACTGCTTAGAATTGTATCCTATACTCTTAGGTAAGGGTGTGTTCGCTTGACTTTAATTAAGGGTGTGTTCGTTTAATCATTTAATCAGAACATCAGCATCAGCGAACAGGAAACACTAAATATTCTAAGAAAAAAGAACAACTTGTGCTGTCGAAATAATTCAAGACAAAGTGCAGAAATTTCAGTGCTTAAAAAAAATGACTCGTTAAAAGGACTTATTTATCCGTGCTCTGAACTGTAATGGAGATGCAATGAGAAGTTTTGTCGTCAACTTATTACCACAGTGGGAAAATCTCATTACGACAGTGGTATATGTACGTCAGTTTTTCTTTTGTGTGGAGGGAAGAGGTCAATGATCCCTATGAGCATCTAAGGCAACAAAGAGTTGTCTGTCCTTAATTTAAGGCCATTGGTTCCAGAGAAGTCACAGAACCAGCGTCTTAAGATAAAATCACTACCCGTGAAGAATAGAAATTGAATCCTGAGCACTCAGCCAACGGGAGGACGAAAATGATCAAAGATTAGTATATGTTTTAGCCAAAGCCACACGTGGTCCTTGATAACGCATGAGCTACAAAACGGCAGAAAAAAAATTCGTGTACAGCTCTTAGTTGAATTTGGTGTCTTCGTATAAACACTAATAGAAAACTTTGAACCGGTATACTGTACGAGGATTCGAAATCACTCCTCGCTAATAAAAGAGATTTGCGCGGAATCTTGAATGAAAACGAAGGTGTAACGTATGCCTCTAATTTAACCTTCCTTTTGAGTTTCTGAATTCTTATACAAATTTGGTTTCTCCTCGTTAAACGGTTTCTGACTTAACGAGATATTATTTTCCGCCGACGAGTGTTCTAAGTTGGCATCACTGGGAGTGAATCAGAGGAGAATATAACAGTGAATGAATGTAGAAGAGAGGCAGATATTTAGTATTAACGCTAAAGGCAGAGATTTATTGTTAATGCAATGCTACAAGCAGTTTCTTTTGAGCTAACGATTTGTAATGAGCAGCGTCTTTTGAGATCACGATTTGTTAAGAGCAAAGGGGAATAATGATTTGATATTCTGATTCAATTTGAAGCCAACAAGTGTTTTTTGGCTAATGTGCAAAACCTGTGACGACGTGCCATAGCATCTAATAGAACCAGGTGATTGATTTATCGTAAGTCAGCTTTGTTTTATTTAGCACTCTTGGCCGTTAATGTGTTACTCTCTACTTACCAGTGTTTAGTTAGTGATATTTACGACTGCACAGTTAAACTTGAAAACTTACAGCGTGAACAACTACTACGAAAAGTTTAACCTAAGGATTTCCTAAGCAACACAAGACCTTCATATCCAAACCGTTCAGCAATGTTTCAACGAACTGAATGAAAACAGAAAGCGTATGTGGAGAGAGAGAGAGAGGTTTGTTCGTAGAGATGACAGGTCATTTTATGAGCAGTTCGGAAAGCGGATAGCAAAAAATACGTCGGAGAGTGATGCTCGAACATGATGTGACGATTTTGGCTAACAATGAAAGCGCTTACAGCGTTGAGCACTTTAGGGCTTTCTTAAGATTCCAGCGAGTCCTATGAACAGTTGGTTTCATCCAGATTTTGTTAACGCTTTACCTTTCAAGTACATTTAATCGCCTCCCGGTGGTGCACTGGTCTAAGCGATGACCATTCGTCCGAAAGGGTTCCGTGTTCGGATCCCGCTGAGGTATGGATGTTGTGTTTGTCTTTCGGCACTGGCTCTCTCCCTTCCCTGGAACTAGTGGCCCTAAATTAGAGACGGGCGACTGCTTATAGCCCATTGATATGCTCGCGGTGGCCGTTAAACCTCCAATAAAAAAAATATATATTAATCTCGTAAAAAAATGTAAGAAAACAAATAACTCCGCAAAATGGTTTGCAATACAGATTTCTAGGGGTTTTACTCGTAATTTACTCTTTTTATCAAAACGCACAGGACAAAAAAAATTAAGGAATGTAAACTTCATTCCTTAGTATGGAGTTACATCCCCACCTGCTTTAATTACAGCTTTAATTTTGTTTGGCATCATGCTATCATTATGACTCAGTATTACATGCGTTACAATTTATTCCACTCCATGCTCAGAAGATCACTTAATTCCACCAACTTCGCAGGGTGCTGTTTTTTCTCCTTCACGGCCCTTTCTAACATGTCACTGATTTTTTCAATCAGATTTAGATCAGGTGTACTTGCAGGCCAATTGAGGTGTGGAACGTCTCTCTCATGTTCTTCAACCTAATCCAGCACTATTCTAGCTCGATGGACATAAGTTATCATCTTGAAACACAGGATCCATTATGTGTCCTTCTTGTTCCAAAAACTGGACAAATGGCAACAATGCATTTCAACGATTGGCCCAACTCCAGTACTGGAAATACAGCCCCAAAACATGACACTTGCACAGCTCTTTGGGCACATTCTAGGTAAAATACTTCTCCAGCCTTCAGCAGGACCCTAGAACGACCATCATTGGAATACAAGCAGAATCTGGATTCGTCGGACTATATTATTCATCGCCACTGTTGAATGGCCAAGTGACGATGCTGTTTTGCCCAAGCAAGGCGTTTTTTTCTTCTCGACAGTTGTTAACTTCGGAGGTATCCGGGAAACACGACTGAAAATGTTCAAGCCATGTAGTGCTCTCCGTAGAGGCTGGGTTACTGAGCATTGTACAGTTGCTTGACGAGTCTGGAAACGTGTACCAGTTGCTAATCGTCCCAAACGCCTGCGATCCCGATTTGTCATCATTGGGCTTTTACCACAGTTGCTCCGCCTAGAGTGATAGCTTCCATACTTCCTTCAGTGGCAATGGATGCGACTGACTGTTTGTTGGCTCCGACAGTCTAACAAACTTGCAAGGAATGACAATGCTCATGGCCAAAATCAATGGCCTTCTTTTGCCAGTCAGTAACGTCACCTTTTCGACCAACAGGTGTATTTCTAAGATGAAATAGAGTGGTGCTTTAAACACACACCTCAGACATCCGCAACCATAATCCAGCAATTTCACTCTCCATATTTATACAACTCGTTAAGTTCATCAACTCTGTACTTATTAACATGCTTCAATCAGCATTCCGTAACCTTTTGTCCGGCGCATTTATGTCACCAGGTGAAAGCCCATCAATAATGAAGGGGAAAAATAAGATATGTATAGTTATTCTTTTGATAATCAGGTATTCTTTTTGCTTGTGATGTCTAAATGTGAAAGTATATTTCACGGACATTACAACAATAGAAAAAAAGTATATTGGTTGAGGCAGAGATTCGACGATTAAAATAGGAAAGCGCTCCTCCCACTGCGCCACCAAAGTGAGAAAAACGCTCAGACAAAGGAAATTTTAAGATAGGAAAGCGCTCCTTCCACTGTGCCACCAAACTGAGACAAACGTTCAGACAAAGAGAATTTTCAAACAGGAAAGCGCTCCGTCCACTGCGCCACCAAATTGAGAGAAACGTTCTGACAAAGGAAATTATAAAACAGGAAAGCGCTTCTTCCAGTGCGCCACCATAGTGAGACAGACGTTCAGACAAAGGTACTTATAAAACAGGAAAGCGCTCCTTCCACTGCGCGACCAAAGTGAGACAAACATTCCGACAAAGGAACTTTTAAAACAGGAAAGAACTCCTTCCAGTGCGCCACCAACAAAAATGAGACAAACTTGCAGAAAAAGGAAATTACAAAACAGGAAAGCGCTCCTTCCACTGCGCCACCAAAGTGAGGAAAACGTTCAGACAAAGGGAATTTTAAAACAGGACAGCGCTCCTTCCACTGCGCCACCAAAGTGAGACAAACATTCCGACAAAGAAAATTTTAAAGAAGGAAACTGCTCCTTCCACTGCGCCACCAACCAAAATGAGACAAACGTCCAGACAAAGGAAATTATAAAACAGGAAAGCGCTCCTTCCACTGTGCCACCAAAGTGAGAAAAACGTTCAGACAAAGGGAATTTTAAAACAGGAAAGCACTCCCACTGCGTCACCAAAGTGAGACAAACGTTCAGATAAAGAAAATTTTAAAACAAAGCACTCCTTCCACTGTGCCACCAAAGTGAGACAAACGTCCAGACAAAGGAAATTATTAAACAGGAAAGCGCTCTTTCCACTGCGCCACCAAAGTGAGACAAACGTTTCGACAAAGGAAATTTTAATTCAAGAAAGCACTCCTTCCACTGTGCCACCAAAGTGAGACAAACGTTCGGATAAAGGAATTTTTAAAACAAAGCACTCCTTCCACTGCGCCACCAAAGTGAGACACGTTCAGACAAAGAAAACTTTAAAACAGGAAAGCGTTCTTTTCACTGCGCCACCAAAGTGAGACACGTTCAGTCAAAGAAAAGTTTAAAACAGGAAAAGCGCTCATTTCACTGCGCCACCAAAGTGAGACAAACGTTCAGACAAAGTAAATTATATTGTTTACGATCTCAACAGTTTCACAAATAGAAAAGTAACTGGCAAAATGAGCTTATACGTATATCGGTTTTCAATGCTCAGAATACTTAAGGTTTTTAATCTCTAAATTGACTGTTAACATGAAAGATAAATAGAAGCGTTCAGCAAAAGGTAGAAATATCTAACTTGGGACTTGAACCTTCAGCACAAGAAGTTACAGGGGTTGGACAGAATAATGTGAACACCAAGGAAAAGGTTTTATGTACCTAAAAGGGCGTGGGACTACATTTAGAATTCAAAACCGCCTGAATCCTCCTTTAAATGGACGCATACAAACGCATACTTCGTGGTTAGTGGGATGTTACACCATTCTTCATGCAGAAACTACTCCAGATCCTTGAGAGAATGCAAGAGGAGGATAACGGGATCTTTCTCTGTTTCACAACACAGGCCACAGTGGTGCGATGATGTTTAAATCTGGTGACTGGAGAGGCCAAGGAAGGTGTGAAAGTTCGTCTACATGTTCCTCAAACCGTGATTGGACATTCGGAGCTCTGTGAATTGGGGCGTTATCATCTTGATAGATGGCATCGCTGCAGGAAACAATGCCTGAGCCATTGGACGGACTTGGTCTGCCAAAATGTTTTCGCACGCCTTGCCAGTCATCCGTTCCTTCAAAGTGATCAGGGGACCTGCTGAAAACCACGATGTGACCGCCCAGAGCATGACAGAACCACCACTATGCTGCACTGGTGGGAGCTGACAATCTGAGTTGTGCACTTCTGACGGTGTTCTCCACACGCAAACAGGCCCTGTGGTGGAGAATAGTGTGAAGGTGGATTCATCCGACCGCATTACACGCTTCCGTGCACAGGCAGTCTACGTTGTATGCTCCTGATACCACTGTCGTCGCCGTCAGCTCTGCTATGAATAACTTGTTTATGCAGTCCCCTGCGCACTCGTTTTGTTGATTCTGGGGTCTGGAGATGTAGATTGAGCTCCGTATTAATTTTCGGCGCCGTGGTCTTCTTATTGCGGGTAACAATCTCTTTTAACGCTCTTCTGTCTCCATCAGAGTTGTCTTTCGGCCGCGGTTGTGTTTTGCCACGAACACGGTATGCTATCATGACGCTAAATACAGTAGCTCTTGATACCCCCACTACCCAGGCAACTGTTGTCACGGAGGCACCAACTAGCCGGCTACCAACAATTAGCCTTCTTTCGAAGTCCTTCAGGTCACTCATTTCGTCGTCACCCTGAAAGAAATATTGCAACAAGAAACTTTAAACGCACTTAAACAGGACTTTTAGGTTCTAAACAAATCTATTACAACCAAAAAGTGGTGAATACCTTTGCGTATTGCGACGTACGTAACTGCTTAAAAAGTCACGTCTGTGAACGTGGTGTTCACATTATTTTGTCCAACTCCCGTAGATGTTTGAAGGTGACATTTTAAACATTTTGAATTTTTTTCTTTGAAGAGGATATTGGAAGGGTTTTTTTTATATTCATTCTACCGAAAAAATAATTAAATCATGTTATTAGCAGAACTTTTAGGTGTTCTGCGGAAAATTCAGTAGTCACATTCTATCGCGAGCTATCTCCTTGCTTTTCTCTTCTGAAGTTTGTTGCGTACACCGGTGGCCAATATGGAAAAAAAAACCCAGCTCGCAGTTGTCTCATGAACTTTTCTTTGTGTTTATACCGGACCCATGCTTTTGGTCTCCCTAGATCATACAGTCGCGTGAAGAACAGGGATGGGCTTTGTATTTACTGCTGAGTAACTGGTTGCTAGGAAGTTAAGGAGGAACTATGTACTTTTGTCACACAATAATAGGCTGAAGCCAAATGATCAAATGACGCGAGCTTCCGTCTAATCGCCCGAGTTAGGTCTAGGTTAGAGACTCAGGTGGAGCATGGGTGGTGTGCTTGTTTTACAGAGCAGGTTCGTTCCCTTCTCTGCAGGTAGCGACCTTAAATTTGGAACGGGACGCACCTTATATCCTTAGATGGGTCGTCAAACCACGGAACAAAGTAAAAAATGGACCGGGGATGAAGCCCAAATAGAAGTTTGTAATTTTGTACACGTGCCGGCCGAAAAGTTACGAACTTTTATGGTAAGACAGTCACAGACAATAAATGCCAACATACACTGAGGTGCCAGAAAAAAATGCGAAGGGCGCTACCATTTCCACTACATGCCACCACACCTATGCGGTAAATGGTATCTTCCGTAAGCTCAAGTAGTAGCATTCCCAGTTCAGATGACAGCTTACCAGGATTTAAGCGATTTCGAACGTGATATGATAGTTGGCGCCCGGAAGATGGCTCACTCAGTCTCGGATATCACCACGAAATTTGAATTTACACGGTCAACAATTACAAGGGTGTACCTCGATTACACAAACTAAGAGAAAAATCCAGAGTACGAGACCAGTGTCACAGTAAAAAAAGCCCTGGACGACGCCGGGCGGGTGTTGCCGCCGTAGAAAAGTCTTGGACGACGCCGGGCGGATGTTGCCGCCATAAAAAAGCCCTGGACGACGCCGGGCGGATGTTGCTACCGTAGGAAAGCTCTGGACGACGCCGGGTGGATGTTGCCGCCGTAGAAAAGCCCTGTTGAACGCCGAGCGGATGTTGCCGTCGTAGAAAAGCCCTGTTGCACGCCGGGCGGATGTTGCCGCCGTAGAAAAGCCCTGTTGCACGCCGGGCGGATGTTGCCGCCGTAGAAAAACCCTGTTACACGCAGGACGGATGTTACGTAACGTAACTTCCGTCCGGCGTGCAACATAGCCGCAAATCACAGCGTAGTTCAATGCTGGAGCCGCAGCCCCGCTGGCTCAGTGGTCTAAGTGATGGCTTCTGATCATTCGTCCGAGATGGGTCCGGGTTCGAATCCCGGCGAGGCATGGATGTGGTGTTTGTCTTACGGCACTGGCTCTCTCCCTTCCCTGGAACCAGTGGCCCTAAATTCCGGACAGGCGACTGCTTATAGCCCACTGAGTTGCTCACGGTGGTCGTTAAACTCCCGATAAAGAAAATGCTGGGAACTAGTAATAGCATCAGCTCTCGGATAGTGCAACGTTCCCTGTGTTCTATGGGGGTTCCGGAGCCAACGGCCCACCCGGGTGCCATTACTTACCCGACGACACTATGCTTGGCAACACGGCCATTGGACGCGAGATGATGAAAACGTGTAGCCTAGTCTGACGAAACGCATACCAATTGTTTCAGGCAGATGGTAGATTCTGGGTGTGGCAACAACCCTACGAGGCAATGGATCACGCATGCCTACAAGGGACAGTGCAGGCCGGCGGTGGCTCTGTTGTGGTGTGGGGTGTTTTCAGCTGGAACGCATTATGACCATACGTCTGGAGACCGCTCTGACCTGTGGAGGCTAGGTAACCATCAGAGAGGAATCATTTGCGCCCCTTCATGTCATGCGACCTCTTTCAACACAACGTGCCACTGCACACGCTCACAGTCGCACGATTGTGTCTGAAGCAACATTCCACGGAGCTTTGACAACCTCACTTGGCTCATTCGTTTACCGGATTTAAACGCAATCGAACACATTTGGGATGTTGTTAAACGTGCCGTCAATGCTAGAAATCCTCCACAGGCAAATATTACATAAGTTGTGGGACGCTCTTCAGGGAGCATGGTATGCACTGTCTCCAGAGAGCTCGTGGAGTCCATACCTCGTGGTGTTGCTGTGGTTATTTGATCACCAGGAGGACCAACGTGGTATTATTGAGAAGTATCCCAGCTTGTTTGTTTTTTGGCACGTAAGTGTATGCATATGTAACAGTCACATGGGCCGATGACGTTTTGCTTTGTCATTTATAAGGAATTTACAGATTATTCGGCCGCAACAATTTCTGTAAACATGGGTAAAACCCAGATTTGTAGAAATTACAAGTTCTAATCGTACGTGAGCCATGATCAACAAAAGTGCTTAAGGAATGGAGGAGCAGCTGGTATTTCATATACAACAAGTAAGTAAAAACATGCAGTGCATTGATTATGATACGCTTTCCAACATATCAGAAATCATAGGAAAATGTCTTGGTTTTGAGGGGACTAAACTATGATATAACGTTTGAGGTTCACATATAGCAAGATTAAATCTCTTTGTGCCCGTGTTACCTAAATCCCATTTAAATCGGGAAATTTTCACGGAAGTTATAGTGCGAAAATAATAGCTAGCGTATCTCACGCATGCGCACTGCCCGCAATTGCTGACAAAAAAACATTTTTGGTGGAACTGCTTCCAAAGTTGTTACGGAACAACGTGTTCGTCGCAATCGAAGCATTTTTAGTCAAGTTATGAGGATAATGGCTGTGGAATAAATCTCGCTCCTGCGTCCTGACCTTTGACCCCATTTTGATTATATTCAGCAGAACCGGTTAAGTATACTTCCGGAACAACATGATAAAGTTTTGTCTCAATCGAAACATTTTTACGTAAGTTATGACGCATAAGGGCGATCGAATTTATCCCGATCCTATGGCCTGACCTTTGACCCCATTTCGCCCATTTTCAAAAGAGTTCGTCCCCAGGTGGGCCTCTACCACACATGATAAAATTTCATCGAAATCGGAACAATTTGACGCAAGTTATGACGCATAAGGGCAGTGGAATGGATCCAGCTCCTATGTCTTGACCTTTGACCCCATTTCGCCCATTTTCAATAGGGTTCGTTCCCAGGTGGTCCCCTACCACATACTAAAATTTCAACGAAATCGTACCATTTTTACGCGAGTTATCGTGCGGACGGGAAGACAGACGGACAAAGCTGGAGCATATACGCTTCTTCAACCTACGGTTGGAAAGCGTAAAAAAAGTATAAATATGGCCGGATAACTAGACTCAAATAGCTTGACCATCGTGCTGTGAGGAGGATTGTACAGCAGAAGTGAGAAAAAAAATTTTCTGATTCTCTTTGGCAAACCGAAATTTAATGTAAGTGGATTTTCAAAGAAGTTACTGGTGACTATAGTTATCACAGAAAATTGTACCAGGAACAATTTTATAACAAAATTTGAAGAAAGAGAGGGAAAAAAAAAAAAAAAAAAAAAAAAAGGCGGAGGCCGTGCTTACAGTATTTTTATGCCTATCCATCACCCAGTCTGCGTGAGCGTGTTCACGATATCTCCGCATCTATAAGTTCGAGTCGTAAAGTTCTCTTTTGCACAAAATAGAACTAACATGGGGATGATGATTCGTGAAGTTTCGAACTTCTGTTATGAACAGTTTTCCTACTAAGTAAAATAAAAGTACCAAACCGGAAACATTCTCTCCATTCAGACTGTAGACAAAAATTCTCATTTTTGTTTTTACTTATTTATGATGTAAAGTTTCTTCGTTAAGAGGCGCAAATGTTTGTTTATACGACGTGAGCTAGAGTGAAAATTCCATTTCACACTACATTACTGCTTCCAGAATTCCTGTTCTAAAAATTCTTCGACTGCTGAGAGGTCAGAAGCCTAGGTACTTGGCTTGCCGTTTGAGCTGAGTACGGGTTCGAGTCCCAAATGATGCATGAATCCTACATTCTCCATCTTCCCTGAAATTAGAGACCCTAAACTAGGGATGGGCGAGTGTTTGATTTCTGAATGTAGATTTTTAGTTCAACGATATCACCGGTACATATCGAACTGGAAAAAAAGAGAAAAAAAGAAATTTTACATTCAGCTATGACTAATGCAAAATGCTATCTGTTTTTTTTAGATGCACAATTTTCCCGCTAGAAGCATCGCATCATATTTGTGTATATGGAGCCATGTCTTCCCTTCTGTAAGTTCAAAAATACAGTTTTTGCATCCCGTTGCTGTATCCATGTGTACAATATTCCGTGGTTTTTGCAATGTATTTTTCTGCAACTTTTTTTTTTCTACTAAGTGAAGTAAATTAAATTTCTTTATTTAATGACGCTGTAGCTTCTGCATGGAGGACTGTAAAAATTATTTTAACATTGGCTGACTCTAAACGCCGTCAGGATTATTCACATATATTTTTATTTCCCTGATGCATTTTTCGCCGCTAGGAGCGCTACAGAATGTTTGCATTTTATAAAGTATAAAGTATATGCAAGCTAGGCCTAGTGGACCAGAAGGTTGCTTCACTGCGATGTGGAAAGCAAGGGGAAACTACGACATTTCACTCTCAAGTAATCAGTAAGGGAAATGTCTCAACAAACAATTAACGTTTCTGGCAAGCGCATCTGGAGAAGCTTTAATTAATCTATTATTCATCTTTGTAAATTGTTGCTATCAAAACGGAATTTGGCCTGATGACCATACGACCTCCATAATTATTCCTATACCAAAGAAACCTTAGGCAACAGAATGTTAACAGTACAGAACCAAAAGTTTAATATCACACGCATCCAAGATTCTGCTGAAAATTATTAAAAAGATATTAGATTTTAAGGTGGAAGAGGCGTTGGGAGAGTAGCGGTTTGGATTTAGAAGAGGAAAGGGTACTAGGGATGCGATTGTCACCCTGAGATTTTTAGCTGAAAGAATGATCGACAAGGAGTGCTCCCTCTACATATGTTTAATTGATTATGAGAAGGTCTTCTATAGAGTGCCTTGGACAAAACTTTTTCCAATCCTAGAGAGTCTCTGCATGGATGATAGCAATATCAAGCTTGTCAAAAATCTTTACGTAAATCAGGAAGCAGTGATTTCAATTCAAGAGGGAATGACTGATCCAGTCCCAATAAACAAAGGTACAAGGCAGGGATGCTTGTTGTTACCTGGCCTTTTTGGCATTTATGCCGAAGTTGTGTTGGATCAGTCCTTGGGGACCGCTAGTGAAGGAGTTTGGGTTAATGGAGTGAGACTTAAGGTCATTAAGTTTGCTGATGACCAAGCAATAGTTTCAGGATCAGCCAAACATTACAGCGCAGGCTATCAAAAGTACACAAAAATGAGGATATCTATGGAATGAAGATAAATAAAAAGTAAGACAAAACTATTGGTAATAGAGAAGGATCCAAAACAGGCTTTCCTTTAAATTGAAGGACAATATACATCGAACAAGTTAAATACTTTCGCTATTTGGGTCAA
The DNA here is from genome assembly GCA_039090855.1 of Macrothele yani. Classification (NCBI taxonomy): domain Eukaryota; kingdom Metazoa; phylum Arthropoda; class Arachnida; order Araneae; family Macrothelidae; genus Macrothele; species Macrothele yani. The sequence goes on along the minus strand of CM077024.1, from coordinate 40,960,440 downwards.
ATTAGTACTGAAGATGCGAAAAGGAAATTAGAATGAGACTGGGGATGGCAAAAACTGCTTTTAGAGAGAATCAATGACAGCCAAAATTATAAATCTAAAACTGAGGAAAAGAATTTTAAAGGCTATGTTTGGCCAGTAGCTCTCTACGGTTCTGGGACATGGGTATTGACCAAGACGGAAGTGAAAAGGCTGGAGGCATTTCAGATGTGGAGCTATAGAGAATGGAGAGAATAAGCTGGCTCGATAGAAAGACGAGTGAGGAGGTCCTAGAGAGAGTGGGAGAACCCAGGAATCTGATCAACATGTTAAAAAGAAGAATGTTATAGATGGGACACACATTGCGCCATGGAGGCCCGATTCTGAAAGTTCTGGAAGGGGAAATTCAAGGCAAGAGAGAGATAAGACGGCCAAGGAACAGTTTTGTGGCACATTTATAACTCCGTCTTGGAGTATACTCCAAGACACCAAAACTAGGACATACCGTCACTTGAAGAGAATGGCGGAGAATAGAGAGGAATGGAGAGACAGAGTACATCTACTGAACAACCAGTTCTTGGATTGAGTAACCAATAAGAAGGAAGTATCTTCACTTCTAAACAAATATATATATATTTTCTTTTTGATCTGATTGATGTAGGCCACAATCACTATTTTTTAATGTTTTTTCGAGTAAAATTGTCAACCAGGTGGAGTAATATTCGATTTCCTTTCTCAGAATTGTACTACTGAGCAGTTGGACGAACAAATGAAGTCTTGGAATCTTTACATTAGTAGATTTTGGCATTTGTGAGAAGACGTGCTCATTATTGCACAAAATTCAGTGCCATCCTTTGTTTGCTAGACAAAAAATAAAAATACTTCGTTATTCGCGTGCGTGCGAAACTTGGACAGTATGTGCATGTTTTTGTTTAATAGCAAACGTCATGTCTTTCACATGCATCACAAAGCTTAGATCAGTGAAACGAAACGCGTTCCATGCGACTTCCCATGCAGTATTTACCAATAATAGTTATAACTCCGGAGTAAAACACATCGTTAATTTAGTCAGTAATGCATGTGATATTTGTTGCAATTGGTTTCTTCATACTACGCTAATTATAAACATGCGAACATGCAACTGTGTGATTTCATTAAGGTCAAAAGCAAGTATGCAGCATCTCAATAACATCTATTTTCTGTTTTCAGGTTTGAATGAATAGATGTTTTGAGCTTATTACTAAGCCCGAATTTCTTCAACTTTTGAATTCTTTTGGCATTGTAGTGGAAAACAGTGAAGAAATGATACCATCCGAGATGACTCCTAATAACTTGGCAAGACTTAATGTAAATAAACTTATTATTTTATTTTTAGGAGGTCTTTCAAAAAAAAAAAGCAAAAGAAGTCGATTTTTATAGTAAAACATACGTATGTCAGTCCCTCTGTAAATGCAGTATCTTAAGATCTACCAGGTGGGATTCGTGAAATTCTTTTCGAACCTGATAGCAGTAACCATATAGGCATGTGCATTCGAATTTCCCAGTAGGTGGTGTAACCGTACTCCTTTGTGCTTGGAACGATGCTTAAAGTCTGGCTGGAGAAATTCTATTTTCCATTTAATAGGTGAAACATTCCAGGATTATAAATGGGACAGTACGCAGACGTTGAAGTAAGAGAACAAAACAGAAGAAGAAAAAAATTAATGAATGTGTTGTTGGAGAGGATTTTAGGAAGGGATTGTCTGATCCCACAGGTCTTAAACAGCTTTTCGAATTATTAAACCAGAAGGTTTGGTCTAGAATGCACGACAGGAAATAAAAATGGAGCTGTGATAAAGAAACCTAAGTGTTTCAGTCAGTTCTGTCTTCTCCTTAGATGTCAGAGGGTGGAAAGGATGTTGATTAGGAGTCACTTGATGACCAGCAAATGATTGGTTTCAATGTAGGCAATGGAGCTGGAACACTTCGCAAACTAAGCAGTATGTCTAACACTGTCGGAGACACACTGTCTAAAAAGGTCTGAACTTTTTCAATACACTTTCTACTACTTTTCCAATTGCTAGTACTCTCCTTACAAAGTGGAGAAACTCGCTTACCTTTTCGACTCTAAGCCGGTGCCTCAGGTCTGCTTCAGCTGGTCCCTTAGGAGAATAGCTAACGCCCTCTTATTTACACAAAGAGGGCGTTATCTGTAATAGTGTAGGTGCAGTTTATGAAAATTTTTCCGTCTCTTAGTCCGAACTTTCGTTCCAGAACAGATAGGCGTTTAACCTGTTCACCTCCATTTATTTCTTCACACACTGGAAAAAAAAAAAAAAGTGGTGTGACTTCACGGAAAATTCCTGAAAACAACGCCAGTAGGTGCTGTCCTTTAACGAAATTTCTGTTTTTAAAAGTTTCCGTTTCTTCCAATTTCAGTATTTTTACAGACTTTTCGCAATCAGTAATTCCGTTTATTTCAGAAAACTCAGTTTCTGGTTTGAACCAGATTTACACAGAAATTTTGCAAAATCCTCGGTTTTGACTTTTCCTGGTCCATTACGTTTGCCCCTGGTGGGGATCGAACCTGCCTCGTTCAACTGAAAACGCGTGTGCTTCCGCTGAGCCAGAAAGACCCGTAAAGCGCAGTCACGTGTCAAGTGGAATTCAAATCGCGCAGCTGGACTGTTGTTGTTTTTTCCGCTATTAATGCGGGTGAATTATTCATTTTATTTCTGTTGGAGTTCACTATTTTTCTGGATAGGTTTGTAATCTTATTTTTTGTACCCGTATAAAAGGGCTTATTTCAAATTGTGTATTTGTTTTCGTCGTGATTTTTTGACGCCATGAATTGGTTTAGAACTGCGGCCGTGCATTGTAGTGTACAAGTATGGGTCGCTGTTTATGATGTCGGAGTGCCCATGCAGACATATGCTCCTGTAAAAATTACTTATTCTGCTCCATGGTGATGTTCTCATGATACGTCTTCCAAAAAGTTACCCGGCGAACATCAATGTCAACAACCAGTAAGATTTTACGCTCATACAATTTTGCACAGAGTAAAGACTCCGCGGATGTACTGGGTTCCACCTAAGATCGAGACGGATCATACAACTTTGCACAGGGTAAAGACTCAGCGGATGTACTGGGCTCCACCTAAGATCGACACGGGTCATACAACTTTGCACAGGGTAAAGACTCAGCGGATGTACTGGGCTCCACCTAAGATCGACAAGGGTCATACAACTTTGCATAGGGTAAAGACTCAGCGGATGTACTGGGTTCCACCTAAGATCGAGACGGATCATACAACTTTGCACAGGGTAAAGACTCAGCGGATGTACTGGGTTCCACCTAAGATCAAGACGTATCATACAACTTTGCACAGGGTAAAGACTCAGCGGATGTACTGGGTTCCACCTAAGATCGAGACGGATCATACAACTTTGCACAGGGTAAAGACTCAGCGGATGTACTGGGTTCCACCTAAGATCAAGACGTATCATACAACTTTGCACAGGGTAAAGACTCAGCGGATGTACTGGGTTCCACCTAAGATCGAGACGGATCATACAACTTTGCACAGGGTAAAGACTCAGCGGATGTACTGGGTTCCACCTAAGATCGAGACGGATCATACAACTTTGCACAGGGTAAAGACTCAGCGGATGTACTGGGTTCCACCTAAGATCGACACGGGTCATACAACTTTGCACAGGGTAAAGACTCAGCGGATGTACTGGGTTCCACCTAAGATCCAGACGGATCATACAACTTTGCACAGGGTAAAGACTCAGCGGATGTACTGGGTTCCACCTAAGATCGAGACGGATAATACAACTTTGCACAGGGTAAAGACTCAGCGGATGTACTGGGTTCCACCTAAGATCGAGACGGATCATACAACTTTGCACAGGGTAAAGACTCAGCGGATGTACTGGGTTCCACCTAAGATCGACACGGGTCATACAACTTTGCACAGGGTAAAGACTCAGCGGATGTACTGGGTTCCACCTAAGATCGAGACGGATCATACAACTTTGCACAGGGTAAAGACTCAGCGGATGTACTGGGTTCCACCTAAGATCAAGACGTATCATACAACTTTGCACAGGGTAAAGACTCAGCGGATGTACTGGGTTCCACCTAAGATCGAGACGGATCATACAACTTTGCACAGGGTAAAGACTCAGCGGATGTACTGGGTTCCACCTAAGATCGACACGTATCATACAACTTTGCACAGGGTAAAGACTCAGCGGATGTACTGGGTTCCACCTAAGATCGAGACGGATCATACAACTTTGCACAGGGTAAAGACTCAGCGGATGTACTGGGTTCCACCTAAGATCGAGACGGATAATACAACTTTGCACAGGGTAAAGACTCAGCGGATGTACTGGGTTCCACCTAAGATCGACACGGATCATACAACTTTGCACAGGGTAAAGACTCAGCGGATGTACTGGGTTCCACCTAAGATCGAGACGGATCATACAACTTTGCACAGGGTAAAGACTCAGCGGATGTACTGGGTTCCACCTAAGATCGAGACGGATCATACAACTTTGCACAGGGTAAAGACTCAGCGGATGTACTGGGTTCCACCTAAGATCGAGACGGATCATACAACTTTGCACAGGGTAAAGACTCAGCGGATGTACTGGGTTCCACCTAAGATCGAGACGGATCATACAACTTTGCACAGGGTAAAGACTCAGCGGATGTACTGGGTTCCACCTAAGATCGAGACGGATCATACAACTTTGCACAGGGTAAAGACTCAGCGGATGTACTGGGTTCCACCTAAGATCGACACGGGTCATACAACTTTGCACAGGGTAAAGACTCAACGGATGTACTGGGTTCCACCTAAGATCCAGACGGATCATACAACTTTGCACAGGGTAAAGACTCAGCGGATGTTCTGGGTTCCACCTAAGATCGAGACGGATCATACAACTTTGCACAGGGTAAAGACTCAGCGGATGTTCTGGGTTCCACCTAAGATCGAGACGGATCATACAACTTTGCACAGGGTAAAGACTCAGCGGATGTACTGGGTTCCACCTAAGATCGAGACGGATCATACAACTTTGCACAGGGTAAAGACTCAGCGGATGTACTGGGTTCCACCTAGGACCGTGACGGATCACACAACTTTGTACAGGATGAAGATTCAGCGGATATACTGGGTTCCACCTAGGACCGTGACGGATCACACAACTTTGTACAGGATGAAGATTCAGCGGATATACTGGGTTCCACCTGGGACCGTGTCGGATCATACAACTCTGCACAGAGTAAAGACTCAACAGATGTACTGGGTTCCACCTAGGACGGTGACGGATCTCGTTGTCTAGGTGCAGGGACGTCACTAGTCTTCGAAAGCAGGGTGGGCGAGTATGATATTTGATGAGGCAAGTTTGACAGCAACTTTATTTACGAAATACTGAAAGAATTTTTAATGCTTTTTACTACAGGCTGCAATGGAATTCCTGCAATACCGCGCCACCCGATGCGTACTCATTAATTTTGGAACCGTCTTGAAGTTTTTGCACTTTTTGGAATACAAAAAAGTCTGGGATTTCGTTACGGGTATTTTTTTGTTAATGTTCCTTTCCTTTAACAAAATTGGTAAAACCTGAAGGGGTACTTACCCGTATAGCAAACATGACACACTTCCACCAGCACCCACTATAACTTAAAAGATTTTCTATTTTTTTCTTAGGAGAAGGGGCTCTAACGACCACCCTGAGCAACTCGATGAGGTATAAGAAGTCGCCCGTTTCCAATTTATAGCCACTGGTTCCAGGAAAAGAAAAGAGCCAGTACCGTAAGTTGGCTCACTGAGATTCGAACCAGGACCCATACCGTACGAATGGTCCGAAACCAGCGCTTAAACCACTGCGCTACTGGAGATGGCGAAAAATTTTATACCTAGGAGAAGGGTCTGAAATTAATTTTTTTCGTTAATTAGGATTGAGGGGAAATAAGAACCCCAGACACAACACTTTCGCCCCGCCTCAACACCCTTTCTTCCAGCCAATAACCTTGTCTTGCACATATCTCTTACAAATCCATCCTACTCATTCTTTCCTGGTCATAATAACATGAAAAAAGGGCTTAAACTAAGGATCAGGAAGAGTGGAGAAAAACTGAATTTTCAATGCCCTGCTGATCGCATTTTGATCTCCTTTCAACGGAGAATTAAGCAACGCACTTTCTAGAAGGAAATACTTGGGAGCTACATGACAAAAAGCAGGAGATTCGTTATTGTTTGAAAAAGTACGTATTCTATTTCGAAGTTAAAAAAATAAAGATGGCACATCTTGAACTGGGTGGGCGGCAATGTGGCAAGGAAAATTTCAGGGTGGGCTCCAGTCCACTCTCCTGTTTGGCGACGTCCCTGCCTGGGTGTGTAAAATTCCACCCAACTTTCATATAAACAGAGGAACCTTCAAGCACCTCACTTTTGCAACGATACCACGCAAGGCTACTCCCTGTAATTTCGCTGAAGAATCCCGTCTGTGTCATGGATAACCACGTTTCTTTACTCAGTTTGCTTAAATCTTCCGTGAGTAGGGTATAAACCGTTGTGTGAAGAAATGTCATTGTGTGGAAATGTCATTGATACTCACCCAACACGGTTGCTATGAGGCCTTTTGGATGAGCTGTTTGGCTTCTTGTCTGGAAGCCGAAATCGGTCGACTTCATCTTGGAGCATTTTTGGGTGATATCCTGCCTTCGTTACATTCTTTCGTCCAACTGTGCCCCTCCGTTTCTTAAGGGCACTTTTAGTCTACTGCTGGCCGTCCCGCTGGCTCAGTGGTCTAAGCGATGGCCTCTGATCATTCGTCCGAAAAGGATCCGGGTTCGAATACCGGTGAGACATAGATGTTGTGTTTGTCTTACGGTAATGGCTCTCTCTCCCTTTCCTTTAACCAATGACCCTAAATTAGGGACGGGCGACTGCTTATAGCCCATTGAGTTGCTCACGGTAGTCGTTAAACCTCCAATAAAAAAAAACTACTGCTGTTCGCAGAAGACTTTGTGCTGCTCGTCCTGAATACTGCAATAAGACAAAAAACTTCAAAGAAACACCCTGTTCTTCCACTGCCATTATTACAAACTTTCATTAGCCGATATGTATACACGAACTGAGCCCTAGGTACGTACTAAGCAACCGCAGACATCGCCCGTGTTGCCATTTAAGGTACCCGAAATTTACGCAAATGAAAGTGTTCTCGTGTTTCCCGAATGATCAGATAACTTCATTCCATTTATAACGACTTGGGTCGGACTTATTAAACCTTTTGTAAATTTGTCAAAAATATTGGCTCACGGAAAGGAGGATGCGTCAGCCCCAGAAACACGTCTGGGAGTCTCAGATTGTCTGTCCTTCACGAGCATGTGGGGAAGACAGTATAGTGCCCAATGAAGCGTTGAAAACTACGATTTTTAAAATCAAATGCAACAAGTAGAGGCTGTAGTAGCATGTGGAGAAGAATGTGGCATGATTTTACAGCTCTAACATCAGTCACGTATGTCCTACTAGCGACTGAGTTAAAGCTCAATATTTCTGAAACTGGGGTTTAGAAAGGTAGAGATTTTCAATAGCTCTGCACAACTGAGCTAGTACGGAATTAGTTAATCTTGAAAATTGAATAATTGATGATGACAGCTTTACCGCGGATAAATGTGATCTGTACCAGTCAGTGAGGCAATGAAAATCTTAAAGACAATATGCCGTTTCAGTATTTTAAATACACCAGACTGTAAATACTCAACAAATGCATGTAGATTATTAAACGAGTTTACTCTTGTGGTGCAATAAGCACAAAGATTCGCCAAGCTTTTGCACTCCACTGAGAGGTTTTTTTAAGGCAATATGGGAACATGGAGTAGACGAATTAAGTGATTTCATGCATACACAATACGATAACGTTCACCATGGAGCTTGAAGTGGATGAGACGTTAAATTATCTTGACGTCGCGCTCAGAAGAAATTAGAACATCCAACTTTGATTTTGACGTTTACATCATAAGCCGACTGCAGTACCTAATCTGGTCCCTCTTGATTCTCACTTCCCAAATAAGTACAATTTTTGTGCGTTTACAGTATGGTTCTACAGAGCATATAACGTATGCAAACCCGACTCCCTAGATAATAAGGAAATTGATAATATTTATAGCAAAGGTCTAAAGGCTGGACACAAGAAAGATGACATAGGCAGAATACACAGAACTGTAAGAAATCGTATAATGTCAGCAATAACAAAATCACCTAGTAAGACAATGAGATACGCAGGATCCATCACATATGTCCCAGGCTTTACATATTGGTTAAAGCATTTACTATGTAAATACATCATATTAATAGCAATGAAGTCCCCGACCCCGTTATCAAGGAGAGACAGTGCGAGAAAGAAAAAGCGAGTGTGTATACGCTATACTGTTGGTATATCCTGACAACAAGGAAAATATATATATCGAAATGACAAAGCGGTCCTTAGACACTAGATGTAAAGAACAAGTGCGAAGTGTCAACCAGGACATTCAGAATACAGCTCTCGCCAGAGAAGTCACGTATTCATCAGCCGCTCCTGTATGGAATAGTATTAGAAGAATTGTCCCTTACATGAACTTTAAAGAGACTGCTATCAGGGAAACAATCTAAGTTCTGTCCTGCAAACTAGCATGCAATGATATGGTTTCTACTGAACTACCAATGGTTTGGCATGCTTTATTAAAAGATGGAAACACAACGCGGCGCGCCGTATAATTGCGTGATAAAAATTCATGCAATATGCTCGTGATATCACCCACGATATTTTCAAAATATCATCTTTGTTTCTTACATGTTCCAATTCCCTGCATGTTCCAATTCCCTGCCTTGAAAAAAATTTCCAGTGGAGTACGAAAGCCTGGCGAATCTTTGTGCTTATGTATAAAGTCAAATTGTAAAAATAAACGGATTTAATACGTTATATGCGTTTCTTGAGTATATGCCGTTTCATACCTGAAAATGGTGTAGCTAAAACTCTTAACTTCGCTCTTACCGCGTAGACATGAAATTGAAAAAATTATAATTCTAGAAAGATCCTAAAAAAAATTTTCATGGTCTCCATATATCGGATCATATTTTTCTCTATGACTCAGTACATGCAGTGTTTTCACAACCTGTAAGAATATAACCTAACTCATTTTTCTTACTTGTAGTAAATGCTGTAGGTACAGTAATTTGAATGCAGTCTGTTTTTAAATAGGTATCTCCAACGTTTGACGTAATGATAGCATTATTAATTTATCACGGTATGCACTCTTTCAGTGTAACAAGTTGTTTTTTATGTTTTGAGGAAGTTTAATTAATGTTCGTAGATAACTTCTTTAAACATAAATCTAACTTCTGAAACTACTGAGTAAACATGATGATGGCTGGAGCCAGTTGCCCTAAATTAAAGACGAGGTCGGCTTATAGCCCATTCAGTTGCTCACCGTGGTCGTTAACCCCCGCCCCACCAGAAAAAGAAAATATTCCTCGATTCACATAGATCTCCAACTATTTCTCCTCACTACCTCAAACTCTACACATACAACGTCGTCTTATTTTTATTTTATTTTTCTTCCGTGACTCACTGTCAGCATTGCTAAAATGTACAAGCTATTCGGAGAAGTAATCTGCCGTTCAGGAGAAAATGTTTATCGAAGAACACTATAAAAAATAAATGGTGTGAATTCACGGAAAATTCCTGAAAAATACGTCTTTTAACGAAATTTCCGCTTTAAAAAGTTCCCGTTTCTTCTGATTTCCGTATTTTGGCAGATCTTCCGTGGTCGGTAATTCCGTTTATTTCAGGAAATTCCGTTTCGGACTTTTCCGTGTTTATTCAAAAATTTCGCGAAATTGAAGATTCTGAATTTTCGGCCCTTTCTTTCAGTAGAGATTACTTTTCCTTTGACCCTGACGGGGCTCGATCCGAGGTCGTCTGGGTTAGCTCAACATAAGGCGCATGTGTTACTAGTGAGCCAGAAAGATTTGTAAATTAAACTCACGTTCAAGGTAGAATTCTAATGGCGCAAAAAAGGAATTTTTATTTCTATTTTTATTTATTTTATTTTATTTTATTTTTTGTCATTGATGCGGATGAATTAGTTATTTTATTTTCTGTTGGAGCTTAATATTTGTTTAATGCATTTGTAACAATGTTATTTTTTCTGTAAGAGAACTTATTACAAATTACGTATTGTTTTCATGATTTTTCAAAGCAACACAATGCTTTAAAACTTCAGATCCTAATAAATTGACATCGACTTTCAAGAAAAGTTGAAATGTACTGCTTTATAGTATTATTTCAGAAAACCCTTAAATATAAAATCTTAAGCGATCCATAGACAGTTATATACACTATATTGACAAAAGCTACCGGACACATCTTCAAAATCAAATGAACGGATACGCTGCGTTGTTAAGATGTGCGTTACAACTGCAAGCGGTATGAAAAACAAGCCTGCAGCTGACCGCGATCATATCGCAATGCGAAGTTGAGTGAAAATGTCGCGGCGGAAGATACATGACTTTAAGAAAGGAAAGATTGTTGGGTGTTATATCAGCGAGTTGTCCATAAAAGAAACCGAGAGGCGTTTAAACATACCCAAGTCAAATGTTTTGGATGTATTGAATAAGTGGAAGACACATGGGGTGCCTGAAGCAGCAAAACGTACCAGCAGACCAAAGAAAATCAGTAAGGGAGGACGTCGAAGCCCCAGGAGAGTCGTTACAGCTAATCGACGGAGTACTGCACAAGACGTCAGTGTACAGGTGAGTAAAAATGCTGAATCGGTATACACACGTACCATTCGCAGAGAACTTCATTCCATGGGTTACCGAGGTCGTGCGGCTGCTCATAAGCCTTTCATCTCCACTCGGAATGCTACTCGTCGTTTAGCATGAAAAGAATATTTATCGTAGATCAATGAAAACGGGTCCTATGAATGACGAATCCAGACACACGATCCATCAGTCTGATGGCCGTGTGTGGGTATGGTGGCAGCCGGGAGAACGCTATTTACCACAGTGTACTACGGTCAAGTTTGGAGCTGGCAGTGTACTCGTGTAGGGGTGTTTTTCGTGGTATTGTCCCGACCCATTGGTTACCGTGGACAAACCTGTTAACCAGCACGTCTACCTCGATATTCTGGACAATTATACCCTACCAACTCTGTGGAAATACTATGGCACCGAGCCTTGTTGGTACCAGCGCGATAATGCACCGAACGTAAAGCAAGGACTGTTACAACGTGGTTTGACGATAATTCTGTATCGTATGCGGACTGGCCAGCACATAACCCTGGTTTTAATCCCACAGAGCACCTATGGGATGAATTAGGTTGCCGCATAAGAAGTTTGGAACCAAGGCCTACTATTAAGTAACAGTTAGCGGCAGCATTATGTACTGAATGGAAGCTTATACCTATCCCTGTGTTTCAAAACCTTATCGAAGTCATGTCTCGGAGGATCAGTGCATGCATTAAGGCCAGGTAGGCTGACACCGTACGAATGTGTGTCAATAAATGCTATGTTGTGTTTCTCTTCTATAGGTGTCCGGTGACTTTTGTCAATATGGTGTAGATATCTTACAGTCACCTGTACAACAATTTTAGTACCCGGTGCCTTAAGGTAACACAATATACAATAGTTGGTGCACAAATGAGGGATCAGGTGTCACAATAACCAAAAATTCATGCGATATACTATCCCTAATATTCGATCTCGCTAAAGAACTTCAAAAACAGGTACTCCAACAGACTACTAAAATTTTATAGTTACTGAAACCTCAAATATTCCCGAGATTCGTTCCTATTATCTGAAATTTTCCGTCATAAGGGTACGGAAAAAATCAGAACAAAACTTTTCCGTTAATATACGAAACGAATTGCGGAAAAGTTTCTGAAAATTCAGAATTTTCTTGGTGTAGGAACAGAAAAGGTGAAATTGAGGGGGTTTTCCCGTCATTTCACGGAAACGGTTGTATCAGAAACATGTTTCGTTAATTAAAGAAAGGAATCATGGAAAATGGCTGGTGAATTTCAGAAAGTTTTTTACCGTTAATTTACGAAATTTACATTAGAAAAAAAAATATGGTTAAATAGAGGTATATGTCACAAAGTGCATCAATCTGTCAAAAAAATCCGAAGGCTAAAAAAAAAACTTCATCTGGTTATAACGGACTTGACTATTACGAGCCAAAATTTACATCTCGCGGAGGTTCGTTATGAAGAGATGCATATTTTTTCCTAGCGTCGTGAAAATTCTAATATCATGATATTAGAATTTTAATATCTGGCACAGAGAAAGCACGCAATAACCTAAGCAGTTATTATCCATGCGAACTCCTCTTCTAAAAATTTATCTAATTTTCTTGATTTTGCTTTCTGCCAAATCTCTACATACTCACGCCATAAATGCATTCTGCTCAGCAACAGGTATATTATTGAACTGTCTGCTGTTAATGACGGCGCCTTTTTGAGGTAAAAGAACGCGTAATAATGAACAAGTTAGTAAAATCATGCAATGCATTGATTATGTTACGGTTTCCAATATACCAGAAATTATTACTCAAGTTATTACTCAAGCTATGAGGATAATAGCTGTGGAATAAATCTCGCTATTGGGAGCTGACCTTTGAACCCATTTCGGTGATATTAAACATAATTGGTTCAGTATACCTCCGGAACAACATACTCAAGTTTTGTCGCAATAGAAGCATTTCTAGTCAAGTTATGAGGATAATGGCTGTGGAATAAATTTCGCTCCTGTGCACTGACCTTTGACCCTATTTCGATTATATTCAACCGAACCGGTTCAGTGTATCTTCAGACATGATAAAGTTTTGTCGCAATCGAAGCATCTTTACGTAAGTTATGACGCATAAGGGCAATGGAATGGATTCAGCTCGTATGTCCTAACCTATGACCCATTTCGCCCATTTTCAGTAGGGTTCGTCCCCGGGTGGTCCCCTACCACATACTAAAATTTAATAGAAATCGAACCATTTTTACGCGAGTTATCGTGCAGACGGACAGGCAGACAGACAGACAGACTGACTGACGACGGATAAAGCTGGAGCATATACGCTTCTTCAACCTACGGTTGGAAAGTGTAAAAAATGCTGTAACGGTCAAGCATTTATTGGCACGTGAAATCATATATGTGACTTCACATTCTTGGTTTTTCAGTAAATCAATTGGTGTTTTCCTCGTGCAAGATAAGGAATACGTTACGAGCAAAAATATGTCTAAAGTGTCTGTTGGTTTCTTTTGTTTCTTTTTCTAAAGTTGGTAGGAAACGCAGCTCCTTTGGGAGAAAAAGGGGGGGGGGCAGGTGTTCGCGGTTTACGGATATCATAACTGGCAGCATGTTAATTTCTGTTTATCTCTTTGTGGTTCGTTGTGACTACAAAAATATTTCTTTTTTTTTTTCTTCTTCTTCTTCTTGTGAGCACCTCATTGGCACTCTCCTAATAGTGGTCGTAGTTTTGCTTCACTGTGCAATTTCCTCTGAAACTCAGGGCTCGTTCGATGGCAGATTACAACCTACTTTGCTTTGGTAACATAGCTGTTCGGAGGCAGAAAATAATAACTTGGGCTTGGCTCCTGTCAAAATCAATTAGGGTGGTTTCCGCGCCTGCTTAGCTGGAAAGAAAAAGAAGAAAAAAAAAATTTGGTACTTAGTTGCAGAACAGGAATTGTATGATACCGTGTGCTGTAGCGGGGAGATCGTCTTTCTCTTCCTTTGGAGACATCGAAGGTGGGACAGATCCGGAAACAGGTGATCCGAAGTGCTTTCGAAATTGAATAAAACGATACCCAATCGAAGCAGTTCACTTCATCCAGGTACACAGTGAAATAGAAGAAACGTAGTTTTGTGTGTGTTGCTTCTCTTTGATTTCAATGATTTTTTGTCGTTGAGTTATTGTTCATAACTGAACCAGAAAAACAAAATTCTTGTTCATAACTGAACCAGAAAAACAAGAGAACTGCAATCAAAGAAACACTCTATGAAATTTTCGGGAATTTTTTATTTTCTTTTTTAAATTTTTTTATCCCCCATTTAAACGTACGTTGGCTATTATTTAAAAGAGTTCTGCTCATGACTAAATGGAGTTTCTGTTTCTGTTTCTTTATTTTATGCCTCATGCCCGACTTTAACGAAAGCCGACCATGGGGGATTCATAAAAAATTGTTAAGGATTTATTTTTCCTTGAATCGCATTTAAACACATCTTTTATTCATTTTCATACCATTTACTTAATCTAAAGATTTATCTAAAAAATGCGGAATTTATTTAAGCTACTATTTTACAGATAGGTAAGGAGACTGTAAACGAATTTCTGGGTTAAAAAACAAAGTACACCAAGTTAAAATATTTCTCACAGATATACTATTCAAACTAAATTTCATGTGGATTAAAGAGATAAAATCTCACAATAAGTACTTATAAATTATAACAATATTATTTCACATCTTTTCTTTCTCATTAATAAGTCATTACTCGAAGGTATGTACAGACTGGTGCAGTCAGAAATCCCTTTTTTAGAGCTGTAAAATTAATGTATGTTACAAATGCCAAGCTTTCACTTCCAGTGTAATACTTTCTCAAGCAGAACCGAATAAAAGGAGGGGAGAGAGTCTTTGGGCGCTGAAGTCCCGGGCCGCAACCGTGGTTGGGGCCCCCTTATATCCTTAAAAATAATTTTTGTACTTTGTACTTGCCTTGCCTACACTTAATTTCCGCACGGATTGAAAATAACTTTCGCAAATAGCAAGCCAGAATTTTTTTTTCTCCATTGCTTTAGTGCTAATAAATCTAAATATTCGAAAATTCTGTTCAGTGAGGAAGGAATCTTTTTTTTTTTTTCCGTTTTCTTTCTGATGGCGATGGCAAGCGAGACCACAGTAGTGCTAAAAATGGGAAAATGCTGTGTTTGGTCACGAATCAGAGTTGAAAACGACTCAAAAATTTTAGACCCGGACCCGAACGTCAATAATTGGACCCGACCCGGATCTGTAACTGACCCGGACCCGACCCGGACAAATCTGCTTTGAATTATAATGTATACACCAGTAAGCCATTACATTACGACCACCTACCTACTAAGCAGTAGTATCCCCTTTAGCTTGCAAAACAGCGGCCACTCCGTTAGGCATCGATTTGATGAGGTGGCAATAGGTATCCTGGGGTATCTGGTAAAATAATGTCAACAGCAGGTCCTCCACTTCCTGTACATTTTAGGGTGGTGGTGCTTCAGCGCGAACCCGCTGTTCCACGTCGAACCACAAATATTCGATTGGGTTCATCATGTCAGGTGAATTTGGAGGCCTGGGAATCAACAGTCAGTCACCAGCTTATTCCTTGAACCACTCTTTGACGATTCTGGCAGTGTGGCATGGCGCATTATCCTGTTGGTAATGGCCATCACCAGCAGGGAACACAGCTGCCTTGAATGGGTGAACTTGGTCCGCAACAATGTTCAGATGCCTGACAGCTGTCAAGGATTGCGCTATTGGGATAACGGGGCCTAAAGTGTCCCAAGAAAGCATCACCCCCAGCATAACACCGCCGCCGGCCTGTGTTTCCGCCCAACAGTGCATCCAGGTGACATAGCCTCCGTTGGTAATCGGCGTATCCGCGCTCGGCCGTCGACGTGACGCACCAGGAATCTTGATTCGTCAGCCCAAGCCACTTTCTTCCAATCATCCACGGTCCAATCTGGATGTCCTTTGGGCCCGTTTCATGCGTTGCTGGAGATGACGTGCAGTGAGCATGACGGCCCGGCTGTGTCTTCGGCTACGCAAGCCCATGCGCAAAAGGCTGCGATGAATTGTGTTCTGTGACACATTGCCCTGATCACCTCTATTGTAGCTGCGGGGTGGTTTGTAGCGCTGTGGTCCTGCGGTCGCTGTAAACAATGCGCTTTAGTCTCCACTCCCCTCTGGCATCAATGAGCTGCGTACGACACATGGCTGGACAACGGTTCGTCGTTTGGCCATGTGTGCACCACTTTTGATACGTACTCATTACAGCAGCACGTGAACAACTTATAAGCCGCGTCGTTTCTGAGATCGTAGTTCTGAGACGCCGTGCCATCACAATTTGTCTTTTATCAAACTCCAATAAATCGGCAGCTTTTCCCATTCTGACTCCGAACACTCTACTAACCAAGAGCCGGTTATTGTGTTGTATATATACTGCTTTGTGAACTTCATCTGCGCCAGCGTTCGGTCTCCAGGCGTGCTGATTTTTCTAGGCTGGGGGTTGTCATAATGTAATGGCTCATCGGCCCACATACAGGGCGTTATAAAAGTCTCTCTACAGTGGGTATCTTAAGTTATATGGAAATCCAACATGCATGTATATTATAGGACGTATAATTTACTCACTTTCTTACAAAAACGTATTGAAACGGTCGTCCTTCATTTGCAAAACATGTCATAACTGTTTTGCACATCTTTTCAAAGATCTGCGAGAGTCAAAATGTCCCTCCGCAGAGATGTTGAGGCTGTTCCACTTAATTCTGATGGCGCTGCAGTCAAAATGTTTGAATTAATTAAGTTGTTGTACAGTATGTTTAATTTCAGTTTTTGCTGGATTTTTTTTTTGTTTTGGCAACATATCAGGCTTCCGAATATGTTTCACAGCAACACCAATTTTTTAAATTTTTTGATGAGTTAAAAGTTTTCCAAAATGTAGATGTTGTTTTCATCATTGCCCCTCAGAAGGAAGGGACACTCTTCCTTCATATTGCACGACAAATAATTGTTAAGACCGGGCGCACTAGTATCAAACATAAAATTCCAGAGTGCGTATTTTTCTTTGAAAAAAAAAAAATTATTTTGCTTTTCAAAAATAAAACGTAAATAAAACCGGGTCGAAATCGGGTCAGGTACACTTTGACCCGACCCGTTTGGCCCGCAAGCAATTGTCATTCCGTTGACCCGTGGCCTGTTTCCATCTCTGTCGCAGATGCCAAAAGCATTTCTCCAAAGACGACACTATTTTCAAGCGAAACAGGGCTAAATTATAAAACCCCCAAATGTTGTTTTTGCACTTTTTACATTAAAAATAAGTGCATCTGAAAAGGAAATAAATCAGGTAGTTATATAATGGAAGGGAAAACTTTATTCTTCAGCGCTTATGTACCTTTCTTGTGGTAATGCATTAATATGCGACAAATGCACATCGGTGATTTGTAATTACTTATATATGTTGAACTGTCCCACGTCTTCGAATGAATAATTAAACTCGACGGCGGAAGAACACGTTCCTTATGAATCCATTTGGGATTTTCTCGTACGTAATTTGCATATATTGAAGTACCTGGAAGTATCGTTAAGAATATGACGTGTTCTTTTCTGCTTAAATCCAGAAGAATCTTGACTAGAAGTAGAAGTCTTCAGCAAGAGAAGTTGTAACTCGAATTTCCTGGACAAAAAAAAAAAAATCAATGACTTGAAGACACAATGATGAATCGTCAAGTAAGTACTGTAATATGAAAGGCAAATATACCGACGCCAGAAGACGTCAGCAGGAAGTCGCTTTGTCTAGAGCATTTATGTTCTGCAACGTGTGACCTTTCTTCCTGGTTGCGTGCTGCTTAACGAAGAGTACACATGATGATTATTTTTTGTTCTGTTTTCATATGTAAATTTTGACACACAAATACGAACTTTAAAGTGGCTATTCATTCACATGAAGAAATTGCGAATAACATGGTATTTTCGCCACAATGAACTGGGCCAAAAAATAATCTGTTGAAAAATGCTTTATTTTAACAGATTTTTAACTATGAGGTTTCAGAAATTTCTAATTTTAGACTTTACGTTCTATAGAATAACAGTAGAATAAGCCGGTTTTGATGGTTGTAAGAAATATTTACGTTTCAGTTCAAATTCACGTAAAGCTCGTAGACTTAGCTTGTTACTTGGTGACTTATTATTCAACTTTCTTGGAGTATTTGTTCGTTAGAGCTGAAATCTTAACTAAGCATGAATATGCATTTTTCAGAATGACTTCCAGGCTATTAGACATTGCCTACAGAAATCCAGTTCCACTCCTTTATTGTATCAGTCAGCAGATCAAATAATTTTTTCATAAACACGTCGTTCTCATCAAGAAGAAGAATATACTTTATATAGTACAACACACTCAGAACATGGCTTTACGTCGCATTTTTCGGTCGATAGTTGTACAATATCTTTTTAAATATATAATTTCGCCCTCAACTCTTAATGCAGTCTGCTCATCGAATGCAGCTCTGCTCAACATCTGCTCATACATCTGTCCCGTAGAGTGTTGCCAGATACCTTTATCTGAAATCAGTAGACCAGAGCTCAAAAAATCAGTAGACCAGTTATTTTTGCGTAAAATATGCACCACCTATTAAATGTAAGATAGCATTCAATGTAATTCTAATATGAAGGAATACTTAAATCTATATATACACTATATTGACAAAATTCACCGGACACCTAGAAGAGAAACACAACATTGCATTTATTAACATACATTAGTACGGTATCGGTCCTCCTTTGGTCTTGATGCATGCACTGACCCTTCCAGACATGCTTTCGACAAGGTTTTGCAACACAGCGATAGGTATGAGTTTCCATTCAGTACATAATGCTAACGCTAACTGTTGCTTAGTAGTAGGCCTAGGTTCCAAACTTCTTATGCGGCGCTCTCATTCATCCCATAGGTGCTCTATGGGAAAAACAATAGTGCTCTGTGCTGGCCAGTCCACACACGATACGGAATTATCGTCAAACTACACCGTAACAATCCTTGCTTTTTGGCTCGGTGCATTATCCTGCTGGTACCAACAAGGCTCGGTTCCATAGTATTGCCACAGAGTTCGTAGGGCATAATTGTCCAGAATATCGAGGGAAGCGTGCTGGTTAACAGGTTTGTCCACGATAACCAATGGGCCGGGACCATACCACGAAAAACGCCCCCACACGAGTACACTGCCAGCTCCAAACTTAACCGTAGGAACAGTACACTGTGTTAAATAGCGTTCCCGCGGGTGCCGCCATACCCACACATGACCATCAGACTGATGGATCGTGTATCTGGATTCATCAGATCATAGGACCCGTTTCTATTGATCTACGGTCCACGATAAACGATCTTTACACCATGCTAAACTACGAGAAGCATTCTGAGGGGAGATGAAAGGCTTATGAGTAGCCGCACGACCACGGTAACCATGGAATGAAGTTCTCTGCGAATGGTACGTGTACATACCGAGGTTCCAGCATTTTTACTCACCTCGCCGATTAGCTGTAACGACTCTCCTGAGGCTTTGACGTCCTCCATCACTGATTTTCTTTGGTCTGCCGGTACGTTTTGCTGCTTCAGGCAGGCCATGTGTCTTGCACTTATTCAATACATCCAAAACAGTTGACTTGGGTATGTTTAAATGTCTCTCGGATTCACTTATGGACAACCCACTAATATTACACCCAACAATATTTCCTTTCTCAAAGTCAGTTCTCTCCCGCCGCGACACTTTCACTCAAGCTCACAGTGCGATATGATCGCGGTCAGCTGCAGGCTTGTTTGTATGCCGTTTGCAGCTGTACCGCGCATCTTAACAACGCAGCAGATCCGTTCATTTGCTTTTGAACGGGTGTCCGGTGACTTTAGTCAATATAGTGTAGATATATGAGAACCTTCAGATTTGCGCTAGTCGAAGCTATTCCTGCCCCATCGTAGCGTCTCACGACCTTTTCTCACCTCCAGAGTCGGATGTTGGTCACAAAAACCATTGATCAAAGTACGTCATATTCCCGCTCCAGGACGATGAAAATTTCCAAGTTTTCTGAAGGAAGCGGTTACATAGAATACAGTGAAAATATACCAATAATTAGCACTTCAATGCTTACCATGTATTTATGAAGAATTATTTCTTCGGGGAAATTCGTTTCCCAATTGTGTATATGTATTACTGATGATTAGATTTATTAAATAAGTCTCTAATTAATTAATGTTAGTATATAATGATGGCATTGGCCATTTAATGTAGTCATAATTGTATCATTCCCACTTTGTTGTCTTCATAAAAAGAAATATTACTACACTGCTTACTAAATGATACTGAGATGTTCCCAAAGTACGTGAAATACGTGCTGTACTCGAAAAAGTTATAGTTTTCCTTATAACCTGGGTTTCAATGAAATACTAGGGAGGATTTTGGAAAAAAGACTAATTATTTAGAATTAAAAAATATATTTCATGATAATCAGTATGAATCTTGAGTAAAAAATGTCACTAAGTGTTGAATAATTTTTAGTCTTCGTCAGCCTTCATCATCATCAATGGCTCAACAGCCCTGTGTGGGACCTGGCCTTCTTCAGAAACTTCTGCCAGCCTTCCTTGTTCAACGCCAAACTCATCCAATTCTTTACTCCCAAAGCCTTAATATCTTGCATCACTCCATCTGCCCATCTTAATTTAGGTCTTCCAATTTTTCTTTTTCCTTCGGGCTTAGCATTAAACATCATCTTAAGTATTCTATTGCTTTCGATGCGTATAATGTGTCCAGCCCAACTTAATCTATTTATTTTTATGTACGTAATAATGTCAGGCTCATTAAATAATCTGTATAGTTCAGAGTTGTACCTTTTCCTCCACATACCATTCTCTTGTACTGCTCCCAAAATATATCTAAACTCTTCTTTCAAACAGATCCAGCAATTTTTCATCTGCTATTAATAACACAAGGTTTTCAGAGGCATAAGGTAACACCGGTCTTACAAGTACTTTGTACATCATTATCTTTGTGTTTCTTGAGATCAGATGTGACTTTAAGTGTTTCCTAAATCCACAGAAGCACCTATTTGTGGAAAAAATACGTCTCTGAATCTCAGTACCAATATCATTTTTTACGCTTTCCAACTGTAGGTTGAAGAAGCGTATATGCTCCAGCTTTGTCTGTCTGCCTGTCCGCACGATAATTCGCTTAAAAATTATTCGGTTTCAATGAAATTTTAGTATGTGCTAGGGGACAACCTGGAGACACACCCTATTAAAAATGGGCGAAATGGGGTCAAAGGTCAGGACGTAGGAGCTGGATCCATTCCATCGCTCTTATGCGTCATAACTTACGTAAAAATGCTCTGATTGCAATAGAACTTTATCATGTTGTTCCGAAGGAATACTGAACCAATCCTGTTTAATATCACCGAAAGGAGGTCAAAGGTCAGTGCAAAAGAGAGAGATTTATTCCACAGCCATTATCCTCATAACTTGACTAAAAATGGTTCTATTGCGACAAAACTTTAGTATGTTGTTCCGGAGGTACACCGAACCAATTCTGTTTAATATAATCGAAATGAGGTCAAAAATTAGGGCAGAGGAGCGAGATTTATTCCACAGCCATTATTCTCACAACTTGAGTAATGATTTCTGGTATGTTGGAAAGCGTATCATAATCAATGCATTGCATGATTTTACTAACTTGTTACAATTAACTTCCGATTCCAAGTACGCAAAACTATGTACAATTTCAAATTTATAAGAACCAATTTCAATTTGAGAAGAATTATTATCAGAAAGCCTTCTAGTTGCCGGCATATATATTTGTTTTTTCTTGGTTAATCTGGAAATTCCTCTTCTTTGCTGCCTTTTCTAAACTGATAAAAGTTTTTTCCATTGCTTTTCGTATCCTTTCGTCAGCTTTCACCTTCAGACAATTCTGAGGTTAATCTTGTCGGTTAGACGAGTAGATAGTGAGTACTGAAAGGATGGCCCTGAGTGTGTTAAATAAGATACACATGCACAGATGTGCTCTTTTTGACAGCTCCATTGCCTACAGAGTTTTCTTCCTGGTATTCTAGAGATTAGTTACCAAATATTACACCCTTGGAATCTGGGTGGAAGTCAGAACTGACTAATGAGCACCTATTTTTCTGTACTGCACTTCCATGCGATTTTCCAATCGGGCAACCTAATCAAAATCTCCTATCTTCCTACTTCTAAGGGCTATTTAAGACCAGGGCTCAGACAATCCATCCCTAAATTCCTTTCCAACAGCATTCATTCATCGTTCATTTTTAGTCAGCTTTCATAAAAAATATAATTACGCTGAAAGAACTTCAGGATTTTTTAACGTCTGTAAGGTATTCGATGAAAGAAACCATAACCAGCTAAATATTACATAACATTAGTATCATAGGTGCATCACACAAATTAGTTTATAGTTCATAAGAAAAAAAAAGAACTTCTGTCGAATAATAAAAAAATTACATCTCAAGCCCCCCCCCCCCCCTCCCAAAAAAATTGGCACAATAGCAGAAAATTCAGGAGGTGGCCTTAGAACAGAGAAAAATCAGTAGTAGACGGGAGTCAATCAGTGGATCTACTGATAAATCAATAGAATGGCAACACTGCTCCCATAACTCTGAACGGGCAGTATCTTTTATTTGCATTTGACTGCACTCTGACTCACTGTCAGGCTGCCAGCTGTTATAAGCTCTCCCGGGAGAAACTCTGTGGCGCTAAGTTACAAAATGTTTACAAGGGAGAAACCGAATTTACATGAGAACACAAACTCAAAAGGAAGGTTAAGTTAGAGGTATACGTCACAATTCGAAATCGGGCAAACTTCTTTGTTTTTAGCACGGTTTTTTTTGTGTGTGTGTGTGTGAAAAAGACCATGTTTATGTTACAGGTATGTCCGTCTGTCTGTAGACACCATATCTCTGCAAATATTAGTCCGATTTTAAAAATTGTTTTTTTTTGCATTGGGAAGCTTGAAATGATGAAATGAGGATCCTTGCATTCTGGTTTTGTTTTTCTCTTACCATGCACAATTTCGCCGCTACAGAACGTAAATGCAAATGATATCGAATTCAAAACACATTTTGTTTCATATATTTGCTTCTAAATACCTGGTTGAAATTTTTTTTTTTACCTTTCGATTCCATTTATATCGAAGACTATTTTAGGCACAGGCACTTTTTTCAAGTTACGCATAGATTTTCTGCTAGGGGGCATAAAAATAAATTGCGTTTTTCCAGAGACCTCTGGTCTTAAAACTCCAGTTTGAAAAATTCTTCCTGTAGCGGATACAGCTCCTGATGAGAAATGTTTCGCACATATTTTTTTATTTTCGCTAAAGAATGGTTTAGCCACCAGGAGGCGTGTAAATTCTTATTTCTGCTTCTGATGTATTTTGCAGAAAAATCTCAGCTTCTGAAAACTCGATTCAAAAAATTCTTTCGTGGACTGATACTGCTCAGCCCGGAAAACGTTTTGAAAATACTTTCTTCTTAAAATAATGTGTAGTTTTTCCACCACAGAGCGCAGACGTGTACCATATTTTTGTGCGTATTTCTGCTTCTATGAATCCAATTTGAAAAATTATTTCTATGTTGGAGAGCGTTTCCAGTGCGCAATGTTCCTCATATAATTTCTAATTTTTTTTAAAGGCACAAGTCTGCCACCAGAGGGCGTAAATTCAAATTTCCATTTATCTGCGGGACTAAAAACCAGCTTGAAAATCTACTTTTTCGGTCAGATACTACTAACTCTGCAAACGCTGTTTCTGTTTTCTTCCCCAAATAAAGCACAATTTCGCTGCTAGAGGGCTCCAACGTTTAATCTGTTTTTCTCAATATCTCTGCTTCTACATGTGCGATTTAAAAAAATATTTCAACACTGGATGCCATTTACCTTGTAGAACATTTTAGTTAGTATATGAGGAGTTTTATAGTTCACAGTTCTGTCGCTAGGTGGTGTTTGTGTACTTCAGTTTGCAGCTGTATCTCTGCTTTTAAAATCACTATTGAGAAATTTCGTCTTTACTGTATGCCATTCGCTACACTATAGGTGTGGAACATTATCCTCTTTAAAAAATGCACAGATTTCCCGCTAGAGGATGTAAAGGTCGAAATTTGTTTCTCGTTATATCTGCGTCCGGGAGACGTATTTGAGAAGTTCCTTTTCCTTAGCATAGCTTTTTCCATGAAGAATGTTTTTCGCCTATTTTAAATTTTTCCATTATGCGTTCAGTGAGCTTGCGTCGATACTTGATGCTTGCCAAAAATCACATCTGGATCTCCCTTCGGCTAAGAAGTTGTCGAGTAAGAGTCCATACATATGTTTTTTTCTGTATTCAATAACTGACTTTTTTTTTCTTTTGTAATGGTTTGGATCTACAGAGGATGTTTAAACGTTTTTAGAACGTTTTTGATAAGAAACTACTGAAAATAAAAGAAGTTCAAAGAATTGAAACTGGCAACAGCGTGTTAGATGATCACGAAGGAAACATCTGCTGCAGTTAAATATCGTCTGCTAAAAAATGGCTCACGTAAACAAGCCGTGGACAGAAAGTTGTTTTTGCTCTTTACGAAGAGAAATATTCGCATTCTGGAATTAAAAAAACGCTGTGAAAATCATGGAATTAGCATTTCTAAATGTAAAATAAGCAAAATTATTAATAATAGAGGAGAAAATCGTCAAGCATTGTTTTTAATAGGAAAAAGAACACCAAACAAATATCCAAAGAAAGTACGTAATTTTACGACTATTTCAAAGGTAAGGTTCCTGGTCTTAAAAGAAAATCCACCGACCTAAA
The DNA here is from genome assembly GCA_039090855.1 of Macrothele yani. Classification (NCBI taxonomy): domain Eukaryota; kingdom Metazoa; phylum Arthropoda; class Arachnida; order Araneae; family Macrothelidae; genus Macrothele; species Macrothele yani. The sequence continues at coordinate 40,935,844 of CM077024.1, read as the reverse complement.
GGGAAATTGCTAAGTCGTTAAGAATCTTTGTATCAACTGTTAACAAGGTAATAAACAAAGATTTGAATCTGGGGGAAAAATTTCACCGCCTTTTCGCTAGGCACGTGGCTGAGTGCAGAACACGGTGTAGACTTCTTTATGAAAATCACTTAGCCAGAGACAGATGGAATTTATTGTGATTATTGATGAAGCATAGGCCTACTTAAACGCCGATAACAAAAGAAAGGTCGATTTACTACAGCAAAAGACTAAAAAAGAAATTTCCAGGAATGCGAAGGAAGTTTTAGTAAGGGATTCATGATTATTGCTGGTTTCTCGTACAATGGGAAATTAAAGTTAAGAAAAGTTTAAAGGAATGTTAAAATCAATTCTATATATTACCAAAATAATATTTCAACTTCTTTATCTACAGAGCCTTCAAAGAGTAGAACTCCATCAGGATAAGGCTACCAATCATACATCCAAATCTACAACTCTATTTCTTGAAAAAAATGAAAAAGGAGGCGGGTATCAAGTCTATACGTTTTGCTCGTATTCCTTCAAAGTCCCCTGATGTGTCACCAATGGACTGTAGTGCCTTCGGACTGCTAAAAAGAGCGCTTTCCTGAACTCATACCTACAACAATGATTGGTCTATGGAAAGCAGTGGAAGAGGAGTTGAATAAAATACTACTACCAATTTTAAGAAATGCCCTGTTATCTTGAAAATCCAATTGTAGGTTCATAGTCCAGAGAAAGGACTATCAGATAGAACATTTAAGAAAGAAATAATTTTATTTTAAACATTGATTCTATTGCTGGAAAATCGTTCAAAAAATGTGCGAACATCTTTTGTTCACGAAAAATCTTTTTGTGTGTGAGAGTGCTTGAGCTTGATTTTTTTTACCTTAGCACCAAAAGATGATGAAGTTGGAATAGCACAACTTTTCATGGAAGACGCCACAAAATGTTAACACTGTACAATATTTCTGAACAAATACAGTTAATAATATTTTATTCGTGATTTTGTTACTTAACTGTCGTGTAATTTCTCCATACCAGAAATTTTAAAGAAAAAGTTTCTTCATCCTTGTTCGAAATTATTTCTTCAGTTCTTATTTGCGTAAGACAATTGTGGTTGCTGAAAATAACGTCATTCGTGTGAAAATCAAAGGCGAAGCGTTGAAAAGAACGTTAGTTTTTCAAATTATTATTTGACTGAGAATTTCGCAAATTAGCTTTGCAAACGCATTTCGCTTATGTGAAACAATAAAACTGTTCTAACCAAGATCAAGGGATATTTATTAACTAATGGAGATAAGTAGTAGATTCAGAACCCTTCTAAGTAATTCAGCGGTCATGGACAAAGATTAATCTAGCGGTCTCCTAATAACATTTTCGATTGAAAAACGTGCATGGTTCTTAATTGTTAAAATATCACTTTTCAATCAGATTTGAGTAAACTACTTTTTCCTGAATGACATGAAACTAAAAATTTAAAAAAAATGCATATGTACTTAACGAAACATTGTTATAATAAAATTTATTCAATGATGGAGATAAGGTAAAAAAAAAAAAAAAAAAGTTACAAAAAAAAGTTACAATTTTCGAAGACTTAGTTTAACGTTTAGATTGATGAAATACGGTTTTTTAGTCTGGAGGTAAGCCCTGCAATGTTAATTAGTTGCAGTGAACGAAAGAGTAATATCAGATACGTGCGCAGTCGTACTAATTAGCAAATCAAGGATGAAGGGTGGGAAACACCTAATTCTGTTTCCAGGACCTGTGACTTTCCGAAAATTCCGAAGTGATATCTTTCAACTCCGCACACGTTTCTCGCACATTTTTTTGTTATTAAATCCACAATCGTTAATAACAAAACACTTCGTTGTAAGGAAATGATGACGACTTTCAGCTAAAACTCAGGCTGAGTTTTCAGTTTGGTATAAAATTCTACATGACTTAACTTCAAATTTCATTTTGTGTGTGTGAGAGAGAGAGAGAGAGAGAGAGAGAGAGAGAGAGAGAGAGGGAGAGAGAGTTCTTGAATGTGGTTGATTTTTTTTTCGGTCCAAAATTCAACATTAAACTAAGCTCTGCGTATTCGGAAAACCATGTCTAAGGTCCAAAAACCTTTCAGATTTCTGGAATAATGTGATCGTAGATCTAACAGCACTGTAATTACCCTGCACAAATAATTAATGGAGTTACTTGTAATTACCCTGCAAAACATTGAGCAAGCCAATTGTGTGTGATCTTACCGAATCCTGGAAAGCGCAAGTCGAGTTGACGTAGACAGCCGAATCATGCATCATCATCATCATCATCATCATCCATTATCAATCCACTGCTGGATGAAGGTCTCCCCAAGTTTCCTCCATAACGGTCTGTCTTGTACCAGTCTCCTCCATGTCACTCCCGCATACTTTCGAATTTCATCCACCCATCTCCCATGTGGTCTTCTTCTGGGACTTTTCCTGTCCCTTGGAATCCAATCTAAAATTTCGGCTGCCCATCGACGGTCTGTCCTTCTGGCAGTATGTCCAGCCCATTGCCATTTCAGGGATTTAACTCTGATCATGATGTCTTCCACTCTTGTCATTTTTCGGATCCACGAGTTCCTCTTCTTATATCTCCTGGTTACACCAAGCATGCGCCTCTCCATGCTACTTTCAGTTGTCTGCAGCTTTTGTATGTCTCTTTTAGTCAAGGTCCACGTCTCTGCACCATACGTAAGCACTGGAAGGATGCATTGATCAAACACTTTTCTTTTAAGACATAATGGCATATTGCTCTTGAAAATTATGCTGTTTCTTCCAAAAGCTCTCCAGGGAAGTTTTGTACGCCGATTAATTTCTTCATCAATGTGACCCTCACTTGATATCTGCTGTCCAAGATAAACGTACGTGTCTGTTATCTCCAGCTTTTTTCCATCAATCGATAAATCTTCATTTTTTGTAAAAGCATTGTACATCACTTTTGTCTTCTGAAAGTTCATTTTTAATCCCACTTCTTTACTTTTGTCAGCAAGTTCCTGGATCATACTCTGCAGCTCTGATGGGGTAGTTCCAAAAATGACTACGTCATCAGCAAAACGAAGGTGGGTTAGATAATCTCCATTAGTTTTTATCCCTTTGTTTTCCCAGTTCAGTGATTGAAAGACATTTTCCAATGTGGCATTAAAGAGCTTCGGAGATATGGTGTCACCTTGTCTCACTCCCTTTCCAATTTTTATGTGTGTTGTATTTTCAAACAGTCGAATCTTTGCACTTGTATTTTCATAGATGTTATTAATAATATTAATGTATGCATCTTCAATACCGCAGGATTTCAGAGCCATTGTAACTGCTGATGGTTTCACCGAATCAGAGGCTTTTTCATAATCGATAAAAGCTATGCACAATGGAAGTTCATATTCCCTCGCTCTTTCAGTTAGTGACATTGAGGATCTCAGGAACTACAGACCTATCAGCCTCCTATCAGTTGTTAATAAAATCTTCACTAAAGTTCTTTCACACCGTTTGAAGGTAACACTGGACATGGCTCAACCGAGAGAACAAGCTGTATTCAGGAGTGGCTACAGCACAATAGATCATATCCACGAATCATGCATATCCTTATGCAAATTAGCGTCTGTGACGTCAGAATGCATAAATCATAGACTGGGATAGAAACAAACGCTTTCCAGGATCTCCCTTATTCTACCTTGTTTATCGTAAAATTTAGTTTTTTGAAATCTTCAGTTCGAACGATGTCTGAACAGCATGATTTACAAAAAACAACGGCGTAGAAATCGCTGGAAGCAGGTCAGACTCAAGGAGTGGTAGCAGAAGACATTGGAGTCATGAAGTGTCATTTCCCTATTATGGAAACGATTCCACGATACGAGAAGTATTCAAAGAAGGCAAGGTCAAGGCTATCCACGAACAACTACAACAAAAGACTACCTGGTATCTATTATTAACATCCCGTCCGAACAGGCAGCATGTGCTACTTAACTCCAGCGACGGATTCCCGTGTCAACAGGACGCAGGTTGTCAACTCAAGCTATCCACAATCGCATTCAGTCTTTAGGCACATAGATCAATAATGTGTGTTCCTTTAGGCACACGACCCCGTACAGCCCGTAGAAACTAGTCGGAAGAACATCGTGGTTGGAGACACAACGAGTAGAATCAATTTCTCTTCTCTGACGAGTCGAGATTCAGTCTGGAGTCTGACAGTTGAAGAGTTCTTATCTGGAGCGTTACAATTAAATGTTATTTTGTTAATTTGTTATGCGCCTCTAGGCTAGCTACGCTCGTTTCCAGAGTAGCGCTCCGGCCCTGCAGCCCGATCTCCAAGTACATCACATGAAATAAAAACTAGAAAATTCACATAAATTTCAATTTTTATTGCATGTCTAAGCAAATAAGACTTGTTATTCCGAAATTTCAGAGTTTTTTTACTGTCGTCTATTTTTGGAAGGTCGGACTTTTGTCTTTTGAACTTATAGCACTTACTAAATTTACCACTAAGGAAAACAGAAGTGGTCCATAAAGCATTTCCGTAAAACGTTATGCTAAGCCATTAAGATGGACGTCAAGTAATCTTGCTTCCTATACTTCAAACGGGAAAACTTTTGTACACATTTCCTTCGCACTTATTGTGTTCCCAAGGATGAAAATTTGAACATCGATTAAAATAACTTCATATTATAACTTGGAATACTTAATATTTTAAAAAATATAACCATAATTATATAAAAAATCAATAACTCTTCCTTTGGTGGTGTTGGAACCAGAAAAAAGATGGCGCAACCTGACGTCAGTAGACAAAAAAATGTTGGATTGCATAATTATGGTTATGTTTTAGAAAATATTAAGTATTCCAAGTACTAAAATGAAGCTATTTTAATCGGTGTTCAAATTTTCATCCTTGGGAACGCATTAATTATGAAGAAAATGTGTGCAGAAGTTTTTCCATTGGAAGTATAGGAAGCAAAATTACTTGACGTGCACCTTAAACAACTGAGATAGCTTTACCAACAAAGCATATGCATAACAAATTCTCTGCGTCACCATGGCAGCAGGTCACGTGACCAGAACGTTCCTCTGTGGTTATCGTGAAGACAGTCAAGCCGTTCGTTTCTTTCCTTTGCGTCTTAAAAAAATGCTTAAAAATCAGAAAATGACTTTTTCTTAAAAAAAATTTTGTAAAAAAGGGACGATAGTTGTAAGTTTATGCTGTAAAAATTACAAAGCGTTATCATTTATAGTTTGCCATATATCCGTTTTTTAAATGGATCCCATCGCGAAATAGAGAATTTTGTGAAATTTAGAAATTTAATTTCTCGTAAACTAAATCTAAATTCAGAAAAAGGGTGGCGATTCTGTTGCTGTTAGTGTGTCCAGAACGCGACCTGATAACACTTTTTGCTTACCTTAACTTTGAAATACAATAGCTCTTGAAGTTTCGCGAGAATTGAGAAACGGTTTATTTCAGCGTGTTCTCCAGACAATTCTCTATACAAACTATGTAAATTTCGTATTTTTGTGTTCAATACGTTTTGCGTTGCAAGCTAGGAAAGCAAGAGTGTCGCGAAATTTCTAAAACAGCGGCAGTTACTTTTTTTATATAGAATAGAAAGATTTTAAGTATTATTATATTAGTAGGATGGAAGCCGTTTATTTTATGTACTTTATTTAATACACTCACGGACAATGAAATTTGCGCAACAAGAAGAAAGCATCGGATTAAACTGAAAGGTTCATGTACGTAATGATACAGATGAATGATACACATGATAGCAAAAACAGAGGTGCAAGGCAATTACAGAGGGGTTTGTGGCACGCAGCCCGGTCTTCTTCAATAGCGCGTCACACCACCGCGTGCGGCGATACATGCTGCAATACGGTCCGGCATGAAGGCGAACAAACGCCACGCCTGATGTTGTTCTGCGCCAGACTGGCCAAAACGTGTTGGACGGTGTGCTCCAAATCCCGGATAGTGCGGCACGGCGGCAGCCGGCGTTTCAACTGGTCCTACACATAGGGGACATGTCCCCTATGTGTAGGACGATAGGGGACATGTCCGGGGAGCAGGTAGGTCATAGAAGTGTCTGAACATGACATAGGTAGTCTTGGGCAACACTAGCCGAGTGCGGGCGGATATTATCCTGCTGCTATAGAGCACTTGGAATCCCGGCCAGAAATGGGAGTACAAAGAGCCATAGGATCTCATCCACATACCGCTGGCCTGAAAATGATCCACGTACCACTACTAGAGCTGATCGGCTGTCGTAGGCAATGGCTCCCCAGACCATAATGCCTGCAGTGGGAGAGGTGTGGCGCTCGATAGTGAAGTTGGGATTGTGCCATTGACCCGGGGACCTCCACACCCTAACACGATGATCATCTGTCCCCAAAACGAAGTGGCACTCATCGCTAAACACCACACGTCGTCAGTCTGAGGCGCTCTCTGTTGCTCTGGCCTGGTACTACTGCACACGGAGCCGCCGATGTACCGGTGTTAATGGCAGCACACGTAAGGGCCGCTGTGATCGAACATTTGCTTCCGCGAGGCGTCAAGAAATAGTTCGTGGGCACACAGGAGCCGCTACATCTGCCTGTATGGTGAACCGGGTCCCCATGGGATCCGTTCGTGCCTGGCGCACGATCCATCGATCCTCTCTACCGGTGGTCCTCCTGGTCCGTCTGGAGTTGCTCCGCCGTGTGGCAGTGCTGTCACGTATCCACTGCTCCCAACACAGTTGGACGGTATGGTCAGAACGATCCACGTGGCGGGCTATACGGCGCGCAGACCACTCTGAGGAGGCATGATCATCGGATTGAAAACCGCCAAGTCCGTAAGTTGCGTAAATCAACGCCTCTGGCATCTACTTGGCATTCTTGTTATTCTGTACTCTTGCTTGTGTCGACCGGTGCTTTTCGCTTTCATGGGGCATCGACTACACGCCGGTTTATAAGCTGCCGGTTCGTGCTTGCAGCGCCACCACAGGGTGTACTGTCATGCGCGCTCGCACCAAATGTGGATCATTTACATACCAGAACGCACTCTAGCTATCTGCAAAGTTTCGCGGTTGTAGCATGTTTTCTTCTAGGTGCGCAAATTGCCTTGTTCGTGAGTGAAAGTCCAATATTACGGATTAACAGTCAGACCTCACTGGAAGCTACTATTCCGCGAGGAGCTGAACTGACGGACTTTGAAAGGGGCATGGTGGTTCCATTCCACCTGAGTAAGCATTCAGTGTGTAGCATTGTTACGCGCTTTTAGTCGTTAGCTGTTGTTCTCTCACCTAACTGCCTCCAGGTACGAAGATATTCTGAACTATTCCGCACTACCTACGCTGTGTCAGTACTTCGGCGCAGGTTCTTGCCTATTTGAACAAGACCGAAACCCTGGCCACACTGTAAGGTCTGTACAGACCTAATTTGAGGGGCAAGACGTTCAACTGTTGGATCGTCCGGCCCAATATCCCGATCTGAATCCAATAGAACATCTCCGGGATGATGTGAAACGCCAAATCCGATTGCAGCCGGTGAAACTTTCTTCTATGACTGCTCTGGCAAAAGCTTTGCAAGAAAAATTGAGGGAAATTCCGGTACAGAACCACCTGCCTTTCGTGGAAAGCTTGCGTAGGTTTTCTACATCATAAAGGCCAATGGGGGCACGACAATATTTTGATTTAAGCTATAACAACTGTTCTTGTTTCTATTTGCTCAAGGTATCAGTATGATCTCTTCTACTAGTGCACGTTCAGTATGGGAGAGGAAAACTCTGCTGCTGTCGTATGTATCATCATTGTCAACCTTCATCAATCCACTGCTGGATGAAGGTCACCCCAAGTTTCTTCCACAACGGTCTGTCTTGGCCTGCCTCCTCCATGTCAGTCCCGCATTCTTTCGAATCTCCTCCACACATCTCCCACGTGGTCTTCTGGGTCTTTTCCTGTCCCTTGGGATTCAGTCTAGAATTTCGGTTGTCCATCGGCGGTCCGTTCTCCTGGCAACATGTCCAGCTCATTGCCATTTCACGGATTTTACTCTGATCATGTCTTTCACTCTTGTCATTTTCCTTATTCACGAGTTCTTCTTTTTAACTTTCTGGGTTACACCAAGCATGCAGTTTCGACTAAAAGATCAAAGTACCAAAAAATATTTTTTTAAATGCGTCGAAATTTTAGATTGGATTCCAAGGGACAGGAAAAGACCCAGAAGAAGACCACATGGAAGATGGGTGGATGAAATTCGAAAGTATGCGGGAGTAACATGGAGGAGACTGGCACAAGACAGACCGTTGTGGAAGTGGCTTGGAGAGACCTTCGTCCAGCAGTGGATTGATAATGGTTGACAATGATAACGATGATGATGATATGTGTGCATTAATTTACAGTAGTGTCGACTAAAAGATCAAAGTACCAAAACACAATTTATTTATTTTTTAGGTGCGTCGATATGAGAGTATTAATTTTCAGTAAATGTTGATTAAAAGATCAAAGTGCCAAAAAATATTTTTTTACGTGCGTCGATATGAGTGTATTAATTTTCCTTAAGTGTCGACTAAAAGATAAAAATACCAAAAATATTTTAGGTCCGTCGATATGAGTGTATTAATTTTTAGTAAGTGCCGACTAAACGATTGAAGTATCAAAAAATATTTTTTTAAGTGCGTCGATTGAGTGTATTGATTTTCAGTAAGTGTCGACTGAAGATCAAAGTACCAAAAAATAATTATTTTTCCTGGGATAACTAACTGTATTTTTTGTCTTTTTTCCAGTGTACGAGTTCCACCGAAAGATGGTCAAACGAAATCCAATCCTAGCAAAAGGCATCGGGAGCGACTGAACGCGGAGCTGGATACTCTCGCAAGTTTGCTTCCATTTGAACAAAGTGTTATCTCCAAACTTGATAAACTTTCGATTTTGAGGTTAAGTGTCAGTTATCTGAGAACGAAGAGTTACTTCCAAGGTAAAAGCTTATTCTATTTTTCAAAGGAATTTAAATTTTCTTTATTTAATGTATTCAAAAATCTCTATTCAAAAAAATTATTCGTGGATAAAAAACAGAACTAACATACCATAATTCTTTTGTTGATGTAAAAAAAAATGATAAAGTGCACACAAAGAGCCAAAACATGGCCAGTGCATTTTCTGGCAAACCGAAGAAATTCCAGATAAAGGATGGCGTGTGTGAAAGTCATGAAACTGTATAAATAACACCTGATATACCAAGCTCTGTTAATGAGTGTAATTCTTGTTACCATAACTCTTTTGTTGATGTAAAAAAAAATGATAAAGTGCACACAAAGAGCCAGGCAGTGCACTTAAGCGAGTTTCACAAGAGCTGAATTGTAATGGCAAGACGACTGGATTAGAACATCAAACAGAAGTCATCGCTCTTTCCAGGTTTATAAGTGAGTCACGGAAAAATTATCATCAGCCATCACCACCGGGAATCGAACCTAGGGTCTTCCAGTTACGCGCCGGACATGCTACCACTGCACCACAGCGGCCTCGAATTCTCCAGACTCACAAACGGCTAACTGCCGAATCACATAGCATGTTGCTTCTTGGAGCTACGCACAATGCTGGGGAGTCACCAAAGATGGTAAGCAGCAACTGAACAATTTTTTTGTAACTGAACAAATTTTTTGTTCAGTTGCTGCTTACCATCTTTGGTGACTCCCCAGCATTATGCGGGGCTCCAAGAAGCAACCTGCCATGTGGTTTGGCAGTTGGTCGTTTGTGAGTCTGGATAATTCGAGGCCACATTTGTAGCATGTCCGGTGCGTAACTGGAAGACCCTGGGTTCGATTCCCGTTGGCGGCCGATGAGAATTTTTCCGCGACTCACTTATAAACTTGGAAAGAGCGATGACTTCTGTTTGATGTTCCTAGTCCACGTCAATTGTGTGTATTAATTAATAATGGATTAGAACATTTCCGAAACGGCAAGGCTTCTTGGGTGCTCACGGTCAGCCGTGGTTAAGTACCTTTAAAAAGTGGTCCGAGGAGTGAAACCAAGAACCGCCGGCAAGGTGTGGGCCGACCACGGTTCATCGATGCTAGAGGTGAGCGAAGGCTATCCCGTCTGATACGAGCCAACAGAAGGGATACTGTAGCAAGGTGTGGGCCGACCACGGCTCGCCGATACTAGAGGTGAACGAAGGCTATCCCGTATGGTACGAGCCAACAGAAGGGATACTGTGACAAGGTGTGGGCCGACCACGGCTCATCGATACTAGAGGTGAGCGAAGGCTATCCCATATGGTACGAGCCAACAGAAGGGACACTGTGGCAAGGTGTGGGCCGACCACGGCTCGCCGATACTAGAGGTGAACGAAGGCTATCCCGTATGGTACGAGCCAACAGAAGGGATACTGTGACAAGGTGTGGGCCGACCACGGCTCTTCGATACTAGAGGTGAGCGAAGGCTATCGCATATGGTACGAGCCAACAGAAGGGATACTGTGGCAAGGTGTGGGCCGACCACGGCTCGCCGATACTAGAGGTGAACGAAGGCTATCCCGTATGGTACGAGCCAACAGAAGGGATACTGTGGCAAGGTGTGGGCCGACCACGGCTCGCCGATACTAGAGGTGAACGAAGGCTATCCCGTATGGTACGAGCCAACAGAAGGGATACTGTGGCAAGGTGTGGGCCGACCACGGCTAATCGATACTAGAGCTGAGCGAAGGCTATCCCGTATGGCACGAGCCAACAGAAGGGATACTCTGGCGCAACTCGACAGTAATTTGAATACTAGCACGAGATTAATGTGTCACAACAAACAGTACATAGAACTGCGCAGAAAATTGGGCAGGACGCTCCGAGCGCCCATCCTAACCTCGTTTCACTGTCGAAAGCGCCTGCAATGGGCAGGTGAACATCAGAATGGGTCCCGGATGATTGGAAGAAGCTCGTCTGGTTCAATGAATATCATGTCCTGTTGAACCATGAGGACGGACAGGTATGTGTGTGCTTCGTTTACCTGGGGAAGTGTTAGTACCAGGATGCACCGTGGAACGAAAACAAGCCAGTGGAGAAAGTGTAATGCTTTGTACTATGTTCTGCTGGGAAAGCCTGAGTCCAGTCAGTCATTCATGTGCATGAAACTGTGACGTCTACCACCTTCCTAAACATCATTGCAGGCCAGGTACATCCTTTCACGACAACGGTATTTCCCTGTAGTAGTGTCTTCTTTCAGCAGCATTAGGCCAGGTACATCCTTTCACGGCAACTGTATTTCCCTCTAGTAGTGCCTTCTTTCAGCAGTTTCCAGGATCAGGCCAGGTATATCCTTTCACGGCAACTGTATTTCCCTCTAGTAGTGCCTTCTTTCAGCAGTCTCCAGGATCAGGGCAGGTACATCCTTTCACGGCAACTGTATTTTCCTCTAGTAAGGCCTTCTTTCAGCAGTTTCCAGGATCAGGGACCGGTACATCCTTTCACGGCAACTGTATTTCCCTCTAGTAGGGCCTTCTTTCAGCAGGATAATTCGCGATGACACACTGGCCGGATTGTTCGAGAATGATTTTCGCGGAACATTCAAATTTCCAAGTTTTCTCATTTGTTTTCTAAATTTTCCAGACATCAATCCAATCGAGCATCTTTGGTTTATGGTGGAACAACAAATCTTATCCTCTGCGGCTCAACCACGTAACTTACAAGACTTGAAGTCATAGTTAAAAGCAAATTCTAGGAGAGGCTTTCAGTAATAAGGCTAAAAACATTTTATTTATTTCCCTAAATTAATAAACGCTGAGTGATCACTGAATTATGACCACCTATGCCTAATACTTCGTAGGTCCTCCATTCTCCCTCAGAAGGGAACGGTCCGGACCGTTGTCACTAGATGCACAGTGCTTGTTATATCTTTCGACAGTACTGAATGGGTAATGGATAATGACAAACTTTTAGGTGCTATGGAATATAAATGATGAAGTTATAGGACTTCAAAGAACATTGCCAGAGACAATATTCATGGAATCTCCATTACTCTTGCGGCCCGTATAGGAATGGTTTTTGTTGTTTTTAAGCAATTGGTATACATTACAAAGTATTCATGAATGGATATACAGTACAGCGTGTTCAATAATGGATGTTCATTGCACTCACCTTTCATGTACTACCAAAAATATGAAGATCGTTAATTACGGAACGATCCAAACACAAAAGTATTAGTTCTCACAGTGAGCACATTTCATGAATGCTGTTTCCTAGCAATCTTCTCTACTACATTCCTCAATTAGGCCCGATTCAAAACAATACTGGAGAGGTGTTTGGAAGTATCCAGGGTGAGTAGTGACATAACCACACTTATAAAATGCAAAGCGGATTAGGTTTTGAAATCGAGGCGCTGAAAACTGGTACTGAACAAAAGACTGCAGACGGAGAAAGTGGTCTCTGTGCCAAAAGTTCATGTCTATGTTACCAACACAGTGTCCGTTATGAATTTAACGATATTTTTATATTGACGAAAGAAGTACACAACTCCAGGCTGCACTAGTCCGGTACATATTTATGGAATCAACATCTTCCAGAATTCGATTTCTTCAGGAACAGTTGAGTTGTAAAGTGCATCATTCTTGTTTGATGTCCAGGAATCTACTAACAGCAGCACGCTCTCCTTTCCTGTGAGGTCTGGCCACAGAACTTCCAAAAAGACCTTCAGGTCTGATTTGGACATGTTTGCTGACTTGGCAAGATAAGCTTTGATGTTTGGAAGATCAATAGTCATGCTTGCAGTAAATTTACCCACTTCCTTCCGACATTAAAACATACATGTGTGGTAAAAGAGTTTCACTCATGGTGATGACCGGCATAATCATGTACGGACGTGTAGTTGCTGAAATGGAACCTGTTGTCCCAAAGATTCGCTTCTGTCCTTGAACAGAAAGGGTTCTTCCAGATCGAAGTTATTTCTCTAATCGCGACTGATCAGTATTCAGCACATCTTCGTCATTTATCTTGTACATTTCTATAAACGTTTGCACATTGCCAACAAATTCTTTCGCCTTCACCTCCAAATTCCTGGAAACACGATTTGCTCACTTTGTGGGTTACTTTCCGCGAAACAATTTTGTTACGTTTCTTGAATCTTGTGACCCATCGTTCGGATGCCTTAAAGTTCACCTGATTGTGAACATTAATACGCTTCTTTATTTGTATTGCCCATAGCCTAATTGTCCTGTCGTGAATTATCGCATTCCTTGCACGCATTTCAAGAAAGTATTCAAATACTTCTCTGTTCAGCTGTTGTTGCAGAGATTTTGTATTGCAAGCACGGGACTTCTTCGATCGTTCTTCAAACTTTTGAAGAAAGGCCTTGTTCTTGGTTCTCTTCTTTTGAACCATAACAGCGTTGAAGTTCACTCTGGGAGAAGAGTCAATGGCCAAGCGAGGACGACACAGTTGAGGAGGTTCGAAATTACCATCTTTCTCCCTCGGTTGCTTGGTCCAGATTTTGTTCGCATCAGCCAAGTATCCTTCTGGAAATTTGGATTCCGACTTCTTTGGTGATGGTTCGTATGAAGACTTGCTGGTTTCTGGAATTGGGGATTGTGCCTCGTCGTATGTTGGAGCATCTGTTACATCACCAAAGTCGCTTCCCGTTTCCTCTTCGTCTCCGTCAAATAGTAGGTCATCAAAAAGTATTGTATTGAATTGTTCAATAATGACGTCCTCTCAAGCAACTTCTTTTTGATGTGTTCAAATGTGATGAGATCCATTTCACTTAATGTGACATCCGATGAACCGAAGAAATCAGACAACTTCACTACTACTGCTGGATTCATAGTTCACACTGATTGCAGTACAGTTGACAATATGACACTTTCAGACGGTCAATCAACTTTTAATCACTTGTTCGTCAGTTCCTGGAATAGAAAATAATAGTAAGAAGTTCTAATATAACATTCATATTATACATACATTACATAATATAATGCTTATGAACAAGGATTTAGTGGCTCCCCTTGTTGTCCATAACAGCTCAAAGTTTGGATATAAACATATATTTTCCTCTGTCTAAACAATATACTTTGGTTTTGCAATCAGCGACAACCACACGTCTGTTTCCTTGTCAGTACAGTAATTATTCGACGTGGCATCGATTCAATAAGATGACGGAAGCAGTTGGGTTGTATGGCCAACCAAGCTGTGTGTAATGCGGCTTTCAATGCAGGTATGGAGGTGATTAGTGTACCCAGACGCCTGATATGACGTTCCATAGTGTCCCACAAGTACTCTACGGAACTTATATCGAGGGAGTGCGGATGCCAATAGATATGGCGAAAGTCTGAGCTGTGTTTCTCAAACCATTCTTGCACAACATTGGACTTCTGGCTCGGCGCATTGTCATCTTGAAAGACACCGTCGCCATTAGGGGGAAAAGTGCAACATTTCTGGGTGTACAGAGTCAGCAAGTAATTCACGATAGTGGGCACCAGTCATACATTGTTCCACATGCACCAGGGGTCCAACTTCGTGCCAGGTGAACATGCCCCACACCATACAGCCCCCTCCACTTGTTTGCACTGTGGAGACCATGCAGGATGGATGTTGTTTGCGCCAAATTCGTACACGACCAACCACGGAGTGGAGCAAAAACGCGTCTCGTCAGACCAGCACACTGTTTTCCAGTCATCCGAAGTCCAATTCGCAATTATGTTTGCCCCAGGAGAATCTTTTGCGCTGATGAACCGCGGTTAGGAGAGGATGTCGTCGGGGTTGTCTGCTGCTATAGCCCACACGTGAGAACGCGCGACGCATGGTCATGACGGATTCCGGGTTGACCTCTGTTGCATTGGGCAGCCAACTGTTGAACTGTTCTGCGTCTCTTGGCCTGTAAAAGTCGTTGGACCCTTGTGTCTAACTTTTAAAAATGTACGCATGGAAATGGATGGGTACACTGTGTACGATTGCAACAGTTTATTACGGAAGTCATAGCGACAAATTAATCTGCGAAGTGTATTGCTGAGCCTTAAACAAGCTTCTGTAAACACACTTCAGTATTTTAAAACTTGCGACGTGCTACAGAGCTAAAGCACAAGTCCAGACGACAAATCTGCAGCGATACATTCTGTCCGTGTAGCTTAGTTGGGAGAGCAACTTACCCCGGAGTGAGGGGGCGTGCTTCGACCTCCGTCACGGACAAATTTGTGTTTTCACATTGGCGTTCGAATGTATGAATGGATGTACTGGCCGCTGGGTTCTTCGAAAAATGTGTGATGTTTGTTCCACACATTGTCTAGAATTAAGAAAAATTCGTTCTTCGCTTAAAAAAAAAAAAAAACAAAACTAAGAGGGATATGATGTGGCGTACTACAGAGGTAAATCACGTGTCAAGACTACAATTTTGCAGCGATATATTTCGTCTGTGTAGCTTAATTGGGAGAGCAACTTACTCCGGAGTGAGGGGAGCACGGATATTATCGACGTCACGCGGACAAATTAGTGTTTTCATAAACTCCCTAGTATTGACTGCTCGACGAACGTAAAGAGCAATTGAATAAGAGATAACTGTCTAGTAACGTGTAGCACCACCTTTCGCCCTGATGACGGCGGCGATTCCTCTCGGCATGGACTCGACAAGACACCGAAGGCCTCCACGACCCCTGAACAAGCTCCCACAGTTCACGAAGATTTCATGGAGGGGGGTCAGAGCCTCGAACATCTCTCTCGATGGGATTGTAGTCAGGTGACCTAGCTGGCCAAGAAAGCGAGGTCACGTCGGTGGAGTGTTTATCCAACCATTCGGATACAATTCGGGAGCGATGGCACGGTGCATTGTCTTGTTGCAGGATGAGGTCCCCAGTGGGATGTTGAAGGCGCACAAACGGGAGCAAATGGTCGTCCAGGATATCCCGGTAACGTTGACATATGAGAGACGATGTCACACTTACCAGGGGTCCGATTTCAGTCCATGTAAACAGTCCCCAGACGAGAATGCTACCCCCACCAGCTTGAAGAGTACCCTGCTGGCAAGAAGGATCCATCGCTTCATGTGGTTTGCGCCGTACTCGTATCCTGCCATCCGCATGTACCAACGTGAATCTCGACTCATCAGTCCAAGCAATATTTTCCCACATGTCAAGGATCCAGTGGCGATGTTCCTGCGCCCATGCTAATCTTTGCACCTTGTGATGTGCGGTCAGCAGTGGTACCCTCGTGAGACGATGGCTTCTGTGCCCCATAGCGAGGAGATTGTTCTGGATGGCGTGGCTGCTTACACGTTTTTGTGCACTAGCGTTAAATTGCCGAGTGATTTCTTGCACTGTGGCCCGTCTATCCGCTGTTACAATGCGAGCTAGCCGACGATGACCCCGTTCATCCACACGCTGTTGTCCACGGCAGTTGGCCCTTGCAAGTATAGTTTTATCGGATTCGATGTACTCACTGTGCTCCTGTGACACAGTGGCTCGTGAAAATCCCAGTGCCTGCACGCCTTCCGAAATGGAGTGACCCATTCGTCGGGCCCCGACAATTTGCCCACGAACAAATGCGCTTAGATCCTTCGCCTTACCCATACTGCGTCCGACTCTTACTGATTCCCGTCGCATCACTCCTTATATTGTTGGATCGCTGCATACGTCATGTCGTTTCCGTTTACAGGGTCGCCCACAGCGCCACATTTGCATAACGCCAGCTGTCTCTAATTCAATTGCTCTTCAGTGTATATATAACGTTTAAATGTGATATTCAAAATTATGCTATAAAATATGGCATACATAAATTATGTTCGTACAGTCTTTTTGTAAGGGAGGCTCGAAACTTTTCAGAGGTGGCTGATCCTCTCCTGGTGGCCCCCAAAATATGGCCCTAAAGCTAACACGTAATATCAAGCTATACATGGTTGTCTCTTTCGGAAAAGCACTGTAAAATTAGATTTATAATATCCCGTACATCTATACTACTGTGAAAACGTGATTTCTGCGTCTTCGTCCAAATCAACTTGCAACTACTTAATCGCCTTGAAATGAATGCTTATGTTACATCAATAATATCTCGTGCTGAGAAGTTCACATGAAATTGTAGAAGCAATAGCTGTCAGAAGTACGATTCACAAAACTTTAGCCGAATTAAACTGCAGAGACAGAAAGATTTTATTTACAATTTAAAAACAACTAAAAGACACAGGCAAGATCTTTCACAGCCGCGACGGTCGCATCATCAGGCCTAATCATCAACACTGGTATACAGTATTTGTCATTTTCTTGTGGGACTTCCGTCCATAGTGAGTAGAGTTTAGGTCCCAGCCACCTACAGCGAAATCGCCTTTTGGGCAGGACATAGAAACTGAAGGAATGAGAGCAAGTCTAGCGACTTTGACAGAACAGTTTGTAGTGAGATTAGAGTACAGTAGATGGCGCCACCGTACAAGTACGATGTTGTACATAGAGGGGTGAGAGAATTTCAGGGGGGGGGGGGCATAGGAAAGGATACCCATTTAACCAGTGGGTCCTGGCCTGGGGTCCGTCACTTAACGTGCTTATCCGATGCACGGCGGATATTCAGCGGTTGTTAGTAAATCACACCATCTCTGAAAGATCAGCCTAGGCTCGAACCTGAGGATCTAGCATTGATAGTCTGACTCGCTAACTACTAAGCCATCCGCGGATAGCAACACTGGTGTGCAGGCACAAAGTTATATAGTTATCTCTCCCCACGCAAATTCCCACAATTCATAGCGAGGCAGTTCAGGTTAGAGGTCTGCACGGGCCTTAATTTGGAAAGCCCGGCCCGGCCCAAGGCCGCACTTCCAAGGCCCGACCCGTTTCAATTTTTTCAATCAAAGCCCGGCCCGGCCAGTATATTTCTCCTGTTTTGAAGGACAGGGCAGGCCCGTAAAATTTCAACAATTACCAAAACACGAATTTGACACCTGGTGAACTCGGTCATTCGACTCCTGAAGAGTTTTCGTTTTCTTAATTGCTACACGTATTTTATTACAATAAACGTTAATTCGGAATATTTCTATGACTCTGTATAAGCCACGTGACGTCTGAGGAGGAGTGGGAGGGGGGGGCATGGAAGAGTGGACAACTTCCATGCCTTTCAAATTTTCTGGGTTTTCAAATTATCATTCCCTACCACCGGACCCGGAAATATCCTTGGGGATAGGAGGGTGGGAATTCGAAAAGTACGAAATATCCAGAATTATGAGTCCGATCGTTCTACTTGAAGAAGCTTTCATGGCTTTATAAACTGCACCTATCTCTACTGGCATATATCGCTGGGCCGCCCCGGTGGCGCAGTGGTCTAAGGCGCTGGCCTCTGATCATTCGTCCGTAAGGGGTCCGGGTTCGAATCCCGGTCAGGCATGGATGTTGTGTTTGTCTTACGGCACTGGCTCTCTCCCTTCCCTGGAACCAGTGACCCTAAATTAGGGACGGACGACTGATTATAGCCCATTGAGTTGCTCACGGTGGTCGTTAAACCTCCAATAAAAAAAAAAATATATATATATATATATATATCGCTGGAACTCAATATGTCTCTCGTGTGAGTGGCGGGAACACATTTGTGCCGCTCAAGATGCGATGTTCCAGATTTTGTGCTATCGTAACTCAAAAAGTTTTTGCACTTAGTGCACTGCACAACGTTTTTCCGGACGACTAGTTTCAGAACGGGACAGTAATTTAAAATATTTCTAAATATCACTTTTCCACTTTACATTTTTCATATTCTCCGGAAGCGATTTTTTCACGAAAATCTTTCGCTTTCTTAAACTCCATAATAAGTATGGAAAAGTGTTTATCAGCAACACTGAACTGAGTATATGCTAGGGAAAACAACGACAGACTGCCCAGGTAATCAGTGTCCCAGAAGTTTTGAAAACGGCTGCCTGAGAGTACAAATGGGGAAAATACGGCACAGGTTTACACACAGAAGTAAGTTTCTCCCATCCCATTTCTCCCGTGCCATTTAAGACAACTTAAAAGCTTTTCACACATCTAGAGAACAAATTGCCGCCGACCAGAACAATGAAAAAGATCGTCTGCGAGCGGGTGGCTCGGTTTATAAATGCTACAGTTAATAGCCTGTCCTGAAGCATGAGAGGAGCGTGAAAGTTGAGAGAGAAAGGACCACATTCACATTTAAAAGCTACGGGAGCTGACCCACTCCAATTGTTTTGCAGGAGGGGAGGATGTCGTAAAACTTCTATTTTTTCCAACAGCGGAAATTATTCAATCTTATCCTACGAGTTTTCCAAACGAGAAAGGCACCATACATCGGTTGTTTTGCTCATCAAAAAAACAAAAAAAAACGTGCTCGGCCCGTTTTCCCAACTTCGAAATGAGCAGAGACCCGGCCCGGGCCCGTGTAGACCTCTAGTTCAGGTAGCCAGATAACAGTATGATTAACTTGAGGTTTTTACAAAGTATATCATCATTATTGACACAGTTAAAAACTTATAATTATGATGGTACTGCCTTTGTAAAAACCTCAAGTTAATCATACTGTGCCGCCCCTGTGGCGCAGTGGTCTAAGCGATGGCCTCTGATCATTCGTCCGAACGGGGTCCGGGTTCGAATCCCGGTGAGGCATGGATGTTGTGTTTGTCTTACGGCACTGGCTCTCTCCCTTCCCTGGAACCAGTGGCCCTAAATTAGGGACGGGCGACTGCTTATAGCCCATTGAGTTGCTCACGGTGGTCGTTAAACCTCCAATCAAAAAAAAAAAAAAAAAATCATACTGTTATCTGGCAGCCTGAACTGCCTCGCTATGCATTGTGGGAATTTGGGTAGGGAGAGATAACAATATAATACTGTGCCTGCACACTAGTGTTGCTGATTAAGCCTGATGACGCGGCCGTCGCGGCTATGAAAAATCTTGCCTGTGTCTTTTAGTTGATTTAAAATTGTAAATAAAATATTTTTATCTCTGCAGTTTAACTCGGCTAAAGTTTTGTGAATCGTGCTTCTGACAGCTATTGCTTCTACAATTTTATTTGAATGCTTATGTTATTCTTCGCAGCACGACTCTTACGTCTTTAATCGAAGAGATGCACGAAATATAACTTGGATATAAGTTCCAGTTAATATTTGATATGTAACTGATAATTTCTGGAAATGTTGAAAAGTACGTAATGAGATGCATGACTTAAAGTTTCTTTCAATTTTTTTATGTTGCGTCATGCAGAGACATCACTAAGTGTTGCTACACTTCAGGTAATGTTGTTAATACGCAATGTGGTCCTGAGTTAACGGCTACCGGAACTGAAAAAAAAAATAGCAATAATAAGTGTTCTCATTAATTAGACGCAGAAATATAAATTTCTCATTTGAAAAAGATGAAAGGTTTTGTCCATAATGAGCGATGCCAGGCACGCAATGAAGTTGGAACTTTATTGCTATCGTGCATTTTTACAAGGACTAAAATGCATGGTAACAAGCATAAAGTATCTTTACTTTTTAATTTTTTCTTATCACGCAGAAAATAAATGATAATGGCCTCAGAATGTTTCCCTTATAATTATTCCCATTCATCTGCATAAGGCTTTAAAGATTTTTTTTTTGGTCTATTTTCCATTCATTTTTTTTTCTCTCCTAGTTTTCCTTTTTTATGCGATTCAAAGTACAGAAGAGGTTCTCAACTTAACACAGAAAAGTAGCATGGTGAAACACAAGAGCAAAACGAATATATATATTTTTTTAATTACACAAGCAGATCATTCCTCTCATTCTCCGAATCGAAGTCGGTGACGCTTCTAAAACACCGTTTTCGCCGCAAGTACAACCTTGGAGCAAAGGCAGACGTCTTGCCACCATTATGAAATGGAACAAGCAACTCAGCGAAACGGGCAGTTTGTTACCGATGACTCATAAATACACTCACGGACAATGAAATTTGTTCACCTAGAAGAAAACATGCTACAACCACGAAACTTTGCAAATAGCTAGAGAACGTGCTGGTGTGCAAATGATACACGCTTGGTGAGAGTGCGCATGACCGCACACCCTGTAGTGGCACTGCAAGCACGAACCGCCAGCCTTATAGACCGGCGTGTATAGGCGATGCCCCATGAAAGCAAAAAGCACCCGCCGACGCAAGCAAGAGTACAGAGTGACAAGAATGCCAGGTAGACGCCAGAGACGTTCATTTACGCAACTTAAGGACTTTGAGAGAGGTCTGATCATCGGGCTGAAAACCCCAGGGTGGTCGGGACGCCGTATAATCCGTCACGTGGATCGTTCTAATCATACCGTCCGACTGTTTGGACCAGTGGACACGTGACGGCACTGCCACATGACGAAGTGGCTCCGGGTGGACCAGGAGGACCACCGGTAGAGAGTATCGACGGATCATGCGCCAGGCACGAACGGATCCCACGAGGACCCGGTCTTCTATATAGGCAGATTTAACGGATCCTGTGCGCCGACGAACCCTTTCCCGACGCCTCGCGGAGGCGAATCTGCTATCCCAGCGATCCTTACGTGTGCTACCATTAACACCGGGACATCGCCTGTCCCGTGTGCAGTGGTGCCAAACCAGAGCGACGTGGAACGACACAGACTGACGACGTGTGGTGTTTTGCGACGAGTGCTGCATCGTTTTGGGGGCAGATGATCATTGTGCCCGGGTGCGGGAGGTACCCGTGTTAATGGCAAAATACCAACCTCGCTATCGAGCGCCACACCTCCCCCACTGCAGGCATTATGGTCTGGGGAGCCATTGCCTGCGACAGCCGATCAGCTGTAGTAGTGGTACGGGGATCATTGATGGGCCAGCGATACGTGGATGAGATCCTACGGCCCCATGTGCTCCCACTCCTGGCTGGGATCCCAGGTGCGCTATACTAGCAGGATAATGCCCGCCCGCACCCCTCTCTGGTTGTCCAGGACTGCCTCCGTCATATCCAGACACCTTTATGATCTGCCCGCTCCCCGGACATGTCCCCTATCGAGCATGTGTGGGACAGGTTGAAACGCCGGCTGTCTCCGTGCCACACTATCCGGGATTTGGAGTACACCGTCCAACACGTGTGGGCCAGTCTGCCGCAGGATAACATCAGGCATCTGTTCGCCTCCATGCCGGACCGTATTGCAGCATGTATCGCCGGACGAGGCGGTGTGATGCGCTGTTGAAGATGACCGGACTGCGAGCCACAGATACTTCTGTAATTGTCCTGCATCTCTGTTTTTGCCATCATGTGTATCATTTATCTGTATCATTACGTCCATAAAATTTCAGTTCAATCCGATGCTTCCTTCTTGGTGCGCAAATTTCATTGTCCGTTAGTGTATGCTAAGCGTACGGTGTCTGAGGAAAACGTTGAACAGATTAGGAAATCATTTCAGAAAAGACCGAGAAAGTCCATGCGAGAGGGTAGTGTGCAGCTAGACATCCCACCAACAACATTGCATCGGGTACTCCATAAAAGGTTGCGTTTACATGCGTAAAAGATTCACCTGCATCAACAAGTTGAGCAGCACGATAAGATGACACGAAAAAAATTGCAGAGACAATGTTGGCAAAAATCGGTGCCGGCGATACATACTTAGACCTGGTATGCTTCTTAGACGAGTCAACATTCCACGTGTTTGGAAAAGTAAACAGACATAACTGTCGCATCTGGGGGTCTGGAAATGCGTACTTTTTTAATGAACACGAACAGAATTCTCCAAAATGCAATATTTGGTGTGGATTATGAAGAAAATCATAAGTCCCTTTATTTTTGCGGAGACCACGGTAAATGGACTAACATACCTGGGCATGTTACAGGAATACGTTGTGCCTGAGCTGCCTGAAATAACAATTTTCTTGCAAGATGGAGCTCCCTCCCGCACTTTGCCAATTATGTTCGCACATTCGGTGACGACCATTTCCCTACAGGGTGGATTGGCTGAGGATGAACGCCAGACCTGACTTTTTCCTGTAAGGGTTTATTAAGGATGGGGTATGCGCTACACCGGTGCGTAATCTGGAAGACTTACCCTGCATAATTTGTGCTGCAATCAACAACGTGACATCACAATCGCTTCACAACACGTGGGCCGAAGTAGAATACCCATTGGATGTTTGCCACGTCACCAATGGAGCTCATGTTGAAGTTTATTAGACATGTAAAAAAATTCTCAGTTTGTGTATCTGAAACAATACATGTCACTAATAAATTGTGGTAAGTTCAGAATTTATTATACTTCCTTTGATTATACGTCTAAGCGGAACACCCTGTATTATGTTCCTAAAATTTTCCCCCTTTTTTCATTTTTATTCTGCTCTCCCTTTTTCCATGATTTTCTATTTATAAACAATTACAAAAATTTTCACATTTAAAAAAATGTCGTGGCCCATCAAAAATCTGTTCACGACCCACAATTTGGGAAACGCTGGTGTCGAGAATCGCGTACGCAAATGATGTCTTCATTTTGAAAAACTAAAACTATATTTGAGTTTCTCTTGATCATGTGACTTCTGTTTACAGTTTCTATAAGACACATTCACCATCGTTATTTCCTCATTCATATAAGGACAATTTTATTCCAGTCATCCCTTAATCAGTGGCGTCTAGAGGGACAAAAAGAGGAAGCTACTCCCAAACTAATTTACGTGCAGTGCCGAAATATCCCATTTGCCTCTCACTCTTTTTCATTTTTAATTATGATCGCAATCGGATAAATAGTGGGATTTTTTAAATAATTTCCAGCCGTTAAAAATTCCTGTTGATAAAAGTAATTTTTTATTTTGATTATTAAACGTCTAGAACTCCGGATCTTTTAATGCCATTCCTGAACTCTCCTCGCTGCTCTAATATGAGAAGGGGGAAAAATAAATAAAATATACATTTCAGGAAGTACCGGCGACATGTGCAATTTCCTGAAAGGTATTGTGTTTTTAATTTAAGAGCAGGAACGTTTCCTATTTCATTTAAGTATAATAAAATCAGACTTTAAAGAAAAGAAAAAAAAAGAAAATGAAGGGGATTGGGGGTCAGGGAGAAAGGAATGAGATATCTTTACCCGCATATTGTTTGGTTTTATAACCTGAGGGGCACATTATGGAACCCATATTAATAGGTAGGAGTCACAGTCAATACAGTTTAACATCATATACAATATGAGTAAAATGTTTTAATCAAAAACCTTATAAAATAGATATAAAAGTCAAGTTCTGTATTGATTTAGATTTTACAGGAAATATCTTTTTTTTTTCGTAGTATGTTCTCATTACGTTATCACATTTTGTTTCACAACAGCACAGTGACTTTATGATCAGATTAAAATATATATATCATCATCATCATCCTCATTGTCAACCATTATCAATCCACTGCTGGACGAAGGTCTCCCCAAGTTTCCTCCACAACGGTCTGTCTTGTGCCAGTCTCCTCCATGTCACTCCCGCATATTTACGAATTTCATCCACCCATCTCCCCTGTGGTCTTTTTCTGGGTCTTTTCCTGTCCCTTGGAATCCAATCTAAAATTTCGGCTGTCCATCTATGGTCTGTCCTTCTGGCAGTATGTCCAGCCCATTGCCATTTCAGGGATTTAACTCTGATCATGATGTCTTCCACTCTCGTCATTTTTCGGATCCACGAGTTCCTCTTCTTATCTCTCCTGGTTATACCAAGCATGCACCTCTCCATGCTTCTTTGAGTTGTCTGCAGCCTTTGTATGTCTCTTTTAGTTAAGGTCCACGTCTCTGCACCATACGTAAGCACTGGAAGGATGCATTGATCAAACACTTTTCTTTTAAGACATAATGGCATATTGCTCTTGAAAATTATGCTGTTTCTTCCAAAAGCTCTCCAGGCAAGTTTTGTACGCCGATTAATTTCTTCATCAATGTGACCCTCACTTGATATCTGCTGTCCAAGATAAACATACGTATCTGTTATCTCCAGTTTTTCTCCATCAATCGATAAATCTTCATTTCTTGTAAAAGCATTGAACATCACTTTTGTCTTCTGAAAGTTCATTTTTAATCCCACTTCTTTACTCTTGTCAGCAAGTTCCTGGATCATACTCTGCAGCTCTGATGGGGTAGTTGCAAAAATGACTACGTCATCAGCAAAACGAAGGTGGGTTAGATAATCTCCATTAATCTTTATCCCTTTGTTTTCCCAGTTCAGTGATTGAAAGACATTTTCCAATGTGGCATTAAAGAGCTTCGGAGATATGGTGTCACCTTGTCTCACTCCCTTTCCAATTTTTATGTGTGTTGTATTTTCAAACAGCCGAATCTTTGCACTTGCATTTTCATAGATGTTATTAATAATATTAATGTATGCATCTTCAATACCGCAGGATTTCAGAGCCGTGGTAACTGCTGATGGTTTCACCGAATCAAAGGCTTTTTCATAATCGATAAAAGCCATGCACAATGGAAGTTCATATTCCCTCGCTCTTTCAATTAGTTCTCTCAGTACATGGATATGATCTATTGTGCTGTAGCCACTCCTGAATCCAGCTTGTTCTCTCGGTTGAGCCATGTCCAGTGTTACCTTCAAGCGGTGTGAAAGAACTTTAGTGAAGATTTTATAAACCACTGATAGGAGGCTGATAGGTCTGTAGTTCCTGAGATCCTCAATGTCACCTTTTTTATGTAGCAGGATCATTGTAGCATTGTTCCAATCCTCAGGAATCTTCCCTTCATTAAGGCATCGAGTGAAAATTTGGGCGAGTACTGTTTCGATTTCTCCACTTGCTTCTTGTATGATGTCTATAGTAATTCCATCTTCTCCTGGAGCTTTCCCCCGCTTCATGTTCTTGATTGCATGAGCAACTTCTGCTGGGAGGACTGGAAGAACTCTGGTACCTTTCATGATGTCTTTAGTACATGTATCATCCCTTTCATATAATTTGGAGTAGAAATCTTTCACTCTTGTCAAAATTTCGCCTCTATTTCTTGTTATAGAACCATCTTCTTTTCTCAGAGCCATAATCTGTTTTCTTCCCTTACTGAGATGTCCCTTTGCTATCTTTAGGCTTTGGTTGTTTTCAATTGCTTTCCTCACTAGCTCACAGTTGAATTTCCTTACGTCTTCAGTGATACTTTTTCGTGCTGTCTTGCATAGCTCTATATATTCCACTTTGGAAGTCACATCTTCTTTAGTTGTCCTCATCTGTCTTCTTTTTTGCATCAACATTTTGGTTTTTCCTGATAATTTGTTTACATGCAACTTGTTCTTAGACCCAGCTAATTTTGTTGCTGTTTCCATAAGAGCTTTGGTTACTTTTCTGTTAACTTCCGAAATATCCACTTTTTCCGATGTTAGGCCTTCTAAAGCAGAGAATCTGTTCTTCAGTTCCAACTTGAAAGTATTATGGTGTTTTTTAAGGTTGGTTATGTCAATACATCTTGTTTGTCTTATGAGCTTGCCACGTTCCAGTTTAGTGTTGAGGTGCATCTTACATCTCACCAATCTATGGTCACTACCTGTGTTGAACTTGTTTAGCACACTGCAGTCTTCGATGACGAATTTTTTGTTACACATAATAAAATCAATTTCACTTGTCGTCCCATTTGGATGTCTCCATGTCCATTTCCTGTGTGGCTTTTTCTTGAAAAAGGAATTCAAGATGAAAAATCCTTCTGCCTCTGCAAACTCAACGAGAGTATTTCCACGCTGGTTTCTGTTGCCGTGACCGAATTTACCTACTGAAGTTTCATTCTGTTGCCGGTGCCCTATTTTTGCATTGAAATCTCCCATAATTATCTTCAAGTGCTGCTTACCTTTATTATTTAGATGACGAATTTCCTCATAAAATTCTTCAATTTCTTCTTCAGGATGACTTGTGGTGGGTGCATAAGTTTGAATAATCTGAGCCTGGTATCTTCTCGATAGTTGGATAACGAGTCGTGCAGCTCTGTCAGAGGAACTTTCAACTTCTACCACTTTATCCTTCAGTTTCTTGTTTATTATAAATCCGACACCACTAGTTCTGCCAGTATCTGTCCCACGATAATAGAAGAGATGTCCACTTTTCAGTTCAATGAGATCTTCTCCTTTTCTCCTTACCTCACTCAGCCCGACGATGTCCCACTTGATCCTTTGTAGTTCCTCTTCCAATTCAAGAAGCCTTGAATCAGAAGATAGGGAGCGTCCGTTGTAGGTAGCCAAGGTCAGCATCAAATGGCAGCCTAGTCCGGTCCTCCGGGGATTCTTAGCACCCTCTGCCTTCATGTCGCACTGGCCGCTGCCTTGGCCAGGTACATTCCAGCTGCCGGAGACTGAGGGCCAAGATTTAAGTTGTAGAGTCATTTTGGAGGTGTTTGGCCATAACTCACCACGCTGGCCAAGCGGGTTGGTGAGTGTGGGATAGCATTTCCTCTGATCCCGATGGTATAGTTATACCGCTATTTGCGGTCGTCAGAGCCCCTTTAGTGGGAACAGGATGCACCACGAGAAGGCGGGGTTGACATTTGTCAAGGAGAGGCTGTGATGTTACGCATCACCTGACCTTACATCCCAAAATATATATATATATCCGAATATATATCTCGCCTCTGTTGTAAAAAAATCGTTCCGGCGGCCTTGCCTTTAATAAAATGTGAGCTATGTTTCGAGTCTCAAAAGAAAACGGATTTTACTTTTTTTTTATCATGCTAATTGAATTATTTCAATCATTTTCCCAATGTGTGTGTGTGTGAAAGAGAGAGAGAGAGAATATTTCGATGAGGTGAACTTACAGCATGCCGCCCCGGTGGCGCAGTGGTCTAAGCGATGGCCTCTGATCATTCGTCCGAAAGGGGTCCGGGTTCGAATCCCGGTCAGGCATGGATGTTGTGTTTGTCTTACGGCACTGGCTCTCTCCCTTCCCTGGAACCAGTGACCCTAAATTAGGGACGGGCGACTGCTTATAGCCCATTGAGTTGATCACGGTGGTCGTTAAACCTACAATAAAAAAAAAAAATAAAAAAAAGAACTTAGAGCATTATTATTTGTGTGTGCGCGTGAAAGTTATGTTTCATGTCGGCTACTACAGTTATGCAAAATACTTTGTGAATGTTCATATATTTTGTCTAAGGCATTTGATTTTTCTCATTTCCTTAATCTTTTTAATTTTCTTATGTGAATAATTAATTATAAATTTCATTATTTGAGGAAACATGAAAACGGCTCTTCGTGTACAGTAGTGCTGTTGGAAAATCATTTTCTTCTCAAGAATTATGTATATTAATATTTTTTTACCTTCATTTATCTCAGTGTTCCATCTATACCCATTATCCTCAACAGGAATTCCCATTTTTTGCCTTTTTCCTTGATTACTTTTTCGTACCTGTATGTGGGCTGGCTTACAAAAAAAAAAAAAAAAAATCTGCATTGTTGAACATCCGCATATTGAAACATAGCTCGTGCACGACAAAGTAAAAATAGATTAAGACAGCTGGGCAAACCCTCACGATTGCAAAATCGAGAAGTTATTGCCAGTATATTGCTATTTGATAAAAAGGAATGTTTCAAAACAGGCAAATAAAGCATGGATGATATCCATGTACTTTTCCTTCTAGAAGGCAACAATGCATTTGCTTTTACATACATTTCACTAAGGTGCTCTCTTAAGCAGGGCCGTAGCTAGCAGGAGGCTGGCAGCACCCCTAATGATCTCTCCTTCTCAGCCTATAGCACGCTACTCAGTTCAAGTACTCCGCCTATTCCTATATCAGAGTCATGTGCTTATGTATTCATATTAGCAAAACATGTGATTTTTTGCTACTATCAACAGCTACGTTCTACCCCTATACAGCCTACTATCTTTCAAGCGGGAGCTGCGATGTGCAGTCAGTTCCGGAACAGAATGATTTCACGCTTGAGGCTTGCTTTCACTGTTGCTAAGGCTGCGAATCGAATCCCACACTTTATGTCAGTGTGGTCACCTTTTCGTCAATGGTTTTCTGGTCCATCAGAAGACCTTAGACTTTTGTTCTGACGTCTGTGAAATTGTTTGGACTAATTGAAGTATAGTTTTGTGATTATCGTGTTCTTAGGTGCCCTTGTCATAATCGCTTCTAAATGTTACTGCACGTTTGCATGTTTCTCACCAACAAGGTCCTGTAGGTGAGTTTCTTGTTATACCACAGGCACTTAGAATAAGTTTAAAGTTTTTTTGGTTTTTTTTCGGCACTTTCCTTATGTCTGCCGGGCTTTATAATATATGGTTTTTGCTCACGGTGCTAAGCAACTGTTTGATAGTGTTTAAATTGTCTTATTGATTTTGCACAGTGTGGTTTCTGATCATGTTACATGTACATAAAGGGATATGATCAGTCGATTACACTATGTTCTGCAAGGTTTAGCACTTTTGTAGTGCAGGGGGTAATTGTTCATCATTCGGTTATTTGTACTGTACCTGAAGTTGCTATGCCAAAAGCTCAGTTTTGTATATACTAATGTACTTTCCTAATTGCACTGTAAAATTTATGTTTAGGACATTTCGCATGTTGAGTCACGATTACATGTCTTAAGTTTTATGCTCATGGTGCGGAGCAAACGCTTTGATAGTATTTCAATTATATGTTAATGTTACACAGTGTGGTTTTTCTCATGTCACATGTGCCTAATAGGAAATAAT
Organism: Macrothele yani; assembly: GCA_039090855.1. NCBI lineage: Eukaryota > Metazoa > Arthropoda > Arachnida > Araneae > Macrothelidae > Macrothele > Macrothele yani. The sequence continues at coordinate 40,906,341 of CM077024.1, read as the reverse complement.
CAGTCTATTAGATAATGTTCTGCGCTGTATTGCATATTTGCTGTACAAAGAGTCAGTTTCATATTTTCATTATTCGTATTGTACCCGAAGTATAAATTTTCTGTAAAACGCAAGTTCTGTTTGTACTAATATACTTTACTCTTTGCACTGTGAAATTTACAGTTGTACCATGGAATTGTAATTCCTTATTAGTGTCTTCCCTATGCCATTGCATCTTGTGTACATATGTTGTTGTTCACTACAAGTTAATCTATAGCACTGTGATTGAGGGACTTGTTTAAGCCTAAGTAATAGTTCTTTTTGTAATTTGACAGCGTTTCACAAGAGAGATATTGCATTCAATTTGTATAGAGTTCATACCATCATTGTGGATAGATCATTTATTCGCTTATCTTTCAGATACTGAAAAGTATAAACCTTCTGCTCTTTTCTTCTCTTTTCTTCTTTTTTTCAAGATTGCTCAAAATATACATGTTTGCTTTTGCACTGTAAAATTTATAGTTATACTTTGTACTGGTGTTCACCTATTAGAGATGGCACTCTGCTGATGCACATTGCGAACATATGTTGTACATAGAGTAAGTCAACCCATCAGTCCAGTATTGTCAGTGTTATGAATTTGCTTACATTGTATATAGTGCATCCACATAATGTAAATATCTCATTGTCATTGTAAATAGGTCATCCACTTGTTTATCTTTTGGTAACTGTTAAGCACAGGCCATCTGTATCTTCCTGTCCATGTTTGCTCCAAATAAAAATTGTTGAAGCTCACGGTGGTCGTTAAACCTGAAAGGCAAGCAAGCCCCCATTCCGCACTATCCCGGATTTGGAGCACACCGTCCAACACGTGTGAGCCAGTCTGCTGGAGGACATCAGGCGTCAGTTCGCCTCCATGCCGGACCGTCAGTTCGCCTCCATACCGGACTGCGAGCCACAGATCCCTCTGTAATTGTCCTGCAGCTCTGTTTTTGCCATCATGTGTATCCTTCGTCTGTATCATTACGTCCATAAAATTTCAGTTCAATCCGATGCTTCCTTCTTGTTGCGCAAATTTCATTGTCCATGAGTGTATATACATTGAATAACACATACACATTATGAAATCAATAAGCAGGGTACTGACACAGAATATACTAAACCAATCCCAAAGGATATGGGAGGAAGACAAAATTGATGGTTGAGACGGCAAATGTCACCACAACAAGATGAAAAGGCTTTTCGAACTTATAGCATAGCGGTCGATAAAGTTCATTTGCGGCACTGTTTGTTATTCGTGTTTAATTTAGGGAAAAGTGCGACTGAAACATACAGTTCAATATGTCAGGCGTACGGCGAAACGGTTATGGGTGAGCGGACGTGTCGATAATGCTTTGCCAGGTTAAAGAAAGGTGATCTAAGCTTGGAAGGCAAGCCACGTGCAGGTAGGAACTCGCAGACGAGGAGCTGGAATCGCTGTTTCAAGGGGATGCCACACAATCGACCACGCAACTGGTGAAACGTTTGAAAGTGACCCAATCGACGGTGGTACGGCGTCTGCAGGCCTTGGGGAAGATCCAGAAGATTGGTAAGTGGCTTCCGCATATTTTAATGGCGCATAATATTGGTCAACGATTGGGCATCTGCGTGACGTTGCTGAAGATGTTTCTAGGGAAGAATTTGTAGTTGAAGGTTGTCACCGGGGATGAAAAATGGGTCTATTGTGATAACCCCGTACGCTAGCGATCCTGGGTCGACCCAGGCCAGCCATCAACATCCACTGCAAAATAGGATATTCACGAGAACAAGGTGCTGTTGTGTGTGTTTGGTGGGATATGCATAGAGTGCTGTACTTCGAACTGTTGAAACCGGGCGATTCAATCGTTGAACAACGATATAACGATCAATTGATAAAACTGAATGCTGCAATCCAGCAAAAACGCCCGTGGACAGGTAAAGGACGCCGCCCAGTCATCCTGTTACACGATAATGCCAGACCACATGTCGGTTCTACCAAGAAATCAACCCTTGAACAGTTCCATTGGGAGGTTTTACCGCATCCGGCTTGCTCTCCGGATATGTCCCCCCCCCCCTCAGAGTTTCATCTGTTTCGCTCTATGCACCATGCCCCTAGCCCAACAGCAGTTCATCACAATTCCAGAGGTGGAAAATTTTGTCACTGTGTTCTTCAGCTCAAATCCAGAGTCCTTCTATCACAGGGGCATTCATTTGTTGCCTGAAAAATGGCAAAAGGTCATTGATACTAACGGCCAATATTCCGTTGAATAAATGTGTACTGGTTTCCTGATTGTTCCTGTCTCTTTTCTCCTTAAAACGGCGGAAACTTTTGCATACCACTAATAGATTAAGTGAAATCCTATAGAATCTGAGACCGGTGCTTCTCAGTACGGAACTCATGAATTAACAGCTTTTTTTATTTCTTCGGATCCTGAGTGCATCCATTTGAAACCAGATTGTTGAATGTTGATTATACATTTAGGATTCTATTTACTACGCCAGGAAATGCTGGAGCTACAAAGCTACATCCCAGATATTTATTCATTTTTAAATAGCGCACATGTGTGTGAGGCATGAAATGCAAAAACAGTTTTTCAGCCTAACCGAAAGTAAACAGCATACCCTTCTCTAATGATATCAAGCTTCAACTTTGGCTGCACCAGGAAGGAACACAACAACGCTGTCTTAATTCTCACAAAGTTATAGCAAACCTGGTTTCGTATAAAGGAATCAAAAGAACCGTGCATTTTTGATGATCTGAAATTCAAATTTTAACTTATAATTGCAAAAGCGTATAAATGAATTACGTATAACCGAGTAAAGAAAGTGTTAGAAACTACTGTAAAATAAATGGACTAACTCAGAATTGCGTATAAAAGTGAAAAGCGTATAATTGAGAAACGTATAACCGAAGATCCACCGTATTTGTCTTCCCATATCAGCAACATTTACACTAGGGGGGGGGGAGTCTCCGAACACTAGCGCTTTTTTATACAGTACTGCATTTATGGCAAAACCAATAAGGAGTTGGCCCATCTTTGGCCACAATTGCATTGTGCACTCTCCTTGGCATACTTTCAATGAGATTTTGGTAAGTAGTCGCAAGCACAGTGTTCCATTCCTCCCTCAAAGCAGTGGACAGTTCAGACACAGGAGTTTGACACGTCGTTCGAGCCCGAATCTGACGTCTAAGTTCATCCCAAAAGGTCTTTATAGGATTGAGGTCGGGACTTTGAGCTGGGCACTCCAAATTCTGTACACCCATATCCTGAAACCATGTCGAAATGGACTGTGCTTCATGGAACGGCGCGTTGTCTTGCTGAAACAAGAATTGCACGTCTCCGTAAAATTGGTAGTGTAGGCAGTGCGGCGTTGTCTAGAATGTACCAGTTCTTCGTGATGTTGATATTTCTGTTCACTACCACCAACGGTCTCATTTCATAGCACGAGGAACATTCCCAGACCATGACATTGTCACCACTAAGTTTAACAGTTGGGATGAGTTGACATTATGGCACATACCGTTCCCCTGTCATACGCCACACACAGCAACGATCATAGGATTTAAAAACGGTGTAGCGTAATTGGTCACTCCATAACACTCATTTCTAGTGGTCAAGGGTCCATGGACGATGTGCTTTGCACCAAACAAGTCGCTTTCTCGCATTCGTACTAGTTATTAACGGTCTATATGCAACAGTTCAGCCATGCAAATTTAACTTGTGCAGTTCCTTACGAACTGTCTTCGTGCACACATTCACATCTGTTGAATCCTGAAATTATTTGGCGATGATTTGTGCTGAGGAATGATGGTACCCATGGACGACGCGTTTTGGAGTTCTTTTGTCCCTTTCCGTCAATTTACTTGGCTTTCCTTAACGTTTCTTGGCAGTCTTGTCCTTCACGTTTCCATTTACTAATTATGTCTTGAACAGTTGACCGTGGATGTTGCAATTGTCCTGCAATCGCATGCACGGAAAGGTTTGTGATATGGCACCCTATAATAACACCTCGTTGTAAATCAATAAGCTCAACACGCGTGTACACGTTTCACGAGTAGACTATATACGACGTGTAAGCACAGAGCAGAAGACTCAGAGGTTAAGCTTCTTTAGAGACTCATGACAACAATTTGGCCCCGAAGATTTCATTCGAATAGTGCGCCAGTAGACGGACATGAAACTCCGACGGCTTAACGTGCCCATCCGACGCACGGCGGATATTTAGTGGTTCGAGCGTCCGTACCTGCCTGAGATCGAACCTGGGGTTTCTCCGTGGCAGTCACGAACGCTGACCACTAGGCCATCCGCGGCCCCCTCTGTGCATGTAAGGAGTTTACCCACAGTTTTAAAGGAAACCTAGCACACGTTATCTCTTGCGGAAGGGTATGTTCGGAGCCTTTTTTTACCGTTTTCACATCGCACATCTGCAGCATAACCTCGTTCCTGAGGTGATCAAAACGTGTCTTACAACAAAATACTTCGTAAGTTATACATCTCTCCAGTACACAACCTACTCACGTGTTTCCTTTGCAGTACTCAAGCTTTACTGCCATACATCTGATTATAAGCAATTGTACTTTGATACACAACCATTTTATAGGAGCATTTTTGAGAAACCTTAGTGTTGTAAAATCTTCCTAAAACAGCTATGACTTCCAAAGATGAATTCCCTCGGCTTACTAATTTCAGCATCTAATCATCTTTTCTCTATCAAATATGCTTTTTAAATGCACAAATGCATTCACTTCGTTTAACTTTGCACCATTTACATTATCTTCTATTCAGAAGAAAAACATCCTTGCTCAAAAGCCATAACTTTGGGTTTTCCCTTATTTACACTCAGCTTGAATTTCTCATTTGTGATTTCCAAGTGAATCTTTTGTGGCATCCCATTCCAGCTTTTAAATCATCCCGAATATAGATTCTCACTGGTGGGTGTTCATACCAGAAGAACAAGGCTGTGTTATGTGATTTCATGTATTTTCCATCTGTTTGTGTTTCAACGCGCAGAACAGATGAAGAGGAAGTCACAGTACTTTTCATGTGGACGCAAATAGAAAATACATCATATTTGGAATGACGTAAGAGCAAACGAAGTGTTTACACCTGCGCGAACAAATTGTTCTGATTATCTTAAAGATTCATCTTTTATTTGCATATAGTAAAATGTTCATGACAATGATATGTCAGGCAAAAAAAATATGAGCGAAAACATTTGGATTTATCTTTGTAAATCAACTCCTTTACCGAAATTCATCTGAGCCTTATCAGCTTTCTCTTACCAGTAACTTATTATTTGATGGCAGTATCGAACACACCTAAAAGAGCAAATATTGCATCACCTGCTTGTTTGCAAAGAACGGAGTGAAAAATAAAGAAATGTCGGTGCTCCTCGCCCGGAAGCGCAAACAAAAAAGTAGTCTCTGATTCAAAACATATGCCAGACGATATTAAAACGCTCAAGGGGAGGCAACCTGTGTAAAAAAACTTATCCTACTGCGCAAATAAAGAAAAAAAAGTCTCTCCGCTTAGCGAATCTTATTATTTTTAAGCGGCGATAAAACTCTCTACAATAAATAGAAATAAGACTTGTTGGAATCGATTATAACACACAGACGTATCTACATTTTTCTGCTAAAATAATTTAAACAATAAAAAACCTTTTTTTTTTTTTTTTTTTACCCGTAACTGTGTAACAAAGAAAGAGAGGAAAAGGTTCTCGTGAGGTCAGGAAAATAACAAGAGTGGATGACGTCATGATCAAAGTAAGGACCGTCAGGTTGCAATTGGCTGATAGTATTTTCTATAGTCAGTTCTTTTAGCAATATATGGAATACCACGTGGCAGGTAAATGGATGAAATTCGAAAGCATGAGGGAGTGACGTGGAAGTGAATTGTTTAAGATAGAGTTGTGGAAGAGACCTTGATACAGCAATGGATTAAAAAATGAAAGGGGCACAGTAACAACTGTGCCCCAACCTACAACGTAGAACTACGTCAACTGTCGTTATTTCATGGCGGTATCTCACTAGTTCTACGTCTTTAAAGTATTCAGCGAAGGACAGTTGACGTAGCCATACGTTGTGGGTTGCGGCACAGTTGCCACTGTGCCCCTTTGATTTTTTTCAGATATAAAATTTTTAAGAAATAAAATGAAATAAACGTATTACTTTATTTACTTAAAAGCAACTTATACTACACTGACGGGAAAAAAATCCCAACACCAAGAAGGGTTTGTGTTAGATAAACGACAGTTGGTAGGCGGTGAGAGTACATCTGCAAGATGACGTCTATGCAAATTTCGCGCTCGGCGCATACGTGTGGCGCTAGTAGCGCCCCTCGGAACATGCAGAGCAGGTTTGCTGTAAATAGGCGCTGTAACGTTCGTGAGCGTTATAGTTATCGTTGAGATTCGACGTAGGGTGTTGATGTTAGTCAAGAATGCCTTTAAGAAGACGAAGAAGCCATTATCAACAGCTCGCGGAGTTTAAACGAGGTCGTGTAATAGGGCTACGAGATGGTGGATTTTCTTTCCGCAATGTTGCAGAACGACTTGGCAGGAATGTAGCCACTGTGCATGATTGTTGGCAGCGGTGGTCAAGGGAAGGTACTGCCTCAAGAAGACCGGATTCCGGCCGTCCACGTGGCACTATTGAGAGGGAAGACCGCCGTGTACGGCGTATGGCCGTGGCGCATCGCACCGCGTCTACGGCAGCAATTCGAGCTGCAGTTGCCACCACAGTGACGCAACGAACTCTTACAAATCGGTTACTTGAAAGACAGCTCCGAGCCAGACGCCCTGTAGCGTGCATTCCACTTACTCCAAACCACTGCTGTTTGCGACGTCAGTGGTGTCAAGCTAGAGCTCATTGGAGGACGGAGTGGAGATCTATTGTGTTTTCTGATGAAAGCCGGTTCTGCCTGGGTGCCAGTGATGGCCGTGCGTTGGTTAGAAGGAGGCCAGGTGAGCGCCTGCAACCAACCTGTCTGCTGCCGAGACACACTGGACCTACACCTGGAGTTATGGTCTAGGGAGCAATTTCCTATGACAGCAGGAGCACTCTCGTGGTTATCCCACGCACCCTGACGGCAAAGTTGTACGTCGGTCTGGTGATTCAACCTGTTGTGCTGCCATTCATGAACAGCATTCCAGGGGTGTTTTCCAACAGGATAACGGTCGCCTGCATACCGCTGTTGTAACCCAACATGCTCTACAGAGTGTCGACATGTTGCCGTGGCCTGCTAGATCACCAGATCTTTCACCAATCGAGCATGTATGGGACATCATTGGACGACAACTCCAGCGTCACCCCCAACCAGCATTAACCGTCCCTGTATTGACCGACCAAGTGCAACAGACATGGAACTCCATCCCACAAACTGACATCCAGCACCTGCACGACACAATGCATGAACGGTTGCGTGCTTGCATTCAACATTCTGGCGGTTACACCGGTTATTAATGTACCAGCATTTCACATTTAAAATGGCTCTTCTCGCGCTTACATTAAGCTGTGATCTTGAAACCTTAACCGATTAAATATGTTACCTATACAAATGTATTGCCGCCATTTCATTCCTCTACAACTATTTTTTCGTGATGTTGGGATTTTTTTTTTTTTTCCGTCAGTATATACAATTCATAGTAACTTACGCTGATTATAAATTAATGTTAGTAGAAGTAGAAGACGTAGTATCATCGTTGTCAGTAGTTAATACTAAAATTATTTCTGAAGAAATCGTTCTTCAGAAACAGTAACTCCTTAGTTGCCTTCATATAAATTTGGCAATATGTCTCTGATACACTCTTCTTTTTGTTGCTCTTGTTCTTATCTATATCACTGTTAAAAAAATCCACCTAAAAATGAGAACCTGAACCTACTCGGTTTTTTTAAGTACAATCGTATCGTAAACGAGTACATGACATGCTCAAATTTAAATAACTATACGTACTTACAAATAACTGCGTCAATAAATAAAATATAATCTCGTATTACTTCATTTTAGATATTATAGATTTCATGATAAATTATTTAATAAATGTGTAAAGTGACACACATAATCACAAGTTATTTAATTACACATGATCACAAGTGATCACACACATGATCACAAGTTATTTAATTATGCATAAAGTATTTTTGTGTACCTTTTTACATTAACTATATTTGTGTCAATCTCATAAATAATATATTGTCGCTTCATCACAATATTCTTCATAAAACTGTGCGGTTCATTTGCCCCGCATGTGACAACGAGTATATCTATTATTCCAGATGTGCCATGGAATAATATACTTCTAGTTGATTCTATGAATAAATGAGTATATATGGGGTACACGTATTCCAAATTTGAAATCGAGCAGCGTATGGTTTATTGGTTAGAGATTCAGACTACTGATTCAGGGACCTCAAGTTCAAACCTGGGGGCTCTCTGTGGTGGTGTGAGTTTCTAACAATTGCTGAATATCCGCCGTGCATTGGACGAGCACGTTAAGTTAAGACCTCCGGGTAGGAATCCCCCGGTTAAAGTTCCTCAGCCCCCCTAATTTCTCTCTGCCTTCTGTGTGCAAAATCGTACGCTTGTACGGTGACGCCATCTAGTGTGCTCTCTCACTTACAAACTATCCTGTCAGAATCGCTAGATCGCTCTAACTTCCTTCAGTGTCTGTGCCCTGCTCGAAAGGGCACTGAAACTGAATGAAGTTAGAGCACATATATTTGAAATATATGGATTTTTTTTAGTACATATATTTCAAATTAGAAATACCAGATATACTCACAATTGATTCCCTGTATGTACTCAAAAATGAGTACGTATCTTTTCCCAAAAATGAGACACAAGCACTCGGAGCTATTATAAGCCCAGAATGTACTCAAAAACGAGTACATTTGCTCATTTCTAAGTACCACTTTTAACAGTGTAGCTATCTTAGTGGAAGGTTATGGCTGTAGAGTCGAACTCGTGAGAAACACATCCTTGCGCGCGGACTTTTGACTCTCCCTACATTCCCGTGACCTTTCAGTTGATGGCTTAGCAGGCCTTTTCGGATTCCTCTCGTTCTCCTCTAGCTGTTTCTTCAACTTTCGTCGGTTCTGATAGTAATTTTTTCTGGATTTTCGCGGCATTTCTAAATTTTAGTCACCAAAATTTTTTTATCTAAAAAAATAATAAATTTTAAATCCACTTTGTTTCGGTTTATCACATACGTCCGTCAGCTATGGAGTACGGGGCTGAAGTCATCGCTATCATTATCTATTCACTAGTTATCAACCTTAAACCGGTGTGCGGCGAAACAAAATCACGCGAAATTTAGCTTAACTTTCTAACGCTACTGTAACAAAGGATTAAAGGGTGGAGGGTTGAAACTTGTTTTGTTATAAATGGGACTCTATAAACTATCTAACGATGTATTATTTATCAATCTACGATTATTAGTTTCGAAGATATAAACGTTCAAAATGTGACTTGGTTTTGTGGCATCCATGCTCCCGGTGTTACACCCTACCCAGCGCGGAGGAAGACGTAGTTCAACGTCAAAGCGCTTGATGATCATGATATTAGTTATATTTTTTCCGTGTGACTAATGCTTGTTATTTACACTGAATATTTGTAATCATGTGGTACGATAGAGCAGTATTTAGAAAAGATCTGACTATTCTAAGCATCACAGTAAAAAAATTGCAGGGTCAAATTACGGCAGATACACAGGCAGCTGAGTGGCCAGTCAATAAACTGTAATTTTACTGTACTATACCGTAATGTCCATTAACATGTCTAATGACCATAATGTTCATTAACATGTCTAATGACAAATAAATTATAATACATGTTATGTTCATTAACATGTCTGCCGCCCCGGTGGCGCAGTGGTCTAAGCGATGGCCTCTGATCATTCGTCCGAACGGGGTCCGGGTTCGAATCCCGGTGAGGCATGGATGTTGTGTTTGTCTTACGGCACTGGCTCTCTCCCTTCCCTGGAACCAGTGATCCTAAATTAGGGACGGGCGACTGCTTATAGCCCATTGAGTTGCTCACGGTGGTCGTTAAACCTCCAATCAAAAAAAAAAAAAAAATTAACATGTCTAATGGGAAATAAAAGCATCTAATGCCGTAATGTTCATTAACATGTCTAATGACCGGGAATAAATATTATGTCTACTGACCGGGAAATAAAAACGTGTTGCCCATAGAGGTGTTGCCAGTCGACTGATTGCACGTGAAAAAATAGGTATATAACAACTTTAAGAAGAACGTTGCCAGATTGTCAAGATTAAAATACAGTAACAGTTTAAAACACCGTGAACATGTAGTTTATCTACCGAAAAGTTATGGTTGACCGCCAGGTGGCGTGCTAATAATCTGCAAACCGTCTTAATCCGGGTGAAACACTGGCTATTTACGGCAATTTTTTACAGTGATGTTATTCTCAGGCAACATTGTTTTATTTAAAATTGTTCAAATTACGCAGTTTTAATAAAAATTTAATAAAAAATACTAAATTGTAAAAACAAGAAACCAGATTTCACATTGCTTTAAAAAATTTATAGAGAATCTTATTTCTGCTTGTTTTTACCTAATCCGTTCACCGATTAAGATGCTATTTTTTATCTTTAGAGCCACGCCACTGTTACAAACCCTTAGTGATCACATTTCGCATGCTAATAAAGTTTGATCATTATAATATTTTGTATTATTAGTTTTCCTTTCGAGTCAGACGATGTTCTCGTTATTTCCTTAAATGTCAGCAAGAAGGCAGCCAAAGCAAGCAAGTAAATTGTACGACATTTTACTTGCTCGCTTTGGCTGCCTTCTTGCTGACATCGTCAGTGCCAGGCGCAAGGAAACACACCCAACTTTTCTTTGAGCCCACCCTTTAGCCCCCCCCCCCCTAATATTTCAGCAGTTGGAACATGTGTAGGGTGCAACCATCTAAAATTCACGGGAATTTGGAAAAATGTATGTAAATTTCTCGAATTCACTGAAATTTTGTTATGAAAATGAATTCTTCGTTAATTTTAGTGTTTGTGCTTATGGGAAATGGAGGAAGTTCTCTGAATGAATTTCTAAGAGAGTATAGTAGGAACACCACATCTTTGGAATTATAGTTAAAAACGATGACAGAAAGAGGCGGAGGAGAGAGAGAGAGAGAGAGAGAGAGAGGCGTACTACAGAGATCAAGCACGTGTCAGGACGACAGATCTTAGTTGGGAGAGCAACTTACTCCGGAGTTAGGGTTCGATCCCCGTCACAGACAAACTTGTATTTTCACATTGGCGCCCGAACGCAGAAATGGACTGGCCGTTGTGTTCTTCGAAAAATGTGTTATATTAGTTCCACACATCGTCTGGAAATAATGAAAATTAGTTCTTCGCTTCAGGAAAAAAAAATGAATTAAGAGGGAGATGATGTGACGTAATACAGAGGTAAAGCACGTGTCAAGATCACAAATCTGCAGCGATACATTCCGTCCGTGTAGCTTAGTTGGGAGAGCAACCTACTCCGGAGTGAGGACAAATTTGTGTTTTCACATGAGAGAGAGGTTACGTGTGAGGTTGCAAACTAAAATTCGTAAACAGTCTTATGAAAGAAGAAGAAAAAAGACCTAAGCAAGCTAAAATTGCGGAGAAATAGTAACTTGACATTGTGATTCGTATCCGTAGTTTCCATACTACATACATTGAATAAATACTACGTACAGTATTCACTTGAAAACTTTTTTTTTTTTTTAACTAGGAATAACATTATCAGCTTCGGGTAAAATGCACATGTGAACAGGATTTTTTTTGCTAAAGTTTCTAACAAACTCTTCAAAATTTGTGCCGTCCTCCCATCACGCTTAGCCCCCCTAATAGCCCAGCCAATTCTATTCTGAATGGCTGGCGCAGTGGCGTACCAGAGAAATCCCCCCCCCCCCCGGTTAAAAAAATATCTTCGAGGCCCTTTTGTGAAAATCAATTAGATTTAAATTATTGAAAATTTTAAATTCCATATTATTAATTATTTATTTGGAAAATTTTTAATTCCATATTATGTTTTCAATTATATAAAATTTTAATTTTCATATTCTTAATAGGTTTTATGAGCGTTTTAATAATGCAAGTCCTTTGGAACCTACACGTAATTTTCCTAAAACCAAAATTGTTGCACTTTATTTCGTGTAACACAAACGTTCGCCGTGTAGTTAAAATTATTGCCCTAGTATTATACAAATACAAAACATTAAAAAACACTTCCGAAGCATATCTTGAAAGTTTCATTCCTTTACAGAACTAGCCATCTCTTTGAAATTCATCACAATCACACACACACACACACACACACACACACACGCACACTCAACTGTCGTATGATAGCGTCTGATGATTTCCAATTTATAAGAAAACACATAGCATAAGTTAGCAAATAAGTAACAATTAAGAATTGTGGCATAAAAAAAAAGTTAAACTACTTAAATTATTTTCACTTGAATATGAAAACCACACTTAACATAATTCCATAATGATTTGCACATAGAACATTTTCTCTTTGTTATAAAAAAATCCCAAAAGTCTGTTTCTTCGTCCCCGCGAAGAGCATGATTTAGTTCATTACATTCTGTAGGATGCGTAGTTATGTTCAAACAACTGTAATACATAACACCTTATCCTCATTGGTACAAAAATTTTATTCATTGCACTGATATTTCTTTCACATTGTCTTGCTAATATATACATATATATACGGTCGTGAAAAAGGGGCCTCAAATTCTCTGGGAAAAAATGGATGCTTTTCCGTCATCCAGTTTTTATAAACTAAAACCGCGAAAAATTTTCTGTCTTATTTATTGGGAAAAAAATGCCAAAAATGGGTTTTCTTTCTAATATTTCCTTGAAATCAGCCGTCAGGAATAACTTGCTATTTTTTTAACCACTTTCGTATGAAAATTTTTGTAAAATCTTTTTACTGAGAGGAAGAGGCCCTCGAAGCCGCAAGGCTCCCCAGAAATGCGGGGTTACGAGGGCATATCAGTACGCCCCTGTACTGGCGTCGTCTCTGGTCAATGCCACCTGTAATGACGTTTCTAGCATTTTATTTTTACTCTGCTTGATATCATCATAAAACAGGGGTTTTTTTTCAGATTGCTTCAGAATCGGAACTTATTACGAAAGTGTAACTTTGTGCTTCGGAAGTGAATGCCCTGAGCTGGTGAGCATGTGTAATGGCAACAAAAGAATTCGGCCAGCGATACATTCGGACACAGTGCATTGTTACGACATGTGGTAGGGAACGGGATCCTGTGTTCCTGGTTCTGTGAGTGAAGCTGAACAACAACAACTGGTGCCTGTCAATACGTTTTGATTCCATGCCAGTGGCTGGACTACGGTACATGATCCGAATTCATTCGTGCTCTATGCTGTTCCCACGCAAGCTGCCTGACAGGTCATTTAGCTGCGTCTCTCCATGGTCTGTTGAGCACCAAGCATACATGTCTGTCTGATTCATCTGTTTCCACCTATCTCGTTTCAACCCTCAACATGGAGATGCTGTTCCAATATCCAAATATAACCAACACCAAACAGCCGTTTTATGGAGTCGCAGGTCATTCGCTTTCTTCCGTAGTGATCGAGAATTCAACTTTGGAGACATGAACTTTTTCTCTTCTTTTTTCCCTTCTTTTTTTGTAAAAGAAGATAAAACTATATCGATTAAGAATAGTGCAGAGTTTTTACCCTTTGATTGCAATTATTTAATAAATTATGTTCTTAGCTAACGAAGCGAATATTTTTTTTTTTTTTTTCTCTCGAAACGATGGAATCCTTAAAAGGTTTACAGCCCTTCTAGCTGCAACTCGCTGAGTCTCTTTGAAAGGCTGGAAAAATATAAAAATTAGAAGTGGGAACAGAGTGCCATGATAGGAAAGAATAAAAGAAAAGGTTCGGAAGAAATTGTTTTAGAATACGCGGTTTTCCTTTTAAGTAGGAGAAGTTGTAAATTGTCCTACATATTTTACCTGTCGTCTCACACCGAAGATCAGCCCAGGCACCAAGAAGCAGAAAGAGGGGAGCCTAAAAAAGAAAATTAAAGCACCGAGAAGAAGTTCCGAGACAACAAACGGTTTTTCTCTCAAAATGCTTTGATTCTTAACTAACTCTGAATTTGTTGGAAACACACTATATATACAAAAGTCACCGGATACCCCTTCAAAAGCAAATGAACGGATCCGCTGCGTTGTTAAGATGCGCGGTACAGCTGCAAACGGTATAAAAACAAGCCTGCAGCTGACCGCGATCATATCGCACTGAGGTTGAGTGAAAATGTGGCCGCGGGAGAGACTGACTTTGAGAAAGGAAAGATTGTTGAATGTTATATTAGTGGGGTGTGTATAAGAGAAACCGAGAGGCGTTTAAACATACCCAAGTCAACTGTTTTGGATGTACTGAATAAGTGGAAGGCACATGGTGTGCTTGAAGTAGCAAAACGTACCGGCAGACCAAAGACAGTCAGTGATACAGGACGTCGAAGCCTCAGGAGTGTCGTTACAATTAATCGACAGAGTACTGCACAAGACCTCAGTATGCAGGTGAGTAAAAATGCTGGAGCCTCGGTATGTACACGTACCATTCGCAGAGAACTTCATTCCATGGGTTACCGTGGTCGTGCGGCTGCTCATAAGCCTTTCATCTCCACTCGGAATGCTACTCGTCGTTTAGCATGGTGTAAAGAACATTTATCGTGGACCACGGATCAATGGAAACGGGTCCTATGGGCTGATGAATCCAGATAAACGATCCATCACTCTAATAGCCGTGTGTGGAGATGGCAACAGCCGGGAGTGTACTGTTCCTACGGCCACAGTGTACTGTTCCTACGGTCACAGTGTACTGTTCCTACGGTCACAGTGTACTGTTCCTACGGTCAAGTTTGGAGCCGGCAGTATACTCGTGTGGGGTTATTTTTCGTGGTATGGTCCCGGCCCATTGGTTATCACGGACAAACCTTGTTAATCAGAACGTCTACCTCGATATTCTGGACAATTATGCCCTACCAACTCTGGCAATTCTATGGAACTGAGCCTTGTTGAGATCAGCAAGATAATGCACCGAACCATAAAGCAAAGACTGTTACGGCGTGCTTTGACGATAATTCCGTTTCGTGTGTGGACTGGCCAGCACAGAGCCATGATCTTAATCCCAAAGAACACTTATGGGATGAATTAGAGCGTCCCATAAGAAGTTTGGAACGAAGGCCTACTACTAAGCAAGAATTAGCGGCAGCGTTATGTACTGAATGGAAGTGCATACCTATCGCTGTGTCCCAAAATCTTGTCGAAAGCCTGTCTCGAAAGTCAGTTCATGCATATTAAGGCCAAAGGTGGACCGACACCGTACTAATGTATGTCAATAAATGCTATATTGTGTTTCTCCTCTAGGTGTCAGGTGATCATATGTAGAGGATTTTAGGAAGGGAGTGTCTGACCCCAGGTCTTAAACAACCCTTAGAAATAGGAAGCTAGGAGATTTGGGCTAGAGTGCCCGATAGGAAAGTGACACGGAAGTGAGGTAGAAAGGGGGAGGAAGACGCCCTTATTTATTACCGGGGGGCCAGTACCCGGGGTCCGACGGCTTAACGTGCCTATCCGACGCACGGCGGATATTTAGTGGATCGAGCGTTCGTACCTGCCTGGGATCGAACCTGAGGTCTTTTCCATGGCAGTCACGAACGTTGCCCACTAGGCAACCCGCGGCCTAGGTGTCCGGTGACTTTTGTCAATATAGTGTATATTTTACTTTTCCAATAACTTAGTGAATAATAATAACAATGGTCAAGGTCAAAGAATCAGCACATGTGTAACGACAGTCTGTTGCTTTATTGTTCCACTCACTGGAAGTTCGAAGGTCATCAATACAATATAGTAGTCCACTGAAACAAACTATTTCTTGTATCAATATAGATTGCAATCACACAAAAACCATACGCATTCGTCGATTCATATAGATACATCTAACAGACTTTAATCTCTTTTGCTATATCCATTCTGCATTCGAAATTTCTCTCTGCACACTGTTACTCAACTAACTTATTTACATTTAAAATCGTCATTTATTTTTCTGACTCCCTGTCAGCTTTGCCAAAATGTAGAAGCTGTTCGGCGAAGTAATGTGCCGTATAGTTACGAAATGGTTAACCAGAAAGTAACGAAACTTACATAAGGAAGCAGAAGCTCAAAAGGAAGATTTTGTAAGGGTGTACGCCACACGAGTTTTTATTATTCTTCGTGTCTTTTTGTTCTTTCTCCCAACAAGGGCAAGCGTTTGACATAAGCGAGCAAGGAGGTTGGTTACCTAGTCCCACCGTCTCTAGTGGCCAAAGCTTTTGATCACATGTTAATTTCTTTTTTTTTTTATCATCCAATTTTTAATCTGCATCACCTTTGAAAAATAAATTAATAAGTAAAAACACTAAAACCCTAATACATGCAAATTTTAGCTTTCCCTTTTTCAACTATTTTTTTAAGTGTGGCATTAAGTATATGAAAACAACTTTTCCCATTCCTTTTGCTTTGCAAAGTAAATGTTGCATCTCTTCTCCCCGGCTTTACGAACAAATACTGTTAAATATATATATATCATCATCATCATCATTGTCAACCATTATCAATCCACTGCTGGACGAAGGTCTCCCCAAGTTTCCTCCACAACGGTCTGTCTTGTGCCAGTCTCCTCCATGTCACTCCCGCATACTTTCGAATTTCATCCACCCATCTTCCATGTGGTCTTCTTCTGGGTCTTTTCCTGTCCCTTGGAATCCAATCTAAAAATTCGGCTGTCCGTCGATGGTCTGTTCTTCTGGCAGTATGTCCAGCCCATTGCCATTTCAGGGATTTAACTCTGATCATGATGTCTTCCACTCTTGTCATTTTTCGGATCCACGTGTTCCTCTTCTTATCTCTCCTGGTTACACCAAGCATGCACCTCTCCATGCTGCTTTGAGTTGTCTGCAGCCTTTGTATGTCTCTTTTAGCTAAGGTCCACGTCTCTCCACCATACGTGAGCACTGGAAGGATGCATTGATCAAACACTTTTCTTTTAAGACATAATGGCATATTGCTCTTGAAAATTATGCTGTTTCTTCCAAAAGCTCTCCAGGCAAGTTTTGTACGCCGATTAATTTCTTCACCAATGTGACCCTCACTTGATATCTGCTGTCCAAGATAAACGTACGTGTCTGTTATCTCCAGCTTTTCTCCATCAATCCATAAATCTTCATTTCTTGTAAAAGCATTGTACATCACTTTTGTCTTCTGAAAGTTCATTTTTAATCCCACTTCTTTACTCTTGTCAGCAAGTTCCTGAATCATACTCTGTAGCTCTGATGAGGTAGTTGCAAAAATGACTATGTCATCAGCAAAACGAAGGTGGGTTAGATAATCTCCATTAATCTTTATCCCTTTGTTTTCCCAGTTCAGTGATTGAAAGACATTTTCCAATGTGGCATTAAAAAGCTTTGGAGATATGGTGTCACCTTGTCTCACTCCCTTTCCAATTTTTGCGTGTGTTGTATTTTCAAACAGCCGAATCTTTGCACTTGCATTTTCATAGATGTTATTAATAATATTAATGTATGCATCTTCAATACCGCAGGATTTCAGAGCCATTGCAACTGCTGATGGTTTCACCGAATCAAAGGCTTTTTCATAATCGATAAAAGCCATGCACAATGGAAGTTCATATATATATATATATATATATTAAAAATAAGAACCTGAACCGGCCGCCCCGGTGGAGCAGTGATCTAAGCGTTGGCTTCTGATCACTCGTCCGAGATGGGTCCGGATTCGAATCCCGGTGAGTCATAGATGTTATGTTTGTCTTCGGCACTGGCTCTCTCCCGTCCCTGGAGTCAGTGGCCCTAAATTAGGGACGAGCGAATACTTACAGCCCATTGAGTTGCTCACGGTAGTCGTAAAACCTCCAATCAAAAAAAAAAAAAAAAGCCACCCCGTTGGCGCAGTGGTCTAAGCGATGGCCTCTGATCATTCGTCCGAAAGGGGTCCAGGTTCGAATCCCGTTGAGGCATGGATGTTGTGTTTGTCTTACGGCACTGGCTCTCTCCCTTCCCTGGAACCAGTGACCCTAAATTAGGGACGGGCGACTGCTTATAGCCCCATTGAGTTGCTCACGGTGGTCGTTAAACCTCCAATAAAAAAAGAACCTGAACCTACTCGTTTTTTTTTTTTTTGTTTTTTTTAGTACAATCGTATCGTAAACGAGTAAATGAAATGCTCAAATATAAGTAACCATACGTACTTACAAATAACTGCGTCAATAAATATAATCTCGTATTACTTCATTTTAAATATTATGGATTTGAAGAGAAATTGTTTAAAAAATGTGTAAAGTGACGTACATAAATAACTAGTACAACAAAGTCACTGACCACAAGTACTTCAATTATGCATAAAGTACCTTTGTGTACGTTTTTACATTAACTATATTTGTGCCAATATAGTTAATGAAAAAACGTACACTATATTTACCATAAAATTGTGCGGTCGATTTGCCCAGCATGTTACAACGAGTATATCTATTATCCCAGATGTGCCATCGAATAATAAACTTCTAGTTGATTCTATAAATAAATGAGTACGTATGGAGTACACGTATTCTAAATTTGAAATCGAGCCGCGGATGGCTAAGTGGATAGCGAATTCAGACTGCTGATGGAAGGACCCCAGGTTCAAACCTGGCGTAGTGGCGTGAATTTCTAACAATCGCTGAATATCCGCCGTGCATTGGACGAACACATTAAGTGACGGCCCCCAGATAGGAATCCCCTGGTTACATATAAAGGTGTTCATTCCTAAGCCCACCCCCTTATTTCTCTCTGGCTTCTATGTGTAAAATCGTACGCTTGTACGGTGGCGCCATCTAGTGTGCTCTCTCACTTACAAACTATCCTGTCAGAATCGCCAGATTCATTTTTGAGTACATATATTTGAAATATATATACTCAAAAATGAGTACATATATTTCAAATTAGAAATACCAGATACACTCACAATTGATTCCCTGTATGCAATCAAAAATGAGTACGTGTCTGTTCCAAAAATGAGACACAAGTACTCTGAGCTATTATAAGCCCAGAATGTACTCAAAAAGGAGTGTATTTTGCTTATTTCTAAGCACCAATTTTTAACCGTGAAATATCAACAACAAAGAAGGAATATATCGTGGGCTTATCTGATACCAAAGGAATATGCAGTGTGACGTGCCATCATCGCAGGACGCACATGAGATAAAGGCAGATAGCAGTGAGAACACATGTCCGCGTAGCTCAGTTGGGAGAGCGACTTATTGTGAAATAAGGGGACCCGGCTTTGATGTCCGGTATGGACAAACTTGTGTTTTCACAGTAGTCAATAAACAAAACTGAATATAATAATTCCGTGGGTTAAGATAAAAGTAGAACATCTCAGATTTGCTAATTGAACAGGATTGCAGTTTCCATTTGTTTTATCACATGCTACAGCAGATCGTTTGATTCATGTGAATATAAAAATGGTCGTTAGCAGAGCAATGCATAAACCTTACGCAGTCCTAATCACGAAAGCAATATAACGAGCATTTTACAAATCAGCATATGATACGCAGCATTAGGAAAAATTCGGATTATAAGCACAGTCAACCCTCGATTTGTCTCCGCCCTCTTGAGTCTGAACAAACGTGATCTGTATGAAACATCCCTTGATACTTATATAACCACACCCTCCGCCAATCACCAATATACAGTATGCATTCAGTGTTACTGCGCCAGCTTGCCTTCCTCAACACAAGACATGCTTGATGTACCTACTACATACCACCTCTTGCAAGCAGTGTAAAAATTCCCTCCCCGTTCTTTCGGATCATGATTCAATTATGGCAACCCTTAATGTTAAAGACACACTGATGCAACCAATGATGTGAATCAGTCAGTATCTTTTAACATTCAGAAGATTCTTTGAAGCAAACTCTCGCTGGATTCAAACGCACTGCTATAAATTTAAATTACGCTCTCGAAATTCCTCGGTTGAAATCTAAAACACAAATGAAAATAGATGAGTTTTGGAAAAGAACTAAGATGTGTAAAATGATTTTGTGAAATGCTATTAATTTTTACTTGATAAAGTTTTGATAACGTAACATCCCACATATCCAACTGCTTTCTGATTATATATGGCAGCAACGGAAATTATAGTATCTTGTTCCATAGTGCACAGGAAGCTTTATGAACATGGCCTTCATGCTAGATCAATGGTGCGCATTCCTCGTTATAAAGAAGAATCTCTCAACTGATGTGTTAGATATGCCAACTGGAATGATTATTAATGGAGCTCTGTTCTCTTTACGGATGAATCTCCAGAGTGAGTCCAGACGAAACCTTACCTGGAGAGAACCAGGAACTCGCCATCATACATTAACCACTTAATTACCTTGCCCGAGAATATCTCGGCCATGACATTACAGAACCAAAATGCCACTCCCGAGAGTGCGTCGGGAAAGACTCCTTTCGCCTGTTTTACAGTACCACCGTGCCCAAGAAATTCTCAGGCAAGACTCCTTTCGCTTTTTCCTGACCGTCGTTTTCCAGAGAGTCTCGAGAGAAAAATGAGATAATATTCTTTCTCTTGTTTAACAAAGTTGTTTGGGACTCTTTTCTGCTGCATAGAAATATACCTGGCAAGAGCATCACATTTTTAGAATTTCTAATCCAGACCTAGAAGAAGACATCATTTTCAGATGTACATTGTTAAAATTTAATGTTGATCTACTATCGATAGAAATATATGTGGCAAGAGCATCACATTTTTTGAATTTCTAATCCAGATTGTGAAACAGCTTTTTCGAGAGCAAACAAGACAAGCAGAACATCTAACGTAGACAGTCTTACCCGTTTTACTGTGAACGTCATTTTTCCTGCCATATTCTCCCTACCTCTCGCAAGAAAGATTCTACAATACAGTGCAAAGTGTGTTGAAGGAAGTAAGACGATACAAGCAAAACGAAGGGACAGGAGCACGGATCTGGTTTGAAGATTATGGCGTTGGTTAACGGTTTGTGCTCAGAACCGCATTTTTAAAATGTACCACTCTAAAGCTAATTACTAGAGTACTAGAGGTAACTTGTTTTATGGTGCTGTTTTTTTTAATGTGCGCTAATTGCCTGTTAATGCAACATGCGCTATTTTATTCATCACATTCGAAATATAATTTTGTAACTATCTAGTGTATTTTACTTCGTTACAAACATTTCAGTTCTGCAATACGAAATGGCAATTTTGGTACTGAAATCTTCATACTAATCTGGAAACTGTTATGGTGTTGGTAATCATATCTTTCGGTGTCCGTACAGATATCTACGTGCTTCAATCCTGTTCTATGAAAGCTTATATGTATAGGGATAAGACCTTAGAACGTTTTGTTAGACCCTATGCAGGAGTAATTGGCGAAAAATTAATCCAGCAGGACTACAATGAACGTCCTCCAAACCGAGCCAGAAGTGTTGAGGAGGACATCATCTACTTTATGAGAAACTATCTCGTTCCCTTGCCTGAACCCTATTGCGCATGCTTGGGATGCTTTGGGCAGACGTGCTTCCTTGGATCCCTTCCCCAAAACCTGTAAGAGTTTCGAAGAGTCTTGATGGAGTAATGGTCGTTATTGACAGGACAGTTTCTGGACACTCTTATTATGAGCATGCAACGTCGCTGTGAAGCATTTATTGCTATGAGGAGGGACGACACTCCATATTGTCTCAGTTTAGCTATCTTGTTTTGAGTATGCCTTGTGACTACATATGCTTATTTGCTATTTGTTTTTTAATTAACAATGAGTTTTCTTATTTTGCATTTATAATATGAAAGAGTATAGTTAAATTATACATTTTCCTCAAATTTCTAACGAAAACTTCGTATAGCTTTTGGAATATTTCAACATTTTATTTTGTTACTTGACTTATGGATACAAGTGCATATCGCCATTCTTCACGGTATGTCACGCCTTGGTATTCACTCCATTTCTTTCAAGCGAGTAGAAAGAACACGCCAAAATCCGTAACCGTCAGAACTATGATGGTATCACAATGATATAAATATTGTTTCGTAACATAATTAATTCATTTTTTTTATTGCCGAACGCGAAAAGTCATCTTAAGTGCTTTGCTGGTGATTTGGTAAACAACGGGTCGTTTCGCAACCAAGCGATCGCAGCTGTCTCAAGGGCGAGGGGTGCTACCTTTCTTTTCTCTTACCGTGGGAAACTTTTTCTTTACTAAACAGCGAACTTCGACCTTAGTTGGTTACGTTATGACTTCGTGTTCAAAACATAGGTTTATTTTTCCGGAAAACAATACAATGGGAAATATAAAATATGATGGAGAAAAAAAAACACGATGATGAAATTATATACAATGCATATGTACAGTAGACGCTTCCTCCTGATCTTTAGGAGAAGCAAAAGGGAATGCAAACTGTACCCCCAGTATGTTTGATTAGTATATAAAACAGGAATGTGCAAAAATTACAAAGAGGCGAGAAATTACATAGTTGATGATAAAACGTATAACAGCGATAATTTTCGCAGAAATTAAGAAAGAAGCGCAGCAGTGGATTAAAAGTGAAAAACATACCGAACGCAATCATGCCATCCATGAATAATGGTGTAGATCAAGAACATAAAACATTATACAAGTAGTTGAATCTTGTCATAAGTAATTGTAAACCATACGTGGTTCGCAGCCCAGCGAGCGTTGAACAGTTGGAGAAGGTTGAATGTTTAGATGCGGTACCATCCAACTGAAGATGAGACTGAAGCTATCTTTCGAAAATAGTGCAGTTTGCGCTGGGCACAATAAGTATCATTAGGGGTATTGCATCAACACGATGAAGATTAAAGAGATAAATAACACATTTTGTTAAAACAAACACAAAAGAGCAAATAGGGGAGTGACGAACTGGAGATTGATTGTGCACAGGAAAAAGGAGGTAGTCCTTGGTGAAGTGTAAAAAAGAGCATGAAGCAAAATTAAAACTGAACATTACCGACTGGTTGCATCCCATCCACGTCTTTTAGGCGATGACGTGTGCGTATATGAGCAACGATTTTTTACGTACAGGATGAAAAGCAGTAACATACTTGATCTCAAATACTGCAGTCTTGTGACGAGTATATATATATTAAGATAATACAACTTAGTTTGTCACAAATATTTTTTTTTTCAAGCCGACCATGGTTTCGCTGGGTATTGACATAGCTTCATCAGGACGACTCGTCCAAGATTGATGAAGCATCAGGACGAATAGGGACGGGCGACTGCTTATAGCCCATTGAGTTTCATCAGGACGAATGATTCGTCCTGATGAAGCTAGGTCAATACCCAGCGAAACCATGGTCGGCTTGAAAAAGTAAATATTTGTGACAAACTACGTTGTATTATCTTAATATATATAGCAGTAACAGCGTCAAGTGCGGAAGCAGCATTAGTAAATTCACTGAGTTGAGAATCGCAAAGGCAAGATTTGTTTTATTATGTTGAATGCAAGGTAAAGTAGTAATTCTTGCAGGAGGTCTCATAGGGACGATAGACTGAACATCTTGATTAGTAAGAGGGCCATGAGGTAAAACTCGTGTAATTCACGTGACTACTTCGTTTGCTCACCTGAGAGAAAAGCAACTGGTTCACTGTTTGGAGTGTTCTTGTGACGATGAAAGAGAACGCTCGTTTTTGTGAGCGTTTTAAAACTAGGTCTATGTTTTGAGTTGAAAAACAGAAACTTAGTGGATTACACTTTTCGCCATGTGTAAGGTAAGGAGATCATGTTATACCAGAGACGACTGAGATATTTATTGATTTAAAGCAAAGACGACATACTAATTCACTGTTCATTCAACGTGATTGTGCGATATCTTATAATCTCGAACTTGTATTTTTTTAGTTATTAAACGTTGCTGTCGTGTTTTGTTGGTTTAATGCTCCTTAGAGGAAATTTTTATGTGCTCTCTCTTTCTCTCTCTCATCTTCATTGTTCTCTGATCCAGCAGTCGAATCAGACCGTTCCGTTTCATCTTGTGCGTAGCATCTCGAAACTGATTCGGGGAAGAAGATAACCAGCGACGTGATAATATTTATGCTCTATTCTCACTTGATGAAGCAGAGCCAAACGCTCAGATAAATTATAGTAGATCGTAAATACAGAGGACTGCTCCGGTGGTACAGTGGTCTTAAGTGATGGCTTCTGATCATTCGTCCGAAAGGGGTCGGAGTTCGAATCCCGGTGAGGCATGGATGTTGTGTTTGTCTTACGGCACTGTCTCTCTCTCTTCCCTGGAGCCAGTGGCCCTAAATTAGGGATGAGTGACTGCTTATAGCCCATTGAGTTGCTCACGGTGGTCGTTAAGGTGGTTCCACATAAAATTCTTGCCTTGTATTTCGAATGGGCAAATTTCTGTAGCCATGTTCTTCACAATTGTGTTCCCAAGGACGAAAATTTTCACATTCATAAAAATAACTTCATATTATAGCTTAGTATATTTAATATTTTCTAAAACTTAACCACAATTATATTAAAAATCAATAACTTTTCCTTTGGTGGTGTTGAGACCAGAAAACAGATGGCGCGACCTGTACCTTGATGACGTCAGAAGACAAACAAATGTTGGATTGTTTAATTATGGTTAATATTAAGTATACTAGGCTATAATGTGAAGTTATTTTTATCGGTGTTCAAATTTTCATCCTTGGGAACACATTAATTGTGAAGAAAATGGCTGCAGACTTTTGCCCATTGGAAATGCAAGGCAAAGAATTTAGGTGAATCCACCTTAAACTTCCAATCAAAAGGGCTGCGGGTAGCCTAGTGGGCAACGTTCGTGACTGCCTCGGAAAGGACCTCAGGTTCGATCCCAGGCAGGTACGAACGCTCGATTCACTAAATATCCGCCGTGCGTCGGATGGGCACGTTAAGCCGTCGGACCCCGGATACTGGCCCCCGGTAATAAATAAGGGCGTCTTCTTCCCCCTTTCTACTTCGCTTCCGTGTCACTTTCCTATCGGACCCTCTAGCCCAATTCTCCTAGCTTCCTATTTCTAAGGGTTGTTTAAGACCTGGGGTCAGACACTCCCTTCCTAAAATCCTCTACATATGATCATGATTATGATCTTCTAATCAAAAAATAATAAAACGATGCAGAGGATGTTCTCACATTTTTAAAACGTTTCTGAAAAGAAATTACGGAAAATAAAAGAAGTTTAGACAACTGAAACTGGCAACAGCATATTAGATGAACACGAAAGAAACATCTGCTGCAGTTAAACATCGTCTGCTAAGAAAATGCCGCACGGAAACAATCTGTGGATAGAAGGTTATGTTTTTGCTCTTTACGAAGAGAAATATTCATATTCTGTAGTTAAAAACCTCTGTGTAAATCATGGAATTAGTATTTCTAAATGTAAAATAAGCAGTGTTATTTGTAACAGAGGGAAAAATCGTCAAGCATTGCTTTTAACAGGGGAGAAGGGACACCAAATGAATATCCAAAGAAGTTACATACTTTTACGACTATTTCAAAAGTAAGGTCTCTGGTCTTAAAAGAAAATCCACCGACCCAAAGAGTAATCGCTAAGTCGTTAAAAATCTATGTATCAACTGTAAACAAGGTAATAAGCAAAGATTTGAATCCGAAAAAAAAAACCGAAAAAAAAACCGAAAAATATCATGTTCATCGCCTTTCCTAGGCACGTGGCTGAACGGAGAACACGGTGTAGACTTCTTTATGAAAATCACTCGGCCGGAGACAGATGGAAATTTATTGTGACTATTGATGAAGCATGGTTCTACCTAAACGACTGTAACAAGAAAGACCGATTTACTATCGCAAAAAAACAGAAAAAAAAGTTACAAGCTTGGTTCCAAGAATACATAGAAAGTTTTAGTAAAGGACGTTCTCGTACAACGGGAAATTAAAGTTAAAAAAAGTTGAAAAATGTTAAAATCAATTATACATATTACCAAAAAAATCTTTTAACTCCAACATTTAAAGAGGAAACACCATTCCTTATCCACAGAGCCTTCAAAAAGTCGTTAAAAATCTATCAGGATAAGGCTCTTTTTAGCTTCCAAATCTACCGCTCTGTTTCTTCAAAAAATGAAAAAAGAAACGGTATCAAGTCTATACCTTTTGCCCATATTATTGCGAAGTCCCCTGATGTGCACCAATGGACCATTGTGCCTTCAGACTGCTGAAAAGAGAGTTTCCTAAACGCAATCCTAAAACAATATCAACATCCCGCTACTTCAGACAACCACAGGACAAATTGCCTCAAATTATTTGGGTTCCACAAAACGTAATCTTGGATTAAGGATTGAAGAACACAAATACAACATTAAAGCAGGCATGTATAGCACATCCCTAGCCAAATATGTACTCCAAGACAATCTTAATCCAGATTGGAGTAATGCACGAATTATTCATACTCCTAGCAACCTCAGGGACCTATTAATAAGTGAAAGTGTGTATATAGAAGTTTCCAGTGTACAATGTTGTAATGAACATAGCTCCTATGAATTGCACAATGCATATGAGTCACTAATTAAATCTGTTAACTTTAAATTGTGACTTTTGTTTGAAATACTATGTTCACCCCACCCCACCCCTTCTCATTCTTCAGTCATTGTAATGTTTTTCCTCACTTACCATTAAACATGCTGTGTATGCAACTATTTGACGCATACGAAATGTTATTGGCTCTTACGCCTCCCATTGCTTCCCACAATGCCATAATCTATGCTATATATAGATTGAATGTGTTTTTGTTCAATACATCTGAGGATGAGGTAGTCGCTGACTCGAAAGTGCTCATGTAGATATGGTTTTAATTGTGTATATTTTTCATCTTTTATCATTAAATCGTGCCAAAGACGGTAATCGTTCGTATCAGCAATGTTTGGACTATGGAAAGTAGTGGAAGAGGAGTGGAATAAAATACAACTATCAATTTTAAGAAATTCTCTGTTATCTTGGAAATCTAGATGTAGTTTCATAGTCCAGAGAAAGGATTATCAGATAGAGCATTTAAGAAAGAGATAATTTTATGGTAAACATTAATTATATTTTTTTAAAGTCGTTCTAAAAATGTTTAAACATTCTTGAATAAACGTTTTATATTTGAGGTATATTAATATCACAAGGATTTTAGCCAAGGCATTTTTACCAATCATTAAGGCACCTTTATCACCAGATGCGTTAGTATCCGACGTAAGATTTCATCCAAACGGGCGGACGCAAATCAAATAAAACCATCCCACACGAAGACAAATCTGGAATCCCAACTGTCAAGCTCACGGTGCTCTTCCGTGCTAGGTCAGCCATGTGGTAAAATCAGAAGACCAGTGTCAAGGAGTGATTGGGTATTAGAGTACACAGCATGATCAAAAAAATCCTGATAGATATTAATGTCACATCCTCTGGTGTAATTCAGATACTAGCCAGAATGCCAGAGAAACATCGAAACAAGCTGGCAAATCTGCGGTGAAATACCTCGTGTACAGCATCCGTTTCTGAAGCAATTTTCTCGTGCACTGATTCGTGTTCTTTCCACTTGAAACCTTTTTAGCGTAAACCGAGGGAACATGCTCCCTTCAAAGGAAATATTTAGCTGCACGACACGATTTCCTGAGCGTAATTGGTCAAGAACTAAGGCTTCTGCCTCCACGTTTACTTAAATTCGCTACATCAAACAGAAAATCCAAGGATCCTATTCCTGAGCTGAGCATATCTTACGCATTCCCTACCTTTCCACAAAAGTCATTTACTCTCAAGGATACAACCTTCATTTGGGAAACTACGTCGGAAATTGTTGGAAAGCCTTGGACACAATATCTGAGGAGGAAAAGTATAAGGATAAAGCAATCAACATGTCCATTCGATGCCAAACACCCTGCGTGTGTTTCTAAGATGAAGATGAAATCTAAATATCAGAGGCGTAACTGCATTGGGCATTTTTGCACCCTGAGCAAACCACAAAATATTGCGGCCCATCACAATCGAAGTCGTTAAGACTAAAAATTCTGGTGCTTAACATATTGTAATCATGCATGTTACATGAATTTTTAGGAAAAACTAGTCTTCTGCCTTGATTATGTACAACTTTGCATTATTTAGTGTCCACGCGAATAAGCAATTACAATTTTTCAAAATAACTAATACTTCCACACACACATGCGTGTGTGTGTGTGTATGTATAAGTATATATATATATATGTCTTTCAATGTCTTAAAATGTCTTTCAATCACTGAACTGGGAAAACAAAGGGATAAAGATTAATGGAGATTATCTAACCCACCTTCGTTTTGCTGATGACGTAGTCCTTTTTGCAACTACCCCATCAGAGCTGCAGAGTATGATCCAGGAACTTGCTGACAAGAGTAAAGAAGTGGGATTAAAAATGAACTTTTAGAAGACAAAAGTGATGTTCAATGCTTTTACAAGAAATGAAGATTTATCGATTGATGGAGAAAAACTGGAGATAACAGATACATATGTTTATCTTGGACAGCAGATATCAAGTGAGGGTCACATTGATGAAGAAATTAATCGGCGTACAAAACTTGCCTGGAGAGCTTTTGGAAGAAACAGCATAATTTTCAAGAGCAATATGCCATTATGTCTTAAAAGAAAAGTGTTTGATCAATGCATCCTTTCAGTGCTTACGTATGGTGCAGAGACGTGGACCTTAACTAAAAGAGACATACAAAGGCTGCAGACAACTCAAAGCAGCATGGAGAGGTGCATGCTTGGTATAACCAGGAGAGATAAGAAGAGGAACTCGTGGATCCGAAAAATGACGAGAGTGGAAGACATCATGATCAGAGTTAAATCCCTGAAATGGCAATGGGCTGGACATACTGCCAGAAGGACAGACCATAGATGGACAGCCGAAATTTTAGATTGGATTCCAAGGGACAGGAAAAGACCCAGAAAAAGACCACATGGGAGATGGATTCCAAGGGACAGGAAAAGACCCAGAAAAAGACCACATGGGAGATGGGGGTGGATGTAATTTGTAAATATGCGGGAGTGACATGGAGGAGACTGGCACAAGACAGACCGTTGTGGAGGAAACTTGGGGAGACCTTCGTCCAGCAGTGGATTGATAATGGTTGGCAATGATGATGATGATGATATATATATATATATATGTTATATTCTCTTGTAGTTAATTGAAAACTAGTAATCATTAACGGCTGTACTTTAGGTTTTAAGAACCAGCTGGTGTTTTTTGGCGGACCAGAGGAAGACCCACATTTGCGAATTTACTGCTGCCCTCATTGACATTTTCATTGCAGTTTAACAAACTAACGCTTAAGTATTTTTATTGGGGTACGATACAGTAAATAGGAGTTAGAAAATGGTGGCCAGCCCTCAGCAGAAGGTTATCGAGCATTTCCCTTACCCTTACATCAAGGGTGTTCTGAGCAGTGAAACCCAGCTGGACGTGGGACGCCATTATGGCTGTAAAATACAGAAGGTGAGATTTCCAACTGCTTCGGAGTTTGAAACCACATTAAACGGATGGAATGAAGCTTGCGGTAGTGGCAGTAATGACTGTATTGCCTCCAGAGAATCATTTCTTGTTGGAAGTAGTTAACATCCCCTGCACCTTTTGAGGAAGTAATGCGAATTTTGAGCTGCCAAAAGCTACTGAAACTGGCGAAAGATATTATAAGGAAATTGTGTAAAAGGAGAAACGACGACGTTATGGTGGGGAAAAGTTGTACCAGAAACTAGTGCAAAAATTTTTTATTTCCGATTTTAATTAGATTGTACGCACTGATTTCTGCGTCCTCTCTTGACCTGCGCCCCGGGCAGTTGCCCCTCCAGCCCCTCCCTTATTACGCCTCTGCTAAATATGTTATGCTGTCCAGGAACTTCTTCATCGGCATTCTGTTTCTGACATAATTTTTTCATGTTTGAGGTATCAACGACCACCTTGAGCAAATTCAAGGATTATAAGCAATTGCCCGTCCTTAATTTGGAGAGACTGGTTCAGAAGCTTAGGGCCTGGGGGAAGAGAGGGGAAGTTGCCCCCCAGGCGCTAGTCTATGGGTACGCCGGAAATGTTGCTGCTAACGTTGGAAATGTGTCACAGCAAGTAACTTTACAGAATTCTAGAGACTGGTTCAGAGGCTTAGGGCTTGTGGAAAAAGAGAGGGGCAGTTGCTCCCAGGCGCCACTCTATGGGAACTCCGGCTAGTCTATGAGGACGCTTGAAAGGTTGGACAGGGACTGCTTCGGAGGCTTAAGGCCTGGGGAAAGAGAGGGACAGTTGCCCCCTCCCATGCGCCAATCTACGGGAACGCCGGAAAGGTTGGAATGATGTTGCTGCTAACGTTGGATATGCGCCACGGCAAGTGCCTTTACAGATTTGAAGTATATACTTTTCACCATGGGCGTACTGATAGGTCCCGCAACCCCAGCAGTACGGAGGGCCTAACGGCTAAGAGGGGCCCCTAGCTTCAGCAGAAGAACTTCATGTGAAACTGGTTAAAGAAACAGCTAGGAATTTTTGACTGCAGATTTGAAGGAAGTATTAAAAAGAAAAGCATTTTTTTTTTTAGTAAATGAATAAAATCTTCAAGAAATCATTTTCGCTTTAATCTATAAAAACGGGGTGACGGAAAAACAGCTGTCCCAGAAGACCTGAAGCCTCTTTTTCACAACCATAGTAATAGTTCCTATATTAGTGAATGTGAATGAAATATCAGTTGAATAAATAAAATTTTTATATCAATATGGATAAGGCGTTATATATTACATTTGTTTGCACATAACTTAGCATCATTCAGAATATAATGAGCTAGAAGCTGTTTTTCGCTGGAACGAAAAAAACAAAGACCTGTGTCATTTTTTTACATATATGAGTCAAAATAAGGGACTTTTACTATGTGCAAACCACTGTGACGTTAGTGTTGTTGTTGTTTTTTATATATATATTCAAGAATAAATAATTTAAGTAATTTTACTCTTTTTGTGCCACAATTCTTAATTGTTGCTTTTAGATTTGTTTACTTATGTTCTGCATTTTCGTATAAATCGGCCGTTACGTGTCTTGTATGTAATCGTGAAGCATTTGAATGAGGTTGGCCTTATTTTTATAAAAGAATGAAATTTCCATGACATGATCAACTTTGGGGTAAGTGTTTCGGTACAAAACTTCGTATCGGTACAAAACGAGGGCAATCATTTTCATTACAACGTGTACATTTGTGTTACACGCAATGAAGTGTAACAATTTTGGTAAATACACCATGCACACTATGAACACTCAAGAGACACTATAGCGTATGAAATCCGTTTATTTTTGTTGCGTATAGTAAATACAAAGATTCGCCAAGCTTTCGCACTCCACTGGGAAACTTTCTTAAGGCAATGGTAGACATAAAAATGCTCTTGGTTTTATGGAAAACTTTTGGTTGTATGAAAAATACCTGTAGGTTCAAATGAATTCGAATTATTAAAACGTTCTTAAAACCTTGTTAATAATATGGAATTTAAAATTTTCAGTAATTGACAGGAAAAAGATTTTCGCAAAAGTGCCTCGAATTTTATTTATTTTTTTGCGGAGGGGGGGGGGCTCGTTTTTTAGGTACGTCACTGCTTTTCACATGTAGAAAAGTTCCTTGCAATAATTGAATGTTCACCTGTTTTTTCTCGTTGATGCTATGCATCTTTCCCGAGAGTAGTAAAGTAAATCTCACTTAGTAAAGTGTACTTTACTATGTGGGATTACTTTACTACTGTAGTAAAGTATCACACCGTTACCCATTTTCGAAGTTACGAAAATGAGTAACGGTGCGTCATTGCCAAAACCATTGTTGAAATCTGATCGCACAGCGTGCTGTCTTATGAAATGACGCAAAAATAGTATATTTCATTGTTACTCAAATATATATTTTCCTAAACTATCGCCTAACATTATCTCATCACGTTTTACATAAACGTAACAGTATCTCATTGAAATCTGCGTAAATTAGGAGAACCGGATGTTAATTCTGATAAAAGCCGTTCTTGAGCTGAGCATGTTCCTGAGCTGACAAGGGAACGGCCCGGATCGTTGTCACTAGATGCACAATGCTTGTTATATCATTCGACAGTACTGAAGGGCAATCGATAATGACAAACTTTTAGGTGCTATGGAATATAAATGAAGTTGTAAGACATCAAAGAACACTGGCAGAGATTATTCGTGGAATCTCCATTACTGTTGCTGCCCGTATCGGAATGGTTTTTGTTGTTTTAAGCAATTGGTATACATTACAAAGTATTCATGAATGGATATACAGTATATAGCGTGTTTCAACCTCTGATCCCATTTCGATGATATTCAACAGAACTGGTTCAATATACCTCTGGAACAACATACTAAAGTTTTGTCGCAATAGAAGCATTTTTAGTCAAGTTATGAGGATAATGACTGTGCATCAAATCTGGCTCCTGTGCCCTGATCTTTAACCCCATTTCGATGATATTAAACAGAATTTGTTCAGTGTACTTCCGGAACAACACACTAAAGTTTTGTTGCAATTGAAGCCTTTTTAGGTAAGTTATGACGCATAAGGGCAATGGACTGGACCCCGCTGCTATGTCCTGACCTATGACCCCATTTCGCCCATTTTCAATAGGGTTCGTCCCCAGGTGGTCCCCTACCACATACACCATTTTTACGCGAGTGCGGACAGACAGACAGAGACGGACAAAGCTGGAGCATATACGCTTCTTCAACCTACGGTTGGAAAGCGTAAAAAAAAGGGGGGGGGGAGCATCTAATGAAGAGAAAGTAGAACAACTATTTGAGCAACGAGAGCAATAACAAAAAAATTGAAGAACACCTTCCATTTCAATGCTCTCTATTCAAGCCGTTTACATTCGTAGCTATAAAAATGTTCAGTGGTTTGGACAACCTTTTCTTATCCCCCGTCCTCCCTCCTTTCCTTTTTTTTTTTTTTTACCCTGTTCATCGTTACATTGTATACTTAGTTCCTAGAAACACAATTTTTTCCATTTCAACTTTTAATACAGTATTCGTGACTTTTTAAACACCTTGTAATTAGGTAGAACTTCCACACTTAATGATGACAGAAAACTAGCAGAGACATCTGAAACGTAAATATCTCCTGCCCACTCCTTGTCATTATGTTCTTGAAACCCTCTTTGATGCCCGTCGCATGAACTCAGAGGCCATCAACAACTTACGTCAAATGGACGAATTATCCTCGGCCGTTTTTCTACATCAACCCACCTAGTAGACCTAATCTGAGACGTCGTGAACAGGACCTCTTCACTTCGGGTCAAGGTCAAAGAATTTGTTCTGAAAATGAGGTCTCACCCTCCCTCCCCCCCCCTCCCTATGCGCACACACTGCCTGATAACACTGTAGGTGAACAGCCTAGAGAAACGGGAGGGGGGAACTTTGTGATACGAGGAGGAGGGGGGATTTACATAAATGCCACTATCACCTGCTGCTTCAGATTGAGCATTCAGTCTCCTGCTTCATAATGATGATATACACGATGGGTGTGCAGTTTGAAGTCAAGAGATTACAAGGTGTTTTGTGGGGAGGGGGGTTGAGGGGTTGTGCTAGACATCAGGAAGATATTAGAAGTGACACTGCAGGAATAACAGGTCATTGTCGATCCTATCAGTTAATCGACTATTTTCACTGCAGGATATTCAGCAACACTCTTTTCTTATATCTATGTTGCTCATTATAATCTCAGTTTAGAACTTTTTTTTTTTTACTTTACTTTATCTTCATTGTGCCCTGCCGTGAAATTTTAAGCTTATGTCCGGTGATGAAATCTTCAAAATAAAAAGCCCCTTGCTTTGTAGTTAGGTAATTCAAATATTCAAGTGGGCAGTTGTTGACTCTGTAACTGACCCGCTCTCCCTTCCCCCCCCCCACACACACACCTAAAAGAACGAAGTTATATGTATGTACTGTAAAATAACTAGCAACGGAAAGTTTTCATGATAGTTGGCACCAGAAATATTTCTGTTTTTGCTGAGACGGTATTCTCGATTACATACCTAATTACACCTCACTATACAGTACCTCTCACTACCTAATTACAAGATGTTTAAAAAGCCACTATATTGACAAAAGTCACCGGACACCTAGAAGAGAAACACAACATGGCAGTTATTGACCTACATTAGTACGGTGTCGGTCCACCTTTGGCCTACACGTGTCTTCACGAGCTCCGTGTTTGAGTGATTCACGTACGTGTTTTGTGTGTCCCATCATTGTTCTTCTGTGTGTGTGCCAAAGTTAAAGGTCTGTGCTTTCGTTTAAGATCCCTCACGAGTTGGCGAGTGCTTATTGTTTTTCATTATCAGTGTTTTAATTTCCACATCGAGCTGGCCCTTTTCTTCGTTAACCCTTGCCATTGATTATGACATCTGCCGATGAGGGCACTGTTCCCGCCCACATCGCTGCAGCTCCTCGCGTCGTCTCTTCAACGACAGACACAGCCGATCAATAATCTTTGCTTGCTAGTTGAGAGCCTCTTAATTTTCCTCCTGTCATTTGCACGTCTTCTCCTGCTCAGGTCTCCGACTCAGCCATTTAGAACGTGGATGTGACGTCTCTGGCCTCTGCTGGCGATGATGAATTCATGAACGTCTCTGATGGCGTCGCTAATTTGCCCTCTACAGTTTCTACTGCCTCAGCTTCCAGTACATTGTCTCATGCTGCGTCAATGCCTTCCAGAGGAGGCACTTCTGCACGCACGTATTCTGCGGCTGCCTCTGGTATTCCACCGGCTTCCTCCTAGTCTCGTCTGCCCCCTATGGATTCTTACATACACTCAACGGTGACGCCATCTTATTAGACATTCCCGAGAACTCTCCTGCTGGTCAACGTCTTCATTCGACACTCGAGTTGGGGGGTTGTTTTGATGCGCTGCCCAACACTCCTTTGAAGCAGTACAGTTCCGTTCTCAAGAAGATGCTTCCTTCTGGTGCCATCACCCACCTCACCCGAAAGCCACGAACTGTGATTGTTTATTTTTTGAAGAAAGAATATGCCGAGCTTGTCTTGTCTTGGGGCCTATCAATTGGCGATCGTCACCTCTTAGCCGAATCCATTGCCCAGCGTCCTGTTCTGGTCTCTCTACATCCGATACCCCCGGAGATCTCTGATGATATGCTGTGTGCTGCACTTAGTCGATGCGACAGAATAATCGGCCCAGTGAAGACTCTCCCCTCTGACCCCGATGATAAACATATCTGTGGCTTCCGTAGAACTGCTCGCATCATCTTCCCGTCGGAAGAGCATCTCATAAAGTTCCCACGGTTCCTCGATGTTCGTTGCGGTAACGAGCGCCGCCGGATTGATCTCCTCATCTCTGCTCATTGCTCACGCTGCAAGGCTTATGGCCATCAGCAGGGTCATTGCCTCCCTGCAGAGCCACTGACTCCTGCAGCTCCAAGACACCATTCTACCTCTTCCTTCGTTTCTGCTGCCATGCCTCCTCCTTCGTCTGCACCTCCTCGACCCAGTTCTGCCGAAAATCTGATTAAAGCCTTCGATCAACAAGCGTCTTCCGATGTTGCTCTCTACACTCTGTCGGATTTTCCTCTGCTTGACTCCTCCTTGCCTTCCCGTGTTCTCTCTCCATCAGAGGACATTACGGCTGATCTTCAAGCTTCATTCACCGTCGGCACTTTTGCTCCCGGCGATGAGGTGGACCTTTCCTTTGATTCCACATCTCGTGTGTCATCGATCCACGGCAAACGTCGCTCTACTACCAGTACCAAGGCCCGAAGGGAAAAGAAGTGGCCTTCTAAGACTGGCCGCCCACATCGTTCCACCCGTCTAGCAGGCTCCAAGTCTCCCCTGTCACGTTCTAGCTCTGCCTCTTCAAAGTCCAAAGGTCCTCTGCCGACGTTTGAAGATTTCTCGACTCTGCTTACCAATGCCTCTCTTCCTTCAGAACCTGTCTCCTTTGAAGATCTTTACGAGTTTCTCACTCATAAAACAAACCGGGAGGCTTCTCTCATCTTTTTACAGCAGTTTGAGGCAGTTCTTCCCGAGGTCTTCGACCAAGCAACCTCCATCCTCAAATTCCTCCGGCATAATGCCAAGCAACCCGACTACGTCGTGTGGTGTCGTGGTATCAGCAATCGCCTCGACACATTCCAGAAAGCTGCCACAGCTGCCCTTCATTCGACGTCGGACTTACCCATTCAAGGTCGCCACTCTGAATTGTAGGGGATTTGCTAAACCCCTCGCTAACGCTCTCGTTCTGAAAGATCGTTCGCCTCTTGGGGCCGACTTACTCCTTCTGCAAGAGACTAACTGCCACTCCTCGACACTTTTTCATAGATGGTGCACTTGGGACTTCACCATGCTTTCCGTTACTCTGAGCACGGTGGTACAGCAGGAGTATCAGTCTGCCATCTCTGCATGCCGTGAAAGCTCCTTCTATGCTGCGTGGTCGCCAGTGACCCCGTGGTTCGTTGTTACACCAAGTCCGTTATATCTCACGGTGAGTTAAGACTCTGCATTAACTTTTTGATGTTCTTTCTCACTGCGGTGCCACGCCTGTGAGTATTTTGTTCTTCCTTAAGCATTGCTCTGTTTGCATCACGTTGTAAATTTGTCATTACTCATTCAATGTACATATCATTGCATTTATCAGTTTGTATCATTCCTGTTCTTTTTTTTTCTTTGAGACGATTCCATGTTGCTCGTCTCCTCTGTTTTGTAACATTAAAGCGATTCTGAAACCACCTTAGGCCTGAATGCATGCACTTACCCTTCGAGACATGCTTTCGACAAGGTTTTGGAACACAGCGATAGTTATGCGCTTCCATTCAGTACATAATGCTGCCACTAACTGTTGATTAGTAGTAGGCCTTGGTTCCAAATTTCTTATGCGGTGCAGTAATTCATCCCATAGGTACTCTATGGGATTAAGATCAGGGCTCTGTGCTGCGCAGTCCACACACGATAGGGAATTATTTTCAAACCACGCCGTAACAGTCCTTGGTTTATGGCTCGGCGCATTATCCTGCTCGTACCAAACAAGGCTCGGTTCCATGGTATTGCCACAGAGTTTGTAGGGCATAATTGTCCAGAATATCGAGGTAGACGTGCTGGCTAACAGGTTTGTCCACGATAACCAGTGGACCGGGACCAAACCACGAAAAACACCCCCATACGAGTACACTGCCAGCTCCAAGCTTGACCATACGAACCGTACACTGTGGTAAATAGCGTTCTTCCGGCTGCCGCCATACCCACACACGGCCATCAGACTGATGGATCGTATATGTGGATTCATCCGTCCATAGGACCCGTTTCCATTGAACTACGGTCCACGATAAATGTTCTTTACACCATGCTAAACGACGAGTAGCATTACGAGTGGAGATGAGAGGTTTTTGAGCAGCCGCACCACCACGGTAACCCATGGAATGAAGTTTCCTGCGAATGGCACGTGCACATACCAAAGTTCCAAGATTTTTATTCCTCTGTACACTGAGGTCTTGCGCAGCACTCCGTCGATTAGCTGTAACGACTCCTGAGGCTTCGACGTCCTCTATCACTGATTTTCTTTGGTCTGCCGGTACGTTTTGCTACTTCAGGTACGCCATGTGTCTTCCACTTATTCAGTACATCCAAAACAGTTGACTTTGGTATGTTTCAACGCCTCTCGGTTTCTTTTAAGGACAACCCACTAATATAACGCCCACAATCTTTCCTTTCTCAAAGTCAGTTCTCTCCCGCCGCGACATTTTCACTTAACCTCACAGTGCGATATGATTGTGGTCAACTACAGGCTTGTTTTTCTACCGTTTGAAGCTATACAGTGCATCTTAACAACGCAGCAGATCCGTTCATTTGTTTTTGACGGGTGTACGGTGACTTTTGTCAATATAGTGTTTATTAAAAGTTGAAATGGAAAAAAATGTGTTTCTAGGAACGAAGTATACAATGTAACGGTGAACAGGTTTAGGTTCAACGCACGGGCGTAGGAACAGGGTGTGCCCAGAGAACTTGAGCCCCTCCCCTCCAAGAGCACTATTTTTTTTTTTTTTATTGGAGGTTTAACGACCACCGTGAGGAACTCAAATGGCTATAAGCAGTCGCCCGTCCCTAATTTAGGGTCACTGGTTCCAGGGAAGGGATAGAACCAGTGCCGTAAGAGAAACACAACATCCATGCCTCACCGGGATTCAAACCCGGACCCCGTTCGGACGAATGATCAGAGTCCATCGCTTAGACCACTGCGCCACCGGGGCGGCTCACTATTTTGTGCCCCCTGTTTGTTAATAAATTGATCAAACTTGACGCCGAGTGGAGAAACCCAAAATTTTTACCAAATATATATTTAAAAACTGATCATCATGTATTTATCTATACCTAATTTACAGTTTGTGTTGTTTTAAACAGCCTCCTCGCCCCAAACGATGGTGCTTATTGCTGTAGTGCGTTCATGCAGTTGCTTCACGTAGACAAAGTACGTAAGTATGAAAAGATAAGAAAGGAATGTCCTGTACTGTAGAAAAGAAAACGTCAAATGAAATTACGCCATACTCTCACAAAGAAACTAATTTAC
This sequence comes from Macrothele yani, assembly GCA_039090855.1. Taxonomy (NCBI): domain Eukaryota; kingdom Metazoa; phylum Arthropoda; class Arachnida; order Araneae; family Macrothelidae; genus Macrothele; species Macrothele yani. Next base: position 40,867,698 of record CM077024.1, on the reverse strand, counting down.
TGCATGCGTCCTCCATTATTTTTGAGATACAAGGTGCGTAATTGAGTGAAAAGTAAGGGGGTCAAAAAATAAATTTAATGTTATATGGGTTAGTATATCAGAAATGAAATACAAAATATTTCAAAGAATATTCAAGCAAAGCAAACGGAATTTGCTTTTACCACTTACTGGTCATTCATATAACACTTCTCAGAAAACTTGAAAATTTCACCATCCTGGAGCGGGAATCGAACATCGCGTCTCCCGATTACCGGATTACCGATCGAGTATGCTAATCGGAAGATGCGGGGTTCGATTCCCGCTCCAGGATGGTGAAATTTCTGAGAAGTGTTATATGGATGACCAGTAAGTGGAAAAAGCAAATTCCGTTTGCTTTGCTTGAATATTCTGGGAATTTTCCGGGTATTATGAAGAATATTTCTTCCTTCATTAAAATATTTCAAGATCATTCAGATTTAATCTTCGCTTCCAGTTTTAGTCATAAATTTTCTCTTAATAGTAATAACAATGATCAATGCTCGAAATGGGTATTTTAAAGTGCCGGTATGCTCATATTTAGCTAAAAATCTTCTGCAAAAAATACCTGCACCAGAAAATCTCCAAAATTGAATTGTTAAAAAAAAATCCGTGGAAAAAAACTCCTTTTGTGTGAAAATGTAATTGACAATTACGAGAAATGCTATTGCACCATAAGTCAGAAACGATGGCTGCCTATTTCTGTTGGTCGGTTTGTGGATCCAGTGGTTATGCTACACCGAGGACTGGGATTAGACTTGTTTATAACGAGGAGTCCCTACCCCGGGACCAACGGATTAACGAGACTTCTTGGCAAATCATTAGTTATTCAGCTGAACTTGAACCGAAAACTTTTGAGATCCCGAGCAGAGAAGACAGTCCCCTCCCAATACGGAATTTCAGGAAATAGAAAGTCTGGCAATAAGAATCTCCGCAAACAGAATGAATATCCAGTCTTCAATTGATAGAAATCACCACTCTAAAAAAAAAAAAAAGTTCGAAGTGTGAAAAAAGTTTATAATCATTGCTGCAAAATTAAAATTTGTGTTTGATCTATTACTCCCAATTCTTCATTCTATGAGGAAGCTCTTCAAATTGAATATACACTATCTACCAACAAGTAATTGGACATCCCTGCAATCGATGATATCTGCGGTCCTGATACACGTCACGGCCGCCGCCGTTAAATATCGTGTGGGAAACAACAACGCAACCAGTCGCATGCTAGTTGCCACCCAGTTCGGAGCTCTCTGATTTCGAGAAAGGTGTAATCGTCGGGTATCACAGAAATGGCCGATCCATACGTGACATATTCAGCGAGTTGAATCACCCAAAAACGACAGTGGCGTACGTGATTGCAAGTGGAAGATGAGAGGTGACTGTCGGAATGTGCCCCGACCCGGCAGACCCACAAAACTGGGAGTTAGAGACCGACGGGTGCTGGCCAGAGAAATTTGGGAGAACTGCGCCAAATCGATGGGTCACATCCGCGAGGAGTTTCAACAGGCATCCGGGAGTGTTCTTTCGATGAATACCATCCGTAAGGAAGCCCATCTGCTCGGTTTTCACGGACGTGCTGCCGCCCACAAGCCTTTGATCACCAAGTCCAATAGCGGTGCTCGGCTAACTTGGTGCAAAGAACGTCGACAGTGGACCGTTGAACAGTGGAAACAGGTTCTCTGGAGCGACGAATCAAGGTTCACCCTCTACCGTCCGGATGGCAGGGTCTGGATTTGGCGTCTGCCTGGAGAATGCCTCCTGCCGGAATGTATTGTGCCAACTGTGAAGTTCGGCGGCGGTGGAATTATGCTATGGGGGTGTTTTTCCTGGTATGGCACGGGACCCTTGGTTGCAATTCCTGGTAGACTCAACGCCGAGACCTACTGCACCATTTTGGATGACCATGCGCTTCCTACGTTGTGGCAGTTTTACGGGGTGGACCCATGTTACTTTCAGGATGACAATGCCACCTGTCATGTTGCGAGGTCCACCATGGCTTGGTATGGTGACAATGGGGTTAATCGAATGGACTGGCCTACGCAGAGATCGGACTTTAACCCTATCGAGCACCTCTGGGACGAGTTGGAGCGTCGACTTAAGGGGTGCCCCCACCGTCCGAAATCGGTGAAGGAACTGACCTGTCTTCTCCAAGCCGAGTGGAAAAAAATACCGCTAGCCGTCGTACAACGCCTGGTTGAGAGTATGCCCCGCAGGGCTCGCAGCTGTATTCGCCGCTCGTGGAGACTCCACCAACTATTGAAGGTGAATAAACTTCGTTTTCCTTTGCTATCACAGGTGTCCAATTACTTGTTGGTAGATAGTGTATTAAATTAATGATATAAAAATTACAGACATTTTTAGTGCGATGATCTGGGGCTTGGGCATGATGCGCTATGGATCAAACGCTTCATTTCCATCCTTTGAAGCATTGAACTTATAACTGAAGTATACACCAATCTCCTATTCTTTACGGTTCCCACACAGCTTCTTCTCAAGGGCACGAGGATAAGGCTTACTTACTTAAACAACATACTTAAACAGGTATGTTTAAGTATGCGCTCTCGTAAGTCAGGGACAAAAAAATTCGTTTCTACAGTTCGCACTACTAAAATTAGTGCTGGTATAAAATAACTAGGAAAACAGGAAGTGCCGGTTTGCCATACCGACGTATACAGGCCCATTTCGAGCGTTAATGATGATGATAATAATAATACTAAAAATAATGTGCTACTGTTTTGTTCCCTAACTTGATTCTAATGCAGCTCCTGCCTGGTGGCGTAGTGGTTTAAGCGCTGGCTTCTGACAATTCACCCCCCAAGATGGGTCCGGGTTTGAATCCTGGTGAAGCATGGATGTTGTGTTTGTCTTACGGTACTGGCCCTCTCCCTTCCCTGAAACTAGTGGCTCTAAATTAGGGTTAAACAGCTGTTTATAAGCCATCAAGTTGCTCACGGTGATCGTTAAATCCCCCCCCCCCCCAAAAAAAAAAACACGAGTGGTCCATCTAACACAGTAGCCCCCAGCCCACGAAGCACCCTGGCTGTGTCCCTGGTTCAACGAAACTCTTCAGTGCAAACTCAATCTCATATAATGTAATATCAGTATTTGTTACTGCATTTTCAAATGAATTACCTCCCCGTAAATATCGTACTTACTCTATAAGATAAAAATCTATAAAATGTGAACGAACAGGCCACAGTTGCAGTAATATAATTACCAAAACCAAATTACAGAAATAAATATTAAAAATAAATTCACTAAGCAGAGAATTTCAAGATCTTCGAAATCAAAAGAGTGATGTTAAAATAAAAAGGGCGTTAATCAGAGAAATTCTGATGGTTTGTATCAAAACCTGACGAACTGAAAAAGCCTCAGTACCACAATTTAATGAAATAATATATACCATTAAGTGAATCAACACTTTTAATGGCTGTTTAAAAAAATTACGGAACGTTTAAGTTACGGGGGTATTATTTACAGTTATCCATAGTGATTCTACTAATTCTTACGGTTTTTGTTTAAAGTATAAATTTCGAAGATCGCAATTTCAGTTTGATACTTAGTTGTAAGTTAACTTCTTTCCTGGCATCGACCTAATAGGAATAATCTAACAGGAAATTCTAAGGAATGCATTGTATTTCCGTTTTGTTTTTTCTTGTTTTGCTGCTTCTGCTGCTGTGGGTATGTGTTCATGCCATGCCATGCCATGCCATGCATCTTTCCCTACAGTAGTAAAGTAAATCCCATGCATAAAATTTTGATGTAACGAAAATGGGTAACGGAGTAATCAAAACCACTGTTGAAATCTGATTTTCGAACTCAGTCCGATGAAGTGACGCAACCATACTTAATTTCATTGTTACTCAACAACATATTTTACTCAACTGTCGCTGAACATTATTTCATTCAGTTTTACATAAATGTAACAATATCTCACTGCAATCTGCGTAAATTACGAGTACCTAATGTGACAGAAGCTATTTCAAAAATGCATTTTTGATGCTATAAAAACGGTGCGTCATAGAAAAAATTTGGGTTCCTCTCAACACCCCCAGGGGGGCGAGGGTACCTGCTATTGACCAGAGCCTTAGAATCATGTATAACATAACTGGATGTAACCTGCAGATATTCCAGACCAAAAGTTACCAATTCCTCCTCACTAACACACTTGCGATTCAGCTTTTCTTTCTATTGTTACGAAGATTTAATATAGGAAGTTTAGATAGTGATATTAAATCCATATTGCCGCCCCGGTGGCGCAGTGGTCTAAGGCGTTGGCCTCTGATCATTCGTCCGTAAGGGATCCGGGTTCGAATCCCGGTCAGGCATGGATGTTGTGTTTGTCTTACGGCACTGGCTCTCTCCCTTCCCTGGAACCAGTGACCCTAAATTAGGGACGGGCGACTGCTTATAGCCCATTGAGTTGCTCACGGCGGTCGTTAAACCTCCAATCAAAAAAAAAAAATCCATATTCGTAACACCTTTCCCATATCGCAATATACATGTATTATCTTTGTCTCATTGTGTCTGGGAACAACATTTTCATTTCCCTTATCAGGATAAAACGATCTTTGGGTAGGCGCCTGTTTTTCCCACATGCAGACACCTTAGGGATTAAGTATTGAGATAATTATATTTCCTTAGGTATTAGCTTTGTTTTAGATAGGCACTTTTGGTGATAGGAAGCCATTCCCGTCTTTCGGGTCGTTTGATGCATTTTCCGAAAAGGGAGGTCGTTTTTCCTTAGCCCTCTGTGCTTTTACCTTTGATCTGGAGACGTGCGCAGGCTTTCCCAGGCAGGGAGAGATGAAGTGTCGCAGGTTTGCTTGCTAGGGTGAGAGAGATTACATTTCGCCCTAGGGCAGGGTGGGTTTAAGGGAAACGAAGTTTTAATTAGAGAGTCTGGAGGGAGAAGGAGATAGGTACGTAGGGAACCCGAGCTCCGAGGCACAGGGTTTCAGGTGCGTGGAAAAAAAAAATGTATTTGAGCTAGCAGAAAACGTGAATAGCTGAATAACCGTGCAGTGAAAATTTTTGGGAAACACGCGTAAGAAATTTAGGAAATAATGAGACATAATGTCGCGAGAGTAGAGTTTTTAGTTAACGGAGCAAGACCGTAAGGATAGCCTCAGTCAGTATATTGAAGAAAATGAATGTTGCTAGAAGAAAATATTCTCAAGTTTGTTCTTCCAGAGTTTAGCAACCAACAAGTTTACTTATTTATTCTGCGTATTTTTGCAGCTAGTTGATTACGAGTTATCTACGGGTAACTTAAAACAATAATTATTTTAGAATTAGATATAGAGTATCGTCATAGAATAAGACATAAGTACATCAACCGAATATTATTACAATTAAGAGCTTACAGCAACGAACTTTGTAACACTATCTTAAGGCTCTACGAGACCCGCCATCTTGTATTGCTACCTTCGCTTATTAACCAACGGGCAAGCGTATTTCACAAATTGATCGGGAAATTTTGCACATTTTGGAACACCGTTTGTGGCTAACGCAAGATATATGATAAATAAAGAGTTCCCTGGTTTCAGAATTTTTATTGACCTTTCCCTTGATTTTTTATTTGCAGCGAAAGTCGTACCAAGGTGTCTTCCATAGTTTTATTAATTAATAAAAAATACTTAAAGGGCCCAAAATGAAAATCTGAAACCAGGGAACTATTTATTTATCATATATATTGCGTTAGCCACAAACGGTGTTCCAAAATGTGCAAAACTGCCCGAGCAATTTCTGAAATACACTTGCCCGTTGGTTAATAAGAGAAGGCAGCAATACAAAATGGCGGGTCTCGTAGAGCCTTAAGTTTCGATTTTAGCTTGCGCATGCGCAGATGGACTTTCGCAGCTACATCACATTTCATCGCTGTCAGGGTCGTTTCTTACGTTCATCTAAATCTGAATAATACATAATGATAATAATAGTAACAGATATTGTTTTTGAAAAACTAAATAGTCGAAATATTGCCGCCGCCATAGTTTAATAAATATTTACTTTTAGGTTTCACATATCTTCTTTCATTGGTTTTACGACAATAATGTTCATTAATCCACCTACCCAAGTACCGCTCAATATTAGGAATTAGTAGAACCGTATTGTTTGTTATGATGTTTTTTTTTTTTTTTTTTTATTGGAGGTTTAACGACCACGTGAGCAACTCAATGGGCTATAAGCAGTCGCCCGTCCCTAATTTAGGGTCACTGGTTCCAGGGAAGGGAGAGAGCCAGTGCCATAACACAAACACAACATCCATGCCTCACCGGGATTCGAACCCGGACCCCTTTCAGACGAATGATCAGAGGCCATCGCTTAGACTACTGCGCCTGCGGCTGTTATGATTTCATTCCACTTAGTATGCACGAGAGTATGGCTCGCTGTGCGCCTTGAGTAACGCGAATAAATGCAATGTGTGGTTCTTAAATAACTGTATACTCTCTCATCACTCGTTTTATTTCACACTCGCAAAGATCCTGGCATACGAAAGATGCACAGCATAAAAAAAACGCACCAGGGTTCTATTTCGTTTTTTTTTTGTTTTTTTTTTTCGGAGTTTAACGAACCCTGTGAGCATCTAAAGCTGTGGAAGCAAGCAGTCGCCTGTCCCTAATTTAGAGCAAATCATTCCAGCATGGAAGAGACAGAACCAGAGCCGTATGGCTCATGCAGAGGCTGCCCGATGTCGTCCATTACTAAACTTTCTCGATACCGTATTTGTCCTTTTGGAATGTGTCCCATAGCCGATGGACTACGAAACGACTGATATAGAGACACATGGCTACTTCGGCGTATAAGACCAGTCGGCTTCGAGTCATCCAATGGCTCTCCATCACAATTCTTCTCCTAAATAGTGTCCAGACAATGTCGCTACACATAAGAGTAAACCACAAACTGCCAAAGCAATGTACACTGAAGAGCAATTGAATTAGAGACAGCTGGCGTTATGCAAAGGTGGCGCGGTGGGCGGCCCTGTAAACGGAAGCGACATGACGTATGCAGCGATTCGACAATATAAGGAGTGATACAACGGGAATCAGTAAGAGTCAGACGCAGTATGGGTAAGACAAAGGATCGAAGCGCATTTGATCGTGGGCAAATTGTCGAGGCCCGACGAATGGGTCACTCCATCTCGGAAGTCGTGCAGGCACTGGGATTTTCACGAGCCACTGTGTCACGGGCGCACCATGAGTACGTCAAATCTGGTAAAACCATCCCTGCAAGGGCCAACTGCCGTGGACAACGGCGTGTGGATGCGCGGGGTCATTGTCGGTTAGCTCGCATTGTAACAGCGGATAGACGGGCCACAGTGCAAGAAATCCCTTGGCAATTTAACGCTGGTGCACAAAAACGTCTAAGCAGCCACACCATCCAGAACCATCTCCTCGCTATGGGGTACAGAAGCCATCGTCCCACGAGGGTACCGCTGCTGACCGCACATCACAGGGTGCAAAGATTAGCATGGGCCCGAGAACATCGCCACTGGATCCTAGACATGTGAAAAACTGTTGCCTGGACTGATGAGTCGAGATTCACGTTGGTACATGCGAATGGCAGGATACGTGTACTGCGCAAACCACATGAAGCGATGGATCCTTCTTGCCAGCAGGGTACTCTTCAAGCCGGTGGGGGTGGCATTCTCGTCTGAGGACTGTTTACGTGGACTGAAATTGGACCCCTGGTACGTGTGACATCGTCCCTCACAGGTCAACGTTACCGGGATATCCTGGATGACCATTTGCTCCTGTTTGTGCGTCTTCAACATCCCACTGGGGACCTCATCCTGCAACAAGACAATGCACCGTGCCATCGCTCCCGAATTGTATCCGAATGGTTGGATAAACACTCCACCGACGTGACCTCGCTTCCTTGGCCAGCTAGGTCACCTGACCTCAATCCCATCCAGCAAATCTGGGATGCCAACGAGAGAGATATTTGAGGCTCAAATCCCCTCCATCAAATCTTCGTGAATTGTGGGAGCTTCTTCAGGGGTCGTAGTTCCGTATGGCTTCCCAACGCTTCCGGTGTGTTGTCGAGTCCATGCCGAGACAAATCGCCGCCGTCATCAGGACGAAAGGTGGTGCTACACGTTACTAGACAGGTATCTCTAATTCAATTGCTCTTCAGTGTATTTTGCTTGAAATACACAAGCCAAATGACAAGACGCTTGCCTCCTTTTTGACTAAAAGCTTATTTTGCATATTTAGATGCACTTTATTTTGAATTGCTTATCATGTTTGACATCGCCGGTTTAAAATACACCTTTGTTATGTTAGGCTCATTTATTTACATTGAGGATTTTTTTTAAATTTTCATATTGTTCCTTACTTTACGGAAACTCGTGTACAGCTTGTCGGAGAATATCAAGTGGAGTCTAGAAAAAGATGGACTGACTTTATAAAATGGTCTGTTAATGACAAATGTAAATTTGTGCTGCCTTATGGTAGTTGACAAGGACAGAGTGCTTCGTCAAAACTTCGAACAGATACCCGATATTGCCCGGAAAATCAGAAGTCATATATGTGGGGGTCCGCATAACCAACAACGGCAATTGCGAAGGCGCGATCAAAAAGAGGATGAGAATGGCCAAATCTGCCCTGGAAGGGCTTACAAAAATCTGGAAGGATCGCCACATCAGCAAAACCACCAGTCTGAGGCTCTCATGTTCCCCATCGCGACTTACGGTTCTGAAGCATGGACCTTAAATGCAGCATGCCGCAGGAGAATTGAGGCGTTTGAAATGATCTGCTACATATGCATGCTGAAAATATCCTGGGTTGTGCATAGGACGAATATGTGCTGCCTCTGGCCCTACTTGTGTATTTACTAAAATTTGGCCCTGCTTGTGTATTTACTAAAATTTGGCCCTGCTTCTGTATTTACTAAAATTTGGCCCTGCTTCTGTATTTACTAAAATTTGTGCTGCCTTATGGTAGTTGACAATGCCGGCCCTGTTTGTGTATTTACTAAAATTTGTGCTGCCTTATGGTAGTTGACAAGGCCGGAGTGCTTCCTCTGAACTTCGAACAGATGCCCGATATTGCCCGAAAATCAGAAGTCTTACATCTGGGGGCCCACATAACAAACAATGGCATTTGCAAAGGCGAGATCAAAAAGAGGATCGGAATGGCCAAATCTGCCCTGGAAGGACTTGCAAAAATCTGGAAGGATCGCCACATAAGCAAAACCACCAATCTGAGGCTGGCCAAGGCTCTCGTGTTCCCCATCGCGACTTACGGTTCTGAAGCATGGACCTTAAATGCAGCATGCCGCAGAAGAATTGAGGCGTTTGAAATGATCTGCTACTTATGCATGCTGAGAATATCCTGGGCTGTGCATAGGACAGATAGACAGGAATGGCGAACCTTGACTGCCGACAGGGTGTGAATTAGGGTCACGACGCTCGAACCGAGCAACGAAAAGAGAGGGAGAGAGAGAGAGAGAGAAATTTTGTAGAAGGTAGCACCAAAAAGAAGTGGTGCATCAGCTGCACCCAGGATATGGGACTTTTGGGACAAAGATAAGCATCGAGATTGTGGAAGAAATATTTTTCGCAAATACATGGAACAACTGGATTTTAAGACAGCAAACAGAATAGCCATTGCTCGAACGGAAATCGGGAGATTCGGGTTCGATTCCCGCTCCAGGACGATGTAATTTTTTTTATTGAAGGTTTAACGACCACCGTGGGCAAATCAATGAAGTATAAGCAGTCGCCTATCCCTAATTTAGGGCCACTAGTTCCAGGGAAGGGAGAAAGCCAGTGCAGTAAGACAAACAACAATATCCATGCCTGACGGGATTCGAACCCGGATTCTTTCTCCAACGAATGGTCGTAAGCCAGCGTTTAGACCACTGCGCCACCGGGTCGGCCGATGTAATTTTTAAAGTTTTCTGATGTTAAAGTTGCATGTTGAACAGTAAGCAAGGCAATGGCTATTCTGATAGTCAACTTAAAAAATTCTGGAAAGACCATTGCGTGATGCATAAAACATAGAAAAACATAATAAATTTTGCCCCATATTACGGAATCCAAACTGAATATGGCAAAGTTGCACACATTGCGCCATATTTTTGTATGTTTTACGCCCTGTTTCTTAGCCTCTACTTGCTATAACAACCAACAGGGGAATCATTTCCCCGTGTTTTTATTTGTTTAAGAGAAATGAAACTAAAAAATCGCCGTGTCTGCTGAAGAAACAACTTTTCAGGCACGAATGGGGTATTGATTTTGAACCCTAATTTCTCATTAAAAAAAAAATAGAGGAATTGCCTATTTAGTTGATTGATATAGCACCTTTCACGCTACTAACGTTTACTTTTTAAACTGACTCGCTTATGAGTAGAAACTCTCGTCATTTTTTAAAGTTTTTGGTTTATACTTGAAAATATACGGTGATTAAATGATGATAGTTATCATAGGTGCCCATTGTTTCTTCTTCCGGAGCAGCAAACAGAAATTATTAGTACGACTAATATGTACAAACACCCTATGCTAATTTCCACTATGCCTTCCAGTTATCTAACAGTTTCTACTACACTATGGACACATAAATTTAACTGGAAACCAGATGGGCCCAAAAAACTGTATAAAAATGATGGATAAATGAAATAAGACAGCTTAATACAATAAGGAAATTTCTGTGTCGTTCTTTTGATTTTTTAGGACACTTGGGTCACATGCTCCACGAAACCACAGGAATCACCCAACTGGCCTTCAAGAAAGAAAAGACACAGAAATTTCCTTATTGTACTAAGTACAAATTTCCAGGAAAATTTTCGAAAGATCTTTGTCCAGTAGTGAATAGCTACTGCAAAGGATTATATATTTTTCATTTTTCGCTTTTCTTACCTTCCCATAATGTACGTATTTAACTCTCCAACACGCATGGCAAGTTTCATTATCACTTTCCAAAAGCGTATATAGAATTTTTTTTTTCGGGGGGAGGGGACGAAAAATGAAAGTTTTTGAAATCCACCAGCACACAAAAAAAAAGTTAATGAAAAAATAGAAGAAAAATTAGCACTTTATTCCAATGTAAGTTGATGCGTTTTTTTATAAATTAAGCCATATTTTTCCTAACGTAAGTCGCATGCTAACCAAAAACATAAAAAACTGAAATGCTTTCGGGTGGGGAGGGGGGAGGCAATCCCTCTAAATACGCCCCTGGTACTTTCTATCGTAATTTTCTGTTTTTCTACTGGTAATTTCCCAACGTTTATCCTATTAATATTTTTATGGCTTACACACGCACCCAGAAGCAGAAATGGAAACGGGTCAGGGGGTCGATGATTTCTTGTGGGCCAAATGTGTCGGGTCAAGGTGTTCCTGACCCGGTTTTATTTTCGTTTCATTTTTTCAAAAGAAAAAAAAAATATTTGAAAGCAAAAAACGCGTACTGTGGAATTTTGTACTTTATACTGCTGCCAGCGGAGAGAAAAATGAGTTGTCACACAAAAATATTGCCGTCTCTTCCCTAAAGCGACGAAGATTTCCACCGACTGATGATACGGCGCAGACGCAAGACTCGCCAATGCCATATCGTAAAACGATACTTCCTTTGCGTTTGTTTTCAGCGCGATTTCCCTGAGCAAGAAACAGGAAAACGCCTGTTACGTGCTACTCTGGTGATTTACTCTCTTACACCCCACCCCGCCTGTCATATTGTAAGACTGAGAGTAACTTTTGATATCGCATCTTTGCCAATGAGTATTCAGAGGTTTTCGTTTGACGTGCTCGTTCCATTAAATGCTGTGTCGGAATTCATGCTTTATTAGTTAATATGGGCGAATCTAATACTAAGGAGATTGAAAAACACGTCGTGGCCAACAAATACGTCCTTGTTGAAAACAAAAAGGGGAAGAGTGAGTGCTGGAAGTTGTTTTCTTTCTCATTTAGATACCAGAATATGTTTCACAGCAACACCAATTTTCACAAGCTTTGTAAAGAGTTGAATTGGTGTTGCTGTGAAACATATTTTGAAGCTTGATGTGTTATCAAGAAAACAGCGAAAACTGAAATTAAACGTAAAACAAGTTACTTAATTCGAAACTTTTGACTGTAACCCCATCAAAATTAAGTGGAACAGCCTTAAAACATTACTGCGGAGGGACGTCTTGTATATAATACACAGGGTGATTCATAAAGAAGTAAACAGTTTTAACCCACTATAAAACAAGAACAATGTAAGATATTTTGTTACCTGTAACAAAATTATAGGGGAATGTTTCAAGTTTTTTTAGAGACAGTCACAGATGTTCTATGTGCGCACCCTTAGTCACACGACACACATCGAGCCGGAAATCCATTTCCGTCCAAACGCGAGGTGAGATATCTGAATCAAGTGCAGTGATAGTGCTGTGATACTGCTCTTTGTATTTAATCATTTTGAGCTTCTTTCTCAAAATTCTCCAGACAGTGGGCTGTGAAATCTGCACTTCATGACTCACTATCCGTGTTGATTTTCTCGGGCTTCATTCAATGGCGGTGCCAACACTAACGACGACTTCTTCCGATACACGCGGTCGTCCAGGACGTTTAAGTTTGCACAAACAGCCCGTAGTTTCAAAAATTGTTTATGCCAATCGTAGATAGATTTTCTGGTTGGAGGTTTTTATCCGAATCGTGATCAAAAATGCCGTTGCACAACAGTTAGATTCCGTTTTGCTCAATTCAAGAACATAAAACGCCTTTTCCACTGCAGACGCTGCCATTTTGACTGACTAGTCACGTGACACCGGCGCTATCGCCTACGTCACTTTCCTCAGTAGCGAGACACAAACTGTATGAGATTAAAAACATCTACCTAACGGTTCGCAGTTGTGGTCCGTGTCCTCAACTGTTACTGTTTTACAGCATCTGGAAACTGTATACTTCTTTATGAATCACCCTGTATATATAACTTACAACTTACACAGCAGATACTACAACAACAAAAAAACATAAAACTCCAAAGCCAACAACCAGGGAGAAAAAAACAAGGATGCAGAAAGTGCCAAAAATGCCCAGCCTCTGCATTATCAAGGACCAGCAAAACTCTTCATTTACTCACTTCCACAAAGACCTATTTGAAAATGGGTTTCTGCTATGTCTTAGATGCAAAAGTATAAGTCCCCAAAAAATACCAAATTAACAGAACCTCCCACAAAGAACGGAAAACTTTAAAAATAAGCATTTTTTTTTTAATTTAGCATACATCTAAGACGTAATATATATATACAGGGCGTTCAAAAAGGCCCCCAGCAGTAATGTTTTAAGGCTGTTTCACTTAATTTTATATGTAGCCTATATATAATTGAAGAGAAATTTCTTATATATATAATATATAATTAAGAGAAATTATAGTTCAAAGCAGATTTTTCCGGGCCAGGTTTTAAGTCGTGTCAAAATATGTGACGTCCGGGTCGGGTCCAGGTTCAAAATTTTTGACCCGTTTCCAATTCTGCCCGAAAGTTCTATCCCGAAAATCTGTGAAGTACCATCCAACGGAGAGCAAATGCTCCCTCTTGTCCCTCCATACGGGCACCAATGAGGGGTATTTCGTTTCTTTTTTTTTCTTTTTTTTTTTTTTTTTAATTGGAGGTTTAACGACCACCCTGAGCAACTCAATGGGCTATAAGCAGTCGCACGTCCCTAATTTAGGGTCACTGGTTCCAGGGAAGGGAGAGAGCCAGTGCCGTAAGACAAACACAACATCCATACCTCACGCGATTCGAGCCCGGACCCCCTTTCAGACGAATGATCAGAGGCCATTGCTTAGACCACTGCGCCATCGGGGCGGCGTATTTCGTTTCAAGAATGAACAATAACAGATTTTATTCCACATGCGACGTTGTGATCGTTAATAAATGCTATATGGATATTTTTTAAAAATCGATATACGCGTTCCTATTTCATAAAAAAGTGATTTACACAATCATCAGTAGGCTGTCCGTCCCTGTTGATAATTACACAGTTCTGTGATACAGAGACCTGTGTTTATCTGGTTTCGCGGGGAAACCCACTCACTCTTCGCGCCTCTTTAGTATGTGAGTCTGTCCTCCTCAAGTTTCATTTAGAATCTATTTAGGCATGAAGCTCTGACTTGAGCCCTCCAGTTAACAAAGCATTATATGGGCGAGCGAGTTGCCGACGTGACAGGCGACAACCAATGGTGTTCATTCAGCAGCAACGGACGACCCAGCAGAATACAAATGAAGTTGGAGGAGATATGGCGCGTTGACAAAAAGGTGGGCCGAGTCCACGGGAAAGCGACCACATGTTTCTATCTGTATGGACGACAGAGTCTCTTTCAGAACCAGATTCGTCCTCGCGAACCACGCCTTTTTTCGTAATCATTATACGCTCTGTACGTTTGCCCAAACTGACCCTGCCGCAAATCTCATAGCGAGAAATAATGTTCAAAGCAGCACTCGCTAATGTACGGTTGTGTTCCTTTCGTTGCCATTCTTCTCTTCCATTTAACGCCAAACGCACCGAGAATACGAAAGGATGTTTCCAGAACGTTTTCATGGATTTTTGCGAATTCTCAGAGCGTCCTACCTCACGGAGAACAAAGGATAATTGGTAGCCACTCAACACGTCCTGAATCTCCGCTCTAATGATCGTCTGTGCTCTGATCACCAAATTATGCATATGAAGTGAAAAGAAGTTCAACGAGTTCTTTTCAGCCACCGGAGAAAGTATATTAGGTGTAGATTTGTATAATAAGAGCAGTGATCGAAACACTCTTACTTTTCAAAACTAGCTTGTAAACTCCAAGGGCGGATCCAGAGAACCTACAAGAGGTAGGCCATAAAAATGTAACTTAAATTTACAGAAACGGAATGTAGAGAAACGACGAATGCACATCTCTTGAATAAAATTAAATTACATACAGGAAAAAAAGTCTGCAACCTGCAACGGAACGGAAAAATATTAAAATTAAAGTCATTGCAACAAGTGTACTATAGACTGCACAAAATAAATTATATTAAAATTTAATTCAGTAAACTGTGCCTTTCTCTTGTGTCTGAACATGGTTAATAACTGCGGTTACGTAATTAGAAAAGACAGCACATTTTAAATATACTTTTTTTTTTTTTTTTTTGATTGGAGGTTTAACGACCACAGTGAGCAACTCAATGGGCTATAAGCAGTCGCCCGTCCCTAATTTAGGGTCACTGGTTCCACGGAAGGGAGAGAGCCAGTGCCGTAAGACAAACACAACATCCATGCCTCACCGGGATTCGAACCCGGACCCCGTTCGGACGAATGACCAGAGGCCATCGCTTGGACCACTGCGCCACCGGGGCCGGCAAATATACTTTTCCGTAAATACAGGATGTTTCAGCGGGAAGTCCCACTTTTTAGATACATCAGTCGTTCGAATTAATAACTAAACAGTAACGTAACTACACAGTCGAGTTACATTATTGTGACCACCTCCTACTTTTGACGTCAACAGCGCGTAGCCAATGAAAGACGGCACGTGTCGTGAGCTGGCTTGGAGGGTAAGGTGTACTGTAGGCTATCTGAAAACATATCACTCGTTGCTGTCATGGATAAAAGGAGCGATTTATCAGATTTGCAAAAAAGGGATGATTATCGGCTTTCGGGCCAAGGGTGGCAGTATTTCTGAAAGAGAGCAGTTTATGAACTGTTCGCGTGCTGCTGTGGTTAAAGTGCATCATGATTGGAGAAATGGCCCCTTTGCGAATAAGCGACGTGGGAACTGCGGAGCACCACGTGTCATTGATGTGAGAGGTGCACGTCGGTTTCGAAGATGCATCAGGGTAGATCTCAGTAAGTTGGAGCAACTCACTGGCCAAATAACAACTAGGGGGCTACCGGAAGTTTGTCTAA
Organism: Macrothele yani; assembly: GCA_039090855.1. Classification (NCBI taxonomy): domain Eukaryota; kingdom Metazoa; phylum Arthropoda; class Arachnida; order Araneae; family Macrothelidae; genus Macrothele; species Macrothele yani. Next base: position 40,851,830 of record CM077024.1, on the reverse strand, counting down.
AACGACAGTTCAGCGAACCCTGCTGCGTATGGGGCTCCGATGCAGACGGATGGTCATTGCTCCTATGCTAAAGAAGGTGTTTCGGCAGAAAAAGTTTACATTTGCACGGCAATATCGGAATTGGACTTCGCTGACTGGCAAAGCATTGCCTTCTCCGATGAGTCACGTATTCTGCTTTATCGAACGGATGCGAAAAACATAGGAGAACACTCTGCAACCATTGCTGGAAGAACACAAGCTGGTGGGGGCAGCGTTATGGTCTGTGAAATGTTTTCGTGGCATTCTCTGGGTCCACTCATACCTGTGGAAGGCACTATGGACGGAATTCGTTATGAATCCAACCTTGCAGACCACGTACACCCATACATTCTTATTGTTTTTCCTGGGGCGGATGGGATCTCTCAGCACAAAAATACGACGTGTCACACAGCTAGAAATGTCCGAGAGTGGTTGGAAGAGCATGATGAAGACTTCAAAGGACTTCGCTGGTCCCCTAATTCCTCAGACTTAAACCCAATTGAGCATCTGTGGGTCCACCTCGATCGTGTTGTTCGCTCTATGGATCCTTCACCACGTACCCTCCAGCAGCGGTCAGATGCACTGCAGTCACCATGGCTCCACATACCTGTGAACACCTTCCAGCACCTTATTGAGTCAATCTCATCCTATCTGCTGTCCGCGCTGCACACGGCGGTTACTCTGGATATTAGCTGGAGGTCACAAAAATGTGACTCTACAGTGTATGTGTAAATGAGAGGTTAATAATGGGAGAATGATTTACCATCACATTGAGGGCTGAAAGTATCCCTCTCCTCTTCGGAACATCACTTCATCCGCAAAAGGTGGGTGTTTGGTGTACAATTTCCACTGCGGGAGAGTCATTGAACCAATTTTCTTTGAAGAGACTGTGAACACTGCTGTGTACAAGGACATTTTCATGTCCTTCTTGGAGAAACTATATAGATGGCGTTGAGCTTAGGCAGGGATACTTCCAGCAGAATAGTGCCACGTGGCCACACCTCCGATGAGTCCATTGAGCTCATCAACAGTTTTTTTTGTGGACCGTGTTATCTCGAAAGACCTATGGGCCCCAGGTCGCCAGACTTTGCATCAGCGAATGCACTTCTCGTGGGACCATCTTTAAGCACAGAGTCTACAAAAACAGACTATCGACCATTCAGGGCCTGCGGGCAAACATCACAGATATTTGCACACGTTCCACCATGTTTGTATCAGAAAACATTGCGAAATGTGTGTAAATACGTTTCGAAAAGGAGAAGACATACAGCTTCAACATACAGTATTATAAAATCAAAACTACCATATTTAACATACTGACGCTCACTTGCACAGTTTTGCAGGCAAACTCTTGAAGTTTGTAACAGCAACTTACGATGTGTGCACCCTTAGTCACATGGCAATTATCAAAGCGGTAACCGTCCCGGTGGCGCAGTGGTCTAAGGCGTTGGCCTCTGATCATTCGTCCGTAAGGGGTCCGGGTTCGAATCCCGGTGAGGCATGGATGTTGTGTTTGTCTTACGGCACTGGCTCTCTCCCTTCCCTGGAACCAGTGACCCTAAATTAGGGACGGGCGACTGCTTATAGCCCATTGAGTTGCCCACGGTGGTCGTTAAACCTCCAAAAAAAAAACAACAAAAAAAAACAAAACAAAGCGGTAGTCGAATTCTTGCCTAACACGCCTTAACATGTATTCGTCAACTCCAGCAATGGTTGTTGTGATACGTTGCTTCGAATCAGCTAAATTAACAGGCAAGGGAGAGACGAAGACCTTGTTTTTGACATGGCCCCATAAAAAGAAGTCACAGGGTGTTAGATCCGGACTTCGTGGTCATTTTTAGAAAAAGGAAATTTTGTCTTCGTCAACTCCAGCAATACCTGTTATGATACGTGGCTTCGGATCAGCTAAATTAACAGGCAAGGGAGAGACGAAGACCTTGTTTTTGACATGGCCCCATGAAAAGAAGTCAAAGGGTGTTAGATCCGGACGTCGTGGTCAAGGGAATGTTTTAGCAAAAGGAAATTTTGTAGCAGTAGCTGCTATGATACGTGGCTTCGGATCAGCTAAATTAACAGGCAAGGGAGAGACGAAGACCTTGTTTTTGACATGGCCCCATAAAAAGAAATCACAGGGTGTTAGATCCGGACTTCGTGGGCCGTGGTGGCCAACATGTGAGTGACATGTTGTCGCCTGTTGCGCGGCCAATTCAGCGCTGTGGAAGATTTTCATCGAAGTAATTTTTAACTTTCCGATTCCATTGGGGTGGTGCTCCATCCAGCTGGTAAATGAAGTTGTTACTGTCTTAGTGCAGTTGAGGCATCAATCAAATGATTAGCATATCAAGATAAGAACTTCCCGTTATAGTGTTTTCTTGGGAAAAGAAAGGGGCCACACACTTTTTTACGAGATATAGCACAGAACACATGAACCTTTTGGGGAATACCACACATGCTGCACTGTTGCTCCATGATTTTTAGTCCTCCATAACCTGATATGTTATGTTAACTTTCGTAATAATATGGAATGTCGATTCGTCTCTGAATTAGACGCTCACTGAAATCATCTTCAAAACGCTTCTGCGTTTCTGTACAGAAATCGGGACGTGCGGTTCTGCCATTGTCACTTAGACTTTGCAATAAATATATTTCGTAGGAGTTATTTTCAGCTGCTTCCTCAAAATTTTCCAAACAGTCTGTTGTGGAATTTGTAACTTCCCACTAGCCATCGTTGTAGATTTACTTGGGCTGTTTTGGTAAATGGCACGAGCAAGGTCGTCCAGTTGTTTATCAGATACATGTGGTTTCCCTGTAATTTTATATTTACACAAACATCCTGTTATTTTAAAAAAATTGTGCCAGTCGTTGTCCATTCGGTGGTGATTTCTTGAAAGGTGTTCTAAAATGCCGTTGCACGACAGTAACAGAATTCGTTTTGTTTAATTTAAGCACACAGAACGCCTTCTCCACAGCATTTGCGGCCATTTTACCTGACTGGTCACGTGAAGGTGAAAAGGTGCAATCGTTTAGCGACGCCATCTATATAATAAAATCGTTACTATTGGTGATAGAATGATGCGTCGTGAGTGTCATCAATATCTTACATAGTTTTGCTTTGTTTTTCTAATGTTGAAACTGTCTGTTTCATTTGTAATAATCCTGCATTATATATCAAAAACAACTGGACTTTGCCGCCTCGGTTGCACAATGGTCTAAGCGCTTGTTTCTGGGCATTCGTTCGAAATGAGTCCGGGTTCGAATCCTGTTCAGTCGTGGATGTTGCGTTTGTTTACGGCAATAGCTCTTCCTTTTCCCTAGGCACATCAAGTTTCTCACGGGGGTCGTTAAGACTCCAAACAGAACAATAAATTGGACTTGAAAGATTTAATTAGTTAACTAGTATTCCGTTGTTAACTAGCATTATTTAATTAGTTAACCCGCCGCCGCCGCCCCGGTGGCGCAGTGGTCTAAGGCGCTGGCCTCTGATCATTCGTCGGTAAGGGGTCCGGGTTCGAATCCCGGTCAGGCATGGATGTTGTGTTTGTCTTACGGCACTGGCTCTCTCCCTTCCCTGGGACCAGTGACCCTAAATTAGGGACGGGCGACTGCTTATAGCCCATTGAGTTGCTCACGGTGGTCGTTAAACCTCCAATCAAAAAAAAAAAAAAAAAAAAAAAAAATTAACCCGCCGCCCCGGTGGCGCAGTGGTCTAAGCGATGGCCTCTTATCATTCGTCTGAAACGGGTCCGGGTTCGAATCCTGTGAGGCATGGATGTTTTGTTTGTCGGACGGCACTGGCTCTCTCCCTTCCCTGGAACCAGTCACCCTAAATTAGGGACAGGCGACTGCTTATAGCCCATTGAGTTGCTCATGGTGGTTGTTAAACCTCTAATAAAAAAAAAAGAGTTAACCAGGATTTTAACTGTATGACAAATAAAAATAAAATAAGAACTCATATGAACACATAGTAGCGGCAAATCCTGATGCAGGCCTCATGTAAAGGCATTTTTAAAAATACATACTCCCTTTGGAGAGGGTGGCGGAGAGGGTTTTTTGAACAACTCATTCGTTGAGTATTTGATGCACTCCTTCCCATGGCTTTTATATCATAATTCTTCCTCTAGCACACCAAAATTCCTCTGTGCTGTTGGAATTTCTTCCTGTTTGCCATTTCTATTCGTCCATTCCTGCGTAGCAGATTTCCTATCCCTCGTTAAATATGCAATTTCATGGAATTTTATTTCGCTTTTTAAAAGTGAACATCTTAGATTTTCTCTCCCTCGTTAAATCCGAGGATTTCATTAAATTTTGTTCCATAAAAGCGATCGAATTTGCTTGGAATTAACATTATACCAAACCAAAAGTTCCTTTTCTGCTCATTAAATCCGAGATCTCGCTAAATACGAGTTCATTATAAGTGGGTTATAATGTATTGATTTGATGCATACGTTCATGCCGTTTTTTTCACCGCACTACAGGAATGTTTTACATCAGAAGGGAAAACGGAATCAATCAACTGTGTATTCTTCCCTATTGTTTACGATGGTATCCCAACGTCTGGATAGATCCTCAATGCCGTTCTTGAAAAAACGTGCAGGTTTTGCTGCGAAGGAACCATCAAGGAAATTCTGGAGATCGACATCATTGTTGAACGTTCTGCCACTGAGTGCATTCGATGGAGATCGAAATAGGTGATAGTCTGAAGGGGGCGACATCTGGGGAATCGGCCGGATGTGGAAGGACCTCCCATTTCATGTCCTGAATTGGCCATTTTGGTCATGTTCGCACTGTGAGGGCGTGCGTTATCATGTTGGAGAAGGACACCATGGTGCCAATGTGGCCGTTTCTGCTGAACTGTTTCCTCCCCACGGCGGAGTTGCTCACAATAGAGTGTAGCGTTGATGGTCTGATTCCTCGGCAGCATTTCCCAGTGAATAATGCCTTCCATGTTCTACCAGACACATAACATGATCTTCGCAGGATGAAAGTCATGTTTTGGGCGTGGTGTGGGCGTCTTATTTGGGCTTAACCATTCCCTCCGATGCCTGAAATTCGCGTACAGACATAACTTTTTATCTCCAGTAACAATACGTGACAGAAAGGGTTTGTGTTGCTGAGAATATTCACCATAACGGGCGAGCAAAGAACCACATTTGGCTACACGCTGATTCTTGTTGTCCTCGGTGAGAGTATGTGACGCATCCAAGACCCCAATTTCTGGACCTTCCCCATATGTTCCAGGTGTCGCACAATGGTGGTCTGATCATAGCTCATCTCAGTGGACAATTTGCGTGTGGTTTGACGCGGATCCAAGTAGATGAGATGGTTCAAACGATCCTCATCAAAGTGAGATTGACGACCTGAGCGTGGAGAGACGTTGAGATCAAAATTACCACCTTGGAACCGCTCAAACAGTTTCCGGGCTCTCCTTGGAGCAAATAGCATCGTCCCCATACACAGCACAAATTTGTCGAGTAGCCTCGGCGGTTGTGGATCCCTTGTTATATTCGTAGAAGACCAGACGTCGGAAATGTTCATTCCTCTCTACCTGACACTCCATACTTCCGGACCTGAAAACCGAAAAACCATTAGAGATAATTACACAACGCAATATGATTTAGATGCACGATATTACTGGCTGCATTTTGATATACAACTGGCCATCTGCACCGTCACTACTGAACTGGGAAACACTCGTGAAATAAAACGGCATGAACTTATGCATTAACCCAACAGTTCAAAACAAAGCATTATTTCGCCGCCCCGGTGGCGCAGTGGTCTAAGGCGTTGGCCTCTGATCATTCGTCCGTAAGGGGTCCGGGTTCGAATCCCGGTCAGGCATGGATGTTGTGTTTGTCTTACGGCACTGGCTCTCTCCTTCCCTGGAACCAGTGACCCTAAATTAGGGACGGGCGACTGCTTATAGCCCATTGAGTTGCTCACGGTGGTCGTTAAACCTCCAAAAAAAAAAAAAAAAAAAAAAAAAGCATTATTTCGCTCATACGTTCACAAAAATACACTCATCAGCACACATACATACACGAAAGGGTAAAGAAAACATGTTGCTTTAAATTTATACTTTCGACCTCCGCTTAAACGCACATAAGTGGTTCTAGGTCATTATACACAATTGTTACGTAGAGGTTCGAAATTATTGGTTATCTAGAATTTAATATTGAACATCAGGACTTTATGTCGCCATGTTTGTAAGGCCGGCTCCGTTATCTCTGACTTACCTGCAGAAAGCTCACAGTTATTCTCGATATACTTGTTCAAAGTATCATTAACAAATTAAAATTAATTTTTATGTATTTACAACAAGCAAGCCGTCGCCACACATTTTCTAAAATGAATCTGAAAATCAGGGCAGCTGAAAGGTGTTTCATTCGTCAATAAAATGGGCATAAATGGCCTATCAGACTTTTTTAAACATAACAGGATCTTTATCATGGAATGAATCCATTTCCGTATCTGGCTGTTCCCAAAAATCGCGGAAACATTATCCTGTCAAATGTTTCTTTACCCATGCACGTTCGCTTCGGCCACCTCCGGGCTCAGCCCCGATACTGGCTTTCCTTATCACGGAGTCTTTTTACGTAAGCTCACAGGCCCTACTGAGAAATCTACCGCTCCCTCCTCATGGTTCTGCATTCTCCACGTGACACTCCGATGTTCGTCAATCAAGAAGTGTCACCCCTTCCTAGCATCAGCATAAAACTCCTTGGATTTTGTCCCGGGACTAGGCCAAACAACTACTCGCGCGAAACTGGTCTTCACCACATACTTACGCCCAAAGACTATGTTTTCGTCTAAGGCTCTCGGAAGCATCCAGATAGGGTAATACCATACAGAATCACTAACACAGTAATAAATCATTTCCTGTTGCACATTTGTACATCGAGTGACTCCCTTGTGCTACTTTCTTCCATTAAGCTACCGTTAAGCTGGCTCCCACAATGCAATAGCCATTAGGTACTAAGGAGATTCTTCCCCGATGTACGCTGTGGTTTCCGATGACGTGCCTACACTTATCCGGAAGGCTTATGTTCTTCGTTTATAATGAAATCTAACCATGTTTGCAACGATTAGTATCACCCTTACATTTACACTCACTATACAAAACATTGGAGATAGGGGTGATGGGCAGTGTTGACATGAGCATCCCTCACGCAGATTGGAACAAACCGAACGTAGGCGATAAATAGGAGAATAGCAGGGCTTCCCAACAGTGTATTGCAATCGACGAAAATGGGTAAATGTGTTGAACGACTTTGATCGTGGGCGCTTTGTCGGCGCACGACAGATGGGTCATTCTATCGCACAAGTGGTAAGAACCCTAGTGTGCCCGAGGGCAACTGTATCAAGTGTGTACCACGAGAATACCATCGACAGACGTACCAGAGAGCAAGCGGTGGCAGACCGAACGGGATCAAAGTAGACTATCCAGGCTCGTTCTGACCCACCACTCGGTGACGGCAGCGCGAATAACATGCAGGTTAAATGGAGGAGGCCCAAACAGCGTCATCAAGCGAATGGTACAGTGCACGCCGCATACCCTGAGCACCGGAAGCCGACGCCCTACTCTCGTGCCACTGGGACTGCTCGTCATAAGACGTGGTGCAGGGAACATCATAAGTGGACCTCAACAGAGTGGCGCCTGTAGAGGTCCAGTTTTGATGTTGGTGCAGGGAACATCAAAAGTGGACCTCTACAGAGTGGCACCTGTAGAGGTCCAGTTTTGATGTGGTGGTTCAGGGAAAATCAAAACATTACCTCTACAGAGTGGCGCCTGTAGAGGTCCAGTTTTGATGTTGTGGTGCAGGGAACATCAAAACTGGACCTCTACAGAGTGGCGCCTGTAGAGGCCCAGTTTTGATGTTGTGGTTCAGGGAACATCAAAACTTGACATCTACAGAGTGGCGCCGCATCGTGTGATTAAATGAATCTCGTTTTCGGCTGTACCAGGCTGACGGGAGGGTGCAGGTGTGGGTGGGGTTGACAGCAGGAGGACATGTCCTCGTCGTGCTAGGTCGGATATGTTGAACACGGTGGTGACTGTGATGGTCTGGGGAGCGTTCTCATGGAACACATAAGGTCTCTTAGTGTGTGTGTGGAGAGGTCCTTAACCTCTGCGGGCTACAAGCATGTGCCGTCTGATTACCCACAAACTTTCATGTCCTTCACTCATCCTGGGAGCAGATGGTGTGTTTCAGAAGGACAAAGCGCCGTCCCATCTGGCTGCACCCGCCCTGGCATGGCTCCAGGAACACTCATCTTAGTTTGGAACTATCCAGTGGCCCCTGTGGTCTCCAGATTTAAACCCTGTGGAATATCTCTGGGACGTCGTGAGGCGGAACATCAAATCCATGGATCCTGGACAGACATCTCTGGCGGAGATGTGGACAGTGTTGCAGCAGGCATAGGTGGCATTACCTCCAGAATCTGATAGTCGATGAAGAAATTAATCAGCGTATAAAACTTGCCTGTTAGAGCTTTTGGAAGAAACAGCATAATTTTCAAGAGCAATATGCCAATATGTCTCAGAAGAAAAGTGTTTGATCAATGCATCCTTCCAGTGCTTACATATGGTGCAGAGACATGGACCTTAACTAAAAGAGACATACAAAGGCTGCAGACTACTCAAAGAAGCATGGATAGGTGCATGCTTGGTGTAACCAGGAGAGATAAGAAGAGGAACTCGTGGATCAGAAAAATGACAAGAGTATGGAAGACATCATGATCAGAGTAAAATCCCTGAAATGGCAATGGGCTGGTGGACATACTACCAGAAGAACAGACCATCGATGGACAGTCGAAATTTTAGATCGGATTCCAAAGGACAGGAAAAGACTGTGACGTATATTATGAATTAACTTTCCTTTTTAGTTTCTTTCCCTATGTAAATCTTGAGTTTATTCTCAGTTATATTTCACACTTAATGTGATATCTTTTCTCTCAAACGAATGCTGTTGGCAACATAATTGAGGTTGAATGAACGTGACGTATGCCTGTTATTAGATAAGAACCAGAGATAAAAGCTACGAGAAACCAGTTGCTCGTGTAGCCTTGGCGTGGTATGGTGTGTTTAATGTGGAGTGTTGATACTGATTTGTGATATAAAATCTGAAGTGAAAACATCTGAAATAAAGCATCTTTTCCGTAAGCTTGACTTCTGTTCTGAATGTTTCGTCTGGCCGTTAAGGTTTAATTTAGGAATTATTTCATAGTATGGTGATGTTTTAAAATAACGTAGCAGGACGAAAATACCTCTACGTTATAAGACCCAGAAGAAGACCACATGGCAGATGGGTGGATGAAATTCGAAAGTATGCGGGAGTAACATGAAGGAGACTGGCACAAGAGAGACCTTCGTCCAGCAGTGGATTGATAATGATTGACAATGATGATGATGATGATACGTATATATATATATATATATAATGATTTCAATATATTAGAAAAGGCCAACTTGTTCACCTCGAAACCGCGCCTCGCTATAGAAATCAGACGTAATCAGTATTATAATTGTTTCAACTACTAAATTTACCTTCCTAATAAAATACATATTGAAAAAAACACCTTGAAAATTCTGAAAAGTAAATTGAAAGTATTAAATACAAAAATACAGAAATTAGGACGACCAATGAGTTTTAAGGTTAATGCACACCGGAACCCCGAACCAATATTGTCAGGGAAAGACGTCCGGTGCCCCGGTGCAGTAGGTTCAGGTATCATATGAGTGCTGAATTTATCATGAACCAAAAGATAGACGTCTTAAGTAATTTTGTATGGAATACCTCTTGGGCAATCTGTCTTTCCTACGTGAACCGGTTAGGAAAGCATGAATAGCATAGTACCCCAAAATCATACATTGAACTCACATATAAACTTACAAAGCACACCACATCAAAACTTAAGCTCCCCAAGGCGGATTTTTAAACATAACCTAGCAGTTGCGGTTAAAACTAGCTTCTTGTGTTGAATGGTAAGTTCGTAAGGCTACTTTCCGAAAATAATTATATCTTTTGGATCACGTCATGGATGAACGCTCGAGATGTTGGAATTCTCCGGGGCGAATTGGAGGAAAAAAGTTTTATGCATAAGCTAAGCAACGTTTTTCCAGGAAAAAAATATGTATATAAGCTGAGCAATGCTTTCGCTTTAACGCTTTCAGAAGGTTGCCAACGGCAGCAATGGAAAAATCCTATATTTCAAGTTATGCACATCTATTAATTTGTGCACATCGGCAATTATTACCTCCTTCGAATATTCCTAATATTCATTTAATATTTAAAACCTTAAGAATTTTACCAGTTGCAATTTTTTTATTATTAAGCATGTCTAAATAATTTTCAACTTTTGGTTTCAATTAGACAAGTTATCACGGAGAAGTCTTGTCTTACTTTTACGTTAATTTAAAAACATCAACATACTAAGAAATAGTTCCTAAATGAAAGAAACCTTAACGGCCAGACGAGACATGTAAACAACAGAAGTCTCACTTACGGAAAAGATGCTTTATTCATGATGTAGAAAACACATCGTAGCATAGCATATTGCACTAAACTCTCCACACACCGCACAACTCTTAACACAACGCTCTTTTTACAACGCTCCTTTCAATAATCAGTTTACAACCCAACGCTCTACCAGCAACAATTTTGTCATCACTTTTATCTCTTGTTCTTATCAATATCAGGCATACGTTACGTGCATTCAACCACAATTGTGTTGCCAAACGTATTCGTTTGAGAGAAAAGATATTACGTTAAGAGTGAAGAATAACAGAATAAACTCAAGATTTACATATTGAAAGAAACTAAAAAGGAAAGTTAATTTAGAATATACGTCACAAAGTTTATTGAAATTTGTACTTCCCAGAATGAATACGTCACCTCGTGTACATGTGTTTCCGTGCTACCACATTTATGACCAGCCCGAGGAAAAGAAGTTCGTATTCACAAATCAAATTTTATTGCTCCCAGTGTTTTTTCCATAGCTGCTGCTGGCAACCTTCTGAAAGCGTTAAAGCGTTTTGCGTGACCTCTCTGCATTCTGAGCAGCTCCTTGTAAAAAAGCCTCTTGGCTTCCAGGCAAACGCTGATTGAGATATTGTCCAAGCGCGAATTAATACAGGACTGCTACAAACGGTCACTATAATTTTTCCCACACTGGCACTTAGCGTCATCATGATTCTCCCTGAAGTAAACCAACACCCCTCCTACCTGTGTGTATGTGTGTGTTATCCGCTAACCTTAATACAGAATGGGTAAAAAAATGAATCTGTTAGCAGAAAAAAGACAGCATCGTCTCCAAGACAAGCGTTTTTTTTTTTTTTTTTTTGTTTGTTTTTAGATTAGTAGGCCTACCTAATTTTTTTTCCAGTTGCAAAAGAAATTCTGGTCTAAAAACAAAAAGAAAAAAAAATGGCTGTGGGCTACGGAAAAGTTGAGCAAACGCATCTTCTCTCTCTCTCTCTCTTTTTTCTCTAGATTTTCGTTATTTACAACTTCCGTTGTTCTTCCTTTCGAAATGCTAAGGCAACGTGGGAATGAATTTGATTAATAATTATTATAAGGAATAAGAATGAAGCCGCTGCAAGTCTTTTTTAATGTGATTGTAACCAATAAGAAGTGAGGGTTTGATCTTCTCATCAATCTTATACATTAAAAACCACAGTGCCTTGCCAAAAAGTTCATGACCAATGTTATATACATCATAAGGCGTAATCAAGTAAATGGCATAACTGAGTACACATGAAATTGAGCAAAAGCTGTTGATTTTACAGAATCTAAACGGCCGGCTAATTATTTATCAACAGTCAAAAATGTAAGTGTGACCGTGTAGTATGAATTCATAGTTCCACATATAGTAGAACCTCCATTAACGGACACCTCAAAAAAATAGCAGGTTTAGGATGGCGCTTTTGCGGCTGGTGCCGAATGCGTAGCTTTGCGGCCACTTCCTTATCGCAATCTGAGAAGGGTTACACATGTACGTAATAGTGATAGACAAGCGTTTTGTTTTTAGCTGAAAGACAGAAGCTTCAAAATTGTTAACTTTCCTTCAAATATTTACCCATGCTTTAGGGCTAGCAGCGTTTACACTCACAAGAAAACGTTGGCGTATTTAAAAATTATATTTTTTTCGTTTATTTTTTTGTTTTTATGTATTTTAGCTGATTTTTTTTTCTCTTTTTTTTTAAAGTCATTGCCCAAGATGTTCGTGAATTCTTTCAATATCTTTTATCCTACTGTATTTTTGACAAGGATTATCTGTTACTCGTAAGACAGGCTTATCCACTGAAGACATTGGACTATTACACGTTTCACTGTTTTCATTCGAGCAGTTCCGCATTATCGAGACATTCTGATTGTTTCTTTTTATCCAATATCGATAACCATCTTATAAAGCACACGGTTTACTTTTTGTTGTCTCAATGACTTCAAAAGATTCCATTGCTAAGTATGTGCAACCATGAGCGCTCAAAATGAATTGTAATGAAATGACAGTCCACGTGTCCCATCAGGTTGGGCGATTTATAAACCATACGATGCCTACATTATAAACCATGGAATGGTTTAAATCATACAACGGGGAGGATGTCTAGCCTCCTTCAGGCAATCAGTGGTGGGAGAACAATACAAAAGGCACGGACACCCCTGGAAAAATCACTCAGTCTGGAAGACACAAAGAGCTCTATCTTAAAGGCGGGAATCAATACCAAATGGTCGCAAAAGAGACTATACTTCGTCCCTTGTGATTTTACTCAGTACTTTCGACCTTCTGGAGGTGAATAAGATGAGGACAAAGAATGTTGTTAAAGGGATTGTGTCTTGAACAGGAGGATTGAATGCTTTAGTGAAAAGCAAGGATTGGAATTTTAGTTCAAGGTGTGAACTGTAATAACTTGAGGCGAGCTTCAGTTCCCGTATAGGCTTCAGTCCCCAAAACCGAGGCTGGCGGAGGTGAGTGCTGGTGCCTGGAATACTACCAGTTGGCGGCGGTGTCTTTCGGTTTGGTCCCTTTTTGTTCTGTTCTTGCTTTCTCACACGCGACCGCCTAATTGTGCAACTACACTTCACTGTCTATAAAATTTTTCCGTTTTTGCTTTTTATAGGGTGCATACTCTAACCGTATTCTCCAACGTTGCTTTTTCTAAGGGCTGTTTAAGATCAGGAGTCAGACCCTGACTTCCTAAAATCTTACACAATGATGAGTTGTTAAAGTTTAGCTGGCGGTCATCCAATTCTGGTAAACAATAGGTAAAGGTATGAGAAAAACTGCTTTTGCTAGTTCAAAATTTCAGCTGCAAACAATAGTTGCATTTACTGAGCTCAGTTCCCTGTTGAACTGAGCTCAGTTTTATGTACTGTAGTTTAACATTATAAGCAGTCTGCATTCGCATCATTCAAGTCGGTGACATCTTCTTCTCTAATTCCGCACTGATTTCTAGGATTTGCTTAGCCCAAATTCAATTGACATACATTATTACTTTAGGCTTTACCTCTTACCTATCGACCGCAGCGACCTTCTAACGACAGTCACTTTTTTCCGGTCCCAGAAATGATTGTCATTCAGAGATTTCACTGTATCGTTTATTTAAAATCTGTAAGAAATTGCATTCTCTTTAACTAAATGAATTCATGCAATTTTCTCTTATAAAGGAACACTTCCATACTTTATTTTTTTCTTAGTGTTAATACTTCCAAAATTTTCTTGCGCAGATGCATTTTTGTCTACTAAATCTGCTTCCTCAGAAAAGAAAAAAGGAAAGGAGGAATTACCGTCGGCGTTCAGTAAGCCTTTCCCAGGAATGTGATAGTATAGCACAGAATTATTGACCGAATTTATTATATTTGTATCATGACACCATGGCTCATTGAATGGTCAGAAGCGCGGAATTCCGGCTAGGTATCCGTATTCTATCGCGGTTCGAGACCCAACTTATTTTACGGTGCTCACGATATCTTCATGGGTGCTGCAGTTTTTTGTCCCACGGCATCATGAGCATTGAAGTTTCCTGTTCCACGGCATCATGAGCATTGAAGTTTCCTGTTCCACGGCATCATGAGCATTGAAGTTTCCTGTTCCACGGCATCATAAGCATTGAAGTTTCCTGTCCCACAGCATCATGAGCATTGAAGTTTTCTGTTCCACAGCATCATGAGCATTGAAGTTTCCTGTCCCACAATATAATTATGGGTGCTGTTATTTCCTTTCCCATTATATCATCATGAGCGTTGCAGTCTTCTGTCCTGCGATATCATCATGGACGCTAAAATGTTCTATCCCAGAGCCTCATCATGGGTACTGCAGTTGTTTTCTGCCCCACGGCATCATGAGCATTGAGGTTTCCTGTCCCACGATATCATTATGGGTGCTGCTATTTCCTGCCCATTATATCATCATGAGCACTGCAGTCTTCTGTCCTGCGATATCATCATGGACACTATTTTCCATCCCAGAACCTCATCATGGGTACTGCAGTTGTTTTTTGTCCCACGGCATCATGAGTATTGAAGTTTTCTGTCCTACGATACCATTATGGGTGCTGCTATTTCCTGTCCCATCATATCATCATGAGCGCTGCAGTGTTCTGTCCTGCGATATCATCGTGGTCTCTATACAGTTTTCTATTCCAGAACCTCATCATGGGTACCTTAGTTTTCTGTCCTCAATCGTCATGGTTACCGCAGTTTTTTGACCTACGATATCATCATGAGCACTGTAGTTTTCTGTTGCCAATCATCATGGGCACTGCAGTTTTCTCTCCCACGGTATCAGCACAGGAAGTATGGTTTTTCGTCCCATGATATCATCATATGCACTAGTTTTCTGTCCAACTTCAAGTAGCAGAGGCCGTCGATGCCCAATTTTTAATGACAAGTAAATGTAGCAATAATCGCTTTACCAATTCAATCATTTCTTTTAATTCACTAAACACGATTTAGGAAAATGATTGTAAAGACAGCTAGAAAATTGGAATGAAACTCATTTTACTCTTAGCTCCAATAATCAAGTGCATTGCATCAATTCGCTGATTAAACGTGTGATGTATTTCTTTTTTCATCAGGCTAAATCATTATGGAAACATCGGATAGCAAATTGTTCGTATATGTCCTTTGTTATAGTTTCATCCTAAGACGTTGTTTGTGATGTGAAGTTTTCAAGACGCTTTCGAACTCCAAAGGGCTGATCGCAAGCTGCTGAGAACAAACGAGTCGGTCGATGATTATTATTTCTCTGCGATGTCTGTTGATTAATTTCTTTCGGCTCTTTCAGAAATACCTCAGTCGAAAGAAAGTGTATTTAAAGCAGTGGTAATTCCATGCCTCATAATGAGGTAATATTCTTGAGCACGTTATCCTAGCATCAGTAAGTTTTCCAAATTTCAGATGTGGCACGAAATGTCTTTCTCAAGCTTTGATACTAGCCTCACTCAATTTTCCTCATTGTCGTTTCCTCTGTTTTTCGTGGCTTCTTTCTCTCTCCATTTCTTCCTTTCTTATGCAATCCCGACTTTGTGGCACTCATTTCATCTGATGTTGCTTCTGTCCTACACACACTCCTCTCTCATTCTCTCCTCCCTTTCAGAGTTTTTGTATGTGCGTGTGTGTCTTTGATTCTTCAATTCCCCTACTGCATATTTTCCCTCGCTCTCTCCTTTCCTTCTCGTTCAGTTCTCTTTCTCTCTCCTCATTCACTCTTACGATTTTTTCAGCATTTTATCTGTTTTATGCACACTCTCTCTGACTTAGTTCTTTCTTTCTATGGGATTTTCTCTTCTCAGACATTTTACTTTGCTCTTTTTTTATAATTCATTGTTGTTGTAACTCTTATACAGCAGTATATTTTCTAATTAATAAGTAAGAACCGTACACCAATAATACTCCAAATAGTATAACTATACTAAAAATCCGAATTTCTTGGCGTAGAATAGAAATATAACTTTCCAAGCGTTCACACATCAATCAGATGGCTTTTTTAACGAAGGTACGCAACTAACTGCAAACTGGATAATACAGCGTTTCAACAATCTGAGCGCGGTGACTTGACTAGACAATAAATGAATAGGTGCAAATGTAATAATTCGAATATCAAATGTAATAAATGTAATATCCGCGTGCCCAACCAACGTGACCTCGTTTCTTCGAATTATTACATTTCCGCATATTCATTTATTGTCTACTCAAGTCACCGCGTTCAAATTGTTGAAACGTTCTATTATCCAATGCAGTTAGGTGTCTGTCTAAATTCCTTGAAAAAGCCACATGGTTGATGTGCGAAAGTTTGGAAAGTTTTATTTTTATTCTACGCCAAGAAATTCGGATTATTAGTATATTTATACTATTTGGAGTATTTTTCTCTTTTTTTTTTTTTTTTTTTTTTTTTTGTCATATATATGTTACATTCTATTCAGCGCCGGTAGTACAATTGTCTAAGCACTGGCATCTGACCATTCGGCCGTGATGGGGTTCGAGTTCTAATCCCGGAGAGGTGTGGATGTTGTTTTTGTTTTACGGCGCTGTCTCTCTCCCTACCCTGGAACCAGTGAACCTAAATTAGGGACGGGCGACCGCTTATAACCCATTGAGTTGCTCACTATGGCCGTTAAACCCCCAAACAAACAAAAATCACTTTGTAGTTTTCCTACTCGCTTTTCTCTTATCCGTTTGCAACGACCCTCCCTAACTCTACGTTTCTTTAAGAATATATTTGCAATCCATCACATTTCAATTTTGTTGTTTGGTTCGATTAATCGCCGACTTGCTGCTGTCTCTTCCTCTTTAATCTGTTGACAATCCTCAGGAAACTGATCTTGTTCGATACACCGAAACACACACTTGGAAATACTGAAACCTGGCTTTTCTTTGAAATAAACAATCAAGTGGTTTTCAGTTTTATTCCATCGCTTGCGGGAATTAACGTAGTACGGCGAATGAGATATGCGTGTTCCAGTATTCGTCCGTCTTTCCGACTTGGACTCCTTAGCGACGTGCTTTTAGCTCGTTTACTATCGATAATACGCCTTACGGCACTATTAGTGCAAAGACCTAAAGCTTTTCCAAAACGTTCCGTTCTCCTTAGAAGCGAAAAGAACGTTCCTCCTCCCTTCAGATCAAAGACCGTCTGCCTGAAAAAAGCCGCGTACTTCTCCTGACAAAAGAATTCCTTCCCTCACCTACTAATTGCTTTCCGGAGTTAATCCCTAACTAGTTTGGCTACATGTAAAGTGCTCTTAAGAGCGCGTCTCTCATTCGCACCCCTAAAACGATAATCAGTTGTCCACCACAAGTACGCTATACTTTGACATACTGACCTTCACAACTCCGCCAAAATGGTACGAACAAAAAAATTCCATTTGGGAAAAAATGTAGCAATTCCATATTTATAATGATAATTTCTGAACAGAAAATCTTTCACCATCCTTCTATACCGAGGAGTGTGCGTGGCTAAAGGAATGGGAGAGAGATAATATAATTAAACTGCGTAGAATTAGAAGAGAGAGAGAGAGAGAGAGCGCGTTTTAGGATGATAGAAAGAGGTCTCCAGCGAAATCGCGATTTTATTCACTCTGATTTGCACTCACTTTGTGCTTCTGGCACACAGAGTTTTGCTCTCACACAACAATCTACTCATAAATATTATCATTTTCACAGATATACATCACTCGAACGATATACGTACATCATTCTTACATCACTGTTTGTCTTGCTTTCAGCCCTTATTATTATTATTATTATTACATAATGCGAGTTCAAGGGATTTATTGGCCAGGTGAATTCTTGAGATTTTGGGGGAAGCGATGACCAAAGCGGTAGTAAGATTTGGTAGCCCGAGGTAGAAGAAGAAAGCTGTAAACTTGAAGTGTTGGGAATACGAGTACATAAAATCAACTTTTAAGCTGGGAAATGAGAATAATAGCCGAAAAGCTCAGTTACTGTAGGCATGTTTCCTGAAAAGTATGGATATAGAAGTTACGAATGCTTTACGAAAAACATAGTTCATAGAGTTATTTTTACTCATTTTTGAGGGAATTCTTGTCGTATAGTGTTCTATGAAATCTTCTCACTGAACGTTCAAACACTTCCAATGAACCTGCAGATTTTCTGTCGCAAAGGAAGACGAGTGGCGCTATGACACGCTCATTCGTATAATTTTAAACCCGTCCGCGTAAAAATGTTTACTTTCTTTCCTCCTGAATTAAAATCTCGTACAAATAAAAAAACAAAAACAAAAAAGTTGCACGCCACACAATTAAATGAAAGCAAAAGGTTTCTTCTGTAGTCGTGTTCAATCCATATTTACATCACGTATGTGCATTGTCACGCCATATAAATCAAGTGAATCAAAATACCTTTCCCTTGTGTGTCCCTGTGCGCACAATATCCGTCCTTTCCGTAGAGCGGCATCTCTCTCCCTGGCCGCCATTCGTCAGGTCACTCGATCTGGGTAATTACAAGTTCAAATTGACAGCTCAGGATATCAGGTAGCCTAATGCCTTGTGTGTGTGGTGTCACTTTGAAACATGGCGCCGCCATCGACCACTGTGTGTGTGTGTGTGCCGCAGGGTTTACTTAGAGTAGAAAGCGGGGGGCGGGAGCTTTCTCTCTCTCTACCTAGGCTTAAGCAACAGAACAGGGCCTAGTACTCTGCAGTAGATCATTTGTTACCTTTAGACAAGCTTGACGGGCAGACTGTGGTATGAAATATTGCGAGGAACACGACGGTCAGGAGAACACACAAGAGGGAACGTAACTGACAAAAACACTCGGGGTCTGTCTGGAGCTGTGCCTATACCACACAGCTTCTTCCTAATTTGTCACGAAAAAACAGAGCTGCATTTTTATTAACTACTGTATGATAAAAATCGAGACAATAAAATTCCCGACTATACAACATAAATACCGAAAAAAAAAAAGACTGAGAAAAATTTCTTACACAGATGAAATCATTTTCATATTTACCTACCATGAATGTCTATACATCTAATTATAGGTATCGGTAAATGCAGTGGCGCAACTAGGACAGGGTTTTAAGTCTAAAACTGCCTCCAGATCCCAAAGTTTTTTTGTTTTTTTCTTTTAAGGATTCGCATAGCAGTGCTATTTGGGTGTCTCGATTTCAGTTTGACTCAATTTTCCTCTCAGTTGAGTGCTTTTAAGACAAAATTATAAACATTTTGTGTTGCCACACAATCAGGCTTTCTATTTTGCTATCTCCTATGCCTCTGTCTTAGTTTGATTCAATTTTCATCTCTACTGAACGCCCTTGACAAAATAGTAAACGTTTTACGTTCTCACGTAATCAGGCTTTCTATTTTTCGATCTCCTATGTCACTGTCTTAGTTTGATTCAATTTTCTCTCCACTAAACGCTCCTGAGACAAAATGTAAGCCTTTTGCATTCATTTCAATTTTGTTGTCTCCCATGTCTTAGTTTGATTCGATTTTCCTGTCCGCTAAACGCCTCTAAGACCAAATTGTAAACGTTTTCAGTGCCCACATAATCAGGCTTTCAATTTTGCTTTCTCCTATGTCTCTGTTTTAATCTGATTGAATGTTCCTCTCCACTGAGCTCTCCTAAGACATGAATGTTTATTTACTTATTTTTATTTATTATTTTTTTTTGGGGGGGGGGGACCTTCCCACATTGTCAGGCTTGCTAATTCTAACCTGACCTTTGAGCACAGACGACACAATTATTCGATTTTTCCCACTGCCAAAAAAATACATTGAGACTAAAATGGGAATAAACTTGTCCTTGTGAAGCCGTCTAACTGGGATCGGGTCTGGTATAAACCCTAGGTTATGATCCCCTACCCCTAGCTGTTCTAAGTACGTCCACAGACTCTCGCTCAGAACTGCAGTTCTGTCTCTCTCAAGGTCAATATTTTAGACAGGTGTTGAAGAGCTTTACTCCTGCTTCACTCCATGCCACACTTCGCCTCGGGCATCAAACCTTCCTCAGTTTCTGGCGTGATATTGACACGTGACACTGAATGCCGTGTGTCTGTGGCAGCCTTAACCCACTCTAGCCCCCTAAGGTTGAATGAAAAGATTTTGGGATTTCCTGTTGCAGGACATTCAGTACTAAAATTCTTCTTGCAAAGTGAATGCTTGCGGTCAAGTTACCATGACTAGCATTTCCCGTTTTCTGGAAGTAATTGAGTATTCAACGAAACGGAAACCAGAACAATAAAAATAAAACGTAGTCGCCGATGGTCGTCCATATATACACTATCTACCAACAAGTAGCTGGACACTTGTGATAGCAAAGGAAAACGAAGTTTATTCACCTTCAATAGTTGGTGGAGCCTCCACGAGCGGCGATTACAGCTGCGACCCTGCGGGGCATACTCTCAACCAGGCGTTGTACAACGGCTAGCGGTATTTTCTTCCACTCGGCTTGGAGAAGACAGGTCAGTTCCTTCACCGATTTCGGACGGTGGGGGCACCCCTAAAGTCGACGCTCCAATTCGTTCCACAGATGCTCTATAGGGTGTAGGTCCGGGCTCTGGGCAGGCCAGTCCATTCGATTAACCCCATTGTCACCATACCAAGCCATGGTGGACCTCGCAACATGACTGGTGGCATTGTCATCCTGAAAGTAACATGGGTCCACCCCGTAAAACTGCCACAACGTATGAAGCGCATGGTCATCCAAAATGGTGCAGTAGGTCTCGGCGTTGATTCTACCAGTAATAACGACCAAGGGTCCCGTGCCATACCAGGAGAAACATCCCCATAGCATAATTCCACCGCCGTCGAACTTCACAGTTGACACAAGACATTCCGGCAGGAGGCGTTCTCCAGGCAGACGCCAAACCCAGACCCAGCCATCCGAACGGTATAGGGTGAACCTTGATTCGTCGCTCCAGAGAACCTGTTTCCACTGTTCAACGGTCCACTGTCGATGTTCTTTGCACCACGTTAGCCGAGCAGCGCTATTGGACTTGTGATCAAAGGCTTGGGCGGAAGCACGTCCATGATAACCGAGCAGATGGGCTTCCTTACGGATGGTATTCATCGAAAGAACACTCCCGGATGCCTGTTGAAACCCCTCGTGGATGTGGCCAATCGATTTGGTGCGGTTCATTCGAATATCTCTGGCCAGCACCCGTCGGTCTGCACATCAAGCAAAGTTGATTTTGCTAACTTGCTAATAACTCTGGAAAGCTTTAAAACTGGCACTAATTTTGTTAAAAATACTTACAAAATTCTCAAGTCCTTCAAGCACTCTGTCCTTAAAAGTTTTTTCAAATTCTGGAATGAAACTGCTGACCATGTTGATAAGCATGTTTTTGCTTTGGTTCTGGACATTCTTAAACATATTCTTAAAGATAAAATTTCTCTTAAAGAATTTTCCAGTAATTTTGTAACCATCAGGTTTCTAAATAAAGCCTACGATAATCTCAATGTAAGGAAGCTGTTCTACAATAATGTAATTTTTTTTCCCATCCACAGGCACCAGTCTATTGTAAGTTTTAAATATGTTAAGACCTTAGGGTCAATAGTTAAAAACTACAAACTTAACTCTTCGAGCTACATTCCTGTAATTACTACATGTTCTTGTGATGAACATAAAGAAACAGTTCACTATGATAAGAATTACAACCATATTATCACCGGAAACTTGAGTTTTGTTGAAAATGAAAAGCTTAGGAATTTATTAGAGTATGGCTCTAAATTCAGACCTTCCTTCACAATTTCCAAAGAAAGGATTCTTGAGAGCTTCACTCAAGATGTTAATAGGTACATCGTAAAAACCAGTTTAACGTACAATCAGCCTATTGAGGCCTTCGCAGAATGGAAATATAATATAATCAATAGCTTCACCGGTGAGTTGGCAGGTCTGGACTTTTGTTTCGACAGAAATCTCTTTTTCTCTGGAGAAGCTAAAAGGTCTCTCTCCAAACTACAAGACCTATTTATTTTTACCACTACGGATAAAGCTAGCAATAATTTTGCAATTATCTGTAAGAAGTTCTATTTTGAATTGTTAACTATGGAACTCAATAATAGAGTAACATACGAGCCCGTAAGTTATTCTACCAAGCAGTTAGAAAATCGGTTTAAGGCATTCTTCAAGAAACTTAAAATTCCACAAACTAGAAGATATGAGCCTGAATTTCCATTTCTTTTTGCAACGGTTAAGTTTCATAAGGATCCTGTGAAGTTCAGGTTCATAGCTAGTGGAGTAAGGAGTCATAAAAAGAAAATAGATCTTGCTTTTGAAGATGTCTTAAAGAAGGTTTTGAAACACATTAGAAACTGTACTAACTTGATGTACAGAGATTTTTGGATAATTAATAATAATGCAGAAGTAATTTCTACTATACTCAAAGTTTGTCCCCTAGATATTAATAGTTATGATTTTGAAAACCTATATACTAATCTGCCTCTATCAGATATAATCACTACCTTTAAAGAGCTGTATGCAGAATTTAAACTTAACCAATTTGTTAATGTAGGAACTTGGAACTCTTATCTCAATTGCTGCATAAAAAATAACCATATCTTATATAATAATACTCTCTATAAGCAAGTGAACGGTATTCCCATGGGAACATCAACGTCCACGAATATCGCTAATCTATTCCTGTTCTTTAAGGAATATAAATTCATTAAAAATCACCCCACCTGCTCAGATAACTACCTTTACACTTTTAGATATATTGATGATCTGCTGTGTATCAATAATTCAGAAGTTATAGAGAGTGATTTTGATAATATCTATCCTAGCTCTCTTAACTTATGTAAAACCAACCACAGTAATCAGGAACTTGAGTTCCTAGACTTAAGCATTAAGCTCAACAGAGGTAACCCATCTATTAGCCTCTTTGATAAAAGAGTTAATTTTCCTTTCAAAGTAATTAAATATCTACACTGGAATAATAACATATCAACCAAAGTAATTGAGAATGTACTAATTTCTCAGGTCCTAAGAATTTCAAGAATTTGCAGCAACAATTTGGACTTCAATTACCACATTAATATACTATTAGATAGTTTTCTAGAGAACGAAATTCCTTCTTCTTTCATCAAAAGAACTTTAAGAAAAATTATTCTGAATAATAGAGTAAGGTTGGCAGATCTGCTTTAATTTTCTACACAGTTAATAATATGATTCTGACCAATCAAAGCCGTAAGGAAGTTGGCTAGAGGATGCCTATTAACTACTAAAAGGAACCTTAGTGCTATGGATATGAAGGTCCTATTAAAACAAAAAATTAAATAATATAAACAAAATCACAAAAAAAGCTTAAAAATCTGTTTATAAAAGAAAATAAAAACAAATAAAAAAGAAAACTAGTTATTCATCACTAGGATAGCTATACTAAAAATAGTAAAACCAACATTAAAATTAATAAGATTCTGATTAATCTATAGAAGCTCACTAAGGTGATTTAATACATGCAAAGATTATTAAATACACTACTCGTGTATTTTATAATATTTCTCATGTATTCTGGAGAGTTAATTCTGCTCTTTCTGATCATACAGATCCACAGTCTTAAGTTTATATATTTTTTTCTCTGGTTAAAATCTCCGCGAGTTGGTTTCTTTCTGTATGAGGAGGCCATCACTGCCCCCCAGCGACTAGGGAGTGGCAGAAGTGTTACGGAAGAGGTCAGCCATGTTTTACTCATGTGAGGAGAAAGTTTAGTCGCACAAGAGGTAAGCTCTCTTCCTTGTATTTGGGTTTTAGGTTTTATAAGTTCAATGTTTGTACTTCATGTACTTTTTCTCTGTTGATTTTTTGCTTTTCAGCTTTTAGGCACTGGCTTGTCTGTTAACATTTTTGCGGGTTTTAACTCTTTCTTTTCCTGGTAACTTTGCGCGTTTTTTGGGGTACCTAGGAACAGCAGATGGCTAAGCTTGTTCCTTTTCTTTGCGCTGTATTTTCAAAGTAGTTAAGTTCTTAATAACTAATTAATTATGCACTTAAAGCACTGCTGAAATACTTTGTACATATTGCAACTAACTGTTTAAGTCATATAACTTTCACAAAGTTTTCTTTAGTTAATTATTGTCTTTAACTTATTCTCGTTTTCGTGCTGTCATAAGTTGTAGAGTAGGGGTTTTAGACTCAAGTTTTCTTTCAAAAATTTGTTTTTTAAAAATTAATATTTCCTTTTTTAATTGCAATGTAAAAATTTGGATTTCTTTTGCATTGTTTTTCAGGTTTAAATTCTCTCTCAAACGAACTTGGCATTTCGTTATAGCTGAAAATTATTTCTAATTATTATGTCACTCTCACAGCTTGAGTTCTCTTTAATCTTCTTCTCTCCGTTTAATAGTAACAGATGAAGAGCATGGGTCGGGCCAGGAAGGTTAATGGATGCAAGCGAAATTGTTAACCAGTGCTAGGTCATACAACTCTGCGGAGGACAAGACATATATATATTTTTTAAAACAATTTTAGGTGGGAATGTTACTTGCATCTATGGCCTTGCAGAAACCCATTTCCAACTAGGTCTTTGTGGAAGTGAGAAAATGCAGAGTTTTTGCTGGTCCTTGATAAAGCCAAGGCTCAGTATTCTCGACACCTTCTACATTCAGTTGTTTTATTTTATTTTTTTATCTTTTCTCCTTTTACTCACACCGGTAGATACATAACCTTTTCTATGTTGTACTTGGTGTGAGTCAAAATTATATATGTATTTTTTTGCTTAGGTATCTTCTTAATAGAATACATATATATATATATATATATATATATATATATATATTTAAGAGCAGCCTATTAACTACCTAAAGGA
The DNA here is from genome assembly GCA_039090855.1 of Macrothele yani. Taxonomy (NCBI): domain Eukaryota; kingdom Metazoa; phylum Arthropoda; class Arachnida; order Araneae; family Macrothelidae; genus Macrothele; species Macrothele yani. The sequence goes on along the minus strand of CM077024.1, from coordinate 40,827,047 downwards.
ACCTTAGTGCTATGGATATGACGGTCCTATTAAAACAAAAAATTAAATAATATAAACAAAATCACAAAAAAAGCTTAAAAATCTGTTTATAAAAGAAAATAAAAACAAATAAAAAAGAAAACTAGTTATTCATCACTAGGATAGCTATACTAAAAATAGTAAAACCAACATTAAAATTAATAAGATTCTGATTAATCTATAGAAGCTCACTAAGGTGATTTAATACATGCAAAGATTATTAAATAAACTGCTCGTGTATTTTATAATATTTCTCATGTATTCTGGAGAGTTAATTCTGCTCATTCTGATCATACAGATCCACAGTCTTAAGTTTATATATTTTTTTTTCTCTGGTTAAAATCTCCGCGCGTTGGTTTCTTGCTGTATGAGGAGGCCATCAGCCCCACCCTCACTGCCCCCAGCGTCTAAGGAGTGGCGGAAGGGGTCAGCCATGTTCTCCTCTTATGTGGAGAAAAGTTTTTGTCACACAAGAGGTAAGCTCTCTTCCTTGTTTTTGGGTTCTAGGTTTTATAAGTTCAATGTTTGTACTTTATGTACCTTTTCTCTGTCGTTTTTTAGCTTTTCAGCTTTTAAGCATTGGTTTGTCTGTTAACATTTTTGCGGGTTTTAACTCTTACTTTTCTTTGTAACTTTGAGCGTCTTTTGGGGTACCTAGGAACAGAAGAAGGCTAAGCCTGTTCCTTTTCTATGCGCTGTCTATGCGCTGTTTTTTCAAAGTAGTTAAGTTCTTAATAACTAATTAATTATGCACTTAAAGCACTGCTGAAATACTTTGTACATATTGCAACTAACTGTTTAAGGTATATAACTTTCACAAAGTTTTCTTTAGTTAATATTTATCTTTAACTTATTCTCGTTTTCGTGCTGTCATAAGTTGTAGAGTAGGGGGTTTTAGACTCAAGTTTTCTTTCAAAAATCTGTTCGTTATAAATTAACATTTCCTTTTTTTTTTTAATTGCAATGTAAAATTTGGATTTCTTTTGCATTGTTTTTCAGGTTTAAATTCTCTCTCAAACGAACTTGGAATTTCGTTATAGCTGAAAATCATTTCCATTTATTATGTCACTCTCACAGCTTGAGTTCTCTTTAATCTTCTTCTCTCTGTTTAACAGTAACAGATGAAGAGCATGGGTCGGGCCATGAAGGTTAATGGATGCAAGCGAAATTGTTAACTAGTGCTAGGTCATGATACTCTACGGAGGACATGACTTATATATATATATATTTTTTAACTATTTTAGGTGGGAATGTTACTTGCATCTATGGCCTTGCAGAAACCCATTTCCAACTAGGTCTTTGTGGAAGTGAGAAAATGCAGAGTTTTTGCTGGTCCTTGATAAAGCCAAGGCTCAGTATTCTCGACACCTTCTACATTCAGTTGTTTTATTTTATTTTTTATCTTTTCTCCTTTTACTCACACAGGTAGATACATAACCTTTTCTATGTTGTATTAGGTGTGAGTCAAAATTATATATGTATTTTTTTGCTTAGGTATCTTCTTTATAGAATATATATATATATATATATATATATATATATATATACACCATCAGCAGTTACAATGGCTCTTTAATCCTGCGGTATTGAAGATGCATACATTAATATTATTAATAACATCTATGAAAATGCAAGTGCAAAGATTCGGCTATTTGAGAATACATCACACATTAAAAATTGGAAAGGGAGTGAGACAATCTGACACTATATCTCCCAAACTCTTTAATGCCACATTGGAAAATGTCTTTCAATCACTGAACTGGGAAAACATTAATGAAGATTATTTAACTCACCTTCGTTTTGCTAATGACGTAGTCATTTTTGCAACTACCCCATCAGAGCTGCAGAGTATGATCCAGGAACTTGCTGACAAGAGTAAAGAAGTGGTATTAAAAATGAACTTTCAGAAGACAAAAGTGACGTACAATGCTTTTACAAGAAATGAAGATTTATCGATTGATGGGGAAAAGCTGGAAATAACCAATACCTACATTTATCTTGGACAGCAGATATGAAGTGAGGGTCACATTGATAAAGAAATTAATCGGCGTATAAAACTTGCCTGGAGAGCCTTTGGAAGAAACAGTATAATTTTCAAGAGCAATATGTCATTATGTCTTAAAAGACAAGTGTTTGATCAATGCATCCTTCCAGTGCTTACGTATGGTGCAGAGACGTGGACCTTAACTAAAAGAGACATACAAAGGCTGCAGACTACTCAAAGCAGCATGGAGAGCTGCATGCTTGGTGTAACCAGGAGAGATAAGAAGAGGAACTCGTGGATCCGAAAAATGACAAGAGTGGAAGGCATTATGAACAGAGTAAATTCCCTGAAATGGCAATGGGCTGGACATATTGCCAGAAGGACAGACCATAGATGGACAGCTGAAATTTTAGACTGAATTCCAAGGAACAGGAAAAGACCCAGAAGAAGACCACAGGAGAGATGGGTGGATGAAATTCGAAAGTATGCGGGAGTAACATGGAGGAGAGTGGCACAAGGCAGACCCTTGTGGAAGAAACTTGGGGAGATCTTTGTCCAGCAGAGGATGATGATGATGATATATATATATATATATATATATATATACAGGCAAATGGCGCGTGCAAGCAATCAGCATCACGTGGAAAGGTCACGAATGATATACAGTCAGAGCTCTCTCAGTTCGTTTCGTTTCAACATGGGAAAAGCGAAGGATTTATCTGATTTTGACTAAGGCCAGACCGTTGTGGAAAACGCCTTGGCAAGGGCATCTCCGAAACAGCGACACTGGTGGACTGCTCACGTTATGTAATACTGTAGTTAGTGCATATCAAATATTGTCCGAAATTGGTGACACAGGCCACGCCTCATTTGATGCCAGAGGTCAGTTCTGGCTATCTCGTCTTTGCCGCAGCAACAGGTGGGCTACTGTGTTTGACATTACTAGTAATTTCAATTGTGGTGAAAGGCCTAATGTGTCCAAACACACAGTTCATCGTATGCTTTTTTATATGGTTCTCCGCAGCCGCAGACCTATTCGCCTGCGTATGCTCACAGCCGTTCACCGTCATCAACACTTGCAGTGGGCATTGATCATCGACACTGGACCAAGAAGAGGGTCTCAGGGTCAGACGAATCCCGTTTTCTGTTAAACCATGTCGACGGACGAGTTCGTGTGCGTCGTTTACCCAAGGAAGCCTCACCTGGATGCACTGTGGGACGGATCCAGGCGACTGGAGGGAGTGTCATGGTCTGGGAAATGTTTTCTTAGGGAGCACTTCGACCCATTATCTCTGTACAGCGTACCTGAACATCATCACTGACCAAGTACACCCCTTTACGGCGACTGTATTCCCTGGGGGAGATGGAGTTAATAAACAAGACAAAATGCTTCATGCCAGACTGCGAAGAAGGTTCAGGAACGATTCCAAAAACATGAAAAGGAATTCCATTTATTGCCATGGCCCCAAATTCATCGAACGAGAATCTTATCCAGAATTTGTGGTTTGATTTGGAGAAACGGGTACGAGCAGCATCACCACAGACACATAAAGTACGGACATGCGGGATCTTCTGTTGTAGTCATGGTACCAAATATCAAGTAGCACCTAGCGACATCTCGTTGAATCTATGCCACGCAGAGTAGGAGCTCATTCGCCGGCAAGAGGAGGATCTACATCATATTAATTAGATTGTTTTAATATTTTTGCTGATCGTGTTGTATATATATCATCGTCATTATCATCCGTTATCAATCCACTGCTGGTTGAAGATCTCCCCAAGTTTCTTCTACAACGTTCTGTCTTGAGACAGTTTCGTTCATATCAATCCAGCATGCTTTTTTTTTTTTTTTTTTTTTGATTGGAGGTTTAACGACCGCCGTGAGCAACTCAACTGGCTATAAGAAGTCGCCCGTCCTTAATTTAGGGCCACTAGTTCCAGAGAAGGGAGAGAGCCACTGCGGTAAGACAAACACAACATCCATGCTTAACCAGGATTCGAACCCGGACCCCTTTCGGGCGAATGATCTGAAGCCATCGCTTAGACCACTACCCTACCCGTGCGGCAGGTTTGCTTTCGAATTTCATCCAGATATCTTCCATGTGGTCTTCTTTTGGGTCTTTTCTTGGGTCGTGCTTTTTGCGGACGTGCCACTTGCTGACAGAGCAATTCATAATGGCGTTTCTTGAAAATGGAAGGCTTAGGAGAACCGGTAGCAAAACGGAAACAAAATAATGTAAAAATTGACGAAAGAATTGAAAATATTATTGCTTGTTGAAAAAAACAAGGACTTAGAAAGGGGCTTAAAAAACCTTAAGTTTTGTAACAAATTTTTACTAAATTTGAATTTTTTTTAGTTTTGTAATATAATTTGTTTTGTAACTTTTTTGAGTTTTGTAACATAATTTGAAATTTGTAACATTAAAATGACAAAAGGAATTATTCTCCTGAAATTTTTAAACCGCCAGTGTGAATTGTCCGCACTGGGACGACGAACCACTTCCCATCTATTCAGTTTCCGTTTGTCTGCAACTGGCACGTCCGCAAAAAACTCGTATTCCTTTTCTTGTCCCATGGTATCTAGTCTAAAATTTCGGTTGTCCATCGGTGGTCTGTTCTTCTGGCAATATGTCCAGCCCATTGCCATTTTAGGGATTTTACTTTGTTCGTGACGTCTTCCACTCTTGACATTTTCCTGATCCACGAGTTCCTTTTTTTCTTTTTTTTTTTTTTTTTACTTTCCTAGTTGCATCGAGCATGCATCTCTTCAATATACCTTGTATAAATGTACACATGCACACCGTTCAAGTGAACGGTATCCACGTATCATTCCTGTTTTTAAGCGCCATCAGTTTTTAGCTGATTTCTCACTAGCATTACGGTTGCCACTTACTAATAAATTCTCCACATTACCTTTCTTTATGGGAATTCGTTTACAAACTCATGTGGTCGGCATGAAGTTAAACGTGTCGCTACTTCAGTGTGTGTGTGTGTAGCAGTAATGACGGATTAAATGATCATTCACAGGGGTGAAAGCGAATCATTCCTGGTGAACAGTCATTCGTTGTGAACGAATCGTTCGTGAAAGGTCCATTACTTAAAGGGAATGATTCGTAGTCACTTTTGCAGAACGGTACAGGACTTCCAGATCGATTTGTGTGTGTGTGTGTGTTTTTTTTTTTTTTTTTTTTTTAGTGGGGGGTTTTTGCGACCACTGGGAGCAACCCAATGGTCTATCAGCAGTCGCCCGTCCCTAAATTAGGGTCACTGGTTCAGGAGAAGGGACTGATCCTTTGCGATAAAACAAGAACAACATCTATGCTTCACCGGGATTCAAACCTGGGCCCTATTCTCGGACGAATGATCATAAGCCAGTGTTTAGACTACTGCGCCACCGTAGTGACAAATTGTGTTCAATCTGTTGTTCCAGTTTCTGATAACAGGGACTCTTCCTGTATTTATATAGAGTTGCCTACATTGAGATTTGATTACAAAAAATTTATTTAACCCTTTTGATGTATATATTCCGAGCTAGGCTAACTTTCGGGTTGTGAATGAAGGTATTTGTAAGTTTTTCTGAGATATGATTTTCATCATACACTGGTGTGCAAAAATTAAGGACGAAGAGGAGAAATTAGCATAACAGCGGAACGAGCAGGCAGAACGGATCGAAAGACCACTCAGGAGATAGACTAGGATCCGGTCCGGTAGGGCATGCGCATATATGCTGCAGACATAGGGGGGGGGTGTCGGAAGGGTATACGCTCAGCAATTCGGTGAAAGCTATTTCACGGTGTACATCGGTTTGAACGACGTCGAGTTGCTGCCACCGTGCGATATGGCCAACAGGCAATCCAGTAGACGACATCTGGATGACTTTACCGGAAGTCGTGTCATTGGGAACTTGGAAGAAAGTCGAAGTGTGACTAGTGTGGCTGAGGAGTTCGGGATCGCTCATAGCATCGTTTCACGAGCTAGGAGAGCATTTCAAACGACAGGAACAGCTGTCCGAGAGTTTAGCAGTGGTCGTGCACGAGCAACCACGGCGGCGGACGACCGGTATATTGCCCTACAGGCGAGAAGAGACAGGCGGCATACATCGGGAGAAATCGCAAGGCACATGCAACAGACAACTGGACGTCCGTTATCGCGTTTTACTGTGGCCAGGAGGCTGCACAAAGGTGGTCTATTTGCACGACGACCAGTACGGTGTGGGCCATTAACGCCTGCTCATCGGAGACGGCGGTTTTCTGTGGTGCTAAGAACACAAGAACTGGACACATCAGCAATGGTGTCGAGTTCTCTTTACGGATGAGAGCCGATTTAGTCTGACGAGCGATTCTGGACGTATACACATCTGGAGAAAGCAGGGAACACGTAATCACACCTCAACATCATCGAAAGGGACCGGTTTGGAGGTAGCGGAGTTCTCGTTTGGGGCGGTATCATGCTTGGTAGCCGTACTGACCTCCACATCTTCCAAGTAGGTTCAGTCACTGGTGTCCGCTATTGTACCGAAATTCTACTGCCTCACGTGCGTCTGTTTAGAGGTGCTGTGGGTCCTGAGTTTCTCTTCATGGACGACAACGCTACACCTCATCGTACATGTCACAGAGCTGTTGGAGAGTGAAGATATTCAACGCATGGATTGGCCCACAAGATCCCCGGACCTAAATCCCATCGAACACGTGTGGTACCTTCTCGGGAGACGCTTGGCAGCATGTCACCAGCCGCCAGCAACGATTCCGCAGCTGCGATTGGCGCTACAAGAGGAATGGGCCGCGATGCCTCAATAACCTCGTCCTCAGCATGGACAGACGTTGTAAATCCTGCAACGCAGTCAGGGGTGATCATATTCTCTACTAAAGACTGGATTTTTCTTGGCATCCGCCTGTCACATGGACGTTTCTGTCATTCTGCCCAGTTGTGCTCGAAGCTACCTTTTCAATAAAGTTCCTTTGTATCCTTTGGATTCCTTGTTTGGACGGTTTTACTTACTTGTCCCATATTCTTACATCTTGGGGATCTTATGGCATGATTTGGGTCGATGTGGAGCGCTTCTGCATGATGTTACATTCGAAAAACCGTCTCGTCCTTAATTTTTGCACGCCAGTGTATTTTAATTTGATCCTTTCTGTGGTGTGGGCTACTTTTTTTTTTTTTTTTTTTTTTTTTTTTGGAGCTGCGCATTTGCCGCGTTAGAATTCCATAAAGACTGAAAATTCTAACCATATTGAGCAATGAATTGCATCTGTTTAGACATCGTGACTATTGTTTTTGTTGCTATTGTTATTATTTAAAAAATATCAAGTTATTCGCAGCTGTTACAATTGCATTTATCATTAAGCAACAGATTATATTGATCGTTCGAAATGAAAAACAGAATTTAGACCCAGTCGAAGATATTACGATCAGTAGAAAGAATAGCAATTCACATACTTTTTAATTTCACGTTTAGTTTCCATGAAGTTGTCAAAACATGCAAAACATTCGTTACGAGTATGAAAACCGGTTAACTCATTTAAATTATTGGATTTAATGAATGAATGAGCACAATGCAGATCTACTGCATCGGTTTCCTAATGTATTACTCTGAAATTGTTATTTCTTTATATAAAACCAACATTTGGATTTTCCCGCTTTCAACATTCCCTATGTGAAACACATACGCACATTCAGCCTTTGAAAATGGCAGCCTGCGAAGTTATTATTGCCACCCAGGTGGCGCAATGGTCTAAGCGATGGCTTCTTATCATTCGTCCGCGATGAATCCGGGTTCGAATCACGGTCAGACATGGATGTTGTGTTTGTCTTACGGCGTTGGTTCTCTCCCTTCCCTGGAACCAGTGGCTCTAAATTAAGGACGGGCGACTGCCTATAGCCCACTGAGTTGCTCACGATGGTCGCTAAACCTCCAATCAAAAAAAAAAAAAAAAAAAGGAATTATTATTATTTAGAATGAACGTTGACAATTATTTTAAACCGCTGGATCACCCTTTCATGTGCATTATCAATGAGAAAAAAATCGAAAGAGTGAAATTTGGAAGATAGTTCCTGCAGAATGCACAAGCCATCGTTATATGCCTAATATTAAATGAAATAAAATGTATTAATTCAAAAGGCAAAAAAAATATGTTATTCAATTTTATTTATTTTTAGCACGTCTTCTGCAAAAAAAAAAAAAAAAAAAAAAAAAAAAAAAGGAATTATTATTACTCAGAATGAACGTTGACAATTATTTTAAACCGCTGGATCACCCTTTCATGTGCATTATCAATGAGAAAAAAATCGAAAGAGTGAAATTTGGAAGATAGTTCCTGCAGAATGCACAAGCCATCGTTATATGCCTAATATTAAATGAAATAAAATGTATTAATTCAAAAGGCAAAAAAAATATGTTATTCAATTTTATTTATTTTTAGCACGTCTTCTGCAAAAAAAAAAAAAATAAGAAAAAAAAAAAAAAAGATGTGGTACGTGCTTTGCTCCTGCTTTGTCCGTCTGTGAACATCTTCAAATAGAAGTCATCGCTTTTGTGAACATCTTATCTCTGCAACTATTAGTCCGATTTGAAAAGTTCTTTTTGCATCGGATAGAGCTCATGGTGGAAAATGTTCTTCACAGAATTTCTAATTCTTGGTAAAGAACGGTTTTGCCTCAACAGGGGGCGTAGGTGTAATGCCTATATCTGACGTATCTGTCGCAGTAATTGCATTTCTGAAAACTCAGTTGAAAAAATTATTTTTTGATCAGATATCGCTCACCACCGAAAACATTTAGAGTAAATACCTTCTGCTTAAAATAGGGCATGGTTTTCCCTACAAGGGACGCAGATATATATTTTATTTTGTCGATATTTCTGCTACTAAAAGTCCAATCCTTTCTTTGACGGAGCGCGTGCCTGGTGCGAAATGTTTTGCATATTTCAAATGTTTCTTATCGTATAATTTTGCCAGCAAATGTCAAAAGTTAACATTTTCGTTTGCAGCATACTTACAGCGATTTCTGAGCGGCAAAACACTCGATTAAAACAAAAAATCATTTTTCGGTTAGATGCAACTAACAAGGAGAACATTTTGTGTGCATTTCCTGCCCAAACTAATGCAAAATTTCCTCACTAGGGAGCGTAAATATTTAATCTGTTTTTCTCAATATCTCGGATTTTTTTTTTAAATCTGTTAACATCGGATCCCATTCAACACGAGGAACACTTTGCATGCACAATAAAAAAAAAAAAATAGCAAACGACTTTTTTTTTTAAGTTGCATGTAACCAAAAACCGACTTTTAGACAGTATCAGGCCCTGGGCAAGAGGCAAGATGCATTTAGCCTTCACCCCGGCATCTCGTGTTATGTGCATGCATGTATGATTGACTATGGTCTCAGAAGACTTTGTCTGAACTTTTTGCGGTTTCATTCTGAAACGGTTGGATACCAATCGGCAAAAAGTGTATATTCCATGTGGAATAATTTCACAGAAGTATGAGGCTCGATTTTACCTCAGCTTCAAATAGCGTGAAGAAAAGCAAAGAGATGATTAACCAATCACGATCGGAGTCAGTTATTTCATGATTGGTTATTTCTCTGTCGTCGCGTCGCTTGATGCTGTGGTGTAAATCCAGCATTAATTTCATTTTCTTCCCGATTCGGAATGATGATCATATGTTTCATCAGCTGTAACCAATCACAGAACTAAGATATTATGAAAGGGGAAGCTTGTGATTCCGAATTGTTGGTTAGCAAATCTGATTGCGGAATTAATCCGTTCGCAATCCCATACCGCTTGGAAAGTTGGATCTCAAGACAGTAAATATCTGGACTGTGTGACATCACACAGAGATTTAATTTCAAGTCCAAATGTATTCAGAATGGAATTAAGTCAAAGTGGAGGCAGTTCTGAAATTACCGTTTTAACTTGTTTTTCAGTGGATGAACATTGCGAAACAGTTTGATGCAAATCAAGTAATATGCAACTACACTGACGGAAAAAAAATCCCAACACCAAGAAGGGGTTGTGTTAGATAAACGACAGTTAGTAGGCGGGAAGAGTACATCTCTAAGATGACGTCTATGCAAATTTCGCGCTCGGCGCATACGTGTGGCGCTAGTAGCGCCCCTCGGAACATGCAAAGCAGGTTTGCTGTAAATACGCGCTGTAACGTTCGTGAGCGTTAGTTATCGTTGAGATTCGACGTGATGTGTTGATGTTAGTCCAGAATGCCTTTAAGAAGACGAAGAAGCCATTATCAACAGCACACGGAGTTTGAACTAGGTCGTGTAATAGGGCTACGAGAAAGTGGATTTTCGTTCAGCAATATTGCAGAACGACTTGGCAGGAATGTAGCCACTGTGCATGATTGTTAGCAGCTGTGGTCAAGGGAAGGTACTGCCTCAAGAAGACAGGGTTCCGGCCGGCCACGTGGCACTACTGAGAGGGAAGACCGCCGTGTACGGCGTATGGCAGTGGCGCATCGCACCGCCTCTGCGGCAGCAATTCGAGCTGCAGTTGCCACCACAGTGACGCAACGAACTGTTACAAATCGGTTACTTGAAAGACAGCTCCGAGCCAGACGCCCTGTAGCGTGCATTCCACTTACTCCAAACCACTGCTGTTTGCGACGTCAGTGGTGTCCAGCTAGAGCTCATTGGAGGACGGAGTGGAGATCTGTTGTGTTTTCTGATGAAAGCCGGTTCTGCCTGGGTGCCAGTGATGGCCGTGTGTTGGTTAGAAGGAGGCCAGGTGAGCGCCTGCAACCAACCTGTCTGTGGCCGAGACACACTGGACCTACACCTGGAGTTATGGTCTAGGGAACAATTTCCTATGACAGCAGGAGCACTCTCGTGGTTTTCCAACGCACCCTGACGGCAAAGTTGTACGTCGGTCTGGTGATTCAACCCGTTGTACTGCCATTCATGAACAGCATTCCAGTGGGTGTTTTCCAACAGGATAACGCTCGCCCGCATACCGCTGTTGTATCCCAACAATGCTCTACAGAGTGTCGACATGTTGCAGTGGCCTGCTAGATCACCAGATCTTTCACCAATCGAGCACGTATGGAACATCATTGGACGATAACTCCAGCGTCACCCCCAACCAGCATTAACCGTCCCTGTATTGACCGACGACGTGCAACAGGCATGGAACTCCATCCCACAAACTGACATCCAGCACCTGTACGACACAATGCATGAACGTTTGCGTGCTTGCATTCAACATTCTGGCGGTTACAGCGGTTATTAATGTACCAGCATTTCACATTTAAAATGGCTTTTCTCGAGCTTACATTAAGCTGCGATCTTGAAACCTTAATCGATTACATATGTTACCTGTACAAATGTATTGCCGCCATTTCATTCCTCTACAACTATTTTTTCGTGGTGTTGGGATTTTTTTCCCGTCAGTGTATATTTTGGGGGCACTTCAACAGTCGAGGCACTTGGCACGTGACCTGAATGCCGTCTCGTAAGTCAGGTTCTGCAGACAGCTAAGTATACAGGGGCAGCTTGCAACTTAAATCACTAAACGGGAAACTGTACATTTCTAAAATACATATTTTGCTTCGTTTTTACTGTGGGATATTTCTGATCAGTGCCTCCTGTTCCAGCTTCAATTACTTATATACCCTATATTGACAAAAGTCATCGGACACCCCCCCTCCCGCTACAAAATCAAATGAATGGATCCGCTGCGTTGTTAAGATGCACGGTACAGCTGCCTGCAAACGGTATAAAAACAAGCCTGCAGCTAACCGCGATCATATCGCACTGTGAGGTCGAGTGACAATGTCACGGCGGGAGGGAACTGACTTTGAGAAAGGAAAGATTGTTGGTTGTCATATTAGTGGATTGTCCATAAGAGATACCGAGAGGCATTTAAACATACCCAAGTCAACTGTTTTGGATGTACCGAATAAGTGGAAGACATATAGTGTGTCTGAAGCAGCAAAACGTACCGGCAGAACAAAAAAAAAAAAAACAGTGATAGAGGACGCTGAAGCCTCAGAAGAGTCGTTACAGCTAATCGACGGAGTACTGCACAAGACCTCATTGTAGAGGTGAGTAGAAATGCTCGAACCTCGGTATGCACACGTACCATTCGCAGAGATCTTCATTCAATGGGTTACCGTGGTCGTGCGGCTGCTCATAAGCCTTTCATCTCCACTCGGAATGCTACTCGTCGTTTAACATGGTGTAAAGAATATTTATCGTGGACCGTAGGTCAAAGGAAACGGGTCCTATGGACTGATGAATCCAGATACACGATCCATCAGTCTGATGGCCGTGTGTGGGTATGGCGGCAGCCGGGGAACTCTATTTACCACAGTGTACTGTTCCTACGGTCAAGTTTGGAGCTGGCAGTGTACTCGTGTGGGGGTGTTTTTCGTGGTATGGTCCCGGCCCCTTGGTTATCATGAACAATTATGATAACCAAGGGGCTGGACAATATAGGACAATTATGCCCTACCAACTCTGTGGCAATATTATGGAACCGAGACTTCCTGGTACCAGCAGGATAATGCACTGAGCCATAAAGCAAGAACTGTTACCGCGTGGTTTGACGATAATTTCGTATCGTGTGTGGACTGGCCAGCACAGAGCTCTGATCTTAATCCCATAGAGCACCTATGGGATGAATTAGAGCTCCACATAAGAAGTTTGGAACCAAGGCCTACTACTAAGCAACAGTTAGAGGCAGCATTATGTACTGAACGGAAGCGCATACCCATCGCTGTGTTCCAAAACCTTGTCTAAAGCATGTCTCGAAGGGTCAGTGCATGCATTAAGGCCAAAGGTGTACCGACACCGTACTAATATATGTCAATCAATGCTATGTTGTGTTTCTCTTCTAGGTGTCCGGTGACTTTTGTCAATATAGTGTATATTTTTTCTTCCTTTTAAGAGATTCTTTAATAAGAGTATTTTAGAGGCATCTTGTCGTCGTCGGGTTCAAAAGTATAACTGCAAAAGATATTTCGTTACCAGTGCTTCTTTTTATTTTTCGTCAAATTTTTATTTTCAAAATTTCAAATAATCACATACCTAATTTTATTTTTTTCAGATTTTCATGACATGATATCATAAAAATCGTACAAAATTTTACTGTTACTGAAACTAACGTTAGATATACCTTAACATACAATGCGATGTGCGGATAAAAAGTATTAAAGCAGAAGTTTCATCTTTTAATTGTATATTCTGAGATGTTCGCATTATTGCTTTGTCAAATGAAAAAATATATATATTGGCATAAACCTTTTAAATAAATTTAATGCAAATTCTTTACATGGAGGGATTTTTACATAGTATATATCGTAGGGCAGCTCTACTGATAAGATTTTAGTTTTATTGTCACCGTTTAATTACTTTAGTTTTCTTGTTCTGTGTGTTACTTGTTAGGGCACATTTTTCTATGAAAGAATATAATTTTGGGGGAGTGGGAAAGAGAACGCAGTTGTAATCAAATGCTAACATGAACAAGAACATTTTCCTTAAGTCTTACGAAAAAAAAAAAAAGTACATGCTCGTAGTATGTCGGTCCGTCCGTCCCAGAGATATAGCCCTGTGGACCTATATCTCTGCAACTATTAGTCCAATTTTAAAAATTCTTTCTGCAGCCTAAAGCTAATCTCTGAGAACGACGAACATACACTTTAATTTTTTCTGCTGCATAACTTCACGGCTAAAGGGAGTAAATGCACATGCTATTAAATTTAAAATATGTTTTACTCTGTAAAATTATTTAAACAAAAACAGATTCGAAAAATTCCTTTTACCTTTCGATACCTTTTGCCACGAAGGCCATTTTAAGAACAAATTCTTGACTGTATTCCAAGGGACAGGAAAAGACCCAGAAGACGACGACGTGGGAGATGGGTGGATGAAATTCGAAAGCATGTGGGAGTGACATGGAGGAGACTGGATCAAGATAGACTGTTGTGGAAGAAACTTGAAGATACCTTCATCCAGCAGTGCATTGATAACGGTTGTTTTTGTTGATGATGATGTCAGTGGATTGATAACGGTTGTTGTTGATATGTGTCATCATCAGCAATCATTATTAATCCACTGCTGGATGAAGGTCTTCCCAAGTTTCTTCCACAATGGTCTGTGAGCCAGTCTCTTCCATGTCACTTCTGACATGCTAGCGAATTTCATCCACCCATCTTCCACGTAGCCTTATTTGGGGTCTTTTCCTTGGAATTCAGTCTGAAATTTCGGTTGTCCATCATGCATCTCTCCATGCATGCTTGGCAACATGTGCAGCCCATTGCCATTTTAGGGACTTAACTCTGAACATGATGTCATCCACTCTAGTCATTTTTCATATCCGCGAGTTCCTCTTCTTATCTTCCCTGGTTACATCAAGCATGCATCTCTCCATTCTTATTTCAGTTGTCCGCAGTCTTTGTAGGACTCTTTTAGTTAAAATCTATGTCTCTACTCCGAAGGTAAGAACTGGAAGTATGCATTGATTATACACTTTTCTTTTAAAACATAATGGCATATTGATCTTGAAAATTATATTGTTTCTTCCAAACGTTCTCCAATCAAGTTTTGTACGCTTTTTAATTTCTTCATCAATGTGACCCTTTCTATACCTGCTGTCCAAGGTATCGGTTATATCCAGCTTTTCGCCATCAATCGATAAAACATCATTTCTCGTCAAAGACACAATTACATCCTATCAAGCCAAAAAAGTGTGTGAGATGACGAGATGCAAAACTGTGTATGCAAATGAAAATCTTCAGCCGCTAGGGGCCTACCAGGTGGCACTTTGTATTGCTTAATTTGCTTAATATTGTTAGGTCTTGGATTAGTAAAGCATGTCAATGTGTAATTTGAAATTCTTTCAAACCAAATGAAATTCAAAATCAAATGTTTTAAATAATGTTTAAAAAAATTAATGGGAATGAAGACTAAACACTCACATATTTTTTTTTAATTTTATTAATTCTTAACAATTCACTCTATATATGGTTTTACAGGAGGTATTGCTGCCTTTGGCGCTTCTCATGGTACTAGCTTTATTTCTTTCGTTCTGTTTTTTAATTAAGATGTTTTAATTTAGATCATCATCATCATCATTGTCAACCATTATCAATCTACTGCTGGACGAAGGTCTCTCCAAGCCTCTTCCACAACGGTCTGTCATGTGCCAGTCTCCTCCAGGTTACGCCCGCATACTTTCGAATTTCATCCACTCATCTCCCATGTGGTCTTCTTCTGGGTCTTTTCCTGTCCCTTGGAATTCAGTCTAAAATTTCGGCTGTCCATCGATGGTCTGTCCTTCTGACAGTATGTCCAGCCCATTGCCATTTCAGGGATTTTACTCTGACCATGATGTCTTCCACGCTTATCGTTTTTCTAATCCACGAGTTCCTCTTCTTATCTCTGCTGGTTACACCAAGCATGCACCTCTCCATGCTGCTCTGAGTTGTCTGCAGCCTTTGTATGTCTCTTTTAGTTAAGGTCCACGTCTCTGCACCATACACAGAATGTTCATTTTTAATCCCACTTCTTTACTCTTGTCAGCAAGTTCCTGGATCATACTCTGCACCTCTGATGGAGTAGTTGCAAAAATTACTACGTCATCAACAAAACGAAGGTGGGTTAGATAATCTCCATTAATCTTTATCCCTTTGTTTTCCCAGTTCAGTGATTAAAAGACATTTTCCAATGTGACATCAAAGAGCTTGGGAGATATGGTGTCACCTTTTCTCACTCCCTTTCTAATTTTTATGTGTGCTGTATTCTCAAACAGCCGAATCTTTGCACTAGCGTTTTCATAGATGTTATTAATAATATTAATGTATGCATCTTCAATACCGCAGGATTTCAGGGCCATTGTAACTGCTGATGATTTCACCTAATCAAAGGCCTTTTCATAATCGATAAAAGCCGTGCACGACGGAATTTCATATTCCCTCGCTCTTTCAATTAGTTCTCTCAGTACGTGGATATGATCTGTAGTTCTGTAGCCACTCCTGAATCCAGCTTGTTCTCTCGGTTGAGCCATGTCCAGTGTTACCTTCAAGCGGTGTAAAAGAACTTTAGTGAAGATTTTATAAACCACTGATAGGAAGCTGATAGGTCCGTAGTTCCTGAGATCCTCAATGTCACCTTTTTTATGTAGCAGGATCGTTGTAGCGTTGTTCTAATCCTCAGGAATCTTCCCTTCATTAAGGCGTCGAGTGAAAACTTGGGCGATTACTGTTTCAGTTTTTCCACTTGCTTCTTGTGTGATGTCTACGGTAATTCCATCTTCTCCTGGAGCTTTTCCCCGCTTCATGTTCTTGATTGCATGTAGAACTTCTGCTGGGAGGACTGGAAGAACTCTGGTGCTGGTACCTTTCATGATGTCTGGAGTATATGTATTTCATATAATTTGAAGTAGAAATCTTTCACTCTTGTCAAAATTTCGCCTGTATTTCTTGTTACAAATTTAGATATCCATTCTTATTTTGCAAATTTGATTATATATTCAGCGAAAAAAATGCATTCTCTTTCGCTGAATTTTTTTTCTTCTCAAAATATGCTTGGTTTGAAATATCTTTTTCATGTCGGAAAGGATTCAGATGACGTGCTCATTGCACCCAAGAATTCGGTTTGATCTTTCTTGTTTTAAATAGGAAGAGAATCGAAGTAAAAAAGTTAACCATGTTATCGAATACGACTTCTCCGCTGTGCTTAGGTAGCCAACGAATAGTGGTAAAACGACTTTTCCGAAAGCCTTTTACTAGCAGCAGGGCAAACATCGTCATCATCCAACTGTGTACACACGACGTTATGCTCATCAGAGTGTTTTATTTTCGGTTCTTTGAGTAAACTTATGTCGTAACGAAAGTGCTCGATCACCGTGTCAAGAACTTCAGAGAGAGATCGTATCGTTGCGAGTAAGGAATGTTTCAAATATGGCATTATGAATTATGTAAACATTGATTTCAGACACTCTGCAACCCAAGTTCTGTCGCAACGTGAAGTAAACAATGACGTTAGAACTTGACTTATTGTTTTGTGAAAGCCTGGAGAGTTGTAGTATTAATCTTAATTACACAACTATATTGCCTAGACACTTCGCTAAACCCCACCCTTACAGAATGGAACGCTCGCAGGTGATGTAACTACAGAAATAGTTGCAGGTATGAAATGTGCATAACGGTAATAAAACGAAACAAAATCTATGCGTAAAGCACTTAAATTTATCGCCCACTTTTCGTATTTTAGGAATATAGAAATTTAAAGTGCTTCACAGATTCTGTTTCCGCATTTCACTTGCTGGTTCCCATTTAACAAAAGAAAGATGCATCAACGTAGTTGTTCACTTACGAGCAAGTTTTAAGTGGAAATTTATATTCTTTGTTTTCAATAATGGTACAGCACAAGGTTGGAGCTGTAGACAATTCACAGTGCTCGTCGTAGATCAATCACAAATTGTACACACTGTTGAAACAGCGTAGTTGATGTGAGCTCAACCAGTTAATAGCTTTTAAAGACAAATGTAAATCTTAGCGACGTAAAGGCAACATTAGGTTATCTCGTTGATCTTGCTGATAACTTACAACTCTCCCCTTCTTTGTTTAGCTGCATGGTACTGTTTATACTACTGTCTGTTGGACTTCACTAAATGCTAGTGTTAACCAAAAGAATAAACTACTGGGAGCCCTGACGTGACGTTCAGCACAGAAAGCACAACGAGAAGTAACCAAGTTTACGTCACAAGATGTTGAAGTGATTATACGTCACAAGATGTTACGTCACAAGATGTTGAAGTGATTGTGAGTTCAATAAGCTTTACACCCAAAACCTGTATGTGTAGGGGGGGGGGGTTAATCCCTACACTTCGTATGGTCTCAGAATTCTGAGTTTCCATATTCCTGAGATATAATGAATTACTGACGCTGTATTTCGATACTTAATATACGTTACAATAAATTCAACTTTTGGGGGGATTTTTTTTTCTATTTTTTTTTTTGCGAGCTTCTTATTTTCTTTGGTCTTCCGGTACGTTTTGCTGCCTGGAGCAGCAAAACGTACCGGCAGACCAAAGAAAATCGGTGTCGAAGCCTCAGGAGAGTCGTTACAGCTAATCGACGGAGTACTGCACAAGACCTCAGTGTATAGGTGAGTAGAAATGCTGGAACCTCGGTATGTACACGTACCATTCGCAGAGAACTTCATTACATGGGTTACCGTGGTGGTGCGACTGCTCATAAGCCTTTCATCTCCACTCGGAATGCTACTCGTCGTTTAGCATGGTGTGAAGAACATTTATCGTGGACCGTAGATCAGTGGAAACGGGTTCTATATGGACTGATGAATCCAGATACCCAATCCACCAGTCTCATTGTCAAGTGTGGGTATAGCGGCAGCCGGGGAACGCTATGTACCACAGTGTACTGTTCCTACTATCAAGTTTAGAGCTCGCAGTGTATACTCGTGTGGGGGTGTTTTTCGTGATATGGTCCTGGCCCATTGGTTATCGTGGACAAACCTGTTAACCAGCAAGTCTATCTCGATATTCTGGACAATTATGCCGTACCAGCTCTGTGGCGAGCTTTGCTGCGGTACCAGCAGGATAATGCACCGAGCCATAAAGCAAGGACTGTTACGGCGTGGTTTGACGATAATTTCGTATCGTGTGTGAACTGGCCAGCACAGAGCTCTGATTTTAATCCCATAGAGCACATATGGGATGAATTAGAACGCCGCATAAGCAATTTGGAATCAAGGCCTACTACTAAGCAACAGTTAGTGGCAGCATTATGTACTGAATGGAAGCGCATAACTATCGCTGTGTTCCAAAACTTGTCGAAAGCATGTCTCGAAGGGTCAGTGCATGCATTAAGGCCAAAGGTGGACCGACACAGTACTAATGTATTGTATGTCAATAAATGCTATGTTGTGTTTCTCTTCTAGTTCTCCGATGACTTTTGTCAATTTAGAGTAAATTGTGTTACCGTAAGAAGCAGGGTACTTAATTTATTGTACAAGTGAGTGTACGATGTCTATGTATCAGTCTGTGGTTAATACATAGACATCGTATAATAAAAGCTATAGCTATCTGAAGTAAATTTTATTTTTAGAAATTTTGTGAAATTGTATTAAAAAGCAGTACATTGCTCCTTCTCTTAAAAATAATTGAAAGTTATTGTCAGTTGAATAAAAGATCTCAAACTAAAATCATTCTTTTGCTTCGAAAAATTACGGTGAAACAAAATGCGTAATTTGTAATAAGATTTCGTACAGAAAAAATAAAGTTATTAGAAACGTATTAAAAAAAATAACAAGCGCCAATAGAAAATAGAATGACTAAATCACTCGCATTACTGAAAAAAAAATTACCATCGCGCAATTAAGTTTTGCCTTTAACGTGAGCCGATTCCTGTGGCATTCTGTCTCAGTGGTTAAAATGATTGTCCATCGTAAAAGTTGAAATATTCAGCGTGTTGAATTTTGTGAAATTTCTGTCTAAATACGGAAAAACTTGACACGGACTTTTCTTAAATAAGCGGAATTACTGACAACGGAAAATCTGTGAAAATGCGGAAGTTTAAAAAAAAAACAAAAAAAACGGGCACAAATTAAAAATGGAAATGTCGTCAAAAGAGGGACGATTACCGGCAACTTTGCTGCACGTTATTTTCAGAAATTTTCGCTGAATTCACACCACTTATTTTTTTCAGTGTACTATTTACAAATAAGTTCATGTGTTTTTTGTTGTTGTTTTCTTTTTTAGATTCATCTGCAAACACTTTTTGCTTTATAATCCTAGGTGTTAAATCATCTTTCTTGCTTAATACGTCATTTTCTTTTGTTGGTATTATTTTATTTGGTGTAGTTCTTCATTTAACTTCTCAATAGTGTGCTTATATTACACATTTTCTCTGATATCGTAAAACTAACTTTCTTTTGGGTTGGGCAATGGCTGTGTTGTATGTCGATTTTATACCTGATTCTCATATAATTTTTGCCTTTAACTTTTTACTTAGGGAGTCCTCTCTTCTAAAATTAACTATACAACACAGGCAGAAACCCAAACTCTTAGATCGAGGTGGAAACGGTGGTCGCCCTTGAAAAAGCCCTGCTGAATGGCTCCCATTGTTTCTGCCTTTCGCCTCATTGCTTCCTCCTGTTTGGTCGTTATGTGTCCTTTTTTTTTTTTTTTTTTGTAGACGTTTTTCCCTGTATATATGGTCTTCTTCTGGGTCTATATAGAGAGAGAGAGAAGAAAAAGACCACATGGGAGATGGGTGGATGAAATTCGAAAGTATGCGGGAGTAACATAGAGGAGACTGGCACAAGACAGACCGTTGTAAAGGAAACTTGGAGAGACTGACAATGATGATGATAGAGAGAGTGAGAGAGAGAGAGAGAGAGAGAGAGAGGGGGGGGGGGGGGAGAGAGGATAGATATGTTATAGTAGGATATCCTGGTCATCATATTCTCCTCTTTAAAAAGTTTTTTTTTATTTATTTTTTTATTTTTGTAATTTTGGTTATGAGGTTTCCCTTTATCCTACAGAGGTTAAGGATTTTTTAGGAGGTCTCTGAGCGTACTTCATTGTTTAAGAGATCACGTTTTTAGTTTGGATTTGGGCACGTGCAGCTTAGGCTTGCTCTTGCATTATGAAATTAGAACTTATTTCTGCAATAATTTGTTAATAGGTAAACTAATTCAAGCTATTATCTCCTTTTATTTATTTTACAAAAGGATGTACTTCTTGATACTTATTTCGATGTAGTGTATGATTGTATTTGTGTCTTTCAATATATGGTTTGAGGTTCTTAGAGCAGTGTGAGTTGGGCTACGATTATTCAGTTTCCAACTGGCTTTTATATATATATCATCATCATCATCATCATCATCATCATAATTGTCAACCATTTTCAATCCACTGCAGGACGGAGGTCTCTCCAAGCCTATTCCATATATATATATATATATATATATATACTTAAGAGCAAAACTGAAGACTAAGGAAAAAATTTTAGAATTTAAAACGAAGGGTGCAAAATAACCTGAAAATCAAAACGCGCAACGCAGCAGTTTTGAAAATTCAGAATTCACATTCTATAAAGAAGATACCTAAGCAAAAAAATACATATATAATTTTGACTCACACCTAGTACAACATAGAAAAGGTTATGTATCTACCTGTGTGAGTAAAAGGAGAAAAGATAAAAAAATAAAATAAAACAACTGAATGTAACAGATGAAGAGCATGGGTCGGGCCATGAAGGTTAATGGATGCAAGCGAAATTGTTAACTAGTGCTAGGTCATGCTACTCTACGGAGGACATGACTTATATATATATTTTTTAAACTATTTTAGGTGGGAATGTTACTTGCATCTATGGCCTTGCAGAAACCCATTTCCAACTAGGTCTTTGTGGAAGTGAGAAAATGCAGAGTTTTTGCTGGTCCTTGATAAAGCCAAGGCTCAGTATTCTCGACACCTTCTACATTCAGTTGTTTTATTTTATTTTTTTATCTTTTCTCCTTTTACTCACACAGGTAGATACATAACCTTTTCTATGTTGTACTAGGTGTGAGTCAAAATTATATATGTATTTTTTTGCTTAGGTATCTTCTTTATAGAATATATATATATATATGTATATATGGTTCTTTTATTTCAGTCTCCTTTTTTATTTTTTATTTTTTGGGGTAGCTTCTAGCTTTTCGTACTTTAAGGTGGAAAAATTTGCTGTGGGAGACTTGGTTGCAATGGGGATCGTTTTTTTTTCTTGTTGTTGTTGTTTTTTTATAATTTTTTTTCCTAGTTTTTCTTGCAAACTGGATAATGCAGAAACCCACACTTTCTGGTCCATAAAGAAATGTGAGAGATGTGATATGTGCTGGCCCCTGATGAAGCCATGGAAGACAGCTGCCATATGACCTATATTCCTTTCTTTTTTCTTTTGGTTGATACTACAGTTCTTCTTTCGTTATATATACTGTATATAAGGCTACTGAAGTCAGCTACACCTACAGAATTAAGAAAAATTTCAAATAATTTACGTGGCTTTTTTTACAAGAATATGGAAACCAGAGCAATGCTTTTTTTAGTGAAGGTATTCGTGTGATGAATTATCTGTTCCCGCATGATTCAGCATAGGAAGAATTCTTGCTGACACTGTTTGTTTTATTTGACCTTTTCTTTTCTTCCTTTCCTTTCCTTTTTTTCTTTAAATTTAGAAAATTGATTTACGGTATGAATGGAGCTGAGCAGTTTTCAACTCTGTAAAGTGATATCAGGGTGCTGTTCTTAATTCACGTCATATAAGGTTGCTGTTTTTTATCATCAAAATATCAGTATTTTTAAACTTAACGAATGCATGTATTTAAAGCGAACAGGCGACATAAATAAAAATCGAAACAAGATTATTGCGAAGGAAAAGCCGAAAAATAAAGCAATTTTTTACTTAGGAAAATGTAAACAAATTTAGAAAGTCAAGTAGGTTTAATTTTTCTGTCCCCCGTCCCTTTTTTTAGGAATACTTTTGGGCTAGTTTTTTTATTCAACAGCGGATCAAGAAAGTCATTGATCGGGGTGAAGTTAATAGATGTATACATCTGTGTGTGTGTGTGTGTGTGTGTGTGTGTGTGTGTGTGTGTGTGTGTGTGTGTGTGTGTGTGTGTGTGCGCGTGCTGCGGCTACTTCCATGTTCATTGGGATACGAAATAAAACCTATATAATAGGCTACGTCTGTCTCTAACGCTCTGATGTCAACGCTCTAACGTCATTCAGCACTTGTAGCGCCATCTGCTTTTATCCGGTGACCGAAAATGGAGCTAAGCTCACCATTATTGCACGATACGCAAAATCAAGGAGAAGTACCGGAAAATAAAATAAAGTTAATAAGACAAAGACTTCATCTGTGGGAAAACCCACGTGCTCGAACAACTGTCCGCGACGTTTGTTCTGTTACGTAGGTGTTAATGTCGTGTTTTATTTCATTTTCTTCGTATTGCAGTGTAGTTTCATTAAAAAGGAATAAAATTGCAGAGTAATTTCATAAAAAGCAATAAGCGTTATTTTATTTCACAAAAAGGACTTCATAAGAAGGAATCAGCTTTATTTTATTTCATAAAAAGGAACTAGTAAAATTGTAAGAAAGTTACTGCAGGCGTAGTTTTGATTCACTATGATGGAAATTTTTTAAAAATTATTGGTTCCATGGAATTTCTTTTTTTTTTTTTTTTTTTTTTGTAGTACAAGATGGAAGAAGATAAAGCTAAAATAAAATTTCTCTTAAATAGAGAACGGCGATGGCGTACAAAGAAGATCAAGAAATCCACAGCACATGAAAGTTTTTCTCAAACACAATGAACTGCGCGGAAATCTTTTGAACAATCAAATGAGTAACACAAAACATTGTATATCAAGAAGTCTTTCATGACCTTTAATTAACATCATTTTTATTGCCTAAAGTTTTGCATTATATAATATTTAACGCACTGTGACCGTCATATGACTGGTTAAAATCTATTAACCTATATAATAGGCTTCTGTCATGGGAATATTACGAAATTTTGTTGTTGGTGACCTATCTTATAGACTGCCCATTAATAATTCAACCGTTATGTATATGTATTTTACGATTCGTATTGTAAAAATTCAGTCACAGCTCATAGCCCGTGCACAACACGGGCTATGAGCTTGTTTATAATATTGCATAACTAACATTTTCGCTCAGATTTGATATAAGGTCACAGTTGTTTCAAAAAAGTCTATGATGGCTAAAATCCATAGATCATAGCGATTAAAACTATCAGACACACCTTTCTGTGTATATGTAAAAAGAAAAGAAAAAAACATCAAAATGACAGACAGCAGTCATTATTGAGGGAATGCAATTAAAGTAAGAATTTCAATTACATTTTCAATTTCTGCACACCAAGAACAAAGCTAAAGCCAGTGAACATTGTTTTTTATTACCTCCGTATATATAACCCATTAATCCACAGACGACGATATTCGGTAATCCTGTAAGGTAGTGACGAAACTGGAAAATGAGATAATGGTAGTATTTAATGGCTGTGTCCACCTCATGTTAAAAGATAAGATTTTAATTTTGGTAGCCAGCCATCCGGACACAAGCATTTAAGCAGCCGAATTTGAGCGATTAGTTCGTAACGTCGCCGCAATGAATTTTGGGCCCCTTGTCTGGGGCAGCCGAGCGAGTTTAGCGGAAATCACGTCCAACTCTCGTGCCGACCCCAGGGAGAAACAGCTGAGGCACGTGTACTGTTATGGCTCACGGGGAACCCGTCATTACATTCTACTTAATATAAACATCACGCTTGTACAACATGGCACGTTCACAGGACAATGGCGTCTAAGAGGCCTGCCTGCCTGCCTTGCTCATGACCACGCTCTCCCTCCCCACCTACCCCTATCTTCAACCACTTCTCCCTTTATCACTTTAGACAAACCGCATAAACAAGATTTGACGAATGGGCGATTATTATCTCATGAATTGATACCCCGGCAATTTTCTTGATTATCGTGGAAAGAAACGCAAGACTGATGATAGAACCACTTTACCTGTAAACTACTCTTGATAAGTAAAGTTCGCAGGAGAGGTTTACTCAACTTAGTTTACCCATTCGTTTGCAAAACGGGTGGTCTTCCTGGATGATTACCGTCGAAATCCATAAATACTTCTGTCGGCCGAAAGTAATTGGAGACATAAGGAAAAAGAAGTTCAACTGATTCAAAAAGCATTTTTCCACGAATTAAGAGATCATTCGTCAACACAATGTCATACACAGGGAAAAAAATACAGTGGCACAGAGAAATGCAGAGTGAGAAAAAAAAATGGTGCCAAAAAGCGTACGCAGCAGGAAAAGAGAGAAAAAGCGAAGCTTGGAGATAAGTTGAGGAGGGATAAAGAGACAGAAGTTGAAATAGAAGGTGGAAGGTAAATAGTAAGGCCGTATATATATATTTTATACGTATATCATCATCATCATCATCATCATCATTGTCAACCATTATCAATCCACTGCTGGACGAAGGTCTCACCAAGTTTCCTCCACAACGGTCTGTCTTGTGCCAGTCTCCTCCATGTCACCCCTGCATACTTTCGAATTTCATCCACCCATCTCCCATGTGGTCTTCTTCTGGGTCTTTTCCTGTCCCTTGGAATCCAATCTAAAATTTCGGCTGTCCATCGATGATCTGTCCTTCTGGCAGTATGTCCAGGCCATTGCCATTTCAGGGATTTAACTCTGATCATGATGTCTTCCACTCTTGTCATTTTTCGGATCCACGAGTTCCTCTTCTTATCTCTCCTGGTTACACCAAGTATGCACCTCTCCATGCTGCTTTGAGTTGTCTGCAACTGTGTAGTATATACAGTATATATAAAAAGAAAGAAACAGGAGAAAAAAAGAGGTGAGAAACAGAAATATGAGGGAGATAGGAAGGCTGAAGAGGAAAAATGGATTATTGATATTAGTATCGTTATTGATCTCAATGACATTAGTACTGATATTAATTTACTGATATTACTATCGTTGTTGGTATTTTAATTTCTTTATATTAGTATCGTTACATCATTATTTATATTAATTGACATTAGTATTTCTATTTATTTATTGATAATAGTATCGTTATTGACATTAATGCATTGATCAGTATCGTTATTGATATTAATTTACTGATAATGGTATTCTTGATGTTAATCTATTGATTAGTATCGTTATTGATATTAGTGCCGTTAGTAATATTAATTTATTGATATTATTATCGTTAGTATATTAGTATCCTTATTGATATTAGTAATATTATTGATATTAGTATCGTTAGGGATACTAGTATTGTTTTTGACATTAGCGTCAACGAGCTGTGCTGATGTGCTGCCATAAGTACCGTTTGGTTTCGGTACTTAAGCCTAGTACTTTCAACATAACAGCTCGCTGTGATTGTTATGAAGAAAGTGCTGTAAACAGTTGGGCAGGAAAGCCGTTCTTTATTATTACCTAATTCTCGTTAGTGTTTTGTCCTGGAATTGTTTTATTCTTTATCTCTTAAAGCTTTTGCTCCTCTAGTTACTTATTCCGTTTCTTAATTCCTCGCTCTTTCTTATCAACTCCAATTTTACGTAACCTTTCATTCTTACGCCCCGGCCATCCGGTTGACCATGTCCTTCTTCTTCCTTTAGTCAAAAACTTCTTCCCCAAACTTTTGCTTTCCTGGCGTGATTTCTCTTTCTTCTGTTCTGTCTCTACCTTGAAGGAAGACTTTCTCTACTCTTAAGAGCAATAAAATCATTTAGACTTCGGACCACAATGTATTAATTAATCACTGCGTAGGCCAATAAAAGCACTTAGTCCATGTACTAACACCTACTAATTCTTATTGTAGTTTTGATAGATAGCATCTTCGAAGTTCTCATGCTTAATGACAAAGAAAGACGTACTGTTGAATATTCCATTCCTTATTTGGAAATGAATTAATTCTAAAATTTTGTAAAACCTAAAACTCTTGTAACAGTATCGTTATTGATATCAGAAGACGGAAAGATAGAGTAGTACGGAGAGATAGAATGTAGAAGACAGAACACTAGGAAGTGGTAGAAAGACAGAAGGAAAAAAATCGAAAGAGAAAATGGTAAGATAGAAAGACAAAAGGTGAAATAAAAGTTGAGACAGAAAGATACAATGATAGAAAGATAGAAGGAAAATTAGTAGAAGGAAGTAAACATATAGAAGGATTGATAGACACAAGGAAATATAGATGGAGGGAGATCGAAAGCTAAAACAAGAACAGAAAGATAGAGAGAGAGAGAGATAAAAGGTAATAGAAGATGATAGGTAGGAAGATAGAGGAGTAGAGTCTGAAGGAAAAACAGAAAGTGGGACATACAAACTTAAAATGAAGGTAAAGTATTTATTCTCGAAGCCCTTAAGAGGAAACGTAATCCTAACCATTATTTTATCTATCAGCAAGAGACGACAGGAAGCAAAAAAAAATGGATTTTAACATATATAGTATGAAGTTTCCACGAATCAACAGATAATTCATTAAAAGCTAATTGGGAAAATCAAGGATAAATATATAGGGGAAGAAAACCTAAGAAAGTGAGGCAATGTGTGTGTGTGTGTGTGAGAGAGAGAGAGAGAGAGAGAGAGAGCGAGAGAGAGATAAAGAGTAAATGTGAAAGGTAAAAGAAACTTCAGGTATTAACGAAATTCTGAAAAAGCTAGATAGAGAAAAAAGAAAGCGCAAGAGAAGAACGAATGAAAAAAAAAAAAAAAAAAAAAAAAAAAAAGAGAGAAAATCAAATATGGAGTAAGAAATCTCAGTACAGCTGAGAGATGATAGGTGAGAGAGATGGGGGATGTGTAGAGAAAGCAAGACTGTTCGTAAAGCCTTGAATATTACAAAGTCAAAATTGTAACATTTGATTTCAACCAGGATGTGAAAAGGGTGGATCCCGGAATTTAAGAATCTTTCGAGAAATTAATTTTGGCATTTCTTTTTTTATCCATATACTGTATACAGTAGCTACTTTGGACAATAGATATCAGTCGACGGTCACATTAAAGAACAACTTAATAAGCGCATATAGTTAGGCTGGAGTGCATTTTAGAGAAACAGTACAATTTTCAAGAGCAGTTTTCCATTGTGTCTCAAAAGAAAAGTGTTCAATCAGTGCATTCTTCCAGCTCTAACTTATGGATCAGAAACATGGACCTCAACTACGAAAGACATACAGACACTGCTGACAACTCAAAGTAGAATGGAGATATGTATGCTTCATATAACCAAGAAATAAGGAACTCGTGCATTAGGAAAATGTCAAGAGTGGATGACATCATTATAAAAGTAAAAACTCTCAAGTGGCAATGGGCTGCACGTATGCTAGAACTGACCACCGCTGGATAATTGAAATACTAGACCAAATATAAAGGAACAGAAAAAGACCCAGAAAAAGACAGCGTGGGAGATAGGTTAATGAAATTTGAAAGCAGGCTGAAGTGACATGGAAGCGAATTGCTAAAGACAGAAAGTTGTGAAAGAGACTTGGAGAGAACTTCATCAAGCAGTGGATTGTTTGATGATGAAGGTACGGTAGCTGTTCTATGAATACTTCATACACCAGATTTACTGGACACATAACAACAGATACAAAGATGAAACGATTGAGCTTACAGGCCCGTGCGACTTGCGGAACACGCAGACATCAATAGTTCGTGTGGACCCCATGGCTGGCAATAACGGCCGCTACACGCCGCGGCATCGAACGAAAGAGGCTTTGGATGTGGGCTTGGGTATGTCGGTCCAGGCTACTTCCACACGTTGTCACAGTTCATCAAGCGTAGCCGCGGGTGGTGCTTGCCGGGCCACTCGGTTGCCGATCAGCGACTAGACGTGTTCGATGGGCGACATATCGAAAGAACAGGCGGGCCACGGTAGCAGTGACACCTGGTGGGCGGTGAAGAATTGTTGCACGATGCGTGCCACGTGCGGGCGCGCATTGTTCTGTTGAAACGTAGCCGCTGGCAGGTCCTGCATGTAAGGGAGGACTACAGGCTCCAAAAGGTCGGAGATGTAGAGGTGGCTGTTGAGTGTACCAGCGATGCGTACCAGAGGGGTGCGCGTGTCATATCCAATTGCGCCCCAAAACATAACGCCAGGAGACGGACCGGTATGGCGATGCATAATGCAGGCATCATACAGTCTCTCCCCGCGGTGCCGCCACACGCGGATCCGACTATCGTGGTGTTGCAGGCAGAAGCGGGATTCGTCGGAGAAGACAATGTCGTGCCATTCCGTAGTCCAGGTGCGGTGTTCAACGGCCCACTGCCACCGCACCCACCGGTGGTGTAACATCAATGGTAATCGGAGCAATGGGTGCCGTGCGACAAGTCCCAGCTACTGCAGAAGACGTCGAACGGTACGTGCTGATACAGGTTGTTGCGCAACACACCCTAATTCCTGCGCTAACGTTCGTGATGTGGCGGTGCGAGCCGTTAATGCCCGCCGCACAACATGCCGGTCCTCTCGTTCGGTGGTGTGCCGTGGCTGCGGCAATCGCTCACGTCGATCCGTCCGTCCCTCCTGCACCCACCGAATCCATACTCGCCTCACTGTGGCTGGATGTTGTCCCACACGGGCGCCGATGTCTCGGTACGATAAACCGCTGTCGCGATAAGCCACTATTCGTTCTCTGTGTCGAACTCCGAAACGTGCTGGAATGACTGTCGTATTCTGCGACGGGACATCAGGACGCTTCCCACGCACAGGTCCAGCAGCACAACACACTTCCACTACTTACACCCCGCCTTCTATGCACCCTTCCTATAGTGCTTCTCGGTGGCGTGGCGGGCGCACAGGATTTGCATATGCCCTGCAATGCTAACCGTTTGCATGTATTCTCGCTGGCGACGCATGCTGCGAATTTCAGGCCAATCGGATGCTTCCTTCTTGGTGTTGCATTTTGGGTAGCCAGCAGTGTATTTGCACAGCAGCATCGGAATTGCACCTGTGCTGATTGGCAAAGGATTGCCTACTCCGATGAGTCAAGTTTTCTCTTTTATCGAACGGATGGACGTTGGCGTATAAGGCGAGAAACATCGGAGAACATTCTTCAACCATTGCTGGAAAAACACAAGCTGGTGGGGGCAGCGTTATGGTCTGGGGAATGTTTTCATGACATTCTCTGTGTCTATGCATACCTGTGGAAGGCACTACGGGCCGAATTCGTTATTAATCCATCCTTGCAGACCACGTACACCCATACATGCCGATTGTCTTTCCTGGGGCGGATGGGATCTTCCATCACGACAATGCGACGTGTCACACAGCTAGAAATGTCCGAGAGTGGTTGGAAGAGCATGATGAAGACTTCAAATTACTTCCCTGGCCCCCTAATTCCCCAGATTTAAACCCAATGGAACATCTGTCGGACCATCTCGATCGTGTTGTTCGAAAGCTAATTGATACGCCGGAAGTCTGAATTCTGTACGTCAAACCATTTGGGCGCAATATTGGATCTTTGGGTCGGCGCGTTGTCATCATGGAAGATACAGTCACCAATCGAGAAAAAGTGCAACATTGCTTGGAGTACAGAGTCATCAGGCAATTCACGACAGTAGGCACCAGTGAACCACACTGTAAAAAAATTTCTGAAATTCATGAGCCACTGTCCGTCATTTCTTTTGTGAATTAACGAAGTATATTTCTGATACAACCTTTTCCGTGAAATAACAGAAAGAAACCTGAATTTTACGGATTTTTCGTACCACGGGAAAATTCTGAATTTTCAGAAAACTTTCCGCAGTTTTTTTTATATTAACGGAAAAACTCCGTTCTCACTTTTTCCATATCCGTATGACGAAATTAGCAATAATAGGAGCGATTGGTGAGAACACTTGAGGTTTAACTTTTAAATTTCAATCGTCCTTCGAATTTTGAATTCCGTATCGAGATCGGGTATTGTGGATAACATATCCCATGAATTTTGTTTATTGTTGCACAGGATATTTCTTCTCCTTTCCCCTATTTTGTGCACCACCTATTTATTACAGTGTATAACGTGTTGCTGTAAGAAGCCGGGTATTTAACTTATTGTACAGATGATTGATTATACGATGTCTCTGTATCAGTCTTTGGACAACGTAAGACAAAAAGCTGTTATAGATATCAAGAGTAAATTTTATATTCAGGAATTTGTTTATTGCGAAATAATACTATGAAAAATAACATTTCACCTTTTTTAAAGATAACTGAAAGTCATTGTCAGTTTAAATAAAATCAAGTTACAAAGCATTTTGTTACTTCGAAAAATCACGATGAAAAATGCTTAGTTTGTGAAAAGTCCTCCTACAGAAAAAAAAAATTAAAAAAAAATAAAAAACTATTCAGAAAAAAAATAAGCTCCAAAAGAAAAGAAAATGCCTAAATCAGTCCCATTAACGACAAAAAAAAAAAAATAAAAAATAAAAAAATCGCGCAATTTCTTTTACGATGTACGTGAATCGGATTTTCGAGCGTTTGTGGCTCAGTGGTTATAGGTGAGCGTTTCCTGTTAAACCAACCCAAACGACAGGGGTTCGATCCTGACGGAAGGGTTGTCTGGAGTAACAGCTAAAAACACGCAGGTTCTTCCGTGTTTTGGAATTTCAGTTTAAATACGGAAAAACCTGAAATGGACTTTTCTGAAATAAACCGAATTGACTGACTACGGAAAATCTGTAGAAATACGTAAGTTAAAGTAAAGGGGCACTTTCAAAAACGGAAATTTCTGAAAAAGACTGACACCTACCGCCAGCTTTGCTGCACGTTGTTTTCAGAAATTTTCCGTGAATTCACACCCCTTATTTTTTTTACAGTACAAGTGTCCAGTTTCCTGCCAGGTAAACATGCCCCACACCATACAACCTCCTCCACCGGCTTGCAGTGTAGAAACCATGCGGGATGGATCGATGTTGTTTGCGCCAAATACGCACACGACCATCCATGGAGTGAAGTAAAAACGCAACTCCTCAGACCAGCACAGTTTTTCCAATCATCCGACGTCTAACTTGCATGATCCTGCGACACATGGTCGTACTGTTCCGGGTTGATCTCTGTTGTGTTGAGTAGTCAACTGTTGAACAGTTCTGCGTCTGTTGACCCGTACGAGTCGTCGGATCCGGGGTTCAACTCTCACATCAATCCTTTGCTGTCCTATGCAGTTTTTCCTCCGGGTCGTTATTTGACCATTTTCACGCCAGTCCCGATACACTTTAATTACGGCGGCTCGCGAACAATCCACCAGTTTAGCCGTTTGGGAAATCGAGGCAGCCGCTCACCGAGCTCCCACAATCTGTCCTTTCTCAAAGTCCGATAAATCCTTCTGTTTACCCATCACGTTCTGTTTGGGAAATCGAGGGACCAGCTCTCCGAGCTCCCACAATCTGTCCTTTCTCAAAGTCCGATAAATCCTTCTGTTTACCCATCACGTTCTGTTTGGGAAATCGAGGCACCCGCTCTCCGAGCTCCCACAATCTGTCCTTTCTCAAAGTCCGATAAATCCTTCTGTTTACCCATCACGTTCTGTTTGGGAAATCGAGGCACCAGCTCTCCGAGCTCCCACAATCTGTCCTTTCTCAAAGTCCGATAAATCCTTCTGTTTACCCATCACGATCTGTTTGGGAAATCGAGACACCCGCTCTCCGAGCTCCCACAATCTG
This sequence comes from Macrothele yani, assembly GCA_039090855.1. NCBI lineage: Eukaryota > Metazoa > Arthropoda > Arachnida > Araneae > Macrothelidae > Macrothele > Macrothele yani. The sequence goes on along the minus strand of CM077024.1, from coordinate 40,794,853 downwards.
TCCTTTCTCAAAGTCAGATAAATCCTTCTTTTTACCCATCACGTTCTGTTTGGGAAATCGAGGCACCGCTCTCCGAGCTCCCACAATCTGTCCTTTCTCAAAGTCCGATAAATCCTTCTGTTTACCCATCACGTTCTGTTTGGGAAATCGAGGCACCCGCTCTCCGAGCTCCCACAATCTGTCCTTTCTCAAAGTCCGATAAATCCTTCTGTTTACCCATCACGTTCTGTTTGGGAAATCGAGGCACCAGCTCTCCGAGCTCCCACAATCTGTCCTTTCTCAAAGTCCGATAAATCCTTCTGTTTACCCATCACGATCTGTTTGGGAAATCGAGGCACCCGCTCTCCGAGCTCCCACAATCTGTCCTTTCTCAAAGTCCGATAAATCCTTCTTTTTACCCATCACGTTCTGTTTGGGAAATCGAGGCACCGCTCTCCGAGCTCCCACAATCTGTCCTTTCTCAAAGTCCGATAAATCCTTCTGTTTACCCATCACGATCTGTTTGGGAAATCGAGGCACCCGCTCTCCGAGCTCCCACAATCTGTCCTTTCTCAAAGTCCGATAAATCCTTCTGTTTACCCATCACGATCTGTTTGGGAAATCGAGGCACCCGCTCTCCGAGCTCCCACAATCTGTCCTTTCTCAAAGTCCGATAAATCCTTCTGTTTACCCATCACGCTCTGTTTGGGAAATCGAGGCACCCGCTCTCCGAGCTCCCACAATCTGTCCTTTCTCAAAGTCCGATAAATCCTTCTGTTTACCCATCACGCTCTGTTTGGGAAATCGAGGCACCCGCTCTCCGAGCTCCCACAATCTGTCCTTTCTCAAAGTCCGATAAATCCTTCTGTTTACCCATCACGCTCTGTTTGGGAAATCGAGGCACCCGCTCTCCGAGCTCCCACAATCTGTCCTTTCTCAAAGTCCGATAAATCCTTCTGTTTACCCATCACGATCTGTTTGGGAAATCGAGGCACCAGCTCTCCGAGCTCCCACAATCTGTCCTTTCTCAAAGTCCGATAAATCCTTCTGTTTACCCATCACGTTCTGTTTGGGAAATCGAGGCACCCGCTCTCCGAGCTCCCACAATCTGTCCTTTCTCAAAGTCCGATAAATCCTTCTGTTTACCCATCACGTTCTGTTTGGGAAATCGAAGGCACCCGCTCTCCGAGCTCCCACAATCTGTCCTTTCTCAAAGTCCGATAAATCCTTCTGTTTACCCATCACGATCTGTTTGGGAAATCGAGGCACCCGCTCTCCGAGCTCCCACAATCTGTCCTTTCTCAAAGTCCGATAAATCCTTCTGTTTACCCATCACGTTCTGTTTGGGAAATCGAAGGCACCCGCTCTCCGAGCTCCCACAATCTGTCCTTTCTCAAAGTCCGATAAATCCTTCTGTTTACCCATCACGTTCTGTTTGGGAAATCGAGGCACCCGCTCTCCGAGCTCCCACAATCTGTCCTTTCTCAAAGTCCGATAAATCCTTCTGTTTACCCATCACGTTCTGTTTGGGAAATCGAGGCACCCGCTCTCCGAGCTCCCACAATCTGTCCTTTCTCAAAGTCCGATAAATCCTTCTGTTTACCCATCACGTTCTGTTTGGGAAATCGAGGCACCCGCTCTCCGAGCTCCCACAATCTGTCCTTTCTCAAAGTCCGATAAATCCTTCTGTTTACCCATCACGCTCTGTTTGGGAAATCGAGGCACCCGCTCTCCGAGCTCCCACAATCTGTCCTTTCTCAAAGTCCGATAAATCCTTCTGTTTACCCATCACGTTCTGTTTGGGAAATCGAGGCACCCGCTCTCCGAGCTCCCACAATCTGTCCTTTCTCAAAGTCCGATAAATCCTTCTGTTTACCCATCACGTTCTGTTTGGGAAATCGAGGCACCCGCTCTCCGAGCTCCCACAATCTGTCCTTTCTCAAAGTCCGATAAATCCTTCTGTTTACCCATCACGTTCTGTTTGGGAAATCGAGGCACCCGCTCTCCGAGCTCCCACAATCTGTCCTTTCTCAAAGTCCGATAAATCCTTCTGTTTACCCATCACGCTCTGTTTGGGAAATCGAGGCACCCGCTCTCCGAGCTCCCACAATCTGTCCTTTCTCAAAGTCCGATAAATCCTTCTGTTTACCCATCACGTTCTGTTTGGGAAATCGAGGCACCCGCTCTCCGAGCTCCCACAATCTGTCCTTTCTCAAAGTCCGATAAATCCTTCTGTTTACCCATCACGATCTGTTTGGGAAATCGAGGCACCCGCTTTCCGAGCTCCCACAATCTGTTCTTTCTCAAAGTCCGATAAATACTTCTGTTTACCCATCACGCTCCGAATTTTACTACCTACTGCTCCACTCACATAGCTATTATATGCTACGTCGGTCGACTAAACTCGGCCCTCTCGGAAATCACGTGGTCAACGAGTCGCATTCACTTTTGATACGGGTGGTCATAATTCAGTGATCACTCAGTATATTTCAATGCTTTAACCCTTTAACGACCATGACCCAAAAATATTTTACCACTCCAAATACCATAGCGCCCGAAACTGTGTGTTGGTTCACTTCTTTGTTTAATAACAACAATAGTGATTGAGGGTGACTCCTGCTGATACCTCATAGGTCGAGAAAATTTGAATAACACGTAAGGGTAGGAAATCTGACTCACTCTAGACAAGCGTTTCAGGTGGCTCTGGCCATTTGTATGTACCCGCGTTATGGTCGTTAAAGGGTTAATTTAGACGTGCGGAGTGCTTACTAAAGTATTCTTATTGTAGAATATGACGATAAAAGATATGTAAATGCCAATTAATGAAATACGGGATTACACCATGTACAATACAATTTTTCAAGTTTTCGGATATTTTCTGACTTAACATCTATGTCATATTTACATCAATAAACGGATTCGCATCTTCCAAATTTGTATTGTACAATGGTGTAATCCCGTATTTCATTCATTCATATTCTGCGCCTCCGGACAATGAAGAATGAATTCCAAACCTCCAGGTTAGCTATATATGAATGCCGGTTGCTTAGCCTAGCGAATCCGGTGATGGTTATATTCAAATTAATCGGAGACTTGGTTGTTGGGCGTGGTGTAGTGATTAGCATACTCGGGCGTTATCCGGGAGACGCGGCTTCGATTCCCGCTCCAGGACGACGAAAAAATTTCAATTTTTGGATATTTTCTGACTTAACATCTAAGTGATATTTACACAAATAAACGGATTCACATCTTCCAAAATTGATATGTAAATGCTTTGAACTCGAATTAACCATTACGAGACAGTGATGTTTTGTTACTGTTTTGCCTAAATCTTATAGCCAGAAATATCCAAGAATCGCTAAATAGAAAAAGGCCTTATTCACTGCACAAGAAATTTATTTGACTTTAGGAAAATGAATGAATGCATAAGTAAATAAGAGAATGAATAAATATAAAGGTTATCCCAAAACAACTGAGAATGTTTTTTTGTAAAAAAAATATGCGTACCTTTATTATCAAGGAAGTGGTAATCTTTTACAAAATAGTGTCCATTGCATCGAATACAGGTGTTCCAAAGTTCCTCCCACTTTTGGAAAGTCTTCTGGAATTCTTCTTCTGAAATGCTGTTTGAAGCACCTCTGCGCCGCTGTAAAAGTTGCTCAGTCTCAAATTGTCGCCCCCGTAAAGTCTTTCTTTTCTTTTTTTTTTTTTTTTTTTAAATGGGGAACAACCAAAAATCCCATGGTGACAAGTCTGGACTATATGCAGGTTTAGGCATCAACTTAATATTCATTTTCTCCAAATGAGAAAAAAAAAAAAAAAAAATAACTGGCCGTGTGCGGCCTTGCATTGGACGGCACAGGAACAGAAATGGGGAACCCAAGTTGAACAGACTTATTATATGCCCAAATGCTCAGTTAAAATTCTGTGACTTGATTTTGAAATGCGAACCGTATCTTCGATATCTCTAATCGAGAGGTGTCTGTCTTCTCGCATAATAACACCTATTGCATTGATGTTTACCTCTGCAACACTCGTTCAAGGTCTTCATCCATGCGCGATTAAAGTCGCAGCCTGAAGGCCATCCATGAATCTTTATGCCACCTGTAAATTGTTGGTTTTCCTAGACATTCATCTTTATAAGCTTCTTGCTTAAGACGGAAAGTCTCTCCGACAGATTTCTTAAGTCGACAGTAAAATTTAATAGTGCATCTTTGTTCCTCTTTCACATCCATTTTTTTCGAAAAATCACAGCACGAAAACACGTGTTAGTTCACGAAACAAGGCTTATTAAACTGCGCACTACCGACGACGCATGCGTGATAAACAGGTGTGGCCGGTTGCTATGGTTACTACAATAACTACCGTTTTTTTCGAGACTCGTGCCAAGGTTGAACTCAGTATTGCACATTTTTAGCACGTCTTTTGTAAAAAAAGTTCGTGCTTATGTTATCGGTTTGTCCGTCCGTCTGTACCCACGGTCTCTGCAACTATTAGTCCGATTTGAAAAATTCTTTTTGCATTCGAAAGCTTGAAATATGCGAATAATGATCCTTCATTTCGTTTTTTTTTTTTTTTTACGATTTCGCCGCTAGGGGCGTAAATGCAGATGATGTCGAATTCAAAAATACGTTTTATTCCACATATTTGCTTCTAAACATCCGATTGATAAAATCTTTTATCTTTCGATTCCATTTGTGTCGAAGAGTATTTTGGATATCGTTTCTTTTTCAAATTACGCATAGATTTTCCGCTTGGGGCGTAAAAGTAAATTGTATTTTTTCCGATAACTCTTCTAAAACTCCGATTTGAATTTTTTTTTTTTTTTTTCAGCGGATACATTTCCTGATGCATAATCTTTTGCATATAATTTCAAATTTTTGGTAAAGAATACTTTGGCCACCAGGGGGCGTAAGTGTTAATTTTCGCTTCTGATGTATTTGCCATAAAATCTGATCTTCTAAAATATCGATTGAAAAAATACTTTCTTGGACTGATGTTACTCACATCGATAAACCTTTTCGGAATATTTTCTTCCTAAAACATTCCACAGTTTCTCCGCCAGAGGGCGTAGATGTAAATCTTATTTTTGTCAATATCTCATCTTCTAGAAGTCCGATTTGAAAAATTCCTTCTTTGTTGGATAGTGTTTTCCATGTCGTATGTTTTTCATATAATTGCAAAATTTTTACGTAATTCATAGGCTTTCCGCTAGGAGGCGTAAAGGTAAATTGCGTTTTCTCCTATACCTCTGCTTCTAAATTTCCGATCTGAAAAATTCTTTCTGCACCGGATACAGCTCCTGGTGGGAAATCGTTTGCACATAATTTCTAATTTTTGTAAAAAAAAAATGGTTTGGCCACCAGGGGGCGTAAACTTTTATTTCCGCTTCGATGAATTTACAGCAAAATATGAGCCTCTAAATTCTCGATTGAAAATAACATCGTTTGTAGACCGATACTACTCACGTCGACAAACCTTTTAGAAACACTTTCTTCTTAAAATAGTGCACGGTTTCTACGCCAGGGGGCGTAGATGTATAACTTATTTTTGTCAATATCTCGACTTCTAGGAGTCCGATTTAAAAAAATTCCTTCTTTGTTGGATAGTGTTTCTAGTGTGACATGTTTTTCCTATAAATTCAAAATTTTCAAGTAATTCATAGACTTTCCGCTAGGGGGCGTAAAGGTAAATTGCATTTCTCCCTATATCTCTGCTTCTAAATCTCCGATCTGAAAAATTCTTTATGCACCGGATACAGCTCCTGACGGGAAATCGTTTGCACGTAATTTCAAATTTTTGTAAAAAATTGTTTGGCCACCAGGTGGCGTAAGTCTTAATTTCCGCTTCTAATGTATTTCCAGCAAAATATGAGCTTCTAAAATCTCGATTGAAAAAAAGTCTTTTGTGGACCGATACTACTCATGTCGACAAACATTTTAGGAACATTTTCTTCTTGAAATAATGCATGGTTTCTACACCAGGGGCGTAGATGTATATCTTATTTTTGTCAATATCTCTACTTCTAAAAGTCCGATTTGAAAAATTCCTTCTTTGTTGGATAGTGTTTCCGATGCGAAATGTTTTTTCAATAAATTCAAATTTTTCAAGTAAACCATAGACTTTCCGCTAGGGTGCACAATGGTAAATTGCGTTTTCTGCTCCTAAAACTCCGATTTGAAAAATTCTTCCTGTATCGCATACAAGACCTGACGGAAAATATTTTTCACGTAATTTTTAATGTTTGGTAAAGAATGGTTTGGCCACCAGGGGTCATAAGTGTTAATTTCTACTTCTGATGTATTTGTAGCAAAATCTGGGCTCCTGAAAACTCGACTAAAATTTTTTTCTTGGACCGATACCCCTCATATAGATAAACCTTTTGTGAATACTTTCTTCCTAAAATAATGCATGGTTTTCCCACCAGGGGACGTAAAGTCACATCTTATTTTTGTCGATAACTCTGTTTTTAAGAGTTCGTAAGCTCACGATTCCTGAGGGATTAAAGACCTGATTGAAAAACTTCTTTCTTCCGTCAGATACTATTGTTTTCAATACCGGTTCCATTAGCTTTGATAAATTTAATTTGCGTCAGAACGGATTCAAAAGCGGTGCTTATTACACCCGAAAATTCGGTGTCATCCTTTTTGTTTGTTATAAAAACGTTCTCAGTTGTTTTGGGACAAGCTATGTACATAGCTTTTTTTATTTTATCAAATCTTTTAATCACGACCGTTTCTATTGTCTTGCAAGCATTTTATCTAGCATTTTTCTTATAATTAATATTTCGCTTTGTCGCAATTTCAAAAAGTTCGTAATCAATGTCTAACATCCCTAAAAAGTTCGAGAGTACCGAAAATTTCCACTCTTTGTATGTTAATTTTGTGTGGATTGTTGTGCCACATTAAGATAAATTTCGTCCTGTGCAGTTCATTATGATTCTTTATATCGTGGTTTTTTTTCCAATTGTTTTACCACACTGCATTTCATTTCTAAGCGTATCTAGTTTAAATGATCAGTAATTTTTCTCTCATGCGTCAAAGAAGAAAATTATCATTCTTTTCAGTACTCATTATTCGTTGCCGTGTCCTTCTTTTCATTTTTTAAAGAGGTCTTCTTATTTGAGAAGATCGTCAGGTTCTTCTGATGCGTATCGGTAGGAAAATTATATGGAAAATGTGAAGCATAAGAACAAATTAACGATAAGTGCCGGTAAATTTACATCTGTTTAGTACTCTTGAAAACAAAAAGAACTGCAACTAATGATAATAGCAGAGAGAACAGGCATTTATTTTCTTTTTTTTCCCCATAGGAAACTTTTTCCTTAAAAAACTTAATGCATTTTCAATAAAACAAACACACTTTCACGATGGATGCTCTGAGGAATATTGTCTTCAGAAATAATTTGAAGTTGATGAACAACTGAATTTCTTCTTTCATTTACAATAGTTGTCAGAGTTGAAAGCAGCTTGATGGAAAGAATAGACAGCATTACTACTCGAAGGAGAACAGAAAATTGTGGTGCAATCTCTCAAACCAAAGGAATTAAGATATTATCGACGCCCCAGGAGAAAACTTTATGGGAAATCGATGTACGTAATGAGAGCGAAAGGAAAAACTAGAACCACAAATTGTCGGAGTCATTAGAGTTAGCAGCGAAATGCAAACTGAGATGAATTTAGTACGAAAAATCTTGGTACAAATAATGTGGTTGAAGGCTATGATACTTTGATATAATGGCCCCTGAACTGGAGACTAGTTATTATGTATAATTACTGAAAGGTAGAATGAAATAGCCCATGGCAAATTTCGCTCAATAACAAAAACAAAAACGGGTAGAAGGACACTAAATTTGATGGGCTGCCAAAAGTAATGAGAATATATTGCCAATTGAAATTCGACTCAACTTTCCTAATTAGTTGCAAAGTCCGCCTAGAAATGCCGTAAAACGCCGATTATCCAACTGGTCCTGAATGAGTGGGATACGAATAATGAAAATCCTAGTTGGTGGTCAAGGCGTTCCCTACATAATTTTCTTTTACAAAATTTAATACTGCAGATCGTAGTAAAACTCATTTTAAACATTGCATTCTTCAGTCTAATTTAACTTTTATCTTTGGTTCCCGTTATCTTATGTAAATTTGGTTTATTCTCCTTCAGCACTTTCTGAACTTAACGCTACATTTTCTCTCTCGCTGAGTGTTTTTGGGGCAACCTGACTTGAGGTCAAAAGTTGAATGCTGTATGTTAACGACACAGATAAGAGTAATGCTTATGACGTTTTGAAGCTCCCGTTAGATGAAACTTGCTCTCATTTGGAGGCTCGCTCTGGTTAGAAGGCTGTTAGATTGTAACATCGTTGTATTGCTTTGGAGATATGTAGATGTTAAGAGAGAGTTTAACATATCTGTTGATGATTAATTCCTCCACGTTGAATGTTGCGTTTAATTGATATTGAAGCATTAAATTGTTATTGAGTTCACCGAAGAATTGAGAAGTATTCAGTATATCGGAAAATCTGTTGTATCTCAGTGAATGTGTTACATCTATCGAAATACTGAATGATTACTTATGACGTGAAGTCTGTTTTGATGTGCTGCATTGATTTCCAACCGAGACCAATAAAAAGTTGAAATTGTAAGCAGACTTAATTTTCCTGGCCGTTAAAGCCATTAAGTGCTATATGTGTTAATTAAGCTATCCGGAGCACGGCTCAACGCTACGGAACTTTTCAGTACAAGAGAATTTACATTTAAGTAATGCTAGTGTTTTGGTAAAACAGAGATTTAACTGATATCTGCGATTGAATACAAACATACTGTCTTTGTCGACTTTCTTTTCAATGCACTTTTTCTGAGATTTCTGCTTTAATCTCAGAAAAAGTTTTTCTGAGATTTCTGGGAGCCATGTTGCCCATAGTCTTTGAGAATAAAGCATCTGAAATGGATTCAGAACGTTCTTGACTTTCAAACTATAGTACAAAGGATTGAAAGCTTCAGTCTCAAACTCCGTATTTTTTTTCATTTTCAGTTACCCTTACAATCTCAATATCACCTAAAATCTTGCACCCACGATAATCCGGTTTTGGGTCATTCGTCCAGTGACGATTAGTTCAACACCAATCCGTCCAGTGACGATTAGTCCAATACCAATTCGTCCAGTGACGAATAGTCCAATATCAATACGTCCAGTGACGAATAGTCCAATATCAATACGTCCAGTGACGAATAGTCCAATATCAATACGTCCAGTGACGATTAGTCCAATACCAATCCTTCCAGTGACGATTAGTCCAATGCCAATTCTTCCAGTGACGATTATACCAATACCAATTCGTCCAGTAACTATTAGGCCAATACCAATTCTTCCAGTCACGATTAGTCCAACAACAATCCGTCCAGTGACGATTAGTCCAATACCAATTCTTTCAGTGACGATTAGTCCAATACCAATTCTTCCAGTGACGACCAGTCCAATACCAGTTCTTCCAGTTACGACTAGTCCAATACCAGTTCTTCCAGTGACGACTAGTCCAATACCAGTTCTTCCAGTGACGACTAGTCCAATACCAATTTGTCTAGTGACGACTAGTCCAATACCAATTCGTCCAGTGACGATAAGTCCAATACCAATTCGTTCAGTGACGTAAGCCCAATACTAGTTCTGCCAGGGACGATTAGTCCAACGCCAGTTCTTCCAGTGACTGTACCAATCATTCCAGTGACAATTAGTTCAATACCAATTTCTCCTGTGACGATTAGTCTTATACCAATTCGTTCAGTGACGTAATTCCAATACCAGTTCTACCAGTGACGATTAGTCCAATACCAATTCGTCCAGTGACGATTAGTTGAATACCAATTCGTCCAGTGGCGATTAGTCCAACCCCAATTCATCCGATATCCGATGACGATTAGGCCAATCCCAATTCGTCCAAAAGTAAATGAAGTATCCATGTATGTGTGTATGTTTTACATCATAAATTGGCATAATTTAAAATTACGAGTTTTCCCCATTTTTTTCGTTTTAGAAACATTTAAAATTTTATAATAATATTTAGCAATTTGAAATTTCTTTCATACGTTTTTTACATTTATTCATATTTTCAGGCCATCTCCTAGAAAAACGTATAACCGAGATTCCACTGTGCTCCGTTTAGTGCATGTTGAGCGTACATGCTGTCGTGGTTATTACCTCTGTCTAGCCACGAAAAAAACCCACACGCAAGCATGGTATTGAACTGCGAGCGTGACATGCGTGCTTTTTTGGGGTCCTTATGCCTCTCAAAGGCACTTGACGTTTTCATAGCCTCCTCACCATTCGCCACTTTCAATAGCACTAACTTTTCAGTAGCACTTTTACAGATCTTCGTGCGGAATTGGATTTTAAAGATCAGATCAGATCATATGTAGAGGATTTTATGAAGGGAGTGTGTGATCCCAGGTCTTAAACAACCCTCAGAAATTGGTAGCTAGGATATTTGGGCTAGAGTGCTCGATAGGAAAGTGACACGGAAGCGAGGTAAAAAGGGGGAGGAAAACTCTCATATTTATAACCGGGGGACCAGTACCCGGGGCCCAACAGCTTAACGTGCCCATCCGACGAACGACGGATATTTAGTGGTTCGAGCGTTCGTACGTGCCGGGAATCGAACCTAAGGTTTCTCCGTGGCAGTCACGAATGTTAACCGCTAGGCCATCGGCGGCCCTTGATGTTAAAGTGCTACTCTAAATTCCTTAAGAACACACACGCACTTGCATTGCATTTGCAAATGCTCACTTACCAATGGCCCTACTGGTCTGCGGTTGAGGCATGCATTACTTGAAATACATCGAGACACGCATATGCACGTGATTCTGCCCGCATCGTCACAAGGGCGACAATACGCGACTGTTTCGGCAATTAAGTTGTCTCACCTCGTATGTATTCACTGAGTGATCACTTAATTAGGGCCTAATACTTCGTAGGTCCTCTTTTCGCCCTCAGTACAGGAGCTACACGACTTGACATCGGTTCAGTAAGATGCTGGAAGGAGTTGGGAGGTATGGCCAATTAAGCTGTGGCCTTCAATGCAGTTATGGTGGTGATTAGTGTATCGAGACGCCTGATGTGCCGTTCATAGTGTCCCACAAGTGCTATATGGGGCTGGTATTGGGGGAGTTCGGAGACCAATCGATATGCTGGAAGTCTGGACTGTGGTCCTCAAACCATATCTGCACAACATTGGACCTGCGGATCGGAGCATTGCCATCTTGGAAGACACCGTCTCCATTCGGGGAAAAGTGCAACATTGCTGGGTATATAGAGTTAGCAAACAATTCACCATAGTGGGCAACAGTCATACGTTGTTCCACATACACCAGGGGTCCACAATCCTGCCAGATAAGCATGCCCCACACGATACAACCGCCTCCATCGGGGTGCACTGTGGAGAACATGCAGGATGGATCGAGTAGCTCATGTTGTTTGCGCCAAGTACCCACACGATCATCCACGCAACGGAGTAAAAAATCGCGACTCGTCAGACCAATACAGTTTTTCTTCCAGTCATCCGACGTCTAACTTGCATGATCTAGCGAGTCTTTTGCGCTGATGAACCGTGGTTAGCAGAGGATGTTGTCGGGTTCGTCTGATGTTATAGCCTATACGTGCGAGTGGGCGATGCAGTGTCGTGAGAGATGATGTTCCGGGTTGACATCTGTTGTATTGGGTATAGTCAACTGTTGAACAGTACTGCTTCTGTTGGCCTGTATACGAGACGTCGGACCAAGGCACTCACCTCTCACACCAGCCTTTTGTTGTCTTGTGCAGTTTTCCCTCCGTGTCGTTGTTTGACCATTTTCACGCCAGTCCTGATACACTTTAACTATGGTATCTGGGAACAACCCACCTGTTCAGCCGTTACGGAAATCAAGGCACTTCAGCTATCCGAGCTCCCACAATCTGTCCTTTCTCAAAATGCGATAAATGCTACCGTTTGCCCACCACGTTCCGAATTTTACTACCTACTGCACCACTCGCAGTTTATATATGCTACGTAGGTCGAATAATCGCGCCCTCTCAGAAATCACGAGGGCCGCATCCACTTTTGATAGGGGTGGTCATGATTCAGTATGCATCCATATTCAAATAATTAGCCGTTTTTAGCACATGTTTTGCAGTCTCCCTGCCCCGAATTCTTGTAGTGTGACTATATAAACGACTGTCTTAAGTGCCGCGGATGGCCTAGTGGTCAACGTTCGTGACTGACACGGAGAGACCTCAGGTTCGATCCTGGGTAGGTACGAACGCTCGAACCACTAAATATCCGCCGTGCGTTGGATGGGCACCTTAAACCGTCGGGCTCCGGGTACTATCCCTCCGGTAATAAATAAGGGCGTCTTCCTCCCCCTTTCTACCTCTCTTCCATGTCACTTTCATATCAAGCACTCTAGTTCAAATCTCCTAGCTTCCTATCTCTAAGGGTTGCTTAAGACCTGGGGTCAGATACTCCCTTCCTAAAATCCTCTACATATGAAACGAAAAAAAAAAAAGAATCTAATGTCGGGGCCGCGGGTGGCCTAGTGGGCAACGTTCGTGACTGCCACGGAAAGGGCCTCAGGTTCGACCCCAGGCTGGTACGAACGCTCGATCCACTACTAAATATCCGCCGTGGGTCGGATGGGCACGTTAACCCGTCGGACCCCGGATACTGGCCTCCCGGTAATAAATAAGGGCGTCTTCCTCCCCCTTTCTACCTCTCTTCCGTGTCACTTTCATATCGGGTACTCTAGTCCAAATCTCCTAGCTTCCTATTTCTAAGGGTTGCTTAAGATATGGGGTCAGATACTCTCTTCCTAAAATCCTCTACATATGATCTGATCTGTCTTAAATTTAATGAGTGTTAAACGGCATTATACAATTTTTGTTCCTCTTTTGCATTTGTTTTCATTCGCATTTCTGGAGATGTATGCAACTCAGCAGTACCTCCTTAAAGTACTCTTGGAAGGTACGAGGTACTTTTATCCGTGAGAAATAAAGTATAATCATGCACATGGCACAACCATGACACCACCTACAAGTTCAATCTTTTTTCTGAGGTGCTGTTTATGGTATGCTTCTTTCAGTGCAAACAAAATTCGCATAGTTTACAACTATGCAATTAGTGACAGAAAGTTTTTACTAAGAAAAGAAAATAACCGTACTGTGTTTAATATTGCCTGTAACATATGTGATAACTTTGGGGGAAAGGGGAAGGGGAGGAGAGGTTCCAGATAAATTCAGGAAACTTATGAAGTTAGAAAACAAAAGAAAGAAAAACGATTATCTGAATCATCAAAATGCAGGAATCATGAACACGTATAATACAAATGGAATCAGATGTATGCACATTCTGTATATCTTATGGAGGAAAAAAAAAGTAAAAAAAAAAAAAAGGAAAGAAAAGGAATCCTAGAGAGATCCGTGAGCCGTCGACATGTTTGAAAAATGTGTCCATTGTTTACCATCCATGTCAGGTTTTCAAAAACGTCTCATGAAATATCAGTTCCGAAGGGTTCTTAATCATCCTATTGCATGACTAAGAATTCATTATTACATACAATCCTTAATCCAGTCTATGAGGAAACAGCAACAATAAAAGACTGGAGAAGGGGATTGAATAAAAATATTATTCACTAATATTCTTCGCTAATGAGGCATACGCGAAGTAGACTGTGATATTAAATTTGATTTCTAGCGTCGTTAAAATGCCTATGATTCAAGCTACAGACTTTTTTTTCTCAATTAACCTCTTCTTCCACGGATCTAATTTTAAACATATTTCAAACGGCTATTAAAGATGCGAGGTTCTTTCCACAATCAGGCGTAACTTTAAATGTTGAACACTGTCATTAGCACGACCTAAGGGTTAATATGTGTGTGTGTGTGCACGTACGCTGATTGCTAGTAGACATGCATGTCGGATGGGACATGGCGTGCAGGATTTTCAACAGTGGCCGGCGCACGTTAAAACCTCTTTCATTCAGTTTTAAGGATCTAGTGGACACGTGTTGCCTTCTCCTACTTCCTAAATGATCTTTTAGGGTCACGTGAGTTATAATTCAAGAGCAGCGGCCTTTTTGACACCACTGTTCGCACGAATAACATTACAGCACGGCCGCTTCTTCTCGTTGAAACACGGGTTTTCGGAATTATCGGCAGTTACTTTAATCGACACGTATGTATCGATGTAACAGGAATCGTATGAAGTTATCGATATAAGAGAAATCGAGAATACCATTAGATTTCCTATCTGCTGCCATATTTCCGTAACTTTTAAAATTTAATCTAGAAATGCATAATTTTTTTTCAATCTGTATGAATAAGAGACTGCTTTTTAAATAAAATCGAGAAATGTATTTATTTCATCTACATAGGCTTCGTTCCTGTTTGACTTGGGCTTACTGGATACACAGTATATCGGAACCTTTGACTTCATCTAGATGGTTGCATTCATTGATATTTTATAATTCGAAGTAATCCCGCTCTTATATAGTAATTATTACTACAGTAATTATAGCAGTTAAATCCAAAGGGCGAGATCCAAAGTGAAAATTCTTCAAATAGGTGGCGTCAGTAAAAAACAAAGACATCGCTCTTTCCACGTTTTATCAACACACATAGCGCCGTTGATTGTTGACCACCGTGGTACATGTAAGGTTAACGCACTCGGCTAGATATCGAGAGATCTGGGATTCGGATCCCCAGCGGTGACCGGACAACAATTTTTCGTTTGCTATGTGTTGATAAAACGTGGAAAGAGCGATGTCTTTGTTTATTAACTTTCGCATTCTTTAATTTTTTTTCACTTTGTACTGTAAATTTGCACTAAAATTCTTTCACGTCTGGACATCTTTGTGTTTTCTTTTCAAGATATTTTGTTTATGACTGTTAAAACTTGAAAAATGAAATTAATTTTTTGCACATTTGGATTTCTCTTCTGACTAAAATCACAGATTCTATTACAATTCTAAATTCAACTATCGCAATAAAATTTGTAACAATGGAATAAAATCTTCGACAGTCTCTCTCAGAGAATGAATGCTCTTTGTCAATTGCTGCTCAGTAATGGAAGTTATTTTCTTACATTCAATTTTATTAGGGATCTGTGGTCCAGGAATATGGGCAAAATGCTGTGAGTTAATTATTGCCTCAATACAAAAACGGAAATAATTCGGAAACTTGTGTTGAAACAGGAAACGCTGATGCTGACATACACTGAGAAAAACGTTTTGTTAATTCAACAAAAAAATTGTCGGTTCAAACAAAAATTTTTTGACGATATACAGTGAACAAAAATGTTTGTTAAACTTACAAATTTATTTTGTTGAAAATTATTGTTGATTCTACAAAAATTATTATTATCATGACAAAACGTTTTGTTAATTTAACAAAATGCCTAGGTCGATTTTTGGGAATTTGTTTGACCTAACAATATTGTTACGACCGGGGCTGCGAATTGGTCGCACTCCGGGTTCTTTTAATGGATATTGCAGGTGAGAGGACTGAATAATGACTCAGGCCAGTCCAAAGAAAAATCGATAGCGTTTAACGACAAGCACAGACTTTTAATACAAATAAATTTCGAATAATCTTATAGTACTGTAATACACTGAAGAGCAATTGAATTAGGGACAGCTGGCGTTATGCAAATGTGGCGCTGTGGGCGGCTCTGTAAACGGAAACGACATGACGTATGCATCGATCCGACAATATAAGGAGTGATGCGACGGGAATCAATAAGAGTCGGGCGCATCATGGGTAAGACGAAGGATCTAAGCGCATTTGATCGTGGGCAAATTGTCGGGGCCCGACAAATGGGTCACTCCATCTCGGAAGTCGTGCAGGCACTGGGATTTTCACGAGCCACTGTGTCACGGGTGCACCGTGAGTACATCGAATCCGGTAAAACCATCCCTGCAAGGGCCAACTGCCGTGGACAACAGCGTGTGAATGAGCGGGGTCATCGTCGGCTAGATCGCATTGTAACAGCGGATAGACGGGCCACAGTGCAAGAAATCACTCTGAAATTTAACGCTGGTGCACAAAAACGTTAAGCAGCCACACCATCCAGAACCATCTCCTCGCTATGGGGTACAGAAGCCATCGTCCCACGAGGGTACCGCTGCTGACCGCACATCACAGGGTGCAAAGATTAGCATGGGCGCGGGAACATCGCCACTGGACCCTAGACATGTGGGAAAATGTTACCTGGACTGATGAGTCGAGATTCACGTTGGTACATGCGGATGGCAGGATACGAGAACGGCGCAAACCACATGAAGCGATGGATCCTTCTTGCCAGCAGGGTACTCTTCAAGCTGGTTAGGGTGGCATTCTCGTCTGGCGACTGTTTACGTGGACTGAAATGGGACCCCTGGTACGTGTGACATCGTACCTCGCAGGTCAACGTTACCGGGATATCCTGGGCACCCATTTGCTCCCGTTTGTGCGTCTTCAACATCCCGATGGGGACCTCATCCTGCAACAAGACAATGCACCGTGCCATCGCTCCCGAATTGTATCCGAATGGTTGGATGAACACTCCACCGACGTGACCTCGCTTCCTTGGCCAGCTAGTTCACCTGACCTGAATCCCATCGAGCACACCTGGGATACCATCGAGAGAGATGTTCGAGGATCTGACCCCTCCATCAAATCTTCGTGAACTGTGGGAGCTTATTCAGGGGTCGTGGATCCGTATGGCTTCCCAACGCTTCCGGTGTCTTGTCGAGTCCATGCCGAGACGAATCGCCGCCGTCCTCAAGGCGAAAGGTGGTGCTACACGTTACTAGACAGGTATCTCTAATTCAATTGCTCTTCAGTGTATAATTAACACAAATTATAAATAACGTTGGGCTGGACTTTCTGCTATGTAGCATAACCTACTTAGATTTACCAGCCAATCACTATTCATGCGTATTAAGAGTTACTCAACTGTCACCCTTATATTCCAAAACGTTCGGTATGACAAACAGGAAGTAAGTACTCACTTGGACTGAGATTGATGTAATCCTGCGTTTTATGTAACACTGCTGATTTCTGGGAAGAGCCTGCTTTTAACACACTCTTTTCCCGTGCTCCTCCAGATGACACAATGCGCGCACACGCTGATATTAATATTCCACACGTTGTCAATTCACCTGTATGATCAAGCCTTTCGATCTCCACTGTTCCTCGGTCGGGGGTGGGGGTGGAACAGAGGCTACTCCATGAAGAAGATGCAAGCACCGGCAGGTCCTAAAGCACTGGCAAGACTGAATCCGCTGGGTCAGCTAACAGCTCTCCCTTGGCGAAATCCGAATGAGAGGGGGAGGGGGAGAATATGAATCCTGCTCTCTTTCCGTGGCAGGTGCTCACTGTGCATTTCAGAAGCACTTGCGAAGAATGGTGTGAGACTCCGACAGTAGTCATTCGCTTGCTTTTGATGGTTGTCTCCTCCGATATTCGGGCCCAAAGACCCCTGTTTTCTTTTCGTTATCGGAACTTCCCTGGTTCATTGAAATATTTTTCTTTCGCTTTTAAATTTGTAGTCACCATCAGCTCGATGCGTTTAGGAGGCCAGGCTCAACATACTTTCTCCGTTATACAAGGGAAGATTTTTGCAAGTTCATCTTTTTCTCGTCTATACGTGATTTCAGCCAGCTCCCTTTCTCTCTCTGGACGCCTGCCTCTCTCTTCGGTCCCCAACAACAACTACTACGCATTTTCTTCTCTGCTTCCACCCTCGCTTCCTGACCCGTCAAAACAAACCACTTGAGAACTGGTTTATTGCGTCTGGCCACGTAACGTGCCGTCTAGGAACAAAGTTTCAGACGCATTTTTGTCTCGGCGAAGGGGCGAACTGTGGGGACTCGTTCGCAAGATCTGTTTCTTGCTTAAACTCGGCGCTCTTAAAAAGCGTCCCCAAAAATATAGCTTAGGCCAGATTATTTTCGTAACAATATGTATTGTTATCGTGATAAAACATTTTGTTGCTGCAACCAAACATATTGTTATCGTGACACAGTAATTTCTTGCTTCAACAAAATTT
The DNA here is from genome assembly GCA_039090855.1 of Macrothele yani. NCBI lineage: Eukaryota > Metazoa > Arthropoda > Arachnida > Araneae > Macrothelidae > Macrothele > Macrothele yani. Next base: position 40,776,822 of record CM077024.1, on the reverse strand, counting down.
AGAGTTGTGTAGCTGGACCACTTGGTCCCTAAACTTTTTTCCGATGGCAACACTTTGCCGGTGCAGTAATTTTAGGAAGTGCCCTTCGACCCTGGGTGTCCGCCATTTTTTATTTCTGGGGTGTTCGCCATTTTTTTCGCCGCCGTCTTTTAATTTTTCCCGACGTATTTACTTTCTAGTGGTGTTTAAATTAATTTGGACGGTGTTACGTTACGAGGAAATTTTTTCAGAGTCAGCGAAAAGTCTCTCACCGAGCAGATTTGAACCTGAGACCTTTAGTTTAGGAACTAGGCGTGCTAACCAATCGGTTATACCTGCCCTCGCAAGCAAATTCTTATTTGCGAATTCAGCATTTGAAGGTGGGTTTATTACCTTCTGGAATATTCATGGACGATTTGTACTTGATATAACGATGTATTGACACTATTTTGGTGCGTGTGTAACATGTTTTTGAATCCGATTTTTTAAAAATGTTTTCGTTAGTGTTTTGATGAAAGAAATTACTGACATTTTTGGTTAGACAAAAAAAAAAAAAAAATCGTAATTTTTTTTTAACTTTCTGTATGTTTCACCATGCAATCTTTGGTTGCCGGAAGAATTTTGAAACACACTGTATATACACTATCTACCAACAAGTAATTGGACACCTGTGATAGCAAAGGAAAACGAAGTTTATTCACCTTCAATAGTTGGTGGAGCCTCCACGAGCGGCGATTACAGCTGCGACCCTCCGGGGCATAATCTCAAGCAGGCGTTGTACGACGGCTAGCGGTATTTTCTTCCACTTGGCTTGGAGAGGACAGGTCAGTTCCTTCGCCGATTTCGGACGGTGGGGGCCCTTAAGTCGACGCTCCAACTCGTCCCAGAGGTGCTCGATAGGGTTAAGGTCCGGGCTCTGCGCAGGCCAGTCCATTCGATTAACCCCATTGTCACCATACCAAGCCATGGTGGACCTCGCAACATGACAGGTGGCATTGTCATCCTGAAAGTAACATGGGTCCACCCCATAAAACTTCCACAATGTAGGAAGCGCATGGTCATCCAAAAATGGTGCAGTAGGTCTCGGCGTTGTGTCTACCAGGAAATTGCGACCAAGGATCCCGTGCCATACTAGGAGAAACACCCCCATAGCATAATTCCTCCGCCGCCGAACTTCACAGTTGTCACAATACATTCCTGCAGGAGGCGTTCTCCAGGAAGACGCCAACCCCAGACTCTGCCGTCCGAACGATAGAGGGTGAACCTTGATTGGTCGCTCCAGATAATCTGTTTCCACTGTCGACGTTCTTTGCACCACGTTAGATAAGCAGCGCTATTGGGCTTAATGATCAAAGGCTTGTGGGCGGCAGCACGTCCATGATAACCGAGCAGATGGGCTTCCTTACAGATGGTATTCATCGAAAGAACACTCCCGGATGACTGTTGAAACTCCTCGCGGATGTGGCCCATCGATTTGGTGCGGTTCTTCCGAATTTTTCTGGATAGCACCCGTCGGTCTCTAACTCAAAGTTTTGTGGGTCTGCCGAGTCGGGGCACATTCCGACAGTCACTTCTCATCTTCCACTTGCCAATCACGTAGGACACTGTCGATTTTGGGTACTTCAACTCGCTTTATATGTCACGTATGGATCGGCCATTTCTGTGATACCTGACAATTACACCTTTCTCAAAATCGGAGAGCTCCGAACTGCGTGGCATAAATTACAACTCTTATCATTACCTCATGTGCAAATTTTTATTTGCGATCAGGAACCGTAGGCCGTTATGTATTATTGTTTTATCAGAAAGCTGGGTTTCAATTTAATATGTGCCTCTGTGCATCTAATAAGATGCAGATTCTATCGTGCTCATTGTAATTATGAGTCTACAAAGCGAGGCCAAATTATCACTAAAATTCACTGAATCCAACCAAAATAACACACAATAAACACTAGCATAAAAATACGTCGGAATTATTAAGATATATTAGAAATCCTTACCTCTGAATGTCTCTATCAGAGTTGACAGTTCCCAATCTTCTAACAATGCACTCACTTCGTAGTCAGCCATAATTCAAAGCGGAAATCTTAAGCGCAAAACGAGATTCTTCTGGTCAGTGGTAGTCTGGTAGTGCCCGTATGGAGTAGCTACTAATCACGTGCGCTTTGTCCTAAGGTTGATGCCACCTCCATATAGTTGAATTAACAAAATATAGCCAACGAAATAATTTTGTGTCGCCAAGAAAACAATTCCGATGGAGTTTTGCTAAAGCAACAAAATAAATTGGTAAAACAGCTCAACAAAATTATTTTGTTGTTTTAAAAAACTTTTTTTCTCAGTGTACCGTTTATTTTAAGGATGGGACACCTTGATAATTTTCCCCAAAAAGTGGGGCGCACGAAATTAGCTTCTATGACCATTTTTGGATTGACAGTCCACCAATGCACATGAATCCATATTTATTTTCATCAATGGCATTTCAGCACAGATAAATACACACAAGCCAAAGTATGAATTTGCTAGCTTCAATTCATATAAAATTCACAATACTCTTTAATCGTAAAATATGTTTCTAACAAGACGCAAAATTCTCGTTTACTGCATTCAATGTTGTTATATTGACCTTTGGCTCACTGTCAGTGCTGCCAAACTTAGAAAGCTCTCCGGGGAAAAAATTATATCATTCAGTCGGAAAACCGTCAACGGGGATTTCATTAACACAAGAACACAGAACTCAAAACGAAGGTTAAATTGTAGGTGTACGTCAAAACTTTCTTTGTATTTGTCTCGTCCTCGGCACTGTATTCAACAAGTAAACCGCCGATCTTTCAATACATAACGATTTTTCTTAATTAAAAATTAAATCATTTTTACGTCAGCTTCTATTTCTGGTAAAGCGGAAATGTAAAAAAGCGTACTAAAAGAAGTAGAAAAAAAAAGCAGCCTCATCACTCGATGGGAAATGTTGAAAAAAATTAATTACGTACCCAAATTAATCAGAAGCGTATTCCTGTGATTCAGTTTTTCTACAAATGTTTCAAGATTGGAGTAGCAGATTTGCTTTCACTAATTAATTTTGCAGCGCGCTCAGTTTTACTCGGAAAATATCATGAAAAATGAAAACTTAAAATCAGTTGCTGAATCTCCCAATTTCTCTTTTTTTTTTTTTTTTACTCTTTCTCTGTTTATTTTTTATAGGTAAAGTAATATTCCCGCGAAAGACGCAAAGTAAGTACCATTGTTTTAGCGATTTTTAATGAAGGCCTTAATTAAATCAACGCTCATTACCCTTTGTTTGTGATGTTTCTGAAGTTCTTTTGGGTTAAGTGTGAGCAATTCATTAATGCTAATTACCTCAGAGTAACGAAGTTTCAAATGGATTTGTTAAAAGTAGCAATAGAAGGCGTCAGGAATGAAATCTGAGATAGCCGTCTTGGAATATTGTTGAAGAGTTTAGATAATGAGTGAAATGGTGTGATGGAAGTAGAAGAAATTTGCAAGGCAGTCAGTCTTTCACTGCAAATATTCCTTGCATGTATATTTATCTAAAAACTTGTCTTAATTGGTTCAAAAAGCAGGCACACTCGGAAAGTTTGAGCTGTACGTCATCGTCTTGAAACAGTAAAAAAAAAAATTAGAGCGTTATTTATGAATCTATTCAAATAATACATAAATTTTTCGTTTGAGATAGATTTTCTTAAATAAGTGTGTGACGCCAAAGTCGTCACGTTAGCAAACACGAATGTAAGTCAAATCAAATGAGCCATAATGTATTAACCATGCAGTTAGAGAGAGCTCTGCAGTAGATACGCGATTATACGTTTGTGAACATGTCTCTATAATGAAAGTTATCTTGTAAATAATACTGAAAATTCTAAAGAAATATGTGGTAAGATGATGTGGTAAATAATCATTTAATGACGTACTTCGTAAAACTAGAAGTTTCGATCCGTAAATTTACATGGTGTAGTTTTGCGTTTGAATCATTTAATGATGTAATTGATTTTAATTACATCTAGTCAGAGGCGTAACTGGGGCGGAGCAGACGGGGGTAGGGGGAGGGCTGACTCGGGTGCAAAAATCACTGCTTGCGATCTGATTGAAATAGTAATAGAAACATTGCACCAGTTTTTGGCACATTTAAAATTCGCATTCCTTCCTCAAAATCTTCAGGGGATGTTATTTGCTCACATTTTAGAAATGAAGGCGAGGCTGTATAGTCGGTCCAACTAAAGAACCACAACCTTTCTCGACAACAATGGCGGCGCAATATTATGAACCACGGTCATCGACAAAAACTGATGAGGGCACAATATTATGTAGTTTGATCCGGGCTCAGAAAAATGGAAAGAGTCAAAATGGAAATTTCTGAAATCACCCGTATAAAAACGGAAAGAGTCAAAATGGAAATTTCAGAAAGCATCCGTATAAAAACGTCCAAATGGAAATTTCAGAAAACATCCATATAAAAACGGAAACAGTTAAAATAGAAATTTCTGAAGTTTCAGAAAACGTGTGTATAAAAACGGAAAAGCGTGAAACGAATTTTTCTGAAATTTCAGAAAACATCAACATAAAAACGAAAAAACATAAAACGGACTTTCCTGAAATTTCAGAAAATATCTGTGTAAAAACGAAAAAACATTAAACGGACTTTTCTGGAAAAAATAAATAAACGTAATCAGTGAAAACAGAAAATCCGCCAAATTGCTTAATGTTTACGTTATAACATACCGGAAACTTTCCAAAACGGAAATTTCTGAAAAACACGGGCCCCTACCGGCAGCTTTGCTGCACGTATTTTCAGAAATTTTCCGTGAATTCACTATCAACCACGTCACGTAATTCGTAATTAACAAACACGAATGTGAGATAATGTTTTGATGTTGCTACTACGCAGTTATGCAGTTTGTTCCGAGTTAGAACGTTTGCGAATAGGTCTCTACAAAATAATTATTTTACAAGTATAGTTCTGCATATTCTAAATAAGTATGTGGTAGAATATGATATGGTATAAATAATCATTTAGTGATGTAACTGATTTTAATTTCATCTAGTGAATGATCCATCAACTTTCAACCATGCCACAAGTATTTTATTCCTATTATCTACATCAGATACTTGTGAGATATTTATAGTAATGACTAGCAAAGGTACCCGGCGTTTTCCGGGCTTAACAAAAAAAACAAAACAAAAAAAAAATGCATCTGTCAGCTTCCGGAACAGCGCTTTCCGAGTTTTCCAGATATTATGATTAGAATATATTGCACGGAAACATTTAATTGAAAACATGTTCCAGTAATGAAAAGAAAGGGATTTAAAGAAGTAAAGAAAATCTCTACTTCTGCCAACACAATTGAATGAAACTACAAGTGATTTATTGACTGTGTAAACTAGAAATTTGAAATATTTGAAACATCTACATTTTTCTTTTGTGATACAGTTCTTCGAAGCGCAGATGATTTTATCCTTTAAAATTCCCTGGGTCAACGACGTTGAGTGTTCTTCCTTTTGGAGCCAAAATGAAGAGCTTTTTATTTTTTGCCAACTCTGGAGCAACCAACATCTACTGTATGTAGATCTGAATAAGGAAAAAGCATACAGGTTGAGTCCAACAACTTTTAAAGATTGATCCTTGTTTGTGGATACTGATGGCGAAACTGAAACGAACAGGAAACTGTAGGCGTTTAAACTGAAATGGAAGTCAGATGGAACGATTGGAATGCCTGCAATAAAAACATGGTGTCCTGCAGCGTAGTCAGTCCTGATAACAACTTCGATTATATTTGACATGAATTTCTTGACAGTCAGTCGTGTTCATTGCAGATTACGCCAATGTAAAATAAATAATCAAGATAGGGTAGGAAAATGCGTAGACGGAGGAATAGCGGAACAAAATGGGAGTTTTCTTTCATTTCATTTTTTGCTCTAGGTCGAGGTAATTTTTCAAGTTTTCTGTTGTGATTTTGCATGTAGAACAGTAAAACTACGCAGTTCAGGATTTCTGGTTGTTGGATTAAGAATCTTGTATTTGTTCCGTGTGAAGAATATTTTTTTCCACAACTTCCATATGTTGTGTCGTGTTTGAACTGTGGTATTGAAACCATTTGTCGAAGTGTTAAGCACGCAGCTTGGGGTTTGACTCTTTCGATACATTGGCCTCTTTCATGAGCAGCCAAAAAAAAAAAAAAAACCAGTTTCTCTCTTACTTCCGTGTTGGCAGTCTCCAGTGGACCAGTGGCCTAAGCGCTGGCCTTGGACCATTCGTCCGTGATGGGCCCAGGTTCGGATCCCGTGAGGCATGGATGTTGTGTTTGTCTCACGGCACTGGCTCTCTCCCTTTCCTGGAACCAGTGGTCCTAAATTAGGGACAGGTGACTGCTTATAGACCATTGAGTTGCTCACGGTGACCGTTAAACCCACAGCCAAACAAAACTTCCATGTCGAATAAATATTTGATAAAGAGCTCATCTTTGTAAGTTCTTGGTCTGAATTTATTCCAAGTTATTTTATCACAAGAACAATTCTTGCAAATGTGCTTCTGTTCCTTGGTCTAAACTATCCTACAAAGGTACATTTCTTCTTAAGGTCCTGGCTTTCTCTCTCTCTCTCTCTCTCTCTCTTTCGCCTAGAACTGTAATGTTCTACAATGTGTTACAACGTGTGTATGTACACTGTAAAAACAAGTGGTGTGAATTCACGGAAAATTTCTGAAAATAACGTGCAGCAAAGTTGCCGGTAGGTATCCGTGTTTTTCAGAAATTTCCGATTTTAAAAGTGTCCATTTATTTTAACTTCCGTTTTTTCACAGATTTGCCGTCGTCAGAAATTTCGTTTATTTCAGAAAAGTCCATTTCAGGTGTCTTCTTATTAAACTGAAATTTCGCAAAAAACAACGAACCTGCATTTTACAGCAATTTCCCCAGATAATCTTTCTGCTCCAGTCAGAATTGAACCAGAGCCGTTTGAACAGATAACGCACGCCTTTAACAACTGAGCCACAAACACTCAGAAACTCGAATTACGTACATCGTAAAACAAATTATGTGACAATGAAGTTGTTGTTTTTTTGTCATTAATACGAATGATTTAGTAATTTTATTTTCTGTTGGAGTTTAGTTTTTATTCTGAATAGGTTTGTAATATTTTTTTTTTTTCTGTAGCAGGACTTTTCACAAATTAAGCATGATTTTTCGAAGCAACAAAAAGTTTTGCATCTTTATTTTTTTTTAAGTGACAATGACTTTCAGTTATATTTTAAAAAGGTGAAATGCACTTTTTTATAGTATCTTTTCACCAAAAAAGAAAAAAAAGCTAAATATAAAATTTACTCTTGATAGCTATAATAGCTTTTGTCTTAAGTTGTCCAAAAACTGCTAAACAAACATTGTATAACCATCTGTACAATAAGTTAAGTACCCGGTTACTTACAGTAACACAATATATATATATATATATATATATATATATTAAATAGCTGGTGCACAAAATAGGGGAGAGGAGAAGAAATATCCTATGCCACAATAAACAAAATTCATAAGATAAGCTATCCACAATATCCAATCCCGTTTCGGAACTTCAAAATTCGACAAACGACTGGAATTTAAAAGTTAATTAAACCTCAAGTATTCTCACCAATCGCTCTTATTACCGGTAATTTCTCATCATACGGATACGGAAAAAGTGAGAACGGAGTTTTTCCATTAATACACGGAAGAAATTCAGAAAAGGTTTCTGAAAATTCAGAATTTTCCGTTAACACACCTCTAAAACGATAATTTACCGTCAATATTTGAAAGAAACTGCGGAAAGGTTTCTGAAAATTCAGAATTTTCCCGTGCTGCGAAAAATCCGTGAAATTCAGGTTTCTTTCCGTCTTTTCGCGGAAAGAGTTGTATCAGAAATATGCTTCGTTAATTCATGAAAGAAATGACGGAAAGTTGCTCGTGAATTTCAAAATTTTTTTTACAGTTAATCTTTTGAGAAACACTACGTAAAGTTTTTCCTTATTCACTCAAATAAAGTTCAAGGAAGATTTACTAGCAGTTCACTTCTTATTCAGCCGCACTTCACTAAATCATAGTTCCCATAACCGCACTTGGCACTTAGACGAATTAACTTGAATTAATGAACACAGAAATAGTTTTAAAAGGCTAACACGAAATATACATGTATATACACTATATTGACAAAAGTCACCGGACACCTAGAAGAGAAACACAACATAGCATTTATTGACATACATTACTACGGTGTCGTTCCCCCTTTGGCTTTAATGCATGCCCTAACCCTTCGAGACATGCTTTCGACCAGGTTTTGAAACACAGCTATAGGTATACGCTTCCATTCAGTACATAATGCTGTCGCTAACTGTTGCTTAGTAGTAAGCCTTGGTTCCAAACTTCTTATGTGGCGCTCTAATTCATCCCATAGGTGCTCTATGGGATTAAGATCAGGGCTCTGTGCTGGCCAGTCCATACACGATACAGAATTATCGTCAAACCACGCCGTAAGAGTCCTTGCTTTATGGCTCTGTTCATTATCCTGCTGGTACCAACAAGGCTCGGTTCCATAGTATTGCCACAGACTTTGTAGGGCATAATTGTCCAGAATATCAAGGTAGGCGTGCTGGTTAACAGGTTTATCCACGATAACCAATGGGCCAGGACCATACCACGAAAAGAATCCCCACACGAGTACACTGCCAGCTCTAAACTTGACCGTAGGAACAGTACACTGTTAAATAGCGTTCTGCGGGTGCCGCCATACCCACACACGGCCGTCAGGCTGCTGAATCGTGTAACTGGATTCATCAGACCATTAGACCCATTTCCATTTATCTACGGTACGCGATGAATGTTCTTTACACCATGCTAAACGACGAGCTGCATTTCGAGTGGAGATGAAAGGCTTATCAGTAGCCGCACGACCACGGTAACCTATGGAATGATGTTCTCTGCGAATGGTGCGTGTACATACCGAGGTTCCATCATTTTCACTCACCTGTACACTGAGGTCTTGTGCAGTACTCCGTCGATTTGCTGTAATGACTCTCCTGAGGCTTCGACATCCTCTATCACTGATTTTCTTTGGTCTGTCGGTATGTTTTGCGGCTTCAGGCACGCCATGTGTCTTCCACTTATTCAGTACATCCAAAACAGTTGACTTGGGTATGTTTAAACGCCTCTCGGTTTCTCTTATAGACACCCCACTAATATAACATCCAACAATCTTTCCTTTCTCAAAGTCAGTTCTCTCCCGCCGCCACATTTTCACTCAACCTCAGTGCGATATGATCGCGGTCAGCTGCAGGCTTGTTTTTATACCGTTTGCAGCTGTACCGCGCATCTTAACAAAGCAGCGGATCCGTTCATTTGCTTTTAAACGGGTGTCCGGTGACTTTTGTCAATATGGTGTATATACTGTATATATATGTTCTCTTTTTGGCTGTTTATGCAATCTTGAGAGCTAATACAAATCCAGTCAATCTGTTGTTTCGACTTCAACATGTGTTGTAAGCAGTTATGGGATGTATGGGGAGAGGTCTCCAAATCTTTGTATGTCCTGGGCTTCGCTTTCAGTAAATCGGTCTTTGCTTCTCAGTATTTTACAATAATATTTATTATTATTATTATTATTTTTATTATTATTATTATTATTATTATTATTATTATTATTGTGCTAATGTTATTTGCCTGGTAGTAGTAATTCGCAAAACATAACATGCATCGATCTTTACTAAAACGTGATTCTTTGTTGTTATTTTCGCAATGAAAAGTTCGAAGAGCGCCATCAAGATATAACACCCCCGTAAAACTACTGAACACTCTATACAGCATGAATTTTTATATGCACCAGCACCCTTCCTTAAAAGCATTAAAATAGAAAAGACAAAAAAAGCCAATAGTCGATATGTCTATGTTCTTAAGGCGAGATTTTATATTCTAAATATCACCCTCACATCATTAAATATTATACTTGAGTTTTTTGCAGCCACTGTTTCACAGGTATTCACGCGTAAACCTTTGGAGTGCTACCATCCCATTATGAAGGGATTTCGGCTTTAAAACGGTCGAGCTTTTTAAGTTACGCTTATATTTTCAATGTGTTTGCCTACATCTTAAAGCAATCAATCACCGCTGTAAGCGCAAAGGGGGAAAAAAACGCCTCATGGGAAAAATTACCTCCCCACAGAAAGCCAACAAAACCGAAAAGGCGCAATTTATCCAGTAATTTTTCCAGTTGCGGGTCTCTTCGTTTTAATTAACTTTTACCTTACCTTGTACAGCTTTTTGCTCTTTGTTAAGGTTTTCATCTTTTTTCCCCTCCTCCAACTTGCTGTCGCTTATTGCTACCTGCAGAAATCGGGCGATTTGTTTCTGCTTCAATGCAGAAAGAAAAAAAGCAGAAAAAGTAATAAGAGAAAGAAAAAAAAACTAGGAACATTTAGTTCAGACGCTTTTAATAAAGGCCCAAAAGTCATTTTCTTCTTCAACACACACACACACACAAAGAAATTTCTGCTTCTGCAAATGGAACGTAAATTTAATCGAGCAGCAAAAACATTAAACTTTAAATCGAATTGCTTCTTTCCTTCATTAGAGAGCAATTTTATTTTTGCTTCAAAATATGGTAACGGCACTTTCTCTGGGGGGGGGGAAGCAAAAGTCATTTTTTCGTGGTCGTCATATTTGTAATATCATGAGCTCTTCCCCTCTTTTTCCCGGCTTTAAACTTCCGAAAATTGTTTTTAATGAAACTAAAAGCTATTTCTTTATGACCATTAATAACCCAAGACATTGCGAAGGAAAAATAAAAGGTATTCTTTCCCTATTTTTTACGAAGCCAATTGTGAGAGTTCTTTTTAAAAGTTCTAAATTGGCTATTTTTCATTTTAATTACAGAATAGTAAAAACGCATCGGCGGGGAGCACGACATTACCCTTCTTAAAAGAACTTTCGCAAGACAAGAAGGGAAAAAAATTAAACATTCTGCACAAAATACTTTACGTTACTGTCGGAACCGAGCTTAATAATTTACAATGCGAATGGGATTGCTATAGTTAACGAATGGGATTGCCTTTTATTTGAAACTACTGGGAATCGGGCCGGACTGTTTTCTATTATGCACGTCACACACGTGAACCTTATTGATGCACTAACATATAAAAATAATTACAACTTAGATTATTTTAATTATTGAAAAAAAAGTGCATCGTAATCTTGATCAGTTCTTTACAACAAGCAACACTGTGGAAACGTAAGTTTACCTTTCTTTTATTATTTGACTAGATGAAAGCCCATCAATCAGATCAGATGTAGAGGATTTTAGGAAGGGAATGTCTGACCTTAGAAATAGGAAGCTAGGAGATTTGGGCTAGAGTGCCCGATAGGAAAGTGAAGACGCCCTTATTTATTACCGGGGGCTAGTACCCGGGGCTCGACGGCTTAACGTGCCCATCCGACGCACGGCGGATATTTAGCGGTTCGATGCTTCGTACCTGTCTGGGATCGAACCCGAGATCTTCTCCGTTGCAGTCACGAACGCTGACCACTAGGCCACCCACTGCCCGAAAGCCCATCAATGATGACGGGAGGGAAATAAGATAGAGTAATTAATTAATACACAATTGACGTGTATTAGGAACAACAAACAGAAGTCATCGCTCTTTCCACGTTTATAAGTGAGTCACGGAAAAATTCTCATCGGCCGCCACCGGGAATTCAACCCAGGGTTTTCCAGTTACGCGCTGGACATGCTAACTTGGAAGACCCTGGGTTCGATTCCCGGTAGCTGCCGATGAGAATTTTTCCGTGAGTCACTTATAAACGTGGAAAGAGCGATGACTTCCGTTTGATGAGATATATAAAGTATATTTTTAATAACTAGGTATTCTTTATTCTTTTTATTTGTGATGTCCAAATGTGAAAGTACACTGTAAAAAAATTTCTGAAATTCACAATCCACTTTCCGTGATTCCTTTCGTGAATTAACGAAACGTATTTCTGATACAACTTTTTTCGTGAAATGACGGGAAACAACCTGAATTTAAGGAATTTTCCGTACGCCTGGAAAATTCTGAATTTTTAGAAAACTTTCCGCAATTCCTTTCTTATATTAACAGAAAAACTCCGTTCTTACTTTTTCTGTATCTAGAAATGTCTAGGTTCGATTCGTGGGAATGTTCGAGGTTTGATTAACTGTTAAATTTCAATCGTCTGTCCAAGGATCTGATTTTGAAATTCTGTAGCCAGATCGAAGTAGCATATATATTAACTTTAGTTATTGTGGCACAGGTTATTTCTTCTCCTCTCCCCCATTTTGTGCACCAGCTATTGTGTTATGTTACTGTAAGAAACTGGGTACTTAATTTATTGTACAGGCGATTGTACGATGTCTACATTGTACGATCTCTATATTGTACAGGCGATTGTACGATAGCTTAAGGCAAAAAATATTATTGCTATCAAAAGTAAATTTTATATTTAGAAGTTTTGTGAAAATATACTATAAAATAGTACATTTCACCTTTTCTTAAAGATAATTGAAAGCCGTTTTAGTTACAAAACAAGTTAGCAAAATCATGCAATGCATTGATTATGATACGTTTTCCGACATACCAGAAATCATTACTCAAATTATTACTCAAGTTATGAGGATAATGGCTGTGGAATAAATCTCCCTCCTATAGCCCTGACCGTTGACCCCATTTCTATGATATTCGGCAGAACCGGTTCAGTATACCTCCGGAACAACATGATAAAGTTTTGTTGCAATCGAAGCATTTTTGCGTAAGTTATGACGCATAAGGGCAATGGAATGGATCTCGCTCCTATGTCCTGACCTTTGACCCCATTTTGCCCATTTTCAATATGGTTTGTCCCCAGGTAGTCCCGTACCACATATGAATATTTCATCGAAATCGAACCATTTTTAGGCACGTAATGACGCATAAAAGCAATGGAATGGATCCCGCTCTTATGTCCTGACCTTTGATCCCATTTCGCTCTTTTTCAATAGGGTTCGTCCGCAGGTAGTCCCCTACCACATACTAAAATTTGATCGAAATCGAACCATTTTTACGCAAGTTAGGAGCGGGATCCATTCCATTGCTCTTATGCGTCATGTGTCCTGACCTTTGACCCTATTTCGCCCATTTTCAATAGAATTCTTCCCCAGGTGGTCCCCTACCACATACTAAAATTTCATCAAAATCGAACAATTTTTACGCGAGTTATCGTGCGGATGGACAGACAGAAGGACAAAGCGGGAGCATATACGCTTCAACCTACGAATGAAAAGCGTAAAAAAGATCTCAAGTTCCAAAGCATTCTGTTGCTCCGAAATATCACGTTAAAAAAGAAGCTTAATTTGTGATAAATAGTCCTACAGAAAAAATAAAATTATTACAAACATATTAAAAAAATAATAAGCTCCAAAAGAAAAGAAAATTACTAAATCACTCGCATTCATGTAAAAAAAAGACGGAAAAAAAATTCATCATCGCGAGATTAGTTTTACCTTAAACGTGAGTGCAGTTCCTAAGACTTTCTGGTTCAGTGGTTAAGACGGGCGGCATGTGTAGAGCTAACCCAATTGTCCTGAGTTTGATCCCCGCCATTGACGGGAAAGGATTCTCTGCTGTAAGGGCTCAATCATTCAACATCTTCGATTTTGCGAAATTTCTGTATAAATACGAAAAACTTGAAACGGACTTTTCTGAAATTAAAGGAATTACTGACTACGGGAAAATCTGTAAAAATACGGGTTAAAAAAACAATAGAAGCTTTTAAAAACGAAAATTCCATTAAAAGAAGGACACTTACCGGCAACTTTGCTGCACGTTATTTTCAGAAATTTTCCCTGAATTTACACCTCTTATTTTTTACAGTGTATGTTTCATGAATATTACAGCAATAAAAAAATATATATATGTTGAGGCAGGGATGGGACAATTAAACCAGGCAAGCGCTCTTTCCACTGCGCCACCAAAGTGGGACAAACGTTCAAACAAAGGAAATTGCATTGTTTGTGATTGTTCTGAAGTTTAACGACCACCATGAGCAATTCTAAGGGCTATAAGCACTTGGGCTACCCTATTTTGGGCCCTGTAGGGCGGACACATCACTAGTGATGGACCATTCGTTAACGATAAGTTCACAGCGAATGACTCTTCACCGTGAATGGTGCATGGTTCGCTCTTATCCCTGTGAATGACCATTCAATCCGCTATTACTGTGACAGCCTGCAGCACGTTTAACTTTATTCCCCCGCATGATTTCAAAAACGGATTTCCAATAAGAAAATAACGTCGAGAATTATAAGTGTGAACTGTTATGTGAATGAGCAGAGAGTAATGGTGAAACTTAAGAATGGGAATTTTATGCGAATGCAATTTATTTGAATGGTATGCCCGAACCGTTCGCTAGTGGCAAATCATTCATCATGAATGGTGAAGAGCTCACGCTCTTTTGAGTCGTTTGCCAAGAACAGCTGCGGCCTTGAAAGTAGTTCTTTAGTCGTAAAAACGGGATCCATGCAAAGAATGATTTACTCAGTGAGCGTATAGTGACAACCTGGAAATCGAATGACTTTTGCGTGAATGATGAATGAACACCCAAGAATGAATGATTCACGCCATCACTATACGCACCATCAGTGGCATACCTGGAAATCCCCCCACCCCCACCCCACGAAAAATATAGGGTAATTCAAAATGATTGCCCTGATTACAAATGACAATAACGTGTTTATTAAGATAAATAGACAGCTGATGTCACTACACACAAAAAGAAGGAAGTTTAGAATTTTGTTGGAACCTACTGCTGTGTTGCTTTGGTGACCTGGGAAAGTGAGCTGCCCGTGCGCCAAAGCCAGTGGGAAGAAATGGCAACCGCAGCAGAAAAGGCGTTTTGCGTGCTGGAGTTTGAAAAGTGTCATTCTGTGACTTCTTTTTGATTTCTTTTATGGAGGTATGTCAAAGACCATGTGTATGTGCCACCTTTTGCCGAGAACACTGCAAGAACTAAAGATGCGCGTTCAGCTTGCATTGGCATCAGTGCTACGGATACGCTTCATAATGCATGGCGTGAAATGGATTACCGTTTAGATATTGACTCAGGGGAGTCACATAATAGAACATTTGTAAGGTATGGAAACAAAAATTCTAAACTTTCCTTCTTTATTGTGCAACAATGTGATCTCTGTATCTATGTTCATAAACCAGGTATTGTAATTTGTAATCGGGGCAATCATTTTGAATTACCCTGTATTTCCGAGGCCCTTTCGCGAAAATCTATTTGCATTCAATTACTAAACACAAATTTTGGAGATGACAATCTGTTTTTTGGTGTAAATATGACAAGGTTAGTAAGTCAGATACTATCCAAAAACTTGAAAATTTCGTCGAAATAATATGGAATTCTTAATAATAGGGAATTTGAAATTCCATATTATTAACGAGGTTTTATGGGCGTTTTGATAGTTCAAAGTCGTTGGAACCTACAGGTAATTTTCGTAAAACCAAAATTATTACACTTTACTGCGTGCAAAACGAATATAAACGTTGTAATTAAAATGCTTGCCCTAGTTCTATACCAATACAAAGTATTACAAAACACTTACGCCAAAGTTAATCATATCATGCAAATTTCATCCTTTTAGAGAACTAAGGCCAGAATCTCATTGAAATGCCTGACGGTCACACACACAAAACGTAAGCAAAAAAAAAAAAAAAAAAAAAAGTAACAATTAAGAATTGCGGCATGGAAAGAGTAAAATTACTTAAATTAGGTACAAATGGGATTGCGGGTTATGCGCCACGTGTAATAACAAAATATGTATTTTATTCCGCTTATAGGCGTAAAATTTACAAAACATTCGCAAGCTTTTTTCACTTTCCAACCGTAGGTTGAAGAAGCGTATATGCTCCAGCTTTGTCCGTATGTCTGTCCGCACGACAACTCGCGTAAAAATGGTTCGATTTCGGTGAAGCTTAAGATTTGGTAGGTGACAACCTGGGGACGAACCCTTTAAAAATGGGCGAAATGGGGTTAAAGGTCAGGACATAGGAGCGGGATCCATTCCACCGCCCTTATACGTCATAACTTACGTAAAAATACTTCTATTGCGACAAAATTTTAGTTTGTTGTACCGGAGAACTTTAGAAAAAATACTTCTATCGCGACAAAAACTTTAGTTTGTTGTTCCTGAACAGGTTCTGTTGAATATCATCGAAATAGGGTCAAAGGTCAGGGCACAGGAGCGAGATTTATTCCACAGCCATTATCCTCCTAACTTGAGTAATGATTTCTGGTATGTTGGAAAGCGTATCATAATCAATGCATTTCATGATTTTACTAACTTGTTTTTTTTGTTCTTAATCTGTTTCTGTTAACTGTTTAAATTCAGTAGCCTGAAGAAGCTGCCCGTTGGCAGTGAAAGCTTGCGAATGTTTTGCACATTTTAGGCCTATAAACGGAATAAAATACATATTTTTTTACTTAAAATATTAACGCTTGAATATAAAAAAAATAACACTTAACAGTGTTTTGCACATAGTAAAAGTCTTTGCCTTTGTTGTAAAAAAATAACACGTCTCTTTTTTTAAGTTTCCGCGAATAACATCTTTTAGCTCATTATATTGTGAAAGATGCGTAGTTATACACATTGATTCATAAAGAAGTTTATAGTTTCCAGATACTGTAAAATAGTAACAGTAGAAGACACGGACCACAACTGCGAACCGTTAGGTAGATGTACTCATAAAGTTTGTGTCCCGCTACTGAGCGGAGTGACGTAGGCGGTAGCGCGCGTGTCACGTGACTAGTCAGTCAAAATGGCAGCGTCTGCAGTGGAGAAGGCGTTTTGTGTTCTTGAATTGAGTAAAACGGAATCTGTAACTCTTGTGCAACGGCATTTTCAATCACGATTCGGAAAAAAACCTCCAACCAGAAAATATATCTACGATTGGCATAAAAAATTTGAAACTACTGGCTGTTTGTGTCCTAGACGACCGCGTGTATCGGAAGAAGTCGTCGATAGTGCTTGCACCGCCATTCAACGAAGCCCGGGAAAATCAACGCGGAGGGTGAGTCGTGAAGAGCAGATTTCACAGCCCACTGTCTGGAGAATTTTGAGAAAGAAGCTGAAAATGATTTCATACAAAGAGCAGATGTTGCAAAATCTCACTGACCTTGACAAGACAAAGCGCTTTGAATTTTGTGCCGAAATGCAGCACCGTTTTGAAAATGACGATTTTGCCGATCACTTAGTTTTCACCGATGAAGCTACATTTCACGTGAGTGGTCAGGTAAACAAGCACAATGTTTGCTTTTGGTGAACGAAGAATCCCAGATTTACAGTGCAACACGTGCGAGATTCCTCTAAGGTAAATGTGTTCTGTGCTGTGTCCAAAAAGAAAGTGTACGGCCCCTGCACTGAAAAAATGTTAAATGAAAGAGCACTGAAAGAATGTTCTGTAGATCGATGAGTCACGCTTCACACTGTTTCGCACCGAAGGGTGTTCTTGCTTCTGGTGATATTCGGAAGTATGGCTCTCTCTTTCAAGACTGCATCGTCCGAACTGTCAAGTTTGTTGACGAATCTGCTATATGATTTGGGTCTGTTTCAGCTGGATGAAGTTTGGTCCATTGGTTGCTTTTCCTGGAACCATAGTGTACGATCTCTACCTCGGTATTCTGGACCTTACCGCGCTTGTGGCAGTTGTGACGTATACCCACAGTCGGATTGGAGGGAGGAGGGGAATTGGGGGCTGAAGATATCCTTAAAAATAAATTTTGTACCTTGTACTTGCCTTGCTTACGCTTAGCTTTCACATGGATTTAAAATAACTTTAGCAACCTGATCATTCCCCCCCCCCCCTTGCTTGAGCTCTAAGAGATCTAGCTATTCGAAAATTCGGTC
This sequence comes from Macrothele yani, assembly GCA_039090855.1. Classification (NCBI taxonomy): domain Eukaryota; kingdom Metazoa; phylum Arthropoda; class Arachnida; order Araneae; family Macrothelidae; genus Macrothele; species Macrothele yani. The sequence goes on along the minus strand of CM077024.1, from coordinate 40,758,918 downwards.
CAGTGCTCCGTGCAGAACGATTTATGTTGTTCGGTTTTCTTTCTTCTGGCGACTGCTTCTAAAAAACCATAAACCAACACTTGCGTTGTTGCAGTTTCCCGTAAATAAAAGCAAAGTCTATAAAAGGAGTGGGTTTTGTGGGCCCATACCCATCCTATGGGACCCCCCCCCCCCTGCGTCCAGTGTGTTAACTCCTGAGCTTTGAAAAGACGTGACAAACGAGAAACAGAATTGGTGGTATCTTAGCTATTAACCATCGCCCGCCTCCTACACCATGTGTGTGTCAGTTGGTGAATCTCTGGCTCCCAAGGATAAAACGCGAAAAGCAGGGGGAAAGGGGGGGGGGTCATTAGCGAATAGGATTTGCTGTTGTCATCTTTTTAATTTAGTCTTTAAAAATATTTTTTGTTAAAAGCGATTGATTTGGAAACATAGCCGGACACTACCCAAATTCCTCAAATTTATGTAAAACAAATAAATATCTAATTCGTATACAAGTCGCTGGTTATACAAAGCAGAATGTGAGTTAGCAAAAATAAAAATAATAACTATGATTTTACAGTAATAATACAGCGATACAATGATTTATTTCTGATAATATTAGCCCCACCCCCAACGATAACCGTATAATATCTCATAAAAATTGATAGCAAAATAACTTATAAAAATAGGAAACATTTTTCTGAAAGGGTTCACAATTTAGTGCCGGCCCCGGGCCACAGCATGTCTCCTTCCGGCCTTAGGTATACCTCTAATTAACCTTATCACATGTACACTAATTTAACTTTCTTTGCTGGTTTCTCTCTTCTTATTAAAATTTGGTTTATTCTCGTTAAACGTTTCTCTGCCTGAACGCCACGGATTCTTCTCGATTAATGTATGTTTGTGAACACCTGACAACAGGTCAAAGTGCGATTTACGTACTTAGAATCAAGAGACAAGAGCTGCTGTGCTCAACGATCTTCAAGAAATGTTAGGAAATGTTATCAGGAAATCAGTTGAACGAGTGTTTTACGTATATGATTAGAGTTACGTGATTTTTTTATCAAATAAGCTAGGTCCATGTTGAGAGATATCGATTTATATGTGGATTATGTGCTATGTTGTATGAAGTCTTACGTATTATCGATTTATGTTCGTTGATGAAAATATTGCAACGTATCTCATTTGGGTTACGACGTCTTGTTGGAAATTGATGTGCTATATATACTGGATATATTAAAGAAGGGAAATTTGTTCGTAAGTACTGCCTTGTTACTTAACCCTGGTCGTTTTTTTTTTTTTTTTTCGTTTTTTTTTTTTTTTTTTTTTTGCTGTTGTTGTTGTTTTAAGTGCATAGTTAGAATTCTAGGTTTAATTACGAGTTTCAGCTGCTGTGGCTGCCCCGGTGGCGCAGTGGTCTAAGGCGTTGGCCTCTGATCATTCGTCCGTAAGGGGTCCGGGTTCGAATCCCGGTCAGGCATGGATGTTGTGTTTGTCTTACGGCACTGGCTCTCTCCCTTCCCTGGAACCAGTGACCCTAAATTAGGGACGGGCGACTGATTATAGCCCATTTGAGTTGCTCACGGTGGTCGTTAAACCTCCAATCAAAAAAAAAAAAAAAAAAAAAAAAGTTTCAGCTGCAACTAGCATGGAAGCTGTATGAGTTCAGCAAAAAGTTAATTCAGGGTTAAGCTAAGCATTAAATGTGTTACAATGAAATTAAACCTAATGAGCCCTACCCCTTTAGTATTGCAGTAAAACTAATCATTGAATGTGTAACAATGAAGTTAAACCTAATGAGCCCTACCCCTTTAGTATTGCAGTAAAGCTAAGCATTGAATGTGTAACAATGAAGTTAAACCTAATGAATCCTACCCCTTTCAGTATTGCAGTAAAACAAAGCATTGAATGTGTAACAATGAAGTTAAACCTAATGAGACCTACCCCTTTAGTATTGCAGTAAAACTAAGCATTGAATGTGTAACAATGAAGTTAAACCTAATGAGCCCTACCCCTTTAGTATTGCAGTAAAACTAAGCATTGAATGTGTAACAATGAAGTTAAACCTAATGAGCCCTACCACTTTAGTATTGCAGTAAAACTAAGCATTGAATGTGTTACAGTGAAGTTAAACCTAATGAGCCCTACCCCTTTAGTATTGCAGTAAAACTAAGCATTGAATGTGTAACAATGAAGTTAAACCTAATGAACCCTACCCCTTTAGTATTGCAGTAAAACTTAGCATTGAATGTGTAACAATGAAGTTAAACCTAATGAGCCCTGCCCCTTTAGTATTGCAGTAAAACTAAGCATTGAAAGTGTTACAGTGAAGTTAAACCTAATGAGCCCTACTCCTTTAGTATTGCAGTAAAACTAAGCATTGAATGTGTTACAGTGAAGTTAAACTTAATGAGCCCTACCCCTTTAGTATTGCAGTAAAACTAAGCATTGAATGTGTAACAATGAAGTTAAACCTAATGAGACCTACCCCTTTAGTATTGCAGTAAAACTAAGCATTGAATGTGTAACAATGAAGTTAAACCTAATGAGCCCTACCCTTTTAATATTGCAGTAAAACTAAGCATTGAATGTGTTACAGTGAAGTTAAACCTAATGAGCCCTACCCCTTTAGTATTGCAGTAAAACTAAGCATTGAATGTGTTACAGTGAAGTTAAACCTAATGAGCCCTATCCCTTTAGTATTGCAGTAAAACTAACTTAAAGTAAAAGTTACAATCAATTAAAAGTTCTATTCAAACGCCTAACAATACAATATTCCTTTTAAGTTTCTGTGTTCTTACATAAATTTGATTTCCTCGTTAAATATTTTCCAATTTAACGCCACATGGTTTCTCCTGATGAATTTGAAATTGACAATCAATATAGCAGGTTAAAATACAATCTAAGGTAAATAAAAAATTTTGAGATAAGAGCTAAAAATGGGGGCAGAGCAATGTTAGAACCATATTCAATGTCACGAGAGATTCATAATGAGATAAACGAATGCTATGTTCATTTGTGCAATGTTGATATGAGCGAGCAATTCTTATTCTTGTAAAAGCATTTGGTATTGAGCGAACAGATTATTATTGGAAAAGTGGCACGTAGAAGATTATGTATATTGTTACTGAAAAAGGAAGAAACTTGGGGAGTAAAGCTAAGCATTGAATGTGTTATATAAGGGTAAAATATGCAAGAATGCAGAAAGTTTTGAAATTGCTGAGCTTTGGCTTCATCAAGGACCAGCAAAACACAGCATATCAATATATATCATCATCATCATCATCATCATTGTCAACCATTATCAATCCACTGCTGGACGAAGGTCTCCCCAAGTTTCCTCCACAACGGTCTGTCTTGTGCCAGTCTCCTCCATGTCACCCCTGCATACTTTCGAATTTCATCCACCCATCTCCCATGTGGTCTTCTTCTGGGTCTTTTCCTGTCCCTTGGAATCCAATCTAAAATTTCGGCTGTCCATCGATGATCTGTCCTTCTGGCAGTATGTCCAGCCCATTGCCATTTCAGGGATTTAACTCTGATCATGATGTCTTCCACTCTAGTCATTTTTCGGATCCACGAGTTCCTCTTCTTATCTCTCCTGGTTACACCAAGCATGCACCTCTCCATGCTTCTTTGAGTTGTCTGCAGCCTTTGTATGTCTCTTTTAGTTAAGGTCCACGTCTCTGCACCATACGTAAGCACTGGAAGGATGCATTGATCAAACACTTTTCTTTTAAGACATAATGGCATATTGCTCTTGAAAATTATGCTGTTTCTTCCAAAAGCTCTCCAGGCAAGTTTTGTACGCCGATTAATTTCTTCATCAATGTGACCCTCACTTGATATCTGCTGTCCAAGATAAACGTACGTGTCTGTTATCTCCAGCTTTTCTCCATCAATCGATAAATCTTCATTTCTTGTAAAAGCATTGAACATCACTTTTGTCTTCTGAAAGTTCATTTTTAATCCCACTTCTTTACTCTTGTCAGCAAGTTCCTGGATCATACTCTGCAGCTCTGATGGGGTAGTTGCAAAAATGACTACGTCATCAGCAAAACGAAGGTGGGTTAGATAATCTCCATTAATCTTTATCCCCTTGTTTTCCCAGCTCAGCGACTGAAAAACACCCTCCAATGTGGCATTAAAGAGCTTCGGAGATATGTTGTCACCTTGTCTCACTCCCTTTCCAATTTTTACGTGTGTTGTACTTTCAAACAGCCTAATCTTTGCACTTGCATTTTCATAGATGTTATTAATAATATTAATGTATGCATCTTCAATACCGCAGGTTTTCAGAGCCATTGTAACTGCTGATGGTTTCACCGAATCAAAGGCTTTTTCATAATCGATAAAAGCCATGCACAATGGAAGTTCATATTCCCTCGCTCTTTCAATTAGTTCTCTCAGCACGTGGATATGATCTATTGTGCTGTAGCCACTCCTGAATCCAGCTTGTTCTCTCGGTTGAGCCATGTCCAGTGTTACCTTCAAGCGGTGTGAAAGAACTTTAGTGAAGATTTTATAAACTACTGATAGGAGGCTGATAGGTCTGTAGTTTCCGAGATCCTCAATGTCACCTTTCTTATGTAGCAGGATCATTGTAGCGGTGTTCCAATCCTCAGGAATCTTTCCTTCATTAAGGCATCGAGTGAAAATTTGGGCGAGTACTGTTTCGATTTCTCCACTTGCTTCTTGTATGATGTCTACAGTAATTCCATCTTCTCCTGGAGCTTTTCCTCGCTTCATGTTCTTGATTGCATGTGCAACTTCTGCTGGAAGGACTGGAGGAACTCTGATACTGGTATCTTTCATGATGTCTGGAGTGCATATATCATCCCTTTCATATAATTTGGAGTAGAAATCTTTCACTCTTGTCAAAATTTCGCCTCTATTTCTTGTTACAGAACCATCTTCTTTTCTCAGTGCCATAATCTGTTTTCTTCCCTTACTGAGATGTCCCTTTGCTATCTTTAGGCTTTGGTTGTTTTCAATTGCTTTCCTCACTAGTTCACAGTTGAATTTCCTTACGTCTTCAGTGATACTTTTTCTTACTGTCTTGCATAGCTCTATATATTCCACTTTGGAGGTCACATCTTCTTTAGTTGTCCTCATCTCTCTTCTTTTTGCATCAACATTTTGGTTTTTCCTGATAATTTGTTCACATGCAACTTGTACTTAGACCCAGCTAATTTTGTTGCTGTTTCCATAAGAGCTTTGGTTACTTTTCTGTTAACTTCAGAGATGTCCACTTCTTCCGATGTTAGGCCTTCTAAAGCAGAGAACCTGTTCTTCAGTTCTAACTTGAAGGTATTATGGTGTTTTTTGAGGTTGGTTATGTCAATAGACTTTGTTTGTCTTATGAGCTTGCCACGTTCAAGTTTAGCGTTGAGGTGCATCTTACATCTCACCAATCTATGGTCACTACCTGTGTTGAACTTGTTTAGCACACTGCAGTCTTCTATGACGAATTTTTTGTTACACATAATAAAATCAATTTCACTTGTCGTCCCATTTGGATGTCTCCATGTCCATTTCCTGTGTGGCTTTTTCTTGAAGAAGGAGTTCAAGATGAAAAACCCTTCTGCCTCTGCAAACTCAACGAGAGTATTTCCACGCTGGTTTCTGTTGCCGTGACCGAATTTACCTACTGAAGTTTCATTCTGTTGCCGTTGCCCTATTTTTGCATTGAAATCTCCCATAATTATTTTCAAGTGCTGCTTACCTTTATTATTTAGATGACAAATTTCCTCATAAAATTCTTCAATTTCTTCTTCAGGATGACTTGTGGTGGGTGCATAAGTTTGAATAATCTGAGCCTGGTATCTTTTCGAGAGTTGGATAACAAGTCGTGCAGCTCTGTCAGAGGAACTTTCAACTTCTACAACTTTATCCTTCAGTTTCTTGTTTATTATAAATCCAACACCACTAGTTCTGCCAGTATCTGTCCCACGATAGTAGAAGAGATGTCCACTTTTCAGTTCGATGAGATCTTCTCCTTTTCTCCTTACCTCACTTAGCCCCACGATGTCCCACTTGATCCTTTGTAATTCCTCTTGCAATTCAAGAAGCCTTGAATCAGAAGATAGGGAGCGTCCATTGTATATATACACTGCTAGCCACCCAAAAGGAAGCATCCGATTGGCCTGAAATTCGCAGCATACGTCGCCCGCGAGAGGACATGCAAACGATTAGCATAGCAGGGCATATGCAAATCCTGTGCTTCCGGCACGTCACCGAGAAGCACTATAAGAAGGGTGCACAGAACACGGGGTGTAAGTAGTGGAAGTGTGTTGCTGCCGTACCTGTGCGTGGGAAGCTTCCTGATGCCTCGTCGCAGAAAACGGCAGTCATTCCAGCACGTTTCGGAGTTCGGCAGAGGACGAATAGGGCTTATCGCGACAGCGGTTTATCGTACCGAGACATCGGCGCCCGTGTGGGACGACATCCAGCCACAGTGAGGCGAGCATGGATTCGGTGGGTGCAGGAGGGACGGACGGACCGACGTGAGCGATTGCCGCAGCGCGGCACACCACAGAACGAGAGCACTGGCATGTTGTGCGGCGGGCATTGACGGCTCGCACCGCCACATCACGAACGTTAGCGCAGGAATTAAAGTGTGTTGCGCAACAACCTGTGTCAGCACGTACCGTTCGACGTCGTCTGCAGGAGCGGGGACCTGTCGCACGGCGCCCATTGCTCCGATTACCATTGACGTTACACCACCGGCGAGTGCGGCTGCAGTGGGCCGTTGAACGCCGCACCTGGACTGGGAAATGGCACGACATTGTCTTCTCCGACGAATCCTGCTTCTGCGTGCAACACCACGATGGTCGGATCCGCGTGTGGCGGCACCGCTGCGAGAGACTATATGACGCCTGCGTTATGCATCGCCATACCGGTCCGTCGCCTGGCGTTATGGTTTGGGGCGCAATTGGATATGACACCCGCATCCCTCTGGCACGCATCGCCGGTATACTCAACAGCCACCGCTACATCTCCGACATTTTGAAGCCTGTAGTCCTCCATTACTTGCAGGACCTGCCAGTGGCCACGTTTCAACAGAACAATGCGCGCCCGCACGTGGCACGCATCGTGCAACAATTCTTCACGGCCCACCAGGTGTCACTACTGCCGTGGCCCGTCTGTTCTCCCAATATGTCGCCCATCGAACACGTCTGGTCGCTGATCGGCAACCGAGTGACCCGGAAAGCACCACCCGTAGCTACGCCTGATGAACTGTGGCAACGTCTGGAAGCAGCCTGGACCGACATAACCCAAGCCCACATACAAAGCCTCTTTCGTTCGATGCCATGGCGTGTAGCGGCCGTTATTGCCATCCATGGGGGCCACACGAGTTATATGTCTGCGTGTTCCGCAAGTCGCACGGGCGTGTAAGCTCAATCGTTTCATCTTTGTATCTGTTGTTATGTGTCCACTAAATCTGGCTTTGCTATCTCGTGTCCTTCTTGGTGTTGCATTTTGGGTGGCCAGCAGTGTATATATACGTTTTGATTTTGTCTACAGTAAATTTAATGCACGTAGTGCAATTATGATAAAATTATTTCGCCCCTGTCCTACGAATCATGCCCCTGTAACTTCCTGGAATGTTATATTATCTCTAAGATTTTTGGACTTTCAGAGATGATGAAAAGCTCAAGAAAGAAATCTGATAAAAAAATCCCTTTTTCATATTGCTTGATTTCAATTGATCCCTTTTTCAATTGCTTGATTTCAATTATTCCTTTTGTTTCGGATATCTTCCGCTATGAGGAAGATTTTGCACACAGTTTGTGATTTTTCACGTGCCTTTTTGATTCCAGTGGAAGCATATTGCAATTTCTATTTGCAAGTATTTTACATATTCTAGGAATAAGGTTGATAACATTCTTTTTTCGTAACTCCTTCCATTCACTATGAAGAATAATCCGAGCATTGTGTATTTTAATTAATGCGCAAATAAATTTTCGGCTGTAAATGCATTTCCTTTTTCGTCGGCTTCCTATTTTTATAAAATCCGCTCTGAAAAATTAAGTATTTCTTTTTGTCTGAAAATATTAAGAAGACGCGCTCTTTATACCCGTGATTTAGTGTGATCTTTCTTGTTTAGATTAGCTTGTGTTTGTGTGCGTGAGTGCGTGCTAGTGTGCGTAGGAAGGGAGCAATAAATTACGATTTGGCTGAATTTTTTATTATCTGTGGAAGACTACTCCTGCTTCTGTACTGCTGAAATCATTCCTTTTGTCGAATATCATGGAAATATTTTATCGGCAGGTCCTATTTACGAGAAGCTCAAACAATGCCTTGTATTGGGAGAATAAAAGGAAACTACTTAGGAATGACAAACACAGTGAGAGTGACCATATGCTCCGTGAGCAATTATGTAACTGGGAGTTCACATTGCATTCGCGTAAAATATTTGCGTGATATAATACTGTTTTTACCATTCAAAGTAGGAATTTGTGATTTACCTACAACACACTGTTAAAAGCGACGATTTTGAAAGTGTAAATTGATTTCTGTTTATTGGATGCAATCCCGTCGGTATCTTCGCGATAAGTCGTAAATTCTAGCAAATTTTATAAATTGGGGTTAATTTATAGTTTCATTTCCTTGATCCTAACGGTAAGATATTTTGGGTACAGTATAATCCCGATTATCCGACGTTCAATTTTTTTTACCTTTTCCCCGCGTTCTAATTTTGTACCAGTTGATTTCCCGACGTTCCATTTTTTCCGCGTTCCAATGTTGTATCAGGGAAATCTATCGCTTCGTTTCCTTGATCCTAACATTGAGATTGAGGTATTTCGGGTATGTAGAACTCCGATTATCCAACGTTCCACCCCCACCCCCGTTCTAACTTTGTACCAGTTGATTTTCCGACGTTCTCTTTTTTCCCGTGTTCCAATATTGTATCAGGGAAAATTTATCGTTTCATTTCGTTGATCCTGACATTGAGATATTTCGGGTAGAGTAGAACTTCGATTATCCGACGTCCATTTTCCGTGTTTCGATAGTCTGACATTCTACACTGCTGGCCACCCAAAATGCAACACCAAGAAGGAAGCACCCGATTGGCCTGAAATTCGCTGCATGTATCGCCTGCGAGAGGACATGCAAACGATGTGCGCCCGGCACGCCACCGAGAAGCACTATAAGAAGGGTACACAGAAGGCTAGGTGTAAATAGTGGAAGTGTGTTGTGCTGCCGGACCTGTGCGTGGGAAGTTTCCTGATGCCTCGTCACAGAATACGGCAGTCATTCCAGCATGTTTCGGAGTTCGACAGAGGACGAATAGTGGCTTATCGCGACAGCGGTTTATCGTACCGAGACATCGGCGCCCGTGTGAGACGACATCCAGCCACAGTGAGGCGAGTGTGGATTCGGTGGGTGCAGGAGGGACGGACGGACCGACGTGAGTGATTGTCGCAGCCGCGGTACACCACCGAACGAGAGGACCGGCATGTTGTGCGGCGGGCATTGACGGCTCGCACCGCCACATCACGAACGTTAGCGCAGGAATTAGGATGTGTTGCGCAACAACCTGTGTCAGCACGTACCGTTCGACGTCGTCTGCAGGAGCGGGACTTGTCGCACGGCGCCCATTGCTCCGATTACCATTGACGTTACACCACAGGCGAGTGCGGCGGCAGTGGGCCGTTGAACGCCGCACCTGGACTACGGAATGGCACGACATTGTCTTCTCCGACGAATCCCGCTTCTGCCTGCAACACCACGATGGTTGGATCCGCGTGTGGCGGCACCATGGCAAGAGACTGTATGACGCCTACATTATGCATCGCCATACCGGTCCGACGCCTGGCGTTATGGTTTGGGGCGCAATTGGATATGACACCCGCATCCCTCTGGTACGCATCGCAGGTACACTCAACAGCCACCGCTATATCTTCGACGTTTTGGAGCCTGTAGTCCTCCCTTACATGCAGGACCTGACAGCGGCCACGTTTCAACAGGACAATGCGCGCCTGCACGTGGCACGCATCGTGCAACCATTCTTAACGGCCCACCAGGTGTCACTGCTGCCATGGCCCTCCTGTTCTTCCGATATGTCGCCCATCGAACACGTCTGGTAGCTGATCGGCAACCGAGTAGCCCGGCAAGCACCACCTGCGGCTACGCCTGATGAACTGTGGCAACGTGTGAAAGCAGCCTGGATCGACATACCCCAAGCCCACATCCAAAGCCTCTTTCGTTCGATGCCGTAGCGTGTAGCGGCCGTTATTGCCAGCCATGGGGTCCACACGAACTATTGATGTCTGCGTGTTCCGCAAATCACACGGGCCTGTAAGCTCAATCGTTTCATCTTTGTATCTGTTGTTATGTGTCCAGCAACTCTGGCTTTGCTATCTCGTGTCCTTCTTGGTATTACATTTTGGGTGGCCAGCAGTGTATGACTGGTCAGCCATTATGTGGCAATAAGAATGAGGTTATAAGAATATTAATAATAATTTCCAGCAATATTTATTCGAATTTTTTTGCGCGGATGTTGCATATATTTTGAAAAATGGCCTTACAACACATTTAGTTGTATATAAAAATAAATTTCGTAACCCCCTCCTTCCCTCCTCACTTCCTCCCACCATACACACACCTTCCCGATAAACATTTCTAGGCACGCCACTGTGGTGACCAGTAAACTACAGGCAACTTAACAGATAGCATTAAGAATATTGAATCTGGATGTGTGTATAATTCCATAAAAAACAACAACATTGTATCAATATATATGTTTTTCTGTACGAAGAACATTGGACAATTCTGTGCAAAGAGCGCTAGATACGGATACGAAAAAGTCCATGCAAAACACACTGGGCATGATTATGTATAATATTATCAAAGAACATGCTGAGATCCAGAGTAAAGGCCAGAAAAAGAATGGGATTTCAGATTTTCAGGTCATCCATTTGCAACTCTGTCGGCGAGATACTCACTTTTCAAATCGCAAAACTCTGTCGCAGAAACAATGCAGGAAAATTTTCGAAATCTTTTCCCTTTGTCAAAATTGATATGTAAGGCTGCAATAACGTCAAGTACGAAAACATACAGGAATGAACAAATAAAGACAGAAAACAAGAACTGAATAATATGGGTATACGGAAATGATGTACGTAATCGCAATAACGCGTAATTCTCACAATAATCAGCTTTCATTTTATAGCAAGGGTAGGAGACGTCTGCTAGATCAGAGAAGCAATTAATGAAATAATAAAAAGAAACGCAAATTATATATTTTAGTAAATCGTATTTATGATTTTCCATTAGAGATATTCAAGCTCATACCATGACTCTGTTCCAGCAAACGACCTTTTTCGGAGACGTCTGCTGGATCAGAGCCATTGTATGAGCTTGAATATATCTATTGGAGAATCATAAAACATGTTGCAAATAACGTGTAAAAAAAATCTTATTCAGCAGTCTGACCTCTAGTGTTTTTGTTCGAAAAGTATTTTAAATTCATTCTAATTTAAAATACTTTTATAAAATTTTTTTCGTTTTCAAGGAATTAGGTTCTGCTTTCGCTGTTAATCTTAATCCTTTTGCCGTTTGTTTTCCTTTTTTGCGAAAATCCTCCAAATACGTGGCGTCAGTGAATAAACAAAGACATCGCTCTTTCCACGTTTTAGCAAAACACAGCAACCGAAAAATTGTTAAAAAATGTTTGAAAAACAATTTTTCGGTTGCTGTGTGTTGCTAAAACGTGGAAAGAGCGATGTCTTTGTTTATTCACTGACGCCACGTGTTTGGAGGATTTTTACTTTGGATCTCGCCCTTTGGATTAAACTGCTATAATTAATATATAGCCAGTGCCGTTAATGCCCACCAGATGGAGACGTCTCAGTAGCTGAGCCCATCTTACGGAGATATGATGTCAGAAGCTGACAGAAAAACACACTTAGCGCCGTGGATTGTTGGCCACCGTGGGGTAAAGCTAACGCGCTCGGCTAGATATCGAGAGATCTGGGTTCAATTCCCCAGCGGTGACCCAATAACAATTTTTCGGTTGCTGTGTGTTGCTAAAACGTGGAAAGAGCGATGTCTTTGTTTATTCCTTTGTTGCTTTGTAATTCGTAGACAGCGGAACACCTTATGCAATTGAAAATCAAAGATTTCCCTTTATTGATAAAACATAATGAGTGTTTTGTTTTGTTTGGGAGGGGGGGGGGTTAACGCCCACCGTGAGCAACCCTTAGGGATACACGCAGTCACCCTTCTCAGATTTGAGGCCAATGTTTTTAGGAAATGTGCAAGGCTTCCGCCATTAGACAAACACACCACCCTTTCGTCATCTATGACTCGATCACGGGGGCCCAGCTAGGACGAATGGTCGAAAGACAGCACCTCAAACAACTCTGCCACCAAGGCAACCAGTCAGTGTTTCAGAGCATTTACTCAACAAAAGAAATAAGATCTATGTTTTATCACCTTCTAAATTGCATGTTCCTTCGAAAAGGCTGAGTACAGACCTCTGTTATTTTAAATCATAGCTATTAATACAACGGCCGTTCCATAAAAACTGAAATTAAAATCACCCAAATCACCGAAAATGTAGGTACAGCAAAATGCATGTTATTCTTTCTCAAAGTATCTTCCCTCGGATGATATGCAACGGTTCCACGGTTCAGTCCACTTTTGGCGAAAGCATTTGTGGAAGCTGCTTTTGCGACCCCTGTACAGCTTGAATAACGTCTGCATCTGTGTTGAATGTTGCGCCACGGAACTTCTCCTTCATTGTTGGAAACAACCGCAAATCGCACAGGGCGAGGTCAGGACTGTAGGCAGGCTGTTGCATGATTTCAATAGCGCATTTCGTAAGAAACTGTTGAACACACGCAGCCACATGTGGGCGAGCGTTATCATTGTGTAGGGTCCACTTGCCCACCGATTCCGGTCGCTTAATCAATATGTGTCGTCGTAGACGCTTCAAGGCTGAAACGTAATACTCAGCATTGACAGTAATTTATGGAGGAACGGTATGCTGGTAGAGTACACCTTTATGATCAAAGAAAATCATCATCATTATCTTCCCATCTGATTTGGTTTGGCGGACTTTTCTCGGAATAGGCGAGCCTGTGTGTTTCCAGACACTTGTTGCGCGCTTCGTGAGGGGTCGAAATAGTGGACCCATGTTTCATCGGCAGTTATTACTGTGTTTAGAAAGTTTAGATCCTTTGCAATCATTTGTTTCCACTCATGACACACCTGAACTCCGGCTAACAATTGTTCTCTCGTCAGGTGATGACCCATCTGGAACACACACGACGCAGCAGTAATATGTCGCGTAGAATGCGGAATGCTGACGTTTTGAAATATTAGTCTTCACACGCCATTCGTCGATCTTTTTGCAGGATTTCCCAAACAGTGTTAACAATACGAGAACACTTTCAGGTCGGCCAGGCCTAGGAGAGAGTTCTGTCGACAAACGCCCTTTTTTTGAAATCATGGTGCCATCCAAAAGTCGTTGGGTCACCCAAACATTTATCTTTGTGAGCTTTTTTCATTAAATCAACTTCTTCTGGAGCCGTTTTACCCAAACGATAGAAATTTTTTTATCGCACAACGCATTTCGCTTCTTAACTCTGAATCACTCACCTCCACAGCTGTATGGCGAAATGTAGACGTACCTTAAACAGCTGCGCAATAACAAAACCAGAATCGTCTGCCACGACTAATAACTGTTGCCATAGATACTTCCTTAACTTGGTTAGTTGTCTGCGTGGTTATTTTTCCCCTTCGCACTGTTGCCAACTCAAGAAAAAAACATCTCAGTTTTTATGGAACGGTCTTTGTATATTACTAAACTTTCATTCCGCGCGATCAGAACCTCCGGTTTCAGCGGGGGTGGGGGTGGGGGCACACTTCGTATTTATTATGCAATAAAATGTGTCTATCCGTTTTGCTGATATTTTTAAACGTAAGTCTTGCTATCCAGTTAATAAACAGCTCACTTGAAAATTTCTCCCGAATTTCTTGAATGATATTTTGTCTGGTCGAAAGAAGCGCACAGCAGAGAAAGAAACAGCAAGTAAGAAACGACAGAAGTCAGTTCCCCTTAATCAGTGCTTCTTGAAATGCAACCTTTCCTAAGCAATAAAGAACAAAAAGAAGTCTGAGTTTCTTCACCTTTGGATAAAAAGGCGATTCTCGAATTCATCTTTATCATGAAGAGATACTTTGGAAGTGATCTTCCTCGTCACAGATAAGGAAATCATCCTCTCCTCGTCTGAGATCCATGGAGTGAAAATCTACCTGATGATACGGAAGAAAGGTGTCAGGTGTCAGATGATTGACACCTACCTGACAGTTAGTGCGCTGATAAGGACTGCCGACTGGTTTCACGCATTAGGGCGAGAACACTTAGATTCCCTCCTGGTTTTTCATGAGATAAGCCGGGTATCAAGTGGTGGGATTAGTCTAGACTCTGGCTGCAGGCAGATTAAAAGAATAATTCTGGAAAACAGATTTAAAAAACAAGACCACCAGCTTCGAAACATCTTTAAAAAACAGCAAGTAGGCATTTAGGCATTTGATCACCGACGTAATGTTCCTGTGTACGTGCTATCCTCTTTCAAATTCCATTCCTGAAGAAATGTTTCCTTTTATATTCATGTTTTCATTGCTTACTCGCACGTGAATGTTACAATTCGAACGAGCGTAAGAGCGCTTGGCTTAATTGGAAAGTATATTTTTCGACCAAGAACAATGAAATACGGGATTACACCAGTATACAATACAAATTTGAAGTTGTACTCAATTTATTACATTTTTCAATTTATTTTTCTTCCTAACACTGATAACTATATAGACATTTACTGATTTTCGCCAGCGGTTTTTTACGCTTTCCAACCGTAGGTTGAAGAAGCGTGTATGCTCCAGCTTTGTCCGTCTGTCTGTCCGTCCGCACGATACCTCGCGTAAAAATGGTTCGATTTCGATGAAATTTTAGTATGTGGTAGGGGACAATCTGGAAAGGAACCCTATTGAAAATAGGCGAAATAGAATCAAAGGTCAGGACAAAGGAGCGCGATCCATTCCAATGCCCTTATGCGTCATAACTTACGTAAAATTGCTTCGATTGCAACAAAACTTTATTATGTTGTTTTGGAGGTACACTGAACTAGTTCTGTTGAATATAATCGAAATGGGGTCAAAGGTCAGGGCACGGAAGCGAGATTTATTCCACAGCCATTATTCTCATAACTTGACTAAAAATGATTCGATTGTGACAAAACTTTTGTATGTTGTTCCAGAGGTATACTGAACCGGTTCTGTTGAATATTATCGAAATGGGGTCAAAGATCAGGGCACAGGAGCGCGATTTATTCCACAGCCATTATCCTCATAACTTGTTATAAGTTGAGTAATGATTCCTGGTATAGTTTTACTATTTAAGATTCCTGGTATGTTGGAAAGCGTATCATATATAATCAATGCATTGTATTATTTTACTAACTTCTTCATTAATAGGGAGCATAAATTTAAAAGAGAAATTACTTCAAGGGATAAATAGATACTGTGCTAGATTTTCTGGGATGTGGGTATCGTCGTGTCAGAACTGCTGACTGTTAATCTGATGGACGCGAGTTCGAAACCTGGTGCGGTAGTGATCTCCGAATACCGAAAGCGCGTAAGCTGACTGCAGTAGTGATCCCGTAATACTAACGAAAGCTCTGGCTGCAGTAGTAAGCCTCGTATACCGATTGCGCGATTAGCCGTCTACATTAGTGAGTCCAGAATACCGTCAAATGATCATATGTAGAGGATTTTAGGAAGGAAGTGTCTGACCCCAGGTCTTAAACAACCCTTAGAAATAGGAAGCTAGAAGGTTTGGGCTAGAATGCCCGATAGGAAAGTGGCACGGAAGCGAAGTAGAAAGGGGAGGAAGACGCCCTTATTTATTACCGGGGGGCAGTACCCGGGGTCCAACGGCATAACGTGTCCATCCGACGCACGGCGGATATTTAGTGGATCGAGCGTTCGTACCTGCCTGGGATCAAACCTGAGGTCCTTTCCGTGGCAGTCACAAACGTTGCCCACTAGGCCACCCGTGGCCCCTGAGAACGCCGTTTGCGGTAGTGAGCTTTTAAGTACCCAGAGCGCCACCCCAAATAAGGAATGCGTGCTAAATCAACTACGGTTGTGAGCCCCGAATACCGAGGGCGCGCTAAGCCGACTGCTGTAGTGAGCTTCGAATATTGAGAGAGCCTGCTGCGGTAGTGAGCCTCGATTACCCAGAGCGCCGACTGCGGTAGAGAGCACTGAATACCGAAAGCGTCGGCTGAGGTAGTGAGCCCGGAATAACGAGAGAGCGCTGAGCCGACCGAGGTAGTGAACTCCGAATACCAAGGGTGTAATAATCCGACTGAGGTAGTGAGCCCCGAATACCGAAGGCACGCTTAGTCGACTGCAGTGAGCCGGATATTGAGAGCGCCGACTGCAGTGATGAGACCCGAATAGAGAGAGCGCTCTAAGCCGATTGCGGTAGTGAGCCCCGAACAACGAGAGTGCGCTAAGCCGACTGTGATAGTGAGTCCCGAGAACCTAGAGCACGCTAAGGTGATTGTGGTAGTGAATAGGAATACCGAAAAGCGCCGACTGAGACATTTAGCCGCGATGACGAGACAGTACTAATCCTACGGCGGTAGTGAACGTAGAATACCGAAAGTGATTTTCTGTAACCACTTGTTCCCATGTTCACACCTGATTCGGTCACCAAAGTTCCACACTCTCTTACTGAATGGACGACATAGAAATTCCATTTCACAGTAAAGTCTTTAAACATATGTCATCACATTCGATGGATGATATTTACATCTGTTTAAAGATGAATTCATGCTCTTTAAGAGAGGTATGATATGAAGAAAAAATGATCTGTTATCCAATTTTAGCCCACGTGGGAAATGTGATTCCTAGAAGATCTCTGTAGAGGACAGGAGAAGTTTTCAACCCTTTCTGGCTTCCTGCTCAAATTTGTTTCTTCCACCATTTCAAGTTAGTTGTTACTCAACCTGCAGTTTCTCTCGAGTAACTATTACAAGGATCATTCATGTTTTGCGTTGTGTTACACTTAATGTCGTTTGGAAAGCCCTCGAGAGAAACTTAACGCTCCTTCAATCCGTACATTATGTTGTTTTTTGGTGTTTCGTGGATGAAAGAAGTTTGCCGGTTAAGCACGAAAATTGATCATGAAAAGAATATCAAAATTATTTATCAATACGCGATTATAGTGTTATCCAAATAACATTGTAATTGTGTGGTGACATATGCATATCGCTTCCATAAAGTTAATTCTTTAATTTTATAATGTTTTATTATTCCAGTATGACCAACAATAACGACAATATTTCTAATTGTGTTTCTTTTCATAGCTGTTCTTCGGCGAGAAAAGGAACAACAGAGTCAAGAGCATAAACCACGTGATCTCTTATACCCCGAAATGCTCATGGAAGGGGACCTCATTTTACAGGTATGTTGAAACATATCGCATGTTTTCAAAATAGCGTTTCTGCTTTCTTTAAATTTCGGTCTCTCTCTCTCTCTCTCTCTCTCTGCTTACCTTTCTTCAGTTTTAATTCACTTTCTTTATCTCGCTTGCTGCTTCGCTTTCTCTGTGCTTTCTCCTTTTATTCTTTATTTGCTCCTCTTTCTCTCTCTCCTCTTCACTTCCTCTCTTTCTCTCATTGATTAACTTTACCTCTCTTTTGAGTAACTTTATCTCACTTTTGATTAACTTTATCTCTCTGTATGACCCTTTCTCTAATTTTAATTAACTTTATCTCTGTATAACTCTTTCTCTTCAATTTTGATTTAGTTTCTTTGTCTCTCTCTCTCTCTCCCCCCTTACCTTTCTCTGTGTGTGTGCTTCTCTCTCTCTCGCTTTCTCTTTGTTTGTGTTTGTGACCCTCCTTTGGCGTGTGCTTTTTCTCTTTTCTTGCGTCTTTCTCTCCTTGTGTGTTCAATCTTTATTTGCTCTACCTTTCTCTCTGGGTTATTCTATTTCTTTCTTTGTGTTTGTGTGTGCTTCCCTGTCTCTCTGTCTCTCTCTCTCTCTCTCTCTCTCTCTCTCTCTCTCTGCTTCTTTTCTTTCTCTATCTGATTACATTTTTCTCGTGTGCTTCTTTTTTTTTTTGTCTGTCTGAGCTTTTCTTTCCAATATCTGTTCCTTTACCTCCGCCTCTGCGCTTCTCCCTCATTTTTCTACAGCGCCAGCTAAAGCCATGTTTGCCCTTCGATCCAAAGTCTCTTTTCGGCACCCCTTTCTGAACTTGACGCTGGAGAAAATTTACGTACATATGCACACATACATTTAGCTCCCCCTCTCAAAAAGTTTAAACTAAGATGTTTTAATCTTTTTCAAGTATACAGGAACATAAATTGTCTCTTGGCAAACGGTGATTTCATTCGCGCTGACAGATCTGAATATGCTCGGTTTACAGAATGGAACAGATCTGGAGGGGAAAAACTCTATTTATAAAAAGGAACAAATCATCGAAATTAAAGTTTTAAGAAACAGCAATTTCCCCCTTTGTTCATGAACAAAATTTCAGCACCTCTGGTTTGCTTTAAACAAAATATGTAAACACTCTTTTTTCGTTTCCTCAGAAGAAGAAAGTGAAAGGGAGGAAAATGCATTGACAGAGACGACAAGCAAATGGCCAAAGAGCAAGGCAGGATAAATTAATCAGTGCCGTTTTGGGGTTAAAAAACCTTTCTTTGTATTTTTCGGCTGCAAAACGAAATAAGAGTCCCAGAAATATTTTTTCTCCACATAGGCTACTTAACATTTAAAATTTTATGAGTTGCGTTGTTGATGGCGCCGATTGCTCAAAATGGAAATTTTTAAGTACCAGTATGCTCATATTTAGCTAAAAATCCTCCGGAAAAATACCTTCGTCAGAAAATATCCCAAACTGAAAAAGTAAAAAGATAAATCACCGGAAGAAAAACTCCTTTGTTTGAAAGTGCAATTGACAATTCCTTGGAGTACTGTTGTACCATAAGTCAGAAACGATGCCGGAGTTGGATGATTTGTGTACCCTAGCGAGCACTATTTATGCTACACCGAGGACTGGGGTTAAACTTGCTCATAACGATGGGTCTCCACTGGAACCAACGGATTAACGAGGCTTCCGAACTTAGGCTAATCACTAGTGATTCAGCTGAACTTGAAATCAAAGCTTTAAAGTCCCGAGCAGAGAAGACATATCCGCCTCCCCCCCCCTCACCAATGGGGATTTTCAAGAAGCAGAAAGTCCGGCAATTAGAAAACCTTCGTAATCAGAATGAATATCAGTCTTAATAAATTAATAGCAATCGCACTGCCCTGTAAATGCGTACACAGTTCCCTGCCCTTTGAGATTCCCACACAGCTATTTCTCAAGGGCACGAGGCACATAAGTTTCCTATGTTTAAGAATGAGCACTCGTAAGTCAGGGACAAAAACAAATAATAAATTAAAAAATATTCAATTCTGCAGTCCTACTACTGAAATTAGTGCCGGTATGCAAATTCTAGATAAAAAAAAAGTGCTGGTATGAAATACTTGGAAAAAAAGAAGAGCAGGTATGCCATATCGCTCGGGTTCCGAATGGGGTCCACCCGGCGTAATATTGGGAGTCAAGGGGGTGTCGAGTGGATTGTGATTCTGCGATTCCCTGATTTAGGGCTGACGCAGCTTCAGGATCCACTGACGGGGGCGTTGTGTTTCACACAGCAGATTTTCCTTTGGGAGTCAAAGGGTCGTGAACGTCTAGTTTTAAAATAAAAGGTATAAGTGAACGGATTTTCTAAGTTCCGGTCGTAAAGTTATATATTCTCCAAATAATCCAGGGTTGAGCACACATATTGTGGTTAAGGAAACACTCATGATGGAACTTAGACAAAATTAACAAATAAAAACAATTTATTGGTCATGATTTGGCATAATAATAAATATCCGCTCATGATACTAGCAAAAAAATGATATACGACTCTCTGACAGGAACCTGTACTCAATTAACTATTTGCTTATAAAAATATTAACTCTATGTGTGGACTGATCCGATAAAGATTTTATGAGGGGACACCAAGGAAAGAATAGGATGGATTTCCTACCTTAACATCCGAATCTGGCCTAGATATCGCGCTGCTGACCACTCCTGATCCGGGAGAATTCTCGTCCGGTGGGTATTAACTTCTATCCGCAGCTGCGACCGTCGTATGGGCTCTAATGGTCCTTAGTGGGGGGTCCGTTCATCCGGAAACGGAAACCTCGGTTGCGATCTCCCATCGGCAACTTAGAAAATTGTCTGCAGCTTTAGGTAGCTTCAGTCCTGCCGTAACATTGGCAGCGCTTAAGTTGCCAGTCATGGAGGAAAGTGCCAGTGATGCACGCCGCGAAACAAGCAAAAGTAAGGTCACTCGTGGCAAAAAAAAAATTGAAGTCAAGTGCTCCGTTCCACGTTGAACGTAAAAGTAAAGCGAAGTGCGAAGTTCTTCTCTTCCCTTATAAAATGTTTCGACGACCCCCAAGAAGACCCACACTACCTCAAATTATCCCATCATCCAATCACTAGCTGGCAAACGCAAGCCTCCCTGAATTAAATTCCCCAGTGTAAATCTTACTGGTCAGAGAATTAACATTCTGTTCTTCCATTCGTTAGGGGGTCAAGATTCCTACCCGTTCCAGTGAAAATTCTGAGAACCGCTCCAGTTACGTTTCCCCCGTGATACTACCACCGGCCATAAATCCTTACCCCAATTAAACTGCTAGCTCCGGTTCCAACAAGTCTACGGTCTGCCCAACACGCATTGTGGAAGCTAGACACGGTGGACACTTCTATTGCCCCAATAAAACATACTACAAAATCAGCTCGCCGATGGCTGTCGCCAGCGTTTCCTTACAATGTCGGTCCGTCCTGTGCCGCCCACGCTGTCTAGCTAATCTTTCGCTATGCGACGCCTTGTGTTGGAAGAGGGGGTAACGGAGAGAAAAAAAAAAGGAAAGATTCACCCGAAAGTATATGGCAAAATAAATCGTACTCTTTCCTGAAAAAATATACGAATTAATAAAAATGAATAAATTAATAAATAAATGAATAAATTAATAAATAAATGAATAAATAAAATAAATAATTAAATAAACTAGGGAATGGATTTTCGACCTAGTTGCGCAGGGCTCGAGTCTGGGCGCTGTCACAGCCATACCGGTGTATGCCGGCCGATTTTGAGCACTGATGGCACCCCTATGCTTTGCTTACCGACTAGAGCTGGTCCTGGTTTTCCAACCGACATTTAAACGATTATTACTGTATATTAAATACCACTTTCCGACACCGTAGAAAGTTTCTCCCATAAATTTAAGGGAAAGCAAATGGGACATTCAGTAAAATTGATAAGTAGATACATACATACATGTATATCCAGCCAAAGTATGGGGCAATTCATGGCTCTTCTATGGGAAGATGCGTAATTCCCTTCTGATGAAATGCTAGAATCACTGTTGCATGGGAACGAGCCCCTTTCAGATAAGTAAGCTTTAAGCAATTAATTATTTATAAGATACCTATATATTCGCAACAACGTTCGAAAATTGCTTATCAGCAGTTGTATTAAAAATAAACGTTTTCAATTATTAAAAGGCAGCTTTTTCATTGAGAAGGTGGGAAAAAAAAGGAAAAGACCAGCAACTTTAACAAATTTATTTCCGTATCTTTCAAAAATTTCTACAAAGAAGTCCGGAAAGAATACATTTCATGAATTACATCAATAATGACTTCTTAAAAGGGGAAGAAATAGAAATATCTGAGAAAACATACCATACAGTAAAAAAAATCTGGCTGTTTAATGACTTCTACATCCTAAATGTGTCACACTATCTTCTACGATTTAAGAAAAATACGAGAATAGGAGCATAACATGTACTTTTAGTCAGTGCTCGAAATGGGCCGGTATATACACTGGTATGGCATACCGGCACTTCGCCGCCCCGGTGGCTCAGTGGTCTAAGGCGTTGGCCTCTGATCATTCGTCCGTAAGGATTACGGGTTCGAATCCCGGTCAGGCATGGATGTTGTGTTTGTCTTACGGCACTGGCTCTCTCCCTTCCCTGGAACCAGTGACCCTAAATTAGGGACTGGCGACTGCTTCTTATAGCCCATTGAGTTGCTCACGGCGGTCGTTAAACCTCCAATCAAAAAAAAAAAAAAAATACCGGCACTTCTTTTTTCCTAGTATTTCATACCGGAACATTTTTTTACCCGGAATTTACATATCGGCACTAATTTTAGTAGTGGGAACTGCAGAAATTATCTTTTTTTTTTTTTTTTTGTCCCTGTATTACGAGCCCGCATTCTTAAACATAGGAACCCTACGTGCCTTGTGCCCTTGATAAATATCTGTGTGCGAACCGTAAGGGCAGGAAGTGGTGTACTCATGAGCTATATGTTCAATCCTTCAAAGGATGGAAATGAAGCTACCCATAGCGTATGATCACATCTTGCCTAAGCCCCCCAGATCATCCTGCTAAAGATGTCTGTCATTTTAATTATATCATTAATTTTATATATTCAATTTGAAGAGCTTCTTCATAAAATGAAAGAGCAATAGATCAAACACAAATTTTAGTTTTGAAGCACAATGAGTATAAACTTTTTCCACCTCGGACTTTTTTTTTTTTTAGGGTGGTGAGATTGCGATTAATTTAAGACTGAATATTCCTTCTGATTGCGGAGATTCTAATTGCCCGATTTTCTACTTCATGAAAGTCCCTGTTGGAAGGGGGGCTGCCTTCTCGGTTCGGGACCTTAAAGTTCTGGGCACAAGTTCAGCTGAATCACTGATGATTAGCCAATGTTCAGAAGTCTCATTAATCCGTTGGCCCTGGGGTGGGGACTCCTCTTTATAAACAAGTCTAACCTTAGTCCTGGATGTAGCACAAGTACTGCCCGCTGGTTCCACAAACCAACCAATTGAAGTCGATTGCCATCGTTTCTGACTTATGGTGCAATAGTATTCTACGGAATTGTCAATTACGTTTTCAAACAAAGGAGTATTTCATCCAAGGAACTTTTTTTTTTTTTTTTTGTACTTTTTCAGTTTTGGAGATTTTCTAGCAAAGGTGTTTTTTCGGGATGATTTCAGCTAAAATTGAGCATACCGTGTGAAAACACAAGTTTGTCCACGCCGGGCATCGAATCTGGGTCCCCTCACTCCGGAGTAAGTCGCTCTCCCAACTGAGCTACGCGGACATGTGCTCTCATTGCTATCTGCCTTTATCTCATGTGCACCCTGCGGCGCAGGCGCGTCACATCTCCCCCTCCCCCGAAAGAGGGCCGTGGGCATGGCCCACGTGTCAGCCGGGAACATGTGTCGCTGTAGGCAGTCATCCGATGAAGAACGTGCATTTGAGAACTCCCAGACAATTTGGTGTGTGCAACGTAACATCACACACATTTATTTTTTTCGAAGCACTGAAGAAGGGATTCTCATTTTTCCTGTCTCGCGGTGTGGAAAGAACATCACACCATTGCGAGAAACTTTAAGGCCGGGTCATCCTTGAAGTCCGGGCGCCAATGTGAAAACACAGGTTTGTCCACGCCGGGCATCGAACCCAGGTCCCCTCACTCCGGAGTAAGTCGCTCTCCCAACTGAGCTACACGAACTTGTGCTCTCATTGCTATCTGCCTTTATCTCAGGTGCGTCCTGCGGCGGAGGCACATCACAACCGGCACTTCCAGATTTCCATTTCGAACACTGCTTTTAGTACTCCGATTAGAATGTTCGACATGCTGTTATTTTCTTTTGAGGTTAATAGCACTATGCTATTTGTTAAGTACTGATGAGGAACTGTACATCAATTGCACTTAAAATAGTATAACTATATTAGTAATCCGGATTTTTTGGCGTAGATTATAAATCAAAATTTCCAAGCTTTCGCGCATCCACCAGATGACTTTTTCAAGGAAGGTAGACAGCAAACTGAATAATAGAACACTTCAACAATTTGAACGCGGTGATTTGACTTGACAATAAATGAACAGATGCTAAGTAACTATTTATTCAAAGACTCGTGATGTAACATACTCGAGGCGTTACTCGAGGCGTAATATTTGGTACATAGCTATATCGAGAAAGTCAGAACCAGTCATATTAATCTTTCTATGCCGCAACTACGCTACCAGAGCTCAATTTCCTGCATACCAAATGTTTCTTATCAGTTCAAGAACGAAGCTCAAGAAAATGAACGTCTGTGTTGACATCAGGTCTCCGACATCTTTATATGCCATGCTTCAGGAAAACTCTGACAAACCCCGCTTTCCAATGGGGCAGGTGTTTATGTCATCCCTCTACAATATCCGAACGGCTCCAAGCGATACTACATTGGAATGACCAAGCGTTCCTTTGGAACTAGAATCAACGAGCATAAAAGGGACATAAACAACGGTAAATTAACAACGGTCTTATCCATAAAGGTCCAGCTCAAGTCCGCTACTCCTATGTGGGATGGGGTATGTAACGATTGGTCGACATAACGATTGGCCGACAGTAACGATTGGTCGACAGTAATGATTAGTCGGCAGTAACGATTGGTAGACAGCACGTTTGATCGACAGTAACGACTGGTCGATATAATGATTAGTCAACATAAAATGGTCAACGGAACTTGGACATTTTTTTTAATATAAGTGCAAACAGTTTGGCGGTAAATTGTCCCACCGGAAGATTGCCACACATTTTTCAGCAACCCGAAAAATTGCCACACACAGAAAAATTGCCCCACCGGAGGATTGCCACACATCTTTCAGCAACCCGGAAAATTGCCTAATCGGAAAATTGCTACATGGTTTTCATTAAGGGGACGAGCACAAATTGCCGTTCGTCCGAGAAGCGCTTTGAATGTGTGGCAATTTTCCGAGTTTCCGAATTATGTGCGGCAGTTTTGTCATGGCGAAAATTTTAACCTCTGGTGAATTTCGGAAAGACCTGATCACTCTTTCTGTTGGTTTATCGGAAATTAATTAATGCAAAAATTTTCTTCCATGACATACGTTAGAAGAAAATTCCTGGTTGAAAGGCAGGGGAATTCGTGCGCAAAATTCGCTTGTCTTAATCACAACCAGGAAAACAAAATTTCATGTTGGAGAAAAAAAAAAAAAAGAGAAAAAGAATAATATTTGATTTAACTGACTTTGGGCTTTTGAAAATAATTATTTTATCTATTCTTTTATCGCGATAGGAAAAGGCGAGTAGGTGTGCAGCTCAGAGAATCAAAATTAATTTTACTTTCACATCACGGAAAGAGAGAAAAAAGAAAATTAAAATTAGTGATTTTCTGCAAGGCAAGAATTCGCCATTTTTGCGTTCCTGTTTCCAAACGTCGTGAAAAAGTCGCACAAAAGTGTAACATCTTTTCGTCTTTTGGGGAAGGAATTCAGCAACAGAATCTATTTTTAGACCTCAGGGTCAAGAGAGGCTTGGTCCCTACGTGTTGAAGGTCAAGTTCATCTTCCCCTTGGCCGACCAGAGGATGCACTTGCTAGTAACATTTTTTTTTTCGTGGAGAGTGTTGGACGCTGCAACGATGCCTGAGTGAAGGTCAGAGTGTCACCCCTGGCTTGCGTGGGAGTGAAATTCCGTTGGGAAGCTGTGAGTTGCTAGGCTGAAGTTTCGACCAATGGGAGGGGTCAGCGGTTTCAAGCACCCCAGAGTTTTATCCGTTGAGAGAGCACACTCTTGTTCTTGCCCTCTTGCTGGCTGGGAGAAAGAGGGGACGGCCGAGTCTCTCCTCGCCTTTTGGTGGGGAGAGCATTTTTGCTGACCGCCATGATTTGACATCGAGGTAAAAAAAGCTTAAAGGAGCCTAGTAGCGGCGGTCTTCTTCTAGCGTGGGGACTTGTCAGGTTCATGGTTAGTTACAAAAAAAAAAAAAAGGAGAAAAAAAAAAAGGAGCTCAGGGCTTGCGATGAATTGTTCACTGATTCCTCCAAATACAAAGAGGTGGAAGAAATTATGAAGAAAGGACAGGACCACCGTAGGACAGGACCTCCTGTGGGCACAGCGAAAGATGATCACCGATGCACTCCTAAGCATTCTCGTGAGAGCTGATGGATAAAGAAAGGGGAACCTCCGCGCCTTTGCCGTCCACCTTCCAATGCAGCCGACCAAATTCCTACCAGGGATGGGCATCGAAAAGGACAAGGGAGAATTACCCCCTCTGAGAGGGTCCATCATCACCAGCTTCGGGATGTCTTTTGTTTTCCCTGTGTTCAGGTGAAGTGCTCGGGCACATTGTGTCAAAAAGAAAGAGAAAGACATTATTGGAGGCGAAGAGACTATCAACAGTGACAGTGTGACGAGAAGATTTTTTTTTTATGTGAAACAAGAGTTGTTCCTGCCCAGCCCAGAAGGTAAATTCTTTCTCGATTTTTTTTGTATAATGTTGTGACCGCTGCGAAATTGTTGAACGAGTGGGTCAGCAGTGTGAAATCAAATTTATAGTTCTGCGGAAAAAAAAAAAAAAAGGAAGGTTTTTTTTTTTTTAGGTTAGCTGGATGTGGGACAGATGTCCCCATATTGTTGTCGTTCAGTTTTCAAAATTAAGACTTATTAGTTCCTCAGGCATGAGTTCGAAAAAAAAAAAAAAGAGAGGGGAGTTGAAAGTGTTTTCATTTATGTTTTTTTTGTGTTGTCGTGTCTGGTATTGTAGCAACTTCCCAGGCCAGTATATTTTGATGTATCGGAAAAATTTAGTTTAATGTTTGGGCACAGTAAATTTTGGTGCATCGATAATAGTTTAGTTGGGCATGTGATAATTGAAAAGCAGTGTTATTGTGATGTCGTGGGTGATAAAATAATAGTAAACATTTCTCTCTAGTCTTTTACAGCGTTGAGTTATTTTTTTTTTGAGTGAAGATAAATTATGGGATGATTTATATTGGAATTTTGGGAACATATTATAGTGTGATGAAAATGGAAACCTAAAGTGTTGTTTACATTCTTGGAGTGTTGAGTGTCGAAATTGAGATGGTAGGAGTGTTAGTTGAGGACCAGTATTTTACATGCTCCAGATGAGTGTTAATCTCCCATTGGAAAGGGGTGATCTTAGGGCAAGCCGGGAACTTGTCCTAGGGCAGAGGGCTCTGAGTAGGGAATTTTCACCAGGATGCGATATGTGCAGAATAGAAGTTAAAGTATTTTTTGTTCTCAAGTTTAGTATTTCACAAAAAGAATGAACATCATGGGTTGAGAAGACACACTTTTGCTCACCAGTTCCAGTATTAATTGTTCTTTTCTTTGGCCTAGATTTTCTTGTTTTTACTATAAGGTTAAAAGTCTAAATGTAATTTTAATTTTCAATAAGGTGAAAATATTTAGTGGGTTATGTAAATGGTCAGTGTTATTGTCTGAAGTGGACCTGCGCATTGCCATGGTGCAGAAGAATTTCCTTGCTAGTGATTTTTTCCTGGGATATATGTGGAGAGAGATAAGTGGTTTTTCCTGGGATATATGTGGACATAGAGATAAGTGAATTTTCCTGGGATATATGTGGATATAAAGATAAGTGAGTTTTCCTGGGATATATGTGGAGAGAGATAAAGTGGATTTTCCTGGGATATATGTGGATATTGTGATTTAGGATTTCTTGGGATATATATGGAGAGATAAGTGAATTTTTCCTGGGATATAGTTGTGTTGGTTCTGGGCCAGATGTGCCTGGAGTATTTAGGGTTGAAGTACGACAGGCTCTTGCAGGCGTGGTTGATCAAGGTGGGATCATGCATTGGTTCGAGGGGGGAGATCCTTGAGGACGTGGTTTTTGGGGAGAGCTTGTCTTCAGCCCCCAGTGGTTTCGCTGCTCGCGGAGATATGTACTGCCAGCGAGGGTCGGTCGAGCGTTGCTTCAAGAAATGTGGTGAGATCATGTTGGAAGAAATTCTGTGCCTGATGATGATGTGTCGCACTTGAGGATTTTTTCTTTTCCTTTTGCATAGGCTGAAAGTGGATTCACGACCCAATTTCACGCCTTCAGCCTGACTGGTATTTTCTTCCTGTGTTGGCTCTCAAAACCCAGGGTAGTGTCTGAACTGAGAGTATTTGCCTCACCGCTACCTCAGTAATTCACTGCAGGTGTTAAATTTAAGTTTGTTTGGTGATTTAAAGTATCTAAATTTATTTGTTTATGATTTGCTGTAGTGCTAGGGATGTAAATTCTAAATTCTGGTTGTTGGTGTTAGTGAACTTGATATTTAGTTTGGAAATTTAGTTAATTGGTATTTTGAGCTTTTGTTTACAGTATAGAGTTATTAAGTATCTTGAGCTATTATGTGAAGTGCAGAGTGAGGTGATTTTTATGAGCAAGCCAGTGCAAGAAGATTGTTTGAATTTCTGAATTATGTTGATGTTATGAGTAGTGATAATTCTTAAGTTAGTGAGGTTTCTTTATAAGTGAAGTGGGTTCATTCAGGGTAGTTCTATAGGTTATGTAATGTTAATTAATGCTTGTGCTCAGTGTAAATTCTGTTTTGAGGATAATTTACTTGGTTTGTTTACTTGCTGATAGTAGATTTGTTAAAGTATAATATGTGGCTCTTAAAATAACTGTAAATTTAAATTGAAGTCTTCGAAGCTGGTCTGGGAGATTGCGGAGTTTGCTAAGATTGTTTAGGTGCTGTAAATTTAAATCAATAAGTGTAAAATTGTAAATTTGTCATTGAGCTAACTAGGTGAGAGAGAAGAGAGTACGTTTCAAAAGAACAAAACTTGTCCACCTGGTGGAATTAAAAATAATCCAGTATCTTTTTTTGTGTAAGCTATGTGAATCATGGTATAATTTTGGATGCATGCCTAGTGTTCAAACCAACTGTGTTGAAATATGTAAAGTTGTGCTGTTCATAAGGCCAGTGGCCAAAGAGAAGTAGAAAAGAAATTGAGATTCTGTTTTTATACTGCTGTGTTTTAGCAAACAACAAAAAGGAAATGCCATCTGATTGTCCACTAAATGACCTTATTAAGTTTTTAAAGAAAAATAATAAATACAGGCAGTAGCCTTTCAAAAAAGTCCAAAATTAGTGCAGTGTGAAAATTTTTGTGTGCTGTTGTCTTCCATGACTTGGTCCCATGTACCCCACCTTAGCTTGACTAAGGCTATCGATCCGAATCCTGGTTTTATAAGGTATTTCATAACTGCAATTTTTGTCCTATCCTTTTAAATTGACTTTCATCGCCTCCACAAGTTGTTATTGAACGAGTACATTTTATCGTATGACTTATAGTGACACATTTTCATATACATGCAACAATATTCACTTATTTTTGCACTTTCAGGTGACTCAACTCTGCGTGAACACAAACAACGCAAACTTTCCAATAACTTCTTGTGGAATGTAAATTTTCAGATGCATTTTTTGTTTAGGATGTTCATGGCCTTTTCTAGTATTTAGAAAATATTTTTGTTTCGAAATGCATCCACCCATCTCCCAAATTTAACTTCTCTATGGTTCCCATATCAATTTCAATACCAGCATAAATATAGTAACGCTTTTAATAAAATAGCATCAATTCAATATAAACAAAATAAATTATTTTTTTTCACCATAACAGTTTCCCAGAGGAGCCTATAATTAAAGTGCCCCGGGACCCTTTCGGAAATAACATCGTTCAGAAGGCCCTCTATATAGATTTCACTTAGAGTACAAAAGATGACACGGGGGCCCATTTGGAAATAATATGTTATATTGCTTTACGTTCTGAGACTACATTCTAAAAGATATTATTTCCAAAAAGGAACGTTACGTTTTGAGAGGTCAGTACGTTCTGAGAGGTATCGCTGCGAATGTAAACCACAATCCTCTGAACCAATGGTTATCTCGACCAATCGTTGTGTCGACCAGTCGCTACTGTCGACCAGTCGCTACTGTCGACTAGTCGTTACGGTTGACTGATCGTTGTGTCGATCAATCATTACTGTCGACTAGCCGTTACGATCGACTAAACGTTATGTCGACCAAACGTGCTGCCGAAGAATCGTTACTGTCGACCAATCATTATGTCGACCAATCGTTATTCGACCAATCGTGCGACACCGTGTGGGATGACGTAAAGAAATTAGCTTCCTACTCCACCCCAAAATCTACTGCCATTCGCGAAACTTTAGAGATCATCGCCAACAGTGAATCCTGCAATGACAGCCTCTCGCTGGAGATGCCACGATTTTGGAACCAGTTCTTCAAATAGTGAGTGCCTTTTGTTTTCTTCTATGATTCCGCGTGCTAAACGAGCATGATGCGTCGAATCTTTGAATGAATAATACTTACCATCTGTTCGTTTATTGTCAAGTCAGGTCACCGCGTTCAAATTGTTGAAGCGTTCTATTATTCAGTTTGCAGTTTGCTGTCTACCTTCCTTGAAAAAGACATCTGGTTGATGTGCGAAAGCTTAGAAACTTTGATTTATAGTCTACGCCAAGAAATTCAGATTACTAATATAGTTATACTATTTTAAGTGCTATTTGTTATCTTGTTTATCCTAAAGCTTACATAATCACACGAATCGACTATCATTATCCCAAGCAAACATTGCCTCCCTAAAATAACGACGGCAAGTCAGCACAGAATGGATAGATTCTTGTAAAATACCGAAGGAATTGCGCATCAAGATCAAATGTTACTCTGTTTTCCTTGCTTTGACAGCAGCATTCACGGACGAATAGTGATTGACTGACTCACCCTCCTAACAGTCTTTCCGCCGATGCTGCAAAAGGGGAGAAGCGAGCCTATTGTTCATCTTGCCGTTTGCAGATTCGAACAGGTAATATTGGCCGTTTCTATGGTAACAGGGTTAAGGTGCCCTATAAATCACGAGGAGACTGAGCCTCCGTGCACCTGGGTTATAATGGAAGGCAACAGCGGCTCATAAAGTGACTGTCGTAAGCTACCATTTTGCTTTGCCCCCCACCTCCTCTAACTGCATTTCCCATCCGCAGTCTGCCCACATATCAAATAAATAAACACATCGCCCTTGATGCTTCCCCTTCCCCCCACCCACTGTGGGATAAACATAAGAACGGCAGCAATGGCCCTTTACCTGTGCCGACACTTATCATATGGCCACGGACTGTCTCAGTTCTGCTTCTGACGGAGTTTCGGCACTTCGTGAAAGGTAATAATTTCTGGTAAAAGTGGCAGAATCGTGTCCTACTGTATACAGTAAGACAGAACTGCGCAATAACTGTAAATTGCGAAGTCGTAACAGAAACTTATAAAAATTTGGCACTAAAACAAATACAATAGGGCCGAAAAGTTCAGTATACCAAAGTGGAACCTTCATCTAATATGTACCTACGTACAGGGAACCCCCTCCCCCCGTTTCCTCAGACACCCCCAAGAACGAGGGAATGTGAACCACCATTGTTTTTGAAAGAACGAGGGAATATGAACCACCATTATACGTAAGGCTTTTATTGATTATGAAAAGGCCTTTGATTCCGTTAAACCATCAGCAGTTACAATGGCTTGGAAATCTTGCTGTATTGAATGCATGCATTAGCATTATTAGAAACGTCTATGAAAGTGCAAGCGCAAAAGTTCGGCTATTTGAGGATACAGCACCAATAAAAATTGAAATGGTGTGAGACAAGTTGACACCGCATCTCCCAAACTCTTTAATGCTACATTGCAAAACATCTTTCAATCAATGAACTGGGAAAACAAAGGGATTAAGATTAATGGAGATTATTGAACTCACCTTCGTTTTGCTGATGACGTCCTCATTTTTTCTATTACCCATTCAGAGCTGCAGGAACTTACTGACAAGAGTAAAGAAGTGGGATTAAAAATGAACTTTCAGAATACAAAATTGATGTACAGTGCTTTTACAAGGAATGAAGATTTAGTGATTGATGGGGAAAAGCTAGAGGCAACCGATACCTACCTTTACCTAAGGCAACAGATATTAGGCAGGGCCACATTGACGAAGAAATTCGTCGGTGAATAAAACTTAGTTGGAGAGCTTTCGGAAGAATTAGTACAATTTTCAAGAGCAACTGTACCATTACGTCTTAAAAGAAAAATGCTTAATCAATGCATCCTTCCCGTTTTCACGTACGGAGCAGAGACTTGGGCTTCAAAAAAAACACATACCAAGGCAGCTGACAACAGAAAGAAGCGCGGAGAGATGCATTCTTGGTTTAACCAGGAAAGATAAGAAAAGGAACTCGTAGATCAGGAAAATGACGAGGGTGGAAGTCATCATGATCAGAATAAAATTTCTGAAATAGCAGTGGGATGGACATATTGCCAGGAGAACGGACCACCAATAGACGACCGAAAGTTTAAACTGGAACCAAAGGACAGGAAAAAACCCAGAAGAAGACCACGTGGGAGATAGGTGGATGAACTTCGGAAGCATGCCGGAGTGACGTGCAGAACACTGGCTCAAGACAGACCTTTCTGGAAGAACCTTGGGGAGCCCTTCATCCAGCAGTGGATTGATAATGGTTGACAATGATGATGATGATGATATGAATATATTTAGGTATTAGTCCTTTCCATTATCATATAGCACAGCTGTCAAAAGCAGTTAGCATTTAAGTGATTTTCTCAGTTTTACCTTAAAGTATCTTCTACCATAGCGAAATATATATATATTTTTTTTGAAGTCTATGTATATAGAAGTCTAATGATTCTTTGTAGCGTTTCTTGTTTAAAGCATATGTTTAAAATCGGTCATTGCAACCACAAAACGTATCGCTTCGTTTTCGTCTGCTACTAATTTTTCAGATGTTCTTCAGCACGCAAGCGATTTGTGAAAATATCATTATCTGCTGCTTCAGAAACCCATGCTAATGCTTCTACTTTTGCCTTGTTTAGAAAAACATTTCAGCACTTGAAAGGCAAAAAACATAAACAGCACAGAATCAGAACAACCGTGTGTTGTTTTGTAAAAAGTATTCCCAGTTTTAACTTTTTCTTAATTATAAAAAAAATAAAGTTCTCGATTTTTTGAAGGGTTTTTTTTTTTTTTCAATTTTAGTCCTAGGTGTAAAGCCTAAATATTTTACGATTTTTCATCCTCCGAAAAATTGACTTTCATCTCTTACCCCCACCCCCAAATGTTTTCAACCCTCAACATTTCACTCCCCATTTGAAATTCCTGGATAGACCCCTGTCTATATTTATGTGTGTGCATACGATGGACTGGGCTTAGTATTCTTATGCATAAAATTTATATACGGGAACGCTAAGCCCAATCCGTGTATACGCATCCTCCAGCATAGAAGATCAGATCATATGGAAAGGTTTTTAGGAAGAGAGTGTCTTACAATTAGGTCTTAAACAACCCTTAGAAATAGGAAGCCAGGAGGTTTGGGCTAGAGTGCCCGATATGAAAGTGACCTTATAAGGGGCAGGAAGAAGCTCTTATTTATTATCGAGGGGCGGCAGTACCCGGGGCCCGACCGTCGGCTTAATGTGCCCATCCGACGAACGGCGGATATTTAGAGGTTTGAGCATTCGTACCTGCATGGGATCGAACCCGAGGTCTTCTCCGTCGCAGTCACGAACGTTGGCCACTAGGTCACCCGCGGCCCCACAGCACAGAATTGGCTGATTATTCTGTTTCACATCCTAAGGGGAATTCTATGGCATCTTTACGTATGCAAGACAAGAAAGAATGAATAAAATAATGATCATTTACAGTTTCCTTTATTTTCCTTGTCAAATCCATACTTGTACACTGGAAGTTGAAGAAATAAACAGATAACTCGTTGAATACTTGAAAAACAATACAAGGGAAGTATAGTAAAAAAACGCCTGGGCAAAGAGTAATGATATAAAACAATTTCGTTCTATAAAGAAATTTCAACAAGTTAAAACAACAGCGACAAATCACAATATCGATTCCACCCAGGTGGCGCAGTGGTCTATGCGATGGCTTCTGATCATTCGTCCGAGATGGATCCGGGTTCGAATCCCGGTGAGGCATGGATGTTGTGTTTGTCTTACGGCACTAGCTATCTCCCTTTCCTGGAACCAATGTCCTAAATTAGGGACAGGCGACTGCTTATAGGCCATCAAGTTGCTCACGGTGGTCGTTAAACCTTAAATAAGAAAACAAAAATAAGATCGATAGCTGGATAACACATGCCACCTCCATTTTTCAAGAAATGACATATAAAATGTAAACTCTTGGAACAAGGAGTAACATAATTAAAATACGAAGACAGAACCAAAATCGAAATTTAAATTAAAGCATGTGCGTCACATATTCTGGCTCTGGGTTTGCCCGTTCCAAAGCTTCAGTTTTCAATTTTCTTAATTCGTCTTATTTTCGGTACTCTAAGCGAGAAACTTAGCCTTTGCATCGTAAAATACGGAAAACTTAACAACTAGTCAAAGAGCTTCTTTCCGAAATTACTACAAACATGAATTCTTTCATGCAGCTTTCTGCAGTATCTGTACATTTTTCACGGTTAGGATTCTTGCATACATTCACACATAAACATGAATTTGCATGATGCACGGACTAAATATCTTTATCTTACTACTCGATGGTGATTTATTCTTGAAAAGTAATTTACTTCTAAATTCACTACAGAACATTTCAGTATTTTTTTTTCAGTGATTCATCGCCTTAATCAATATCTTTTGGCCAAGGTATAGGTAAAGCCATTCACCAAGTAAAATATTTTGGCCAAAACAGAAGTAATCATCCCCACTTATATCATTTGTCAAGATCGACATAGCCATCTACCAATTGATACACTTTCGCCAAGACAGACATAGTCAACCGCCAATTGCCATCTTTTTTTGGTCATGTTACATAAAGACATCCCAAAAGATATATTTTGGTAAATTGAAACATAGTCAGCCATTAACTGTTACTTTTTGCCTGGACAATGCCATCCAGTATTGATTTCTTCTCGCAAGGTAGCCATCCACCAAATGTTATGTTTTGATAAAGGTTGACGTATTCATATACCAAAAAGTATTTGATCATTGTGAATGTAGGGGAGAACTCGCTCATTAATTATGTTAATGCGCCTAAATATTATGCCCCGTGAATACTCACGTCATAGGCTCCCTTACAGCTAGTAGAGATAAACGGTTCCTTACCTAGAACCATCCCAAAACAAAGATTGGATGATAAGACGAAATCCTACCCGCTTTACTATGGAATCTTCGAATCAAGAGGATGGAGGAAGGTTTCTGAAACTTAAAGGAATTACCAATGTCCTACCACAATGAACGATAGCCAGGATAAACTTAACAGTTTATTGGATCAATCAGAATATCGATGTTCCGTCTGTCTGTAGAGTCACCGTTCTTGATTATAACTCAGTACAACCGCTATCTGATGAAAGGTCGTGAGTTCACAAACGTTAGTTTTGATATCTTTCTTACACTCTATCTCTTAACCTTGAGTGAGAGTCCTGCTCCTCAGAGATAATACTTGTAGCATTACGTCGTTACTAACCTTCGTAGCAAATTAGGGCCCAGCTTTGAGAGTCGCTTCCTCGACCTGTATCGTCGGTGTCTGAAGCTACCTGCGTTTTGTTACTTAGAAATATTCGTGATAGTCCTCAAGCCTAGGACCTGTATCACGAATGTACTCCTGTCACACCTCGGCGCGCGGTCATCATCTCCGAACTAACACGCTCCCAGCTCCGATGAGCTAAGATACGAGAGAACCTCCTCTGCTTTCCGAAGACAGACTAACACACACGCATTCTCCCTCTCTTCTTCTCGCCTGCGTCACACGTACGTCGTTTTTCCTACTCCGCCTCGCGGGCGTAAAAACGCTCTCTCCCTACTGACGCCTACATCACAGGAACAACCTGGCTTCCTCTCCCTGTACTTGCTTGGCCTCATGTCTCGCCTCGCGTGCTGTATGGTTCCTTTCACGAGATTAGCGGCTTACTTGAAGTACCTCGACGCGGTGCTCTACAGACAGACTTACATTACTTCAAAAGCACAGTAATGCAAGACACGCTATTACATACAGTAGATACAATAGTTGATGGCAGTTAGCCATACATACTGGCGTCTGCTTGTTGCCGACAATGTTCAGCGGGTGTCGTTTACTTAATGGCTGATGCTATATGGTCTGGGAAAAGAGTTTTCTTTATCCGGGAGTGTGAACAACAGCCCCTTTACCTACCGCACAAAAAATTCTGAAAATGTTCTAGAATTATCTTTTCTCCGTCCACTGGACCACGTTTTAGTGTTTCGTTAAAATACCACGTGCGTTAATGTTCATATCATAATTGCATACAGCAAGTGATTTATGATAATGCAGGCATGATGTTAATGTCATCAGCCATTAACATATAAGATTCCTGATCGTACAGGTATAATGCTTATGTGGTCAGCTTATTAACATATATAATTCCCCTGCTCTTACAGTGAACATAGTCGTACATTAATTGGCATCATTTGGCAAATACAGACATAACCATCCACCAACTAACATCTTTTCAAGAGATAACCATAGCTATCCACCAAAAGATTGGCTTCGAAAAAGGCATAGTAATCAACAAACAGATGCCTTTTTATCACGATAAACATAGGCATCTATCATTGACATCTTTTGGCTAGGACAGACATGTTCATCTCTTATATTGTATCTTTTGGAACGACAAGTACAACTGTACACAAGATGATATCTTTTGGCACATATAGCATAGCATCTACCAACTGATATGGTTTGGCCAAGGCAAATATCCAACAACTGATGTCTTTCAAGTTATGTCTTTTGATCATAGTAAACATAGCCATTCACCAGTAGATATCTTTTGACTAGTATTATCTTTGAGATCTTTTAACTAGTATTATCTTTGAGATCTTTTAACTAGTATTATCTGATCTTTTGACATCAGTAGAGATCTTTTGACTCCATCCACCAACTGATATCTTTCGACCAATACAGACACAGTCATCGACGAAATTGATATCTTTTGATATCTCTGCTGATACGGCACACACTTTTTCTAACATATCTTCCAAATTATATCTGGCCAAAGCAAACATACTTATCCACATAGTGATATCTTTTGTTAAAGCAGAAGCAGCCGTAAACACAACTACTATAATTTTCACTCCAGTGACTTTCAGAACTTTCTTTGAAAATACTTTTCGAGACTTTTCCGTTACAAGTCCGTCTTCAGCAGCCCTTCGATACTTCACTCAAGTTCTTGGGTCACGATTTAAAATTTTAAAGAGTTACTTGCAAAAACTGGAAGGTGAGATACATTATTTCCGTCAGTCTATATTTCATTAAAAGTCCCAGTTCATTCCTTGAAAACACGGAAAACAGGATGTTAATGATTGATTGATTGATTGATTGAGACAGACAGACAGACAGATAGATGTGTAAACATTATTCTTAAGATTTCGAAATTGAATAAACATAGCGTTCACATAAATTTCTGGTGAACCATGTGTACAAATGTCTTCTGTGTAGAACCTTAATACGGGGACTATGGAAATTTGCCTGTACGTTGAAAGCCAAAAGTATTTTTTCCGACTCGGGTTTCAAAATCGATATTCCGTACAAGAACGGTACCACACAATAACATTCATAGCATTACAAAAAATGACAAGTTTTCCTAAACTTAAATTACAAAACTATGCTACCTTCAATTATATCAAAAAAAAAAAAAAAAAAAAAAAACCAGGCAATGCTGTTTTGGATTTCGTAGAATGTTTTGCAAAGTTTTTAAGAGTACCGGTTAAAAGAATGAAAAAAATAATGTTCAAGAGCGGTGAGCGTTACAGATTGTTTTAGTTTTAATCAATGCTAATGTTTTATTCACACCACGTATTCAGAATTTCTTCAGAGCTAATGTTAGTCCATCTGTGCTTAGATTTTATCCGCTTTCTAAGCACATAAATTTGGATTTTGCTTCTCTCGGCCGCTCCACTTACTTCATGATCTGTCATGATCACTTAATGAAAGATCACTGCATGTGATATCGGAACTTTAACGACATTCATAACAGGGAAGTTTCCGAATGTAAATTGCGATGCTACCCAAGATTCTAATGACAGGAGGAACATTACCAAAACTTCTAGGCCCAGGGCCAAAGAAAAGCGCATCTGCATTTGTAATAACGACTCTTGGTAAAAAAGGAGCTGAAATTTTCGAACATTCTATAGCGATCTCTGTTACATTGCTGGATTTAATCATTATTCTTGCCTTAACCTCCTTCGAAACCTTATTGATGTATAGTGGTGGATAATGACTGGGTTTGTTCCCCCTGCATTACGTGAAAGAATGCAAATGCAGAATACATCAGACTTGCGATCTGTCAAACTGGGATATTTCCGAGATTATATGAATGATGAATTGGAAACGACCAATTTTTTTTTCTTTTCGTGAGATGGAAACTGAAATTGTGTTTTGAAACTAGAGGAAATATATGGGAAGTACTGTGCTATTTAGATGAGTAGTTTCTGTGAGGATTGTTTTGGTCTCGTATTTTCAAAACACCGTCATTTCGCATAAAAACGTTAAAAAAAAAAGCAGAAAATGAAATTTTTAGGAAAAGCAAACCTAAAAATTGTGGCGGCCGTTTGTTATTGTTGTTTTGGAACATCTGAAAAACAGCACTCATTAAATGAATCACCTTGTAACGTACCAGGAGATGTGACGTACCTGCCAGAAGGACGCACACGACATAAAGGCAGATAGCAATTAGAATCAATGTCCGCGTAGCTTAATTGGTAGAGCAACTTATTCCGGAATGAGTGGACCCGGGTTCGAATCCTGGCGCGGATAAAAATGACGGAGAAATTCACTTCGTTATAATGGCGCCCGAACTACCCGGATGACCCGACCGTTCAAAAATCTCGCATTGGTGTGATGTTCTTTCCACACCGCGAGATAGGAAAAATAAGAGAATCCCTTCTCCAGCACTTCGAAAAAAAAAAATAAAAAAAAATAAGGGGGAGATGATGTAACGTACCAGGAGATGTGACGTACCTGCCAGAAGGACGCACACGACATAAAGGCAGATAGGAATCAGAATAAAACGTCCGCGTAGCTTAATTGGTAGAGCAACTTATTCCGGAATGAGTGGACCCGGGTTCGAACCCCGACGTAGACCAAAAATGACGGAGAAATTCACTTCGTTATAATGACGCCCGAACTATCCGGATGACCCGACCGTTCAAAATCTCGCATTGGTGTGATGTTATTTCCACACCGCGAGATAGGAAAAATGTGAGCAGCACTTCGAAAAAAAAAAAAAAAAAAAGAAAAATAAGGGGGAGATGATGTAACGTACCAGGAGATGTGACGTACCTGCCAGAAGGACGCACACGACATAAAGGCAGATAGCAATTAGAATCAATGTCCGCGTAGCTTAATTGGTAGAGCAACTTATTCCGGAATGAGTGGACCCGGGTTCGAATCCTGGCGCGGATAAAAATGACGGAGAAATTCACTTCGTTATAACCTAGTTATGCAGATTCAACACCTTCTGGAGCCAGGATATCAACAATATCTCAATATCTCTTTAAAACCTCTAGAAAATATGAAGATTTTGGCATGAGCTTTGAACAAAAATGATTTCCAAATATCCTGGAATAAAGACGCGATGCGTTTTCCCTTCGTATTTTCATTGTAAGCACTATTAGAGAAAGAAGTGAGACCCCCCTCCTGTGGCGCAGGGGCCTAAGCGCTGACCTCTGATCTCGTCCAAGTTGCATCCAAGAAGTTTCGTGTTTGAATCGCCGACCAGGAATGGATGGTGAGATCGTCTTACGGCACTGAGACTCTCTTCCTTCCCTGGAACCAGAGACCCCAAGTTAGGAACGGGTGACTTCTCATAGCTCACCGACTTGCTGAAGGTGGTCATACCCCCCCCCCCTCCAAGAAAACAGTGAAAGAAATCGGGGGTTTTGGAGTCATACCTTCTTAGAGTACTGATAGTCCCCGCAATCCCCGCACTGCGGGGGGGGGGGGGGCTCATGGTTAAAAGGGCCTCTATAGCCTCAGCAAATAAATTTCACAATTTCTTGCTGGAACTTCATATGAAACTGGTTAAAGAAATAGCCAAGAATTAAGGCAGCTTTGAATGAAGTATTAAAAAGAAAAGCAACTGCAATTTTTGCTTTTTGTTTCAGTAAAAAAAACTTTAGAAATCATTTTCGTTGTTTTAGTTCATAGAAACTGGATGACGGGAAAGCAACTATTCAAGAGAACTTGAAGCCTCTTTTCACATCCAGCCCTTGAAATAGAAACTATTTCAAGGGCTGGATGTGAAAAGAGGCCTCAAGTTCTCTTGAATAGTTGTTTCCAGGGTCAAGTTCTCTTGAATATAGTTGCTTTCCAAGTTCTCTTGAATAGTTGCTTTCCAAGTTCTCTTGAATAGTTACTTTTCTGTTTTAGTTCATAAAACTGGATGACGGAAAAGCAACTATTCAAGAGAACTTGAGGCCTCTTTTCACATCCAGCCCTTGAAATAGTTTCTATTATCAGGAGAATGTGAAGGAAAGATCAGTACAATGAGTGGATTTTTTATACCAATGAGGACGAGGTGTTATGTATTAGTTATTTGCATATAACTGCGCATGCTTCAAAACATAATGAACTAAAGGGTTTTCTCCACGAGAGCAAAAATCAGAGACCTGCGTCATTTTTTTCATAGTCAAAATATTTTTTTTTACTATTTGCAGAACATTGTGGCATTATGTAAATTGTATTTTTTATATTACACAGTAAATACCTTAATAGTTTTACGCTTTCCATGCTACAGCTCTTAACCGTTACTTAGTTATTTGCTTACTTATGTTGTGACATTTCATATAAATCGGAAAGGTCATTAGTCACATGGCAGTTGCATGTTTTGTGTGTGTAATCGTGAGACATTTTAAAGATGCTGGCCTAAGTTCTTTAAAATAATAAATTTGGCATGATATGATTAACTTTGATGTAAGTATTTTGTAGTAATTTGCATAGGTATTAAACCAGGGCCATCATTTTAATTACAACGTACACTTTGGTGTTTCACACAATAAAGAGGAATAATTCTGATTTTACGAACAATACTTGCAGGTTCCAAAGAATTTGATTTATTAAAACACTCGTAAAGCCTATAGTAATTCAATGTTGATGGATTTTCGCAAAAGGACCTCGAAAATATTTTTTGCGGGGGTGGGGGATTTTCCAGTACGCCACTGATGGAATTTCATATTACTCAAATAATAAATTCTGGATACCAAAATTAGAAACAATATAAATCACATTGAAGATATTTTAGGCTTTCTACATTTTTATCAAAACAAATGAAATGTCCTACTGCTGCTTTCAGGACGGGAAAATATTTCTAAATTTTTCTCTTTTGTCTCAGTAAAATTCCTTTCTTTTAGATTAAATTATATTTTCAAGTATTTTATTTGTTTGTTTTCATTAAAAAGCGGAAAAGCAATTTATATAGAATTTAACTTTTCTAATAGGGTAAACGAGAGAAGCGAAATATTTTATGATAAGTTTTTACAGTATAACACACGCGCACGATTTTTTTAAAATGAATAATAAACAGTTGCTGCTACACTGAACTCCTGTTAGTACCAAAATGAATTTCGTAGATTTTTATTATGACATCATTTCAAAAGAAACAGGTTAAAATTATATTGCCGTTGGGTTTCGAATTGTCGTTCATATATATCGTTGCGTTTCGAATTGTCGTTTATTTAAATATCTTGCGATCTATTAATTGAACGCCATATACAATTGGAAAACGAATTTCCTCGAAGAAATAATTCTTCATAAATACATGGTAGGCATTGTAATGCTATTATTGGCATATTTTCACTGTTTTCCATGTAACCACTGTCTTCAGAAAACTTGAGAATTTTCATCGTATCTTCATCACTGGAATTTGTGACCTACATCCGACCCTGGATGTGAGAGAAATTCGTGATACGCTACGATGGGGCAGGAATGGCTTCGACTGGCGCAAATCTGAAGGTTCTCAGATATCTATGTTCAGTTGCTTGGGATTTCCTTGTCCTGGGATAGTGTAATATGACTAGCATGCTCGACCAGAAATCGGGAGGTGCCGGTTCGGTTTCCGCTCAGGGACGATGAACATTTTCAAGTTTTCTGAAGGAAAGTTACATGGAATACAGTTAA
This sequence comes from Macrothele yani, assembly GCA_039090855.1. Classification (NCBI taxonomy): domain Eukaryota; kingdom Metazoa; phylum Arthropoda; class Arachnida; order Araneae; family Macrothelidae; genus Macrothele; species Macrothele yani. The sequence goes on along the minus strand of CM077024.1, from coordinate 40,716,804 downwards.
AATATGCCAATAATAGCATTACAATATTAATTGAACCATGCAATGAGAAAATATTAATGCAATTTATTTAATAAAATTTTACACTGGGAATATTGCTCCGAGGGTAAATTTCGTTGTATAGAGGAGCTTTGGAATCAGTTCTCGTCAAATCCATGATTCCATTGGTGATTCCTGCTCCGGAGCCGGACATTCTTCCAACTGAACTACGCCGACAAAGCTCATTGCTGCAAATTGCCGTTTTGACTCTTGTGTCAATCACCTCAATTGCACATCACACAGGTTACTATACAATTTTAATAAAAAATTTCCTCTACCATCACTATTCTGAGGACGAGTTCGCCCATAAGAGACGAGAGTTGTAGGCTGGAAACATTTTTCCCTGAGAGAGTAAATCGGCTATTTAACGCACTACGCATGCGCAGCAATCACGTAGAGCCAGTTACTAGGCTCGTACAACCAAAAAATAAGGAATTAATTATTATTTGTACATTTTACAAACTGTTTTGTTTTTCTTTTCTTTTTTTTTTTTTTTATCGATCGAATACATTATATTAGCTTTTAAAATCTTGGCAAATAGGATATTTTAAAATCTTGATTTTAAATCGTCCAGTTATGAAATATGAAGTATTTACAACAAATTTTGAAATTTCAGAGTTTGAGTCATTCTGTATCAATTAAAGAAAAACTTAATCAACAAAAACATATGTAGCTTAAAAATAAATACATTTTGCATATTACTTTAGTTTTATTTACTTATTGATTACTGTAAAAGAAGAATAGCTTGGACAACTTTAATTAATTAGCAAAACAAGGTGTGAGAAACATTCCGATCATTTTGTTAATTAATTAGCAAAACAAGGTGTGAGAAACATTTCGATCATTTTGTTGCTTGTCAATCGTGTTTCTTAAGAAAACATTCGGTAACAATGCACGATTTTCTGAAAAAGGTACCTGATTGTTTTATACAACTAAAGTCTTGAGTTCCTTGATTTTTCAGATTTAGTTTTCCGTAATGTGAAAATAAATAAGTGTTGATTCAGTGCATATCGCAACACGAATTTCGAGGGGCGTTTAAGCTCCTGAGCATCCGCATAGACGGCACCAATGCTGCGATCTTGACGATCTATAATGCTGTACGAAGAAGTCTCCAAAAGTATTCGGGAATCTGTCTCTACGTATTTGGAGATTCCATCCGTTTTAAAATTCTTGTCCTTGTTGCTTGGTGCATGCTTTAACAATAAATTCCACTTCTTTATCTGTGATAAACCGTGTCTTTTTAGGTGACCTTTCAACTGTCACACGCCTGTATATTATTTTCAGTAAACAAATTGAGGTGCTGAATTGCTTTCAATGATCTTCATTTAACAGTTCCTCAAAAAACTTAAAAATTCAGCACTTTCAAAGTTTTCTGAGATGTTCTTACCTAGAAAATAATTAACTAAAAGTGATTCAGTACTGCAATCTGATTACTGAACATAATATCCAGGGGCGTACTGATAGCCCCCGCAGTGCGGGGGAGGGGGAGGTTCATGGTTAAAAGGGCCTCTAGCCTGAGCAAAAAAGATTTTACAAATTTGTTTTGTGGAAACTTCGTATGAAACTGGTTAAAGAAATAGTCAAGTAATAAGGCAGCTCTGAATGAAGTATTAAGAAGGGGAAAACAAATTCTCAGTAAACACGTAAAATCTTTAGAAATCATTTTTGTTGCTTTAGTTCATAAAAACTGGATAACGCGAAAGCAGCTATATATTCAAAAGAACTTGGGGCTCCTTGTAAAATAGCCCTTGCTGTTACAATGGGCCTCAAGTTCACAGCCCTTGCAATTGTTTCTATGCAGGTATTTTAACAAGGGAATGTGAAAAATTATTAGTTAAACGAGCGAAATTTTTATACCAGTGAAGATAAGGTGTTATGTATTACAATTGTTTGCACATAACTATGCATCCTTCCGAATATAATGAACTAAAAGGTGTTCTTCACGGGAGCGAAAAATCATAGACCTGTGCCATTTTTACACTTTCCAACCGTAGGTTGAAGAAGCGTATATGCTCCAGCTTTGTCCGTCCGTTCGTCCGCACGATAACTCGCGTAAAAATGGTTCGATTTCGATGAAATTTTAGTATGTGGTAGAGGACCACCAGGGGACGAATCGTATTGAAAATGGGCGAAATAGGGTCAAAGGTCAGGACATAAGAGCGGGATGCATTCCATTGCCCTTATGCGTCATAGCTTGCTTAAAAATGGTTCGATTTCGATTAAATTTTAGTACGTGGTAGGGGACGACTTCTATTTAAAATGGGTGAAATGGGGTCAAAAATCAGGACATAGGAGCGGGATACATTTCATCGCCCTTATGCGTCATAACTTGCGTAAAAATGGTTCGATTTCGATTTAGTATGTGGTGAAGGGCCACCTGGGGACGAACCCAATTGAAAATGGGCGAAATGGAGTGAAAGGTCAGGACATAGGAGCGGGATCTATTCCATCGCCCTTATGCGTTATGACATACGTGAAAATGCTTGGATTGAGACAAAACTTTATCATGTTGTTCGGGAAGTATACTTTACCAGTTCTGTTGAATATCATCGAAATGGGGTCAAAGGTCAGGTCATAGGAGCGAGATTTATTCTACAGCCATTATTCTCATAACTTGAGTAATGATTTCTGTTATGTTGGAAAGCGTATTATAATCAATGCATTGCATGATTTTACTAACTTGTTTTATATTAACAGAGCCAAATATTTTTTTTTACAGTGTGTGAAACATTGTGGCATTATGTTAAGTGTGTTTAATGTATTCCAGATTAAATAATTTAAGCAGTTTTGCGTTTTTCTGTGCTACAGTTCTTAATCTTTACTTAGTTATTTGCTTACTTATGCTGTGACATTTCGTATGAATCGGAAAAGTCATTAGACACTGTCACGTGGCAGTTGCATGTTTTGTGTGTGCAATCGGTGAGGCATTTCAAAAAGCAGGACTTAGTTCTTTAAAATAATAAATTTTGCATGATATGATTAACTTCGACGTATTTTGTAGTAATTTATATCGGTAACCAGGACAATCATTTTAAGTATAACTTACACATTTGTCTTTCACACAATAAAATGAAATAATTTTGATTTTGTGAAAAATACTCGTATAGGTTCCAAACAATTTGACTTATTAAAACACCTGTAAAGCTTAGTTAATAATATGGAAGTTCAAATTTTAAGCAATTGATTTTCGCAAAAGGGCCTCGGAAACATTTTTCGCGGAGGGCTTCCAGTTTTTCCGGTACGCTACTGATAATATCCATGCGGATTTCCCATGTATTTGTGAAGAATATTTCTTCCTTAATTTCTGGAATGCTCTTTAATGCATTCAGGGATTTCTGACATATATGCGTTCCTAGATTTGAGAAGCTTGCCGATACTAAGAGTAAGTATATACGGTTGTGCCGCTTGTGGCCTAGTGGTTAGAGCTAGAGATGAGCACGGGCTTCTTTTTTTTTTTTTATAAGGCCAGGTCCAGCCCGGGCCGGTTATATATCATTATTTGTGATGGCCAGAGTTTGAACATTTGTGCAAATTTTCCCTACATTAATAAGGAAAACATGGAGGATGGTGTTTTACTCCTATTTATACTTTCATTATCACATAAGAATAACACAGCTTCCCGTTAATGTCGACCCCCCCCCGCCCACACACACACACAGAAAAAAAGAAAAAGAAAAAAAGAGAGAGAGAAATAACTATTATAATATGCATCTTATTCAGGTAACAAAATGTCCTTCATTTTGTTTCCCAAGTGTATCAAGTTAATTCTTTTATCTCGGCTCAGCCGCCCCGGTGGCGCGGTGGTCTAAGCGATGGCCTCTGATCATTCGTCCGTAAGGGGGTCCGGGTTCGAATCCCGGTGAGGCATGGATGTTGTGTTTGTCTTACGGCACTGGCTCGGGACGGGCGACTGCTTATAGCCCATTCAGTTGCTCACGGTGGTCGTTAAACCTCCAATCAAAAAAAAAAAAAAAAAATATCTCGGCTCGCCTTCATGTTAAACCGAAATTTCCATTTTTCATATCGTAGCTAGCTTTAAATTTTAGTCTCCAGAAAACTTTATGCTATCAGTTTTCATCGTATCTAGAAAATAATACATAGTTTTTACTTAAAACACTCACAGACGTTTTTAAGTTACAAAATGCACGGGAAACAAACAATAAAGAATTTTAGGAAGGTAACAAAGAGAGACTATAGCCTAACCATTCAGTTTGTGTGTTTCTGATTGCGTTAGTTAATTCGGTTAGCAGTGTTAAATAAAATTAATTAAAAAAGTGAAAGGGAAATTAATTTGAGCCGAGCCCAGGTTTCAGTCAGAGATTTAATATAAGAGCCCACCCGGCCCAGGATCCGTTTCCGGGTTTTTTGTCGTAGCTCGGGCCCGTGATCAACTCTAGTTACAGCAACCAACCGCCTTGCAACAAAATGGGCGCAGTAATGATCCCAGTAGGTTGAGATGCTCTGAACCACAGAATACTCGTGGTGTTCCATTTTTACTTACTCATTCTAATGACTGAAAAACTATTGAAATCTCAATAAAGTTTGATTTCGAGATCTCACTTAACACATTGTGTGTTCCCGAACATGATTTGTTTATTTTCATGGTGGTGTCTCTGTATCAGTCTGTCTGTCTGTGTGGTCTGTTGCCGCATATCTCTAAAACTATTATAGCTGTCAGCAGTGGGGTACCCAGAAATTAATTTTCGGGGGTGCATATCGTTGCCGCAATGTCAAAACCACGAATGCGAAATTTTCTAGTTTGAAGTATCGCTATTTTAAAATTAAATTTCATCCAAGAGTCACTTCCGCCATTACATCAGACTGTTCAAGCACTATACATAACATTTACATCAAGTTGCATCTGTATTATGCATCAGTGAATAAAATTTTATATAATGTAAAGTCAACAATCGAAAAATTCTCACATTCAGTGCAGCTATACGATATCATTCCTTCCTAAAGTGATGAAAAAGTGCATTAGAATAGGCATTTTTATTTTTCTCAAATGCTATTAATTACAAAGTAATGTTCATTCTATGTTTTTGTTTTCCTGATATGGTATGTACTCAAGATAAAAGGCTTACCCCCTCCCTCCCCCAGGCCCCAGTCTCCACCATTCATTAGACTGACGCCCTGACCAGTACAACATAAAAGACCAATTCGCTCTCTTCTTTCTTTGGTGGAAAATGCGCACGGGGAAGCGGGATTTAAGGAAGAAAATCAGAATGTCGACAGTAGCAAAATAACGACCCCGACAATTTTTTTTTTCAATGTTCAATACTAGACAAAATTATTTGGGGGTTGCATATAGCCCCCCTCCTGGGTACGCCACTGGCTGTCAGGACGAAATATAATATTTAAGGGTTTTATGATACTCTGAGATGAGGAAGAAGTAACTGAAGTTAAAAGTGGGAGACCCTTTGTTAAGGAAAAAACGTAAGAGCTTCTATAAGAATAAACATTTAGCATATTGTTACAGTGGACACCCCCCCCCCCCCAACCTAAAACCTGAAGAAAACTTTAAAATTTGTCCGCCATGTCGCGTATTGTATGAGGCAGCTAGGAATCACAGTTCGGCAGGCTCACATATTCTTTTACAGTTCACAGCTTTTTTTTATTTATTTCTCATTTACGTTGTTTTTTTCTTTCGGCTGTTCTCTAAAATTAATTAACAAAATTGCGGGATAATTAGGAAGTCGCTCCGATGCTCTTGAAGGCAAGAAACGCAATATTTTTGCCATTTTGAATTGTTTCTACCTGTGGGAAAAGGTAGCACTCAATGGTTGCTCTGGAAATTGATAAGAGCAAAGCGATAGGCCCAGAAGAGGACTTCTGGATTTCTTGAGGAGTAGCCGATGTTACGACCCACCCCCGCCATTAATTTAGTAATTAATGGGCGTGGTTGATGTGTGAAATTAATTAAGTATTAATTATGTTCGAGTCTTGATTGGAGTTTAAAAGTGTAAACAGCAGATAAAGTTTTATCTGGGGGTTTGGAAAGAAAAGAGGCGAAGAATTCTCTCTCTGGCTGGGTGGTCTCAGAATAGCTCTGTTAGGTCATAAATATCAGGGCGCAGCTGACGGGAGCCTAAGCAACACGGAAAGGGAAAGTGGTACCTTTCGAAGAGGGGTCCACTTGAGTAAATGAATGAAGATGGGGACAAAAGGTTTAGCGAATAATCGTAAATTCGTCGATTGTTTGGGGCATTTTCGAGAACAATTGCTCTCTGTGTGGTCCGTGCAGAAAAATAAGATTTCGCACTTAGCGTGAAAATAAGGAAGAAAGTTCAGTTGTCTGTACGCTCTCCGATGTGAAAGGCTGGATGCCTTGGATCTGCAAAATGAATTGGGAAAAATGAAGCAGCGAACCTCCCCGCATTTGGTAAAAAAAAACGGAGACGACAACTCGAGGCAGCTGGAGATGCCAGTTTGCCATAAAGACAGCAGAATGCCTAAATCCGCGTGATAACGCAGAAATTTCTAGGCTGGAGCGTAATGGAAATCAGCGACTGTTTGGCCTAATGAAAGCCAAGTTACAGGGGAATTAAGAAGTCTGCGAGTGGACAGTGGTCATTCCAATGAGAAGCGAAGCCAAGCAAAGTCGGGTTCGGATGCCAACCACTGCAGTGTGGAATCGTCACCCCCATTCATCCCCTACTGTGGAGGAAGTGAAGAGACGCGCTTGTCTTACGGGGCGAAGCGAGGCCCCATGTGTGCGTGTGTGTGGTCACGTAAGCAGCGAAGCCACTACGTGTAAGTGCGACGGGATAAAAACATGGCGAAAGAAAAATATGAGCGTAAGAGCTGTGGCTTCGATACCTAACAAATATACAGGTGAAATGTTGAGTTGCTGATATACGCTTAAGGTAAAAGCACGTCTGATTTCGCTCGGCCGAGAAAATTAATCTCAGGGCTGGCGGTCGCAACTCGATAAAAAAATGGAAACAAAACCTGCGAGGGACATATTTGAACTGCGTACTCAGGCAGGATAGATGTTATGCTAACGGAAAGGAACTGACTGAATTGGGAATGAACGGTCAAAAAGGACGGAAGGTTGCGACGGACGGAATCTACTATAGCAGCAGCGGAATTGAATGTGTCCCACTCTCCAAACAGTTGATGGTCAGAAATTATTTCTTCACGACAACAGAAATCATTTCCCAGGAACACAGAAAATCAGTCTCGGAAACTGCAACAGCAGATGTGAGAGGGGCTATTTTTTTTAACGGCCACCTTTAAATCTTCACAAGAGTGGATCCGTGTATACTCGCATCAGCGCAACAAAGTGCGGCGTGATATTACCATTTTAATTGTGTGCTTCATTTACATCAAGCGTCAAAGTGAAGTGTTGAATCATCGGTGCTGCCACATGGTGCCAGTGTCTGTGTGTGTGTGCGTGTTTTTTTTTTTTTTTTTCGTGTGATATTATGTGATGCACAACGGATTTGCACAGCAAAGTCACGAAACTGTAAGTAGATGAATATTTCCTTTTTCTTTCTTCGCACATCTGCTAACTTGTGCCATCCCGACACCCAAAGCTGCATGGACATAGATGCAGTAATGCTGAGTGAATGAACCTCAGAGGAAATACCTGCACATACAGATTTCAATTTCTTACCGGGCCCATTTCCTGATTATTTTTTTTACATGAATAAGGGAGAAGGTGTGGCCACAAATTCCGCTGGGCGGGACAGTTTCTTTTAACTTTGGTTCAGGGCCAAAGCTAGCGGGGAAGGGATCTGCATGTGCATGCTTATTAGATTTAGTTAATTAACTTTGGCAGTATTTCGCACCTATAATCTTATACCGCAAATTAACGTGCTTGTGTATTTTGTGTCGCGAGTATTTTTAATGTGATCGTTTGCATATAATTTTTTTTCATTCTCTAAGCAATTGTATATGAATATCACCTGCAGCTCTATTTAGTGTGTAAACGAGTAGTATCTCTTATTCAGATAGTCCGGTGGAGACTCAGTCGGCTTGTGTCTTCCGACAGTAACGTGTGACACCGTATGCTGCCCACATAAGAGGGGCAATTGTCTATACGCCCAGAGAGCGCCGTATCTGTTTAAATCTCGCAGAACGTTATTAAATGTTGTGTTGTGTATTTGAGAATCATGTGTTATTTGCGAAAGTGAGTGTTGTACTGGCTGGTTGGGGATTGAATGTACCGGAGTAAGATCCGGACCACTACACTCAGTCACGAATTGGTGATTGCGGGTGAACCTCATCACAACTCTGATCCCAAAGTATCGTTTTTTTAGTTTATTTTATTTTTTATTTGTTGTTGTTATTTTATTTGTTGTTGTTATTCACACAAGCCTTGTGCTTCGGGTCATTCTTCAACTTTTCATTTTTTATGTTCTGGTGTGAATCTTTGAGTGCAGCAGTGCACCTGAGATTCTCACCTGGTGCCGCGGCCAACTAAATTGTACTTCAGGTCTCAAGCACCGTTACCGGCCGACTCGGCAGGAACACTGCTAGTGCCGTGTAACAATATTGTTGAAAATTTAACATGTTTTATACGGTTAGTTATGACATTGCTTCAACTTATATTTATACTATATGCAGTGTGGATCTGCTGTCGCATATCCCCAAATTCTACCCCACTGACGGTTCCTGTCAGTGGGGTAGAATTTGCAGTGTTTCCCAACCGCCGGTCCGCGAAGTTTTTTCTGCTGGTCCGCGAGAAACGAGTGAATTTATTTATTTATGTATTTATTTATTTATTGAATCGAAATGGAGTCAAAGTAAGAGAAAATCTGGTTCTAATTTTTTTTGAATACCTGTCGCGGAAGATTAAAAGAATTTTGGATCGCTAATCTCTTCACAGAATCACAGAAGATCTGAACTCCTGCAGGCAAACTCACCAGGAAAAGGGAAGCTTTGTTGAACTTCCTTCTAATGCCAGTCTGGTATCGATATTCAGATCCAAATCTCTGACTCGGTTTTGGAGTATTATAGGGAAAGGATATCTAAGTCTCAGCGACAAAAGCTCTAAAAGTATTGGTAACTTTTTCGACCACGTATTTATTACGATAAAAGCCTTTTCAACCTTTTTGTCAATCAAAACAAATCACAGAAACATAATGGACATTAATGCTACACTGCGCCTTGAAGAAACGAAGCTGGAACCACGGCTCGAGAAAATTATCGCGAAGCAGCAGCAACAGACGTCGCATTGGCCCCAGAAAAAAATTATGTTAACGCTAAGGAAAATATTGTGGTATATTGATTATGGATTGCACTTATTAACCATTAAAGGATATTAACAGATTAAGTTATATTAACTGTAAGTAGGTGATATGGCATGATCTGGTATATAAATTATGGATTGTACGCAACGATCATCTGTAATAATAATCTGCTAGAGCCCTCCTCCGTGTCACTTTTTAAGTCGTCATAGCAACAACCGAGAAACAAATGTTTATGAAGTCAAGCTTAGCTCTTCGTGTAGGTGACGTCATCACCTACACGCGCACAATCCACGCGTATACCACTTTGTTTTGTTGTCTGTTGTCATAGCAACAAATAGCACAGCTGCTGGTGTGACGTCATCTAATCCAAATTATTTCACATGACGTCATAGATGCGTTACGTCACACGGTGAACTCTAGAGATACGAAAACTTTTTTTGGGTGTTGGAGGTTTAACTACCACCGTGAGCAACTCAGTGGGCTATAAGCAGTCGCCCGTCTTTAATTTAGGGTCCCTGGTTCCAGAGAAGGCAGAGAACCAGTGCCGTAAGACAAATACGCCATCCATGCCTCACGGGAATGCAACCTGGACCCGTTTCAAACGAATGATCAAAGGCCATCGCTTAGACCACTGCGTCACCGGGGCACGGCTACGAAAAACTTCACATCAGGAATTTTGGTTCACTACAGGAACCGGTGGTGTATGTGGCAACGCCAAGAGTACGACGATCTGACGACGTCAAGATAAAAATAGTTCACGGAAAAAAACGGGAAATTGATACAGAGTTCACAGTCAGTGTATATGAAAAATGTTGTGTACAAGGAAGTGTTGACGAAATAGGGACTAAAGGTTTTACAAAACACATAACAAACAGATAGTCCGTCCTATCAAATTCCATAACCGACTGCCTGCTCGGGAAATTTTCAGAAAGCTGTGAGCCAACGTCGCCATCTATTGACGTGGAACTCAAAAATTCAATAAATAAACGTCAATAATTTCTGTATCATAAATTTTATTTCCCCCGTCATTATTGACGGGCTTTCACCTAGTTACAACATAAAATATTACGAGATTAAATGCTCGAAAATAGCCTAAAGGTCTTGTTTCGGCGTCGCTGGTTCGCGAAAGTTTCCGCAACATTTTGCCGGTTCTCGAAAGCACAAAGGTTGGGAACCACTGCTCTAAAGAGACCGAACATAGGTAGATTAAATTGCTTAACATTTCTCGTAAAACCAATTTTTTTCAATTAGCACTGTTGCAGAAGCAATGTTATACAGCACTATCGTAAACAATGCTGTAACGATGACACTCCCACTACTTTGCCGTATGTTTGGAAACAACTATTTAATACAGTTTGTATTAAAGACAAAAAATCAAGACTTAAAACCCCCACTACACACTCAGTTAACTTAACCTAATACCACCTTTCAAAGATGGAACTACGTAGCACTTAGAAATTAGATGGGAGGGACCAATATAATCATCAACCAATGAATATCATTGTACATCATGACGTCAAGACACTGACAATATATAACTTCGCACTTTAAATGTAATCGTTCACCTGATGATTCAAGGGTCGCCCTTATGAAAGATCTTTTGTTCGTATTTTTTAACTTGCAAATATTTTATTCATTAAAGATTTTAATTATCGTGCTTCAGACAGCAAATTATACTCGACTTTTACTGTAGTTTTTCAATGATTTTTTACCCTTATGGCAACAGCCTTGTGATTGCTTCTTAAACTGGTCTGAATGAGGGAAAAGGAATTTTAAGGGCAAAGTGGGGGGGGGGGGTCATATATTAAATACCTAACTAAACAGCAAATTGTTCATTGCGTTCTAAGCAAATGTTCTGTTTTGTTTCGGGATTTAACGACCACCGTGATGCAACTCAGTGGGCTATAAGCAGTCGCCTGCCCCTAATTTGGGGCCACTGGTTCAAGGGAAGGGAGAGAGTCACTACCGTAAAACAACACAAAACCCATGCCTCACCGGGATTCGAACTCGGATCCATCTCGGACGAGTGGTCAGAAGTCAGTGCTCAGACTACTCCGCCAGCAAGGCCAGCAAGCGAATGTTCCAGAAATAACAAATTCAATCTTTGAGCTCAGTTGTAGTGCAGTACACCCTGATTCATAAAGAAGTATACAATTTCCAGATGCTGTAATACAGTAACAGTAGAAGACACGGACCACAACTGCGAACCGTTAGGTAGATGTACTCATAAAGTTTGTGTCCCGCTACTGAGGGAAGGGACGTAGGCGGTAGCGCGCGTGTCACGTGACTAGTCAGTCAAAATGGCAGTGTCTACAGTGGAGAAGGCGTTTTGTGTTCTTGAATTGAGCCAAACGGAATCTGTAACTGTTGTGCAACGGCATTTTCGATCGTGATTCGGAAAAGAACCTCCAACCAGAAAATCTATCTACGATTAGCATAAAAAAAATTGAAACTACGGGCTGTTTGTGCAAACTTAAAAATCCTGGACGACCACGTGTATCGGAAGAAGTCGTCGATAGTGTTTGCACCGCCATTCAACGAAGTCCGGGAAAATCAACGCGGAGGGTGAGTAGTGAAGTGCAGTTTTCACAGCCCTCTGTCTGGAGAATTTTGAGAAAGAAGCTGAAAATGATTCCATGTAAACAGCGTATATCACAGCCACGACCACTGCACTTGATTCAGATATCTTATCTCGTGTTTGGGCGGAAATGGTTTAACGGCTCGATGTGTGTCGTGTGACTAAGGGTGCATACATAGAACATCTGTGACTGTCTCTAAAAAAAAACTTGAAACATTCTTCTACAGTTCTGTTACATGTAACATAAAATATCTTACATTGTTCTTGTTTTATAGGGCGTTGAAACTGTATACTTCTTTATGAATCACCCTGTATTAAATAATAGTACTCTCAAAATGATTTTTAATCATTCTGCAGTTTAGCTAAGAAGATCAGTGCTTGTAGATGTTATACTTGGAGTTCGGATGGAATCATGCTCCCAAATCCCAGAACAGCGGATTTATTCCTCTCTTCTACGCCTTTTTCAAAAATTAATTTAAGTGAGAAGCAAAACGACCAAAAAAAAAAATCACTATTTTTTGAGGCCATGCAGTGTCGCGTAGCCCCGAGCCTGGACTCTCTATAAACCCACCTCTGTCTGAATCCACGTTAAATGTTTACAAAACCATCTTCGGTTTGTTTTTTTCTGTAAAAAACTAAAATTTACTTTCAGTAAAACGTAAAGCAAAATTTAATGTTCGCCGGTAGTAAAAAAATCCGCCAGGCATACTTGCCAATATTTACCGTGCTTTCCTGTTAAACTGGCGCCTGACTAAATGATTTAAAAATCTCCTCCAGCTGCTCGGGCTTTACTTCTAATGCACGATGTCACATGAATATATTCTAAAGAGTCACCTGCCATTGAAGAATTTTGATACCTGTATTATATAACCGGAAGGCATCTCTGACAAAGCGTCTAATGAACGCGTCACAACAACGAAATAAAAGAATATAAAAAAAAACGAATCAGGCTACTTATCATGTCACTGTGGGTGTCCTGATCTTTTGTGAGGCAAAACCCACAAGCAAATCTCATTCATCATGCCTTGAGTGAAACTTCAAAGACGGATTAATCAAAATCACATTGAAAGAGGAGAAGATTTCATTTCAGTTTTAGAAGCAAACAATCGGAAACCCAAACTGATAGGTGAGTTGGCAAAAAATATATATAAGAAGAGAGCGAAAAAAAAAATGGCGTGAAAACGAAAGGAAATTAGTGTCAGACAAAAGCGCGAATTTTTTTTTTTTTTAAACGGAGAAGCGTTCACTCTCTCATAAAGTCAAGTTTCGGGCTCTTATTGATGTGACAGTTTTTTTTTCTTTATTTATTACTTAATTAATGACGTTCACTTCTATCCTTTTTTCCATGATATCCCCCACCTTTTTTTTTTTTTTTTTTTTTTGAGACTTCTTTTCCCCTAGCTCTTCCCCGAGTCCCTAGGTACGATGCTTACCTTTCGGCGGCCTCTTTACGCCACCGGCGGCTACCATCTGCCCTGACTGTGCGGCTCAATTAAAGGGAAGCCTATTGTGTAGGTTAGTAGTAATTACCTGTAATGTGTGTGCTTCTGCAGACATGATGAACTTGGTCCTTTCGGCCACAGGAGGGGAGGTCTGGTCCCGCCCTCCGCTAGATCGCACAATAAACTCCAGCCGCTGCTCCGTTTTACATTCCTGTTCTTTTTTCGGTTCCCTGTGCTCCATCATTTAGCGGTAAACTTCTTTAAATTTTCGCTCACAAATGATGACATAAAAGGCAACACCTTGTACTCTTTAAAATGAAGCAGAGGGCTGTCTCTCGGGAGGCGGAGTAGTCAGATGCTCCGGTTTCGTTCCAATGCAAAATTTGGACCTTCTACGTGCATTTTGATTATTAAAATTTTAAGTTACTTTAGAAAAACGCTTCAGTATAAAAAAAAAAAAAAATCTCACATTTTTAGCTTTTATTCCATGAAATATGGAAGCTGATACTAAATGTGGAAATTTTATTGAGCGACGTGGTATTCCTAAAAAAAAAAAAAACAACAAGATGACACCGAATTTTCGGGTGTGATGGGGTCTTTTGAATCCGTTCTGACACGAATTAAATTTATCAAAACTATTCAAAGTCGATGGAACTGTTATGGAAAACAGAAGTAACCGAAGAAAGAAGTTTTTCAGTCAGGTTTTTAATCCCGCAGATATTGCTATAGACGGAATCGTGAACTTACACCCTCTGGTGGTAGACTTGTGCGCTAAGAAAAATTTGAAATTATATGAGAAACACTTCGCAGCGGAAACGCTCTCCAACAAAGAAATTTTCAAATCTGACTGTTAGAAGCAGAGATATCGACAAATATAAGATATGCATCTACGCCCCCTGGCGGGAAAAACTCATTATTTTAAGAAGGTATTTTCACACGGTTTTTCGATGTGAGCAGTATCGGTCCAGGAAAAAAAATTTTCAGTCGAGTTTTCAGGAGCTCAGATTTTGCTGCAAACACATCAGAAACAGAAATTAACACTTATGCCCCTAGTGGCCAAACCATTCTTCGCCAAATATTATAAATTATATGAAAAATATTTTCCATCAAGAGCTGTATGCGACACAGGAAGAATTTTCCAAATCGGAGTTTTAGAAGCAGAAATATCAAGAAAAACGCAATTTACCATAACGCCCCCTAGCGCAAAGTCTGTGAATTAAGTGAAAATTTCAAAAGTATATGAAAAACATGTCGCACCGGAAACTCTATCCAAAAAAGAAGGAATGTTTCAAACTGGACAATTAGAAGCAGAGATATTGAGAAAAATAAGATATACATCTACGCTCCCTGGCAAAGATACCATGCAATATTTTAAGAAGAATATTCCGAAAAGTTTATCGAGATGAGTGGTATCCCACAGATGACGAAAGAATGTTTCAATCGAGATTGTAGAAGCTCAGATTTTGTGGCAAATACATCAGAAGCAGAAATTAATACTTACGCCCTCTAGTAGCCAAACCATTCTTTACCAAAAATTAAAAATTATGTGCAAAAGATTTCTCATCAGGTGATGTATCAGCTGAAGAAAAAAAAATTCAATTCGGTGTTTTAGAAGTAGAGATATCGGGGGAAACGCAATTTACTTTTACGCCCCCTAGCGAAAAATCTATGCGTAATTTGAAAAAGTGATTATACCTAAAATACTCTTCGACATAAATGGAATTGAAAGGTAAAAGAGTTTTTTCAATCGGATGTTCAGAAGCAAATACCTAAAATAAAATGTATTTTGCATTCGATATCATCTGCATTTACGCTCTCTAGCGGCGAAATTGTACATCGTGAAAAAAAAATTGAAAAAAAGGATCGTCATTCGCATATTCAAGCTTCTCAATGCATAAAGAATTTTTCAAATCGGGCTAATAGTTGCAGAGATATGGTGTCCACAGACGGATGACTTCATAATCAGTCGTCCGTAAGTAGTATAGCTAGTGTTCGTACAGACTTCATAATTACTTTATTGCTCTTCTTTGCGACATGGCCTTTTCTTCTTGAGAGGGAAATAGCCATCAGTTGTCAGAACAGATTAATGAGAACGAGTCGAACACGGAGGAAGCAGGAGTTCGGAGTGGACGTGTCTTCTTGTGGAAGGGCGAAATTGAATGACGCAAGGAAAGTGAATAGGATGAGGAATAGAGAAAAACAAGTTGCGTAATAGTTGAAGTTGAAAGTATAAATTAAATTAACAATAATTATTCGTATAGCTAAGACAAATCTGGGACAACTACCATGAATAAGCTTCAGCTGATAATAAACACATTGAAACTTAATTTTTCTCATCTATTCTTTCCTGGTATATTTTTCACATACAAAGAGCTACAATTAAGCAAAGACATTGAACCCAAACGGGTGTGTGTGTGTGTAGGGGTCCCTATAACAGAATTCTATACAGTAAAAAATTAAAACGAATGTCCTTCATTTTAATTTCATTTTTCCCACGAAAAACAAACAATTATGTATAATCAGGAATCGTCTGTTCATATCCTGTAGTTTTGATGATGTGCATCTTTTCCGACAATAGTAAAATAAATCCCAAATAAAAAATTTCGATGTAACGAAAATGGGTAACGGAAGTAGTCAAAACCGTTGCTGAAGTCTAATTTTTGAATGTTATCACATGAAGTGACGCAACAACAGTTAATTTCGTTGTAACCCAACAATATATGAATTTTACTAAACTATCGCAGAGCATTTAAATTTCATCTGAAAAATGAATGGTTAAATGTGAAATTTTTGCACACTGCTCAAACCAAATGCAACAGCGAGCACATTATTTCATAACGTTTTATATAAACGTAACAATATCTCATTGCAGTGAGATATTGTTACGTTTTATAAAACATGATGAAATGTGTAAATTGAAAGAACCTGGTTCTCAATATAATACAGTATAAGCTGTTGGAACTTGCACTTAACAGAGGCAGCCCAGCAGCTCGCGATTGTTTTGTTAGTGGGTGACGTAAGACCCGCAACCGTTGTACGCTGTTGGTTTTGGTTCTGGTGTTGACTGGATGAGCTAGGAAGAGACGAAGTGCGAGTATGGACAGATAGATGCGTAATTGCGAAGTGAGCATTGAATAAGAAATTCGTGATTTATTTGTCCTAACGTGTGTGTCTTCGTGTATGTGTGTATTTGTGCATATAAATAGATTAGAAATCTCATCCTCGTCGTCTATTATTTTGTCGCAGTGACTGCTCAAAAAGGTAAGAATATTAATTTGCAAATAGATATTCGAAACAAAAGCCATTACAAAAACGCATTTTGATGCTATGAAAACGATGCGTCGTAGAGAAATTTGGCTTCATCTCGACACCCCAAAGCCGGGATGGGTTACTTGCTATTGACAAGAGCTTTAAGAGAATGTATAGCACGAAGGAATGCAACCTGTAGATATCGTAGACAAAAAGCAACTAATCCTCCTCACTAACACACTTGTAATTCAGCTTTTCTTTATATCTTGGGGTAAGATTTTAGCTGGCGCATGCGCAGATGGCATTTCGTAACTACATCGCATTTTCGGTGTCAGGGTCGTTTCTTAGTTTCGTCTAAAATCTGAATAATATTGGGTTGTCGGAAAAGTCATGACGTATTTTGGCACCCGATGGCGGTTTTGGAAGTACTAGAGGCATGCGCAGCTCTGTTAACTCTATGGCATTCAACAGATGCCAGTTCTAGCTGCAGTCTAAAAGGAATAGTGAGCGATTTGGTTGATTTGACATCAAGTTGAAGATGGAAGACCAAACTGTGCATTTTCGCCATATTTTACTTTTTTACTTCCGTAAAGGGAAGAACGCGCATCCAGCTTGTGAAAAGTTGCGTAAAGTGTACGGTGATAATGCTCTACAAGAACGTCAGTGCCAGCGGTGGTTCGCAAATTTCTGTGCTGGTGATTTTGACCTCAACGATGCTTCTCGGTCCGGGAGGCCAACCGAGGTTGATGACGACCAAATCAAGGCATTGATCGAGTCAAACCCACGTTACACGACACAAGAGATTGCAGACACATTGCACATCCATAATGAAAGCGTTCACGACCACCTGAAGAAGCTGGGATACGTAAGCAAGCTCGATGTGTGGGTTCCTCATTAACTCAAAGAAGCTCAATTGACGGTGCTTATAAAAATCTACGATACACTCATTAAACGTGAGGAAAACGTTCCTTTTTTGAAGCGACTGATAACTGGTGACGAAAAGTGGATTGTGTACAACAATGTGCTGCGCAAACGGTCTTGGTCCCGAAGTGCTGCTTCGCCTCAAACAGCATCCAAGCAGACATTCATCAGCGGAAGGTTCTGGTCTCAGTGTGGTGGGATTTTAAAGGTGTCGTGTTTTTCGAGCTCCTGCCACGGAACCAAACAATCAATTCGAATGTGTACTGTCGGCAATTGGACAGTTTGAACGAATCCATCATCCAGAGCTCGTTCATCGTAAAAGTGTTGTGTTCCATCACGATAACGCGAGACCACACACAAGTTTGATCACCCGCTAAAAATTATTGGAGCTTGGATGGAATGTGTTGCCACACCCAGCATACTCGCCTGACCTTGCGCCGTCAGACTTCCACTTGTTTCGCTCTCTTCAACAGTCCTTGCGTGGTATAACGTTCAATTCAGATGATGCTGTAAATCAGCACCTTGTACAGTTTTTCGCCACGAAAGACAGGTCCTTCAATGAACGAGGCATTCTGCAGCTCACTGAAAGATGGCAAAAGGTTATCGAACAAAACGGGCATTATATCATTGATTGATCTTTGTTCTTTCTATCAATAAATGACCTTTGCAAAACATGGCTAAAATACGTCATGACTTTTCCGACAACCCAATATATAGTAATAATAATTGTTTTTGAAAAACTAAACAGTCGACATACTTACTATTGCTGCCGCCATAGTTAAGTAAATATGTACTTTTACAATTCACACATCTTCTTTCATTGGTTTTACGACATTAACATTCTTTAATCCACCAACGTAAGGACAGCTCAATGTCAGGAATTAGTAAACCTTTGTGCTTATTGTTATGATCTAATTCCACTTAGTTTGTACCAGATTGTGGATCGATGTGGTCATGTGACGCGGAGAAATGCAATGTGTTGTACGTTAATAAATATATACTCTCGAATCACTCGTTTTATTTCATATTCACAAAAATCTTGGCATGCGAAAGATGCCTAGCATAAATAATCTACAAAGCCTACCAGAGTACTCTCTCATTTTTTTATTTATTTATTTAATGGCTGGTTTCTCAAATAAAATCCGTATAAAAACCAATTTACACAAGGAGGTTATTTCGTTTCCTTTCAATCTTGAAACCTTTACATTTTTCCTCTTTAAGGAGAGCTTAAAAATGTGCGTTATTGTTAATAACTTGTTCTTTGCAACCGTCTCTTTGACTCTGATTTAACATGCAAAAGTTCAACGCATTTCAAACTAAATAGTAAAATTTTATTTTTTTAAAAATAGGCGCTCAATGGGTTCCTTATGATTCTCACCTGTGATGGAGAAGTGTTCTACACATCTCACACTGTGGAAACCTACCTCGGCTTTCATCAAGTAAGTTTCAATATTTACTTTGTCTATATCATGTTATGAGTAGAACTGTTAAGAGTTCAAACAATGCCACTGATTATCTGTGAAATACGAATTTACTTGCATACAATCGAATAAAATATCGATGTTAAACTTCGTATTCACCCGATTCTTCTCCTGAACGGCAATATAGTAAACTAGCTACGTTTTCCGTAACTTTCTCCGCTTTTACTAGGGCTGAAAGATTCTTAAGTAAATAGTAAGGAACTGATTTTTAATGCTAAGGATAATTACGGTATGAGTTCTGGTATTATAATATCATAATCTGACGGCACATATGACTGGGATTCTTTGAATTAGAAATTTAATTATATTTGCTGCATAAACTTCTTGAACGTTATTCAAAAATCCAGTTCTAGGAGAACTGTCTTCTTTCAAAAATCAATGGTAAATTAAAATCTGATGGTATCAGTGAGAGACTCTTGGGATATATACACTAAAAAATAAGTGGTGTGAATTAACGAAATATTTATGAAAATAACAGGCACAAAAGATGCCGGTAACTGTCCGTCTTTTAATGGAATTTCCGTTTTTAAAAGTTCCCGTTTTTGTTTTGTTTTGTTTTTTTGTAAATTCCGTGATTTCACTGGTCAGTAATTCCGTTTATTTCAGTAATGTCCGTTTCAAGTTTTCCGTATTTATACAGAAATTTCGCAAAATCCAACACGCTGAATATTTCAGCCCTTACTCCAGGGAATCGTTTTGCACCGGTAGTAAGGATCGAGCCCGGATCGTTTAGCTTTAAGCCGCGCGTTGGGCCCAGCACTAGCATTCTGAGCCAGAATGCGACAAGAGACAGGCTCACGCTCATTGCTCATGCTCGTTTTAATTGCGTGATGGGGATTTTTTTTTTTCATTAATGCGAGTGATTTAGTCATTTTATTTTATATTAGTGCTTGTTATGCTTTTATATAAATCAATGTTGTTTTTTTTCTACATGATCATCTGAAAAAAAATTTCTTTTCCCTGCTTTTCTTCTCAACTAACCACGAGAATGCCTTAGCAATGTTAAGCCGCACTAAGGTTCTTCTACATCACTGGTTGCAGATTCCCACACAGACGCTTTGTGGAGTCGATGCCACGCAGGATGGTGGCGTTTGCTGGGATAAAGGAGGTCCAGCGAAGTATTAGGTACATAGTCGAAATTCAGTAAGTACTCGACGTATAATAAACGGACAAATAATCAGTTGGGGCATTCACTGTAAATGTGGTGCGCGTAAACTTCTGAAACCCAAGATCCCCTTCACTACAAATATGCGTGTCTTAACTTCAGGCCCTCAAAAATGGTTTTCGAGAAGAGGGTCAGAATTTCGCTTCAGATATCATACTAATTTAAAGCTTTAACGCATTATTTTTCTAATCCTTCCTGTTAGGTTTACCACTGCGCTTATCTGTCACTGGAGTTCAACTGAAGTAAGTATCCTCAAACAGAAAATAGCATTACAGAGTTCTGTTACAGAGATGTTATACAAGGTTTTAGGATTTCATATGAAATCTCAAAATACAACCTATTTCCATCTCGTGCCCACCCGGGGCGCCAATTGTTAACAAGTTCTTTTTAGTATCTTTGTTCTAGTTGTTAACTTGTAATTGCTAATAACTCCGTAGTGGTTGATGATGATAGTAATTAACACGTAATAACCAAATAATAATAATAATTGTATGCAAATAATTTTTGCGATTCGTAAATATGTCTAATAAACTTTTATTATTTTCTTCATTTAATTGCCTGCAAAGGTTGTCCGTTAGCTGTGCTATATTTCCTAACTCCCCCGCTTAAAACTCCAATTCCTTTTTTCTTAAGTCCTGCTTTTCTTCATCTCTCGCGCTGTCGTGAAATCCCCTGACCTCCCGGTCCACCTAAGACCTCCCAGCCTACCCTGGGGCAATCACATCGTCGTACTTTTCATGACCATTCGCTTCCTAAACTCTCTTCTCGCCTCCCCTCTCTTATCTCCAAAAAATGCCCTTAAGCATATCCTAAAATTCCCTGTGAGAAACAAACATACCGCCTTCGGTAAATCCTAAGCCTCAAAGTAAAATGTGAGGGCTAGTGCATTAGTTGGCACCATTGAAATTGAAACCCGAAAAGCATCAAAAGAGGGGCGATAGAGTTAATCTCCATTCAACATACAAAGTGCAAATACTAAGCATAGACAAAATGTGTCGTCTTAGTAAATAACCGTGCATCCGGTGTCTAATGGGGAACAGACTCTGAGAAATTTCTCTTACGCTTTGTGGAGACAAAAGAAGGGGAGCACGAGATTGGAAAAGGTTGCATTTTGAGATTTTATATGAAATCCTAAAACCCCGGAACCCATCAACAGCTAGTACACCTTTCTTATTCCATCATGTATAAAATATTGCGTACAATTATATGTAGAAGATGCTTAATAAACGTATCGCAAAAAATGTGGACAGTAAACAAGATATGTTTCACCTTTCTCGTAGTACTTTTGAAAAAAAATTATGAGGAGCTGTCATATAGCTACAGTTCTACCAACTCACATTTTTGAGCCACAAAAGTATTTAAACTTTGATCTGCGTTCTAAAAGCACAGTAGAGCCGTAGATGGCCTAGTGGTCAACGCTCGTGGCTGCCACAAAAAGGCCTCAGGATCGATTCCAGGCAGATACGAACACTCGAACCACAAAACATCCGTCGTGCATCGGATGGGCACGTTAAGCCATCAGACGCCGTAATGGTTCGCAGTTCTAAATAAGTGCGTCTCCCTCACCCTTTCCACCTCGCTTCCGTGTGACTTTCCTATCGGGCACTCTAGCCCAAATTTCGTACTTCTAAGGGTTGTTTATGACCTGGGATCAGACACTCTCTTTCTAAAATCCTCTGCATAAATCTCTAAAAGCAGAGTATGCATTCAATACGTTAGCCAAAATTATGTACGAGCTCATTTTAATGGCTGAGCTTCTCTGACGTATTGTTATGCCTAATTGGTAACTTCTTGGTTCATCATTGACCCTCCAAAACTCTAGGTTAGGATCCAGATTCCGGCAAGGTATAGTAGCCGCATTTGCACAAGAGGAACGTGAAAAATCCATAACATTCATTTTTTGCTCTATTTGGCACTTTTTCAGAGTTACACCAATTAAGGTGACAAGCAATCTGTCCCGAGAATAAACCATTTTTTCTTTTATTATTTGTCTAATTAAGTTGTCACTCTGTTATTGTTAGTTTATTCAAAAGAATGAAATAAGAGCTTTGTGCAAGTTTCGCACAAGCATGTCAAGATTAATGCGTCGTTAATCTGTACATGTTCCATTAGAGTCAATATTAGTTCTGGGACACTGCTTAGAATTATTATGCTCAATTCGTGGACTGAATAAAGTCGTTAGTCATTGAATAAGATGGAAAATATGATAATACATCCCTGTGATGCCGTGATATTTATTTCTAATGTAGATGCAAATGAAGTTTTCATTCATTTTTGGATTCAAAGCCATAACTTCTAAGTCATAAGCAATTAAGCTGGAGCAGCAGTGTTTGTATTATCTTTTTTTATTATTATTAGTTATTTAATCGAAATGCCATTCTTTTTCTGTTTGTTTATGTAGAGGGGGGGGAGCAGGGGGGGGGGCTGCTAGGCTGAGTAGCACTGAGAGTGAAACGTTTAGACCACATATGTCCTCTTGTCAGTCAAGATTAATGAATCTTCCTTTTATTAACAGAAAGTACATCTGTTCACTGAGCGGGATATCCCTCAGGTCATCTGCCTCCTTTTCCTTCAAAGATGCAAACAAAACAACTACACAGAAGGATGGAAGCACCGAGTTTTCTTAACAAAGAGTAGAGGCAGGGAAACCAGATTAGATTGCATTACTCAAAGGAAATGCCGCCACCCTGTCGGAGCACAGAAAAAAATTCCTTGTGTTCGGGTGGGTTCTTGTTTGTGCTGTGAGTTCGAGCTCAATTTTAAGAGATCGAGCCCGAACCCTATATCACAAAATAGAACCCGGACCCAAGCGAGCCCGAAAACTGACCTCTTCAGGTCAGAGTTGGAAACGAGTCAAAAATTTTGGACCCAACCCGAACCTGACCTGGAAAAATCTGCTTTGAACGATAAATTCGAAACTCAATTTATAATTATACATTATCATATATACACTGAAATGCCAGGAAAACTGGTACAGACGAGCTTATGCAAAATACATAGCAACGTCGCCTATGCGTGTACTTGGTTGCGTCCATCAGAACGTATATAAAGCGATAGACATCCTTGCCAGCTGTCAGAGCTGTTTTCGGCATGAGAATGACAAGTAATAATGATTTAAGCGATTTTTCAACGCGGTGTCATAGTTGGCGCTCGTGAGATGGGCCATAGTATTTCAGAGGTAGAAACGAAGTTCGGATTTTCACGGACGATACCAGTGTGGCCGTAAAAAGACATTGGGTGAACGTGACCATCGTCGGCTGTCAAAAATCGTTTCACGCGATAGGCGTGCCACACTCTCGCAGGTATCATCCGAATTCAATGCTGGAACCTCAACAAGCATCAGCGCCCGGACTGTGCAACGTGTACCCAGCTCGATATGGGCTTTGGGAGCCGACGCCCGACTCGAGTCCCCTTGATGGGTGCACGACACAGAGCTATGCGCCTCGCTTGGGCACGGCAACACCACCACTGGACACTTGATGAATGAAAACAAGTAGCCTGGTCTGACGAGTCGAGTTTCCAACTGTATCGGGCAGATGGAAGGATTCGTTGTGTGGCGCAAACCCCATGAAGCCATGGATCCCGCCTGTCAACAGGGAAATGTACCGGCTGGTGGGGGTGCGTAATGGTATGGGGTGTATTTGGCTGGATTTCACTGGGAACCCTGGTATGTCTACAAACGTCTGTGACCGGCCAACGCTATGTGCGCATCCTTTCTGACGAGGTACACCCGTTCATGTCTTGCATTCATGCTGATGAGTTGGGCTTGTTCCAACAGAACAATGCACCTCCACACAAGTGTCAGGACGCCACATTATGGTTAGAGGAGCATTCATCCGAGTTTGGAGTATTGCCATTCCCACCCAAGTCCCCATATCTGAACGTGATAGAACACATTTGGGATGCCATGCAACGCGCTATCGAACACAGGAATTTCTGGCTACGCCACTGGGTTCGATGTTTAAGCCTAATCGCAGCGCGTTGCAGAAAATATATAGCAGAGGAATAGTTGAGAAAGTTGCAGTTACAATTAATTTATTATTTGCTTAAACTTATAGTGCAGGTTGTCCTACAATTATCTTACGCAATTATTACTTGATCTCTTAGTTCTCTCGCTACTTATTCTGTTTCCTAATTATTCGCTCTTTCGTATTTACTCCAATTCAACGTAACTTTTCATTCTCTTGCGCTGTCTTTGTCCGGAGACCCGAAAAAGTCTTCTTCCTCAGACCATCATCTCGTGCCCTCTCCCCCTCAACTTCTTTTCTAGATCTCTGAGTTGCTCGAGCCTCTCTTAGCTCGAAGGGGAGAGGCTTTCTCTGACGTCTTCTGGGCAATAAATTAATTTAGCCGTGTCGATGCGCTTTTTGGATCACAGTATACTAAAAGCTGGTAGGCTAATATACCCATAAAAAGCAATAAATTTTCTGAACAAGCTCTTCAATACAAAGCACGATTGCCTCAGAACCCTCTCTCACAAGTCACAACTCTTACTAATTATTCTTGTCGCCGTAGATAGTATCTTGGAACAATCCCATGCTGACTGAAAAAGACTTAGCGCTAAATTTTCTTTTCTTGCAAAAGAATCAATTTTAAAATTTTGTAAAATCTCCTAAACCCTCTTAACACAGCCGTTCTGGATTAGGAAGCTGTGGGTTCGAATCCCACCACCGGACGTTATTTCCAAAATGAATTTTTCCTAAGTAACGATAATATTTCTTTTGCTTAAAATAATTGTCTGGACGCACGCAAAAGACGATGTAAAAATGGCAGGGAACTTGCCCCCTGTGTATCTGTGCCTGCTTTAAACAGTTCTTTTCCGCAAAACAATTCTCCAATTTCATTATTTTTCTCCGTGTTATATTCTTTACCTTATAAACCTCGAAATGTTTTAACGATCATTGCCAATGATTGAATTCCCTTTTATATTCCACATTTCACCGGGTCAAAACATTCGTTAAGTATCGTGCACTTCGTGCCCTTGAGAGACGGAGAAATTTCACCCCGAAGTCAGCCCTCCCCCCCCCCTCCTTTTTTTTTTTACCAGGTATCTCCCTCTCTCATCCGTCCCCTGTTTCTCCGCTCCAAAAGGGAGGCGAGAGAAGAAAGGAGAAAGAAATGAAAGCATATATGTCGTTTGTTATAACGGCACTTTTATTCAATTTTGAAAAGGGCAAATATTTCGTAAACAAAGTTCATGAAAAAACGTAGGAAAAGCAGTGAGGTTGAATAGAGAGGAAGTATGAAGCGTGGCAGGATTTACTGATAGGCTCCATTAGCAGTCAAGCAAAGCGTGCCGTAGGCAAAGCCCTAATTACATAGTGAGCGACCAGTAATGAATGAGATGGGACGGAACGGTTAAAACAACCCCTAAAATGGAGAGGTAGGCTAGGGTGTTGGGGAGTTCGAGAGCTCGGAGTGGGGGATGATACTTCATCGCCACGTGGCCAACGAGGAGGGCCTGCTGGGCTTCAAGTTGTCAGCCGACGACCCATGACTAATGCTAACACCCCGTCAGGTACCTTTGACGCTCTGCTGCGTTAAAATTCACGACTTTCACCTCAGCAGCAGTTTATTTGTGTCCCCCCCCCCTCGAATACAACACCTGCATTTTGATGTTCGCCTTTTCTTTTGTATTTTACTATGTTTCGTCGTTACGACAACCCACAGCTAAAGAAAGTATGAAAGAGCAGATAATAAGAAGAAAACGAGTTTGTTTGTGGGTCTCTTGAAGTTAATTTCAGGTTGAAGTTAAATATCTGCGTTACGAGTGACAATGGTTCGCCTTTTACTTTTGTTTTGCCTCCAAAAAAAAAAAAAAAAAAAAATGTAACGAAAGGTACAAACATTATAAAAAATCTAAACAGAAATTTGAGATGTTAATTTGCCCGCGCAGTATACTTCACTAAACTGATTTCCAAGAACTGAACGTGTTTTATGATTCGTGCTGGTCCGACATACACACTACGTGATCAAAAGCATAGGCGTAGCGTCGGGAGGGGAGCATGTCCCCCCCACTTAAAAACTGGGGGGGGCACCTGCCTTTTAAATGTTATAAAGTGTGACATACATACCACCAGTGATGGAGCCAGACGTTTCTTAGGGGGGCGTCCATGGATTTGGTTCATCGGTGAAAGCCTCCCGGAAAAAAATCCTCCAAGTGGGAATAATACGCCCGAAATCTTTAAAAGTAAAAAAAAAAAAAAAAAAAAAAAACAGTACTGAGAAAACCGATCATATGTGGAGGATTTTAGGAAGGGAGTGTCTGACCCCAAGTCTTTCACAAACCTTAGAAATAGGAAGCTAGGAGATTTGGGCTAGAGTGCCCGATAGGAAAGTAACACGGAAGCGAAGTAGAAAGGGGAGGAAGACGCCCTTATTTTTTTACATGGGGGGGCAGTACCCGGAATCCGACTGCTTAACGTGCCCATCCGACGCACAGCGGATATTTTGTGGATCGAGCATTCGAACCTGCTTGGGTTCGAACGTGAGGTCCTTTCCGTGGCAGTCACGAACGTTGCCCACTAGGCCACCCGCGGCCCAGTACTGAGAAAAAAAAAAGCTTTTTGAATATATTGTTAATAAATCCGTAGTGGTTGATGAATATAGTAATTAACACGTTATAAGCAGATAATTCTTGCGATCCGTAAATATGTCTAAGAAACTTTTATTGTTCTCTTCATTTAATTCCCTCCAAAGGTTGTCCGTTAGCTGTGCTATGTTTGTTCGCTGTTCCGCTTAAAACTCCAATTCGTTTTCTTATGTCTTGCCTTCGATCATCTCTCGCGCTGTCCTCAAAATCCCCTATCCTGTCAGTCCGCCTAAACTTCCCAGCCTCGCCTGGGGCATTTACCTCGTCGTACTCTTCGTGACCGCTCGCTCTCCTTGACCAGAGAACACTGTCTTCTCGCATTCTTCTCCCCTGTCACCAAAAATGCCCTTAAGCATATCCTAAAGTTCCCCGTGAGAAACAACCATCCCGCCCTCGGTAAATCTCAAGCCTCACAGTAATACGTTAAGGGCTAATGCATTAGTCGACCGCATTGAAATTGAAACCTGAAAAGCATCAAAAGAGGCGCGATAGAGTTAATCTCCATTCAACATAAAAAGTGCAAATACTAAGCATAGACAAAATGTCGTCTTAATAAATAACCGTACATCCAGTGTCTAATGGGGAACAGACTCTGAGAAATTTCTCTCACGCTTTGTGGAAACAAAGGAAGTGGAGCACGAGATGGAAAAAGGTTGCATTTTGAGATTTTATATGAAATTCTAAAACCCAGTATAAAATCTCTGTAACAATATATCATCATCATCATCATCATCATCATTCATTATCAATCCACTGCTGGACGAAGGTCTCTCCCAGTTTCTTCCACAACGGTCTGTCTTGTACCAGTCCCCTCCATGTCACTCCCGCATGCTTTCGAATTTCACCTACCCATCTCCCATGTGATCTTTTCCTGTCTCTTGGAATCCAATCTAAAATTTCGGCTGTCCATCGATGGTCTGTCCTTCTGGCAGTATGTCCAGCCCATTGCCATTTCAGGGATTTAACTCTGATCATGATGTCTTCCACTCTTGTCATTTTTCGGATCCACGAGTTCCTCTTCTTATCTCTCCTGGTTACACCAAGCATGCACCTCTCCATACTGTCTTGAGTTGTCTGCAGCCTTTGTATGTCTCTTTTAGTCAAGGTCCACGTCTCTGCACCATACGTAAGCACTGGAAGGATGCATTGATCAAACACTTTTCTTTTAAGACATAATGGCATATTGCTCTTGAAAATTATGCTGTTTCTTCCAAAAGCTCTCCAGGCAAGTTTTGTACGCCGATTAATCCCTTCATGAATGTGACCCTCACTTGATATCTGCTGTCCAATATAAACGTACGTGTCTGTTATCTCCAGCTTTTCTCCATCAATCGATAAATCTTCATTTCTTGAAAAATCATTGAACATCACTTTTGTCTCCTGAAAGTTCATTTTTAATCCCACTTCTTTACTCTTGTCAGCAAGTTCCTGGATTATACTCTGCAGCTCTGATGGGGTAGTTGCAAAAATGACTACGTCATCAGCAAAACGAAGGTGGGTTAGATAATCTCCATTAATCTTTATCTCTTCGTTTTCCCAGTTCAGTGATTGAAAGACATTTTCCAATGTAGCATTAAAGAGCATCAAAGATATGGTGTCACCTTGTCTCACTCCCTTTCCAATTTTTATGTGTGTTGTATTTTCAAACAGCCGAATCTTTGCACTTGCATTTTCATAGATTTTATTAATAATATTAGTGTATGCATCTTCAATACCGCAGGATTTTAGAGCCATTATAACTGCTGATGGTTTCACCGAATCAAAGGCTTTTTCATAATCGATAAAAGCCATGCACAATGGAAGTTCATATTCCCTCGCTCTTTCAATTAGTTCTCTCAGTACGTGGATATGATCTATTGTGCTGTAGCCACTCCTGAATCCAGATTGTTCTCTCGGTTGAGCCATGTCCAGTGTTACCTTCAAGCGGTGTGAAAGAACTTTAGTGAAGATTTTATAAACCACAAATAGGAGGCTGATAGGTCTGTAGGTCCTGAGATCCTCAATGTCACCTTTTTTATGTAGCAGGATCATTGTAGCGTTGTTCCATTCCTCAGGAATCTTCCCTTCATTAAGGCATCGAGTGAAAATTTGGGCGAGTACTGTTTCGATTTCTCCACTTGCTTCTTCTATGGTGTCTACAGTAATTCCATCTTCTCCTGGAGCTTTCCCCCGCTTCATGTTCTTGATTGTATGTGCAACTTCTGTTGGGAGGACTGGAAGAACTCTGGTACTGGTACATTTCATGATGTCTGGAGTACATGTATCATCCCTTTCATATAATTTGGAGTAGAAATATTTCACTCTTGTCAAAATTTCGCCTCTATTTCTTGTTACAGAACCACCTTCTTTTCTCAGTGCCATAATCTGTTTTCTTCCCTTACTGAGATGTCCCTTTGCTATCTTTAGGCTTTGGTTGTTTTCAATTGCTTTCCTCACTAGTTCACAGTTTAATTTCCTTACGTCTTCAGTGATACTTTTTCGTACTGTCTTGCATAGCTCTATATATTCCACTTTAGAAGTCACATCTTCTTTAGTTGTCCTCATCACTCTTCTTTTTTGCATCAACATTTTGGTTTTTCCTGATAATTTGTTCACATGTAATTTGTTCTTAGACCCAGCTAATTTTGTTGCTGTTTCCATAAGAGCTTTGGTTACTTTTCTGTTAACTTCAGAAATATCCACTTCTTCCGATGTTAGGCCTTCTAAAGCAGAGAATCTGTTCTTCAGTTCCAACTTGAAGGTATTATGGTGTTTTTTAAGGTTGGTTATGTCAATACATTTTGTTTGTCTTATGAGCTTGCCACGTTCGAGTTTAGTGTTGAGGTGCATCTTACATCTCACCAATGTATGGTCACTACCTGTGTTGAACTTGTTTAGCACACTGCAGTCTTTTATGTCGAATTTTTTGTTACACATAATAAAATCAATTTCACTTGTCGTCCCATTTTGATGTCTCCATGTCCATTTCCTGTGTGGCTTTTTCTTGAAAAAGGAGTTCAAGATGAAAAACCCTTCTGCCTCTGCAAACTCAACGAGAGTATTTCCACGCTGGTTTCTGTTGCCGTGACCGAATTTACCTACTGAAGTTTCATTCTGTTGCCGTTGCCGTATTTTTGCATTGAAATCTCCCATAATTATCTTCAAGTGCTGCTTACCTTTATTAATTAGATGACGAATTTCCTCATAAAATTTTTCAATTTACAATATATATATATGCATGTACAGAGGTTGTCCAAAATAATGCAAACATCTCGCTGAAAACGGTGACTTTGGTAAGTGCTGCATTTTGAGTAAAACGAACATGTAGCTACGGTTTTTTTTTTTCCTCAAAAAGTGTTGCTTATAGTCTCAAGGGTTTGTGTGATAGCATTGTAAATCGGTGTTTGCATAAATTCACTTCAAGTGAAGGCACAATGGGTGACCTGTCGGAGTTCCAAAGAGGGCAGATTGTAGTAGCCCGTCTGGTTGGTGCGTCGGTAGCCACAGCGGTACAGGTATTGGGGGTATCGAGAGGTACCGTGTCGAAGGTCATAAAAGCATACAATGTTCACGGCACAACATCATCTGCAAGACACAACTGTGGAAGGAAAACCAAACTCACCGCGAGAGACAGGAGGACATTAAAGAGGATTGTGACCGCAAAGAGGAAGACCACGGCAACGAAAGTGACTGCTGAACTTAATGCACATCTCCAAAACCCGGTGTCGACCCATACCGTGCGAAGGGAATTGCATAAGCACAATATTTACGGCAGAGCTGCGATTGCAAAACCCCTGGCGTCACAGGTGAATATGAAACGGAGACTACAGTGGTGCCAGGAACATAAAACGTGGACTGCGATTGCAAAACCCCTGGTGTCACAGGTGATTATGAAACTGAGACTACAGTAGTGCCAGGAACATAAAACGTGGACTGCGATTGCAAAACCCCTGGTGTCACAGGTGAATATGAAACGGAGACTACAGTGGTGCCAGGAAAAAGCTGGACTGCGGATCACTGAAACCATGTCTTGTTTTCCGATGTATCAAAGTTCTCACTATCCCACCACAGGACGGGTTTAGGTGTGGAGAACCCCCGCAGAAGCCTACAACCCAGACTGTCTCCTTCCTACAGTGCAGCATGGGGGCGGTTCCGTAATGGTTTGGGCCATGATCTCGTGTTTTGCAGCAGGTCCCATTATCACCTTACACTGACTGATCACTAGCAGTGACTATGTCACTCTTTTGGCCGACCATGTGCATTCAATGGTGCAGACATTGTTTCCGTCAGGGGATTGCACCTTTCAAGATGATAATGCTCCGATTTACAGACGTCTAACTGTTCAGTCATGGTTTGAGGAACATGAGGATGAAGTTGCACACCTTCCCTGGCCTGCACAATCATCGGACTTAAACATCATTGAGCCCTTGTGGTCTGTGTTGGAAAACAGAGAGCGATCCCGTTATTCTCCTCGGTCGTCTCTCAAGGAATTGGAGCAGTTTCTGCAGGAAGAATGGTACAACATACCACTTACCACCATCCAGGACTTGGATGCGTCAATTCCAAGGAGGATTCAAGCAGTTTGAAATGCCAAAGGTGCTCCCACACCATATTAGGTGCGTAACACTTATTGTTTCCAGGTGTTTCCAGTATTTTGGATAACCCCTGTATATCGCTTTAAATTCGTATTCAGTCCCCTTCAACAGGGAAGTTCCGGACGAAACCCCCCTCCTCCTCTTGGTTACGCCTATGCATACAGGTTGACCAGACGTCCGGCTTTCGGCAGACATGTCCTCCCTTTCTTACCATGTCCTCCTGTCCTTCAGGCGTTACGGGAAATAAACCACAAGTCCGGCTTTTCCAATAAGGAATAATTCAGATACATTTTGATCAAATTCTTCTATTGTAATCATACATCAATGAGACATTACATTAAGGCCACCTACCTAATAAGGTGTAGGACACCCCTTTAGCCCGCAAAACAGCTGCCACTCGGCGGGGCTTTGATTCAATGAGGTGGCGATAGGTATCCTGGGGTATCTGGTACCATAATGTCAACAGAAGGTTCTCCAGTTCCCGTACATTTCGGAGTGGTGGTGATTTAGCGCGAACCTGCTTTTTCAAGTCGAACCACAAATTTTCGATTGGGTTCATGTCAAATGAATTTGGAGGCCAGCGCATTAACAGAAAGTCACCAGCAAGCTCCTCGAACCACTCCTTGACGATTCTGGCAGTGTGATATGGCGCATTATCCAGTTGGTAATGGTCATCACCAGCAGGGAACAAACACAGTTGCCATGAATGGGTTAACTTGGTCCTTAACGATGTTCAGATACCTGACAGCTGTCAGGGATTGTGCTTTTGGGATAATGGGGCCTAAAGTGTTCCAAGAAAACATCGCTCACAGCATAACACCGCCGCCTCCGGCCTGTTTCTGCCAACAGTGCATCTAGGTGCCATAGCCAGCATTGGTTTCGTCTGACCAGGTGACTTTCTTCCAATCATCCACGGTCCAATTTCGAATATCTTGGGCCCATTTCATGCGCTGTTGGCGATGACGTGCAGTGAGCATGGGTATCCGGCTGGGTCTTCGGCTACGCAGGCCCGTGCGCAGAAGGCTGCGATGAACTGTGAGCTGTGACACATTGCCTTGATCACCACTGTTGTAGCTGCGGGTGATTTTTTATTTATAAAACCTATATAATAGCTACCTCTGTCCCTAACGCTCTAACGGCATTCAGTACCTGCAGCACCACCTGCTTTCACCCGGTGGCCGAAATCGGAACTAAGCTGACCGCTATCGCACGATAAGTGAAATCAAGGAGAAATACCGGGAAATAAAATAAAGTTAGTAAGACAAACGATTTCATCTGTAACAACACGCGTGTGCTCGAACAACTGTCTGCGACGTTTGTTCTGTTACGTAGGTGTTATGTCGTATTTTATTTCGTTTTCTTCGCATTGCACAGTAATTTAATAGAAAGGAATAATGCTCAGATATCATTCAGCACTTGCACCGCCATTTGCTTTTTTCCGATGGCCGAAATCGGAACTAAGCTCACCGCTATCGCATGATACGTAAAACCAAGGAGAAATACCGAGAAATAAAATAAAGTTAGTAAAACAAACAACAACATCTGTGGCAACCCGCACGTGCTCAAACAGCTGCCTGCTACGTTTGTTCTGTTACGTAGGTGTTATGTCACGTTTTATTTAATTTTCTTCGCATTGCAGAGTACTTTCATAAGAAGGAATCAGTGTTATTTTATTTCATAAAAAGGAACAAGTATTTATTAACCTATAAAATAGGCTTCTGTCACGGGAAATTTAATGGGAATGTTAGGAAACGTTTTTTTGTTGGTGACCTATCTTACAGACTGCCTATTATAATTCAACCGTTTATTATAGTTATGTATATGTATTTTACGATGCGTGTTATAAAATTTCAGTCACAGCTTTTTCACCCGTGCATGGCACGTGCTATAAGCTAGTTTATAAAACATTTTCGCTCAGTATTTTATATAAAGTCACGGTTGTTTTAAAAAAGTCTCGAAAGTACCGATCTAATCACAGACTATAGTTGCAGGAATGCAAAATCATGAATAAAAACATTTAAAAATTTACTTTATAATTTCCTCTTTGCACATTTTTCCGAAACTTTACTCCAAAATTTTCGTACTTATCTTTCACAGGATAAGAATCCTGGATTTTAAACTTTTTTCCTTCGTAATTTTTCGAAAGAAAACTTTCAAAATGTTCTTGTCTGTTACGGACTGATGAATTCGTACCAAATGGCAAACAAAAACGGATATTTACATCAGAAACTTCCTGCACATTTGACACTTCTGCAGGATTATGGTTTTAAGTATGGAGCACCACACGGGGAGATATAAACTCTATTGTTTCCAATCTTTTTTGATTCCAGGAAACGAGTTCCTTGTGCTGCATACTGTTCTTCTTCGCAAATACTTGAGTGTCAGAATCATTATTTTCTGGTTTCGTAAACGCTAAGTTTTCCGTTTTCAAAATGCTTTGACCGAATGAAACTGCAGTGCCAGTTAAAGCTGTTTCCTGTTCTTTTCCCACTTCTTTTTAATAAGCAAGTATGATATCCGGTCTATTGAAACTGTCTGTTATCGGTTACGATTATCTACTGCCAGTTGTCTTTGAAGGCTTTTTGCTGTCACAAAGGTTCTTGTTAGTAAACGCACTAGCCTAACTGAAATTCTCCATTTCGGACCTAAATCACTTAGACCATTTGGAGAAGTTTATTAGAAAGACGTTTATCCCCTATACACTGTAAAAATGTTCCTCAAATCCAGGAGTCTCTTTCCGTCATTTCTTTCGTGAATAAACGAACATATTTCTGATACAATCTTTTCCGTGGAATGACAAAAAGAAACCTGAAATTCACGGATTTTTTTTCGTACCACGAAAAAATTTCTGAATTTTCAGAAACCTTTCAGCAGTTTCTTTCTTACATTGACGGTAAATTACCGTTTTCGAGATGTGTTCATGGCCGTCTTAAGGGGTAGGCCAACGGGGCCGGTGCCCAGGGCCCCCTCCTGAACTGGGGCCCCCAACGCCCGAAGATTCTTGTGGGTTTACAAAAACGTCAAACTCTGACCCCTCACCAGTAGGGGTTTTTTTTATTTAAAGAAAAGAAGAAATACTAATCCAGAAATTTGGATGTTCTTCTGACATTTTTTTAAGCCATGCGCGTAGCTCCGATTTCTCGAGGAGGCAAGACGAAAGTTAGGTGTTAGGATAGATCTTTTATGACAAAATAAGAAACAACGAAAGCCGACATTTGTGTTGTTCATGCGAAGAAGTGCACGTATGTTTATCAAAAGGGCTTTCCCACCTGGGCTACTTATACATTTTTTCAATCGTCGCTGCTTAAACAAATAATAATGCAGGGGGCCGCAAAATGCCAATTTCGTCCAGTGCGTCGTATTTTCCCGAAACGGTGCTGAATGGTTTATTTATTTCTTCTCCTTTAATTTAATTTTCGTTAAATAATTTGTGGAATGGAAAAGAAATATTATATCTTTCATCATCCATTTTCTTGTAATTTGCTAAGCAACAAAATGAGAGGGCATTTGGTGCACTTCATGGATTTCTACAATTTTTGTCATGTACCATTTTTCATTCAAGCGGTATTTAAAAAGTTACTGGATATTGAATATTTCTTTTCATAGGGATAACATGGTGATCGTGGTGTATATAATAATTTTCATACCTTGTACATATCATCATCATCATCATCATCAACCATTATCAATCCACTGCTGGACGAAGGTCTCCCCAAGTTTCCTCCACAAGGGTCTGTCTTGTGCTAGTCTCCTCCATGTCACTCCCGCATACTTTCGAATTTCATCCACCCATCTCCCATGTGGTCTTATTCTGGGTTTTTTCCTGTCCCTTGGAATCCAAACTAAAATTTCGGCTGTCCATCGATGGTCTGTCCTTCTGGAAGTGTGTCCAGCCCATTGCCATTTCAGGGATTTAACTCTGATCATGATGTCTTCCACTCTTGTCATTTTTCGGATCCACGAGTTCCTCTTATCTCTCCTGGTTACACCAATCATTCACCTCTCCGTGCTGCTTTGAGTTGTCTGCAGCCTTGTATGTCTCTTTTAGTTAAGGTCCACGTCTCTGCACCATATGTAAGCACTGGAAGGATGCATTGATCAAACACTTTTCTTTTAAGACATAATGGCATATTGCTCTTGGAAAATTATGCTGTTTCTTCCAAAAGCTCTCCAGGCAAGTTTTATACGCCGATTAATTTCTTCATAAATGTGACCCTCACTTGATATCTGGTGTCCAAGATAAACGTACGTGTCTGTTATCTCCAGCTTTTCTTCATCAAACGATAAATCTTCATTTCTTGTAAAAGCATTGAACATCGCTTTTGTCGTCTG
Organism: Macrothele yani; assembly: GCA_039090855.1. Taxonomy (NCBI): domain Eukaryota; kingdom Metazoa; phylum Arthropoda; class Arachnida; order Araneae; family Macrothelidae; genus Macrothele; species Macrothele yani. Next base: position 40,681,237 of record CM077024.1, on the reverse strand, counting down.
AAAGTTCATTTTTAATCCCACTTTTTTACTCTTGTCAGCAAGTTCCTGTATCATACTCTGCAGCTCTGATGGGGTAGTTGCAAAAATGACTACATCATCAGCAAAACGAAGGTGGGTTAGATAATCTCCATTAATCTTTAACATTTTGTTTTCCCAGTTCAGTGATTGAAAGACATTTTCCAATGTGGTATTGAAGAGCTTCGGAGATATGGTGTCACCTTGTCTCACTCCCTTTCCAATTTTTATGTGTGTTGTATTTTCAAACAGCCGAATCTTTGCACTTGTATTTTCATATATGTTATTAATAATATTAATGTATGCATCTTCAATACCGCAGGATTTCAGGGCCATTGTAACTGCTGATGGTTTCACCGAATCAAAGGCTTTTTCATAATCGATAAAATCCATGCACAATGGAAGTTCATATTCCCTCGCTCTTTCAATTAGTTCTCTCAGTACGTGAATATGATCTATTGTGCTGTAGCCACTCCTGAATCCAGCTTGTTCTCTCGGTTGAGCCATGTCCAGTGTTACCTTCAAGCGGTGTGAAAGAACTTTAGTGAAGATTTTATAAACCATACGAACTGCGCGGATACATACTGTATGTACTCTTGTACTCTGTTGTTATACGTATACATATTACTATTACATTTAATATATATTACATTTAATATCATCATCATCATCATTGTCAACCATTATCAATCCACTGCTGGACGAAGGTCTCCCCAAGTTTCCTCCACAAGGGTCTGTCTTGTGCTAGTCTCCTCCATGTCACTCCCGCATACTTTCGAATTTCCTCCACCCATCTCCCATGTGGTCTTATTCTGGGTCTTTTCCTGTCCCTTGGAATCCAATCTAAAATTTCGGCTGTCCATCGATGGTCTGCTCTTCTGGCAGTATGTCCAGCCCATTGCCATTTCAGGGATTTAACTCTGATCATGATGTCTTCCACTCTTGTCATTTTTCGGATCCACGTGTTCCTCTTCTTATCTCTCCTGGTTACACCAAGCATTCACCTTTCCGTGCTGCTTTGAGTTGTCTGCAGCTTTTGTATGTCTCTTTTAGCTAATGTCCACGTCTCTGCACCATACGTAAGCACTGGAAGGATGCATTGATCAAACACTTTTCTTTTAAGACATAATGGCATATTGCTCTTGAAAATTATGCTGTTTCTTCCAAAAGCTCTCTCTATATATATTATTTTTATTATGATAAAAATAAAAATAATATATATCATTATTTTATTATTATTATTATTATAAATATATCATCATCATCATCATTGTCAACCATTATCAATCCACTGCTGGACGAAGGTCTCCCCAAGTTTCCTCCACAACGGTCTGTCTTGTGCCAATCGCCTCCATGTCACCCCTGCATACTTTCGAATTTCATCCACCCATCTCCCATGTGGTCTTCTTCTGGGTCTTTTCCTGTCCCTTGGAATCCAATCTAAAATTTCGGCTGTCCATCGATGATCTGTCATTCTGGCAGTATGTCCAGCCCATTGCCATTTCAGGGATTTAACTCTGATCATGATGTCTTCCACTCTTGTCATTTTTCGGATCCACGAGTTCCTCTTCTTATCTCTCCTGGTTACACCAAGTATGCACCTCTCCATGCTGCTTTGAGTTGTCTGCAGCCTTTGTATGTTTCTTTTAGTTAAGGTCCACGTCTCTGCACCATACGTAAGCACTGGAAGGATGCATTGATCAAACACTTTTCTTTTAAGACATAATGGCATATTGCTCTTGAAAATTATGCTGTTTCTTCCAAAAGCTCTCCAGGCAAGTTTTGTACGCCGATTAATTTCTTCATCAATGTGACCCTCACTTGATATCTGCTGTCCAAGATAAACGTACGTGTCTGTTATCTCCAGCTTTTCTCCATCAATCGATAAATCTTCATTTCTTGTAAAAGCATTGAACATCACTTTTGTCTTCTGAAAGTTCATTTTTAATCCCACTTCTTTACTCTTGTCAGCAAGTTCCTGGATCATACTCTGCAGCTCTGATGGGGTAGTTGCAAAAATGACTACGTCATCAGCAAAACGAAGGTGGGTTAGATAATCTCCATTAATCTTGATCCCCTTGTTTTCCCAGCTCAGCGACTGAAAAACACCCTCCAAAGTGGCATTAAAGAGCTTCGGAGATATGGTGTCACCTTGTCTCACTCCCTTTCCAATTTTTACGTGTGTTGTATTTTCAAACAGCCTAATCTTTGCACTTGCATTTTCATAGATGTTATTAATAATATTAATGTATGCATCTTCAATACCGCAGGTTTTCAGAGCCATTGTAACTGCTGATGGTTTCACCGAATCAAAGTCTTTTTCATAATCGATAAAAGCCATGCACAATGGAAGTTCATATTCCCTCGCTCTTTCAATTAGTTCTCTCAGTACGTGGATATGATCTATTGTGCTGTAGCCACTCCTGAATCCAGCTTGTTCTCTCGGTTGAGCCATGTCCAGTGTTACCTTCAAGCGGCGTGAAAGAACTTTAGTGAAGATTTTATAAACTACTGATAGGAGGCTGATAGGTCTGTAGTTTCCAAGATCCTCAATGTCACCTTTCTTATGTAGCAGGATCATTGTAGCGGTGTTCCAATCCTCAGGAATCTTTCCTTCATTAAGGCATCGAGTGAAAATTTGGGCGAGTACTGTTTCGATTTCTCCACTTGCTTCTTGTATGATGTCTACAGTAATTCCATCTTCTCCTGGAGCTTTTCCCCGCTTCATGTTCTTGATTGCATGTGCAACTTCTGCTGGAAGGACTGGAGGAACTCTGGTACTGGTATCTTTCATGATGTCTGGAGTGCATGTATCATTCCTTTCATATAATTTGGAGTAGAAATCTTTCACTCTTGTCAAAATTTCGCCTCTATTTCTTGTTACAGAACCATCTTCTTTTCTCAGTGCCATAATCTGTTTTCTTCCCTTACTGAGATTTCCCTTTGCTATCTTTAGGCTTTGGTTGTTTTCAATTGCTTTCCTTACTAGTTCACAGTTGAATTTTCTTACGTCTTCAGTGATACTTTTTCTTACTGTCTTGCATAGCTCTATATATTCCACTTTGGAAGTCACATCTTCTTTAGTTGTCCTCATCTCCCTTCTGTTTTGCACCAACATTTTGGTTTTTCCTGATAATTTGTTCACATGCAACTTGTTCTTAGACCCAGCTAATTCTGTTGCTGTTTCCATAAGAGCTTTGGTTACTTTTCTGTTAACTTCAGAGATGTCCACTTCTTCCGATGTTAGGCCTTCTAAAGCAGAGAACCTGTTCTTCAGTTCCAACTTGAAGGTATTATGGTGTTTTTTTTTTTTTTTAAGGTTGGTTATGTCAATAGATTTTGTTTGTCTTATGAGCTTGCCACGTTCAAGTTTAGTGTTGAGGTACATCTTACATCTCACCAATCTATGGTCACTAACTGTGTTGAACTTGTTCAGCACACTGCAGTCTTCTATGACGAATTTTTTGTTACACATAATAAAATCAATTTCACTTGTCGTCCCATTTGGATGTCTCCATGTCCATTTCCTGTATGGCTTTTTCTTGAAGAAGGAGTTCAAGATGAAAAACCCTTCTGCCTCTGCAAACTCAACGAGAGTATTTCCACGCTGGTTTCTGTTGCCGTGACCGAATTTACCTACTGAAGTTTCATTCTGTTGCCGTTGCCCTATTTTTGCATTGAAATCTCCCATAATTATTTTCAAGTGCTGCTTACCTTTATTATTTAGATGACAAATTTCCTCATAAAATTCTTCAGTTTCTTCTTCAGGATGACTTGTGGTGGGTGCATAAGTTTGAATAATCTGAGCCTGGTATCTTTTCGAGAGTTGGATAACAAGTCGTGCAGCTCTGTCAGAGGAACTTTCAACTTCTACAACTTTATCCTTCAGTTTCTTGTTTATTATAAATCCAACACCACTAGTTCTGCCAGTATCTGTCCCACGATAGTAGAAGAGATGTCCACTTTTCAGTTCGATGAGATCTTCTCCTTTTCTCCTTACCTCACTTAGCCCCACGATGTCCCACTTGATCCTTTGTAGTTCCTCTTCCAATTCAAGAAGCCTTGAATCAGAAGATAGGGAGCGTCCATTGTACGTAGCCAAGGTCAGCATCAGATGGCAGCCTAGTCCGGTCCTCCGGGGATTCTTAGCACCCTCTGCCTTCATGTCGCACTGGCCGCTGCCTTGGCCAGGTACATTCCAGCTGCCGGAGACTGAGGGCCAAGATTTAAGTTGTGGAATCATTTTGGAGGGGTTTGGCCATAACTCACCACGCTGGCCAAGCGGGTTGGTGAGTGTGGGATAGAATTTCCTCTAATCCCGATGGTATAGTTATACCGCTATTGGCGGTCGTCAGAGCCCCTTTAGTGGGAACAGGATGCACCACGAGAAGGCGGGGTTGACATTTGTCAAGGAGAGGCTGTGATGTTACGCATCACCTGACCTTACATCCCAATATATATGTACATATTTATTTATTTATTAAATGCAATAGTAATATTATACGTATAACAACAGAGTACAAGAGTACATACAGTATGTATCTGTGCAGTTCGTATGGAAACGAAAATTCGCTTTAGACTTACTTTTTTAATATCTACGTATCTAAAAAACTTTGCTTCTTCTTTGCAATACAAGACATTGATATCGGTCGCTTAATTTGTGTCTTACTGTGATTTTTTGTGCACTGTGTTCTTGGCCTGACACACTTCTTGGGGATCGAGGGATCGTCAGGCTTTTTCATTAAAGCCTTTTTCTCTGGCTCCATTTCATCCACTTGCAGTGATTTATGTAGACGTAGATTACTTTTTTACATTTCATTCCATCTACTTTATGAATTTTGGTTTAATTGTGCAAGTTCATTAATTGTAGTTAATGGCATGTTTATTATAATTGGGTTATGGCATATTAAGAATACATTACTGGCATTGTATTTTGTTCTGGTTAGCTACTTCGTACAGTCTTATTGTAATGATGTATTGTTTGTGTTAAACTTTGTCATGTATGGCATTATTGTGATGTATGGCAGAATATTCAATAAATCAAACCAAAATGAAATGATCCACTAAGTAACTAGTTAATGTTTATTGAGAACTTCAAGGAATCTGTATTCATACTTCTTGAATATCTAAGTAAATATTAATTTCCAGCTAGGAAGGAAGAACAAACAGACTTCCGCACATTGATAATGTCTTCTGTTATTTGTTCCGCTCACGAAAAGTTCAAAAGAGCATCAAGATAATCCACTGGCACGATATATTTCGCTTGTCTCAACACACAGATTTCAGTCGTATGACATCCATAATTATTCGTCGATCATATACACCGAAGAGCTAAAATATTGTTACTAGCGCGTCTTTATGCAAACCGAAGCAACTGCGGGTAAACGACGACACGTGTCAAGGTCATGAAACGGTGCAAATAACACATGTACTGAGCTCTGTCAATGAGTTATTTTTGTTCTCCAGATGGGAAAGGTAGCGGACTTAAGCGAGTTTGACAAAGGCCAAATAATAATGGCCAGACAACTGGGTCGGGGCACTTCCGAGATGGCAAGGACTGTGGGGTGCTCACAGTCATCCGTGGTTTGTACCTTCAAAAACTGGTCCACGAACAGAAGGCAAGGAAGACCACGGCTCATTGATGCTGGAGGTGAGCGAAGGCTATCTCCTATCACACGAACCAACAGAAGAGATACTGTGGTGCAACTCGCCGGTAATTTGAATGCTTGTGACGGGAGTTACGTGTTACAACTCGCCAGTAATTTGAATGCTTGTGACGGGAGTTACGTGTTACAACTCGCCGGTAATTTGAATGCTTGTGACGGGAGTTATGTGTTACAACTCGCCGGTAATTTAAATGCTTGTGACGGAAGTTATGTGTTACAACTCGCCGGTAATTTGAATGCTGGTGACGGGAGTTATGTGTTACAACTCGCCGGTAATTTGAATACTGATGACGGGAGTTATGTGTTACAACTCGCCGGTAATTTGAATGTTTGTGACGGGAGTTATGCGTTACAACTCGCCGGTTATGTAAATGCTGGTGACGGGAGTTATGTGTTACAACTCACCGGTAATTTGAATGCTGGTGACGGGAGTTGTGTTACAACTCGCCGGTAATTTGAACGCTGGTGACGGGAGTTATGTGTTACAACTCGCCAGTAATTTGAATGCTTGTGACGGGAGTTATGTGTTACAACTCTCCGGTAATTTGAATGCTGGTGACGGGAGTTATGTGTTACAACTCTCCGGTAATTTGAATGCTGGTGACGGGAGTTATGTGGTACAACACACAGTACATCGAAACCTGCGTAAAATGGGACTGCCTAGCCTCAGGCCACTCCGAGTGTCCGTACTAACCTCGATTTACCGTCGAAAGAGCCTACAACGGGCACGCGACCTTCAAAACGAGACCTTGAATTATTGGAAGAAGGTCGTCTGGTTCGAAGAATCACGTTTCCTGTTGCACCATATGGGCGGGAGGGTACCTGTGGTTTTTATTTGCCTGGAAAGTTTTGGCACCAGGATGCACCATGGTACGAAAACAAGCCGGTGGAGGAAGAGTAACGCTTTGTGCAGTGTTATACTGGAAAACTCTGGGTCCAGTAATTCACGTGCAAGAAACTATGACGTCTATCACCTACCTAAACATCATTGCAAATCAGGTACATCCTTTCATGGCAACGGTATTTTCCTCTAGTAGTGCCTTCTTTCACAGATAATGCACCATTACACAATGCCCGGATTGTTCGAAAATGGTTTGCGGAAATACTTTCAGGTTTGCCCTAGCCTCCAAATTCCCCAGATATCAATCCAATCGAGCATCTGCACTGTAAAAAAAATTCTGAAATTCACGAGCCACTTTCCGTGATTCTTTTCGTGAATTAACGAAGCATATTTCTGATACAACTTTTTCAGTGAAAAAACTTTTAAAAAACCCTGAATTTCACGTATTTCTTGTACGCCAGGAAAATTCTGAATTTTCAGAAACCTTTCCTCAATTCCTTTTGTATAATAACGGAAAAATTCCGTTCTCACTTTTTCCATTTCCGTATGAAGAAAACTTTCTGGTAATTGGAACGATTCGGGAAAATACTTGAGGTTTGATTAATTGTTAAATTTCCATAGTCTGTCGAGGAATCTGATTTTGCTGTTCAGTAGCGAGATCGGATATTGTGGACAGGATATCGCATGAATTTTGGTTATTGTGACAAAGGATATTTGTTCTCTTCTCCCCATTTTGTGCATCAGTTGTTATACACCAATGAGTCATTACACTATGACAATCTACCTAATAAGCTGCAAGACCCCCTTTACCCCGCAAAACAGCGGCCATTCAGCGAGGCTTCGATTCGATGAGGTGACGATAGGTATCCTGGGGTACCTGGTACCATAATGTCAACAGCAGGTCCTCCCGTGCTCGACATCAGCTCCGATATTTTCGAGTCTGAATTTCAGTTTATAGTGCCCTCCCAGTTCTAATTTTGTGTTTTTCGCGTATCTAAAGGTCTAGTGCATCATTTTGTTCTACTTTTCGATTCGTAAGTACGATATTTTCTTCATTCCAAGCTTTATTTACCTTCTGGTCGAGCTGGCCAGGAGAACTGCTGGGCGCCGCCATTAGTAATGGCGACTTCCGGTGGAGATGTCATGTTCGGTAGCTCTACTTTCACTCTTGCTGTAACCGGCGACGCTGCTGCTGGCACCGCTACGCTGACTTCTCCTCATGGCGCTGTTCAACTGCCCTCTTCCGGTGCGTCATTCGGCACCTCTTCTCCTGCTACTCCCCAGTCAGACAGCTCCTCTGATTCAGTTTCTACTGTGACTTTTACTGATGCAATGCATACTCACGATGACGTCACTCCTCCACCTTCCACAGCAACTCGATTGCCATCGTCTTATTCTGCTGCAGCGATCTCTGCATCTGATCGCCAATCCTCGATTGTGTTACAGCAAGTCGATGCTTTAAAACCTCATGTTCGTCGCACCGGCAACTCTATTCATCTTCATATTCCGGCGTCATCTGTTCAAGCTCAAAAGTTCTCCTCGCATATGGCTTTAGGAGTTTTTTTTGAAGCCCTTCCCGATACCAAGTTGAAAGTTTATGCTACGGCAGTTAAGAAGCTTTTATCTCCGTCTGCTATTACTCATCTCTATCGTCGGGCTCGGACTATTGTTGTTTATCTTTCGCAACCTGATCATGTGACCTCTCTTTTGCACAAAGGTATTGCTATTAATAATAACCTCTTGATGCCCAAACCTGTGATACAGCGCCCGGTAAAGTGTCGTTTTACCAGGTGCCACCTGAAGTCACAAATGTCATGCTCCTTTCAGTTATCTCATCTCTTGGTCGCGTTGCCGGGGATGTCGTAACCTACTCGGCAGCGTCCAACGACTATGAGGATCACCATATTTATGGTGCTCGTCGCATGGTGCCTGTCATATTTTCTTCTCAGGATGATATTGCAACTTTACCTACACAACTTACTGTCCATTATCACGGTCAACGGAGACACATCGATATCTTAACTGAGTTCCACTGCAGCAAGTGTAAAAGCCTAGGGCATTTTTATAAAGAGTGTCCTGGACCTTCCTGTTCTTCTGGACCCTCTTCTGGGTTGTTGTCTACATCAGTGCCTGTTGATACGCCCCCGTCTGGTCCTCGTGCAGAGCCTGACATGCGTGCTCCTGATTTTCCGGAAGCTGGCTTTCCTCCTCTCCTTGGTTCTTCAACTTCACCTGAACCGTTTTCACCTCCTTGCTCGATTTCTGAGCAGGACGCTTCTGCTCAGGTGGTGCTTTCTACTTCTCCTGGTGAGGCTCCCTCTACGGAGGTGGCCATGGTTACCACTGATTCATCGGCAACTGATCTTCATGATTACCGCAATGCTTTAACAACTGCTCAGGACACTGCTGGACTGTTTCATCTTCCTATTACTCCTATTGCAGATCCCACCAGTGTGGATGCCTTGGCCATTACTGATTAGACTGTTGTTGATTCCAGTGGCCGATACGCAAAATGCCCCGTCTTCAAAGCTCCTAGCGCTCCAGCTAAACGTGGACGTCCACGAGTGTATAGCTCTCGCTCATCTTCTAGCACTCGTTCTCCTCCAGCGTCCCCAGGGGTGTAGCCTTACGGAATATCCAGAGGAACTCGCAGAGGTTGCGCTCCAAACACAATTTGAACAGTTTTGTCAAGATGCCGTTGTGCTCACTCGACCCTTTACCCATAGACAATTGTTTCGCCTACTTTCGCTCTTCCAGGATCCATCGTTTGATATGGCCTCTTACCTTTCTCACTCCACTTTTCCTCCGGATGATGTTCATCGTCGGCTGACATGTATAAGAGCTGACCTTGAGGCTCTTTGCAAGACTCACTGTACGTTCCTTTCTTGTTATCAACGGCTCTGTGAAATGGAGGACACCGCTCAACTTTCTGCTTCATTTCTTCGTCATTCTCCTGCTGATGAGTAGGACTTTTCCTGACTTATTACTTGCTCCTGGCCTAGTCCTGCGGTTTTACAGCTTCTCTGGACTTTTCTTTCCTTCCTTATCGGACTTTACAGTATGCCATTGTATGTAATTTATCCCAGATTGCCTCCGGGCCATTTTTGTAAGTATGTCATTTTCCGTTCTATATCTGCATCAGTAGTTTTATCTTGTTACATGCATTCATTTGTAGATATTGTCATTCATTGTTCTTTTTTTATGTTTTCATCGCCCGAGGTGCGCTTGTATCATCTTTTTCTGAATAAATTGTTGAACTCCTCCACTTCCCGAACGTTTCGGGGTGGTGGTGATTTAGCGCGAACCCGCTTTTTCATGTCGAAACACAAATGTTCGATTAGGTTCGTGTCAGGTGAATTTGGAGGCCAGGGCATTAACAGAAAGTCACCAGCAGGTTCCTCGAACTACTCCTTGACGATTCTGGCAGTGTGGCATGGCGCATTATTTTGTTGGTAAGGCCATCACCAGAAGGGAACGAAGTTGCCATGAATGGGTGAACTTGGTCCGCAACGATCCTCAGATACCTGACAGCTATCAGGGATTGTGCTGTTTGGGATAATGAGGCCTAAAGTGTCCCAAGAAAACATCGCCGACAGCCGTTGGTAATCGGCGTATCCGCGTGGGGCCATCTACCTGATGTACCAGGAATCTTGATTCGTCAGACTAGACCACTTTCTTTCAATCATCTACGGTCCAATGTCGATGATCTTGAGTCCATTTCATGCGTTGTTGGCGATGACGTGCAGTAATCATGAGGACCCGGCTGGGTCTTCGGCTACGCAGGCTCATGCGCAGAAGGCCCCGATGAACTGTGTGCTGTGACACATTGCCCTGATCACCACAGTCGTAGCTGCGGGTGATATGTCGCACTGTGGCCCTGCGCTCGCTGTGAACAATGAGCAACAGTCTCCGCTCCCCTCTGGCGTCAATGAGCTGAGGGCGACATACGGCTGGACGACGGTTCGTCGTTTGGCCATCTGTGCACCACTTTTGATACGTTCTCACTACAGCGACATGTAAACAACCCACAAGCCGCGCCGTTTCCGAGATCGTAGTTCCGACGCGACGTGCCATCACAGTTTGTCCTTTATGAAACTCCGAGAAATCGGCAGCTTTTCTTATTCTGACTCCAAACACTTTACTAACCGAAGACCAGTCCTCGGGTTGTATATACGGCGCCTCAAAACAAAAACACGTTTCAGCTCCATTAAAAATATTCCCATTTTCACTGTTAGGCAACATGTTTTTTCCATCCGTCCTCCTCTCTCTCTCTCTCTCTCTCTCTCTCTCTCTCTCTCTCTCTCTCTCTCTCTCTCTCTCTCTCTCTCTCTCTCTCTTTCTCTCTCTCACTCTCTCTTTCTCTCTCTCACTCTCTATCTCTCTCTATCTCTATCTTTCTCTCTCTATCTTTCTCTATCTCTCTCTTTCTCTCTTTCTCTATCTCTTTCTCTCTCTCTCTTTCTCTCTCTCTCTCTCTCTCTTTCTCTCTCTATCTCTCTCTCTTTCTCTCTCTCTCTCTCTCTCTCTTTCTCTCTCTCTCACTCTCTATCTCTCTCTCTTTCTCTCCCTATCTCTCTCTTTCTCTCTCTCTCTTTCTCTCTCTCTCTTTCTCTCTCTCTCTCTTTCTCTCTCTCTCTCTATCTTTCTTTCTCTCTCTCTCTCTTTCTCTCTCTCTCTCTTTCTCTCTCTCTCTCTATCTCTCTCTATCTCTCTCTTTCTCTCTCTCTCTCTATCTTTCTCTCTCTATCTCTCTCTCTCTATCTCTCTCTTTCTCTCTATCTCTCTCTATCTCTCTCTTTCTCTCTATCTCTCTCTCTCCCTCTCTCTCTCTCCTTCCTTCCTTCCTTCCTTCCTTCTTTCTTTTTCTCTGTCTTTCTCTGCGTATACTAAAATAACAAAGTACAGTCAACTCTGGATATAGTGAACTCTGTTATAGTGAACATTCGGCTACAGTGAACCTAAATCATTGGTTCCGACCCGCAACATCGGAAATGTAAATTAAAATTTTTGTTTATAGTAAAATCCCAACTTCGGTTATAGTGAACCTAAAAAATATAGCTTCAAAGAAAAGAATGTACTTGTAACATGAAATTGTAACTCATTTCAAAACAAACCTTCTTGTAAAAAAACTTGAAAGAATGTGTTGAGAACAATATTGTAGGCCTACTTTCCTTAAGTGCATTGAAGAACAAGGGTAGGATTAATAAACCACAGCAACATCAAGCTGGTGTTCCTGCCTGCCAATACCACGTCAGTCCTCCAACTCATGGATCAAGGTGTGATTCGCAGCTTTAAAACCTATTACAGAAGGAAATTAACGCTTCATTTAACCCAAGCCTTGGAATCAAAGAAGAACACATCAATAAACGTTCTGAATGCTGTACGTTTTGGAAACAAAGCTTGGAGGAATGTGTCAACTGTCACTATACAGAACTGTTTCAGGCTGTCTGGTTTGGCTACTGGACGTGTGTCATTCGAAGTAGAGGGTGATGCGCCTCTTAAGAACCTGCTTCAACATATCGGTGCGAATTCCACTGAAGCTGATGATTTTATCGATGCTGACTGTGAAGTTATAGCCAATGAAATCCTGTCGGATGAAAGCTGTGAAAGGCGGTTCTAGCATGAAAGAAAACGAGGCTGAAGATGACAAGGACGATAATGAAGAACGTGTTCCAACAGTGAAAGAGGCGTTGGAGTGTGTCGGAACTGTGCTAAAGTTCCTAGAAGGTATGGTAAATGTAAAATCGAGGGTAGTAAAAGCACAGACTCTAGAAAAGGACATAGAGAAAATGTTTATTAAAACCGTTTGCAGCAAGCAGCGGCACATAATAGAGTATTTTCATGTTAAGATAATGTAAAATTAATTTTGTTTACTTAATTTAATGAATATACGCTACGTAGATAAAAATATTATTTTTTAGATACATATGTACATATTTAATTTTCTTGAGCACCATTCCACTCAATTTAGGTTAAGGGAAGACACTTCAGTTTTAGTGAACCTCGGACATAGTGAACGAAATATGGAAATCCGCAGAGGTTCACTATAAGCGGAGTTGGCTGTGTTTGGTATACCCAATAGCTATCAGGCACGTGTCATTCTAACTTACGTAGGCAACTAAGATGTTGAGATGGCTTTATAAACAGCTCACTGTCAAGGATTCAGATGAGTACAAAATGTAGATAGCGGCAATAGTATGGGAAAGATTAGTGATTTAAGCAACTTTGTAAGAGGCATGATCGTGTGCACTGGCGGGGGCACATGCAAGCATCTCCGAAGCGGAAAACCTTCTCGATTGTGCAAGAGCTACTATATTGAGTGGTGCACAAACAACAAAACAAGCAGTCAACGATTTTCCTGCGAGTGGAAAAGACTGGTCGATGTTCGAGAACAACGTCATCTAGAGATGACTGAAAGAGATAGCAGACTAGTTCTTCAAGTAACTGCAACGTGAAATGAGAGTATCGAGCAGTGGTGGCTCCTTCGGTGAAGGGCCACTTCGCCTAAAATTTGTATAAAAAAATGATTTAGCAGATTCTTAAAATTAGTCACTTTTTCGTTACAAGTGATTCCTGAAAAATGCTGTGGCTTTGAGAGAAAAGCTCTCCCATCTCCAAAAGCAAGCTAGAAGTGTGAGCAAGCCGTTTCAAATGGCACTGCGAATTGATGAACAGACAACCTTATAACTGGGCGTAGGCCATGTGAAGAGATAAGACCCGTAGTTCCAAATCCCTTCACTCCGGGACCGTGAAGAGCGCCGACGTAAGAACGTGGATTGAATAAGGGTGTTGCTATGGTAACCAATGACGTCAATGATCAAGGTGAAGTGATAGTAGCCGCTACCAATGCCATTTTGAGTTTAGGCGATTCTGTTTTTGTCCGCTGTGCAGTGACGTGCCAACGTTTCAGAAATTGGGGGGGGGCAAAGTATTTTCCTATTTTCTAAATAAAGCTCTAAAACTATATCAGAACGTCGCGTTATGCATATATATATATATACAGGGTCGAGTCACATTATTCTGACCACTCACGCTGCCAAGCGCCTGTTGGAATTTGCACCATACCAGTGCGAATTCCTCACAAAACCCACAATCAATATCACCAATTCACCATGATCTAACAACTAAATTCAAAATACTTTTATGTGAAACAAGTCAATGGCGATTCCTCCCCAAAATATCAAATATCTGGTAAAAAGGATTTTTAAAATGGACTTACATTTATTGATTCTGCACCCGTCTCACGTTTCCTTTTCCTTGTAAGTTTCTCCATTCAACCTTCAAAGATCAAAATTCTTCTCTGATCACGAAAACGATCTCGAAAACACTAAAAAAAATTGCACTTTTGTAAGCACGCATAAAGCACGGAAGTAAAACTGGTGAAGTATCTGAACACCGGCTACACAGTCACAGTACGAATACGACGATGGACATGGAAGTGAAGATTGGGGTAAAGCATCCCCCGCCCCCCACAAACTACAATGAAGATTGTTTCCTTCATGATTCCCAGCCCAGAGGATAGGAAACCCAGATGGGGTAGGAAGCGGGCGCGGCAGTGATGAAAGGTCTTTACACTGGGAAAAAAAACAGCTCAAGGTCCCAGCCAGAGTCCCAGAAAGTGTCTCCAGTGATGCCACACTTCAGACTATTGCTTTCGGCAGAAACGCACTTGCCGCCTGGTCTTGCCGATTGATGGATTGAGCTAAGAAAATCGGGACAAACACGCCCCCCTACCCCATTGGAAATATACGTATAGAACGGATTTCAAAATCACTTGAATGCGAAAGGAAAAATGGAGTGAACTGTCCCTGCCCCCTCTACACACATTCACACAACTATTTGTTGTTGTATTTGTGTAGGATTATTCTCCCTCACTCTTCCCACCCATTAACCAATCGTAGAACAGAGCAGAAAAATCAGGAGCACAGGGGAGGTTCTTTTCACAGTACTATTTTGTTTTCTTTTTCTTTCCCTTACCATAAAGGTAAAAATGCTAATTAAAAACTGCTAAAACGCTATAAAAATCACCAACATTTCGTTTGTTTTTTAAACAATTTGAAAGCTTTTTTTTTTTGTGTTAAATTAAATGAACTTATATTTTGGGTGCTAAAACTGGAGGGGCAAAACATACAGTCTGCCCCTCCACTTAGATTTCGGGAGGAGGGCAGTCGCCCCTCCTGCCCACCCTGTTGGCACGTCCCTGCCGCTGTGTTTCAACAGTAACTGAGAGTGTGAACTTTATTTTCAGTGCTGTTTCTTTATTATTCTCCCTGTGTTCCGGATCCATGTTAAACAGCCGTTTTATGATACCATCATTGACCGCTATGCTTCCTTGAAAGATAGAAGAATTGATCTTTTTTATAAAAAATGTAGCATTTTCTTTTTTTTTTTTTTATGGATTCTCATTTTGTAACACTTCACCTGTTTCTCTGGTCACGAGGAAGTCACTGGTATCGAGTGGGTAATTTTAGCATGCATGGCCCATTGCATATTGGCGGGAATGAGTTATGACAGCAGACGTCTCCTTCTTGGATCATTCATTCAGACTATTTTGCTTAAAACACAGCAAAACAGTCTGCGGTAAGCACCATTGCACCAAAACTGGACCCTTGAGGACAGGGAAAAGGTCTCCTGGTTCAACGAAGAACGTTTTCAGTTAACACACTCAATGTACAGACTAGACGCTAAAGTATGAGGTCAACAGCACGAATCGATGGATTACATTTGTTTAGCATTAACTGTACAAGCTAGTGTAGGCGGTGCAATGGCCTGGAATCTATTTTCAGGGCGAGCACTGTGTTCCTTAATACCTGCTGAACATCATTTGGACGCCACGAGGTATCTTAACTTCATAGTAGACCAGGCACACTCGTGCATTTCGTTTCCTGATAGAGAGGGCCAGGAATACAGTCGAGGCTCCGCCAGGCCACTTTTTACCTAACCGAATCGGACTTTTTTACGCTTTCCAACCGTAGGTTGGAAAAGCGTATATATTCCAGGTTTGTCCCTTTGTCTATCCGCACGATAACTCGCGTAAAAATGGTTCGATTCCGATGAAATTTTAATATGTGGTAGAGGACAACTGGGGACGAACCCTATGGTAAATGGATGAAATGGGGTTAAAGATCAGGTCATAGGAGCGGGATCCATTCCATCGCCCTTATGCATCATAACTTACGTAAAAATGCTTCGATTGTGGAAAAACTGTATCATGTTCCGGAGGTATACTGAACCAGTTCTGTTGAATGACATTGAAATGGGGTCAAAGGTCAGGACACAGGAGCGAGATTTATTTCACAGCTATTATCCTCATAACTTGACTAAAAATGCTTCTATTGCGACAAACCTGTAGTTTGTTGTTCCTGAGGTATATTGAACCAATTATGTTTAATATCATCCAAATGGTGTCAAAGGTCAGGGCACAGGAGCGAGATATATTCCACAGCCATTATCCTCATAACTTGAGTAATAACTTCAGTAGTAACTTGAGTAATCATTTCTCGTATGTTGGAAAGCTTATCATAATCAATGCATTGCATGATTTTACCAACTTGTTTAAGTTTATTTATTCAATCGTCGCCTATCGAAATGCCCCCAGTGTTGGTTCGGAACAACATACTAAAATTTTGACGTAATCGACGCATTTTTCCGCAAGCAATCACGCAGAAGGTGGCGGGAAAAAATCCCACACCTGTATCCTGACCTTTCGACAATTTTCAAAAGGGTTCATGCCCAGTTATTCCAAACAACATACTAAAATTTCATTGAGATCGTACGATATTTACGCGAGTTATCATGCAGAGGGACAAACAGACGGACAGCTAGACAAAGGTAGAGCAGATACGCTTCTTCAACCCACGCTTGGAATGCCTAAAAAAACTACATTGACTTCTGTGCAATAATTAAAAAATTATACATTTAAAATGGGTAAACTGCAAAAAATATGGTCGTTTATATTTCGACGGAAATTTAATTATGGTCGACTACATTTTGGCTGATAACCGGAAATTTTAGCTGTCGCTCCCCATGCTCTATGGAGTACGGTAAATAATAGCCCATAATTTTTATGTAGGTATATTTCTTGACTTTCGCGAGAGCATTTTACTAAATTTTAGTCAGATAATTTGGGGAAGAGGTACTTGCCCCCAGTCAAAGGGACACCCTTGATCAAAATCGTTTCCTGTGTTTCTAACAGTATGGAGTTTTTAAATTTCAAATTGCGATTGACCCAGTGCTCCAACTAACTCACCCTCTACCGTGATTTGACAGTGGTGGACAGTGCCAGACCGGATGTAGAAGATTGCCAGGATACTTTTTTTAGTACTGCATCAATATATACACTCAGGGACAATGAAACTTGCGCACCAAGAAAGAAGCATCGGATTGAACTGAAATTTTAAGGACGTAATAATACACATGATGGCAAAAACAGAGCTGAATGACCATTACATGGGGATCTACGTCACGCAGTCCGATCATCTTCAATAGTGCGCCGCACCGCCTCATGCTGCAATACGTTCCGGCATGGAGGCGAACAGACGCCTGATGTTGTCCTGTGGCAGACTGGCCCACACGTGTTGGACGGTGTTCTCCAAATCCCGGATAGTGCGCCAAGGCGGCAGCTGGCGTTTCAACTGGTCCCACATATGCTCGATAGGGCACATGTCCAGGGAGCGGGCAGCCATGGAAGCGTCTGGATATGACGTAAGCAGTCCTGGGCAACCCGAGCCGTGTGCGGGTGGGCATTATCCTGCTGGTATGCGCACCCGGAATCCCGTCCAGGAAGGGGAGCACATGGGGCCGTAGGATCTCACCACATACCGCTGGTCCGTCAATGATCCACGTACCACTATTAGAGCTGATCGGCTATCGTAGGCTATGGCTTCCAGGACCATAATGCCTGCAGAGGGAGGAGGTGTTGCGCTAGATAGAGAGGCTGGGATTGTGCCGTTGACCCGGGGACCTCCACACCCGGACACGATGATCATCTGTCTGCAAAACGAAGCGGCACTCGTCGCTAAACACCACATATCGCCAGTCTGTTGCGTTTCACGTCGATCTGGCCTGGCACCACTGCAAAGGGAGCCGGCGATGTTCCGGTGTTAAGGGCAGCACACGTAAGGGGCGCTGGGATCACAGATTCGCTTCCGCGAGGCGTCAGGAAATGGTTCGTGGGCACACAAGAGCCGCTACATCTGCCTGTATAGTGGACCGGGTCCCCGTGGTATCCGTTCGTGTGTGGCCCACGATCCGTCGATCCTCTCTACCGGTGGTCCTCTTAGTCCGTCCGGAGCCGCTCCGCTGTGTGACAGTGCCGTCACGTGACCACTGCTCCCAACACAGTTGGACGGTATAGTCAGAAGGATCCACGTGGCGGGCTATACTGCGCGCCGACTACTCTGCGGCTTTCAGCCCGATGATCACGTCTCTCTCAAAGTCCGTAAGTTGCGTAAATCGACGTCTCTAGCGTCTACCCGGCATTCTTGTCACTCTGTAACTCTTGCTTGCGTCGGCCGATGCTTTTCGCTTTCATGGGGCATCGACTACACGTCGGTTTATGAGGCTGCCGGTTCGTGCTAGCAGCGTCACCACAAAGGTGTGCGGTCATGCGCAATCGCACCAAACTTGAATCAGTTGCATACCTGCACGCCCTCTAGCTATTTGCAAAGTTTCGCGGTTATAGCATGTTTTCTTCAAGGTGCGCAAATGTCATTGTCCGTGAGTGTATATTCGATTTCAAAGGTTTGTTGGTGCTCCCCACACCTGCTGGAGTGCATAAAGTCTGGGTCTGTCTTCGGAGTGCCAGTCCACTTTTTTCACGACTGCGCCACTGGAGGGGTTATTTCCAGCAGGAAATGCCACAACGGTCGGATCATCACACAGTGGTTCCAGAAGCACGACAGGGAATTCAAAGTGCTAAAATGGCCTCCACAGTCCCCGGAACTTAACCCACTTGAACACCTGTGCCATGAGATTGAGAGAGTCAATCGTAACAGGGATCCTCCGCCAGCGAACAGTTGGCAATTGACGGACGCCATCACCTTCGCTTCAGTGAACACACCTGTAGAACGATATCAGTACTTCGTTGAATCCATGCCACATTGAATCGAAGCTGTTTTGTATGTCAAAGGTTGCCCAACACATTATTAGGTAGATGTTTCTAATAAATTGCAATTTCAGTGTATAATCAATACATTCTTTCTTTCTCCCCTTTCACCTATTGTGTGTAACTTTTTTACCTTCCTTTTCTCCTGTTGTTCCAAGGCCGTCTAGAAACCAAAATACCATGGCATTAGAGAGATGAGTTCCCTCCATTTGTGACGTCACTCTCATGTTACACGGACTGATATGTGGGAGTCGTATTTGACGTCAGACACGACAGCGTTGGAAGCCAATCGGAAGCCTTGGTTTCCGCGTGATATCACTAACAGGAGGAATTCGTTTCTCCAGTGTCACGGCCTTGTACTTTCTAGACGTCCTTGGTTGTACCCGTGTCCTCTTTGTTGGTCTGTTTTGAGCTCACGCTGCTAATGACTGACCTTGCTATTTGTTTTTAACTCTAAATACAGAGGGTGAGACGAAAGTTTTGCAACATTTGGATCACTTTGTCTTCATGCGTACCATTAAGACGAAATCTGACTAGCATTTAAAGTATGGGTCATCGTGTTGCACCGCCTTTAACCATCTTTCTGCCAGTTCTTCGATTCCGCGGCAATACCAGTTCTTGTCCTTCGACGCGAAGAACTCCTTCATCCCAGCTGCCACCTCCTCCTGGTTGTTGAAGTGCCGCCCGCGAAGGAAGTGGGCCATGGACCGGAACAAGTATCAAACCGACGGGGCAAGGTCCGGACTACATGCTGGGCGTGGCATCAGTTCGATGCCTTGAAGTTCCTGGAATTCTGCCCGGGGTCATTCGCGCGGTATGAGACCGAGCGATTGTCCTGCTGTAAGAGAATGAACTTTGTGTTTATCAGTGCCGGGTACTTCTCCCCCAAAACGGCATACATCCGCTCCAACTGTTCAGAGTAGAGGTTTGCGTTGATGGTTCGACCGTCTGGAACAAATTCGTTATGGATTATCCCCACGAAATTCCACCAGACGCACAGCATCACCATGTGCTCGAAGCTCCCACGTTTGGCAACAGATTTAGGAAGCTGTCCCGGGCTCAACCACTGCTGTTGTGTGTTAGGATTACGGAACTAGATCCACTTTTCATCGCACGTAACAATTCTCGTGATGAATCGTACATCGTGCGGGTTTTCTAGGAGTTTCTTGCACACTTCCACTCGGCGGTTTGCTTCAGCTGGCGTCAGTTCGTAAAGGAACAATGCGGCAGCTCCTGTAGACCTTGCCGAGGTCTTGAAGGTGACGAACCACAGTAGTCTATGATATACCCAGTTCGCCTGATAATCTCCGAGTGCTGTTTGTCGGATTTGCCCCTACAGCCTGGCACACGGCCCCTGAATCTACGGTTAGCGGCCTACGTGACCTTGGATGGTCGTCGAGGTTTCTGTCCCCTGAACGAAATTTCTTGAACCATCTGGTTGCGGTGCTGTGGTCCACAGAATCTTCCCCTTTCGCATGACAAATGTTTCATGTTGCTTGAGGAGCATTATGGCCGAGTTCAAACTCGCAAAGCAAAAGTTCCCTAATTAGCGGGTTGTGGCTGTTCATCTTTTAGGCGTCCCAATCACAGATAGAACGACGACATGCAATGCTGTTCACAGCAACGACTACCACTTTATATCCCTTTCGACTGACTGCAGTGCGCGACTTGAACTAGTTTAAACGTGTGACATACCCGCCACAGCACATGCGTTTATGCAAATTTTGCAGAACTTTCGACTCTCCCTCTGAATGCAATGAATGCGGGAGGGGGGGATATTTTACAACGAAATATCTCTTTAAATTTCAACGATACGAAAAATATAAACTCAGACGCACACACAAACAAATAAAAAAATACGCTTACCATAATTTTCGCAAACAGAGAGAAAGGGGGTAAATTATGACTATCATTTTTTGTTCAATAACTCTTAAAGATGAATCACCAAAGCCAAGGCCCAGCATCGTTCTTCAGAAGGCTTCTTATTATAGCTAGTACTCTTAGAGCTGACATTCGGTGCCGTCCTTCAAGGAATAAGGAGATGTATTGCTAAAAAATAAATGGTTTAATGCCTAAGGGACCTAAAGCTTGTGGTACTTGCATTATTATTATTAGTAGTATTATACTTATTTTTATTGTTTTATGTAGGTTGCACTCTTAAGACTCGTATAACACTAGAAATCTTAAAGTTGATTATCTGTTTCCTCTTGGGTTAACTTCTATTATAATAAATACTTGGTACTTTGCTTGTCTAAGCATAAGGCTGTGAAATTGCTTAATTGGTCACGATGCGATTAAGCGGCTTTGATCCCCTTATTTAGGAACTCACGATATAACGATTTCCGGCATTTACAACCAGCAAAGGAGCAGATGAAAAAGATTCTATTCAAAAGGTTCTAATAATATCTGAAGTCAGACGCAATGAGAAGTGGACAGAATAAGTGGATTTTTTTGGGGCGCTCATAAAAAAAGGTTGGTAAGATAGCCTGGTTGAGGGGGAAAGAAAAACATGGCGTGCATTAGGGTTGTTATGCGTAGGAGCTTAAGTCGTAGCCATGGTGACAGAGAGCACAGACTGTCAACATGAGCTTATATCTCTTTCTTTTTCTTTTTTTCCCCTTATAACCTGAGGCAAGGCTTTGCTCCAAAAGATATTGAAAAATTTCTGCGCTTCTTTGATCTTTCATGTCATCTCATCGTTTGGGAACAAAAAACTTAAATTCTTCAAGTGTGAAATTTATTAATTGATTCGCCATCCATGAATAGTTAGTCTTAACACTGAAATGGTATCTTTTGAAAATTATCATACACATACTTATCGTGTTCGAAAAGTGCGCGATTGAACAGAAATCTTATGTAACGTTTTAAAGATTTTTTTCTCTCCTTAACCACTTTCCGTAGTTTGTGAACTATAATGTGCTGTCCTGATCAGTAATCTTGTAAGTGTTTTACACTAGTGAACTGTCTTCCTTCTTTTCTAAGCTACACCTTGAGCAGTAAGTTTGTCATCAACAGTGCGCGGCTCTGAGGAGTAACCTTTTAACATATTTTGAGGACTTTTTTTCGCATACTTTTGATCCTTCTTCCTCAGTTTATCAATCAGAGTGTGCGACCTTGAGTGCTAATCTTGTAAGTTATTCATATTACTTTTTCACTCTTAAGTACTATCTTTCTCAGTTTCTCAGCTAGAGTGTGTGACTTTGAGTGTTAATCATGTGAGTTATTCTAATTACCTTTTCTCTTCACTCTTAAGTATAGTCTTCCTCAGTTTCTCAACTAGAGCGTGCGACCTTGAGTGTTAATCTTGTAAGTTATTCTAATTACCTTTTCTCTTCACTCTTAAGTATAGTCTTCCTCAGTTTGTCACCAAAAGCGTGCGGTCTTGAATAGCTAATAAGATTCTCTGAGGATTAGTTTTTTCTCTTAAAAGTCTTCTTTTGCTTAACAGATTTAATGTGCTGCTCTGAGCAGCAGTCTTGTAAGATATTTCATAGAATTTTTTTCCCTCTGATATGAATCGTCTTCCTCAGTTCATCTATCGTACCAGGTGATTTCGTTTGGCATCAATGAACTTTGGATAAATTTGGCTTTTATATCACCTTTTAGGACACAATCAAATAATAAAAAATATGATAAAAATTTCGGGTTTTGCCCACATCTGGGGCTCATATGAAAAAACTTTAACACAGTTTAATTTTTTGAAATCTGACTTCCCATCCTTGTCATATTTACACCAAAAAACGGATTGTCATCTTCAAAACCGTTTAGTGCATTTGTGCAAAATAATTGTTTTGCTGAGTAGTTATCACTGTACTGCCAAAGTTGTTCATATATACATATATACAATTGGGAAACAAATATCCTCCAAGAAATAATTCTTCATAAATACATGGTAGGCATTGTAATGCTATAATTGGCATATTTTCACTGGATACATGGAATACAGTGAAAATATGCCAATTATAGCATTGTTTATATATTATTTGAGTTTGAAGATTTAGTACGAGGATGTATAAAGTCCTCATGAAAGCTGAGCCAAACTACTTCTCTAACATCTGAAGCTAGTATGAGGATCCAAACCCTAATTTCAGATTTCTGGCTCCAGAGAAGCGAGAGAGGCGAAACCGAAGACAATAAACAACGTAGGAACACCAACCATGCATTCAATGCAAGAAGCTAATAACATCCTAACCGTTGGATATCGGGAAAACATATGAATTATTTTCTCAATTTATTACCATTAATTAGTGTAACTTCATGTTATTTTTTTCCATCTAATTTATTCATTTTGTTCCCAATTCTGACGATAATTCTGGCATCGGTGAAACTTAGCCGTTTGTGATTGTGCTGGTGAGCAATGAATATGTTTAAAAAGCATGCAACGTGATTGTTGAAAATAAAAATTATCCCTTCTAAGTATATATTTTTTTTTTTTTTTGAGATACGTATTCCCCCTTTTCCAGCTGATTTTTTGTGCCATTTTATCGCCTGGAATTTCCAAATCTAATAATCGCGCAAAAGTTCTGAGTTGTTTTTCTTGAAACAGAAAAATGAGGAAATCGTTCACGGATACAATTGTGGAACTTGACGAAATATTAAAAGCACTTCAACTTAGCGTGCATGTTTTTTCTTTCTCTGAAGTTATTTAATCCGTTCACAAAACAGAGAAAGTTTAATGTAACAATACCAGTTTAGTGACGACACTGAAGGAAATCATCACATGATCACTCTCCGAATGTAAATTCGATATACGTTTGAGCATGTCATGCGTAGGACCGTAATGACAGTTTAAGTTATGATGAAGTTCAGAAAACAAATTCTTCCCTTATCGAATATAATCCGAAATCTTTAAATCATACAGCCATTTTTTGAGTGAATTCGGTTTGTGTTTAAGTATGTCGTGCGTGCGCAGGAATGATTGTTAAGGTTATAGCGAAATTTAGAAGACAAATTCTTCCTCTCTGGAAGATAAACCAAGATCTTGAGATATTTGTGCTTTTGTTTAGTCGTATAAGGAACTGAAGTTGAATTTAGATGTTTTCCGCTGTTTCATTCGGGTTCTTAGACTTCTTCTTGGAGCAACTTTTCCACGTAAATATTACATCAAATGTTCTGTGGTTTTATTGTGCATTCTTCTGGGGATAAGAAATACTGAGTGTGCTCAGTAATAAAATTAACATTAAATTTCAGTCATCTTTGCGGTCCGTTCCATATAATAAAACCTACAGTACCTTTAAAATAAACTGCTGATATCTCAATAAAATTATGCCGTATCACGCTAAATCACCTAAATCAGTAGCTGAGTGGTTACAATGCTGATCTTTCACCCAGAGAAGAGACTTGAGGGCGGCCATCGTGAAGTAGAAGCCTATGACACGTAGTGACGTTATGCTTTCCGTCAGATCCAGTCAATTATTATTAAAAAAAAATTTTTCAAAGTAAATGGCGGTTAACTGTGAAACGTTTCAATCAAGTTCGATTATTATTTATTTTAAAGGAAAAGACATTAGTGAGATAAAATTGACATTAATTTTACCTTCTAATCTTTTTAAATTCAAATAAAGAATAATCGAGCAAGATTAAAACATTTTACAGCAACCACTGTTTAGTTTGAAAAATAAATTTTAAATATATATTGACTGGATGTGACGGATATCACGGTCCGCGGATAGCCTACGGTCAACTTTCGTGACTGCCACGGAGGAACCTTAGGTTCAGGTACGAACGCTCGCACCACTAAATATCCGCCGTGCGTCGGATGGGCACGTTAAGTCGTCAGGCCCCGGGTACTGGCCGCCCCCGATAATAAATAAGGGCGTCTTTCTACCTCGATTCCGTGTCACTTTCCAATCGGGCACTCTAGCCCAAATCTCCTAGCTTCCTATTTCTAAGAGTTGTTTAAGACCTGGGGTCAGACACTCTCTTCCTAAAATCCTCAACGTATGATCTGATCTGATCTTACGGAAATCGTGACGCCATAGCCCATGGCCTTCTGCTTCTCCAAGGTTACAGCTTAAGTCCCGAGGGAGGCATGTAAAGGATTCAGTCAGCATGCAGCAGAAAATGCGCTGAAATGCGTACAAAAATACTATTCATATGATGCCAAGCTACCCAGCTGAACATTATTTATAACTGCACTATATTTGGGAAAGGATTTTGAAAGAATATTCAAATGAGAGAAAGGGTTACTACTACCTATATGTTGCCAATATATTCATTTCAGCATTTTTGAAATTGTATCTCATTTTTTTTAATTTACTGACGCAAGGACTGTACTTGGCCAGAAAGCGCCAAAACGTGATATATATATATATATATTCAAACTGTTGGGCTCGGGCAATAGGGACGCCAACCCTGTATCAATTCCAAAGCCAACTGACCCTGCAGTTTTACAGGTATACAAAGGATACTGCAACAACGAAATCACCCATATGCTATCCCTGTGCCCATTTGAACATTACTTATCATTCTAATTTATTTGGCTGTAAGTTTGCAAACAGTACTGAAAAGATGCAAGGAGCCTCCCTCGTATGATGCCACTGTATCTATCTGTTCATTTTTGTAACTGTATCTTACTTAAATATGGGTGGAAAAAGAACGCGCAAGCAAAGAAATTGCCCATTTAGTGCCACACTGTTCCATATGAGCATTATTTGTAACTGTACGACGTTTGGACATAGGTTTACAAAGTTTCTCAAAAGTGAGAAGGGAAACTTTCTCTGTATGGTGTCACTATACCCATTTGGGGATTCTTTGTAACTGTACTTCGTTTAAGTACGAATTAACAAAGAACCCTCAAAACAAAGGAACTACCTGTATAGTGTCCTTGCGTCCATATAAGCCTTACCACATTTGGGTATAAGCTTGCAAAAGATACTCGGAGAAGTACAATGAGCTATCCCGATCTTCGAGTGGTCGGAGGCATAGGTTTTGGGCTACTCGTCCAAGCTGTGCTTGTCTCGAGTCCCGGATAAGGCATGGGTGTTGTAGTTTTCTTACAAATCTCGCGCTTTCCCTTTCCTGGAACTACTTTCTCTAAATCAGGAAAGGGAGACTGTTTTATAACCATTGGAGTTGTTCACAGTGGTCGTTAACACAATCCCGTTCCCAAATGAGTTTAAAGAAACAGCTCTTGTGCTACGAATGTGTCACAGCGTCCATTTGAGAATTCTTTGCAATTGTACCTCATTTAGGCATTGGTTTACAACGAATATGAAGGCGTGCAATATTGCTGTTCCGATTTGAGAGCAATTTTGACTTGTATGTTCATAAAAATACATTCTATGCATGTTTTGATTAAGTGCAATTATTTTTGCTTTTAAATTTTAAACACACGTTTTTCATCCTAGGGTAGAGCAGGTGAACGATAAAACACAAATTTCCCGCTTAGTCTCCGTATCATGACTGCTCTTTCATATCTGCATTTTTAAATTTAAATTTTACGTAGAATATTGTCAACGCAACTTATATTTTAATTCTATTTGAAAATTTGCTCATCATCTAATCGTACAAATATTCGCCATTGAAGTTCCTACATGGCAAATTTATTTGTCCTGCAGCACTTCCTTTTTTCGGCCAATGCGGAAAACGCTGCTGGCAGATCGCGATGTATTGTCAAATTATTTGGCCTGCAGCACTTCCTTTTTGGCCAATGCAGAATACGCTGCTGGCTGATCGCGATTTATTGTCAAATTATTTGGCCTGCAGCATTTCCTTTTTTTGGCCAATGCAGAATACGCTGCTGGCTGATCGCGATTTATTGTCAAATTATTTGGCCTGCAGCACTTCCTTTTTGGCCAATGCAGAATACGCTGCTGGCTGATCGCGATTTATTGTCAAATTATTTGGCCTGCAGCACTTCCTTTTTTGGCCAATGCAGAATACGCTGCTGGCTGATCGCGATTTATTGTCAAATTATTTGGCCTGCAGCATTTCCTTTTTTTGGCCAATGCAGAATACGCTGCTGGCTGATCGCGATTTATTGTCAAATTATTTGGCCTGCAGCACTTCCTTTTGGCCAATGCAGAATACGCTGCTGGCTGATCGCGATTTATTGTCAAATTATTTGGCCTGCAGCATTTCCTTTTTTTGGCCAATGCAGAATACGCTGCTGGCTGATCGCGATTTATTGTCAAATTATTTGGCCTGCAGCACTTCCTTTTTTGGCCAATGCAGAATACGCTGCTGGCTGATCGCGATTTATTGTCAAATTATTTGGCCTGCAGCATTTCCTTTTTTTGGCCAATGCAGAATACGCTGCTGTCTGATCGCGATTTATTGTCAAATTATTTGGCCTGCAGCACTTCCTTTTTGGCCAATGCAGAATACGCTGCTGGCTGATCGCGATTTATTGTCAAATTATTTGGCCTGCAGCATTTCCTTTTTGGCCAATGCAGAATACGCTGCTGGCTGATCGCGATTTATTGTCAAATTATTTGGCCTGCAGCACTTCCTTTTTTGGCCAATGCAGAATTACGCTGCTGTCTGATCGCGATTTATTGTCAAATTATTTGGCCTGCAGCACTTCCTTTTTTCGGCCAATGCAGAATTACGCTGCTGTCTGATCGCGATTTATTGTCAAATTATTTGGCCTGCAGCACTTCCTTTTCTGGCCAATGCAGAATTACGCTGCTGTCTGATCGCGATTTATTGTCAAATTATTTGGCCTGCAGCACTTCCTTTTTGGCCAATGCAGAATTACGCTGCTGGCTGATCACGATTTCTTGTTATAATCCTTCCCAAATATTGCTTGTACAGTTCCTAAAATTTGGTTAAATATTGTTTATTGCCACTAATGAAGAGTGTAGTATTTCTGCACGAACAAGAAAAACGCAGTTTTTAAGAAGACAGAAAATATGTTTCGCTTCCTCCGTCTGCGCAGAGTTTTGGTTGTAAAATAAAGAAAACATTTTACAAACTTTACTAGTATTCGTATGGTGTTACCGTGAAATCTCTCCCAATAGAAGGGGTGACTATTATACACGCGTTCAATTTAATACTCTTCTCATAATATTGCTGCATGTGCGTGTCTGACAATTCGTTCTTGTTGTAGAAACACGAAATCGTGCCTCCCCCTTCTCCGGTGAAGTGAGCCATAGCGTTCTTTTTGTTCCGTCACACTATTCGCATGATCAGATCAGATCATATATAGAGGATTTTAGGAAGGGAGTGTCTGACCCCAGGTCTTAAACAACCCTTAGAAATAGGAAGCTAGGGGATTTGGGCTACAGTGTCCGATAGGAAAGTGATACGGAAGCGAAGTAGAAAAGAGGAGGAAGACGCCCTTATTTATTACCGGGGGCCAGTACCCGAGGTCCGACGACTTAACGTACATCCGACACACTGCGGATATTTAGTGGTTCGAACGTTCGTACCTGCCTGTGATAAAACCCGAGGTTTCTCCGTGGCAGCCACGAACGTAGACCACTAGGCCATCAGCGGCTCTACAGTATTCGTATGATTCAGACTACTAAAATTAAAATTTCTTTTTCGAAGTAAATAGCGGTTACTGTAAAATGTTTTAATATAGCTTGACTATCCTTTGTTTTTAATGAAAAGAGATTAGAAAGATACAATTAACCTTCCTTTTTTCCTTTAATTTCTTTAATTAAAATTAGAAAATTGTTACAGGGCTTGGTACTGGATTATATTTCAGTACCCTGTGAGAATTGCTTCGGGGTTTAACCCGTATTTCACCCAACTGGAGCAGATAAATAAAATATCGACTAAAACTATAACTTCAGCTTACAGTGAGGAAAGTGTTTATTCAGTTGATATGGGGAAGGTCTTAAGCATTGTCCGTGATTTCCATTCATTCTCTGTATTGCTATGAACACGTTGATCTCTTTCTGTCGCGGCCAGTATTCCTCTTTTCCTAATCATCAGCGCTCACTCCTTTCCCCCTTATCCCGGCTTCACGCCGAAGAGCAAAATCCCATCGCCTCCCTCTTTCGCTGCTGACAACAGACTCTCCTCAGAAGTGAAGTCGACGCTAAGAAGCACCAAAGAGTGTCCGCTTATTCCTAGAAAACGGAGGTGTTTTTAATTGCCCTAATCTCACCCCATGGAGATCATTATCCAGTTCCTCCCTCGCACTGCAACAAAGAACCCATAAATCTAACTTTCCCTCGAATGGGACGCTAAGAAAGTGAGAGCCAGCCCACTGACCAGCTGCATCGAAATGGCGAGAAAAGCACAAAAAAAAGGGAAGGTTATTCAAATTCACTATATTCAAAATGGTTTTTTGTCAAACATTGGTGCCCAGGTTACAAAATAAACGTAACAGACTAAATCATTTTACCGTAACTTCGGAAAAGAGCTTTAAAACGAAAATGTCTTGATCGGACGAATAGTGTGGGCCGCGAGTGGTCTAGTAGTTAGAGGAGAACTCTCTTCCGACCAGAATGACCGCGATATTACTCCCCGATAGGGTTGAGCTTCTCAGAACCACTGAATACTCGCCATGAGTCGGAAACCATCTGTCCAGGTCATTGGACCACCAGTTAAACCGAAAATAATGGAAATAGGTTGAATAATTTTACCGTAACTGCTATTTACTTCGAAAAAGAGATTTTAAACAAAACTATCTTGATCGTGTAGGCCGCGATTTTAATGCTAAGAAAAAAATTGTTTCCCTTATTAAGCTTTCTCGGTAATCAACTGTAAAAGTTGTTTGTGTTGACACATTGTCATTGTTGGAACTTGGACTTAGCAGAGACAGCCCAGCTGCTGCGATTGTTAGTGTGTGACGTAAGATCCGCAACCGGGGTTCGCCGATGGGTTTGGTTCCGGTTTTGACTCACGTGAGAAGAAGACGAAGTGCGAACGTAGACAGTAATTGCGAAGAGAGAATTGAATAAGAAGTTCGTGATTTTGTTGTATAAATGTTCCTGTGGGAGTTAGTATCTTAGTGTGTGTATTTGTGCATATGAATGGATTAAAAATCTCATCCTCGTCGCCTCTCATTTTGACTCCTCAACGGTAAGATTTGCTTTGCAATTAGATATTCAAAACAGTCATAACTACGGAAAGAAAACTGCAACTTTTTTATTCCTCATTAATAAGCATTGATAAATACAGTAAAATTATAGTCTTTTACCATAACATGCGTAGTAATATTTTTCGATTATTTAAACAGCTTATTTATTATAATATTACTGATGCTGTACACCTGTTTATCGAACCGTCGACAGAACTGGACCAATGGTAGACCTTAATGACAAGAATCTGCATCTGTGGCGAAGAAGAGTTATGGTTATAAATTGCATACGATGTACTTCCATTTTACCTTCAACTTTTGTCCTAAACTAGACGTGCGTACTATACGAGAGATTTCACAGTATGTTTATGAAGATACGTTCGATTCTCTGAAACGCCAGCACTTAATTTTTAGTTTCTAACAATTACAGTTTTGAAGTTGTGAATCCATTTGTTGGTGTAAATATGATATGAATGATAAATCGGATAATATCGGAAAACTCGAAAATTTCGTCGTCCTGGAGCGGTAATCGAACCCGCGTCTCCCGGTTTGAGCTCGAGTATGTTAGCCACTACACCACCCAGAACGACTAAGTCTCAAGTTTCCGATTAATTTGAATATAACCTCCACAGGATTCACTAATCGAAGCGACCAGCATTCATATATAGCGAATCTGGATGATTAGAATTCATATGATTTGCCCGGAGGAGCAGAATATCAATCAATGAAATACGGGATTACACCATTGTACAATACAAATTTTGCAATCGTAGAAATACATGCCTTGAAAATTTACCATTGCCATGTATGTCTACCACAGCTTTGAAAAAAGCCTCCCAGTGGAGTGCGAAAGCTTGGCGAATCTTTGTGTTGACTACACCACAAAGATAAATGGATTTAATACGCTATATAAGGTCAGGTGATGCGTAACATCACAGCCTCTCCTTGACAAATGTCAACCCCGCCTTCTCGTGGTGCATCCTGTTCCCACTAAAGGGGCTCTGACGACCGCCCATAGCGGTATAACTATACCATCGGGATCAGAGGAAATGCTATCCCACACTCACCAACCCGCTTGGCCAGCATGGTGAGTTATGGCCAAACCCCTCCAAAATGATTCCACAACTTAAATCTTGGCCCTCAGTCTCCGGCAGCTGGAATGTACCTGGCCAAGGCAGCGGCCAGTGCGACATGAAGCAGAGGGTGCTAAGAATCCCCGGAGGACCGGACTAGGCTGCCATCTGATGCTGACCTTGGCTACTTACAATGGACGCTCCCTATCTTCTGATTCAAGGCTTCTTGAATTGGAAGAGGAACTACAAAGGATCAAGTGGGACATCGTGGGGCTAAGTGAGGTAAGGATAAAAAGAGAAGATCTCATCGAACTGAAAAGTGGACATCTCTTCTACTATCGTGGGACAGATACTGGCAGAACTAGTGGTGTTGGATTTATAATAAACAAGAAACTGAAGGATAAAGTTGTAGAAGTTGAAAGTTCCTCTGACAGAGCTGCACGACTTGTTATCCAACTCTCGAAAAGATACCAGGCTCAGATTATTCAAACTTATGCACCCACCACAAGTCATCCTGAAGAAGAAATTGAAGAATTTTATGAGGAAATTTGTCATCTAAATAATAAAGGTAAGCAGCACTTGAAAATAATTATGGGAGATTTCAATGCAAAAATAGGGCAACGGCAACAGAATGAAACTTCGGTAGGTAAATTCGGTCATGGCAACAGAAACCAGCGTGGAAATACTCTTGTTGAGTTTGCAGAGGCAGAAGGGTTTTTCATCTTGAACTCCTTCTTCAAGAAAAAGCCACACAGGAAATGGACATGGAGACATCCAAATGGGACGACAAGTGAAATTGATTTTATTATGTGTAACAAAAAATTCGTCATAGAAGACTGCAGTGTGCTAAACAAGTTCAACACAGGTAGTGACCATAGATTGGTGAGATGTAAGATGCACCTCAACACTACACTTGAACGTGGCAAGCTCATAGGACAAACAAAATCTATTGACATAACCAACCTTAAAAAACACCATAATACCTTCAAGTTAGAACTGAAGAACAGGTTCTCTGCTTTAGAAGGCCTAACATCGGAAGAAGTGGACATCTCTGAAGTTAACAGAAAAGTAACCAAAGCTCTTATGGAAACAGCAACAAAATTAGCTGGGTCTAAGAACAAGTTGCATGTGAACAAATTATCAGGAAAAACCAAAATTTTGATGCAAAAAAGAAGAGAGATGAGGACAACTAAAGAAGATGTGACTTCCAAAGTGGAATATATAGAGCTATGCAAGACAGTAAGAAAAAGTATCACTGAAGACGTAAGGAAATTCAACTGTGAACTAGTGAGGAAAGCAATTGAAAACAACCAAAGCCTAAAGATAGCAAAGGGACATCTCAGTAAGGGAAGAAAACAGATTATGGCACTGAGAAAAGAAGATGGTTCTGTAACAAGAAATAGAGGCGAAATTTTGACAAGAGTGAAAGATTTCTACTCCAAATTATATGAAAGGGATGATATATGCACTCCAGACATCATGAAAGATACCAGTACCAGAGTTCCTCCAGTCCTTCCAGCAGAAGTTGCACATGCAATCAAGAACATGAAGCCAGGAAAAGCTCCAGGAGAAGATGGAATTACTGTAGACATCATACAAGAAGCAAGTGGAGAAATCGAAACAGTACTCGCCCAAATTTTCACTCGATGCCTTAATGAAGGAAAGATTCCTGAGGATTGGAACACCGCTACAATGATCCTGCTACATAAGAAAGGTGACATTGAGGATCTCGGAAACTACAGACCTATCAGCCTCCTATCAGTAGTTTTATAAAATCTTCACTAAAGTTCTTTCACACCGCTTGAAGGTAACACTGGAAATGGCTCAACCGAGAGAACAAGCTGGATTCAGGAGTGGCTACAGCACAATAGATCATATCCACGTGCTGAGAGAACTAATTGAAAGAGCGAGGGAATATGAACTTCCATTGTGCATGGCTTTTATCGATTATGAAAAAGCCTTTGATTCGGTGAAACCATCAGCAGTTACAATGGCTCTGAAAACCTGCGGTATTGAAGATGCATACATTAATATTATTAATAACATCTATGAAAATGCAAGTGCAAAGATTAGGCTGTTTGAAAATACAACATACGTAAAAATTGGAAAGGGAGTGAGACAAGGTGACACCATATCTCCGAAGCTCTTTAATGCCACATTGGAGGGTGTTTTTCAGTCACTGAGCTGGGAAAACAAGGGGATAAAGATTAATGGAGATTATCTAACCCACCTTCGTTTTGCTGATGACGTAGTCATTTTTGCAACTACCCCATCAGAGCTACAGAGTATGATCCAGGAACTTGCTGACAAGAGTAAAGAAGTGGGATTAAAAATGAACTTTCAGAAGACAAAAGTGATGTACAATGCTTTTACAAGAAATGAAGATTTATCGATTGATGGAGAAAAGCTGGAGATAACAGACACGTACGTTTATCTTGGACAGCAGATATCAAGTGAGGGTCACATTGGTGAAGAAATTAATCGGCGTACAAAACTTGCCTGGAGAGCTTTTGGAAGAAACAGCATAATTTTCAAGAGCAATATGCCATTATGTCTTAAAAGAAAAGTGTTTGATCAATGCATCCTTCCAGTGCTTACGTATGGTGCGGAGACGTGGACCTTAACTAAAAGAGACATACAAAGGCTGCAGACAACTCAAAGCAGCATGGAGAGGTGCATGCTTGGTGTAACCAGGAGAGATAAGAAGAGGAACTCGTGGATCCGAAAAATGACAAGAGTGGAAGACATCATGATCAGAGTTAAATCCCTGAAATGGCAATGGGCTGGACATACTGCCAGAAGGACAGATCATCGATGGACAGCTGAAATTTTAGATTGGATTCCAAGGGACAGGAAAAGACCCAGAAGAAGACCACATGGGAGATGGGTGGATGAAATTCGAAAGTATGCAGGGGTGACATGGAGGAGACTGGCACAAGACAGACCGTTGTGGAGGAAACTTGGGAGACCTTCGTCCAGCAGTGGATTGATAATGGTTGACAATGATGATGATGATGATGATATGCGTTTCATTATTATACAAATTTTGAAGTTGTGAATCCGTCTATTAGTGTAAATGTTACCGCTACAGCTCGAAAGCTGTTAATGTGCACATTACCTAGCTAATCTGCAGTTTAACTGATTTGCTCCGTTAACGTGCGGAATCAAGAGTTTTTCGCATTTTACCTAGGTAATGTGCACATTAAGGGCTTCCGTATTGTTAAAGTTCAAAAGTTTGTTTCTCTCATTTTCTTTCCCTACACCTTTCCCCTCTCCCTCCACTTTTAGTTTCGTTTCGCCAGCGTCTAGTCGTCGCCGGTTGTTTTTATTTCTCATAATTGGCGTCGGCTGCCAGTGCGTAGCATAGCTAATTCTGTTTTCAAATTCGTTTCTGCCAGTTAGCGCGTGAATTTGTATCGTGATTTTTTTAAAGCAGATAAATTGAACTCCTAGTATGCAAGCAAGCACCGAATTGGTGAGTAAAATGAAGAAAAGATTCTTCGAAAACCTCTTTAGCGAAGATCCAAAATATAATAGTGTTTTAATGACAAAACGAAAGTATGATTGCATAATTGAAGATGTAAAGCGAATAAAAGTTTCCAAGAAGAAAGAATCATCTCGAGATTATCGAATAATTCAAAGGTATGATGTGTTGACTGCAGTAGCGGCTCGACCATAAGAGCACAAGAGCACGTGAACCCCCTATAAAAAATAGAAAAATAATTATACGATATAAATAATACATCTTTATTGACGCAGTACTAAATGGCTTATCTTCAGTAAGTTTAAAAGAGCGGACTATGAAAAACAGCGTAGAACGCGCAAAGTGAGGTTAAGTGTAATGACGCGCCAGTGGCTAGGAGCGGACTGAATGTGCCGCTCTCGATATTGGACACACGGGATATGCGACAGACGGCCGAGTCCATTTGCTCGCGGTAGGGGGGAAACATGTCTACAAGCGGCTTAACGGAGAATACCGATGAGCTGCCTGTGACACAGCTCAGCTCAGTTGTTGCACGGCTGTAGTTGACGGGGGATGCTCCTAACCTTTGCGCGCGTATTACATTTCTGTTTTGGAGTTTCCAGTTTCGATTATTTTTTTGGTGAAAAAGTTTTAGTTGAAATTACACTTATTACAGTTTATCTATTGTAGTGTAGCTAGTGAACTGTTGTTTTTATTTATTGTACAATAATGGAAAGTAGCTGTAAGTACTCAGTTAGTAATTTAAAGGAAGTAGCGTTTGGCAATTTACCCATAGAAATTAAAATAGCAATAAAAGAGAGTGGCAGGCCAACGCCCCGACTTAATATAAGTCAAATATCGACATCAAAATCCAGAACTTTTAAAAGAGAATTTAAAGAAGAGCTATACGAAAAAATTCCTTGGCTTTGTGGTTGTGAACAAACAAACAAAATACACTGACGGGAAAAAAATCCCAACACCACGAAAAAATAGTTGTAAAGGAATGAAATGGCGGCAGTACATATGTACAGGTAACATATTTAATCGATTAAGGTTTCAAGATCACAGCTTAATGTAAGCGCGAGAAGAGCCATTTTAAATGTGAAATGCTGGTACATTAATAACCGGTGTAACCGCCAGAATGTTGAATGCAAGCACGCAAACGTTCATGCATTGTGTCGCACAGGTGTTGGATGTCAGTTTGTGGGATGGAGTTCCATGTCTGTTGCACTTGGTCGGTCAATACAGGGACGGTTAATGCTGGTTGGGGGTGACGCTGGAGTTGTCGTCCAATGATGTCCCATACGTGCTCGATTGATGAAAGATCTGGTGATCTAGCAGGCCACGGCAACATGTCGACACTGTAGAGCATGTTGGGTTACAACAGCGGTATGCGGGCGAGTGTTATCTTGTTGGAAAACACCCCTGGAATGCTGTTCATGAATGACAGCACAACAGGTTGAATCACTAGACCGACGTACAACTGTGTCGTCAGGGTGCGTGGGATAACCACGAGAGTGCTCCTGCTGTCATAGGAAATTGCTCCCCAGACCATAACTCCAGGTGTAGGTCCAGTGTGTCTCGGCCGCAGACAGGTTGGTTGCAGGCGCTCACCTGGCCTCCTTCTAACCAACGCACGGTCATCACTGGCACCCAGGCAGAACCGGCTTTCATCAGAAAACACAACAGATCTCCACTCCGTCCTCCAATGAGCTCTAGCTTGACACCACTGACGTCGCAAACGGCAGTGGTTTGGAGTAAGTGGAATGCACGCTACAGGGCGTCTGGCTCAGAGCTGTCTTTCAAGTAACCGATTTGTAACAGTTCGTTGTGTCACTGTGGTGGCAACTGCAGCTCGAATTGCTGCCGCAGACGCTTTACGATGTGCCACGGCCATACGCCGTACACGGCGGTCTTCCCTCTCAGTAGTGCCACGTGGCCGTCCGGAACCCGGTCTTCTTGAGGCAGTACCTTCCCTTGACCACCGCTGCCAACAATCATGCACAGTGGCTACATTCCTGCCAAGTCGTTCTGCAATATTGCGGAAAGAAAATCCACCTTCTCGTAGCCCTATTACACGACCTCGTTCAAACTCCGTGAGCTGTTGATAATGGCTTCTTCGTCTTCTTAAAGGCATTCTTGACTAACATCAACACCCTACGTCGAATCTCAACGATAACTAACGCTCACGAACGTTACAGCGCGTATTTACAGCAAACCTGCTTTGCATGTTCCGAGGGGCGTTACTAGCGCCACACGTATGCGCCGAGCGCGAAATTTGCATAGACGTCATTTTACAGATGTACTCTCACCGCCTACCAACTGTCGTTTATCTAACACAACCCCTTCTTGGTGTTGGGATTTTTTTTTTCCGTCAGTGTATTTTGTTTTCCTTGTTTGTTATTTTCCCGTGAAAAGGGAGATCCTACTTGGGTGACAAACGGCGTTTGTGACTTAGCTCATTTGACAGAAAAAATTAAAAAACACGCAAGTTCTCATGGACACATAAGTGCTACATTAGATTTCAATTTGCTGGGAAAGGTTGACGTTCGTCAGCAGCTTGACAGTGCTTATCGACAAAATATTAGAAAGCACAATGAACAAGTGATTAAAAATAGGTATGTCCTTTCTAAGCTTATAGACTGTATTAAATTTTGCGGTGCATTTGAGTTGGCCCTTCGAGGTCATCGTGAGGATGACGATTCCTTAAATCCTGGCATATTTAATGGGCTTGTAAACTTTTCTGCAGAACGTGACTCATCTTTGAAAGAACACTTGAGTACCGCTACTGCCTTTAAAGGTACTTCGAAAGAAATTCAAGATGAATTGTTAGATGTTATGCTTTTTGTATGTCAAGAAAACATAATAGAAGAAATAAAAACTGCACAGTATGTTTCTTTGATTGCGGACGAAACATCAGACGTCTCGTCTGTATTTCAGTTAGTTATAGTTTTCCGCTATGTTTTAGCTAATGGCCAACCAGTTGAAAGATTTTGGAAATTTGATAACCCTGAAGGGCACGACGCAGAATCTATAGCCAAATGTATTTGTACCAGTTTAGATAATGTTGTGCAAAATCCAGAAAAACTCGTATCTCAAAGCTGTGACTTTGCGAATGTAATGAGTGGGCACCATGCTGGCGTGCAGACCATAGTGCAACAAACCTATAAACATGCTTTTTTCGTTCACTGTTACGCTCATCAGTTGAACTTGATTGTAGCTCCAGCAACAAGCCAAAACCAAAATGTCAGAATTTTTTTTTCGGACTTATGTGATATAACAATTTTTTTCGAATTCCCCTCAGAGAGTATCTGTTTTGGACAAGATAGTTGGCAAACGAATACCTCGGGCGTCAGCTACAAGGTGGAATTTTAAGAGCAGAACTGCTAATACTGTTTTTGAGTACAGAGAGAAATTAATTGAATGTATGGAGGAAATCCAATCAACCTCTAAGTAACCAACCACCATAATTAAAGCTGGTGCTCTAGCTAGTCTCCTTAGAGATAATAAGTTCATATTTTGGTTTTCTGTTTTTCACAGATTAATGCCACATGTGGATATTTTGTACAACCAATTACAGCTAACTTACACTGATGCTGTGAGAACTAAAGCCAATGTTGACACTTCGTCAAAGCCATTGATAAAGAAAGAGGTAACATGGACAAAGTGACAGAGCTGGTTAATCAGTACCCAGAAAATGCACCTAAACGATCGAGGCGTGAAGATTTTTACTTAAGTAGAACAGTGGCTGCCAAGGAAACCTGTGACATTATTACAACGCAAATAAAAACAAGATTTTCATTCACAACATCTTGCTCAGCTGTATCTCTTTTTGAATCACAAAAGTTTGAAGAGTTTGAACAGAAATTCCCCGAGAAATTGCTTGAAGATACAGTAAATGTGTATTCATTTCTTGAAAAAAATCGCCTCAAGACAGAGCTTGAAATCATTTACAAAAGAACTGATTTCAGAAACATGCGTGGGGCTGTTAGTCTTTTACAGTTTTTTTTTATTGAAAACAACTTATTGTCATCATTTTCTGAAAGTTATAAACTGTTATTAATTATTGCAACAATACCAATGACGACTACTGAAGCTAAAAGGTGTTTTTCAACCCTGAAATGGATAAAGACATTTTTGCGGTCTACGATGTGTCAAGAGAGGCTTACAGCTTTAGCCATGCTTGCAATCGAGAAGGAAATGATTTCTAACATCCATAATTTCAATGAAAGAGTTATTGGTGTTTTTGTGTCAAGAAAAGATAGAAGGATGGACTTTGTTTACAAAAACTGTACTTAAAGAAAATATCTGTGTAAGCTACCATCCAAGTAAATTTGTGTAAGTAAATACACTAGACCTTACCATCATATGCAGCAGCTTTGATTATTTTCCTTTTTCTGTGTGTTTAATAATCTAATCTAATAATTGAGAGCATGAGGCCTTATGACTAACTATCTAAATATTTAACACTTAAAACAAGCTTTCTGTTTTGCGTTTATTTTACTACTTTAAAATTAAATGAAAATAATTGTTTCAGTAAAGGAGAACAATTAGCATATTATAACAAGTATGATCAATAAAGTAATCCTTTATTATTAAATTGTGAAACAGTTAAAGTACAGTAATATCTATAATAATATTTCGTTTCAAAATTAATACATTACATCAAGGTATAGCAGCGCCTAAATTATATGAATATTGCAAGCAACACACAAGTGTGTGACACAGTGATCTCAAAAACTGCAAATTATTAATTGTGAACCCCCTGTAGATGTACTCCCGAGCCGCCACTGGTTGACTGTACAAGGCTGTGAAAAACTCATTGAGCCGTTGTCATATGCGTGAGAAAGTGTGAAAAAGTTTGTCCATGCCGAAGAATTGTTTGACATATTATATTCTACTCATTTGTCAACTGGCCACGGTGGAAGAGACAGAATGATCAAGCAATTAAATACACTTTGTAAGAACATAACCCAAGCCCAAATAAAAATGTTTTTGGATTTATGCGAACCTTGTCAACATTCTATCAACTAATTTGTTGATTGTATTAACTTGATTCTTTATATGTCGAAAAATAAATAAATAACATTATGTTAATTTAAGCGTACATAAACGTTGCTGTTGTTCCAGCAAAGATCTTATTTTCACTTTAACGAGTGCCTAGTAGGTAATGTGCAGATTATCTTGGTAATTTGCAGATTACCTAGGTAATTTGAGCAATGAAATAATTTTCGGCACTTTAACGGATCACCCTAGTTAATCTGCACATTACCTAGATAATCTGTAGAATAACTGATTTCTGCACTTTAGCGGCAACATAAAATATGACATGAATGGTAAGTCAGATAATATCTGAAAACTTGAAAATTTGGACGTCCTGGAGCGGGAATCGAATCCGCGTCTCCCGGTTTGCGCTCGAGTATGCTAACCACTACACCATCCAGAACGACCAAATCTCAAGTTTCCGATTAATTTGAATATAACCATTGATTTTTTCCAGGAGCAAAAATTTAAGGGAAATTTGATTCAAAATGAGTTCTTTGTTCTTTAGCAATGAAACAGATTTTCGGTTTTGTTTCTTTTGCAGTCTGACATATGCCACCAAAGTGTGTATGAGCTAGTGCATTCCGAAGACAGGGAAGAACTTCAGAGGCATCTCATTTGGAATTCGCATCTTCCCGCAGACAGAACGGATGTCACTCTCCAAGAAGCTTTATCTCCAGGTAATTTTATTCCCTTTCTTCCTTATAGCACTTTGCCGCTGAGATGTGACAGCGCCACCAACCTTGAGCTGCATTCCGTGGAGAGATAGTTATCTGGAATAGTTCGATTTGCAAGTAACTTCCGGATCTACGATTTCCCGTACACCCCCACACGGTAAAAAAAAAAAAAAAAAAGAAGCGATCAGCAGATAAAAAAAGTAAAATTATCAGAAGCAGCTAGAATTTGTATTTCCTTAAAAGACACTTTTCAAACAGTTTGCTCACTGACCTATAAAAGAGCTGCTGTAGAAGCTTAGTATTATTAAGATGAAAAAGGAAATAGCAAAAAGGTGACAAAAGAATGCAGTATTACCATATCGTGACTCTGCTCAATCGTATGTACAGAGGCAGAATTGCATGTAATTAGGAAACTGACAATCCTTTCTTTAATGCATAATGCGTTCCTAAATACATGTACGAAATTCAAGCAATAGAGTTGACATAAAGGGGAGTTCCGTTCTCCGTCATTAAGTACGAAAGCTAAGCGATAGACTTATTATAACGGGGAGAGCTGCGAATGGCTTAGTGGTTAGCGAGTCAGACTGTCAATGGAGGGTCCCAAGGTTCAATCCTGGGCTGATCTTCCAGAGATGGTGTGATTTGCTAACAATCGCTGAATATCCGCCGCGCATCGGACGAGTACGTTAAATGACTGCCCCTGGGTTGGACCCCCCCCCCCCCGGTTACATTGGGTATCCATCACTACTTTCCCCTGACTTTCTCTCACCCCTCTATGAGCAGCATCGTACTTGTACTGTGGCGCCATTTACTGTGCTCTCTCTCACTTACAAACTGTTCTGTCAAAGTCTCCAGACTTGCTCTCACTCCTTCCGCTCCTGTGCCCTGCACAAAATGCGGACCCGCTGTAGGTGGTTTGGGCCTAAACCTTCTCTGTGGACGGAAGTCCTACATGAAAAATGCCTGACTCTCTCTCACAAGATGTCTCTGTCTGTGTGTGTTATAACAGAGAGTTGCCTTTTTCCTTATAACTAGTCATTAAGTACGAAAGCTAAGCGATAGATTTGTTATAAGGGGAAATTCCGTTCCCCAACTAGTCGTTAAGCATGAAAGTCAAGCGATAGACCTTTTATGACGGGGAGCTCCGTTTCTCTCATAACTAGTCATCCGTTCCCCCTTATTAGTAGTCATAAAGAACGAAAGTCAAGTGGCAGACTTGTTATAAGGAGGAGTTCCATTTTTCCTAATAACTAGTCATTAAGTATGAAAGTCAAGCAATAGATTTGATGTAAGAGGGAGTTCCGGTCCCCCTTATAACATCTATGAAAATAACATCTATTAAAATACAAGCGCAGAGGTTCGTCTATGACAACATCTATGAAAATACAAGCGCAGAGGTTCGTCTATGACAACATCTATGAAAATACAAGCGCAGAGGTTCATCTATGAAAATACAAGTACTAGTCATTAAGTACGAAAGTCAAGCGATAGACTTGTTATAACGGGGAGTTCCGTTACCTCTTACTACAATAGTTCTGTTCTCTCTTACTATTCCTACAAGAAGAGCACAGTAAACTATCCCCTCTAATCTCGAATGTAGACAACATGTATTAAGTAAGTGCTGTTGCAGTTTCTTTGTTTCCAACAAAGGCTTTAGTTATTATTGTCGGATAACTTTACGATGGCCGAGACATAACAGTATTTGCAACACAACTGTAATCGTGCAACACTCGTTCTGTGAATTATATATAAGTGCAGTAGAGCGTCGAAAATCCGAACTAATTGGGACCACTAGTAGTTCGGATTTTCGAACATGTAAAAAAATACAAATACGCTAACATTTCTACATTATATTATCCAAATACATGTATCAAAAATAAGCAACTGTATACAAAAAAGTTTACATAAGACAAAGTTTTTTTTTGTTATTATGCAATACAAAACAAGTTTGCCATTTTTGCTACTATTGTGAAATTTTTAAACATAAAGTACAAATTCCAAAACTTTCCAATCATTACAAGCTGGTTCCAATTGCCAAGGGGTTTACTTTATGCTGAGTGCAGGGGGAATAACTTTCTTCCCGGCTGGCAATGAACAATAGAGCTGAGGGATGAAACAAAGGGTGGTATTGCCGTGGTAATGGATCGTAAAATCTTAGCCCCTCATGGAATAAGTGACTTTGGAAGTTTTCGCCTTTTATCTCTGAGTATCAGAAATCACCTCCACCTTCGAAACATCGCCCCCAAAATGCTTGCGCCCTCAAAATTAGGCGATTTCATTATCATCAAGTGCCAAGTTAAGATGAATGGATTATACTTAAACTTTCCACCACAAAAACAAAAAAATGGAGGGGAGCTTGTTCTGATTGTTGACGTTCGGACTTTCGACGGAGGGGAGCTTGTTCTGATTGTTGACGTTCGGACTTTTACCCTACGTAAAACTCCAAATTTTCCAAAATAATCGTAAGCATTGAAAGCTAGTTCGTCCGTCCCGGTGGGCCAGAGCTTTTAAGCGTAACCTTCTGACCGTTCATCTTTGTGGTATATGTCATAGGTTGTGTGTTTGTCTTATGGAACTGGCTCTCTTCCTCCCATGGAACCAGTGACCTCATATTAAGCACGATCGACTGCTTTATTGTAATCCTTCTTTGAGATAATGAGTAAAAGTACCAAGCATTATTAATACAGCCAAAACCGGCCCGCCCCGGTTTCGTAGTGGTCTGAGGGATGACTTCTGACCATTCGTCCGAGATGGTCCGGGTTCGAATCCCGGTTAGGCATGGATGTTGTTTGTCTTGCGGCACTGGTTCTCTCCCTTCCCTGGAGTCAATGGCCCTAAATCAGGGACAGGCGACTGCTTACAGACCGTTAAATTGTTCAATATTGTCGTTAAACCTTCAATAAAAAAAAAAAACTTTTAAAGAAAAGCTCTTTCGTAAGTTTCTTTCGAACTCTTAAACTTACACTAATGGAAAGATCAGGAACTTTTCAAACAAATCCGTTCTGTTCTCTCAGTTAACATCTCTTTATTTTGAGAAAAAAAAAACAGTTACTTAACTAAATGTACTTAAGTAATTTAAGATGACTAGTAGTTAATTCTGCTTGAGGCACAATTTTCCGCTATTTAAGTTTCTTCGAACTCTTAAACTCTCAGCTGATGAAAGGATCAGAAACTTTCAACGCAAATCTGTTGTAATCTCTTTATTTCGAGAGAAAAAAACAATTACTTAACTAAATGTGTTTAGATAATTTAAGATGAGCCGTAGTTAATTGCGCTTGTGACACACTTGTCGGCTAATTAAGATTCCATATATAAGGTGTTTTCAGTAGTTTTATTTAACGGTAAAAAGAAGTTCTGATGTCAATTTTTGTATATCTACATACATTCCTTTCACTGTTAAATGAAAAATATTTTAATTCTACCATATCCTACTAATTAATTTCAACTCAGTGTATTCATAGATCCATATATGTTAAGTACAGGGTGAGTCAAAAATTGCAGGACACTCTTGTATTACAGAAACGGGAAGGAAAATGAAATATCTGAATACCCCAGCAAAGAATGGGTGAGGGAGGCCTATCTTTTAGGCTGTTTACGGAACATGGCCGCCATCTTGAAATCCGCATATGGGACCCAGATCAAATTTTTCAAATAGTAAGGGGTCATGTTGCATATCGAACAAGACCAAGATTTTCTCAGAAATTGATTGCCGTAATCAGATTTGATATATGTGCTGCTGCTCGCAAGTTATCAACACCCAAAGTTGAAATAAACATTGTTTGTTGCAGGTAACTGAAGATGGCATTGACGAAAGAGGAGAGGATTGAGGTGATCCTAATGTCTGGGGAACGCAGCTGCCGTATGACGGCCGCAGACTTCAACAACCGACACCCAGAAAGACTACCAATTTCACACAGTACTGTCGCATACCTGATATCCAAATTCCGAGAAACTGGGAGTGTGGACGATTAGCCACGTAGTGGTCGGCTGAAAGCTGTTACCGACGAGGAAACCTCAACCATGGTCTTGGAATCTTTTGCAAGGAGTCCATAACGTTAGCACACGACGTCTCGCAGCAGAATGTGTTATCAGCCAGTCAGCCGTTGCATATGTTCCATACCGCTCACTGGCATCCGTTCTATGACTAGATGTTCAATTTCCTGGTCATTGGATCGGCCGGCGTGGTCCTGGGGAATGGTCACCCTGATCCCCGGACCTCACACCACTCGACTTTTATCTGTGACGTCATCCGAAACATCTGGTGTATGCTGAGAAATTCCGCGACAAAAACCACCCTCGTTAACGCATTCTGGAGGCCTGTAACCGCGTTTTTCCTGATATTCTCGTACGGGTGCGTAATGACTGGATCAAACGCCTTCAGC
The DNA here is from genome assembly GCA_039090855.1 of Macrothele yani. Lineage (NCBI taxonomy): Eukaryota > Metazoa > Arthropoda > Arachnida > Araneae > Macrothelidae > Macrothele > Macrothele yani. Next base: position 40,636,993 of record CM077024.1, on the reverse strand, counting down.
TCTGTGTTCAGCAACGGGGACAACACATTGAACACATCAAACAGCTGCGCATCACAGAGTACTTTAGAGGTTGTTATTTTAAATTTATGTGTTGATAACTAGTGAACCACAACACATGTCAAATCTGATTGCGGCAATCAATTTCTGAAAAACTTCTGGTCTTGTTTGATATGTAACACGGCCCCGTTACCATCTGAAAAATTTAACCTTGATCCAATATGGCGGATTTCAAGATGGCGGCCATGTTTCGGAAATAGCCTAAAAGATAGGCTCCCTCACCGATTCTTTGCTGTGGTATTCAGATATTTAATTTTCCCTCCCATTTCTGCAATACAAGAGTGTCTAGCGACTTTTGACTCATCCTGCACATCTCTTTCAAAAAATTTTTTTAATTATGCACATTTTGTGAAATGTTGCTTCAGGTCTTAAGTCTGTGTTTTCTGTATTTTGGAAAGCAATTGCCGAAATATGTTCTTGCTAGAGTATTGTAGTTAAAAAATACTCCAAGGTACTTCGATTACCTTCTCAAATTCGGTGCAAGAAATAATGTGAGAATAGTTGCTGAAAACTGATTGCCCAACGTGAGAAAACTGCAAAGTAAACAAGTTGCTGTAGTTTAAGTACATTTTGTTTTAATAATTTCATTAAAAGCATATCTATTCATTTACATCTGAGATGCAGGAGCGAAACTAGCATGAGACACTGGAGACATCTTCCTCCGAGCCTCGGAAACTCAGGGGCCCCCCTTTGTCTTTTGACAAGGTTCTAATAGCGTATTAGTTTTACAACAACCTCATTATTTAACTTCGATCTGAAGATTTCTAAAAATTAGGCAGAGGGAAGCTTGCGTGTCTTAGGGGAACCAATGCTACGAAAGAAGCCTGAAACATTACCAACAGCATTTCCCCCACACTGCCTTTTAGTAATTATAGATCTATACAAAACTAACAGAGAAACAAGTGCAATTTTAAAGAGCGATTTATATGTCTTAAAGGAAAAGTGTTTAATCAATGCATTCTTTCAATTCTTACTTACGGGCTAGAGGTATGGATCGTAACTACGAGGGTCATTTGAAAAGTTTTGCACACTGTCGGTTATCTGCCGCCCCGGTGGCGCAGTGGTCTAAGCGATGGCCTCTGATCATTCGTCCGAACGGGGTCCGGGTTCGAATCCCGTTGAAGCATGTGTAACGTACCAGGAGATGTGACGTACCTGCCCGAAGGACGCACACGACATAAAGGCAGATAGGATTCTGAATAAAACGTCCGCGTAGCTCAATTGGTAGAGTGACTTATTCCGGAGTGAGGGGATCCGGGTTCGAATCCCGGCGTAGACCAGAAATGACGGAGAAATTTACTTCGTTATAATGGCGCCCGAACTATCCGGATGACCCGACCGTTCAAAATCTCGCATTGGTGTGATGTTCTTTCCACACCGCGAGATAGGAAAACTAAGAGAATACCTTCTCCAGCACTTCGAAAAAAAAAAAAAAAATTAGGGGGAGATGATGTAACGTACCAGGAGATGTGACGTACCTGCCCGAAGGACGCACACGACATAAAGGCTGATAGGAATCAGAATAAAACGTCCGCGTAGCTCAATTGGTAGAGTGACTTATTTCGGAGTGAGGGTATCCGGCTTCGAATCCTGGCGTGGACAGAAATGACGGAGAAATTTACTTCGTTATACATGGATGTTATGTTTGTTTACGGCACTGGCTCTCTCCCTTCCCTGGAACCAGTGACCCTAAATTAGGGACGGGCGACTGCTTATAGCCCATTGAGTTGCTCACGGTGGTCGTTAAACCTCCAACCAAAAAAAAAATAAACTTTCGGTTATCTCTTAAAAAACGAATTTATTTCACAACATACCTTTACAGGCCTTCGAAGTAATCTCCATGTTTCTTTATGGCAGAGACCCAACGTTTGGGCAAGTCTTGTATTTCAGTTAGGACACCTCCATTGTTGGGGCGTCGGATTACTAGGGTCACCTCATTAGAAACTTCTTGAATCGTGCTGAATTGTTTCCCGGGGAGTGGCTTCTTTAGTTTTGGGAACAAGTCATTGTCTGGTGGGCTCACGTCAGGACTGTATGGTACGTGGAGAAGCAATTTCCATCCATACTTTTCCAGAATGTCTTACTGTATGGTCAACATGCGGCCTCGCGTTGTCGTGCAAAATGATGATACCAGCTTCGATCTTTGGCAAATCTTTGGTCGCAAAGCATTTTGCAGAAGCCTTCTGTAGTATTCCGCTGTTACAGTGGTTCCCCCTCGAGCACTTTGTCTGTTGCTATCACTCCAACGTTGTCATAGGCCATAATCATCATCAGCCTAACCTTCGATTGTTGGCGGCGGAATTTTTTCTGGCGAGGTAATTCTGGATGTTCCAACTGAGTTGAATGAGATTTCACTTCTAGTCCAAAATCCCGTATCCAGGTCTCAATCCACTACACTAACCCCACAAACTTCACACAAACACTGAGAAAAAAAGTTTGTTTGAAACAACAAAATAGTTTTGTTGAGATGTTTTGTCGATTTATTTTGTTGCTTTAGCCGAACTCCATCGGAATTGTTTTGTTGGCAACACGAAATTATTTCGTCGGCTATATTTTGATACTTAAATAGTATAACTATACTAGTGATCCGAAATTTCTTGGCGTAGTATAGAAATAAAAGTTTCCAAGCTTTGCCACATCAACCAGATGGCTTTCTTAAGGAAGGTAGACAGCTAACTGCAAGCTGGATAATAGAGCAGTTCAACAGTTTGAACGTGGTGACATGACAATAACGAATAGATGCGAACGTAATCAGGTATTCAAAGACTCGAGGCGTTATGCTAGTTTCGGCGCGCGGAATCCTGGAAGGAAAACCAAGAAGCAGTCACTATTAGAACAACTGGTTCCAAACTCATGGCATCTCCAGTGAGACGCTATCATTGCACGACTCGCTGTTGGTTATGATCTGCAAAGTTTCGCGAACGGCAGTAGATTTTGGGGTGGTGTAGGAAGCTAATTTCTTTACGTCATCCCACATAGGAGCAGCGAACTTCTTGACTTCTCTGGATAGGGCCGTGGTTACTTTGCCGTTCTTTATGTCCCTTTTATGTTCGTTAACTCTAATTCAAAATGAGCGCTTAGTCATTCCAATGTAGTATCTCGCCGATCCGTCCGGATATAGTAGAGGAATGGCACAAACACCTGCTTCATTGGAAGGTGGGGACCTCTCAGTGTTTCCTTTAAGCATGGTATATAAAGATGTCGGATATCTGATGCCAACCCCGAGGTTCATCTTCTCGAGCGCGTTCTTGAGCTGATAGGAAACATTTGGTATATAAGGAATTGATCCCAGGTAGCGTATCTGCGGCATAGAAAGATTAGAACGACTGGTTCGGGTTTTCTCGATGTATCGATGTACCAGTTCGGGGTGTATTCTGCCTCAGTGGCCAGCTCGATAACGTTTCTCAATTCGCATTGTCTAGAAGGAACATCTGAGGAGACTGCAAAGGCTCTTCGGATTCGAGAACGGAATAAAACTGTCTTGTAGTCAGCGGGGAAGAATGAGTTTCGGAGCATCAGGTTAGCTATTGATGTGGGTTTATAATAGACTTGTGTGCGAAGGCGATTTTCTGATAATTTACTCAGTAAAACATCCAGATAAGGCAAGGCGCCATTGCTTTCGAGTTCCATAGTGAAATTGATAGTAGGGTGAATATCATTGATTTTATCTAGAAAAACCGGTACAGTATCCTTTCCGTGAGGCCATATGAAGAATATATCGTCCGCATATCTTAGCCGGGGGTAGGTCTTGGGGTGATGTTGGTGAATATATATTGCTCAATTGGATGAAGTATTGCTTCAGCGAGGACGGCTGAAAGAGATGATCCCATCGGAGCGCCGTTTATATGTTTGTAAATTTGTTCTTGGAAACTGAAGTAGCTGGAATTTGAGACCAAGTCCATTAATTTGAAGATGCTGTGGCAGGACTCGTGGGAATAAAGTGACGAATTAGTTATGGCTTCTTTTAACGTTCCGATGGCTTCCGGCACAGGTACCGAAGGGTATAGAGAAACGACGTCGAAACTGCCGATATTGTCGCTTTATTGGACAGAAATTTGCTAACCTTTCATGATAAAGTCTATTGTGGAAGATATTTTAAAGTCCGATTCGGGGAGATGATTAGCCAGAAATTTGGATAGTGCCTTCTCTAAACAGTACGTCGGTGTGGACCTCGGTGACACGATGGGTCTCAATGGATTATCGGGCTTGTGATGTTTAAGTCTTCCGAAGAGTCTCTGTATCTGAGGGCCTGGAGGTAATTTGATGGCTTTCTTGAGATCGTCCGGGATAGCAGGCAGCTCTTTGCACTTGAGCAATCCAACAATTTAGAGGGTTCTTATGATAATTCAACTAAACAGTTATCACGATAACAATACACATTGTTGGATAAAACAAATTCCTAAAGATTGAGCTAGGCATTTTGTTAAATGAACAAAACGTTTTGTCATAATAACAATAAATTTTGTTGAATAAACTATTATTTTCAGCAAAAAATGCATTTGTAAATTCAATAAACATTTTTGTTGACTGCATATCGACAAAAAAATTTCGTTAATTTTTTTTTGCTGAATTAACAAAACGTTTTTCTAAGTGAAGCTTTATGAATTTCGGTAGGGGATTTTACTCGCAAAGTTTCAATTTCAATGTAGGATCGCTTGTCGCTACGCGAAATCTGACTTGACTCACTTTCTTCCTCCATTTCTAGGCAGAATGTTTTGGAACAGGAGCAAATTAGCCAGCAAACATAGACACAACTTTGTATACCGAAATCTGACTCACAACTGGAGCAGCGATTAGAGCGATTGCATCATCTTACGGGCGCGCCTGCGCAGTGTGCCAAACTTTTGAAATGACTTACGCATAAAAGATATTCAGAGGCTACACACTACTGAAAGAAGCAAGAAGAGGTGCTTGCTTAGCGTAACCAGGAAGGATAGGAAGAGGGATTCATGGATTAGGAAACTGATAAGAGTTGATAACATCAGGATCAAAGTAACGACCCTCAAGTGGTAATGAGCTGGACATATTTCTAGAACTGACCATCATTGGACAACTGGCGTATTAGACTGAATACCAATAAGGAAATTAATTCCTGTAGTTTGTTACTGGTATTAGACTGAATACCAATAACAAACTACAGGAATTAAGTGGTTATTGATATTTATTTGTCTGATCAAAACGGCACATCAGTTAAAATTAATAGTGATTAAAAAAGCGAATGTGGCAATTTGAGTTATTAGAGGTTTTCGGTTCTTGCTTCACAAACACACAAATAGTAATCTGGGGAGCTCTTACAGTTCCTGGGAGTTTCTGCTCAATGTTTTGACTTTTAAAACTGTTTGTTAAACTACTTTACTTGTAGTTGTTAAATTAATACTCATTAGTTTACTAAAAAGTCAACATGTTTTACCTTTCCTGCCTTTTAAGAGGCAGGAGCCTCAATTCTAGCTCCTGCCTCAGAGTCCAAAATCTCAAGTTACGAGAAGTGAAGCGCATTTTTTGAGGAAGATTTTTAAGTTGTCATTAGAAAAATTTCGTCATTTATGTTATTTATTCCGTACGTTGAATAAATTTTTGCATTTATGTTATTTATCCTGTACCTTGAAAACATTCTTTCATTTATATTATTTATCCTGTACCTTGAAAATATTCCTTCATTTATGTTATTTATCTTGCACATCGAATTTTTCGCTTTCAACTTTACTCATAGAACTCTTTCTTATTTCAGAAAATAGTCAATTATTAGAAAGGAACTTTACAGTTAGATTCCGTTGTTTACTAGACAATACATCCGGTTTCTTGGTAAGAATTTACTGCTGTTATGTTTATCAGTACTGTGTTATTGTTGTTCCACTTTTACTGAGTGAACAAAACATATGAATTAATATGTACATATGCCAATAGAATGCAAAAGAATTCAAGAAATGTCCACAGGTGACTCACATTGACAGACATAAATTTGTTCCACTGTTCAAAATGCAAACGGGAGCATTCAAGGTGACGAAAAATGTTGTTTTATAGTGTTATATACACTGATGAGCTATTACATTATGATCACCTACCTAATAAGCTGTAGGACCCCCTTTAGCCAGCAAAACAGCGGCCACTCGGCGAGGCATCGATTCGATGAGGTGGCGATAGGTATCCTGGGGTATCTGGTACCATAATGTCAACAGCAGGTCCTCCAGTTCACGTACATTTCGTGACGGTGGTGATTTAGCGCGAACCCGCTTTTCCAAGTCGAACCACAAATGTTCGATTGGGTTCACGTCAGGTGAATTCGGAGGCCAGATCAATAACATACCAACATGTTCCTCAAACCACTTCTTGACGGTTCTGGCAGTGTGGCACTGCTCATTATTGCCATGAATGAGGGACCGTGGTCCGCAACAATATTCAGGTACCTGACAGCTGTCATGGATTGTGCTATTGGAATAATAGGCCAAAAGTGTCCCAAGAAAACATCGCCCACAGCATAACACCGCCACCGCCGGCCTGTTTCCGCCAAAGAGTGCATCCAGGTGTCTTAGCCTCCGATGGTAATCGGCGTATCCGCACTCGGCCGTCTACGTGATGCCCCAGGAATCTTGATTCGTCAGACCAGGCCACTTCCTTCCAATCATCCATGGTCCAATCTCGATGATCTTGGGCACGCATTCGGCCGTCTACGTGATGCACCAGGAATCTTGATTCGTCAGACCAGGCCACTTTCCTCTAAACATCCATGGTCCAATCTCGATTGATCTTGGGCACGCACTCGGCCGTCTACGTGATGCACCAGTAATCTTGATTCGTCAGACATGGCCACTTTCTTCCAATCATCCATGGTCCAATCTCGATGATCTTGGGCACGCATTCGGCCGTCTACGTGATGCACCAGGAATCTTGATTCGTCAGACCAGGCCACTTTCCTCCAAACATCCATGGTCCAATCTCGATTGATCTTGGGCACGCACTCGGCCGTCTACGTGATGCACCAGTAATCTTGATTCGTCAGACATGGCCACTTTCTTCCAATCATCCATGGTCCAATCTCGATGATCTTGGGCACGCATTCGGCCGTCTACGTGATGCACCAGGAATCTTGATTCGTCAGACCAGGCCACTTTCCTCCAAACATCCATGGTCCAATCTCGATTGATCTTGGGCACGCACTCGGCCGTCTACGTGATGCACCAGTAATCTTGATTCGTCAGACATGGCCACTTTCTTCCAATCATCCATGGTCCGATCTCGATTATCTTGGACACGCACTCGGCCGTCTACGTGATGCACCAGGAATCTTGATTCGTCAGACCAAGCCACTTTCTTCCAATCATCCATGGTCCAATCTCGATGATCTTGGGCACGCATTCGGCCGTCTACGTGATGCACCAGGAATCTTGATTCGTCAGACCAGGCTACTTTCTTCCAATCATCCATGGTCCAATCTCGATGATCTTGGGCACGCACTGGGCTGTCTCTACGTGATGCACCAGGAATCTTGATTCGTCAGACCAGTCCACTTTCTTCCAATCATCCATGGTCCAATCTCGATTATCTTGGACACGCACTCGGCCGTCTACGTGATGCACCAGGAATCTTGATTCGTCAGACCAGGCCACTTTCTTCCAATCATCCATGGTCCAATCTCGATGATCTTGGGCACGCATTCGGCCATCTACGTGATGTACCAGGATCTTGATTCGTCAGACCAGGCCACTTTCTTCCAATCATCCATGGTCCAATCTCGATGATCTTGGGCACGCACTCGGCTGTCTCTACGTGATGCACCAGGAATCTTGATTCGTCAGACCAGTCCACTTTCTTCCAATCATCCATGGTCCAATCTCGATTATCTTGGGCACGCACTCGGCTGTCTACGTGATGCACCAGGAATCTTGATTCGTCAGACCAAGCCACTTTCTTCCAATCATCTATGGTCCAATCTCGATGATCTTGGGCACGCACTCGGCCGTCTACGTGATGCACCAGTAATCTTGATTCGTCAGACCAGGCCACTTTCTTCCAATCATCCATGGTCCAATCTCGATGACCTTGGGCACATTTCATGCTCTACTGGAGATAACGTGCAATGAGCATGGGGCACCCGGCTGGGTCTTCGGCCACGCAGGCCCATGCGCAGTAGGCTACGATGAACTGTGTGCTGGGGCACATTGCTCTGATCACCACTGTTGTAGCTGCGGGTGAGTTGTCGCACTGTGGCTCTACGGTCGCTGTGAATAATGCGCGACAGTCTCCGCTTCCCCCTGGCACCGATGAGCTGCGGACGACTCACGGCTGGACGACGGTTCGTCATTTGACCATATGTGCACCACTTCTGATAAGTACTCACTACAGCGGCACGTGAACAACTCACAAGCCGCGCCGTTTTCGAGATCGTAGTTCCGTGTCGTCGTGGCATCACAATTTGTCCTCTTATCAAACTCCGATAAATCGACAGCTTTTCCCACGCTGACTCCGAACACTACTAACGAAAGCCGGTCCTCGGGTTGTGTATATATATATACTGCTCTGTGAACTTCCCCTGCGCCACCGTTCGGTGTGCGCTCATTTCTCTAGGCTGGGGGGGCGGTCATAATGGAATGACACATCGGTGTAGTCTTGATCGATTCTAGCCCATTACTCCAAAATTAGCCCTCGCAATTAAACTAGATGACGTAAATCGCTTAATCGGTGTTTCACCTACTGTTCCAGATAGTTCCAAAGATTGTCAATGGTATTCAAATACGGTAACTTCGTGGTCAGGTACAAATCTCTCAAAGTTATATCATGCTGGAGCAACGTGTAATCAGCACGCCACTAGGAATGATACTACAAAGCAAACGCGATAATATGTGATATTAGAAGTTTTAGTAAGAGAGTATCTGACCCCAAATAAAAAAACCGCTCGTTCGGAGAAAGGAAGCTAGGAATGTAAGGGAAACGAAGATGAAGGAAGAATATAAATCGTATAGAGACGATGGGAGGGGAGAAAGTCATTCCACCTGTTCAAATCAATCAGAAAGGAAGTAAAGCATTCAGCAGGGGGGCACACCCTCACCTCCCGCCAGTCACAACCGTGGGGTAGGGGGTGCTGGAGCTGAGTCAAGTATTCACCGTCTCACATCAACCTGAAAAAGAACAGAACATCCGTCTAGTCAATATACTAGTCTGGTGGCCTCCCTATCACTCACCTTGTTACCTCACAAGGATTTACCATCTGATCTAATGCTATTTCCTGACTCAAGAAGAGTACTCAACAGAGTCACACATGGGGGAAACGCTTTAGGACTATACTGGGGTCATAGTCAGCCGCACCTGTAGCAAGTTCACTAGGATGAATAGCAGCTCTCTTGAAGAACTTTTTGGTGCATCTGATGGTAAACCCTCCGAATCAGCCCCTTAAATCCCGAGATGGAGTCCACATCAAAGCCCCAACGGTTGTTCGAAAAGATCTGTTCTTCAGCACTTCAAATCTTTTCCTCTAAGCCTTACTTACATCTGTCCAGATGGGAATAGCATGTATGAACAATGGCCTGACGACCGTCTTATACAACAATATTTTGTGGCGTGTTATCAGAAAGCCTCTCTTGTGAATTAGTAGAGATAGTTGCCCGATGCTCTGGCTAGCTACCCACGAACGTCTGCTCTCTATTTGCAACCCTATCCCAGGTACTTAGTAGAAGTGACCCAGGTCACAGTTTCTTGTAACGTGACCAGTTTCGCCACTCCTTCGAGAGATCCAAAGAGCAATAACGCACTGCTCTTAGGCGGATTATTTTGATTCTCTAGTCAGTGTAACAAATCTCCAGATCAGAAAGTTCTGGGGGACCAAATGCAAGCTTGTATGCAATATGTAGTACAGCCGCGACATCTACCAGTGTCTACCACCTGTCGTTGACGATAACTCATTTGTTACCCGGTGTGCTTATAATAACTAACAGAAAAACATATACTATTGATAGAAATGATTTCAGTTAAATTAAATCGCCGAATATATACCGTAGCGTAATAACTTTTTTCTGTTAAAGCCCTACCATATCCCTAGATATCTATCATCCTTGTATGAACGAAACTAAACATTTTAACAAAAGTGGTAGACATCACCACATGCATCGACTGTAACATCGCTCTGAAAGATTTCAAGAGTCGTCATGGGGCAATATTTCGTATACTATCAGAGGCGTAGTCTAGGGTGGGTGGGTGTCCTCGCCCCCCCCTGAGGGAGATTGAATACTAATTTGAAGCGATATACTGTATATCACAAGACTTTAAAAAATCAGCAGAAAGCACACCAATACAACATGATCACTGCAAAACCGCGCCTCAAACGCAATCAGTATAGCAATATAGTAATTACATCTAATTTGCATTCCCAATACAACACTATCGAAATAACACCCTAAAAGTCCTGCAAAGAGAATTAAAATAGTAAAATACAAAAAGACAGAAATTAGAAAAATTCATAGATTTTAAGGTTAAAGCACACCGGAGCACCAGATCCCGGGGCTCTGGACGTCTTTGCCTGAGGAGTGGTCTGGTGCTCCGGGTGTGCTTTAACCTTAAAGTGTATGAATTTTTCTAATTTCTATCTTTTGTATTTTACTATTTTAATTCTCTTTTCAGAACTTTTATGGTGTTATTTTCATAGTGTTGTATTATGAATGTAAATTACTTGTGGTTGACTCTATTGCTATATATATCATCATCATCATCATCATCATTGTCAACCATTATCAATCCACTGCTGGACGCAGGTCTCCCCAAGTTTCCTCCACAACGGTCTATCTTGTGCCAGTCTCCTCCATGTCACTCCCGCATACTTTCGAATTTCATCCACCCATCTTCCATGTGGTCTTCTTCTGGGTCTTTTCCTGTCCCTTGGAATCCAATCTAAAATTTCGGCTGTCCATCGATGGTCTGTTCTTCTGGCAGTATGTCCAGCCCATTGCCATTTCAGGGATTTAACTCTGATCATGATGTCTTCCACTCTTGTCATTTTTCGGATCCACGAGTTCCTCTTCTTATCTCTCCTGGTTACACCAAGCATGCACCTCTCCATGCTACTTTCAGTTGTCTGCAGCCTTTGTATGTCTCTTTTAGTTAAGGTCCACGTCTCTGCACCATACGTAAGCACTGGAAGGATGCATTGATCAAACACTTTTCTTTTAAGACATAATGGCATATTGCTCTTGAAAATTATGCTATTTCTTCCAAAAGCTCTCCAGGCAAGTTTTGTACGCCGATTAATTTCTTCACCAATGTGACCCTCACTTGATATCTGCTGTCCAAGATAAACGTACGTGTCTGTTATCTCCAGCTTTTCTCCATCAATCGATAAATCTTCATTTCTTGTAAAAGCATTGTACATCACTTTTGTCTTCTGAAAGTTCATTTTTAATCCCACTTCTTTACTCTTGTCAGCAAGTTCCTGGATCATACTCTGTAGCTCTGATGGGGTAGTTGCAAAAATGACTATGTCATCAGCAAAACGAAGGTGGGTTAGATAATCTCCATTAATCTTTATCCCTTTGTTTTCCCAGTTCAGTGATTGAAAGACATTTTCCAATGTGGCATTAAAGAGCTTCGGAGATATGGTGTCACCTTGTCTCACTCCTGTTCCAATTTTTATGTGTGTTGTATTTTCAAACAGCCGAATCTTTGCACTTGCATTTTCATAGATGTTATTAATAATATTAATGTATGCATCTTCAATACCGCAGGATTTCAGAGCCATTGCAACTGCTGATGGTTTCACCGAATCAAAGGCTATATATATATATATATATATATATATTAAAAAAGTTTTTCCTCAGTAACGTTTATTATTTTTATTTTTTGACTTTTAATGATTTTGGGCTTATTCGCACTTGGAGTACATTTTCCTGAAGGCTTTCACCGATGTACCATATCCATGGTCAACCCCTTTAAGAAATTTCTGACTACGCTACTGTATACTATTCATGGGGTAAGAAACACTTGGAATCAGTGGCGCACTCAGTGCCATACATTTTTAATCACCCCGACAAAGAAATCCTGGGTGCTGCACTGCTTAGAATATCGTTATCTAAGATATTCCTGAAGAAGGATGTGATGCATTTGAAATAATCAGCAATTGAAATTTTCTTTAATAAAAGTGGTTTGAACAAAAATGCGATCGAGGTGATTCCCATCTAGCTTTGTGACTATTCTCGGTAATAAATGCATGTTTAAAAGTCACACAACGTTGCATTGCGTTCATACTCTCCTTGTACTCCAAGTTCGTTGTGTGCTTTAAGAACAACTTGAGATGCTTACATCTGTCTTCGGGAAGTTTTGGGGCACAGATTTCTAAAACACAGGCTCGTTCTTACATTCTTCAAAAGTTTTATTTCGTCTGCAGTTGGCTTTACCTTCGTTCAAGTTATGCAAAATATTAGAAGATTGGTTTGTACTCCAGCGACGTTGTTGTTCTTTATTTAAGCAACGTTTTCTTTATCTTCTTCCATCTTGTACTTTCGGCTTTATCTTCTTCCATCTTGTACTACAAAGAAAAATTCCACGGAACCAATAATTTTTTAAGTTTCCATGACAGTGAATCAAATTTACTTGTTCCTTTTTTATGAAATATAATAACGCTGATTCTTTTTTATGAAATTACTCTGCAATTTTATTCCTTTTTATGAAATTACCCTGCAATGCAAAGAAAATGAAATGAAACACAACATAACACCTACGTAACAGAACAAACGTCGCAGACAGTTGGTCGAGCACGTGCGTGTTGCTACAGATGAAGTCGTTTGTCTTACTGACTTTATTTTATTTTCCGGTATTTCTCTTTGATTTTATGTATCATGCGATAGCGGGGAGCTTAGTTCCGATTTCGGCCACCGGATAAAAGCAAATAGCGCTGCAAGTACTAAATGACGTCAGAGCGTTAGGGACAGACGTAGCCTATTATATAGGTTTTATTCTGGGTTCAACACTCAAAGATGATTACCATTTTTTCGCAAAGACCCTTGAGAACCTCATTTTCTCACAACACCGGAAGAAAGGACGAAAAAGGAAGTTACACTGACCTTTCTACCAAACATATAGTTGCAGTGTAGGAGTCAAGAACTATCACTTATCTGATCTCTAAACAAAAGAATATTGACCCTGGATCTCCAAGCAATGAATGTCATATTGTATCGTTAAAATTCATACAGACGAACATTACTCACAATCGTGAGCCCATGGCTAGAATTTACCGTGGCACAACGGTGATAGTTCGAGTGTTAACATGCCAAGAATCAGTGATTGGAAAGCTACTTTTTAAAAGTAGTTTGCTACTGCTACAACGACATTCTTGAAAACGTAGCTTGCTACAGCTACAACTACTTTTTCTGAAAAGTTGTCAGCTACACTACCTTTTTTTTTTTTTTTTTTTTTAAGTAGAGGCTTTCGCTACTTTTCAGCTACTTGTTTACGTTTAGATTTAAATTAAAAGTGCAAATTCTGAGAATGATATTTACATTTACGTTATTGCATACGGTATGCAGAGTTAAAAACCAAGGTAAAAGACTAGCTAAGAAGCCCATGGAATTCAATTAAAAGCCATATATCATTCTATATCTGCGAATTCATTTTCTTTTGCTAAAAGAATCGGATGTCGCAATCGACGAACGGTCTTCAATAAAATCACTAGTTGATCCCCCGTGGGCAGTGGTGTAAGCACTGATTTCTGACCGTTCTTCCCAGATGAGTCTGGGTTCGAATCTCGGTGAGGGATGGATTTTGAGTCTGTCTTATGACACTGGCTCTCTTCCTTTCCTGGAACCAGTGGCCCTTAATTAGGGACGAGCAACTGCCTATTGCCCAATAGAGTTTCTTATTGTTGCTTGCCACAAAAAAAAAAAAAAAGAAAGAAAGAAAAAGAAAAAAGCTAGCGTGATCGCTTCGTACTCGCTGTCCTCACACGCTGATTGAGATTTTCCAGTTAACAATTTAGCGAGCGTTCATAATGTAAATTAAGTCAGGTACGTTACTGTAGGCAGTACACACTCGGACTCTTTTTTCAGCCAATTACGCTTCAGGAAGTCTGGAAATGTCACGTGATTTAAAGAATATCTTTTTAACCACTTTTTAAAAGTAGCACGATTTCGTAGCATAATTTTCTGCTATTAGCTACTCTATTTTGTAGCGTGCTACTGCTACAACTACTTTTTCCTATTTGTAGCGATGCTACATGCCACTACTCTAAAAGTAGCGTGCTACTTCCAATCACTGCCAACAATTCGACTTCCAGTAAAAAATTCTGTCTATTTATTTTTTACAACAGGATTGCATTCCAACCTAATCACCTGTGTACTAAAAATATCACCCTAACTTGTTCATACTTGGGAATGTAACAACTCTGCCACGTATAGACGAAATATAGATGTCCATGGTGAAAATCATCTGAATACGTGGCATCAGTTAAGTAAATAAATCCATCGCTCCTTCCACGTTAAGCAACGCACAGCAACCAAAATATTGTCATATATGTCCATATCTCCATTTCGAATGCCTGAGCAAATTCTGCCATTGTTATACAAGAAGTGCGCACACGCTTCTTGAGAATAAATTAAATCTACATACACATTTCTAGTTCTTTCTTTCATTGTGTGAATTCTTTCAGATTGTATTTGCATCCATTTTCATGTGCTTCTGACATGCATTTCATAAAGCTATATCATCGATCAATTTCAGTACAGTGGAAGCCAGATATAACGCGGATCCGATCGTGTCCCCCAAACAAAATACATTCACAGATTCGGATATACCGCGGATATCTCTATAACGAGGTTATTGGTTTGCCCCCTTACACCAGCGTTATAACAGACTTCCACTGTGCACGGCACGAATGTTCTCGAAAAGCCTTTTCATAATTGCCAAAATGCTAGCAAAACTTCAGCTGTTTAAAAAATAATTATATTTCTTCTTATTTTTCAAGAGGTTAGACATTCGAGGTAGAATCAAAATTCTCCACGGGCAAAACCACAAGACGGAAGAACCTCCTCTTGCGTTGTTCGCTGTGTGCACACCATTTGGGCCCCCTTCTCTTCTGGAGATGCCACAGAAGGACTCCATGTTCAAAAGCAAGCACAAACTTGACCTATCTCTAGTCTCCATGGACCAAAGGTAAGAAGATTTGTTATCGTTTTAAGACTTATTTCTTAGTTGCTTTTAGCCCGTCGCTTTGCTGACTCTGTTTTTTGGTGTAGGATTTGTTTAGCTAGAGAACGGAATTCAATGTTAAGGTGGTTCCACCTAAAATCTCTGCCTTATGGTAAAACTTATTACATATTTTCTTCACAATTAATGTATTCCTAAGGATGAAAATTTGCACATCGATAAAACTAACTTTAAGTTATAGCATGGGATACTTAATACCTTTCTAAAACATAACAATAATTATATTAAAAATCAATCATTTTTCTTTAAGTAATGTTCAGACCTGTCAATAGATGGCGCGACCTGTACATTGATGACATCAGTAGACAAACAAATGTTGGATTGCTTAATTAATGTTATGTTTTAGCAGGTATCTAAATTATGGTTACCTTATATCTAATTAAATTAGTATCTTAATATGGTTATGTTTTAATATTAAGTATCTCATGCTATAACTTAAAGTTAGTTTTATCGATGTGCAGATTTTCATCTTTGGGAATATATTAATTGCGAAGAAAATATGTGAAGAAGTTTTGCCATTCGAAACATAAGGCAGAAATTTTAGGTGGAACCACCTTAAGCTTCGTTCGCTACTCATCACGGTTTTCGAGCAGATAAATCCGAGCAAAAAAAATCAACTTGTGCTGAAACATATTTGATCTTGTGTTTACTAACTGCAAGAAGTTTTCTCTTGGATGGGTGAAAAATTTGACCTCGAATCGTAAGGACAGGGTAAAAAAAATATCGTTAATAAGCTTGAACTTAAATAGGCTTAATTGTTTTTTGTTTGTTTTTTTATTTTAGAAAAATTAGTGGAGGAAAAAAATAGATATTAAGCCAACGCGTCTTGGTAAACAATGTTGTGAGTTCTCCCATGTGGCGCTAAAATGTAGAGATTTTGCTTGCTGCCAACTCCTGCACATCAAACGCAAAGTTGTCCACGGGAAAAGCAAGAGCTTTGCAAATTTAAGCCAACAACTTTAAGCGACTGTCCTTGAGCCTTGCTGATGCTCATAGCAAAGCACAGGCGCACTGGAAGCTGAATTCGCTTAAATTTGAAGGTCACATCAGTCGAAATGATAGGTATTCGAGAAATGAAAACATCTTGTCCCGCTGCCTGGCCAGTCATAATCGTATCTTCAATGACATGTGGCATGAGACGTTTGAAAGTATCACTTTAGAAAAATGAATGTTTTCAAGCATTTATACACTGAAGTGCCAGAAACACTGGTACAGACGAGAATACATAGCAACGTCACCTGTGCGCGTACTCGGTTGCGTCCGCCAGTGCGTATATAAAGCGATAGACATTCTTGCCAACTGTCAGAGCTGTTTTCGGCATGAGAATGACAAGTAATAACGATTTAAGCGATTCTCAACGCGGTGTCATAGTTGGCGCTCGTGAGATTTGCCATAGTATTTCGGAGGTAGAAACCAAGCTCGAATTTTCACGAACGACCATTGCAAGGGTGTACCGTGACTACAAGAATTCCGGCAAAACCTCCAACCTACGATACCAGTGTGGCCGTAAAAAGACATTGGGTGAACGTGACCATCGTTGGCTGTCGAGAATCGTTTCACGCGGTATCATCGGAATTCAATGCTGGAGCCTCAACAAGCATCAGCGTCCGGACTGTGCAACGTACCCTGCACTATATATAGGCTTTGGGAGCCGACGCCCAACTCGAGTCCCCTTGGTGGGTGTACGACACAGAGCTATGCGCCTCGCTTGGGCACGGCAACACCGCCACTGGACACTTGACGACTGGAAACAAGTAGCCTGGTCGACGAGTCGTGTTTCTCACTGTATCGGGCAGATGGAAGGATTCGTGTGTGGCGCAAATCCCATGAAGCCATGGATCCCGCCTGTCAAGAGGGAACTGTGCCAGCTGGTGCGGGGTCTGTAATGGTATGGGGTGTGTTTAGCTGGACTTCACTGGGACCCCTGGTACGTCTACAAAAGTCTGTGACCGGCCAATGCTATGTGCGCATTCTTTCTGACGAGGTACACCCGTTCATATGCTGCATTCATGCTGATGGGTTGAGCCTGTTCCAACAGAACAATGCACCTCCACACAAGTGTCGGGACGCCACATAATGGTTAGAGGAGCATTCATCTGAGTTTAGGGTGTTGCCATCCCACCCAAGTCCCCAGATCTGAACGTGATAGAACACATTTGGGATGCCATGCAACGCGCTATCTAACACAGGAATCCGAGACCTCGGAATACACCTGAATTGTGGAACGCTCTGTTGGAAGTATGGTGTACATTGCCTACAGCATATTTCCCGAAGCTAGTGGAGTCCATGCCCTGTCATATTTCTGCAGTCCTGCGCTCCCGTGTGGGACCTACCAAGTATTAGACTGGTGTACCAGTTTTTCTGGCACTTCAGTGTATGTACGTTGAAACTTGATGCAAACTTTAATTAATTAAATAAAAACCTTATTTTCTATTATTTGAAATGAATAATTGTACGTGAACTGTAATTTGATGAAACACAGTGAAAAGAACTTGTCCACGTCATCTTGTGAGAACATGCTGAACGTCATTTTTTAAGCATTTCATCACCCCAGTTAGACGTTAATATGAATGTAATTCAAAACTGTAACGTTAGAAGTGAATAAATTAATGATATTTGTAACTCACTGACGAAAGTGCTAATTAAATTACAAAAATGCTGCTGTGCTACCGAATCAGAACGCTTTCAAGTAGTTCCCGATTTCCTGTGTATCGTTCTGCTTTGTTTACATACAACCTGTTAACACCCAACGTGAAAGAAAGTAGTTCACGATAATATGCAATTTTTTTTACTATTTTCATCGACATTAATCTTATTGTAATGTAAATAATCATAGGTATTTATTTTATTATGGAAAATAATAACACATTTATTTTCATATCACAGATTTATGCGTCACGATTCCGTCTCGTGCCCTTCTGAACATGCTTTCCTTTTCGGTAGAAGGCCATTACTTCGCCTACTTAATAGCTGTCTCCGAATCTTATGCTACCTCCCGCAGCAATCGCGACCAATTCCATATCGGCAAAATTTATAAAATCCGAATAAATACTCTCAAAAAATGAGGCGTCAGTCTTAGCCACTTTGACTTCCAGAACAAAAGTTTGAAAGACTTCGCTTGAAGAATACGCCAGCTCCAGATAATATATATCATCATCATCATTGTCAACCATTATCAATCCACTGCTGGACGAAGGTCTCCCCAAGTTTCCTCCACAACGGTCTTCTTGTGCCAGTCTCCTCCATGTCACTCCCGCATACTCTCGAATTTCATCCACCCATCTTCCATGTGGTCTTCTTCTGAGTCTTTTCCTCTCCCTTGGAATCCAATCTAAAATTTCGGCTGTCCATCGATGGTCTGTCCTTCTGGCAGTATGTCCAGCCCATTGCCATTTCAAGGATTTAACTCTGATCATGATGTCTTCCACTCTTGTCATTTTTCGGATCCACGAGTTCCTCTTCTTATCTCTCCTGGTTACACCAAGCATGCAGCTCTCCATGCTGCTTTGAGTTGTCTGCAGCCTTTGTATGTCTCTTTTAGTTAAGGTCCACGTCTCTGCACCATACGTAAGCACTGGAAGGATGTATTGATCAAACACTTTTCTTTTAAGACATAATGGCATATTACTCTTGAAAATTAAGCGGTTTCTTCCAAAAGCTCTCCAGGCAAGTTTTGTACGCCGATTACTTTCTCCATCAATGTGACCCTCACTTGATATCTGCTGTCCAAGACAGACGTACGTGTCAGTTATCTCCAGCTTTTCTCCATCAATCGAAAAATCTTCATTTCTTGTAAAAGCATTGAACATCACTTTTGTCTTCTGAAAGTTCATTTTTAATCCCACTTCTTTACTCTTGTTAGCAAGTTCCTGGATCATACTCTGCAGCTCTGATGGGGTAGTTGCAAAAATGACTACGTCATCAGCAAAACGAAGGTGGGTTAGATAATCTCCATTTATCTTTATCCCTTTGCTTTCCCAGTTCATTGACTGAAAGACATTTTCTAATATGGCATTAAAGAGCTTCGGAGATATGGTGTCACCTTGTCTCACTCCCTTTCCAATTTTTATGTGTGTTGTATTTTCAAACAGCCGAATCTTTGCACTTGCATTTTCATATATGTTATTAATACTATTAATGTACACATCTTCAATACCGCAGGATTTCAGAGCCATTGTAACTGCTGATGGTTTCACCGAATCAAAGGCTTTTTCATAATCGATAAAAGCCATGCACAATGGAAGTTCATATTCCCTCGCTCTTTCAATTAGTTCTCTCAGTACGTGGATATGATCTATTGTGCTGTAGCCACTCCTGAATCCAGCTTATTCTCTCGGTTGAGCCATGTCCAGTGTCACCTTCAAGCGGTGTGAAAGAACTTTAGTGAAGATTTTATAAACCAGTTTACTTTGCTTAGGTGGCCCCCACAATCTCCAGATTTCAACCCCATTGAGAATTTGTGGGATGACGTTGAATGAGCTGCAATTTCACGCTGCTGGAAAGTGCTGTTGATCAAGCATGGTCTCAGATTCCACAAACCATCTATCAACATCTAGTGGAGTCCATGGAACGAAGAATCGACGCAGTATTAAAGGCAAAAGGTGGCCCAACGAAGTACTGAGGGGTGGTCATAACATTATGACCACCCCCTCAATACTTCGTCATAATAAAGTGGCCACTCAATGTATAAATATATATATATCATCATCGTCATCATCATCATCATTTTCAACCATTATCAATCCACTGCTGGACGAAGGTCTCCCCAAGTTTCCTCACACAACGGTCTGTCTTGTGCCAGTCTCCTCCATGTCAGCCCTGCATACTTTCGAATTTCATCCACCCATCTCCCATGTGGTCTTCTTCTGGGTCTTTTCCTGTCCCTTGGAATCCAATCTAAAATTTCGGCTGTCCATCGATGATCTGTCCTTCTGGCAGTATGTCCAGCCCATTGCCATTTCAGGGATTTAACTCTGATCATGATGTCTTCCACTCTTGTCATTTTTCGGATCCACGAGTTCCTCTTCTTATCTCTCCTGGTTACACCAAGCATGCACCTCTCCATGCTTCTTTGAGTTGTCTGCAGCCTTTGTATGTCTCTTTTAGTTAAGGTCCACGTTTCTGCACCATACGTAAGCACTGGAAGGATGTATTGATCAAACACTTTTCTTTTAAGACATAATGGCATATTGCTCTTGAAAATTATGCTGTTTCTCCCAAAAGCTCTCCAGGCAAGTTTTGTACGCCGATTAATTTCTTCATCAATGTGACCCTCACTTGATATCTGCTGTCCAAGATAAACGTACGTGTCCGTTATCTCCAGCTTTTCTCCATCAATCGATAAATCTTCATTTCTTGTAAAAGCATTAAACATCCCTTTTGTCTTCTGAAAGTTCATTTTTAATCCCACTTCTTTACTCTTGTCAGCAAGTTCCTGGATCATACTCGGCAGCTCTGATGGGCTAGTTGCAAAAATGACTACGTCATCAGCAAAACGAAGGTGGGTTAGATAATCTCCATTAATCTTTATCCCCTTGTTTTCCCAGCTCAGTGACTGAAAAACACCCTCCAATGTGGCATTAAAGAGGTTCGGAGATATGGTGTCACCTTGTCTCACTCCCTTTCCAATTTTTATGTGTGTTGTATTTTCAAACAGCCTAATCTTTGCACATGCATTTTCATAGATGTTATTAATAATATTAATGTATGCATCTTCAATACCGCAGGTTTTCAGAGCCATTGTAACTGCTGATGGTTTCACCGAATCAAAGGCTTTTTCATAATCGATAAAAGCCATGCACAATGGAAGTTCATATTCCCTCGCTCTTTCAATTTGTTCTCTCAGCACATGGATATGATCTATTGTGCTGTAGCCACTCCTGAATCCAGCTTGTTCTCTCGGTTGAGCCATGTCCAGTGTTACCTTCAAGCGGTGTGAAAGAACTTTAGTGAAGATTTTATAAACTACTGATAGGAGGCTGATAGGTCTGTAGTTTCCGAGATCCTCAATGTCACCTTTCTTATGTAGCAGGATCATTGTAGCGGTGTTCCAATCCTCAGGAATCTTTCCTTCATTAAGGCATCGAGTGAAAATTTGGGCGAGTACTGTTTCGATTTCTCCACTTGCTTCTTGTATGATGTCTACAGTAATTCCATCTTCTCCTGGAGCTTTTCCCCTCTTCATGTTCTTGATTGCATGTGCAACTTCCGCTGGAAGGACTGGAGGAACTCTGGTACTGGTATCTTTCATGATGTCTGGAGTGCATGTATCATCCCTTTCATATAATTTGGAGTAGAAATCTTTCACTCTTGTCAAAATTTCGCCTCTATTTCTTGTTACAGAACCATCTTCTTTTCTCAGTGCCATAATCTGTTTTCTTCCCTTACTGAAATGTCCCTTTGCTATCTTTAGGCTTTGGTTGTTTTCAATTGCTTTCCTCACTAGTTCACAGTTGAATTTTCTTACGTCTTCAGTGATACTTTTTCGTACTGTCTTGCATAAGCTCTATATATTCCACTTTGGAAGTCACATCTTCTTTAGTTGTCCTCTTCTCTCTTCTTTTTTGCATCAACATTTTCGTTTTTCCTGATAATTTATTTACATGCAACTTGTTCTTTGACCCAGCTAATTTTGTTGCTGTTTCCATAAGAGCTTTGGTTACTTTTCTGTTAACTTCAGAGATGTCCACTTCTTCCGATTTTAGGCCTTCTAAAGCAGAGAACCTGTTTTTCAGTTCCAACTTGAAGGTATTATGGCGTTTTTTAAGGTTGGTTATGTCAATAGATTTTGTTTGTCTTATGAGCTTGCCACGTTCAAGTTTAGTGTTGAGGTGCATCTTACATCTCACCAATCTATGGTCACTACCTGTGTTGAACTTGTTTAGCACACTGCAGTCTTCTATGACGAATTTTTTGTTACACATAATAAAATCAATTTCACTTGTCGTCCCATTTGGATGTCTCCATGTCCATTTCCTGTGTGGCTTTTTCTTGAAGAAGGAGTTCAAGATGAAAAACCCTTCTGCGTCTGCAAACTCAACGAGAGTATTTCCACGCTGGTTTTTGTTGCCGTGACCGAATTTACCTACTGAAGTTTCATTCTGTTGCCGTTGCCCTATTTTTGCATTGAAATCTCCCATAATTATTTTCAAGTGCTGCTGACCTTTATTATTTAGATGACAAATTTCCTCATAAAATTCTTCAATTTCTTCTTCAGGATGACTTGTGGTGGGTGCATAAGTTTGAATAATCTGAGCCTGGTATCTTTTCGAGAGTTGGATAACAAGCCGTGCAGCTCTGTCAGAGGAACTTTGAACTTCTACAACTTTATCCTTCAGTTTCTTGTTTATTATAAATCCAACACCACTAGTTCTGCCAGTATCTGTCCCACGATAGTAGAAGAGATGTCCACTTTTCAGTTCGATGAGATCTTCTCCTTTTCTCCTTACCTCACTTAGCCCCACGATGTCCCACTTGATCCTTTGTAGTTCCTCTTCCAATTCAAGAAGCCTTGAATCAGAAGATAGGGAGCGTCCATTGTACGTTGCCAAGGTCAGCATCAGATGGCAGCCTAGTCCGGTCCTCCGGGGATTCTTAGCACCCTCTGCCTTCATGTCGCACTGGCCGCTGCCTTGGCCAGGTTCATTCCAGCTGCCGGAGACTGAGGGCCAAGATTTAAGTTGTGGAGTCATTTTGGAGGGTTTGGCCATAACTGACCACGCTGGCCAAGCGGGTTGGTGAGTGTGGGATAGAATTTCCTCTAATCCCGATGGTATAGTTATACCGCTATTGGCGGTCGTCAGAGCCCCTTTAGTAGGAAGGCGGGGTTGACATTTGTCAAGGAGAGGCTGTGATGTTACGCATCACCTGACCTTACATCCCATATATATATATATATGGTTTATAAAATATATATATATATATATATTTATAAGGATGTAAGGTCAGGTGATGCGAACATCACAGCCTCTCCTTGACAAATGTCAACCCCGCCTTCTCGTGGTGCATCCTGTTCCCACTAAAGGGGCTCTGACGACCGCCAATAGCGGTATAACTATACCATCGGGATTAGAGGAAATTCTATCCCACATTCACCAACCCGCTTGGCCAGCGTGGTGAGTTATGGCCAAACCCCCTCAAAATGATTCCACAACTTAAATCTTGGCCCTCAGTCTCCGGCAGCTGGAATGTACCTGGCCAAGGCAGCGGCCAGTGCGACATGAAGGCAGAGGGTGCTAAGAATCCCCGGAGGACCGGACTAGGCTGCCATCTGATGCTGACCTTGGCTACGTATAATGGACGCTCCCTATCTTCTGATTCAAGGCTTCTTGAATTGGAAGAGGAACTACAAAGGATCAAGTGGGATATCGTGGGGCTAAGTGAGGTAAGGAGAAAAGGAGAAGATCTCATCGAACTGAAAAGTGGACATCTCTTCTTCTATCGTGGGACAGATACTGGCAGAACTAGTGGTGTTGGATTTATAATAAACAAGAAACTGAAGGATAAAGTTGTAGAAGTTCAAAGTTCCTCTGACAGAGCTGCACGACTTGTTATCCAACTCTCGAAAAGATACCAGGCTCAGATTATTCAAACATATGCACCCACCACAAGTCATCCTGAAGAAGAAATTGAAGAATTTTATGAGGAAATTCGTCATCTAAATAATAAAGGTAAGCAGCACTTGAAAATAATTATGGGAGATTTCAATGCATAAATAGGGCAACGCGGCAACAGAATGAAACTTCAGTAGGTAAATTCGGTCACGGCAACAGAAACCAGAGTGGAAATACTCTCGTTGAGTTTGCAGAGGCAGAAGGGTTTTTCATCTTGAATTCCTTCTTCAAGAAAAAAGCCACACAGGAAATGGACATGGAAGACATCCAAATGGGACGACAAGTGAAATTGATTTTATTATGTGTAACAAAAAATTAGTCTTCGAAGACTGCAGTGTGCTAAACAAGTTCAACACAGGTAGTGACCATAGATTGGTGAGATGTAAGATGCACCTCAACACTAAACTTGAACGTGGCAAGCTCATAAGACAAACAAAATCTATTGACATGACCAACCTTAAAAAACACCATAATACCTTCAAGTTGGAACTGAAGAACAGGTTCTCTGCTTTAGAAGGCCTAACATCGGAAAAAGTGGACATCTCTGAAGTTAACAGAAAAGTAATCAAAGCTCTTATGGAAACAGCAACAAAATTAGCTGGGTCTAAGAACAAGTTGCATGTAAACAAATTATCAGGAAAAACGAAAATGTTGATGCAAAAAAGAAGAGAGATGAGGACAACTAAAGAAGATGTGACTTCCATAGTGGAATATATAGAGCTATGCAAGACAGTAAGAAAAAGTATCACTGAAGACGTAAGAAAATTCAACTGTGAACTAGTGAGGAAAGCAATTGAAAACAACCAAAGCCTAAAGACAGCAAAGGGACATCTCAGTAAGGGAAGAAAACAGATTATGGCACTGAGAAAAGAAGATGGTTCTGTAACAAGAAATAGAGGCGAAATTTTGACAAGAGTGAAGATTTCTACTCCAAATTATATGAAAGGGATGATACATGCACTCCAGACATCATGAAAGATACCAGTACCAGAGTTCCTCCAGTCCTTCCAGCAGAAGTTGCACATGCAATCAAGAACATGAAGCGGGGAAAAGCTCCAGGAGAAGATGGAATTACCGTAGACATCATACTAGGTGTTCAAATGAAAAGGTACGAAACGACATTGTGGGTATAAATGAAGACTTTTTTCAAAGTATACACCATAGGCCGTAGCACAACGATCCCATTGATTAACGAGCCGAAGGATTCCTTGTTCCCAGAATTCCTGTGGCCGTGACGAGACCCAGTCCTGCACAGCGTCCTTGAGTTCGTCGTCCGAGTGGAAGCACTTCCCTTTCAGATGTTTTTCCAAGGGACCAAACACATGGAAATCGCAGGGCGACATGTCCGGGCTGTAGGGCGGGTGGTCCAGCTGCTCCCACTGGAACTTGGCCAGTTCCGCGTGTGTGACCCTGGAGACGTGTGGACGCGCGTTATCATGGAGCAGAACCACACCCTCCGTGAGCAGCCCCGGTCTTTTGTTCTTGATGGACCTGCGTAGGCTTTGGAGTGTCTCACAGTACACATCGGAGTTAATGGTTCGTCTGTGCTGGAGGAATTCAACAAGTAGTCAATTGGACGGCGCTCTTTATAAGAGCCTCTGCTCTCTCCTGCGCATGCGGGCGCCCGCGCATCCTCCGATCCACGCCGGCGACTCCAATCGCATCCCCAGATGTGTCGCTACGTTCTCCCATAGCGGCATAGGCAAATATGTTAACGGTTACGTTCTTATGACGTTTCGTAACTTTTCATTTGAACACCCCTAGTACAAGAAGCAAGTGGAGAAATCGAAACAGTACTCGCCCAAATTTTCACTCGATGCCTTAATGAAGGAAAGATTCCTGAGGATTGGAACACCGCTACAATGATCCTGCTACATAAGAAAGGTGACATTGAGGATCTCGGAAACTACAGACCTATCAGCCTCCTATCAGTAGTTTATAAAATCTTCACTAAAATTCTTTCACACCGCTTGAAGGTAACACTGGACATGGCTCAACCGAGAGAACAAGCTGGATTCAGGAGTGGCTACAGCACAATAGATCATATCCACGTACTGAGAGAACTAATTGAAAGAGCGAGGGAATATGAACTTCCATTGTGCATGGCTTTTTATCGATTATGAAAAAGCCTTTGATTCGGTGAAACGATCAGCAGTTACAATGGCTCTGAAAACCTGCGGTATTGAAGATGCATACATTAATATTATTAATAACATCTATGAAAATGCAAGTGCAAAGATTAGGCTGTTTGAAAATACAACACACACAAAAATTGGAAAGGGAGTGAGACAAGGTGACACCATATCTCCGAAGCTCTTTAATGCCACATTGGAGGGTGTTTTTCAGTCGCTGATCTGGGAAAACAAAGGGATAAAGATTAATGGAGATTATCTAACATACCTTCGTTTTGCTGATGACGTAGTCATTTTGCAACTACCCCATCAGAGCTGCAGGGTATGATCCAGGAACTTGCTGACAAGAGTAAAGAAGTGGGATTAAAAATGAACTTTCAGAAGACAAAAGTGATGTTCAATGCTTTTACAAGAAATGAAGATTTATCGATTGATGGAGAAAAGCTGGAGATAACAGACACGTACGTTTATCTTGGACAGCAGATATCAAGTGAGGGTCACATTGATGAAGAAATTAATCGGCGTACAAAACTTGCCTGGAGAGCTTTTGGAAGAAACAGCATAATTTTCAAGAGCAATATGCCATTATGTCTTAAAAGAAAAGTGTTTGATCAATGCATCCTTCCAGTGCTTACGTATGGTGCAGAGACGTGGACCTTAACTAAAAGAGACATACGAAGGCTGCAGACAACTCAAAGCAGCATGGAGAGGTGCATACTTGGTGTAACCAGGAGAGATAAGAAGAGGAACTCGTGGATCCGAAAAATGACAAGAGTGGAAGACATCATGATCAGAGTTAAATCCCTGAAATGGCAATGGGCTGGTCATACTGCCAGAAGGACAGATCATCGATGGACAGCCGAAATTTTAGATTGGATTCCAAGGGACAGGAAAAGACCCAGAAGAAGACCACATGGGAGATGGGTGGATGAAATTCGAAAGTATGCAGGGCTGACATGGAGGAGACTGGCACAAGACAGACCGTTGTGGAGGAAACTTGGGGAGACCTTCGTATGCAGTATGCATACGAAGGTCTCCCAAGTATGCAGTGGATTGATAATGGTTGACAATGATGATGATGATGATATATTTATACACTGAGTGGCCACTTTATTATGACCACCCCGTCGGTACTTCGTTGGGCCACCTTTTGCCTTTAATACAGCGTCGATTTTTCGTGGCATGGGCTCCACTAGATTTTAATAGATGGTTTGTGGAATCTAAGACCATGCTTGATGAATAGCACTTTCCAGGAGTGTGAAATTGCAGGGTTGTGGATCTAGCTGTCTGATGGCTCATTCAACTTCATCCCACAAATTCTAAATGGGGTTGAGATCTGGAGATTGTGGGGGCCACCTAAGCAAAGTAAACTAACCGGCATGTTCCTGAAACCAATCCTGTACCATACGAGCACTATGGCAAGACACATTATCTTGTTGAAAGTAGCCATTGGCGTTGGGATAAACCATCCACATGACAGGATGCACTTGGTCCGCAACGATGTTTAGATATAATGTGCCAGTCAGACGTTGATCAACACGAATTAAAGTCCCCAAAGCATGCCAGGAAAACATTCCCTAACCATAACTTTGCCTCCACCAGCTTGAAGGGTTGTAGCAAAGCATTTGAGGTCCATGCTTTCGTGCTGTTTCCGCCAAATTCTCACTTGGCCATCGGCATGGCGCAACTGAAAACGTGATTCATCGGACCACATAATTTGTTTCCAATTATCGACTGTCCAATCCTTGTGTTCCTGTGCGAACTGGAAACGTTTTCTCTTCTTAACTGCAGACAGCAAAAGTGTTCGAACAGGCCTTCGGCTGCCATATCCCATCCGATGCAGTATACGGTGAACAGTGCGTGCAGAGATCATTTGAGGGGATCCTTGATTAAGATGGTCTATAATTTGCTGCACTGTTGCCGTTCTGTTGTCTGTTACCAGTCTGGACACTCTCCGTTCCACCCGAGCAGTCACTAGTCGATGACGACCACACGTTGCACGTAGTGGCCCAGTTTTTTGGCTGACAGTCCAGTCTTTAAACACTTTAACTACAGCTGCTCTGGAATATTTCACGAATACGGCGGTTTCGGTGATACTCGGTCCATGGCTCCGAGCTCCTACAATCATCCCACGTTGAAAGTCCGTCAAATCGCATTTTTTACCCATCTCGTCCCAGAAAAATCACTCCTACTACTGTCGCAAGCACTAAGCTTCCCCCTTTTATACTAGCCTTGCCCTCTGGCGGCAACAGCGTGCAGCCATAGCTCATTTGCTTAAAACTGTCAGGTGGTCATAATAAAGTGGCCACTCAGGGTATATAGTACTGTTATTCGATATATTAGGGGTATTCAATAGTTTTCGCCGTTTTAAGGAGAAAGGAGACAGAAACAACCAGGAAACCAGTACACATTTATTCAACGAAATATTGGCTGTTAGCATCAATGACCTTTTTGCCAGTTTTCAGGCAACAAATGAATGCCCCTGTGGATAGAAGGACTCGGGTTTTGTGCTGAAGATCGCAGTGATGAAATTTTCCACCTCTAGAACTGTGGTGAACAGCTGTTGGGCTAGGGCATGATGCCATACAGCGAAACAGATGAAAGTCTGAGGGTGCAATGTCCGGGGAGTAAGCTGGGTGCGGTAAAACTTCCCAGTGTAACTGTTCAAGGGTTGATTTCGGGGTGACATTGACATGTCGTCTGGCCTTATCGTGTAACAGGATGACTAGGTGGCGTACTTTACCTGTCCATGGGCGTTTTTGCTCGATTGCGGCGTTCAATTTCATCCACTGATCGCCATATCATTGTGCAGTGATTGTTTCACCTGATTTCAACAGTTCGAAGTACTGCACTTTGTGCATATCCCCCCCCCACATGCACAACTGCATCTTTTCCCCGTGGATATCCTGTTTTGCAGTGGATGTTGATGGCTGGTCTGGGTCGACCCAGGATCCCTTGCTTACGGGGTTGTCGCAATGGACCCATTTTTCATCCCCGGTGACAACCTTCCACAAGAAATTCTTTCCTCAAAACCTCTTCAGCAACGACATGCAGATGCCTAATCATTGACCAATATTGCGCTCCGTTACAGTATGCGGAACTCACTTACCAATGTTCTGGATCTTCCCCAAGGACTGCAGACGCCGTACTACCGTTGACTGAGCCACTTTCAAACGTTTCGCCAGTTGCGTGGTGGATTGTGTGGTATCCTCTTGCAACAGCGATTCCAGCTCCTCGTCTGTGAGTTCCTGCGGTCTACCTGCACGTGGCTTGTTTTCCAAGCTTAGATAGATAAAAAGCAAAATAAAAGAAATAGAAAACTGAATACAGATGGATCAAAACATGGTTCACGTAAATAAGAAAAAAAAAAGAATGGAAGTTCTAGTTTCATCACCTTGCTCGCTGTGTTTCCTTCAAATGAATAGCAGTTCACCATAGAATATCGCAACCTTTTTACTTGTTATGTTGCCTTGAAATGAATGGGATCTTAATATAACGCATCGTTTCCGTGAAGTGAACGAGGACTCAGCACGGAATATCGCAACTTTTTGCTCATTGTGTTTCCTTAACTGCCTTTGTCAGCTACGCTAGCAATTGCAGTGAAGCCTCCGAATAACGGTGGCTGCTCAGACAGGGAAAAACTGACCGTTATGAGGAGGTTAGGCCCAAGTCAACATTGCTGGGCAATTGCTTTGGTACAAAAGAGGAATAAATGTACAAAGTTTACGCACAAAGAAAACGGTTTCAGAGCTTTCTGAAAAGTTAGTATGCTGAATGAAACTCAGTATAACAATTTAAAATAGAATCATGGTGCAGAGGCAAAACCGTCTCCAGTACTAGAAGTTTAAACAATCATTACTAAAAACATCATCACCAACGGGGGAAAAGACTCAATTCAAAGGGCTTGTTTGAGGAATTCTTACTTCTCCAGCCAGACAAACTCACATTTAACTAACTCTACTATTCGTGATTAATTTAAGAGACTAACACCTCATCCTCGGCCACCTTCCTATAACCACTACTTCAAAAAAACATACTTTCTCAAGACGCTTAAGACAGAAGGCATGAATCTATGATTAGCCCCACAAATCTCTGCAGTAAAGTAAGCCCGAGTATCCACATCCATTCCTACCGAAAACATATGATGAGCTCAAACCACAAAACCTATCCCCCCCAATTCCAGCCATAGCATAAATTATCCCTAATGTCCCAAAAAGCTCCTACTTTCTAACGGAAGATCTAATAATGTGAGAAATCATTCCAAACCCACCCGAAGTGGAAAGAAAAAATTGTAAAATCCACCTCCCATCCCCCTTCTATGACCCAACCCTGAAGAAAGAAGGGGTAAATAGTCCACCCCGCCCTCACTCTTCTCTCCGTTATTGAAGACAAAACAAGCAAAAACAAGTTGGTAAAATCATGCAATGCGTTGATTATGATACGCTTTCCAACATACCAGAAATCATTACTCAAGTTATACTCAAGTTATGAGGATAATGGCTGTAGAATAAATCTCGCTCATATGACCTGACTTTTGACCCCATTTCGATGATATTTAAGAGAATCGGTAAAGTATACTTCCGGAACAACATGATAAAGTTTTGTCTCAATCGAAGCATTTTTACGTAAGTTATAACGCAATATCAGGAACACCGAGCATCGCTCGGTTAAAGGGGGGATGAGGGCATAATTCTTTTTTTATTTTGATATGTTATTTCCAAGTATTGTAATGCTAAGTCGTTCAGTTGCACGTTGTTCCAAGTGTTCCAGTCGCTGAACACGTTCATCCGCGGTTTCGGTTG
This sequence comes from Macrothele yani, assembly GCA_039090855.1. Taxonomy (NCBI): domain Eukaryota; kingdom Metazoa; phylum Arthropoda; class Arachnida; order Araneae; family Macrothelidae; genus Macrothele; species Macrothele yani. The sequence goes on along the minus strand of CM077024.1, from coordinate 40,606,213 downwards.
GGATTCCCTGTGATGAACGGCTTCGTAGTTCTTCCAAGTGCTGGTTACGTTCTTCGGATGAATCAGCTGCGATTCGCTGTCTATTTATTCGCCGCATTTGTTCGAGGTTTTCTTCCGATATAGATTCATTGAGGGTTATAATAACGTCGGACATTATTTCCATGCTCCTCGCTTTAGCTGCTCGGAACGGTCTTTTTGTAGGCTGATCTTCTTCCAATGGAAGGTCATATGTTTCGAGAGTGGAATGTAATCGGAAACCATCGGCTTTTGAATGTCCAAGCTGTTCCATATTTACTTCTTCTGCTTGCTCTTGTTCCAACAATGCCGTGTTCTACTTATTCTTCTTATTAAAGTTGAAACGTGCACGTTTCGTAGGGGTAGACCAGCCATATTTTTTTAATATTGTTTTACCATCCACGTGACACTCTGTTAATAGTAATTAATAAAAATGAACTAATCATATTTTAGCACAGCGGATACGCTCGTCATCAAGTGACTATTCAAAAACGTAACAAAAAAAATGCTGTATTAACAGTTTGCCTTTTGAAGGGGAAAACACATCAGCGTTCCGCTGCTTATACTGTACTACGAATCAACTCCAAGCAGCTGGCACAACTCACTTTTTGTTCTAGAAGAATATAGAAGTAATGCGTAATATGCACACAGCGCGTCTTGTAATGATGAGGCTGATGGGACTCGCGGCCATCTGTTCGCGAGAGTGTGACGTCATAAGACTTTAATGGGATTCACACACAACGCGTGACATAATGAAGGCAGATGGCGTGACCGCGCGCCAACATCTCAATCGCGAGAGTATGACTTCATAAGATTTTTAAGCATGGAAAACATTAATAGGGCGACGCCATGACACTAAAAACGTGGTAATTCGGGGTGGTTATTTAACCCACTAAACGAATTTCCCCAAAGTCGAGATCAAGCTAAATTGGTTTCTAGTATCAGAAAACGGTAGGTTAACAACTTTCATCAAAATTCTTAGAGCCGTTTTCAAAATAAAATTTACATAGATACAAGACTTGTTCCTTTAATAGTATGGGATAAGGGCGATGGAATGAATCCCGTTCCTATGTCCTGATCTTTGACCCCACTTCACCCATTTTCAACAGGGTTCGTCCCCAGGTGGTCCCCTACCACATACTGAAATTTCATCGAAATCGAACCATTTTTACTCAAGTTATGACGCACAAGGACAATGGAATGGATCCCGCTCCTATGTCCTGACCTTTGACCTTATTTCGTCCATTTTCAGTAGCGTTCGTCCCCAGGTGATCCCCTATCATATACTAAAATTTCATCGAAATCGAACCATTTTTACGCGAGTTATCGTGCGGACGGGCAGACGGACAAAGCTGCAGCAATATACGCTTCTTCAACCTAAGGTTGGAAAGCGTAAACAAAGAAGGGGTAAAAACCAAAATCTTAAATTATTCATTCTAGGAAAAGTCATATCCGGCGCCTAAGCCTATGCGATTTTCCCGTTTGTGACGTCACAGCCGGGTCATAACAAACCAAACCCGCTACAATTAAAACCGGGAAACAGTCTGTTTGCTTGGCTGTGTCTTGTACTGAGAGTGCTGAAGACTTGAGTGCGATATGAAGATTCGAAGAGAAGTTAGTATTTTTTATTAATTTAGATTGTATATTTCTTATGAATTAATGAACTCTGCTATTTTATTGCAAGCATAATAGTTTCTGCGAAACTAAGTAGGTTTAAACAACTTTTCATGTGTCATTAGGCTTAAGCAACGTTTCATTAATCATTAGGCTTAGTAACTTTTCATAAACAATTGTCGTTTTTTGTTTGTTTTTTGTCCAGTGCGGTTTCCTTACTTTGTTACTTTGTACGAAATATTTAGAATTGTACTTTTCGGACGTTATGCTGAAATAAAAGAAATATATGTATCAGTCGCACATTGTGTTGCTGAAAGAATATGGAATTGCCTTATCAATAACGGCAGTTTTAATGTGATATATGGAATGTTGCTTATTAACTTATCAGATAAAGTTTTTAAGTTTTGACATTTTTTTCGCTCCTGAAGTTATTTAGATGAAATGAAATATAATTCGTTTTTAAAAAATTGCGTGGTTCCTGCGGTAATATCGGTGAATTTGTGCAAAACAGCAACCCATTGATGTAAAAAGAAAATGTTAAAGAACTTTTATATCTGAATTGGTTTGTAGATATGAAATAATCAAAGAACTCATCGCTATCATGGGTCAAAAAATTTTTGCGTTTGGATTTTTACCAAATGTTTTTCATTTACCGAAATTTATAACTGTTTTCCATCGATATTGCAAAGTTACGAAAAATTAGAATCTTGATATCGCCTCGCTGTAACCTTGCTGCTAGCTTAAGATGGCAGTCACGGAAACGTTGTGTTATGACCCTGTTGGTGACATCACGAATCGAGGACTAAGCGCAACGGCTTTGGCAGAGGATTTTAGAAAAATGATATTTGGCCCGTTGTATCAAACTTCCCTTTAGAAATATCAAGCTAGGAGGTTAAATTTAGGGTACGCTAAGGGAAAGAAAAATGCTAGACAGTGAAGTGGAACTGGACGGTTAGCGAGCCGCTCGCGAAAAAACAGGAACAGAACCTACATGGACCTATCAAAGATATACCCCCGCCAAAGGAACATTTTCCGCACCAGACCTCCCCCAGGTTGAGACTGAAACATACTCAGGAGTTGGTGTTCCCCTCGCGTAAAACTAAACTTTAACTCCTTATTCTTTTCATTTAAACACACCACTGAACTCGTCGTAATCCAACCCCTTGAGCTGCCAGCACAGTTGCATTCTTAATTCTTTGTAGCATTCTTTATTCCTATTTTATCCCTTTCGCGGAAGTCCTAGAAGACAAGGTGTAAAACCACAGAAATTTGAAATCAAAGTTTGACATTTCAGATTAATGCCTCAGTTGTTTCGATTTAATTGCCCTGGGTGGTGTAATGGTTAGCATGCTCGAGCGCAGATCGGGAAATGCGGGCTCGATTCCCGTCCAAGACGATTAAATTTTAAAATTTCTGCGGTTATGTTACATGGAAAGAACAGCTTGATTTATGTCTAGATTAATTATTATATGTGTTTCCAACTTGATAATATCACTTGTACTTCAGACATGAAGTCTGTTTATTTGATAATCACTTGTACTTCAGACATGAAGTCTGTTTATTTGATAATCACTTGTACTTCAGACATGAAGTCTGTTTATTTGATAATCACTTGTACTTCAGACATGAAGTCTGTTTATTTGATAATCACTTGTACTTCAGACATGAAGTGTAGATTGAAGCCAGAGAGTTCACATTCTTGCCAGAATGTGAACTCACTGGCTTCAATGCTGTTTATTTGGTAATCACTTGAACTTCTGACATTTTTGTCCGGATTGAAACCAGCGAGTTCACATTCTGGCAAGAATGTGAATTCGCTGGTTTCAATCCAGACAACAATCTCAATGCAAAGCAAATATTCGTTCTAGCAACTACAGTAGCAGCTCTCGTACATAAATCTCTACACATGTGAATTGCTATATCCCTATCCTATATATAAATCTCCACAACTCCCAATCAACTATATACTCGCTCAACTCTCTGCTATGTTTATATCTCTCTAAACTCTTAGTTATATTCAGTGTTGATATTACATACTGCTTTGACTCACGATCAGGATTGCGAAATTGAAAGTGCACTTCGGGGAAGTAATATAGCGTTCAGTGAGAAAACGTTTAACGAGAAGTAATTAATTTACATATTGACTCATTTCCCGGGAAACTTAGCAAGGAGAAGATGGTCTTCTCTCACTGACTGTGGATGATTTTGATGTTTCCTAATACAACAAAACATCACAGTCACGTCTACCTTAGATATTAAACTGATAGCTCATTAGGAAGACCCAAAAATGGCCTCTGCGCCATAAAAATCAATCAACCAACCATCACTAGGAAGAAAGTAAGAAACATGTTTCATATTACACTATCTACCAACAAGTAATTGGCCACCCCTGCAATTGACGATATCTGCGGTCCTGATACACGTCACGGCCGCCGACGTTGAATATCGTGTGGGAAACAACAACGCAACCAGTCGCATGCAAGATGCCACGCAGTTCGGAGCTCTCTGATTTCGAGAAAGGTGTAATCGTCAGGTATCACAGAAATGGCCGATCCATACGTGACATATCCAGCGAGTTGAAGTACCCAAAATCAACAGTGGCCTACGTGATTGGCAAGTGGAAGATGAGAGGTGACTGTCGGAATGTGCCCCGACCCGGCGGACCCACAAAAGTGGGAGTTAGAGACCGACGGGTGCTGGCCAGAGAAATTCGGAAGAACCGCACCAAATCGATGGGCCACATCCGCGAGGAGTTTCAACAGGCATCCGGGAGAGTTCTTTCAATGAATACCATCCGTAAGGAAGCCCATCTGCTCGGTTATCATGGACGTGCTGCCGCCTACAAGCCTTTGATCACCAAGTCCAAAAGCGCTGCTCGGCTAACGTGGTGGAAAGAACGTCGACAGTGGACCGTTGAACAGTGGAAACAGGTTCTCTGGAGCGACGAATCAAGGTTAACCCTCTACCGTTCCGATAGCAGGGTCTGGGTTCGGCATCTGCCTGGAGAACGCCTCCTGCAGGAATGTATTGTGCCAACTGTGAGGTTCGGCGGCGGTGGAATTATGTTATGGGGGTGTTTCTCTTGGTATGGCAAGGGACCCTTGGTCGCAATTCCTGGTAGACTCAACGCCGAGACCTACTGCACCATTTTGGATGACCATGCGCTTCCTACGTTGTGGCAGTTTTACGGGTTGGACCCATATTACTTTCAGGATGACAATGCCACCTGTCATGTTGCGAGGTCCACCATGGCTTGGTATGGTGACAATGGGGTTAATCGAATGGACTGGCCTGCGCAGAGCCCGGACCTTAACCCTATCCAGCACCTCTGGGACGAGTTGGAGCGTCGACTTAAGGGGTGCCCCCACCGTCCGAAATCGGTGAAGGAACTGATGACCTGTCTTTTCCAAGCCGAGTGGAAGAAAATACCGCTAGCTGTCGTACAACAGCTGGTTGTGAGTATGCCCCGGAGGGTCGCAGCTGTAATCGCCGCTCGTGGAGGCTCCATTAACTATTGAAGGTGAATAAACTTCGTTTTCCTTTGCTATCACAGGTGTCCAATTACTTGTTGGTAGATAGAGTATATGCATATTAACATAACGTGCAGCAAAGTTGCCGGTAAGTCTCTGATTTTCAACAGAATTTCCGTTTTTAATAACGAAAACTTCCGAACTTCGAAAAGTTTTCCGTTGTCACTAATTCTATTTTCAGGGGGGGGGGGGGTTATAGAAATAATGTCAATCTCAGGTTTTCCCGTTTTTATACCGAAATTTTCCAAATCTTTTAGCTTTTTCAGTCCTTGCACCGAAGACACTCTCGTTCTCACTTTCTTTCTCTGCCACTTCGAGTCCCGCTGTTAATACACTGCTGGCCACCCAAAATGCAACACCAAGAAGGAGGCATCCGATTGGCTTGAAATGCGCAGCATGCGTCGCCCGCGAGAGGACATGCAAACGATTAGCATTGCAGGGCATATGCAAATCATGTGCGCCCGGCACGCCACCGAGAAGCGCTATAAGAAGGGTGCACAGAAGACGGGGTGTAAGTAGTGGAAGTGTCTTGTGCTGTCGGACCTGTGCGTGGGAAACTTCCTGATGCCTCGTCTCAGAATACGAGAATACGGCAGTCATTCCAGCACGTTTCGGAGTTCGACAAAGGACGAATAGTGGATTATCCCGACAGCGGTTTATCGCACCGAGACATCGACGCCCGTGTGGGACGACATCCAGCCACAGTGAGGCGAGTATGGATTCGGTGGGTGCAGGAGGGACGGACGGATGGACTTGAGCGCTTCCCGCAGCCGCGACACACTACCTAACGAGAGAACCGGCATGTTGTGCGGCGGGCATTGACGGCTCGCACCGCCACATCACGAACGTTAGCGCAGGAATTAGGGTGTGTTGCGTAACAACCTGTATCAGCACGTACCGTTCGACGTCGTCTGCAGGAGCGGGGACTTGTCGCACGGCACCCATTGCTCCGATTACCATTGACGTTACACCACCGGCGAGTGCGGCGGCAGTGGGTCGTTGAACGCCGCACCTAGACTACGGAATGGCAAGATATTGTCTTCTCCGACGAATCCCGCTTCTGCCTGCAACACCACGATAGTCGGATCCACGCGTGGCGGCACCACGGCGAGAGACTGTATGACGCCTGCATTATGCATCGCCATACCGGTCCGTCGCCTGGCTTTATGGTTTGGGGCGCAATTGGATATGACACCCGCATCCCTCTGGTACGCATCGCTGGTGCACTCAACAGCCACCACTACATCTCCTACGTTTTGGAGCCTGGACCTGCCAGCGGCCACGTTTCAACGGGACAGTGTGCACCTGCACGTGGCACGCATCGTGCAACAATTCTTCATGGCCCACCAGGTGTCACTGCTGCCGTGGCCCGCCTGTTCTCGCGATATGTCGCCCATCGAACACGTCTGGTCGCTGATGGGCAACAGAGTGGCCCGGCAAGCACCACCCGCGGCTACGCCTGATGAACTGTGGCAACGTGTGGAAACAGTCTGGACCGACACACCCCAAGCCCACATCCAAAGCCTCTTTCGTTCGATGCCGCGGCGTGTAGCGGCCGTTATTGCCAGCCATGGGGGCCACACGAACTATTGATGTCTGCGTGTTCCGCAAGTCGCACGGGCCTGGAAGCTCAATCGTTTCATCTTTGTATCTCTTGTTATGTGTCCAGTAAATCAGGCTTTGCTATATCGTGTCCTTCTTGGTGTTGCATTTTGGGTGGCCAGCAGTGTAATATTCCAGACGTATTGCAAAATTTTCTTCGGACTTAAGAATTAAAAAAAAAAAGAAAAAAATTCCTTCCCTTCGCCGCGGTAGAGATCGAGCTCACGATTGCCTGAATGTGTATAAACGTGCTGCTGACTGAACCAGCAGGACACAAACTTCCGTTTAAGGTAAAAACGAAAAGGACTGAAGGCGCACGATGATGAAAAGCTTTTCGCTATAAATACGTTTTAATTAGTCATTTTATTTTGCGCAAGAGTTTATTTCTCTGAATTGGTTTATTATTTTACATTTAGTTTATTTATTATAAATTAAAAATTATTTAATAAATTATTTATTAAATAATTATTTATTAAATAATTATTTATTAAATAATTATTTATTAAATAATTTATTATTAATTAATTTATTTCTTTATTTATGGGTTGATTATAGTATTATTTTCTGTAAGAGGACTTATCACAAATTAAATTTTTTCCCCATCGGGCTTTTTGAAAGCAAAAGAACGTTTTGGAACTCGAGATTTTTTTAAACTGACAATACTTTCAACAATGTGTAAGAAAAGCTGAAATGTAATAATTCACAGTACTGAAAATAGTATAACTATATACTAAAAATCCGAAAATTTATTGGCGTAGGATAAATAATCAAAATTTCCAAGCTTTCGCACATCAACCAGATGGCTTTCTCAAGGAAGGTAGACAGCTAACTGCAAACAGGATAATAGAACGTTTCAACACTTTAAACGCGGTGACTTGACTAGACAATAAATGATTAGGAGCAAACGTGATATTTCGAAGAAACGCGGTCACGTTGGTTGGGCACGCGGTACTATGGTAGAAATCTCAGCATTATTTGAAGAATTGATTCCAAATACGTGGCAACTCCAGAGAAACGCTATCATTGCAAGCCTCGCAGCTTGTAGAGATTTCCAAGGTTTCGCGAATGCGGTAGATTTGGGGTGGAGTATGAAGCTAATTTCTTTACATCACTCCATATAGGATCGGCGGACTTGAACTTGACTTCTCTTGATAGGGCAGTGGTTATTTTTCCGTCTCTTGTATCCCTTTTATGTTCGCTGATTCTAATTCCAAACGAACGTTTGGTCATTCCGATGTAGTATCGCCTGGAGCCGTCCGGATATTTTAGTGGGATGGCATAAATGCCTGTCTCATTGAGAAGAGGGGGCTTGTCAATATTTCTCTTAAGCATCGTGTATAAAGATGCCGGAGACCTTATGCCGACACCGAAGTTCATCCTTCTGAGCGCGTTTTTGAGTTGATAGGAAATATTTGGTATGTAGGGAATAGAGCCCAGGTAGCGAAGTTGCGGCATAGAAATATTATTAGCACTCCTGGTTCTGGCTTTCTCGATAAAGTTATGCATCTGGTTCGAAGTATATCCTGCCTCAGTGGCCAATTCGACGATGTTTCTTAGTTCAGATTGTCTAGACCGGGCATCGGATGAGACAGCGAAGGCTCTTCTAATTCGTGAACGGAATAAGGCGGTCTTGTAATCATCAGGGCAGGATGAACTGCGGAGCATCAGGTTGGGAACGGAAGTGGGTTTATAATAGATTTCCTTATGAAGGCGGTTGTCATGCGATTTGCTCACTGAGACGTCGAGATAAGGTAAGGTACCATTGTGTTCAAGCTCCATGGTGAAATTGATTCTAGGGTGTATACAATTTATTTTATCGAGGAAAAACGGGAGAGTCTCCTTTCCGTGTGGCCATATGAAAAATACGTCGTCTGCGTATCGTAGCCAGGTGGTAGGTTCCGTTCACGAATTAGAAGAGCCTTCGCTGTCTCATCCGATGCCCGGTCTAGACAATCTGAACTAAGAAACATCGTCGAATTGGCCACTGAGGCAGGATATACTTCGAACCAGATGCATAACTTTATCGAGAAAGCCAGAACCAGGAGTGCTAATAATATTTCTATGCCGCAACTTCGCTACCTGGGCTCTATTCCCTACATACCAAATATTTCCTATCAACTCAAAAACGCGCTCAGAAGGATGAACTTCGGTGTCGGCATAAGGTCTCCGGCATCTTTATACACGATGCTTAAGAGAAATATTGACAAGCCCCCTCTTCTCAATGAGGCAGGCATTTATGCCATCCCACTAAAATATCCGGACGGCTCCAGGCGATACTACATCGGAATGACCAAACGTTCGTTTGGAATTAGAATCAGCGAACATAAAAGGGATACAAGAGACGGAAAAATAACCACTGCCCTATCAAGAGAAGTCAAGTTCAAGTCCGCCGATCCTATATGGAGTGATGTAAAGAAATTAGCTTCATACTCCACCCCCAAATCTACCGCCATTCGCGAAACCTTGGAAATCTCTACAAGCTGCGAGGCTTGCAATGATAGCGTTTCTCTGGAGTTGCCACGTATTTGGAATCAATTCTTCAAATAATGCTGAGATTTCTACCATAGTACGGCGTGCCCAACCAACGTGACCGCGTTTCTTCGAAATATCACGTTTGCTCCTAATCATTTATTGTCTAGTCAAGTCACCGCGTTTAAAGTGTTGAAACGTTCTATTATCCTGTTTGCAGTTAGCTGTCTACCTTCCTTGAGAAAGCCATCTGGTTGATGTGCGAAAGCTTGGAAATTTTGATTATTTATCCTACGCCAATAAATGTTCCGGATTTTTAGTATATAGTTATACTATTTTGAGTTTAATTTGGTGTACAGTTCCTACTTTTTGAATTCACAGTACTGTTTCACGAAACCCCTAAATACAAAATTTACTTTTGATATCTATAATTAAGGTGACCAACCGGCCATAGTGCGTAACATGAGCACAATGGGCAGAGGTAGTGATTTGACGCACGTTCAAAATGGAATGATAATCGGGCGTGGTAGGCGATTATCATTCCTTTTTGAACGTCCGTCAAATCACTACCTCTGCCCATTGTGCTCATGTTAGGCGAGACTTTCACTTTTTCTGGGGACTATCCTCAATTTCAATGCTTCGTCCTCAATTCTCTACAAACTGATTGAGGACGTCCTCAATTTCTTTTTTTTTTTTTTTTTTTTTCGTTTCTCAGTTTTTTAAATTTCCCCACAAAATTGAAATAGTGGCTGTTAAAAAAAAAATTTACGTTTTGGGATGCGGAACATCATCATCACCAACGTCAGCATTGAACAAAGTCATCTCGATAATCGTGGGCTATTTCGTTTCTGTTTTAACTATATTCAATTAATAAAACAGTTATAGGATGGGAGATAAATCTCTTCTTTTTCAGCATTTATTTATTTTTTTAATTTTTGTGTGTTTAACGATTACTGTGAGCAACTCGATGGGCTAGTCGCCCGTTTCGGGTCACTGGTTCCGGGGAAGAGAGAGAGTTAGCGCTGTAAAACAAACACAGCCTCTATCCCTCACTGGGATTCGAACCCAAATCCATCTCTGTCGAACTGTTAGAAGCCAGCGCGTTGACGACCACTGGGGCTTCCATCCACTTTACTGCAATTGAATAATTGATGCTGATTTTGGGTGCATTCGATAGATTCCATTGAGAGTTCTACAACTTTTGTTCAGTACATATTTCATTAAACTGTTTCTTCAAGTAAAATTATTGGACTTGGAAATATTCCTTCTCATAGGGATAACATACAGGTATTCCGTGATTTCTGTCCGCTCAGTGTATAGTAATTTTCTGGCTTCAGATATTTTTCTTGTACAGAATCACAATGAAATTTCAGTTCAAAACGCAGCTTTGTCGGCATGTGCTACCGCCCTATACAAGGTTTATCCGGAAAGTAATGAGACCACTTTTCCTCGGCCAATCAGAAGGTCCGGAGGGTGGAGTCTCAGGGCATGACTGGTGGCGGAATATGTTAGGTAAACGATCGATGTCTCGTCAGTTGGCTCTTAGCTTTTACAGAGTGAGGATCGCTTGCGATGTGAACTGCTGTGTGAGCATCACGTAACGGTCAAAATGCAGAAGAGTGTCGAACAGCGATACGCGGTGAAGTTTTGTGTTAAACTTGAAAAATCCGCGACCGAGACGCTTGCTATGATAAGAAAGCCTACGGGAAGGATGCTTTATCGAAAGCACAAGTGTTTCGGTGGCACAAAACGTTCACAGAGGGAAGAGGGAGCGTCGAGGATGAGCCACGCCCAGGGCACCCTTCAACGTCTCACACTTCAGACAATGTGGAAAAGGTGAAAGCTGTTTTGGACTCTGACCGATGTCTGAGTGTTAGATTGGTAGCAGAGCACGTGGGACTCGCGAAATTCATTGTGCATGAAATCACCACGCAAGAATTGCAGATGTGGAAAGTTTGCGCCAAATTGGTTCCTAAGGTTTTGACCGATTAACAGAGGAACAACCGTGTGTCGATTTCTCGTGAGCTTGTGGACCGTGTGCGGAGTGAACCTGGTTTTTTGAAGAAAGTGATAACAGGTGATGAAACGTGGGTCTTTGAGTACGATTCGAAGACGAAAAGACAGCTCGGAGTGTCATACTCCCGAATCTCCTCGACCAAAGAAGGTTCGAATGTGCAAATCGAAGATTAAATCGATGCTCATTGTCTTCTTTGACTGTGAAGGTTTTCCGATAAGGAGTTCGTACCACCCGGACAAACGGTCAACGCTGCATTTTACGTGGAAGTGCTTCAACGGCTAAAGAACAGAGTTGCGCGCGTCCGCCCGGAGATCACCTACACTTGGGTTCTTCACCACGATAATGCGCCGAGCCATGCGTCGCTGAGAGTGAGAGAGTTTCTGGCGAAACACAACGTGGCAACGCTGCCCCAATCTCCCTACAGCCCTGACTTGGCCCCGGCTGACTTCTTTTTGTTTCCCCGGCTCAAATCCAGGCTGAAAGGACACCATTTTGGGACTAGTGCAAACTGCCGCGACGAGTGCTTTGAAAGCGATCCCTGTTCCCGACTTTCAGGCAAGCTACGCGGCGTGGCAGAACCGCTGGCAGCGATGTATTGATGTTCAAGGATGTTATTTCAAGGAATTTTAATGTTATGTAAGTATAACTTTAATTAAACGTCTGTTATTGAATGAGTCTCATTACTTTCCGGACAGACCTTGTATGAGTAACATTTAAAATTTATCAAAAGTAATATTCTGCATGATAATAGTCTATTGATGTCTTATACTTATTTCACATGAAAATCATTCTTCAGAATCATCGTACGTTTTCCCATTAAAATGGACATAATTGTCCACTTTAATGGGAATGCACAATGATGGTACAAGTCATAGCGCATTCTTTATTAAATCGACAACTTTATCATAGCATATCAGATGTTGTCCTCAATCATGTTCCCATTTTGAAACGAAATTATCCTCAATATTGCATTGAAATTGAGAACAACGTGCCATTTTGTCCTCAATTTCGTTCTCAAAAAATCTGGTCACCTTACCTATAATAGCTTTTGTGCTAAGAGATCCGTAGGCTGATACACAGACATCACATAATCACCTGCACTACTCTTCAAGTACCCGGATTCTTGTGGTAACTCAACATACAATAACAGGTGCACCAAATGAAGGCGGAGGGGGGGGGATATATGTTGCCAAAATAACCCTAGTATCATGTGATGTGCTATCCACACAGTGTCCGATCTCGCTACACAACCTCCAAATCAAATCCGCCAACAGACGTTCGAAATTTAATCAAAACTAAGCATTTCCGAACATATTATTCCGAAAACCGCTTTTTTTTTTCCGGTAATTTTCCGGTATATGAGTACAGTAAAACTGAGAACAGATTTTTTCCGTTAATATACTTACGGAATCATAAAAGGTTCCCTGAAAGTTCAGGATTTTGCGAAAACACCTTTTTAAAACGGTAACTTTTCGCCATTAACGGAAGAAAGATGAACGGAAAATTTATGTCAATTCACTTATGAAAAATCCCTGATTTCAGGTTTCTCCTGTCATTTCATGAAGAAGGTTGAATCAGGAATATGCTTCGTTAATTCACGAAAGGAATCATGGGAAGCGGCTCGTGGATTTCAGGACATGTTTTACCGTGTATAGTCCGTCTTAAACAACAAACTATTTTGATCAAGAGTGTTCGAAGCGTTAACTGAGATCTTATGATAAAATCAAATGATCTGAATTATTAAGTCTGTTGCGCTTTCAATTGATAACCCTCCGTTTACTATAGAACAAAATTCCTGTGGAACCGCAATCAGCCATACTTTTTTTCCATGAAAACGTAGATATTTTTTATCATTACAACTAATTTCTTATGTTGTATCACATCTTTTCGGATTTCGTACATAGTCTTAAGTTCGCGTATTGCGTAGTCACTTTGCATTTCACATTTGCTTAAAAGTGGCGCAAGTTCAGGCATGCCACAGTTCACGGTAATTCCCAAATGACTTGCATCACGCAATACTCTTGATACATGAAATGTTCGCACGAACTCACTCTTGTGCGAAGAAATCGAATTTTATTATTTCAGATTATTTTTAAACTCACCGTGGAAAATGAATACGACTCCAAACACTAGACTGTAAATTGTAACTTAACACGAAAAAGTTGGTTCGTTAGAATCCCTATCTTTACTTTAATTTGGTAAAATGTTATTCCTCTGATTTTGAGTAATTGATATTTCAGTGAGTAGCAAAGTTTTGAAAAAGTTCAAAAACTCATTAAGAGAGTATAAGGGAAAGAAAATTACTTTTGTTTTAACGAAATTCATCCACTTGCAAATATGAAATCTTTTAAAACGCAACTCAGCAGAGTTACTACAAAATTAGCTATCAAATAGTGTCGTAAGTGTTATCGAAACAGCATCCTAATATTTCCTAATGGTACCCTCATTGAAAATCACCTAATGAACTAATTTTATCAATTCATCAGGTGATTCTATCCTCAGGTGATCACTGATTCTATCAGTTCTTATCATAACTATATACTGTGCAATTTCTGTGTGGTTTTAGGTGCATGTACTTACTGAGATTTTATTTTGCACGTACCGTATTCAGTTTATGTACGATCCTCCTTGATATTACTTACCACTGTACCTTAAAAATCACACCACACAGTAGAAAAAATTCTGAAATTCACGAACCATTTTTTGCGATTCAAGAAAGCATGTTCCTGATACAACCTCTTCCTGAAAATGACGGGGTAACACCTGAATTTCACGAATTTTTCGTGCGGCAAGAACATTCTAAATTTTCAGAAACATTTCCGCAATTCCTTTTGTATATTAACGAAAAAATGTATCCTCTCCCCCATTTTGTGCACTAGGTATTGTATATTGTGTTACCGTAAGAAACCGGGTACTTAAGTTATTGCACAGGTGATTGTGTGATGTCTATGTATCAGTCTGTAGACCCCTTAAATTGATTGTATGATGTCTATGTATCAGTCTGTAGACCCCTTAAATTGATTGTATGATATCTATGTATCAGTCAATAGACCCTTAAATTGATTGTATGATTTCTATGTATCAGTCTGTAGACCCCTTAAATTGATTGTATGATACCCATGTATCAGTCTGTAGACCCCTTAAAGTGATTGTATGATGTCTATGTATCAGTCGGTTGACCCCTTAAATTGATTGTATGATGTCTATGTATCAGTCTGTAGACCCCTTAAATTGATTGTATGATACCCATGTATCAGTCTGTAGACCCCTTAAAGTGATTGTATGATGTCTATGCATCAGTCGGTAGACCCCTTAAATTGATTGTATGATGTCTATGTATCAGTCTGTAGACCCCTTAAATTGATTGTATGATGTCTATATATCAGTCTGTAGACCCTTTAAATTGATTGTATGATGTCTATGTATCAGTCTGTAGACCCCTTAAATTGATTGTATGATATCTATGTATCAGTCTGTAGACCCCTTAAATTGATTGTATGATGTCTATGTATCAGTCGGTTGACCCCTTAAATTGATTGTATGATGTCTATATATCAGTCTGTAGACCCTTTAAATTGATTGTATGATGTCTATGTATCCGCTGTGAACTCCTCACGTCGAAAACTATTATAGGTATCAAGAGAAAATTTTATATTTAGAAGTTTTGTTAAATAATACTATAAAACAGGGCATTTCACCTTTTCTTACAGATAACTGAAAGGTATTGTCAGTTTACTAAAATTTCATATTCCAAAGCATTCTGTTGCTTCTAAAAACCACGATGTAAAAAAATGCGTAATTTGTAATAAGTCCACTATATAACAATATAATACACTGCTGGACAATTGCTAAGGACGGATCATAAACGGCTATATAGCGCATAAAAAAGTAAGTGTGGTTGGATGCCAAGTGAAATAAAATAATGTCAGAATGCCAGGACATTACAAGAAAGACAATTTATTGTGCTCTGAAATCCAGAAGGCTTTGGAATGTGTTCAAGGGAGAAACAGGCCATTTTGTGCAGAATACGTAAACGTGAAAAAGATGCAATTACCGTCCGCAGGCGTTCCGGCGTAAGATGTCAATACGGGATATGGCCACCGTGCAGGGCGATGCAAGATTCCACACGTCGTGTCATGCTTTGCACAACATTATCAAGCAGCTGTTGGGGTAATTTATCCCATTCCTCTGTCAGTGCACGGATGAGGGTGTCCTTGTTTATTGGAGGGCATTGGCGACCAGAAAAACTCCTCCCCAAAGCATCCCACACATTTTCAATGGGATTCAGATCTGGAGAACGTGCTGGCCATACGAGGTGTTGAATATCCTCGCTCTCAAGACACTCCTGGACAGCGACTGTTCGATGACATGTTGCGTTGTCGTCCATGAAAATGAATCTATCACCGACAGCACCACGGAACATGCAAACATGAGGTAGCAGAACATCATTAATGTATCGTTGGCCAGTCATAGTCCCAGTTGGAAGCACATAGAGGGACGTATGGCCATTGATCATGATGCCAGCCCATACCATGACATTACATGTCGGATATCGGTCCCTTTCCTGTATGTTTGCTGGACAATATGCAGTACCACTATCACGCCAGATCGGTTGTCGTCGACAATCAGACGATAGACTGTATCTACTCTCATCTGAGAAGAGGACAGCAGACCAGTCGTTATCAGTCCAATTGCGATGTTGATGGCACCATTGCAAACGGGCGGTACGGTGACGTCTGGACAATGGGATGCACACAACAGGACGGCGGGCGTATAGTCCTCCTTCATGCAAACATCTGGCGACAGTTTTTCGGGAAATACGCTTGCCAGTAGCAGCCATAAACTGATTTGCTACCTCGCTAGCTGTGCTGCGCCGGTGTCTTTTTGTTGATAGCACTATGTACCGATCTTCTGCAGGTGTCGGTCGTACTGTGAACACGACCTCCCCCGTGACGTTTGCTACACTCTCCATTTGTTTGAAATGATTTCCAAAGCCTTGAAACAACACTGGGGCTGACGTCGAACTCCCTGGCAACATCTATTATTTTTCTCCCTTCTTCAATCTTGCCAATAATACGGCCACGCGTAAAATCATCTAGGTGATGTCGGGAAGACATACTGAAAATTGCAAGTTCGTCAATTGATTCTTTCCCTTTCAATTTTGCGTTTGAACAACAATGGTCAATACGCGTCAAATCCTTTATATCTCTTATCAGCGCTATGACGTCACGAACAAGTTCGGCAATCCAAAATTTGCATACGCACAACACGTCTTACTGTATCCCGCACTTATGCTAATTTCCACATTTTCCTGCCTTCGATTTTATGGTTGCTATCGTTGCTATTGTTATCCGTCCTTAGCAATTGTCCGGCAGTGTAATTGCACACCTATTCAGAAAATGAAATAACTAATTCACCGATATTAATAGCAAAAAACATTTCATCATTAAAGTTCTTCCTTATAAGTGATTATATGTTACGAGTCTTTCTGGCTCCACGGTAGCACGCACAACGGCTGTAGGATAGGTCGCTGGTTCGAAACCCGCCAGGGGCAACGGAAAAGGATTTCGTACGTCAGGTAAGGAGAATCTCTGGGAAAAGGGTTGAAAAAGTCAAAATCGAAGATTTTGTGAAATTTATGTGTAAATATGGGAAAACCCGAAGCGGACTTTTCTGAAATAAACGGAATTATCGACTACAGGAATTCTGTTTACAGAAGTTAGAAGAAAAGGGCCCTTTTTGAAACGGAAATTTCGTTAAAAGACGGACATCTACTGGCTACTTTGCTGAACGTTATTTTCAGAAATTTTCCTTGAATTCACACCACTTATGTTTTACAGGACAAATACACATTTGTCAGATAGCTTAAGGCTCTTAGTAAATGCCAAACGGACTTTTCTGCCATGCTTTCAAATTATTGCCTCAGAGATCGTACAATAGTTCAATAAAGTAACCCATTAACTCATCCTAGGCCTTGAGCGCCACTTTCTTCACAAGAAAGACTGGCTTCCAGCTGCTTGTAACCCTCCTTCCCTCCTCTACCAGTGATGAAGCCAACCGCTCAGAACTGGGTGGGCTATCATGATGAAGGGAGGGGGCACAATTTTTGGAGTGTTTGGCAGAAATTTTGGCAAAAAATTTGGTTCATGTGCATTTTACCCGACGCTCATAATGTTATTCTTAGTAAAAAAAATGTTCAAGTGAATACTGTACGTCGTATTTATTCATAGTATGGAGGACCATGGATACGAATCTCTACGGCAAGTTACTATTTCTTCGCAATTTTAACTTACTTAAGTCTTTTTTTCTTTTTCTTTCATAATGCTGTTTATGAATTTTAGTTTGTAACTAACCTGATAAGGAATATATATATCATCATTGTCAACCATTATCAATCCACTGCTGGACGAAGGTCTCCCCAAGTTTCCTCCACAACGGTCTGTCTTGTGCCAGTCTCCTCCATGTCACCCCAGCATACTTTCGAATTTCATCCACCCATCTCCCATGTGGTCTTCTTCTGGGTCTTTTCCTGTCCCTTGGAATCCAATCTAAAATTTCGGCTGTCCATCGATGATCTGTCCTTCTGGCAGTATGTCCAGCCCATTGCCATTTCAGGGATTTAACTCTGATCATGATGTCTTCCACTCTTGTCATTTTTCGGATCCACGAGTTCCTCTTCTTATCTCTCCTGGTTACACCAAGTATGCACCTCTCCATGCTACTTTGAGTTGTCTGCAGCCTTTGTATGTCTCTTTTAGTTAAGGTCCACGTCTCTGCACCATACGTAAGAACTGGAAGGATGCATTGATCAAACACTTTTCTTTTAAGACATAATGGCATATTGCTCTTGAAAATTATGCTGTTTCTTCCAAAAGCTCTCCAGGCAAGTTTTGTACGCCGATTAATTTCTTCATCAATGTGACCCTCACTTGATATCTGCTGTCCAAGATAAACGTACGTATCTGTTATCTCCAGCTTTTCTCCATCAATCGATAAATCTTCATTTCTTGTAAAAGCATTGAACATCACTTTTGTCTTCTGAAAGTTCATTTTTAATCCCACTTCTTTACTCTTGTCAGCAAGTTCCTGGATCATACTCTGTAGCTCTGATGGGCTAGTTGCAAAAATGACTACGTCATCAGCAAAACGAAGGTGGGTTAGATAATCTCCATTAATCTTTATCCCCTTGTTTCCCCAGCTCAGCGACTGAAAAACACCCTCCAATGTGGCATTAAAGAGCTTCGGAGATATGGTGTCACCTTGTCTCACTCCCTTTCCAATTTTTATGTGTGTTGTATTTTCAAACAGCCTAATCTTTGCACTTGCATTTTCATAGATGTTATTAATAATATTAATGTATGCATCTTCAATACCGCAGGTTTTCAGAGCCATTGTAACTGCTGATGGTTTCACCGAATCAAAGGCTTTTTCATAATCAATAAAAGCCATGCACAATGGAAGTTCATATTCCCTCGCTCTTTCAATTAGTTCTCTCAGCACATGGATATGATCTATTGTGCTGTAGCCACTCCTGAATCCAGCTTGTTCTCTCGGTTGAGCCATGTCCAGTGTTACCTTCAAGCGGTGTGAAAGAACTTTAGTGAAGATTTTATAAACTACTGATAGGAGGCTGATAGGTCTGTAGTTTCCGAGATCCTCAATGTCACCTTTCTTATGTAGCAGGATCATTGTAGCGGTGTTCCAATCCTCAGGAATCTTTCCTTCATTAAGGCATCGAGTGAAAATTTGGGCGAGTACTGTTTCGATTTCTCCACTTGCTTCTTGTATGATGTCTACAGTAATTCCATCTTCTCCTGGAGCTTTTCCCCGCTTCATGTTCTTGATTGCATGTGCAACTTCTGCTGGAAGGACTGGAGGAACTCTGGTACTGGTATCTTTCATGATGTCTGGAGTGCATGTATCATCCCTTTCATATAATTTGGAGTAGAAATCTTTCACTCTTGTCAAAATTTCGCCTCTATTTCTTGTTACAGAACCATCTTCTTTTCTCAGTGCCATAATCTGTTTTCTTCCCTTACTGAGATGTCCCTTTGCTATCTTTAGGCTTTGGTTGTTTTCAATTGCTTTCCTCACTAGTTCACAGTTGAATTTTCTTACGTCTTCAGTGATACTTTTTCGTACTGTCTTGCATAGCTCTATATATTCCACTTTGGAAGTCACATCTTCTTTAGTTGTCCTCATCTCTCTTCTTTTTTGCATCAACATTTTCGTTTTTCCTGATAATTTATTTACATGCAGCTTGTTCTTAGACCCAGCTAATTTTGTTGCTGTTTCCATAAGAGCTTTGGTTACTTTTCTGTTAACTTCAGAGATGTCCACTTCTTCCGATGTTAGGCCTTCTAAAGCAGAGAACAAGTTCTTCAGTTCCAACTTGAAGGTATTATGGTGTTTTTTAAGGTTGGTTATGTCAATAGATTTTGTTTGTCTTATGAGCTTGCCACGTTCAAGTTTAGTGTTGAGGTGCATCTTACATCTCACCAATCCATGGTCACTACCTGTGTTGAACTTGTTTAGCACACTGCAGTCTTCTATGACGAATTTTTTGTTACACATAATAAAATCAATTTCACTTGTCGTCCCATTTGGATGTCTCCATGTCCATTTCCTGTGTGGCTTTTTCTTGAAAAAGGAGTTCAAGATGAAAAACCCTTCTGCCTCTGCAAACTCTACGAGAGTATTTCCACGCTGGTTTCTGTTGCCGTGACCGAATTTACCTACTGAAGTTTCATTCTGTTGCCGTTGCCCTATTTTTGCATTGAGATCTCCCATAATTATTTTCAAGTGCTGCTTACCTTTATTGTTTAGATGACAAATTTCCTCATAAAATTCTTCAATTTCTTCTTCAGGATGACTTGTGGTGGGTGCATAAGTTTGAATAATCTGAGCCTGGTATCTTCTCGATAGTTGGATAACGAGTCGTGCAGCTCTGTCAGAGGAACTTTCAACTTCTACCACTTTATCCTTCAGTTTCTTGTTTATTATAAATCCAACACCACTAGTTCTGCCAGTATCTGTCCCACGATAGTAGAAGAGATGTCCACTTTTCAGTTCGATGAGATCTTCTCCTTTTCTCCTTACCTCACTTAGCCCCACGATGTCCCACTTGATCCTTTGTAGTTCCTCTTCTAATTCAAGAAGCCTTGAATCAGAAGATAGGGAGCGCCCATTGTATGTTGCCAAGGTCAGCATCAGATGGCAGCCTAGTCCGGTCCTCCAGGGATTCTTACCACCCTCTGCCTTCATGTCGCACTGGCCGCTGCCTTAGCCAGGTACATTCCAGCTGCCGGAGACTGAGGGCCAAGATTTAAGTTGTGGAGTCATTTTGGAGGGGTTTGGCCATAACTCACCACGCTGGCCAAGCGGGTTGGTGAGTGTGGGATAGAATTTCCTCTGATCCCGATGGTATAGTTATACCGCTATTGGCGGTCGTCAGAGCCCCTTTAGTGGGAACAGGATGCACCACGAGAAGGCGGGGTTGACATTTGTCAAGGAGAGGCTGTGATGTTACGCATCACCTGATATATATATATATATATATATATATATATATATATATATATCAATATATCATTCATCGTTGTAAACCATAATTTTAAAAATGGTATGTTTCTGCTACTCTCTTAGAAATTCGTTCAGAGGACTCCTTCCATTTTCCATAAGTACAAACACTAAATTTAACAAAGAAATCATTTTATATAACAAAATTTCAGTGAATTCAAGAAATTCGCATACATTTATCCAAGTTTCCTAGAATCTTAGATGGTTGCACCCGCCATATGTTCAAACTGCCTAAATGTTTTGGGGGTGGGGGCTAAAGAGAGGGAGAGAGAGAAAGAGAGGGTGGGCTCAAAAAAATTGGGTGGGCTGAAAGCCATTCCAGCACACCCGTAGCGTTGCACCTGTCCTCTACTACAGCGTTTCGAACCATTTATTTTTGTTTAACCCTTTAACGACCATGAGCCCCCCAAAATATTATATCACTCTAAATATCATAATGCCAGAGACTCTCTTTTGGTCCACTTCTTTGTTTAATAACAACAACAGTGACTGAGGGTGACTCCCGCTGACCCCTCATAGTTTGTGAAAATTTGAAGAACAGGTAAGGAAAAGAAATCTGACTCACTCTATACAGGCATTTCAGGCGGCTACGGTCGTTTGTATGTACGGGCGTTTTGGGCGTTATGGTCGTTAAAGGGTTAAAGCTTTAACGACCACCGTGAGCAACTCAGTGGTGCTACACAGTCGAGTCACATTATTGTGACCACCTCCCACTTTTGACGTCAACAGCGCGTAGCCAATGAAAGAAGGCGCGTGTCGTGAGCTGGCTTGGAGGGTATATAAGATTTGCTCAACGCATTCTGAAAACATATAGGCCGCGGGTGGCCTAGTGGGCAACGTTCGTGACTGCCACCGAAGGGGCCTCAGGTTCGATCCCGGGAAGGTACGAACGCTCGATCCACTAAATATCCGCCGTGCGTCGGATGGGCACGTTAAGCCGTCGGACCCCGTGTGCTGCCCCCCCGGTAATAAATAAGGGCGTCTTCCTCCCCTTTCTACTTCGCTTCCGTGTCACTTTCCTATCGGACAATCTAGCCCAAATCTCCTAGTTTCCTATTTCTAAGGGTTGTTTAAGACCTGGGGTCAGACACTCCCTTCCTAAAATCCTCTACGATCATTTGATCTGAAAACATATCACTCGTTGCTGTCATGGGTAAAAGGAACGATTTATTAGATTTGCAAAAAGGAATGATTATCGGCTTTCGGGCCATGAGTGGCGGTATTTCTGAAACAGCGCAGTTTTTGAACTGTTCGCTTGCTGCTGTGGTTAAAGTGTATCGTGACTGGAGAAATGACACCATTGCGAATAAGCGGCGCGCCAACTGCGGAGCACCACGTGCCATTGATGTGAGAGGTGAACGTCGGCTTCGAAGGTGCGTGCGGGCTGATCGATACGCTACAGTGGAGCAACTCACTGGCCGAATGAACCAGGGAGCTACCGAAAGTGTATCTAAAACAACAGTTCAGCGAACCCTGCTGCGTATGGGACTCCGATGCAGACGGATGATCACTGCACCTATGCTAACGAAGTTGCATCGGCAGAAGAGGCTTACATTTGCACGGCAGTATCGGAATTGGACCTGCGCTGATTGGCAAAGGATTGCCTTCTCCGATGAGTCACGTTTTCTGCCTCATCGAACGGATGAACGTTCGCGTATAAGGCGAAAAACATCGGAGAACAAACACTCTTCAACCATTGGTGGAAGAACACAAGCTGGTGGGGGCAGCGTTATGGTCTGGGGAATGTTCTCGTGGCTTTCCCTGGGTCCACTCATACCTGTGGAAGGCACTATGGACCGAATTCGTCATGAATCCATCCTTACAGACCACGTACACCCATACATGTTGATTGTCTTTCCTGGGGCGGATGGGATCTTCCAGCACGACAATGCGACGTGTCACACAGCTAGAAATGTCTGAGAGTGGTTGGAAGAGCACGATAAAGACTTCGAAGTACTTCCCTGACCCCCTAATTCCCCAGACTTAAATCCAATTGAGCATCTGTGGGGCCACCTTTATCGTGTTGTTCGCTCTATGGATCCTCCACCACGCACCCTCCAACAGCTGTCAGATGCACTGCAGTCAGCATGGCTCCACATACCTGTGAACACCTTACGGCAACTTATTGAGTCACTCCCAGCCCGTTTAGCTGCTGTCCGCGCTGCACACGGCGGTTACTGTGGATATTAGCTGGTGGTCACAATACTGTGACTCGACCGTGTTTAAGCGGTCATCCGTTTACTTTAGGGGAACTGGCTCCAGGGAGAGGAGAGAGCCATTGCCGTAAGACAAGGCTTACCGAGGATTCGAACTTGGACCCCATCTCGAACTCATGATTTAAAGCCAACGCTTAAACACTCGGCCACCACCAAACTTTGAGTCATTGCTCTTTGAAAGGAACTGCATATCTGAAGGATGTGTTGACATTTTGTTCAGGGCACAACAAAGAGGAAAGTGATAATTTTAACAAGTGATGAATCCATTGAAGGGAAGGGGACAGGTCTACCTTCCCTAAATGAGAATACTCATAAATGTATCTATTCAAAGTCACTATTTAGGCGAAACTTCCCTGAATTCAGCTTTTGCCAAACACATGAATGGCTCTGTTTCTGTACGTATAATGATGACGTCTTTCTTCTCCTGGGAATTATTGTGTTTTTATGACCCTTGAATATTCATTAGTTGCTGTTGCAACTGTCAAGGACGAAAAAAGTCTTATCACGAAATATTATACTAGAGTAATTTCTCAGTGGTGACAGCTTTACGTTTTGTGGTGTTGGCGACATTTTCATTATAACGACGCATTATTCGCGATACAAACCTTTTTGAGTAAAGAGGTTGAAGAGAGTCAAAAACCTGCATCGGATTGTTTTGTTCGTTATACAGTTTCACGGAAGAAATTTTGCGCATGTGTACTGCTGCACAATGACTGGGACTCGCTGGCGGATACGTCAATCGTCAGAATAATAAATCACAAGTTGAAATCCTTTCCCAAAATATGTTATCATTGCTTTTAGACATCTTATGAAATTCATTAAAATTTTAGGAATACGTAACTTCGCAGTAGATTACAAAAAATTAGTTAGTGGTGTTAAATTTCTAAATTTTTAGAAAGTTTGAGAAAAACGGACTTTTTTTCTGCCGTTGAAACCATTCTCTTGTGAAGGCTCAGGGATTCTACCACTTCGATAATTTTCAAAGAATTTTTTAAGTTTTTAAAGCATAATATATCCTTTTTTTTTTTTTTTTTTTTGTCATTGGAGGTTTAACAACCACCGTGAGCGATTCATTGGACTATAAGCAGTCCCCCTTCCTAATTTAAGGCCACTGGTTCCAGGGAAGGGAGAGAGCCAGTACCGTAAGGCAAACACAACATCCATGCCTTACCGGGATTCGAACCCGAACCCATCTCAGACGAATCATCAGAAGTCTTCGCTTAAACCACTGCGCCACCGGAACGGCTAATAATCCCTCGGTTACTTCTTTATTTGTAGTCTTACGAGATGGCAGACATGACTTAGCCTAAGAATTGCTGGCTTATAAAAGGTAAAAAGTTTCAATAACGACATTAAAACATACGTAAAAGATATAATAACAATATGGAAATATATCTTTTCTGTTCATCACGTATAAATTTATTTTAAGGTTTGCTGAGCGCTTGTTGACATAATTGTTAATTATGAAGAGTCCACACATTGCTTCCATTTTTATTCTTAAAATGTTTCGAGAAGCCCATTGTCATTTGTATTTCAAAGGTAAGAAAAATATCATCGAGTATTCTGCACCTCATAAGAAATTTCGATATAAATGAAAAAATCAACAGGTTGGCAAACGACCCTTAAATATCACCATGACGCGAAACGACATAGAACTTCTCGCAATGACGTCATAAGAAGAGAAGAATGGAAAGAATATGTGGGCTCTTCCAATCGGGCACCTGCATGTCTGCAAATAATCTTTATTTACAAAAAATCTAATATTGTGTTCTGAAACCTTTGATTCTTATGACGGCTTCCAGTCTTGGCGGAATACTATCTACCATTTTTTTTTTTTTTTTGTAAATGGCCGCCGATAGGTTCGGCCATTCGCCTTCAAAGCAGTTACCAGTTCAGCTTTTGGTGAGCAACCTCTTCTTTCACGGATCGACGATCCAATTTGTCCCGAAGAATCTTTATACAGTTCAAGTCAGTCCTCTTGGCTCGCCAGTCACCTTTTCGACGTCCATGTCCTCAAACCAATCTCTAACAACGCGAGTAGAATGAGATGGATATGTTGTCCTGCTGATAGATGGACCTTCCCCAAAGTACATCCACAACGCTGAAAATGCATAATTGTACAAAACATCTAGATTCCCCCGTTTGTGACGTCAGCAACAGGGTCATAACAAACCAAACCCACTACGATTGAAACCGAGAAACAGTTTGTTTGGTCGGCGTGTGTGTTGCACTGAGAGTTCGGAAAACTTGATGTGCAATATCAGGATTAGAAGAGAAGTAAGTTTTTATTAATTTAGATTGCATATATTTTATGAATTAATGAACTGGGCTATTTTATTGCAAACATAATACTTCCCGCGAAACTAAGTAGATTTAAGCAACCTAGTAGATGCTAAGAAGATTAATTTCATGTATCATTGAGCTTAAGCAACGTTTTATGAATCATTATGCTTAGCAATGTTACATCAATCATTATGCGTTGTTGTTGTTCTTTTGTTGTTTTTTTGTCAAGTGTTGTTTTGCCTTATTTTGCATGAAATATTTAGGTGTACTTTTCGGGCATCATGCTGAAATAAAAAAATATTTATCAGTCGCACACTGTGTTGCTGAAAGAATATGGAATTACCATATCAATAACGGCAATTTTAATGTCATGCATGGAATGTTCCTTATTAACGCATCTTCTTGGTTACTCAGTCCAAGGACTAGTTATTCAGTCGGTGTACTTTGTCTCTCCATTCCTCTCTGTTCTCTGCCGTTCTCTTCAAGTCATAATATGCCCTAGTATTGCGGTCTTGGAGTAACTGTGCCACAAAACCATTCCTTGGTATTCCTCTCTGTTCTCCACCGTTCTCTTCAAGTCATAATATGTTCTAGTATTACGGTTTTGAAGTAACTGTGCCACAAAACCATTCCTTGACATTCCTCTCTGTTCTCCGCCGTTCTCTTCAAGTCATAATATGTCCTAGTATTACGGTCTTGGAGTAACTGTGCCACAAAACCATTCCTTGACATTCCTCTCTGTTCTCCGCCGTTCTCTTAAAGTCATAATATGTCCTAGTACTACGGTCTTGGAGTAACTGTGCCACAAAACCATTCCTTGACATTCCTCTCTGTTCTCCTCAAGTCATAATACGTCTTAGTATTACGGTCTTGGAGTAACTGTGCCACAAAACCATTCCTTGACATTCCTCTCTGTTCTCCGCCGTTCTCTTCAAGTCATAATATGTCCTAGTATTACGGTCTTGGAGTAACTGTGCCACAAAGCCATTCCTTGACATTCCTCTCTGTTCTCCTCAAGTCATAATACGTCTTAGTATTACGGTCTTGGAGTAACTGTGCCACAAAACCATTCCTTGACATTCCTCTCTGTTCTCCGCCGTTCTCTTAAAGTCATAATATGTCCTAGTATTACGGTCTTGGAGTAACTGTGCCACAAAACCATTCCTTGACATTCCTCTCTGTTCTCCTCAAGTCATAATACGTCTTAGTATTACGGTCTTGGAGTAACTGTGCCACAAAACCATTCCTTGACATTCCTCTCTGTTCTCCGCCGTTCTTTTCAAGTCATAATATGTCCTAGTATTACGGTCTTGGAGTAACTGTGCCACAAAACCATTCCTTGACATTCCTCTCTGTTCTCCTCAAGTCATAATACGTCTTAGTATTACGGTCTTGGAGTAACTGTGCCACAAAACCATTCCTTGACACTCCTCTCTATTCTCCGCCGTTCTCTTCAAGTCATAATATGTTCTAGTATTACGGTTTTGGAGTAACTGTGCCACAAAACTATTCCTTGACATTCCTCTCTGTTCTCCGCCGTTCTCTTCAAGTCATAATACGTCTTAGTATTACGGTCTTGGAGTAACTGTGCCACAAAACCATTCCTTGACATTCCTCTCTGTTCTCCTCAAGTCATAATACGTCTTAGTATTACGGTCTTGGAGTAACTGTGCCATAAAACCATTCCTTGACATTCCTCTCTGTTCTCCTCAAGTCATAATACGTCTTAGTATTACGGTCTTGGAGTAACTGTGCCACAAAACCATTCCTTGACAGTCCTCTCTGTTCTCCTCAAGTCATAATACGTCTTAGTATTACGGTCTTGGAGTAACTGTGCCACAAAACCATTCCTTGACATTCCTCTCTGTTCTCCGCCGTTCTCTTCAAGTCACAATATGTCCTAGTATTACGGTCTTGGAGTAACTGTGCCACAAAACCATTCCTTGACATTCCTCTCTGTTCTCCTCAAGTCATAATACGTCTTAGTATTACGGTCTTGGAGTAACTGTGCCACAAAACCATTCCTTGACATTCCTCTCTGTTCTCCGCCGTTCTCTTCAAGTCATAATATGTCCTAGTATTACGGTCTTGGAGTAACTGTGCCACAAAACCATTCCTTGACATTCCTCTCTGTTCTCCGCCGTTCTCTTAAAGTCATAATATGTCCTAGTACTACGGTCTTGGAGTAACTGTGCCACAAAACCATTCCTTGACATTCCTCTCTGTTCTCCGCCGTTCTCTTAAAGTCATAATATGTCCTAGTACTACGGTCTTGGAGTAACTGTGCCACAAAACCATTCCTTGACATTCCTCTCTGTTCTCCTCAAGTCATAATACGTCTTAGTATTACGGTCTTGGAGTAACTGTGCCACAAAACCATTCCTTGACATTCCTCTCTGTTCTCCGCCGTTCTCTTCAAGTCATAATATGTCCTAGTATTACGGTCTTGGAGTAACTGTGCCACAAAACCATTCCTTGACATTCCTCTCTGTTCTCCGCCGTTCTCTTAAAGTCATAATATGTCCTAGTACTACGGTCTTGGAGTAACTGTGCCACAAAACCATTCCTTGACATTCCTCTCTGTTCTCCGCCGTTCTCTTCAAGTCATAATATGTCCTAGTATTACGGTCTTGGAGTAACTGTGCCATAAAACCATTCCTTGACATTCCTCTCTGTTCTCCGCCGTTCTCTTAAAGTCATAATATGTCCTAGTACTACGGTCTTGGAGTAACTGTGCCACAAAACCATTCCTTGACAGTCCTCTTCCTTTCTTGCCTTGAATTTTCCCTTCTAAAACTTTCATAATCGAGGCCTCCGTGGCGCAATGTGTGTTCTATCCATAACATTCTTCTTCTCTTTAACATGTTGACCAGATTCCTGGGTTCTCCCAAATACACAGAAATGCGGATATCTATGGAATGAAGATAAATAAAAATAAGACAAAACTAATGGTAATAGGGAAGGATCCAAATCAGGCTTTCCTTAAAATTGAAGGACAATGCATTGAACAAGTTAAATTATTTCGCTATTTGGGTCAAATTATTACTGAAGATGCGAGATGTGAAAAGGAAATTAGAATAAGACTAGGGATGGCAAAAAAAAACCGGCTTTTAGAGAGAAGCAAAGACTACTGACAGCCAAAAATATAGATCTAAAACTGAGGAAGATAATTTTAAAGGCATATGTTTGGCCAGCAGCTCTCTATGGTTCTGAGACATGGATATTGACACAGAGGGAAGTGAAAAGGCTGGAGGCATTTCAGATGTGGAACTATATAGAAGAATGGAGAGATTAAGCTGGCTCGATAGAAAGACTAATGAAGAGGTCCTGGAGAGAGTAGGAGAACCCAGGAATCTGATCAACATGTTGAAAAGAAGAACAATGTTATGGATGGGACACACATTGCGTCATGGAGGCCCGATTCTGAAAGTTTTGGAAGGAAAAATTCAAGGTAAGAGAGGAACAGGACGGCCAAGAAATTGTGGCATAATTACTCCAAGACACCAATACTAGGACATACTATGACTTGAAGAGAATGGCGGAGAACAGAGAGGAATGGAGAGACAGTACATCTACTGGACAACCAGTCTTTGGACTCAGTAACCAAGAAGAAGGTTTAACAGTGGCAACCCATGTTGTACAGCGTCCTGCACACTGTACTGGTGTCAACATCAGTCCCAATAGTCTCACATAAGATTTGACAATGGCAACCCATGTCGTGTAGCCTCCTGCACACTGTACTTGTGCCAACATCATTCCCAATAGTCTCGCATAGGGTTTGTCAGTGGCGACCCATGTCGTGCAACATCCTGCACACTGTACTGGTGTCAACATCAGTCCCAATAGTTTTACATAAGGTTTGACAATGGCAGCCCATGTCGTGTAGCGTCCTGCACACTGTACTGGTGCCAACATCATTCCCAATAGTCTTGCATAGGTTTTGTCAGTGGCGACCCATGTCGTGCAACATCCTGCACACTGTACTGGTGTCAACATCAGTCCCAATGGTTTCACATAAGGTTTGACAATAGCAACCCATGTCGTGTAGCTTCCTGCACACTGTACTGGTGCCAACATCATTCCCAATAGTCTCACATAAGATTTGACAATGGCGACTCATGTCGTGCAACATCCTGCACACTGTACTGGTGTCAACATCTGTCCCAATAGTCTCACATAAGGTTTGACAATGGCAACCCATGTCCTGTAGCGTCCTGCACACTGTACTGGTGCCAACATCATTCCCAATAGTCTCGCATAGGGTTTGTCAGTGGCGACCCATGTCGTGCAACATCCTGCACACTGTACTGGTGTCAACATCAGTCCCAATAGTTTCACATAAGGTTTGACAATGGCAACCCATGTCGTGCAGCGTCCTGCACACTGTACTGGTGCCAACATCAGTCCCAATAGTCTCACATAAGATTTGACAATGGCAACCTATGTCGTGTAGCGTTCTGCACACTGTACTGGTGCCAACATCATTCCTAATAGTCTCAGATAGGAGTTGTCAGTGGCGACCCATGTCGTGCAACGTCCAGCACACTGTACTGGTGTCAACATCAGTCCCAATAGTCTCACATAAGGTTTGACAATGGCAACCCATGTCGTGTAGCGTCCTGCACACTGTACTTGTGCCAACATCATTCCCAATAGTCTCACATAGGGTTTGTCAGGGGCGACCCATGTCGTGCAATGTCCTGCACACTGTACTGGTGTCAACATCAGTCCCAATAGTCTCACATAAGGTTTGACAATGGCAACCCATGTCGTGTAGCGTCCTGCACACTGTACTGGTGCCAACATCATTCCCAATAGTTTCGCATAGGGTTTGTCAGTAGCGACCCATGTCGTGCAACATCCTGCACACTGTACTGGTATCAACATCAGTCCCAATAGTTTCACATAAGGTTTGACAATGGCAACCCATGTCGTGTAGCGTCCTGCACACTGTACTGGTGCCAACATCAGTCCCAATAGTCTCACATAAGATTTGACAATGGCAACCTATGTCGTGTAGCGTTCTGCACACTGTACTGGTGCCAACATCATTCCCAATAGTCTCAGATAGGAGTTTTCAGTGGCAACCCATGTCGTGCAACGTCCTGCACACTGTACTGGTGTCAATATCAGTCCCAATAGTCTCAGATAAGATTTGACAATGGCAACCCATGTCGTGTAGCGTCCTGCACACTGTACTGGTGCCAACATCATTCCCAATAGTCTCAGATAGGAGTTGTCAGTGGCGACCCATGTCGTGAAACGTCCTGCACACTGTACTGGTGTCAACATCATTCCCAATAGTCTCACATAAAGTTTGTCAGTGGCGACCCATGTCGTGCAACGTCCTGCACACTGTACTGGTGCTAACATCATTCCCAATAGTCTCACATAGGGTTTGTCAATGGCGACCCATGTCGTGCAACGTCCTGCACACTGTACTGGTGTCAACATCAGTCCCAATAGTCTCACATAAGATTTGACAATGGCAACCCATGTCGTGTAGCGTCCTGCACACTGTACTGGTGCCAACATCAGTCCCCATAGTCTCACATAAGGTTTGACAATGGCAACCCATATCGTGTAGCGTTCTGCATACTGTACTGGTGCCAACATCATTCCCAATAGTCTCACATAGGGTTTTTCAGTGGCGACCCATGTCGTGTAGCGTCCTGCCCACTGTACTGGTGCCAACATCATTCGCATCTCACATAGGTTTTGACAGTGGAAACCTATGTTGATGTACTGCGTGTTGCGACCCATTACCTCTTTCACCATCATTCAAATTACCGGCGAATTGCGTCACAGTGTCCATTCTGTTAGCTCGTACCATACGGGATAGCCTTTGCTCACCTTAGCATCGGTGAGCCGCGGTCGGCCTACACCTTGACGGCGGTTGGAGCTTTTTTCCTTCTCGTACAACTTTTTGAAGGTACTAACCACAGTTGACCTTTAGAATATGACAGCCTTGCCGTCTCGGAAATTCTCTGACGCAGTCGCTGGCCATTACAATTCGGCCTTTGTCAAACTCGCTGCCTTTCCCATCTGAAGAACAAGAATAACACTGATTAACAGAGCTCAGTATAAGGCGTTACTTATACCGTTTCAATACCTTCACACGCGCCGTCGTTTAACTGCAGTTGCTTCGATTTCAATAAGACGTGCAGGTAATGATATTTTGGATCTTTGGTGAATTTTGTACTAACGTCGAAAGTGAAACAGACGTATACATTACTTAGAGTGCGACGCAACTGACTTAACTCCTTTTCTTGCTGTGCCTATCCAGTCCAAAGTTTTTATTGGGATGGGGAGGTAGGAAGGTGCGTTTTTAAGATAGACAGAAATATAGCTCTCATAAAAATACTTTAAACTCTTACCCCTATCTACAGGGTGTTCGTAAACTGTTTTGACAAAAGAAGAGGAGGGATAGTACCCATCAAGATGAACAATATTTACAACGGAACCTAGGGTCGCATTCCACTCTGAGTGTCAGAAAAGAGTAACTTCGAAATACAAACAACAACCACAAGTCGTCACCTCAGACGTCATTGTAAATATCGTTCGTCTTGATGGGTACTATCACCCCTCTTCTTTTGTCAAAACAGTTTACGAACGCCCTGTATACCTAGAAGTCAATGCATCTACGAGTAGTCTGTTTCATAACAACTTCAACAGACAGTTGATGACGGATCACCTCAGTAACAAAACCGTTAGATGAGATTATTTCATTTTAAACGAGATGAAAGGAAGTTATTGCTTTCCACTTTGCTGAATTAGAAAAAAAAAAAAAAAACTTTTCCCTGAATTATGTTATTTTGACATTTTAGGGTCACAAAACTTAAACAGGTCCATAAAAAAAACAAGCGCGCCCATGGGATATTTGCTCAACATTTCTGCAATGATGAATTATTCTTTCACACACGTGCGCGTCTTTATAATTTTTTCATTAAAATTTCCAAATTTCATATTGCTTACCTAGAAAACAAGAAAGACTACATCAAATTTTCGGTTTTAATTAACATGTCTTTTGAAACACATCCGACACGAAAACAATGATCATGATCATATGTAGAGGATTTTAGGAAGGGAGTGTCTGACCCCAGGTCTTAAACAACCCTTAGAAATACGAAGCTAGGAGATTTGGGCTAGAGTGCCCGATAGGAAAGTGACACGGAAGCGAAGTAGAAAGGGGGAGGAAGGCGCCCTTATTTATTACCGGGGGCCAGTGCCCGGGGTCCGACGGCTTAACGTGCCCATCCGACTCACGGCGGATATTTAGTGGATCGAGCGTTCGTACCTGCCTGGGATCGAACCTGAGGTCCTTTCCGTGGCAGTCACGAACGCTGACCACTAGGCCATCCGCGACCCAGGGATTCGCTTCCTTGGTGAAAGCCTCATTTATACATATATATCCCTTTAAGTTCGTACTCAATCCACCCTCGG
Source organism: Macrothele yani (assembly GCA_039090855.1). Lineage (NCBI taxonomy): Eukaryota > Metazoa > Arthropoda > Arachnida > Araneae > Macrothelidae > Macrothele > Macrothele yani. The sequence continues at coordinate 40,573,445 of CM077024.1, read as the reverse complement.
ACGGGGAGGGGTCCGGACCCGAGTATCCCCTCCACACATACACTTGGTTACGCCTCTGATGTGCTGCTTTTCGTTTGTTTGAAGGTTTAACGACCACCGTGAGCAACTCAATGAGCTATAAGCAGTCGCTCGTCCCTTATTCAGGGCCACTGTTTCTAGGGAAGGGAGAGAGCCTCGCCGGGATTCAAACCCCGTCCCATCTCGGAGGAATAGTCATATGCCAGCGCTTAGACCATTGCTCCATAGGTGCAGCATCTCTGCTTCTAAATGTCCGATTTGAAACTTTCTTTTAATACCGGATACTATTCCTCTTATGGAACATTTTGCATGTACTCTTGGAAAAGACCAGAAGACCGGAAAGTAAGAATAATCGTTCTCACATTTCGGGCTTTCCAATGCAAAAAGAATTTCTGAAATCGGAGTAATAGGTGCAGACATATGGAGTCCACAGACGGACGGACAAAGTGATACTATGAGCTTCTACTTTATTGGCAAAAGAAGTGCTAAAATTGGCAGGTTTTCAACTGCTTTTTGTCTATGCGCGGATTTTCAAGTTCGATCAGAAATGTGTTAGTTCAAAATTAATCAAAAATTTTATAATCAACTTTTTTAATAAATCATTTGTTTCTTATATGAACTAGATCTTTGGTAATTTAATGTTGAAATGAGTCACAAATTTATCTGTTTAACCTGAAATATAGGCAATTTTTAAATACCGATTTCTAAACGACACGATTTCTTTTCGTATATTTTCTAGTCTGTTCGTACCAAGATTGATTTTGATTATTGTCTTTACATTTATCGATATGTTACTTTTTTTTTCAGAGGAAAGCAGTTACTGGGTTACGATGACTCAGAGTTTTCCAATAAGGGAGGATACGAACTAGTCCACTTCGATGACCTTGCTTACGTCGCTAGTGCCCACCAAGAATGTAAGTTTTTATCAAAAAAATAAACCCTGTACAACCAAACACCTTACAACAGCAGCTGCCACAAAAATACAAAGTTAATTAGTACAGGGTGCCCCACTCGCTATCGAACCCGACATTTCTTTAATAATATTAACACCAATGAAGATATTACAACGAAATTTGAAGTGGAGTTACCTCATGTCGTGCGAAATGTGATGACATCACAACATGTGCTGGAAGTGGCCACCATTTGCGCCCAGACAGCATTGAACCCGGCGCTGTCCTCCAGCCAGCCGGAGTGCTCCTTAGTGGCAGACACATTCCAAAGTGTAAGCAACCCCGCTCTGCATAATTGGTTCCATCTTATTTGATACAACCTCACAACAGCTGCATATATGGAAATCTTCAACACCTTTGTAAATCAATTGGATATTACTAACATGGTGGAGCGACATCACATACCAGTATGGCCAAAATTCAGTCCTTTCTAGGCGACGGCGTCATTTCGAACTGTCTATCGCCCGATCTGACGTCTCCTGATTACTTTTTATGGGGATATCTAAAAGGGAGAGTTTACCAAAAGAAACAGTGAACAATAGATGCCTTGAAAGCAAACATCACCGAAGAAATTCAGGAAGTGATGGCGGACGTACTGGCAAGGACTGTCCACAATATGGTGCGCCGGGCTCAGTGCTGTCTGGACGCAAATGGTGGCCACTTCCAGCACATGCTGTGATGTCATCACAGTTCTCACGAAATGAAGTAAGTCCACTTCGAATTTCGTTGCAATATCTTCATTGGTGTTAATATTATTAAAGAAATGCCGGGTTCGGTAGCGAGTGGTACACCCTGTATTTACTTTCCGCATTTGCATGACTTGCACATCTCAGAGATTGTTGATAAATCGGCAGTGGCGAAGGATGACCTAAAATTTTTCTGGGGTTAAATATATTTTTAATTGCTCTCAACCTTCTAACGTACTGCGAAATGCACTACTGTTTGTGAAAATTGCAACACCGTGATGAAGGACTGCTGGTATTATTAGCTTGAAACTTGCAGTATATGTACAACAGGTGGGGACATGCAAATGATTAAAATATCAGTGAAAATGAGCATGCGGTTTCAGAGCAGTGCCCTCTGGACTTGTACGGTCTTGGGTATAAAAAGCTGACTCAAACGAGATGTTGCAATCAACGAAGAGCCGACATTGAGTCGAAAAGGTGTCTCACTATACCCCGTCGCCGAAGGAGGTTGCATTATGAACACCTGGCAGATTTTGAGGGAGAAAGGATTGTTGGGATAGGAGAAACTGGATTTTTCATACCTCTGAATTGCCACTTGTACGGTTCGAATCGCCAGTACAGGGAAGCGAACGTGGCTTCAGTGGACAGATGAGGCTCAGACGCGCAGAAATCCGGGAAATAGACCGCAAAATCGCACGACTGCACCGGATGACAGACACCTTTACCGCATGGCGGTGACCGACCGCACAATGACATCCACGGTGTTAGCACAGTAATGCATGACTGTCATAGGTGAGACTTTTTCTTCCATCACCGTTTCGAAGTCGTCTGTTTAACAGAGGATTAGGCGCGCTGGTTGTGAACAGGTGGTGTTTTCTGACGATTCAGCTGGATGCACCATGATCGGCGCATACGTGTTCGAAGACATCGTGGCTAACGGCAGCGTCATGCGGGCCCAACGCCAAACGTCATTATTTGGGACGCCATTGGGTTCAATTCCCGACCTCGCCTCATACGAATTGGTTGAACACTCGACAGCCAGCGATATATCAGGGATGTTTTAGAGGCAGAAGTAGTATCCTTCCTCCAGAGTTGTCCTGGCGCTATATTCCAGCATGGACAATCCACATATGGCCTGGAGTGTTCAAGACCTCTTCCATGCACGGCAGATACCGCTTCTTCCCTATCCTGCAAGTTCGTTGGATATGTCCCCGATCTAACAGGTTTAGGACATGGTAGCTAAGCGACTGGCCCGTACGCCACAAACTCGACCATACATTAGCTTACAACAATTTAAATGATTAAAAAAGTTTTTGGTGAAAAATATATAGATACTACACAAATCAAGGAGTGGTACCGGCGCTTCAAAGATGAATGAACGCCTGTTGAGAGTAGCTAGTGTTCAGGAAGGCCTTCCATGAGCAGGGACCCCGAAATGAGCGAGGAAATGCCTGCTGTGAACAAACTGTAGAAAAGACGTATTACCAGCCAGTGCTCCGTTGCCTACGATTGTAGAGTGCAGTAGAAGATACCTGCGCCAAATGATATCTAACTGAGAAGAAGTTAAGGCTCGGAGAGACGTAACTAGCGCCGACATATCCTAGATTACAAGATGCAGTCCACAGAAACCAACATACAGTCTGATGCCAGAGCAGACTGCGCATGTGTATTTGTATTGACTTCAATTCTGGCAAAGAACTGTCAGCTGATCTACTCACAGCGTGATTGTTACCTTCTCGGTAGTATAATCACTTCGCAAATCGGATATGTTAGTTTTCTTGCGCCAATTGGGTTACTTAAGGCTTTTGTTTGCTCTTCAGGATTTCAGAAATGCCAAATACTACGGATTGTCTGCATTTTATACGTATTCTTAGGCCTAACTATAATATCTCCTAAAATTTAATTTAAATAGTAGTATTAATTGTTATTGCATATTTGTTTCACCAAAATAAGGGACGGGCGGGATATCAGAAAACAACAACAAAAAGCTGCTCTAAGCAATCGCGGATCAAAGAAAAACTCCACTGCCGTAGTCCCCTAACGCCTTTTGCTTATGAATGTTTGCTTTCCGGCAGAGCACTGTAACATAAGCTTTCAAGATGTGGGGGCGCTGTCATCGCCAGTTTTAGGTTAACTCGACGGAAGTTGACGTTCTTGACGCGAAGCTTTATATTCTTTGTCTGCGCTGTGGCACCAAGGTGACTGGCCGCAGCACCTATTGGCGATCCCTAAAAGTGAAGATACTTCAAAAGGCATTCGCAACCGAATGCGTAGCAAAAATTCACACATGCGCTCTGAAGTCCATGGTCGTGCACCACAAAGTCCGTGCCCTGTCTAATTTAGTATAAAAGAAATCAGGCATCGTATACCATCTTTTTAGACTTAAATTTTGATCAGGCATAGTATATGATCTTTTTAGACTTAACAAATTTAATCACATACTGTTGAAACATCAAGTTATTTTCAGATTTAAGCATTTCATTGCACCAGTATATTTACCTTAGAATAGAAATACTAGTAACAGCACACACGCACAAAATGCCGCTAGTTGCGAAAAATGATACTTAACTACTTTCTGACCTGCAACTCCTGAATGATGCGAAATGTAGCTTTCTCCTATATGATTTAAATATTTATAGATATGTCTAGGCTTTGTTATGAGATTAAAAAATATACGCATGCATTAAAATAAATAGTGTATAGTGCCTTAAGAAACAGATCTATTCAATTGTACGTGAAGAAAGAATAACGCAGAACAGCACTAAAACTGAAAAATGCGTACCTTTTCCATTACATCGCTTGAACTTGAACTGGTCACGTGAGTTGGTATGCATACGGATAAAATGCAAGTAGCTCTGGCTACCAGCCTGGATTCAAGTTCCGTGTAAAACATGGATGATGTTTTTTTAGTTCTCCGGTTCTGCTTATGTCCATTTTCTGGAGCCAACAGCTTTTACCTGTGCCTTTTTTACTAAACATCAGTACCAGAATTGTTTACGATGTTGTTGAACAAACTTTGAATATTCTTCTTTGATTGATGTCTAACAGTTCATACATTTAAGTGTGAATAATCCACACATTTAAGTGTTAATATAGTCCATACATTTAAGTATTAAGATGAAATGTCTTTACTTAAACTATTTTTGTTTTTCTTTCAGTGCTGAAGACAGGTGCTTCAGGCCTTATAGCCTATAGGCTAGTAACCAAAGAAGGCAAGTTTCAGTGGCTGCAAACCAGCGCTAGGCTTGTCTATAAAAACAGCAAACCTGACTTCATCCTTTGCACCCACAGACCTCTCATGTGAGTAACAGAAAAATTACTCTGCGCGCGCGTGTGTGTGTGTGGGGTGTGTGTGTGTGTGTGTGTGTGTGTGTGTCATCATCAACAACAACAACAACCATTATCAATCCATTGCTGGATGAAGGTTTCCCCAAATTTTCTCCACAAAGATCTATCTTGCGCCAGTCTCCTCCAAGTCACTTCTGCATGCTTTCGAATTTCATCTACACATCTCTCATGTGGTCTCCTGGATTTTCAGTTATCTGCAGTCTTACGATCCAGGAACTTTCTGACAAGAGTAAAGAAGTGGGATTAAAAATGAACTTTCACAAGACAAAGCTGATGTACAATGCTTTTACAAGAAATGAGGATATATATATATTTACACACACACACACACACAAACTATATTATCAAAAGTATTCGGACATTACAATGTTTTGGGGCAAATGTTTTATTATCTCAATTATTAGTTAGTAGGTCTACTTTTCGCTTGTATGACAGTGGCAAAACGTCGAGGCATACTATGAACCAATTTCCGATGGCTCTCTACAGAAATGTCTCACCATCGTGCAGTAAAGCTGCTGCCAAGGTGGAGAGCTAAAGACGGTCGTCATGGTGGATTACCGATTTCGTATCCGTTGCGCTCCAGTTCATCCCAGTGGTGGTCAGTGGTACTAACATCAGGATTCTGAGCAAGCCCATCTAACAATCCCACCTCCTTTTCAAAAAACCAGTCCTGTACACACACACACACACACACACCGTTCATTATGGCAGGGAGCTCGATCGTGTTGGAAGAGATAACGGTCATTTTCATAATACTGCCACATTGTTGGTAGAGCAGAATTATCCAGAACATCGAGATACACTTCGGAGTTCATGGTTTGTGATATAATAACCAACGAGCGGAGTCAAATCCACGAAAAACAACTCACACCCTGATGGAGCCTCCGCTGAACTTAACTCTTCGAAGAAGACAGTCCGACAAAAATCATTCGCCAGGTTGTGGCCAAATTCAAACACGCTCATCCGATTGGAAGATTGAAAAGCGTGACTCATCACTCCAAAGAACAGTTTTCCAGTCGCCTACAACCCAGGAACGACGGGAGACACACCACTCCAAACGGCGCTTCGCATTCATAGTAGTGATGCGTGGCTTGTGTGCTGCTGCTTTACTACAATAATCCACACTGTGCAACTCTCTGCGGATAGTTATGGTACTAACCGAGCCATTATAAGCATTTCCTACTGCAACCAGTGTTTCTCTCAAGCATACATCCAGGGGAACGAAGCCCTCCCGGAAACGACCATTGGGTTTTTTAACAATGAAATGCATTCAAACTCACTAAGTGGTTTGAAAATGCTTTTGCTGATAATAATTCCATTTCAACTCTTTTGTAACTCGAATAGTTATGTTCACCTTGGAGAAAATATTTCATAACATAAGAACTGTAGCAAATAGATTAAATAAGAAAAAACGATAAATGTTCCGTTCTCGCAGAAGTAAAGAAGCTGCAGAAAGTCAGTAAGGTTATAAAAAAATGAGTGAGTATATCTTTAACAATCTTCCTGAACGTAAATAGCGAAAAAACTGATAAAGAATCGCGAATAGTAAAGCTAATAAGAATACAGAAAAAGCTATTTGTTAAAGCCCTACAGCGGATTTTGAAACGACCCTCAAGAGGGCGCTGCGAGTGTTAAGGCTCTACTAGACCCGCCATCTTGTATTGTGCCTTCTCTTGTTAACCAACGGGCAAGCGTATTTCACAAACTGCTCGGACAATTTTGCACATTTTGGAACACCGTTTGTGGCTAACGCAAGATATATGATAAATAAAGAGTTCCCTGGTTTCAGATTTTCATTTTGAACTCTTTAAGTATTTTTAATTAATTAATAAAACTATGGAAGACGCCTTGGTAGGACTTTCGCTGCAGATAAAAAATGAAGGGAAAGGTCAATAAAAATTCTGAAACCAAGGAACTCTTTATTTATCATATATCTTGCGTTAGCCACAAACGGTGTTCCAAAATGTGCAAAATTGCCCGAGAAATTTGTGAAATACGCTTGCCCGTTGGTTAACAAGAGAAGGCAGCAATACAAGATGGTGGGTCTCGTAGAGCCTTAATGTGACAAAACCTAAACACTATTAAATGGAAGAAAAACAGTCAAGCGAGAGCGAAAGCAGCTGAGGATTTGGCCGAAAGAGAACTTTCGAAGATTCGAATTTCAAACATTATCGGGAAGTATTGCCAACGAGAACGAAATGAAAATTTATGTAAAACGTGGAAGCGGTGCTTTCAACCTTTAAGAACTAGAGAAAACATTAAAGAAATGAGTGCTTAAGAAAATGAGAGATTCAACATAGAATATTAAATTCCCAGGATTAAAGAACTTTTATACAGTAATAATATATCTGATTCTGAAGACTAGAGATTTAAAACAAAATTTTGTAAAAAAAAAATCAATTTCATTTAAATGCTGTCCTCAAATTAAATCAAGGCATTGGTCCTTTTCAACCAATATAATCTGCTAGCATTTTAAAAAAGTTCGCAAAATTATTCAGGTTCTAATGAAGTACTGTGCCATGGTACATCATCAAGACATTTGAAATAATTACGATCCCATCTGCTTTTCCCATCATATCACTAGGATGTTGTTATTGTATATTTCGCAATAACAACATCCTAGTCATGTTCTTGAAGCTGAAGTTTCAGGTCCGATCGATATGTGAGTTTGTTTTCTTCTGATCTAAGCCCTGTTTATATATTTCAATGTTATTTTTTCACGGATGTCTCACTTTTTCACATGCTGAAAACTATCATCTGCACAATAAATGCAACTCCACCCACCCAGCACTCAAAAATAAAGAAAAAATTGTTCACAACAATCGAAGTATCGCCTTCAAATGTTTTCTCTCAAGGTAAATGAAAAGACATTAATAAACAAACGCTATCTTATTGGTATATCACAAGCTCGTTATTGATTACTAACGAGCCTGAGAAAAAACCGTAAACAAAATGATGTAATTGGAATATAACTATGGAGAAATTATCGAGTGTTCGATTTATAGGCGGTCCCCAAACAACTTGAATTAGGGGAAAACAAACACTGTCATGAAAAAATTTCTATTCTGATTCGATTAAAATAATTGTATATGATACAAACTATATTTGCAATTTATTTTCAGTTCATCCTTCAAAAATTAGTACGATACTGCCGTGACACATACAAATGATTTAAAATGAATGTTATTCATATCTTAAAAATATCATCAAATGAACTGCAATAACCTCATCACTGTTCATGAGTCTTCGTCTGGAAGGTTGATTTATTGATGATATTAACGTCCATCCCACATAATTGATTGACTGAAAATATCGTTCAAACGTTTCTACGGATTCCTGCTCACACATTCTCCATGTTGTTTGTTTACATCGTTGTCTTGACTCGACTGGTATTCACAATAACCAACGATTCTGGGTTGCAGCGTCCTCTCATTGGAACAGACTAAGGGATGACATCATGTGACGTCACGCAGAAGATTCAACAGCAGAATTTCATTGAAGTATTTGAACTACACACACAGGCGTTGCATAATTATTTTTCATTTAATTTAGAAAACAACGTTTATGAATACAATATTTATAACTTAAAGTCTACTGTAGTTTTGCTAGAAACGGTGGTCCAGTTTCATCAGGACTAAGCGTTTTCATTTCTTGCTTGTGACCATGTTACCAGTTTCATGTTACAAACGTCTCTAGCGGTCATTGGATTTGATGAGTGCTTTCCATGTGCTCGATAGGTATGGAGATGAAAATAAATAATTTACCAGGTTATTACGGTTTTGAAAAATATGAAGTGCCTCTGAAAAGTCTAAGTCCAATATTGATTTAGGTCTATATTGATCTAGGTCAAATATTCGTTTGATGACGCAAAACTGTTATGTAGACCTATACTTTTAGAAGCATTTCACATTTTTCAAAACCGTAATAACCTGGTAAATTATTTATTTTCAATTCCATACCTATCGAGCGCATGGAAAGCCCTCATCAAAACCGACGGCCGCTTGAGACGTTTGACACGTGAAACTGGTAACATTGTCACAAGCAAGAATTGAAACGCTTGGCTGTACCATAGTTTCCAGCAAAATTATAGTAGATTTTAAGTTATAAATGTTGCATTCATAAACGCTGTTTTCTAGATTAAATGAAATAGCAGAGTTTCGTGTAATAAAATATTATGCACCGATATCTATCAATAAAAGACATCCGTAATTAGGTGTAACTAATTACTTATTTATTTATTTACCAACCGAGCATTCGCACCTCAACGGAGGGTTTTTTCAAGGCTTCATACAACTGTTAAGAATAAGTTACATGATTTGAAATATTTCAAATTAAAATATTTTTCAAATTAAAATTTTAAATATTTCAAATCATGTAACTTATTCTTAACAGTTGTATGAAGACTTGAAAAAGCCCTCCGTTGAGGTGCGAAAGCTCGGCTAGTAAATAAATAATTAGTTACACCTAACTACGGAAGTCTTTTATTGATAGCAGAGTTTCGTGTTTCAAGGGCCTCATAAAGTCTGGCGTGGAAGTGCAGTCATACAGTGTGGATCCACTTTTGGGTCATTGCCTTTTAGTGGTGAAAATGAGCAGAAACGGTAGGAAAAGAAATACCCATAACAATCTGATAACGAGAAATTGTTGCCCAACGTAAATTAGGTTTGTACAAAAAAAAATTTAATTTATACTGTAGTTTGTATAAATTTATTTCTCGAAATTTTGGGAATCCAGGAGGGGAAAAAATCATGCACGGAAATTCCGCACCCGCATACCAAAATTTTATATGCAAAACGAACCTAGAGACTACAGTATGGAGTTGATGTTTCTTCACGTATCGAAAGACATGATTCGCCTAGTGTCCGAAAAGGGACATAGAACTGACAAATGTTTAATCACAGAAGTATTTGCTTAATGAACGTCATTTCTCAAAATTATTGTCGTACTCTGTAATTAAGGAACCCTTACGTGAGTTTTGTACGATGGGTGTAGCCAAACACAGATTAATTCACCAACCTTTTAAGCGAGCCATTCCCTATCAGTAAACCTAGTGTACCTGAAACTGGTAGTCAGTGATGATCTGGGCCAGCGTTCGAAATTTAGAACCATGTTTTCCGTTGTTCTTCTTCACACACACACAGTTACCTTCAAAATTTTGGTGCAACCGATACGATTGGGCCATTCCGGTGGCCGGGTCTGAGATGCTGGACTCTGATCATTTCGTCCGAGTTCCGGACCAGGCATGGAAAATATGTTTGTTTGGTGGAGCCCTTTCTGGAAACCAGCGGCCGTAAGTTAGGGACAGGTGATTGCTTACTGCCCTCAGAGAGTTGCTCATGGTGGTCGTTAACCCCTACCCCTCCAAAAAGGAGGGGATTGGCTTCATGACCATTCTCAAGTATAGAATACGAAACGAAGTTTGAAGAAACCAAAAGGTCAAATCTATGCAGATTCTTTTCACACCATATGTTGTCATCGGAAGTATTAAGAAATAAGGACAAGTACTACAGTTGAAATGTAAATTAGCAGTGTTTGTTTTAATCATTTGAAAGTGTCCGTGAGTCTAAACGTGAAGCCACGTCATTAAAATTCAATGATCGTGCAACAATAATAGCGCGCTTTGTACCTCACGAAGTCCATCCATCTTAATGAACTGCTCAAATGGCTCCTTCAACGCGTGGCTGAAATGCTGATAAACTCCTATTTGTCTGCTCGCAGCACGACTTTTCATTAAACACTTGTGTTGCTTATCTTTATCGCTTGATACAGCCATTAGGAATTCAGATGCTGAATTACTGTATTAGTTTTCGGAACTCGCACTCTTAAGATGAAAATTATCACACAAAATTATTATTCAAAGATATGTTTACAAGAATTGTTTCATTATTTTTTAAACTGAGGGGAATACATCTGGAAGCAGAATAAAATAGCAATTTTAACATACCCTTGCGAACATTATATCATGATGTCATGGGCTGCGAACCCTATAATTGCCGGGAATCCAACTTTTCCGAGAGTTAAAACAATAAAAAAAAGGAGGAGAGAACAAAACTGTAGATATATGTATACGCTCGTACATATCATTATCAATCGTAATCGCTAGATGGAGGCCTCCCTAAGTCTCTACCACAACTTTGTCTTTAGCATAACTCTTCCAAGTCTTCCCAGCATGCTTTCAAATCAGCTGGTCTTCTCCTGCCTCTTGGTATCCATTCTAACATTTCAGTTGTTCATCGGTGATCAGTTCTAGCAATATATTCATCCAACCTAATGCCACTTTTCAACTTATATCTGCAAAATCAATTTTCAAAATTTTACTCTAAGCGTTTTCCAGAAAACTGCGAAACGTTGTGATGGTCTCCAGGAAATCTTCATAGAAAAAACAAGAAGAAAAAAGAAATAAAGCCGCCCCGGTGTCGCAGTGGTCTAAGCGATGGTTTCTGATCATTCGTCCGAGGCAGGTCCAGGTTCGAATCCCGGTGAGGCATGGATGTTGTGTTTGTCTTACGGCACTGGCTGTCTCCCTTCCCTGGAACCAGTGACCCAAAATTAGGGACGGGCGACTGCTTACAGCCTATTAAGTTGCTCACGGTGGTCGTTGAACCTCCACTCAAAAAAAAAAAAAAGATAAATAACATTAAATCATATGTGAACCACAAATTTTTAAGACATATTTCGTTGGAAGATTCCCTCAGTAAATGGGACCATGAAATTCCAGGGTAGGTCCATTCCTTTTGCCCCTCCCCCCCCCGTGCATGATGTATCAAACTCTGTATGATTCTGTCAAATTAAATGACGCAAAAGCTCACAACACGCACAATAAAATCACCAATATCATCTGCAAGGACATGAGAAAAACCTCTGCAATAACTGTAAACTCGACTGCGAAAACAGTGTCACAAAGATTGATATCCTTATACTTCTGTGACAACAAAACATACTTATGGGTTTCGCGTTGAAAGATGCTCAGGGTAATAAACTTCGGTAAAAGCTTAAAAATTCACAGCTTATGTTAAACTTTATAATTGAAATTGATAAAGAAGCATGTACTTATCTTTCATTTTTTGCTTGCATTTAATATAAGCTCTCTTAGTAATATGGTGTATATCCCGGCGATAATCCAGTTCCTGTCCAACATTTCTCGACTACTTGTGACGTGGGTTCTGAAACCCAGGTTTCAACTTAGTAGTGCTGTCGGACATAGGAGGCACATAAATAGTATCCTTAACATAGCTCCGCAAAGCGAAATCCTAAGGTGCTAAGTCAAGTGAGTACGGAGGTCATGAATAGGATCCACCCCACTGAAAATAGCCGTTTCGCTTCTCCGACTAATTTGCTGTCACCTCGTGGCCAACGTAGGAAACAGTCTAACCAAACAAACTTGAGGATATAATACGTACCGTATTTATTCGAATGTAATGCGCACCCTTTTGGCCGATTTACAGCGGCCGAAAACCGGGGTGCACATTACATTCGAGTGTTAAGTGGGAACACGTGAAAATCGGTCTGAATCGAATGTATTTCTCATCCGCTCGGTCTAGATCGCGGTGGGCCTTTCAGAAAGAGCGTAGAAACAATCATGGGGTGTGTAAGAAACTGACTAAAAGTGAGATGAACAGCCTATTTATTAAAAGTCAATGAAGTACGTTTACAAACCTAAAAACTTTGGCAAAAGAAGTACTAGATAATTGTTTATAAGGTAGATCTATTTGTACTACTCGTAGATTTATGAGTTTATAAGGTACAGCAATCTTATAAACTCATAAATCTAGTACAAAAATAGATCTACCTTATAAACTTTGGCAAAAATATACACTAGAAAAAGTACGTAGTACTGTAGGGATTAATAACTTAGATAGCCAAAGAAAGTGCAGTGAGGTTCAAATTCAAGTTTTAGTAAAGAACTTCAACTTAAGTCCAATATCATGTCAGAGCCATGGATCAATAGTCATCAGTCGTCATATTCATTGGATTCGGCGGAGCTTGGTGCTGGTATATACTAGATCTTCATCAATTTTTTTTTTTATTGGAGGTTTAACGACCACCGTGAGCAACTCAATGGGCTATAAGCAGTCGCCCGTCCCTAATTTAGGGTCACTGGTTCCAGGGAAGGGAGAGAGCCAGTGCTGTAAGACAAACACAACATCCATGCCTCACCGGGATTCGAACCCGGACCCCGTTCGGACGAATGATCAGAGGCCAGCGCCTTAGACCACTGCGCCACCGGGGCGGCATCTTCATCAATGTCCGAATCAGTTTCTTTGCTGTATTCACCTAACGAATCCAAATAAGGATCTCATGGGTTCGGGTTCTAACCTCGGTGAGGCATGGATGTTGTATTTATCTTATGACACTTGTTCTCTCCCTTTCTTGGAACAGGTTATCCTAAATTAGGGACAGGCGATTGCTTGTAGCCCATCGAGTTATTTTTCGTGATCATTGAACTTTCAAACAAAAAAATAAAATTAAAAGGGAAAGACGTTTATCGATTAAACAGACCAATAGAAAAAGGTGACTAGTGTCTGCAAGGGAAACAAACGAAACACCTTCACTATCGGGGCTGGCCAAGGAAAAACACAAAAAGAGCGCTTACAAAGACACTCTCTGAAGTTACTATACATACTACTAACAACCATAACTACGGCCAATTAAGGAAATGCATACATAGCTTATTCCCACTGAGCTGCAACCTGAATTAGTAACCAGAAATAAACAAAGAAACAGGTAAAATAGCTGAATTTGGTAAATGTATTTTAATTTTGTAAAAATGAGCAAATATCTTATTTTTACGCACGGAATGCATACATGTCACTGAAATCATATTCCTCCTTTTAGGGAAGAAGAAGGAAGAGACCTCCTAGGGAAAAGGACGATGGACTTCAAGGTGACTTACCTGGACAGTGGTTTAGCATCGATGGGAGATCGCAATTCTATGATGTCAGATAGTGACTTCATAATGCGCTGCCAGCGGAACCGACGCTACAAGTCTCAGATTCGTGATCTATTGTCGGCCTCGTGCAGAAAACGTAAAGCCACCCCTACTGACACCTACCTAGAAGAAGCCACCTATAACAACATGTACACGTACGCTCCGACAGAAAATATGAACGGATTGTCTCCTTATGCAGCTGCTGCTGCAGCCGCAGCCACTATGCCTCAGAACCTCTTCACGGCAATCGACAACAGTCGATTTCTGACTGCAGAAAACTTTTTACACTACCGTCACCTGGGCGGGTATTATCCAGACTACACTCACCATCCTGCCGCTCAGTATACAAGCAACGGATACCTGGACATGTCCTCTGCGGCCAGGACTAGTTTCCAGATCGCTTACCCTGACAGCAGCCAGCTGACTAAGGAAGAAAAATTCTACCCTTGTCAGCTAGAGGCAACTAAGTTCAACGGGGAAGCTCAGAGACTCGTTCCTCAAGTAGGAGTAGGTTCAAAATCTTCGTGCTGTGAAGCTTATGCTACCACGTCAGAACCCAGTGCCTCTCTGAGAGGGTGTCTGATGAGTGCAACGAGTGCTGGTATCCAGCCTCTCCTGTCGTCGCTGGAAAGGGAGCCCAAGTTAGGGGATCTCAGCTGTCACAATCTCGGCTTCACTCTTCCCACCACTGACTGTATAAACGTCATAAAACCGAAGACATCACCACTACAGCCACATCTTAGGGACTCTCCCCACAGCCATAAGGACAGTGGCAAAACAGATTACATCTCACCCTTTTCAAACGACACGCGACAGAGTGTTCTCATGTGGGGAAATTCATTACCGAGGCCTACGGCGGGACACGTCACTGGCTCTATCTTCGACAGCAAACTTTGCAAGTACGGAACTCACATAGACATGGGGAAACCCACAACGGACTTGATTGGTGGAATGAGTTCTGCGTGTAAGTGGAGCGGTAGTGCGACGACGCCGAAATCAACTTCCCCCACAACAGCACCAGTCCCGCAAGTGGCAAGGTAGCTCCAGCCGTAACTTACAGCACAAGCGCTACTTACCATCCAGACTTAGGACATGAGGTAAGAAAAACTCTTTCCGTATACTTTCTTTCTCACATAGCTGTGTAATCATTCTAACTGACGATTTACAACTGGTGAAACAGTTTGAAAAATTGCGACACCGCATTGTGCGTACTTTCTCCACTTAGATAAATGAAAGTTTAGCTTCTGAATTTGGATATATTTTCTTATATGCCTGATCAAAGGAAATTTCGGGGGGGGAAAAACTTCCTTGGAGTGAAGCCCATTTAAGTCTTGATTATTCTATCCATCTGAGGACGACAAAGTTTGTCGATATTTTGCATGAAGATCAATGTATGTTGCAATCCACATTAATAGTAGCGAAAGGAAAAACTTTTCAATCAACTTATTTATGGCATTCTTATCTAAAGATAACATTTCAGTGACATAATGTGGACCATTTACTAAGAAGTGGCAATATAGTGCTAGACTCCAATTCCAGTTTCTTTATTTCATTTGCTTTGTGCTTAAGACAAAAATACTGTTCCAACAGGACGTCATGCTGAGCTTTGATATACTTATAAACCAAGTGTTATTATCAATGGAATAATTAAAATCTTCTTATGCGATACGGTCCATGGAACGGAAAGGTCCAACGTGCATCTATGACTCACGCGATTTAAATAGGCTCTCTATACTTGCCATTGATTTTTGGCTCCTCTGGGAAGGAAGTGCAGAAGTTGATCCGATAATTGTCCCCCTCCATTAAAATTTCCACAAACTAATTCTTTAGCTATGTGAAATTCAGAAACTGCGCATTTCTCTGCAAAAACGGGTATAGAATATTTTTCCAGGCATTACAGGAGTTTACACTCGAAAGCCAAATTTTCACGGCAGAAGAGTTTTGATGATTTTACCGCAAATCATTAATCGATTGAACGCGTATGCGATTGACATTTCGTGAGTTTTCGCGGGAACAGTAACTAGTATAGTTCTTCCGTACCTAAAATCGGTGAAAACCAAACCCATGTAGGAAAAAAAGTACAGGATGCTTTTTGAAAGTTGCATCCAAAAACTATATCATGAAACTTTACCAGGACGAAAACTTTTAAGCATTTTTGTTCTATTTAAGTTACCGTGCTAAAATATAAGTGGTTTTGTTAAATATCAAAGATTGTTCAACTTTTCCTTTTGCAATGTGCAATCACAAAAATTTTGTAGCTGTTGTATGGAAAATTTAGAATCTGTCCACCAGTCAAAATTTGTTAAAAACTGTTATGTGATTTGCAGATTATATTGCTTATAGTATTTGATCCCGAGACTTCCTTAAGATTCACAAAAATGAGAGAAGCAGAAATACAGACATATTCATCGTTTTTAAACACAGTAATGCCTTCGCCGTATTTCTGGAGACCAAACAAATTGGAAATGTTTTCCCTCCATAAATTGTTGGGGATTATAAATTTCATTACAAATTTATCACATTTCAAACACCGATTTGGAAACCAGCGACAGAGAACTGGCGAAAATGTTTTTTTGTTACGCTTACGACAAAAAAAAAAAAAAAACTTGTTACAACCTCGGTCAATACCGATGAAAACGAAATTATGTTCGATTATGTGTAGTCTTCATTTTATATTTAGTAAATCCGAAATAATGTAATGCAGCTTTCAATTATTTTAATTTTTCTTTGTTTCGGAAAATTTTTAAGCCATGATATATTAGTTCATAGTTTTGAAATGAATTTAAAACTACATGTTTATTGCATTTAATAATGAAACTTAAATTTGCTTTTAAGCTCGAATTATCCTAAAAAATTCACGCAATTTTCACTCAAATAGAAGTCATGCTTCTTTAGCTGTACTCGCAATTCACAGTACAAAAAAACATTATAGTTTCGAATGTAAGAAAAAAAAACACTTTATTATGTTTTACACAATTTCGGTGCATATATAATGGCGAGAAAAATTAAAAAAAAAGAGAAGCTGCTGCACCTAGAAGGAGTGAGACGCTGTATCCTGTTAAGGTTTGTTTATATGGAGCAAGAGTCTGTTATTTAAGGTACACAATAAAAATGTATTAGATCATAGTAACAGGTAAGAATATAGAGAGATTAGTGATACAGGTACTGATTCATTACCACATCAATACCTGTTTCATTACAAAAATCAATAACATTACCAATTCGTTTTCGGGCAGCATTCTTCTACCATGACTCACTTGGTAATTAGGACTATCATCGTGAGGAGAAACCTGCCATTTCTCACGTGGGTTCGATACTGCTGCCAAACAGAGCACCTCATCTGCTGTTTTTACAGATCTTTCCTTTCGAAAGATATACATGAAGTTAGTTGTTCTGGGTAGTACTTTCTATCTTTTGGGAAAAGTTATTAAATCATGCATCTTACTCATTATTTTACATGAGCCAGGAATTACAGCAAAGCCCCAAAGCAAAGAGTAGTAAGGTTAGTGGTCAGTTTAGCCCGTAGGGTAGTCATTGTTCAAACATCTAACGCAGATGCCGAACTTTTTACCGAAAAAGTTCAGCCTTTAGTTAATTTCAAAGAGGCTATGAAGAAATCCAAAAAAAAAAAAAAGAGTGGAAAACGTGAAGTTCAACAGCAGATTTTCTCCTACGTATAAACTCACTGAAGTCTGGCATGCATGGTGATGTGATCAATTCATAAGAAACTAGTTAGTCTAAAGACAGTTACTGTCAGAGAGAAGAATAATGTAAATAAGACAGTGTTTTTGTCGTAGCAAGTAATGTACTACTTTCAGCTTGTGTGCTTTTCCATACAGCAACAATAGAAAAAATTTGTTTCGCATTGTCTGAAGCTTGGTGTGCTGCCCCTCCCGTGACCAAGTGGTCAGAAGAGCAGGGCGTATGACTCATAGCCCGAGTAGTAAAAAAGTTCTAGTCCCGAATGCGGTATGGATATTTTGTTTGTCTTACGGCATTGCTTCTGTCCCTTCACTAGAATTAGTTGCCCTAATTTAAGGAACATTTCTATATAGCTTTAAGATGCTCTAAAGGTTTGTAAATATCCATCGAAAAGTTCTAGGAATTTCGTGAAATGAAGTGCATTGTTTTATTCATGAAAATTTTTCAAGTATCTTTAAAGAATTCAGAAATTTTCATTAAAATTTAGTTTACTGCTAATAGTGATAACTTATCTATCTTACAAACGACAGAATTTCAACTGATTTATGAGAAATATTTTGCTGTGGTAGCACTTGTTTGTATTTGGGAGAGTTTAAGGATTACCGTGATAATGTCGTCCCTTCCTTAATTTAGGGCCACTGCTTCCAAGGAAGGAAGAGAATCAGTGTTGTAACATAAACAGAACATCCATGCCTCACCGGGATTCAAACTCGGACCCATCTCATACGAATGGTCAGAAGCAAGTGTTTAGACCATTATACCATCGAGGGCGGCTGGTAACACTTATCTACAAGTCAGTATAAAAACGCACGACTGACATGATTCCCATGTTTCGCTGTAAGATACAAAGAGAATGGCTATGCTTCGAACATTAGAAATGTCCCTAACAGCTTTACATTCATATATTTCATGTAGCAAAGACATATTTATATGATACAGATCTTGTTAATCTGATCTTTTAAGATTTGCATGCGATTTAATTTCTTTTGGGCTGCGTTTTCAAGTGACTTTTTTCGCTGAGCCAATAGTTGTACTGCATATTCCACT
Organism: Macrothele yani; assembly: GCA_039090855.1. Lineage (NCBI taxonomy): Eukaryota > Metazoa > Arthropoda > Arachnida > Araneae > Macrothelidae > Macrothele > Macrothele yani. The sequence goes on along the minus strand of CM077024.1, from coordinate 40,554,765 downwards.
AAGACTGAATTGGTGTTATAGTTATTTTTTTTATTGAAGGTTTAACGACCACCGTGAGCATCTCGATGAGCTATAAGTTGCGCGTCCCTAATTTAGGGCCACTGACTCCAGAGAAGGGAGAAAGCCAGTGCCTTAAGACAAACAACATCCATACCTCACCAGGATTCGAACACGGACTCTTCTCGGACAAATGGTCATAAGCCAGTGCATAGAAAACTGCGCCACTGGGGCGGCTGTTATAGTCCACGAAGACTGATTTCATGTTATATTCTTGGTATTATAGTCCACGGAGACTGAATTCACATTGCAGGCCTTAGTACTAGCCCACGAAAAATGATATGGCATTATAATCCACGAAGACTGAATTGGCATTATAGTCCACAAAACTGAATTGATGTCCTAGCCCCTGGTATTATGGTTCACGAAAATTGAAATAGCATTCTAGTCCACGAAGACTGAATTCGTATTATAGCCCCTTGTATTATGGTCAACAAAGACCGAAATGTTACTATAATCCTAACATTATAATCCACGAAGGCTGAATTTGTATTATAACCCACAAAGATCAAATTGGTATTATACTCTCTGGTAACATAGTTCTCGAAGATATGAATTGCGATGTCCAACGCCGTTTGTAGTTAATCACAATGACTCAACACCGTATTGAATTTAGAAGGGTGTAATATTTTACACCTGTCCTGCTATAGCAGCAGCCTTACCACTTAATTGTGTTGCTTCGTACCTGAAATAATTAAGTTTCACCCCTCCACGTGGCTTACTGCCTTCCAGGTGCAGCAATATATGGTTATTTTTCTTACATCCTTCCATTTGTATGATAGTGTATAATTGTATCATTCGTTCGATTAAGACGTACAGAATAACTGTTTTGTATTAGGGTTCTGTGTTGTAATATGTATTGATAGGTACTGTGTGATTGATGTTGCCAAAATATTTGTGGTGATATGCATGGTGGAAAATAAACGCTGAACCATGTGACTCATTGCAGGATTGGCACGCAGGCAACCTGGCGGCCTGGAGACCTCATGTCAGTAAGTGTCCATCCAAACACTCAGATAAATAAATTCCTTCCTCCTAATCCTACTTTCCTCCGAAATTTAACCCACTAATTAATTTTCTCGGGTTTTAATTAAACAAATATTAATATATTTCAGAATTTAACTGACACTAATTCTGCATGAGCTGCATGGTTGTGGCGTGTTTTGTAACAACTTTAGTTTATGGTCATTGCATTTCTTAATGTTTTTTAATTTTTCTACAGATGTTATCTGTATGCTGATTAGCATTTAGTTTGGAAATATGCAGGGTGTCCATAATTAATCTCGGACTGACAGATTCGTGAGACCCATTAATTCAAATTTTTCGATATGAAACCAGAGTACAGCCGTGACGTTACAATCCAAGAAGATACTGTTGCATTTGACCGATAGTATTTCCGACATCAGGTACTGTTAAAGTGGCCTTTCTCCTGTTTTTCTCTCAAAATGACCGTTGACCTATTTGACGAATTAATTGTTTCACTGCTCAAAGTGGACACTCATTGGGAAGCCAAAGATTAACTCAGGGTCAAAACATAATGGGGAAGGTACACACAAGCACTTCGCCAATCGGGGAGAATTTTATTTTCTGAAGGGGATTGACTTTTACGATTCAGTTCACCATTTTTCAAGGAGAAATCTCCCTGCACTTTGCCGGAACGGTACTCACCATTCAACTAGATTAGATAGTTTCGTAGGCGACTGCTCTCATGGGCGCTCATAGCTTAGTTTTCAGGAGGAGGCAAACAGAAATTATAACTAAGAATAACGTGCAAACACCATGCGCATATTTCCACTGTGCCTTTTAGTTATCTAATAATAATTTTAACTCACTCTCAACACATAAATTTAACTGGAAACCAAATGACCCCAAAAAGAACTATATGAAAGTGAATAAATGAAATTTAGACAGCTTGTTGGTACAATAAGGAAATCCTTTTGGCCACTTGGGTTGCATAATCCATGCAACCCCAGAAATCACCCAATTGGTCATCAAGGAAGAAAAAATATCTTCAAGACAAATTTCGGGGGGAAAATTTTCGAAAAATCTTTGTCCAGCAGCTATTAGCTGCTGCAGAGAGAGAGGATGGTATGTTTTTCATGTCTTCACCTTTCATACTTTTTTTTTTATTATTGGAGGTTTAACGACCACCGTGAGCAACTCAATGGGCTATTAGCAGTCCCCCGTCCCTAATTTAGGGTCACTGGTTCCAGGGAAGGGAGAGAGCCAGTGCCATAAGACAAACACAACATCCATGCCTCATCGGGATTCGAACCCGGACCCCTTTTGGACGAATGATCAGAGGCCATCGCTTAGACCACCGGGGGCTTTATACTTTTCCATACTGTACGTATTTACGCTGTTCTACAACATGCAATGGGAAATTTATTACTTTCTACAGTAAATTTTCGCTTTTACTACTGAAAATTCACAACGTTTATTCTTATTTTTTCAACTTACACACGGACCCAAAAGTTTTTCAGAAAAACTGGCGGTCAGGATTGGTGTTAAAGAAGAAATATGTGTAGTACTTTCCAAGAACAGAAACGGCGTGATCCAATTTCCAGGGAATGGCAAATGCCCCCTATATGGGTGCCCATGCCTCCTCTAATAAGACAAACTTGTATTGTGATTCATTGTTCTTGGTTAGCCAAAATAGTATCCTTATTTGCAATCAGCTGCAATACGCGATTAAAAAAAATATTTTTTATAACTGCCTCTCTCTTCCATTCCTTATCAAGTCTAAACGTGCTTGGATTGGAATCTGAATTTTGACAATTGCTTCTTTTTTTACACTCAGCAAGATAATTTGATTAGAAATCGCTTTTTTTTTATATTGAGAGGATTGACCCCAGTATCTTTATTGAAGAGATAGGAAGCTCCAAACCCACCGGTTTGGGCACTTCGAAACATGTAACGCAAGTCAGCCGTTAATGGGCGTATTACCCAGTTCGTCTTTCAATTTCGTTGCACTGTACTTTGCTTCAAGGTCGATCAGCCTTGCCATGCAGTCAGGCTATCAAACTTAATGGGCCATCCTGAAAGCCGAGTGGTCAGAGGCGTAGGTTTCTGAAAAGTCGTCTGAATAGAATCAAGATTCGGGGGGGGGTAGCTAAGGTGACCAGATATTGGAACACTCATTTGTTTGAGGACAGAATAGCGCGGCGCCCCCAAATCAACAGCCCATTTGAGGACACATGTATACTAATACTGAATACGCAAAAATAAAATCCAGAAATGTATTCTTTTTGTAAGTGAAATATCACATCAGAAAATTAAAAATGTTAAAAGGATATGCCTTGTAGTTCTAAAATATTGGTAACTTGTATCGACAAAGCAGGGCTGTAATGGAGAGATCATCCTCTGCAAAAGTGAAATACTTTACCTAAGATACACCTGCTGAAGTAAGGCAAGCATACTGCATTATTCTTGTATTTTTCTAGAGAATTTTCCTATTTTTCAAAAATCAAAATTTGGCCGGCGAGGTGGTCTTAGCCGAGTGGGTTGGGGTTCGACTCCTGGATGAGTCATAGGGGGCGTGTTTGTCTTACGGCACTGGCTTCCTCCCTTCCCCAGAAACTCGTGACCCTGAATTAGGCACGAGTGAGCACCCTCGGCCCTTTTTCTGTTTTCGTGTTTAACGACCACTGTGAGTTAATAATCGAAAACAAAGAAATGGGTGCAACGAAATCTAATTTTAAGAACATGGTTCATTACTAGTGTAATGACTTGAAGTCTAAATTTGAGTCCCCAAAGGCATCAGACGTTTTTGGGGACAATAAACTCAATTCGAGGACTGTCCTCAAGAATTCGGTACTTCTGGTCAGCTTATACAATGGTGTGCAAAAATTAAGGGCCGCCCCGGTGGCGCAGTGGTCTAAGGCGTTGGCTTCTGATCATTCGTCCGTAAGGGGCCCGGGTTCGAATCCCGGTCAGGCATGGATGTTGTGTTTGTCTTCCGGCACTGGCTCTTTCCCTTCCCTGGAACCAGTGACCCTAAATTAGGGACGGGCGACTGCTTATAGCCCATTGAGTTGCTCACGGTGGTCGTTAAACCTCCAATCAAAAAAAAAAAAAATTAAGGACGAAGAGGAGAAATTAGCGGGACGAGCACACGGAACAGACCACTCAGGAGATAGACTAAGGTCCGGTACGGTAGGGCATGCGCACATATGCAGCATAACGCAGGGGAGGAAGGAGGGTATAAAGCACACTTGCGATGTACGCTCAGCAATTATGTGAAAGCTATTGCACGGTGCACATCGGTTTGAACGACGTCGAGTTGCTGCGACCGTGTGATATGGCCAACAGGCAATCCAGTAGACGACATCTGGATGACTTTACCCGAGGTTGCGTCATTGGGAAGTTGGAAGAAGGTCGAAGTGTGACTAGTGTGGCCGAGGAGTACGGGATCGCTCACAGCATCATTTCACGAGATTGGAGAGCATTTCAAACGACAGGAACAGCTGTTCGATAGTTTAGCAGTGGTCGTCCACGAGCAACCACGCGGACGACCGTTATATTGTCCTACAGGCGAGAAGAGACAGACGGCAGACGGCGGTAGAAATCGCAAGGCACATGCAACAGACAACTGGACGTCCGTTATCGCGTTTTACCGTGGCCAGGAGGCTGCACATAAGTGGTCTATTTGCACGACGACCAGTATGGTGCGTGCCATTAACGCCTGCTCATCGGAGACTGCGGTTTCTGTGGTGCCAGGAACACAAGAACTGGACACATCAGCAATGGGGTCGAGTTCTCTTTACGGATGAGAGCCGATTTAGTCTGACGAGCAATTCTGGACGTATACACATCTGGAGAGAGCAAGGGAACACGCAATCACACCTCCAACATCATCGAAAGGGACCGGTTTGGAGGTGGCGGAGTTCTTGTTTGGCGGCAGTATCAGGCTTGGTAGCCGTACTGACGTCCACATCTTCCGAGGAGGTTCATTCACTGGTGTCCGCTATTGTACCGAGGTTCTCCTGCCTCACGTGCGTCTGCTTAGAGGTGCTGTGGGTCCTGAGTTCCTCTGCATGGACGACAACGCTACACCTCATCGTACAGTGGCTGTCGCAGAGCTGTTGGAGAGTGAAGATATTCAACGCATGGATTGTCCCGCAAGGTCCCCGGACCTAAATCCAATCGAACACGTGTGGGACCTTCTCGGAAGATGCTTGGCAGCACGCCGCCAGCAACGATTCCGCAGCTCCGGTTGGCGCTACAAGAGGAATGGGCCGCGATGCCTCAACAGCTACTTGACAACCTCGTCCTCAGCATGGACAGGCGTAAATCTTGCGACGCAGTCAGGGGTGATATATCCCCTACTAAAGAGTGGATTTTTCTTGGCAGCCGCCTGTCACATGGACGTTTCTGTCTTCTGTCCAGTTGTGCTCGAAGCTACCTTTTCAATAAAGTGCCTTTGTATCCTTTGGAATCCTTGTTTGGACAGTTTTGCTCACTTGTCCCCTATTCCTTACATCTTTGGGATTTTATGGTATGATTTGAATCGATGTGGAGCACTTCTGCACGACGTTATATTCGAAAAACTGTTTCGTCCTTAATTTTTCCATGCCAGTGTAGTATAGCACGCTTCTCTACTACGACCTGAAGTCCAAATTTGAGGGCAATTTGCGTTCCAAAGGCACCAGACGTTTTTGGGGACAGTAAACTGAATTCGAGGACTGTCAGAGAATTTGGGACTTCTGGTCAGCTTATAGTATAGCACGCTTCTCTCTTACGACACTGATACTCTACCTTCCCTGGGGGCCACTGGTTCAAATTTGGAGCCTACTGCTTAACCTCAGAGCCTCCATGGGAGACAACAAACGTAATAATTAGCACATGCCATATTTGAAAAAAAACTTTAAAACGCTATATATCGATCTGACAGACGAAAAGACGGTAAATCAGCTGATTGAAGATCATGTCCCTGGAAGTTGTGAAACACTGAAGTTGTTGTTTGGAGGTTTAACGACCACCGTGAGAAACTCAATGGGCTATAAGCAGTCGCCCGTCCCTAATTTAGGGTAACTGGTTCCAGGGAAGGGAAAGAGCCAGTGCCGTATGACAAACACAACATCCATGCCTCACCAGAATTCGAACCCGCACCCCTTTCTGACGAATGATCAGAGGCCATCGCATAGACCACTGCGCCACCGGGGCGGCGAAGTGGTTTAACAGACAGGAATAGCTTGCCTTTCTGATCTCGGTAATAAACTATTGTAATCGTACACAAGTCCATTTCCTCATACTCATTTTTGAAATGCTTTGTATTCAGTGAGGTCCGTTGGAAAAGTCTCAGCAAAAAAGTGTAAAAGTGCGAAGCAAAGGAACGCAAGCATTGAAGACCAAGCAAAACCCTTTAAACTATGTCACATACATGCAATGGATATGATTATACATAGTTATGGTAGGAGAATCTACAAGTCTCAAAAGTTTGGACACAACAAACGTAATGCAAAACATACCATCATTAAAAATGTATATTTGCATACACTTGTATCAGTTCAAAAACATGTTTTCCCGTAGAATACTCGTAGAGTTTACCGTTAATACAATTTTAAATTAATAATTGATTAACTCTTCATCGTTTTAAAGTTGATCAACTTTAATACGATAAAGAGTTTACCGTTAATACAATTTCAAATTAATAATTGGTTAACTATTTATCTTTTAAAGTTAATCTTCCTTAATGATTTTCCTTTGGAGTTCTCAAAAACATTTCGTCCGATTTTTGTTAAACCGCCTAGCCTAGAGAAAATAATCAACGGTATCGCATTATATTAAGGATATTTTTGTCCAATTTCAACCAATTCGACTATAAAAAATTTTCAAAGAAAGCTTGGAAATATCAAATTTCTTCCTGATCGGTTAAACAATTTCGAGTCATTTCATCTTTAACAAAAAAAGCATCCCAAGGGTGCCACCCTTTTGGTACCTTAATGGCACCAGAAGAAGAGATGTTCCCGCGATTAAGTTATTTGCTCCTATACATAACAACAAACTTTCTTGCCTTCCCTAGAGTTTATCACTAGCTACGGCCCTGAAGTTACACATGGTAGTCATTAAACCTTACAAAAAAAAATTCAATGGTCATTTTAAAGTAGAAGACAAAAAACTTCAAGCTTATTTTCGTCTCTATAATCGCACAGCGATGCAATTAATTGTGGACACCCTGTACAAATTTACAAGGATGAAATATCAATGCACAGAACTAATTTTTTTTTATTATTGGAGGTTTAACGACCACCGTGGGCAATTCAATGGGCTATAAGCAGTCGCCCGTCCCTAATTTAGGGTCACTGGTTCCAGGGAAGGGAGAGAGCTAGTGCCGTAAGACAAACACAACATCCATGCCTGACCGGGATCCGGACCCCTTACGGACGAATGATCAGAGGCCGACGCCTTAGACCACTGAGCCACCGGGGCGGAACTAATTTTTCATTTGCTATCACTTGAACATGTGGAAGGCAGTACTTTTGATGTAATTAACTCACATATTTAGAATGGTGAGTACAACATATGGTAATCAGTTACAAGGAGCGGTGTAGCTCGTTGTAGGAATGACAATGCCAGTAAATAGGGAAGGTCGATAGAAATGGTGAATATATTTCAAATACGCGGAGATAATGTAAACAGACGATGTCATGGTTCTGTCCACGTTATTTTATAAACGCCATACCAACTGGAAAATTGGTGTTCCGACAACGGTGGGATCGAACCCCAGATCTCTCGATAACTAGACGAGTGCGTTAGCTTTACGCTACGGTGCCAACAATTCGGAGCGCTATGCGTGGTATATCAGTCAGCATCTGACTACATAAATCCGTATTGATGGGCTCAGCAACTGGTGTCACCATCTCGTGACATTAACAGGACTAGCTATTTAACTATAGCAGAAAAATCCAAAGGGCGATAGAAATGGTGAATATATTTCAAATACATGGAGATAATGTAAATGTAAATAAACGATATCATGGCCCTGTCCACGTTATTTTATAAACAACGCATAGCAACTGAAAAATTGTTATTCGACACCGCTGGGATCGAATTCCAGATCTCTCGATAACTAGCCGAGTGCATCAGCTTTACGCTACGGTGCCAATAATTCACAGCGCTATGCGTGTCATCGTCTATTACCATTATCTCCATGTATTTGAAATATATTCACCATTTCTATCGCTCTTTGGATTTTTTCAGCTATAATTAAATAGCTAGTCCTGTTAATGCCACCAGATGGTGGCATATCAGTTGCTCAGCCCATCAATACGGATTTGTGTGAACAGATGCTGACTGGTAAACCATGCATAGCGCTGCGAATTGTTGGCACCGTAGCTTAAATGTAACGCACTCTGATAGTTATCGAGAGACCTGAGATTCAATTCCAGCGGTGTCGGAACAATTTTTCAGTTCCTATGCGTTATTTATAAAATAACGTTGACAGGGCCATGAAATTGTCTATTATATAGGGAAGGTTCCCAATAGCTAAATATAATCGGATTTCCTGTTTTCGGAATATTTTTATCGGAGAACAGAGAAGTCAAAAAACTTGCTATCTGATAGATCTCCATACGAAGGCGAGCCGTAGAAGTGTGGAAACATTTGTGCTGTGAGGTACACACTGAGTAAGCATTGTTCTCACTTTTGAGAATTCCCTCGTTGATTTTTTCAGAATTGTTGACAATTGGTGCAATTGTTTGGGAATTATTTATGCTTGGGCCTAAACAGGCATTGCATTCCTGACACTTTGTTTGAAGCTACCAAACACAAAGTTCAATGGATGGTGACTAGTATGTTTTTTTTTATAAATTCCCTTTTAAACAACAAAAATATTCTGGAAATTTAAAAACCGATTATATTTTAACTGTAAACATTTTTGCTGTGTGTTAGTATTCTTATTTTATCGCACATCTCTAGCACTGAAGTGGCCGAACACATCTGAATGGCGATTGCATTTATTTTGTTTTATTAATGTTTATTAACTTGTCCTTTCCCCAAATGAAAGCTTTCTGGAAACATGAAAAGACGATTATTCTGAATTACTGCAAGTCTTTCCCCAGAAATTTATATCAAACCCCCTTCGTTTGGACATGTGCAACACTCACATACAGATGCCTATACACTTAATTAGCTTTACATTAGGAACGCCTACTACTGTAATAACGCGTTGGTCCACTGTGTCAAACATCCTTCATGTGTAACTTAAACCCAGGTCTGCTGCAGCAGCTCCGTCAGTTCACTCTCACCGTGGGAAAGGATCAGAAGTTATCCCACCCCGTTCTAGCATATTCTACAAATGTTCTTTTTTTTTTTTTTTTTTTTTTTTGATTGGAGGTTTAACGACCACCGTGAGCAACTCAATGGGCTATAAGCAGTCGCCCGTCCCTAATTTAGGGTCACTGGTTCCAGGGAAGGGAGAGAGCTAGTGCCGTAAGACAAACACAACATCCATGCCTGACCGGGATCCGGACCCCTTACGGACGAATGATCAGAGGCCGACGCCTTAGACCACTGCGCCACCGGGGCGGAACTAATTTTTTATTTGCTATCACTTGAACATGTGGAAGGCAGTACTTTTGATGTAATTAACTCACATATTTAGAATGGTGAGTACAACATATGGTAATCAGTTACAAGGAGCGGTGTAGCTCGTTGTAGGAATGACAATGCCAGTAAATAGGGAAGGTCGATAGAAATGGTGAATATATTTCAAATACGCGGAGATAATGTAAACAGACGATGTCATGGTTCTGTCCACGTTATTTTATAAACGCCATACCAACTGGAAAATTGGTGTTCCGACAACGGTGGGATCGAACCCCAGATCTCTCGATAACTAGACGAGTGCGTTAGCTTTACGCTACGGTGCCAACAATTCGGAGCGCTATGCGTGGTATATCAGTCAGCATCTGACTACATAAATCCGTATTGATGGGCTCAGCAACTGGTGTCACCATCTCGTGACATTAACAGGACTAGCTATTTAACTATAGCAGAAAAATCCAAAGGGCGATAGAAATGGTGAATATATTTCAAATACATGGAGATAATGTAAATGTAAATAAACGATATCATGGCCCTGTCCACGTTATTTTATAAACAACGCATAGCAACTGAAAAATTGTTATTCGACACCGCTGGGATCGAATTCCAGATCTCTCGATAACTAGCCGAGTGCATCAGCTTTACGCTACGGTGCCAATAATTCACAGCGCTATGCGTGTCATCGTCTATTACCATTATCTCCATGTATTTGAAATATATTCACCATTTCTATCGCTCTTTGGATTTTTTCAGCTATAATTAAATAGCTAGTCCTGTTAATGCCACCAGATGGTGGCATATCAGTTGCTCAGCCCATCAATACGGATTTGTGTGAACAGATGCTGACTGGTAAACCATGCATAGCGCTGCGAATTGTTGGCACCGTAGCTTAAATGTAACGCACTCTGATAGTTATCGAGAGACCTGAGATTCAATTCCAGCGGTGTCGGAACAATTTTTCAGTTCCTATGCGTTATTTATAAAATAACGTTGACAGGGCCATGAAATTGTCTATTATATAGGGAAGGTTCCCAATAGCTAAATATAATCGGATTTCCTGTTTTCGGAATATTTTTATCGGAGAACAGAGAAGTCAAAAACTTGCTATCTGATAGATCTCCATACGAAGGCGAGCCGTAGAAGTGTGGAAACATTTGTGCTGTGAGGTACACACTGAGTAAGCATTGTTCTCACTTTTGAGAATTCCCTCGTTGATTTTTTCAGAATTGTTGACAATTGGTGCAATTGTTTGGGAATTATTTATGCTTGGGCCTAAACAGGCATTGCATTCCTGACACTTTGTTTGAAGCTACCAAACACAAAGTTCAATGGATGGTGACTAGTATGTTTTTTTTTATAAATTCCCTTTTAAACAACAAAAATATTCTGGAAATTTAAAAACCGATTATATTTTAACTGTAAACATTTTTGCTGTGTGTTAGTATTCTTATTTTATCGCACATCTCTAGCACTGAAGTGGCCGAACACATCTGAATGGCGATTGCATTTATTTTGTTTTATTAATGTTTATTAACTTGTCCTTTCCCCAAATGAAAGCTTTCTGGAAACATGAAAAGACGATTATTCTGAATTACTGCAAGTCTTTCCCCAGAAATTTATATCAAACCCCCCTTCGTTTGGACATGTGCAACACTCACATACAGATGCCTATACACTTAATTAGCTTTACATTAGGAACGCCTACTACTGTAATAACGCGTTGGTCCACTGTGTCAAACATCCTTCATGTGTAACTTAAACCCAGGTCTGCTGCAGCAGCTCCGTCAGTTCACTCTCACCGTGGGAAAGGATCAGAAGTTATCCCACCCCGTTCTAGCATATTCTACAAATGTTCTTTTTTTTTTTTTTTTTTTTTTTTTTTGATTGGAGGTTTAACGACCACCGTGAGCAACTCAATGGGCTATAAGCAGTCGCCCGTCCCTAATTTAGGGTCACTGGTTCCAGGGAAGGGAGAGAGCCAGTGCCGTAAGACAAACACAACATCCATGCCTCACCGGGATTCGAACCCGCACCCCTTTCGGACGAATGATCAGAGGCCATCGCTTAGACCACTGCGCCACCGGGGCGGCCTACAAATGTTCAGTTGGGTTACAATCAGTGGAGTTTGGGGGCCAAGACAATGTGGCGAATTCGTTGTAGTGTTCCTCCACCCACTAAGTAATTATACGAGCCCGATGACAGGGTGTTGTCCTATTGAAAGATGGCACTGTGGTTCGGATAAACCTCCTGCAGATATGGATGAAGATTGTCAGCTAGAAGGTCACTATAGCGTCCACCATTCGGTGTTTGTGGGATAACCGACGGACCTAAGGCTTGCCAGGAAAAGGCTCCCAAGATAAGACTACCACTGGCCTGTTGAAACCTAACTGTGCAACCAGGGTTAAGAATTCACGCTTGTTTACACCGTATGCGAACCCGGCCATCAGCATGGTGCAGCAGGAAACGGGATTCCAGACGACCTTTTTCCATCCGTTGTGTGCGATGGCTGAGAGTCATCATGGACTCCATCCAAGCAAAGCAAGGTATGGTGCAAGTGGAAATAGATCGAACTACATTGCTCCTGGTGGTTGCTGAGATACGAATCGTGATACCCGACGCTCACCTCTAGGGTCAACCGTGCGTATCTGACCAATGTGAGTCCTGCTGGGTGTCTGTACATAATTAAGCTAGTCCTAGTACGCCCTTGATACAGTAGTACGGAAGCAGCCAACTATCTGGTAGCGGTCAAATTGGCTTACGTCGCCACGTTTCACCATTACTTGCAAACGTTTACTGATTACGTACAGAGATTAACGTAGAGGATTTTAGGGAGTGTCTGACCTCAGGTCTTACAACCCTTAGAAGCAGCCAGGCGATTTGGTCAAGACAGGAAGTCACACGGAAGCCAGGTAGAAAGATCAGATCATATGTAGAGGATTTTAGGGAGTGTTTTACCCCAGGTCTTAAACAACCTCAAAAACAGGAAGCTAGGAGATTTGGCTAGAGTGCCCGATAGGAAGGTGACACGGAAGCCAGGTAGAAAGGGGGAGGGAGGCCAGTACCCGGGGCGCGACTACTTAACGTGCCCATCCTACGCACGGTGGATATTTAGTGGTTCGAGCGTTCGTACCTGCCTGGAATCGAACCTGAGGTCTTATCGTGACAATCACGAACGTTGACCCCCAGGCCACCCGCGGCAGAAAGAGCTACGGGTATTACCTATTTATGCTCGACGTACCGTGAATGCGGTACCCTGCCCGCGGCAATTGAGCACCATCACTGACCTAGCTATCCAAGTCGAACAGTTTGTAGGTCAGAATGACGACAGTAGATGGCACCACCGTACAAGTCGGTGTTGCACATAGAAGGGAGAGAGAATAATCAGGGGACTTAAGAATTGACACCTTTACATGCAACCGGGGGAGGGGAGTCAGTGGTCAGCACTCAAGATCGAACCTGGGTCCTCTCCATCAGTAGTTACATTCGTTAACCAAGTAGAAAGGGGCAGAAAGACGCCCTTATTTATAACTGGGGTGGAGGGGAGTATCCGACGTCCGACGGCTTATTAACGTGGCAGTGATATATTACAGTAGCCGCACGTGACGATATTGCTTCTAATTCATTACCGCTCCGTATATGTAAAATGGGGAGTGTTTCTAATGAAAAGCTAACTCAGTGTATAAAATCTTTGTATTAGTCCTTTATATGATCATGTAGCACAGCAGTCAGTATTTACATAAATTCTCCTTAGCTTGAAGTATCTTCTGCCACAATGCAATAATTTTTCCTTTGAAGTCTATAAGCAGTCTAATATTTCTTTTGTAGATTTTGAAGTTAATTCAACCACAAAATATGTACGTAACTATTCATTTTAGTCTGTTATAGATTTTGCAGTTATACTGCTGAATCATTTCAGCAACCCATGTTAATGCTACTTTGCCTAGCCTTGTTTAGGAAGTATTTAGAAATGAAAACAGCACAAAAACAAAATATATGCGAGTAGTTTTTGGTAGAAATTAATCCTAGATTTAAAGCCACAATATTTCACTATAAACATTCCCGCCCTTGAAAATTTTCCTTTCATCCAACACCTCCATATTGAATTAGTCCATGCTACTGGTATTCTTATCCTGCAATGAGCTACATTGCTAAAAAAAATTCTACCACACCTTGAAAATATTTATACAATATAAATTTTAGCCGAATAAAATTCAAAATTCGTCGCAACCTTTATTTCCCAAATATGACTGAAATACCTCACACAAGATCATAACAGTACATAATTTTTCCTTTTTCTCAATAGTTTTAACGCTGAAATTTTTGATAGGACAATTACTGTTCTACACACTGCACTAATTCAGAGTTTCACGTGAGTAAACAAAGTACTTTATGTTAAATCCATGCAAAGTCCCAATAATTCTTAAAATAACACTTGTCATTATGAATTCTAATAACTCGCAAATCCATTACGCTTTTTAAAAACCACCTACACTGTCTAAAATACTGACAGCATTTTATGTTGTGTTAATTATTTTCATGGCAAAAAAAGGGGGGGGAAGTTGAATTGCTCAAGTACTTAGTTTTCTTGTTATAGCACATGAAAGAATTTATTTCTGTGTGACAAATGATTAATAACATTTGTATTATATAAAAGTGCTTAAAAAATCATCACACAGGGACTACTTTTTTTTTCTTTTAGGGTTCAACAACCACTGTAACTCCAAACAGTCACCTGTTCCTAATTCAGCTAATGCTGTGTTGGAAAATGTTAGCAAGTTCTTATCACAGAAATCATTTTCTTTCCATAAACAAAGTATCAGTACATAAATGAGCAAGTTAACAATTCAAGATCTCCCTTGAAGTGTAATAAGTGAAAGTTATCTGACTTAAATTCATTTTTGTCAGCTTTCACCAAAGTACTCATCATTAACATAAAAGTGGGAGTAAAAAAAAAAAAATTGTTTTCCTTCAAATTGCAAGACTCCCACATTCCTAACTTAATGGTAAATTGAAATCCAATTTCTGATTATAATCAGTATTTGAAGTGGATCTTTTACTTAGCATCACCCCCCCCCACACACACACACACCTGCAGAACCGATTAGGCCAAATCCTCCCCACGTATTACTCTTATTTTATATAATGAAAATTTATCGTTCAAATTTCCTGAGTAGCCACTACTGCCCAAATACTTGAACATGTCTGCTTAATCCCTGTTACATTTGATTATGATTTATAACTTCATGCAGTTTATTTATCTGTGTGTTTCTAACCAGTGAAAAGGAAGGTTTAATTCCTAATTAAACCTTCCTTTTCACTGGTTAGAAACACACAGATGACTTCTCTCTTGTGGGAGCATTTCACTCCCCTCCCCTCCACTTTCTGATGTCACATAGAGGGAGGGAGCTATTCCAGTGCTCAGGTGAAACCATTACTTTGAGATGCACAGTTGTACACATCGCAAGAATTTCCTCCACTTTCTCCTTCAGGCTGTTCAACCATAAGCACATGCTAAATTTTTTGCTTGTTTGTAGCAAAGTAAAAGGTGAAATTTGTGCATTTAAAACAGAATGGTAGTTCAATTATTTGTTTATCCTCAATAACAGACCTCAATGCTTAGTTTGTCTTCAAGTGCTAGCCATATTAAAAGACACTACATCACAAATCATTCGAATAAGTATTATTAAACAATTAAGAAAGGAAATGAAACAGCAAAAAAATATGTATATAATTAGTGATGTGAACAAGATTCAAGAATCATCCCTCCTGGCATCCGATGTGATCAGTTATGAACTTGCAAGAGCACAGAAACCATTTAGTGACTGAGAAATTATGTTCAGTTAAAATGGAAGAAGCATTTAATGAAGACCGAACTGTTACTAGGAGAACTGAAGATATTAGTTTGTATTCCAACTTGAATTCTTTAATTAAAGATTATGTATACTTTTCATTGGCATTTAATGAAAGTACAGATACTTGTCAGCTCCTAATTTTTGTAAAAGTGATCCAAGAAGTTTTTGAAAGTTTGCTCTTTGCATACTACAACAAAAGTTGAAGACATATTTTCTGCTGCTTAAAATGCAATGGAGGAATATGATGTATTTGAAAAGTTGTCTGCTGTATGTACCAATGGTGGTAGTAAAAACTGGTTTTATTGGACTGATGAAGGAAAAAAAATTGATGTGCCTACATTACATTGCATAGTTCACTAAAAAGCCCTATGTGGAAGTTCATCAAACTAGTTGACACTATAACTACAGGGTGTGCCATATAAAAGAGGCATGAGTATAATTAATGACAACAGTCAGGCAATGTTACTATACATGATAAAGAATAGTTGAAATGACAAAAAACAGGAGAAATTCACCTGCGTTTACAATTGCCGTCCTCCGATATCAAAAGACAGCTGCACACGATGGAACATGTTGTTCGTAACGTGCCCCAGCATCCGTAATGTTCACTTTCCCTTTCAATGCTCCCCACAGGTGGAGAGATCGGGTGATCTGGGTGGCCAAGTCCCTTCGAAACCGTTCTGTCCTCCCCAAACACTTCATGCACATAGACTGTTCCACACAGTATGTGCCGTTCTGCTGAAAGAAAGCATATGTTTGCTCTTCTTATGTAAGTGCGGCAAAAATGGGTTGAACAGTTGCTGAACATAATGCTCAGAGTTGATGGTGCCAGTAAAAAAGAATGGGCCGACTATCCTCTTAGCACACCAAACGCTTCTCTTTTGGTCGTACAGAGGAGCCTCCATTGTCTGTATGGAATTTGTGTCGGTCTAAAGCCTGCTGTTTACCGCATTGACATACCCGGACAGATGAAACCATGCTTCATCTGTCATGTAATAAAGTGTTGGGTCCATTTTGCATATTCAAGAGTTTTGAGTTCTTAGAGCGCCATAACTTTGTACGGCCGAAAATGCAAATCCATCTTAAGTATGAGTCGGCATGACATGGCAGATATTCCCGTTGTAAATTATAATCGGCGAATCGACTTCCGAGGGCTTTGTAACATCATTGTGCACACATCCTTGATATTGTCTTGGGTTTGTTTCTTTTCCTGTTGCACACCGTGCCAGTTTCACTAAATTTCCGCACTGATTTCACCGGTGCTGCACAATGTGGAAATTTTTCTGTAAAGAACTCATTTAAAACCTTGAATGAGTTACTTCTGAAATACTGTTCCACAATAACAATCCGCTGTTCTGTACTTAAAATCATTTCCGTTACCTTTGTTCTCTCTTCACTTACACTGCTCTGGCTGTGACTAACCACTCCGGAGAATTCCTTTGCCGCAGAACAAAGCAGTTTTAAATGGAAACCCGCCTAACAACATCTGGCCACAGGGCTTCTTTTATATGGTGCCCCTGGTACTATGACAAAAATAACAAATTTGTTCAGAGGAGGAAATAACTTCTCTTACTCACAGAAAGTTCTTTGCTTTTTTAGAAGTGGCTTAGTCAAGGAATGAGATTTTTTTAACTGAAAGATGAAATATTTGCCTTCAAGAAGAAACAATCTATTGGGTTGGTGCGAATGAAATGTCCGGCAAAGAACCAGCGCACGTGAACGGAAAGGTAGCAAAATAATCCCCCTTGACATATAGTTGCCATCTGTCTAGCAGGCAATGCCATGATCCCGGAACGAAAAAAATCTTGTGGCTGGGACTCGAAGAAGTCATCAACTGCACGTTGAACCTCTTTGTCTGTCGTGAACTATTTCCCGGACAGGAAGTGATCCAGCGATGAAACAGATGATAGTCTGTCGGAGACAAGTCCGGGAAAGAGGCAGTGCTTCATCCTGCCTATGCTGGCGGGCGTTGTCTTGGAGCAAAGAACACCATGTCTGTTGACCAAAGCCGGTTGTTTCTGCAGAAATTTCCAGTGCATCTGGTGTAATTCAGCACTGATGGTTTGGCCTCTTGCCAAGAATATCTGATGAATTATCCCGGCTTTGGACCACCAGACAAAGAGCATCATCTTCTTGGTGTGTACTGGCTGTGCTTTGCTTAAACATTGTGCAAATCATTTCCGATTATCATAAAAGACCCACTTCTTTCTCAGATGGCAATTTGATGCAGTAGAGGTTCCTGTTTATTCCTGGCAAGCAGCAATGCACAGACTTCCAAACGCCTAGTCTTGTTGGCAGCTGTGTGCAGCAGCCACATGTCCTGCTTTTTTACCTTACCCAGCACAGCCAGATGTTGCTATCTCACGACACGTTTTTTGAGGGTCTGCTTCCACCACATGTAACAGAACATCGTCATAACAGCAACAGATCGGTGACCACGTGCTTCATTTTGCAGGTCTGTATTCTCCCCAACGCTTTAACGTTTCGAGCGGCAATTCCTGCAGAATGGCCCAGTTTAAATTCATACAGGAAGATGCCCTCAAATCCGGCGTCTGCATATTTCCTTTGCAGGCAACTTTACGTCCAAACAAACCACGCCTGAACCTTGTTCTTCACACAAGTGCTATTTATAGTAACTCTGTGACATAATACCCGCAACACCTGTGGGTGGTTCCATTCCCCTGTGATGGGGGCCTGTCTCCACTGCTCATTTGTGATGTCATTTCATTCGTACCAACCCAATATTTAAACTGGCTTAGCAAAAGAATAATCTGCTTCATTTTCCTCATTGTAAGCAGTTTTCAGAAAATGAGAGTGTTAACTTCATAAAGTATGCAGATCACACTGAACAGTTGATTTCAGAACTTTAAAATATTTGATTCACAAATGGAGTGTCAGCCAGCAGAACTGTAATTAGAGTTGTGTGATTCATCTCTCAACAGAACAGAAACAACTGGATCTGACCTGTGGAAATTACTTCCACAAGAACGGTACCCACTTTTGATAAAATGAGCTCTTAAACTGTTCTCTATATTTGTGAGACAACCTTTTCTACCATGATGATTGCACTTTGTCAGATATGGAAGTGGACTTCAAATCTGTTACCAGAGATTCTGACAAGCCTCAGTGTTCACATTAAAATAATTTTTAAAAAATATAGTCTTATTATGAATTAATTAATAACATGTGTTTTTAATACTGAATTCCAGAAAGCAGTTATAAATCTTGCTCTCTGATGTTAACTTTTATTATATGATGGCCATCACTGGATTAGACAAACCAGTGTCACACAAAAGTAATGGTTCTGTCATTGATACACACTCAATTGCCTTTGCATCAGCAACACCTTGTGAGATCACCCTTTTCCCACATTACGGCCAGTACAGATCCTATCCTGTTGTGGTGCTACTCATGAATTTCAAAATGTGTCCTGAACATTGATGGGTCGTCATAGATTTGGATCACTTTTTTCAGTAGGTCCAAAAGCATGTCCAATTGGGTTGAGACCTGATGAACTGAAAGTCCATGGGGAAAACAGATAATTAATTCAGTCATATCACTGAAATCAAACTACAACTTAGCGGACCTTGCAACGTGGAGCATTATCTCGCTGATAGATGCCATAATTTCCTGAAGGGGTGTGTGGTCAGCAACAGTAGAAAGATAGGTCATCCTACCAAACCACTGATTCACTGCGATCAGTGGACTCAGGGAATATACCATCCACTAATTAGGATCTAGACTCGGAGAAGTGTCGAAAGCATATGTTTGAACCACTGATCAATGTCCACTATGCTGCTTCACGTAGATTTTTACTTATAGTAACTCTTTACCACAAACAGCGGCTTGATTGCATTAAAATATGGGGATTGGGAAGAAGAGAGAGACTGCAGTAAGCTGGAATCACTGTTCCTGGAGCAAATCCTGGTCATGCAACATGAAAATTATCTGGCTGAAATGGTGGATTCCATGAAAGAATGAACCTCACTGGCAATGAGGTTTAATACTGTATGGCATTTACATATTGCTCCAGTAGTATAGAGAGACCAAATGTGTGCCACAAAAATGTTCCTCACATTATTACATCACCAGTCCATATTGTAGAATTCTGGTACAATGAATCCATGAACCTGAAGTTTCCACAAAGATCAAGCAGCAAAT
Organism: Macrothele yani; assembly: GCA_039090855.1. NCBI lineage: Eukaryota > Metazoa > Arthropoda > Arachnida > Araneae > Macrothelidae > Macrothele > Macrothele yani. The sequence goes on along the minus strand of CM077024.1, from coordinate 40,535,149 downwards.
ATTGGTATTCATCAGATAAGGTAATATTTTCCCACTGTTTGAGTTTCTTACCCTATTGCAGTTTTTTTTCACAAAAGTGGAACTAAGTTAGGCCCTAACCTATGGTCATATCTCATCCCAAAGTACATGTTTTGATTCAATGCATTCACCTTGATTTTTATACTTTGCTTCTATGTGAATGACATTAGCCTAGCTGCACATGCCAAGCCAGCCTCTTTCATTAATGAACTGTTTTCAACCACATAAGTACTACTGGCTAAATATTAGAGTGAAACCACCTTTCTTTATTTTTATTCTTCCGAGTTTTAGATCAGCATCATCATGTATAGCAAAGATATTACTGGGGTCTATGAATTCCAGCATCACGTACTGGCGAGGGAGTTAATGTCACTTTAGCGTAATATGTGAAGGTTTCTAAAATGTTTAAATGTTAATTGATAAACCCCCAATAATGAAGTGAAACCAATCTCTAGTAGGGTGGGGTTTTTTTTTTTTTTTTTATTGGATTTTTAACGACCACTGTGAGCAACTCAATGGGCTATAAAGCAGTCGCCCGTCCCTAATTTAGGGTCACTGGTTCCAGGGAAGGGAGAGAGCCAGTGCCGTAAGACAAACACAACATCCATGACTCACCGGGATTCGAACCCGGACCCCGTTCGGACGAATGATCAGAGGCCATCGCTTAGACCACTGCGCCACCGGGGCGGCTCTCCAGTAGGGTTGCTGTTTCTGAAATACTAACTCTGGCATTACTACCATGTTATGTTCTAAGCCACTAAAATCTTGCTGACTGTTGCAACACACAGTGTCTCTAATCCACATACAGCAAAAAAGAAGAAAGTGGAACAACTAAAACAATTCTTACTAATCGCTCATCTAAATACATAAAATACTGTTTCTTTACCAAAATGATATTTTTGTTCCATTTCACCCTGGCACAACAAGGCTTTTGGCAGAATGATGCTGAAAGATTTATTATTGAGGGTTCCTTTACCTCTAAGGAAACTTGGAAAAAGTGCAATTACTGACCATTTTTTTTTTTTTTTTTTTGGAGATGAGAGGTTTAGCAACCACCATAAGCATCCCTAAGAGATGGATGAAGTTGTCCAATCCTAATTTAGGATCACTGGTTCCTAGGAGTAGAGAGAACACAAGCCCAAGCTAAGATGACTAGCCAGAAACCTACACTTCTCTGACTGCTGGGGAGGCACCATTGACTTACTTACATGAGGTTAAGACTTTTTTTATTTTTACCAAAGGTTGCAATTACTATGCATATTTCTGCAATATTAAATAGAATGAATTGAAAGCTTTTAAATAATGACTTTCTTGGAAATCCGAGCCCATTTTCAACTCTAAAACTCTACTGCAAGATGAATAGCAGAGAGAGAGAAAATAAAAATAACACTTCTCTGCTTACACAATTTTGTAATTCAGATGATACATTTGAATATTGTAGGCTATCTTTTGATCTAATTTTCTACTTTTTGTGCCTTACAATCAGTTGTCCTATGAATACAAATTTTTTTTTTCTCTTTTTCAGCTGGCCCTGGTGAGGACAGACGGTGGGCGGCCCCCATCGCTGAAGCCCGCCGGTAACCCCCTCTTGTCCATCTCTGAAGTCACCAATACTCTTCTCAACCACGAATGAACGAGCCATGATACATGGTGCTGAACCATCACAAATGCAGCCAGCCTATCTATTAGATAACTGCAAGAATCAAGATTGTCTAAATCACAATGCTGAAAACTTTCAAACCCAGGACTGCATCAGGGGAGATCTCATATTCAGCAGCAGTTTTGTGATTGGCATATGCTCTCTTGTTCTTCAGAATCAACAAAACAGGCACTGTTCTACAGAAAATAAGGACCTTTCAAATAAAACCTCATGACGAAAAACATGCAAACATGTTTTGTTCCCATCATGAATTTGTGGCATTGAGGTGATGCTGGACAAGTACTACCAACACTGTAAAATGGGCATTAAGAAAATCCTGTTTTGTATAATGTGATATAAATGCATACATAAATTATACACACACACACACACACTATCATTTCATGCTAATATAAATATACTCAAATTTGTGTGTACAGATGATGGTCATTGCAATCACAATGAAATAAAATATCTCATTGTGTAAATGTGTATAGAGTCAGTCAGTGCAACCAAGATGGTTCATATAAACATAGAAATCAAGCAAAAACACAAAGTCACGTATGGTAAAAAGACACCTCTGCAGTTCCCCTTTGGAAAGAAACAAAAAAAGTTGCCCCATTCATCAACAAAGCATCTGTGCGTTTGAAGAAAGCATTGAAATTTTGTTCACCAAAAACTGCAATTCAGAGACCCCTCACCAAATCCCGTTTATTTGGATCTCCCTAATAAAATCTGGCAACAGTTCCAGCACCCCAGTTTCAAATTGTAGTTCTGGCAAACCAGCCCGTCTAGTCGATCGCGGGTGATCAAGGTCATAGGATGACCGAAAGCTACAGCTAAATGAACCTTTTTGTCATACGTGACTGTGTTTTCGCTCGACGTTTGTGCTATTGTCACATGAAGCCTGAAATTTTAAACCGTGTTACAAGATGGTTCAGTTTTCTGTTTAAGGAAGACTTTTGCTTATTGAAAAAAAAAAAAAAAAAAATTTACCTTGCATTGTACAACACTACAAATGATGCTTTTAAACACTTCTGGTGTTACCTTTCTGTAACTATAACCTAAAGGGGTGGGTGGGGGATCCATATGATGTTTTCTTGGTTAAACAGTACAGCAAATGTCGATGCTATTACTTTACACTGCAGATAAAAAGACTGTGGTGCCATAAATGCAAAAAGCAAGACTGTACTGGATGGCAGTTTGTTATGAAATGGGAGGGAGAAATACCATACATACACTAACCGCACATGAAAATCTTCATAATTTCTGAACATCGTGCATGCTTTTTAAGCAGCAGCATAGTGACAGATCTACAGAGACCAAAGAAAGTACAATGATCCACCAATAATAATGTGTGTCTGTCTGTTGCCTACAGGGCAAACTATTGAACACAAAGGTTTATAGGTAACCATAAACTTACTAAGCATATGTGAACCTTGAACCTCCCTCATCTGTTTTTTTTTTTAATTCAAACTTTTATCTAATCTCCATAGGGACACTGAACCACTAAAACATATTATACTGATAGATGGCAGCACATTTGTTCTCAGGAAAGCAAACTTGATTTGCAATCAGATTCTTTTTTACAATGACTGCAGACAGCAAGAGCCTATTATTTTTTTTTATTTTATAACATAATTAAGTATGTACATTGTTTAAAACTATTAGCCTATTACCACTGCTGAATTTGAAAAAAAGTGGGTTGCCATTGGAAAGACACGTGGCTGTGAGTGTCTATCGTTGGACGATTACTTGATTGAGGCTTTGTAAGCATCAGCATTGCCTGATGCGGTTTCGACCTGTTTGTGCGATAACTTGACATTTTCATGTTTCATTTCTTTTTCTTTCTGTAAGGTTAATTCTTTAATTGTGGAGTATTGTTAACCTAAGAATTTCAGTGGAAAAGTAGCTTTTTTTCTTTTTTTTTTTTTTTTAACCTGCGGTCTCTCCTGCTCTGTGACTGTGTGTGGCAAATGAGTAACTGTATGCATTGGAGGTTTTTATGCCTTCAAACACATTTTGTTTTATTACAAGTTCATTTAAATCAGCATAAGAAACCCCTGATGTCAGGCCAACGTGTCAGAAAAAGCATACAACCTAATAATAATTTTACAAAAACCCAGACAATTATCACACATAAGCTGAATCGTGCATTTTTAGCTAAGCTGCGACAGCACCAAACCCCTTTACTAGCAAGAAGACAAAAATTGTAATGATTTAACCCTTGCCAGAATAATATACTGCATCATTTTTAATCACATATTGGCAACTTTTGCCTAAAAAAATTACCAATCCCCTTGAACATCTGCTTTTGTGATGAAAACTAATCACATAGCATTAGTATTGCTACGTGGTATGACTGAGCTTAAAGAATACCCATAGATATAAACCTCTGGAAATTGTTTTCAGTAATAAACATTTTTTGTTGTTGCTTTTCAGTAACCCAACACACAGCAGCAAATTTGAGTATCTTAGCATGGCTATAAAATTCCAGTGTGTCAGTCACAACAATTATTACAGAAAAAAGAAACAATTTGCTAGAGGTAAAATTAAAAAAAAAATGCTGTCTACAGGAAAAATCTGAAAGATAACTAACCTTTGATTTTTTTTTTCTTTTCTCTCACTGTATATTATACATCTCACTTTTAATGTCTTCAGATTTTGGCAGAGTTGAAACCCACTGCTTCTCCTATACAACTCATTTTACTGAAGAACTGAACTATAGACTTGCCTCATGCTTTATGTAAGAGCCGCCCTTAGGGGTGTGCGACAGGTATGGTCGCACAGGGCCCTATGCTCACACCGTAAGTAAAAAAGAAAGAAAATGAGAGAGGGAGAGAAAAAGACTGAGGGAGCAAATTTCTTGTTTTCAATTATTCTAATTTTATTTTTTAAGCTCTGTCTATTCTAATTTTATTTTTTAAGCTCTGTCTTTTTTTTTTTATATTGATTGCTGAATTTATCCAAATATCGGTAGCAAACTGCAATATTATGTCTAGCGAAACATTAGTATTGAAGCCATATCTTTCAAAGTGCACCATGCACTAATAGTAATTGAAAAAGTTGTGCCACGCAAATTACTTCCATCTGATGTCAAAACTGTAGCCGGTGCTTTAAGATGCACAAATAAAATTCGCAATCCTTCCCCTAATGCCTTCACGCCTACAGGATATTACTTACTGTCCCAAGCATAGAAAAAAACTTTTCACGCTTGCAGTTGATTAAATCTTATTTAAGATCTGTCATGTCTCAAGAACGATTGATGTCTTTGGAAACTTCGTCAATTGAACAGGATAAAGCCAGCAAAGTAAATTTTGATGATTCAATAGGTGACTTTACTGGGATAAAAGCAAGAAAAGTCCAGTTCTTATAAGGTGAGTTCAATAGTGTAAGTACTGTCCCATAATAGGTAGAGACGAAGCCATTGTGAGGGAAGGGCGTATGCTGGTGTGCTTGTTTTATTTCCGGAAACTTTGTTAATTGAACAGGATAAAGCCAGCAAAATAAATTTTGATTATTTAATAGCTGACTTTACTAGGATAAAAGCAAGAATAAAGTCCAGTTCTTATAAGGTGAGTTTAATAATATAAGCACTGTCCCATAAAAGGTAGAGACGAAGCCATTGTGGGGGAAGTACACATGCTGGTGTGTTTGCTTTATCTACATCATTTAAGACATTTACAAAATATCAGTAGTGTTCAAGAATTTTAAATGCTGTCTTTTGTTATTGGTTAATTTTCAAACGTCTTGACATTTCATTAAACTGTAAAGATAACTGTAATAAACTATGTTTTAAGTCTAGTGTAGGGGGTAGGGTTAAAGAAAGGGCCCCGCGGCTGCTAAGGGCGGCTCTGCTTTAAGTTTGTATAGCCACATAGGTTTCAATGTTCATTCTCCCTGACTTCATGACTATAATTTCATCCACCATGCTGAAAGAACTTTCAGCTTGAGGACCATTAATGCATAAAAAAAGCTTTCACAATTTACATAAATGGTGTAACTTTGAGAATATGAGTACTTTTGAACAACATGCATCAATTCCTACAAATTTTCGTACTTCATCACTTCTGTTTTAGGAAAACTTTTCCTTCCTTAGCAAGGAGAAACATTCAGATGAAAAAAATAATGCATGACGGTGGAAACAGGGTGAAAAAGATTACGATTACAGGAGAAATTCATGCTCTGTCCCACTTCAGTTTTTCAAAACGTTTCTTCCATTTTCTAGCTGAAATATAAATATTTATGGAATAAAATGATATTTAACAATATTGTGCAGAAGAAACATCACGAGAAGCAGAATTTACAAATTACAAGGATATTTTCCCTCTATCTAACTTCTGGTTTCAGAGATCATTGCCTATATTTTCAAGCTGAAAGGCAAACATTTAAGCAAAAAATTATATTTTACAATAATACTGGATAGAGGCAACACAGCGTTGCGAGTGACATCTTCATTCCATTAACTTCCATTTTCAAATGTTTTGAAAGATGGAATTACCCCCCCCCCCCCTTCAAAAAAAATGTGTAGTATCAATCTCGAGAATACCCCAAATGATGACAAAAAGAAAAAATGGAATCCGTGGGAGGATCTTGTGCCTGTTCCCGAAGCAGAAAAATAAAATGACAATAATGGCAATTTTCCATAATTTCCTTGTCACATGCGTACTTCCAACCAAAAATTCGTAGCATTATGAAAAATCCATACTGGTTGCCATCTATGCATACCATTGGCTTTAAAATAAATTTCCCTAGGTTGCAGTACAGAATTTCCATTCTACACCTACATTAGTAAATGACTAAAGTTGTATACACCTGTATCTTTTCTGAAAAATAGGTATACTTTAGTTATTTGAATTTGAAAGCTGGTTCTGTAAAGAAGCTTACCCTAGTGATGAGATATTACTAAACTGATGTCTACTGTATTATAAAACATGTACTTGCTAAGTCCCAGGATTAAAAATATCACAACGAATCATAATCATTCTATTCTATCAGAAAATCCCATGCTGTCCTACGCACCACTGAGGATGGAGTAAAAAATCTGCAATGTTGTAGAACAACAGCTGTGGTAATCCATGAACCAATTTGTTTAGAAATATGATACATTACCACTGTGCAAATAATAATAGAAACATTTTCATGTAATTCACTTTTGACAAAGAAACCAAGAACACATCACCACACAGGAATAAACACTGCAATGTCAGTAAGGACATTGTTCCCCTAAAACTAATCATCTCAGGTAACTGAAACAGAGTTCTGTTGTATGCAATAATCATTGTGGTAATATACAACCATGCTGTTCTTCATGCACATCAAGAAATCGCAAAATGTGATGCTAACCAATACCAAATGTATCATTTTTGAGTATCAAACTCATTGTACATAAATGTAAACCAAAACTGTGTACGAGTTTGTCTTTCTCTTCGTGTTAGTTATCTAACTTTAGCTCACACACATGTTAAATAAACACTGCTGTTTAAATGCTATTGTATTGCTTTGTTTTTATTATTATTTACATGTAAATATGAGAATGATAATTATTCTTTAATAAAGTGTTGTTTCAATGTCTTCATAATTTTTGTGGATCATTATTTCTTGATGTTTCAATGGAACTTAAAAATACATGTTCTGAAAGTTCACTAAATACTGTAAATGCTCATAAGGGAAAATATATCACAAGCCCAGGTCAGAGCATCTAGACTTCCTGGAGTCCGATGTTTGGCATTTTGAGGCCCAGGTTGACAGCACAGCTACCATCTATGTACAATAAAGCCCCATTATCCAAATTAGTTTGTGACAAAGGTGATTTGGATAACCAAAAATTTGGATAATTTGATTAAGAAAAAATTAAATACCATATCTTTTAGCTTATAAGTTAAATGGGTTAAATTTTTCAATTTCCTTATCTTCATTCGTAGACAAGTCGATCCTGAATATAAGACAAGGGTAGTACAAATGCAGTTAGTGTTCTGAAATTCTGTAACTATATTTTTAATATTTCAGTAAATATTAAAAAGAAGAGAAAATGATATAACCAGCATTTTTCTTTTTAGCAAGAAGTTGAATTTTGTAAGCTTATTATTTGTAGGAACTGATACTACCTGCATTCCTTCCCTCCAATCAACCTGTCAGAAAATTCACCAAGCATAGGTGAAAAGAAAAAAAAAGTCGTGCTAAACCAGAGTGGTGCAAGTGGTGCTTACAGCATGTGTTATCATTCGTTGTTTGTTTGTTTTCAGAGTTCAACTAGAATCAGAAACCAAAAGAGTTTTTGATTTCAATTGGAAACATGAAATAAATTAAGAAAAGCATAATAAATTGGAAGCACAACATCTGATTTTAATAGCAAATTGAGAGATTGATAGAGCAAAAAATATTAAATAAAAAAAAAAGGTTTTGCTGGCCATTGCTGTTCTTAAGAAAAGTGCCGCCGGCTGTCGACAAGATTGTTACCAGCCAATCAGTTGAGTGGCAGCAACATGTTCCAAAGGTTTAATCATCGTGAGATAAATGAAGTGCAGCCATTGTGATCCTGGCAGCTTTGCAAAACCAGTAGTGAATACCACTCACGGGGATGCTATTAACATACAGTAGCTGCCACTCCAAATTGGTCACTACAACTTTAATGATGTTTCTGTTGAACACAAATATCTGTTGTAAAAGCTTTTAAAGAAGTTCTTCATGGTGGATTTTATTAAGTTTCGTAAGCTTTCAAAATAAATGTAATATTGCGTTTTTGAGTGTTTGGATCAAAACTGAATTTAAGGCAAAACATGCATATTTTTTTTTCCTCATTGAGAAATGTCAATGATCAATCAATGTTGTTTTTCTTATTGAGAAGCACGATTAATCAGTAGACAAGTCAATGTGGTGCATAATCCAAGATCCGGACTTCTGAAAAAAGTCTCATCTTACATGTCAAAAACCTACGGTACATTCTGCTCCACGAAAAAAAACGAAAAAATATTATATTGAAACCTCTGAATAACAGTCACCACCCAGACTGGAAAAAAAATTACTGTTATTGGGAGGTAGCAGTTTTGATCCTCATATACAGTTTACATGCGAGACTGAAAATAATGGCTGCTTACCATTCCTGGATGTCCTTCTGTCATGCTCTGAAGGTTTCTTTAGTACAACAGTTTACCGAAAACCATTTGCTGTTTCCTTACCTCCACATGCAAAATCAAATCATCCATGGAAACAAAAATATTCTGCTTTCTACACATACCTATATATTGTGCAATACATATATGCTAAACTGAGGATTCCTTACAGAAAGAGCTTGATTTTGTTAAACAAATTGCAGTACACAGAGGATATAGCCCTTCCGTGATAGACAAAGCTACCCCAAAATTTAGGTTAGGTTGGTTGGTTAATATATTTTAATGGCGCAAGGGCCATGGTTGGCCAAAGAGCGCCAAAACAAAAGACATCAAAACAAAACTAAAGCAATAAAAACGTACACAAGGTTAAAAACAGGCTGATGTAGTAAAAATGAAATATGATAGTGAACAAGTTAAAATCTAGATAAGTTTAAAAAAGTCAATATCCTGTAAAAACGAAAACACTGCTTTCATGTCGCAGGCTTCGCCAATAATTGTCTGCAGCGTAGCTGCTCCTTCGTCCAACAGATGGGAGTGAAAATGACGAAAACGATGATCACAAAACCGAACACAAGTACACAAAACATGAAGGACAGTGAGACGACAGTCGCACGCCTCACACACCGGGACACTCTCGCCACACAGCAAAAAGCGGTGAGTAAAACGACAGTGCCCAATGCGGAGACGTGCAAGAACAACTTCCTCACGACGGTTCTTCCGCAAACTAGACATCCAAAGTCCGATCTGTGGTTTGATGGCATAGAGTTTATTGCTGCCCTGCTGAGACCACAGGGACTGCCACTCATCCATAACAAATTTCCGGATCAACGGCCGATAATCTCGGAAAGACAGTGGCAGCCGAGCTGGCGACATGGAGGAAACAGACCTGGCAGAGAGATCTGCCAGCTCGTTACCCGGATCCCAACATGGCCAGGAACCCAACAGAATCGGACCAGGAAGCCATCACCCTCCAAAGATCCAAGAAGACGACGGACATCACGGATGACAGGTGAGTCCGTGTCCTCTGGAGAAGATAAAACATGGATGACGGACTGGGAATCAGAGCAAACCATAGCGCGACGAAGTGATCGAGACTGTATGTGGCACAAAGCGAGGTGCACCGCACGCATCTCCGCCGAAAAGACGGTGGATTCAGGCGGAAGCCGCTCAGCATGTGAGGCTTCGCCACACACAAAAGCGGATCCAACGACATCCCCGGACTTCGAGCCATCGGTGAATACAGGCACGAAATCCGGGTAGACTGACAGTTTTGCAGCAAAGAGCCGCTGGTACACCAGAGCAGGAGTGGAAGACTTTGGCCACACACAAAGAGAAAGGTCAGCCGTTGCTTGAACCGGCTGCCAAGGCGGTTCATTGTAGAACCGGGTCAAACCAATCCTTGACAAGTCGAGACCAGCATCGCGCACTATGGCAGACATCCGAATCCCGAACGTCGGAACACAGGAGGGGCGGTTGGAAAACAAACGGACACAGTCCGGTTGGAAGATGGAACCATACAGTGGATGATCAGGAAAAGACTTCAGTTTTGTATAAAACTGAAGAGACAGCTGCTTACGACGGATGCATAACGGCGGCTCATGAGCCTCCGCATACAGGCTATGCACGGGAGAGGTGCGGAAAGCACCAGTGCATAGCCGCAGAGCCTGGTGATGGACGGGGTCCAAAGGCTTTAAAACCGATGGACGCGCTGAATCGTAAGCAATGCATCCGAAGTCTAACTTTGACCGAATCAGAGAATGGTAAATGCGAAGCATTGAGCACCTGTCGGCCCCCCAAGATGTTCGAGAGAGGACCTTCAGGATACTCAATGACTTCGTGCACTTCACCTTCAAAGACTGGATGTGAGGCCGGAAGGTGAGCGCTCGGTCAAAAGTTAACCCAAGGAACTTGACTTCAGACACCACGGGGATGGTAGAGCACCCCAGACGGAGGCTGGGGTCTGGGTGAAGACCCCGTTTGCGGCAAAAATGCACGCAAACGGTCTTCTGCGGCGAGAAGCCAAATCCATTTTGGGAAGCCCAGTGAGAGATCTTGGTAATGGCAGACTGGAGCTGTCTCTCGATGGTACGCATGTTTACAGAGGCGCAAGAGATCTGCAGATCATCCACGTACATGGTTCCACGAACCGTGGGAGGAAGCAGTTGGAAAATATGGTTAACACGAAGGATGAACAACGTAACGGAAAGAATGGAGCCCTGAGGTACACCCTGTTCTTGCGGGTACACCGCAGAGAGGGTCGACCCGACGCGCACACGGAAACTCCGGTCCTGGAGAAATCCGGCGATGAAAGATGGTAAGTTTCCCCGCAATCCGCACTCGTGCAGATCACGGAGAATGCCGTATCTCCAGGTACGATCATAGGCTTTCTCCATGTCGAAGAAGACGGAGACCATGTGCTGACGCCGGACAAACGCCTCCCTGACAGAAGCCTCAAGGCGAAGATGATGATCGGTGGTGGATCGAGATCTACGAAATCCACTCTGATGAGGCGAAAAAATGTGATGAAATTCTAAATAAAAAATGAGACGAAGGTTAATGATGCGCTCGAGTACTTTGCAAAGGCAGCTCGTCATAGCAATTGGCCGGTAGTTCAACGGGTTGGTGGGATCTTTACCAGGTTTGGGAACAGGAACGACAATGGCCGTACGCCAAGACTCGGGAAAGGCATTCTCTAGCCAAATCCTGTTAAACAGGATTAGCAGACATTCAAGAGAGGACGGAGAAAGGTGCTTCAGCATTTCGTAATGGATGTTATCTGGTCCGACAGATGTCCGGCCGGACCGATTCAGAGCGGTCTTCAGCTCCACGGCAGTCAGCGGGCTGTTATAATCTGCGGAAGAGAACGGTCCAAAAGAAATCTTGGACCGTTCAAGCCGCGGCTGTAACTGCCGGAACGAAGCAGGGTAATTGCTGCTGCTGGACACCGAAGAAAAAGCGGCGCCCAGACAGTCAGCAATACCCTGAGCGTCAGCAACCGTTCCTCCATCACTCTCAAGAATGGAGATTGCCCCAGATGGGTACTGTCCTCGAATCTTACGGATCCTGTCCCAAACGATCTTAGGGCTGGTAGCGGAGTTAATCCCGGATACGTAACGTATCCAGGACTCCCGTTGACTACGCCTACGAACCAATCGCGCGTAGGACTTGGCCTTCTTGAAATCAAGTAGGTTCGCGTCGGTGGGGTACCGACGAAACCTACCCCAAGCCCGATGTTGGGCCTGACGAGCTGCCATGCAAGTGGAATTCCACCAAGGTCTTGGGCAACGTGGAAGTTTAGTCGACGTCCTGGGGATGGTAAGTTCTGCCGCATGCACAACACAATCCGTTACCGCCGCAACAGCGTCATTGACCGTTCCTGAGGTCACCATAGCTGGAGTAATAATCGCTGAAGCCGTGAATGCGTCCCACTTGGCACGACCAATATTCCATCTAGCAGGGCGAGTAGGGTAACGGTACCCGCCACCCGCTAGACGGAGAAAGATGGGAAAGTGATCGCTGCCGAGGGGATCACCAGACACGCTCCAGGACCAGTCAGGATATAAGGATGGTGAACTCAAAGACAGATCAATGGCTGAGTGCGAACGGGTGGGTTCATGAAAATAAGTAGCAACTCCGGTGTTGTGGAGACATAGGGACGTGTTGGAGAGAAGGGACTCAACAACACGGCCCCTGGAGTCTCGAGTTGTAGAACCCCACAACGGATTGTGAGCATTAAAATCTCCAAAGATGAAGAAAGGAGGCGGCAGCTGGTCAACTAAATCTTCCAGATCCGAAAGGCTTACAGCTTCAGTTGGTGGTATGTAGATGGAACACACCGTGAGCAGAGTGTTCACAGACAGTTTCACTGCCACTGCCTGCAAAGGCGTCCGAAGGGCAACCGCAGTGACAGGGACACCATGAGGAACAACGACGGCCACTCCTCCGCAGGCAATTACGCCGTCCTGGTGATCTTTGCGGAAAAGGGAATGTCTCCGCAGCGAAGGAGTGTCCGTCATGCGAAGCTTTGTCTCCTGGAGACACACGCACACAGGTGTGTGCGAAGACAGTAAGCCTTTTAAATCGTCAATGCGTGAACGCAGACCTCGGCAATTCCACTGAATGAGCGTGGCCATAATGAAAAATGTAATGAAAGAATGAAAAAGACAGACGACTAGAACGTCTCACTGTCGTCCATCACCTCCAATCCATCCGCAGTGTCGGGAGGTAACACAGGGCTGTGTTTACCCCCTGTGTTGAGAGATGGTTTTTGCTTGCTCTGTTTCGGGGAGGATGAACCCGGTTTTACCTTTTCCGGCTTCTTCTTACCAGTGCCCTGGACCTGGGTCCCTGTGATGGCCGTAGATGGTTTCGGCATAGAGGTAGGTTTAGGCGACGATGTTGATGTCGCCTTGGATGCAATACGGCGAGACTTCAGTGCTTCCATACCAGCAGTGACGATGTCCCCAAAATCATAAGGACACCCCGCTGGGATGGACACCTCAGTCTGGACCGCCACTGAAGCCTTCCGCACCACAACTGAAGCATAGGACCGCCGGCCTGGTTGTAAAGGGGCGATCCGCCGTCTAGCCTCGGGATATGAGAGATGCTCAGTTGTCTTCAGGCGTTGGATTGCCTGTTCCTCTATCCACTTTGGACACTGCTTAGAAGAAGCAGGATGAGTCCCTTCGCAGTTGACACAATGATCAGACTCTGCAGAGCAATCCGCCAAAGAGTGTTCTGTGGAACCACAGCGGCCACACTGTGCAACATTACGGCAAGACTGCTGGGAGTGACCGTAATGCTGGCACCTGAAACATCGCAAGGGGTTCGGGATGTACGGTCGAACATCAAGCCGTAAATAACCTGCCTTGATGGAAGTAGGCAGGTTTGGGGAGTCAAACGTTAGGATGATGTTACGGGAGGGAATAGATTTCCCATCCCGCCTAAAAAGAATCCTTCGAACCCCAATGACATGCTGTTCACCAAGTTCCTCCAGCAATTCCTCATCGCTGCATTCAAGCAGGTCGCGGGAGTTGACAACACCGCGAGAGGAATTGAGGTAACCGTGTGGAGAAACCTGGACAGGAATGCCAAGCAAAACGGTCGTTTCCAGCAAGGTGGCACTGTGGCGTGGATTAGAAGTTTCCACAAGAAGATCCCCTGAAGGGAGCTTCTTCACACTCTTTGGAGAGCCAGCAACTGCCTGCAAAGCCTTATTGATCCAGAAAGGACTCTTGCTACTGAGTGACTGTGAAGAGTCACCAGATTTGAGTAACAGAAACAGAGCATTGCAATTAGTAGAGACAAGTTTCTTTGTTGAGGAAGGTGGATCTTCCTCCACAGGGCGCTTTAAATTTGTAGCATGGGAAACACTTTTGTGTTCCATGAAGAAGTGAAAAGATTCGTCCGCCAACCTCCCCACCCACTACCGAGCCCAACGAGGGAGAGCCGGAGGTCCGCAAGCCCAAGAGGACGCAGGACACGGCTCTAGGGATAGTCAGCGGATATAGCAAGTTGGTAGGGCAGACACACGCTCAGCGCGCACCCAGACTTTCCCGTGCCCGGAGAACACCCCTTTGGCATGCCCACCCTACCCCCCAACTCACCCAGCCGAACAGAACGACAAGCCGCTAGAAGTCTGGACACCACTCGGCCACAGACTTCCTGACGAGGAGTGGGTTAGCTCCCAGCCTCCCGTTTAGGGTGAAGCAGAGGGCAAAGAGGAGTGTTGGCATCTGGAGACACTACAACCCGGCCCCCAAATACCTCAGCCTCCAGCATCCTCATTTCCACCGGTACGGGTCACCGCACACGGCAAACATGCAGGTAGGTCTAAGCTAACCAGCTCCGGAAAAACAGAAAATGTAACATAAAAAAGAAAAGACAGGGAAGAGAACGAGGAACAAAACCCGGAGCTGGCGCCTCATCACAACCTCAGCAGCCTACAACTGAGGCGGGTACATGTCAAAATATGAACATAAGACGAAAAAAGCAAAACAATAAGAGAAAATCGGCTCGGGCCGTGGGGACGCCATCCCCCATCAGCTGGATGAACAGCTGTCCCTTCGGTGATGTAATCGTCAAAGCCGCAGAGGCAATAGAAACCGTCACAAGGTTAGCTCGGGCCGTGGGGCGCCGCTCCCCAAATAACTGGAAAACCAGTTATCCCCGTGCGGGGCCAAAATTTAGGAAACCGAAGCCTGTCTGCTCACTCACGCCAATAGACCCTCAGTACGAATAAATTCAAAAATTCTCAAAAGTTGTAATTTCAAAGTTAGTTTCAAACCCATTAACAAGATGAATTTTTACAGATCAAAAGACTACGTCGAAAGACATAAATTCCTGGGGAATTTATTAATACCTTGTGAATGTGGACTTTCATATATAGGACAGACACGTAGGCCTTTCAGTTTCTATGTGAAGGAACACAAGACTTACGTACAGAACTATGAACTGAAGAAGTCATCAAAAGCCCAACTCTGTCACGAAAATAACAACACATTTTTGTTCGGAAATGCTATGCTTATTGATAAACCCGATTCGACTATCAAGCTTAATATATTAAAAGCTTTCCATATATACCAGAATTCTTCATGACTTGTCAACGACATGATATCTACGCCATTTCTTTCAAGCGTGTGGGAACAACTCATCAAAATCCGTGACTGTTAGAACTCTGATGATGTCGCAATGATTTTAAAGATTACGCTCCATTTGTCCTGATGATGCGGGCCAAACGCTCAGCAAAACTATAGTCGATGCTAATAAAGCGTTTAATTGTGAAAAAACATTGATAATGTATTCTTAATCATCATCACAAGTGTGTAGTGTTGAATTATATACGAGGTAGCGGTTGTTAAAAGGTTAGGCCTAAATTTAATCTGGCTTCACAATTCCTGGAAAAAATAGTGGGAATTGGATTCTTCAGAAAAATCAAAGAAACTCAATGAAAAGAATTAAAAAGTACTCTTGCTGAAAATAATTTATCCTTCTACAATGATGGAAAACAAATTTTAACAAAAAAAAAAAAAGTTAAATCATAAACAATCAGGCAATAACACCAAAGTTACCAGAAAAGTCACTTGCCAGCAAGGATTTATTTGAAAAGCTTCAGAACATTAACTTAAAATTTCATATTTGACTTGCTCTGGACCTGAACAATAAAATTAAAAAATTCTTCACTCCCATTAAACAAAAAGAGAAAAATGTCGTACTACAAGAAGGAGCAAGAGTGTACACTCTACGGTGTCAGTCCACCTTTGGCCTTAATGCATGCACTGACCCTTCGAGACATGCTTTCGACAAGGTTTTGAAACACAGCGATAGGTATGCGCTTCCATTCAGTACATAATGCTGCCACTAACTGTTGCTTAGTAGTAAGCCTTGGTTCCAAACTTCTTATGCGGCACTCTAATTCATCCCATACGTGCTCTATGGGATTAAGATCAGGACTCTGTACTGGCCAGTCCTCACACGATACGGAATTATCGTCAAACCACGCCGTAACAGTCCTTGCTTTATGGCTCGGTGCATTATCCTGCTGGTACCAACAAGGCTTGGTTCCATAGTATTGCCACAGAGTTGGTAGGGCATAATTGTCCAGAATGTGGAGGTAGACGTGCTGGTTAACAGGTTTGTCGACGATAACCAATGGGCCGGGATCATACCACGAAAAACACCCCCATACGAGTACACTGCCAGCTCCAAACTTGACCATACAAACAGCCCACTGTGGTAAATAGTGTTCCCCCAGCTGCCACCATACCCACACACAGCCACCAGACTAATGGATCGTGTATCTGGATTCATCAGTCCATAGGACCCGTTTCCATTGATTTACGGTCCACGATAAATGTTTTTTACACCATGCTAAACGACGAGCAGCATTCAGATTGGAGATGAAGGCTTATGAGCAGCTGCACAACCACAGTAATCCATGGAGTGAAGTTCTCTGTGAATGCTAAGTGTTCATACCAAGGTTCCAGCATTTTTACTCACCAGTATACTGAGGTCTTGTGCAGTACTCCGTCGATGAGCTGTAACGACTCTCCTGAGGCTTCGACGTCCTCTGTCATTGATTTTCTTTGGTCTGCCGGTACGTTTTGCTGCTACAGGCACGCCATGTGTCTTTCACTTATCCGATACATCGAAAGCAGTTGACTTGGGTATGTTTAAATGCCTTTCATTTTCTCTTACAGACAACCCACTAATATAAAACCCAACAATCTTTCCATTCTCAAAGTTAGTTCTCTTCTGCCACGACATTTTCACTCAACCTCACAATGCAATATGATCACGGTCAGCTGCAGGCTTGTTTTTATACCATTTTCAGCTGTACCACGCATCTGAACAACACAGCAGATCCGTTCATTTGCTTTTGAAGAGATGTCCGGTGACTTTTGTCAATATAGTGTATATATATACATACACCCTATGTGCATACACACACACACACACATAAATATATACATTGTATATAGTCCCCCCCCTCGAACAGGAATAATCCTAAAATTAAAAAAAAAATCAGAATAGGATTTGTAAATTCAGGTGCCAGGTGAAAAATTTCAGGCACCATGGCACCTGGGATTTGTCTACTCCTGACTCAACCTACTGTTGTCTACTCCTTACTCAACCAACTGAACTGCAGTGGTTGCTCTGGCTTTTTTTACATTTTTGCCAAATTCACTTTTTGTTTTCACCAAATGTAATTTGAAGTTGACAATATTTTTTTCACTCTCCATTGGAAATGTTGAAACCATTGAAACATAAAGTGTTATAACAGTACAGAAACAATGGGTTATAGATTCTTTACAATTAAGCAGCAAAATATTATGTTATGGATCCCGATTCCTAATAGAAAGAAATATAAACACTTATTTTCAATTTACTACTATCTATAAAATTTCTAAACAAAGAATTATTGACAAGATAAATCTCAAATTGAAAAATTGGGTATTACATTTATTCTGTGGCCTGGTTCTAAAAGGATCAGTGTAAAAAAAAATACAGATGTTGAAAAATTGCACTTTTTTACTAATAGAACTTTCATTTAAGTCATGCAGTTTTCATTTATGATTCATATCAAAAGATAAGAAATCTATAAATGCAATTGCGTTTAAAAGATTCTATATTAATTTTTGAAATATCCTTGCCATTGCTGAAGCAAAATTTAACATGATGTCCAAGTAAAAAAAAATATATATTTTTTAAAGATTGTTTTTCCTCAGATGTCATTAAACAAGGTAATTGGCAATATTTTCACCAAAACTTTTTATCCATCGCCAAAATGATTATTTTTTTGCAAATTACAAAGAATGCAATCAGCAGCAGAACTCCTGGAACTGGATGAACTACAGCAAAACTTTAACAATTACTCATGGTGTAGAGGATTTCAGGAAGGCAGTGGCTGACACTATTTTAAACAACCATTAGAGATACCATGCTAGGAAGTTAGGGGTAAGGTACCCAATAGGAAAGAAAAACAAAACAATTTTAGAAAACAGCAAAGTGTAACTACCTGGTTAGGTAGCTACACACGAGAATGAAGGAGCAGAGCCCACAGTGACCAAACCAAGAAATATAACTGAACACACACAGCCTTGGTAATTATTGTTACACACTGATTGAACTAAACTATTAAACTTTAACCACCTTATTTTTTGGACAGACTTTTTTCTTCCAAAGTCTGAGCTTCAACTTATCTATTGAAATTTATCAATGAGAAAAAAATACTGTGCTTTAAATTCAGCATTATCCAAGCAGCCTGAAAAGCAATATTACGTTCTTAAGAAACCATTCCAAAAGCATACAGAATGTAACATTCCATTCACTAAGAACAAATGTAACATTCCGTTTACAAAAGCTCCTGAAATGGACATTTCTGTTCAACAGAAACAAAATCACCGTGACCGATTTGGAGTGGCGCTTTTGTATATTAATTGCATTCTCCTCAGGATCCTTTCTGACACCCAGTGGGTAGCATTCACTTCTGGTTTTGTAAACCGATCAGAACCACAATGGATGCATCTCCCTTATCTTGCAATGATTAAACCTCTGAAACATGTCGCTGCCACACTGTTGACTGGTTGGTGACAATTGTGTTTACTGCCAGCGGCGCATGTTCTTTAGAATAGCAATGATAGCTGCTAATGAAGGCGGCCTTTTTTCACTCTACTAATCTCTTAATTGTACCTCTCAACTGAATTAAAATCAAATACTGCTTTCCCTTATTATGTTCATCTTAATTTACAGGTTTCCGATTAAAATCAAAGGCTCTTTTGGTTTGATTTCAATTGGACTCTATGAGAAAGCAGTAAACTATAACTCACACTACAAGCATCACTCTGATTTGATGTTAATCATCAGCATACAGAATTAGGTCAGGACACTGACCTAATTCTGTATGCTGATGACGTAACCCTACTTATTCATGGTAACTAAATTGACTCACTGATTCAGATATCACAAAATCATTTCCTCACCGCAGTCAATTGGTTTACCTGTAATTCTCTTGCTATTAATGTTAAGAAAACAAAAATTTTAATTTTCTCCTATGGTTGGAATACAAACCCTATACATACTATAATTTTAAATAACACACAGGTTGAGGTTGCACAAAGGTGTTTTTATTCAGTCGGATCTTAAATCCAACTCTCACATTCATTATCTTGTTTCCCTAATTTCTCAAAATATTGGAATCATTGGGAAAGTTATGGCGTATGTCTCCGAAAATTAATTATGATTTTACTTTATTACACTTTAATTTATCCCTACTTCTCATATTGTATTTCAGTCTGGGGCTTGACGACCAATTATAACTTAACTAAACTTCAGAGATCACAAAATAGATTTTTGAGACTGGTGCAATTCAGACTTTCAGGTTCCTCCTTTTCAAATCCTAATTTTCCCCCAGATTGCAGCCTAATGATGTTCAGTTATTAAATATTGATCAGTTACACCATTTTAACATGGCAAAACTCATGTTTAAAAGGGTAAAGAATGACTTATTCTCTTCTTTAATTTCTTTAACTGTCCCTAACCATTCTTACTCAACTAGACATAAAACCACTGATCCCTTGTTTCCCTTCACATGAACGTTCTAGAGCATTAATTAAGTATGCTGGCCTGCAGATTTGGAATTCGTTTCCACAACAATTGTTGGCTATTAATAATTATAATTTGTTTAAAAGAAAACTTAAACAACACTTACTATCCTGAAATCAGTTTTGTGATGCCCTTATTTTATTATCATTTTCACCTCCTAAACGGGCTGTACAGTGTGTCTGGCTTGCTTTGTTCTTGGATATTTCTTATGTGTTCAGTCGTCAGGATGAGAGGGGCTCGTGAGGCCTTTTCCCTCTTATTCCCTGGTTGTTGCTGTATTAATTTGCTTTACAATTGAATGTCTACTGCATATTGTAACAATCGGAATACAAAATAAATTAAATGAAATTTGCCACATGTGTGTGACCTTCTCCCTGTGCTTGAAATGGTCAGCTGGAGGGAAGGATATGGCAGTTTCAGTTCGTAAGAAAAAAAAATCTCGCGTCACGAAATTCAACTTTTTGCCAAAAAGGAAATTGCTGAGATTACCTGACTTTCCCTTCCTTTTAATAGTTACTGAAATGTTAAAAACACAAATGGGACTCTCTTGAGAAGCCATCATTCCTGTGAAATATTTCTAAAGCACCTATGACTTTCAATGAAGAATCCCCTCGCCTACTAATTTTGCCATCTAATTTGTTCTCTGTCAAACGTGCTTCCCAAGTATACAAACTCGTTCACCTGTTCAATAACTACGCCTTTTAGACTTGCATTAAGTACTAGCAGTTCCTCACTCAGAAACCATGACTTTGGTTTTCCCCTTATTTATATTCAGTTCGAATTTCATACAAACTTCAAAGATATGGGACAACATATTCTGTAACTCACCTGTGTCATCAACATACAGCAATCTGCACACATGGATACTACCAAGACATAAACCAGCATTGTCCATTTTGGCATCATGCATGCATCTATAAATATATTAAACAGCCATAGTGACATTACACAACCTTGTCTGACTCCTGCACCGACAGAAAGCCATTTTGATACACCATTGACTCATACACAAACTCTACTGCCAGCATACATGTCTTTCATACTATTACGTAGATTCCCAGTAACACCATATTTATTCAGTGCCTTCCACAGAAGTATCTTATTTACTCAGTCATAAGCTTTCTCTAAATCTATGAAGGCATCAAAAACTTTTTCACCAACAGACAGATACTTTTCAATCATCATGTGTAATGCAAAAATTTGGTTAGTGTAGTTCTTAACAGGCATAAAAAGCCACTCCAAACATCCCACATTTTCTCTGATGTAAGACTTCGTACCTTATCAATAATTACGAAATATGCATATCATGAAACAAATCCCTAAGGACTGTCTTATGTTAAAACGTGCTTTAGATTACACAAATATAATATATTTACCTAATATTGAAAAGTATTTTACACGTTGTCGCTCCGTGAGACACGTGCTCCCACCTCGAGATGCCTTATTATGTTACAGGTTTTTGTTAGTTAATTTTTTTTTTTTACAAATAGAACAGTTTAGTTAAATATTTTCAGCTAAACACTCACTCAATAGCACAATCAAACATTTAAAAATTTTCATTAATTAAAACAATCGCATTAGAAAAGGCTATACTCATCGGGTCGGGAGACATGTCTCACATAAAAGCTCTTCCTCTACAATATCACGACGAGCACTTTCAATGCTCCGGGAGCACTATCATCAGGCCATCAACTATCTACATGAGGGTTCCTCACGTGTGTGTAGCCGCAGGAGTTACATGCCGGGAAACGAAGGGAGGGTTGCGGCCTGTATAACGTGTCAGGTGATTCTCCTCAAGTGCCACCATCTATTGGATGAGTTGGTAGGTATATCTTTCTGATATACCTTGTTTACCTAATATTGAAAATATTGTATATCTTTCTGATATACAACTCATCCAACAGATGGCGGCACTTGAGGAGACACCTTTCTCCTCATACAAGGTAACAATGATAGCATCCCTCCAATCCTGAGAGAAAAAATTAATAAAGTAATTACATTACCATTTTGAAAAAGTCCAACAAGAATGTTTGGTTTAGCAGATGAAACTCTTTTTCTAGCTGATAAGTCTCATAAGCATTTCAAAGATGCTAGGCCGCATTGCAGTCGTTCCACTTTTCTACAATTACATTGCTACTTCAAAACAGTAGACAGCTTCACTTATGAGAGGAAGTTGATTCATTAGTTTGTTTCTTATATTCTCCTTTACTGTTATGTTCTTGAATACCGTCAACAATTTTCTGATCCACCAAAATTTAGAAGAAATAACAGAGATCACCTACGTCACTTTTCGCCAATTCTGTCACTTCTTTGATTCCACAATCTGGACAATACCAATAAGTTCAGTTCTTGTTTCTCCAGAGACCAACAGTTTCCCAAACACCTTCTCCAAAACATTGAAATTAAATATATAGCATAACACTGATATGTGACAACACCAACAGCTGGGAACAGACTGAAATGGACTAGAATAATGACCATGTGAGCTGACTAATGGTACGTGTGGGGGTCAGAGACCGCATTCCTCGATACTTACAATTTGGTTTAACAGGGAATTCTAATAATCAGCACCCTATGGTACTTTTTCCTCTGTGTATTCTTTTGATTTATGACCAAACATAAGACAGTTTTGAACACTACTCATGAGAATGGTACATACAGTTTCCCCAATTCCCTGGAGTTTGAGAATGGTTACTTACATCAATATTTTTATTGCTTTCCAGATTCAATATACAAATGTTTATAATGTTTCTACAGAAATAATTACAAAGCAATAAACCTGAAGACTTACAGCTTACACTTCATTTTCCAATACAACTTGAACAGCAATAATTCACATGCCAATGGAATTGTACTTCATACATAAAAATTGGAAAAGGAGTGAGACAAGGTGACACCATATCTCCGAAGCTTTTTAATGCCACATTGGAAAATGTCTTTCAATCACTGAACTGGGAAAACAAAGGGATAAAGATTAATGGAGATTATCTAACCCACCTTCGTTTTGCTGATGACGTAGTCATTTTTGCAACTACCCCATCAGAGCTGCAGAGTATGATCCAGGAACTTGCTGACAAGAGTACAGAAGTGGGATTAAAAATGAACTTTCAGAAAACAAAAGTGATGTTCAATGCTTTTACAAGAAATGAAGATTTATCGATTGATGGAGAAAAGCTGGAGATAACAGACACGTACGTTTATCTTGGACAGCAGATATCAAGTGAGGGTCACATTGATGAAGAAATTAATCGGCGTACAAAATTTGCCTGGAGAGCTTTTGGAAGAAACAGCATAATTTTCAAGGGCAATATGCCATTATGTCTTAAAAGAAAAGTGTTTGATCAATGCATCCTTCCAGTGCTTATGTATGGTGCAGAGACGTGGACCTTAACTAAAAGAGACATACAAAGGCTGCAGACAACTCAAAGCAGCACGGAGAGGTGCATGCTTGGTGTAACCAGGAGAGATAAGAAGAGGAACTCGTGGATCCGAAAAATGACAAGAGTGGAAGACATCATGATCAGGGTTAAATCCCTGAAATGGCAATGGGCTGGACATACTGCCAGAAGGCCAGACCATCGATGGACAGCCGAAATTTTAGATTGGATTCCAAGGGACAGGAAAAGACCCAGAAGAAGACCACAAGGAAGATGGGTGGATGAAATTCGAAAGTATGCGGGAGTGACATGGAGGAGACTGACACAAGACAGATCGTTGTGGAGGAAACTTGGGGAGACCTTCGTCCAGCAGTGGATTGATAATGGTTGACAATGATGATAATGATGATGATCTACATTAAAAATGGCCACAAAATTTGAAAAAACAAAAAAAAAGACAGTTATCAACTTTTAGCACAATAGCAAAACTACTTATTTTAGAACACACATCTGACAATGCCTGGATCACATGTTCCAGGGAAATGGATAGGTGGCCCTATAAAATGGCCTACTTAGTCCACAGATCTTAACCCTATTGATTTTTCTTTACAGCCACCCTAAAGAAAATGATACATTGGACCCCATCCAACAGTCAGAAAGATCTTGCAGTACATCTTCATATTGTGATTGTCATCAGTAATGGAAGAATTGCAATTTTAATTTGTTTATTAATGAAGTCATAAAACAGATATCTGGCTATATTTATTTTAAAATTTCTTTTCCTTGGACATCAGTGCAGCTCACCTAGCAACAAAACTCAGTAAAATTTCACAGACATTTTAAAATTTCACAGACATGGTTTCTATAATTTCCTCCGACATTTTACAATGGGCTATATTTACTAATACAGTGAATCTGTTTAAGATGGAATCCAAGGGACTAGAAATATTTTTTGTTTTAGACAGGTTTCCATTTTATAAACTGCATCCATCACAGCCATTGAAAAACATTTGAATTTTGTCATGCCAATAACAGATTTCACTTAATTAGTGATTACTTAAGTGAATATATTGTTCCTATGTATCCTAATGAACTAAAAATTGCAATCTTCTATATTTTTTTTTAATTATCCAACATTGATTTGTGTACAGTAACACTTACAATTTTACACTCTGTGAGAGCACATATGCTGCTTCATTAAGTGCAATAATTCTGATTCACCTCAGAGAAGTGCAAAATCCCAAATATTTTGCAAAGTTTGGTGTAATGTCTTTATCCCAGACATGGTTTCTATAATTTCCTTCTCTATTTCATCATCCTCACAGCTGTTGTTTTTTTCACCAATTTGATGTCACTCAATGATTTCGTCAAGATCTTTATTAAAAGTCTTTGTTGCCACATTGCCTTTAAGCTACTGCCCTGTTATCTCATCTTTTCACTTTAAAATGCCATGAATTTTTCTGGCACTTAACTTCTCTGTCAAATACTTGACACTCACACTTCCTTTTTTTTTGCGCATTTCAATAACTTTTGTATCCAAATTGAGAACTCTCTTCTTTGGTGCTATATATAGCAACAGGCAAACGAATTCATGCAGCTCACAACAAGCAAAGGCTGTGAACTATAATCTCAATGGAAAATGTTAAAGAATCAAATTGGAGTGTCTTGAAATCCATACAAAAAACAGTTGCAAAGACTTTGGACACTGAATCCAGCAAAGCTGGTCACATGACCTAAACCTGACTCTCACTAACTTCTCAAAAAAAGAAACAAAATAGTAGATGTACTGCAGTGAGTGTTTGTGTAAACAATGCCAAAGCAATCTTCCTCTGTTTAATTATGTCATTTATCTTCATTGTCAAGCAAATGCACTCAGTGTGAATTAATCATTGTGCTTTATTGTGCAATGTTTCATATTCAATTAAAGTACTTGATGGCATGGGAATTTCTTTCTATTGTTACAAGGTTCATTTACTCTCTTGCCATTTGCATTTCCACGTTAGGTAGGTTCCATTTTAGACAGGTTAAGTAGTACATAATTTTCTATCTCAATCTTTCATTTCAGGACCAAAAAACTTTTCCATTATGGGCAAGTTTCCATTTTAACCAGGCTCTATCTCAAAAAGGTTTTCACTACAATTACTTGGCAAATACACACTGTGAGAAATGAACACAATCAAAAAAACTTTACAACACTTTAATAAAATTATTTACAAATTACATACAACCTACATATATAACTATTTTTTGTTATGTTTGTTTTTTAATTTTGACTTTAAGTTATTGTTCTTTTGACCCTGTTTGTTTTTGTTGTTGCCTTGTTTTTTGCTCAGTTTCCCTGGTTTGTCTTTGAATAATTTGCTGGGCTTCTGATTCACTGTTTTCTCTAAGACGAGAGCCTCAGCATCAATGGGACTGATGATTTTTCCAGACTTTGTGATCACCTTAGGAGCTATCATATTTTTAAAACTTGTCTCAGGATTCCAAGTGTTGCCTACTGGTTGCCTTATGATGCTCTGGAACTGATTAATACTGTTG
Organism: Macrothele yani; assembly: GCA_039090855.1. Taxonomy (NCBI): domain Eukaryota; kingdom Metazoa; phylum Arthropoda; class Arachnida; order Araneae; family Macrothelidae; genus Macrothele; species Macrothele yani. The sequence goes on along the minus strand of CM077024.1, from coordinate 40,509,362 downwards.
AATGGAAATGGCAACTGACTAACCTAGTAAGAAAGACAAAAAGAATATCTCAGTAAATAAGTTGAAACAATAACAGCATAGTTTTTATTATCTCAAAATGTTCGTGGTATTCACACATTCTTACAGGACGCAATTCTTGTTTTTTGTTGTATACTGCAATTTAAAAAAAAAAATTAAATTACGAGAACAAGCACAAAAATTGACCATATCATTGAAAAATTTTATGGACACAAAAGTGGTTTGAAATTATTTCTGGTGTACAGCAGGGAAGCATAGTTTCTTCACTTCCATTTTTATTATTATTGTCATTGACTTCTTCAACTAGAGTTGGTAAGCCGAAGGCAGAGATATTCATTTCAAGCCTGAAAATTCAAGAATTTTCTGGTGATATGGCAGGTGTGTAGAATGACTGCCTTTTGGATTGGTTGAAGCAGTCTCTGTGGCAATCGTAATTCCTTGAAATTTTCTAGAAAGTTATTTGGTACCACTACAGTTGCTGAAATGACAACTGGATTTATCTGTGTGCTTTGTTTTTAGATCCTTTGGATTTCCACTTGCAGGCTCTCATATTTCGAGATTTACTCTGATACTGTTCTTTGAATGTTTTCTGAAGTAGAGCCACTGCATCTATTAGTTCTGTTTTCTTCAGCTTGTTATGTACAATTACAACAACAGGTCGATTGTGGTCAATGGTTTTATTCATAATAATAGGTTTGTCCCAGAACATGATGTAATTTTGATTTTCATGAATAGATTCTTTTTAATGCTAATAATACAATGGAGTACAGCCAGTATTTAATACCAAGCACTTGATGAAGGATCTTAGCTACCTGATACTGTCTGTTAAGACATTGTTTTGATGCAAGGAGCGAGCAGCCGACTAAAATGTGCCCTATAGTTTTATTAGCTTTCCCATAGATTCTACGGATGTCATCATCTGCAGGTTTCATTACGTGTTTCCTACAGTTTGGGAATGTGATATGAGGTCTTGAATCCCAATGAATAACCCTTCAGTTTCTAGATAAAGCTGACCTTGTTTTAACCATCATAGAGAAGAGTTTTTGTTAAAAGTTTTCCAGATCTAAGGATTTTGGGCATATATGGTGCAGTCGGTAGACGCGTATTTTGTTTTTTCTATTAGTCATTTCTACTCTGTATCTAAGAGGGTTTATTATCCCTTACTTAATCTGTAAATCGCATGAAGTGTTTGTTTACAAATTGGGTTGCAAGTTAGGATGCAAGAGATTGTTCGTGAAGTATAATAATTCAAAAGGCAGTCATCAACATTCTGTGCTCTCTATATCATTGTGGTATCCCTTCAATGGACTTATTATTAGTATATGAACCATACAGCGGAATCTTTTTCAGAAATCTGCAAAACAAACACACAAACACACACACACACACACAAGCGCGCGCGAAAACCTAAAGACTATCTGCAAGGTGAACGGAAGCCCAAATGAACCATAAAATTTCTGCAACACAAAGATTTTACAAAGGATTGATCTAAGACAGGGGTTCTCAACCGGTGGGGAATTTCGTAGTTTCAAGGGGGGAATGCGGCACCAGCCTGGCACATTGTCTTTTTTTCAGTCCCGACTTCACCGCAGCACTCGCTGCTGCATCTCAAGTGAAGAAAAAAATATGAAGAACCGAGAGAGGAATCTGGCATGCTGCCAAAGTCACTGCTCGCTCGAAACCGGTTGGAAGCGCTTCTATTGCACAGAAGGAAAAGTAAGTTTTTACGAACTCCTACATGTTCATATCACCCTGTAACATCGGAGCTTGTTATTGCGCGTTCATTCTTTGCAAGGAAGTTGTAGTTGAGGGATGGGATTTTTGTCGCTGAATGGCTTGTGATACTATTCCCTCGTGAACTTTTTATTTATCAATAGTAGAACAGAATGAGTGTCAAAAAAGAGCATATGATAATTCATATATTCAATATGGATTCACATCCGTTAAAGTCAATGGAGAAGACAGACCTCAATGTGTTATTTGTAGCAAAGTTTTGTCAAATGATTCCCTGAAACCAAGCAAGTTGAATCAACATTTGCAGAATGTTCATCCTCAACACAAGAGCAAGGACAAAAGCTTTTTTGAACGGCATGGGAATGCTCTCAAAAAGATGAAACTGGATTCAACAGGGGCATTTCAAGAAATGAACCACAAGGTTACCGAAGCTCCTTACGTCGTAGCATTGGAGATAGCAAAGCAGAAAAAAACACATACAATTAGGGAAACTTTTATCAAACCTTGCGCTCTCAAAATGGTGGAAATTGTGTTGGGAAATGAAATGGAGAAAAAACTTGCAGCAGTTTCACTATCAAACAGTACTGTTCAAAGGAGAATTAGTGACATGGCCATTGATATCAAGGATCAAGTTATGCAGGAGATTAGGGGTGCAGCATTTGGCTTATTTTCAATTCAACTTGACGAATCGACTGATGTGGCATCGTGTTCCCAGTTACTGGTGTTAGCAAGAAATCTTCACTTAGGTTCATTTAAAGAAGAGTTTCTCTTTTGTTCTCCTCTATAATCAACTACCACAGCCTCAGATATTAAAACAACGAAGTAGATTGGAGGTTGAAAGTGACCTGCGTTGTGCTCTTTCATGTACTCCTCCGCGTATCCAAGAATTGGCAAAGAAAAAACAATCACAGGTTTCTCATTGAATATAAAATGGATTACAATATCCAAGGCATGTTATTGAATTTTTTATTAATTGAGGTATGTGTCATTTTATTAAGCCAGATTTAAGTATTTAGTTTACGAATATAAAAAACAAATTTTATTCATTTTCTAAAATTCATCAACATTTTCTATTGCTGTTTATAAAACTCTGCTATAAAAATAATCTAAATAAATATATATGTACTAATATAAGGTCAGTTGATGCGTAACATCACAGCCTCTCCTTGACAAATGTCAACCCCGCCTTCTCGTGCTACATCCTGTTCCCCCTAAAGGGACTCTGACTACCGCCAATAGCGGTATAACTATACCATCGGGATTAGAGGAAATGCTATCCCACACTCACCAACCCGCTTGGCCAGCGTGGTGAGTTATGGCCAACCCCTCCAAAATGACTCCACAACTTAAATCTTGACCCTCAGTCTCCGGCAGCTGGAATGTACCTGGCCAAGGCAGCGGCCAGTGCGACATGAAGGCAGAGGGTGCTAAGAATCCCGGGAGGACCGGACTAGGCTGCCATCTGATGCTGACCTTGGCTACATATAATGGACGCTCCCTATCTTCTGATTCAAGGCTTCTTGAATTGGATGAGGAACTACAAAGGATCAAGTGGGACATCATCGGGCTAAGTGAGGTAAGGAGAAAAGGAGAAGATCTCATTGAACTGAAAAGTGGACATCTCTTCTACTATCGTGGGACAGATACTGGCAGAACTAGTGGTGTTGGATTTATAATAAACAAGAAACTGAAGGATAAAGTTGTAGAAGTTGAAAGTTCCTCTGACAGAGCTGCACGACTCGTTATTTAACTCTCGAGAAGATACAAGGCTCAGATTATTCAAACTTATGCACCCACCACAAGTCATCCTGAAGAAGAAATTGAAGAATTTTATGAGGAAATTCGTCATCTAAATAATAAAGGTAAGCAGCACTTAAAGATAATTATGGGAGATTTCAATGCAAAAACAGGACAACGGCCACAGAATGAAACTTCAGTAGGTGAATTCGGTCACGGCAACAGAAACCAGCGTGGAAATACTCTCGTAGAGTTTGCAGAGGCAGAAGGGTTTTTCATCTTGAACTCCTTTTTCAAGAAAAAGCCACACAGGAAATGGACATGGAGACATCCAAATGGGACGACAAGTGAAATTGATTTTATTATGTGTAACAAAATATTTGTCATAGAAGACTGCAGTGTGCTAAACAAGTTCAACACAGGTAGTGACATTACATTGGTGAGATGTAAGATGCACCTCAACACTAAACTCGAACGTAGCAAGCTCATAAGACAAACAAAATGTATTGACATAAGCAACCTTAAAAACACCATAATACCTTCAAGTTGGAACTGAAGAACAGATTCTCTGCTTTAGAAGGCCTAACATCGGAAGAAGTGGATATTTCTGAAGTTAACAGAAAAGTAATCAAGGCTCTTATGGAAACAGCAACAAAAATAGCTGGGTCTAAGAACAAGTTGCATGTGAACAAATTATCAGGAAAAACCAAAATGTTGATGCAAAAAAGAAGAGAGATGAGGACAACTAAAGAAGATGCGACTTCCAAAGTAGAATATATAGAACTATGCAAGACAGTACGAAAAAGTATCACTGAAGACATAAGGAAATTCAACTGTGAACTAGTACAGAAAGCAATTGAAAACAACCAAAGCCTAAATATAGCAAAGGGACGTCTCAGTAAGGGAAGAAAACAGATTATGGCACTGAGAAAAGAAGATGGTTCTGTAACAAGAAATAGAGGCGAAAATTTGACAAGAGTGAAAGATTTCTACTCCAAATTATATGAAAGGGATGATACATGTACTCCAGACATCATGAAAGGTACCAGTACCAGAGTTCTCCCAGTCCTCGCAGCAGAAGTTGCACATGCAATCAAGAACATGAAGCGGGGAAAAGCTCCAGGAGAAGATGGAATTTACTGTAGACATCATACAAGAAGCAAGTGGAGAAATCGAAACAGTACTCGCCCAAATTTTCACTCGATGCCTTAATGAAGGGAAGATTCCTGAGGATTGGAACAACGCTACAATGATCTTGCTACATAAAAAAGGTGACATTGAGGATCTCAGGAACTACAGACCTATCAGCCTCCTATCAGTGGTTTATAAAATCTTCACTAAAGTTCTTTCACACCGCTTGAAGGTGACACTGGACATGGCTCAACCGAGAGAACAAGCTGGATTCAGGAGTGGCTACAGCACAATAGATCATATCCACGTACTGAGAGAACTAATTGAAAGAGCGAGGGAATATGAACTTCCATTGTGCATGGCTTTTATCGATTATGAAAAACCCTTTGATTCGGTGAAACCATCAGCAGTTACAATGGCTCTGAAATTCTGCGCTATTGAAGATGCGTACATTAATATTATTAATAACATCTATGAAAATGCAAGTGCAAAGATTCGGCTGTTTGAAAATACAACACACATAAAAATTGGAAAAGGAGTGAGACAAGGTGACACCATATCTTTGATGCTCTTTAATGCTACATTGGAAAATGTCTTTCAATCACTGAACTGGGAAAACAAAGGGATAAAGATTAATGGAGATTATCTAACCCACATTCGTTTTGCTGATGACATAGTCATTTTTGCAACTACCCCATCAGAGCTGCAAGTATGATCCAGGAACTTGCTGACAAGAGTAAAGAAGTGGGATTAAAAATTAACTTTCAGAAGACAAAAGTGATGTTCAATGCTTTTACAAGAAATGAAGATTTATCGATTGATGGAGAAAAGCTGGAGATAACAGACACGTACGTTTATCTTGGACAGCAGATATCAAGTGAGGGTCACATTGATGAAGAAATTAATCGACGTACAAAACTTGCCTGGAGAGCTTTTGGAAGAACAGCATAATTTGCAAGAGCAATATGCCATTATGTCTTAAAAGAAAAGTGTTTGATCAATGCATCCTTCCAGTGCTTACGTATAACTAAAAGAGACATACAAAGGCTGCAGACAACTCAAAGCAGCATGGAGAGGTGCATGCTTGGTGTAACCAGGAGAGATAAGAAGAGAAACTCGTGGATCCGAAAAATGACAAGAGTGGAAGACATCATGATCAGAGTTAAATCCCTGAAATGGCAATGGGCTGGACATACTGCCAGGACAGACCATCGATGGACAGCTGAAATTTTAGATTGTATTCCAAGGGACAGGAAAAGACCCAGAAGAAGACCACATGGAAGATGGGTGGATGAAATTCGAAAATATGCGGGAGTGACATGGAGGAGACTGACACAAGACAGACCGTTGTGGAGGAAACTTGGGGAGACCTTCGTCCAGCAGTGGATTGATAATGGTTGACGATGATGATGATGATGATGATGATAGACAAAAAAAGATTTTCAGTGGTATATTCATTAAATTTGGTAATCCATTTTTTGCAGTTTTGGAGAGGGGGGGTGACATTTCTGACATATTGTGAAAAGGGTGTATGGAGCAAAAAGGTTGAGAACCCCTGATCTAAGATTTAGATAACCTTGTAAAATTATATTTTGTTGGATAATTCTAAATCCATTTTTTGCAGTTTTGGAAAGAGGGGGGGGATGACCTTTCTGACATATGGTGAAAAGGGTGCATGGGGCAAAAAAGGTTGAGAACCCCTGATCTAAGATTTAGATAACTTTGTAAAATTATATTTTGTTGGATAATTCTAAAAGTGGCTTTATCCCAATAAAAAAACTCTAGAAATAAAAAAGTATTATCTTACTATATGTAGAAGGATCTTTGGGGGTTAACGACCACTGGAAATTTGACCTTTGGGAGTTTGCCTTTCTCTGGAACTAGTGGCCCTAAATAAATTAGGGCTGGGTGGGCTATAAGCAGTCACCCAGCCTTAATTTAGGGCCACTATTCCAGAGAAAGTCAATGCCATAAGACAAACACACCACCCACACCTCATCCAGTACTTAATCCTGTGCACCCTTGGACAGTCAGAAGCCATAGCTCAGACCAGTGGTTCTCAAAGTGGGTATCCCTTGGGAGTATGCAAAACTAATACCAGGGGGTACAACATGATTAGTTAGCAGCCATATTGAGTCCCACAGTGAACTGATTTTCATGTCAACAAAATTAACAACCCAAATTTACAGCTAGTGTTGATAGAGTGAGTGGTGAAGTTAGTGCACAGAGGGGAGGTCCCCCACAACCACCAATGAAACACTGCGCTAAACCGGTTTGGCCACCCAGTGTCGAACTTCATCGCTTAACCAAAACAGTGATGCTTTCGTGAGTTCACATCTGCATGCTATACTGTTCATTTACTGCCTTTTTATTTTGCTTGCATTGCTTGGAGTTATTTTTAATCGGGTGTTTACAGTTAACTAAGTGAAGTACTTAAGTGCTGGAATTTATGTGACATCGATATACATAATTTTTGTAAAAAGTACGTGTGTGTATTTGTATGAGCATGTATTTATTTATTTTTTATTTTTATTTTTTTTACACAAATATAAACACTGGAGTAAATTTTTTATTTATTAGTAGGGTGTATCTCTAATATACAAGAGGTATGCAGTTTAGCTAAATATTCCCAAGGGCTATTTGAAGAACGAAAGTTTGAGAGCCACTGGCTTAGACCACTGCATTACCGGGTGGGCTATTCAGAACTGACCCTTAACTACTCTTTAGATATAGATCGACTTTTAAAAACCAAGGCCAGAAATGTCAGGGAAATAATGAAGTCTAAATCTATAAAATGAAATAGAGAATACTTACCTTATTCTATATTTCACATTTTAAAACTTCTTCCAGACAACAGAAGAAGAAAAAAAGCAGCTAATAGATAAAACTTCTGAGCTCCCTTTCTCAAAGATGTTTTATCTTGTATTATGAAAAGAAAAAATAATTGTGTCTACAAGCTCTTCAGAAGTAATTTTTGTGGAATAATTATATGAAGGTGCTGATTTCCCTCTGAAATGCATTTGTAAAAGCCCTAATTCCCTCTGGAATGACATTGTGACAGTGCCATTTTAAATTAAATTACTGTGAAGATGCCAGAATACAGTAGCAAATTACCTCACAGTTCTTTCACATAAATAATGCATCATCCAGTGTTTTTGTTGTGATTGATGTTTGGCCTTACTTGGCAATTAATCATTGTGTACAGTACATTAACATCAATACCTTGTAAACATAGCAATATTTTAAACAATCATATTGCTCTTTTTCCTACTGACCATATGCTTTTCCAAAATGGAAAGCCCTCAAATGCTAAATTTGCTTGAATGAAATTCACTTTATCCAAATACCATTACTTCTCTCTCTCTCTCTCTCTCTTCAGAAATAGCTGATAAACAGTGCACAAACATTTTTCTTTAATCAGAAAAGAGCATTACTGCATCACACTGTTTCTGCTATTGGATATATGGGGAAGCCTTTTTAAAGAAAATAATCACTGATAAATACCTTGAAAATAGTCAAGTATTTTCACATGAGGACATTCTGTTCTTCCGCCAAAGACATTAGTTCTGTGGTTAAGGGAAGGGGGGGGGTGATTAAACACATAACATATTTCAGTTATTTAGGTGCAGTAATTAATAAGACATGAAAGTTTGCAGAGAAATCAGAAAAAAAAATTAAGAAAGCAGGGAAAACCACATTTACATCAGCTAAACACATAAACAATACTCTCACTAAGAAGGATGGTCAAAGAACATTACTTGTATACAATGAAACATTTACACCTACCTTCTGACAATGAAAGTTAGGTAGAAAGGGTTTCACTAGGCAATTGGAAGTGGCAGATATCAGAATGGTAAAAGCAATGTCGGGATGGGGGTGGGGCTACATGGATTCAGTGGAATGACAGAATCAGTAGCACAGATATTAGATCTAAGTTTGGTACTTCTTACACATATAAGGCAAAGTTAAAGAAAATATACTTACATGGTAGGGCACAAAAGTCTACATAGGCATCATTTCAGAAAGCCTGGACTTGAACTTTAGGGTGCCCAGCACAGCTCAGACGTTACAGTTTGTGGCATGACCTGTTTCATACTTTCATCCCACTTACTCTGCAACTTATTGCAAATAACATAAAACTTTATTGGGAGAAAAAAAGCTGCTTTGCTGAACTGAAATACCTTAGTAGTGAATGGAATATAAAACACAGAGCCAGGCCATTTCTCATAGAAATTCATTGCTATCTCGACTTACTTCGAAAGGGTCTCACCAGCCTTGCTGGGACGAAACTCGCATTCTGACCACCCTAACTTCTAAGTCTAATTAATACTCTGTTTGCTGAAAGCTAAATTATTTACGAATTTGGGTCTGCATGCTGCAATGATGATTACCCTTCTATTATTCCTAATTCATGGAAACTCGCATTGACAGCCAGGAACAACTCCATTCTGAACTTGAACATTTTTAAATAACATCAATTTAGCCTTTTTCTTCTCGGTTCATCTGCACATACAAACTACGGCACCTAATCGTGTGACTATTTTCTTGATGTATTTATATCATTGTTCCTTCATGTATTGTGTGATTGTGTTACATCTGAGGATGGGACCGATGCGGTCCCGAAAGGTCTTATATGTTTTTTAACTGTGATGTTTTAATTGTACTTAGTAAAGTCTTAATTTATCATCAGCTTTTAACTACCCTTTTTTATCGTGCAAAAACAGTTTTGTGAACTTCGATTCCTTCCTTGCATTGCAAAGATGATGTTTAGACCTGACTACCTACTTCTATTACAAGTGTAAACACATTTCTTTTTCTACAATTAAGTATAAACAAGGGAGCCTCGATCCCCAAATGTGTAAGCAAATACTTTGAATTTAACTTCGTCTCCATTGTAGCAACAAATCACACCAGAAGCTCGGTCACCTGGTTTCATGAAGCTGAAAAGTCTGTTTATGTAAACATTTCTCAGAAAAGAAAAAAAAAGTATCACCTGGTTTCATGAAGCTGAAAAGTCTGTTTATGTAAACATTTCTCAGAAAAGAAAAAAAGTAATGTGTTTTAGTTGCTAACTCTGCATACAATTTTGCTCACACATGAGTCAGGTGTAGTATGACATTCAAGATCCAGACTAATGTCAAAACCCCCACTGGTGGTCATAACTGAGTTTTCTTCCAAATATGAATTTCAAAAAATCCCAGTCATGAAATAATAACGCCATGTGTAAAATTGTGCATGGGGTAGTTACTCAAATTACAACCACTGCAGCAGTTATAGTGTTAAAGGAAACTAAAGCCAGACAAGTGAAAACAGAATTTAATTTCAACTTTTAAAGAAATAAACTAACCCATTCCGGACACTCACCTTACAGTTCAACTTCTCAGTTTCAGCTGTAATCAATCAACACATCCAGTAGCAGATGTACTTCCACGCCCTTTGTTTAACTCAGTGATCTTTCCCATCTAATTATTTCACACAAGTCAGTCTTCATCTTGTGAGTTGAAACATTTTTCTTTAATCCAGGAACAAAAAGGCTAAACCATCCAATACATGCTCGGCCTGGCCCAAGCCCTGAATTTTTCACTTAATTGGTGAAAAGAAAAGCATGGCTCTCGAGCCGAGCTGAGTTAGGCCATGCTCTTGCAGGTCTCTAGTAGGGTATGAATGTTGCATGGGAAATGAAATATTACCACACCTGATGTTGCATCTTCAAGTACTGAGTCACAAAACAAGGGCAAGACAACACACCTTGATGGTGAAAGAAAAAGCCTTTCAGTCATAGAATCGATAATTTCATAGAGGTAGCAAAATCTTACAATGGACTGAAACAGATATAGGTTTGTTTTAAAGGTAATCAACGATGATTTCTATTTTCAGTTGGAGCTTTCTCACCCTGAACACCTGCAGGTATGAAGAGACGAAGAAATCACTTCTCAACGATTTTTCATTTTATAGTTATTTGATTCACAATGTTGATGAAGTGATGCAGATGGATAAAGTTAGCCTGTTAATAATTGGGAGTGAGAACTTGTTGGCAATGTGATTACTGCTCATCAATATTACTATTAACTTGGGAGGTGAGGGTAAACACTTGCCATCAGCAATTTGTCAAAGAGTTTGTGAGATCACAAGACGACATTGAAAATTATACCACATTAAGTATCAAAAACTGGTTACAAATATGTTTGAAATTCTATGTGTGATAGAATTTCAGCACCTCTTGTATTATGTGTTTTAATTATTATACAAGTAGTTTTTAAATGCATAAATTTTATAAGTGTTAAAGAATATTTGGCAATTGTGTAATAAGAGAACAATGTACATACAACACAACCACATGGAATATTCTAAGCAAACAGAATATACACTCTGAATTTGCTTGTAACACTTAATTGGTTAGGTATGTAACACCTCTCAGAAAACTTGAAAATTTCATTGCCCCGGAGCGGGAATACCTGCGTCTCCCGATTTCCGCTCGAGTATGATAACTGTTACACCACCCAAGACAGTGAAGTTCCAAGCAGCTGAGACCAAGCAAACTTAACTTAGGAATCTGAACATCCTTAGATTTTCACTCGTTACATACTCTAACGAAAATTGGGAGATGCAGGTTCGATTCCTGAACCAGGTCAATGAAATTTAAAAGTTTTCTGAGAGGTGTTGCATGGATGACCAGTAAATGTTACAAGCAAATTCAGAATTTATATTGTTTGTTTTGAATATTTTATCAATTTCCCATGTATTATGAAGAATATTTCTTCCTTCATTAAAGACTACATGGTTGTTTGAGTAAATAATTTTCAATAATAGGACCTGCTGTTGACATTATGGTACCAGATACCAGAGCTCGCTCTTGCCTTGTAAAACTCCGAGTCAGAGTGACTCTTTATTCTCAAACATAACAGTCAAATATTGAAATTTGCGAGTCAATTTTTTTTCCCCCTAGCAGACTTACTTTCGTTCTTAATAAATCCAAACCAGAAAGTAACTGTTATCAGTGTCTTGCATTAATTTTTATATTCTTACAAATAAATAATATAAACATAAAATATATAAAAGGGAAAAAAATATTAAACATTAAGAATTATATATATCACAACTTTATTTACATTGCTCTTCTATGAAAAGTCAAAACGTGTTCTGCACACCGTGACGTTTGTCATAACGTTCCTGTATCGAAGGTCATGGCTACTCTCACTGCTGACCTTTGTCACATAACACATTCCAAAGGTCAAGGGCACTCCCACAGCGGGAAACATCACAGTGTGCAGAACACGTTTTTGTACTTTGGTCTTCTGAAGCACAAAATGCCTCGGGCGGGGGTGATTAAAACGTTCGGCGGTTTAGGGAGGTAATCCACTAAAACAGGAAAACTAGCAAAAAGGCAGAATGAATGCCAATTTCTATGCGAAACAGAAATTTTCATGGGCCTCGAATGCTTTATTATACTAAGAAGAAACTGAGATCTGCAAGCACTTTTTTGTGACTCGCAATTTTTTAACAGCGAGTCAAAAGGCCTAAAAAAATGGTTGATTTACACGGCAATTGCGAGTAAGCGCGACCTCTGAGATACCTATTGCCACTTCATCGAATCTATGCTTCACCGAGTGGCCACTGTTTTGAGGGCTAAAGAGGGTCCTACAGCTTATTAGGTAGGTGATCATAATGCAATGACTAAAGTATTCAGGTAGGAGGGTGGTACACAGGGCAGTGAATTATATGGAAACACAATTCAAACATGTATGAACTTGCACTTGTGCTCATATTCACCTCTCTATAAGACTGAAAACTGCCAGTTGGAGTTGTGTCTCTGCAATGCACAGCTGTCTATTGCATTTCATTCCAGTATGTGGAAACATAGTTCAAACATGTCTGAACTTGCACTTGTGCTCATCTTCACATCTCTATAAAATAAAAGCTACCAGTGGAAGTTGTGTTTGGTTTGTAATGTAGTAATGGCAGTTATTGTGACAGCAGCTACAAGAGTGTGTGTTAACTGTTTTCAGACAGTTTCTGTTATGTCTGTGAGGGGTTTTTCATCAAAATGCAACAGAGGAACAGTACATACTTTGTAAAAAAGAGCTTACTAATACTATTCATACTTTGGGGTGAAACTTGAGGACCAGGAAAAATCATGGGCTTCACATAAGGTCTGAGCTGTTTGTGTTGAACTGAGACTGTAGATAAAAGGTATGAAAAACCCATTTGTTTGGTGTGCATTGATCTGGAGGAAGCCAAAAAATCAGTAACAACCACTACTTTTGCTTTTGAGATGTACAAGAATACAGTACTAAAAATAACGATGTGCAACTACTGTTGGACGTTGATAATTTCTTTTAAATTTGATATTCTATAACCATAAATCTAAACTATTTTTACTAATAACAATACCCATAATTACATTGTTTTTTAAATCAATAGGGTGTACAAAAAACAGCTAGTGTGAGACATATTGTTACAACATGCAAAAAATATAATACATATGTTTTTTCAAGAGAATTGTTAACATCAGAAAGCTGCATCTGTTTGTTTCAAAAATGGAATAAGAGTTCCAACTCAGACACATCATTTTTTAGAATGCACATAAATATCAGAAAGAAAAAGAAAGGATAAATACAGAAAAGAAAACATAACATTGTTTAAAACTCAGGCTTCACGCGACAATAAAACATAAACATATAAAACGAGCGAAACACACAGAGTCACATACGGTAAAAGGTTCATTTAGCAGTAGCTTTCGGTCATTCTACGACCTTGATCACCCGCGATCGACTGGATGGGCTGGTTGCCAGAACTATAATTTGAAGTTGGGGTGTTGGAAATGTTGCCAGATTTTAGAAGAGAGATCCAAATAAATGGGATTTGGTGAGGGGTCTCTGAATTGCAGTTTTTGGTGAACAAAATTTCAATGCTCTCTTGCCTTGTTGATGAATGGGGCAACGTTTTTTGGTTTCTTTCCAAATGGGAACTGCAGGTGTCTTCAAGGGTTAGTGCAGATAAAGCTGTCTTTGGTAGACCATTGGAGACATCTTTTTTGTGTTCACTAAGTCTTGTTTTGATGCTTCAGTATGTGCTTCCAATATACACTGAGAGACCAGAGGAAGTTAAAATGGGAATAGCATAAACTCCAAGGGTGTCCAAGGGTGAGACAGGATCCCTGTCTTTAAGCAGGAACATTATTGCAGAAGGTTTCGGTTTCACTGTGAGAGTGTAGCCCATAGTTTTGAAAAGTTTACACATCTTATAAGAGAAAGATCCATGGAAAGGGATGGAACCAATGAATGGTGGTTTCTCCATTATTATTGGTGAGAGAGCAGACAGATTTTTGAAGTGGAAATTTTGGAGGGATTTTTAAATTGTAAAAGGTGGGAACTGGTGGGCTTCGGCAATTTTCTTTATGGTGTCAATTTCTTCATTGAAGGAAGATTCAGTGTTGCAGACAATCCTGGCATGATTGACATAAGTTTTAAAGGCTCCAAATTTGTGAGCACTTGGGGTGTGGGATGAAAATGGCATTATGTTTGCTATTGCAGAGGGTTTTCTGTAGACAGATCTGTTGAGATGATTCCCTTGCTTTGCCAGGTGCACATCTGAAAAAGTTAATGCCTTGCTGTGATTCTTCATTGATGGTGAATTTTATTGATGGGAACTTTAGGGAAATCTTTTCAAGAAGATATTCAAGGTCAGTTATAATGTGTGGCCAAATTACAAAAATATCATCAACCTATCAAAGCCAAATGGAAGGTTGTAGATTGTGTTCCATGACTATGTTTTTTTTCAACATGTTGCATGAAAACTTCAGCCAGAAGTGGAGAGAGAGAGAGAGGTGAACCCATCGGAAGTCCTTCTTGCTGACAGTAGTATTTGAAGTCCTTCTTGCTGAGTAGTATTTGAAGTCCTTCTTGCTGACAGTAAGTAGTACTACTGTCGGCAAGAAGGACTTCTGATGGATTCACCTCTCTCTCTCCACTTCTGGCTGAAGTTTTCATGCAACATGTCGAAAAAAAAACAGTCATGGAACACAATCTACAACCTTCCATTTGGCTTTGATATGTTGATGATATTTTGAGTGTATACTGGAAGCACATAACAAAGCATCAAAACAAGACTTGGTGAACACAAAAAAGATGTTTCCAATGGTCTTCCAAAGACAGCTTTATCTGCGCTAACCCTTGAAGACACCTCTGCAGTTCCCATTTGGAAAGAACCAAAAAAGTTGCCCCATTCATCAACAAGGCATCTCTGCGTTTCCAAGAGAGCATTGAAATTTTGTTCACCAAAAACTGCAATTCAGAGACCCCTCACCAAATCCCATTTATTTGGATCTCTCTTCTAAAATCTGGCAACATTTCCAACACCCCAACTTCAAATTATAGTTCTGGCAACCAGCCCAACCAGTCGATAGCAGGTGATCAAAGTCGTAGGATGATCGAAAGCAACCGCTAAACAAACCTTTTACTGTACGTGACTGTGTGTTTTGCTCGTTTTATATGTTTACATAACATTGTGCACCTTACATTTAAATTTTTAGAACAGCTTACATACCTGGTGCGCTGCAGCTTTTTTGTCTTTGTCTTCATTAATAATAACATTTCCAAGGGTATCATCTCTTCGATTCACAACAGGAGCCTTTATGAAAAACCTAGAATTTGACCATAAATGTAAATTACAGTACACTAAAAATATTTAAGTAATTCAAAGACTGATAATAAATGTATAATAGTGATATGAATAAGCCAGTAACAAGAATAAAAATTAGAAAACTCACTGTAATAAAAAGTTTTGCATGTCACCACTAAAATATTTTCAAGTACTTTTTAAGACTATAGAAAAATCTGCTATATGCCTCATTGTATGTGTCATCAAACAATGCATAATATTCAACCACTTACCTCTGAATTACAACCCTCAACATATCTTGATTTATATATATATGGGATGTAAGGTCAGGTGATGCGTAACATCACAGCCTCTCCTTGACAAATGTCAACCCCGCCTTCTCGTGGTGCATCCTATTCCCACTAAAAAGGCTCTGACGACCGCCCATAGCGGTATAACTATACCATCGGGATCAGAGGAAATGCTATCCCACACTCACCAACCCGCTTGGCCAGCGTGGTGAGTTATGGCCAAACCCCTCCAAAATGATTCCACAACTTAAATCTTGGCCCTCAGTCTCCGGCAGCTGGAATGTACCTGGCCAAGGCAGCGGCCAGTGCGACATGAAGGCAGAGGGTGCTAAGAATCCCCGGAGGACCGGAGTAGGCTGCCATCTGATGCTGACCTTGGCTACTTACAATGGACGCTCCCTATCTTCTGATTCAAGGCTTCTTGAATTCGAAGAGGAACTACAAAGGATCAAGTGGGACATCGTGGGGCTAAGTGAGGTAAGGAGAAAAGGAGAAGATCTCATCGAACTGAAAAGTGGACATCTCTTCTACTATCGTGGGACAGATACTGGCAGAACTAGTGGTGTTGGATTTATAATAAACAAGAAACTGAAGGACAAAGTTGTAGAAGTTGAAAGTTCCTCTGACAGAGCTGCACGACTTGTTATCCAACTCTCGAAAAGATACCAGGCTCAGATTATTCAAACTTATGCACCCACCACAAGTCATCCTGAAGAACAAATTGAAGAATTTTATGAGGAAATTTGTCATCTAAATAATAAAGGTAAGCAGCACTTGAAAATAATTATGGGAGATTTCAATGCAAAAATAGGGCAACAGCAACAGAATGAAACTTCAGTAGGTAAATTCGGTCATGGCAACAGAAACCAGCGTGGAAATACTCTCGTTGAGTTTGCAGAGGCAGAAGGGTTTTTCATCTTGAACTCCTTCTTCAAGAAAAAGCCACACAGGAAATGGACATGGAGACATCCAAATGGGACGACAAGTGAAATTGATTTTATTATGTGTAACAAAAAATTCGTCATAGAAGACTGCAGTGTGCTAAACAAGTTCAACACAGGTAGTGACCATAGATTGGTGAGATGTAAGATGCACCTCAACACTAAACTTGAACGCGGCAAGCTCATAGGACAAACAAAATCTATTGACATAACCAACCTTAAAAACACCATAATACCTTCAAGTTAGAACTGAAGAACAGGTTCTCTGCTTTAGAAGGCCTAACATCGGAAGAAGTGGACATCTCTGAAGTTAACAGAAAAGTAGCCAAAGCTCTTATGGAAACAGCAACAAAATTAGCTGGGTCTAAGAACAAGTTGCATGTGAACAAATTATCAGGAAAAACCAAAATGTTGATGCAAAAAAGAAGAGAGATGAGGACAACTAAAAAAAGATGTGACTTCCAAAGTGGAATATATAGAGCTATGCAAGACAGTAAGAAAAAGTATCACTGAAGACGTAAGGAAATTCAACTGTGAACTAGTGAGGAAAGCAATTGAAAACAACCAAAGCCTAAAGATAGCAAAGGGACATCTCAGTAAGGGAAGAAAACACATTATGGCACTGAGAAAAGAAGATGGTTCTGTAACAAGAAATAGAGGCGAAATTTTGACAAGAGTGAAAGATTTCTACTCCAAATTATATGAAAGGGATGATATATGCACTCCAGACATCATGAAAGATACCAGTACCAGAGTTCCTCCAGTCCTTCCAGCAGAAGTTGCACATGCAATCAAGAACATGAAGCGAGGAAAAGCTCCAGGAGAAGATGGAATTACTGTAGACATCATACAAGAAGCAAGTGGAGAAATCGAAACAGTACTCGCCCAAATTTTCACTCGATGCCTTAATGAAGGGAAGATTCCTGAGGATTGGAACAACGCTACAATGATCCTGCTACATAAGAAAGGTGACATTGAGGATCTCGGAAACTACAGACCTATCAGCCTCCTATCAGTAGTTTATAAAATCTTCACTAAAGTTCTTTCACACCGCTTGAAGGTAACACTGGACATGGCTCAACCGAGAGAACAAGCTGGATTCAGGAGTGGCTACAGCACAATAGATCATATCCACGTGCTGAGAGAACTAATTGAAAGAGCGAGGGAATATGAACTTCCATTGTGCATGGCTTTTATCGATTATGAAAAAGCCTTTGATTCGGTGAAACCATCAGCAGTTACAATGGCTCTGAAAACCTGCGGTATTGAAGATGCATACATTAATATTATTAATAACATCTATGAAAATGCAAGTGCAAAGATTAGGCTGTTTGAAAATACAACACACGTAAAAATTTGAAAGGGAGTGAGACAAGGTGACACCATATCTCCGAAGCTCTTTAATGCCACATTGGAGGGTGTTTTTCAGTCACTGAGCTGGGAAAACAAGGGGATAAAGATTAATGGAGATTATCTAACCCACCTTCGTTTTGCTGATGACGTAGTCATTTTTGCAACTACCCCATCAGAGCTGCAGAGTATGATCCAGGAACTTGCTGACAAGAGTAAAGAAGTGGGATTAAAAATGAACTTTCAGAAGACAAAAGTGATGTTCAATGCTTTTACAAGAAATGAAGATTTATCGATTGATGGAGAAAAGCTGGAGATAACAGACACGTACGTTTATCTTGGACAGCAGATATCAAGTGAGGGTCACATTGATGAAGAAATTAATCGGCGTACAAAACTTGCCTGGAGAGCTTTTGGAAGAAACAGCATAATTTTCAAGAGCAATATGCCATTATGTCTTAAAAGAAAAGTGTTTGATCAATGCATCCTTCCAGTGCTTACGTATGGTGCAGAGACGTGGACCTTAACTAAAAGAGACATACAAAGGCTGCAGACAACTCAAAGCAGCATGGAGAGGTGCATGCTTGGTATAACCAAGAGAGATAAGAAGAGGAACTCGTGGATCCCAAAAATGACAAGAGTGGAAGACATCATGATCAGAGTTAAATCCCTGAAATGGCAATGGGCTGGACATACTGCCAGAAGGACAGATCATCGATGGACAGCCGAAATTTTAGATTGGATTCCAAGGGACAGGAAAAGACCCAGAAGAAGACCACATGGGAGATGGGTGGATGAAATTCGAAAGTATGCAGGGGTGACATGGAGGAGACTGGCACAAGACAGACCGTTGTGGAGGAAACTTGGGGAGACCTTCGTCCAGCAGTGGATTGATAATGGTTGACAATGATGATGATGATATATATATATATATATATATATATATACACACACACATATATATACACACACATATATATCATCATCATCATCATGATGATGATGATATATATATATGATGATCATCATCATCATCATCAATGATGATGATGATATATATATATATATATATATATATATATATATATATATATATATATATATATACACACACACATATATATACACACACATATATATCATCATCATCATCATTGTCAACCATTATCAATCCACTGCTGGACGAAGGTCTCCCCAAGTTTCCTCCACAACGGTCTGTCTTGTGCCAGTCTCCTCCATGTCACCCCTGCATACTTTCGAATTTCATCCACCCATCTCCCATGTGGCCTTCTTCTGGGTCTTTTCCTGTCCCTTGGAATCCAATCTAAAATTTCGGCTGTCCATCGATGATCTGTCCTTCTGGCAGTATGTCCAGCCCATTGCCATTTCAGGGATTTAACTCTGATCATGATGTCTTCCACTCTTGTCATTTTTCGGATCCACGAGTTCCTCTTCTTACATATATATACACACACATATATATACACACACATACACTGAAGCCCCCCCCCCCCCCAAAAAAAATTGGGATGTTTCTCTAATACCACGTTGGTTCTCCTCATGATCGGATAATGGCAGCAACCACCAATGTGATGGGGCATGCACAGACTCCACAAGCTCTCTGTAGTACTGTGGAGACAGTGTACACCATACACTTCCTGAAGAACATCCTACAGTTCCGTAATCTGGTGGAGAATTCCTGGCACTGATGGCACGTAGACCAGCATCCCAAGTGTGTTTGATGGTGTTTGAATCCAGTGAACAAGGGGACCAAGTCAGGATGCCAAACTCCGTGGAATGTTCCTCCAGCCATAATTAGGCAACTGTAGACATGTGCGGTGGCGCATTGTCGTGTCGAAAGAGGTTGCACCCGTCGGAGTGGTTGCACGACATGAACAGGTGCAAATGATTCCCAAGGATAATTACATAGACTCCACCAGTCAGGGAGCTATCTGCAGACACATGAGGGATCCTAACGCATGCCACCTGAAAACACCCCATACCGTAACAGAGCCCACCACCAGCCTACACTGTCCCTGGTAGGCAAGCGGGATCCATTGGCTTGTGGGGTTGTTGCCACACCCAGAGTCTGCCATCTGCCTGAAACAGTTGGTACTGCAATTTGCTGCACCACGCTACATGTTTTCAGTCATCTTGTGTCCAATAGAGGTGCTCCCGAGCCCAGGTGAGGTGCACAGCCTAGTGTTGTCGGGTCAGCAATGGCTCACCCTGGTGGGTCGTCAGCTTCAGAAACCCATATAACACAGGAATCATCACAATGTCCAAACACTGATACTACTACTGGCCCCAGCATTGAACTGTGATGTGATTTGCGGCAATGTTGCAAGTCATGTCGATGTTACAACGCGCACCCGCCGCCGCTGTCCATGATCATCCAGGGCTTTTCTATGGCCACACTGGTCTCGTACTCTGGATTTTCCCACAGTTTGTGTAATCCAGATACACCCTTGAAATTGTTGTCCATGTAATCGAAATTTCGTGGTAATTTCAGAGACGGAGTGACCCATCTCCCATGCACCAACTATCATACCACATTCGAAATCACTTAAACCTTGAAAAGTTGCCATCTGAACTGTGAATGCTACTACTTGAGCTTGTGCCTTTAATCCTTCAAAACACCCCATTAATTTCATTAAATAAAGCAGAGGGAGGGAGCCTCTGTAGTAAGGAAACTGACTGGGAAATTAACAAATATTACCTTTTTTAAACGTTTTATTTTGCAAAGACCTAGATTTCTTACATGCCCAATGGGAAGCCAAAACATTTAGTGTGCAAGTGACAAACTAGCAGTTTATCTGTACATACTGTTACTGGAAATACTTTTCTGAGAAGTGCACCTAGATGGCAATCACACTTAGGTGCACTTGTAAGTAGTCATGGGGCAAGTCAGGCTGATATTGCTCAGTTAGATACTTCTATAATTAATAAACTTCAAGTAGTTGTAATTATTGACTCTATCAAGGCTAATTTGACTCCATCAGACTAAGAATTTTCTCAGTACTTATAAAAAGTATATGTTATCTTTTGAATTGTGTGTGGTGTAATCTCCGGTGGAGATGCAAATACACTCAGTAGACAAAACATTTGAAATAGGGCTGATGGGTAGTTGACATGGGCATCCCCTGCGCAGAGTGAAACAGACCCAAACCAAATGCACATGATAAACAGGCAGACAGCAGGACTTCCCAATAGTGTATTGCAATCAACGAACATGGGTAAACATGGTGATCTGAGAGACATTGATCATGGACGCAATGTCGGTGCAAGACAGATGGGTCATTCTGTCACCCAAATGGTAAAAATTCTAGGGTTCCCAAGGGCAACCGTATCTAGGATGTACTGAAAGTATACCATCAACGGACATATCAGCATCCAGAGAGCAAGCAGAGGCTGACCACATGCAATTGATGACCGGGGTTGATGTAGACTATCCAGGCTCGTACAGACTGATTGCTTAGTAATGGCAGCGCAAATCACATCCAGGTTAAGTGTAAGGCATAAGCAGCATCAGCGAGTGAACAGTATAGCACATGCTGCATACACTGGACTACAGAAGCAGACGCCCTACTGGTGTGACGCTGTCAACTGCATCATCGGACATTACGCCTCGCTTGATGCTAGAAACATCAAAACTGGACTACTGCAGAGTGGTGTTGCATTCTGTGGTCAGATGAACCTTGTTTTCAGCTGTATCAAGATGATATGAGAGTGTGGGTGGCATCAACAGCATGAAACTGTGGCTCCGTTGTGACAGGTCAGCTCCGTTCAAGATGATGGTGGTGGTGGCTCTATGATGGTTTGGGGAGTTTTCTTATGTAACACATTAGCTCCCTCAGTGTGTCTGGAGATATCCTTAACCGTTACATGCTACCAGCATGTGCTGGCCGATCACCTACACGCTTTCACAATCTTCATGCGTCCTGCAGCTGATGGTCTGTTTTAGAAGGTCAATGCGTCACCCCACCGAGGGCACAACAACCAGAATGAAGAACAGAATTCTGTCATGACAGTTTAACTATCATGGGTGGTATGTGAATACAAATAGAAAATATAAATTTTTATATGGCTCCCACAGCAAATATTTTCTTAAAAGAAGTTGTGTGGCAAGCAAATTAATCTAAAGAAAGCAACCACATCTCTCTAGCTGTAAAAGTCAATGAGATGTCAATGACATGGATTACTAGCATGTGTCGTGTGAAGTCCTGTGTTCAGTGAAGTTACAGCACATTTATCTGCCTGTGTATGTATAATGTTCACAGTCGCTGCGGTGTTGCAGTTGCACTTACACTGCCATGACAGGAAAGTGATGAGCAGGCAATGGTGGACAATTAAAGGTTTGCTCAACAACCATTGTGTACAATACTTAGGGGAGTTGGGATGTTGGCAGATATCACTTGGATACACCTAATGGATAAACATGCTACAAAAAAAAAAAAAAATACAAAAAAAAATGTGAGTTTCATTCATATAAAGCGAGTGTAAAAGAATTTCGTGTCAGCAAAGGTTTGCTAGACTTCTGGAATACGAAAAAAAATTGTTTTCCTAAGCTACATAAGGTCGCTATATGTTGTCTGTCAGTGCCCACAAACAGTGACGATGCTGAACGATCCTTTTCGAAATTTAAAAATGTGTTACAGACACAGCATTAAAGAAGAAAATCTGTGTATGTACAATATAATGTATCAAAATGCTGTCCACTTAAATGGCTTCACATGATACTATTAACAACTCACGTAACCAGGGGCAGACTGGGATGACCAAACTAGGCCAGGAATTTTAGTCTTGCAGTCCACTATAAAAACACGCAGACATTCAGAGGAATATGTCATTAATTCTCTCACGAAAAAAATTCTGTTTGATCCTGGATGAAGTAGAACTGTTGAAATATGCATCGTAAAATGAATTCAATTGTGAATAAATTTTAACAGTTTTAAAAATGCTTTCATGGTTGAATGTAGCATCAAACCACGCTCAAAACAGAACGTTGTACTAGATTATTTTTCTTTAAAAAATTTGATTTTGACAACAAAAAAAAAGTCTCTTTTGAAGACCCTATTTCTAACTAAGTCACTATGAAGATCATCCTGAAAGTTAAAATGTGCACATGAAATATAGCAATTTCCCTATGCAATTAATTTCTATACTACACAAAACCTGTGAGAATCGACAGTCAGTTTTCTTTTTCTTGTCGTTTTTTTTTTTTTTTTTTCAAGAATAAACTCATATGAAACAACAAATTTAAACTTTATTTGATTGAAAAATTCATTCAACCACTTCAGAAAAGTTCATGATTTATTTTTTATTTATTTTTTTGACTGATGGTTTAACGACCGCCATGAGCAACTCAACGGGCTATAAGCAGTCACCTGTAATATTTTTCCTATCAATGGTCAACAGAATGTTTATTTACATCTTTACATAATGTGAAAAGTCTTACCTACGTGAATAAACTGGACCAAATGAATATTAAACTGTATACAGGGTGCCTTCATAACAAGGTACCTACTGAAAGAATCTGGTGGTTTTCCTTTCCAACCATGTACTCAAATCAGGAACAAGCAGATATGTACTTTATGTACGGTTTGACTGATGGCAATGCTCTGGAGGCTAGTCGTTTGTACCACGAAAGGTTCCCAGGACGAAGATGTCCAGACAGGAAAACGTTTGAAAGTATCCATCACTACCTTTGTAAACATGGAACCTTTACATCTCGTGCTGCCGACAGAGGACGACTAAGATCTACGACTCCTGAAGTAGAGGCAGAGACTTTTGATGTTGTGCACGCGACTCCTGGAATCAGCACACACACAGATTAGCAATGCAACTGCCTGTTCATCGTTCAACTATTTGGACAGTGTTGCGAGAACAACCCCTGTATCTGTACCATCTGCAATGGGTACAGGCCTTGTCACCAGCAAATTACCCTGCGTGAGTTACGTTCTGCCAGTGGTTCCTGCAGCAGTGTGGTACAACTCCTAACTTTCCTGCCGTAGTGATATTGACCAATGAAGCACAGTTCACACGCAATCGAATCCTAAACTTTCACAATCAGCATGTATGGGCCGAGGAAAACCCACATGCAATTCTTCCATCACGTCACCAACAGCGGTTCAGCCTAAACATCTGGGCGGGTGTTTTTGGTGATAAGTTATTTGGGCCCTGTGTACTTCCCAACAAACTCACGGGGTGGGCATACCACACCTTTCTGGAAAACAACATGCCTGATTTCCTGAACAACACACCACTGATCATTCGTCAAATGCACACTTTATGCAAGTTGGCGCTCCCGAACATTTTAGCCACCTAGCTCGCAATTACTTGAATTGAAAGTTTCTTAGTCAGTGGATAGGTAGAGGTGGACCAAGTGCCTGGCCTCCACACTCACCAGATTTAAACCCTCTAGATTTCTTCTTGTGGGGCCATTTAAAATCATTGGTGTATCTGACTCCAGTAGCAGATGTGGGAACTCTCAGCAATCAAACTGTAGCAGGTTGTGAAACAATACATCACATGCCAGGAATTTGGCAGCGCGTTCGTGAGTCCGTGAGACGTCGATGTGAGGCCTGTATTGAGGCTAATGGTGGACATTTTGAGCAATTACTATAAGATAACGTGAACAGTTTAAGTGTCACAGACAGACCTTTATAACTCGGAAACCAAGCATTTCCGGATCTATGTTGATATAAACTTTTTTCTTATCTACCTATGAGGAACTCATCCCTGAGGTTTTGCCGTGTATTTTTGAGACACCCTGTATATACATCACACAGTCCAACAGCATAAAGCAATCAGGTCTTCGAGAGTGTTCGCTGTTCCAACGAGAACTTCGATACGAATGCCTGCTAGCGTTGCTTTGCATAACATTTCACTCAGAAAAGAGAAGACTTCAGACTTTGGACTGTCTCAGTCCCTCCATGCTTCCGCCTTCAGCAGCGCACGAGTCAACCCCAGGCGATTGAAAGTTAACTGCACGCTTCTCCCATAGACTTTACATGGGAACTTTGCTGCCCTACAATGCCCAAACACCATTGCCCCAATCTTATTTTTCTCTTCGACTGGCACATCTACATAATAAGACCTTTACTTTGATACCTCAACCATATCTTTATGTTCAGCTGTTCTCTCAAAATAGGACTCACAGTAAAAAACCTTTTAGAATTAATATATAGATTTATTTGCTCACTGATCAGCTACTGCACAATAGTATTGATATCTACTCCTTCAGTACAGGCCTTTTCTAAGCCAACTCATTATTTTGACCCGTGTGTCAGTACTGTGGTAACCCTTGTTTCTTTTATGATACACAAGTGTGGGACACAGATTTCGGATTATCTCTGCCAGAGAAGCATGCTCTGTGTCAGTCACTGGATAAGTTTGTGGGAATCAGACTAGGGCACACCAATGACCCTGGGTTCAGAAACCCAGCAACCTATGTCTAACAGTAGTTAGCCTTAACTTAATTAATGTATAACAGCTTGCTTGCTCAGGAGGCACTTTTCTCACTGACATGCACAGAAATTTGCTATTTTTAGAGCCAGTGCACAAGATAAATAGAAACAAAAGTTACAAATTTTGAAGATGACAATCTGTTATTTGGTGTAAATGTGACACAAGGATGGTAAGTCAGATAATTTCATCGTCCTGCAGCGAGACTTGAACCCGCGTCTCTCAGAGACTTGGTCATTCTGGGTGGTGTAGTGGTTAGCATACCCAATCACTATCTCGGAGACTTGGGTTTGAATCTCGCTCCAGGACGATGAAATTTTCAAGTTTTCGGAAATTATCTGACTTACCATCCCCTTGTCACAATTACGCCAAAAAACGGATTGTCATCTTCAAAATTTGTATTATATGGTGTAATCATGTATTTCATGCACGAGAACCAAAAGTTGTTTTATTTTATGTAAATAAAATTTCAGATAGAAATAAAGCTTCAATGAAGTTTACTCTTATATTATTCATAAGTACCAAAATAATTACATTTAATTCAGAAAACATTTATGAATGCAATTTTAACTATTTAAAGTTTACTGTAGTTTTGCTGAAAGCTATGGTTCAGCTTCATCAGGAACTAAGTGTTTTCATTTCTGGCTTATGACGATGTTACCAGTTTCAAGTGTCAAATGCCTTGTGTCATGTTCTACAAAGGAAAGTCTCGAGAAAGAATTAAATTACGTCAGACATATTGCTATCAACAGAGGCTTCAAACATTCATTAGTGGACTCAGCAATCAAAAATTTTGTTAAACCTCAGTATAAATCCGCCTTGACCCCGATCGCCAAATGTTTAACGAAACATGGTGGTTCTTCCATTCAACACTAAAATTTGTTTCCAAATTTCAAAAATCCTTAAATCATCAAATTTTAAAGTTATTTTCACTCCTGTATCTAAGATGATTTACTCTGCAAAAAAGGACCTAATTCCTGACATAAATTCTTGGGAATCTATCGTATCCAGTGTCAGTGTGGTCTGTCATACACAGGTAAGACACAAAGATTGCTTAAAATAGGATTAAAAGAACACCAATCATATATTAAAAAGTGTGAAATAAAAAAAAATCTTCCATGGCCCGGCACTGTTGGGAAAATAACCACCAATTTCTGTTTAATGACGCCTAACTGTTATAGACCTAAATCAATATTTGACCTAGACTTTTTAGAAGCCTTTCATATATTTCAAAACTGTAATAACCTAGTAAATGATTTATCTTAATTTCCATAACTATCAAGCGCATGGAAAGCACTCATCAATCTGCAATCTGATGGCCGCACAAGGCGTCTGACACGTGAAACTGTGTCATTGCAAACAGTTACAACAGTATACTTTGGAACAAAGGACAATAGCTTACTTTTTTCAAACTCCCTAGTAAATTGTATAATACAACAGTTTTACTGTTTGTGTATGCCAAGTGGGGCTTACCTTTGCTTTTTCCTTTTGGATGGCTTTATACCTGAACCTCCCCATGACCCCCATCCAGGTAAAAACAGGTCAATGCCTTCAGGTTGCTCTCGTTTCCGAACTGCATTTTTCTCTTCCCTACAAAAAGGACAATGTATGTGAATTACACGATTTATCATTTTAAATCAGCATAAACTTAAATACATGTATGAAATCAAATCAACTATTTTCTAAAGAAAACATTCATTTAATCAGTTATAAATTTCCATTATCACTAGTAAGGTAAAAAAAAAATAAGGTAAAAAAAAACACCCATAAAGTATTTGTGTACATGTATATACAAGGTGTCTAAATATGACTGTGCACCGAACGTACAAATTTTAGTAATGTAATAATAAAGAAATTACAGTAGTAGTGACCCGCCATATGGAAGTGCTCTGTGTCTGGCAACCCTCATGTCTTCCCACACTGAGGCACGTGCAGCTGCCATTCTGAGCGAAGGCCATTACCGAGCACTTGGTCGATGGAGGCAGACATGTCAATTGATCAATCGTCTTGCCAACAGGACAATGGTGTTGACAGTAGAACAGAAAGTGTTTTTGGTAACACATGTCATTTGCCATGACGACAGGTACACAGACAAAGTGCCAAAACAGTTCGCTAGGAAATTTCGTGACGCACGCGTTCCCCACCATAATATGGTATGTCAGCTCATAGCGAAGTTTTGTGAAACTGGCAGTGTTCTGGATGTCCCCTGCCCGGTAGGCATCCACGGCAGACGAGACCGTACAGGATATCCAGGAAAGGATACAGAGAAGTTCACACAAGCTAATCTGCCAAAGAGTACAGCCCACGATATTCTGAAAAGGAAGTTGCGTTTCCACCTGTACAAAGTGTCTGTCGTGCATTAGCTGAAAGAAACTGACCACAAGGCCCGTGTTATGGAACTGCAGGTGGTTCCAAGAGTTTTTGTCTGAAGAAGGCGAGGACATTCTGGACGTGACTTTCTTTGCAGACGAGGCATGGTTCCAACTGTCCAGATACATCAACAGCCAAAACAGCCGTCTGTGGGGTACTGAAATCCCCACGAATTTAACAAAGTGCCTCTACACAGCCAGAAGGTTTAGTGTTTGGTGTGCCATAATTCATAAGTAGGGCAGTAATTCTGTCGCCGTGAAAATTTTAGGTTTTCCTGTAATTTTGCAAATATCAAATATATCTGCAAATTTCAGATTTTTGAACCTATTTTTGCCTAATTTGTTATAATTTTTTGATTACTGTATTTATCATAATTAAATAACCTTCCTTAGAATTTACGCAAAAAATATAGTGCAAAGTAATACTACTCGAAAGTCCAAACCAGAGCTTTAAACCTCAAATTACCTCAAGATTGTTCATTATGAAGATACTCTTTTTGAATTTTTGAACAAGTTTGACGGGTTATTCAAAGTCACATGCACACGTGGTATTTCAGATTTTTGAACCTATTTTTGCCTAATTTGTTATAATTTTTTGATTACTGTATTTTTCATAATTAAATAACCTTCCTTAGAATTTACGCAAAAATATAGTGCAAAGTAATACTACTCGAAAGTCCAAACCAGAGCTTTAAACCTCAAATTACCTCAAGATTGTTCATTATGAAGATACTCTTTTGGAATTTTTGAACAAGTTTGACGGGTTATTCAAAGTCACATGCACACGTGGTCTTTCGTGACACCCCCCCCCCCCCGTGTTGAATGACATTTGTGACTTGCCGGTCTAGTAAACCGGATGTCGTCAGTTGTATTAGTAATTTTAGCTGGGAAAGCAGCTCACAGAAGAGTGTTTCATAGATGCTTAGCTTAGAGAATTTGTGCTTTCATGTGAGTAGTTTATGAAGTTTCTAGATATTGTTTTTTAATTTTGAGAATCAGCCACATGAGTAAAATGAGTGCATCTGAAAGATGCAAGCAGTACAGCAAGGGAATGTTTCATGTGAACACAAATCTGTGTTCTGCTCATGTTGCAATGTACCAGTGGATTTATCAAGAAAGGACAGTTGTGAAAAGCATTTAGCAGGCAAGCTGCATAAAAAAAGGTGTGCCTGAACTGTCAACCAAAAATAATGCAGAAATGTGTTGATGAATTAATTGAGAAAAGAACTAAACAAGAACAGTATCGCTCAATGGAACTTTCAAAATTAACTGCCGCCTTTTGTGCAGCTAACATTCCACTTTACAAACTGGATAACCCTACATTAAAAAATTACTTGGAAAATTCACTGAAAGATATTGGTGTCATTCCAAATGCAAATTGGATGATGAAATGTTATTTGCCAAAAATATATGATATTCACATGCAACAAGTGAAAGTTTTTTAAAAATCAGTATCCAGTGTAAGCATCGTAGCAGACGAAACAACTGATTCAGAAGATAAATACATTTTGAATATTCTTGCTGTTCCATCAGCTGAACCGAATGTTGAAAGCTGCAATGATGAAACCTCTTTGAATGCAATCTTCCTTGAGTGCATTGCTTTGGAATCCATAAATTTTAAAGCAGTCAGCGAGGCAATACTTCAGTGTGTTAATAAGTATGAAATACCTTTTGCTAATATAACTGCTTTTGTGACAGACAATGCATCTTACATGTCCAAAAATCATGGAGAAAGAGCCTGAAAGCCATATTTTTTAGTAGTGTTCACGTCACCTGCAATGTGTATCTTTTAAATCTTTTGGGTGAAATTTGGCAGAATGAATTTGAAAATGTTAACTCTTTAGTAGTAGTTGTTAAACGTGCCTTCACAGCTTGTCCCTCCCGTAAAGGACTTTTTCGACTATATTTGCAAGAGAA
Source organism: Macrothele yani (assembly GCA_039090855.1). Lineage (NCBI taxonomy): Eukaryota > Metazoa > Arthropoda > Arachnida > Araneae > Macrothelidae > Macrothele > Macrothele yani. The sequence goes on along the minus strand of CM077024.1, from coordinate 40,479,788 downwards.
GGGCAAAATACTTTGCTTACCACACCAGTACCTGTGCAGACTGGGTGGAACAGTTGGTTTGAGGCCGTGCTTTTTCACTGCAAACATTTAGAAGAATACGCAGAGCTTTTTGAAAAAGAAAAAGACAACAGTAGCAGTTGTATTGTGGATAAAATCATTGGATATTGTCAAGATAGGGATTTCAAAAAAAATCTGAAGCCGGTTGAGGTTCATGCGCCATATATTTCCCCGCACAGCTCATTTTATTTGATAAAAACAGCGAATTTCTGCGCAAAAAATTTATAATGAAATGTCGGACATTGCCAACATTCTTCTTAGCAAGAGTCAAGACTGCGATCATGTTGCTGCGAAAAGAGATCTATCCACTTCTTATGAAAAAAAATTAAGCATCATTTCTTTGAAGATAAAAAGCATCAATTTTGTCAGCCAGCCGCAAATTTCTTCAAAGCATGTAGGGGTGTGTGATCCCGATCAATTTAAGTCCTTGGACCTTTCAGACGACGAAGAAGATTTGTTTGTTTTCAGCCACATTCCTATGTTCGAAGATGAGAACCAACTAAAATGTGAGTTTCATTCATATAAAGCGAGTGTAAAAGAATTTCATGTCAGCAAAGGTTTGCTAGACTTCTGGAATACGAAAAAGATTGTTTTCCTAAGCTACATAAGGTCGCTATATGTTGTCTGTCAGTGCCCACAACAGTGACGATGCTGAACGATCCTTTTTCGAAATTTAAAAATGTGTTACAGACACAGCATTAAAGAAGAAAATCTGTGTACGTACAATATAATGTATCAAAATGCTGTCCACTTAAATGGAAATCTTGGTTGGTTGGTTGGTTGGTTGATTGATTTTTATGGCGCAAGGGCCATGGTTGGCCAAAGAGAGCCAGACACAAGACAAACAAACAGTATTAAAAATGTGGGAAAAAGCTTCAAATCTGACTGATCATGTAAAACTGAAAAATGAGAACGATGGAAGGGCTAAAAAAGATAATGAAACAAAGCTAAAAAAGATAATGAAACAAACAGTATTAAAAACATGATACAATGATTAAAATCTAGCTGATTCAGTAAAACTGAAAAATGAGGATGATGATAGGGCTAAAATCTAGATACGTTTAAAATAGTCAATTTCTTTAAAAAATGAAAACACGGCAACAGTATCACAGTGGTCATTGAGGAGCCGCTGCAGTGTAGCGGTGTCCTCGGTCAACAAATGAGAATGTAAGAAATGAAAACGTACATCACGAAAACGAACACAGCTACACAGAAGATGAGTGACGGTGAGTCGGCAATTGCATGTCTCACACATCGGCGCAGTGTCGCCACACAGCAAAAAGCGGTGAGTGAAACGACAATGCCCAATGCGGAGACGCGCAAGCACCACTTCCTCCCTACGGTTCCGACGATATGAGGATTTCCAGACTTCAAGATTAGGTTTAATACGATGCAGTTTAGTTTCCACCTGTTGGTCCCACAGACCCTGCCACGTTCGCTTGATATGTTCGCGAAAGATAAAGCGGAAATCCCGGTGGTACAGTGGCAAGGGTGTGACGACCAAAGAGGAAGCAGATCTAGCAGCCGCATCAGCACACTCGTTACCCAAGATTCCAACATGCCCAGGAATCCAGCAAAACTGAACATGAAGACCGGCCCCGAGCAAACGACGAAGTAACTGTCTCACATTCACGAGAAAAGGATGGTCACGGCAATCTGCAGATGACAAAGACTGCAAGACACTTAAGGAATCCATATAGACCATAGCACGATGATGAGAACTCGACTGAACATGGAGAAGGGCGAGATACACAGCATGCATCTCCGCCGAAAACACCGTGGCCTCAGCTGGGATCCGCGCGATAGAGACGTCATCAATACAAACCGCCGCGGATCCAATGACTCCGTGCATCTTGGAGCCATCAGTGAAAATGGGAGTGTATTCAGAATTGAGAGCACGGTGCTCAGCGAAGAGCTGCTGGTACACTGACACAGGGGTTGAGGAATTCTCGAAAGATGTAGAGGTGGTATCAACCATGACACCAAGTGGGTGCTATGGAGGATCCCCAAAGCCCCTGGTCTTTTCAACAAGAGACAAGTTGAGACCTACATCACGGGCTATGGCAGCCATACGAAGACCAAATGTTGAAATGCACGAAGGCCGGTTCCCGAATAAACGAGTATGCTGGGGATGAAAAACTGCATCGTATAAAGGATGGTCTGGAAGAAATCTAAGTTTCAGGTAGAATTGAATAGACAGCTGCAGACGGCATAATTCAAGCGATGGTTCGTTCGCGTCAGCGTAAAGTCTGGGAATGGGAGATGTCCGAAAAGCTCCCGGAACAAAGACGCAGTGCTTGATGATGAATAGTGTCCAAAGGCCGGAGAACGGAACGACGAGCAGAGCCATACACGATACAACCATAATCCAGTTTTGACCGTATTAATGAATGGTAAATTCGAAACAAAGACATCCTGTCTGCGCCCCACGAGACTCTCGAAAAAATCTTAAGAATAGATAGAGCCCGCAGACAGGAAATCTTGAGCCGCCGAACGTGCGCACGGAACGTAAGCGCACGGTCGACGGTCAGACCAAGGTACTTGGTCTCCGGCAAAACTGGTATGGCTGCACGGTCTAAATACAGCTCTGGGTCAGGATGGAGGCCACGCCTCCGGCAGAAATGGACACAACGCTGTCTTGTCGGGAGAAAGAACAAAACCATTGCTATTCGCCGCTTTAAAGATATGATTAATTGCAGACTGCAACTGCCTTTCAATAAAATGCATGCTTGATGACGAGCAGAAAATGTGCAAGTCATCAACATAGACAGTAGCCGAAACCACAGGAGGAAGGAAGATTTGTGAGGAGACAATTAATGCGCAGGATGAACAATGTGACAGATAAAATGCAACCTTGAGGAAAACCTTGTTCTTGATGGAATGTTGCCAATAGCGTCGTACCCAGGCGCACCTGGAACACCCGATTGCGAAGAAAATTTTAAATAAATGTCGAAAGATTTCCTCGCAATCCGCATGCGTGGAGGTCACGGATAATACCGTGCCGCCACGCTCGATCATAAGCTTTTTCAATATCAAAAAATACAGAAACCAGGTGCTGCTTAAGCACTAACGCCTCGCGCACAGATGTCTCAAGGTGCAGGAGATGATCGTGAGGTGAACGATGACGGCGAAAGCCGCTTTGTGATGGTGAAAGTACTTGATATTCTAAAAAATGAATTAACCGGGAATTAACCATGCGTTCAAGAATTTTACACAGACGGCTAGTGAGAGCAATTGGACGATAACTAGAGGGAGACTTGGGATCCTTGCCAGGTTTGGGAAAAGGCAGAACAAAAGCTTTTCGCCAAGATTCCGGGAAACTGTGCTCCGACCAAATACGATTATACAAGATTAAGAGATTCTCGAGAGACGACTGCGAGAGATGACGGAGCATGTCATAGTGGATTCCATCGGGACCGACAGATGTAGCGCCGGACCGATGCAGAGCCACCGAGTTCAACCATGCTGAAGGGGGAGGTATATCCCGTGTTGAGAAAAGGCACAAAGGAGATTCTCTGGCGTTCCGCAGTGGATTTTTTTCTTTGAAAAGAAGCAGGATACGCCAGGTCACTCGACACGGAGGCAAACGCCTCCCCCAAACAATCAGCAATCTCCCCGACTCCAGCATATGTGCAGCCGTTACTCTCAAGAATGGAGATCTGGTGAGAGCTTTAGTTACCCCGGCTCTTATGAATCTTTTCCCACACACTTTTCGAGCTGGCACGTGAAGTGAGAGATGACACATACTGGATCCAAGACTCCCTCTTGCTACGTCGACGCACCAACCGAGCATAGGATTTTGCTCGTTTGAATGTAACGAGATTTGCATCGGTCGGATAACGCCGAAACGTTGACCAGGCCTTATGTTGAGCTCTCCTAGCCGCTGCGCATTCAGGGGTCCACCAAGGCTTCGGACTTCTGGAGAGTGTCGTCGATGTTTTTGGGGATAGAAAGATCAGCTGCCTGAAGAATACAATTTGTGACTTCAAGAACCGCTGCGTCGATTGACCATATCAAACGTCTCTATTTACAGCCATTATGGCACACAGCTCGAGCTTCACTGACATCCCTCACACGACGTACACAAGACCTTCTGTACTTTATACTCAATCTTTTTCTCATGCAGAAATTCCTGAATCTGGTCCTCCCAGGATTTTCTTGGCCTTCCTCTACTTTTCTTTCCTACCACTTGGGCTGAAAAATTTTTCTCAGTAAGCATCTCATCACTCATTCTTTCAACATGGCCAAACCACCTAAGAATATTAATCTCCACCTTACTGACAACATTTTGCCTCATATTATACAACTGCAAAACAACCTCATTCCTAACATCATCAGGGAGTATTATGCCACAACACCCCCATAAAGTAATACATCTCTCCAGCACACACAAATGACTTCTATGTCTCTTCTGCAGTACCCAGGTTTCACTGCCATACATCAGAGTAGGAACAATTACACCTTCACACACAACCATTTGGGAATTTCTTGAGAACCCAATCACTCCTGTGAAATTCTCCTAAGGCAGCTATGATTTCAACAATGAATTCAATTGCCACCTCATTTCATCATTTAATTTGTTTTTTTCTGTCAAACATACTTCCTAAATATACAAATTCATTCACCTGTTATAACTCTGTACCATTGAGACTGATTTTGCATCCAGTACTAACAGTTCCTCACCCAAAAACCATAACTTTGGTTTTTCCCTTATTTATAATCAGTTCAAGGGTTTGTACACTTTTACAGAAAATAAATTCCATGGACTTTTCCAGAAGTCCACAAAAAAATTTCAGGAGCCCAAAGTTTTACTAGAATCACAGTGCTTTGTTGCCTATATTGAAAATTGCGGTGAAGTTTACTACTTTTTTTTTTTTTCAGGGTTTATTGACCACCATGTGCAACTCTGGGTGCTATAAAGCAGTCACATTCTCTAATTTAGGGCCACTTGTTGCAGAAAAGGGACACAGCCAGTGCCATCAGACAAATACACCACTCATACCTCATATGGGACTCAAAACCAAACCCACCTTGGGCGAATGGTCAGAGTAGAATAATAGCCACATACTATATGCACTACTGTTTCACATGTTATATACGTTCCATGTGTTGTGTGCATACTTGCAGCAAAATCATCTTGGCATTCATATATCATATACGACTAGGAATATTATTACAAGTTTCAATTATTATATCATCAAGGACTCACCTTGTATCGGTATTTCAAATTAGTAAGCTTCATCCTGTATCTTGAAAAAAATATATATATCTAGCGTGTCATTAGCCGCATAGAATCTTCCTATTGCAAATAGGCCTAATTGAAATTTGCGACCAGGGTTTAAACTCAAATAAAACACGACTATGGATATCATACAAAGAGAGTGTGAAAGAATTATATACAATGCAATTAAAAAACCATTTACCATCAACAGGTGTCGTCAGTCTTTAAAAGAAGGAATGGACATAATCAAGGACAATCCAAACAGACATTAAATAAAATTTCATCAATTACTGAACAATGCCAGACAACCTCTGCAACACGCACACGACTCCACATAAACCACCGGACATGTTTCGGCACGACTGACTTTCGGCCATTATCAACGGTATGCATCCTGGATCAATGTTCAAAGTTGTTATATATCTAGTTCACCTCGGCATCTCCCTCGCTACAGTTGCTCCACGTCGACGTCTTCCGTCATCGTTACACATACGTGTATTCACGTGTGAGTCACATCCATGCCATCTATTGGGTTAATTTCGGAATTGCTGCAGCTGTTCTTATTTCGTATGTATGTTATTTCTTTTATTTTCCTTTTTGTTGTTATGTTTCGTATTATTTTCTTGTTGTATTAGATATTTCCACAGATATGGGATATCTTTCGGAGTAGACGTATTGCAATTAAAACCTTGGGTTTTCTCAATTGTTATAGCTTCAGACCACAAAATTTGATTATGTTTATTGTGTGAAGTTAAGATTTTACTATTTTCCCAATCGGGTATTAACTCTTTATCACACAATGTTGTATAAGTGATGTTTTTTTCTTCCTTTTTTAATCCAATTACTATAGTGCTCATTCAACCTCGTTTTAAACCTTCTTTTAGTACTACTAATGTAGTATTTTGTCTTCCTTATTTTCCTTTGGATCAATTGTAGAAATTCATGTACACACCTGCCTTATTTAGTGGATTTTTATTGTAACCACTATTTGTCAGTACTTTTTAGAATTATCAGTAACTATTTCAGCAATTTCAATATTGTAATCCTGGCATTCTTTTCTTATAATGTTGCTTAGTGGAGGTAAATAAGAAATACTTCCGTAAAATAATGTATTTCTTTTTGTTGAACTATTGTTGTGCATCAGTATATCAGTTCAACAAAAAGAAATACGAAAGTCAGTCGTGCCGAAACATGTCCGGTGGTTTATGTGGAGTCGTGTGCGTGTTGCAGAGGTTGTCTGGCATTGTTCAGTAATTGATGAAATTTTATTTAATGTCTGTTTGGATTGTCCTTGATTATGTCCATTCCTTCTTTTAAAGACTGACGACACCTGTTGATGGTAAATGGTTTTTTAATTGCATTGTATATAATTCTTTCACACTCTCTTTGTATGATATCCATAGTAGTGTTTTATTTGAGTTTAAACCCTGGTCGCAAATTTCAATTAGGCCTAATTGCAATAGGAAGATTCTACGCGGCTAATGACACGCTAGATACATATTTCTATTTCAAGATACAGGATGAAGCTTACTAATTTGAAATACCGATACAAGGTGAGTCCTTGATGATATAATAATTGAAACTTGTAATAATATTCCTAGTCGTATATGATATATGAATGCCAAGATGATTTTGCTGCAAGTATGCACACAACACATGGAACGTATATAACGTGTGAAACAGTAGTGCATATAGTATGCAGCTATTATTCTATTATGTAATACCACGTATTTTATATTTTTGGTTGTTTTTTACTAACCAAAATCAATTATTGAATGGTCAGAGGAAATGCATCAGATCATTTGGCCACTGGGGCAGCACTACACATTTAGAATGTGTATAACAGGTGAATGTAGTGCTGCCCCAGTGGCTCTAGAATACATCAACTGAAAATAGAAAAGATATATACACATTAGTTAAGATGAGACATTCTGATTCATTAAAACCTTAAACATGCTTCCTTGCATTTCTGAAAAACAAACAAAATAAAATACATGCATGATACTGACAATTTTCTTCAGAGTATCACAATATTTTTTTACAGTGCCTACATATCAGAGTGCAGGCACTGAGCTAAAGTGAAAGACCCCAACGCATTCACAGAGCATGAATCATGTAAACCTCAGTGACACTGTGCATCACTAAGCTTCACAGGAGTTAGTTGTTGTTTTTAATCCACTTTGATACAAACCTAAAAGGCAGCATATTCCATACTCTGGAATTCAAGAAACTAGATAGAAATAAGAACCCAAAAAGCTGGAATGCCAACCCTTTGGGGAACCAGGAACAAAAAAGATTATGTTTTTACTTGTATAAAAGTATTCTGAACTTTCTATTTACGATATGTAACATGCCTTCATTGGTTCATTGGATAGCAGACAGTAAAATATATATGTTTCTGTAAGCCAACTTAGTATGAGGGGAAATATTTAAATGCCTATTTTTGCAACATGTACTTTACCTTCTCTACCTGGTTTCTTTTTTATACTGTTTTTTTTTTTTTTTTTTTTTTTTTTTTGACATTTCACTTTTGAAAAATGGCTACTGGTTAAAAATTTTAGGCAATTAAATACATGAAAATTTTTGACTTGGTAATTACATTGTTTTTCACTTTCAGTAGCCATTGTGTTTTCAAATGAGGTTAGTGTTCATTTTTCTTCTACATTTGTTCTCAGTCCATATGAAAGTGGCATTCGGCAGAATTGAACTCTTCCACAATTAGGGGTGATAGCAGGTATGAAGGACCATACCTGCTATCACCCCTAATTGTGGAACAGTCATTGAAGGTACTGTTCTTTGGTGAAACTCCCTTGAGTGACATTAGGATACAAGGTTTTAAATTGCCTAAAGGTGCTGTTCTCTTTGTATTACTACAGTTGATCACACAGTAGGATAGACAAAAAAATTATCTCAGTGATTCAGGAAAAAGCAATTTGAGGCAGCAGGTATGCTTTTAGTACAATTAGAACAAACTGGAAGGAGATGCTTGTTAATCCTCCCCACCGCTTGGTTACAAACGAGAGACTGTAATAATCTGTAGTTAGTTTTCTTTAGTATTCGATTAAATGCCAAATCTTTTGACAGAATACTTTTATAGGTTAGAATAATCACAGTAATTTGAAAAGTATCTTATGTTAAAATAATAAAATTTCGGTCAAAAATCAGAAGGAACTTGAAATATTCTTAAATATCAGAATATTTAATATTAGTGTTAAACATGCCAAGCAGTCCCTAGAAGAATCACAAGGCAACTTTTTTAATGACACACAGAATTCTTTTTTCCTCTACTTCCTAAAGTGTTCAAGGTAAAGGGCATCCAGTGTTGAAAGAATTTTTTAAATGGTACATGTAGAAGCAGAGATATTGGCAAAAACAGATTTAAGAATTTGCGCTTCTATCAGCGAAATTGTGCATTATTTTGGGAAGAAAATACGCACACACAGTTTGCATAATTAGTAGCATCTGAAGGAAGAAAAGTTTTTCAGTCCACTTTTTAGTCCCACAGATATTGCTGTAAAGGGAAGCGTGAACTTACGCCCTCTGATGGCAGATTTGTGCATTAAGAAAAATTTGAAATTATATGAAAAACATTTTGCAGTGGAAACGCTCTTCAACAAAGAAGGAATTTTTCAAATCTGACACTAAGAAGCAGAGATATCCACAAAAATAAGATATATATATATATCTATGTCCCCTGGCGGAAAAACTATGCATTATTTTAAGAAGAAAGTATTCTCAAAACGTTTTTCGATATGAGCGGTATCGTTCCATGGAAGAATTTTTTCAATCGAGTTTTCAGGAGCTCAGATTTTGCTGCAAATACATCAGAAGCAGAAATAAACACTTGTGCCTCTCTCCCCACCCCCTTCCCCTGGTGGCCAAACTATTCCTTAACAAATATTAAAAATTATATGCAAAGCATTTTCCATCGGAAGCTGTATCCGGTGCAGAAAGAAGTTTTCAAATTGGAGTTTTAGAAGCAGAGATATAGGAGGAAACGCAATTTACCTTTACGCCCCCTAGTGGAACGTCTATGAATTATTTGAAAAATTTTAAATTATATGAACAACATTTAGCAGTGGAAAATATCCAACAAAGAAAGATTTTTTTCAAATCGGTCTGTTAGAAGCAGAGATATCGACAAAAATAAGATATACGTCTACCCTCTGGTGAAGAAACCATGCATTATTTTAAGAAGAAAATATTCGAAAAGGTTTACTGACGTAAGTGGTATACGAACAAACTATATGGTCCACGAACGAATTTTTTCAATCAAGATTTTCGAAGCTCGGAGTTTGCTGCAAATGCAACAGAAGTAGAAATTTAACACTTCCGCTCCCTGGATGGCCAAACCGTTTTTTATCAAAAATTAGAAATTATATGCAAAAGATTTCCCATCAGGAGTATCCGCTGAAGAAAGAATTTTTCAAATCAGAGTTTTAGAAGCAGAGATATCATGGAAAACGCAGTTTACTTTTATGCCCCCTAGTGGAAAATCTATGCATAACTTGAAAAAGTGACTATAACTAAAATATCAATTACTTCCGATATTGGAGGTTACCAACATAAAAGGTAAGTTCAAAAAATGCAATTACTTCACCAACATAAAAGGTAAGTTCAAAAAATGAAATAACTAAAATAGCCTTTGATAAAAATGGAATCGAAAGGTAAAAGAAATTTTTTAATCGGATGTTTAGAAGCACATGCATGGAATACAATGCATTTAAATTCAATATCATTTGCATTTACGCCCTCTAGTAGCAAAATTGTGCATAGTGAAAAAAAAATGAAATAAAGGTTCATCTCATTCGCACATTACAAGCTTCATAATGCAAAAAGAAATTTTCAAATCGGACATCCACAGTCAGAGACGGGACAGATAACATATGCACAATCTTTTTATGTACTTTAAAGTGTGGAAAAATTTATTTACTGAATTTTCAATTAAAAGATCTAAATTTTTCACAGATGTCATAACTGGGTCAAATAAGGTTACCCTGCAAATTTCACTACAATCAAATGAAAACTTTTTGAATTGTGCATAAAATCTTTTATTGAGACGTACTGCCACTGCCAGCAATTGCAAATGTGATTAAAAATTTTAGTGGCTAGTTTTCACAATTTTTATTTGATTCACACGAAATTTAGTGGGTTCATTCCTTTTACAATTTATTAAGTGCATTAAAATTGTCAGCCGGTTTTGTCGAAATTCCGCAAAAATAGAAAATCATATTTTTTATCCCAGTAGTGTGCAGGAGATGCTTATCAGTCAAGGGCTGTGCGTGCTGGCTCTGAGCACCCATTTACCCATTTAGGCAAGTAAGCTTCTGCACCCCCCCCCCCCACACACACACTCTTTCACTCAAGTTCACAGCTGGAGAAGAAATGTTGAAATGTTTCTGCTGGAACACTGGCTGCCAAATCTTTTAACCAACTAGTTCAGTATAAAAATACAATTCCAGGAGTTTTCCAGGAGACATTAAAATTGCTTTCTTTCCAGAAGTTTTCCTGGGCCCTGGAAAATAAAAACTTAATTCCAGGAGTTTTCCAGGAAATCCAGGAGGTGTATGAACCCTGTCAGTTTGAATTTCATACAAACTTTGTATATTCGAGGCAACTCCTCAACAAGTTCTACAACCGAATTTGCCTTTTGTTGACTTCACAGTTGCACAGCATCCATCACTAAATTTTTCTTTCAGCTGATATCTTTCCCTTTCCATTTTTTTTATTGCAGCTTTTCCTTTTTTTCCCCCATTCTCAGATTTTGGCAAAGTTGGAAACAATAGCGTCTCCCAAATAAACCATTTAACTGAAGAACTGAACTGCACACTTATCCTGCACTTTAAAAGTCTGTATTTCACAGTTTTTATATCCCAATGGGATGTAAGGTCAGATGATGCGTAACATCACAGCCTCTCCTTGACAAATGTCAACCCCACCTTCTCGCGGTGCATCCTGTTCCCACTAAAGGGGCTCTGACGACCACCAATAGCGGTATAACTATAACATCGAGATTAGAGGAAATGCTATCCCACAGTCACCAACCCGCTTGGCCAGCGTGGTGAGTTATGGCCAAACCCCTCCAAAATGACTCCATAACTTAAATCTTGGCCCTCAGTCTACAGCAGCTGGAATGTACCTGGCCAAGGCAGCAGCCAGTGCGACATGAAGGCAGAGGGTGCTAAGAATCCCCGGAGGACCGGACTAGGCTGCCATCTGATGCTGACCTTGGCTACGTACAATGGACGCTCCCTATCTTCTGATTCAAGGCTTCTTGAATTGGAAGAGGAACTACAAAGGATCAAGTGGGACATCATCGGGCTAAATGAGGTAAGGAGAAAAGGAGAAGATCTCATTGAACTGAAAAGTGGACATCTCTTCTACTATCGTGGGACAGATACTGGCAGAACTAGTGGTGTTGGATTTATAATAAACAAGACACTGAAGGATAAAGTTGTAGAAGTTGAAAGTTCCTCTGACAGAGCTGCACGACTCGTTATCCAACTCTCGAGAAGATACAAGGCTCAGATTATTCAAACTTATGCACCCACTACAAGTCATCCTGAAGAAGAAATTGAAGAATTTTATGAGGAAATTCGTCATCTAAATAATAAAGGTAAGCAGCACTTAAAAGATAATTATGAGAGATTTCAATGCAAAAATAGGGCAACAGCAACAGAATGAAACTGCAGTAGGTAAATTCGGTCACGGCAACAGAAACCAGCATGGAAATACTCTCGTTGAGTTTGCAGAGGAAGAAGGGTTTTTCATCTTGAACTCCTTTTTCAAGAAAAAGCCACACAGGAAATGGACATGGAGACATCCAAATGGGACGACAAGTGAAATTGATTTTATTATGTGTAACAGAAAATTCGTCATAGAAGACAACTGCAGTGTGCTAAACAAGTTCAACACAGGTAGTGACCATAGATTGGCGAGATGTAAGATGCACCTCAACACTAAACACAAACGTGGCAAGCTCATAAGACAAACAAAATACATTGACATAACCAACCTTAAAAACACCATAATACCTTCAAGTTGGAACTGAAGAGCAGATTCTCTGCTTTAGAAGGCCTAACATCAGAAGAAGTGGATATTTCTGAAGTTAACAGAAAAGTAACCAAAGCTCTTATGGAAACAGCAACAAAATTAGCTGGGTCTAAGAACAAGTTGCATGTGAACAAATTATCAGGAAAAACCAAAATGTTGATGCAAAAAAGAAGAGAGATGAGGACAACTAAAGAAGATGTGACTTCCAAAGTGGAATATATAGAGCTATGCAAGACAGTACAAAAAAGTATCACTGAAGGCGTAAGGAAATTCAACTGTGAACTAGTGAGGAAAGCAATTGAAAAACAACCAAAGCCTAAAGATAGCAAAGGGACATCTCAGTAAGGGAAGAAAACAGATTATAGCACTGAGAAAAGAAGATGGTTCTGTAACAAGAAGTAGAGGCGAAATTTTGACAAGAGTGAAAGATTTCTACTCCAAATTATATGAAAAGGATGATGCATGTACTTCGGACATCATGAAAGGTACCAGTACCAGAGTTCTTCCAGTCCTCCCAGCAGAAGTTGCACATGCAATCAAGAACATGAAGCAGGGAAAAGCTCCAGGAGAAGATGGAATTACTGTAGACATCATACAAGAAGCAAGTGGAGAAATCGAAACAGTACTCGCCCAAATTTTCACTTGATGCCTTAATGAAGGGGAGATTCCTGAGGATTGGAACAACGCTACAATGATCCTGCTATATAAAAAAGTGACATTGAGGATCTCAGGAACTACAGACCTATCAGCCTCCTATCAGTGGTTTATAAAATCTTCACTAAAGTTCTTTCACACCGTTTGAAGGTAACACTGGACATGATGGCTCAACCAAGAGAACAAGCTGGATTCAGGAGTGGCTACAGCACAATAGATCATATCCACGTACTGAGAGAACTAATTGAAAGAGCGAGGGAATATGAACTTCCATTGTGCATGGCTTTTATCGATTATGAAAAAGCCTTTGATTCAGTGAAACCATCAGCAGTTACGATGGCTCTGAAATCCTGCGCTATTGAAGATGCATACATTAATATTATTAATAACATCTATGAAAATGCAATTGCAAAGATTCGGCTGTTTGAAAACACAACACACACATAAAAATTGGAAAGGGAGTGAGACAAGGTGACAACAATTCTCCGAAGCTCTTTAATGCCACATTGGAAAATGACTTTCAATCACTGAACTGGGAAAACAATGGGATAAAAATTAATGGAGATTATCTAACCCACCTTCGTTTTGCTGATGACGTAGTCGTTTTTGCAACTACCCCATCATCCAGGAACTTGCTGACAAGAGCAAAGAAGTGGGATTAAAAATGAACTTTCAGAAGACAAAAGTGATGTTCAATGCTTTTACCAGAAATGAGGATTTATCGATTGATGGAGAAAAGCTGGAGATAACAGACACGTACATTTATCTTGGACAGCAGATATCAAGTGAGGGTCACATTGATGAAGAAATTAATTGGCGTACAAAACTTGCCTGGAGAGCTTTTGGAAGAAACAGCATAATTTTCAAGAGCAATATGCCATTATGTCTTAAAAGAAAAGTGTTTGATCAATGCATCCTTCCAGTGCTTACGTATGGTGCAGAGACATGGACCTTAACTAAAAGAGACATACAACAAAGACTGCCGACAACTCAAAGCAGCATGGAGAGGTGCATGCTTGGTGTAACCAGGAGAGATAAGAAGAGGAACTCGTGGATCCGAAAAATGACAAGAGTGGAAGACATCATGCTCAGAGTTAAATCCCTGAAATGGCAATGGGCTGGACATACTGCCAGGACAGACCATCGATGGACAAAGCCGAAATTTTAGATTGGATTCCAAGGGACAGGAAAAGACCCAGAAGAAGACCACATGGGAGATGGGTGGATGAAATTCAAAAGTATGCGGGAGTGACATGGAGGAGACTGGCACAAGACAGACCGTTGTGGAGGAAACTTGGGGAGACCTTCATCCAGCAGTGGATTGATAATGGTTGATGGGTTTCAATGTGCATTCCTAACTTAATGACTACATAATTTCATCCATCATGCTGAAAGAACTTCTAGCCTGAAGACCATGAATGTATGATACCAAAGCTGCCACTATTTCAGATAAATGACAAAACTTTTGAGGGTTTTTTTTTTTTTTTTTTTATTGGAGGTTTAACGACCACCGTGAGCAACTCAATGGGCTATAAGCAGTCGCCCGTCCCTAATTTAGGGTCACTGGTTCCAGGGAAGGGAAAGAGCCAGTGCCGTAAGACAAACACAACATCCATGCCTCACCGGGATTCAAACCCGGACCCCGTTCGGATGAATGATCAGAGGACATCGCTTAGACCACTGCGCCACCGGGCGGCAAACTTTGAGAGTATTCATTTTAAAAACCCACGTACCAATTCTTACAAATTCATCACTTCCATTTTCCAAAAAAATTCCCTCCCTTCTCAATCTGAAATGACATCATTTATGGTGGGAAGTTGGGGGGTAACATTTAACAACACAGGACAGTGGGTACATCACAGGAAAAAAAAATTATTACGGAAGAAATCATTTAGTCAAACTTCTGTTTACGGAATTTTTTTCTCCATTTTAAAGCTGAAATACAAATATTTATGGGATAAAATAATATTTAACACCAATATAGAGCTGAAGGAACACCACGAGAAACAGAATTTAAGATTACAGGAAACTTTTAGTTCTGTCTAACTTCCGATTTTGGAAATTGTACAGGAGATGTCTTCACTTTGTCTAACTTCTTCCGTTTTCAAGTTTTGAAAGATGGAATTCCAGCACCAGACAGGAACCCCCCACCCCCATTTATCTTCAGTTTTGTGTCAAGAATGAAGAAAAAAGCAGAATTTCGGGAATCTGCAAAAGAATATCATGTCTAACACAAAGAGCTTCCCTGTTTTTAGTTTTGTTTTTCTGTAGTAACTAGGTATGATGGCAGTGGACCATGTATACATGTGCGTTATTCAACAAAATATTGGTTGTTAGCATCGATGACCTTTTGCCATTTTTCAGGCAACAAATGAATGTCCTTTTGATAGAAGGACTTGGGTTCTGAGCTGAAGAATGCAGTGATAAAATTTTCCACCTCTGGAACTGTGGTGAACCGCTGTTGGGCTATGGCATGTTGCATAGGGCAAAGCAGATGGAAGTCTGAGGGTGCAATGTCCAGGAAGTAAGCAAGGTGCGATCAAACTTTCCAGTGTAACTGTTCAAGGGTTGATTTCATGGTGGCACAGACGTGTGGTCTAGCATTATCATGTAACAGGATGACTGGGTAGTGTCCTTTACCTGCCCATGGGCGTTTTTGCTCGATTGAGGCATTCAGTTTCATCAACCGATCGCTATATCACTGTGCAGTGATTGTTTTTCCCAGTTTCAACAGTTTGAAGTACAGCATTCTATGCATATCCCATAACACACACACACACACACACACACACACACACACACACACACACACACACACACACACACACACACACACACACAACAGCACCTTTTTCCCCGTGGATAACCTGTTTTGCAGTGGATGTTTTGATGGCTGGCCTGGGTCGACCCAGGATCGCTTGCGTTCAGGGTTGTCACAATGGACCCTTTTTCATCCCCGGTGACACAACCTTCCACGATAAATTCTTTCCTTGAAACCTCTTCAGCAACGACATATGCAGATGCCCAATTGTTGGCCAATATTATGCTCTGTTAAAGTATGCAGAACACACAATCTTCTGGATCTTCTTTAAGGCCTATAGATGCTGTACCACCGTCAATTGAGCCACTTTCAAACATTTCGCCAGCTGTGTAGTCAATTGTGTGGCATCCTCTTGCAACAGCAATTCCAGCTCCTCGTCTGCGAGTTCCTGCAGTCTACCTGCACGTGGCTTGTCTTCCAAGCTTAGATCACCTTTCTTAAACCCAGAAAACCATTCTTGACACATCCACTCACCCATAACCGTTTGGCCAAATGCCTGACATATTGAACCGTATGCTTCACTCGCATTTTCCAATAAATTAAACATGAATAACAAACAGTGCCGCAAATGAACTTTATCGACTGCCATGCTTGGCTTCACGTACGAACTGACAGCATGTGTCGCCGGCCAGTTGGACCCCTACAGTGCCTGCTAGCAGGGCTGGTGGGAAATTTTGCATACCCCTAATAATTCCCTATAGGTGTAAGGTTCAGACACATCCCCATGGCTGATCAATATTTATGAATGCATGCATATACAATGCCACTATACATAGTACTGATTTATCTCTTGGTAATACCCATGTATGCAGGTTGCTGTATTCTGATGACACTGTTCTGTTGTCGGAAGCAAAAGTGAGTCGCACAGCATGTGCTGGGTGTACAGACTTTGTGGAAAATTTAAACTGAGTATAAATAAGGGGACAAGGGACAAACTTATGGTTCTTCAGCAAGGAACTCTTAGTACTCAATGTTATACCGCCAATGTCCTAATACAGACAACTTTGAAATCCACCGGGAGATGTAACAAAGTCTCATGGCGAAGATCACGGTCAGACACAGCAGCTGTCTTTGATGATGACTGTCGACTCTTGGACCTCAAAGGGGCTCATCTGCAAATTGCATTTGCAACAGTAACCTAGGAAACAGCCCAATATTGGATCCATGTTTCTCTTTTAAACATAGCACAAATAGGTATAATACACTAACAACAAAGGCAGAGTGTATGATCAAATGGATGCATGCTGATTATGAAAACCTTAAGGTGAAAACTAGCTTTGTTTTCTCATGTTTCAAGCAAAGTCCTGCAGTGGAAAACTGAGCGAGAGAACAAATTAGAAAACCAAGGGGTCAGTGTATGCAAATGAGTTGATACCAAGCAGTGGCATATGTTGGGTCCGAGACCTGGGCTATCTCACCCGTTTTCCCAGTACTTTTTTCTTAAAAGTTGCAAAGTTTAATTTTTAATTGTTAAGTAATAGAAGTAAATTTTTTTCTAAATTTTAGGTACATGCTATTGCAAACATGATACCAAATAATTATGAGGATTTGAACACTTATTTGTACAAGAACTTCATTCTTCTTCTGAATACTTTATTTGTACATGAACTTCATTTTTCTTTCCTTTTGTGTGAACTTGTGTGTTAAGTTTTCATAAAGTTTCTTTTGAGTACTTTTTCATATTTAAAAAGAATGGTTTTCTCTATTGACATAACAGCCAAGTTGCTCGAATGTACATGTCCTTCTGTGGCTCTAAGATATATCTTGATTCTTTTTGGAGAAAACCTTCTTTCAGCAGTTGCAGTTGTTGATGGAAACTTTAATATTAGGTATGCTAATTTGTACACCTCACTAAACACTATGTCCAATTTATTCAACTTTATGTAACAAGTAATGTCTCTTACTAATTTGTTTTTGTATTCATCAAGGGAATAAAACACCTTCAGTACATTTTTTTAAATCAAGTTGTATCAAAATTTGAAGGATAGAGTTTTATAAGTTCTGACAGTAGATGTTTGGGGAAGCTATCACAAAATTTATCAAAACAGTTCAAATCCAACAAAGCCACAAATTTAAGATATCATATCACTGTTTTAATTCATTGATACTTCACACAAACTGAAACAACTCTTGCAAAACACATAATGTTACGGGCGGGAGCGAACTGTTGCGTAAAGCAATGGTCCATTCCCCTCCACATGCTCATTCATGTTTTCATGGAAACACTAGCAGGCAAATGTATCGAAGGTCTTCGAATCAGAACAGCGAAGACTCTGGAAGAGCTGGTTGCATTACTCTGTTGGTCTTCGCTCGCCAGAGAGTCAAAGAAGCAAATCCGCACGTGTGTTTTTCACAGTGAAAGTATCGACATATCTTAATACCCTTGATAATTGAATTTTATTTGTGTATATTTAATTGACTTTTATTTGTGCATTCTCTGGGCTTCGCGGCTAGCCTCGAATATACGCCACTATCTCCTGAACTAAGGGAGATATAGAAACATAATACCATTTGTTTCAAAGCTTAGGAGAAGTGCTATCTGGAATACATTGTGGGAGTGGAACCTGGGCTACTACGAAAAAAGTTATTAAATATTATTACCCAGACAGTAGGTAAACAGTGTGGCATCTAGTGAAAATAAAGCTAAAGGGCTGTCTAGGGAACTAATGGAGATATAGAATAATACCACTTGTTTTAAAGCTTAGGACAAATGCTATCTGCAGGGATCATAGCATACTTCTGGAAAATTTTAGGTAGGAATTTTAGGAATTTTTAGAAAAATTTTAGGAAAATTTTAGGAGTGTATTTCATTAAAAACTAGATGTATATTTGTATACATCTAGTAAAACAACTTTGTATACATTGTAAAGAGTTTGCTTCACACCCTTCAACCATATATACTGATAGACTGCGCATGACATCAACATTTCTGGCTCCAACATAAAATCACATGACATCAGTCAAAAAGATGGGTTACACCTGCTGTGCTTATGGTTGCTCTGAGCAATATCGTAAAGGAAGTTCTATGATTTTTCAAGGGTAAGAAACAAATTAAATACCTAAGTCAATAAAGTTCAATTACTTAACCAGAAACTTGCAGCTATTGATATAAAAATATAGTAACTTAAGAAAAAAAAAATGGAATGCATGTTCCAAATTCTTTGCAAATGTTCATCACATTATAAATCACGAAATGTAAACAACCCGATCATGCATGTATATAGCTCATAAGTAAACTTACCTGAAGAGTTTTCATTATATATGAGGCGCATTCACATAATACACCGAAAACACTGAAGTTCTGCAGCGTAAATTAGTAATCATAACAGCATTTTTACACGACATTTGGAGTGTGATGATGACGTTGCCCAATGTTTGAGCCATGGCGGCTTTGATGCAGCTATTGCCAATGCACAGTCCATTAGTATATATGGTCGAAGTTCACACCCAAATTTTTTGCATAACGTCTAATGTCTAAAGTTTAAGTATGATTTACTTCTAATGTTCAGTTCTTATCTTTTCACGTGTTATTATCATATTCAAGTATATTTACCACATTCAAGTTTCACTTTGAACATTAATATGCTGTTGAACCAGAAGCAATTCACGATTTTCACAGTAAAGTTTTCAGGTTTCACATTAAATTATAATATCCTAAAAAGGTAATTGAAAACCAAGAACTATGTACAATTGTTCACTGAATTACTTTTTTCATATTATTGTTTTAACCTTTTCCTGATAAGCCTATCTTTTTCTGCTTCCACCACAACTAATTTACTTTCAGTTTTCTTTATTTCAGCTGAACCTTGTATGATCACGTTAGAGGCAACTGCTATTTCAACAGTATTTTGTTTTTCTACAGCTTTTCTCATTCTTTTTGTTCCCTCTTGAATTACTACTAGGGAGGCTTCTTTATCTTTTTTAAGCCTATTTATTTCTGCATCATTTTCTTTTATTTTGTCATCAAACTCAGCTTTTCTTTTTTTCTCTAGCTGCTTTTCCTTATTTTCCCTCTCTTTCTGCTTCCTTTCTTTTACCTTTTTTTATTCTTCTTCCTTCAGCTTATCAACATACTCTTTATAAAATTTATGTGAATCACGAACACTATTTAACAAATTTCTTGTTACGGGAACTTTACTTACACATCCATAGTGTTTAATGGCCCCTTTAACTATTCTTAATGATGTTATAGTTGAGTCTTTTAAGTTAGCCTTGTCTTTCCTTAACAGAGCAGTGTTAACCGAAAATCCCCTTTCTGCATCAGCATTACCTTGAGGTAAAACTAAAATTGACTTGATGAGTTTAGCAAGATTTGAGTATTTTTCTTTTCCGCTAGTCTTTAATACTAAATATATTATGCCAGTGGGATGTAAGGTCAGGTGATGTAAGGTCAGGTGATGCGTAACATCACAGCCTCTCCTTGACAAATGTCAACCCCGCCTTCTCGTGGTACATCCTGTTCCAACTAAAGGGCTCTGACGACCGCCAATAGCGGTATAACTATACCATCGGGATTAGAGGAAATGCTATCCCACACTCACCAACCCGCTTGGCCAGCGTGGTGAGTTGTGGCCAAACCCCTCCAAAATGACTCCACAACTTAAATCTTGGCCCTCAGTCTCCGGCAGCTGGAATGTACCTGGCCAAGGCAGTGGCCAGTGCGACATGAAGGCAGAGGGTGCTAAGAATCCCCGGAGGACAGGACTAGGCTGCGATCTGATGCTGACCTTGGCTACGTACAACGGACGCTCCCTATCTTCTGATTCAAGGCTTCTTGAATTGGAAGAGGAACTACAAAGGATCAAGTGGGACATCGTCGGGCTAAATGAGGTAAGGAGAAAAGGAGAAGATCTCATTGAACTGAAAAGTGGACATCTCTTCTACTATCGTGGGACAGATACTGGCAGAACTAGTGGTGTTGGATTTATAATAAACAAGAAACTGAAGGATAAAGTTGTAGAAGTTGAAAGTTCCTCTGACAGAGCTGCACGACTCGTTATCCAACTCTCGAGAAGATACCAGGCTCAGATTATTCAAACTTATGCACCCACTACAAGTCATCCTGAAGAAGAAATTGAAGAATTTTATGAGGAAATTCGTCATCTAAATAATAAAGGTAAGCAGCACTTGAAGATAATTATGGGAGATTTCAATGCAAAAATAGGGCAACGGCAACAGAATGAAACTTCAGTAGGTAAATTCGGTCACGGCAACAGAAACCAGCGTGGAAATACTCTCGTAGAGTTTGCAGAGGCAGAAGGGTTTTTCATCTTGAACTCCTTTTTCAAGAAAAAGCCACACAGGAAATGGACATGGAGACATCCAAATGGGACGACAAGTGAAATTGATTTTATTATGTGTAACAAAAAATTCGTCATAGAAGACAACTGCAGTGTGCTAAACAAGTTCAACACAGGCAGTGACCATAGATTGGTGAGATGTAAGATGCACCTCAACACTAAACTCGAACGTAGCAAACTCATAAGACAAACAAAATGTATTGACATAACCAACCTTAAAAAACACCATAATACCTTCAAATTGGAACTGAAGAACAGATTCTCTGCTTTAGAAGGCCTAACATCGGAAGAAGTGGACATTTCTGAAGTTAACAGAAAAGTAACCAAAGGTCTTATGGAAACAGCAACAAAATTAGCTGGGTCTAAGAACAAATTGCATGTGAACAAATTATCAGGAAAAACCAAAATGTTGATGCAAAAAAGAAGAGTGATAAGGACAACTAAAGAAGATGTGACTTCCAAAGTGGAATATATAGAGCTATGCAAGACAGTACGAAAAATTATCACTGAAGACGTAAGGAAATTCAACTGTGAACTAGTAAGGAAAGCAATTGAAAACAACCAAAGCCTAAAGATAGCAAAGGGACATCTCAGTAAGGGGAAAAAACAGATTATGGCACTGAGAAAAGAAGATGGTTCTGTAACAAGAAATAGAGGCGAAATTTTGACAAGAGTGAAAGATTTCTACTCCAAATTATATGAAAAGGATGATACATGTACACCAGACATCATGAAAGGTACCAGTACCAGAGTTCTTCCAGTCCTTCCAACAGAAGTTGCACATGCAATCAAGAACATGAAGCGGAGAAAAGCTCCAGGAGAAGATGGAATTACTGTAGACATCATACAAGAAGCAAGTGGAGAAATCGAAACAGTACTCGCCCAAATTTTCACTCGATGCCTTAATGAAGGGAAAATTCCTGAGGATTGGAACAACGCTACAATGATCTTGCTACATAAAAAAGGTGACATTGAGGATCTCAGGAACTACAGACCTATCAGCCTCCTATCAGTGGTTTATAAAATCTTCACTAAAGTTCTTTCACACCGCTTGAAGGTAACACTGGACATGATGGCTCAACCGAGAGAACAAGCTGGATTCAGGAGTGGCTACAGCACAATAGATCATATTCACGTACTGAGAGAACCAATTGAAAGAGCGAGGGAATATGAACTTCCAATGTGCATGGCTTTTATCGATTATGAAAAAGCCTTTGATTCGGTGAAACAACCATCAGCAGTTACAATGGCTTTGGAACCCTGCGGTATTGAAGATGCATACATTAATATTATTAATAACAGCTATGAAAATGCAAGTGCAAAGATTCCGGCTGTTTGAAAATACAACACACATAAAAATTGGAAAAGGAGTGAGACAAGGTGACACCATATCTCCGAAGCTCTTTAATGCCACATTGGAAAATGTCTTTCAATCACTGAACTGGGAAAACAAAGGGATAAAGATTAATGGAGATTATCTAACCCACCTTCGTTTTGCTGATGACATAGTCATTTTTGCAACTACCCCATCAGAGCTGCAGAGTATGATCCAGGAACTTGCTGACAAGAGTAAAGAAGTGGGATTGAAAATGAACTTTCAGAAGACAAAAGTGATGTACAATGCTTTTACAAGAAATGAAGATTTATCGATTGATGGAGAAAAGCTGGAGATAACAGACACGTACGTTTATCTTGGACAGCAGATATCAAGTGAGGGTAACATTGATGAAGAAATTAATCGGCGTACAAAACTTGCCTGGAGAGCTTTTGGAAGAAACAGCATAATTTTCAAGAGCAATATGCCATTATGTCTTAAAAGAAAAGTGTTTGATCAATGCATCCTTCCAGTGCTTACGTATGGTGCAGAGACGTGGACCTTAGCTAAAAGAGACATACAAAGGCTGCAGACAACTCAAAGCAGCCTGGAGAGGTGCATGCTTAGTGTAACCAGGAGAGATAAGAAGAGGAACACGTGGATCCGAAAAATGACAAGAGTGGAAGACATCATGATCAGAGTTAAATCCCTGAAATGGCAATGGGCTGGACATACTGCCACAAGAACAGACCATCGATGGACAAAGCCGAAATTTTAGATTGGATTCCAAGGGACAGGAAAAGACCCAGAAGAAGACCACATGGAAGATGGGTGGATGAAATTCGAAAGTATGCGGGAGTGACATGGAGGAGACTGGCACAAGACAGACCGTTGTAGAGGAAACTTGGGGAGACCTTCGTCCAGCAGTGGATTGATAATGGTTGACAATGATGATGATGATGATATTATGCCAGTAATGATCAATCCACACTCGAATATGCCCTTCCTCTGAAAATTTCAGGAGTTCATCTAGAGTTGGCTTATCGCAAATTAAAAGTTTCCACTCTTCTCTTACTCTATCAATTTGTTCCTCAGAAAGATTGCAAAACACTTGAAATTCTGGTTATTTCCAAAAGTCCTTCAGTGACTGAAAGTTGAGTTGACTCTTTCTTTGGCTCTTTTACCTTTAAAACTTTTATGTCTCTTAGCTTTTGATTGCAGAATGGCAAATTTGACTTTAAATATTTTGTGGTTGCAATTAGTGATGATCTTACATCTAAGAGAAATAATTTCTGTCTGGTCTCCTGAACATTCCTGAGGAGATTTTTTGTCTTCATACCAACTTCTAACTCCCCTAGTTTTTTCCATGAATTTTTGATTTCAAAATCTACATTCTTTAGGTCTTCTCCAAATTTCCCTGCAATAACATCATCTTGGATAAACTGAGCCATAACATTTCTCATTAAAGTATTTAAATCAGAATATAACTGGTGTATTTTTGGTTCTTCACTCTGATAACATAATGAAAACTTTTCAAAATTATGGTGTGAAAATGAAATTAATGCTAAATAGCAAGGAGTTAGCTCATTTTTTAGGAAACAGTGAATTCTTTTATACCTTGCCGAATTGCGTGGTTGTTTTTCAAATATTTTTTGAGATGGCAAGAAGTTTAAAAACTATTCTGTAATATTTAGCCATTGATCCAAGAGCCTCTGGGCTACAGAACCAACGGTTAACCATCTGTTGCTGACATGACGCAAAAGAAATTTGGCTGTGACCAATGTTATATCCTTGACAGATTTATAATCCTCTCGTCTTGCAGCACTACTCTTTAAAAAGTAATGCATATCAGTAGCGAATTCGTCAAAATCTATATTTAAGCTTGTCAAAAAATTTTTAAATGCATTACTAACAACATGCAGGTTGCAAAAACCTAGTTTAAAAGATTTCTGGCCTGTTTCTTGTTTTACAACTTCATTGAATTTGCGTAAAAAGCACTTATTTACATTTGGGCTGTCCATGGATACACAAATAATTCTGTTCAACGAAATATTGAAGGATGATAACACATCAAGAATTTCTTTTAGCAAAATATCTGCTGTTGCATGACCCAGAAAAACCCTTGTTAGGAATCGGCAAGAAACTGAATTTATTTCTGAAGACCAGTACCTGAGATACAAATCCAACTGCCGTTTTACTTGTGTATTTGTAGTTTCATCAAATGCTATAGTAACCTTTCCTGGGCCACTAGATGCAATGTCTTTTTTCAAATCCTCTTCAAAATATTTTGACAATCCATGTGATATCACATAAGCAACATTTTTTTCTTTAAGTTGCATTTTGGCTGCAATAGCAGAATCAGGAAACATTTCTTTGAAAAGTTCAACTGTTTCAGTGCATGAAACAAAAGACATATTGTCCTTAGCAACTTTCATGGCCCATAATGCTTCAGCTTTAGCCAACTGTAAATCATGACTCAGTACTTCACTAATATTTGTTTTGAGCTGAAGATCCCGTCCTCCAAAGGCTTTCAGGGTGGACTTATTTTGAAATTTACTTTGAAATTTCTGCAAATGTTTTTTCCCTTTATGATTCGCTTTTACTTGTGAAAAGCCACTATTAGAAATATTGAAAATTTCTGAACACAATATACACTTAGCAGAAAATATTGTTTCAGTTGCAGAACACCATTCTTTCAACTTCACTCCGTCCAATTCTTTGGCGAGCCACGCATCTTGAAATTTCGTTTTGGATTTAGGCATCTTAAACACTTGTATTACTAACCAGAAAATGAAAGGGAAGTACAAAAACACGTTCCAATATTGCAAAACCAGACTACTTCCCGAAGTTTGGCTGCGAGGATGTCAGAAGATAGAAAGAAAAAAAGCAAGTCACCACTAGAGAACTGAACCTACACACAGCACAGAAAACACCATAAAAGATGCAAAACCAGAAACTATCATACGCATCTCACGCAAGTTCAGTCAAAGCGAGTCGGAGCCGAGATATATTGCGCATCCAAGGTCGCTGTCGCCGACGCACGATCGAAGGTCAATGATCACGTGCTCTACTGCCTGCCACGATAACACTCAGCTACCATCCCCTCGTCATTACCGGCGGTTACGAAAGGAGACCACATGTTTCCTCTTTGCTTCCACCCACCTGCGGTTTACAATAACAAAACATCAGCAGAAAGAGAAGGTTCCACGAGGCATGTCCAAAAATAAAGTATGATCTTCTGCGTGCCACGGAGTTAGTCTGCAAAGCGCAAACCAGGGGTGAAAATTACCCCTCCCCTTTTCCCTTAGATCTCGTTACTCTCGAAAACTGTCCGAAGGCACAAAAGTGGAGGCCCCCCCCCCGAAGCAAGTGCATCTCGATGGCGTCATTTTACCTCCCTTCAGCAGCACAGCATATAGGCTGTGCTTCTACAATAACAGGTCTTTTTACCTTACTATAATGGTAAATTTATTGGCGTTAATAACGGTTGTATTTTTAATAAATAAGCTTACGAAAATTTTAGGAAGAATAGCAAATTTTAGGTATAATTTTAGGAATTTAAGGAGGGTCACAAAATATTAGGAATTTTAGGAGGAATGCGATCCCTGTATCTGAAATACGAGGATAGATCCAAAAAAAAAAAAAGGTTACAAGGGTCATAAAAAATGATTGATTAACAATAGAAAGAAAATTCAAAGGGGAATTATGAGGCATACTTGCCAATCACTTTTCCACATAATCACCAAAACTGTTCAGGCATTTATCGGAACGCATGACCAACTTGTTTAACCCGGCTCGGTAGAAATCACGTCCCTGCCCATTGTTCCAGTTCTTGGCAGCAGTTTTCACATCACAGTCGGAAGAGAACCTTCTTCCAGATAAGTGTTCCTTCAATTTCGGAAAAAGGAAGTAGTCACTGGGTGCCAAATCTGGGCTGTATGGTGGGGGAGGGGGGTCCAGACTTCCCACTTGAACTTTTGCAGCAATTCTTGAGTTTTGCGTGCATCATGGGGCCTGGCATTGTCATGCAGGAAGATGACACCATCAAACATGCCAGGTCGTTCGCGTCGGATGGCTTCACGTAACCTTGTCAAAGTGGCACAATAACGATCGGCATTAACGGTATGGCCACGCACCAGATACTCGATAAGGATAATACCACATGCATCCCAGAATATGGTTGCCATAACTTTACCGGCAGAAGGTGTAACTTTAAACTTCTTTTTCGTTGGTGATCCAGCGTGTTTCCACTCCATACTGGCTCTTTTGGTTGTGGCGACGAAGTGATGAAGCCAAGTTTCGTCCCCAGTAACGATGTGATCAATGAACTGCTGGCCGTCGGCATGGTAATGCTGCAGAAACGTGAGGATGCACATCATTCGTGTGGCTTTCTGCTCCTCGGATAACGCACGTGGTACCCAGTGGGCACAAACCTTGGAATATCCCAAAACATCAGAAACGATACGCTGAACGGTACCATAGCTGAGTGCCAGCTCTAACACCATTGCAAGCACAGTTACTCGTCGATCATTTTGAATCATTTCGTCAACTCATGCCGTGTTGATTTCGGTCATTGACGAACTTGGACGGCCGCTCGCTGCCCTGTTGCGGTTTTCCACATCCTCTCTGCCCGGTTGAAAAGAGCAACACCATTTCGCTACATGTTGTCGGCTGATTGCTTCTTCACCATAAACTTCCACTATTTGACTGTGAATTGCAGATGCGGACACATTCTTTGCCCATAAGAACCAAATTACGGCTCGCACCTCCAAGCGGGACCACTTTTCTAAACATCTTGCCATTTCAATCGCTTTCACGCGTCTGCGAACTTGCACTAACTTCCCAAAAAACCGCTGTCAGACAAATAGTGCCATCTGTCTCCACTCTGGGCAACAAATGTACCCTCCACACTAATTACTTTTCCAATGCTGCTGCTTGTAACCCTTTTTTTTATCTATCCTCGTACAATGCCAGCATGGACACTGGGCTAATACCGAAAAAGTTATTAAATGTTATTACCCTAGCATTATTATCAGCTGCCAACATAAGCATTTTTATAAGCAATTTTCAAACCTTTGAGTTTGACAGACAACTAACAATTGCATATTGTTTGCAAAACTGCACTATTCACAGCTTCCACACAAAAATGCAAACATAAGGGTTATTATACATATGAACTGCTCATAAAACTTGCAAAAACTAAAAATACAAATAACATGGGTAGCAGAAGGCATGGTATATGACAGTTCTCACACTGAAAATTAAACAACAAATAAAACACCAAACTGGGAACTCACTTAAATTCATCTATGACATTGTCATCAGCATATGCCTCTTTTATACTCATAACATTTTCTGGGCCCTCTACATCATCTAGATCTTCATCTCCATATGTGATACTATCAGGCATTGTGGAATCTAGCTCTTTTTGTAATGCAAAAGCAAAATCGTTTTGAATGCTTTCAGATTTTTTGGGCTTCTTAATTTTAGAGGTCATTTCAGTCACAAAACCCTTGGCCAACTTTTCTTTTTTGTCTTTGGCAAACTTTTCCTTTCCACTTTTGCCCAATTTTTTCCTTTCAGGAAGTTTTTCTTCCATTGAGACATCTTCAAAGTCTTCAACAGTTTTCTTCCTTTCCAAAAATTCATTAATTAACTCATCTTCTGAAGCACTTAGAACTTCTTCAACATTCCATTTACTAGATGCCACAGGAACTGCCTCAGAAGTCGTATCAATCTTGCTCTTGGTTTCCATTTCTGTATCTATCGTTCGTTTCAAAGATTCACTCTTTATTACGTCATTTTCAGGCATATATAAATTTAGTAAATCATCATCATGCATATTTTGCAGCTCTTCTTTAGCCGGAACAGCAGTGTTAGACCCATCACCCATTTTATCTGGGAGGACGGCTTTTTAGAAAGTTCCCGACCAAGCTCAAGTTGTTCCTTCAGAGATTCACGACTCTAAAAATAAAGGTAAGTTTGACAACAAATAAGACTGATACACTACACAAAAGTCATAGCTGAAATTAATACTGCAAAAACAAAAAGATGGCAATTCACCAACACCAATGTTTTTTTAGGAGAGAAAACAACTTACCCACATAGCTTTTTTAATTCATCTTGAAAAAAATATCCACCATTCTACTTCAATAGTAAGGCAATGGTTGAAGCAAAACACAATATGTAAAATTCTAATGCTGTTAGCAAAGTTTGGTTCTACGAGGTAGGATCCAAAAGTTCCCAGATTGGGTCTGTAAGTCCATAGATAGTTAAGAGTTACAAAGCTGAAGCACATCCTCCTTCAAAATAAGACCTCTTGCAACAACACAAATCTGCCAGTGGCTGTAGAGGTTGTTTTTTTTTTTTTATTGGAGGTTTAACGACCACCGTGAGCAACTCAACAGGCTATAAGCAGTCGCCCGTCCCTAATTTAGGGTCACTGGTTCCAGGGAAGGGAGAGAGCCAGTGCCGTAAGACAAACACAACATCCATGCCTCACCGGGATTTGAACCCGGACCTCGTTCGGACGAATGATCAGAGGCCATCGCTTAGACCACTGCGCCACCGGGGCGGCGGCTGTAGAGTTCATCAAAGCACTTCTAGAACCCATTCTTTGCAATGTCTTCCAGTGCAACCAGCTGAAGCACATCCTCCTTCGAAATAAGGCCCTCTTGCAAAAACACACTTCAGCCAGTGGCTGTAGAGTTCATCAAAGCACTGCTGGAACCCATTCTTTGAAATGTCCTTCAGTGCAACCAGCTGAAGATTATCCTGCTTCAAAATAAGACCCTCTTGCAACAACACTTCTGCCAGTGGCTGTAGAGTTCCTCGAAGCACTTCTGGAACCCATTCTTTGCAATATCCTTCAACAGCTGAAGCACATTCTCCTTCAATATAAGACCCTCTTGCAACAACACACTTCTACCAGTGGCTGTAGAGTTCGTCGAAGCACTTCTGGAACCCATTCTTTGCAATGTCCTTCAGTGCAACCAGCTAAAGCACATCCTCCTTCAAAATAAAACCCTCTTGCAACAACACATTTCTGCCAGTGGCTGTAGAGTTCCTTGAAGCACTTCTGGATCCCATTCTTTGCAATGTCCTTCAACAGCTGAAGAACATCCTCCTTCAAAGTAAGACCCTCTTGCAACAACACACTTCTGCCAGTGGCTGTAGAGTTCATAGAAGCACTTCTAGAACCCATTCTTTGCCATGTCCTTCAGTGCAACCAGCGATGCATTTTTTCACTTCTTTTGCACTCAAAAACCGACAACTCTGAAATCAATGTGTCAACTCAGGGAAGTGGTGGAAATTGCAGGGGGCGAGGTTAGACAAGTACAGTGGGTGTGGGAGGACAACAGTTTTTGTTTTCACGAGAAACTCACGAACGAGGAGTGACCTGTGTGCCAGTGCATTGTCATGCAACAGCACCCACGATTGATCGCTCCATAGTTGAAACCTCTTCTTGTGGATCGACTCACATAGATGTCGCATGATACCCAGATACAGCTCATTGTTGACAGTACGTCCTTCAGGGATAAATTGAAGAAGAACAATACCCTGGATGTCAAAGATCTCTAGCATGATCTTGCCTTTGCTGTGTGTCAGCAGAATTTCTACTTGCGTGGAGACTATGGCAATTTCCACGTAGCTGAGGCCCACTTAGTCTGCGGGTCGAAGAGGAAGTACCATTTTTCATCCCCTGTTATGATTCTTCTAAGAAATTGTGGGTCTTGGTCAGTGGTGGTTACGAGATCACTAGCCATTTCCATCCATATGGCGAACTGATCTTCAGTTAACATGCGTGAAACGATGTGTTGATCATCTTCAGATCATCTGTTAGTATTCATTGACATGTAGTCTCCAATATCCCAGTAGCCTCTGCTACCTGCTAAATCAATCTGTTGTTTGTTGGCATGAACGATGGTCACAACCTTCGAAATGTTTTCACCCATGCAAACTGTCACTGGCAGCCCACTTTGTCATCTTCAACCTCCTATCTGCCTTCTCCATTGCATTGATGCCAATTGAATGTTTGTGACTGTGACAGGGTGTATTTGCCATAAACTTGCTTCAACATCTTGTAAGTTTCTACATCTTGTAAGTTCAACAAGCACAAAAACTGATATTAATGCGATGCTCAAAAAATGCCATTTCTCATCAATCGCTGAACACTGCATAAGTTGCTCACAATACCCGAAAGTACTGCAGCGAGCATGTGACATAGATGGATGAATGGAACCAATTTTCCTGTGAGGGTGGAATACGTTGTAATGTAATCCAATAATCGCTGTGGGTTTTGTGATACACATACTTTGCCATACAAGCGCAGTCTGGAAACTTTTGGATCCTACTCCGTAGATCTTGTCTTCAAGATGATTTTCAGTACCTTTATTTGCTATGGAATGACAAACTTTATAAATGTCAAGCCCTTCAACTTTTACACCTGGAAATTTTCAGGTATTCACTCCTAATCTAAATGCAGCATGCTGCATAGCAATCCCATGCTCTTAAAATACTCTTTCTCAACCCGATTTAAAATATCTAGATACTTGCCTATTCACAAACTCCCTGTAATAGGAAAGGAATTAATATAGAGTTGGACTCCCCTTTGCAGCTATCACAGCCTCCACTTTGCTGAGGCTTTCCACTAGTTTTTGGTACATTGCTGCAAGGAATGCTTTCCATTCTGCCACAAGAGCAATAATACTCAGGCCAGTAACCAATGTTGGGCAGTTCAGGCTGGATCATAGTCGTCACTCTAATTCATTGCAAAGGTGCTCCAAGGGGTTGATATTTAGGCTTTGTGCAAGCCAGTCAAGTTCAGCCGAACCCACCTTATCAAAGTATTCCTGGACAGACCTTGCTTTTTGGATGGCAACATTATCCTGCTGGTAAAGAAAAGGGTGTTCACTGAACACTGAATGTTGCTATAACGTTGGGAGCTCAGAATTGTCAAGAATGTCATTATAGGCTGTAGCATTAAGATTCTTGAACACTGGGACTAGAGGACTCAGTCCAAATCATGAAACACAGCCCCAGAGCCCCAGAGCAGAATGCCTCCTCCATCAAACTTCAGAGTTGGCATAACACAGTTAAGCAGGTAGAATTCACTTGGCATTCTTCACACCCAGACTCATCCATTGGACCACCAGATGGTGAAGCATGATTCATCACTCCCAAGAATGTGTTTCCACTGCTCCAGAGTCTACTGGTACCATGCTTTACACCACTCCAATCGATGCCTGGTGTTGATCTTGCTGATCTTAGGCTTGTGTGCCACTGTTCAACGATGAACACACATTTCCTTCAGCTCTCAAGCCTTTACGGGGCCTAGTGTTGCTTTCAGAGCCATTTCAGAACTCTACAGTGAGTTTTGCAACTGAAAACAGCTGATTTTGTCACACCATCGCTTCAGCACTTGGTGGTCCAGCTCTGCCATTTTTACATGGCCTACCAAGGTCACAATTGTGCTTTTGTTTTTCCTAGGCATTTCTGCTTCACAATTACACAACTTACAGTTGAATGAAGCAACTGCAGCAAGGCAGAAATTTCTGAACTGACCTGTTGCCAAACGGCATTCTATAGCTGTGCCACATTGAAAGACACTGAGCTCTGCTGTTCAGCCAATTACACTGTTCATGCTTGTCTATGATGTTCACTAAGCCACATGTGTCTTTTTGTACTGCATGAGCCATGGCTGTGACATATATGGGCAAATCCACTACTCAAAAGGGGTGTCCAGATACTTTTTATCATCATAATATAAAACATCCTGGAACAATTTCTTAGCCATTTACATGCCATATATAACAAAGGTAACTATTAAACCCAATAACAAAGAAAGTAATGTGATTACTTTGTTAGGACACTTGATTTAACAACAACAACAAAAAAGATGCTGATATACTCCACATATCATCATACTCTTTAAAATAAAAAGCTGTAGATTTCTGTATTACAGCACTTTTATATAGATTTGAATGATATAAAATCCCTTTTTCTTAAGTCTGATGAAATGTAGAATACATTTAATATTTTTCCATTTAATAAAAATCAAATGATAAGAAGCTAATTGCATAGTCTCCATACAAATCCTCAATGGTCCACCTGAAACCTTTCTTCCTACAAACCCACCAAATAGTAATTTTAGTAATTTGTTTTCTCTGCACGATGGACTGCTATAGGGAATAACATCAGGTGCCACTGTTGCCACAGCATCAGATTTTCTCCCTGTTTTGATTCTATCTTGTTTCTCCTCTACCATCACAGCAGCATTTTTTACCACTACTGGATATGCATTTGTTGTTTTCTCAACCCCCCCCCCCCCCCGCCATTTCCAATATTCTAAATTCACACAGCCTACTCACATACATACATATCATCAAATTGTTCTCTGAGATTCAGAGGTTAGCTCCACAAATAAATACAAACTACCAGATAATTTTTAATTATTGTTGACATTTCAAACTTCTCCATTTACAGCGATCTTGACATACAACTCGGGCTTCACTGACATCCATCACATGATGTACACAAGTTCTTCCGCTCATAATCTTTTTCTCATGCAGACACTACTGAATTTGATCCTCTCGTGACTTCCTTGGCCTTCCTGTGCCTTTCCTTCCTGCCACTTGGGCCAAAAAGATTTTCGTAGTAAGCATCTCATCACTCATTCTTTCAACATGGACCACCAAAGCATATTAATCCCCACCTTGCTAACAACATTTTGCTTCACATTACACAACTGCAACACATCTTCATTCCTCACACAATCAGAGCATGTCTTGCCACAAAACCCCCATAAGCAATGCATGTCTCCAGCACACAAACAACTCCTGTTTCTTCTGTAGTACTCAGGTTTCACTGCAATACATCAGAGTAGGAACAATTACACTTTCATACACAGCCATGTGGAACTCTCTTGAGAATCCATCATTCCTGTGAAAACCTCCAAAAGCAGCCATGACTTTCAATGAAGAATTCACTCGCCTACTAATTTCCCCATCCAATTCGTTCTCTCTGTCAAACGTGCTTCCTAAATACACAAACGCATTCACCTGGTCAGTCACTGTGCCATTTAGACTTATATTACATTCAGTACTACCAGTTCCTTTCTCAAAAGCCATAACTTTGGTTTTTCCCTTATTTATACTCAGTTTGAATTTCATGCAACATACTCTGCAACTTACTTTTGCTCTCTGTCAACAGGATAGTGTCATCAGCATACAGCAAATCTGCACACATGGATATCACCAAGACATCTATTTTGGCAACATGCATGCACGCATCCATAATTTTTTTAAACAGCCATAGTGAAATTACACAACCTTGTCTGACTCCTGCACCAATAGAAATCCATTTTGATAAAACACCATTCACTTGTACTCAAGCTCTACTGCCAGCATACATGGCTTTTACACTATTAAGTAGATTCCTAGTAACACCATATTCATTCAATACCTTCCCCAAAAGTGTCCTATTTACTCGATCGTAAGCTTTCTCTAAATCTATGAACGCAGCAAAAACTTTCTTACCAATAGCCAGATACTTTTGAATCATCATGCGTAACTCAAAAATTTGGTTAGTGCAGTCTTTACCAGGCATAAAACCACTCTGAACATATCACAATTTCTTTGATGTAAGACCCCGTACCTTTTCAATAGCGACCTTACCAAACACTTTCCCTGGCACACTCTGTAGGTTAATACCACGATAGTTCTTGCAGTCAGTCTGATCCCCTTTTCCCTTATACAAGGGAACAATGATAGCATCCTTCCTATCCCGAGGGACCATTCCTAACCTCACACAACTGGCAAATTTCAGTTAACCAGTGAATTACAGAGTCACTACCATATTTCAACATTTCGGCAGTTATGCCATCAACTCCCAGAGCCTTACCATTCTGAAGAGATTTTAGAGCTTTACACACCTCTTCTTTTAAGATCCCTCCTGAACTTCCATCCTTCACTGTGACATAATCTGTATCTGCCTCAGAATAACCTTTGCTTTCTTGATCTAATAACTGACAGAAGTATTCACCCCATCTTTCACTTAACTCATTGGGCTCCCATATCATTTCCCCAACCGTATTCTTCACACAGCTTATAATGTTGTTTCCCCTATTTTCCTTGAGTCTCATGTACTTCCAGGAAGTCTTCCTATCTTTCCAAAAGCCAGTTCATGCCTTTCCACCTTCTCCTTCCTATCTTTTGCCTAACTCTGGTGAACCAGCTTAGCTGCTTCATGCTTCTTACAGCAATACTCACCCACAGAAACTCTAACTTGCAACATCCCCAAATAGACTTCCTTCTTTCTCTTTACTGCCTCTTCAATCTCACTAGTTCACCAAGCATCACCTCCATTGCTACCCACTAAGGGGTCTGTGGCACCACAATAGTTGGTAGCAATAGAGGTGATGCTTGGTGAAATAGTGAGATTGAAGAGGCAGTAAAGAGAAAGAAGGAACTATTTGGGGATGTTACAAATAATAAGTAATAATCATAATAATCAAGACTTTTCAAAGACCTTGTTAGCAAATTTTCCAAACTGAATTATGACAAATACATAATTTTTACGAGAGCAAACTACAGCTGCAGTTTGTTTCAAACAAAATATAATGGAACAATAAAAATAAATGAGAAGTGAATGCCTGGAAGAATGCTCTGCCTTCATTTATGAAGAATAAATTCTTCCTGGAACTCCCTTTCCCTTTATTTCCATGGTCTGTAACTCTGGAGTTAAATTGACCTTTATCAGTACATCGATGAGAAATGGTCATTGATACTATGATGAAGCAGAACTGCTTTGACTAGTGCACATCCAGAAAGTTGTTTGGATTCTTAAGATACATCTGCTTAGCTTCAGTTGCTTGCTACTTTGTCCACGGTGGAGTAAAGGTAGCATGCGCAAAACAGAAGTCAGGAGATGCAGGTTCGCTTTGCATTCCAGGGATATGCAATTTGAAAGTTTTCTGAGCAGATGCTACACAGGAAACTGTAAAATGCACAGCCTCTATAATGTCGACAATGATGTGCAATTGGAGACATTTCCTTTTTACCTTTAAAAAAACGAAACTCCATCTCACATGCATTTGGTAACTTAATATTATTGAGTTACCACAATAAAAAGGCCTTACAAATTGGTTATTACTGCAGAATGAGAAAATGTTTTAACCTGAAATGAATTATACTTTGCAAGTTTTTCCTACCTGTGGAAAAGAACTTTTTAATGAAATTTTCAAGGAACTCAGCATAGTGTACCAAAGAGTGCTATCTATGTATGGTCAGGGGAGTCGTTAGACCATTTCAGGAAGATAAAGCCCCTAATAGTCTTACAATAATCTCCACAAAAGTTAAAGTCAAAAAACTAACTTTGCTAAGTTCAAAATATTTCGATTTCCATTTTAAATCAATAATCAATCATTAAAAAGTATACAAGGAGGACAAAAAAGTCAATGGCAAATTTACATTTGACCATTATATGCTACCAAAGAATGTGTAAGGAAATACTTCTTACATGAAGACACAACCCACAGATTGTCAGGTATGTAATAAGATTTGCATATTTATTTATTTTTCTTTACTTTTAACCCATAGGTTATTTTTAAGAGTTGGCAACACTGTGTCTGGAGATCAATTGGACACTCAGATATTTTGGGTCTTGTACACTGAATTTGGTATCACAGGACTAGTTGTTTTTGTTGTTTTTTTTTTTTTTTTTTTTTTGGCCCTGCAAGCCCCCCTCCCCCCTCACTCTCTCTCTCTCTCTCGTTTTTTAATTGCTCAATACTCCTCACCGCAGCAAAGTAACTGGGAACTATCTCCCCATTCTCAAAAATCTACCAAAGATCAACATTTAAAAAATATTAATGTTGCACTAAAATTAATCAAACAGAAAATCTCGGGGTTACATGGCTTATAAGTGAAATTAAATTTTATTTAACTTTAAAATGCAATTAAATTAAAAGTGACAACAATCAGTTTTAAAAATTTTCAGTTTCATTTAGATTTTTCTTTATGGAACAGGAAGGATGGAGTGAGTACAAGGATGAGAAAAAAAAGTATGCCCTGTTCAACCCTCCTCCCAATGTTTCTGTGTGTGATCACACTTTCAAATTTTGAAAAAAAAAAAAAAAAAAGTCTATTTACATCATACAAATAGTTTCATAATCTTTCCCACCACCAAAAGTCCCATTCATATTATCTTCTTAATTCCAGCACTAAAGTTCACACATTGAAGCATCCTTCATGCAATTAAAAATTATACTCGAATAACGCAGTAACTTCATGCCCCCTAGAAATTGTATTAAAGTAACGCCACAATCTTTCCTTCAACCCAAAGCACATTCAATTACAGCTGTAACCTTCTCACAGCAGAAAAGCACATTTAAATAATGCCATAAATTTTTTTCTGCCACCCATGTGGCAAAAAAAAAAAAAAAATATCCATGCCATAAGGAAAGACACATTCAGAAAAGGCACTAATCTTCACACTATTAAAATTCTTGTTCAAATATTCAAATAGTGATCTAATCTTTCTGCAACCCTTTTTTTTTTTTTTTTTTTCAAGCACGTCAAATATTGAACAATCTTTCCACAGCTGGAAAATGTATCCCCACAGCTAGAAAATACATTTAAATAAGGCAGTAGCATTTTCTGGTTGAAAAGAAGATTGCAAATGACTTGGATTTCCAAGGTAATCTGTACTCTTCTCACTGCCACAAACTGCACTTGGTTTAAATCAATGACTCTAAGAGATCCATTCCCATCCAAATAATTGCAGTTTTTTTGCACCAGAAATCACCTTTTCTCTGATTTAAATGGACAATTCAAGCAATTCCTACTCAAATAAAGCTGCAACCTTTCTACAACTGGAAATCTAGCCTTTTAGTAGAAATGAATGCTTCAAATGATGCTCAAGATAATGCAACGTCATTTACCTGCCACAAAATTTCTTTCCATAAAGCACGACACACACAAAAAGACAATTTAAAAAATAATAATAAAAGGAGCCTGAGGAAAAGAAGGGTTAATCCACTATTATACTTGCCTTTCACGTCCAACTGAATTTAGAAAACCCTAATTTTGTATTTTTTATTTGATTTTTTTCCTGCAAAATACCTCACAGAAAAACACATTTTCAAATTCTTAATACAAATTGCTGTAAATCCAGGTTTTTGTTTTGTTTTGTTTCAGGGTTTAATAAATCATGATCCTAAATTCATAACCCGTAGTTCCAGGAAAGGAGGAGAGGACAAACATAGCATCCATGTCTTGTTCAGGAATTTGAACCCAATCTTAGCAGCACAAGAAGTTACAAGCCCAAGCTCTAGGCCTCTTAATCTCTAAGTGACTGGAAGATTAAAGCACAGATTGGAAAATTGCGAGCCTTCCAGGGAGATGCTGTAATGTTGTTCAGATATGAGGGTTGTACCGAATATTTGAACAGTAATGCAAAAGTTTGCATAACTTTTTTATTAACTGACACTCACAGAGATCGTCCAAATTGAACATGTTGGTAGAGTAACTCTTCCTCTATAGTCTATAGTAACCCTTTTTCTTCATTGCAGGTAAATAATGGATTCTAGGCAGAAGCAGCGTGCTGTCATTGAGTTCTTGGCAAAGGAAAGGTGCAGGCAAGTCCAATATCTACAGAAGGCTACAGAATGTTTACAGAGATGTCTCCACTGACAAGAGCAATGTGCACAGATAGATGAAGAAGCTTAAAGAAGGGGGAAACCAGCATGGAAGACAAACCACACAGTGAAAAACCATCATCTGTGACCACTAACATGAATCATCAGCAAGTGGATGAATTGATTGCTGCAGAGACGAGTCACAATCCGTCAGCTTGTTGCACAACTGGACTGTGGTCACAATGCCATACAGAATATGGTGGAAGATTTAGGGTAACAAAGTGTGTGTAAAGTGGATACCCAGCAGTTGACGCCTGATTTGAAGGAGAGAATGGTGGAAGTCTGTTCTGATGTGCTGGAAGTGTTTGAAGCCAATGACGACACTTTTTTTTTTCAATCTGGTGAAAGGGGATGAAATGTGGGCATACCTTTGCGATCCGGAAATGAAGAATCAATCCATGGAATGGCGTCACACCTCTTCACCAAGGCCTAAAAAGTTCAAGAGCCAGTGATCAGCACAGAAAGTCAGGGTGACTTTTTCTGGGATGACAGGGATGTAATTCTCCTTGATTTTATGGAACGTGGCTGTACCGTGACCAGCAAACAGTATACTGAGAACTCAAGAAGCTTAGAGAAGCCATAAGGAGGAAGAGACTGAACAAAAATCTGAAAAGGATCCATGATCACCATGACAATGCAAGACTACACACATCTTTGGCAACAAATAGGGCGTTCAGCAAATTAGGCTGGCCGGTAGTCTCTCATCCACTGTAAAGCCCAGATCTGGCGCCCTCCAACTTCCACCTGTTTGGTCCAATGAAGGACAGCCTCCGGGGACAATGATTTGATGATGCAGACGAGGCGAAAATGGCTGTAAAGAAGTGGGTACAACAGTCCACACCTGAATTTTTTCAAAGAGGATTCGAGAGTCGGGTTCAACGATCGCACAAATGCATTGCTTGTGATGAAGACTGTTGAGTAGTACCTTTGTATAGAGAAAGAGTTACTCTACCAACATCTGCAATTTGAACGATCTCTGTCAGCCAATAAAAAAGTTATACCCACTTTTGCATTACTTTTGGTACAACCCTCATATTACCATCCATTCATTAGCTGTCTGTAAACACTTTTTTTTAGAAAATTTAAGTTTGTCTTACATTTTTAAAAACTATTTTTCATGTTTGACTTTGTACTTTGTTTAAAATTTTTTTGTTGGAAACAGCAATCTGAAAAAACTTTGGACTATTTTAAAATTTCATTTTGAATACAGATCTTATGGGCCTGATGGATCTTAAAACGTCCATGATTGTTGCTCCGGATTTCCATTCAACTGGATTTCTACAATTCCGCCAAATGCACAGTATGACTTTCCTCTTGAAGTGCCCTCTTTACACCACTGGTGGTGCTTCTTGAAGTTGCCTCAGCCACTGGTTACCAGAGGTAGAATAACGCAAGAATATCCATTTTCCATCACCTGTGACCATGCAATCTGACAAAAACCTATCATCTATAGATTTGACAGCAATCTGTGACAGTGATCAACACGTCCCACCTGCTGGGATGTCAATTTATGGGGAACATTCAATGGTGCTTGGAGGATAAATTAAGCTGGTGCAGGTGATGAAAGATGGTGGATTGGGAAGACCGCACCTCAGCTGCTTTTTTTTATTATTGGGGGTTTAATTACTACCATGAGCAACTGGATGGGCTATAAGCAGTCGCCTGTCCCTGATTTATCCATTGATTCCAGAGAAGGTGAAGAGCCAGAGCCATAATACAAACATGACATCTATTCCTCACCAGGATTTGAACCCAAACCCATCTCAGACAAAAGATCAGAAGCCAGCGCTTAGACCATAGCACCACCAGGACAGCATACTGGGGTTCAATGTCACAGCTTCGACCAGGGTGTGAATGTTGATGGTCTGGACGTCCTGACCTCAATTAGTCTTCAAGACTGGTGTTCTCAGTATTGAAACCACTTTCATGCAGTGTCGCTGACCACTGTTTTTTCACCTTCAACTGCAAATTTTTTGCACGGCTGCAGCATTTAACCCTCTTCTTTCTTTTTTTCAAATAGTGATGTACGAGCACTCTAACAGCACGTTTATCAACCTCCATCTCCTGCTTACCTGATAATGCAATGTTACTCTTTGCCAAATGCATTGTGTGTTCCATATCACTGTAGCATTCCACTGACAATGGCGTGCATTCTGTGTAGGAATGGAGGCTAAACACTATGCTTAGTGAAAATGGGACAAATTTTTGACTCACCCTAGCACAAGCTACAAATTTTATAATACAGAGTTACACCATTCAGTAGATGAAAACAGAATACTGTTACTGAAAAATATTTGTTTTAAAAACATTTTTGTGAATCGTGACTGAAAGAAAAAAAAAACCATCACCAAATATCTTGTTTGCAAGAGCGAAGAAAATACATGTCGAGAACTCTGTAAACCATACTGCAAAATTATGCACTTATGTGTTAAATAATATGTGCAAACACTCACATATGGGAAGAATTATTTTAAGATCGGTAAAAAATGAAAAGCACATGTACACACATTTTTAGAAGTTTTTCTAATTGCAAAAATTATGTCTAGAATTTTTATATCTTTTCTACAGAAACAAAAATTGTCGTAATTTTTCCATTTTTGATATGATGTTCCAAAACTTCTACCACTCAAGGAAGGCTACTTAGAATATTAAAATTTTAGATATGGAATCTATTCTGAGTAAAACAAGTTTTGGAAGCCATCTCCAGAACTCTTCAAAGATTATGGAATAAAACAAAACTGTTGCCCTAAATAATCTACACACACTGCCAGGGCATAAAATACATTTTTATTTTTCATTATTTTAAAAAAATTTCTTGAAGAATCCAGAAAGATTCAGTTTATAAAATTATGAAAAGTGTAAAACATTACATACCTCTAGGTTGTACTTTGCTCTCAGTTTCTGATACTTTGCCCATTTGCCTGTGCTTTTATGCTTCAAGGTCACTCTTTCCTATGCAAGAAAAAAAAAAAAGCAGTGAGTTAAACGAATTTGCACCTTAAATCCAACAATCAGTGGCTTTGTTGCAAACACATTAGCTGATAAAAATATTCTAAAAAATCATTTGAGCAAAATTTCATCAGGAATCTTCCCATGCATAAAAAGTACAGCCACTACACAATTATTTAATTAAACTCTAGAACTGGTTGTGCGCAATTTGATTAAGAAAAGAAATAAGAAAGAAAGAAATTTGTGAAATGCATAATTTCACACAAAACAAAATTTTTCTTGACACTTTGAACTCATAAAATGTCATACACAACACAGCATATCAAACAAAATAAAGCCTAACCTACTTTTACAGAGGAACTTTTGAAAGTGATACTGAAATAACAGTTAAAAATCAAGGTAATTAAGTTTGGCCATTATGTATAAGATTTTACTATTTTCTGTTTTTTTGTTTTTTGTTTTTTTTTCTTTTAATATATTAATCTCCAGTGATGTAGAATGTAGACATGCATGCATATGCCACATGTGGTCAGTTTCCAAATTATCAGCAGATTCTGCAGATATTATTCATAGATCCAAAAAAATAATGATGTGTTATTAACAACTTTGTTCTCTCTTTGACAAACTTTCTGTTTTGCTTTAAATTTCATACATGAGACTGACCAAGAAACAAAAAAGCTGAACTTTTTAACTGCGTGAAAAATCAGAACACACGATGTAAAAGTGTGAATATAATGCAGCACGAGCAAGAGGAATTTTCACTGTAATTTATTTATGTAAATATTAAACTGGAGCACATCACTGTATTCACTAAATAAATTTTTTGAATTCAAAACAAAACAATATGGTTTTTAAAGACATTGCTTCAAGCATAGTATTTTATTTTGTTTTGTTTTGTTGTTGTACTTGCTAGAACATCAGCTGAGTTTCCTCTTTCCTCTCGCATTGCTTTCTTCTCAGCAAGTTCCACGGTCATATTTGTCTCTTGTTCACATTGTAGCTGCACAGCATTCGTTGCTTAATTTTTCTTTTTGTTGATACCATTCCTTTCCAATTTCTTCACTGCTGCTTTTCTTTCTTTCTTTCTTACTTACTTACTTTTTTATTCCCTCAGATGACAATTTTATCCATCACACTGAAAGAACTTTCAGCCTGAAAACCATGAATGCATGATATCAAAGCTTTACTAATTTAGATAACTTTGAGAATATGAATACTTTGAAACCATGCATCAGTTCTTACAAATTTTCCAACTTCATCATTTCAGTTAACGGACACCCCCCCCCCCCCAGCTTAAATGTAAACATTTAGGGGGAAAGTAACATTTAACAACAACAGAAGAAAGTGAGAACATCACGAAGAAAAAAAAATTATGATTATGGGGAAAATCTTTGCTTCATCACTTCATCATACTTCTGTTTTTAGAAACTTTTACCCCATTTTTTTTTTAGCTGAAATGCAATTTTTTTTTAATACTGTACAGGATATATAACAATGCTGTGCAGAAGGGACATTGCAAGAAAAACAATTATGCTTACCAGAGAAATCTACACTCCATCTAACTTCCGGCCGCAAAAGAAGGAATTTTGCCCTCAAACAGAAAATGAATCTCCTGCCCACCACCACCAATCTTCCCAAAATTTCTGTTCATTTCTACATTGATCTTGAGAATGCCCCAAATGAAAATGGAAATGGCAGAATTTCTTGAATCCACAAAAGAACCACATGCCTGAAGACTACAGGAAATCTTCATGCCATCTTAACTTCCATTTCCGGAAATCGTTGCCCCCAGCTTCATGCTGAAATACAAACATTAATCCAATAAAATGCTATTTAACAACAATACTGGACAGAGGCAACATCGGGAGAAAAAGAAATTGCGATGACGGAAAAATCTTCACTTCATTTAACTTTCATTTTCTAAAAGTTCTGGAACATAAAATACTGTTCCTGGATGACGAACCCCCCCCCCCCCCCCTTAATAAAAAAATCTTCATTTTTGCATCGATCTCGAGCATCACTCAAATGACAAATACAGCAGAATTACATGAATCCGTGGAACATCCTCATCAATGAAATTGTCAAGATGTCTATAACATCACAGAAAGGTCGCAAAATGGGGGAAATGAAATGGAAGTTGCAGAAAGGTTACAGAATTAAATTTATATGTCACTGCTCTAGCAGGGATGAGAATATTCTGTTTCCCAAATTTTGAAATTTGTTTTAAAAAAAAAGTTCGCTTTTTCTTATTTTGTTTCCTAAGTACGTGCCTCATTTTTAATATTTTGCTGACCATGTTCCTTGTTGTTGTTTTTTATCTTTTCGAAAACAGTGTAAAAAAACAACTTCCTATATATTGAGAATTTTTCCTAAGGTAATGCATATTTTCCTGTTCCTAACAGTCTCACAGCAAGCATTTTTGACCAGCACCGCAACCCCTTTAAGCAAATTTGAATTTTAAAATCAGTACTTAATTTGCCCATGATGGAATCAACATCATTTCTATGGCATGTAAAATGCTTTTTTTTTTTTTTTTTTTTTTTTTTCAAAGCAGAACAAAGCAGTGGTAGCACAGAGCTTTCAAAATTTTATTTTATTTAAAATGTATGTTTTTCCATTCTATTTTGCTATATCACGAAACAGAGCGAGCAATTTTCCTTTCATCTGAAGCAAACATAAAATTCAATAATTTCTTTTGCTACTTGCAAAGTCATTTCTCTGTTCCATTTGCAGAGAAAACAGCTTCACTAGTGACAAAAAAAAAAAGCAACAGAGTTCCGATTTTGAACTTCAATTTCTTTTTAAAGAACAGAAAAACTGCTTGCTGTTTTTGTTTTTTGGTGTATCAAGGTGACTACGGAATGGGAAAACAC
The DNA here is from genome assembly GCA_039090855.1 of Macrothele yani. Lineage (NCBI taxonomy): Eukaryota > Metazoa > Arthropoda > Arachnida > Araneae > Macrothelidae > Macrothele > Macrothele yani. The sequence continues at coordinate 40,435,848 of CM077024.1, read as the reverse complement.
TCACCTTCAGTGAAATTAAATTTTATTCAAGCACCATCATTTGTACTAGAAGTTAAAATATTAATTCAGCCATTTCACTGAAAGCACATTCAATTATAACAAACTTATTTTGCCATCACTGAAATCTTATGTTTTAATATATAATTATTTAAATATTGTTTTATTTATCTGTCTTTAAATTATCTTATTATATTGTTTCTCATGGTTTTGCACTTCATGGGCTTGCAGCAAGTTTTCCATTTCAATTATTGTGTAAGAAGATCATCTGCAGATATAATGATCTATACACATAACAGATAAATCTAGATTGTGGAAATACATTTTTGTTATATTCAAAAAGAAACTGGAAATATACAATAGCTTTCAGCCAAACTTGGGCATTGATCACCTGTAGACATTTGGAGCTAGACTGGTTGCCAGACAGGGTGTTGATGATTGCCTTACAAGAAGTGGGATTCCAGAAACCTACAGCTTCTACCAACATTATTCCTTTCACTTTGTACACTTTTGATGCCTACAAGTTCACTGCACTGTCTTCTTTTATTACCCATGCCAACATCATCTGCACTAACTAGCCCAGTTTCTCTCACCCTTGAATACAGTAATATTAAAAACCATTTGCTGCTTCACCACCAATTCTCTAGTGGCTGGTGGACAAACTCATTAAAAAGTTTGAAGCCAATAATTCTACCACCCTTATTTCTTCTGAGGTGAACAAACAATTGCTGTTTGCTGGCTGTATTCCATTTCTTGACCAATCTACCTACCAGTTGCATTAAATTTTCAAATCTTATGACTATTTGATTTGGTATCAAATCTAATCCAACCATCTTGAAACTTATCATCTTGGACAGAGATAAAGTCAAACTCCTGAATGCCTTTGGTGTACGCAAAATTCCTATTTCCACTTCAGGTGGTACCATAATTAACATCGGAAGTACTTTTCACAGCCTCACTAAATGGTTGGCTGAGCATAAGAAAGGATGTTACCATAGGCAGACTAAATTCTTCCTTGGAATTCCTCACTCTCACTGATATTTTAGCAGAGAATCTCTCGAATAATGCTGAGAGAATTGCTCTTTTCATCAATAAAAGGGCTTTGTGTTTTCATGAAAGCATTGAAATATCCACCTGTTCCAACTGCAATACATATTATTTTTTTGCACCCATCATTTGGAAATCCCTCCTATCAATTAGCAACAAATATAATCTTGAGCTTGAAACACCATATTTGGCAACCAGCCTAGCTCAAAATGTTTACAGGTGATCAAGGCCTAAGTTGGACTGAAAGCTACTGTATATTTTTGGTTTCTTTTTAATGTAGCCAGCATGCATTTTCACAATCTAGAGAAGTGCTTTTCAACCTTTTCACAGATTGTGCCACTTTTAGACATGGCAATATTAGAGTACCACCAGTGGCTTAGCAAGGTGTCAAAAACTTGATGACCAAAAAAAGGAAAAAAGTGATAAAGTACACCCACTTAGCACACTTTTAATGGGAAACTTGTGTCTGTTTCTCTGACATTAATCTTTGCACTTGTGGCTGGAGAGTGAGTGCTTACTGATAGAATTAAGTCAGATTCCAGCTGAAGACAATTCCTTTCCTTAGTTTTTATACACATCAATGAAAAAAATGCCTTCTCACACAAGTATGTGGAACCATATGGCAGTACCGCTATGATAGCTTTTCCTCCCACTTCCGGGTACAGTTTTGCGACTTGGCTCTAAAACTCGGTCAGTGTTTTTTCATTAAATAGTTCCTTCAAATTGCGGTCTGATGTCAATTCCAGAAGTGCTTATTGGTCTTGAGAGGAAAGGTCATAGTTCACAGCATTGTCCATAATGAAGGGCGGTGCAACCCAATGAATTCCAATATCACATCCTCTTGACACGAATGGAAAATAAAACGCAAACTCGATATGCAATTTGTCCAAGTGATTTTTTATGGCAGTTTCAATATCTTCAGTGTCAACAACAGAATTTAGTTCAATAAAGTCTGACACATTGGGAAATGATGCAATATTTCCTTTCTTTACTTGGCCTAGCCACAGGGAGATTTTCTTGTAGTATGCACAAATTTTGTCTTCCATGAAAAACACGTTATGACCATGGCCCTGCAGTGACCGATTAAGATCATTTAGCTTTTTAAATATGTCAGCCAAATAGCAAAGGCAGGACACCCAGAAGACATTTTCAAACTTTTCTGCTAGGGTTGATGAAACATTCATCAGGAACAGGTGCGTGTCATCTCGTAGCTCGAATAATCTTGATAATGTTTCACCTCTCGACAACCAACGTACTTCTGTATGAAAGAGGAGAGTGCTGTGCTCAGAATCCAAATACTTGCATAATTGTCGGAATAAACGTCCATTCAATGGCTGGCTTTTGATAAAATTTATTATTTTTGCAGTATCCTCCAAAATCTCATGTAACAATGGGCTCATGCATTTAGAAGCAAGTTCATGTCCATGCGAATGCAATGATTTGAAACAATTGAATTGTTTCTTATCTTAGCTCATGCTATCACGCCCGAAGCTGTTTCTGTAATAGCTGCTTCACCATCGGAACAAATTGCTACACACCCAAGTCCATAATATTCCGTGTTCACTGACAAAATTATCTATTATTGTGAATATTTCTTCCCCAGTCATTCTGCCAGGTAGTGGGCGGCAAAATAATGCGTGTTCCAATATATCATCTGAATCGGGAACATGCACAAAGACAATTAATTGTGCTTCGCCAGCAATGTCAGTGCTTTCGTCCAATTGAAATACAAATTTTTCTGCTGCTGTGATATTTTCCACCACTTGTTGAGTAGAGTCTGTGACCATATCTTTTATTCGTGTTTGGACGGTGTTGTCAGAACATGGAATATTACGAATAGCATCAGCCATTTTTTCACCAAAGAGAATTGAAGCAATTGCAATGGCAGAGGGAACCACGACTTCTTCAACGATAGTGTGAAGCTTATTTCATTTAGCTGCTATGAAGGACAATTCATAAGATGTTTCCAGACATTTTTTCGAGATGGTTGTGGACTTCACAAAAGAAGCACGGTGTTTTATATATTCGACTCTCTTTCTTCACGAAAAATGCTACTGGCATTTCGGTGTGCTCTTGATGTTGTGTTGTTAAATGTCTCTGGAGCAAAGAAGGCTTCATGGAATGCTTGGATAGTACTTCATTGCAGATAACAGAAACAAGAAGCTGCTGATCTTTTTCTTCCGTGAAATAAAATCCAAACTCCAAATAATCTTCACTGCATTTTCGATTTTTTTTTTTATTGGAGGTTTAACGACTACCGTGAGCAACTCAATGGGCTATAAGCAGTCGCCCGTCCCTAATTTAGGGTCACTGGTTCCAGGGAAGGGAGAGAGCCAGTGCCGTAAGACAAACACAACATCCATGCCTCACCAAAATTCGAACCCGGACCCCTTTCGTACGAATGATCAGAGGCCATTCGCTTAGACCACTGCACCACCGGGGCGGCATTTTCGATTCGGTGGCGGTTCCTTCGCTGAATCACTTTCCCTTTGCACTGACGAACGTATGACGAATTTATCCATATTTATTAATATGCACCACTACCTTGGTCTCACACTGTCACACACAGCAGTAGCAAAACTGAATAACTGGAAAGGAGAATAATGACAAGCCAGACGGTGAGGAGAAACCCGGTGACATGTCGTGATTGATGAAGTGTAGGCGGGTAGGGGTGGAGTCAAAGTATCAGCCCTGAACAGACACTTTGACCTTGAAGTTTCCTGCCTTTTCTTATATGTTCTCCAGCTATTTTGAGCACAACATGGAAAGAAGAGTCATTGGTTGAAAGCCTTTCAGCTCCTCCACGGAAAATGCAGAAACAAGTCCACGGCAAGTTTTTCCAATCCAATGAATAATACATGATGACCCATGCATTTGACTGCGTTTCACATTCAAAACGTTGAGAAACGTGTAATGCTATTATCTTGTGTAGGATGTCGCGTACCACCTGTCAGGTGCTGAAGTACCACCGGTTGAAAAGCACTGATCTAAAGCACATACATTTTGTTTATACAACTCTGTTAGTCTCTACACAATCAAGGAAAAGTTATGTAACATTTAAAATTAAGTAATACATCAATGGATCATGTTATTTCCATATCAGTTTGCATAAATTCCATGATGGTCACTTCACAAATATTTTCAGGCAGGCAAAAGTGTTACAAAAAAATGTTACAATGGATATTCAAGATACAAATCACCACCATTCACTCAGAAGATCCACACATAAACTGTGTTTACTAAAGCCTCAGTTAAATCACTGCAAAGGAAGACCAAATTGTACTGAGAATATGAACAGAAATAAATTTAATAAAAGTGAAACTAAAATTAGTCCTAACAATCTGGCTAATGTGTAACTCTTTCTCTGAATAAACTGGGTATGTTTGTTCCTTTAAATAAACTACAGACATTACTTTTCAACATGCCCATGTAAAACATGAACTACACAGCCCAAAATAAGAAGAAGAAAAAAGAAAAATACAATTGTTGCTGTTGAATGCACAATACTCATTCATTGAGTAATGTGTGGATTAAAAGCTCAGTTGTTTTCTGGTAACAACAGATTTCTCTAAGGGCAACAGTGCCCAGGTGGAACCTGTGAGGTTTTTTTTTTTTTTACTTCTGCTAGTACTGGTGCAGCACTTTTCCTCATCACTCTTTCAGGTAGACCCTTACATGGAACTTTGCCGCCAGTTGATTTTTAAGTGGTTTGTTTTGTCCTTGCCATAGGACAAAACAAACAGTGTGTTTCCTCTTTTTCTTTACATCGATCATCACAACTCATTCTTCTTTCATTTATTTTTTCAAGCTTTCCCCAAATACCCAAATCAGGCTGATTGGATATACTGTCTCACAATATTTTATAATGCTGATTCTGGCATTATAATATGTTCCATTCTAATGTAGAAAATATTTCCATAATAAAGAAAAATGTTGAAAATGCAATTGTTTGAAAACCACGTTTAAATTGCACTGTAACTCCTGTTTCAATCTTTCTTTCTTTTGAGCAAGACTGCCATATTGCTTACACAAACTTTTTGCAAGGAAGGTAGTATGAGATATTTAAAGAATAATTCAATAATTACAAAGTTCAGTATAAGAATTTTTTCTTCATTTAAGTAAAAAAAAAAGGGGGGGGGGGGAGAAATTTTCTATAATAGGTTTTTATGTACAAGTACTAACTTTAATTTTCATAATGTGGATTTCACAGCAACATGCACAATTAGTGTGGCTGTTACTATTCAAGACCATCAAGATTGTTGGGTAATGTCAATAATATGGGGTGTAAATTAAAACTTGACATCCATGGGCCACTTCCAGCTTAACACAACTGTTTGTATTTCCTTACAACATATAGATTACATGCTTGCTTGACAGCAGCAAAGGAAAGTATTATGTAAAGTGCATAAAATGAATTCTATATATTTTCATATATTTCAACAGAGTTAATAGAAACGAGTATATGCAACATAACTGATATTGTTTTTCAATTTTAAGAACATTAATTCAATATCACAAAGCTAATAATTTCCCAGGTTCTTATTTCAACAATGAAAAGTATTAATTTAATGAGCCTTGAAAATCATGTGTATGTGTGATGATGTTTTATCAAAATGGCTTTCTATTGGCTTAAGAGTCAGATAAGGTTCTATAGTGTCAACATGGCTGTACAATATATTTTATGGATGCATGCATACTTGATGCTAAAATAGACAGTACTAGTTTATGTCTTGGTATTATTCATGTGAGCAGATTGCTGTATACTGATGATGCAAAGTTCTATTATTTTTTATTTTAATATAAAGGAACAACATTTATAGATGCAATTAAATGTCTACTATAATTTTGCATGGAACAACCCTGGTTCAGCTTCCTTACTACGATGTGGTGTTGATTTATGGCAACAACAGCTGTTCATTTCAGGTGTCACAGGTCAGCCCTGTTAGCAGAGAGCAAAAGTGAGTTGGCGAGTTTGTTGTCCCAGACATACAAAGTCTGTATGAAATTCGAGCTGATAAATAAATAAGAGAAACCCCAAAGTTATGATTTTTGAGTGAGAAATAATTAGTACTGAATGCAAGATAAATCTAAATGGCATGGAGTTAAATCAGGTGAATGCATTCGTGCATTTAAGAAATATGTTTGACAGGGGAAACAGATTAGATGGTGAAATTAGTAGGCAACAGAATTTATTTTTGAAAGTCATACTTGTCATAGGAAGATTTCATAGGACTGACAGATTCTTGTAAAGGTTCTGAACGGCTGTGAACAAAAGTGTAGTTGTTCCTACTTTGATGCATGAAGTGAATGAAATCCAAGTACTGCAGAAGAGACAAGAATTGTGTGCTACAGAGATGCATTACTCACGAGAAGTTTGTGGCAAGACACATTCTGATCGTGTGAGGAATGAAGATGTGCTATAGATCTGTAATGTAAATCCAGGGCTATTTGTAAAGACTAAAGACAAATATTCTGAAGTGGTTTGGCAATGTTGGAAAAATAAGTGGCAAGATGCTTACAAAGAGAGCGGCAGGAAAGAAAGGTAGAGAAAAGCCAAGGAAATCATAGAAGGACTAGATTTAGGAATGTCTGCATGAGAAAAAGACTAGTATCAAGTACAAAAGGTATTTAGTTTGACATGTGATGGATGTCAGTGAAGCTCAAGTTGTGTGCCAAGATAGCTGTAAATGGAGACTTTGATACATCAACAGTAAGGAAAATCTGATATAATCTGTTTTTGAACTTTAATCTTGCAGATGAAGTTTCTTTGAGAAGCTAACCTCTGAATCTCAGAGAACAGCAGAGAGATAATGCATGTATTTATTCATTCAGTGAGACAAGAAAAAAAAAAAAAGAAAAAGATAGGGAAAAATCAAAATGAGAAAATAAGATACCAATATTCTTTGCTTGTCCAGCATTTTCAGCATTTCTTGAGCAGCATCAGGGTCTTCATTTTGAAGGTCAGCAAACCCTTTAATTAACTTTTTCATTTTATCTTTTTTTAACACACGGTGAAATCTGAAATTTTAGAGTACTTAGAATAAATCAAGTATTTGCAAATAAAGATATTAAGTATCAAACATTGAGAATGTTCTTAAATCATCATGGCTACATGAAATAAAGAAAAGTCATGATAAAAAAATGCCTTTATGTGATCTCGTGCCATGCTTAAATAACCATACACTTACCTAAGTAAATGTTTATTACATAGAAACATTTCAGTTAAGAAAGCCTAGTTTTATTCTCAGTTTTCAATCACTGTTGCTTTCTAAGGTCAGCTTTTTCATCAAATATATTACAAACAAGATGATACCGATTTTCAGTTGTAATGAGCACATCTTTTGAATCCTTTCTGACGCGAATAAAATTTATCAAAGTTATTCAGTTAATGAAACCGATTAGAAAAACAATCAACCAGATTTCCACAATCAATAAAACACCCAGAAATAGAAACAGTTACTTACTTCTACCAGCAACAACAATTATATGAAAATTAACAAATGGCACACGATAAGTTTCTCATAGTACAATGAAATAATCAGAGACAAAGAAACTTTCAAATTCAATTCAATTAAATTCATTTATTTTGCTCAGCAAAAAAAAAAAAAAAAAAAAACAATGTTACAGAAATAGTTGAAACAATGCACAGCAAGGAAGCAGGGGATAAAGGCCTGACAGGGGTCCCATGCTCCCTAGGCTAATTTCACACTGAGGTCAGTAGCTGTAATTACAAACAAAAGTATCAAACAGTTATAAGAAGAAATATTCAAGGAAACATGATATAACTCTGTGTCTTCTAGCATAAGAATTTTGCATAATGGAAAAGTTAAAAATAGGCAAAAAATATTCTCAGAACTATGCTAAAGAAAAAGAACTTTTCAAATATGTCTCCTGGAAGCAGGGATAGCAAGACAAGTGTTATGACTTTTATGTCAATAATGGGAAATCTGTGCATTATTTAAAGAGAATAATGCTACACATAGAATTGTAGCAAATGGCATGCAGTAAAAAAGAAATTTCTCAATAGGGATTTTAGAAGTGGAGATACAGCTGCAAACAGAAGTACAACACAAACACATCTTAGCAACAGAACTGTGAACTACAAACCTAAAGTGTTTCACAAGGCAAAATGGCATTAAGGGTTGAAATATTTTTTTTTAAATTGCACATGTAGAAACAGAGATACTGGGAAAAACAGATTAAACATGGGCAGCCCCTAGCAGCGAAATTGTGACTTATTTTTGGAAGAAAATACATACAAAGAGTTTTCATAGTTAGTAGTATATGACCAAAAAAGAATTTTTTTCAATCGAGTTTTCAGAAGCTTAGATTTTGCTGCAAATACATCAGAAGCAGAAATAAACACTTACGCCCCTGGCTGCCAAACCATTCTCAACCAAAAATTAGAAATTATATGCAAAACATTTCCCATCCTCCTGATGGGAGCCACCTTTAAATGGATCTAATGCAGCCTAATCTTGCATTAAGTACTAACAGTTCCTAGTTCAAAAACCATAATTTTGGTTTTTCTCTCATTTATACTCAGTTTGAGTTTCATACAAACTTTGCACATCTGGGAGAGTATTCTCTGCAACCTCCAAAACCAAGTTTTACAAAGTCAAAATTTTAAAATTACTACATCTTCAAACAAATAGGTTATGATACTGGAATAAAGTCTCTAAGATCCATTAGTGCACTAATAACAGATAACACATTAAGTTATAAAATTAACTGCTGCACAGTTTATATTTGGTCCTGAAGTAACAGGGTGGAACGGTAAAATTTTACATAGGAATGGCCAAAAGATCCATAGGAATCAGGTTAAAGCTACACAGTAGAGATATAAAGAGGGAAAACTATCCATTGTTGGTGAGGGGCTAAAGGTCTTGCACCAGCAGCCACCTCTGAATGGAATACTCACATAACACAATTCCTTGTTCAGCTATTTTGAGGGTCCAAACAGGTCACAATCTTACTTTTGCCATGGTAATATACTGCTACAGCAAAATATGGAAATGCTTAAGTATTATGATATAGAACATAAAAGCCAAATCAAATTCATCACCCAAAAGAAAACAAAAGTTAAAAAAACTATGAGAATTCTGATGAGACCACGAGTATGTCATGAATGTGTCAGATAAGCTTCCATCAGTTTGATGTAACCTCAAACACTTGAATGTAATACCTTTCAGAACACTCATCAAGCTCCACATCACATGAAACTGAAAGAACATAACCATTAAATAAAATGTAGTAATTTCCAAAATTCTAAAGTATTTAATATAATTTTTGTTTATTTGTCTATTTTGTTTTAGTTGGTTAGTTAAATAATATCCTCAAAAAGAAAAAAAGAAAGAAAGAAAGAAAAAGCCATCTGTTTGATGTAGGAAAGCTTGAAATTTTTTTTTTTTTTTTTTTTTTTGCTGCTACAACATTAAACGGATTTGAAAGACTTCCAGTTTTGTATAAGCTGTAAGTTCACTTGGTTTTCACGAAGCCACTGATGCGTTGAGTACAAATTATGTTCAGAAAATGGAAATGATATTAAGGAATTAGTTTCAACATACAGTGCAAAAATCTAGAGGGTATCAATAAGAAATTAGTTTTTGGATAAAATGTATGAAACCCTACATTACTGAAACAAAAAAACTTTAGAGAATCTAAATGTCAAAAACTGGAATAAAAGGAGAAACTAAGCAGTTGTTACAGATTCACCCAACATATACAATGCTTTATGTTTACAGATTCACCAAGCTATCTATGGGTTGGAACTCAAGGATGAGAAATTTTATGAAACAGCACCATTTTGTTATCAGTTAAGCAGACTGGGTGAGAAGCAAAAGGATTAGGGTGAGATCAGTTTACAAATATCAAACTAAACTTACGTCACATTTGTAGCACTTATTGTTGGCGAGTCACACTTGTATGGCAAGTCAAGCACTTTGCTTATCTCTGAATAAAACAGTCAGCTATTCATATTATCAAATGGATGAAGGAGTTTAAGATGAAACATAAAATATTTGGATCACACAAAAAGTAATAAGTGCATGCAGTGCCGTGACTAGCATTTCATATGCCCTGTGCAAGGCTTTACTTTTGGGCTCCTTAATTTTGGATGGGGGGAGAATAAAAAAATACAATCATTCACAAATAAATTTTGTGTACATAAAAAATATACAAGATCATACATATACACTGATGTTCAAAATTAAGAGAATTTGCACATTATGTTGAATTTCTGAAAAACTAATGGACACATTTTAATGAAATTTGGTATGGATACACAGTTATATAAGAAAAAAAATTATGCCATACAACAGTCATAGTACGCACTCATGATCATCAGTAAGGCTCATCAGCGCAGAAATGTCCAAAATCCACATTGCAAGATCGAACATAAAATGACTAATATGGGGTATGGTCCCCTCTCACAGTTATACAGCTCCAACAGCGCAACGTCATACTGGAAACGAGGCAGTTGACGAGTCCCTGTGGCAGTCGGTCCCCACTCCTGCAGCAACGCAGTTTTCAGCTCCTGGATGGTTCTCAGAGGGGGATGGCGAGTTGCAATTGCCCTCCCAAGAGCGTCCCAGACGTGTTCAATTGGGTTTAGGTCTGGCGATCTGGCTGGCCTATCCATTCCATGAATATCCTCACTTTCAAGATAATCGTCGACCATGTGGACAAGCATTGTCGTCCATAAAAAGGAACAGAGGGCCAACTGCGCCCCTGAAAAGTTAAACATAGGGCTGTAAGATCTCATCCCCATACCTCTCAGCAGTCAGGGAGCCTGTGTCAAACACATGGAGACGTGTGCAGCCATCTAACATGATGCCTTCCCAGACCATGACACCTTCGCTGCCATAACGGTCCCTTTCTCGGATGTTGGAGGAAAGGTATCGGGTCCCAGGTTCTCTCCAGATGAAGGTACGTTGAGAATCAGTGTCCAGGCTGAATCACGACTCGTCTGTGAAGAGAACGTTACTCAACTGAAGTCTGGTCCAAGGCTGATGTTGTCTGTGCCATGCTAAACGTGCTCTCTTGTGTGCTGAAGTGAACAGGACACAAAAAGCGGGTCTTCTGGCAAAAAGCCCTCTCTCATGAAGCCTTCGGGAAACAGTTACCCTTGAAACTCGAATTCCAGTGGCAGCATGCAGCTCATGAGATAGCTGTGCAGCTGTAGCAGTCCTGTGGCGCCTCGCTGAAAGTGCCAAATAACGATCTTCATTGGCTGTCGTGGCTCTTGGACAATCTTGCCCAGGCCTTCTCGATATCGATCTGGTGTCCTTAAACTGTTTCCACAAATTGCAGACAATACTGGGCGTCACATTGAACTCCATAGCGACCTGCACTTGTGATTGCCCTGCCTCCAATCTACCGACGATTCTCCACCTCATTCTGTCATCAATACGTTCGTGGCAACTCATTTTACCTGATTGCTTATGAAATTGAACCAACTCCTGCAAGAAACACAACGAATGTCGCCGAGGAGTACGAGCGAACTAATTGCGGAAAAAGCCACGTGTGCTTTTCACGCCCTCGGCTGTCGCAGCTCCGCCCACACGCACGTGTACACTTACATATTCAACACTGCAAATCTGCATTCTTATTCGGCAGCATAATTTGTACCTTTGGTTCCATACTTTTTGTGAAAATCGACAAAATGTGCAAATTCTCTTAATTTTGAACACCAGTGTATATTTACAAATGAAAATAATTATTTTAATAGCACTTTTCTGGCTCTCATTTCAGTAAATTCATTGATTATATCATCATAAGTAATATATTTAATGATATGTTTAATCTAAGTTATGGAAAGATTGAACAATCATTCTTGTCTGATAGCCAATCTTAAACAATTTTTAATTTTAACTTGCTGAAACTTCTTTCACATGAAGTAGTAGGGCAGAAAGAGTGAGAGATACGGTAAAACCTGGATATAATGAGCTCGCATAAAGCAAAGTTCAGTATATAACGAATTTTTATCGGCTCCTTTGAGTTTACACGACAACTTAATGTTAATTATATCACATATTACAAATGACATTGTCACAAACCGCTTTTAACGAATTTTAGCTGAGAGAAGAACAATGGTGTAAGTTTACATCTCGGTTGCAAATTTCCAATCCAACAGTTTGTGGTTTGCAGAAAAAAGATCATCGCTGTCAAAATGGCACATCTTTCAGCAATACAATCCCTAGCCTCCGGGAAACAATGATACGGATGTCTTTACCGACGTCACCAGCGGAGCTGCCAATGACGGCAATTGTCGACAGCAACAAAAGCTGGAATCGCCAGCTTGGAGGAGGGTTGAAATGAGCATATTGCTTAGGCGGGGGTTGAAAGGGGCAGAAAAGTTTTCCTGGCAGCGAGCAGATGTACAGTGACCACAAGCAACAAAGAGATTACTGGGGTCACTCAACTGTGCAAACCATGGCAGGCTCATTAGTAAAGAAGGAATGCTGAACAGTGAAAGGGGAATTAAGTTTCAGGGGACATTTTCAGTCTGCACTTTACGACTTCAGTTATATGAAAGCACACTGCTTCAATCTATCTTCTTCTGATTACACTTCCTTATTATATGGGGTAGGAATTATCCACCCAGCTGCATTAATCTTTAGTCTGGATTGTCTGAGAAACGGAATTTTCTGGATATCGGACGTCCTAATTTGGTCCATCGCGCAGACGCAGATCCAGTGTCCGTTTTGCACTCAGGAGTCAGGTTTTATGTATTGCAGTCACGTCACTTTTCTTTCATGAATTGTTGTTACATATCCGAAGTTCAGATTGTTTTCTGGTGGTCTGAAGTAGAGAAGAGCAAGATGTCCTAGAATAAGCAAAAAGATTTAAATTTGAACGAAAAAATTGAGCTTATTAGTCTGGTGCAGAAAGGCAATTTAAAAAAATGTGAAATTACAAAAAAAATTAGGTATTCCTGGAAATTCACTTTCAATTTTGAAAAATAAGGATGATCTCAAATGTAAGTTCTCCAAAGGTTTATCAAGTTCAAAAAGTAGGAACTTTACACCAAATTACACTCAAAATAGTATATAACTATACTAAAAATCCGAAAATTTCTTGGCGTAGAATAAATACTATTTTGAGGGTTTATCAAGTGTTGAGAGTGGTGTTTTATCAAAATGGTTTTCTATTGGTGCAGGAGTCCGGCAAAATTGTGCAATGTCACTATGGCTATTTAATATATTTATGGATGCATGCATGATGCCAAAATAGATAATACTGGTTTGTGATTTGGTGATATCCATGTGTGCAGATTGCTGTATGCTGATGACACTGTCCTGTTGGCAGAGAGCAAAAGTGAGTTGCAGAGTATGTTGTCCCGGATGTACGAAGTTTGCATGAAATTCAAACTCAGTGTAAATAAGGGAAAAATCGAAGTTATGGTTCCTGAGCAAGGAACTGGCAGTACTGAATGTAATATAAGTCTAAATGGCACAGTGATTGACCAGGTTAATGAGTTTGTGTATTTAGGAAGCATGTTTGACAGAAAACAAATTGGATGGTGAAAATTAGTAGGCGAGTGAATTCTTCATTGAAAGTCATAGCTGCCTTGGGAGGTTTTCACAGGAATGATGGGTTCTCAAAAGAGTTCTGCATGGCTGTGTATGAAAGTGTAATTGTTCCTACTCTGATGTATGGTAGTGAAACCTGGGTACTACAGAAGAAACAGCCATTCGTGTGCTATAGAAACGAGTTACTTATGGGGGGTTTGTGACAAGACTCGTTCTGATCATGTGAGGAACAGAAATGTGCGGCAGTTGTGTAATGTGAAGCCAAATGTTGTTAGCAAGGTGGAGATTAATAAGCTTTGGTGGTATGGCCATGTTGAAAGAATGAGTGATGAGATGCTTACTAAGAAATTTTTTTTTTAGCCCAAGTGGCAGGAAGGAGAGGCAGAGGAAGGCGAAGGAAGTCATGGGAGGATCAGATTCAAGAGGGTCTGCATGAGAAAAAGATCATGAGTATGAAGTGTAGACAGGGCACGATAAATCTCGGAATTTTTACCTGTCCTCGAGGACAGTTTGTCTGAAAATTTACTCATCCTCAAGGACGGTTTGTCTGAAAATGTACCCGTTCTCCTTTGAAAGTAACCCGTCAAACTCGTATAAATTCCATAACCACGTAGAATTTAAATATCGTCACTGCTGAAAAAAAAAAAAAAATTCAAATAACAGCTTCTTTACAATTTAAAAAAAAATAATAATTCAGCAAAGACCTTTTAAAATACACTTTTGTATTCCGTCGCTGTTAGCATTATCTACTGGGACAAATCCTGCCAATTTTGTAACTGATGCCCCATTTTGGACGTATCTCACATAAACAGCTTCTTGCTCGAGAGCACTTCCATCTGTAGATCCATCTGCTATAACCGTTATGAAATTTGCTTCATTAATTTCAGTAGTTAAATTTCCTCAATGTGTGAGCAATAGAGAGAAAATTTGTGCATGCATGTTCATTGAGATAATTGTTTCCTAAGTCTAAAGTGTTTTTAATTTGAAGTTCACATAGGCTTTGAAATTTTGCAAAAGCTAAGTTTTCTTTTACAGCGTAGTAAGCTGTATTAAACAAATGTTTCATTTTCTCAAAATTCGTAGTGTTCAGTTTTCTGACAGCTACAGTTATTGCCATTTTTGTGGGATTTGCTTTAGCAATAACAGTTTCTTTGCCCTTTTTATGACACTTGCTGACATCGTGAGTTTGCAGAGTTTCTTTACGTAAACCTTGCACAATTCCACCACTTCCATTCAACAAAGGGTTTTTTTTTTTTTTATCGGCTAAGTTAGGGACTTTTAGGCACCATTTACAATACATTTTTTGTTCTTCTTTACGGTACTTCACCCATGGAAATTCTTTTTTCCAGATTTCCAGAAATGCACGTCTTCTCTTTTCTCTGTGGTAAGTTTGATGGCGATTTTCATTCTTTTCTGAACATGTTTTTGTGGTATCACCTGATGAACCATCATCGTCTTTGTGTACGGTTTTTGCCTTTTTATTGCCATCATTCCCACTAGCAAAAAAATTAAGGATGTTTTGCTGTCGCTTCATCTTGTTACAAGGAATCCAGAATTTTCAACTGAAAAAAGACAAAAGATGAGAGATCAGATAGAATAGTGCACAAGAGGAGGCTTTAGGTACAATCGCCATCAAGGACGCCAGAAAACTTGCAGAGAACGGTAACGCACGGGAAGCCAATATTACAGTGGGCATCACACGTGCGAGATGTCAAGGTCACAGGTGAAGGGGGAAAGCATCCGTTGTTTAGTTGAATTGGTTAATAATGGGTCACTCCAGCATTAACCAATGAAACTAAATAAAGAATGGCTTGAGAGACGGAGATAGATGGAAGATAAAGGAAGAAGGGAAAAAAAACTATTAAGTCACTATCCTTACACCCACCCCCAACCCTTCAGGCATAAAATTCACACGGGAAAACTTTATGAGAGGGAATGAGAAAGCAGGACATTGGCTTAAGTACGTACGTTTAAGTTCTGGAAGTGAGGGGGTCGCCACAGAATTATTTTGCCAAAACAAAGAATGGCTAATCGCTTAAGAGAATGCGCAATTTTGTAAAACACTGTGGCACTTGGCATGCCCAACTTTTAAATCAGCAAAAAAAGAAATGTAAAATAAAAATGTTCCAATCACAATCATACTCCAAGTTCGTGAGAAAAAGGTCCGTCCCTGTGGACGTCATGGTGGGGAATTATCCATCCGCAATGAATTCTTGACCGCCGAGGATGGGTGATTTTGTGCACCCTGAGTATAGAAGATCTTGTGTGCGTTGTGTAATGGATGTCAGTGAAGCCCGAGTTGTATGTCAAGGTTGCTGTAAATGGAGAAGTTTGATACAACAACAGTAAGTAAATAATCAATAAAAAATTATCTGGTAGTTTGTTTTTCTTTGTGGAGCTAACCTCTGAATCGCAGAGAACAGCTTAGTGATCTGTATGCATGTATGTATGTATGTATGAAGGGCCATGTTTGGCAAAAGAGTGCCAGACACAGGACCATCAGAGAAAGAGCTTTAAAAAAGTGGTGTGATGGTTACGAGTGGGCTGATTTGGTAAAAGTTAAAAAATGAGAAAGATGAAAAGTGTAAAAGCTAAGAAAGGTGACTTGATCACGCTAGTTACGTTAACTAAAACTTTTACAAAAGTTCGTAAGTTGGAAGCTTTCGACCTTATCTTAGGTCTTCATCACGCCAATGGAGGACTAAGATTGTTGCCAGATTCTACATTTGAATTTTTCCTATTTTTGTTGCCAAAACTTAGAATTGATCTCCAGATTAACGGAATGTAGAGAGGAGATTCGGAGTTGCAAGTCATTGAGTTGAAAATAATTTCTATGCTTTCACGGTAACGGAGGGCAAAATCGTTTGACAATCGTTTTGCCCTCCGTTACCGTGAAAGCATAGAAATTATTTTCAACTCAATGACTTGCAACTCCGAATCTCCTCTCTACATTCCGTTAATCTGGAGATCAATTCTAAGTTTTGGCAACAAAAATAGGAAAATTCAAATGTAGAATCTGGCAACAATCTTAGTCCTCCATTGGCGTGATGAAGACCTAAGATAAGGTCGAAAGCTTCCAACTTACGAACTTTTTGTAAAAGTTTTAGTTAACGTAACTAGCGTGATCAAGTCACCTTTCTTTGTTAATATTGTTACGTGTTTTGCCCATAATCGTCAAGTGTAAAAGCTAGATAAGTTTTAAAAAGTCAATTTGTTTTAAAAAGGAAAAAACTGTGAAAGTGTTGTAGGGGTCGCCTAAGAGCTTTTGAAGCATAGCTGCAGTCATCCAGCAAATGAGAATAAAAATAATGAAAATGACGATTACGAAAACAACTACATAAAACGTGAGCGACAGAGAGTAGACAGTCGCACGCCACACACATTGGTGCAGTGTCACCACACAGCAAATAGCGGTGAGTAAAACATCAATGTCCAATGCGGAGGCTTGCTAAACTGGACGGAATGAACAAAGTGCTTTATTTCATCTACTGCTCATGACATTTTATTTATTCCATCAATTACGCATTTTTCACAAGACACATTTTTTTTGTCAGTTCCATTTCAGCCCCCCCCCACCCCCACCCCGTCCTGGGCTCTGTGCACCTGTTGCACCTGCCTAGTTACAGCACTGAGTACATGTGTGGTACAAAAATGAAAACAGTTATATCCCCACAAACAATTTACTTCTTATTTCAATGGCATTCCAAACCAATTCTGATCCACTACCACACCTCACCAAAGCAAACTGTGACAGAGGTACAAAAGTGTGTGTGTGTGTGTGTGTGTGTGTGTGTGTGTGTGTGTGTGTGTGTGTGTGTGTGTGTGTGTGTGTGTGTGTGTGTGTGTGATGTAAGGTCAAGTGATGCGTAACATCACAGCCTCTCCTTGCCAAATGTCAACCCAGCCTTCACGTGGTGCATCCTGTTCCCACTAAAGGGGCCCTGACGACCGCCAATAGCGGTATAACGATACCATCAGGATTAGAGGAAATGCTATCCCACACTCACCAACCCGCTTGGCCAGCGTGGTGAGTTATGGCCAAACCCCTCCAAAATGACTCCACAACTTAAATCTTGGCCCTCAGTCTCCGGCAGCTGGAATGTACCTGGCCAAGGCAGCGGCCAGTGCGACATGAAGGCAGAGGGTGCTAAGAATCCCCAGAGGACCGGACTAGGCTGCTATCTAATGCTGACCTTGGCTACGTATAATGGACGCTCCCTATCTTCTGATTCAAGGCTTCTTGAATTGGAAGAGGAACTACAAAGAATCAAGTGGGACATCTTCGGGCTAAGTGAGGTAAGGAGAAAAGGAGAAGATCTCATTGAACTGAAAAGTGGACCATTTATAATAAACAAGAAACTGAAGGATAAAGTTGTAGAAGTTGAAAGTTCCTCTGACAGAGCTGCACGACTTGTTATCCAACTCTCGAGAAGATACCAGGCTCGGATTATTCAAACTTATGCACCCACCACAAGTCATCCTGAAGAAGAAATTGAAGAATTTTATGAGGAAATTCGTCATCTAAATAATAAAGGTAAGCAGCACTTGAAGATAATTATGGGAGATTTCAATGCAAAAATAGGGCAACCGCAACAGAATGAAACTTCTGTACGTATATTCGGTCACGGCAACAGAAACCATCGTGGAAATACTCTCGTTGAGTTTGTAGAGGCAGAAAGGTTTTTCATCTTGAACTCCTTTTTCAAGAAAAAGACGCACAGGAAATGGACATCGAGACATCCAAATGGGACGACAAGTGAAATTGATTTTATTATGTGTAACAAAAAATTCGTCATAGAAGACTGCAGTGTGCTAAACAAGTTCAACACAGGTAGTGACCATAGATTGGTGAGATGTAAGATGCACCTCAACACTAAACTCGAACGTGGCAAGCTCATAAGACAAACAAAATCTATTGACATAACCAACCTTAAAAAACACCATAATACCTTCAAGTTGGAGCTGAAGAACAGATTCACTGCTTTAGAAGGCCTAACATCGGAAGAAGTGAATATTTCTGAACAGGAAAGTAACCAAAGCTCTTATGGAAACAGCAACAAAATTAGCTGAGTCTAAGAACAAGTTGCATGTGAACAAACTATCAGGAAAAACCAAAATGTTGATGCAAAAAAGAAGAGAGATGAGGAAAACCAAAGAAGATGTGACTTCCAAAGTGGAATATATAGAGCTATGCAAGACAGTACGAAGAAGTATCACTGAAGACATAAGGAAATTCAACTGTGAACTACTGAGGAAAGCAATTGAAAACAACCAAAGCCTAAAGACAGCAAAGGGACATCTCAGTAAGGGAAGAAAACAGATTACGGCACTGGGAAAAGAAGACGGTTCTGTAACAAGAAATAGAGTCGAAATTTTGACAAGAGTGAAAGATTTCTACTCCAAGTTATATGAAAGGGATGATGCATGTACTTCACACATCATGGAAGGTACCAGTACCAGAGTTCTTCCAGTCCTCCCAGCAGAAGTTGCACATGCAATCAAAAACATGAAGCGGGGAAAAGCTCCAGGAGAAGATGGAATTACAGTAGACATCATACAAGAAGCAAAATTGAAACGGTACTCACCCAAGTTTTCACTAGATGCCTTAATGAAGAGAAGATTCCTGAGGACTGGAACAATGCTACAGAGATCCTGGTATATAAAAAAAGGTGATATTGAGGATCTCGGGAACTACAGACCTATCAGCCTCCTATCAGTGGTTTATAAAATCTTCACTAAAGTTCTTTCACACCGTTTAAAGGTAACACTGGACAGGGCTCAACCGAGAGAACAAGCTGGATTCAGGAGTGGCTACAGCACAATAGATCATATCCACGTACTGAGAGAACTAATTGAAAGAGCGAGGGAATATGAACTTCCATTGTGCATGGCTTTTATCGATTATGAAAAAGCCTTTGATTCGGTGAAACCATCAGCAGTTACAATGGCTCTGAAATCCTGCGGTATTGAAGATGCATACATTAATGTTATTAATAACATCTATGAAAATGCAAGTGCAAAGATTCAGCTGTTTGAAAATACAACACACATAAAAATTGGAAAGGGAGTGAGACAAGGAGACACCATATCTCCGAAGCTTTTTAACGCAACACTGGAAAATGTCTTTCAATCACTGAACAGGGAAAACAAAGGGATAAAGATTAAAGGAGATTATCTAACCCACCTTCGTTTTGCTGATCACATAGTCATTTTTGCAACTACCCGATCAGAGCTACAGAGTATGATCCAGGAACTTGCTGACAAGAGTAAAGAAGTGGGATTAAAATTGAACTTTCAAAAGACAAAAGTGATGTTCAATGCTTTTACACGAAATGAAGATTTATCGATTGACGGAGAAAAGCTGGAGATAACAGACACGTACGTTTATCTTGGACAGCAGATATCAAGTGAGGGTCACATTGATGAAGAAATTAATAGGCGTACAAAACTTGCCTGGAGAGCTTTTGGAAGAAACAGCATAATTTTCAAGAGCAATATGCCATTATGTCTTAAAAGAAAAGTGTTTGATCAATGCATCCTTCCAGTGCTTACATATGGTGCAGAAATGTGGACCTTAACTAAAAGAGACATACAAAGGCTGCAGACCACTCAAAGCAGCATGGAGAGGTGCATGCTTCGTGTAACCAGGAGAGATAAGAAGAGGAACTCGTGGATCCGAAAAATGACAGGAGTGGAAGACATCATGATCAGAGTAAAATCCCTGAAATGGCAATGGGCTGGACATACTGCCCGAAGGACAGACCATCGATGGACAGCCGAAATTTTAGATTGGATTCCAAGAGACAGGAAAAGACCCAGAAGAAGACCACATGGCAGATGGGCGGATGAAATTCGAAAGTATGTGGGAGTGACATGGAGGAGACTGGCGCAAGACAGACCGTTGTGGAGGAAACTTGGTTAGACCTTCGTCCAGCAGTGGATTGATGATGATGATATATATATATATATATATATATATATATATATATATTGGAAGAGGAACTACAAAGGATCAAGTGGGACATCGTGAGGCTAAGTGAGGTAAGGAGAAAAGGAGAAGATCTCATCGAACTGAAAAGTGGACATCTCTTCTACTATCGTGGGACAGATACTGGCAGAACTAGTGGTGTTGGATTTATAATAAACAAGAAACTGAAGGATAAAGTTGTAAAAGTTGAAAGTTCCTCTGACAGAGCTGCACGACTCGTTATCCAACTCTCGAGAAGATACCAGGCTCAGATTATTCAAACTTATGCACCCACCACAAGTCATCCTGAAGAAGAAATTGAAGAATTTTATGAGGAAATTTGTCGTCTAAATAATAAAGGTAAGCAGCACTTGAAAATAATTATGGGCGATTTCAATGCAAAAATAGGGCAACGGCAACAGAATGAAACTTCAGTAGGTAAATTCGGTCATGGCAACAGAAACCAGCGTGGAAATACTCTCGTCGAGTTTGCAGAGGCAGAAGGGTTTTTCATCTTGAACTCCTTCTTCAAGAAAAAGCCACACAGGAAATGGACATGGAGACATCCAAATGGGACGACAAGTGAAATTGATTTTATTATGTGTAACAAAAAATTCGTCATAGAAGACTGCAGTGTGCTAAACAAGTTCAACACAGGTAGTGACCATAGATTGGTGAGATGTAAGATGCACCTCAACACTAAACTTGAACGTGGCAAGCTCATAAGACAAACAAAATCTATTGACATAACCAACCTTAAAAAACACCATAATACCTTCAAGTTAGAACTGAAGAACAGGTTCTCTGCTTTAGAAGTGGACATCTCTGAAGTTAACAGAAAAGTAACCAAAGCTCTTATGGAAACAGCAACAAAATTAGCTGGGTCTAAGAACAAGTTGCATGTGAACAAATTATCAGGAAAAACCAAAATGTTGATGCAAAAAAGAAGAGAGATGAGGACAACTAAAGAAGATGTGACTTCCAAAGTGGAATATATAGAGCTATGCAAGACAGTAAGAAAAAGTATCACTGAAGACGTAAGGAAATTCAACTGTGAACTAGTGTGGGAAAGCAATTGAAAACAACCAAAGCCTAAAGATAGCAAAGGGACATCTCAGTAAGGGAAGAAAACAGATTATGGCACTGAGAAAAGAAGATGGTTCTGTAACAAGAAATAGAGGCGAAATTTTGACAAGAGTGAAAGATTTCTACTCCAAATTATATGAAAGGGATGATACATGCACTCCAGACATCATGAAAGATACCAGTACCAGAGTTCCTCCAGTCCTTCCAGCAGAAGTTGCACATGCAATCAAGAACATGAAGCGAGGAAAAGCTCCAGGAGAAGATGGAATTACTGTAGACATCATACAAGAAGCAAGTGGAGAAATCGAAACAGAACTCTCCCAAATTTTCACTCGATGCCTTAATGAAGGAAAGATTCCTGAGGATTGGAACACCGCTACAATGATCCTGCTACATAAGAAAGGTGACATTGAAGATCTCGGAAACTACAGACCTATCAGCCTCCTATCAGTAGTTTATAAAATCTTCACTAAAGTTCTTTCACACCGCTTGAAGGTAACACTGGGCATGGCTCAACCGAGAGAACAAGCTGGATTCAGGAGTGGCTACAGCACAATAGATCATATCCACGTGCTGAGAGAACTAATTGAAAGAGCGAGGGAATATGAACTTCCATTGTGCATGGCTTTTATCGATTATGAAAAAGCCTTTGATTCGGTGAAACCATCAGCAGTTACAATGGCTCTGAAAACCTGCGGTATTGAAGATGCATACATTAATATTATTAATAACATCTATGAAAATGCAAGTGCGAAGATTCGGTTGTTTGAAAATACAACACACGTAAAAATTGGAAAGGGAGTGAGACAAGGTGACACCATATCTCCGAAGCTCTTTAATGCCACATTGGAGGGTGTTTTTCAGTCGCTGAGCTGGGAAAGCAAGGGGATAAAGATTAATGGAGATTATCTAACCCACCTTCGTTTTGCTGATGACGTAGTCATTTTCGCAACTACCCCATCAGAGCTGCAGAGTATGATCCAGGAACTTGCTGACAAGAGTAAAGAAGTGGGATTAAAAATTAACTTTCAGAAGACAAAAGTGATGTTCAATGCTTTTACAAGAAATGAAGATTTATCGATTGATGGAGAAAAGCTGGAGATAACAGACACGTACGTTTATCTTGGACAGCAGATATCAAGTGAGGGTCACATTAGTG
The DNA here is from genome assembly GCA_039090855.1 of Macrothele yani. Classification (NCBI taxonomy): domain Eukaryota; kingdom Metazoa; phylum Arthropoda; class Arachnida; order Araneae; family Macrothelidae; genus Macrothele; species Macrothele yani. Next base: position 40,413,059 of record CM077024.1, on the reverse strand, counting down.
AAGAAATTAATCGGCGTACAAAACTTGCCTGGAGAGCTTTTGGAAGAAACAGCATAATTTTCAAGAGCAATATGCCATTATGTCTTAAAAGAAAAGTGTTTGATCAATGCATCCTTCCAGTGCTTACGTATGGTGCAGAGACGTGGACCTTAACTAAAAGAGACATACAAAGGCTGCAGACAACTCAAAGCAGCATGGAGAGGTGCATGCTTGGTGTAACCAGGAGAGATAAGAAGAGGAACTCGTGGATCCGAAAAATGACAAGAGTGGAAGACATCATGATCAGAGTTAAATCCCTGAAATGGCAATGGGCTGGACATACTGCCAGAAGGACAGACCATCGATGGACAGCTGAAATTTTAGATTGGATTCCAAGGGACAGGAAAAGACCCAGAAGAAGACCACATGGGAGATGGGTGGATGAAATTCGAAAGTATGCAGGGGTGACATGGAGGAGACTGGCACAAGACAGACCGTTGTGGAGGAAACTTGGGGAGACCTTCGTCCAGCAGTGGATTGATAATGGTAGACAATGATGATGATGATGATGATGATATATACAGGGCAAAACAAAGCAAAATTTTGAACAAGAGAAATAAAAATAAAAGAAAGACCATAACTCACCAAATACACCATCTGAACCAGGTTAGCTTCAAATGATGCAAAGTATCATATAAAAGAATGCAGGGAAGCATATTAATGACTGACCTCTTGTCGGCTTCGTCAAGGGCAAGCAACAAGAAAACACTCACTAATCTACTAAGACCAGAGAATTGTGGGTTTCTGCTATTTTAGTTTGCTAAAAGGCCCAATTAAATTTAGGGAAATAATGTCAATAAAAGAGATAACTAATAAAAACCCGTACCCAGCAAACTAAAACACATTTGCCCTGGTTTCTGTTGTTTCACATTATTTGCTTTTGCTATATATGTATATATATATATATATATAGTCATTTTGGAGGTGTTTGGCCATAACTCACCACGCTGGCCAAGCGGGTTGGTGAGTGTGGGATAGCATTTCCTCTGATCCCGATGGTATAGTTATACCGCTATTTGCGGTCGTCAGAGCCCCTTTAGTGGGAACAGGATGCACCACGAGAAGGCGGGGTTGACATTTGTCAAGGAGAGGCTGTGATGTTACGCATCACCTGACCTTACAGTGCGACATGAAGGCAGAGGGTGCTAAGAATCCCCGGAGGACCGGACTAGGCTGCCATTTGATGCTGACCTTGGCAACGTACAACGGACGCTCCCTATCTTCTGATTCAAGGCTTCTTGAATTGGAAGAGGAACTACAAAGGATCAAGTGGGACATCGTCGGGCTGAGTGAGGTAAGGAGAAAAGGAGAAGATCTCATTGAACTGAAAAGTGGACATCTCTTCTATTATCGTGGGACAGATACTGGCAGAACTAGTGGTGTTGGATTTATAATAAACAAGAAACTGAAGGATAAAGTGGTAGAAGTTGAAAGTTCCTCTGACAGAGCTGCATGACTCGTTATCCAAGTATCGAGAAGATACCAGGCTCAGATTATTCAAACTTATGCACCCACCACAAGTCATCCTGAAGAAGAAATTGAAGAATTTTATGAGGAAATTCGTCATCTAAATAATAAAGGTAAGCAGCACTTGAAGATAATTATGGGAGATTTCAATGCAAAAATAGGGCACCGGCAACAGAATGAAACTTCAGTAGGTAAATTCGGTCACGGCAACAGAAACCAGCGTGGAAATACTCTCGTTGAGTTTGCAGAGGCAGAAGGATTTTTCATCTTGAATTCCTTTTTCAAGAAAAAGCCACACAGGAAATGGACATGGAGACATCCAATTGGGACGACAAGTGAAATTGATTTTATTATGTGTAACAAAAAAATTCGTCATCGAAGACTGCAGTGTGCTAAACAAGTTCAACACAGGTAGTGACCATAGATTGGTGAGATGTAAGATGCACCTCAACACTAAACTGGAACGTGGCAAGCTCATAAGACAAACAAAATGTATTGACATAACCAACCTTAAAAAACACCATAATACTTTCAAGTTGGAACTGAAGAACAGATTCTCTGCTTTAGAAGGCCTAACATCGGAAGAAGTGGATATTTCTGAAGTTAACAGAAAAGTAACCAAAGCTCTTATGGAAACAGCAACAAAATTAGCTGGGTCTAAGAACAAGTTGCATGTAAACAAATTATCAGGAAAAACCAAAATGTTGATGCAAAAAGAAGAGAGATGAGGACAACTAAAGAAGATGTGACTTCCAAAGTGGAATATATAGAGCTATGCAAGACAGCACGAAAAAGTATCACTGAAGACGTAAGGAAATTCAACTGTGAGCTAGTGAGGAAAGCAATTGAAAACAACCAAAGCCTAAAGATAGCAAAGGGACATCTCAGTAAGGGAAGAAAACAGATTATGGCTCTGAGAAAAGAAGATGGTTCTATAACAAGAAATAGAGGCGAAATTTTGACAAGAGTGAAAGATTTCTACTCCAAACTATATGAAAGGGATGATATATGCACTCCAGACATCATGAAAGGTACCAGAGTTCTTCCAGTCCTCCCAGCAGAAGTTGCTCATGCAATCAAGAACATGAAGCGGGGGAAAGCTCCAGGAGAAGATGGAATTACTATAGACATCATACAAGAAGCAAGTGGAGAAATTGAAACAGTACTCGCCCAAATTTTTACTCGATGCCTTAATGAAGGGAAGATTCCTGAGGATTGGAACAATGCTACAATGATCCTGCTACATAAAAAAGGTGACATTGAGGATCTCAGGAACTACAGACCTATCAGCCTCCTATCAGTGGTTTATAAAATCTTCACTAAAGTTCTTTCACACCGCTTGAAGGTAACACTGGACATGGCTCAACCGAGAGAACAAGCTGGATTCAGGAGTGGCTACAGCACAATAGATCATATCCACGTACTGAGAGAACTAATTGAAAGAGCGAGGGAATATGAACTTCCATTGTGCATGGCTTTTTTATCGATTATGAAAAAGCCTTTGATTCGGTGAAACCATCAGCAGTTACCACGGCTCTGAAATCCTGCGGTATTGAAGATGCATACATTAATATTATTAATAACATCTATGAAAATGCAAGTGCAAAGATTCGGCTGTTTGAAAATACAACACACATAAAAATTGGAAAGGGAGTGAGACAAGGTGACACCATATCTCCGAGAAGCTCTTTAATGCCACATTGGAAAATGTCTTTCAATCACTGAACTGGGAAAACAAAGGGATAAAGATTAATGGAGATTATCTAACCCACCTTCGTTTTGCTGATGACGTGAAGTCATTTTTGCAACTACCCCATCAGAGCTGCAGAGTATGATCCAGGAACTTGCTGACAAGAGTAAAGAAGTGGGATTAAAAATGAACTTTCAGAAGACAAAAGTGATGTTCAATGCTTTTACAAGAAATGAAGATTTATCGATTGATGGAGAAAAACTGGAGATAACAGATACGTACGTTTATCTTGGACAGCAGATATCAAGTGAGGGTCACATTGATGAAGAAATTAATCGGCTTACAAAACTTGCCTGGAGAGCTTTTGGAAGAAACAGCATAATTTTCAAGAGCAATATGCCATTATGTCTTAAAGAAAAGTGTTTGATCAATGCATCCTTCCAGTGCTTACGTATGGTGCAGAGACGTGGACCTTAACTAAAAGAGACATACAAAGGCTGCAGACAACTCAAAGAAGCATGGAGAGGTGCATGCTTGGTATAACCAGGAGAGATAAGAAGAGGAACCCGTGGATCCGAAAAATGACGAGAGTGGAAGACATCATGATCAGAGTTAAATCCCTGAAATGGCAATGGGCTGGACATACTGCCAGAAGGACAGACCATAGGTGGACAACCGAGATTTTAGATTGGATTCCAACGGACAGGAAAAGACCCAGAAAAAGACCACATGGGAGATGGGTGGATGAAATTCGTAAATATGCGGGAGTGACATGGAGGAGACTGGCACAAGACAGACCGTTGTGGAGGAAACTTGGGGAGACCTTCGTTAAGCAGTGGATTGATAATGGTTGACAATGATGATGATGATATATATATATCATCATCATCATTGTCAACCATTATCAATCCACTGCTGGACGAAGATCTCCCCAAGTTTCCTCCACAATGGTCTGTCTTGTGCCAGTCTCCTCCATGTCACTCCCGCATACTTTCGAATTTCATCCACCCATCTCCCATGTGGTCTTCGTCTGGGTCTTTTCCTGTCCCTTGGAATCCAATCTAAAATTTCGGCTGTCCATCGATGGTCTGTCCTTCTGGCAGTATGCCCAGCCCATTGCCATTTCAGGGATTTAACTCTGATCATGAAGTCTTCCACTCTTGCATTTTTCGAATCCACGAGTTCCTCTTCTTATCTCTCCTGGTTACACCAAGCATGCACCTCTCCATGCTGCTTTGAGTTGTCTGCAGCCTTTGTATGTCTCTTTTAGTTAAGGTCCACGTCTCTGCACCATACGTAAGCACTGGAAGGATGCATTGATCAAACACTTTTCTTTTAAGACATAATGGCATATTGCTCTTGAAAATTATGCTGTTTCTTCCAAAAGCTCTCCAGGCAAGTTTTGTATGCCGATTAATTTCTTCATCAATGTGACCCTCACTTGATATCTGCTGTCCAAGATAAACGTATATGTCTGTTATCTCCAGCTTTCCTCCATCCATCGATAAATCTTCATTTCTTGTAAAAGCATTGAACATCACTTTTGTCTTCTGAAAGTTCATTTTTAATCCCACTTCTTTACTCTTGTCAGCAAGTTCCTGGATCATACTCTGCAGCTCTGATGGGCTAGTTGCAAAAATGACTACGTCATCAGCAAAACGAAGGTGGGTTAGATAATCTCCATTAACCTTTATGCCTTTGTTTTCCCAGTTCAGTGATTGAAAGACATTTTCCAATGTGGCATTAAAGAGCTTCGGAGATATGGTGTCACCTTGTCTCACTCCCTTTCCAATTTTTATGTGTGTTGTATTTTCGAACAGCCGAATCTTTGCACTCGCATTTTCATAGATGTTATTAATAATATTAATGTATGCATCTTCAATACCGCAGGATTTTAGAGTCATTGTAACTGCTGATGGTTTCACCGAATCAAAGGCTTTTTCATAATCGATAAAAGCCATGCACAATGGAAGTTCATATTCCCTCGCTCTTTCAATTAGTTCTCTCAGTACGTGGATATGATCTATTGTGCTGTAGCCACTCCTGAATCCAGCTTGTTCTCTCGGTTGAGCCATGCCCAGTGTTACCTTCAAGCGGTGTGAAAGAACTTTAGTGGAGATTTTATAAACCACTGATAGGAGGCTGATAGGTCTGTAGTTCCCGAGATCCTCAAAGTCACCTTTCTTATGTAGCAGGATCATTGTAGCATTGTTCCAATCCTCAGGAATCTTCCCTTCATTAAGGCATCGAGTGAAAATTTGGGCGAGTACTGTTTCGATTTCTCCACTTGCTTCTTGTATGATGTCTACAGTAATTCCATCTTCTCCTGGAGCTTTCCCCCACTTCATGTTCTTGATTGCATGTGCAACTTCTGCTGGAAGGACTGGAGGAACTCTGGTACTGGTATCTTTCATGATGTCTGGAGTGCATGTATCATCCCTTTCATATAATTTGGAGTAGAAATATTTCACTCTTGTCAAAATTTCGCATCTATTTCTTGTTACAGAACCATCTTCTTTTCTCAGTGCCATAATCTGTTTTCTTCCCTTACTGAGATGTCCCTTTGCTATCTCTAGGCTTTGGTTGTTTTCAATTGCTTTCCTCACTAGTTCACAGTTGAATTTTCTTACGTCTTCAGTGATACTTTTTCGTACTGTCTTGCATAGCTCTATATATTCCACTTTGGAAGTCACATCTTCTTTAGTTGTCTTCATCTCTCTTCTTTTTTGCATCAACATTTTGGTTTCTCCTGATAATTTGTTCACATGCAACTTGTTCTTAGACCCAGCTAATTTTGTTGCTGTTTCCATAAGACCTTTGGTTACTTTTCTGTTAACTTCAGATATATCAACTTCTTCCGATGTTAGGCCTTCTAAAGCAGAGAATCTGTTCTTCAGTTCCAACTTGAAGGTATTATGGTGTTTTTTAAGGTTGCTTATGTCAATAGATTTTGTTTGTCTTATGAGCTTGCCACGTTCGAGTTTAGTGTTGAGGTGCATCTTACATCTCACCAATCTATGGTCACTACCAGTGTTGAACTTGTTTAGCACACTGCAGTTCTCTATGACGAATTTTTTGTTACACATAATAAAATCAATTTCACTTGTCGTCCAATTTGGATGTCTCCATGTCCATTTCCTGTGTGGCTTTTTCTTGAAGAAGGAGTTCAAGATGAAAAACCCTTCTGCCTCTGCAAACTCAACGAGAGTATTTCCACGCTGGTTTCTGTTGCCGTGACCGAATTTACCTTCTGAAGTTTCATTCTGTTGTGGTTGCCCTATTTTTGCATTGAAATCTCCCATAATTATCTTCAAGTGCTGCTTACCTTTATTATTTAGATGACGAATTTCCTCATAAAATTCTTCAATTTCTTCTTCAGGATGACTTGTGGTGGGTGCATAAGTTTGAATAATCTGAGCCTGGTATCTTTTCGAGAGTTGGATAACAAGTCGTGCAGTTCTGTCAGAGGAACTTTCAACTGCTACAACTTTATCCTTCAGTTTCTTGTTTATTATAAATCCAACACCACTAGTTCTGCCAGTATCTGTCCCATGATAGTAGAAGAGATGTCCACTTTTCAGTTCAATGAGATCTTCTCCTTTTCTCCTTACCTCACTTAGCCCGATGATGTCCCACTTGATTCTTTGTAGTTCCTCTTCCAATTCAAGAAGCCTTGAATCAGAAGATAGGGAGCGTCCATTATACGTAGCCAAGGTCAGCATCAGATGGCAGCCTAGTCCGGTCCTCCGGGGATTCTTAGCACCCTCTGCCTTCATGTCGCACTGGCCGCTGCCTTGGCCAGGTACATTCCAGCTGCCGGAGACTGAGGGCCAAGATTTAAGTTGTGGAATCATTTTGGAGGGGTTTGGCCATAACTCACCACGCTGGCCAAGCGGGTTGGTGAGTGTGGGATAGCATTTCCTGTAATCCCGATGGTATAGTTATACCACTATTAGCGGTCGTCAGAGCCCCTTTAGTGGGAACAGGATGCACCACGAGAAGGCGGGGTTGACATTTGTCAGAGATAGGCTGTGATGTTATGCATCACCGGAATTTACATTCCTATATCATCATCATCATCATCATTGTCAACCATTATCAATCCACTGCTGGACGAAGGTCTCCCCAAGTTTCCTCCACAACGGTCTGTCTTGTGCCAGTCTCCTCCATGTCACTCCCGCATATTTACGAATTTCATCCACCCATCTCCCATGTGGTCTTTTTCTGGGTCTTTTCCTGTCCCTTGGAATCCAATCTAAAATTTCGGCTGTACATCTATGGTCTGTCCTTCTGGCAGTATGTCCAGCCCATTGCCATTTCAGGGATTTAACTCTGATCATGATGTCTTCCACTCTCGTCATTTTTCGGATCCACGAGTTCCTCTTCTTATCTCTCCTGGTTATACCAAGCATGCACCTCTCCATGCTGCTTTGAGTTGTCTGCAGCCTTTGTATGTCTCTTTTAGTTAAGGTCCACATTTCTGCACCATATGTAAGCACTGGAAGGATGCATTGATCAAACACTTTTCTTTTAAGACATAATGGCATATTGCTCTTGAAAATTATGCTGTTTCTTCCAAAAGCTCTCCAGGCAAGTTTTGTACGCCTATTAATTTCTTCATCAATGTGACCCTCACTTGATATCTGCTGTCCAAGATAAACATACGTATCTGTTATCTCCAGTTTTTCTCCATCAATCGATAAATCTTCATTTCTTGTAAAAGCATTGAACATCACTTTTGTCTTCTGAAAGTTCATTTTTAATCCCACTTCTTTACTCTTGTCAGCAAGTTCCTGGATCATACTCTGCAGCTCTGATGGGGTAGTTGCAAAAATGACTACGTCATCAGCAAAACGAAGGTGGGTTAGATAATCTCCATTAATCTTTATCCCTTTGTTTTCCCAGTTCAGTGATTGAAAGACATTTTCCAATGTGGCATTAAAGAGCTTCGGAGATATGGTGTCACCTTGTCTCACTCCCTTTCCAATTTTTATGTGTGTTGTATTTTCAAACAGCCGAATCTTTGCACTTGCATTTTCATAGATGTTGTTAATAATATTAATGTATGCATCTTCAATACCGCAGGATTTCAGAGCCGTGGTAACTGCTGATGGTTTCACCGAATCAAAGGCTTTTTCATAATCGATAAAAGCCATGCACAATGGAAGTTCATATTCCCTCGCTCTTTCAATTAGTTCTCTCAGTACGTGGATATGATCTATTGTGCTGTAGCCACTCCTGAATCCAGCTTGTTCTCTCGGTTGAGCCATGTCCAGTGTTACATTCAAGCGGTGTGAAAGAACTTTAGTGAAGATTTTATAAACCACTGATAGGAGGCTGATAGGTCTGTAGTTCCTGAGATCCTCAATGTCACCTTTTTTATGTAGCAGGATCATTGTAGCATTGTTCCAATCCTCAGGAATCTTCCCTTCATTAAGGCATCGAGTGAAAATTTGGGCGAGTACTGTTTCAATTTCTCCACTTGCTTCTTGTATGATGTCTATAGTAATTCCATCTTCTCCTGGAGCTTTCCCCCGCTTCATGTTCTTGATTGCATGTGCAACTTCTGCTGGGAGGACTGGAAGAACTCTGGTACCTTTCATGATGTCTGGAGTACATGTATCATCCCTTTCATATAATTTGGAGTAGAAATCTTTCACTCTTGTCAAAATTTCGCCTCTATTTCTTGTTATAGAACCATCTTCTTTTCTCAGAGCCATAATCTGTTTTCTTCCCTTACTGAGATGTCCCTTTGCTATCTTTAGGCTTTGGTTGTTTTCAATTGCTTTCCTCACTAGCTCACAGTTGAATTTCCTTACGTCTTCAGTGATACTTTTTCGTGCTGTCTTGCATAGCTCTATATATTCCACTTTGGAAGTCACATCTTCTTTAGTTGTCCTCATCTCTCTTCTTTTTTGCATCAACATTTTGGTTTTTCCTGATAATTTGTTTACATGCAACTTGTTCTTAGACCCAGCTAATTTTGTTGCTGTTTCCATAAGAGCTTTGGTTACTTTTCTGTTAACTTCCGAAATATCCACTTCTTCCGATGTTAGGCCTTCTAAAGCAGAGAATCTGGTCTTCAGTTCCAACTTGAAAGTATTATGGTGTTTTTTAAGGTTGGTTATGTCAATACATTTTGTTTGTCTTATGAGCTTGCCACGTTCCAGTTTAGTGTTGAGGTGCATCTTACATCTCACCAATCTATGGTCACTACCTGTGTTGAACTTGTTTAGCACACTGCAGTCTTCGATGACGAATTTTTTGTTACACATAATAAAATCAATTTCACTTGTCGTCCCAATTGGATGTCTCCATGTCCATTTCCTGTGTGGCTTTTTCTTGAAAAAGGAATTCAAGATGAAAAATCCTTCTGCCTCTGCAAACTCAACGTGAGTATTTCCACGCTGGTTTCTGTTGCTGTGACCGAATTTACCTACTGAAGTTTCATTCTGTTGCCGGTGCCCTATTTTTGCATTGAAATCTCCCATAATTATCTTCAAGTGCTGCTTACCTTTATTATTTAGATGACGAATTTCCTCATAAAATTCTTCAATTTCTTCTTCAGGATGACTTGTGGTGGGTGCATAAGTTTGAATAATCTGAGCCTGGTATCTTCTCGATAGTTGGATAACGAGTCGTGCAGCTCTGTCAGAGGAACTTTCAACTTCTACCACTTTATCCTTCAGTTTCTTGTTTATTATAAATCCAACACCACTAGTTCTGCCAGTATCTGTCCCACGATAATAGAAGAGATGTCCACTTTTCAGTTCAATGAGATCTTCTCCTTTTCTCCTTACCTCACTCAGCCCGACGATGTCCCACTTGATTCTTTGTAGTTCCTCTTCCAATTCAAGAAGCCTTGAATCAGAAGATAGGGAGCGTCCGTTGTAGGTAGCCAAGGTCAGCATCAAATGGCAGCCTAGTCCGGTCCTCCGGGGATTCTTAGCACCCTCTGCCTTCATGTCGCACTGGCCGCTGCCTTGGCCAGGTACATTCCAGCTGCCGGAGACTGAGGGCCAAGATTTAAGTTGTAGAGTCATTTTGGAGGTGTTTGGCCATAACTCACCACGCTGGCCAAGCGGGTTGGTGAGTGTGGGATAGCATTTCCTCTGATCCCGATGGTATAGTTATACCACTATTTGCGGTCGTCAGAGCCCCTTTAGTGGGAAATTCCTGTATCATCATCATTGTCAACCATTATCAATCCACTGCTGGACGAAGGTCTCCCCAAGTTTCCTCCACAACGGTCTGTCTTGTGCCAGTCTCCTCCATGTCACTCCCGCATATTTACGAATTTCATCCACCCATCTCCCATGTGGTCTTTTTCTGGGTCTTTTCCTGTCCCTTGGAATCCAATCTAAAATTTCGGCTGTCCATCTATGGTCTGTCCTTCTGGCAGTATGCCCAGCCCATTGCCATTTCAGGAATTTAACTCTGATCATGATGTCTTCCACTCTCGTCATTTTTCGGATCCACGAGTTCCTCTTCTTATCTCTCCTGGTTATACCAAGCATGCACCTCTCCATGCTTCTTTGAGTTGTCTGCAGGCTTTGTATGTCTCTTTTAGTTAAGGTCCACGTCTCTGCACCATACGCAAGCACTGGAAGGATGCATTGATCAAACACTTTTCTTTTAAGACATAATGGCATATTGCTCTTGAAAATTATGCTGTTTCTTCCAAAAGCTCTCCAGGCAAGTTTTGTACGCCGATTAATTTCTTCATCAATGTGACCCTCACTTGATATCTGCTGTCCAAGATAAACATACGTATCTGTTATCTCCAGTTTTTCTCCATCAATCGATAAATCTTCATTTCTTGTAAAAGCATTGAACATCACTTTTGTCTTCTGAAAGTTCATTTTTAATCCCACTTCTTTACTCTTGTCAGCAAGTTCCTGGATCATACTCTGCAGCTCTGATGGGGTAGTTGCAAAAATGACTACGTCATCAGCAAAACGAAGGTGGGTTAGATAATCTCCATTAATCTTTATCCCTTTGTTTTCCCAGTTCAGTGATTGAAAGACATTTTCCAATGTGGCATTAAAGAGCTTCGGAGATATGGTGTCACCTTGTCTCACTCCCTTTCCAATTTTTATGTGTGTTGTATTTTCATACAGCCGAATCTTTGCACTTGCATTTTCATAGATGTTATTAATAATATTAATGTATGCATCTTCAATACCGCAGGATTTCAGAGCCGTGGTAACTGCTGATGGTTTCACCGAATCAAAGGCTTTTTCATAATCGATAAAAGCCATGCACAATGGAAGTTCATATTCCCTCGCTCTTTCAATTAGTTCTCTCAGCACATGGATATGATCTATTGTGCTGTAGCCACTCCTGAATCCAGCTTGTTCTCTCGGTTGAGCCATGTCCAGTGTTACCTTCAAGCGGTGTGAAAGAACTTTAGTGAAGATTTTATAAACCACTGATAGGAGGCTGATAGGTCTGTAGTTCCTGAGATCCTCAATGTCACCTTTTTTATGTAGCAGGATCATTGTAGCATTGTTCCAATCCTCAGGAATCTTCCCTTCATTAAGGCATCGAGTGAAAATTTGGGCGAGTACTGTTTCAATTTCTCCACTTGCTTCTTGTATGATGTCTATAGTAATTCCATCTTCTCCTGGAGCTTTCCCCCGCTTCATGTTCTTGATTGCATGTGCAACTTCTGCTGGGAGGACTGGAAGAACTCCATGTTACCCTTCATGTGACCGGGGTCCATCTGGGACCAATTTCAGAGGGGACCACCCATGCCCAGTATGTCAATGGAAAGCCCTGAAAAAACTGTTGACTGGATGGCTAGCAGATAGTAGTTCAACCCCACACCAGAAACATCCACCTTCCACAGTGAACACACTGAGCTTTAGGCAATTAAGCTATACCTGTGGTCCAAAAATGAATGATGTCAATAATATGTGGACATATTACAGCCAGTAAAAAGTTTGTCCTGTTTTGATTAACACATAACACTGGAACTTCATTCCTGAGCAAAATGCATGGCAGCATTGACTGGATATCTCGACGAAGTGCATTTGGCACAGTCACATTGTGTTATCACATGAGCAGAGGATGGTGGTCGATAGACATGCTGTTTGAGTGTTCCTATGCCATATTTGGAAAAAAGGGGTTAAATGCAGTGAGAGAAATTTGTGCAGTTGAAGATGAGGAAACAGTGAACTAAGCACTGCATGAAAATGGTTTCAGCATTTCAATGCTACGGGCACAAGTCTCAAAGACAAGCTGAGGTTAGGACATCAATGTCTGCCAACAATAACACCCTGGTTGAAGCTGTGACAGTGAACCCCAGTACCAGTACACAACTGGCAGCTGAGGTGGAGTCTTCTCAATCCACCACTGCTTGTCCCCAGCTTGTTTTCTCCTCCAGATGCTATCAAATGATTATTCATGAACTAACATCCAGTAAGTCAGCGGGATAACAAGCAACTCTGTTGCATATTGCTGCCAAATCCACAGGCAGAGGGGTTTTGGCATCACATCATCACAGGTGACGTGACGTGAAGTGGATATTTCTGTTATTATTTCACTGAGAACCAATGGCTGAATCCATACCAGGAAGAACAGCTAGAGGTGCAATCTCGGAGAGTAGCATCATGGGCCCACTGCAGTTGTTCAGAACAGAGGCTCCTATCCACAACCAGACCATCTGGCATGCGTTCCTGTGCACAGGATCCTTACAGTTCCACTAAATATACAGTACAACTTTCCTCTCGATGCATGTTAAATAACGCAGGGGTTTGTCCGCCAGAATAGGTTCAACAAAAGGGAGAATGCTCCAGATGCATATGTGTACAAAAAAAATCACTCACTAAAGTGAATACAATGCTGTCTACTTTCCAATCTTCCCAACAACCATGGAATGAATCCAGGTCCACAAAAGTTAGTCAGAAGCCCTCTTGCATAGTGATCGCTCACCATATGAATGTCACCCTTGCCACAACTTTTGCCAATAAACTGGGAAATATATCTACGAAAAAAAAAAAAACATACCAAAGTCAAATACCACAACTTTCATGATGAATGAACATTAAGCAAAAACCACCGCTTAACACAAATTGCAGCAGGTATAAGTGTCTGTTCCCTATGGAAATTCACGAGGTGAGAATAATGGATGAGAACCCAGTAAACCAGTGTTTAAGTTCTCTCAGAATCTACATGAGACTCATCTTTTTTTCCAGGGTCCTTTCACCCTACATATGCTACACACCCACACATTTGGCAAGAAATTGCTATATAGTTGTTGCGTGTGTGTGTGTGTGTGTGTGTGTGTGTGTGTGTGCACGCCAGTGCTGAGTTCAGGCTCAATTTCAAGAGCTTGAGCCCATCCAAGCCCAAAGTATGTCAGCCCAAGCCCAAATTTTAAACTGCAAGACAGAGCCTGGGCCCAAATGAACACAAAAACTATGACTAACCTAGGGATGGGAGTGACTATGACCTGTTTTGGAGCAGTTTTTGGAGCAGGATATTTGTAACTTTGGAGCAGAGAAAATGGCTTTTGGAGCAGGAAAATTGTAACTTTGGAGCAGATGAATTGACTATTGGAGCAGTTTTAATGACACAAAAATATGTGTATATGGCATTTTAAGACATCTTTATAAATTGCAATATTACCATGGATATTTGTATTTTACAATTGGGGGTAGTGCAAGCTGATGGCACAAAAAAAAAAAAAAAATAATTTCATGTCCAGTCTACACAGCATTAATTTTGGAATATGTCCACACTGAGTTAAAACTGTATATCTTGTTTCTACAATAGTTATATACAAATTCTTTATGCACTTCAACAAAACAAGGGAAAGATTATTAAAGAAGTCCATTATGTATAATTTACTAGATTTTCAAACACTCCATCCAAACAAGTCAGCAAGAAAATTTTATTCTTTTGGATACCTACACAGAAATTCACTTTTTTTCTTGCTGCTGTTTGCCATTTTCTTTTCTTTTTCATCATGTGCCAAGATATTGGATATTATTTTTTGTTTTTGATTTTTTAAGAAGTTATCTGGCCACTTTCAATGTCCACATTTTTTTTTTTTTTTCAAACCTACACTGTTTTCTTCCGATTTATTTTACCATTATCAGGGACAGAGACCTGCTTCTGAAGTTGAGAAACACTAAGTGAAGCTAACATTTTTTCTTTTTCTAGTTTTCCTCAAACACCAATGGGAATCCTGCAGTAAATGTAGTAAGTGCCTACACAGGTTGGAAATAGCTCATTGTGATCTTTAGACAACAAAACAACAAAGAATAAAAAAATGCAGAACATTATGATAAAAAATAGTAATTAGTGCAGAAAAGTGACTTTATATTTTCAGAAAAGTTTCCTGGTAAAATGTACTTTTCTTATTCCTTACAATACTTTATTTCTATATCAGTCAATGGAGTTAGTATTTTTGATTTTTAGATATGCCCAAATTCAAACTGAAAGGTGTTACTTACATTTGTTCTTGATGCAAAATTGCATCATTATCATTACCATGACCTGTACATGACCCGTACTAAGTAAGGAGTGACATTATAATTTTCGCAGCTAAGTGAGGAGTGACATTATCGCTTTTTAAACTATAATTTTGCTGAAAATGCATGGTTTTCCATCACTTCTTGCTATATCAAGAAACAAAACAAGTATTTTCCCTTTTGTTTAAAAAGAAATTCAAATTAGAAGTCAGAGCTTCAAATTCTCTACCGCCGTTTTTTGTTCCCCTTAATGTCATTTTCTCTACACAATACATGTGTAGTAGTGTCTTTCAACTTTAATTTCGCTTTAAACAAAACAATAAAATGCTTTCTCAGTGTGCTGATGTAGTAAAGCATATATGAGACTGGCAAAGAAAAAAAAACAGCTGAACTTTTTAACCGTGTTATGAAACAGTATGTGCAGCGAAACAGTGTGAATATAAGGCAGCATAAGCAAGATACTTTTATTCATTGGAATTTATTTATGAAAATATTAAACTGTAGCACATCACTGTATCCAAAGCATAAAATTACTGACAATTAACAACAACACAGGATAGAGGGAACTTTGCACAAAGGGAAGGGGGGATTATGATTACCAGCGAAATCTTCACTCCGTCCGACTTCTGTTTTCAGACATTTTCCCTCCATTTTTAAGCTGAAATACAAATATTTATGCATTAAAATGATATTTCATAACAGTCAGTACTGGGCAGAAGAAACATAGCCAGAAAAAAGAAATTAGGATTCTAGGCAAATTCTTCACTCCGTTTAACTTCCGTTTTCGAAAGATTAAATCCCATTCCCAGACGGAAAATCCCCCCCCCTCAGAAAAAAAGCAGCTTCTTTTTAGTTCTGCATGGGTCTCAAGAATACCAAAATGACGATGAAAACAGTTAAATTCTGCGAATCCATGAAATAATCTCGTGCATGAGTAAGAAGTGACTAAGAAATGGAAAAAACAAATTGTATGGAAAATTAAAGTGAAAAATCGATACTGCCGTGCTCACTCTACTGTGAAAGAATTTTACGAGGCATGGAAATGGCGAGGATTCCACTACAGACAGATTAAATACTGATCTACAAATTTAATTTTGTTTAATAAAAGGCAAAGGGGCAAAAACTATTGCTGTCTATTAATTAGTTTTGAAGAAGTATGTATTAGAAATAGGGTAACATGCATTTCATCAAAAAAATTCGTAAAAAATATGAAGTAGCTCCTTTTCACCATTACTGAAGATATTAAAAATGAGGAGCATGATCAGAAAACATCAAAAATTAAAATATAATCAGAGAGAGAGAGGAAACTTAGTCGGAAAAATTTAATATGCGGAAATGGAAAACAACGTGACATTTTAAACACCCAGAAAACATTCCCAAAAATGTTTAACAAGTGTTACAATCTTGAAAACATGAAAATAAACTTTACACAGATGTTTAATGTTACTTCACTGAGATTTTAGATTTCCATTGCATAATCAATGTTTTCCGTCGTCCACAGCAGACCGACGATTTCCATAAGTGTACTCGATGTTTTCCGTCGCCCATAACGGACCAACGATTTCCATAGCATACTTGGTGTTTTTCGTCATCGGTAATGGACTGACGATTTCCATAATAACTAAGTAAAACCCGTAGTTCTAGGAGTCGCTGAATCTTTCTTCCCACCACATGGTTTCACTCAGCGCCAAGTGGAACGGTGAGTACGGAGAATTTACTGAGCTGAAGTCCCAACGATGACGATCGGGCACGGCGGTTCTTGAGCACAACGGTGCAAAATCTGTTTTTTGTAGCAAGATGGCACATATTTGTTTTGGTACACTTTGGAGCAATTGCCGTAAAATTCCCATTCCTGCTAACTTGTTTAGGCATTAATAAAAAAGAATTTCTTCTTCCACACTTCCACTATCTCCTCCCCTGCAATTACCAGATGTCTTTCTCAACTGGGGAGTGCAAAAGGGAACTCAGTTTATTTCTGCAGTATAGCCTCAAACTTTCTTTGACCGTTCGGCTCCTCCTGAAGTGCTTCAAGCAGCCAGGAACCCAGAATAATGATCAGGCAGCAGTGCAATGTACGTATGTTGCCCAACAGAATTAGCAGGGGACTGCTGTGTGGAGGTAGGGGCAAAATATCTTCACTAAACTTATTAGTGGGTAGGTTTTACACTTTCACTGTAAAAAATAAGTGGTACGAGTTCACAAAAAATTCCTCAAAATAACGTACAGCAAAGTTGCCAGTAAGTCTCCAACCTTTAATGAAATTTTAGTTTCGAAAAGTTTCTATTTCTAACTGCAGTATATTGACAGATTTTCTGTGGTCAGCACTTCTTTATTTTTTTTTATTTTTTTTTTCCAGAAAGGTCGGTTTTAGGTTTTTCCCTTTTTATGCAGAAATTTCCAAAAACTTTTTGACTTTTTCAGTCCTTTTAGCACAGATTCATTCCTAACGAAGTAAAACAATCTGTTCCCTTTGCTGCTGGTGGGGCCTGATTCCAGTAATGCTTGGACATTAGTGAAGTGCATTACCAACTGACATAGAATGTCACTTACCCTTTGATCATGTTTAAGGTAGAAATAAAGAGGACATCACATGATGATGGAATGCTTTTTGCTCTAGCAATGTGGGTTAGTTAGTCATTTTATTTTCTGTAAGAGCTTATTATTTTTCTGAATATGTTCATAATATTTTTTTTTCCATGGGAAGATCACAAATTACATTTTTGTCATGATTTTTCAAAGCAACTCGATGGTTTTGGAAATAGAGTTTTTTAATACTGACAAAGATTTTCAGTTGTGTTTGGGAAAAGGTGAAATATACTACTTCATAGTATTACTTCACAAAACTCCTAAATATAAAATTTATAATTTTATTTTTCTATAGGACTTGTCACAAATTGCATTTTTTTCCATCACAATTTTTTGAAGTAACAATGTTTTGGAATTCAAGATCTTTTTTAAACAGACAATGACTTGTAATTATGTTTTAAAAAATGTAAAATGTACTCCTTCATAGTATTATTTTCCCAAAAAACCCTAAATATAACATTTATTCTTGATAGCTATAATAGCTGAAGTCTTATGGTATCCACAGATTGATACAGTAATTTAAGTACTTGATTTGTTATTGTAACACAATATAACATAGCTGGTGCACCAAATGGAAGAGAGAGGGGAAGAAATATGCATAGGCACAATAACCTAAACATCATGCAATATGCTATCCACAATATCCCATCTCACTATAAAATTTCAAAATCAGGTCCTACGACAGGCGACTGAAATTTAAGTTAATCAAAACTTCAGTATTCTTGCGAACCACGCCTATTACCTGAAATTTTTCATCACATGGATAAAGGAAAAGTGAGAACAGAATAGTTTCATTAATAAATGAAAGAAATTGCAGAAAGATTTCTGAAAATTCAGAATTTTCCCTTAACACCTCTTGAAGTTTGCATGAAATTCAAACTCAGTATAAATAAGGGAAAACCCAAAGTTATAGTTTTTGATTGAGGAACTGTCAGTACTGAATGTAATATAAGTTTCAATGACACAGTGATTGACCAGGTGAATGAGTTTGTGTATTTAGGAAGCATGTTTGACGGAGAAAACAAATTGGATGGTGAAATTAGTAGGCGAGTGAATTCTTCATTGAAAGTCATAGCGGCTTTGGAAGGTTTTCACAGGAATTATGGGTTCTCAAGAGAGTCCCACATGGCTGTGTATGAGAGTGTAATTGTTCCTACTCTGATGTATGGCAGTGAAACCTGGGTAATGCAGAAGAAACATAGAAGTTGTTTGTGTGCTGGAGAAATGCGTTACTTACAGAGCGTTTGTGGCAAGACACGTTCTGATCGTGCGAGAAATGAAGATGTGCTGCAGCTGTGTAATGTGAAGCAAAATGTTGTTAGCAAGGTGGAGACTAATATGCTTTGGTGGTATGGCTATGTTGGAAGAATGAGTGATGAGATGCTTACTAAGAAAATCTTTTTGGCCTAAGTGGCAGGAAGGAAAGGCAGAGGAAGGCCAAGGAAGTCATCGGAGGATCAGATTCAGGAGTGTCTGCATGAGAAAATGATTATGAGTGTGAAGTATAGAAGGTGTTGTGTACGACGTGTGATGGATGACAGTGAAGCCCGAGTTGTATGTCAAATCACTGTAAATGGAGAAGTTTGATACAGCAACAGTAAGTAAAAATTATATGGTAGTTCGTATTTCTTTGTGGAGCTAACCTCTGAATCTCAGAGAACAACTTAGTGATGTATGTATGAATGTACCTCTTGAAAATGACAATTTCCCATCAATATATGAAGAGAATTGCAGAAAGGTTTCTGAAAATTAAGAATTTTCCATTATTAGCCGTAGAAAGATAAACAAGAGTATTTCTGTGAATTCACGTATGACAAATCCATGAAATTCAAATTATTTTTCTCTATCGTTTCATAAAAGAAGTTGAATAAAAAATATGCTTCGTTAATTCACAAAAAGAATCACAGAAAATAGCTCGTGAATTTCAGGAAAATTTTCAGTGTCCTCTACATTTGGTTTAGGTGACATAAGGTAGCTACTAGTATAATGTTAGTTATTATGACTGCTCATTCAAGAATATTCAGCAGCAGGTGATCAGACTTACTGCAAGAACTATTGTGGCATTAGCCTACTAAGTGTGCCAGGGAGTGTTTGGAAGGTCGTTATTGAAAAAGTACAGGGTCTTACATCAGAGAAATTGTGGGATGTTCAGAGTGGTTTTATACCCGGTAAAGGCAGCACTAACCAAATTTTTGCATTACGCATGATGATTTAAAAGTATCTGTCTGTTGGTAAGAAAGTTTTTGCTGCTTTCATAGATTTATAGAAAGCTTACGACCGAGTAAACAGGACACTTTTGTGGAAGGTATTGAATGAATATGGTGTTACTGAGAATCTACTTAATACTGTAAAAGCCATGTATGCTGGCAGTAGAGCTTGTGTACGAATGAATGGTGTTTTATCAAAATGGTTTTCTATTGGTGCAGGAGTCGGACAAGGTTGTGTAATGTCACCATGGCTGTTTAATATATTTATGGATGCATGCATGCGATAGAAAAAGATAATACTGGTTTATGTCTTGGTGACATCCGTGTGTGCAGATTGCTGTATGCTGATGACACTGTCCTGTTGGCAGAGAGCAAAAGTGAGTGGCAGAGTATGTTGTCCCGGATGTACGAAGTGTGCATGAAATTCAAACTGAGTATAAATAAGGGAAAAAACAAAGTTATGGCTTTTGAGAGAGAAACTGGTAGCATTGAATATAATGTAAGTCTAAATGGCATAGTAATTGACCAGGTGAGTTAGTTTGTGTATTTAGGAAGCATGTTTGACAGAGAGAACGAATTGGATGGTGAAATTAGTAGGCGAGTGAATTCTTCATTGAAAGACATAGCTGCTCTGGGAGGTTTTCACGGGAATGATGAGTTCTCAAGAGAGTCCCGCATGGCAGTGTATGAGAGTGTAATTTTTCCTACTCTGATGTATGGCAGTGAAACCTGGGTACTACAGAAGAAACACAGAAGTCGTTTGTGTACTGGAGAAATGCGGTACTTACGGGGGGGGGGGGCAAGAAGCGTTCTGATTGTGTGAGGAATGAAGATGTGTGATGTGAAGCAAAATATTGTTAGCAAGGTGAAGACTAATATGCTTCAGTGGTTTGGCCATGTTGAAAGAATGAGTGATGAGATGCTTACTAAGAAAATCTTTTTAGCCCAAGTGGCAGGAAGAAAAGGCAGAAGGCCAGGGAAGTCATGGGAGGATCAGATTCAGGAGTGTCTGCATGAGAAAAGTATTATGAGTATGAAGTATAGAAGATCTTGTGTACAGCGTGTAATGGATGTTAGTGAAGCCCGAGTTGTATGTCAAGATCGCTGTAAATGGAGAAGTTTGATATGGCAGCAGTAAGTAAAAATTATCTGGTAGTTTGTATTTCTTTTTGGAGCTAACCTCTGAATCTCAGAGAACAGCTTAGTGATATGTATGTACACTGAAGAGCAATTGAATTAGAGACAGCTGGCGTTATGCAAATGTGGCGCTGTAAACGGAAACAACATGACATATGCAACGATCCGACAATATAAGGAGTGATGCGACAGGAATCAATAAAGAGTCGGACGCAGTATGGGTAAGACGAAGGATCTAAGCGCATTTGATCGTGGGCAAATTGTCAGGGCCAGACGAATGGGTCACTCCATCTCGGAAGTTGTGCAGGCGGCACTGGGATTTTCATGAGCCACTGTGTCACGGGGGCACCGTGTGTACATCGAATCCGGTAAAACCATCCCTGCAAGGGCCAACTGTCATGGACAATAGCGTGTGGATGAGCAGGGTCATCATTAGCTAGCTCGCATTGTAACAGCCGATAGACGCGCCACAGTGCAAGAAATCACTCTGCAATTTAACGCTGGTGCACAAAAACGTGTAAGAAGCCACACCATCCAGAACAATCTCCTCGCTATGGGGTACAGAAGCCATTGTCCCACGAGGGTACCGCTGCTGACTGCACATCACAGGGTGCAAAGATTAGCATGGGTGCAGGAACATCGCCACTGGACCCTAGACATGTGGGAAAATGTTGCCTTGACTGATGAGTCGAGATTCACGTTGGTACATGCAGATGGCAGGATATGAGTATGGCGCAAACCACATGAAGCAATGGATCCTTCTTGCCAGCAGGGTACTCTTCAAGCTGGTGTGGGTGGGTTTCTCGTCTGGGGACTGTTTACGTGGACTGAAATGGGACCCCTGGTATGTGTGGCATCATCCCTCACAGGTCAACGTTACCGGGATATCCTGGACGACCATTTGCCCCTGTTTGTGCGTCTTCAACATCCCACTGGGGACCTCAACCTGCAACAAGAGAATGCACCATGCCATCGCTCCCGAATTGCATCCGAATGGTTGGATGAACACTCCACCGACGTGACCTCACTTCCTTGGCCAGCTAGGTCCCTGACCTCAATCCCATCGAGCACATATGGGATGCCATCGAGAGAGATGTTCGAGGCTCAGACCCCCTCCATCAAATCTTCGTGAACTGTGGAAGCTTGTTCAGGGGTCGTGGATCCGTATGGCTTCCCAATGCTTCCGGTGTCTTGTAGAGTCCATGCCGAGACGAATTGCCGCCGTCATCAGGGCGAAAGGTGGTGCTACACCTTACTAGACAGGTATCTCTAATTCAATTGCTCTTCAGTGTATGTATGTAGGTACAAATAATTAAAAATTTCAAGCAGCAATATGAACAACAACAAAATGGCAATTATTATGTATCTGAATTCCAAAAAGTGCTTTGAAATTTTAGCTATTATTATTAAGGCCATCATGAAAGAAATGCTATCATTATGAAAAATAAAACAAAAAAGTTTTTTACAGTGCTCTTGTATGGCCACAGCCAAAGAATTATTTCATTATATTATTGTTAGGCATTCAAAATATCAAGGCCTAAAAAAAAAAAAAATCTGAAATTTCTTATTCAAATATAAAGATAAAAATCTGAGTACATCACATAGTGATATATTCAAAATACCTTTTTAGTTTAATGTTCTTATAAAACAGTAAAGCCTCTAGTTTATGGCATGCCATTCAAATTCCATGGTACAAATAATTGTGCATTATTTGAAAAAAAAAAAAATGACCATTCAATTTACAGCAGCTGCTAGGTAAGACTCCACAATTAAAACTGGACGATCCCATAATGAATAAAATTGCATTAATCCCTTTAGTGTACCTTGAGTGACAACAGCACAAATTTGTTTGACACAAAACAAATATTCCACTTTACACACATTTTCAGCTATGCAAGATCTCAACACACATATAAGGACAATATTTAATCAATGCCAACCTTTATTATTTATTTATTTCTCATTGTTATGATTACCCCATCTCTATAATTGGGTTTTAGAGCCTGTTAAAAAATAAATAAACAGCCAGACAAGACAAATAGCACCTGGTGTTTTCAGCCAAATTCAATACCACAAAGCAATTTTGTGTGTATAACATAGTATTGTGATTCATTACAATGTGTGTGTAAAAAATTTCAGTACAAAGTTTACTTACTTTTTGCTCTTTATTTTGCTCTGCCTTCTAAGTTTTGCTTCTTTATATGACAACAAAGCACGTATCTTTTGTAATTCCTTGTGCCGCTCTGTAGCCTACAGTTGAAGGATTCAGGAATTAAACATGAAGAAAACTTTAAAAAATTTTAATATAGTGCAGAAGCATGCAAAGATCAAACATTTACATTTTTCCAGGTTTTGGAACATTAACTACAGGTTAAAGATAGCTCATAAAAGAAGATCGCTACTGGATTATGACTTTATTTTCATTGATTTTCTAATACTAGAAAAATAATTTTTAGTACTACAAATCATCAGATCATGGACTTACTGATAAAAAAGATAATAATAAAGAAAATTTTGGTAACATTAGAATAATTCTTGATGACCACATATCATGCTTCAGTTGCGTAAAAATTACAAGTGTTGGGACGACGTTTCAGTAGCGACTTCTACCTTCATCAGCCATGGAATGAAACATGTGGTATTAGCATCAGTTGTTGCCAGATTTCAAATTTTTTTTATAAACTTCAGGATATCAAAACCGCCAGCTGTGTTTCTACACATACCTCAAAGTACCTATCTTAAACCTGATGGAATAACCCATTTTTTCTGCTTTACTTAGATTAATATCATTGTGTGGTACTTTTCTTTCCATTTTATTTTGTCAAACAAAGTACTATGAATCATGTAAAGAATACAGAAATACACCATGCAATACAAATTTTGAAGATGTGAATCCATTTTTTGGTGTAAATATGACATGGATGGTAAGTAAGATAATAAACGAAAACCTGAAAATTTCACTGTCCTGGAGTGGGAATCAAACCTGCGTCTCGCGGATAGCGCCCGAGTATGCTAACCACTACACCACCCAGAACAACAAAGTTCCCGATTAATTTTACTGTAACCATCACAGGATTCCCTAGTCAAAGCAACCGGCATTCATGTTTAGCGAATCTGGAGGTTAAGAATTCATCCCGCCTTGCTCAGAGGAGCAGATAAATCATGAAAGGAATACGGGATTACACCATACAATACAAATTTTGAAGATACGAATCCGTTTTTTGGTGTAAATTTGACATGGGTGGTAAGTCAAATAATATCCAAAAACTTGAAAATTCCATCGTCCTGGAGCGGGAATCAAACCTGTGTCTCCCGGATAGCGCCAGAGTATGCTAACCAACCACTACAACACCCAGAATGACCAAGTTTCTGATTAATTTGAATGTAATATTCAAATTATGGTTACATTCAAATTAATTGGAAACTTGAAACTTGGTCGTTCTGGGTGGTGTAGTGGTTAGCACACTCAAACGCTCTGGGAGATGCGGGTTTGATTCCTGCTCCAGGACAACGAAATTTTCAAGTTTTTGGATATTATCTGACTTACCATCTATGTCATATTTACACCAAAAAAAAAAACGGATTCACATCTCCAAAATTTGTAAAGTACTACGAAGTAGTACTTTGGAAAACTAGAAGTTTCTATACATAAATTTATTGGTGTAAAAAATATATATATATATATATAATATATAGTGTTCTCCCTAGAGCCTTTTTAATGGACGGCCCGCCAAGCTAATTTTTCTGCCGCCCAGCTGTGGATGCAATTATGGAAAGAGGGAAAAATCCCCATACACGCGACTTTATCATTGAGGCACTCAGCATTGCTGGTTTTTTTTTTTCGTTTTTTTCGCCTCAATAGTTGTGGCTGCTAGCCCTACTTTTGTTTGGCCTGCTGCGCTACTTAGTTGTGGCTGCTAGCAACTACTTTTTTTTTTTTTCACCTCTTATATTGTGGCTGCTAGCACTACTTTTCTTCCTCTGCTGTTCAAGATCCAAATATAAAAAAGACCAAGTGCTAAACAAAGTTTAGCTTACTCCCTTCCCAAATTCAGTAAAACAAAGTCGGAGAGAAAAGTGGGTGCTGTCTGTGTTCCTGCCTGTGTGGGGGGAAAGATAAACCAGGTGTGGAAGGGGGCAGTAAGTCACTCTCCCGCATGAAAAACAGGATATTATCATCTCAACATCTCCCCTCTTTTGGTCCCATTTGTTCAAGCCTGCGTGACTCATAATGCAGATAGCGAGGTTCCATATACATGGTATGAGGAAATAATGCCCACGGAAAAAATGTCTACGGAAAAAATGTCTACGGAAAAAATGCCCACAGAAAAAGTGAGGCCTTTCTTAATTTCAATTACCATATATACTCGCGTATAAGTCGAGAAATTTGGGACAAAATGAGAGCTTCAAAGTAATGGGGTCGACTTTATACGCGGGGTCTAAAAAAATCGTAAGTCTAAAAGTTCTTCCCATGAGGCAAAAATCACAAAAGAAATAAAAATGCCGATGCGGTATTAATTACAAAATCGCAGCCCTCCAAAAGAAAAAGAAAGAAAGAAAAAACGCCGATGTGGTAGAATTACGAAATCGCGAACCTCCGAATTTCTCCCGCGCTTTGAGAAGTCTCCTCTCTCCTGGCTTTGCGTATCCACAGTGCAGTCACAGCCGCGCATAGAAAGCTCTGCCCTTCCGACTACCAGTTGATTGCACTGATCCTTGACGTAAGGGAGCCATGCGACAGCCAGTGTTAGGTGTTGCTTGTTCTTAATCGCACGTGTTTTTCTTGTTCTTAATCGCACGTGTCTCACTTCTCCTATTATAGGTGACACGGATTGTGTAAAGAAACGGATGTCCTATAACGCAGGATTCAAGTTGAAAGTGGTTTCTTTTGCAGAAAATACTAACAACTGTGCTGCTTCACGTCAATTTGGCATTAACGAAAAACTGATTTGAGATTGGCGTAAAAAAAAAACGGACTTGGTGAAAATCCCAAAATCGCAAAAGGCGCTGTGCCGTGGAACGACATCTTTCCCAGAGCTGGAAAGTGTCTTGAATGATTGGATTGTGGGCTGCAGACAAAATGGTTACATTGTAACGCCAACTGGTATACGTTTGCGAGCAATGAAGCTCACAAAAGATTAAAAGTTTGCAGCCGCAAATAACACTTTTCGTGCCTCACCAGGTTGGTGCACAAGGTTCATGAACCGTTATGGGTTGTGTCTACGCCAGCGCACCAAAATTGCACAAAAGTTACCTCGTGACCTCGAAGCAAAGATAATGGAATTTCAAAAGTATGTAATTCAAAAGAGAAAAGAGACTGCTTTTGAACTTTCCCAAATAAGGAACACGGATAAAACCGCCACGTGTTTCGACCTTCCTGGAAATAAGACGGTGAACCAAAAGGGCGAAAAAAATATCTTGATCAAAACGACTGGCCACAAAAAATCCAGTTTCATGGTTGTTCTTTCCTGTTTGGCCGACGGCAGTAAGCTACCTCCGGTAATTATTTTCAAACGCAAAACTCTGCCGAAAAGTGTTGTCTTTCCTTCTGGTGTGCTCGTTCGTGCCCATGAAAAAGGATGGATGAACGAATCCGGAACAATTGACTGGTTAAAGAATGTGTGGAACAAAAGGTCAGGTGCACTTTTGAGGAAACCTTCTCTTTTGGTGTGGGATATGTTTGTTGCACACCGTTGTGCAGAAGTGAAAAAAACTGCAGAAAATTCAAAAACAACTCTTGCTGTCATTCCAGGTGGGTTGACATCTGTTCTTCAACCACTTGATGCCTGCCTTAATAAGCCCTTCAAGGACAATGTGCGGAGGTATTGGGCAGATTGGATAAGTTCCGATTTGCCGACTGAAACCAAGGGCGGAAATCTAAAGAAGCCGGATATCGTTTTGATTGCGCGATGGGTCAAGGATTCTTGGGATGCGATACCTGCGGAAATGGTCATGAAATCATTCAAGAAATGTTGCATTAGTAACAAACTTGATGGCACAGAGGATGATGAGATTTTTATGAGTGATGATGACAGTGATTCTGATGACACAGGCATAGATGGGAATACTGATGTTTATGATGACGCGCCGATGACGGAGAAAGACTTTTTTGAACTGTTTGGCGAGTGTGACTCGGAATCGGATTTTGAAGGGTTCCGATGAAGTTTTTGGGTATGCAAATTAAATTTAGTATTATATATATAATTTTTTTCGTTTTCAAATGTTTTTGAATAAATTCATTGAATTTTTTTTTTTTCTCATTCCGGGATCGACTTATACGCGAGTTTCCGATTTCTTTTCTTACGATTTTTTCCTCTGAAAGTGGGGGGGGGGTCAACTTATACGCGAGTATATACAGTAAGCAATAGAGAAAAGTAATCGGAATGCTTCCTGCGCTCAGCTATATAAAGTTATCTAACATTATAAGGCCATCGTAGTTTGTTTTTAAAATGGCGGAAGGCGTCCTTTGTTCAAATGAACATTTGTGAGTGTGGTGTGTGCTTGGCTTTTCCAAGAAGAGTAACTACACATAAGGCAAAGAATCTCAGCATTCTTTTCACACGGGATTAGGGAGTGGCGCATAACATGGAAAGCAACTTTAACGAAGTCCTTGGACTGTATGAGGCTCAAACACATGATAAAATAAAATGAACTCACAAACGAGGCATCGCATAGGCTGAGTACTGGTGTCAGGGTGCACCAGAGCGGTATAG
The DNA here is from genome assembly GCA_039090855.1 of Macrothele yani. Taxonomy (NCBI): domain Eukaryota; kingdom Metazoa; phylum Arthropoda; class Arachnida; order Araneae; family Macrothelidae; genus Macrothele; species Macrothele yani. Next base: position 40,385,740 of record CM077024.1, on the reverse strand, counting down.
AAGAACTGGCCACAAAAATTTTAAGAGGCCATATAAAAATTTCTTTTTTGACCGCTTCTTAGTGATGTTGAGATGCTTCCACCCTTGGCGCAGTAACCAATGATCTTTCTTTTTGATGATGATATATTTATACAGTCGAACTTCCATATAACGAAGTTCCAAGATAAGCCAAAAATATTCGCTGAATAGAAGAAACTACACTTATCTTTTATTTTGATACTCAGAAAGAAAGTTGAAATTCTATCACGTTAATTATAAAAAAAAAAAAAAATTAACTTACGTGCTTGCCAGATCAGCATAGATATAAAACAAAAAGGTTTTAGTTTGTTTAGGCCGAGAAGTAGTCAGCAATTTTCTGCTGAATACTATTGGGGTTAAACAATTTACAAAACCGCACGTTCATAAAAAGTCTCAGTCCTCTGCAATGAGCAGAACACATCGTCTGGTACATCAGCTTGAAACTGGAACCCACGTCAAATGGTTTCAAATGCCTTCATCATTTCACCTTTTGAAGGCTGTACAGGACACTCACTTTCATTTTCCTCATCCTCTTCATCTTCTATGATTCCATGACTTCACCGCACGCTTTTGAGAATATCGTCCTCTTTTGTTTGGTCAGCTATAGGTGTTTCTTCATCTACTCAAACAAAATCATCAAGAACATGTTCATCTCCAAAATGTCCATGCTGTCTTAGTTGTTGCCAGTGTTTCTTTAATTCCTCCAATGGCAAATCATCATCTTCCGGATCAGTATCCTGATCTGATATGAAAGCAGCGTTACAAAATCCAGCTTTGGAAAAGCAGTTACGGATGGTAGTCTCTCTTACGTCATGCTGCCATGCTTTAGCCAATTCAGAAATGCATAATCGCAGATCCACAACTTTATCAGCTGGTTGATTATTTTAAATGGCCACAGTAATTTTATTCAATATTCTTTTCCAGTAATAAAAATTTAGGTTTTTGATGACACCCTGATCCATTGGCTGTAATTTTGAGGTCATACGTGGTGGAAAGAGTAGAAGTTTTATATTTTTCAGCTTTGAAATTACTGCCTGTGGGTGGGCAGGACAATTGTCGATAACCAGAGCTATTTTACGATGTTGCTTAGCCCTGTGCTTGTCAAATTTTAGAACCCATTCTTGAAAAATTTGTCCAGTCATCAATGATTTTTTATTGTGATCATACTGAACTTCTAAAGATTGCATTCCTTTGAAACATCTTGGATTTTTGCTTTTGCCTATTACTAAAAGCTTCAGTTTTTCTTCTCCCGCCATGTTTGCCGCAATCATCACTGTTATTCTTTCTTTATTATGCTTTCCCCCAAAACATTTATCCTTTTTGAATGTTAAGGGTTTGCTCAGAAGGCAATTAAAAAATAAAGCAGTTTTCATCCGCATTAAAAATGTTCTTAGGATCATAGTCCTCCAATAGCTGTTTGAGAATTGTGTTTCTTTCCACTGCGCACAATCTTTGTCGCCGATAGCTGCGCTTTCCCCCGATATAACCTTTTGGACGATTCCATGCCTGTTCTTGAATTTATCATGCCATCTGGTACTTGTCTGAAATTCCATATACCCGAGGAATTTCGCATACTCAAGCACTTTTTCTTGAATTAATGGTCCGGAGATGGGCATGCACTTTCCACGAAGCATTTAAACCCATTTATACACAGCTTCATCAACTTTATCATACACACACACTTTTGTTCGTTTTCATCAAGTTTGTTACTATCTTCACTTTGTTCCAAAATTACCTCACGATTTTTTAAAATTGTCGACAAACTGTTCATCAGGATACCAAATTTTGAAGCAACATCTTTTTTAAAACCCTTTGTCAACTTCTTCTAACACTCTTACTTTCTTGCTGATACTCAAACATTTTCTCTTACGCATTTTTTCCTGAACTGGTTGACTACAACACAGAATCAAATTTGCCTTTTAGTCCATCAGTTTGACATGGTTGGCTGGTGCACTGGTGATGAGCCTGAGGTTATTCTTGGAAGCTCGATAGAAAATTAATCCAGTAAATCAGAAGGTTAAGCTGCTGACATTTTGGCTATAATCCCCCAAGAAGTGAATTAAGGAAGTGTCCACTGTGAGGTCACCTTGCTTCCGTGGAATCGGAAGACTTTTACGAAGGGGACTGACCCAGTAGGGGGAGCTACTTATTTCCCCTACTGGGACAACTCTCCTTGCTGCCCTTTCCCTCTGCCTCAGATTTTTTAATCCTCCTTCAGCAGGTGTCTCATCATGTCTCCCCGTTTGACAACGTTACAGTATATGCGGGGGATGAGGTTGGGGTGGCAGCTGCAAACCCTTTTTCTGCCCACAGACATCCCACCTAGCATGAATTCCACTGGGAATAAACTGTGAAGTTTGTGGACAGGAGAAACCAAGGAGGGAGGCAGTTGTTTGTGAATCCCAGAATAAACCACTTCTGAAAAAAAAAAAAAAAAAAAAAAAAAAAAAAAAAACTTTGCTAAATAGAAATTGGCTTTGTTAAATGGAAGTTATTTTGCATGCAAAATTCAATGAAAATTCAAAGTTCCCGATGAAAAACCACTAAATGGGGCGAAACTGCCTATATAGAAATTCATTACACAGAAGTTCAACTGTGTATATATATATATATAAATGTGAAACTAAAGAGCAAATTTTGAACAAAGAAAAAAACAAGAATTCGGGGAACAAGATGTTGAACAACAATCACCACTTTCCAACCATTCGAAGCAGGCGAGCTTTAAACAATGGAAATTTAATGAACAGAAGAATGCAGGGAAGCATATTAATGACTGACTCTGTTGGCTTCATCAAGGGCAAGCAATAAGAAAATCACTCATTAATCTACTGAGACCAGAGAATTGTGGGTTTCTGCTATTTTAGTTTGCTATAAGGACCGATTAAATTTAGGTTGTATGTATGTATATATATATATAAACAAAGAGAAATTCATTGACATGTTTACAGTTTTGAAAACATTCAGTGTGTGCCACCATGTTCAGCTATCTCCCATTCATCACGGATCACGATTTTACATAATAATGAAATATTAAATTATACATAATTTATCTGAAGATGCGCCATACATATTGCAACTTGTATGACACATTCATTCTCATTGCAGACATTAAGTCTTGTCAGTATTATGTAAAATCGTGATTCATGATGTACAAGAGATACCTAAACACAATGGTGCATGCTGAATGTTTTCAAAACTGTAAACACATCAACAAATTTTGTTTTATTCATTCTACATTGCATGTGCTATATAACATACATGCAGTGTAGAATAAACAAAAGTTTAGAACCTTGAGAAAGCCGTCTGGTAGATGTGTGAAAGCTTGGTGTTGTAGGTGTGTGTGTAAATATTTATACAGTATATATTACACCAATAAATTTACAAACAGAAACTTCTAGTTTACCAAAGTATAGTTTTAAATGATGTATTTTTCCATTTTTAAACTACTAAGAAGTTTGTAAAAATGTCCCTGATTTCAATCACCCAGGTGCAATTATTAATATGTGGAGCTGCCTTGGGATCATTATGGTCTATGCGCTACCTTTTGATCAATCATCAGTGACAGGTTTGGGTTCGAATCCCAGTAAGGCATGGATGTTTGTGCTTGTCTTGTGGCACTGGCTCCCTCCCTTACCGGGAACCAGTAGCCCCAAATTGGAGATAAGCAACGCTCATTGACCATCAAGTTGTCACAGTAGTTGTTATACCCCAAAACAAAAAAAATACATGAGTACAAGCAAAAACACTGCTTAGAACAGAAATTTCTGACTTTGAAATAATTCTGTATAAGTACTATATAGTAAGTGATTTGATATTGAAGAGTTGCTTTATTTTTTTTTTCATAGATTTTCTTAATGAAATGAACATTTTTCCATGACTTACAGTCTCTCCTTGCTGTACCAATCAGTGCAGAGCAAGAATTTTCCCACTTGTTAAAGCAAAGCTAAAGTTCAAAATTGGGCCTAATTCTCTCCATCCCCTTTTTTGAAGACCCGTGAAGTTGTTTTGCTGTACAATAAGAACACAGTATCATTTTGAACTCTTCAGTCTAAGCAAAAGGGGCAGAATGCTTGCTTTGTTCCTTGACAGAACAATAAGAGAATGGGAAAATGCATCCTAGGCAAAAGTAGAAGTAAAAGATCAGTACTCCTGCTGCCCGTTCTGGTAAGTACTAAGCTATAATTTTGTTTTATAAAAGAATGCTTGCTTGTTGATTCACATAATTGAAAAAAAAAACTGCAAACAGATGTAAACACATTCATTTCATTAGGACAATTCATTGCAAAATATGAGGCCACTCTTTCGCACTACTGCCAAATATTTAAGCACTTATCACAATGTTTGTGAGAAATTTTTCAAAGATGGAAATCAGTCTACAGGAAAGAACTCTTGCTCCTATGGTAACAAAGCAGGAGAGCTCAATGAAGAATCTGGCAACAGAAGCAATATAGCATGAAAGAGTCCGGTACACTGTACAATGTTTTTCAGTGAGAATAAAGTCAAACCAAAGTGTGCATCTGTACAGGATGCTGCAGAAGATTAATCTATTGATTTTTACAGTACTTCTGGTCATCACTATCTAGTATTAAATCTTGGAGATGAGACGGATAAGATATATCAGGAACCAATAGAAACATTCAACAAAATGGTAAAACTAGACAGCTATCAATCAGAACTGGATCTTTCAAATGACAAATATGAAACTGATTGAATTATTTTATGGCTGCCTGATCAAATATTCCATATTTTGGGATACAAGAAATTCCTAGGATGAATATGTTATATGTGATAAATTTGGACATAAGTGCATAAATATAACTCAACAAGTATCAAAACTTCAAAATAACACACTAAGGAAGCTTTCAACTGATAACTTCAGTCCATTTCAACTTAGAAAAGGATCAGTGTTAGAATCGGAAATAAATCTTCTACAGTCCCAATGGGCCACTTGAATTTCCAAATCACTGGTCCGTGCAAGAAAAAAAAAAAAAAAAAAGAACTTACACATTTACAGTATATGTAGAAAATAATGTATCAATTCACTGGAGCTGTATATTACAAATTTAGAATAGAATGTACTTATGTAGTGATGCAAATAGTACTAATTAATAAAACACAAAACATGCTATGCAGTCGTTGAAATTTGAAAAAAAAAAACTTACACGTTTACAGTATATACACTGCCGGACAATTGCTAAGGACGGATGACAATAGGAACGATAGCAACCATAAAATGGAAGGCAGGAAAATGTGGAAATTAGCATAAGTGCGGGATACAGTAAGACGTGTTGTGCGTATGCAAATTTTGGATTGCCGAACTTGTTCGTGACGTCATACCGCTGATAAGAGATATAAAGGATTTGACGCGTATTGACCGTTGTTGTTCAAACGCAAAGTTGAAAGGGAAAGAATCAATTGACGAACTTACAATTTTCAGTATGTCTTCCCGACATCACCCAGATGATTTTACGCGTGGCCGTATTATTGGCAAGATTGAAGAAGGGCGAAAAATAACAGATGTTGCCAGGTAGTTCGACGTCAGCCACAGTGTTGTTTCAAGGCTTTGGAAATCATTTCAAACAAATGGAGAGTGTAGCAAACGTCACGGGGGAGGTCGTGTTCGCAGTACGACACCTGCAGAAGATCGGTACATAGTGCTATCAACAAAAAGACACCGGCGCAGCACAGCTAGTGAGGTAGCAAATCAGTTTATGGCTGCTACTGGCAAGCGGATTTCCCGAAAAACTGTCGCCAGACGTTTGCATGAAGGAGGACTATACGCCCGCCGTCCTGTTGTGTGCATCCCATTGTCCAGACGTCACCGTACCGCTCGTTTGCAATGGTGCCATCAACATCGCAATTGGACTGATAACGACTGGTCTGCTGTCCTCTTCTCAGATGAGAGTAGATACAGTCTATCGTCTGATTGTCGACGACATTTGATCTGGCGTGATAGTGGTACTGCATATTGTCCAGCAAACATACAGGAAAGGGACCAATATCCGACATGTAGTGTCATGGTATCGGCTGGCATCATGATCAACGGCCGTACGTCCCTCTATGTGCTTCCAACTGGGACTATGACTGGCCAACGATACATTAATGATGTTCTGCTACCTCATGTTTGCATGTTCCGTGGTGCTGTCGGCGATAGATTCATTTTCATGGACGACAACGGAACATGTCATCGAACAGTCGCTGTCCAGGAGTATCTTGAGAGCGAGGATATTCAACGCCTCGTATGGCCAGCACGTTCTCCAGATCTGAATCCCATTGAAAATGTGTGGGATGCTTTGGGGAGGAGTCTTGCTGGTCGCCAATGCCCTCCAATAAACAAGGACACCCTCATCCGTGCACTGACAGAGGAATGGGATAAATTACCCCAACAGTTGCTTGATAATGTTGTGCAAAGCATGACACGACGTGTGGAATCTTGCATCGCCCTCCATGGTGGCCATATCCCGTATTGACATCTTACGCCGGAACGCCTGCGGACGGTAATTGCATTTTTTTCACGTTTGCGTATTCTGCACAAAATGGCCTGTTTGTCCCTTGAACACGTTCCAGAGCCTTCTGGATTTCAGAGTACAATAAATTGTCTTTCTTGTAATGTCCTGGCATTCTGACATTATTTTATTTCACTTGGCATCCAACCACATTTACTTTTTTTATGCGCTATATAGCCGTTTATGATCCGTCCTTAGCAATTGTCCAGCAGTGTAGTATCATTTCACTGGAGCTGTATATTGCAAACTTAGAACAGAATGTACAAATGTAGTCATGGAAATAGTACTAATAAATAAAATGCGAAACATGCTAAGCAGTGGTTGAAATTTGGAAAAAAAAACTTCACTGCTCTGCAGGACCAGCGTATAATAAAAGTTTGTAATTCACACATTTTTACTGGTCCAGAAATGGCACAAATATTAAGACATTTTGTATGCACATGGTGCTAGTATCTAAAATAGTACACTGGTTTATAAGGGCACTGATATGAAACACTATTCACTATCAGTGCAGTTCACACAGTGCACTGGTTATGAAGCACTTCGCAACATACCAAAAACTACCTTCTGGAATACCTTGCTTCTGTGTGAAAGGAAGAAAGTTGTCCCATGTGGACAAAATGACAGATGGGCAAAGTCAAAGTATAAGTGGTTCTTTAACCTCCAGTTGGAAAAACACTATAAAAGACCTATACTCTGGGGTCATTACTTGTGCAAAAAGTGGCACTGCCTTAATCCAAATATTTTGAGTCGGACACCTCGGTTTCCTACAGTCCAAATTTTTTTTTTTAATTTAAATATTGTTTGCAATTCCGATGTTCAGTTTCTGAGTAGTAAATATCTACATTTCAAAAAATCCATAGTGAAATCTGGATTATTTTCAAAAAACTGCCATAGCAAAACCTGGATATTTTGAAATCCAGTTCAGTTCTTTATGAACTTAAAAATTCCAAAATAAACTGGAAAAAAAAAAAAAACCTTACTGGACACATGGGCTAGTAACAAATTTGTCAGCGGTCCGATGGAATTTTTACTGGCCAATGGTCAGCGGACCACCGGGCAATTCGAACGCAGAGGATGGTAAGTGGTTGCCAGATTCATAAATGCTGTATTTATTATTAATTTATTAATTCTTTTAAAATTTGCTTCCCCTTTAAAATTGATTTTCACATGAATACAAAATGGAGAATAAGAATTAGTTGTTGGGGAAGAGAAAATACCCCCCCCCCCCCATAACAAAATGAAAATCAACTGACAAATGAGGAATTCATTTAGTGTCAAGTTCACAGAGGTTTGACAGATGTCTCTTAAGTTAATGAAGAGTCAAAACAATTCCTTCACAGAAATCATTTTTGTGCTCCATTAAATGCACATCTTTTTGTACTGTGGTTAGTGCTTCTAATGTTATTGGAAAAGTTTAGAACTTTTTCTTTCCCACAAAAACTAATTCTGATTCTCCATTTTGTATTTCATTAATATAAAAATCAATTTTGTGAGGCAAAAGAAAAATAATTAACACATCACAGATCTAGCAACCACTTACCATCATCCATATTCTTTCTAAGATTGGAGTGATTTATCAGTTCAAAGCATCCTTATTTAAACATTAAACATATTTTGTTTTTTTAAAGAGTATTTATAGATGTATTTCTCAAGTGACAAGCTACATACTTCACGACTCCTCAAAAATTCAGAGAAAGGATGGTCTAACAAGACAATTTCATGTTTGGAAAGCTGCAAGTTATGTTTCACGAAACACAAGAAGATAATACCAAGCACAAAATACCTAAAAAAGTTAGCAATCATTTCAGAGTAGGGAGAGGCAACAACCCAATTACCAGCACACTGGGTGACTCACTGCAGTAATTCTAGTTAAAGCTATGTGATATCACAGTACGTGGATTGCTCTTCTTTGCCTCAGACAAAATGATTTGAACAGGATCTTAGAAACAGCTAACATTTAATAAAAATTTCATTTCTTCAACTGTTGGGACAGTTTCTTTATATCTAAAACACTGAACTACTTCTGAGTTAAAGAGTACCAATAATTTACTTAAAAAGTAAGTACAAGGTGAATCAAAAATAATGAGACCGATCATAGAAGAACATTACTCATATTTTTACACCTCAAAATGAACCTTTTCAAAAAGTTCCTTCAGGTGTTTCTTCCACTACTGAAAGGCTTGCTGGAAGTCTGATGTCTTTCAGTGTGTGTAAATCACAGCTCTGGTGGTATTCAGCTGTTTTAAAATTATGGCCTTAGAGGTGGTTCTTGAGTTTAAAGAAGATAAAAATCATCTGGGTTAAGTTGAGAGAATATAGAGGGTTGCAGAACCACTGTAATGTTCTTAGAACGCCACAAAATCCCATGTAGACAATGCAATATAACATAAAATTGTCATGAAGCAAAAGCTAAATGGCGGCAGTAACTCTTTTTTGAAGTTGTTCCAGAACTTCTCAGCAAGTCTGGTTAACAGTTTGAACTTAGAGACAAACTTCTTGTGCACCACATCTTATTAAAACAACAAAAACAGATTAATTGATTTTCGATTTGCTCTTTCCTGCTTTCTTTGGGCGTGGCAAGTTTTTTGTATGCCACTCTTCACTTTGGCATTTTGTTTCCGGAACATATTCAAAACCCCAAGTGTCGTCACCTGTTATCACATGCTTAAACAAGTTAGTAAAATCATGCAATGCATTGATTATGATACGCTTTCCAACATACCAGAAATCATTACTCAATTTATGAGGATAATGGCTGTGGAATAAATCTCACTCCTGTGCCCTGACCTTTGACCCCATTTTGATGATATTAAACAGAATTGGTCCAGTATACCTCCGGAACAACACGAAAACGTTTTGTCGTAATCGAAGCATCTTTACGTAAGTTATGGCGCACAAGGACAATGGAATGAATCCTGCTCCTATGTCCAGACCTTTGACCCCTGTTCACCCATTTTCAGTAGGGCTCGTCTCCGGGAGGTCCCCTAGCACATACTAAAATTTCATCGAAATCGAACCCTTTTTTATTAAAGTTATTACGCATAAGGGCAACGGAATGGATCCCTCTCCAATGTCCTGACCTTTTACCCCATTTCACTCATTTTCAATAGGGTTCGTCCCCGGTTGATCCCCTATCATATACTGACATTTCATCGAAATCAAAACATTTTTACTCAAGTTATGGCGCATAAGGGCATTGGAATGGATCCAGCTCCGATGTCCTGACCTTTGACCCCATTTCACCCATTTTCAATAGGGTCGTCCCCAGGTGATCCCCTAACATATACTCACATTTCATCGAAATCGAAGCATTTTTTCTCAAGTTATGGCGCAGGACAATGGAATGGATCCCGCTCCGCTGTCCTGAACGACCTTTGATCCTATTTCACCCATTTTCAAAAGGGTTCGTCCCCAGGTGATCCCCTATCATATACTGAAATTTCATCGAAATCGAATCATTTTTACAAGTTATGGCGCATAAGGGCAACGGAATGGATCCCGATCCGATGTCCTGACCTTTGACCCTGTTTCACCCATTTTCAACAGGGTTTGTCCCCAGGTGATCCCCTATCATATACTGAAATTTCATCGAAATCGAATAATTTTTACAAGTTATGGCGCATAAGGGCAACGGAATGGATCCCGCTCCGATGTCCTTACCTTTGACCCCGTTTCACCCATTTTCAACAGGGTCCGTTCCCATGCGATCCCCTATCATATACTGAAATTTCACCGAAATCGAACCATATTTACGCAAGTTATGGGCAATGGAATGGATCCCGCTCCTATGTCGTTAGCTTTGACCCCAGTTCGCCCATTTTCAATAGGGTTCGTCCTTATGTGGTCCCTCACCACATACCAAAATTTCACTGAAATCGAACCATATTTACGCAAGTAATGACGCATAAGGGCAATGGAATGAATCCCGTTCCTATGTCGTGACCTTTGACCCCATTAACCCCATTTTCAATAGGGTTCGTCCTTATGTGGTCCCCTACCACATACTAAAATTTCACTGAAATCGAACCATATTTACGCAAGCAATGACGCATAAGGGCAATGGAATGAATCCCGTTCCTATGTCGTGACCTGGGGTTAATGGGGTCAACCCCATTAACTCCAGGTCACGACATAGGAACGGGGTTAATGGGGTCAACCCCATTAACCCCGTTCCTATGAACGCTATTGAAAATGGGGTAAAGCTGGAGCATATACGCTTCTTCAACCTACGGGAAAGCGTAAAAACGTTGGCTCATTTTCAAAACACTGAAGGTCTTTGCACACATTCTTGCAGTTTTCCTTTTGCCCAGGGGTGATGTTTTTCCGCACAATTTGAAGCATAATGTTCTGCATGCCAAAAGCTCTGTTACAATTTCACGGATGGCTCAATGACTCACATTGAGTTCATTTGCTATCAATCTCAATGTCAACAATTGATCTGACTTCATCAGATCCCATACCCTTTCCACATTTTCAGATGTTGCTGCTGTGACAGGTCTTCCTGCACATTCTTTGAATTCAACTGTACATACCTATTAATGAGCTGTTCACTGAGGTTTTTGAGCTTCTTAGAGAAAGCTCATCTTCAAAATAAAAGTTCAAAACTATGGTGCCAGATGTTACTGTTGATGTATCAAATGTCTCCATTTACAACGATCTTGGTAAACAACTCAAGCTACACTAACATCTATCACAAGACCTTTTGTGCTTTATACTCATTTTTTTTTCTCATGCAGACACATTCACTGATTTCCCTGATCTTCCTATAGCTTTCTTTCCTGACATGAGCAAAATTTCTCTTAGTAAGCATCTCACCACTCATTCTTTCAATATGGGCAAACCACCTATGAATATTTGTCTCCACCTTACTAATAGCATTTTACTTAACATTACACATCTGCAAAACATCTTCATTCCTCACATGATCAAAATGTGTCTTGCCACAAATCCTTGTAACACATTTCTCTAGCACACACGTGACACCTATGTCTCTCCTGTGGTACCCATTAGTCCTGTGAAGTCCTCTTACAGTAGCTATGACTTTCAAAGCTGAATTCACTCAATACCAATTTCACTATCTAATCTGTTTTCTCTGTCAAACATGCTTCCTAAATATACACATTCACCTAGTCTATCGCTGTACCACTGTACTTAGATTGACCTTGCATTTAGTACTAACAGTTCCTTGCTTAAAAAACCATAACTTTGGTTTTACCCTTATTTACATCCTCAGTTTGAATTCCATGCACTCTTCATACATCCAGGACAACATACTCTGCAACTTAGTTTTGCTCTCAGCCAACAGGACAGTGTCTCTCATCAGCATACAGCAATCTGCACAAAATTACCTCGACATAAACCAGTATTGTCTATTTTGGCATCATGCATGTATGCATCCATATATATATATCATCATCATCATCATCATTGTCAACCATTATCAATCCACTGCTGGACGAAGGTCTCCCCAAGTTTCCTCCACAACGGTCTGTCTTGTGCCAGTCTCCTCCATGTCACCCCTGCATACTTTCGAATTTCATCCACCCATCTCCCATGTGGTCTTCTTCTGGGTCTTTTCCTGTCCCTTGGAATCCAATCTAAAATTTCGGCTGTCCATCGATGATCTGTCCTTCTGGCAGTATGTCCAGCCCATTGCCATTTCAGGGATTTAACTCTGATCATGATGTCTTCCACTCTTGTCATTTTTCGGATCCACGAGTTCCTCTTCTTATCTCTCCTGGTTACACCAAGTATGCACCTCTCCATGCTTCTTTGAGTTGTCTGCAGCCTTTGTATGTCTCTTTTAGTTAAGGTCCACGTCTCTGCACCATACGTAAGCACTGGAAGGATGCATTGATCAAACACTTTTCTTTTAAGACATAATGGCATATTGCTCTTGAAAATTATGCTGTTTCTTCCAAAAGCTCTCCAGGCAAGTTTTGTACGCCGATTAATTTCTTCATCAATGTGACCCTCACTTGATATCTGCTGTCCAAGATAAACGTACGTGTCTGTTATCTCCAGCTTTTCTCCATCAATCGATAAATCTTCATTTCTTGTAAAAGCATTGAACATCACTTTTGTCTTCTGAAAGTTCATTTTTAATCCCACTTCTTTACTCTTGTCAGCAAGTTCCTGGATCATACTCTGCAGCTCTGATGGGCTAGTTGCAAAAATGACTACGTCATCAGCAAAACGAAGGTGGGATAGATAATCTCCATTAATCTTTATCCCCTTGTTTTCCCAGCTCAGTGACTGAAAAACACCCTCCAATGTGGCATTAAAGAGCTTCGGAGATATGGTGTCACCTTGTCTCACTCCTTTTCCAATTTTTATGTGTGTTGTATTTTCAAATAGCCGAATCTTTGCACTTGCATTTTCATAGATGTTGTTAATAATATTAATGTATGCATCTTCAATACCGCAGGTTTTCAGAGCCATTGTAACTGCTGATGGTTTCACCGAATCAAAGGCTTTTTCATAATCGATAAAAGCCATGCACAATGGAAGTTCATATTCCCTTGCTCTTTCAATTAGTTCTCTCAGCACATGGATATGATCTATTGTGCTGTAGCCACTCCTGAATCCAGCTTGTTCTCTCGGTTGAGCCATGTCCAGTGTTACCTTCAAGCGGTGTGAAAGAACTTTAGTGAAGATTTTATAAACTACTGATAGGAGGCTGATAGGTCTGTAGTTTCCGAGATCCTCAATGTCACCTTTCTTATGTAGCAGGATCATTGTAGCGGTGTTCCAATCCTCAGGAATCTTTCCTTCATTAAGGCATCGAGTGAAAATTTGGGCGAGTACTGTTTCGATTTCTCCACTTGCTTCTTGTATGATGTCTACAGTAATTCCATCTTCTCCTGGAGCTTTTCCCCGCTTCATGTTCTTGATTGCATGCGCAACTTCTGCTGGAAGGACTGGAGGAATTCTGGTACTGGTATCTTTCATGATGTCTGGAGTACATGTATCATCCCTTTCATATAATTTGGAGTAGAAATCTTTCACTCTTGTCAAAATTTCGCCTCTATTTCTTGTTACAGAACCATCTTCTTTTCTCAGTGCCATAATCTGTTTTCTTCCCTTACTGAGATGTCCCTTTGCTATCTTTAGGCTTTGGTTGTTTTCAATTGCTTTCCTTACTAGTTCACAGTTGAATTTCCTTACGTCTTCAGTGATACTTTTTCGTACTGTCTTGCATAGCTCTATATATTCCACTTTGGAAGTCACATCTTCTTTAGTTGTCCTCATCTCTCTTCTTTTTTGCATCAACATTTTCGTTTTTCCTGATAATTTATTTACATGCAACTTGTTCTTAGACCCAGCTAATTTTGTTGCTGTTTCCATAAGAGCTTTGGTTACTTTTCTGTTAACTTCAGAGATGTCCACTTCTTCCGATGTTAGGCCTTCTAAAGCAGAGAACCTGTTCTTCAGTTCCAACTTGAAGGTATTATGGTGTTTTTTAAGGTTGGTTATGTCAATAGATTTTGTTTGTCTTATGAGCTTGCCACGTTCAAGTTTAGTGTTGAGGTGCATCTTACATCTCACCAATCTATGGTCACTACCTGTGTTGAACTTGTTTAGCACACTGCAGTCTTCTATGACGAATTTTTTGTTACACATAATAAAATCAATTTCACTTGTCGTCCCATTTGGATGTCTCCATGTCCATTTCCTGTGTGGCTTTTTCTTGAAGAAGGAGTTCAAGATGAAAAACCCTTCTGCCTCTGCAAACTCAACGAGAGTATTTCCACGCTGGTTTCTGTTGCCGTGACCGAATTTACCTACTGAAGTTTCATTCTGTTGCCGTTGCCCTATTTTTGCATTGAAATCTCCCATAATTATTTTCAAGTGCTGCTTACCTTTATTATTTAGATGACAAATTTCCTCATAAAATTCTTCAATTTCTTCTTCAGGATGACTTGTGGTGGGTGCATAAGTTTGAATAATCTGAGCCTGGTATCTTTTCGAGAGTTGGATAACAAGCCGTGCAGCTCTGTCAGAGGAACTTTCAACTTCTACAACTTTATCCTTCAGTTTCTTGTTTATTATAAATCCAACACCACTAGTTCTGCCATTATCTGTCCCACGATAGTAGAAGAGATGTCCACTTTTCAGTTCGATGAGATCTTCTCCTTTTCTCCTTACCTCACTTAGCCCCACGATGTCCCACTTGATCCTTTGTAGTTCCTCTTCCAATTCAAGAAGCCTTGAATCAGAAGATAGGGAGCGTCCATTGTACGTTGCCAAGGTCAGCATCAGATGGCAGCCTAGTCCGGTCCTCCGGGGATTCTTAGCACCCTCTGCCTTCATGTCGCACTGGCCGCTGCCTTGGCCAGGTACATTCCAGCTGCCGGAGACTGAGGGCCAAGATTTAAGTTGTGGAGTCATTTTGGAGGGGTTTGGCCATAACTCACCACGCTGGCCAAGCGGGTTGGTGAGTGTGGGATAGAATTTCCTCTAATCCCGATGGTATAGTTATACCGCTACTGGCGGTCGTCAGAGCCCCTTTAGTAGGAACAGGATGCACCACGAGAAGGCGGGGTTGACATTTGTCAAGGAGAGGCTGTGATGTTATGCATCACCTGACCTTACATCCCATATATATATATATATACTGAATAGCCATGGTGACATTGCACAACCTTGTCTTACTACTACACCAATAGAAAACCATTTTGAAAGAATACCACTCACTCATACACATGTTCCACTGCCAGCACACGTAGTTTTCCCACTTTCAAGCAGATTTCTAGCTATATCATAATTCTTCAAGACCTTCCACAGAAGCATCCTGTTTACTAGGTCAAATGCTTTCTCCAAGTCTACAGAAGCAGCAAAAACTTTTATACCAACAGATAGATATGTTTGAATCATTACATGTAATGCAAAAATTCAATTACTGCAGCCCTTGCCATGCATGAAACCATTTTGTACACTCTATGCCTTCTCTGATACCAGACTTCACGCCTTACCAATAATGACCTTCCTCAATGTTTTCCCTAAGACACACTCAGCAGGTTGATTGATACCATGACAGATCTTACATTCAATTCTGATCACTTTTTTTTTCTTATGCAAAGGAACACTGATAGCATCATCTGTTTCCCACCCTTCTAAAAAGTTATTGCGCCAATGAAAGACTTGTGCTCGGTGTAAAGCTTGGTCTCCAAATGATTTTTGCAACGTTTCATGCATTCTGTCGCACTTTCATGGAGTCCGACACAAAATCTGATGCCATAATGCTGCTCGATATTCCAGTTCTACATGACAGACAAAAAATATGCTGTTCTTTTCTTCATGATTACTAAGGGCCTAATGTGTGGACTGAGTAGTGCCGAGACTTGTGGTGTTTGCAAAATTCTAATGTCAACACTGCATTGCAGTTTTGATGTCCTGTGTTGCCACATGGCATTTTAAAAAATGCAATTTCATTACTTTTGGGATGGACCTCATATTCTTTTTGTAATAACGATTACTATGCTACCTGTGACTGAGACAAAATGAAGTTTCAGTACACAAACTGTTGAGGTTTAGAACAAAATGAAGTTTCAGTACACAAACTGTTGAGGTTTAGAACAAAATGAAGTTTCAGTACACAAACTGTTGAGGTATTAGCTAGTCTTATGTGACACATGCACAAAAAACCAACTATCAGCTGTGGGTTGATGCCTTACAACAGCATAGCTGCCTACTTCTCAAAAAAAAAAAAAAAAAAAGTAAATTTCCACGGCACATTATTTCCCTTAAACTATGCTACAAAACGTTTCATTTTAACTACTGATTACAGAAACACCATAAGCATTTATTAGGTGTACAAATAAGTTTTAAAGCGTTTTTTGTGTGACGCATACAGCTAATTTACAAATCTGACATTCCCCCGCATTGTTGTCATGTGACCATAACTGGTCAGAGTATAAAATGTGACACACCCAACAGTCAAACACACTTGCACATCAGTAAGTGAAAGATTGCAAGCGATACTGCATTTATTCGACACTGCATACGTTACGAATTTCATCAAGGAAAAAGTACTGCAAAAGCATGTGCATCGATCCGTTCTGTTCTGGGGGAGAATACTGTATCGAAAAGCACATGTGAGTTTTGGTTTAGATGGTTTAAAGCAGGTGATTTTGATGTTATTAGCGATCGAGAACGTAGCGGTGCCCCACAGAAGGTTGCACATGAGGAACCACAAACATTGCTGGATGAAGATTCGTCTCAAACGCAAAACAAACTAGCTGAACAACTGGGGGTAACTCAACAAACCATTTCCAATCATTTACATGAAATGGGAAAGATTCAGAAGGAAGGAAAATGGGTGCCACATGACCTGAGCCAGAGGAACAAGGATGAGCGTGTCATGAAGTCTTTGAATCTGTTGAATAAACACCACAGAAAGTCTTTCCTGTTGAAAATCGTTAAGGGTGATGAAAAGTGGATATGGTACAACAATCCCAAACGCAAAAACACACTAGGCAGAACCCGATGAAGCACCGACTTCGACACCGAAACACAATATTCACTCCAAGAAAGTTCTGCTGTGCATCTGGTGGGATATAAAGGGGTGTACTCTAGTATGAACTATTGGAACAGGGTTAAACTGTTATTGCTGATTGCTACAAGCAACAATTGCTGCGATTGAACCAGGAAATCTGTCAGAAACGTCCATTCACAGGCAAAGGATTGCGTCCCATGAAATTACTGCATGACAACGCTAAGCCACATGTCAATATCGGTCAAGGAAACGTTATTGACACTTGACTGGGAAGTTTTGGAGCACCCGACATATAGTCCCAACACAGCCCCTTTAGACTATCATTTGTTCCGATCGATGCAACATGGTTTGTCAGATGTACGGCTCCGGACATGTGACAAAGTGCAAAAATGGGTTGACGACTTCGTCGCGTCACACGACGAAGTATTCTTCATGGCTGGAATCCGCCAACTGCCCAACCGATGGCGGAAGGTGATACATAAGGACGGTGCATATTTTGATTTCATAAAGGTATTTTTTTTTCTCTTAAAATGCTTTAAAACTTATTTGTACACCTAAATAATTACCACATTTTTAAAAACAATAGTTAAATATTATGTGAAATTTTCCTGAGCTTTACTGTAACCCTTAAAACTGAAAAATAAAAAAAATATTTTGTGCATAGTAGATAAAACTCTGCGTAAATTGAGGACGTTTAGGAATTAAAAGTTATTTACATTTATGATGCTTATGAATTCAAAGTTTTGTTTTACTTATTTTGTCACATTTCTGTTTGATCTTTGGATCTCTTTATTTATACAGCCATGCACTTAAATCCAAAATCTTTTCTCTTTTTAATAAAATATTCATGCTTCTCATTAAACCAGTAATTCCTTTGGTTATTTTTCTCCAATAGGTCAGGTATTGTTTCTTTTTATATATTATCCTTTATTACTTTCCATCCATCTCCTATTTCTATCTCTTCTCTAACTTCTGAAGATCAAAAACTAAAGAGAAATACAATCATTGAATCTAGAATAGTTCAAGCAGAAAAAGACAGGTCCAGAAATAAAATGAGATAATTCTACTGAACAACAAGATTTTTCAGAAAAGAATGTACTGCGATAATAGATGTCATACAAGGATAAAGGTAGTCACCTAACAACAGATGAAGAAGGAGCACTGGAAGAGTGGAAGAGATATTTTGAAGATCTATTAAACATCAAACAGAAGTCGTCGCTCTTTCCACGTTTATGAGTGACAGAAAATTTATCATTCGCCGCCACCGAGAATCGAACCCAGGGTCTTCCAGTTATGTGCCGGACATGCTTCCACTGCACCACAGCGGCCTCGAATTAACTCGCATACACTAACTGCCAAGCCACTTGTCGTCGAAGTCGTCGTGCTTCATTGGAGCCCCACACAATGCTGGGGATTCGCGGCCGCTGTGGTGCAGTGGAAGCATGTCCGGCGTGTAACTAGAAGACCCTGGGTTCGATTCCCAGTGGAGGCCAATGAGAATTTTTCCGTGACTCACTTATAAACGTGGAAAGAGTGACGACTTCTGTTTGATGTTCCTGGTCCATGTCAAATGTCTGTATTAATTATTCGTTCACCTTCTAGTTATTTGTTCAGTTGCTGCTTACCATCTTTGGTGAATCCCCAGCATTGTGCGGGGCTCCAATGAAGCAACCTGCCAAGTGGCTTGGCAGTTAGTGTATGCGAGTCTGGAGGAATTTGAGGCTGCTGTGGTGCAGTGGAAGCATGTCCGGCGTGTAACTGGAAGACCCTGGGTTCGATTCCTGGTGGCGGCCAATGAGAATTTTTTTCGTGACTCACTTATAAGCGTGGAAAGAACAATGACTTCTGTTTGATGTTCCTAATCCCTGTCAAATGTCTGTATTAATTTTCTATTAAACATTTCAAGGTAACAGGATTACACAGAGGAATGGCAGAATCATTATATTCTTCAACAATGGGTGAAGGAACCAACATTAGAAGAGGTTAAGACATCGACAAACAAGATGAAAAGGGAAAAGGCCCCAAGCATTAGCACCAAATTTCATTTTGGGGAGGGGGGGGGCTTATGCTTCCCATATATATACACTATATTGACAAAAGTCACCGGACACCTAGAAGAGAAACACAACATAGCATTTATTGACATACATTAGTACGGTGCTGGTCCACCTTTGGTCTTAATGCATGCACTGACCCTTCGAGACATGCTTTTGGCAAGGTTTTGAAACACAGCTATAGGCACATAATGCTGCCACTAACTGTTGCTTAGTAGTAGGCCTTAGTTCCAAACTTCTTATGTGGTGCTCTATGGGATTAACATCAGGGCTTTGTGCTGGCCACTCCACACACGATACGCAATTATCGTCACACCACACTGTAACAGTCCTTGCTTTATGGCTCGGTGCATTATCCTGCTGGTACCAATAAGGCTCGATTCCATAGTATTGCCACAAAGTTGGTAGGACATAATTGTCCAGAATATCGAGGTAGATGTGCTGATTAAGTTTGTCCATGATAACCAATGGGCCGGGACCATACAATGAAAAACACCCCCACACGAGTACACTGCCAACTCCAAACTTGACCGTAGGAGCAGTACAGTGTGATAAATAGCACTCCCCCCGGCTGCTGCCATACTCACACATGGCCATCAGACTGATGGATCGTGTATCTGGATTCATCAGTCCATAGGACCCATTTCCATTGATCTACGGTCCACGATAAATGTTCTTTACACCATGCTAAATGGCGAATAGCATTCCAAGTGGAGATGAAAGGCTTATGAGCAGCCATACGACCATGGTAACCCGTGAAATGAAGTTCTCTGTGAATGGTGCGTGTACACACCAAGGTTTAAGAATTTTTACTCACCTCTATACTGAGGTCTTGTGCAGTAATCCGTTGATTAGCTGTAACAACTCTCCTGGGACTTCAACATCCTCTATCACTGATTTCCTTTGGTCCGCTGGTACGTTATGCTGCTTCAGGCACGTCATGTGTCTTCCATTTATTCAGTACATCCAAAACAGCTGACTTGGGTATGTTTAACCACCTCTCGGTTTTTCTAATGGACAACCCATTAATATAACACCCAACAATCTTTCTTTTCTCAAAGTCAGTTCTCTCCCACCATGACATTTTCACTCAATCTCACAGTGCGATGTGATCGTGGTCAGCTGTACGCTTGTTTTTAGCAGCTGTACCGCGCATCTCAATAATGCAGCGGATCTGTTCATTTGCTTTTGAAAGGGTGCCCAGTGACTTTTGTCAATATAGTGTATATCAACCATTAATCCACTGCTAGATGAAAGTCTCCCCAAGTTTTCCTACAACTAAAGTAGGGTAAGTCACGATTCTATCAACAAGGTTTCCTACAACTAAAATAGGGTAAGTCACGATTGTATGTGTTGATTGTTGACTTAATAATTTTAATGTTTACCATGTTTGTGCATCTTATGCAAGGGCAAATCTAACACACTCTAGTCTATGTTTATGAAAATGAAAAAATCAGTAATTTAACATTTTTTCTATTCAATGCCTATTTAAAAAGTAAAAAGCTGAAAATACTCACATTTTTTACACTCATCGCTTTCAACTGTCTTTCTTCAGCAGGAGATAATATTTTCTCTTGATCTAAAGCATATTCACTTCCACTTAAAAGTTTAGCCACATTTTCTTCCAGAGGAGTTTTAGTCTGTATAGAAACACAGTTTGTTTGTTTTTTTTAGTTTTTTAAATTAGAAGCACAAGTTTTATGAAAATTAGTTTATGGTACCACACATATTTATACAACCCATTATTGATGTGTATATGTACAAAATCATGAACTGCAACTTCACTTGTACTACTGAAAAAATTTTAAAATTACACAACAGAACAGTGGAATTAAGTCAACAAAAAGAAAGCTGGCATAAGACAAACATGTTTCATGCATTCTTGCTGGATGACAACAACATGAAACAAGATATCCCAGAACTGAAAATTTCTGAAGTACAGAAATTAAAACTAAAGTACAAAGGCCTTGAAATGTGTGTTGATTGAAGACAGCCACATCACTTTAGAATATCTTGTATTCTTTCACTGAGAAAACTCTATTCCCCCTCCATTTAAATTTTAAGACAATCCATGAAAATTCGGTAATAGTAAATATTTTTGTCACCTGTTCTAGTACCAAAATCGATGTTATTTTCAACAAGTACAAGGGCAGGCTGAAAAGTTTTGTCTCCACTACAAAATTCAGGAGAGGGAGATAAAAGAATCCAGATAAAATCGGTTTAGGGCAGTCAGATGAGTTTTCTCTTCCACCATACAGGAAAGGAGTTCTTCAGCTTCACACAGTACCTACTTAGTGTCGCAATGAACAGTTGTTCGGGCGTATGGTTCAAACAGCATGCCATCATCAGACCTGCCAACTGACAAGAACTGAAATCCGTAAAAAAAAATTTCAGTGAGCATTTCATTGACATATTCAATTGACTGATGTATGTAATGTATGGAACACATCAATTAAAACCTGAATTATCATGCAAATGGTTTGTCGATTTTAATCAATTTCATATGCTATAATTACGATATTTGGCACTATTTCAAACGTACAGCAATTAAAATGTAATTAATAACAAGGAACTGTATGCCAGCTATACTCGAAATAGTATAATTATACTAGTAATCCTAATTTTTTGGCGTAGAGAAGAAATAGGAAGTTTCCAAGCCTTCACACATCAACAAGATGGCTTTTTCAAGGAAGGCAGACAGCAAACTGAATAATAGAACACTTCAACAATTTGAAAGCAGTGACTTGACAATAAATGAACAGAATCTGATTTGACAACAACAAACATTCTCGAATCAGAAGAGTCTTTGCTGCCTCTTGCTCTGGTGTTAATCCCAGACAACGTGAATTAAAAAAAAACTTTATCGAATTGGCCACTGATGCAGGATACACCTTGAATCTTGTACATAGCTATATAAAAAAAACTAGAACCAGCCATGTTAAAAAAAATGAGAGCCAGCCACCTCTTTATGCTACAGTTATGCTACCTGGGCTCAATTCCCTACATACCAAATGTTTCCTATCAACTCAAGAATGTACTCAAGATAAACCTCGGTGTCAGCATAAGGTCTCTGACATTTTTATAAGCCATGCTTAAGAGAAATAACTGACAAAACCCTCTTTGCAACGATGCAGGGATTTATACCATCCCTCTACAATATCTAGATGGCTCCAAGCGATACTACATTGGAATGACCAAATGTTCATTCAGAATTAAAATCAATGAACATAAAAGGGACACAAACGGTAAAGTAATCACAATCCTATCCAGAGAAGTCAAGTACAGGTATGCTGCTCCTATGTGGGATGACAAAGAAATTACCTTCTCACTCCACCACTAAAATCACTGCCATTCGCAAAACTTTGAAGATCATTACCAACAGCGAGTCCTGCAATAATAGCATCTCGCTGGAGTTACCACAAATGTTAGCCAGTTCTTCAAATAGTGAATGCCATTTATTTTCCTCCCAGGATTCCGTGTGCTAAATGAACATGACACCTGGTGCCTTTGAATGAAGAATTAAATTCGTATTTTACATAAGTGGAAAACGAATTTCCCTGAAGAAATAATTCTTCGCAAATACATGGAAGGCAATGCAAATGTAATCGTTTGCACAAATATGGCATATATTCACTGTTGTCCACGTAGTCGCTCTTTCAGAAAACTTGAAAATTACATTGCCCTGGAGAGGGAATCAAACCCACATCTCCCGATTTCCGTTCGAGCATGCTATGCGTTTCCAGATTTCCGTTCAAGCATGCAATATTTTTTATCTATTTGTAATTTTCAGTTTTCTGAAGGAATGGCTACATGGAAACAGTGAAAATACGGCACATCTGTGCCAACGATTACATTTGTATTGCCTTACATGTATTTGCGAAGAATTACTTCTTCAGGGAAATTTATTTCCCACTTATTGTCAGGGTTCCCGGGTGGGCCCAGTTGAAAAAACCCACCAAAAGACCCACTGAGTTTTTCAAAATTAGATTCTATTTTTTTTTTCTACAATATTCCAAATTTAATCAGCACCCAATAAAATATTTTCTTTTACCATTAATAACAATAAGAATAATGACTAGATTCTCTTCTTTGCTTTCTCAAAGGTGATGGTTAACCGATTTTATTATTTAGCAACATAGAACAATCCTTTCAGATCAGTTGACAAAGCAACTGATCTGAAATAAGAAAATTAAACAAAAATCCTGAAAATAATAAATGGTTGCATATAAATAGCTTTCCACCTATAAAGAATAACTATAGAATAGACCAACATTATCCATTCACACTATAGAAAAAAAATAGAGAAACAGAATATAACATACTTAGCTTCTAACTAAAATATTATCTTTAAATATAATTTGCCTGAGATATTATTTGTGGGTGGCATGCAAACTGCAATAGTTTTTGACTATTTACAAAGATAGCCTAAAAATTAAACAATGGTACAAATAATAAAGTATTTTTGCTTTGTGTTTCACTAGAACCTCAAAAGCAGTCTGAAATTATCATAGTTTCGTGACACACACAATTTTCAAATATTTTCAAACCTCTGAGTTTTTCTGTAAAACAGCTACGTTTAAATAATTAATGTAATCTCTCAGGGGTTTTAGCCAGAAACAAAACTACCAATGTACAGGAAATTTTGATCCAAAAAGGTATAAACTGAACAAGTTTTGTGGCTTTCTCTATCCCAAGCCTATTTCGTAACTTATTCAACACGAGTTGAAACATAGAGAAAATTCTCTCAATGGACGCAAATGAAGCTGGTGCTGAATGTAGGCATACAAAAAAGTTACAAAATCAATTCTGAATTTGAATCCTTTTCAGACTTTTTTGCCATGACTTGCCATCCTTTTTATGGAAGAAAACTGGCTGATGACACTTTCTTTAATCATTGATGTTAGGTAACAGTCTGCGTCATTAATTTTGAAAGCCAATTACACCAGGCAAATACATGATTGTAGCAGAATAATATGACCACCTAACTAATAATGGGATGACAGTGGTGAGATGGCATGGTATGGACTTCTTGAGGCCCTGGAAGGTTGCCCGAGGCACATGTGCCCATTCGGACTGCAGCAGAACATGGAGGTCGTGGAGATGACGTGGTTGAGGGTTGGCATGCCGAACTTGTCGATCTAAATAGTCCCATAAGTGCTCTAGGGGATTGAAGTTGGGCGATTTTGCCGGCCGAGGGAAAACGGAGACATTGCTGTCGTGTTCCTGGAAACAGTTGTGCACCGCCTTAGCGATGTGACAGGGTGCATTGTCCTTTAGATACCATCACCACCAGGGTAAAAGTCTAATGTGAAGGGATGTATGTGGTCTGCAAGAATGGCCAGGTAGCCATTGGCATCAGGGACCCATCCAGTGCTACCAGCGGTTCCAGGGCATACAAGGAAAACATCCCCCAGACATGCACACTGCCACCGCTGGCCTGTACTTGGCCGACAAGCGTGTCCGAGTGTTGGCTCTCGTGTGTCTGACGCCATGTTCACCACCGCCCAACTTCTGTGGAGTAGAAACCTATATTCGTCAGTGAAGGCAACCCTTTTTCCACTGTCTAACAATGGTAGTCCCATGTGAACTGCAGACATCGTTGCCAATGGCCCTGGGTTAACATGGGAGCCTTGACGCAGCGTCCGCTCCAGAAACCCATGCGTATCAGGTTTTGCTCTACTGTTATCTGGGACACTTACTTGTGTACCCCAGCATTCAGTTGCATGGTCAATTGCTGCATAGTTGCATGTAGATTGCCCTTTACAAGTTGATGGAGGTGACATTCTCCTCTGGGGTTGATGGCCTTTGGGGCTCCACAGTTATGACGTCGGGAGGTACTCGGTGTACCAGCGGTCCATTCTTTGTACACCCTTACTACAGCACCTCGCGAACAGCCCACGAAGTCTGCTGTTTCTGAGATGCTTTCACCCTTGGCGCGGTAACCAATTATCTTTTTTTTTTTTTAACATCCATCAAATCACTACATATGCCCATTGTGCTCACGATACGCACTATGGCTCATCTGTCCTGGCCAGCTGCTTATATCTCTGTGTGGTTGGCCTTGTCACATGCACTCTGTGACACGCCTGGGTGAGTACACAGTGATACCTGGGATGGCCATATTATTCGACTGTGTAATCAGGGGGAAATTTGGATATCCAATCTTCTGCAATGCTCTCCTGTTCTTGGTTATGTTTCTTACCTCTGTATTTCAGATCCATGAGGTCTGCTAGAAAATGTGGTGCAAGAATTGCTTGTTCAAACCTTTCTTAAAATCTAGATGGTAGAGCTGCAGGATTTCTTCTAGTAGTAAATCCGGCTATATTTCAACAGCGACTGAAACAGACGTTGTGTCCCTCTCTGAAGTGTGTCCAGTGTGCTAGCAACAATGGATAACTGCTTTTCAAGATTCATAGCTTCACGATAAATGTCCATTTTATCCAAGATTTTTTAAACAGATTGATCAAATTCCTCAATGAAATATATTTTTCTGTATTTGTGATAATTGCCCACAAATGTTTTAACACAATCAGGATGAAAGTTGCACCTTGTTTCGTTAGGCAGTTGTGGCATTAAGCCAGGCTTTTCTTTGAACCATCCGTGTGGTTGATGTAGGCCTATGTTATGAAAATATTTTTGCACTGCCACAATCTGCTTTAAAACAGTTTTTGGGGAAACATCTTGTTCTAGCAAATTTAACAGATGTGCTGAGCATCCATATGTTAGGAGAGTTGGATATCTTTCATTTAAAATTTTCTACATTTTTATCATTTTGTTTTTGCTCTCAGTTACAACAGCAAAAACAGGTTTTCCAAATTTTTCTCCAATTTAGAAGCACAAAATATTTTGCTGTTTTCTTTTCTGATCCAGTATCATCAGCATACAGCAAAAAAACTCTATTCCGGTATGGACACTAATAGCTTGGACTGCTCATTCTTCACACTGCACCAACAATCTATGGTGAGAATCAAACTGCCCGATTTTATTTTTCTGAAAGCTGAGATTCTGTTTATTCTGCTGTAGTATCAAACAGTTTTTTACCAATGGCTTTTGCTGAGGGTGGTTGATGCCCAGGTCTCAGTGTTTCAATCATAATTTTAAACTGATCCAATTCTGCTGCATTGAATGGTATGTTAGCAGCATTAAAAAAATAGCCACTGTTTCATGAAGAGATTCCTTTTGCCCTTTTATGCTTTTAAGACAGAATTTACTCATTGGTTGTCATTTCTTTGTTTTTTTGCAACAGTACTAGAAAAAGCCCGATAAAACCCCAAAAAGCCCAATAAAACCCAGGTGGGCTGGGTTTTTTCAAACCCTGACTTATATATGATGTGAGTTCTCTGAAGCACTGGAACTTGTGACCTATATCCGACACCGGATGTGAGAAAAGGTCATGGTGATGCTATGAGGAAGCACGTAATTGCTTCGACTAGCACAAATCTGAACAGTTCTCAGATTTCTAAGCTGCATCTGCTTAGCTTCAGTTGCTTGGAACTTCTTGTTCTGGATGGTGTAATGCAAATGTAATCATTGACACGGCACATTTGTGTCAATGATTACATTTGCATTGCCTTCCATATATTTGTGAAGAATTATTTCTTCAGGAAAATTTGTTTCGCACTTATGTATGATGTTCTCTGAAGCACTGGAAGTTGCGACCTGCATCCGACCTCGGATATGAGAAAAGGTCATGGTGACGCTATGAGAAAGCACAAAATTGCTTCGACTAGTGCAAATCTGAACAGTTCTCAGATTTCTAAGCTACATCTGCTTAGCTTCAGTTGCTTGGAACTTCCTTGTTCTGGGTGGTGTAACAGACAGCATGCTCGAACAAAAATCGGGAGATGCAGGTTCGATTCTCGCTCCAGGGTAATGTAATTTTCAAGTTTTCTGAAGGAGTGGCTACATGGAAACAGTGAAAATACGGCACATTTGTGTCAATGATTACATTTGCATTGCCTTCCATATATTTGTGAAGAATTATTTCTTCAGGAAAATTTGTTTCGCACTTATGTATGATGTTCTCTGAAGCACTGGAAGTTGCGACCTGCATCCGACCTCGGATATGAGAAAAGGTCATGGTGACGCTATGAGAAAGCACATAATTGCTTCGACTAGTGCAAATCTGAACAGTTCTCAGATTTCTAAGCTACATCTGCTTAGCTTCAGTTGCTTGGAACTTCCTTGTTCTGGGTGGTGTGACAGACAGCATGCTCGAACAAAAATCGGGAGATGCAGGTTCGATTCTCGCTCCAGGGTAATGTAATTTTCAAGTTTTCTGAAGGAGTGGCTACATGGAAACAGTGAAAATACGGCACATTTGTGTCAATGATTACATTTGCATTGCCTTCCATATATTTGTGAAGAATTATTTCTTCAGGAAAATTTGTTTCGCACTTATGTATGATGTTCTCTGAAGCACAGGAAGTTGCGACCTGCATCCGACCTCGGATATGAGAAAAGGTCATGGTGACGCTATGAGAAAGCACAAAATTGCTTCGACTAGTGCAAATCTGAACAGTTCTCAGATTTCTAAGCTACATCTGCTTAGCTTCAGTTGCTTGGAACTTCCTTGTTCTGGGTGGTGTAACAGACAGCATACTCGAACAAAAATCGGGAGATGCAGGTTCGATTCTCGCTCCAGGGTAATGTAATTTTCAAGTTTTCTGAAGGAGTGGCTACATGGAAACAGTGAAAATACGGCACATTTGTGTCAATGATTACATTTGCATTGCCTTCCATATATTTGTGAAGAATTATTCCTTCAGGAAAATTTGTTTCGCACTTATGTATGATGTTCTCTGAAGCACTGGAAGTTGCGACCTGCATCCGACCTCGGATATGAGAAAAGGTCATGGTGACGCTATGAGAAAGCACATAATTGCTTCGACTAGTGCGAATCTGAACAGTTCTCAGATTTCTAAGCTAAATCTGCTTAGCTTCAGTTGCTTGGAACTTCCTTGTTCTGGGTGGTGTAACAGACAGCATACTCGAACAAAAATCGGGAGATGCAGGTTCGATTCTCGCTCCAGGGTAATGTAATTTTCAAGTTTTCTGAAGGAGTGGCTACATGGAAACAGTGAAAATACGGCACATTTGTGTCAATGATTACATTTGCATTGCCTTCCATATATTTGTGAAGAATTATTCCTTCAGGAAAATTTGTTTCGCACTTATGTATGATGTTCTCTGAAGCACTGGAAGTTGCGACCTGCATCCGACCTCGGATATGAGAAAAGGTCATGGTGACGCTATGAGAAAGCACATAATTGCTTCGACTAGTGCAAATCTGAACAGTTCTTAGATTTCTAAGCTACATTTGCTTAGCTTCAGTTGCTTGGAACTTCCTTGTTCTGGGTGGTGTAACAGACAGCATGCTCGAACAAAAATCGGGAGATGCAGGTTCGATTCTCGCTCCAGGGTAATGTAATTTTCAAGTTTTCTGAAGGAGTGGCTACATGGAAACAGTGAAAATATGGCACATTTGTTCCAATGATTAAATTCGCATTTGTTCCTTTATTGTCAAGTTTAGTCACTGCGTTCAAATTGTTGAAGCATTTTATTATTCATTTTGAAGTTTGCTGTCTACCTTCCTTGAAAAAAACATCTGATTGATGAGTGAAAGCTTAGAAACTTCGATTTCTGTTCTACGCCAAGAAATTGGATTACTAGTATAGTTGCACTATTTTGAATTAAAATGTAATCACTACATAATCATCTTATTAGTAGGTTATCATTAGGCTAAATACACAGATAAAAATTTCACTTGTAACTGCAAAATTGAGATACTAAATATTGCAGTAAATTTTTAACTTAAACCTAACAAGGTCTTGACCTTAAATTTTTGTGCCAACATGTTAGCATATCTTTAAGACATGCAATCTTAAGTCTTATATGAGTATAAGGCTGACATTTTCATTTTCATTTATCTCTCTCTCTCTCTCTCTCTCTCTCTCTCTCTCTCTCTCTCTCTCTCTCTGTTAATAGTTACCCCCAAACCTAATCCTACAGCATTTTTACTGAGTCGTTTCTGACAGGCTGCGGGCAGAGAGGTTTAGAGATGCAGGAGTGGGTAAAAATGTTACCCTAATAAACAGATATTAGGATCACATATAAATCAGAATACACAGGGGCAGTAGTTTCGGGGGAAACTTACTTGGCCCTCAAAATTGCGCTGACCTGGGAGGGGCCAATCTGTAAAGTATGTCTTTCACAAAATAACAGAAAAACAAGTAGAATATCTGTAAATTTTACAAGTGAACCATAAAACTTGGCATGTTTGCTTCATTGCAGAAAACAATGCTCCCATTAACATTCATTAAAGATTGAAAGAATTTTATGGGGATTGGTGTGTTGTTGTGAAAAGTGTGAGACAATGGGTCAGGCAATGTAAAGATTAAGCAGTGGGAGAAGTTTGAGTGACATGCAGACATCTGGACAAGACTAGCAGACCAGCTAAATCAACAGTGTGTTGAATAAATGATCTGAGGAAACAGTCACATAAAGCAGAAAGAAACAGTTTCTGAACTAGGCATTTCTAAAGATATCGTAAGACACATTATCAGTATTCTTGAAAATCAAAAAAGTTGCACCAGGTGGGTACTGTGCATGTTGTCTAATGAGATGAAGGCTGAACTAGTGCAAAAATTTCACATGAGCTCTTGGAATATTTAATTTCAAGGTGAGACTTTTCTGGGCCAAACTGTGATAGAAGATGGAAAATGGGTCCACCATTATTACCCAGAGAACAAAACCAGACCCTGGAATATCGCCATAAAGAATATTCAAAGCAAACAGCTTTGAATATTCTATCAATTTCCTATGTATTTTGAAGAATATTTCTTCCTTCATTGATTGCGATAAAGAATTGTTGCACCAAAAATGAGCCTCATCTGGAAAGGTCATGTCGTCTGCTTTTTGGAATAGTGAAGGGACCTGTGCTTGCTGATTTTCTTGGAATAGGGGCTACAATAAATTCTGAATGTTACAGTGAAACACTGAAAAAAATGGAAACTCGTTTCCAAAGGAAAGCAGCGCACCGTGGTCGGACACTTCTCAAACACAACAATGCAAGGTCTTGCACCAATGTTATCAGTTACTACAATCAAGTGCCTCAAGTTTATAGCGCTGCAACATTATTGGTACTTTAATTCTAATTCCACTTGAAGAATCCTTAGTAAATCTTCCTTTCTTCAGAGTTCCCTTGGTTTTTTACAGACGTTTCTGGCCTTTGGATATTCTCAATATATAGCTACAGCCCAGATCTTGCTCCTATTGATTTCTGCTTGTTTCCTAAACTAAAGGAATACCTGGGGGTTATCATTTCAGATCTGATAAAGTAAAGACAGTATTCCAGTGGTTTCAGAAACAAAATACTGAATTTTTTAAGGATGGACTTCAAAAACTACTGGCATGTTAAAAAAATGTACTAAAATAGGAGGAGCTTATGTGGTGAAGTTATACAGCCATTTAAATAAAAGGTAAATTTTCGTTTTTGTTTAATTGAAAAAACTTTCCAAATTTTTTTTTATTCAAGTGGACACAAAACTTTTTAGTCCACCAACATATCAGTCAACACTGTAGCTAGGTCTCAGAACTGTGGGAGGGAGGGGACTGGAGACCCATCTGCTGGAGCTCTGTGTCCAATGACAGGCTATATTCACCCACAAATGCAGATACAAGATTTATTTTGTATTTTTGTTACTTTTGTTAATTTACTGTAGTAGCTAACAATGTCTCCATGTCAAAAAAAAAAAAAATCAAAATATGAAAGGGGAGAGAGAGTAAGAATACTGAACACTCCCTCGAAATACAACAAAAAAAGTAAATTGGATTATCAGAATTCAGAATTTGTTTAACAGTGGTTGAGTTGCAGGTTCATTATCACTAGAAGAAAGAAAACAACCAATTAGCATGAAAGAAACTATTTTTTCGTTTACTATTCTGGTTCCTTTCCATAGATCACACAATGGCATCATAGGGTATTCTATGCCGAATTTTCGCTCTTTCTTCTCTATTTTCAACTGCACATTCTCCTTCACTAGTGCTCGAAGGTAGCTCCTTCTTCCATGGGTCAACAGCCGAACCTCCTTTCCCCACTCAAAAACCTAAAGCCCTCAGTTTCCTGCCAATCAACACTTCTTTACCCACAGATGCATTGCAATACAGTGAACAGGAAGAAGTTGAAAACTTTCTCTTGCAAAAATATTTCTCTTTAGCACTGTTTTACATTGCCTAGAGGCATACATTTAGCTAAAATGTTCCCACAACATTTCTTCAAAGGCAATTAACCACCCGGAAGTTTTCAGTTTTTAAGAGCAGTTTAGCATCTCATAATCACTACTTACCAAGTGACGAACAGTGTTGCATCTGCAAGGACAACTATGCTTTCACCTCTGGGTCTTGGTCTCTCTCTCTCTCTCTCTCTCTCTCTCTCTCTCTCTCTCTCTCTCTCTCTCTCTCTCTCTCTCTGTGTATGTGTGTGTGCATGTGTGGTTTGGGGGTTAATGTTCCTTTATACATCACATTTCTCAAAAAAAAAATCTCTCTTCCCTGACCCTCAACAAAGTTCAGTGCCCACGTGGCACAGAATCATTGGCGTAGTTCTTACTGATTCACTTCCAGAAGTAATTTCTTTTGAGTTATCCATCATTTGTGCTGCATCGTTTCAATATCTAACATTTTTTTAAAATGTGCAATAAACAAATAAATAAGGTAGAGTATTTATGCTTATAAGGAAATACAAAAAGTCATTTTCATAAACCACTGAAAATAAAAGTTCAAAGAATTTACAATATCCATTTTCCAGAGGGTGGGGCTGAATTCCCTCTAGCCCCGTACTAGCTACACCACTGATCAGAGTACAAGAAAGAGCAAAGTTTCCTTGCATTTACGAGAATTGTTCAAAAAGTAACAAGACTGATTTTACATAGGGCAGAAGTGTAATGCACTAAACATACTTACACTTGCATACTTTGGAGTGTTCTCCCTCAATCCTAAATTACATGTGTAGCCAATTATTCCCCAGTAATCCATTCTCAAAGTAACTGCAATTCTACTATGTGGCAAAAAGTTGGATTATTAAACTGTTATGTAAGTAGCCTTTAAGCTTCGAGGTTTTTAAACTGACAAAGCATAATACTAACTGAAGTGGCCTCCAAAATAGAAATATTAGTTTTCAATATCACTGAGCAAAAATTACTTATGGGTGCCCATACCCACAAAAAGCACAAAGCTGGTTGACTGAATTCTTCAAATTTAAATTCATAAAGGTTAACAGTCTAATCTGGCTATGACTAAATAGGTATGCCAGGATATTAGGTGACTAGCCCAGGTAGTTCCCCACATAGGCATGTGCATCTTTTCCCAGTTTGAAACACACACAATGACACTCTAGCAAGCAATCCTGGAACCAGCCATCTTATTCAATTATATTACATTTTTTTTAAACAAAAAAACACTAATGCTTTTGAAATTAATGTGTCGAAAATGTTTTGGTTACAGGAATAACACATTATACATATCGACACATTTCATGATTTCCATTTGGAACTTTCTACAAGTTATTCTGAAGTAAGCAGTTGAGCACACATATCATCTCCACTCTTCATTAAAGTTATTTAAGTATTTCAAGTTTTACCTAAGTTTTTCATTTGGATATCTGACGATTTCATACAAAGTACTCCGAAATGTGCTCATTACTGTCTACTTCAGAATAATGTGGAGGCAGTTACCAAAAGAAAATCATGAAATTTATTGGCATGTGTTATAATGTGTTATTCCTTTATTTAACTAGTAGCTATCTTATGTAAGAAATGGGATATGTAGTCTACGGATAATGCTTATTTTATTAAATGAAAATAAATAAAAAAGTAATACAGATATTAGATCTGCATTGGGTGCTTTCATCATGAAAGACAAAATTAATAAAAATATATTTAGAAGTTTTTGGCATGTCTGTCATATGGGAAATGTAATAATACAACAGATATTTCATTTCATTTTTCATTTGTGACCATATACACTAATAGTAGTATTATAACAATATAATAACAATGTAACTAGTGACAATTGGGGAGCACAAGGGAAAAGGCCTGAATTGGCCTAACATAGCCCTCGGCACCCGTAATAAAGAGCATACAAGTCAAGAACAGACATAAGTGATTTTCTGATATCTTATAAGTAAATTAGTAAGTAGTAAATAGAAATTATAGAGAAAGGTCACCAAGAGTAATTTAGTATTATATAAGTAGAAATTTATCCCAATTTCATTTTCCTCCCCTTTTCCCTTCCCCCTTTTTTCTCATCAAACAGGAGCAAGCACATGAGAAATACAAAAGTAAATAAGTTGGCCTTAAACCAGTTGGTCAAAAGAAAAAGAGATATACTATGATAGATCTAATTCTTCCCCATTAAATAGTTTTAGTTTTTTCTTAAAAAGGTTAATTTTATTAATAGCAGTAAGATGGTAAGGAAAAGTATTCCATAATGTAGGACCAGAATAGTTTGTTATTTTTAAAAAATTTCTGTATATGTAAATACTGGTAGTAATTTAAATCTATTTCTTCAATTACTAATCAAAAACAACTATTATGGGAATTTTTCTCCAAAAATTTGCAATTTAAATAAAAAATCTCCTAGTAAAATTCCCATAATAGTTGTTTTTGATTAGTAATTGAATTAAGAAACTAGGAAGCCATTTCCCAACATGAGCTTTGTTCAAAGAATTAGAACAGAGTATGGGTCAGATACTTTGCAAGCAATCAAGAAAGTTCAACATGCTACAATGAAGATGGAAAGATCGATAGCTCGAATGAAGTTCCTGAAAAATTGCAAGGTAAATAACTTTATTCCAAATTCATTTAGACTTAGAAAACCATATAAAGATTTACTTTCAGCCAACTTCATAAGAACAATAGAGAAAAAATGTTAAAAAGAAGTATTGAAGCAAAATATGAAAATGTTGCTTATTATCAGAAAGTAAAAGTAGAAAAAGAAAAGAAATGATCTGGAATCTTAAGTGATACAGTAAAAGCAGAATTGGAGGACTGGCTAAAAATCGGAATAAAAAAATACAGTCGAAACCGTTTATAAGGAAGTTGAAGGGAGTTAAGAAAAAGTTTGTTATACGCAAACTTCGTTTTATCCTATTTTGCCTTAAATGTATCAGCAAACGAGCAAAAGTTATGTAAAAAAAGCACATACAGTATACTACTATAGTACGTATGTATTAGAAAGCAAAAGTACAATAATTGAAACATTTACCTTTAATTTTTCATTCACACTTTTGGAAGTAACTATCCAGAGTTGCCTGTTTTTGGGATTGAACAATTGCTGTAGACAGCCGTTTTTCTATTTGATCCAACAATGATGAATAAAACAGATTTTTTGACGCAAAGAAAGCAAGCAAATTATCAAGACTTTCAATTGCCACTGCATTTGATATTTTTTTTAACTTCTGCGTATTCTTCCTCCTCATCAGTGGACGCGTCATTCTGAGAGTTCAACACGCCATCAACGATGTCCTGATCTGTATTTTGAGATTCCGCTGAGATGTCATCACCAGCCAGCAGATTAATCTGGAAATGATAAATCCGATGAAATGAGCCCTTTTGCACTCAGGTGATTCCATGTTTCGTCTTTAGTAGTAACCACTGTGTCTTCATTTACTACTGAAATACCAAAATCAGCATGTTTCCAACAATTTTTTTATGATTACATCAGTTACGGTAGTCCAAGCATTAGATAGCATAGCATATCACATGCCATTCGAACATCGATGACAGTTGGTTGCCTCTTTTCCACGTTAATATAAGAATTTTTCTGAGTAAAACTTTGCGGTAATGAAATTTTAGGTTTTTTATAACACCCTGATCCATGGGCTGAAGTTTTGATGTAGTGTTTGGTGGAAACCGATGTACATTTGTAGATATGTTAATAATATGTTAGACAAATGTGCTGCAAAATTATCGATGAGCAGCAGAACTTTTCCATTTTTCTTTGTCATTTCGTTGTCAAATTGTTTCAACCATTCTGTAAAAAGTTCCGATGTCATCCACGCTTTCTTATTGGCTCTGTAACTTACTGGTAATTTTCACCTTTCTTGAAGCATCTGGGATTTTTTGATTTCCCGATTACGAAAAGTTCCCTTTTATCAGATCCATCCATATTTGCGCACAGCAATACAGTTAAACGGAGTTTTGAGTTTTTTCCACCAGAACATTTTTCACCTTTGAAAGCTAAGGTTTTTTTCTGGCAATAACTGATAAAAAAACACTAGTTTCATCAGCATTGTAAATATCGCAAGCTTCATACTGCAAAATTAAGGTTTCACTTGATTCCAGCCACTTTTGGGTTGTTTCATCATCCACGGAAGCACTCTCTCCGCAAATGGACTTAAATATGATTCAATGACGCTCTTTAAATCTTTGAAGCCAACCATTGCTTGGCTGAAAATCAGGTTTTCCTAGAAGTTGGGCAAAATCTAATGCTTTTTCCTTCAGCAAAGGGCCAGAGACTGCAACATTTTTGCTTCTCACTTCTTGGAACCACTTTAACAACGCTGCTTCCACGTCTGTATAAAGACCTTCACAAAATCATTTTCTATCATGGCTAAAAGAACCTTCCGAGAACTTTCGCTTCAAACCATCCTTATTTTTTAAAATTGTGGATAGTGAATTTGCGGGCATGCCAAATGTTTTGGCTATGTCGCACTTCTTTTTCCCTTTCTCCCCAAATTGATTGCTTCAGTTTTTTCACTTAAACTCAGTGTTTTTCGTTTAGCAACTGACATGATTTGCCAGCTTGTGTTGATGCGTTCTAACAAACGAATTTGTGAGAAAAATTGCTGCTTCCAAAGCTTTAAACCATCAGATGCGCCCGCTTAGGAATTGCAAAAGTGCGATTAAGACAAACATCTGCCTATCTGGTTTATCCGAACAATTTAACATACGGGCCCCCAAACGAAGACGCTGACATTGGACATCCCTGGCACGATTCCCCAACACCCCACCTCCTGATCCTTTTATCCCATTCCTCCTGTTCTCAAGCTGGGAAACAAATCATTTACCCTCTAAGCTCTTGGGGTGATGAAGTGGGGTCCCTCCAGTGAAGGAGAATTAAGGAAAAGTGGGGGATTCCGACACCGCCTGGCTAGTCTTCGGGCATTTCACTAAGTCAGAGGTCTCAAGATATCCTGAAGAAGAAAAGAAGAAAATGGCTACTCTCCCGCAGGAGAAATGTTGAATGGGAAAAAGTCAAAAACTTTGTTATATATGATTTTGGACAAAACTGCTGTTCGTAATATCCAGTTGAAATAACATTACGATGGCATTGAAAATTCAGGGAACTGCAAAGACATCATTATATATGAACCTTCCTTATATTCGAGCCCGTTATATCAAGGTTCAACTGAATAGAAAAATTTGTTCAAAAGCTGAACCTTAAAGAAAAGAATTTTTTTAAGAAAAACTATTCCAGTAAAAACAAAGAAACAGCAGTTCTTAGTCATGTAAAGGACAACACTGCTACTGGAGTTAGCCAAGAATGTTTACAAGTGATAAATAAAGGAAGTAATTTCAATCTATCCAAGGAAAAAATAAATACAGAAAAATTGGTAATTGAATTGGAAAGCATCTGCAGCACTTTAGAAAAAGAAGACCAAATTAAAGCAGATCTCCTCAGAAAAGATTACCACAATAGCCTTACGAAATTCCAGAAGCAAGTAACAAAACCTCAAAAAAATTTGAGAACAGTCAATTAAAAGCTCTTAAATATTTCAGAAAAAATGAAAGTGTAGTTGCTGTGAAAACAGGCAAAAGTAAGTTGATTACTATTATGGATAAGAAATATTATCAAGAAAAGATGGAAGAAGAACTAAAAAGCTTATGTATGAAGAAGTAAAAGAAAACCCACTACCAGATTTGATTAAAAAAGTCTCTAATCTTACTTCACTTCAAAAAAAGAAAACCCAGCTTCCAGAAAACTGTAAACAATTCTCAAAATTACAGTTCAGATTACCTCAAATATATGGAATAGTCGAACTGCATAAAGAATACCAACCAATTAAACCAATAATTGACTCAAAAAACTCAATTCTTTAAAATCTAAACTAATTTTTAAAGTTGCACCTTCAGAATCTTTTAAAAGAGCCACCTAACTTGATTAAAAATTCAATGCAGCTAAAAGAAATATTAGAACTTCTTCCTAAATTAGATTCTCCTATTATGGGTAGTTTAGACATAGTGTCTATGTATACTCACATTAATATAGATCAACTTATAGACTTTATAGCGGAAGACTTGGCAGACCTAAAATAGTTTTTCACAACTAGGAAAAAAACATATTAGTAGGAATTTTTGAAATGCTTACTTTCTCTTTGCAGAACAACTACTTTCAATTTGGGAAAACTTTTTTCATTCAAAAATCGGGGCTAGCTATGGGCTCCCCACTCTCCCCACTCTTAGCTAACTATTATGTGGGAAAACTAGAAGAAAAGATACTAGTACAACCCACATACTTCTGCTTATACAGCAGATACATGGATGACATCTTATTTATAATAGATAGCTCAGAAATTGTTCCAGAAAGAATTCTAGACTCATTCAATGAATTAGATGATTCCCTTAAGTTCACTATTGAACTTCAAAAAGAAAGAAGAATTAACTTCTTAGATATTACTATCTATTATGAAGATGAAAAATTCCTCACTAGTTGGTATAAAAAACCAATGACTACTAATAGACTTTTGGATTTCAATTGCTATCATCCAGTTTCTATTAAGAAAAATGTAGCAAGTCAGTTTTTAGAAAAAAATAATAAAATAGTTTCTACAGCAGATAAGAAAGAAGCCCATAAAGAACAACTTAAAAGTCATACTTGCAGAAAATAACTATCCTAAAGAAGAAATTGAGAAGCTTCTGAATTTTAATGGTACGAAGAACCCGCAAAAGCAACAAGTAAAATTCACTAAAAAAATTTCTTATCACAAAGGTTTATTTGAGTCTTTAAAGAGAATTAGTAAGAAGTACAATATTAGGCTAGCTCCAAGTTTAGAGAACAAAGTTAAAACAAATTTCCCTAAAATAGTTCAAAGAGAAGATATTTTAAAAATGCAAGGTGTAGTCTGTGAAGTAAAATGTGTAGTTGTGGACTATCTCACATAGGTGAAACAGGTCGCAGACTAGAAACTCGTACAGCAGAGCATAAAGCTGCTTTAAAAAATTGCTCCAACAAGACTGGTTTAGATGGGCATGTTAGAGAAACTAGTCGCAGCATGGATTGGAATTCCCTTAAAGTCATCAGTTTCCAAAGCAATTTTCAAAAAGAAAGCTAAAAGAAGGAATAGAGATTGAGAAAAATCAAAATTCCATCATCAATGACTGCAAAGGATTTTCCCTGCCTAACATCTGGCAGGATTTGAGGGAAATAACTTTAACCTTCAATGTTAACCGTAACCGCAATAGTGACGGGAATAAGTGACAACAAAAAGACAGCCAGAAGAAGAATTTTCCCCGAAAATTTGCAATTTAAATAAAAAATTTCCTAGTAAAATTCTCATAATAGTTGTTTTTGATTAGTAATTGAATTAAGAAACTAGGAAGCCATTTCTCAACATGAGCTTTATTCAAAAAAACTATTTCTTGTTGGATAAGTATGAGTATGGGTATTAATTGTGATCAAATCATGATAGAGGTCATATTTTATTCTTTTGAACATATTATATGGTAGCTGGTCATAGCATCATGAAAAAAACCAAAAACAAGATGGTTTGGAGCTGTATTACGTAAATGTATCATCAGTGACAATGTATTGGGTTGGTGCAGATGAAATGTCTGAAATGAAAGTACCACCTGCAAACCTTCATAAAAATATAGGAAGCACAAGTAGTTCCCTCTGAATCGACACACGTCTGCCAAAGGGTTATAGGCTGTGGATCCCACGGAAAAACTCTGGAGTCTGTGAGGCAATGGCCTGACACACAACATGGTTGTTTGGAAAGATCTTTTCCACCAGGAAACCTTCAAATTTCCACGAATACATTTTCATACCGAAAGGATGACATTTTTAATATATTTTTTTTGCACAATTTTCACAAAGAATATTAGTTGTAAATGCATTTATGGCACCTCTATTCATAGTGATTGTGGAATAACTTTTTACAGGTCTTTTAGAGGTTATTTTTAATGAAAGTTGGTTGTCAAATTTTCGAACTAAAGCCTAGTTCGTCATCAGGACTATGTCACTGGAGTAGTTGCTGCCACTCAATTGGAAGAGACCATCCGCAATTATCGTTAATTGTGATAGAGGTCATATCATGATAGAGGTCATATTTTATTCTTTTGAACATATTATATGGTAGCTGGTCATAGCAGTACCACAATTAACGATAATTGCGGATGGTCTCTTCCAATTGAGTGGCAGCAACTACTCCAGTGACATAGTCCTGATGACGAACTAGGCTTTAGTTCGAAAATTTGACAACCAACTTTCATTAAAAATAACCTCTAAAAGACCCGTAAAAAAGTTATTCCACAAAGAATATTGTTTTTTTACAAAAGAAATTGAATGTGATACTTTGCTAAAATTACTGTGTTGAGGTGCAATATATCAAAAGAGAAAACAGCTAAAAGAACAATTTTAGAGGAAGAGGGGGGGGGCAGTAATGTATTTTCAGAGATAGTGACAGTTCAAATCAGCCTGCTAGTGTATACAAAATACAGGTGTCCACAATACTATGACAATATGCAATGAATGCTTACGTGAAAATTTTCTAAATGCAATTTAAAATGACCGAATAAATCACCTGGACACACCACACAAACAATATTTCATTTTTTTTAATATGATATATCTGCTATTATTCCTCAACTCCTCCCCAGATTCACACACACACACACACACACACACACACACACACACATACCATACATGAGACTGACAAAGGAGAAAAAAAGCTGAACTTTTTAACCACACAGGTGAAAACTAAGAGCATGCTGCAAAACAGCGTGAATATAACGTGCCGTGAGCAAGACAAATTGTTCGTTGAAATTTATTACGTAAATATTAATTAACATCACTGTATTCATAAATATATATACATATTTTACATTTAACAGCAACACTGGATAAATGTAACATCGCGGAGAAAAAAATTATGATTATCAGCAAAATCTACACTCTGTCTGATTTCCGTTTTGAGAAAGTTTTCCTCCATTTTAAAGCTGCGAAACAAATATTTATGGAATAAAATTATACTTAACAACACTACTGAGTAGAAAAAACATCGCAAGAAAAAAGTATTACGATTACGGGAGAAACCTTCACTTCATCTAACTTCCGTTTCCGAAAGTTTTGAAAGTTGGAATTCCACCCATCAACGGAAAGCGACCCCACCGCCATTCAATATCACCAATATCAGCACCAATCCCTCCCAAATTTCTGTTCAGTTCTACATCGATCTCGAAAACAATCGAAATGACGATGGAAAAGACGGAATGCTTTGAATCCACTGAAGATCAGAGAAATTTTCACGCCAACTTCCGTTTTCAAATTTTTCTTCCATTTTCAATCTAAAAGGCAAATATTTATGGAAGAAAATTACATTTAACAATAATACTACACCGAAGAAACATCGCGAGAAAAAGAAATCACGATTACAGGAAAATTTTTCACTCCGTTTAACTTCCGTTTTTGAAAGTTTTGAAAAACGAAATACCATCCCCAGACCAAAAAACGACCCCCCCCCCAACTAATCCTCCACCAAAATTTCTCTTTAGTTTTGCATCGATCTCGAGAATAACCCAAAATGATTACAAAAAAAACGGAATTCCGCGAATCCGCAGGAGAATCTCATGTATGACATACACACACATGAACGAACTCGTTACCTTTTTACATAGAAAATTGCATTTTAGTTTATTTGCTGTTTTCTGTTCTATCTAATATCCTCATGTAACCACGTTC
This sequence comes from Macrothele yani, assembly GCA_039090855.1. NCBI lineage: Eukaryota > Metazoa > Arthropoda > Arachnida > Araneae > Macrothelidae > Macrothele > Macrothele yani. The sequence continues at coordinate 40,344,698 of CM077024.1, read as the reverse complement.
TGTGTTCTGGATGTTAGGCCTAATATAACAGAACTCTTGATACACTAAGTAATAAAATAAGACTGAAGTAATTATTCGTTTATTGACGTAACGAATCAAAAATACATTTTGTCAAGCTTTCACTCATTGAAAGCTATGCTATTAGTCTTCAAAAAGTTATTGGTCGCTGAGCAAAAGCTTGGCAAAATGTATTTTTGATTCCTTACGTCAATAAACGAATAATTACTTCAATCTTAGTTAGGTCTTATGCTGCCCAACTTACACTTATATGTTTAACAATTTGTTTTGCATACGGTTCTGACAACTAAATTCTGTGTGTTTATATAGCTGTCAACGTATATAAATCATCATTGCCAACAATTATCAATCCACTGCTGGATGAAAGTCTCCCCAAGTTTCCTCCACGACTATCTGTCTTGAGCTACTCTCTTACATGTTACTCCGGCATGTTTTCAAATTTATATATACATATATAAAAAGAGAGAGAGAGAGAGAGAGAGACAAATTATGCAATTAGTAATCATAATGCATCATTTGCTGTTCATTATTCATGTCAAGATGACACAGTTACACTACGTATTGAACAATCCACCTCCAGTAATAGACAACGCAATTAGATAAGCTAGCAAACATCTTTTGCATCATCCACTGTTTACTAGTTCATCATTTATGTTTGAACTTTGAAGATGCATGATCCTAGTCTATGGATGCTTAAATATCCTTGTTACCTGAGGAATTATTTGATGTGTAATTACGTGAAGGTATACAAACAAGCAAAAAACTTACCGTAAATCTTTTGACAAAATTCTCAGTTGTTTCCAGACGATACTCAGGCTGCTTTAGAGGATATATAATCTGCTCTGCCTAAAAATACAAAATAAAATAAATACACAAAAGCAATACCTTGTAATATATGTGTAATTTGACTCGTTCATTTCATAATTAATATACTGCTCATGCTGATCAAGCATTTCACTGAAAACTTCATCTTTAAGTGGAAAACTGAAATTTAGAAATGTGATTGCTTAAGATAATCTGTCAAGACATCTTAATGATAAATCACTGAGGCAAAAACTGTGATGGTCAAATAAACGTAACAACCAACTGATTTTATTTTTCTGAAAATCTGTATTAATAAACCTATTTATTAGATGAAATGTTAATAGAATTGTTACAGCTAGGTTGTAAAGAAATTACTGTATTTACGTTTATCCGCTAAGTGGCGCTGATGTGATTTTATTGCAATGTTTGTTAATCTATGTCTGGCAACAAGTTTCTGTTGACTTTCTGACTTTTTACTTTTGGTTTTGGAACTGTTGCCAGCTGCAGCAAGTTGAAGTGCTCTGTGTGTGCGAGTCAATCGAAAAGATGTAAGCAGTTTTCGAGTAGATGTTATAAAATATGTCGTTAGTGCACCAACTGTCTGTTGATTTGTATTTTGTGCGCCGGTATTTTGAGAAATCTTTCTGTCAAGCACAAATGGATACAACAATATGTGATTTTATTCCTCACTACATTAGCCTTTTAGCTTCTTGTCGAGATGTGATCAGCGCAGTAGGATTGTCAACAGTGTTCTTGAGTTTTAGGTATTCCCGTTTTTATATTTGAGTTTTATTGCAGAATCTAACATAGGTTATAAAATTATTTTATATTACTTTAATAACCATAATAATTTATTTTACTAGGTTATAAAATCATATAATTTTTAAATGCATAAAATTGATGCAAGTATAAAATGATAATAAAAGCAATTAACTCAGGAAGAAATTAGCTTTCCATAATTTATTTTCTTTGCACGGTACACACTACTTCCATGAATGACACAAAAATTTTAATTGCTTTAAACAACCTGTGCACTAACTATTTCATTCATTCATTCAATGAAAAAAAAAATACTTCAGTAATTTTTTTTTCCAGCCACACAGTGGCTGAAAAAAACTCTTTATTCAAACATTTTTTAAATTTCTTTTTTATGACTTCCATGAAAATTTTAAACATGAAAAACTGAAATACTTCAGGGCAAATTTTTATTCAGAGATATGACTTCATTTTTATTCCCCAACACATCATCTATCCCCAGTCATTGATACAAATGTGGCTCAGTGACTGAAAATGCCAAAATTATTATGAGTAAGTAAAAATGTTTTACCATTAATGTTCGTTTTGTATTTTCGTATCATTATATGGACCTAACTACTCCACCGTGCATACTTAAACAAAATATATGTGACGAACAGTATTATCGCTGCTTTTAATAGCAGTTCTACATTGCAGTATATAGCAGTTACAACTACAGTTAGAGCCCATATATAACAAAGTTGGAGATAGATTTAAAAACATTCAATATATGCAAATTTCGTCCTAACCCAACTGATCAAAAATGAGTTATCATAAACATTATAATTTGCTTTGTCGGAACATTTGAATGTTTGTCCCACTTTGAGGGCAGTGGAAAGAGCCACTTGACTGCTTTAATTGCCAAATCCCTGCCTCAACCAATGTATTTTATTTTTTATTGTTGTGATGTTCATTGTTGCAATGCTTGTGAAACATACTTTTACATTTGGACATCACAAACAAAAAGAATACCTGGTTATTGAAAAATTACTCTATGTATCTTATTTTTGCCCATCATTAATGATGGGCTTTTACCTAGTTTTGGGTATATTACAATATGTCAGGTTAAAATTAGTCAATCATACACTGTTTATCAATACTGAAGGTAACTAATACTTGTTAATTAAAAACTATAGCTAGCAACAAAAATATATGTGAGAACAGCAATAAGAAAAATATTTAATATGAAGATTTAAGTGACCGCCAAAAGTTTGAAAGTTCACCTGTTGAAATTTATTTGCTGTTTAGACGTTACGTTCGAAACAGGAGTCAACTGTTGCTTCTTTTGTGTATGTCATTATAGTTGTTTTAAATGTTTTTCAACTTGCTTTAACATCATGGTTGAGACGTTTCAAGATGCAAAATAAACACTAACAGAAATTAAGGGATTGAAAGGTGGCAATGGGAGGGTATGAAGGATAGCATTTGTCCAGGAGGTGTATGCGTGGTAAAGAGAGGAAGTTGAAAAAATTAAACAACCTGAAACATCCTTTTCTTCATGAAAACTGACCTGTTTGTAAGGGGAACCACGTGCCAGGGGTGCAGAGACTGTTCAGGGCCCAATATTTCTCCAGAACACATTTTTTCGTCTGAAATTTCCCCAAAAAACTGTAGCGGATTTTTATACAAGTTTAGGCGATTATTAGAGTATATGTCGATGATCAAGAACTATCCTCAAAGCCTATTACTTAAAAATTTGAAAAAAAAACAAAAAAAAGAACTAATATGTATTCCAATGAATAACAAGCTTTCTTTTTTCTGACGAAAAAAAAATTTCTTTGTTTTTTAATACATGAAAGATTTAGTGCTCCAGGTGAATCTCTCCCCTCTAGCAGCTGAAAGATTTAGGCGAGACAGGAGAAGGCGAATCAAGAATTCTTGCCTTGCCTAAAATGGCAGAACCCATTGACGTATGAAGAATAGGCAAATCAAGAAGTAACCTCGGGCAGAGAGGCTGAAAAATAAACAGCTAAAAAATTCTGTAATTAACTATAATTTATTTCATTCTAGCATTCCAGGCGTCTAATTGTGCCAAATAATTTTACTAAATGAAATTTAAATTTGACTTAAATCCTTTGGAAAATGCATGGGTCATTCGCTTTAAAATGTCCGAAACCCCCAATAATTTTTAAAATCAGCGCCTATGACACATTCGCTGCCATTTTTTTTTTTTTTTCTATTAGAGGTTTAACTATCACCTAGAGCAACTCTATGGGCTGTAAGCAGTCGCCCGTCCCTAACTTAGGGCCACTGGTTCCAGGGAAGGGCGAGAGCCAGTGCCATGAGACAAACGCAACATCCATGCCTCACAGGATTCGAACCCGGACCCATCTCGGACGAATGATCAGAAGCCATCGCTTAAACCACTGTGCCACTGGGTCAGCCCATTAGTTTCGGAGACATTTACTAGCGTGACTAGTGGTTGCACCGTACTTTTTACTCACACCATGCTGTCTCCGCCTTGGCACTAGTAAAGTCATTTTGGCTCCGTGAATCGTCTGCGAGCGGCAGTTCGCAGTACGTCACAGCCCTTGTAACCTCTTGTATTCAAAACGACACATTTTTCAAAATGATTACTGTGAAGTAAATTACTCCTATTTTTCACATTATATTCGTTGTTAATAAGTCAATTTTTCGTTTTATTATTACTATTATTATTTTACCCCGGGGCAAAAATTTCCCCAGAGCTGCCTTAATGTTCCCCCGAACCTTGTTTGCGTGTTCGGGCATATTCTGCACCTCTGCCACGTGCTTTTGTCAACAGTAGGTAATTTCTATTTTTCAAGTGAAATAGGAAGGGATACAAACTGGGTGAATACTACTTATTTTGTTTGTTGATAACCATGTTAAACTTAGATACAGGGGTTGTCCAAAATAATGGAAACACCTTGAAACTATAGGTGTTACGCACCTAAAATAGTGTGGGAGCACCCTTGGCATTTAAAACTGCTTGAATCCTCCTTGCAATGGACGCATACAAGTCCTGGATGGTGGTAAATGGTATGTCGCACCATTCTTCCTGCAGAAAATGCTCCAATTTCTTGAGAGACGGCAGAGGAGGATAACAGAATCACACTCTGTTTAGCAACACAGACCACAGGGGCGCAATGATGTTTAAGTCCGGTGATTGTGCAGGCCAGGGAAGGTGTACAACTTCATCCTCATGTTCCTCAAACCATGATTGAACACTTCAACTTCTGTGAATCGGAACATTATCATCTTGAAAGGTGCAATCCCCTGACGGAAACAATGTCTGCGCCATCGAATGCACATGGTCGGCCAAAAGAGTGACATAGTCACTGCTAGTGATCCTTCCATGTAAGGTGATAATGGGACATGCTGCAAACCACGAGATCATGGCCCAAACCATTACGGAACTGCCCCCATGCTGCACTGTAGGAGGGAGACAGTCTGGGTTGTAGGCTTCTGCGAGGATTCTCCACACATAAACCCGTCCTGTGGTGGGGAATAGTGAGAAACTTGATTCATCGGAAAACAAGACATGTTTCCATTGATCCGCAGTCCACGTTTTATGTTCCTGGCACAACTGTAGTCTCCGTTTCATATTCACCTGTGACACCAGGGGTTTTGCAATTGCAGTTCTGCCGTAAATATTGCGGTTATGCAATTCCCTTCGTACGGTATGGGTCGACACTGGGTTTTGGAGATGTGCATTAATTAAGCTCAGCAGTCACTTTCGTCGCCATGGTCTTCCTCCTTGCGGTCACACAATCCTCTTTAATGACCTCCTGTCTCTCGCAGTGAGTTTGGTTTTCCTTCCACAGTTGGGTCTCCCAGATGATGTTTTGCCGCGAACATTGTACGCTGTCATGACCTTCAGCACGGTACCTCTCGATACCCCCAATACCTGTGCCACTGTGGTTACTGATGCACCAACCAGACGGGCTCCTACAATCTGCCCTCTTTGGAACTCCAACAGGTAACTCATTGTGCCTTCACCTGGAATGAAATTATGCAAACACCTATTTACAATGAAATCACACAGCCCAACACTTTCTCTCTATTCTAAAAAAAGTAACTGCTGCTGCTGCTGCCGTTGTTTTAGAAATTCCGCGGCACTCTTGCTTTCCTAGCTCGCAGCGCAAAACGTATTGAACACAAAAATATAAAATTTACATCGTTTGTGCAGAATTGTTTGGAGAACACGCCAAAATAAACCATTTTTCGATTCTGGCGATACTTTTTTTTTTTTTTTTTTTTGATTGGAGGTTTAACGACCACCGTGAGCAACTCAATGGGCTATAAGCAGTCGCCCGTCCCTAATTTAGGGTCACTGGTTCCAGGGAAGGGAGAGAGCCAGTGCCGTAAGACAAACACAACATCCATGCCCGACCGGGATTCGAACCCGGACCCCTTACGGACGAATGATCAGAGGCCAGCGCCTTAGACCACTGCGCCACCGGGGCGGCTGGCGATACTTCAAGAGCTATTGTATTTCAAAGTTAAGGTAAACAAAAAAGTGCTATCAGGTCGCGTTCCGGACACACTAACAGCAACAGAACCACAAAACTTTGTAGGCATGTAGTGCCATGACCGAATTTTTGCACCCTTTTTTTTTAATTTTGATATATTTTACAAGAAATTAAATTTCTAAATTTCACAAAATTCACTATTTCGCGATGGGATCTATTTAAAAAAACGGATATATGGCAAACTATAAATCATAACGCATTGCAATTTTTACAGCATAAACTTACAAAGCTATTATCCCTTTTTTACAAAAAAAAATTAAGAAAAAGTCATTTTCTGATTTTTAAACAATTTTTAAAGATGCAAAGGAGAGAAACGAACGGCTTGTCTGTCCTCACGATAACCACAGAGAAACGTTCTGGTCCCGTGACCTGCTGCCATGGTGATGCAGAGAATTTGTTATGCATATGTTTTGCTGGTAAAGCTATCTCAGTTGTTTAAGGTAGACATCAAGTAATTTTGCTTCCTCTTTCAACGGAAAACCTTCTGTACACATTTTCTTCACAATTAATGCATTCCCAAGGATGAAAATCTGAACATCGATTAAAATAGCTTCATTTTATAACTTGGAATACTTAATATTTTCTAAAACATAACCATAATAATGCAATCTAACATTTGTTTGTCTACTGACGTCATCAAAGTACAGGTCGCGCCATCTTTTTTTGGTTCCAACACCACCAAAGGAAAAGTTATTGATTTTTAATATAATTATGGTTTTGCTTTAGAAGATATTACGTATTCCAAGTTATAATATGAAGTTATTTTAATATGTTAAAATTTTCATCCTTGGGGACACACTAACTGTGAAGGAAATGTGTACAAAAGTTTTTCCATTGGAAGTATAGGAAGCAAAATGACTTGACGTCCACCTTAACAGTTTAGCATAACGGTTTACAGAAATGCTTTTTGGACCGCTTTTGTTTTCCTTAGTGGTATATTTAGTAAGTGCTATAAGTTCAAACAACAAAAATCCGACCTTCCAAAAATTAACGACAGTAAAAAAACTCTGAAACTTCGGAATAACAAGCCTTATTTGCTTAGACATACAATAAAAATTGAAATTCATATGCATTTTCCAGTTTTTATTTCATGTGATGTACTTGAAGATCGGGCTGCAGAGCCCGGCGCTACTTTGAAAACGAGCGTAGCGAGCCTAGAGGCTCAGCCCTAGTTTTACAAAAAGAAAAAGAAAATTGAACTACACGTTCGTTTTACTCAAAAAGCAGCACATACCAAAATCACTGTTTTCAGGGAGGTGTTTTCATTATTTTGGACAACCCCTGTATATGCAGCAGCAGACTGGTGACCTATAAACAGCCCTGGAACTAATTTTGTGCTGCCCACTTTTTGAAAAAATTATCACTTGACTCACCCCTAAAATAAACGCTGTCATCACCACTGCTTCCTCTTCGAACATATTTTCAACACAAGTCTAAAAATTACTTTTGTGTTAAGGCAATAATCAATTGACAAATTTTGCCCATAGTCCTGGAATGCAGATCCCTAGTAAAATTTAATGTAAGAAAATTACTTCCATACTTACAGAACTAATTTCTAAATTACTTCCAAAGCAATAGACAACATATTTTCTGTGAGAGAGACTATCGAATATTTTATTCCATTGTTATAAATTTTACTGTGATAGTTAAATTCAAAATTGTAATAGAGTCTGTGCTTTTAGTTGGAAGGGAAATCCAAATGTGCAAAAAATTTTATTTTATTTTTCAAGACTTCCCTGTTATAAACAAAGTAATTATAAAAAATATCTTCAAATAATTGAAAATGTCCAAAATTGTAAGAATTTTAGTATAAATTTATAAAGTGAGAAAAAATAAAATCTGGAAATCAGTTTTTATTTAATTACTTTCAAATAGAAAAAAAAGTGTTTTGTTTCAGTTCAAATAGACTTTCCAGAACTGCAGTTCAAGAGTTCATATAAATGTACGGAATAAAAAGTAATAAATCAGATTAAGATTTCATTCAAAACAAACAAATAAACAACAACAAAAAGCAGGTACGTATGTATAAAGCAAACCCAAAATTTTATCATAGATGAATCTCTATGCATTAATACACACTACAAATTTCGAGTTTCTATCCCACTTTATTAATTGCATATTTGACTTTATTGCCTTGATTATTTAATTTCAACTGCAGTTAGCAAATGTCAATTGAAGTAGCTGAAAGGAATAGAGCTCAAATTTGAAAGTCGAAAAGGGAAATGGTAGGTTGTATCAGAGACAGTGTTCGAACAGTTGGATAGTGGCATTATTGCCACTATCCAACAGTGAGGAGGACCAACGCTGTATTAGAGAGGTATACTTTCTTTTCTTTTTTTGTGCATGCTAGTGTTTTTTTTTTTATGGTTCAGGTGCTGCGACTGTGAAACAGAAACATCACTGATTTCCACATGTGTGTCAGCATTCAGCATTATTAAGCTGTGTTCACTAACAGAGTAAGTTGGTAGGCTCAATATGCCAATATCTCACACTGTTAGTAAGCATAAGACAAAGACACAGTCCTAAAAACTTAATATAACTCTATGTTCACATACCAGTGCGTGTATTTGTCATGGTACAGTATGGAAAAGTCTTCACAGACAACTGAACCCATATTATGGTCAGAGTTTAAGGAGCAGAACCAACTGATATTCAGTATTGCTCTTCCTGCATGCCAGTAATCTAGGTTTCTAAACTCAGATCACTAGCATGTAGGAAAAGCAATACTGAATACCATACTAACAATCATGTACCATTCTAATGATGCATGACTGTTTACTGAAAAAAAAAATTTACTGTAGCAAGTGGCTACACTAATAGGTAGATATACAAATTCAAATAAACAAAAATCTGAGGTTACTCACTTTTTTCCCCAATATCATTCAGGATGTTTTCTTCTCATGTATACATTTCCAACACGTAATTTCATTTGCCATGGCATGGTTCAAGGCTTAAGTACCCTCCTTTAAAACTCATGAAAATTCAAATCCCCCTCGACCTCCTAGTAACTATATGCCAATTCAAATGTACTAACCACATTACAAAAACTTTTCTCCTTAAAAACTCAGATATCTAATTAAAAAGCAATTCAATTTAAAAAAAAACTATAATACACACCTCCTAAAAAGTTCAAAATTCCTTATCCGTAATTATTTACAAATGAAAACTCTTGATTGTCTAACAAACAAACCTGAACACAACACGAAATACAATCCTCAGGCATATCGGACCTCTCCCCACACAGCAATAACATTCTTTCCAAGTACTTTCTGCCTCCGCCAACGCTGTTATCAAGGAGTGCTCGCAACTTCCGTCTGCCTTCACCGCCCTCCAACACAGCGAATCTTTTTGGTTCTCACGCAGCATCATCTCCTCTCGTTTCTCACAAATCAACCGCAGTGGCGCCATCTGTCAGATGATCCAAGTGCACACTTTTTCTTTTTGTATCTACAATATCTGTTTAATGGCCTACTATAGTTAATGTTATGATATTGATCTTCTTGTAATGTGTCATAACAATTTCATTTCTTTACTTTGCTTTTTTTCCCCCTTTCCTCTCCTCTTCTTTTTGGTTTTCTATTCTAATTAAATCTTTCCAGTATTTGTTTAAACTATTAGGATCGTTAAAGTTGCACAACCAGGGTTTGTTTTTTCAATTAACGCTGTTTCCGCTAGTCTTAAATGCCTTTCAGTATGACAGTTCTTGATCATTTTTATTTCGTTGAACTTTGGGTATTGTTTTTTTTGATACAGTATTGGGCCAATGCAGTTTTTGCTTCATTTTTCTTCCAGTTTCTTAGATGCTGTTGTAGACGATGTTTAAGTTTATTTTTAGTGCTTCCTATATACAATACTGCGAGGCTTTTATTTATAGGAATTTCGTAAACTCCAGCTCTATCAAAGCATTTCTTATTTTCTTTTGCATTGAGTACGACATTTTTAATGGTGTGCACTTTATTGCCCAATTGTAAGTTATACTTATTACACAATTTATTAATCTCAGCTGAAATTCTCTTTATGTACGGAAAGGATCTAATGTATTTAATCTGCTTATTATTACTGTTTCTTCTTATGTTTGAAATATTAATACAATTGTTCTGTACTTCATTAATTCATTTTTTATTAGGATATTCATAATTTTTTGCAACATCAGTAATATATTTTGATTCTTCATTTTTGTACTGCATAATTGAAGTGTGTGCAAAAGCACTTTTAATTAAAGTCTTTATGCCGTTACATTAATGAGCATAAGGATGATATGATATGGTATAATTACAGGTACGTATGACGATTTTCTGTATACTATATAATCCAATGCGTTAGGTCGTTTGATAATCTGCACATCAAGAAAAGCTAAGGTATCCTGCTGTTCAAATTCAATTATTAATTCAATGGATGTATACTCTTTGTTAAACTTTCTTAGCCAAGTCTTCAAGTTCTGTGGAATTCAATTTTGATAAGATGAAAATATCATGAACATATATCTACGATATATTAATGGTGGTTTATTCAGATTTTTTATCTCTTTAGATTAAATCTGTCATAATAACTTCTGCAAATAATGTGGACAGGGGTGATCCTATAGGTCCGCCTGTATTTTGTTTATAAATAAACAAAACAAAACAAAACAAAACAAAACAAAAAAATCTTGTAGGTCCAAAATCCCATTTTAACATATAAACAAAATCCCATAGGCCCTCCTGCATTTGTTTATAAATAAATAAAATACAGGAGGACCTATGGGATCACCCCCATTAAACAGATATTGTAGGTACGAAAAGAAAATGCGTGCAGTTGGGTCATCTGACAGATGGCGCCACTGCGGTTGATCTGTTAGGAACGAGAGGAGATGATGCCATGCGAGAACCAGAACATTCGCTGTGTTGGAGGGTGGTGACAGCAGATGGCAGTTGCGAGCACTCCTTGATAATGGCCTCGGTGGAGGCAGAAAGTATTTGGAAAGAATGTTGTTGCTGTGTGGGGTGAGGTCTGATATGCTTGAGGATTGTATTTTGTGTTGTGTTCAGGTTTGTTTGTTAGATAATCAAGAGTTTTCATTTGTAAATAATTACAGATAAGGAATTTTAAACTTTGATGTTTTTAGGAGGTGTGTATTATAGTTTGTTGTTTAATTGGATTGCTTTTTAATTAGATATCTGAGTTTTTAAGCAGACATTTTTTTGTAATGTGGTTGGTACATTTGAATTGGCATATAGTTACTGGGAGAAAAAGGGTGGGGATTGGAATTTTCATGAGTTTTAAAGGAGGGTACTTGAGCCTGCAACCACGCAGTGGAAAATGAAATTACGTGTTGGAAATGTATACATGAGAAGAAAACCTCCTGAATGGTATTGGGGAAAAAGGTGAGTAACCTCAGATTTTTGTTTATTTCTAAATAGCATGTAAATAGTGAAGTAGCTAAATGATATATTGACATTAGCAATGCTGTACAAATACAAATTCAAATAGTTGTAGACAAACTATTCATTCATGCAAGCGGTCATATATTAGCTGCTTACTGACAACTCCGTACATATACAATTTACAAAACCAAAAACTAAAAAGAAATTAAAGTTAAAAGAACAGTTGAAACAATTAAAAAGAACTCACCACACTCCAAAACTGATTTGATCAACCAAGTTGGTACAGTTAAACCTCTATTAACAGACACCTTTGAACAACAGTAACCTCCGAGCAACGGCAAGTTTTTGTTGGTACCGAACAGCTTCCGTAGGATTAACATTAATGATAACCTCCGAACGATGAAACCTCTTAACAATGGTCAACGGACACCCCAGTCAGCCACGTAGAAGACTTAACGGACACCCAGTTCCTTGGCTTTTACGTAGTTCCTTCAGTTCTTTGGCAAGAGGAATAAGATTAGGACAATGAATATTTATTGCTAAAGGAATAATGAGTTGGATAACAGCTGGTACAGTGGTGTGCTTAATGAAGAGAAAGGCGTTAAAAGTTTTAGTTCTACATGAGGCCAGATGCAGCTTCCATGTACAATATATTTCAACTGCCCCCGGGGGACTGATGGGGCCTGCGAGGGTGGCTGATGGGACCTGGAATTTTTCCCATTGAGGGCGATGTTTCTTGGTTTCGTCCCTGTGGGCTCTGTTCCTGCTTTATGGCACGCAGCCAGCTAATTGTGCAGTTACACTTTATTATCTAACATTTTTTTTCCCCTACATATCCTAACCCTAATCTGCTAACTTGCCATTTCTAAGGACAGTTTAACACCAGACATCAGATACTGTTTTTTTATTTAAATCCTCTACACCATGATTTGTTTATTTAATTATGTTCCATTTTATTCAGCAGACAGCATTTGTAATAAGTACTACAATGCTTTCTTTATTGTGATTGTGCATAAGCTTCATATATTTATTCAGCTTTTACAGAAGTGCAACAGCCTAGCAATGTTAACTTAGGCCTAGCCTACAAGTAATGGTCACTTTTTCCCAGTCAGAACAGTTACTGTTATTTGAAGGTTTCACTGCATAAAAATTTTCATTTAGATTACCTAAAAACATATTACTAAGATTATTTTTTCTTAAGTAATGTCTTATAGCAAACAATTAAAAATCAAAGAATGGAGTTCTTATCAACCTTTGACAAAACATGCTATCATAGCATGTTCATTATGGATTCATGACTACAGTGATTTGGTAATGAAACACTGACAAATTTTAATTTATCTACAATGCAAAACAAATCAAAAATCTTGCCCCCCCCCCCCACCTTTCTCCTATTAATTTTTAGCTTTGTATGATAAGTCTCTGATTTTCTTATTTGTTATAGAACACTCAAATTCTACACTCATCAAAACTGTAATGAATCTGTACTCCTTTTAAACAAATTTAGATGTCACTTATTTATTTATTTCGTAAGGACTATGGTTCATGCAAAATACTGAAAGTTATACATATCTAAATTTATATTGGATTTTTCCTAAAAGCAGCTCACCAAAAGCTAACTCCGTGGCAATATCCCTATGTAGCACATGTGGGGAAAAAATATTGGTTTGCATATTGCTTTCTAGCATAAAAATACCATATTCAGTTATGTATTTCTTCACTTATTTATACATAATATCTAAGGTATTGTTTACCTGATATTGTCAAAGTATTTTGCACGTTGTTGCTCTGTGAGGCACATGCTCCAGACCCAAGAGGTCTTTTATGCTACGTGTTTTTGGTTAGTTAAAAAAAATTTTGAAATAAAACAATTGGGTTATATATTTTCAGTTCTACATTCATTCATTCGTACAATCAAACGTTTTAAATTTACTATTAATTAAAATATTTTAGTAGAAAGAGTTATACTCATTGGGTCAGGAGACGTCTCACAAGGGGTTCATCGTCACCAGTGCTCACCGTAACGTGGTGACGACAAACCCCTTGTGAGATGTCTCCTGACCCAATGAGTATAACTCTTTCTACTAAAATCCTTTACTTAATAGTAAATTTAAAACAATTTGTACGAATGAATGAATGAATGAATGAATGAATGTAGAACTGAAAATATATAACCTAATTGTTTCATTTCAAAAAAATTTTTATAACTAACCAAAAACACGTAACATAAAAGACCTCTCGGGCCGGGAGCACGTGCCTCACAGAGCAACAACGTGCAAAATACTTTGACAATATCAGGTAAACAATACCTTAGATATTATGTATAATTAATCAAAAGCACGTTTATAGCATAAGACAACCCTTAAGGTTGCCTCATGAATTGCATATTTCGTAAGTATTTCTTCACTTGATTTTATCATTTTGTCATTAATATGTACAATATTCCTGACTTGCTGCAATTTACATTAACTCAATTTATGGCTATGGCATTAAACAAGAGCCTGTCAGCAACATGAAGATACAAGATCTACAAGTAAATTTAGTATAACTACCAGATTTCCTTAAATCATTGAAGAGTTAGTATCAAAACTGTTGCGAGTTACAATAAATTTTACTCACAGAACGATTACTCTTCACCACACCATCCCATTTGGTTACTTCCTGGCTTACTTTACTATAAGCAACGGTCCTTTTGATCTGCAAATAGAATTAAAATAAAAATAAGCTAATGTATAAATTCATACAATTAGAATACAAATTCACAGTAAATCAATGATTCAATGACTAAAACACACATAAAATGGACAGCTTCATGATGTTATAAAATAGCTAGACATTTAGTTATTTCATGTCAAAATTATACAGAATAAAGTTTTAGACATTTAAAACTATTTCCATAACAGTTTTCTGCAATAGTTCAGCTGAATGATGCACTTCAAAAATTAAAAAAATCAAGATAATACACTGGTACTCTTTGTAGATATTTTATGCTATGCATCTTTTGCATGCAAAGATCTTTGTGGGTGTGAAATGAAATGAGAGATTTGAGAGCATATATTTATTTACATACAACACGTTGCATTTATTCATGTCACTCACAACCACATCAAGCCACATTTTTTTACATACTAAATGGAATTAAATCATAACAACATACATTATGGTTTACTAATTCCTGATATTGAGTGGTACTTAGGTAGGTGGATTAATGAATGTTATTGTCATAAAACCAGTGAAAGAAGATATATGAGTTATAAAAGTAAATATTTAGTAAACTATGGCAGCATCAAAAGTAAGTATTTCAACTGTTTAGTTTTTCAAAAACAATATTTATTTTTATAATTATTATATATTATTCAGATTTAGATGAACATTAAGAAACAACCCTGGCCAATGAAATGCGATGTAGCTACGGAAGTTCTTCGTCACATGTGAAAGGTAAAGTCTGACCTCAAGATAGAAAGAAAAATTGAATCACAAGTGCGTCAGTGCAGAATATTACAGAAAATTTTTACAAACCACAATTCAAAGTAAGCAATTATAACCTCTGCAGTAAGGCACCACACATTACAAGAAAAAAACTTGATGTCATGTGGTGGTCCTTATATAAATTTGAACATTCCATCATGGTTAATTTCAGCTATTAATACTCCCACACACTACAACATATAATATTAGTGTCACAAATTAATTTCATTGACACACCTACCCACCCACAAAGATGAATTTTTGCTGAGAGAAATAAGTATCTAAATAGCATCAAATCATGCTTTGGCTCCTCTAGATTATCCTGTTCCTGTAACATAAATAAAAACCACTATTTTCAAATAAATTTTCAAAATAGAACTCTTTTTAAAAGAAATTTTTCACTATCTTTGATACTGAAATTCAGCTCCACGACCAAGTATCCTTTGCAAAAATATTTCAGGCTCATTTTTTTTATGTACACTTGCAGCATAAAACAGCTATTTTCTGTTTACCACTACACTGATGTCTGAGTGAAAAAGTTATGTTTTACAGCTCAAGTATGCTCACATAAGCAAAAACATATGAATAAGAAGAAAGAAGTGACAGAAGGTAATCCATCAGCCTTTTTGTGTTTTGTTTTTTTGCGGGGGTGGGGGGTGCTTCAATTTTTGACTTTGGAACTATCACTTGACCACAATATAATAATTCCTTTGACTGCAAGTCAACTATTTATTGCTAGTATAAATCTTGAATACAACTCAGTGTGGCAAAACAGTGATAAGCAGAAGCAATGAGTTCAGCCCATTGTCAATGTTTGTCACTCCACACAAAGTCTAAGTGGTGTACATGGGCATGCAAGCACATGCACACCACTTAGACTTTGTACATACATACATATCACTAAGCTGTTCTCTGAGATTCAGAGGTTAGCTCCAAAAAGAAATACAAACTACCAGATAATTTTTACTTACTGTTGTCATATCAAACTTCTCCATTTACAGCAATCTTGACATACAGCTCAGGCTTCACTGACATCCATTACACGCCGTATGCAAGATCTTCTATACTTCATACTCAGAATCTTTTTCTCATGCAGACACTCCTGAATCTGATCCTCCCATGACTTCCTTGGCCTTCCTCTGCCTTTCTTCCTGCCACTTGGGCTAAAAGATTTTTTTAGTAAGCATCTCATCACCCATTCTTTCAACATGGCCAAACCACCGAAGCATATTAGTCTCCCTTTGCCAACAACATTTTGCTTCACATCACACAACTGCAACACATCTTCATTCCTCACACAATGTGAACGTGTCTTGCCACAAACCCCCTGTAAATAACGCATTTCTCCAGCACACAAATGACTTCTATGCTTTTTCTGTAGTACACAGGTTTCACACCCATACATACATCAGAGCCCCATAGCAGAAAGTTCCTTGTCAGTCTGCGACAGATATCATTGTGCCACAAAATAATCTGCAGGTGGTCACTGTGCAAGATAACTACTAAATATGAAAAACAATAAAAATTACGTAGACATTTTTCTACCTAAAAAAATGTCTAACCTAGGTATTACAGCAATTACAATGTTAATTAGAATCAAGAACATTCTGGTCCTCTGTATCTGGAATTTTATTTTTTTCAAGCTGAAACACAAAGATTTAGGGAATAAAATTATATTTAACAACAATAAAGTGCAAAGGCATCACTAGGAAAAAATTGTCATAAGAAGAGAAATCTTTGCTCTGTTCTACTTCCATTTTCAGAACATTTTTCTCCATTTCCCATCTCAAGTGCAAACATTTATGTAATTAAATTATTATTAAACAATAATACAGAAGCACAGCAGGTGGAGGGTAATTAGAGGCAGAAATTTTTGGCCCGTACAACTTTGGTCTTCAGAAATTGTTTCTCCATTTTCAATTTTAAATACAAACATTTACCTAATAAAATGATATTTAATGACCATATAGGGCTGAGGGAATATCGCAAGAAAAATAATTCAAGATTACTGGGTTCCATCAAACTACTTTTCGGAAATTGTTGGCCTCCATTTTCAAAATAAACCACAAATATTTATGCAATAAAATGATATTTAACAACAATATCGGATAATTCCCTCTTCAAGCATCGAGGTAACATCGACAGAAAAAAAATTACAATTACAGAAGAAATCCTCACTCCGGCGAAAAACTTGAATCTATGATAGGGAGTATGCACGTTGGTTTTAATAGGGTTCTGGGGATATCGTTTCTGTCTGCAGGACCAAAATAAATCTGCAATGTGCGTCAGTCGTCGCCGCAATTCTGCTAGGGGAACGAATACAAAATAAACCTGCGATGTACGTTGCCCGTAGTAGTGATCCTCCTACGGGGAAGAGTACAAAATAATCTGCGACGTACGTCGCCGCGATTCTTCTACGGGGAGGCGTACACAATAAATCTGCGATGTCCATTGCCCATCGCCGCGATTCTCCTATGGGGACGAGTACAAAATAAATCCGCGATGTACATCGGCGGTCACAGCGATTCTGCTGCGGGGATGAGTACAAAATTATTCTGCGACCTACGTCATCTTTTGCGAGAAAAAAAAATTACGATTACGGGAGATATCCTCACTACGCCTAACTTCTATTTTCGAAAATTTTGGATGGCGAAAAACTTGAATCTATAATAGGGAGTCTGCATGTTGGTTTTAATAGGGTTCTGGGGAGATCATTTTTGCCTGCAGGACCAAAATAAATCTGCGATGTATGTCGTCCGTCGCCGTGATTTTGCTACGGGGCATCAGAGTAGGAACAATTAATATTTCGTACACATCCATGTGGGACTCTCTTGAGAACCCATCATTCCTGTGAAAACCTCCCAGAGCAGCCATGACTTTCAATGAAGAATTCACTCGCCTACTAATTTCACCATCCAATTTGTTCTCTCTGTCAAACATGCTTCCTAAATACACAAACTCATTCACTTGGCCAATCACTGGGCCATTTAGACTTACATTATTACATTCAGTGCTACCAGTTCCTCTCTCAAAAACTATAACTTTGGTTTTTCCCTTATTTACACTCAGTTTGAATTTCATGCAAACTTCATACATCCAAGACAACATACTCTGCAACTCACTTTTGCTCTCTGCCAACAGGACAGTGTCATCAGCATACAGCAATCTGCACACGCGGATATCACCAAGACATTAACTAGTATTATCTATTTTGGCATCACCAGGGATGGAAACCAAACCTAAGACTAAAATTACTGACTTACTGACCATTTTGATTACAAAAACTGACTTTACTGATTTGGACATAAAAAAAAAAAAAAACAGACTAAATACTGATTCAAATTTCTCATTAGGAAAGAAGGGTCAAAAGCATTTTTTTTTTTTTAATTTGGCCTCCACCATCCCCATAGCCAGCCAACTCACACCTATTTATTGCTTTAATTGTAATCAACATATAAAACTATTACAAAATTACATATAATAATAATAATAATAATAAATAATCAGGAAAATCATTGCACTTTATTATAATAATACTGACATACATTCAGCACAAATATACCTAAAACTAGAAAAAGATTTAAAGTGCAGCTGTACAGTACCATTTTCAGAATAATACAAACAAAATGTTTACAACTTTGAATTTTTAAATGTAATGTGGAAAATCATCTAGCTTTCTTTACAAAATTAGGTCATTAAGTCTCCTTTTGTTTTTGCTTCTTTGAAAAAAATGTTGTTATAACACTGCTTTTTCGCTTATCAACTGCTTTCTGTACCTTTTCTCTGTCTTTAATTTTCTTCACTTCTTGTTCCTTAACTTTCGTAGCACTCTCCAACATTGCTTGGGGAACACTAATTCCCACCAAGTTCTTTTTATTTATTGCTTCTTTTAAGCACTTGTTTGCATCATCCAGTAATCTGTCAACAGTCAATCTTTTCTCCTTTTCTTCCTCTTTCATTTTCTTTCAGTGCCTGTTCATCGTGTTCAATATTTACTTTTTCTTTTTCAAACTTACTCTTCATACTTGCTTGCAACAATTTTTCTTTTTCCTGTTCTTCTTGTTTCCTCAGTTTTTCCTCAGCCACTCTCTTCTCATCTTCACAGTACTGCTAGTATCTGACATGAGCTGTGCGTGCCAATTGAAGAAGTTCCTGAGTGATAATTACAAAGTGAGCCTTCCCCTCAAACACATTCACCACAGCATCTCTTACAGTCAAATGAGCATCCAATGTTCTTTCACACATATTTGCGGTGTCTTCATTCAAGATGTTCCCCGACAATGAGAATCCCCTTTCTACATCCGCATTGCCATGCGAAAGTGCAAGTGCAGCCTTCACAATTTTCGTAACAGTAAGGTATTTCTTTTCTCCAGAGGTATATGTCTTCTCAAAAAACTGACTCCAGTAAACGTCCATTGGGTTCTTGTCACAACCTGATTTTTCTTCTTCTAACGTCAATAGTTTCCACTCATCAACTAGTGCATGTTCACTGCACTCAATTAGAAGAACTGCAGCTAATTTCACTATGTTTTTGTATGATCCTTCTTTCACCCTCTTTGCAGGATGCAAACATCGAAGATACCACAACACAGGTTTACCCAAAGAAGACTTTTTCCAAAATATGTGTACAAGCAGACACATAGTGCTTTCTAGCTTTCATGGAAATATAGCATCTTTTATGTGCGCTTAGCTTCTTGAGATATTCACTTTTCTAGTGTAGAACACTATGTTTTTCAATGGCAAGTAATACTTATCACAAAATGCTTCCAAACTCAAAGGAGCAGTACTAACACAAAATCGATTCATGAGTGTTCTGACTAGGTTTGTGAGCTCATTATAGATGCATTAAAGGATCTCTCTTCTGAAGGAAACCAGTGAATCTTGAACATGTATGAGTACTTGCACAAGCAAACATAATTTCTGCTTTGGTAGTTTTGTCTTTTAATAGTTTAACAATATTCTTGTATTTCAAAGAACTTATCAACTTGCTTTTGTGCTGGGGTATGAACTGAAGAAAGTATTTTTCAACAGCTGACCATTGTTCTAAAAGTCTCTCCCCAGCTGGTTCCAATGTCAGCCATCTAGAGGAAACATGTTTCATAAACCGATGACCCGGAAGTTTCATATCTGATTGTATTTTTTCAAAATCTTCCCAACGAGATGTTTGGCCATCAAAAAAAATTATAGAGAAACAAGATCATGCCGAAGCATTTTCACCAAAGTCTTGTAATCCTTTTGGAATGCATTATGGATGATGTGTATGTTACATGTGCCAATATCAATCAACTGTTTTCTTCCTAACAGGATCAGAGAATCATTCATAAGACAGACACACAAACAGACAGACTGACACACAGAAACCACTTCGAAAATAGTGAAATCGTATTTGGGGGACCCTAAAACATGTATTTCCATTGAAATCTCAAATTCGAATTTTTGCACGATTACAATACTTCCTCATACATTACCTCATACTAATGTATGAGAGTAATGTATCATACTTCCTCATACTAATGTATGAGAAAGTAATAAGAAAAATTATAGGAAATACAGTATAAAGGCTCAAAATATAGGAAATATAAGATGGGTAGGAGCATTGTTTGCATATATGCGCACACACAACTCTTCCCCAAACCAAAATAATACATCTGGCAAGGTAAGTTAACCGAAATTTACTTTTTTGCACTTAGATAACATTCCCAATATAGAGATCAAAAATCACTCTAGTGCACAAGGTTGTTAACAAAGTTATAACTCAGAGCCTTCTCAACGGCATTTTCTAATTTTTCAATCCATCTGCCACATAAAACATTCATTACTTTACCGACCACAAACTTTTTTTCATATCACGTAAATCTTTTTAAAAAAAGCCATGGTATAAAATTGACTTTACAGATCAAAATTGAAAAATACAGACTTTTACTGATTTTACTGACCATTTTCCATCCCTGCATCACACATACACACATCCATAAACATATTCAGACTTGCCAATCTTAAGCAGAGAAAAATCCTGCAATTTTCCATGAAAATCCTGCAAGCATACTTTCGTATGTTTGAAACAGCAATGGACGTAATTTGAAGCACTAATGTTACGTTAATGCATATAAAAAATGTAAAAAAAATTGTTAAAAAATATTAAAAAAAATTATGTTCAGTTATGCATCAATCTCGAGGATAACCCAAATTATGAAAGAAAAGGAGAAATTCCTCGAAGCTGTCACACTTTGATGCCTAAAGACTACAGCGAATTTTTTTCGCCGTCAAATTTCCATTTTCAAACATTTTTCCTCTATTTTTAAACTGAAATACAAATATTTATGGAATAAAATGATATATAACAACAACACTGGACAGAGGCAACATCACAGGAAAAAGAAATTACAATTACGGAAAAAATCTTTATTTCATTTACTTCCGTTTCTGAAAGACGAAGTTCCGTCCCAAAGCTTATTTTTACGAATTGGTAAAATTATTCGATGCGTAGTTTTATGCGTGGAGAAAAATTCCTGATGCATATTTTTACGCTTCGAGAAAAAATCCTGACGCATATTTTTACGCAGAGAATAATTCCTAATGCATATTTTTATGCGTTGGTAAAATTTTGATGCGTACTAGATGCGTAATTATGCATTTTGGCGAACTCTGGTCGGCACATCACTTGAGCACTCCCGTGGCGAGAGAGCTAACCGCACGACGTCATGAAGCCAGCGAGTCCAAGGTGACATCATTGCATGACACAGGACTCGTAAGATCCGGTAGGAAATCTAAATGGATGGTTGCAGGGGTTGAAATATTTTGATTGAGCAATCGAAATATTAAAAAAAAAACATAAAAAAGACTATCCGTAAATCAGTAAGATTAAGCAGAAATGCATAAATTTTATGGAAAATCCATAAAAGTTGGTAAGTATGCAAGTCCATTTTTGAAGATTTCTCCATTTCGGCAACGACACACAATGTTTTTGTCCTGGCACATGCATATTTTTTTGCAATGCTACTATCTGGGAACATTTTCGTAAAAAGCACACTTGCATGGTCAGCACAGCTGAAAGGTAAGTTATGGTTCAACGAGGAATAAAGTAAACAAGCACTCAGCACGGATAATTGCATCGGAAAAGGAACTATCTCGAGCAAAATTTAATGTTTTGTTATTTTCTACGCACTTAGAATTGTCCATGTGTTTTTGCATACGCATGTGATTAACGATATCTCCTTTGCCCTTGTGGACAATGGAAAAATCACACCTAGAAATAGAGCAAAAGGCAAATTGTTGGCCCTTCCTTGATTTGATTATACACGGATAATCTGTCATATAACACTTCTTAAAAACAGATTGATATTTTCTACCAGCCATTGCCTGATTAAACACGTGCACGAAAAGTTCCTAAAAATTCCTGTGAAGAGAGACAAAGTACATCAAACAAACCGAAAGACTAGCATGCGCTTCCGATATCGTCGACAGAAGAGAAATCTGTGTGAGTATGTACTGTGCCCGCCAACGCCAAGCCTGTTTCTGCTTCGTGCCTGCAGCGCCAGATATCATTAGCGGACAGAAGAGTAAACATCGCTGCCAACGACAGAGCAGAACTGCTGACTCAGAGGAGGAAGGTCGATTCTCCGCTAATGAACCGATGCCTCGGAGAACTTCGAAGATTCCCCTCGTTACTATTTAGTTTACGCTACAAAAATCATGATGGAATCCGGCAATATTGATTTATAAATCCGGAATTCCGGGAAATGTAATGAAATCTGGCATTGCCGGCCTAAACCCGGAGAGTTGGCAGGACTGTATATTCAACAGCCATGGTGGCATTACACAACCTTGTCTGACTCCTGCACCAATAGAAACTCATTTTGATAAAATACCATTCACTCGTACACAAACTCTACTGCCAGCATACCTGGCTTTTACACTGTTAAGTAGATTCCTAGTAACACCAAATTCATTCAATACCTTCCACAAAATTGTCCTATTTACTCGGTCGTAAGATTCCTCTAAATCTACGAAGGCAGCAAAAACTTTTTTACCAACAGCCAGATACTTTTCAATCATCATGCGTAATGCAAAAAATTGGTTAGTGCAGCCTTTACCAGGCATAAAACCACTCTGAACATCCCACACTTTCTCTGATGTATGACCCCGTACTTTTTCAATAACAACCTTACTAAACACTTTCCCTGGCACCCTTAGTAGGCTAATATCACGATAGTTCTTGCAGTCAGTCTGATCACCTTTTCTCTTATACAAGGGAACAATGATAGCATCCTTCCAATCCTGAGGGACCATTCCTAACTCCCAGCACAGCTGGCAAATTTCAGTTAACCAGTCAATTACAGTGTCACCACCATATTTCAACATCTCGGCAGTTATGCCATCAACTCCCGGAGCCTTACCATTCTGAAGAGATTTTAGAGCTTAACACACTTCTTCTCTTGAGATCCCTCCTGTGCTTCCATCTTTCACTGTGACATCATCTGCATCTGCCTCAAAATCATCTTTGCTTTCCTGATCTAATAAATCACATAAATATTCACCCCATCTTTCACTTAACTCATTGGGCTCTCATATCACTTCCCCAACCCTATTCTTCACACAACTTACAACTTTGTTTCCCCTATTTTTCCTGAGTCTCGTGTACTTCCAGATAATCTTCCTATCTTTCCAAAAAGCCAATTCATGACTTTCCACCTTCTCCTTCCTATCTTTTGCCTTACTCTGGCGACCCAGCTTAGTGGCTTCACGCTTCTTACAGCGATATTCATCTACAGAAACTCTACTTTGCAACATCCCCAAATAGACTTCCTTCTTTCTCTTTACTGCCTCTTCAATCTTACTATTCCACCAAGCATCACCTCTACTGTTACCCACTATTGTGGTGCCACAGACCTCTACACCAGCAGTGACAACACAGTTTTTAAAACATTCCCACTTCTTTTCTACATCCTTTTCACAAGACTTCAGCTCCTTCAGCCGTTCTCTGAGTATGTCAGAATAACGCTGATGATTTTCAGGGAGCCTTTCAACCTTAATTCTTTCTCTCCTGGGCCTATTCCTATTCCTCCAACTAACATTCAGTTTCACTCTTGACACTACCAAGTAATGATCGGAGCCAACATCCGCACCCCTCATTACACGAGTGTCAACAACTACCGTATATACTCGCGTATAAGTAGAGAAATTTGGGAGAAAATGAGAGCTTCAAAGTATGGGGTAGACTTATACGCGGGTCTAAAAAAATTGTAAGTCCAAAAGTTCTTCCCGTGAGGCAAAAGGCAATCCATCCCAAAAGAAATAAAAATGCCGATGCGGTATTAATTACGAAATCGCAACTCTCTGAAAGAAAGAAAGAACACCGATGTGGGAGAATTACGAAATCGCGACCCACCGAATTTCTCCGTGCTTTGAAAAGTCTCCTCTCTCCTGGCTTTGCGTATCCACAGCCGCTCATAGAAAGCTCCGCCCTTCCGACTACCAGTTGATTGCGCTGACCTTTGACGTAACGGAGCCAAGCCATGCGACAGCCAGTGTTAGGTGTTGCTTGTTCTGAATCGCACGTGTCTCGCTTCTCCAATTATGGGTGACGCGGATTGTGTAAAGAAACGGGTGTCCTATAACGCAGGATTCAAGTTGAAAGTGGTTTCTTTTGCAGAAAATACTAACAACTGTGCTGCTTCACGTCAATTTGGCATTAACAAAAAACTGATTCAAGATTGGCGTAAAAAAAAAAACGGACTTGGTAAAAATCCCAAAATCGCAAAAGGCGCTGCGCCGTGAAACGACATCTTTCCCAGAGCTGGAAAGTGTCTTGAATGATTGGATTGTGGGCTGCAGACAAAATGGTTACATTGTAACACGAACTGGTATACGTTTGCGAGCAATGAAGCTCACAAAAAATGAAAAGTTTGCAGCCGCAAATAACACTTTTCGTGCCTCACCAGGTTGGTGCACAAGGTTCATGAACCGCTATGGGTTGTGTCTACGCCATGGCACCAAAATTGCACAAAATTACCTCGTGACCTCGAAGCAAAGATAACGGAATTTCAAAAGTATGTACCGTAATTTTTTGGGCTAAGAGCCGCAGCTCTTACATTACTAAAAGGGAAATTTTTCGGGTGTGCGGCCCTTATGCCGAAAGCGGCTCTTATACCGAATTTGTTTTTGATAAGACTTTCTTCCCTCCCTTTTTTTTTTTTTTTCATGCAGATGCTTAGTAAAATTTTTCAAACCACGTCTTTTTTTGTTCACGAACTCGACTGTGATCATGTCCCCCCCCTTTTCTACTCATACGTTAGACAATAACTCCGCTGTCCTGATGTTGTTTTAGGAGAGAAAGTGGGGGAGAACAGGAATGCCTGACTCAAACACCCTTTGCATGGTGGATGGAATGGGGACATAAGCACACAGACGCAGGCAGCGTGACGTCCGAGGCTTCTGTGGATAGCGCGCCCAGCTGTAACGGCTCAGTGCACAGTAAATGAAAGTAGGTCAAACCACTTGAAAGAGAGAAAGCGCACCGCCGTTTCGAAGTGTTGGCGGCAGATCAGCGAACACGTGTGAAGCAGCTGGTAAAAGGAAAAGTCTCTACATGAGAAAAAGCATAACATAGAAGGAACATATTATTAAAAAAAACATTAATCGAAAGCATAACAAGCGATAATTTATAAGTTAATTACTTCTAAGACGGATTCTATTGCGGTGAACAGAGAACCATCCTGTAGCAGACATCCACATTGAATGGAATTTAGACAATTGTGCGGTTTTACGAGCAATGCGATATTCTAACGGGAGTCTTAAGATTAACTGTGATTTATATTGATTATATAAATGGTTCTGAGCATTTAATAAAGGCAAACAAATAACATCATTAGCATGATTAATAAAAAATGTATAAATAAAAATGTTTGCCAGTATGAAAAAATAAGTGTATAAAGCAGATCGACACTGAGTTGCAGAATTAGCCTTTGAAGTATACATATAAATCACGTTGGGCGTGAGTTAATTCATGAAAATAAGGAAGATAATTTAGCTTTCTGAGCAGCACCACGACTTCACAGGTGCGGCCCTTACGGCAACTTTTGCTTCCAAGATTGTAAAAATTCTCACCTGCAGCCCTTACGCCGATGCGGCTCTTAGTCCGAAAATTATGGTAATTCAAAAGAGAAAAGAGACTGCTTTTGAACTTTCCCAAATAGGGAACATGGATGAAACCGCCATGTGTTTCGACCTTCTTGGAAATAAGACGGTGAACCAAAAGGGCGAAAAAAATATCTTGATCAAAACGACTGGCCACGAAAAATCCAGGTTCACGGTTGTTCTTTCCTGTTTGGCCGATGGCAGTAAGCTACCTCCGGTAATTATTTTCAAACGCAAAACTCTGCCGAAAAGCGTTGTCTTTCCGTCAGGTGTGCTCGTTCGTGCCCATGAAAAAGAATGGATGAACGAATCCGGAACAATTGACTGGTTAAAGAATGTGTGGAACAAAAGGCCAGGTGCACTTTTGAGGAAACCTTCTCTTTTGGTGTGGGATATGTTTGTTGCACACCGTTGTGCAGAAGTGAAAAAAACTGCAGAAAATTCAAAAACAACTCTTGCTGTCATCCCAGGTGGGTTGACATCTGTTCTTCAACCACTAGATGTCTGCCTTAATAAGCCCTTCAAGGACAATGTGTGGAGGTATTGGGCAGATTGGATAAGTTCCGATTTGCCGACTGAAACCAAGGGCGGAAAACTAA
The DNA here is from genome assembly GCA_039090855.1 of Macrothele yani. Lineage (NCBI taxonomy): Eukaryota > Metazoa > Arthropoda > Arachnida > Araneae > Macrothelidae > Macrothele > Macrothele yani. The sequence continues at coordinate 40,318,022 of CM077024.1, read as the reverse complement.
AGAAGCCGGATATCGTTTTGATTGCGCGATGGGTCAAGGATGCTTGGGATGCGATACCTGCGGTAATGGTCGTGAAATCATTCAAGAAATGTTGCATTAGTAACAAACTTGATGGCACAGGGGATTTTTTTTTTTTTTTTTTTTTTTTTGATTGAAGGTTTAACGACCAACGTGAGCAACTCAATGGGCTATAAGCAGTCGCCGTCCCTAATTTAGGGTCACTAGTTCCAGGGAAGGGAGAGAACCAGCGCCGTAAGACAAACACAACATCCATGCCTCACTGGGATTCGAACCCGGACCCCTTTCGGACGAATGATCAGAGGCCATCCCTTAGACCACTGCGCCACCGGGCGGCTGCACAGAGGATGATGAGATTTTTTATGAGTGATGATGACAGCAATTCTAATGCCACAGGCATAGATGGGAATACTGCTGTTTATGATGCCGGAGAAAGACTTTTTTTAACTGTTTGGCGAGTCTGACTCGTATCGGATTTTGAAGGGCTCCGATGAAGTTTTTGGGTATGCAAATTAAATTTAGTATTATATATATAATTTTTTTCGTTTTCAAATGTTTTTGAATAAATTCATTGAAAAATTTTTTTTTCTCATTCTGGGACCGACTTATACGCGAGTTTCCGATTTCTTACAATTTTTTCCTCTGAAAGTGGGGGTCGACTTATACGCGAGTATATACGATAAGTGTTTCAAACACTGATCGTAGACAACAAAATCTATCACACTCTTTTGACCAAGAGTACGATTTTCCCCACATATGTGCGTGGATATACTTGTCGTTGAAAAATGTGTTAGATACACACAAACCATTCTCAATGCAGAGTTCAATTAATCTTTCACCATTATCATTCACACAAGGATCATTAAACTTACCCAGAACATTGTCAGAAATTGCAATTTGCACGCCTACTCTAGCATTGAAATCCCCTGCTATTATAACTTTCTCTTTAGCACCAAACTGGCTCAAAACAGCTTTTATCACATTGCAGAAATCTTCCTTCTTATCAGAAGGTTCTGAGTCACAAAGAGCATACACTACAACAATTACTATTCTCTGAAGTTTCACTTTCAAACAAATCCAAAGAATTCTCTTACTTATGCAACTATAGTGAATCAAGTTGTTCATCTTTTCACTTAAAATCACGCCTACACCAGCCTGTCCTCTCACATTATCCAATACTCCAGACCCCACACTCACCGTTCCATTCTCTTCTTCTATCCCAATTTCCTTCCTTTTGGTTTCACTTTCACACAGCACATCCAATCTATACTTATTCATCACCTCAATCCCCTCGTTTATCTTGCCATTTATACCTCTAGTATTCCACTCACCAATCTTACACTCACTCAACTGAGATCCCTTTCTGATTTTCCTTCTTCCAGTTCCAGGTTGATACTGTGGTGGACCATCCTTCTCAAGTGTGGTAGGTCCACCATATCCCACACTTGAGTCTGTTTATGCATTTCTATTTGTCTTTTTAATCAGGTAAGTACATCAGTGTGGGGGATTACCCCACAGCTGATGGTTCCAGTTGGTCATTGAACCTAAGGTTTCCAGAACAGAACCCAGTGAATTGGAGTCTTTTTGTCAATGTCACACAGAACTAGCTGGCACCTCTCAAAGATTCACAGAGCCCCTAGTTGCTGTTGTGTGTGCTATTGTTACCACGGAGAGCCCCGAGGAGGCAAACCCATCTCTCACTTAGATCTTACACTTTGTACTAGGGTAAAAACACCTTTATGGAATTTTTGCCCTCTCCCCTTTGAATGCAGATTGTTGTAAGACTAGCTTTCTTCCTCACAAGTGTATTTATTTTGCTGATGTTCTTGGTGTTGCAATAAGAGATGGCAATTCAGTAGCATCAGTCAAATAAAACAGAACACAACTTTCCCACTTTCTTACATAGACAACATTCTCTGAACACCATGACTGCCTGTCCTTCTACACAAAACTTAATTGCTGACCCCCTCTTCCTCCCCAGTCATCACATCTTATCTGGTTGTTAAAATTCAAACATATATTCCAACAATGCGACAGTTCAGGTCAATTTCCTATTTCTCCCAGCACTTTTTTCTTCCCAATGTTATATTAGTCGTAAAAGCACTGCAGTTTTGTTATTTATTTTGCAAGCATGGCAACAAAAGAGAAAGGCAAAATAAGTGATAAATTAGCATATTTGCAGTTCAGTATGTTTTTTAAATGTTAAGTGTGTACATAAAATGAAGCATTTTATGCAGATAAATACATCGCCTTTCATTCGAATCTTCCTTTTTTACATTTTTTTTTTTTTTAGGGGGGTTGCACATTTTTATTTTGTAGCAGACAAGAGCCAACTAAACAGGACATGACTTCGAACAGCAACAACTCATAAAATATTCAACAAATACCCCTCATTAAACAAATGCTCAATATTTAACAATATGATGAAAAAAAAATTATATGTACAGTGGCTTTATCTGTGATGAAAGTATTTTAGATATATTATTGATGTGCCAGTGTTGCCAACAGTGGAGTTGTTGTGGGTTGGCAATTGATGTCAGTTATGTAAAGGCCAGGAAAGTTAAGTAAGTTTACACATCAGTTGCATTATATAAATAAATAGTCAATATATCTTACCTCATTAGTAGTCTCTATTAAGCAGATATTTTAAATTATCCTAATAAAGTATTACCATAATATGGCGTCAGAAGTTGTGACGAATGCGAGAGTCAAGATACTCAATTTATAGAAGTAATTCCAAAGTTCGTTATAGAAGGGTAACTTTGTGTTCATATAAAAAATGCTACGAAGTAATGATCTATTATAGAAGTGGAACTTTGTGTTCATATAAAAAATGTTACAAAGTAATGAACTGTTATGTATCAAAAACAATGGAAACATTAAAAACCATCTGGACAACTGAAATTTAATTATGGACATGTAGCAGGAAAATGGATATGCTGGTTACAAAAGTTCGATAATTGCATGAAAGCAACAGAACAAAGAAATATGACATTTTTTTCCCTGAAAGCAAAAGTATACGACACTTACATTTAACAATGTGCATCTCGCTATATTCCTATACCAACCATTTAATGCACATAGTTCAAGGTACCAAAACAATTTCTTCCCGCTGTAACATGCAGCTAACTTCATACAAATTAACTGCTAATTTTATCAAAATGCTTAAAAACTCAAATATTAATCTCTTAATCCCTATCTACATAAAAATTATATTACTCACTAAAAACAACTATCAATATTAAATGCCTCATTCTCATTCAATATTAAATATAAATGCCATTTTCACATTAAATGCCTCATTTCAACACATTCACTCATTTACATATTATATTCATACAATTATCCTAGGTGGCAAAAATATTTACAAACAATTCTAAAAATTAAAAACACCTAAAACTTTAAAAAGCATGTCAAGATGGCAAGACTAATCCTTTAAATGTTTTAGAACTATAACTATCGGCATCTTCAGAAAGTTGATGTACATGTTCCACTGCTGCCTGCAGCAAAGTGACAAGTTTGAGACTATGTGGCCTGTTCCTTTGGAGCTCAACGATCGTCAAACCCTGGTGGCAACTGGTGGAGAAAAATTACATTATACTTTAATTTCTTTTTTTATTTCATGCTTATTTTCCAATTTGATTAGTTATTTAAACTGAGTAGACAGTAAGTTTGGATCATTAAAATTACAAACATTGCTCTTATTTTCTTCTTTTAATATTGTTTTGGATAACCTAAGATGTCTTTCATTTTTAAAACTCTTTAAAATTTTTATTTGATCGAAATTTTCAAATTCCCTAAAAATTTCACGTTGTACAAAACCCTGTTTTCCAACTGATGCCAAACACGGCAACTTAATTACTCTCAAACCTTATATAAACACACAAACATCCTCTATAACATAAAGCTTTGAGTGCCTCTAGCATAATGCAGGCTAACAGATACATCATACATAAACACATTGCAGAAAATCAAAATGTTTTTTCCACTTCATTATAAAAGCGAAATGTTAACATACCTTATCAGATACTGGTTTACTTAATGGAACTGGGAGTCTTTTCTTTTTGGAAACTTTTTTAAGTTGCTGTTTTATGGAAACATGGCTTGTTGTTTGCTTCAAAGTCTTAACAAGTTCATTCAACTTCACTTTTTCCTTCCCAACTACATTGAAGAATGAATGTAATGTCATTAGAAAAAGCTTGTACAAAGAAATTGTGTGAAATGAGTACAACAAAATATGCAAAACAAGAATAATTATAGTAACATAACATGCAGCTAAGCTTCATTGGCAAAATAAACTTCATAAAACAATATACAATCAAATATGCCATCATATATCTACAGTAGAACCAGCTTACAACAAGTTCATAATTAGCGAGATCCCAGATTTAACAAACAAAACAGGAACTTTTGTTTGGCACAATTTTATTTGAAGCTAATTTTATTATTTTTAACAAGCAAAACTTAATGAAATCTTGGAATGTAACGAGGGAGAGAAAAGCTAGGATAATCACTTTTAACAAGCAAAGTAACAAATTTTAATGAAATTTCATATTTAATTAGTCAAAGAAAAACTGCTGTGCACTGTCCTGGAATGGAAGAATAGAAATGGTAACATTATGGGACACAGCAGCACAGGGGAATTTAGATGTGCCAGTAGAAGAATGTTGATAGAAAAATAATGGGTTTTTTTTTTTTTTTTTTTCATTGGAGGTTTAACGACCACCGTGAGCAACTCAATGGGCTATAAGCAGTCGCCCGTCCCTAATTTAGGGTCACTGGTTCCAGGGAAGGGAGAGAGCCAGTGCCGTAAGACAAACACAACATCCATGCCTCACCGGGATTGGAACCCGGACCCCTTTCGGACGAATGATCAGAGGCCATCGCTGAGACCACTGCGCCACCGGGGCGGCAAAATGGGGTTTGAGTACATACAATCAGGGCAAGATTTCATCTTTTATGCTCACTAGCAAATTTTGTTAGTGACCAAATAGTTTGCTAGCAAAATATTTGCATGACTAGCAAGTAAAACTGAATCACCTAGTATAACCTATTTTCTAACAAAATTACACAGAAATTTTAATGTACAAATATTTTGACTTACCTTGTTCTTAAAATAAATAGAATTTTAGACAAGTTTAGTGACTGTTTCCAACAAGAATTTCTTATAAATTCTCATACTATATGAATACATTTCACTGACATTCCGATTCAGATTTATATACAACTCCAGCTGAATCATATCAACTTCCCACCCAACCCCCTTTTGCAGGTGGGAAGAGTTTCTCTGCCTTCTCTCACTCATTTGCCTTTATTGTTTCAAGGGTAATGAAATCTGAAATCCTCCTACATTGCTCAGCGAATGCTTTATTTCTTCCCGGTTTTGGTTCCTAAAAATGGATCAGTTAAAGGTGGGGGGGGGGATTCTCTGCTAGCTATCCGATGACTGGAAGGAATGAAAGATATGGAGAAGATTGGAATAAAATATCAAAAGTAAATTTTGGCTATAGTGCATCGCTGTTTTAATAAGAGGTGAAAATAAAAAATACTGCATAAACTTCGCGGATTGAAAATGATATTTGGTTAGTTTAACTCAAAAAATGGTAAAGGTGTATGTAGTTAAGGTCCTAAATTATTCCACTAAAAATTTTGTGAAAAAATTATATACATATTTCTGTAATTTGACAGAAAATGGTGAACACATTTCAGCTCTACAACGCATTTTTAATTTAGCATCAAATTTACTTACCTAGCCCCAGCACTGCCACAACATCCTCCAAGGCTTCACTGAAATGAAAGTAAAAGTAGAGCTTTTTTTTTTCTTTGCTGTTATGGTTTTCCTTTGCTTTTGTAATCCACTTAGCAACTGAGTTTTAACACCCTTTCTAGAGAAAATAATAATAAATTTAGAATTCTTTTCCAGAGCAAACATTGTAATTTGCTGCAGCCACCATTTTATTAGCAATAAACTATGAGATAGAGGGAACCTTTGCATCTTATAACAATCTACACTGCTCTGAAAAATATTCTAAATTTATCATTGTCTCTAGAACGTGTGTTAAAACTCATTGTCTAAGATCATTACAAAAGCAAAAGGAAACAGGAAAGACGACACTGAATTTTCGGGTGTAATGAGCACGTCTTTTGAATCCGTACTGAGGTGAATTAAATTTATCAAAGCTATTCAAAACTCATTGGAACTAGTATGGGAAACACAGTAGTATCTGACCAAAGAAAGAAGTTTTTCAATCGGGCTTTTGAATCCGCAGATATTGCTGTAAGCAGAATCGTGAGCTTCTGCCTTCTGGTTGAAGACTTGTGTGTTAAGAAAAATCTGAAATTATATAAGAGAAACATTGCTCAGTGGAAACGCTTTCCAACAAAGAAAGAATTTTTCAAATCGGACTCTTAGAAGCAGAGATATCAATAAATAAATATAAGATATGAATATACTCCACCTGGCGGGGAAAAACATGCATTATTTTAAGAAGACAATATTCTCAAAGGTCTTTTCCATTTCGAGCGGTATAGGTCCAGGAAAGAATATTTTTAAATCGAATTTTCAAGAGTTCAGATTTTGCTGCAAATAGCCACATCAGAAGCAGAAATTAACACTTATGCATGCCTCATGGTGGCCAAACCATTCTTTACTAAATATTAGAAATTATAGGAAAAACATTTCTCACCAGGAGCTGTATGCGATACAGGAAGAAGTTTTCAAATCAGAGTTTTAGAAGCAGAAATATCAAGGAAAATGCAATTTCCCTTAATGCCTCCTAGCTAAAGTCTGAGTTACTTCAAAATTTTGAAATTATATGAAAACCATTTTGCACCATAAACGCTATCCAACAAAGAAGGAATTTTTCCCTTTGGATTCTTAGAAGTAGAGATATTGACAAAAATAAGATATACATCTATCTATGCTCCCTGGAGGAGAAACCATGCATTATTTTAAGTAGAAAATATTCCGAAAAGGTTTATCAATGTGAGTAGTAATGGTCCACAAATTTTTTTTTTTTCAATCGAGATTTTAGAAGCTCAGAATTTGCTGCACATACATCAGAAGCGGAAGTTAAGACTTACGCTCCCTGGCGGCCAAACCCGTTCTTTACCAAAAATTAGAAATTATATGAAAAATTTTCCATCAGGAGCTGTATACGCTGAAGAAAAAATTTTCAAATCGTAGTTTTAGAAGTACAGATATTGGGGGAAACGCAATTTACTTTCATACTCCCTCGCGGGAAATCTATGCGTAACTTGAAAAAGTTGCTATACCTAAAATATTCTTTGACATAAAAGGTTTCGAAAGGTAAACAATTTTTTTCAATCGGTTGTTCAGAAGCAAATATATGGAATAAAATGTATTTTGAATTCAATATCATCTGCATTTACACCTTCTAGCGGCGAAACTGTACATTGTAGAAAAAAAAATGAAATAAAGGATCATCATTCTCATAATTAAAGCTTCCCAATGCAAAAATAATTTTTCAAATCGAACTAATAGTTGCAGACATATGGTGTTCCACAGACGGACTGACAAACCAATATCATAAGCACGATCTTTTTTTACAAAAGACGTGCTAAAAACACAAGACTGTGACCTTCACTTCAGCGGAGCCTTGGATGACATCACGACAGTGCTCGGGCAGGCTCGCTATATAAGGTCCGTTAACATCCCTGTGCTGGAAGGTAAATTTTCACAGTAAAAATCTTTAAAATGCATTGTAAAGCTGATTTTTGTTTATCATTTTCTATCAAATTACATTCTTTAAAATATGTATAATTTTTTCTCGAAATTTTTAGCAGAATAATTTAGGACACTAAACTATGCCTTTACCAAAAAATACCTTACTAGCAATACTTGTTACTGCCATTTTTTTTTTCACTAGCAAATTTGTTTTTACAGTAGCAATTTGCTAGTTGCTATTCAGTCTCAGCCACAACCCGTGCAGCCCTTTGTTCCGGCCCGCCCTGTAGCTCTCGCCGCCCTTGCCAAGCGATCTACAGCTGACCAAGCGACTCAGGTGTTTTTCCCCGAGCTCCAGATTTTTCGAATACCTGATTCTGGGCCTTCTCTTTTGCAGCCGACCCTCTCTTCCAGTTTCCAGCCGAAAGTCTGCACGTGCGGCAGACCCAGCTCTCAATCCGCAAAGGTGTGCAGTGTCCATCCAACTGTGCGGTCCACCTGACCAACATTGCAACTGGCCCTGCATACAATGCAAAAAAAAGTTAGTTGAGCAAAAGACTATCACTACCACCTACTTCAAGGAACTATGCCTTGGGAGTATCAATCAGAAGAGTTAAAAACAGGCCATCCTCTTTTCACCTACTCCAATGATGAGTGCTGTTCACCCACATGTATTAAGTGATTTCTCAGCAACAACTTCAGAGTTGTTGGATAGGGGAGAAATGAAAGCATTATTCAGTGAAAATTAAGAGAACATAAATATAGAACAAAACAAAGAACACATTCTTTTTTAAAAATTGTTTCCACATGATGTCTACTTCAGGTTTAGCTGCTAATATGCATTCGTATAAGTGCAAAATGTATTTTAATTTGTACTACTACAGTTAAATACTTCAATTATATCCAGTTGTTATGGATATCAACAATAATGACAAAAAATTGCATGCATGATTTATTACATATTAAACATTAAGAATATTAAGCAGGGCTTGAAAAATACCATGCCAAAGACGCTCGGAGCATGTAAAGTATTGGTCTGGGCGGGCAGATAAATAAAAAATTTAGTTGTCTGATTCAGACAGCTAAATTTAAAAATAAAAAAGTTTGGAATAGAATTTCCTACTAGCAAAAAGATAGTCATCACATGTCATGTTTCATTCCACTGCTGAACACCAGAATTTGTATTATTGTTGCGGAGTGTCAAGGACAGAATGTTGCTTCTTTAATTATATTATGCTCTACCGTAGGTCCAAAAATGAGAACTATACATAGTTTTGCTCCAAATGTTGTTCATAGTCAGCAACAGGATGCATGCCTTTGATGGCCACCTGTGTTTAGTGACAAAGTGAAAAAGTTAAACGAAAGGAACATAGCAGAATCACTAAATTTCTCAAATACCAATTTCATCATCGTGCCATTTGATACCAATTACAGCATCATCATCATCTTAAAACTTGAGATACACGCTTTTATGCATTTTGAATACAGACCTTTAAAACAAAAATGCAAAACATGTAAAAAATATTCATATTTTTTTACTTAAAAATAATTTGGGTTCTGATTTGTTATCTTAAAAGATAAAAAAAATTCCTGGGGATCAGCTGTTACTACCTGGGTAGGTAAATAATTTCTGCACATGGCTAGGTGGGCATGTAACTTAGATATGTTTCAAGCCCTGGTAAGATCTTTTGGCTGAAACATCAGTTTTGTTCACACTTTTAATTTCACTTTAATCATGAAAACAATAACCAGGGCTTGAAAAATATCTGAAAAGTTACATGCCCGCATGGGCAAGTGTAAAAATTATTCACCTGCCCAGGTAGTTAAAGCTTTAAAGCTGGATGCCCAGGGAAATTTATCTTTTAAGATAAATCAGAACCCTCATTATTTTTAAGTTAAAACATATGAACTTTTTTATGTGTTTTGCATTTCCGTTTTAAGGTTCTGTATTCAAATATAACTCAAGTCTTACAATGATGATGCTGAAATTTATATGAAATGGTATGATGATGAAATTGGCATTTGAGAAGTGATTCTGCTATGTTCCTTACATTGAAGTTTTTGCTCTTTGTCACTAAACACTGAAGTATAATTCCACGAGAGGCATGCATCCCATCGCTGACTATAAATAACATTAGGAGCAAAATTACATATTGTTCCAATTTCTGGAACTACAGCATAATATAATTAAAGAAGTGATATTCTTCTGTCCTTGGCACTCTGCAACAGTAATATAACTTCCGGTGATTAGCAGTGAAATCAAACAAGACATGCGACAACAATTCATTTTCTTGTAGTATGAAATTCTATTCCAAACTTTTTCATTTTTAAATTTAGTTGCCCAGGCCAGGCAACTAGATTTTGTTTTTTACCTGCCCAGGCTTATAATTTACATGCCCTGGGCATCTCAGATATGGTATTTTTCAAACCCTGATAACTGTATTAATTTCTTGGATGTACAAATTACTAAAATCAATAACCAACTCTATACATCTGTCTACAGAAAACCCACCACTGTTATAACCATTATCAGATTTTACTCTAGTACAGCTCTTTCTTATAAACTTGCAGATCTGAAATCTTTCATTCACTGTGCCAATGTCATTTGCAATGACCCCAGCTCATCACAAAAAGAACATGCAATCATCCAAAGAAATAGCTACAAACCATCAGTTTCTCCTCAGAATTGTCACCAAACTTTTCAAAAAGTTTGATGCCAAACCATATGTATGGCACCCATCTGCTCTGCAGAAACTGCCCCTATCTTTCATTGGTTCAATCCCCTACGATCATAGTATCTGAAACAATCATTTGATATTTCTGAATATTTGTTTCGCATGTTATGTTCTATGAAAGTTTGACCGGCTGATATGTAACGTCTGACGGTGAAAATTATTTATGTGTCAATTGACCATTATAGTTAAAAAAGAATACATATTAAGCATATTAATGCTTACCACTTGAGAACTACCCAGTTTTCCTTCGTTGTCAGTAGAAACCACGGTTCTTCGACCTTATCAAAACAAAGTTAGGCTTATGTGGTTAGGCCTGTTGCTCAGGAATACCGGTACGTTTAGTTCCATTGTCATTTGTAAAATCGTTGGGATGAACATTAAGTAGTAGATATTTGAAGGTGGTGAAAGATATATGGAATATTTACACTGTTGATAAGGCGTTAACGAAATGGAATGAGTTGAACACAAAGAATAGCAAACGGGCTTTGAATTTGACATTAAAAGAACACCTACAGAAGTTAAAAAACTGTATTGAAAGATGATGAAATACAATTGAATGAAGTCGTCACAATAAAATTCATTACGCACGTATTTCTCGATATATCGAGATTTAAAAAAACATGTTTTCCATACATTATTTCTTCAGGTAGAACCAATTAATGGTGGTTTTAACTGCTGTAACTTTTATATTTTATATTTCCTTTGAGTGAAAAGCAATTTCTCAGTTGGAAGTTATTAATATTCGCTTCGAATATATATCACAGTAATCGAACGCGATTCAAGGAAAAATCTTTCACGTATCTCTCGGTTGTAGTTGGTCGATGTTCAAATCTTTGCACTGTTGTTCTTGCGAAAGAATAAAAGATTGGAACCACACCGTCATCGTCCTATCGCACAGTCGACATTCCCGACGCGTTTCGTCACACAAATATTGTGGCCATTCTCAAGGTTGTTGATTCTGCAATGAACTCTAAGGTCTGTCTTATTGATCCACTATAGCCAACCTTACTTAGTCAGTTATCATTTGTGTCACATATACTGGAGGTTCCACTTTCTGGTGTTTGTGTAGTTCTCAATCTATGTTGGTAAATTTTTGATTGCTTAGCACGGATGGATTGATGTTTTTCATGCTCGATTACATTCTTCCACGCACTGGACAATTCGACGGCAGTATTTGAATTACAATTATTCTCCTTGGTCTTTTCAATTAATACAGACTCGGCAGTGATGATCTTTCTATGGGTGTTGTGAGATGTTAACAGTTTTATGTTGTCCCAATCGGGGGACAGCATTATTATCTTGGCAATATTGAATGAGCGATGTTTGTGTTTCGTTCTTTGTCCAGTTACCAAGATGTTCCCTCAATCGAGACTTTATACTTCTTTTTGTGCTACCAATGTATATTGATTTGTTATGTGAGGAATCATTATCGTTAAATATTGGAATTTGATACACATCAGCTTTACTTAGTATACTGATATTGTCAGTATTTCTCTGAAGTATTCTGCTACTATCAGTGACTGTGTCAGCAATAAGTAGATTAGCCTTACTATATTCCTTTTTAATAATTCCAGATATTGGTGGACAATAAGGAAGTTTTCCGCAAAGTTTTTTTTTTTTTGGTCAGAAATTGGCTGGTTTGGTTTATTTCTGATATTAATGAATTGATGGTATATGTGGTCGATTATATTGCTATTATATCCGGAGTAAATGGTGAGATCTCTAATCCATTTAATTTCTTTATTTGTTGTCTGTTGGTTAGATGACTGTGATGGCTCTTCAAATGAAACATCTAAAAGCTGCCATCTTATATTTCCATGGATGATTGGATTGAAATGGTATAATGTTAGGCACATTGAAGGCTTACGATAGACCTGATATTCAATTTGTTTCTTGTTGTTGATTAGCAAAACGTTGAGGAATGGTAATAGGCTGTTATTTTCCCATTCGGTTGTCAATTTAATGGTTGAATAAAAACTTGACTATGATTCTTGTTCGGTATGGTTCCAAAAGATAAAGATATCATCATTGTATCGAATGAATAGATCAGGTTTTTATATCACAGTAGTTCTCATTGAGAAATTTACGCTCAATGTCTTGTAGGATTACTTCCGCAAAAAGGCCGGAGAGAGGTGACCCCATAGGGGCACCTGACAGTTACTTGTAGATGGTTTTATTGAAGAAAAATAAGTTATTATCATTAATAAAATTCAGTGCAGAAGTGATACTGGTTATTTTGGACTGTGGCAAGTTAAGTAGTAGCAATTTTTCTTCAATCAATTGAATGGCCATTTTCATGGGTTTATTTGGGAAATAGTGATTCAATATCTAGACTAACCATTTTGAATTCTGCGTTTCCTTTATATTCCTTGATAGCATTGATAACTTCTGTTGAGTTTTTAACAGTGAATGTGTGTTCTTTATAATATTCATTAATGAAGTGATATAGTGCCCTTTCAATATGAATAGTTGGTGACAGTTGTTTTGACACTATAGGTCTTATAGGGGTGTTGTCTTTATGTATTTTTAATTTGCCAAATATAGTAGGAATAGTTGCACCCACAGGTGGATATGCCTTCTTTTTTATTTCATCAGGGAACCCACTATGATTTCTCAGCTTTGCTAAAAGCATTTTTGCTTTGATACGTTTCACGGTTAATGATTATGAGCTGCTTGGATTTGTCAGTCATTATACATGAAATTTCTGGGTTGTTATGTAATTCCAGAAGTGCTTGTCATTCATATTTTATTATATCATTTTTTTAAATGATATAATATAATATGTAAATAAGCTTTTGCTAAAACAAGCAAGAGCTTATTTACATATGAGCTTATTTACAAGAAGCTTATGATATAATAAATATGTAATAAGCTCTTGCTATTTCATGTCTGGTTTGCTCTTGCCTCTTTTTCGGTAGCTGTAATATAACTTCTTCAATCTGCAAAATCAAAACTTCAGTAGATGGAATTTTATACGGGTAAGAATATTTTAGTCCTCATTCTAAAGCAACATGTTGTAATGAGGTAAGCTCAACATGAGATTGGTTAATATAATGAGGTTGTTTATATGTTACTTTATTAATTCTTTGAGATAGCATAGCCTGTTTTTCTGCTGTTAAATGTTCGATCTTGTTCCAATGCTTTCTTCCATATTTGTTTTGTTCACATTCTACAATAGCGAATATTCTAATGATCTTTACATTTATGGCCAAAGTTGAAATCATATTAATACATTAGGTATAAGTCTCTACTTATTTTGTCAATAAAATATCTTTTAGATCGTATTGGAGTTCGCAATCTCTTAACCTCAGCAGTATTGATAATTTTAAGGTCATAGCTATTAATTGCATGATTTTGTATGTGTAAAATATCTTGGTATGAGGTCACTATTTTTACATGTAGTTAAAAAATCCAGGTGTTCAACTTCATGTACAAGTTTAATTCTTATTTTCTTGAAGTTGGTCATCAATTCCTGAACTAGTTCAGTTGGCATATTCATATTCTGTGATGCACTACTTTGGTTCATCGCGTAATAAGGTTCGACAAGACCCTTAGTATTATAATTTCCAGATGAGAGAATTCTAGTTGCACATTATGGTATTAACCAAATCGTGCCATTATAAGTGAAATATATAGGGTGATTCATAAAGAAGTATACAGTTTCAACGCACTATAAAACAAGAACAATGTAAGATATTTTATGTTACCTGTAACAGAATTCTAGAGGAAATGTTTCAAGTTTTTTTAGAGACAGCCACAGATGTTCTATGTGTGCACCCTTAGTCACATGACACACATCGCGCAGGTAATCAATTTCCACCCAAACGTGAGGTAAGATATCTGAATCAAGTGCAGTGATAGTGGCTGTGATACACTGTTTCAGCTTCGCTAGATCAACAGGAAGGGGAGGGGTGAATGCCTTGTCCTTTATGTACTCCCACAGGAAAAGGTCACAAAGTGCTAAGTCAGGACTTCTGGGTGGCCATTGGGTCAGTGTCATGTTGTAGTCCGCGGCTTGTCCAATTCATCGGTGAGGAAGATGTTCACTGAGATAATCTCGCACATCCCGTAACCAGTGCAGTGGTGTACCATCCAATTGGAGAATAAAGTTGTCACTGTCGTCCTGCAACTGTGGCATCAACCAAAGACTTTAACATATCCAGAAAAGAGCCTCCTGTGACAGTTTTCTCGTGAAAAAGAAGGGGCCATACACTTTCTTTTTGGACACAGCACAGAACACATTTACCTTAGGGAATCTCGCACATGTTGCACTCTAAATCTGGGATTCTCCGTTCCCCAAAAGTGAACATTGTGCTTGTTTACCTGACCACTCACGTGAAATGTAGCTTCGTCGGTAAAACTAAGTGATCGGCAAAAAATTCAAAGCGCTGTTCAAAACGCTGTTCAAAAAGGTGCTGCATTTCGGCACAAAATTCAAAGCGCTTTGTCTTGTCAAGGTCAGTGAGATTTTGCAACAACTGCACTTTGTATCGAATCATTTTCAGCTTCTTTCTCAAAATTTCTCCAGACAGTGGACTGTGAAATCTGCACTTCACGACTCAGCCTCCACGTTGATTTTCCCAGGTTTCGTTGAATGGCGGTGCAAACACTATCGACGACTTCTTCCGATACACGCGGTTGTCCAGGACTTTTAAGTTTGCCCAAACAGCCCATAGTTTCAAATTTTTTATGCCAATCATAGATAGATTTCTGGTTGGAGGTTCTTTTCTGAATCATGATCAAAAATGCTGTTGCACAACAGTTACAGATTCAGTTTTGCTGAAATCAAGAACACAAAACACCTTCTTCACTGCAGACGCTGCCATTTTGACTGACTAGTCACGTGACACGCACGCTATCACCTACCTCACTTCCCTCAGTAGTGGGACACAAACTTTATGAGTACATCTACTTAACGGTTCGAGTTGTGGTCTTCTGTGTCCTCAACTGTTACTGTTTTACAGCATCTGGAAACTGTATACTTCTTTATGAATCAGGGTGTATATAGTATCTGAAACAATCATTTGATATTTCTGAATATTTGCATTCAGAAATATCAAATGATATTTCTGAATGTTCACTGAGATCAATATCAAATGATATTTCTGAATACAAATATGGCTGATATGTAACGTCCGTGGGTGAAAATTATTTATTTGCCAATTGATCATTATAGTTAAACAAGAATACATATTAAGTGTATTAATGCCAACCACTGGAGATCTACCCCTTTTTCTTTCATTGTCAGTAGAAACCATGATTCTTCCGGTTCTGTCCTTATCAAAACAAGGTTAGGCTTATGTGGTTAGGCCTGTTGCACAGGAATACCGGTACATGTTTAGTTCCGTCGTCATTTGTAAAATCGTTGGGATGCACATTAAGTGATAGATATTTGAAGGTGGTGAAAGATATATGGAATATTTACACTGTTGATAAGGCATTAACGAAATGGAATGACGAACACAAAGAATAGCAAACGAGCTTTGAACTTGACATTAAAAGAACACCTACAGAAGTTAAAAACCTGTATTGAAAGATGATGAAATAAAATTGAACGAAGTCGTCACAGTAAAATTCATGCGAAAAAATAAAAGATTGGCACCACACCATCATCGTCTTATCGCACTGTCAGCATTCCCGAAGCGTTTCGGCACACAAATATCGTGGCCATTCTCAAGGTTGTTGACTCTGCAATGAACTCGAAGGTCTGTCTTATTGTTCCACTATAGCCAACCTTACTTCGTCAGTTATCATTTGTATCACATATATTAGAGGTCCTGCCATCTGGTGTTTATCTAGTTCTCAATCTATGTTGGTAAATTTTTTATTGCTTAGCATGGATGGATTGATGTTTTTCATGCTCGATTATATTCTTCCACGCACTGGACAATTCAACAGGAGTATTTGAATTGCCACCATCTTTCTCCAGTGAACCACACAGAATCACACAATGTAAACTTAGTGATCTCATTAGGGATTTGGAGCCACCAAAGTGTGAAGCTGAACTGTTAGCATCACGATTGCAAGAATGGAACCTTCCTGCCGATACAGCAAGAGTGTCTTTTTTTCGTGATCGTCAGAAACAACTGGAAAGCTATTTTAGCAGTGAAGATGAAATAACATTCTGCAAAAATGTTAAAGGTGTGATGCAGGAACTAAACATTCTGTACAAACCAGACGAGTGGAGACTCTTTATAGATGCATCCAAAACAAGCCTTAAGGCTGTACTACTAAATAATAGTAACAAAAGGCCTTCTATCCCTGTTGCATATGCAGCCTTAGCTAAAGAAAGTTATACCATGTTAAAATGTGTTCTAAACATCACCAGCTACAATAAACATGAATGGCTGATATGTGCAGATTTCAAAGTTATTGCGATTTTGCTTGGCTTGTAAGGAGAGTACACAAAGTACTGTTGCTATATCTGCGAGTGGGATAGCCATACAAGAGATCTACATTACAAACCGAATTAATGGCCTCGACGAACAGCTTTGTTGCCTGGCACAAAAAATGTTGCATACGAATCTCTGGTGAAGGCTAAGAAAATTGTTCTGCCACCATTGCACATAAAACTGGGGCTTATAAAGGCATTTGTAAAGGCTGTGAACAAGAATGAATCTATATTTCAATACTTGTGCCAAAAGTTCCCATGACTAAGTACTGAGAAGATCAAACAGGGAATATTCATTGGACCACAGATATGCCAGCTCTTGGGAGACCAACAGTTTGAGTATATTCTTAAACTTGATCAGCAACATGCTTGGCAATGTTTTTGGAATGTTGCAACATTGTTCTTGGGAAACAAGAGGGCTGACAATTACATGGACCTTGTGGAAGAACTATTACGTGTTTATGAAAAACTTGGCTGCAACATGACACTCAAGATGCACTTCCTACATTCACATATTGATTTCTTCCCTGAGAACTGTGGTGCTTTCAGTGATGAACACGGGGAGCGCTTCCACCAGGACATTTCTGCAATGGAACAATGATACAAAGGAAAGTGGAATGCTGCAATGTTAGCAGATTTTTGCTGGATGCACCGGACGCTCCCCACAAGCGGCAGGCAAAAGAGCAACGTGTATAAAGTAGGTGAATTCGTTAAATTGTATTCCTAGTATTTGGACATCCCATTGAAATATATGTAATGTATACAAAATATAAATGGTCAAATTAATCCGGAACTGTAGCTAAGAGAGGATTTCTACTATTATTTTCGTGTTCAGCGCCTAAAAATCTATAAAGGAAAACCACTTCCATTTTTGTAAAAATTTCATTGTAGAACAGTGTTATACAGGGTGTCCGAGAATTATTAGACACATTACAAAATTATATAAAACAAAAACAGATAGAAAGAAACTGACTGTACTAACTTACAATGTAACTACACAAGTTAATAAATTTTGATGTGAGATTCCTTGGTTGCTCGTAGTACGTCCATGCAATACTCTATTTCATTCCATGTATTGGCAAGCATCTGAGGAGTTATGGAATTTATAGCAGCTGTGATACGCTGCTTCAGTTCCTGCAAATCAGTACAAGGCATCTGATAGACACAATCCTTCACATAACCCTACATGAAATAATCTAATGGAGTTAGATTTGAAGAGCGAGGAGGCCACGGAATGGGACCACCACGCCCAACCCATCTGTTGGGAAAATGCTCATTTAGGCAATTACGTACACACATTAACCAATGCGAAGGCATGCTGTCTTGTTGGAAAATGACGTTGTCATATCTTTTGATCTGGGGTATAGCGAAATTTTCTAGCATATCCAAGTAAATGTCACCATTATGGTTTTTTCGCAGAAGAAGAAAGGGACAATCATCTCTTTTTGATAGGGCACACCACACATTAACTTTTGGAGAATCACGTTCCAGTTCAATAGCAGCATGAGGCGGTTGG
Organism: Macrothele yani; assembly: GCA_039090855.1. Taxonomy (NCBI): domain Eukaryota; kingdom Metazoa; phylum Arthropoda; class Arachnida; order Araneae; family Macrothelidae; genus Macrothele; species Macrothele yani. The sequence goes on along the minus strand of CM077024.1, from coordinate 40,299,675 downwards.
TTCACTGCCCCATATCCTACAGTTGTGACGATTCACAATACCTGATGCATTAAATATGGATTCATCACTAAAACTTACAGTACTGAGAAAGTTTTCGTCGTTTTCCACTCAATTCAGCATATCCACAGTGAAATCGTATTGCAGTGTGTGATCATTTACATGCATCTTTTGCACTATTTGAATTTTATAAGCATGGAACTTTAATTTCTTGGGCAAGATATTGTGAACTGTCGATTTCGGAATGCACAGTTCTCTGCTTGCTTTAAGAATGGATTTCCTGGGGCTTCATCAGAAACTTTCATTAACTTGATCAAAAGTCTCACCGCTGACGCTAGGCCTACCAGCTCCTCCACAGTGTTCCACTTTGCCAGTTTCTTTAGACTGTTTCATCCACCGCTTAATTGAATTTGTTTACGGAGGATTACAACCATATTCTAAACGGTACCATCTTTTAACTTTAATGACAGACTTTAATTCCGCAAGCCATAACACACACATCGCCTTCTGCTGTACGGATGACATGACTACTGATTGCGCATTTCTCATAAGGCCACACCTAGCGCCATCTACTGGATTCTGGGAATAACAATTATGCAAAACAAAAATATAGAAACCGTGTTAGTAATATGTGACATAGAAAAACAGACAATGCTCAGGATTTTTTTGTACATAATTTTGTAATGTGTACAATAATTCTTGGACACCCTGTATATACAAGTACATATCAGTCCAAAATGCAATGGCCATCATTTGCCATGACCTGCTTCCATCATCTGGGAGCGGGTCATGGGAAATGATGGCAATTGCATTTTGGACTGACTGTTCTGTTGGATATTGCCCCAGTAGAATTGTGGCGGCTTGGACGCAAAGAAGTGAATAAGCGAGGGTTCGACATCGTCCCAGTTGGTGAATCGCTGTCCATCCAGGAAATGCTACTACAACCGGAAAAGGTGGTAGTTGCTTGGGGGCAATGTTCAGGGAATGGGCTGGGTGCGGCAGCATCTCCTAGTCCAGGTCCCTGATCTTGTGACAGATCACCCATGCTGGTCCTTTCTTCATGAGCCATTTTCAAGAAGGTAGACAGTTTGCTGTCTGCCTTCCTTAAAAGCTATCTAGCCGATATACAAAAGCTTGGAAATTTTTATTTCTATTCCAAAAATGATTTTTATTTTTGATTTCTATTCTTGAAAATGTTTACCAGGGGTGATTGTGAGGTGACACAAGAAACCCTGAAACCCTCAGCTCAGTGCCAATATACATATAATGTATAATACGCACATATAAACTAGCTACACAACAAATAGGCCTTAGTGCTTGTGCAGTTAAACTTCGCATCTTTTCTTGTACCCAATTTTCTTTCACTTTGCAAAATCCTTCAGGCATTGCATTTTTAAAATCAAATTTTGCACTTCATATTATATGTTAATTGAGCAGTCTATGTAGACCAGTTTTACTTGAACTTGAAGCCTACAGTGGATTCCATTCAATTTCTAAAAGTAGTTAGAAAAAATAATCAAATTATTTGAACTTTCAAAATAATGAAAAGAAGCCTTCCTTTCAGCAGTCTGTTATTTTGAAAGCTTGTTTGATAACAAAAGAAACACACAAGGTGTCACAAATCGTCTACATTCACCATTCGCACGGACATGCAGTGTTTTTAATCAAACACTGTAATTCCCAAAGAAAATGGAACCTGAAGTTTAGTTACCATTTTGTAACATTTTTAGAAATGAAATTTCCGAAGAATCTCAAATTCTTCTAAAACTTAAAAACCCGGATTTACAGGTTTGGAATGTGACAGAAACCCGGAATTCCGAGCTACACCCAGATTACAAACAGGTCTGGTTTACCCATAAAAGTAGTCCTCCAAAAATAATAAACTAAAGCAAATCCTTTTCAAATTGGCAATTTCATACTCCTGAAGACATCTACAAAACTGCAGCCATAAAAATTATTAGCCTGCATGTAAGAGCCCAGAATTTAAAAATTTATATGCATTTTCTGTTTAAAAGAAGGAAAAAAAATGCTTGAAGTATTACAAAATACTGAAATCTTTCGTATCCTTTATGGACAATTTTAACTTCTTAAATTTGAAATGTGTGCTACCTCCTTCTTATGATATACTGTTGTTGAAAGAGAAATAGCACAGTTTCATTCAGATGTTTAGCAAAGAGTCTCATGTGGTATGAATGAAACTGCAATGTATTCACTCATAAGCCACATCAAACTTTCAAACTCTGTTTTGACTTATAAAACAAGAATTTTTAGAAATCATAAAATAAATTGGAGTTCTCACACAAGTGGAAAGGAATTGAAAGGCTAGGGTTTTAAAATTTAAAAAAAATGACAACTTAATAAGCCAATATATCATTGCCCCCTAACATTTCCCTTGCACAAAAAAAACTGATGCACTATCAATATGTTTAGCAATTTTATTTTAATAATGAAAACAAAAATAAAACTGTCAAAAAAATTTCACTCACCTTCTGTTAAATTGAATTCTGAGATTTTTTGACTAGCTTCAGATCTCTGAATTACTGTGGGTCTGTAAAATTTTGAAGGGGAAAAAACAAAAATCAATATGCAACTAACTGTAAATGAATTTTGATAAAGTGCAAAAAATCCTCGTTTAATTTTGACAAAAGAACTAAGCAAAACGTGTGGAAACTTTCAATTTTTTCATTTTATTTTGTTCAATTATTTATTTTTAAATGCACCTCAGAATACTTCCAAGTAAGAACAGCAGTGTAAAAACAGGCAAATAAACACTTCAAATATTTTAAAAGAAAAAAAAAACTTTGATAAGTAATACATATATGATAAGTAATTTATAAAGTAATACATATCGGGAAAGCATATATATATATAAATTGCTGAGGCAGACATAACCGGTACAATAAGCATGTGAAACAAACTTGTAAGGTGACAGCAAAGTTAGTTTGCACATGAGACACAAATACCTCTTTAAAAAAAACAGCAACCCATGGCACATGTGGTTTCACATCAGATATAAAAATATAAATGCATTGTGGAATACATACATATACAGGGCTCAAAATTTCAGGCCTAACTCTACTAGCCAAAAAAATTTTTCACTCGCCATCACACCACTTTAACATGCAAGAGACAGTGAATTTGCAGCAAGTTTTCTGTTTTAATGATTGTGTATGCAAATATTTATATATATATATACAACTCTGCAATTGTGCTACAGCTGAGATCTCAGAAAATAATAGTAATAATAACAACCCTCCAGGTTGTATTAAACCAGGAAAGTCATCAAAAGCCAAAAGTTTTAAGTGCTGGAGGAAATGAAATAACTAAAAAAACATTTTAAAAAATGTCGCTCATAACCCACAACCCAATCCCCCCATAAAGCGAATTGTCACCACCTCCACCACCATGCTCCTTTTCCTCACAAGTACATAAATATGTTTCCCAGAATCCTGGATGGTACAGCAAAGATTAATCGGAGTATGGATGGGGAAAAATATCAGTGTTTTTGAGAATCGAGATTTTTCCAAGTGTTAATCGACGTTAGAAACTGCAAAAGAATATTTTCTATGCAAAGTAAATTAATTTTTCTTAGCTGCATTCTTTTAAATATAATCTTAGGTCATGAATTAGGGACTTTATCACCATTTTGCTCGATGTTTCATCACCGAAAATCAAGTTCTTTTCCTTGATGTTACAGGAACTGATAAATCCTCCCCCGCCCTTCCCAAAAAATCGAGGTTTCATGACCGATAACTGCAATAGCACAATCAACTCTAAATTTTTTTGCGATAAGTAAACGAATGTCTTTTTCGTATTCTTATATACAGAAAAAGAAAATATCACATTTCTTTTTGTATTCTTATACTGAAAGAGGGAATATCACCTTTCTATGTCGCGAATTAGCGATTTTTTTGCCGTTTTTCTGCGATGTTTCATCGCCAAAAATAGAGTTCTTATCCTCGATGTTACTGGAGCCAATGCAAAGAGGTTTACGATACATCTAGCATTTTAACAAATATTATGGTTACTCTATGTTGAATTAGTGAGCTAACACCGATATACTGAAAGGCGATTTATTCATCGATGTGCCAATAACTGCTGCAGATAGGAAAGATGCAAATTCTTTGGTTCTTTAGCAAAACATCGTGGTTTTCTCTGATGCATCGAAAATTTCCACCCATATTACGGATGCGTGAATGTTTCGGGAATGAATATCCACCGATGTGCCCATCTCCACAAGCGGGGAAGAAACGCTTCCTCCCACACGCGGGGAAGAAACGCTTCCTCCCACACGCGGGGAAGAAACGCTTCCTCCCACACGCGGGGAAGAAACGCTTCCTCCCACAATGCAGCCTACAGAAGAGCTCTTGTTGGTTCGCTGGGCTGCTAATGATGACGCAGTGATCGATACGCCTCCGTCAGGGACCGTTTTACTGATGACGACAAAAAAAAGAAAGCACAGTTAAATACAATACTCAAGATGCCTCTCACACTAAAATACTTTTAAGATAACATTTTACTGAAAGTGAAGACACCATCACAGTTCAAAATATTTTTGTGAAGATACCGCCTAACAGCATCAAATGCCGAACAGGAAAACCATTTTAATCTTTTTACTGCTTGCCAACAATAAATCTTGGGCAAACTGCAAATTTTGCACCTTGTGCATATGCATACACTGAGTAGTAAAATTATTATAACCATCAGACCATTTTTTGCAAAATAGTTATCCCACAAATGTTGCTGATGCAAGACGGCTGAATCGGTATAAAAAGGGAACACTGAAGGCATGCAGAGACTAATGAAGTGCATTGTGCAAGAAATAATGTGTAAAAGACAAGATCTGGTGGACCTGAAATGTGGAATGATTGTGGATGCTCAAAGCATTGGTGTGAGCATTGGCAAAATGGCTGTACTTGTGAAATGTTTGAGGGCAGCAGTTGTTAAGTTTACAGAGAATGGACCAGTCGAAAAACCAGGTCTGACCACAAGGGTGTGGTCATTGACAGCTACTGGATCCTCCAGCTCAGCGGAAAATAGGGAAATTTGTTCAGTGCAACAGACAAGCAACACTTCGTCAGATTACAGATAATCTGAATTAGGGACTAAGTCCTAGTGATCACCCTAGATTTTTTTTTTTTTTTTTTTTACAGCCAGGTGGCAAGAAATTTTAGTTGAGTAGTACTTTCAGACTTGCCAACCTCTCAGAACCAGAAAACATAACATTCAAAGAGAAAAATCGTAACATGACATATGCTGATAATTTTTTAAGCCTATTTCAGCTATATAAATTCTCGATGGTGTACGGTGCAGCTAAATATATTCTTGATGGTTGCAGGTGTAAGGGAAGGGAGGTTGCTTTGAATAAACAGGCACTCGTTCACATTCCAGCACGGACCAAACAGCAGCTTTAAGTATGACGATGAGTCAAAAATACGAAACAAGTCAGGATTCGCCCATTGGTTGCTGATTGAACTTGGCTTGACTTCCTTTATTTCTGTTGGGAAACTAGAGGCTGGGGAATCTGTTAAGAGAAATTGGAAACCCCTCCAACAACAAAAAAATTTCAAAGGGGAAAAAACAGATTACATGTATAGTTTTCCCAACTTCTGTCTGAAAGAGGGAAATGGAGGGAAAACATGCCTTTTTTAAAAAAATAGTATTTTTGGCAGCAAAATCGTATTATCATACTGCAGCGTGATTTATCATACTAAATATGACAAAATCGTAACAGTTGGCAGGTCTGCACTTTTAACGACCCCTTCCCCAATCGAAAAAAAAATGCTTTGCTTAACATTATTATGCTTATATATATCTTTAGCTGTGTGGTAGGCATTAATATAACATAACATGATAAACAAAGTTAGAAAATTGTACAAAAATTATTAAAAAACTTAATATTTACTAAGAAACCATATTGGACACAGATTTTTTATATATATATATATCATCATCATCATCATCATCAACCATTATCAATCCACTGCTGGACGAAGGTCTCCCCAAGTTTCCTCCACAACGGTCTGTCTTGTGCCAGTCTCCTCCATGTCACCCCTGCATACTTTCAAATTTCATCCACCCATCTCCCATGTGGTCTTCTTCTGGGTCTTTTCCTGTCCCTTGGAATCCAATCTAAAATTTCGGCTGTCCATCGATGGTCTGTCCTTCTGGCAGTATGTCCAGCCCATTGCCATTTCAGGAATTTAACTCTGATCATGATGTCTTCCACTCTTGTCATTTTTCGGATCCACGAGTTCCTCTTCTTATCTCTCCTGGTTACACCAAGTATGCACCTCTCCATGCTTCTTTGAGTTGTCTGCAGCCTTTGTATGTCTCTTTTAGTTAAGGTCCACGTCTCTGCACCATACGTAAGCACTGGAAGGATGCATTGATCAAACACTTTTCTTTTAAGACATAATGGCATATTGCTCTTGAAAATTATGCTGTTTCTTCCAAAAGCTCTCCAGGCAAGTTTTGTACGCCGATTAATTTCTTCATCAATGTGACCCTCACTTGATATCTGCTGTCCAAGATAAACTTACGTATCTGTTATCTCCAGCTTTTCTCCATCAATCGATAAATCTTCATTTCTTGTAAAAGCATTGAACATCACTTTTGTCTTCTGAAAGTTCATTTTTAATCCCACTTCTTTACTCTTGTCAGCAAGTTCCTGGATCATACTCTGCAGCTCTGATGGGCTAGTTGCAAAAATGACTAAGTCATCAGCAAAACGAAGGTGGGTTAGATAATCTCCATTAATCTTTATTACCTTGTTTTCCCAGCTCAGTGACTGAAAAACACCCTCCAATGTGGCATTAAAGAGCTTCGGAGATATGGTGTCACCTTGTCTGGAAAGGGAGTGCCCTTTCCAGACAAATTGGAAAGGGAGTGCCCTTTCCAATTTTTATGTGTGTTGTATTTTCAAACAGCCAAATCTTTGCACTTGCATTTTCATAGATGTTATTAATAATATTAATGTATGCATCTTCAATACCGCAGGTTTTCAGAGCCATTGTAACTGCTGATGGTTTCACCGAATCAAAGGCTTTTTCATAATCGATAAAAGCCATGCACAATGGAAGTTCATATTCCCTCGCTCTTTCAATTAGTTCTCTCAGCACATGGATATGATCTATTGTGCTGTAGCCACTCCTGAATCCAGCTTGTTCTCTCGGTTGAGCCATGTCCAGTGTTACCTTCAAGCGGTGTGAAAGAACTTTAATGAAGATTTTATAAACTACTGATAGGAGGCTGATAGGTCTGTAGTTTCCGAGATCCTCAATGTCACCTTTCTTATGTAGCAGGATCATTGTAGTGGTGTTCCAATCCTCAGGAATCTTTCCTTCATTAAGGCATCGAGTGAAAATTTGGGCGAGTACTGTTTCGATTTCTCCACTTGCTTCTTGTATGATGTCTACAGTAATTCCATCTTCTCCTGGAGCTTTTCCCCGCTTCATGTTCTTGATTGCATGTGCAACTTCTGCTGGAAGGACTGGAGGAACTCTGGTACTGGTATCTTTCATGATGTCTGGAGTGCATGTATCATCCCTTTCATATAATTTGGAGTAGAAATCTTTCACTCTTGTCAAAATTTCGCCTCTATTTCTTGTTACAGAACCATCTTCTTTTCTCAGTGCCATAATCTGTTTTCTTCCCTTACTGAGATGTCCCTTTGCTATATATATATATATATATATATATATATATTGAAGGTTTAACTACCACTGAGCAACTCAATAGGCTATAAGCAGTTACTTGTCCCTAATTTAGGGCCACTGGCTCCAGGGAAGGGAGAGAACCAGTGCCATAAGACAAACACAACATCCATGCATCTCTGGGTTTCGAACCTGGACCCTTCTCGGACGAATGGTCATAAGCCAGCACTTAGACCACTGCACCACCAGAGCAGTGACACAGATTTCTGCCAGTTTTCATCAGCACTGATGGTGTATGTAGGAATAAGTTTTCCATTCTAACTATTATGTGCATTGTGAAAACATTCATTAAAGGGAAATATAGCCGGGCGGCAGACAAAATTAACTGGGCGGACCACCTAGTAAAAAGGCTCTAGGGAGAACACAAAGTCTGATGGCTTCTCAACACACAGTTCACTGCCCATTACATCATATGGGCTACAGAAGTAGATAGCCTCTTTGTAAGCCATTGCTATCTGCAGAGAACAAGAAGAAATGCCTCCAGTTCTCTCAGGAACACAAGATTTGGACAGTAAATGAGAGGAAAAGAGTAATGCAGTTTGACAAATCACATTTTCAACTACACTATGCAGATGGAAGGGTGAGGATATGGAAATAGCAACATGAAAACCTGGACCTGTCTTGTATCGTCACTACTCTTCAAGCTGGCAGAGGCAACATTATGATCTGGGGCAAGTTTTTGTAAGAGTGTTTTGGGCCCTCTGATCTGTGTGGAGCAATGTCTGATCACCCAAATGTATTTAAATATTGTTTCTGATCAAGTCCACCCAGTTGTGTTGAAGGTATTATACCAATGGAGATGGATATTTCCGGCAGGATAATGCTCTAATGTCATAGTGCTCACACTGTACGTGAATGGTCTGAGGAACATCACGGGGACTTTTCCCTGCTACATTGGCCTCCTTAACCACCGGATTTCAATCTAATGGAGCATTTGTGGGATGAAGTCGAAAGGGGCATCAGACAGCTAGATGCGCCACCATCAAATGTTCAAGAGCTAGAAGGTACAGTTCATCACATTTGGGCTATAACACCCCATGCCATTTACCAACATTTAAAAAGAGTTCATACCAAGACAAATTCAAGAGGTATTAAGGGCATAAGCTGCCTCAACAATGTATTAACTAGGTGGTCATAATAATTTGGCCACTCCGTGCATATATATATGTCAGGTGATGCGCAACATCACAGCCTCTCCTTGACAAATGTCAACCCCGCCTTCTCGTGGTGCATCCTGTTCCCACTAAAGGGGCTCTGATGACCGCCAATAGTGGTATAACTATAACATCGGGATTAGAGGAAATGCTATCCCACACTCACCAACCCGCTTGGCGAGTTATGGCCAAACCCCTCCGAAATAACTCCACAACTTAAATCTTGGCCCTCAGTCTCTGGCAGCTGGAATGTACCTGGCCAAGGCAGCGGCCAGTGCGACATGAAGGCAGAGGGTGCTAAGAATCACCGGAGGACAGGACTAGGCTGCCATCTGATGCTGACCTGGGCTACGTATAATGGACGCTCTCTATCTTCTGATTCAAGGCTTCTTGAATTGGAAGAGGAACTACAAAGGATCAAGTGGGACATCGTCGGGCTAATTGAGGTAAAGAGAAAAGGAGAATATCTCATTGAACTGAAAAGTGGACATCTCTTCTACTATCGTGGGACAGATACTGGCAGAACTAGTGATGTTGAATTTATAATAAACAAGAAACTGAAGGATAAAGTTGTAGAAGTTGAAAGTTCCTCTGACAGAGCTGCACGACTCGTTATCCAACTCTCAAGAAGATACCAGGCTCAGATTATTCAAACTTATGCACCCACCACAAGTCCTCCTGAAAAAGAAATTGATGAATTTTGAGGAAATTCGTCATCTAAATAATAAAGGAAAGCAGCACTTGAAGATAATTATGGGAGATTTCAATGCAAAAATAGGGCAACGGCAACAATGAAACTTCAGAAGGTAAATTCGGTCACAGCAACAGAAACCAGCGTGGAAATACTCTCGTAGAGTTTGCAGAGGCAGAAGGGTTTTTCATCATGAACTCCTTTTTCAAGAAAAAGCCACATAGGAAATGGACATGGAGACATCCAAATGGGACAACAAGTGAAATTGATTTTATTATGTGTAACAAAAAATTCATCATAGAAGACTGCAGTGTACTAAACAATTTCAACACAGGTAGTGACCATAGATTGGTGAGATGTATGATGCACCTTAACACTAAACTCGAACGTGGCAAGCTTATAAGACATGCAAAATGTATTGACATAACACCTTAATACCTTCAAGTTGGAACTGAAGAACAGATTCTCTGCTTTAGAAGGCCTAACATCAGAAGAAGTGTATATTTCTGAAGTTAACAGAAAAGTAACCAAAGCTCTTATGGAAACAGCAACAAAATTAGCTGGGTCTAAGAACAAGTTGCATGTGAACAAATTACCAGGAAAAAACCAAAATGTTGATGCAAAAAAGAAGAGAGATGAGGACAACTAAAGAAGATGTGACTTCCAAAGTGGAATATATAGAGCTATGCAAGACAGTATGAAAAAGTATCACTGAAGACTTAAGGAAATTCAACTGTGAACTAGTGAGGAAAGCAATTGAAAACAACCAAAGCCTAAAGATAGCAAAGGGACATCTCAGTAAGGGAAGAAAACAGATTATGGAACTGAGAGAAGAAGGGGGTCTGTAACAAGAAATAGAGGTGAAATTTTGACAAGAGTGCAAGATTTCTACTCCAAATTATATGAAAGGGATGATATATGTACTCCAGACATCATGAAAGGTACCAGTACCAGAGTTCTTCCAGTCCTCCCAGCAGAAGTTGCACATGCAATCAAGAACATGAAGCGGGGGAAAGCTACAGGAGAAGATGGAATTACTGTAGACATCCTACAAGAAGCAAGTGGAGAAATTGAAACAGTACTCGCCCAAATTTTTACTCGATGCCTTAATGAAGAGAAGATTCCTGAGGATTGGAACAATGCTACAATGATCCTGCTACATAAAAAAGGTGACATTGAGGATCTCAGGAACTACAGACCTATCAGCCTCCTATCAGTGGTTTATAAAATCTTCACCAAAGTTATTTCACACCGCTTGAAGGTAACACTGGACATGGCTCAACCAAGAGAACAAGCTGGATTCAGGAGTGGCTACAGCACTATAGATCATATCCACGTACTGAGAGAACTAATTGAAAGAGCGAGGGAATATGAACTTCCATTGTGCATGGCTTTTGTCGATTATGAAAAGACCTTTGATTCGGTGAAACAACCATCAGCAGTTACAATGGCTTTGGAACCCTGCGGTATTGAAAATGCATACATTAATATTATTAATAACATCTATGAAACTGCAAGTGCAAAGATTCGGCTGTTTGAAAATACAACACACATACAAATTGGAAAAGGAGTGAGACAAGGTGACACTATATCTCCCAAGTTCTTTAATGCCACATTGGAAAATGTCTTTTAATCGCTGAACTGGGAAAACAAAGGGATAAAGATTAATGGAGATTATCTAACTCACCTTTGTTTTGCTGATGACGTAGTCATTTTTGCAACTACCCTATCAGAGCTGCAGAGTATGATCCAGGAACTTGCTGACAAGAGTAAAGAAGTGGGATTAAAAATGAACTTTCAGAAGACAAAAGTGATGTACAATGCTTTCACAAAAAATGAAGATTTATCGATTGATGGAGAAAGCTGGAGATAACAGGTACGTACGTTTATCTTGGACAGCAGATATCAAGTGAAGGTCACATTGATGAAGAAATTAATAGGGGTATAAAACTTGCCTGGAGAGCTTTTGGAAGAAACAGCATAATTTTCAAGAGCAATATGCCATTATGTCTTAAAAGAAAAGTGTTTGATCAATGCATCCTTCCAGTGCTTACGTATGGTGCAGAGACGTGGACCTTAACTAAAAGAGACATACAAAGGCTGCAGACAACTCAAAGTAGCATGGAGAGGTGCATGCTTGGTGTAACAAGGAGAGATAAGAAGAGGAATTCGTGGATCCGAAAAATGACAAGAGTGGAAGACATCATGATCAGAGTTAAATCCCTGAAATGGCAATGGGCTGGGCATACTGCCAGAAGGACAGACCATCGATGGACAGCCGAAATTTTAGACTGGGTTACAAGGGACAGGAAAATACCAAGAAGAAGACCACATGGAAGATGGGTGAATGAAATTCGAAAGTATGCAGGAGTAACATGGGTTAGACTGGCGCATGACAGATCGCTGTGGAAGAAACTTGGGGAGACCTTCGCCCAGCAGTCGATTGATAATGGTTGACGATGATGATGATATATATATAATTAAGCTGTTCTCTGATATTCAGAGGTTAGCTCCTCAAAGAAAGCTCATCTGCCAGATTAAAGTTAAAAACTGATGGAACTATATTGTATGTACCGTTGATGTATCAATCTCCACTTGCAGCGATGTCAGCCAGGTATGGCAAGTAATTACTCATTACGTATTTTACGTAAATTACACGTAATATACAGGTAATTTACTTGGCGTGGAAAAACCAGTTTTTTACGCAGACGTAAAAAACTAATTTTCTTTCATGTGTGTGTATAAATGATATAATATAAAAACCACTTTAATTATATTACATTTTAAACTTAAAATTTATTGTATATTTCACTACGAAATCATTATTTTCTTAAGATTGTTCATACAGCTCAGCCACCTATTAACAGATTTCCTTTTAGAAATTATAATGTATATGTTCTTGTATATTAAAAATGGAAAAAATAATCTACCTCTTGCACTGGCATCGATAAGAAACACAATGTATTTTGAACAGATTTCAAGATTTTATTAACAGCTTGAAATTTATCGAGTGTATTATTTTCATATTTATGTTATTATATAAAATAAACAATTTTATGTTCAGTTTGTTCACCAAAGATAATATTTTGACATGAATGTCTATGGCATGTAGATTGTACATTTTCATTTAATAATATTTGTGTTTGACATGTTATCCAGGTGTACACTTCAAAATAATAATTTTATGCTTTTAAAACTCTAAACGTTTTTCATACTGATTGTGCTACGCTTATACCCTTAAAGGAAAAAACTGTAGATTTGACAAAACATTAAACTACTTGTTTTAAATGTAACTCTTTAAATGTTTATAATTGTGACTCTCAGTTCTCACACACCCTTAATCACACTAATAATCCTCACTGTTATGATCTTGTAACTTAAGAGTATAATATATTTGAACCAATTTCTTCAAACGTTTGAAGCTGAGCCGGTTTCTTGTAGTATTTATGGACAAAAGACCAATTAGAGAAAAGGCTTTTAAGTTGGGCTGAAGATGCTGGGATGTTGATTAACTTCAAAGCAACTGCTGACAACTCCTTATGGTGCCAACTGGCGAAGTACCGAAATGTCCGTGGTGATTAAACACCCTTCTTCGTAAGTGCTCCAAACTTTCCAGATTTTTCTCGATACTGTTGAAAACTGGTTATCCCCGAGGGGGTCAAGGTTCTCTAAAATGAACTCCTCTACTTGTTCATGATGTTTCTCATTCATTTCCAGCCCTTGGTACACAGGATGGAGAACATTGGCTGCAAGAATGTATACATTTCACTATTGGTTTCTCCTTTTTTCTACATGTGGTGTGAGGTCCTTATGGTCCTCAGGTAGACGTAAGTCCATCCACAATTCAACTGCATCTGCAGCAGTTGCTTCTTTTTTCTGGCATATATTTATTAGCTGACTTACTGGATTAAGCACTGCGATTGTATCGGCAACTTCTTTGAGAAAGGCACCATCATAGAGGAGGGACTTAATTTGAGAAGATAATTTCTCAGCTTCATCAGTGGCAGCAATTTTCCTCATTGCACTTCGATTGTTAGTCAAGAACAAACAGGCATCCCTCTAAGAACACCAGCGAGTGTCTGCAGCGAAGCATACTTTAGAGCCACCATTTTCTGTCAGTTCATGTTCTCAATCAGGGTGCTTGAAAGACCTCAACATGATGTTCACACGAGATACAATGTTTTTCGAGAGAAGATCCTTAGCTAGAAGATTTCCAGTATGGGCATTGCAGGCAGAATGCCACAGGCTGTGATTTTTACCCATTTTAACCATGTTACAGGCATTGTCCAAAACTGTACAATAAATATTCACATTGTATCATTCTTTAGCTAGCTTTTTGATTCATTGACCACATCACAAAGTGCTTCACCTGTTTCTGGTGAACCAGACATGTCGAAAGCATCAAGAAAAATACTTTCATCTTTGCCACTATTTCCACAGGGAATGTGAAGAAATGATACAACATTTTTTGAGTTGTTTGATTCATTTTTCAAACAGTCCATGTGCAAAATGGAGTCTGTGTCTGCAGCACTGATGGTGATCTTAATAACTTCATCATACACTTCGTTCAGAAGTTTATCAGAAAGGGCTTTTTTTGTTGGTGGTTTATAGATAGGCCGCATTTTTTGACAGAACTGTTTAAAATGCACCGATTCTACCACACTAAATGCGATGTTGCAACCATAGAAAGCCTTGGCAATAGCAGGATCTATTTCCTGCTTTGTGGAGGCATTCATCCTGTCCAACAAATCGGTTATCAGTCGTTTAACCGTGGAAGGTTTAGAACTTAACAGTGATGGGTGATTCAAGGTAGAAACTATCTTCCTCTTCATGAGCTGAGAAGGGTACACTCGTCACCACGGACACGGTTGAGCAGGAACTGGGGCTTGCAACTGGAACCAGAAGATCTTCAGTGTCTATAGACATTTCCAAGTCCGATCAATGCAGGGTAGAACTGGAACTCGCCGATGGCGGTGCCAGTGGCAGCGGTTCAGGAGCTTTGGCAGAAGTCCGGGGGCAGACCTTCCTGTGGGCTCTGAGATGCTCCCTTGCTGTATTCTTCACAGTTAATCCACATTCACAACACTTGGCACAGTTCTTGTGTTCCAATTTAAGTGGAATAAATCCGAGTTCCTCGTACACATTATGAAGAGGTCGACCGCCACGATTCATAGTGGAAAGAGTCAATTAGAATGTTGAGCATCCTTCAACGACTAGTGAAGATGAAAAAAAAAACAGTGTTTAATGAGAACGCTCTCAGCTTTGAACTGAAGCCAACACTAAAACCTCCCGCATTTAAATGACAGAAAACATGTGTAGTTATAGTTTTACCGCCGAGTCAACGAGAAGTTGCCGACGCTTTGTCCGCGGCCGGCGCTGTTGAACTTCTGCGTCTGCCTAGCAGTGAATCACTGTAGAGACAGGAGCCGCCAGCCTGCCATGGAAAGGACCTCAGGTTCGATCCCAGGCAGGTATGAATGCTCGATCCACTAAATATCCGCTGTGCGTCGGATGGGCACGTTAAGCCGTCAGATCCCGGGTACTGGCCCCTGGTAATAAATAAGGGCATCTTCCTCCCCCTTTCTACTTCGCTTCTGTGTCACTTTCCTATCGAGCACTCTAGCCCAAATCTCCTAGCTTCCTATTTCTAAGGGTTGTTTAAGACCTTGTGTCAGACACTCCCTTCCTAAAATCCTCTACATATGATCAGACGAGGAGCCGCCAGCAGGCAGCACACGCATGGATATCAAAAGCAAGCCGCAAGGCAACGTCTCATTTTGATTGTTCCTATCGTCTCGTTTCACTTTAAACTACACCGTGGCGTGGCTTCTGACTTCCTTTGCCAAACATAATATTTTAAAGTGGGCCCCACACTAATTATCATAAAGAAACAGATTTCCCCGTGTGAATATGAAGGCTAGGAAATAAAAAAAATTTGACGTGATACTGATGTGCATGTGGTATCCTGGTGGTATGTCACGTGGATGTGGCAGTTTCATTGTTCCAATAAGATCAATGAAAATACCGAAGGGTATGTTGTTTTTTAAAGGATCTCCTGTTTGTTTGTTTTTTTTTTTTTTGTGGTATTCGTACATAGCAAGATAATTAATAGCACAAATCCATGTTTTTTTGTTGTTTTTTACGTATTTCATGCGTTTTTTTACGTATTTATGCGTAATTTACGTGTCACGTAGAAAACTTTTTTCTACATGTAATTGCACAACCCTGATGTCAGCACACAACTTGAGCTTCACTGACATCTATCATGTACCTCACACTACATTATCTCTTTCTTATGTGGATATTTCTGAATCTGGTCCTCTTATGATTTCCTTGTTCTTCCTCTACCTTCCTTTCCTGCCACTTGGGCTTATTATTCTCTTAGTCAGCATCTTGCTCCTTATTCTTTCAACAAGGCCAAACCACCTCAGAATATGTCTCCACCTTATTAAAATTTTGCTTCGCATTACACATCTGCAACACATCTTCATTCCTCACACGATCAGAATTTGTCTTGCCACAAATTCCCCGTAAGAAATGTGTCTCTCCACGCACACAAACAACTATGTCTCTTCTGTAGTACCCAGGTTTCACTGCCATACATCAGAGTTTCATTCATCTGAACTTGGCAATCAGTGGAATTGAACATTCCCACAATTAGGGGCGGTAGCAGCATGAATGCATTTCCAATGGAACTCCCTTGAATGGCATGGTGATGCAAGGTGTTAAACTGCCTAAGGGTACTGTTCCCTTTTTAGGATTACTGTTGTTGTTCATGGGGAGGATGTGAGTTAAGATCAAAAGAATTCTCTCTGTGTACTAGAAGAAAAAAAAAGTTCCCTTAAAATTCTCCCAGAGTTGTTTTTTACATTTGACACCAATATTAAAACTTTTGGTATTTATGGATGTTTAAAATTTCTACAATTTTTGACCAAAAAAATGTATTATTTAACATAAGATACCTTTCCAATTCAGGCCATATAGGATTGGACTTCCTTGGCCACTTCACCTACATAACAAAAATATTTTGTGCATAAATCTGACATATGCAACAAATATCATTGTCAGTTATAAAATGAGAACTGAATCTGAAATCTGTGGAAATAAAATTACTCTTATGCCAACAGGAAATGTACTTTGTTGAATTGCATTAGGGGATCATGTGAAAATTGTACTTTTATTGGAGAAACAAATTTCTGTGGCTTTATATACTTTTGTAAAGCCACAGCATTTGGTGAATTAATTGAATTATAGTATGCCATGCTACATGTGGAAAATGATGATAGTGGGATTTTTTTTTTTTTTTTTTTTGTTTCTTTGTTCAGATGGGTGAACTTTTTTGTCAGTGTCAAATATTTGCTTTGGCAACATGCATGTGACCTATTTCCAGGAAGAGCAGCAGTTATTAGTGCAGTGAAATGTCACACTTTCACTCAAGCACAAAATATTAAATATAAGGTCTGTGCCTCTTCAGGAATTTTGATTCAGCCAGGCACATATTCATAAGATTTGAACAACTCAAAATTATAGCATTGCACTTTTACTCAGGCACAAAACATTATTAATAAATAGGGCCTTGGCCTATTTGGCAATTTCTTATTCACCATGATCGCTTTCATAAGTACAAGTTATGTTAGGCTTTTACCTAGGCACCAAACATCGTAATAAGCACAACAATATTAATTTGACTTATTATGTGAACCTCATGAATATGATCATAGTGGATTTAAAATGGCTAGAAAGGCATGAGGCCTATTAATTAAAATTTTGTGACCACAGAGCAATTTCATGTCTCTCAACTGCATGTGTTCAGTTGTCCAAATGCCCTTTGTTTTACATACTGAGTGAACCACCTGATTGCCCGAAAACTGAATCACTTTTGGCAAAACAGATAAATTTCAACATAACATTGTTTAGGAACATGTTTTCTCTACATTTCCCCCTTTTTTTGCGAGGATCTACATCTAAACATCAGCAGGATCACTATATTGTGGCAGCCACCCTCTAAATGAAGGCATCCTATGCCAATCTTTTGCATATTTTGACTCCTTACCCTGGACACATTTTTTCTTTACTATGTTTACATCACAATGCATTACATATATGAAATCCCATTACATCAGATTATGATGAATAACACTTTTAATGGTGGTGAGGATTAAGAAGCCTTCTCTTACAGATTGTTACAGCACCAATTGCTTCAAGGCATTACTTAGAGCATCAAAATGTTTTTTTCTGAAGCAGAAAGAGAATTCTTTCGTCTTACACCCACTTCCCACACCACGAACAACTGCAGTAATCCAGTACCCTAGGCAATTTAGCACCGTGCATCGCCATGTCATTCAAGGGAACAAGGAACATCCATGCCTGCTACCACTCCTAATTGTGGGAGAGTTCAATTCCACCGACTACCAAGTTCAGATGGACCAAGTATAAACTTTCATACACAGCCATTTGGGACTTTTTTGAGAGCCCATCATTCCTGTGAAATCATCCTAAAGGAGCTATTACTTTCAAAGATGAATTCACTTGCCAACTAATTTCACAGTCTAATTTAGTTTTCTCTGTCAAACATGCTTCCTAAATATATAAAATCATTCACCTGGTCTATCTCTGCGCCATTTACACTGATCTTGCATTCAGTACTTACATACCTGTATATACATACCTGCTAAATACTACGGAATGTCTGTAGTTTCTATGGATTTAGTTGTCTGACTCAGGAACTCACTGCCGAAACTATTTAAAAAGTGAAAATTTCTACGAATTTACATTTTTTTAATTTTTCTATTATTTTATGATGTACACGAGATTCTTAGCAGATTCGCGGAATTCCGCTTTTCTTTTTTTTTTGTCATCATTTAGATCATTCTCAAGATCGATGCAAAACTGCAGAGAATTGGGGGGGGGTGTATTTCCTGTTTCAAAACTTACGAGAACAGTAGATAAACGGAGTAAAAAAATTTTGCCCTAATCATATTTTTTTCTCCTCCCGATTTAGCCTTTGTGTCCAATATTCTTGTTAAATATCATTTTATTGTATAAATGTTTGTATTTCTGCTTGAAACTGTAGGCAACAATTTGAGAAATCATAAGTTAGACGCCTCAAAAATTTTCCCGTAATCTTCACACATAAAATTCTTCCGCAAATTCAAGGAATTCTGCCTTTTTCATTATTATTTTGGTAATTCACGCGATCGACGCCCAAGTGAACAGAAATTGGGGGTGGGGGCTGGTGGTGACAGAGGAGTGTGTTCGGAGGACGGAATTCCATTTTTACAAAACTTTCGAAAACCCGAAGGTCGGCGGATTTCAGATTTTTTCCGTAGTCGTAATTTCATTTTTTTTGCGATATTACCTCTGTCCAGTATTATTGTTAAACAATATTTTACTGCATAAGTATTTTTATTTCAGCTTGAAAATACAAAAAAAATCCCAAACCGGAAGTCGGACGAAACAAAAATTTATCCTGTAACCCCTCCCGCGATGTTCCCATTCTCCTGCGTCTATGTATGCCGTGCAATAATACTAGTTACTACTGACAAGGCTCTTGCCAGTGTTGGCAGGTATGCTAATAGTTCCTAATCCTGCATTCTTACTACTGACTGATCTTGCATTCTTACTACTGACTGATCTTGCATTCTAACTACTGACTGAACTTGCATTCTAACTACTGACTGAACTTGCATTCTAACTACTGACTGAACTTGCATTCTAACTACTGACTGATCTTGCATTCTAACTACTGACTGATCTTGCATTCTAACTACTGACTGATCTTGCATTCTAACTACTGACTGATCTTGCATTCTAACAGTACTAAACTAGCATCCAATCAACAAACTGTATAACATTAGAAATTAAATAATGGTGTAATTCCTGTTTTATGACTCCCATCTACCATTAGTGTCCAAAGTAAGAGAAAATACTGGTAGTCTCATTTTTTACCTTCTGCTACGTAAGTAGTAGTCAAGCAGCCTGCATGTTGAAAAACAGACAACTTGTGATTGGATTTAAAAACTCATTAGCCTTAGTAGTGTTAGAATGGTTCTGTTGCATCAATCTCAGAATTGATTTTTGGAATTTGCTTAGAATCTTCAAAGACAAGGGAAACTAAAATAGCAAAGGGAAAAACTGACAGTGTCTCAATTTCTGGGTGTAAAGAAAAACCTCCAGCATCTAGGAAAAGAGAGAATCTAAAAAAAGAAATTAAATTCAGCACACTAAGTCTGAGTGAAGAATGTTCCAGTAAGCAAAGGGTACCATGTATGGGGAGGAAAACAGACTTTGTGTGGTGATGCAACACAGGCTCAACCAAATAAAACTTCTGAATACAGGAATCGTTAACAGGAAATTCACACTGAGGAAAGGTGGAAATATTATCAATATGAGCAACAAAGTAAATATAAGTAGGCAAAAAAATTATTTTTGTTGTGAACCACCAGTTCTCCTGGACAGTTGACAAACAGAAACTCGATGAGAGAAGGCCACTCCTTTCTTAATTGATGTTTGTACCCAGTGGATATTCGCTCCTAGTGATTCCCGATGGAAAGATTGAATCACTGCTGATGTCTCCAGATTTGTACTGGATCTCGGACTAAATTTTTAAGTATGATTCTTTGCATATCCATCCAGCATGACAAATGTCTCTTCAAGTGGAAGTGTTGCCGATACTCATGCCTCATTAAATTAGAAACTTGAACTTTTTTGCAATAAGGCCCCCAGAAAAAAAAAAAATATTTTAAAAAACAAACTCTACCATTATTGAATCCTAGTAAACAGTTAAGTTTATCCAGTTTTACTTTTTAGTAATTTGTCTTTTTCCTTGATATGAATAATTCAAAAAAATAATAATAATAATTAAGCATCATGGAAAAAAAACCTGGTTTCAGGGTGGCTACAGAAATTAGGGAAAAAAATTCCCTGAGATTTCCATGATTTCCAGAGCATATATCATGAAATTTCCCTGATCATTGCCATCCATTCCCAGTAGAATTTTCCAACCAGAATGTCAAACTTTACACTAGAATGACTAAGCATTTAGACTGATAAATGTTACAAAGAGGTAAAAAGTACAGTGAAATCTCTGAAGATTTATGGATGCTCACGGGCTACAAACTATTTATTGTCCATAAAATGGGAGACTCCCTTTAGTGATTAAAATTTAAACACCATAACTTCACATAGATTTTGCTACAATTTAAAATGAAGTTTCAGATAAGTTTAAATGATGCATCTAATTAAAATCTAAGTGAAAAATGTTTAATACATTTTAATGAGCATAATTAATTCAAAAAGAAATGAACTCACATATCTAGATTTCTTACTACTTTCCTGACATCATTTCAAAACTGAAAGAGTCTTCAATTCTTATTTCTGATTTCTAAAGCTTTGTTATTTACATTTACAGGGGTTTCATTGAAAAGAATGCCCTCAAAGTTCTAGAAAAGTGTTGAGAACGACATTACTAGAAAAATATCAACCACAACTTGAGAACATAATAGCTACACATCCAGCGAGTCTTATCTGGATGAAGGCATTTTTTTTAAATTGAAACACGATATATTGAGATGGAAGAACTTGTAGTTTCTCTGCTGTATGGAATCCTCGTTGAGAGTTTTGAAATATTTCAGCATCAGACTTTTGGAGAAGTGCCAGCATTGCAGAAGTCTTATTCCAATCTCAAGAATTCTGTAATAAGTGTTCCATTTATGCAAAGAGTATTTTAGGTATAGTCACTTTATCAAGTTATGTATAGATTTTCCGCTAGGGGTGTAAAAGTAAATTGCATTTTCCCGAGAGCTCTACTTTCTTCAGAGGATACAGGTCCTGATGAGAAACTTTTGCATATAATTTCTAATTTTTGGTAGAGAATGGTTTGGCCACCCGAGGGTGTAAGTGTTCATTTCTGCTTCTGATGTATTTGCCACAAAATCTGTTTCTAAAATCTTGATTGAAAAAATTCATTCGTGGACCGATGCTACTCACGTCAATAAACCATTTTGGAATATTTTCATCTTAAAATATTGCAGGGTTTCTCCGCCAGGGGGCATAGATGTATATCTTTTTTTGTCAATATCTCTGCTTCTAATGGTCCAACTTAAAAAATTCCTTCTTTATTGGATAGTTTTTGGTATGAAATGTTTTTCATATAATTTCAAAATTTTTAAGTAATTCATAAACTTTCTGCTAGGGGCATAAAGGTAAATTGTGCTCTGCTTCTAAAACTCCGATTTGAAAAATTCTTTTTGCATTGAATACAGCTCCTGAAGGGAAATCCTTTGCATAATTTCTGAGTTTTGGTAAAAAATGGTTTGGCCACCAGGGTGTACAAGTCTTAATTTCCGCTTCTGATGTCTTTGCAGCAAAATCTGAGCTTCTAAAATCTTGATTGAAAAAAATTCGATTGTGGACCAATACTACTCATGTCGAAAAACCTTTTAGGAATATTTTCTTGTTAAAGTAATGCATGGTTTCTACACCAGAGGGCGTAGATGTATACCTTATTTTTGTCAATATATCTACTTGCAAGAGCCCGGTTTGAAAAAATTCCTTCTTTGTTGGATAGCGTTTCCAGTGCAAAATGGTTTTCACATAATTTCAAAATTTTTAAAGTAATTCATAGACTTTTCGCTAGGGGGCACAGATGTATACCTTATTTTTGTCAATATCTCTACTTTTCAAGAGTCCGATTTGGAAAATTCCTTCGTTGTTGGATAGCGTTTCCAGTGCGAAATGTTTTTCATATAATTTCAAAAAATTTTAAGTAATTCATAGACTTTCCGCTAGGGGGCATAAAGGTAAATGCACATCCCCCACCCTCCCACCCACCCACCCGATATCTCTGCTTCTAAAACTCTGATTTGAAAAATTCTTTCTGCACCGGATACAGCTCCTGATGGGAAACCCTTTGCATATACAGCGAAATCCGCTTGATAGGATTTCCTGCTTAATACGCATTTTTCATGCAGTCCCTAGAATTTGAGAGGCAAATAAGTACAAATATACCCTATTTAATATGCTTTGAATCCCGCTTAATAAGCACTTTGTTTTGTAACATCATGTACATTTGAATTCAGGTAAATAGTACTACTATGGAAAAAATGGGTCAGTCACGAGTTACATGAGTCACTGGATGTTTACTTTGATTAGACTGAAAACTTCCCTATTCCTCTGCCACTAAAATATCAAACTGACTAATGTAAAAATCATTTTTCTACCTCCAAACACCACAAGTAGGCTACAGCCTATGGACCAGGGGATAATAAAAGTAGTGAAACATCATTATTGCAAGAGACTGGTCCACAGGTACTTAGCATATGTGCCATGGAACAAGCTGATCCTTGACCTTCTGTAAACATTCTTGACGCAATTCATTACGTCGCTGCCGCATGGGATGCAGTCGGCTCCAAAGTAATTAAGAACTGTTTCATTAAAGCAGGTGTCAAATGGCCACAAAATGAACTGGCACTGCTACCTCATGACTAAGTCGAAGAGGATCCCATTTTCATGAACTTTCCTGGATATGTCTCTGGCGATGATGATATTGCAACTTGTGACATTCGAACAGCACAAGAAATTGTGGAAGATAATGCTGCGAGTACTACTACAAACGAGGAGAGTTAGCGTGAAGAAGAGCCTGTGCCACCGCTGACACCAGCCGCAGCATTAAATTCACTGGCTCAAGTAAGGCGTTTTGTGTCCAGCATGATTGGAGTTTCTGACGACACAAAATTAACCAGCTAGAAACAATAATCTGAATTCTGTTTTTTTGTTTTTAAATGAAACAAAATAAGATTGAGAATAAAATTTTAAGAAACTATGAAAAAGTGAATTACAGTTCATAAATAGTACACGAACAAAATAATTTTTATAATCTACACGGTTTTTATGTATTTTTTACATTAATATTGTGCATTTTTTTACATTAATATATGCAGCTTGTGACTACAGTAAATTGTGTTTTTTCTGGTGTTTTTTTAATACCACTATTTTTGGTGTTCAACAGTTTTGTGAATATGCAGCCGACATATACAAAGGTCAGATTTGAAAAATTCTGGATAGCGTTTCCAGTGTAAAATGTTTTTCATATAAATTCAAAATTTTCAAGTAAATCACAGACTGTCTGCTAAAGTAAATTGCATTTACCCAGATTTTTCTTCTTCTAAAACTCAGATTGAAAAATTCTTCCTGTATCGCATAAAGCTCCTGATGGGAAATGTTTTTCATATAATTTCTAATATTTGGTAAAGAATGGTTTGGCCACCAGGACGCATGTGTTAATTTCTGCTTCTGATGTATTTGCAGCAAAATCTGAGGTACTGAAAACTCTACATATTTTTTTTTTTTTTTTTTTTTCCTGGACCAATACCGCTCACATCGAAAAACCTTTTGAAAATACTTTCTTCTTAAAATAATGCATTGTTTTCTCGCCAGGGGCGTGGATGCGTGTCTTATATTTGTCCATATCTCTGCTTCTAAGAGTCCAATTTGAAAAATTCTTTCTTTGTTGGAGAGTGTTTTTTCTGCGAAATGTTTCTCATATAATTTCACATTTTTCTTAACGCACAAGTCTCTAACCAGCAGACATAAGTTCACGATTCCGTTTACAGCGATATTTGCAGGATTAAAAACCCAATTGAAAAACTTCTTTCTTTGGTCAGATACTATTGTTTTCCATACCAGTTCCATTTACTTTGAATAGCTTCAATAAATTTAATTTGTGTCAGAACGGATTCAAAAGACGTGCTCATTATACCCAAAAATTTGGTGTCATCTTTCTTGTTGATCCTAGTTATCACTGCAATAGCTGTAGTTCTTAGCATCAGCCTTTTTAGGGAAAAAATATGTAAGTTGGCGATTTTATTTATTATTTCTACCCGTGCAAATCTTTATATTTTGCACCCAGTGACCGCCCTGCAGAATATTTTGTGGCACTACAATATCCATCACCAATTGATCAGGGAATTTCTGCTATCAGGGCATATTTGTAACATAAATCAACACTATTACCTAACAAATTGAAGGGAAGAAACAAATTTTATTTAAAAAATAATTCCACTCTAAATCTGCATAATTTAATTACCATATGGAATACTTTAAATCATAAGCAAAACAGACTTACCTTTGTCCCTTTAACTTCTGAACTGCCTCAAGTAACTTTTGATGTTGCCTAGTGTCATCACCCTGAAAAAAATTGAATGCATGTGAATGAAAGAACTAATAATATCTAAAAACAACTAAAAAAAAAAAAGAAAACAAAATGCTTTCCTTGATGTCTTAAACTGAAAGAATTTTGACTTAATATTTGTTGTACTAAATAGCAGGTCTTACAGTTATGTCATTATCAACCCAAATAGAAGTTTTAGATCAAAGAAGGGGCCAAATCGGCAATCAATTACATTACTTTTTTTCATCAAATAAGGACAATTCATGTAATGATATTAAATCAAAGTTAATAATGGGAACAGAGCTTTTTACCTTAACTTTTATTATGTATAATAATACACAGGAAGATTCAGCTAAATATCAGCTATGTGTGGTTACTAATAGATAACAGCTAGAGTTAACCTTGTGAGTTCTGTTTATTTGTCTCCCTAGCTAGTAGATTCCCAAATGATCTGAATATTATAGGGTGCAATGAATCACAAATATTGTGTGATGAAACCTTTGGCTCTTATGACAGCCTTTAGCCTTTGTGGAATACTATCCACCAGTTTTTTTGTAAAAGTCTGCCAACATAGAATTTCAGGAAAAAATATTCCTCAGAAATGCATGGGAATGAACTAGAATATTCAAAGCAATCAGAATTATGCACTGAAATTGTCTGTGGTTCACTGGTCTTCCATGTAGCAACTCCTCAGAAAACTTGAAAATTACCTTGGGTGGTGTAATGGGTAGTACACTCGAATGGAAATCGGGAGATGCGGGTTCGATTCCCGCTCCAGGGCGATTTAATTTTCAAGTTTTCTGAGGAGTTGTTACATGGAAGACCAGTAAACCACAGACAATTCAGTACATAATCCTGATTGCTTTGAATATTTTAGTCTGCCAATATGTTCTACTATTTGGCTTTCAAAGCAGTGACCAATTCAGCTTTGTTTGTTGGGTGATGCACCTGAAGTTCTTGTCCAGCAGATACAGGTATGGGCCTTCCCTAAAGTATTGCCACAACATTAGTAGTATATAATTGTCTATGAGTCTGGGCAGATCTCAGCATTCATGGGTTTTGTCCGAGGTAGGCCTAAGCAGAACAACGAAAAACATCTCTATACAGTCATGTTGCTACCACTAAACTTCACTGTCAGGACAGAAGCTACCTTTCTCCCAGCATCTGCCACACCCAGGAATGACTGGCAGCCTGTGTACCACGATTCATCACCCCAAACCACAGTATCCCGTTGGTCTATGGTTCAAAATTAAAGTGTCTTACGCCATGCTAACTCGTGTGTGTGGCATGAATAATTGTGAAACTAAGAATTTTGCATCTCTCCAACGGCAAAGACGTGATTCTGGGTCAAGAATTTCCAGATTTTCAAAGTTAAACGGAAACTCTGCGGCTTTGGTGTTGTGATGACTGAGCTAGGGGCAGCAGGCTTAAAGGAATGATTGCTTTCATATTCTTTGAACTACATCTTTTTATCAATTGTCTCATACATGCCTATCACACAGAGTAAATCTTTTCTATAGGACTTACAAGCAGTAATCCTACATTTTGCTTTATTTAATTTGGGCAGCTTACAAAAAAAATTCTAACTCAAACAATGTGCATTTTGGGCAATGAAATGGAAAGAAGTCGAACCTCTTAACAGTTAAATATTAGCTGAGATGTTGATGAAGACAAATTTCTATAACCCTATGTTTTTTTATTGGCATTAATCACACTAGACAGACAGAGAAATTTCAGAAAATCTTGTTTTTCTGTTTTTCAAGAAGGAAGAAATTATTCCTTGACAAATAGCTGCAGTAACAATTTTCTTTTTGAATAACACCACTGCAATAAGAAAATTTTACATTTCTTTAATTAAGCATGTAGTTTCAGGTTTCTGGGTCAGAAAAAAAAAATAGAAAAATCGTCGATTTAGAAATTGCATTCTGTAACTCCGTGTGTGGTGTTTTTTGGGGGAGAGGGTGGGGAGGTGTCAAAGTTTAACAATCTACAGTGAGCAACTCTGAAGGCTATAAACAGTTGCCCCGATTTAATTTGGAGCCATTGGTTCCATTGAAGTGAGAAAATTGGTGCCACGTGACAAACGCACCACCATACCTCATTCAGGACTTGAACCCAGCCCTGACTCAAACGACTAGTCGAAAACTGGCACCTCTGACCACTCAGTCACCCAACTTCAGTACTAGCCAATAGCAATCACAATAATTAACTGAAGCTTTTGTAATTTTTTGACATTTCTTTTTTAAATAGTTTACTTTTGATTAGATTTACTGTTTTCTTTCAATTTCTGAGCACAGAAATATCATTGTTATGTATTTTCAACATTTATTTCCCGCTGTGGCACTCAGGGAGCTGATGTACACAATTTTCTTAACCCCTAGCCCACTATACATAGCTTTATCGTTATCAGGAGTATTTCTTCCATCATTGAAATTAGCCATTTTTGTTAAGTTTTGGAGTATGGAAGTGGAATTTTTATGCACTTGTAAGGTTGTTTTTGTATTTAGTACCAGTGATTGGAAAGCTACTTCTTAAAAGAGTAGCTAGCTATTGCTACAACTACATTCTTGAAAAAGCAGCTTGCTATAGTTACAACTACTTTTTCAAAAAGTAGCTAGCTATAGCTACTTACTTTTTCAGAGAAGTAGCAACTTTTGCTACTTCTTAGCTACTTTTTTTGGCTTTAGGTTTAAGTTAAAAGTACAAATTCTGAGGATGATCTTTATGTGATTACATATAGCATTGACAGCTAAATATTGAAGCAAATTGCACAGATACACTATATTATCAAAAGTAATCGAACACTACCAAATATTTGCATAAGTGCAAAGAAAGATTGCACTGGAAGGTGTGTTGTGAGTGGCAAGGTACGTATATAAAGCTCAGATGTTCTGTCATGTTATCAGTAACTTTGAAGTGGATATGCCGCATTGGCAGGTCATAGGATGTCATTTGAGTAACGTTTTCATATGGAGCATTGCAGCTAAACTAAACATTCCAAAATCAACTCTAAGTGATGTGCAGAGATGGAAGCATGATGGTTCAACTAGAGCCAAAAGACATTCAGGAAGGCCGCACAAACTGAAAAAACGTGACAAAGAGCCAAGGTAAAAAAAAAAAAAAAGTAAAAAATCCTGTTCTTCCTCTGGCATTTCCACTGCTGCTTAGGTAGGAAATGCTTATAACCGCCCAGTTAGTACCATAACTATCTCAAGAAAGTTGTACAATTTGGGATAGTAGTGTAGCGGCACACAAGCTACACATCACTACCGTGAATGCAAAGAGCCATTTGGAGTGGTGTGTCTCCTGTTGTTCCTGATTTGTGAGTGACTGCAAAGCTGTTCTTTGGAGTGATGAGTCACACTTTTCACTCTTCCTATCTGACAGGCATGTTTGGATTGGCAACAGCCTGGTGAACGATTTTTGTCAGTGTTTTTCCAACTGTTAAATTCAGCAGAGGCTCCATCGTGGTATGGAGTTCTTTTCCACGGATGGGACTCAGCCCATTGGTTATTAAACCGCGAACTCTGGAGTGTACCTCGACGTTTTGGAAAATTATGCCCTACCAACAATGCAGCAGTGTTATGGAAATAACTGTTGCCTCTTCAAACATGACTGAGCTCCCTGCCACACTGCACGGTGTGTGCAGGATTGGTTTCTTGAAAATGGAATGGAATTGTTAGACAGGCCTGCTCACAGTCCTGATCTTAATTCCACAGAACATCTTTTGGATGAACTTGAGCGACAGATATGAAATCTAACACAATGACTGCCTTTGCTCTCCTTTCTGGCAGCAGCTTTGCAGGACGAATAGTGAGCCACTCCTATTGGGACCTACCAGAAATTTATTGATAGTATGCCTTCACCACCGTGAGCAACTCAATGGGCAATAAGCAGTCGCCCGTCCCTAATTTTGGGTCACTGGTTCCAGGGAAGAGAGAGAGCCAGTGCCGTAAGACAAACACAACATCCATGCCTCACTAGGATTCGAACCCAGACCCCTTACGGACGAATGATCAGAGGCCATCGCTTAGACCACTGCACTACCATGGCGGCTATAGTATGCCTTGATGTGTTGCCACTGTCATATTGGGTTGGAAATAAAGTAATGTCCTATGGCAAGGTACCTGAAGCCAAAGCCCCAACCATGACACGCACTGGCCACTGAGATTGCACAGCACACTGGCATGACATCAGGAGGTTGGCGACTTAAGTCGGTGGCAGTTAGCCATCAGAAGTCAAAGAATGTAAACGCCAGCCAACATGGAAGTGGACAAAGAGCACATCCGCCATTGCATGCTATACGAGTTTTGTCGCAGTACCTGAATGCAGGGATCATAGCATACTTTTGGAAAATTTTAGGTAGGAATTTTAGGACTTTTTAGAAAAATTTTAGGAAAATTTTAGGAGTGTATTTCAATAAAAACTAGATGTATATTTGTATACATCTAGTAAAACAACTTTGTATACATTGTAAAGAGTTTGCTTCACACCCTTCAACCATATATACTGATAGACTGCGCATGACATCAAAATTTCTGGCTCCAACATAAAATCACATGACATCAGTCAAAAAGATGGGTTACACCTGCTGTGCTTATGGTTGCTCTGAGCGATATAGTAAAGAAAGTTCTATGATTTTTCATGGGTAAGAAACGAATTAAATACCTAAGTCAATAAAGTTCAATTACTTAACCAGAAACTTGCAGCTATTGATACAAAAATATAGTAACTTAAGAAAAAAAATGGAATGCATGTTCCAAATTCTTCGCAAATGTTCATCACATTATAAATCACAAAATGTAAACAACCCGATCATGCATGTATATAGCTCATAAGTAAACTTACCTGAAGAGTTTTCATTATATATGAGGCGCATTCACATAAAACACTGAAGTTCTGCAGCGTAAATTAGTAATCATAACAGCATTTTTACACGAAATTTGGAGTCTGATGATGACGTGCCCAATGTTTGAGCCATGGCGGCTTTGATGCAGCTATTGCCAATGCGCAGTCCATTAGTATATATGGTCGAAGTTCACACCCAAATTTTTTGCATAACGTCTAATGTCTAAAGTTTAAGTATGATTTACTTCTAATGTTCAGTTCTTATCTTTTCACGTGTTATCATATTCAAGTATATTTACCACATTCAAGTTTCACTTTGAACATTAATATGCTGTTGAACCAGAAGCAATTCACGATTTTCACAGTAAAGTTTTCAGGTTTCACATTAAATTATAATATCCTAAAAAGGTAATTGAAAACCAAGAACTATGTACAATTGTTCACTGAATTACTTTTTTCATATTATTGTTTTAACCTTTTCCTGATAAGCCTATCTTTTTCTGCTTCCACCACAACTAATTTAATTTCAGTTTTCTTTATTTCAGCTGAACCTTGTATGATCAAGTTAGAGGCAACTGCTATTTCAACAGTATTTTGTTTTTCTATAGCTTTTCTCATTCTTTCTGTTCCCTCTTGAATTACTGCTAGGGAGGCTTCTTTATCTTTTTTAAGCCTATTTATTTCTGCATCATTTTCTTTTATTTTGTCATCAAACTCAGCTTTTCTTTTTTTCTCTTTCTGCTTCCTTTCTTTTACCTTTTTTGATTCTTCTTCCTTCAGCTTATCAACATACTCTTTATAAAATTTATGTGAATCACGAACACTATTTAACAAATTTCTTGTTATGGGAACTTTACTTACACATCCATAGTGTTTAATGGCCCCTTTAACTATTCTTAATGATGTTATAGTTGAGTCTTTTAAGTTAGCCTTGTCCTTCCTTAACAGAGCAGTGTTAACCGAAAATCCCCTTTCTGCATCAGCATTACCATGAGGTAAAACTAAAATTGACTTGATGAGTTTAGCAAGATTTGAGTATTTTTCTTTTCCACTACAGTCTTTAATACTAAATATATTACGCCAGTAATTATCAATCCGCACTGGAATATGCCCTTCCTCTGAAAATTTCACTAGTTCATCTAGAGTTGGCTTAT
This sequence comes from Macrothele yani, assembly GCA_039090855.1. Lineage (NCBI taxonomy): Eukaryota > Metazoa > Arthropoda > Arachnida > Araneae > Macrothelidae > Macrothele > Macrothele yani. The sequence continues at coordinate 40,268,947 of CM077024.1, read as the reverse complement.
CGTAATTTAAAAGTTTCCACTCTTCTCTTACTCTATCAATTTGTTCCTCAGAAAGATGCAAAACACTTGAAATTCTGGTTATTTCCGAAAGTCCTTCAGTGACTGAAAGTTGAGTTGACTCTTTCTTTGGTTCTTTTACCTTTAAAACTTCTATGTCTCTTAGCTTTTGATTGCAGAATGGCAAATTTGACTTTAAATATTTTGTGGTTGCAATTAGTGATGATCTTACATCTAAGAGAAATAATTTCTGCCTGGTCTCCTGAACATTCCTGAGGAGATTTTTTGTCTTCATACCAACTTCTAACTCCCCTAGTTTTTTCCATGAATTTTTGTTTTCAAAATCTATATTCTTTAGGTCTTCTCCAAATGTCCCTGCAATAACATCATCTTGGATAAACTGAGCCATAACATTCCTCATTAAAGTATTTAAATCAGAATATAACTGGTGTATTTTTGGTTCTTCACTCTGATAACATAATGAAAACTTTTCAAAATTTTGGTGTGAAAATGAAATTAATGCTAAATAGCAAGGAGTTAGCTCATTTTTCAGGAAACAGTGAATTCTTTTATACCTTGCCGAATTGCGTAGTTGTTTTTCAAATATTTTTGGAGATGGCAAGAAGTTTAAAAAATATTCTGTAATATTTAGCCATTGATCCAAGAGCCTCTGGGCTACAGAACCAACGGTTAACCATCTGTTGCTGACATGACGCAAAAGAAATTTGGCTGTGACCAATGTTATATCCTCGACAGATTTATAATCCTCTCGTCTTGCAGCACTACTCTTTAAAAAGTAATGCATATCAGTAGCAAATTCGTCAAAATCTATATTTAAGCTTGTCAAAAAAATTTTTAATGCATTACTAACAACATGCAGGTTGCAAAATCCTAGTTCCAAAGATTTCTGGCCTGTTTCTTGTTTTACAACTTCATTGAATTTGCGTAAAAAGCACTTATTTACATTTGGGCTGTCCATGGATACACAAATAATTCTGTTCAACGAAATATTGAAGGATGATAACACATCAAGAATTTCTTTTAGCAAAATATCTGCTGTTGCATGACCCAGAAAAACGCTTGTTAGGTATCGGCAAGAAACTGGATTTATTTCTGAAGACCAGTACCTGAGATACACATCCAACTGCCGTTTCACTTGTGTATTTGTAGTTTCATAAAATGCTATAGTAACCTTTCCTGGGCTACTAGATGCAATGTCTTTTTTCAAATCCTCTTCAAAATATTTTGACAATCCATGTGATATCACATAAGCAACTTTTTTCTTTAAGTTGCATTTTGGCTGCAATAGCAGAATCAGGAAACATTTCTTTGAAAAGTTCAACTGTTTCAGTGCATGAAACAAAAGACATTGTCCTTAGCAACTTTCATGGCCCATAATGCTTCGGCTTTAGCCAACTGTAAATCATGACTCAGTACTTCACTAATATTTGTTTTGGGCTGAAGATCCCGTCCTCCAAAGGCTTTCAGGATGGACTTATTTTGAAATTTACTTTGAAATTTCTGCAAATGTTTTTTTCCTTTATGATGCGCTTTTACTTGTGAAAAGCCACTATTAGAAATGTTGAAAATTTCTGAACACAATATACACTTAGCAGAAAATATTGTTTCAGTTGCAGAACACCATTCTTTCAACTTCACTCCGTCCAATTCTTTGGCGAGCCACGCATCTTGAAATTTCGTTTTGGATTTAGGCATCTTAAACACTTGTATTACTAAACAGAAAATGAAAGGGAAGTACAAAAACACGTTCCAATATTGCAAAACCAGACAACTTCCCGAAGTTTGGCTGCAAGGATGTCAGAAGATAGAGAAAAAAAAAAAGCAGGTCACCACTAGAGAACTGAACCTGCACACAGCACAGAGAACACCATAAAAGACGCAAAACCAGAAACTATCATACGCATCTCACGCAAGTTCAGTCAAAGCGAGTCGGAGCCGAGATATATGGCGCATCCAAGGTCGCTGTCGCCGACGCACGATCGAAGGTCAATGATCACGTGCTCTACTGCCTGCCACGGTAACACTCAGCTACCATCCCATCGTCATTACCGGAGGTTACGGAAGGAGACCACATGTTTCCTCTTTGCTTCCACCCACCTGCGGTTTACAATAACAAAACATCAGCAGAAAGAGGAGGTTCCACAAGGCATGTACAAAAATAAAGCACGATCTTCTGCGTGCCACGGAGTTCGTCTGCAAAGCGCAAACCAGGGGTGAAAATGACCCCTCCTCTTTTCCCTTAGATCTCTTGTTACTCTCGAAAACTGTCTGAAGGCACAAAAGTGGAGCGCCCGTCCCGAAGCAGGTGCATCTCGATGGCGTCATTTTCCCTCCCTTCAGCAGCACAGCATATAGGCTGTGTTTCTACAATAACAGGTCTTTTTACCTTACCATAATGGTAAATTTATTGGCGTTAATAACGGTTGTATTTTTAATAAATAAGCTTACGAAAATTTTACGAAGAATAGCAAATTTTAGGTATAATTTTAGGAATTTAAGGAGGGTCACAAAATATTAGGAATTTTAGGAGGAATGCGATCCCTGTGAATGCCATATCACAGTCAGTTCTGTCGTTGGTTCAAACAGTTTCAAGAGGGAAATTTTTACCTGTCAGACCATCCCAAAACCAGAAGACCTGCAACAATGGATTATGGGAATGATGAAGACCTTGGTGGAGACCGACCCACGTGTGACCATGCAGGAGTTGGCCTAACAGCTAGGGACTACCAACACGAGCATTATCGCACACCTGTGTCAACTTGGGAAGGTGCACAAGAGAGGAGTTTGGGTACCCCATTAACTCACAGCTGAGCAGAAAGCAAATTGCATGAGTGCATTTGTTTCCATGCTGGCATGCGACCAAGTTGAACATTCTTGGACTGCATTGTGACAGATATCGAGAAATGGGTCGTGTATGACAATGTCAGTGCCTGGAACCCAAACAGAAGCCCATGATGACCCCATAGCTGGCTTACACCCATGTAAGGTCCTGCTGCTGTTTGGTGAGAAATGCAGGATGTCCTGTTTATTGAGATGCTGCCGGAAAACACCACTATCACCGCCGATGTGTACTGCTGTCAGCTCGAACTGCATCCATCGTTCATGTAGAAATGACCAGCACTGTTGAACAGCAAGGGCAGTCTCCTAGTGCTAGACGGAGCAAGACCTCACACAGCAGGGGTGACCTGTCACAAGATCAAGGACGTGGGCTGGGAGCTGCTGCCGACCCAGCCTATTCCCCGTACATTGCCCCAAACGCCTTTTCTGGTCACAGCAGCATTTCCTGGACAGACAGCAGTTCACCAAACAGGACAACATTGAACACACACTTACTCACACCTTTGCATCCACACTGCCACAATTCTGCACAGATGGTATCCAACAGCTACCCAGATGATGGAAGCAGGTCGTGGGGAAACAATAGCAACTACATTTCTGGACTCATTTATACTTGTATGGTAATTAGCACTTTTCTGTTGCCTTGCATTTGCAGATATTACTTTCTTTCCAACCCAATACAAGCAAAAGGTGGGCCAACTAATGATTAATTGAGATAATAAAGCCATTTGTCCCAAAACATTGTGGTGTCTGAATACTTTTAATAATGTAGTGTAATTGAACTTTACATTTACCTCTTAGCTCTGATTGCTATGTGTAACACATGTCAGCATATTAACCCCAAAGCTGCAGATATCTGAATGTTAAAATATGTAAAAATACAGATAAAAGGTGTATATTTTGAAGATTAGATGTGAAGTTATCTATGGTATCACCAGGAAGGTTGCCTCTCGTCCAGTTTATATAGTTTTCAGTACATGCCCTTCTTATCTACTAAGCTACTTTGGTTGCTCAGTGGTCTGAGCAACTGAGGAACCATTCATTCCAAATAGGAGAGGGTTCGAGTCAGGGATGAGGCACACATCAGTGGTGTGTTCGTCTGGCGACAGTGGTTCTCTTCCTTCCCTCTAACCAGTGGCCTAAATTAGGGATGGGTTACTGCTTACAGTGATTGTTAAATCCTGAAACAAAACAAAAATCTTGTCTACAAACAAAAATGCTGTATTTAGTCAGTGGATTTTTAGAAAGATGATGCACTTTAATGTGTAAAATGCATTGGAGACCTGTTGCTGTATGAAATGTAAACAGGAAAGATCCCCAAAAGTGGTAAAATAAATCATCATCACATACAGACGCTTTATTACACTGCTTGTAGGTGCAAAAAATGTCCTCCACATTTTGTGAGGAAAAACTTGCATCCATGTTTCCATAGTCAGATGTGTTTGTGGGTAGAGTTTCACCAATTTTGTTGCATGATTTTTTTTAAATAGCATAAATATACATGTTCACCATGCAAAGGGTACAAATAAATTGTTAACAGTTTGGCTGGCTTTCACAATGTAAGTCAAGTAGCATGATTGGACGGGGAGCACACTCAGCCCCTATTCAGCCAAGAAATCTGAAAATGTCACGTGATACGATTTTTTTTCTAACTTTGTTTTTAAAGTAGTGTTACTTGTAGCATAATTTTCCACTACAGGCTACTTCATTTGGTAGCATGCTACTGCTACAACTGCATTGTTTTGTTTGTAGCAATGCTACATACAACACTATTTCCAGGGACCCCTTCATCCCATGTGAATCAGTTTGATGCCAAGTAAGTAATATATAACCAGAAATGCCAACCTGTTTCAGATATTTTCAGTAGTACTCGTACAAATTTTTAGTAGTCTTGGCCATTTTTCAGTAGTCATACCAAAAAGAATAATTTTAACCAAGGAAAGCAACTCATTTAATTTAATTAGCATTTTTTTACTTACTTATATTCATGTATATACATGAAAATCTGTATCAAAATATTCCAAATTTTTCACATGGAAAATAATATACACCATGACTGATACATTTTTTTTACACAACAAACAATTGATTAAACAGCTTTCTTTAGTGATTTCACTGTACAGTGTTTTGCAAATTTGAGTTCCTCAGCAGAAAATCTTTTTCATAACACACTTGCCCAGGGGAGAACATATTCATTTTTGCAATAAGAAGTGCTTTTACAGTTTCTAAACCTAAATTAGTTTGGAAACGGGCTTGATTTTTTCGCACTAAACTAAAATCTCTCTTACTCACAAGCATTCGAGTGTGGAACTACAAGTATTGCAAACATTACTTTCGAGAGACTAGTATACTTAACCGCTCCATTATAGCCTCTCAATTTTGAGATTTCTGACCAAGTGACATCTATTCTATCTGTTACTGCTATGGTCTCTAAATTTGTCAGCTTGATAACAAGGAATTCCGCTTCCAGTATATAAAGTTCATTTTCAGTTATTATAAATTGAAGGCGTCTGACTATGTGTAATACAGAAGTAAATGATGTTATGGCTCTAAGTGAAGGATCTACTACTTCTGCATGTTTTAAAAATTCATCATAGATCAGCATCTTTTCTTGAATATAAGAACATTCTTCAATGCGAACTTTTCCGACAGATGTATAGAACTTAGAAAGACATGTATAGAACTTAGAAAGTTCATTTTCGTTTAAAATGATTTCGCTTTAATACATTCTTGTTTGTACTCCAATTACCAGTTGTGTCCTTTCTGATTTTTCTTTTTTGAAAAATTGTTATTTGAAAAATTAAGCTCAACATCACCTTCAACTACGACAGTAGGCTTCACAAACCCCTTGGATGCCATGACAATTTTATCCATCATGCTGAAAGAACTTTCAGTTTGAGGACCATGAATGCATGATAGCTTTCACTATTTTAGATAAAAGGCAGTGTAACTTGGAGAATATGAATGCTTTTGAATATCATGCATTAATTCTTACAAATTTTTCAGCTTAGTCACTTTCATTTTCTGACTCTCCCCCTTTATCAAGCTGAAATGCAAACCTTTGGGGAGGGGAATATGTAAGAACACAGGATACACGTTCGGAACATCGTTGGGGAAAAAAATTACAGTTACGGGAGAAACCTTTGCTACGTCCGATTTCCGTTTTCAGACATTTCCCTTCCATGGATTTAAGGTGAAATACAAATATTTATGAAATAAAATGAAATTTAACAACAATACTAGGCAGAGGAAACATTGCGTGAAAAATAAAATTACGATTACGTAAATCCTCACTGTTTCCGAAAGGTTTGAAAGACGAAATATCAGTTTTCGAAAGTTACAGGCAGAAAGCATTCTTCACCACTACCAATTGCCTCAAAATTTCTGTTCAATTATATGCATCGATCTCTAGGATAACCCAAATTACGACTAAAAAGCAGAAATTCCTCGAAGCCAAAGATTACACGGGAATTTTTGCGTCGTCGAATTTCCGTTTTCGCAAATTTCCTCTCCATTTTCAAAGTGAAATACAAAGATTTATGGAATAAAATTATGTATAACAACAATACTAGACAGAGGCAACATCGCAGGAAAACGAAATTAAGATTACGGAAGAAATCTTTATTTCATTCACTTCCGTTTTTGAAAGACGAAATGATGTCCTGATGCGTATTTTTACGCGTTGGTAAAATTCTTCGACACGTAGTTTTATGCGTTTCTCAATGCGTATTTTTACGTGTTGATGCGTACTTTTACGCGCTTCACGACGTGTGTTTCTACGCGTCGCGAAAAATTCCCGATGCATATTTTTACGCGTTGGTAAAATTTCGATGCGTACTAGACATGTAATTACACATTTTGGCGAACTCTGCAACGAAATTCAAGCATACTTTTCTGCAATGCAAGAAAAAATCTTCAAAATATTAATTACTGACATGAAAGGTCGACACACGATTTAATGAAAAAACTCCAATACCAGGCAATGTCACGTTCTGCACCAAACGATTTTCAACAGCTTGCTGCTGCACTGCGAAAGAGCGTCAGGCCGAACTCCGCCCACATCCACCACCAAAGCAAGCTACACTAACGTTCCCAGAATGTTGCATGCTGAGGAGGGAGGGTTTCAAGTACCGGCCGCTTGCGCTAAGCTCCGAGCAGCTTCGAAAGGCAGAACTGGAAGTGAGCAGCATCGCAAACATGATGGATCATCAAGTGGCCGCCGTTGCGTTGGCAAGCAAAATAAAAATTAATAACTTCCGTTAATTTTTCGTAGAAAAATCACGGTTTTCTTATACAGAGATGCCAACAACTACGGAGAATCCGTAGTTTTTTTTTTATTGGAGGTTTAACGACCACCGTGAGCAACTCAATGGACTATAAGCAGTTGCCCGTCCCTAATTTAGGGTCACTGGTTCCAGGGAAGGGAGAGAGCCAGTGCCGTAAGACAAACACAACATCCATGCCTCACCGGGATTCGAACCCGGACCCCGTTCAGACTAATGATCAGAGGCCATCGCTTAGACCACTGCGCCACCGGGGCGGCAATCCGTAGTTGTTGGCATCTCTGTATAACTCAAAGGTCAGGGGCTTGGGCACGTGTCTCGAAATCAGCAGGAACCGAAATCCATAAAAAAAAAAAAAATTCAGAGAACATTTAACTGATATATAGTCGATTTACTGATGTATCAAGCATATTGCTTAAATGTATCAAACATAATGATTAATTTATTATGTAAATAAATTGGCGATTTTAATCAATTTCATATGCTATAAGAAAGGTGTCTCACATTATTTTATGCTTCAACCGATTAAAATGCAATTGATACATAATTATCTCATCAGTATATGAAAACACAATTTGTTCGTGACTGGAATCGAACTCGCGCCTCCTCACTCTGGAGTAAGTTGCTCTCCCAACTAAGCTACATGGAAAAAATGTATCACTGCAGATTTGTTGTTTTGACACGTGCTTTAGTTCTGTAGATGTCACATCATCTCTCATATTTTTTTTTTTTTTTACTTTTTGAAGCGAAGAACAAATTTTTATTAATTCTAGACGATGTGAGGAACAAACATCACACATTTTTCGAAGAACTCAACGACCAGTACATCCAGTTTTACGTTTGGGCACCAATGTGAAAACACAACTTTGTCCATGACGGGGATCAAACCCGGAGTAAGCTCCTCACTCCAAAGTAAGCTGCTCTCCCAACTAAGCTACATGAATGTAATGTATCGCTGTAGATTTGTAGTCTTGACACATGCTTTACCTTTGTAGTATGTCACAAGTACGTTATTATTAGGCTATACACACAGAACAAAAAAAAAACTTCATTTACAACTGCAAAATTATTACGATATCGCCATAATTTTTTAGTTTAACTTAACCCCTTAACTGGGTATGACGTCTTTAGACGTTTTCGAGTTAGACTTCTACAGTGGGTATGACGGCATAAGTCGATCATCAAATTTCTAACGGATTTCTCTTGGGAGTGACGGCATAAGACATTGCCGTAGAGTCTACCGTATTAGGAGCAGTCACGGAAACTGCATTTGTTTTAGCGCTGTATAAAGCTCCCACATGGCTTCCAAACGTAAAGTAGATCAGCTTGGTCGTGCGAATATTTCAAGAATTTTAGAAGCGGATAGTGATGATGAGGTATTTTCTTTATCAGATGACGATGAGTGGATACATACTGACAAGGAGGAAAGTGATGCTGAAAGTAACACTGGAGTGGTTCCAGATTAAGCAAGTAATGAGGAGGAAGTTGACGATGTAACTCGGCCTCTTCAATTCGTTCTGAATGGTGCACCAAGACTAAGATTTGCTTATACAGGAGTAAATATGATAAATAAGGCCATTAGTGATAAAAAATAGTGTGATTAATACTTCAGCATGTTCGTAGATTATGATATATTCCTGTTATTAGCCAAGCAGACTGTATGCAAGCCAATTTTCAGCTGCTAACCCTAACCTAAAATCATGATCCCGAGCCAGAAGCTGGAAGCTTTTTTTTTTTTTTTTTTTTTTTGATTGGAGGTTTTGGCAAGCAAAATAAAATTAATAAGAAAGGTGAAACAAATGCTGCTGAAATGAAAACTCTCCTTGGACTGCTCCTTCTACAGGTTGTTCTTCACAAGCCAGTAAATGGTTTCTACTTCACAAAATGTGAAAGTATAGCTACTCCCTATTTCTCTAAAATTATGTCTGAAAAGAGATTCCAGCTGCTTTTGAAATTCCTTCACTTCACAAATAATTCTAAGTTTGATCCTCAGACCCACAATAAGAAACTCTACGAAATACAGCCAATCCTGAACCATCTCCAAAACAATTTTTCCTCCATCTATATACTCTTGAGCAAAATGTTTGTGTAGATGAATCCCTTCTCTGGAGGGGACGACTGAGTTGGGTACAGAACATACCCTCAAAACACAGCAGATTTGGTATGAAGCTGTACAAACTGTGTGAGTGTAGTTCAGGATATGTTTGGAAGTTCACTGTGTATACTGGCAAGGATACTGTATACGGTCAGAACCATTCAGGAGAGAGTACAACTGCTAAAATAGTTCTTGAACTTAGTAATGATCTACTAGACAAGGGATATTGTTTGTACCTTGATAATTGGTATACTAGCCCAACATTAGTGGATAAGCTTTGTGACAGGGGAACTGATGTTGTGAGGACCATGAGGAATAACTGAAAGGAGTTTCCACAATTTGTGAAGGCAAAATTACAGAAAGGTGAAACAGTTGCAGGCTATCGAAAGATGATGATAATAATGAAATGAAAAGATAAGCGTGGTGTAACTCTTGTAAGCGCTATTCATAATGATTCCATGGCAGGGTGTCCACAGAATTATCAAACCTGATTTTCCTGACCAAATAAGAAATCCCTGACCTTACACATATAGGTTTATTTGAGTTTTTCAATATATGTGCCATGATAATAAATAAAATTGAATTGGATAATTGAGAAACTTATATTATTTAAAAGTGTTTCCGTTTGACGTATAAAGTTTCCCAAATAACTGATTAATTTAATTTTTTTTTTATATATATATATATTTTTTTAATCGGCCTTTACCTTCCCCATAGCCGTCCAACTCACACCTTTTTAATTTTAAGTTAACTTTTTTTTTCATGGTTTTACATTTATTGAAGAAACACTCAAACAAACCCATACACAATATTCACAGCAGTTACTATAAAAATATTGCAGTAGGAACACAATCACTGTTTTTATATTACACACCACTTTTCTTCTTTTCCCAATCTGAAATCTTCGCCTGCAATGCTGCTTCTTCCAATTCTAGTTTCATCCGTACTCTGTCTTTTTTCCTTCAATTCCTTTATTTCATGATCAATTTTTCTTTTTTCCTTCAGTTTTCTTTCTTCTTCGTTTTGAAGAACACTTTTTTCTCAAGATAATCCTGATATCTTCTTCTGGAGGCTCTTACAGAAAGAAGAAGCCTTCTATTGATGGCAATGTGTTCTACTCCTCCCACATTTTTAATGGCATCAAAAACTGTTCTCTGACAAATCAGGGATGGATTTCTGAGCACTTCACTTCTTTTAATAGCTTTTTAGCACTAAATCCAATATCAACTTTCTCAATTGAGAGAAGATTATCACTTTTAGATACATCTAAAGTTAACAGTTTTGAGACACTATCAGCTTCATTTAATTTGTCAGGCTTCAAGCTTCGTGACATCAAATTTTTCATCAGATCCAGCAAATCAGTGTGTAAGAAAGGAATTAAAGGCTTTGGGCTCTGGAACCTTCTCAAAAAAGATTCACACTCTGAAGCTATAGTCTAAATGCAGGCAATTTGCATTTCAACAGTGGACTTTCCATGAATTCTGCAAGAAACATGTGCTGTTTGCTGGAAACCGATGATTCTTGAACATATTTCTTGATATGATCATAGACAAGCAATGCCTTAGTCAAACAATTAACGTTTTCCAACCACCTTACAGTGCAAAATTTCAAAAAGAAATCTTTACATCCAGTAATCATAGTATAATTTGCACAGCGAGCAGGACTATCTTTTAAAAGGTAGTACAAGTTACGCAGAAAGTGATGTATATCCCGTTTTACTGCTTCAAGTCCAGTTTTCATAGCTCCATTTGACCATGTGAAGACCACATACACCAATGTCAACTAATAATTTACCATCTGGATTTTCAGTTCTAAGTTTATCTTTCAGCTTTTGAAGAAAGCTGAGATTAACGTTAGGTCCATCCATTGACACTTGTAGCATGTTATCCAAGGGAAGAGGTGCCCTTGGATAACATGCTACAAGAGAAATTAATGAATTCCTCTAAAAGGTCATTAGCTGTTGCCCGTCCTAAAAACACACTACTTAAGTATCTAGTGGAAACTTTTTGCAGATTGACATCCCAATAACGAACGAACTGATCCATTTGCCCACGCTGAGAAATTTTGTTTAGTGATTCATCAAAACAAATTACAAAGTCGGTACACTGCTTCAGATCGTCCATTAAGCACTCTTTGAAATGTGGTGCCAATCCATGGTTTATCACATAAGATGCTTTGCTTTTGCCTAAAGTAAATTTTGAAGCTATCGCACTGTCAGGAAACATTAACTGAAATGTTTTGTTAATCTGTGTACAAGTGTCCAGAGACATTCGCTTGGACAACACTCCCATGGCCCATATTATTTCCAACTTTGTTACATCATCTTTCACTACATAAGCATTAAGGTCACTGGGCTTCACATCTTTCACACCATAAGTATTAGAGTCATTAGACTTAATATTTTCTAGAAGTACTGATTCCACATTTCCTGAGCTTGTTGATGGCAAGAGTTTGTTATTACAAAGAGAGTTCTTTTTCACAGAGGAAGTGAAAGAAGCAAGACTGGGCTGAGACATTTTAGCATGAATGTTTTTCAAATGATTAGGACCATTTCCGTGGCTGGAGACTGCCCGACGCCCCATGTTGCTAAGCTTGAAAGTTTTAGAGCACACTTTACAAAATGCTGATTCATTGTCGCCGTTCACAGCAACTATCCAACCAGAAAACTCAGGATTTAATTTTCGTAGAACCACTGTTCATTAAACACACAACGCTTTGACATTGCTGCAGTCTTAATTACCTTTTAACAAGGTATAACTTATATCACAAATTTTCTTCTACTCAAAGCTTTGACCTAAAAAAAAAGAGAAATGTTAACAAGTAATGTAACACAACTTACAATAATAGGTAGGAAATACAAGGTTACATTAATAGGAAGGGGAAGTTAGTGACTGTCTGCAACACCAAGTGTAAGTGTGTTGGGTGATGAGGGCGTCACTACCCGACGCCGGGTTAAAACTAGTTGTAGTCTAAGTGTGATTGAAATTTCCCTGACTTTTTTTTAAATATCATTGATTTTCCCTGACTTTTACCAACATTTCAGGCATTTCCCTGACTTTTCCTGACCAATTTTCATTTCCCTAACTTTTCCAGATTTCCCCTGACTTTCCAGAATGTGGACACACCGCATGGAGAAGATAAACACAAGAAAGGGAGTCATCGAAAAACCAGCGGCAGCCCTGGACTATAATAAGAATATAGGAGATGTGGATAAGAATGATAGTCAACTCCACAACTACAAAAGTAGTCAGGAACATTTCAAGAAGTATTACCAGAAGATGTTCTGGTACTTGATTGATTTGGTTTGCCTAAATGCCTTTGGCCTCTATAAGAAGCAAGGTGGAAAACTTCAAAGACTAGATTTTCAAATGACACTCGGTGAGAACTTATCATCTGGGGGAGTGATGCAGCCTACAATAGGTAGACCTTCTAAATCTACAAGACCTTATCTCCTCAGTCGCTGCTTCCCCAAAGAAATTCCCAGCACAGCTTCAAGGAAAAAACCTCTCCAGAGATGTGTTGTGCATTAGTTCAAGGGAACAAGAAAAGAAACATCATATTGGTGTCCTGACTGCGAAAAGGCCTTATGTGTCCCTGCTTCCGCCTATATTACACTGAGAACAATCTATACTGCAAAATAATATTCGCAACCCATTATTGATGTTTAGTAATCATTATGTTTGTAACCTATTGTTGAAATTTAATAAACACTATTATGTCACTTTAAAATAATACTGTACCTAGATTTCTGTAGACAATATTTAAATATCACAAAGTAAGAAAAAAGTACCCAGGGCAGGTTACGTATGCGGAGTATTAACTGGTTAACTGAAGTTTTGACCTCAAGTTTTTGTGCCAACATATTAGAATACCTTTTAAAAATGTGATTTTAAGTCTGTGCGGCTGATATTTTTTACCTCCCTCCCTCTTGCTTTTTTTAGCAGTTATTCCCAATCCTAATCTTACAGCATTATTTCTATGGAGTCTTTCCCACTAACCTGCCAGCAAAGGTTTGGAGATGCAAAAGTAGGTGAAAATGTGGCCAGGTAAATCAAAATATACAGACGTGGTGGTCCTTGGAGACATTTATTCTACTCGCAAAGTTGCACTTTAACTGCAAAAAAAAACAAAAAAACTCTGTAAAATATGTCAACCATAAAAGAAGCAAAATTTCCGTAAATTTTACTGGTAAACCGTAAAACCTGGCAGCTATGAATCAGGCCCTCACTACTTCCAGTCACTGGAAAGAACTGCCTGTACCCATGATATGTCAGGTCATATGATTCATTATTCCAATGAACAACCCATTTTTAGTATGCATAATGCTTTACTCCGGTTGGGTTTATGCCCCCTTGCCTCCATATCAGAGTTCACAATAAAGACACTGTCACTAGGTGAGGTGCTGCAAAATAGTGGCCTTACTGAGCAAAGAGTAACTATGTGCATCATCCTTTTTCCATTTCTAAAATGTTTGCCATCTTATTACCTTCATATTCCTGAAAATCAATAGTGATCAAGCATGAAAATGTATAAGTAAATACACAACATTGCAAATAATTAATTCTTCTACCAAAAGAATTCACCAGTAGAACTAGAGAAAGCTGAACACCCGAGTTTAAACTGTAGAGTTATTTTGGGCTTGTGCACTGTTGAAATAATGGCCAATACAAAAATTGTTTGGTATTTGTTTATTGCAATGCTGTGACAGAAATTGAAATTTGACATACTGTATGAAGTTTGACACCAGTTGCTGGTAACTGAAAATTACTGAGAAGTCATGTTGCTTCCTTATAGTCACCTCCAGGAAGTATCATCACTGAAAGTGACAATTGCATTAGGGATGACATGATGATGTAGCAAAAAATTCCTATTACGTTATGTTACACTTTGCTTCTGTTCTCCCATGCCCCACCCCCAATACTCAATAGGCAGTGTGTTTTTTTCATTTCACCAGCAGAATTTAGGCCCCTACTCTACTAGCTACAGAAACCTGTAGGGGAAAAAACTAAAAACTTTTGTAAAGATTACCTGTCCATCAGCAAATATATTTCGTTTTATTAAAGCCAGATGTACAAAAACTATTTGATTTTATTATTGACCTCTACTGAACATACATTTAGTCAATGCACTGTACTTTTATTAATACACTTCACTAATTCACATAGCATTTGACAATACATCAGTGACCAAATGGTCAAATTCCTACAATAGAAAAAAAACAAGTTGGAACAATGCCTACAAAGCATACTGGGATAACACTGGACTTTTAAAAACAAATGCTACTTTTAACTATCACCAATTTATCAAAAATTTCTGAGTAATTTTTTACATTACTTTTATAATTTAACAAATGCAAAGTTAGTAATATTGCCACAGCAGCTGATACAATAAATTTAGTTTAACAACAAAAATTCAACGAACAGTATGAGAAATTCAGTCTATGACTGCTAAAAATTCATAAAATTACCTCATCTTCACTAGCACTAATTTCGGCATTTTCAAATTCGAAATCCCCTGAAAAACACTGAAATGAAAAAGTTTATGTTATAAAACAGAATTTGAATACTAAAATATAAGGTTTACACACCTAAATGTACGGAATATGTATTTAATACATGACAAAATTCTCACACATAAATACAGTTGGTGTACATGTCTAGCAGATAAAACAGTCAATTATTTTTTTATGAGTCATACATAAATATCCTCAACATATATCTGTATTTAGGTTTACACATGAAAAATTTATAATATTAAATTTGAGCATAAAAAAAATGATGACAAGTGAAACAGTTCTGGTTAGCCTTTAGATTTAGATAATACCACCATTTTGTGTCGCCATCATGAAAGTGCCTTCACATTATCAGTGGCATAGTTTACAATTTTTATGATAATTTCCTAATATTCTTCCAGTTATATCTACAGTTATGGATTATAACTGCCACATGATTAGTGATGTGATAGATACGTACCTACATGAGACTCACAAAAGAAAAAAAAAAAAAAAGCTGAACTCTTTAACTGGGTGAAAAATCTGAATGCACAGTGAAATAGTTAAGTGTGAATTAAAAATAGCTAGTGTGTGTATTTTTCACTGCAATTTACTTATGAAAATGTTAAACTGGATCACATCACTGTATGCAAAAAATAAAAGTACTGAATTCAAAACAAAATACAATAGTTTTAAAAGACATTACTTCAAACATAGTTTGTTTTTTCATTTTGTTTTACTTGCTAGAACATTAGCTTCTTTCCTTTAGTGAGCAGTGAACAAACTTTGCTTTTACAAGTTCCGTAGATATATTTGACTTTTGTTGGCTCTACTGCTGCACAGCGTCCATTCCTTAATTTCTCTTTCTGTTGATATTTGTCCCTTCCTATTTCTTCATTGTCACTTCCTTTTCTTTTTTTATGCCCTCAGATGACAATAATTTCATCCATCATGCTGAAATAACTGCCTGAAGACCATGATTGCATGATATCAAAAGTCTTCGCTACTCTAGATAAATGGTGTAACTTGAGAACATTAATACTTTTAAACACCATGTACATCAGTTTCTTAAAAATTTTCTAATTTAGTCATTACCAGTTTCGGAAGCTTTTCCTTCAGTTACCAAGCTGAAGTACAAACATTTAGGTGGGAAAGGAATAACACTTAACAACAACTAAGGATGGAGGGAACACCATTGTGGGGGAAAATTTCAGTTATGGGCAAAATCTTCACAGCATCCAATTTCTGTTTTTGGAAATTCTTCCCCGATTTTCAAGCTGAAATGCTAATATTTATGGAATAAAACGGTATTTAACAACAATACTGGGCAGAACGAAAATCACAAGAAAAAAAAATTACAATTGTAGGAAAAATTTTTACTCCGTCTACCTTCTGTTTTTGAAAGTTTTGAATTCCATCTTCAAATAAAAAAAACGACCTCATGACCACCAAAATTTATTCCCATATAATTTTTCTGTTCAGTTGTGCATAAATTTCCTAAATGATTAAAAAAATAATGGAAAAGGCAAAATCCCTCAAATTCATGGAAGACTCTCATGCCTGAAGATTACAGAGAAAAATTTTGCAACATCTAACTTCCGTTTTCAGAAATTTTCCCTCCACTTTTAAGCTGAAATACAAATATTTACAGAATAAAATAGCATTTAACAATAATACTGGACGGTAGAAACATTGCGAGAAAAAGAAATTATTATTACGAGACAAATCTTTACTCCATTTGACTTCTGTTTTCAAAAAGTTCTGAAAAATAAAACTGTCCCCCAAAATGCCCCCCCCCCATTCATTTTTACACTGATCTTGAGAATAACCCAATGATGATTGATAAAAATAGAAAGGTGGAATTTCGCAAATCTGCAGAAGAGCCTCATGCATAAAGACACTGTTGAGATGAACCACTGCTTCTATCAGTCAATTAGAATACAAGCATAACAGAAAAAGACCATGATATCACAATGAAGCCAGTGGATTTTATCCTTGGTTAGGCAAACTCGTTCTTGCAACTTGGAAGACATAACGTTCCTACCATTAAGAACAACTCACCCAGGTTCCACTCTTTAGTAGCTGAGTAGAATTTGGAAACATGAAAAGTACTGCATTGCTTTTTTAATACAGCTATTCCTAATTGTTGGAAAAAGATTAATTCTTTCAATTTTTTCTCTAGAAAACAAATGATAAAGAGGCTTTGTGTATGATTTCTAACGATCTCGAACCTATAGGATTTTGGAATAATATCATGGTTACGGAAAAGTGAAATGAAGTTTTATGGTTGTGGTAAGGTGTATCCACTTAATACAATGAAAGTTTTTATTTTGATCAACCTGCAAAACAAGAATAACCATGTATAGTGCTGTCGTCATAGCCTTTTGGCCAAAAGGGACACAATAGGTTGATTAGAATTTGTGCAAATGAGTGTACCCATCTCCTGAAGATAACAGAAAATATTATGCAACACATTACTTTTGGGGGAATTTTTCCATGGAAATGCTAAGATTTTCTCGCCTGTTTAAGGTTTAAGTGGAAAACTACACAAAGTCTGAAAAACGTATGTTCAGTTCCAGCTGAAATATAACAGAATGAAAAGCATTTTTTAGAAGAGGGGAAGGAAGGGGTTACATTTTTATTCATTCTTTTGTGCTTTTAATGAATAATTCAAATGTTTTTTGAAAGTACGGTTCCTAATGGCAGGAACATGCATCAGAAAAAGAATTTGAACAATGTATCTTTATCAATCAAGTTCAAGGCACCCAAAAGGATTTTACAAAATGAATTACATATTAATTGCAAATATATGGCACTCACATAAAGATAATTGGACATACACTGAAGTGCCAGAAAAACTGGTACAGAGATTACGCAAAATATATAGCAACGTCACCTATGCGCATACTCGGTTGTGTCCGCCAGTGTGTACATAAAGCGATATACATCTTTGCCAGCTGCCAGAGCTTTTTTCGGCATGAGAATGACAAGTAATAACGATTTAAGCGATTTTCAATGTGGTGTCATAGTTGGCGCTTGTGAGATGGGCCATATTATTTCGGAGGTAGAAACAAGGTTTGGATTTTCACGGACAACCATTGCAAGGGTGTACCATGACTACGAGAATTCCAGCAAAACCTCTAACCTATGATACCAATGTGGCCGTAAAAAGACATTGGGTGAACGTGACCATCGTCAGCTGTCAAGAATCGTTTCACGAAATAGGCGTGCAACACTATCACAGGTATCATCGGAATTCAGGAGGTATTCACATCGCAGGTATCATCAGTATCATCGGAATTCACTATTGCAGGTATCATCGGTATCATCTGGAGCCACAACAAGCATCAGCGTCCGAACTGTGCAACATACCCTGCACGATATGGGCTTTGGGAGCAGACACCCAACTCGAGTCCCCTTGATGGGTGCACGACACACAGAGATATGCGCCTCGCTTGGGCACGGCAACACAGCCACTGGACACTTGATGACTGGAAACAAGTAGCCTGGTCTGACAAGTTGCGTTTCCAACTGCATCGGGCAGATGGAAGGATTTGTGTGTGGCGCAAACCCCATGAATCTTGCCTGTTAACAGGGAACTGTACCAGCTGGTGGGGGTCCGTAATGGTATGGGATGTGTTTAGCTCGACTTCACTTGGACCCCTGGCATGTCTACAAACATCTGTGACCAGCCAACGCTATGTGTGCATCCTTTCTGACGAGGTACACCCATTCATGTTGATGGATTGGGCCTGTTTCAACAGAACAATGCACCTCCACACAAGCGTCGGGATGCCACATTATGGTTAGAGGAGCATTCATCTGAGTTTGGGGTGTTGCCATTCCCACCCAAGTCCCCAGATCTGAACGTGGTAGAACACATTTGGGATGCCATGCAACGTACTATCAAACACAGGAATCCGAGACCTCAGAAACACCCGAATTGTGGAACGCTCTGCAGGAAGTATGGTGTGCATTGCCTACAGCATATTTCCAGAAGCTAGTGGAGTCAATGCCCCATCGTATTTCTGCAGTCCTGCACTCCCATGGAGGACCTACCAAGTATTAAACTGGTGTACCAGTTTTTCTGGCACTTCAGTGTTTCAATACCAACAGGATGAAATTTGGAATGTTTAACATGGTAAAAGTCATGCCAAAAATAAAAGAATCAAAAGAAAAAAAGTGTTCTAAAGGGGGTGAGGGGACACTACACATTTTCTTGATTCATACATACTAAAAAATGGGAATAATGAATCGGATAACACTGGTCAGCATGAAAATCGGCCCTGACACCACTCCTGCTGATTCTTATGTAAAACGACCTCCTGAATCCGAATATGACCTCCGTTATCCCCCCATCACCCACTGTTTTCGGGGGTAATTTTATCAAGTGCTTTCCGATAATTTGGAGGGATTAAAAGCATTATTTCAGCCTTTACATTTCTTCTGAGGGGGCTACAGAGGTGAAAAGTTATAAAACATGAACATCTGTATCAAGGAAGTAGATTTGGGGGATTTGCCCCACCCCACCCCGAATTGTAAAGAAACCATTACAAATGATTGATTTTTCTGTTTGTTTGGCAATTTTTTCACTTATTTGCTACATATTCCAGCCCCTCTCATCCTCCCCCAAAAAACCCACAAGTAATAAAAATATATAGCAACAGTTCGGAACATTCCCTCTACCACGCTGGCTCTCTCAATACCCCGCGCGAACAGGTTCCCACGGGGAATCGCGCACAGGTTGCACGGGCTTTACAAGATCAAACTTGCATTGCTCTTATCACGATAATCCTGCACTGTAAGCATTATCTTCCCTCAGTTGATCTGTAGCGATCGTTGAGTCTACTTGTCGGTGCTTTAGACGAGGATTCTGTGTTTCCAAGTTGTTTAAATTGTGTCAAACGGTAGAAATTTATTTACACCGGCCTTTTACAAGTGAATTACAGTACGTGAGTGTAATTTGTGATTAATATAGAGCATTTATTTACTGTTTAATTATGCCACGCGAGTGTATAAATCATCCTGATACATTCTGCTATGTTTGCGGGGAATTGACTTTTATAGCACAACGAAAACCCCTTTCACCGCTTCTTAAAACACTGCTTATAAATTTTACTTTGATTGCAAAGTTGGCGATCAGGACAAGAATTGGGCTCCCACAGTTTGCTGCACTACTTGTTACAGTAGCTTGACCAAAATGGCTCAAAGGTACCCGTAAATCAATGCCATTTGCTGTGCCCATGGTTTGGCGCAAACCTCGCTGTCATCTCACAGATTGTTACTTTTGTATGACTTCCACCGTCGGGTTATCTAGCAACAAAAGTAAGCATACAATTCAGTATCCTAATATCCCTTCAGCTCTAAGACCAGTTCCTCACAACGAATCATTGTCAATCCCAGTGCCCCCAAAAACCTATACTCTAGAGCCAGAAACGGATGTGACATACTTTGAGCCATAGCTTGGACCATCACATGATACGTCCACCGATGATGAAGAGTGTTCTGCTGATTCAGCTCATCGAAAACCTCACCTCGTTACTCAGTCGGAATTGAATGATCTCGTCAGGGATTTGGAGTTACCTAAGACTAAATCTCAACTTCTTGGATCTCGACTTCAGCAGTGGAATCTCTTAGAAAAGGGCATAAAAATCTCTTCTTACAGGACCAGACAGTCAATCCTGCAATTACTTTTTCGGAAGATGAAGGCTTAGTGTTCTGCCCTAATTCAAATGCATTGATGATAGAACTGAAGATGACATGTGACCCAGACAAATGGCAACTGTTTATAGACTCATCAAAGACAAGCTTGAAAGTTGTCCTGTTTGCCAATAGGAATGAGTTGTCATCAGTCCCGGTTGCATACTCTGCGGATATGAAGGAGACGTACGAAAACATCAGTCGAATCCTTGATAAAATCTGTTATCATGTTTATAATTGGAAACTTTGCGCTGACTTAAAAGTTGTTGCTGTACTCGCGGGCCAGTAATCAGGCTTCACAAAATACCGCTGCTTCCTATGCGAATGGGACAGCTGAGCACGAGACAAACATTACATCGTACGGAACTGGCCTCTGCGAGAAAGTTTTACTCCCGGTCAGAAAAATGTCGTTCTTGATCCTCTGGTCCCGAAGGAAAATATTTGCTTGCCGCCTTTGCACATCAAACTGGGACTGATCAAACAGTTTGTG
Source organism: Macrothele yani (assembly GCA_039090855.1). NCBI lineage: Eukaryota > Metazoa > Arthropoda > Arachnida > Araneae > Macrothelidae > Macrothele > Macrothele yani. Next base: position 40,248,032 of record CM077024.1, on the reverse strand, counting down.
AAAGCAATGGACAAGACAGGTGATGCATTTCAATTTTTGAAAAATAAATTTCCTCGTCTTAGTGAGACTAAAATCAAGGAAGGAGTTTTCGTGGGCCCCCAGATTAGGCAACTTTTCAAAGATTCGACGTTTATTGAACAACTGAATCGAAAAGAAAAAAGAGCTTGGCTTGCATTCCAAAACATGTGTAAGAACTTTTTGGGTAACAACAAAAATGATGATTGTGCCGCTCATGTCGAGGAATTGCTGTCAGCGTACAAGGCCATGGGGTGTTGTAACATGTCTCTTAAAGTGCATTTCCTGCACTCACACCTGGACTTCTTCCCTGAAAATTTAGGAGCAGTTTCCGATGAACACAGGGAACGATTCTATCAAGACATCAGTAAGATCGAGAGGAGATTTTCAGGGAAGTGGAATACGAGCATGTTAGCAGAGTACTGCTGGTGTTTGGTACGAGAAACTTCTACCTCAGGGTACAAAAGGAAAGTAAGCACCAAATGAAGGTACTTATTTATTTATTATACTTTACAGCTAAAATAAATAATCCTTTTCACCCCTCCAAATAAAATTCATGTCCATAACATATTACCAAAAATTGATAAAAAAAATCATAAAAAACCGATCATTTTTAATTTCTTTACAACAGGGAGGGGGCAAATCCCCCTAAATCTACATCCTTGCTACAGATGTTCATGTTTTATAACTTTTCATCTCTGTAGCCCCTCAGAAGTAATGCAAAGGCTGAAATAATCCTTTTCATCCCTCCAAATTATCGGAAAGTGATAAAATTAGGTGGGGGGCCTCCCCGAAAATGGTGAGTGATGGGGAAAACGGGGGTCATATTCGGCTTCAGGAGGTCGTTTTACATAAGAATCAGCAGGAATGGTATCAGGGCTCCAAAAAAAAAAAAAAAATTTGCCGACCAGTGTAATCTAACAACCAGCAATTCTAGAGTGGGAATGTTACCTCTCCAAAGTACTTCAGTAAAAAAAACTAATAAAAGAACATATTTTCTAACAGGAAGTGAAATGGCAAAACAGAAATACCACTAGCAGGGAGGTAGTGCTCATGGGCGTACTGATAAACCCCGCAAATTCCGCAGGGTGTGGGTTCCTCATGGTTAAGAGGGCCTCTAGCATCAGCAGAAGGGTTTTCAAATTTTTTTGCTGGAACTTCATATGAAATTGGGTAAAGAAATAGCCAAGAATTTTTGACGGCAGCTTTTAATGAAGTATTACAAAGAAAATAAATTTTTGGTATTTTTTTTCAGTAAATAAGTAAAATCTTCAAGAACTCATTTTCGCTTTAGTTTATAAAAACAGTGACAGGGTATACATAAAAACAGTGACAGGGTATAAAAACAGTGACAGGGTATTCTTGTACATTAACAAGAAATGTAAATGAAATATCAGCTGAATAAATGAAATTTTTATATCAATGAGAATAGGGTATTACAGTTGTTTGCACATAACGCATCCTTCAGAATACAATGAGCTAAATGGTGTTTTTCACAAGAACGAAAAAACAGAGACCTGTGTCACTTTTTTTATATAACAGTCAAAAAAAGGTTTTTGCTATGTGCAAAGCATTGGGACATTATGTTCAGTGTGCTCTTTTTATATTCAACAGTAAATAATTTAAGTATTTTTACACATTTTGTGACACAATTCTTAACTATTAGTTTTTTTTTATTTGCTTACTTATGTTCTTTGTATTTGTATAAATCAGAAAAGGTCCTCAGATATTGTCACATGGCTGTTACATGTTTTGTGTGTGTGATCAAGAGGCATTTCAAAGAAGCTAGCCTTATTCCTCTAAAAGAATAAAATGTGCACGATATTATTAACTTTGTCATAAGTGTTTTACAATACTTTGTATTGGTATAGAACTAGGTCATTTTAACTGTGTACATTTGTGTTACATGCAATAAAGTGTTACAATTTTAGTTTCGTGAAAAATACCTGTAGGTTCTAAAGAATTTCAATTATTAAAATGCTCATAAAACCTAATTAGCAATAAGGAATTAAGGAAATTTAGAAATTGAAAGCAAATAGATTTTTTTATAAGGGTCTCGAAGATTTTTGCGAGGTGGGGGTGGCAAATTTTTCAGGCGCGCCACTGGTAGTGCTTCAGCATTTTGGGCCAGAACGGAGATCGCCGTTTCACCCATTTCTGCACAAATAAAATATGTTTGCTTGCCTGATTGTTTAACAGCACCTGGATCAATCCAGGTCTGTGAAGTTAAAAATTGCTCAGCCTTTTTATTTGAAATGACAGCACTCAGGTATTGCTAACAATGTCCAAATAAATTCTGCATTTTCACATTTCAATGTAAACCTCCTGAACATGAGAAAAATGGTGTGCGAGACTTTAGAGACACATTTTTGACTACATTGCCAGCAGTGGTCAAAGTGGCACAGAGCTGCTGCTGGTATGGTCGACTCCAAGATTTTAAATGGAAAGCCATTCTGCTTAAGTATGTTAAGTGCTCTGCTGCTACACTAAAACTGTAGTGTTCAGTGTAGCAGCAGAGCACTTAACATACGAGTTTTGCGTTAAAATTTGTGCTTTCATCCTAATTTCTTTACATAGTTTGTGACGGGTTTATAATTCATTACATACCGGAATGGTAAACAATGTTTTTTAACTGCAAGTATGCTCACTTCCATTTTTGTTAACTACCTGTATGTCATACCAGCCCACTTCGAACACCGATTGCCAGTCAAACACATAGCAGCCAGAAATTCGGTAAGTTTTGTTTGCTCAAGTTTCAGCTATTTAACAATTTTTAATTATTTTTGTGTGTGTTTCACTGTGCACAGAAACTTCTGATCTCTGTGTAAACATCGCCTTCAGTCTCAGAATGTTTGTCCACAAAGTTTGTTATGGGCCACATTTAATTAATTAAATGATAAGTATTTCTACTGAAACAAATCTCACTTTTTTAGGATAGATAGTACAGTTATTTGGATATTTGTCCCCCACTTTAGGAAACAGGAAGAACTTTCAAAATACAAATATTTCAAGAACACTAACTTTACCTGTTAACAGTTCTCTTGAACTTCTTCGCCTTCAATTTTTTCTCATGTTCATTTGCCTTCATTTCTAACTTTAGGTAGATAACCCAGAACACAAGTTACAAATAACCAAGTACACACAACACAACTCCCAAACAACTGAAACTTGTACACGAGCACATGTATTCACACGTTGCCACCAATACCGATATCTCAGAAAAAGCTGAAAGGTTGTAAATGGAATGGTTTATTATCAGTGTATCAAAATATTGACACATGCGACGTTCTGATCTGATTCGATAGTAATTTGAATAGCATTAATAAACGTCAGTTTTCCAGATGAAAGTTCAAATATTTCTGATACGACATAGATATTTTTGTTAAATTTGGGATAAGTCTATCTTTCGTTCACCTACACAGGTAATCACGCCGGTCAAATAGGAAATGTATGGTATTGTTCAACGTGTCAGTTTTTCGATAAATTCGGATACCAGTGCCATCGATACACAGAATGAAAACTACAATTGTGTTTTGATCAAGGAGGTTATATTACTGGAGACACCACTCCTATCCACGCAGCATTGGTCGCCATAAGTCACCGTCTGTGCTGCAAATGACGTCATGAGCAGGCACAACGCAGCCGCAGAAGAAAAGCTGCTTGGAAACCAATGGAAAAGCTTCTAAGCGTATAAACAGATAAAATGAGTAATTCAATAATCTTTATCAATGATACACAAGCTTACTGTTTCATCAACGGCATAATTTAGTTCATTTTTGCCTGCTTGTGATGGTTTGTTTTTTATTTTGGAGGTTTAACGATCACTAAGAGCAACTCAATGGGCTATAAGCAGTCGCCCGTCCCTAATTTAGAATCACTGGTTCCAGGCAAGGGAGAGAGCCAGTGCCGTAAGACAAACACAACATCCATGCCTCACCCGGATTCGAACCAGGACCCCTTTCGGACGAATGAGCAGAGGCCATCGCTTAGACCACTGCGCTACCGGAGCGGCACACACCTCAGATTAGCTGTGACCTATGGCGGCAGAGCCAGTGGTGTCTCCAGTAATATAACCTCCTTGGTTTTGATATGTCAGTAATCCATTGATTTAAAAATTTAGAAGAAACGTTATTCCTCATTTCACCACCATCCCGGTGGCGCATTTCACAATCGAATGTACGAAATTGCGATTACAGCCATTTCCGTCACGCGATTGGTTCAGAGCTACTTTGGAGATTGCGAGTGGGCGGGGCAGAGCTACTTAGAGAGGGGCCTATGAGGAGAGTCGTGTGACAGGAACCTGGACAGGAACACTGTCTTTTTATCTGGGGAAGTTCTGCTTGCTAAGAAATTCATTGTGAGGTTACTTAACATATGTGACAAATAATTCATACTGAATTATATGGTGAGAAGTTCTGCTTCCTAAGAAGTTCAGTGTGAGGTTACTTAACATATGTGAGAAATGATCATATTGAATTATATCGTGCAAAGTTTTATCGTGAGAAGTTCTGCTTCCTAAGAAATTCAGTGAAGTTACTTAACAAATGTGACAAATGATCATATTGAATAATACGGTAAAGTAATTTTGTGCACGATATCATAAGGAATAACTGCAGTTTCTCAGATGAATACAAGTCGGAATCTATCTTAATATTAAAATTGAAGACGACTTTAATAACAAACTAGGAATACCATACTCCGTATTGGCCAATAGATAGCAGCACGTCAACTACTCATCACGATTCGTGCTGTTGTGAGAGTGCGTGTATAAGGATACTAAAAAGTATCCTTTTAAATGTCCTTTCTATTACCCTTAAAAGGACCTTTAGCAATGAAAAGTACGTCTCCACAACGAAATATTCTGACGATCAAGTTTTTTTCCTCCTGAATGTGAGGAGGTCTAGCTAGAAAAGAAAATCAAATAGAGTGATTTTGTATTAGCAAAGCACTACCTAATGGCACGAAGTACGACCAGTGAGGTATTCCGGCATCTTTTCGGGGGTCTTGGCCCGCCCGAAAATCCCACCACCACCCCCCACCTAGGTTTTTGAGTGATCACCCTTTATATTTAGTCTATTATTTGGTTTATAAATGAAAATTTGGAGAAATTAATTTTAAAAATTTAAGAAAACGGGGGAAAATATTATAATAAAAAAAACTCATTCGCATGGACTTCATATCTTAGTAGCATTAAGATTATTTTAAGTATTAAATGAACTGCTTTGTTTTATACACTAAAACTAAAATTGTCATCGGCATGTATATTTACGTTTTCTAAATCCGACGAATCAATGCAGCCAACAATGTATACAATACCTCGAGAGAAAAAAAAACGGAATTTCCGTTCTTAATTAGAGCCATAAATGACTTCACACAAAGTGTTAACACTTTAAATAACTTTTTTTTTATGTAACTCTGAGATCAAAGTAGTTATGAAAATATATATACTCTATGGAAAAATTTATTGCTCTAGATGAGAATGATTTTGCAAATTTGTTTATAAATGGAACAATTGTCCATGTCAAAAATCTATTATGAAGTCCTATAGAAGAAGACCAGTTCATCTTGATCACATATGCAAAAGGGGCAAGGCCGCCCCGGTGGCGCAGTGGTCTAAGGCGCTGGCCTGTGATCATTCGTCCGTAAGGGTTCCGGGTTCGAATCCCGGTGAGGCATGGATGTTGTGTTTGTCTTACGGCACTGGCTCTCTCCCTTCCCTGGAACCAGTGACCCTAAATTAGGGACGGGCGACTGCTTATAGCCCATTGAGTTGCTCACGGTGGTCGTTAAACCTCCAATCAAAAAAAAAAAGGGGCAAGCAAGAAAACCAAGCATTGTTTCACAACTCGGTAAATTTTTTAGAGCCTTTGTATTTGATAAGTAAGTTTACTGTATATTTGTAATCACCAACGGCATGCTGCTTGCACTGCAATACATCATCATATTTTGGAAGATGGCATTCAGCTTTATTTCAGTCTTCTGGATGCCGACTTCCCATGTATATGATTAAGCCTCAATGTAGCTAACGTGACGTTAGGGCTTCCAATGCCACACAATATTTGCGCTACCTAATTTTTAACGATAGCAAATTATTAAAAATGATTCCCATATTTTTTTTCCTGGCGCTAATTATGTGGTTTACGCACTGTGACAAAAAGAAAATCCAGGAATTTCAAACGATTAATTAGTTGTTGTTGTTTTTTTACTACTATGTGCTAACCTAAATAATCTAAAGGGGCTGAAACCAAGTGGCAGCGGAATTTTTTTTTTTAATTGGAGGTTTAACGACCACCGTGAGCAACTCACTGGGCTATAAGCAGTCGCCCGTCCCTAATTTAGGGTCACTGGTTCCAGGGAAGGGAGAGAGCCAGCGCCGTAAGACAAACACAACATCCATGCCTGACCGGGATTCGAACTCGGACCCCTTACGGACGAATGATCAGAGGCCAGCGCCTTAGACCACTGCGCCACCGGGGCGGCGCGGAATGGTTTGCACCATACGATTTGATTGATTGATTGATTGATTGAAGGTTTAACGACCACCGTGAGCAACTCAATGGGCTATAAGCAGTCGCCCGTCCCTAATTTAGGGTCACTGGTTCCAGGGAAGGGAGAGTGCCAGTGCCGTAAGGCAAACACAACATCCATGCCTCACCGGGATTCGAACCCGGACCCCTTTCGAACGAATGATCAGAGGCCATCGCTTAGACCACTGAGCCACCGGGGCGGCCCATACGTTTTCAGGTGACACTGTAATGATTCCTTAATAATCAGAAAAACGCTTGTTGTAAGACTAAAATATTTTTGCTACTCCTAATGTTTAGGGGAGGGAGGGGATAGAATTTTCTCCAGCACAGCAGCGTTATCTTATTAGCATCCTTAATATTTTACACCATCGCAGCATGGTGAAATCCGTGGGGCATTACTGAATTAAGATAAAGGTATAACTTTTTTACATTTTTAATCACTTGCATGTGTAGATTTCAGAAAATTCGTAATATAAATTAATGTATATACAAATAATATAATATGTATTAATGTATAAATAAATAGCAAATAATAACAAGTTTTAGCCCCCCCCCCCCAAATTTGCGATTGATCCCACCGGATAAAAACTCTCTGAATGTAACGATGAGTACGACCTCAAGACAGTATTCTGTTGAAATAAGACACTTCCGTTGGAATAAATACTCCAGATTGTTGTTTGCGAACAACAATCTGGAGTATTTATTCCAACGGAAGTGTCTTATTTCAACAGAATACTATCTTGAGGTCGAACTCAGCGTTACATTCAGAGAGTTTAGGAAATCCTCATATTTTTGTCCCTCCAAACTTAATCAAAAATGCCTTCAATTCCACATTTCAACCCGCCTTCTCCCGAAAAAAAAAATTTAAACAGCTCATGTTTCTCCATACAAAACACATCAGTACTAATCCTGTTCTACAGCAGTGCGCGCTGACCTGCTGACATCTGTCGGCTCTGTGAGAACAATATAGATTGAAGCATGGCTTTCTGCTATTAATCAAAGATAAGTCACAAGTCCATGTTGATATAAAAGCTCAAAAGTTCCCCTACCAATAATGCACACTTCCTATTTACCTCCTGTCGCATTCCGACTGTACGGGTAAAACAACTGGTGTTAACCATTGTCGCAATGAAAACACACGAACAATAAAATGGCATATGGCGTGTGCAGCCAAGCTTACATGTCTGTCTAACTTACATGACTCTCCTCGTAGGCACCACCTACTCGCAATCCCCAAAGTGGCTCTGAACCAATCGCGTGGCGGAAATGGCCTTAATCGAATTCCGTATTCACTTGTGAAATACGCTTCCTGGTGGCGCAGAGGTTTGCGCGCTGGTTTCTGACCGTACACCGTAGCCTATGAGGTTCGTTAAAGAAGCCTTGTATTTTTTTTTTTTTTTTTTTTTGATTGGAGGTTTAACGACCACCGTGAGCAACTCAATGGGCAGTAGCCCGTCCCTAATTTATGGTCACTGGTTTCAGGGAAGGGAGAGAGCCAGTGCCGTAAGTCAAACACAACATCCATGCCTGACCGGGATTCGAACACGGACCCCTTACGGACGAATGATCAGAGGCCAGCACCTTAGACCACTGCGCCATCGGAGCGGCGCCTGTATTTTACAAGGAGGTTAGAAGTAAGAGGAGCTGGCGACAGCCCCTCTCACTGTACTTCTGGCGTGACGCCACTTTTTATCAGCTGACTACGCCAATGTGCCCAACCTAAGAATCTCCTGTATATCTCTATGGGGAAATCGCGATTTTGAACGGGTTTTTCGGAGCCTTACTCTACCCATACAGGCATGAAAAAAATTGAGGCTGAAATATTCATTCCTATAATAAAAATTTTCCAGTAAAAAAACAGGAAAATATGTGTTGGTATTTCTTTAAAAAATTGAATAAAGTAATGATTTTTTTGAGTGGAAGTGCATAGTGCGCATGGTTACTTACTGCCCATGTGCAAGTAACTATGTTTAAAATATAACCAAAAGCCTAATGTTAAGAAATAAGAAGTCCGAAATATTCTTTCTTTCCATCCTTGGTTTGCATACTCTAAGCAAAACTGCTTAAGCCACAGGAAGTGACGTCACGTTCCCGAACTCTCGTAGCGCAGACTCCCACCACCTCAGAGAGAGGACAGAAACAGCTGATCTGTTTTGGCTTCACTCAAAACGGGTCCCTTCACCTCCTCTTTTTCTAACCTCCTTGGTATTTTGCATGGAGGTTTTTGCCTCCATGGCTTTTTGGGCCAATTTTCCGGGAAAAAACGGAAGCATTTTGTGATAACTCCAACACCACCAGAGGCCGCTTTTACCGAGGACAATATTGCCTTTTTTTTTTTTTTTTTTTTGATTGGAGATTTAACGACCACCGTGAGCAACTCAATGGGCTATAAGCAGTCGCCCGTCCCTAATTTAGGGTCACTGGTTCCAGGGAAGGGAGAGAGCCAATGCCGTAAGACAAACACAACATCCATGCCTCACCGGGATTCGAACCCAGACCCCGTTCGGACGAATGATCAGAGGCCATCGCTTAGACCACTGCGCCCACCGGGGCGGCATGGTGGTTTTGGTAGCAGCAATCCTGTTAATATCAAACCGGAATGAATTATACTTTATAAAAGAGTGAAATTTTTAATTTTAACGTTATATTTGTTTTAAACTTGCACGAACATTTCATGAATTTGAGTTTGAAATAGAAATGGGTAGGTGCCTCAAAATAATTACGAATTTTATAAATTCAACAGCATTTTCTAACACATCTGCTGCACGTTGTGATGGATAATGAGAAATAATTGCTACAAAAGAATGCGATTCAGCGAAAACAACATTATCGCAATGTACAGACTCCTGATGACTGTCTTGTTCTGCAAACTGACGTCAATAACCTCCCAGCAAAAACACAAGTGCTGGGAAACTGCTGGCCACCAGCTGGCAGTGATGGGTCACTGCTGGCTGAAATCTGCCGCTCACGGCCCGGTAGTGGCCCGTTGGTGGCAGCGCTATCAGTTGGCGAGCCATTGATGGCCCTGCAGCATCGCCGTGAATTGTGGGCCTCCAAGCAAGTGCCACTAGTGGCCCGTTGCTGGCAACCAATGCAACCCCTCAACAGCACGTGGAAGCATCGGGACTGCGCATGCGCAGAAGCAACACTTGCTGTGTCTCTCATGGTACCAGTTAGTTGAAGACGACGCTATCGCCATCGTGTTATTTTAGTGGATGTTAAGAAAAAAATCCATATGTGGAGAGGCGAATTAATTTCCTAATGAAATTTTACGTAGACAAAGATATCAGATTAAGCCGTGAAATACTAGATTACAGCTATGAAATACACCCACTCCATTCCCATGAATAACACAATTCATGGAATGGAGTGGATGAATAACAAGAAAAATTTCAAACCGCTTGAAATACATATCCTGGAAAACCATTAAAATAGCGTTTGTTGGAAAAAAAAAAAGAATTATACGCGTACAAAATTTATTAATTATTTGAAAGAAAAAAAAAGCAACGCTATGTGGTGTACTCATCCATGGGTCCAAAAAGTAACAGAATGTGACATGAACCTGGGTAAAAATATATTTATTCAACAATCTCTTTTCAAGACGGCAAGGACAGTACAAAACTTTGGAAAGCGACTCTAAGTATGTACACGCCTTGAAAATGAGTGAAGTTTCCTTAAGGAAAAGAAAAAACTATCGTTACGTTGAAAAAATTAATTTATCAATTATATGAAACTGACTTTTATGAAAAATACCTCGCAATATTATAAAATGAAAGAGGGAAGCATTCCGATTACAAATTGCATACCAAGCAGATAGCTTCCAGCACGTATCCGAGCGTCGTGAATTAATCCGGTCGATAGCGAGTGCGGCTTCCCCGCAAACGGCCCGGGATCGAATCTAGTTAGATGCAAACGGCGTTTTTCCGGTCTGTCGAGAAAATTTCCCCAGCGCAGTGCGTTAATTCACAAGCTTCGTAAGGGTAGAAAAAAAATTGTAGGTTTAAGAAACTGCGGTTATCCTTGCTTTTTTTTATTATTATTATTGCTACTACTGGGAAATTGGCGGACAAGATTCGGCAAGCCATCAGTTACGTCACGTGGTTGCTGGCTGCCACTAAAGGCCCACTAGTGGACCACATTAGGCTAGCCATCATTTCTAGCACATGCTTGCAGGGCCACTGAAGGGCCACTTGTGGCAGTTACTGCCTGTGATGACCACTGATGGCCCTGTTGTGGCATATGACAACAGATGGGGTGCCAACTGTTGGCCTGAACTGCTGGCCCTTCTGTTGGCCGCCCGGACATTTTATTGACGGTTCGGCAGCGGCAACATAGTGCTGGGCCAGCAATACTGTTTTTGCTGGGCTGCTTCAGTGTCAGTGGTGTACATTGAACGATCTCCACCTCCACATCTCCAAGTGTCATGTCGTTTCCTTTTCGCAGGAAAGAAAATCACTTCTTTTTTACTACAAAGCTGGCAACTATACTCTTACCCATAGGCGTAGCCAAGTAAGTGGTCCTCGGGTCCGGACCCCACCCCCGGAGATTTTGTATGATTTTTTTTAATTTAGTATGAATTTAAAACGGTATATATGGTGCGCGGAGTAACGTTTGATTCTAACTTGGACTTTAAAAGACATATCAAAAGAATTGTACGTACAGCGTACAGAAAACTTGGATTTTTCATGCGACATTCCAAGTATTACTCGAATACTCAAACACTTATTCGCATTTTTGAGACTACGGTCAGATGCTCACTCGAATATGCGACGATCATTTGGAGTCCTGACCAAGTAACTGTAGTAAATGAAATCGAGAAAGTTCAGAAAAGTTTCTTCGACACCTTTTTTATATATCGACCGGTGTTTATATAGCGGACATCCCGACTGCTGACATTCTTCAAGATGATCTTTCTGCAATCGAGCAGGAAGGCTCTCCAACTCAAGTTCCTGTACGGTATCATCATTGGGGAGATAAATTATACTCAAATTGTAATCAAATTAAGTTTCCGTGTTCCATATTTACCGAGGACAAAATGTGAACTATTTGCAGTGCCATTTTGATGCTGGAAAAAATTATCCGTTATGTAAAATGTATAAGCTTCACAACTCACTTGAAGAATGTCGGATATTTTTAATGTAAGTAATAATTTTTTTTCATAAAGCATGTTTTGCAAGATTGTAAATATCACTGTAAATATGAATATAGCAATTCCTGAAACTAAATTTGCCGCCCCGGTGGCGCAGTGGTCTAAGGCGCTGGCCTCTGATCATTCGTCCGTAAGGGGTCCGGGTTCGAAACCCGGTCAGGCATGGATGTTGTGTTTGTCTTACGGCACTGGCTCTCTCCCTTCCCTGGAACCAGTGACCCTAAATTAGGGACGGGCGACTGCTTATAGCCCATTGAGTTGCTCACGGTGGTCGTTAAACCTCCAATCAATAAAAAAAATAAAAGAAACTAAATTTACCGTTTGTAGGGATGTGTTTACAAAAAATAAATAAACATGCATTGCAATAGCTTTGGAAACCACCAGCATTCCCACACTTTAAATGCTGCCGCTCGCGGTAGTAGGCTTCAAGTAAAGTGCTACTGCCCGATTAATGTTATATTTGTTTTGAACTTTCACGAAAGTTTCATGGCAGCAGCCTCCAGATATCTTATTCTAACATCCTTGGCCATAACTCATTGACACATACCATCCTGTTCATTTGTATACAACATTCATTCTAATATGAGAAATACCATACTACCTCATTTCATAATATAAAATTTTTAACCGAATTGTGGACAATTTCTTTGATTTATTTTAATTAAAAATTAGATAATTAAGCCAGAGCATTACGCCTTAATTAAATAAATATTTTCACACCAGAAATTGCACAGACGGCAAAGCATGAGCATAAAGAACCCTTTAAAGGCGGAAAGCGTTTAAATAAAGAAAGTAGGTAGTTATGTAATCTTACCTTTCAAAATGATTAGGGAACAGTGAATTACTAAAAAATATATATTAAAATTCTACATAACAGGCCATCGATGTGTTTAATTAATGTGTCCCGAAATGCTTAATTTCAGTGACGCAAAACATAACAGAATGCTAGATTATGGGAGAAAATTGATAACCTATACCATGAATGTTATTTATTAGTCACATTATTTAAACCGCTTTCGTGAGGAAAAATAAAAAAAAACAACCGGTTATGGAGAAAATGTATGTGTTTTAATTCTATAAGTCAGCACAATCACCCGCCACCATCAGCGGCTAATTATTGCTGTCGTCCTCGGTAAAAGCGCCACTTGGTGAGCATTCCGGCGCAAGCAGTGTTGCATTCAGGGAGTTTTTTCCGGGGGATGCAATTACAAATTTCGTGGGTGATAAACTTGTTTACTGATTATACGTATACACACAATCACAGTTTTGTTATTTATATTTATATTAATATATATAAAATTTTTAAACAGAGTACAAAAATTTCCTTATGCTCTTATATCGCAAATGCAAATTCCAAGAAATCTACACATACAAGTGATTGAAAATGACAATTAAGCCAGAGCCTTTGCGTTAATTCAGTAATGAACGACGGATTTCACCATGGGGTGGTGTAAAATATTGAGGATGCTAGTAAGGTTAGGCTGTGCTGGAGAAAATCCCCCCAAGACATTAGGAGTGGTAAAAATGTCCTTGCCTTATTACAAGCGTGTTTTTTATTACTAAGGAATCATTACAGTGTTACCTGAAAACGTATGGTGTAAGCCATTTCCCTGCAATTTGGTGTCAGCCCCTTTAGATTAGCAAATAGTAGTAAAAAAAAACCCAAAACTAACTAACCGTTTGAACGCCAGTTTGAGGTGCCTTAACTGTTTTATTTATTTATTTATTTATTTATTTATTTTTTGTCACAGTGTGTAAACCACCACCGCCAGAAAAAGAAACACGTTATTATGGGAACAATTTCTAATAATTTGCTGTTGTTAAAAATTAGGTAGCCAATATTTTGTTATATTGGAAGCACTAACATCACGTGAGCTATACTGAGGCTCAACCATATACATGGAAAGTCGGAATCTAGAAGACTGATATAAAACTGAATGCCAGCTTCCAAAATATAATGAGGTATTGCAGTGCAAACATTTCTACTGTGGGGAATTAGGTTTTTATTGCGGCAGTAGTACGAGTTCTCAGTACTTGAAAAATTGCCATTCAGCGAGGACTATTTAATGTTTTATTGAAGGATGCTAGAAATTTCAGACTGAAGTCCACATGTGGATGTTTTTTTATTGTAATATTTTCTCCCATTTTTTTTTGTTTTAAATTAATTTCTCCAAATATTCAGCTATAAACGAACACAATTAGACTAAATAAAAGGGGGAGATCGCCCAAACACCCACGGGGGGAGGGTTCATGGATTTTCGGGGAAAATAAGTACACCTTTGAAGATGCCTGAATACATCCCTGGGAGAAAGTGCTCCTGGTGTTGAAGGCCGAAGTAGCAGGCTTTTTTCACGTTCCCCGTAGGCTACGGTACAACTCGATGGATGGATTTCATTCGCCTCGCATTCAAGGGTGTAGCCGTAAGAGGTGTCGAAAAACCTTTTAGGAACATTTTCTTCCTGAAATAATGCCTGGTCTCTATACGCCAAGGAGCGTTGATGTATATCTTATTTTTGTCAATATCTCTACTTCTAGGAGTCCGATTTCAAAAATTCATTCTTTGTTTGTTAGTGTTTCCTATGCGAAATGTTTTTCCAATAAATTCAAAATTTTCAAGTAAATCATAGACTTTCCGCTAGGGACACAAAGTTAAATCGCGTTTTCTGCGTTATTTCTGCTTCCAAAACTCCGATTTGAAAAATTCTTCCTGTATCGCATACAACATCTGATGGATGGGAAATATTTTTCATATAATTACTAAAGTTGGTAAAGAATGGTTTGGCTACCAGGGGGCATAAGTATTAATTTCCGCTTCTGATGCATTTGTAGCAAAATCTGGGCTACTGAAAACTCGACTACATTTTTTTTTTCTTGGACCGATACCGCTCATATCGAAAAACCTTTTGAGATACTTTCTTCCTAAAATAATTCATAGTTTTCCCACCAGGGGACGTAAAGTCACATCTTATTTTTGTCGATATCTCTGTTTCTAGAGTCCGATTTGAAAAATTCTTTCTGTGTTGCAGAGCGTTTCCGGTGCGAAATGTTTCTCATATAAATTCATGTTTTTCCTAACGCACAAGTCTGCAACCAGAGGGCGTAAGCTCACGATTCCGTTTACAGCAATATCTGAAGGATTACAAACCCGATTGAAAAACTTCTGTCTTACGTCAGATACTATTGTTTTTCACGCCGGTTCCATTGACTTTGAATAGCTTTGATAAATTTAATTTGCGTCAGAACGGATTCAAAAGACGTGCTTATTACACCCGAAAATTCGGTGTCATCTTTCTTGGTTTTTTTTCAATTGGGAGTTTAACAACGACCACTGTAACCAACTTTATGTGCTAACAACAGTTGCCCGTCCCTAATTTAGGGCCACTCCTTCCAAGGAAGGGAGAGAGCAAGTACCGTAAAACAAACACAAAATACATGCTCCACCGGAATTCAAAGCGGAACTTCTCCCGAACAAATAATCAGAAGCCAGCGCCTAGACCACTGTGCCACCGGAGCGGCGCCACTCGTTCCAGGGCAGAGAGGGAGAAATCTGTAGAAAAAGTCACCACTCATGCCTCATCAGGGTCTCGATCCCGGAACCAGCTTTGGCAACTAGCCGGAAACCAACACCTCTTACTGTACGAGCCTCATGGCGGCTGTTTACAGATTCAAGAATTTTTTTTATTGAAGGTTTAACATCCACCGTGAGCAACGAATGTGGTATAAGCTGTCCCCCGTTAATTTAAGGTCACTAGTTCAAGGAAAGGGATAGAATCAGTGCCGTAAGACAAACACAGCATCCATGCCTAACGGGATTCGACCCGGCCACAACTCAAATAAATGGCTCTACCGGGGCGGTGATACAAGCCGTTCAACATACTAATCGATATAATCACATGCTCTTAAAATTAACAGCTAGAAAGGGAAAAAACGGGAGCAGAAACGTAGCCACCGGAGGACCAAGCCAGCGCCCCCTGTAACAAGGCCGCAGCACCAGTTCTTGACATCATCACAAGAAGACCTTGCCGTTACCGCCCTACCTAGTTGACTGGTGCTATCGAACGTGACGGTAATCTCCCGTACTTAGGGAGCCGCGGGTGACAGAGTAGGCAACGTTCGTGACTGCCACGGGAAGGGCCTCAGGTGCGATCCCAGGCAGGTACGAACGCTCGATCCACTAAATACCCGCCGTGCGTCGGGCACGTTAAGCCGTCGGACCCCGGGCACTGGCCCCACCGGTAATAAATAAGGGCGTCTTCCTCCCCCTTTCTACTTCGCTTCCGTGTCACTTTCTTATCGGGCGCTCTAGTCCAAATCTCCTAGTTTCCTATTTCTAAGGGTTGTTTAAGACCTGGGGTCAGACACTCCTTTCCTAAAATCCTGTACATCATGATCCCGTACTTTGATGCTTACGAAACTATAATAGCTAAAACTATGTTCTTTCCAACTATTTGAAACAGATATTTGCGATGGTAAAAATAGTTATTTGTACTGAGTAAATAGAACAAGATCTGTAAACTCAATGTTATAAGTTTTTTGTATTTATTAGTTTTTTTAGGGGGGAGTGTTTTCGAGGCCAAGTGATACAATACGTTGATTCTGTTATTGAAAGACAAATGCAATGAAACTTAGGGGGTTTGTTTAGCAAATCGATTTTAAGCTATATTGATGGCTAAATAAAACGAAAATTCCGTTTTAATTTTTCCACTTGCACTGGAAAGACACCCCCCCCCTTCCCCCTAAAATAAGTCAATAAGTAAGACAATCTTGTGATACAATAAAATATTGTAAAAATGCGATACAATTTTGACAATATTTTTATTGGTATTTTTTATAAAGTTTTCTTATTTATTAACTATATTTTTGGGAGGGAGATTGTTTTTCCAGTGCAAGAGGTACAAAATGTTAATTCTGTTATTGAAATTGTTTAGTAACTCGATTTTGAGCTGCTACTTTGATGACTAAATAAAAAGGGAAATTCCCTTTTAATTTTTCTACTTGCACTGGAATGCCGTTAAATTTGTTGTTTGTCATGGCGCAATTATTAATGAAGTTTCATGTTCAAAATGCAGCAAGGTTTTAAACCTAGATACAATTACTTTGTATGCACGATGTTGTAGATCACTAGGAAAGATGCGAAGATCGAAGACTGGGAAAAATTAAGTGTTTTTTTCTTCTTGAAAGAAAGGTACTTTCTTTGAAACACACAAATTAAGACTATGCTTATGTTTATTACCTATTGTTACTTTAGCAACATTAAAAAAAAAACAATTTTTAATGTTTTAAGTTGAAAGGTAATTTTGGTCAAAATTACCTCTCAGTTTTGAAGAGAATAAAAACATTTTTAAAAAGTACCATGGGTGAGGATAAAATGAGTGCATTAGCTATGCTTTCAATAGAAAAAATACGTGATTAATAACATACCAAATTTTAATGAAATTGTTATTAATTTGTTCCTCTAAGAAAGATAGGATAGATTTTTTGTACAATTGTACGCATTTTTGTTTCATACTGATAGTCTTTTCATGATTCGAATCATCCAACAGCATATTTATCTCAGTGGGCCACACGTGCAACATCTGTCTGGATGGTTTTGATAATTATTTAACTTTATTAACAGTACATTACAATCTAGTTTACAGATTGGTAACCATTATATACTACGTGACTTAATGCCTGTGTAAACATCTTCAGATAGAACACTTTATTGCGATAAATTACTAAGGTTAATCGTTCTCTCAACTAGACTATGTTTCACACTAAATAGAAAACGGCAAAGAAACCCAATTATAAAAGAGCTAATAAAACACTCATACCCTTGAAGCTCCTGTAGGCTGGAAATCTCGAGGAATTGCACGAATCCATTTCGAGCGTAGTTCTTCATTCTCGGGAAATTTAAACACTGACGCTTTAAAACCTGTGTCGTAATTGTTACGGCAAATTTGGTACACAACAACGGGAAGGCATATTATAACTGCAAAATTTTGTTTAACACTGTGAAATAATTTACAAAGAGTGGAATAATATGATTCAGTCTTCAGTCAGCAGCAAGAACAACGAACAACCTCATGGAGTAACGCTACAATAATCACACAAGATCACACACGCAAACTATGGTTACCGGTGTTCGTCAAATTCAACAGATCTTCATCGAGGCTGATGAAAAAGACAGGCTTCGGTGCGGAAGGGAATCTGTAAGGTCACGTGACCAACTTAGTGCTGTTGCCTCTGCTTGGGCTGCCGATAGCAAACGGTGACCGAGTAGAGAGCTATTTTTTTCCATCACGCAGCGAATATAAGGTGGCACATCTAATCATTGCATATTAATTTCAAACTATTAGAGAATAAAACGTTTAAAAGGAACATTATTAAAATGTCAGTTCTACTGAACTTAATCGTTTAACACTACTGAGTTAATTTTTTTTCGTTTTCCGTGTAGTGTGAATTTTCGCGCTCAGCCGTTCCTTTAGCAAAGTCGTATCAAGCGACATATTCGAAAGTTTTGTTGCTCGTTTTAATGAAATTAACTATATTTTCTTCGTTGTCCGTGTAGTTCATTTTTTTTCTTTTTGCCTTTATGATTTTCTAGCAACACTGAAAAGCAAATTCGTTTAATAAATAGCGTACAGAATATTAATAGCAAACGGAAAACGTCAAGTGAAATCATATTGAGGTCGAAGAAAAAGTGTTCCCTCATATACATATCACTGGCTAAAACGTTCCTTACTAAATTAAAAAAGTTATATTTTTTCTTGTTCTGGAAAAAATAAATTTTTGGATATTATTGCAAGTATTTTGTTTAATGGGGTTATTTCTAGGACAATGCTTCTGTACACTAAAAGTACATAATTTGGAAATAATTCCTTCTTTAAAAAATGCTTAGGATCCCTTTTAATACAAATCATCTGTCTGTGCATTAGTTTATTTTTACTTATTTCTACTTGGGGGAAGAAAAAATTATCCTTATCTGTATATATTTCAACACTTTAAAATTATGTGACAACACATTCTGGAACAAGCTATTTTCTTGGTACTTGAAAAAAAAGTCGAATGAAGGACACTGTCACAAAAAATGTTCTCATTGTTTTGTGAAAAATTAATGCAAGAACTTTTTTTTTCATAAAATTATTCATTTTTGTCATTATTAAATTTTCCTTTCATTTGTATTTGTAAATTTACAATTACTACATTGAACACTGTTAGGTAAGCCAAAAATTGAAAAAACTATTTCCATACTAGAATTTAATTCAAACTATAGCTCAGTAAACAGAATTCTTGCTCGCCATTCACAGAAATTTAATTGCATTATGAGCCAATAAGCTATCTGAAATTGCAGATTTAGTGCTACTGACTAACTCTGTCATACCAGAAAATTTGAAAAATCCATCACCGTGGAGCAGGAAGCGAACCTGCATTTCCCAATTTCCATTCGAGCATACTACCGTTGCACCATCCAGAATGAGGAAGTCCCAAACATCCGAGTGATTTAATCTGAATAATCTCAGATTTTCGCCAGTCAAAGCGAGCCCTGTTTCATCGTAGCTCAGCTATTTAGAGTCAGGTCGATGTTTAGCAAACTCCCAGTTATTCAGGTAAACATTGTGGAAGAAATATTTCTTCTGATTATACGTGGGAACTATATCTCAATAAGCAATCTGAAATCACATTTACTGTTACGTAACTGAAATCAAACGATCGTCCATGCAATGGAAACATGTCACCTCTCCAACAAGGAAGACGTGAAAAGTCCAACTGTCTCTGTCTGCGGGAGAGGTCATGGCCACTGTGAATCTGTTGTCTACACAGAATTTCTCTCAAAAGAGACGACCATCAATAGTGACTCATATTACCAAACACTATTAAATTTGCAAAATTCAATTAAAGACAGATGCCAGGGTAAGTTGAGCAGAGGTGTCACTCTGCTGCCCAACAACGCTACACAGCACGGAAAACAGAAGGAATTGCTGCAGTTATTCAAGTCGGAGCTGTGGCAGCATCCACCTTACAGCCCCAACTTATCCCCATGCGGCTACCATTTGTTCGGTAAAATTAAACAGGACCTTAGTGGACAACGATTCCCAACCGATGAGGCTGTGAAAAGTGCGGTCCTTAATTAGTTACACCAAACTGGACTTTTTCTGTACAGGTATGGGAAAGTTAATCGCACGTTCCGATAAATGTTTACAGTCCTTAGGGGACTATGTCAAAAAATGAATTAATGTTGTACCTTTAAACCAACACACACCCCCTGAGTATATCTTTGTTTTTGTTTTTTTGTTTTTTTTATTCAACAGTGTAACTAACTTTTTGATATACCCTCATATTATTAAAGCACTTTGCCGCAATTCAGAAATTAAATTTTTAGTTTGTTTTAAAAATTAGCATAAATACTACATTTGGAAAAAGTATCAACTTACTTATTGACTATCAATTTGTCATGTATCTTCAAGCGAATGAAGTAAAAAATACTATTAAAAATAAACAAATGGGTCCATTTTTTTACATAAATGTACCTCAAATGTCTGTTTCAAATAGTTTAAAAGAAGGAAGTCATCACAAGCTGCAACGGTATTCAGCTTCAGATTGTTTACCAACTTTCCTTATGTGATAGCATCTGAAACAACATTATAGATACACACAACAAAATAAAGAATTCTTGCTAACCAATGGCAGAAATTAAGACATCTGTTTCAAATAATTTGAATCATCACAAGTTACATCAAAATTATCTGAGCATTAGATCCTCCAGTAAGTTAGCATCTGAATATTTTATGTATGAGTTGTGTCCATTATTTTCTTTACCTAAAATCTACTTTTGTAATGTTCAAACCTAACTGTGATCTATTTTTTTATAAAACATATTTGATATCACTTTTTGGATTAGACAACATTTCAACAGTATAAATAATTATTTCACACACATTTCTAAAGGAATTAAACAGAATTGGTTAGTAGTTTTTCATAACACTAGGGAATTTATACATTTTACTAACATTATTTACTAGAAGCCAAATTTGCTCATTATGGTAAAATTACATTTTTACTTTCAATATACCTACTATAAATGTGAAGCTAAGCACTAGTACACATACACACCGGTGCCGAGACGGGCCGAGCCCGAACCGGGCGCTGGCTTCGTAATACTTACTGGAGTTCGGGCTTGGAGAGAGGGGAAGAATTTTCTTCCTTTTTCTTTTAATGTGATTTTATATGATTTAGCACAAGGTGCTTTTTTACACTTTCTAGTTGTTAAAGAGAATTCTTCAGCAACTGGGTCTAAATGGGGAGTAGGAATTCTGCAGGGCTATACATTCCGGGCTTGGATAACAAAATACCATAGACCATGAATTACAGGATTTCTGCCAAGGATGAGTTTTAAGAAGTATATATAGTAGATAGCAAGCTGACAGAATTTTGCTCTCTACCTCAAAGGGGCACAGTGGCGGCTCGTGGTAGGAAAAATAGGTGAAGAGCTACAAGAGCAATATGAAAAGATATCTACTGTCTTCAATGAAAATCAGTTAATGAGAACGTACCGATTTTTTTATATATTAGATCAATTCTTCTTCCCTTTAAAGCTGGAAATTTGTCGATTATGTCGTCATAAAATAGCTGTTTCTTCGTGACATCAAGAAAATGTCTTTCTGAATAGAAATATTTGCCAAAGAAGCAAGTTTATCTGGAGAAATAGTGTTTCTTGAGTAAGTTTGTATTATTTTAAGGCAAGAAAAACTTCTTTCCATTGAAACACTTGCAGATGCAATTGTTAAAATCAGGGAAACCAATTTATAAGCTTCTGTAAAAATGCCTTTATCTCCATAAAGCACTCGAAGAAGTTCATGAGTCGATATATTCCTTAATTTTTCATCAACATATACAAGACTCAGTTCATTTTTAAGGCTCTGGTGTTTAGTAAATATTTTTCCGTAAAAATGTTGTAGATTTTCAAAAGATTGAGAGAGAAAGCATGAATTAAATTGGTCGAATTTGGTTGTGTCAGCAAGCCAGGGAAATTGAACTTTAAGTTTCTCACTGTCTTGAAATATTATATCCATTTCCATAAGAATGTGGTACAAAATTTCAAAATACAATTGTTTATAATTTTTAAAAATTGTTTCTTGTGTAAGAGCAGCATATTCCCGTTTAGATTTGCTTATTTCTGTGATTTTTCTACCTTTTCTAAACAGTGTTTCAAATACCTCATCGTTCCTTTTATGGCTGAAAATTTCATAAGTTTTTCTTAATTTGAGTAACACAGTACATGTCTAGTGATTTTTCCTGCAAAATTTCGAATAATAGATCGGTGAACCAAATATTTCATCAAATACTATTCCCAAAAATGTAAATTCAAAAGTGTTCATATCATTTAAAAACCCTTGGGCAAGTTAAATTGATTTTTTGTCTGATTGGTCACTATTTGTGAGAAATTCGAATACTTCCTTCAATGTATGCCAATCTTCAACTATTACACTTACTAACTTCGAAGTGGAGGACCATCGAGTTTCTGTTATGGTTGGCATGCCTCTTGCGGTTGTTGATGAAAGCGTATTGTTTTTTCACCACTCAGCGAAGCGATCGCTTCGCTGAGTGATGAAAAAGCAAAGGAATTACACTGAGGCTTGCAAAAAATATTCGACACTTAGAAATTTTAGAAAAACTCTGCTGTACAAGGTTCAAACGATGTACTAAGCAATAACAAAAACAGATTGAGAAGCTTTATGCTTAATTTTTTCTGGAGCCCAGTCAAGTATCCAGACATTACGCTTGCCCCATCGTAATATTGTCCTATTGACTTGTGTTGATAATCAAACTCTTCCAAAATTTTGTCTAGCATTTTGTATAAAGCTTCTGACGTTCTATCTTCACTCACATCATTGAAACCCAAAAATCGCTCAACTAATACACCTTCCGAATCAACAGATCGTATTAATAAAGAGCAATCGGAAGTCTGGTTATGTCTTCCCATCTACTTGAATATAAAAGCATTGAATTTCATTTATTTCATTTTTGACGTGATCATTTATATATTCAGAAATACACTCAATTAATTCGTTTTGAATAGATTTTGAGTCACCTGTGAAGACATTTTTATCGTTTCCTATTGATTTTGAATTTTAAAGGACTTCTTGATATCAACAGTGAAAGAAATTCCTTGAATTTTTACGATTTATCGAGTCAATGCCTTCGTCATGGTCACGGAATGCTAGTTCTCGTTTACTCATATACAGTACTGCATTGCCGCCCGGTGGCGCAGTGGTCTAAGGCGTTGGCCTATGATCATTCGTCCGAAGGGGTCCGGGTTCGAATCCCGGTGAGGCATGGATGTTGTGTTTGTCTTACGGTACTGGCTCTCTCCTTCCCTGGAACCAGTGACCCTAAATTAGGGACGGGCGACTGCTTATAGCCCATTGAGTTGCTCACGGTGGTCGTTAAACCTCCAAAAAAAAAAAGTACTGCATCAATCATTGTCTGCAAGAAAAGTCTATTTAAACGAACGCTTTCGTTGAAAAGCATTTTCAAAAGCCTAGCATTCTCCCTCAGGGCATCGGCAATGGTGCTCTGATTCTTTTCAAAATTATTTAGCATTAATTCGCATTTCAGGTGTTCGCTGGAATCACCACGTTTGTAAAGTGACCATTTTATATTTAAGAAATCTGAAAATTGTCTTTATTCCACGCCGAATTTTATTACTAAAATGTAAGCAGGCCCAACAAAATAATTTTTGTAACACAGAAGGGCTACAAAGCCATTTATATTCAGTAAACCAACAATTTTTAAAATTAATATTGTAAGATTTACCGCTCTTCTTGATTTCTTTCTTGGCGACAATTGTCAGTGAATCCGTCGGTCGTCCTTGAAGTAAAATGTCTTTTATTTTCAAGTTTCCACCGATTGAACGGAGTTTGCAATAAATTACAGACAATGTTGTTCACAGGAAAACTATCACTATCAGTTAAATTGCACACGAAACTAAAATAACTAATGAAGTTTTTAACAAACAATCACAAAACACGTAAAAACATATCTCTTTCAGAAAGTATGTACCAAAACACCGCAAGAAAAATCCCTAATGGATTGCAAAGAACCCTTGGCAATCCGTCCCGTTCCACTGCGGTCTCTTCGTAAGGTCACGACTCCAGGTGCAGAGATTTGACGTCTCATGATAAAACACTTCACTTGCCCGGCAGATAGGGGAGGGTGACGTCACAGTTACCATGGCAACTCGGATGAAAACTGCAGTCTTCCAAGCATTCTCATTTCAGCTCTTCACTTGAACTGTTTTGCGTATAAGGACTTGTTTTCCGTATTGAACGCGCATTGTGAATTGATATCTAATCAAAATTTTGGGTATTTTGGCACTCAATAAAGGCAAAAAAAATAATATATTATACGAAACTATTAAATAAAATCTTATTTCAAATAAAATAGGTGAAGAGGCACTTCACCTACTTCACCTGAAAAGCCGACACTGAAGGAGCAGCTCCCTGCCAATTCTATTGAGCAACATACGACATAGTTTGTTGTGCCTCCAGATGTTTCCTGATAACTGCACTCCCCCAAACACTTCAGGAAGAAATGAATGGTTAAAGAAACTATAGAAATAGATAGATATCCCTTCCCCACTCAGCAGTTGAGAAAGATATCGGTTAATTTCAGGGGTAGGAAAGAGTGGAAGTCTGGAAGACTTTCCTTAATGCCTATACAGGTTAATCATAGTTTTCGGGCTGACATACTTCAGGCTCGGGCTTGTTCGGGCTGACATACTTTAGGCTCGGGCTCTTAAAATTGAGCCCGAACTCAGCTCTGACACACACACATGTGTTCACAGTGACACTTCAGTTAACTTCTCACAGGTGTTTTTATCAAAAATTTTATGGCAATGAAGTCATAGTGGCAATTATGAAAAAATAAGAGAAATTTCCTGGAATTTTTTAGTGCAGTATTGAAACGTAAACAAAAATGCTACAATATTACTGCTAACATTTATTAATCTGGAAATAAGTGACATGGAACTCGTACGGGTATGGCGTCGTTGAGGGACTAGCCAGACCCCATGACGCGAAGGAGTACAGCATCATCTTCTACGGAAAGAAAATAGTCCATAGATTTTCAAATGAATTTGGACTGATGAAATCCAAACTGCTATTAAATGAGGACCTCTGGTCCATTTTGCTGTGAAACGGCTTGGCAAATTAAGATGCATATTTTGTGATAGGAGAATATAAAAAAGGTATATCACAGGCACATTGTGTAAGACGGGCAACCACTGCACAAACAGTATTAGTTCCAATTTGAAAAAAAAATTAAATACAAATCTTCATTACATCACTATGTCAATAATATGCAGAAAAAAGATTGGAAATGTTACGAGACGCTAACTGAAGAACTGCTTCCTGGTATACAAGTTTCAAATAAAATGAAACCAAATATGACGGATCTTTACTTTACTTTCGAGTTTCAAAGATAACTTTTCAGAAATGTTATCTTCATTTACTACAGAAGAAAAATACCTTTCAATGTTTTAACCAACCTGGCTATACACTTTACATGCATATAAAATATTTGATAAGTTTGAACTTTTTTTCCTATCTCAGGACTTCTCTGTGCACACTATGCACTAAGGAGAGGCACACAAAACTAAGCGTTCAGACTTTCAACTTCTTAATTTTTCTTTCATGTGATTTCAAATCATTTCGGTTATCATGTTTGGCTTTTACTAAGTTGTTCAAGAGTATTTTGCAGCTGAGGAGAGTGTTGTTTTCCTATTTAGTTTTCAAGCTACTCACACACAAACATTCAACAGAAAATGAACAAGGAAATCTAAAATCAGAACTTTGTCTGTTTAAATGTATGCAGCAGATTTTGTATAAGACAAAGTTTGTCTTATACAAAATCTGCTGCATACATTACTTTGGTTTGGCAAAAGTTGTAACAGTCTCCTTTTGACTTCTATAATTTGACTTGCAGCCACTAACACTGCAACACCGTGGCATGGCAATTCCTGTAAAAATAATTATACCTTTTAATATGCAAGTGAAGAACTAGATATGAAATTTTTAATCGAAAGTAGTTCCCTATGTTTTGTACCGTTAGAATAAAGTTGATCATGCAGTTTTTCAACATAATCTGTCCACACTGTTCAGACAGCTTTAGTAAATTCAATCAGACAAATGCTATATCACAGTTGCATTAAGTTATGAAATTAAAAAATGTCCTTTTTAATTCAGAGACACATTACAATGCACCAGTTCAAGCATTAATTTCGTAAAGAAAGGGTTAACGATTGTTGGAGATGCAAATGTTATACAAATTACGAAGGTTAATTTCCTGAAAAGTTGCCCTGATTTCTGGTAATATTCAAGCTCTATGTGAATCGGCATTAGCAAAATATATTAGTTATCTTATTTGATTATATTTGTCTATTTGAAATAAGAATTCAAAACCACAGAATAACTCAGTTCTATATACTTCACTCTTCACGAGACATGAACAGATTTCAACATGTGTGAAACTAAGACCTACTCATTAAACCTATAATTATCACTAAAACTAAATAAAACGTTTGCTAAGAATTAACCTTATCTTAGAAATATAAAAATACCTACCTCACAAAACTGTACGTGTATCCTAACGACAATAAACGGAACACTCAATACAAATAACTGTGAAACAACGATGCAATGGCTATTCAACCGATTGACTTGGCGACAGCACTAAGTTCTGCACGTGACTATTTCGCACCGTAGCCTGTCTTTTTTTTTTGTCAGCCTCGATCTTCATGTAGTGACGTCAGACGTCGGAGGGCAGTAGGTGTTTGGGCCTTGTTTCAGGGGGCGTTGGCCAAGCCGGGTGGCATATCAATCCGTCCGACTAGAAAGATCGAGCGATTCCAGCCAATCACGATGAAGATAGCGAATTTTTGACGATATTCGGATGGTGGGGCTTCACCTGCTGCTTCCGGTGATCCCAGACCTAGGTGGGCCTCCTTGGTATAGC
This sequence comes from Macrothele yani, assembly GCA_039090855.1. Lineage (NCBI taxonomy): Eukaryota > Metazoa > Arthropoda > Arachnida > Araneae > Macrothelidae > Macrothele > Macrothele yani. The sequence goes on along the minus strand of CM077024.1, from coordinate 40,221,347 downwards.
CTACGGGATGTCCATCGTGCCGCTTGGTGTCAACTGTTCTTAGGATTTTTTTGATTGGAGGTTTAACGACCACCGTGAGCAACTCAATGGGATATAAGCACACACCCGTCCCTAATTTAGGGTCACTGGTTCCAGGGAAGGAGAGAGAGCCAGTGCCGTAAGACAAACACAACATCCATGCCTCACCGGGATTCGAACCCGGACCCCTTTCGGACGAATGATCAGAGGCCATCGCCTTAGACCACTGCGCCACCGGGGCGACCGTAAGATTTTCCTTGTGTTTCAAGTATGGAGTTAGCGAAAACTTTCCGAAGAGATTTCACTAAGCAATTGAGTGTATCAATGAAGAGATTGCCACCCCGGTGGCGCAGTGGTCTAAGCGATGGCCTCTGATCATTCGTCCGAACGGGGTCCGGGTTCGAATCCCGGTGAGGCATGGATGTTGTGTTTGTCTTACGGCACTGGCTCTCTCCCTTCCCTGGAACCAGTGACCCAAAATTAGGACGGGCGACTGCTTATAGCCCATTGAGTTGCTCACGGTGGTCGTTAAGCCTCCAATAAAAAATGAAGAGTTGAGTGTATAAATGAAGGGCGAGTAGTTGGAAGAGTGGATTTGAAATCAATGGATGATATTATAATGTATAGCGTGGCGATGATAAAAAACATTAAACAACATGACTATAGAACAGGCAAAAAATATTTACAAGGGGACATTTATTTATACCACACTCATACACCACAACAACCTACAAGATCTTACTTCGAACAACACTTGCCGATGATCACTCACTGACTGACTGTTGAGAGCATAGACCTCGGAGCAGGGTCGGTGCTAGGGTGTTTGGCGCCTTAGACAGGCCATCATTCTTGCGCCCCCAAAATGTATGTTATCCTTTGTGTGGCTAAGCATACTGCATTTATTCAATAATTATTTCAAGATACGAAAATACAGTAAACAGGAAAACACTAATGGAAACTACATCCATTTATTTACTGTTCCAATGTAAATTAAAATTTCATTTTGCGTGCTTTATTGTTCGTAAAATTACCAACAAGTCTTCAAATTTATGTCACGAGCAATTTCTCAATTGCTGGTTCTATCGAAAGCGTAGATAACCTAACAAGATTATATCCCGGAACCTCCGAAAAAAAAGAAAGAAAGAAAAAAGAATTCCAGCCGAATGAATATAATAGTGTGGGCCTCTTTTACCCTTCCCCTGTTCTCATTAGAAAATAGTCTGAGTGTGACAGTTGCTACTCGTTAGGCAAGCTGCCTCCAGTGGCACAGTTGTCTAAGCACTGGCTTCTGATCATTCTTCCGAGACGGATCCGGGTTCGAATCCCGTCGAGGCATGGAAGTTGGGTTTGCCTTACGGCACTGGCTTTCTCCCTTCCCCGGAACCAGTGACTCTAAATTAAGGATAGGCGACTGCTTATAGCCCAAAGAATTTCTCACGATAGTTGTTAAACCACAAAAACTCTTTACACGTTGAGCATTGCCATTCTGATAGAAGTGGACAGTTTCGATATTGGCAGTCTCGGAGGTCTGCTCTCCCTCTAGCGGCGAAAGGAATAATTACTATAGTGCGGATAACATTCTTAGCTGTTGTTAGATCGTTGCCTAGGTTCGGTTGGCTTGTTTTGGGGTATTTCTGCATTCATTCTGGAATTAGATAATTGTATAACGGAGAATTCGGTAAAAAAGAACAATTCACATTGTTGCGTCCCGCAGTGTCGTTCCTATGTTTTTCACAAGTTAGTATAACCGATTGTGCCTTGCATTTGAAATCCTTCTAGTGAAATACTACTAGCCTAGTAACGTGTTTGAATGAATAATAAACAAGACATGATTTTATTGCATAGTAATAATTTAAAATTCCGTATTTCTACATGCTTTTGAAAGCAAGCAATTGCTGTTATCGATATAAACTCAAATCATTAAGGAACTAGATTTGCAGTGTTCTGTCAACAGTCAACAGTTCAAAAACACTGAGAACAGAATGATGATCAACAATTACCAATTAAGAAACACGGTTTTAGGAACAAAATGTTCAAAAATTACAAATTTGTTATTGCTGACAGAGTATTGAAAATGTGTCCTGGAAATCGACAAGTGAAACGAAATGTCGGTTAAAGTGTAGATTAGCGTCCTAAATTATTTCGTTGGAAAAATGTTAGTACCTGGAAAAAATGCGACATACAGATTTTAGAGTATGGAAAATAATAGCAAATGGTGCAGAATTTCATATTTTAAATGTGTTTTAAAGATTTTTATCGTAATATTTACCTGTAAGTGCGATGGTGTTAAGAAACGCTGCGGTAGGCCTAACACCGCTACCGCACGATGTCATTGCTGCACCGAAATGACGGGCGGAAGAGTACAAGAGAAAGCGGTTACGTAATTACGTTGTTGGCAGGATAGCGATAAATGTTGTAGTGATACGCTACAAAAAATAGGTCCAGACTCTCCACACTTTACTGTGTTGTATCCTGTACGTTGTTGGCAGGAAAAACAGGAAAAAACCTCTTTGATTTGCAAAAGATACGTATCAGTGAGATAGAAACTGATCTGCGAAGAAAGTATTGACAGGAGAACCAAAAGTACAGTGGCACAGCAAACAGCTACGAATGGAAGCCGTTCAAAGCAGAACCTAAAGTTATACTTTCCCAGTTTCCTGTACAACATGGAAAGGCATATTCGTATATTTTATTTGGAATCAAGGAATCACTTGTGAAAGAACGACACATTTCTCAACATCTGCTTTAAAAACAATGACAAAACATGAACGAACTATATTCTGAATTGTATCATATGAGTACATGATGCTTCGCTTCCCTGGCAAGAACGTATGCGGCTGCACTTGTAGTCATTCGAGCGTGAATTACACGCCAAAGCGTATCTTCCTTTCAACGGAGCAAAGCTTGACGTCGTCGCGGTAGCTATGCGTTAGGCCTACCGCAGCGTCTCTTCACAGCATCGCACTTATAGTTAAATATTACAATAAAAAAATTTTAAAGACATTTTAAACATGAAATTTCTGAACCATTTGCCATTAATTTCCAGAACCTCAAATCTGAACGTCGCACTTTTTCTAAGCACTAACATTTTCCGACGAGATAATTTAGGACGCTAATCTACACATTTATCGAAATGTCACCCCTGTCGGTATTACTATATCACTTGTCTGAAAATGTAAAAATAAAAATTACCTGTTACAGTAAAGCATTACTTCTACACACTGCTTACGCGTTCCACTTCTTCCTGTTTTATAAGAACACTCTAAAGACTACAGAAATTTCACAATTATTTCTATCTAAAACACCGTCGTTACCGCCCCGGTGGCGCAGTGGTCTAGGCGATGGCCTCTGATCATTCGTCCAAACGGGGACCGGGTTCGAATCCCGGTGAGGCATGGATGTTGTGTCTGTCTTACGGCACTGGCTCTTTCCCTTCCCTGGAACCAGTGACCCTAAATTAGAGGCGGGCGACTGCTTGTAGCTTATTGAGTTGCTCACGGTGGTCGATAAACCTCCAATTAAAAAAACAAAAAACACCGTTGATCGAATGAGGCGACGACGTTATTGCGGTGGATTGAATGTAATGTGAAACTATGTTGATTTCTTTCCTATCTTCCTTCTTAATTGCACATGAAATTATATGACCTGCATTAAGAATCCCTTCCTCTGCTTTGAACACGTGCGACGTTATCCGTACTATAAGAAGTTTGTTTACGTTTACGCAGCGCTCCCTATAGTTCATTGAGATTGCCAATATCTATTGAAAACCGGATAAAACAAAATCCACTGCAGCCCCAGGCGCCGCCCGGCTTGCCTGCTGCACAAGGGACGGCCCTGGTTTATGTAAGGTGACCATATTTTTGAGAACGAAACTGAGGACAAAATAGCGTGTTGTCCTCAATTTAAATGCGAAATTGAGGACAATTTTGTTTCAAAATGAGGACATGATTGAGGACAACGTCTGACACATTACGGTAAATCCGAAAATTAGAGAAGAATGTTATGACCTGTACCATATTGTCCAGCTTCGTGGGAAAACATAAAAGGAATATGAAGAATGATTTTCATGTGAAATAAGTACAAATCGTGCAAAATATTGCTTCTGATAAATTTTAAATGTTACTCATAGGGGCAGCACATGCAAACAAATGTACATTTTTATTTTGTACTGTAATTTTATTGTGATTCTGTACAAGAAAAAATACCTGAATCCAAAATATAATAATACACTGAGCGGATAGATATCATGGAATACCTGTATGTTATCTTTATGAGAAGGAATATTCCAAGTCCAATAACTTTACTTGAAGAAACAGTTTAATGAAAATATTTACTGAACAAAAGTTGGAGGACTCTCAATGAAATCTATCGAATGTAACCAAATTTAGCATCTATTACTTATTTAATTGCAAGAAAGTGGATGCTGAAAAAGATTAGATTTATTCCTCATCCTATAAATATTTTAGTTAAATCCAATTAAACCAAAAACGAAATAACACCTCGATTATCGAGGTGACTTTGCTCCACGCTTCGGCACTTCTCCCGTTAATATTGCGTAATTTTTAACTTAATTCAAGGAAAAGTACATCCGCTTCAGAAAATAGCTCCATACATTTATGAGTTCATTTTCTTGCAATTAAATAAGTAATTGATACTAAATTTGGTTGAATTTAGCAGATTCAATGGAATTCTACAACTTAGCACATTTTTTCCTATTTCAAATTTTTTTTTGAAAAATATCAAAAACTGAGGGCAAAAAATAGGAAATTGAGGACATTTGACGTCCTTAATCAGTTTTTAATGAATTGAGGACCAAGTATTGAATTGAGGACTATCCCCAGAAAATGAGGGCGTCTAGTCACTTTATGGCAATTTTTCTACAGAGGAACACTTTCGCATCGGCGTCAGATTTACAGCAAGCTAGCTCACAGAGTCTCGAGCGTAGTTCTCATGTCAGTTTTTCACTTACTCAAGAAATATAAAAATCAGAAGTTATATAGAACATCGAAAAGGCAACGGAAAATATACCCAGCAAAAACAGTATTGCTGGCCCAGCACTATGTTGCCGCTGCCGAACCGTCAATAAAATGTCCGGGCGGCCAACAGAAGGGCCAGCAGTTCAGGCCAACAGTTGGCACCCCATCAGTTGTCATATGCCACAACAGGGCGGGCCATCAGTGGTCCATCACAGGCAGTAGCTGCCACAAGTGGCCCTGCAAGTACTTGCCAGAAATGATGGCTAGCCTGATGTGGTCCGCTAGTGGGCCGTTAGGGGCAGCCAGAAACCACGTGACATAACTGATGGCTTGCCGAATCTTGTCCGCCAATTTCCCAATAGTAGCAATAATAACCGCAGTTTCCTAAAGCTACAATTTTTTTTTCTCCCTTACGAAGCTTGTGAATTAACGCAGTGCGCTGGGGAAATTTTCTCGACAGACCGGAAAAACGCTGTTTGTATCTGACTAGATTCGATCCAGGGCCGTTTACGTGGAAGCCGCGCTCGCTACCGACCGGACTAATTCACGACACTGGCGTACGTGCTGGAAGCTATCTGTATGGTATGCAATTTGTAATCGAATGCTTCCCTCTTTCATTTTATTATATTGCGAGGTATTTTTCATAAAAGTCTGTTTCATATAATTGATAAATTAATTCTTTCAACGTAACGATAGTTTTTTTTTACCTTAAGGGAACTTCACTCATTTTCAAGGCGTGTACATACTTAGAGTCGCTTTCCAAAGTTTTGTACTGTCCTTGCCGTCTTGAAAAGAGATTGTTGAATAAATATATATTTACCCGGGTTCATGTCACATTCTCTTACATTTTTAACGTTATGTCTTTCCTTTCCGTTGTCCGAAGCTACATTTGTTTTAAAGAGTAAAAGATATTTTATTTTACTTCTCGTTATTTTTAGAAGCGAATTCCTCCCAGTCTTGTGTATTCAACCCATGGATGAGTACACCACATAGCGTTGCTTTTTTTTTTTCTTTCAAATAATTAATAAATTTTGTACACGTATAATTCTTTTTTCTTCCAACAAACGCTATTTTAATGGTTTTCCAGGATATGTGTTTCAAGCGGTTTCAAATGTTTTCTTGTTATTCATCCACTCCATTCCATGAATTGTTATTCATGGGAATGGAGTGGGTGTATTTCATGGCTGTAATCTAGTATTTCACGGCTTAATCTGATATCTTCGTCGACGTAAAATTTCATTAGGAAATTAATTCGCCTCTCCACATATGGATTTTTTCTTAACATCCACTAAAATAACACGATAGCGATAGCGTCGTCTTCAACTAACTGGTACCATGAGATACACAGCAAGTGTTGCTTCTGCGCATGCGCAGTCCCGATGCTTCCACCTGCTGTTGGGGGTTGCATTGGTTGCCAGCAACGGGCCACTAGTGGCACTTGCTTGGAGGTCCACAATTCACGGCGATGCTGCAGGGCCATCAATGGCTCGCCAACTGATAGCGCTGCCACCAACGGACCACTACCGGGCCGTGAGCGGCAGATTTCAGCCAGCAGTGACCCATCACTGCCAGCTGGTGGCCAGCAGTTTCCCAGCACTTGTGTTTTTGCTGGGAAGTTCCTTTTGTTTTTATATTATTTTCCTTGTTTATTGACTCATTTTATTTTATCAATTTTGAATCTTGGCTCCCCCAAATTTTGGTGCCCTAGGCAGCCGCCTAGTTCGTATAGTGGTTGAACCGGCCCTGCCTTGGAGGAGAATAGACTGGCAAACACCTAGCTACTTCCGTCAGTGCTTGAAAACCGGATCTTCCGCCATTAGCGAGGAGAGAAAGCTGTTCATGACTGTACGCCGGTTGCGTGCGTGTTGCAAATCGTGCTTTAAATAGTTGTTATAAATAGTAAATATGGTCAGGTTTAGGACAGGCACTGTTTTTGTTTTGAGTAGAGGTTTAACGACCACCGTCAGCAACTCAATAGGGTATAAACAGTCGCTCGTCCCTAATTTAGGGCCACTGGTTCCAGGGAATAGAGAGAGCCAGGGCCGTAAGACAAACACAACATCCATGCCTCACCGGGATTCGAACCCGGACCCATCTCGGACGAATGAGTACTGCGTTAGATATGGATGTAAGAGTAAGGCGAATGTAGCTGACATAAAGAACGGATATATTTTCACAAGCAAGTTAAATATTTTGTTCATTATTACTCATAATGTCTTTGGCTGTAGTTCAAAATCCTTTATTAAACTTGAAAGGTACAGAGAAATACATTGCAGGAACATAGATTAACAGAGAGTATAACAGGAAATAACATGAAATATACGGCGGGGAATGAAGTACACAACGTCAAGGACACAATCGCAGGAGTAAAACAACTAACATTTTACATTAGCGGTGAAAAAGTCAGGGAAAAAGTCACGTATCAAGAAACAATTCACCAAGATGGAAGAGAACATCCGGAGAACTTTCCAAATTAGGTGCAATAATAGTCTATACACACAAGCCACGGTACGAGAGCTGGATACGAAGACACTGCAGTGCTAAAAGCACTTTGAAGAGCTCGTAAAGAAGCACAAACAGTCTCAGTCAACAGGATCATAAAATATGCAAAAACGGGCAAAGGCCGCTTTCGGATCACGTGCAAAAACAAATCATAGCCCATGTAGGGGGTCACAAAAGCGTGATAACGAGGATCAGCATTTGCGAGTACATAAATGTGTTCCAGGGAAACCTCTGGAAGAGGAAGAAGAGCAGCACGTTTAAGATCAAGTTTATAATCAGGATTAACCACAAAGTGATCCGGAAAATCCAGAGCAGCCGAGTCGGATATTTCACAGGAAGCTAAGACCTTCTTTCGATTTTTCTTACGAGGAGGGCGTCGTCGCTTCTTGGGAACAGCACCTTGAAAGTCCTGCTCAGATAACATCGAATCGTCGACTCCAGTTGGAACCAGAGATGGTGTTGTAGAAAAAGGTGCAGACGAAGCATCAGCCGGAACCAGGGACCCATCTATAGGGCAGGGAAAGCTTGCCACTAAACCTGGAGCCAATGGCAAGGACTTAGGCGAAACAGTAACACTTGAAAAGGCATTGGAACTCGACGAATTGAGCACTGGAGCAGTTGTAGGCAAAGTAGCACTTGCCTCTCCAACAGAAGACACAGAAGAGTCAATATGCTGAATCGATGGTGTGGCAGCATCACTAGAAGAAGAAGACGCAAGTTCTGGAATGTCAAAAGGCTCCAAACGTGAAATATCCAGGGAGTCATAGAGATGAGCAATAACTGGTATGAACAAGCCAGTAGACACAGGCGGTGGTGTACACGGTGGAGAAAGTAGAGGAATAGATATCGGTTCTGCTGAAAGCAATTCAGCAGGAAGTCCAGAAGGCAGAGGCGCAGACAACACTTCAACAGCAGAGGAGACAGGAGTCAAGCAAGCAGCATCATGAGAAGTGGGCACAGGAGTTCCTGGTGAAGTCGGAGCATGGGATAGTATAGGCTCTGAAGAAGACACAGGCACTTCCGATGCCGTTGCAGTAGAAGGAACAGTGACCGGAGGCACAAAAATTGACGGGCATTTTGCTTGATGGTGGCCAAAACCAAGACAGGCGTAACTATGGAAAGGTGTAACAACATTTATGGAGTAGGAATGGTGACAAAGTTTAATCAGTAATTTGGTGGAAAAGGAAGAAATTGCAGAATCTGAGGGGAAATCAGGAGCGCCTACCAGCGACACCCTGAGATAGGACTACCAAACGGATCAGTAAGTTTGAAGTAAGGGTACGCACCGACCCAACGGTGCGACCGCTATGCGAAAGAAAGTGCTGCAAAAGAGAATCGGGAATTTCAGCTGGAACCGGAAAGAACGAGATCAAATCTGGACGCTGGGAGAAAAGTTCAGCATAAATACACTGATCACCAATCTGAATGGGAGTGGATAAAACCTGCGCTAAACATTTTGAGGCAGCTAAATAAATAATGACGGATCGGGGTTTGCGAGCAATATGCGTAATAGAATCCGATGGCAAAAAGGAATACAGCGCTGATGAATATGCTGGGAATTGTTACGTAAGCATCAAAAATAATACCAAGATGTAAAACAGAAAGCATTGACCTACCTAGAACCGAGGCTGGAGGAACAGTAATGGTAAAATTGGTACCTGCACGATGAAACATACATAGAATCCAGAGCAGGTGGATATAATCCAGCAAAGAAGGAAGACGCCTGTCTGATCCACAGCACCTGTAGACGATCGGATGTCAACACTGACGCAGTCAGAGAGCGGTGCGGTTACAGAAGTGCCGAGCATAGGAGTAGAAGCCATGACGTCACAACTGTAGAGCAGTCAGACCAACGCAAGTCAAAGCACTAGGAGCGGTCAACCGAGTATACTACGCAGCAGCGCAAAAAAGCTACCAAGTGAGAACCAAAGCAAGCAGCAGTTGCTGTTCGTAAAATACAAGCGCGTCGGCACCCAGTCCAGGCAAGTCCGCAAAGGAAAATGTGACGGCCAGAAAATAAGCAAACCCGATGTACGAGCAAGTAAAAAAACGAAGAAATATGAAAAATAAGCAACTCACCGACCTGGAAAGTGAATTCAGAACATTAAGATGAACTTCATACACGTAGCGGAGAACTTTTAGCTGAAAAAAGGGCTCAGAAATTGTAAAACTAGACGAAAACTCGGGAGCAACGAAGAAACGTGACTGGCTGTAGTTGCCGAGATGATGCTTTTTACCAGTATGAAGGAATATGTCTTCGCCGCCCCGGTGGCGCAGTGGTCTAAGCGATGGCCTCTGATCATTCGTCCGAAAGGGGTCTGGGTGCGAATCCCGGTGAGGCATGGGTGTTGTGTTTGTTTTACGGCACTGGCTCTCTCCCTTCCCTGGAACCGGTAACCCTAAATTAGGGACGGGCGACTGATTTTTTTAGTGGCGCAAGGGCCAGGCTTGGCCAAAGAGCGCCGGGCGACTGCTTATAGCCCATTGAGTTTTTTTTTATTGGAGGTTTAACGACCACCGTGAGCAACTCAATGGGCTATAAGCAGTCGCCCGTCCCTAATTTTGGGTCACTGGCTCCAGGGAAGGGAGAGAGCCAGTGTCGTAAGACAAACACAACATCCATGCCTCACCGGGATTCGAACCCGGACCCCTTTCGGACGAACGATCAGAGGCCATTGCTTAGACCACTGTGCCACCGGGGCGGCTAGCCCATTGAGTTGCTCACGGTGGTCGCTAAACCTCCAATAAAAAAATATGAATATATATGTCTTGAGACATTAGAATTTGGGTGAATATTTTGTGACTAATATCACACTATTATGATTTTTCGTCAGTGTTGAGGTTTAGATGACTTAAAAGATTTCTTTTTGTGTGAATTTCTTCATACACACATTACACTGGAAAGATTTTTCCTTTCATTTTCTATACAGTGGCAAACGTCTTTCAATACTGGAATCTTCTCTAAATTTTTGGAAGCGTATTTCACACTCCCAGCAATCTTTACTTGCATTTGAAATAATGTGTGGTGGTGAATCAGCTGCTTTTTTCACTTCCTTAGAATTTCATTCTTCAGTGACTTCACCTAAAGAATATTTCAGCAAATATTCTATGTTCTTAAACTTACAATTTTCATTTATTCAGAAGACTTCCACTATAATAATTGATTTCCCTCACTTCCTTTGCATCACCCCTGCTAGAAAGAAATATGAAGCTTAACCTATTTTTTCAATTAACCTATTTTTCAAGAATTTCTTGAAAAATAGGTTAATTCACTTCAGAGAGAATTGTATTGCAATAACAATTATGATATTGTTAAATATTAGTTATACTAAGAGAACTGTTAAGTTTATATTGCAGAAAGCTGCTTTGTTATATTTCATTATATCAGGAAAACTGTTTAGTTATATTTCATACAAAATCAAAATAAAAAAAGCGCGACTTACAGTGACTGTAGATGCAGTCAAATTGCACACCATTCTCTGCTATATGCTTTGAAACTGACTTTGCAAAAATGCTACAGCAAGTTTTTTATTGAGAGTAAGCCATCCCACCAGGCAGTGTTTATGTGATCATCAAGACTGTGGAAAAGACTTTCAATAAATATCATAGGCACTGTACGCCACAAGAGCAGCATGTAAAAACAAAATTCCTTGACAAAAGTTCACACAAAAACTTGTTTTTGAATTTCAAACAACATTATAACAAGTATTTAAGCTATGATATAAATTTACTGAAAGTGACAATGCTTAAATATTTTAAAATAAGGGCATTTCACCGTTGAAAGAAAACAGAAATTATCATAAAAGGGATATCAAGGCATTAATCGTATAATACAAGGCTATGCAGTTCGCTATCGCTAATGTACAAGCAAAAGTTCATATTCTTGTCCCTGCACAGAATCGGCGCTGATTCGCGACCCCTAGGATGTATGTTTACCATTGAATGCAATGGAAAATTGTGGGTATTTTATCTATGCCCTTTACCAATAATTTAGCTCACTTTCACAATTTAAAATTGTGTAATCAATCTGTTGATTATTCTTGATATATATGGCTCTTATTTTATAATGTTTATTATTTTCTAAACGTAAATACGAGTAGGTTTTTCGTGCATGCTCCCCAGGATTGCTTCAGGAAATCTAGTTATTTTACTCCTAAGTTTGACTAAAATTATAACATGTTTATGTAACTTTTGGCTGTTTGCATACAGAACATAATATTTTAAGAAACGATAATCGTTTTCCGAGATGTTCACGGGTAAAGGCTGCTAACATTTTCTAACAAGAGGAGCTCAATTTCTGAATATACCCCCGTAAGTAAAGAAAGCTATGATTTCAAAGAATTTAAATTCCAGTAACATTGAATGAGAATATTTTATGACAACAGTACTTGATAACTGCGGTACCATTCATGGCGGCGTACAGTAATGAGCTTTGTTCAACAGTTCTGCAAAAAATGTGCTAGTACAAAATTAAGTTTTCACACATGTTCTGATTTTTTTGTGTTTCCTATTGTTAATTAAAATTTGAAAAAAAAATTAAACAGGCACCTTTCAAATCCACCGGCAGATGCAGCTCAGCTTTGCGGCCAGAAGTACTGCCGAGGACGGCGTGTAAGTAAGTAACCGATTTGCAAGCAAATGGTCTCTTTCTACTCAGGAACGAATTACCCATGCGATACGAAACAGAATTATGTTCCTTCCGGCCGCCGTCTGTCCGTCCGTCCAAAAGAATAAAAAAAATTATCCGCCGTTAAACAACCGATTTGCACGGAAATTATTTCTTTCGACACAGGGACGCCTCACACCTATCAGATACAATACAAAATTACGTTCCATCCGTCCCATGTCTGTCCGTCCGTCCAAAAGAATAAAAAAAATCTCCGACGATAAACAACCCATTTGCACGGGAATTATTTCTTTCGACTCAGGGACGCCTGACACCTATCAGGTACATTAAAAATTACGTTCCATCTGTAACGTACCAGGAGATGTGACGTACCTGCCAGAAGGACGCACACGACATAAAGGCAGATAGGAATCAGAATACATGTCCGCGTAGCTTAATTGGTAGAGCAACTTATTCCGGAATGAGTGGACCCGGGTTCGAATCCCGGCGTAGACCAAAAATGACGGAGAAATTCACTTCGTTATAATGGCGCCCGAACTATCCGGATGACCCGACCGTTCAAAATCTCGCATTGGTGTGATGTTATTTCCACACCGCGAGATAGGAAAAATATGAGCAGCACTTCGAAAGATAAAAAAAAAAGAAAAATAGGGGGGAGATGATGTAACGTACAAGGAGATGTGACGTACCTGCCAGAAGGACGCACACGACATAAAGGCAGATAGGGATCAGAATAAATGTCCGCGTAGCTTAATTGGTAGAGCAACTTATTCCGGAATGAGTGGACCCGGGTTCGAAAACCGGCGAGGATAAAAATGACGGAGAAATTTACTTCGTTATACATCCGTACCAAGTCTGTCTTTCCGTCCGTCCCTCAGGAAGCATAAAAACACATAACTGGACCGAGAAACAACAGATTTGCACGCAAATGGTCTCTTTCGACTCAGGAGCGAATTACCCTTGAGATAAGATGCAGAATAACGTTCCATCCTTCCGCCTTCTGTCCGTCCTTCCAGAAGAATAAAAAAAATACCTCCGCCGATAAACAATCGATTTGCACGGAAATTATTACTTTCGACTCAGCGACGCCTCACACATATCAGATACAATACAAAATTACGTTCCGTCAATCCCAAGTCTGTCTTTCCGCCAGTCCGTCCGTCCGTCCGGAAGCATAAAAACACATAATCGACCGAGAAACAACAGATTTGCACGCAAACGTTCTCTTTCTACTCAGGAACGAATTACCCATGAGATACGATGCAGAATTACGTTCTTTCCGTCCGCCGTCTGTCCGTTATTCCAGAAGAATAAAAAATACCTCCGTCGATAAACAACCGATTTGCACGGAAGTTACTTTCGACTCAGCAACGCCTCACACCTACCAGATACAATACAAAACTACGTTCCATTTGTCCCAAGTCCGTCTTTCTGCCCGTCCACCCGGAAGTATAAAAGCACATCTCGACCGAGAAACACCTGATTTGCAAGGAAATTAATTCGTTCTACTCAGGTACGGCTCACACCAAGAAGATATAATAAAAAATAACGTTCCATCCATCCGACTTCTGTCTGTCCGTCCAGAGGAATAAAAAAATATCCGCCGGTAAAGAACCGATTTGCACGGAAATGATTCCTTTTTACTCAGGGACGCCTCACACCTATCAGATATGATAGAAAATTTCATTCCATCCGTCTGTTGTCTGTCTGTCCGTCCGAAAGTATGAAACGCGTAACCTCACCGAGAAACAACTGATTAGCACGGAAATGACTCCCTTCTACTCACGGAGGCCTCACACCTATCGGATATGATAACAATTTTCTTTCCATTCGTCCGAAGTCTGTCTGTCCGTCCGTCCCTAACAATAAAAGCCCACAATTTAACGTACAATCAGCCTATTGAGGCCTTCGCAGAATGGAAATATAATATAATCAATAGCTTCACCGGTGAGTTGGCAGGTCTGGACTTTTGTTTCGACAGAAATCTCTTTTTCTCTGGAGAAGCTAAAAGGTCACTCTCCAAACTACAAGACCAATTTATTTTTACCACTACGGATAAAGCTAGCAATAATTTTGCAATTATCTGTAAGAAGTTCTATTTTGAATTGTTAACTATGGAACTCAATAATAGAGTAACATACGAGCCCGTAAGTTATTCTACCAAGCAGTTAGAAAATCGGTTTAAGGCATTCTTCAAGAAACTTAAAATTCCACAAACTAGAAGATATGAGCCTGAATTTCCATTTCCTTTTGCAACGGTTAAGTTTCATAAGGATCCTGTGAAGTTCAGGTTCATAGCTAGTGGAGTAAGGAGTCATAAAAAGAAAATAGATCTTGCTTTTGAAGATGTCTTAAAGAAGGTTTTGAAACACATTAGAAACTGTTCTAACTTGATGTACAGAGATTTTTGGATAATTAATAATAATGCAGAAGTAATTTCTACTATACTCAAAGTTTGTCCCCTAGATATTAATAGTTATGATTTTGAAAACCTATATACTAATCTGCCTCTATCAGATATAATCACTACCTTTAAAGAGCTGTATGCAGAATTTAAACTTAACCAATTTGTTAATGTAGGAACTTGGAACTCTTATCTCAATTGCTGCATAGAAAATAACCATATCTTATATAATAATACTCTCTATAAGCAAGTGAACGGTATTCCCATGGGAACATCAACGTCCACGAATATCGCTAATCTATTCCTGTTCTTTAAGGAATATAAATTCATTAAAAATCACCCCACCTGCTCAGATAACTACCTTTACACTTTTAGATATATTGATGATCTGCTGTGTATCAATAATTCAGAAGTTATAGAGAGTGATTTTGATAATATCTATCCTAGCTCTCTTAACTTATGTAAAACCAACCACAGTAATCAGGAACTTGAGTTCCTAGACTTAATCATTAAGCTCAACAGAGGTAACCCATCTATTAGCCTCTTTGATAAAAGAGTTAATTTTCCTTTCAAAGTAATTAAATATCTACACTGGAATAATAACATTTCAACCAAAGTAATTGAGAATGTACTAATTTCTCAGGTCCTAAGAATTTCAAGAATTTGCAGCAACAATTTGGACTTCAATTACCACATTAATATACTATTAGAAAGTTTTCTAGAGAACGAAATTCCTTCTTCTTTCATCAAAAGAACTTTAAGAAAAATTATTCTGAATAATAGAGTAAGGTTGGCAGATCTGCTTTAATTTTCTACACAGTTAATAATATGATTCTGACCAATCAAAGCCGTAAGGAAGTTGGCTAGAGGATGCCTATTAACTACCTAAAGGAACCTTAGTGCTATGGATATGACGGTCCTATTAAAACAAAAAATTAAATAATATAAACAAAATCACAAAAAAAGCTTAAAAATCTGTTTATAAAAGAAAATAAAAACAAATAAAAAAAAAACTAGTTATTCATCACTAGGATAGCTATACTAAAAATAGTAAAACCAACATTAAAATTAATAAGATTCTGATTAATCTATAGAAGCTCACTAAGGTGATTTAATACATGCAAAGATTATTAAATACACTGCTCGTGTATTTTATAATATTTCTCATGTATTCTGGAGAGTTAATTCTGCTCTTTCTGATCATACAGATCCACAGTCTTAAGTTTATATATATTTTTTTCTCTGGTTAAAATATCCGCGCGTTGGTTTCTTGCTGTATGAGGAGGCCATCAGCCCCACCCTCACTGCCCCCCAGCAACTAGGGAGTGGCGGAAGAGGTCAGCCATGTTCTTCTCTTGTGAGGAGAAAAGTTTTTGTCACACAAGAGGTAAGCTCTCTTCCTTGTTTTTGGGTTCTAGGTTTTATAAGTTCAATGTTTGTACTTCATGTACTTTTTCTCTGTTGTTTTTTAGCTTTTCAGCTTTTAGGCATTGGTTTGTCTGTTAACATTTTTGCGGGTTTTAACTCTTTCTTTTCTTTGTAACTTTGAGCGTCTTTTGGGGTACCTAGGAACAGAAGATGGCTAAGCTTGTTCCTTTTCTATGCGCTGTTTTTTCAAAGTAGTTAAGTTCTTAATAACTAATTAATTATGCACTTAAAGCACTGCCGAAATACTTTGTACATATTGCAACTAACTGTTTAAGGTATATAACTTTCACAAAGTTTTCTTTAGTTAATTATTATCTTTAACTTATTCTCGTTTTCGTGCTGTCATAAGTTGTAGAGTAGGGGGTTTTAGACTCAAGTTTTCTTTCAAAAATCTGTTCGTTAAAAATTAATATTTCCTTTTTTAATTGCAATGTAAAAAATTTGGATTTCTTTTGCATTGATTTTCAGGTTTAAATTCTCTCTCAAACGAACTTGGCATTTCGTTATGGCTGAAAATCATTTCTAATTATTATGTCACTCTCACAGCTTGAGTTCTCTTTAATCTTCTTCTCTCTGTTTAATAGTAACAGATGAAGAGCATGGGTCGGGCCAGGAAGGTTAATGGATGCAAGCGAAATTGTTAACTAGTGCTAGGTCATGCAACTCTACGGAGGACATGACATATATATATATTTTAAACTATTTTAGGTGGGAATGTTACTTGCATCTATGGCCTTGCAGAAACCCATTTCCAACTAGGTCTTTGTGGAAGTGAGAAAATGCAGAGTTTTTGCTGGTCCTTGATAAAGCCAAGGCTCAGTATTCTCGACACCTTCTACATTCAGTAGTTTTATTTTATTTTTTTATCTTTTCTCCTTTTACTCACACAGGCAGATACATAACCTTTTCTATGTTGTACTAGGTGTGAGTCAAAATTTTATATGTATTTTTTTGCTTAGGTATCTTCTTTATAGAATGTGAATTCTGAATTTTCAAAACTGCTGCGTTGCGCGTTTTGATCTTCAGGTTATTTTGCAACCTTCGTTTTAAATTCTAAAGTTTTTCCTTAGTCTTCAGTTTTGCTCTTAAGTAACTAATTTCAATTTATTATTTAGCAGCTCATGCGCAAATTCTAGTTGAAATGTTTTATTATTATTTTTTTATTACTATTTTTTTATTTGAGGTTTTTTTCATTTTCTAATTTTTATTTTTGTATGTTTTGGATGCGGCTTTTTGGAGTGTAGTTTATACTCGAGTTTGGTCTTTTCTTGGACTGCTTATTTCTAAAAGTTTTTCCTAGTTGGTTTGCTCAGAATTTGTATGTTTTGGCCCAAGTGGAGTTCTAAGGACGATGAAAGGATTGGAGGTCAGCTCAGATATTTTAAGTCCTCCCGCTCGGTTAGGCTAGCACCCTTTCCCATAGTGTATGAACTCGCTGGCAAAGGTAATCTAAAGTTATGAAATGACAAACGTTGTTTGACATGTAAATCTGCAGATCCTAACCTGTATTCTTCTGTTGAGGATAATTGCTCCAACAAGTTTTGCAAAGCCTACAATACCATCTATAAGCTCACCTGTACTGTCTGCAACCTTAGCTAAATTGGCCAAAGTAAAAATCCTCTTCATCTTAGGATTAATGGTCACAGGTCTCTAGTTAACAAGTTCTCTAATTCAGGAGTGAACCCCTCCACAAACGCCAACCAGTACTCTACCTTTGAATTAGAGCATTTCCATACTCATGGTTTTGACAAAGTGAAAATAGAGGTACTACATATTATCCCTGACCTCTATGCTCGGCTAGAAACTGAATCCCTTGAAATTTTGCAGCATCAGTCTCTTTATCCCTATGGCCTTAATTCCACTCTATCTGACAATAAGCATAATCAGCATAAATTTTCAATTCGTGAACTCTTCTTTCTTGTTAATAATAAGAGCTGCTCTAGAGGTAATAGAGGACAGAGGTTATTTCGCACATCAAGCAAAGTTGATTTTGCTAACTTGCTAAAAACTCTGGAAAGCTTTAAAACTGGCACTAATTTTGTTAAAAATACTTACAAAATTCTCAAGTCCTTCAAGCACTCTGTCCTTAAAAGTTTTTTCAAATTCTGGAATGAAACTGCTGACCATGTTGATAAGCATGTTTTTGCTTTGGTTCTGGACATTCTTAAACATATTCTTAAAGATAAAATTTCTCTTAAAGAATTTTCCAGTAATTTTGTTACCATCAGGTTTCTAAATAAAGCCTACGATAATCTCAATGTAAGGAAGCTGTTCTACAATAATGCAATTTTTTTCCCATCCACAGGCACCAGTCTATTGTAAGTTTTAAATATGTTAAGACCTTAGGGTCAATAGTTAAAAACTACAAACTTAACTCTTCGAGCTACATTCCTGTAATTACTACATGTTCTTGTGATGAACATAAAGAAACAGTTCACTATGATAAGAATTACAACCATATTATCACCGGAAACTTGAGTTTTGTTGAAAATGAAAAGCTTAGGAATTTATTAGAGTATGGCTCTAAATTCAGACCTTCCTTCACAATTTCCAAAGAAAGGATTCTTGAGAGCTTCACTCAAGATGTTAATAGGTACATAGTAAAAACCAGTTTAACGTACAATCAGCCTATTGAGGCCTTCGCAGAATGGAAATATAATATAATCAATAGCTTCACCGGTGAGTTGGCAGGTCTGGACTTTTGTTTCGACAGAAATCTCTTTTTCTCTGGAGAAGCTAAAAGGTCACTCTTCAAACTACAAGACCAATTTATTTTTACCACTACGGATAAAGCTAGCAATAATTTTGCAATTATCTGTAAGAAGTTCTATTTTGAATTGTTAACTATGGAACTCAATAATAGAGTAACATACGAGCCCGTAAGTTATTCTACCAAGCAGTTAGAAAATCGGTTTAAGGCATTCTTCAAGAAACTTAAAATTCCACAAACTAGAAGATATGAGCCTGAATTTCCATTTCCTTTTGCAACGGTTAAGTTTCATAAGGATCCTGTGAAGTTCAGGTTCATAGCTAGTGGAGTAAGGAGTCATAAAAAGAAAATAGATCTTGCTTTTAAAGATGTCTTAAAGAAGGTTTTGAAACACATTAGAAACTGTTCTAACTTGATGTACAGAGATTTTTGGATAATTAATAATAATGCAGAAGTAATTTCTACTATACTCAAAGTTTGTCCCCTAGATATTAATAGTTATGATTTTGAAAACCTATATACTAATCTGCCTCTATCAGATATAATCACTACCTTTAAAGAGCTGTATGCAGAATTTAAACTTAACCAATTTGTTAATGTAGGAACTTGGAACTCTTATCTCAATTGCTGCATAGAAAATAACCATATCTTATATAATAATACTCTCTATAAGCAAGTGAACGGTATTCCCATGGGAACATCAACGTCCACGAATATCGCTAATCTATTCCTGTTCTTTAAGGAATATAAATTCATTAAAAATCACCCCACCTGCTCAGATAACTACCTTTACACTTTTAGATATATTGATGATCTGCTGTGTATCAATAATTCAGAAGTTATAGAGAGTGATTTTGATAATATCTATCCTAGCTCTCTTAACTTATGTAAAACCAACCACAGTAATCAGGAACTTGAGTTCCTAGACTTAAGCATTAAGCTCAACAGAGGTAACCCATCTATTAGCCTCTTTGATAAAAGAGTTAATTTTCCTTTCAAAGTAATTAAATATCTACACTGGAATAATAACATTTCAACCAAAGTAATTGAGAATGTACTAATTTCTCAGGTCCTAAGAATTTCAAGAATTTGCAGCAACAATTTGGACTTCAATTACCACATTAATATACTATTAGAAAGTTTTCTAGAGAACGAAATTCCTTCTTCTTTCATCAAAAGAACTTTAAGAAAAATTATTCTGAATAATAGAGTAAGGTTGGCAGATCTGCTTTAATTTTCTACACAGTTAATAATATGATTCTGACCAATCAAAGCCGTAAGGAAGTTGGCTAGAGGATGCCTATTAACTACCTAAAGGAACCTTAGTGCTATGGATATGACGGTCCTATTAAAACAAAAAATTAAATAATATAAACAAAATCACAAAAAAAGCTTAAAAATCTGTTTATAAAAGAAAATAAAAACAAATAAAAAAGAAAACTAGTTATTCATCACTAGGATAGCTATACTAAAAATAGTAAAACCAACATTAAAATTAATAAGATTCTGATTAATCTATAGAAGCTCACTAAGGTGATTTAATACATGCAAAGATTATTAAATACACTGCTCGTGTATTTTATAATATTTCTCATGTATTCTGGAGAGTTAATTCTGCTCTTTCTGATCATACAGATCCACAGTCTTAAGTTTATATATATTTTTTTCTCTGGTTAAAATATCCGCGCGTTGGTTTCTTGCTGTATGAGGAGGCCATCAGCCCCACCCTCACTGCCCCCCAGCAACTAGGGAGTGGCGGAAGAGGTCAGCCATGTTCTTCTCTTGTGAGGAGAAAAGTTTTTGTCACACAAGAGGTAAGCTCTCTTCCTTGTTTTTGGGTTCTAGGTTTTATAAGTTCAATGTTTGTACTTCATGTACTTTTTCTCTGTTGTTTTTTAGCTTTTCAGCTTTTAGGCATTGGTTTGTCTGTTAACATTTTTGCGGGTTTTAACTCTTTCTTTTCTTTGTAACTTTGAGCGTCTTTTGGGGTACCTAGGAACAGAAGATGGCTAAGCTTGTTCCTTTTCTATGCGCTGTTTTTTCAAAGTAGTTAAGTTCTTAATAACTAATTAATTATGCACTTAAAGCACTGCCGAAATACTTTGTACATATTGCAACTAACTGTTTAAGGTATATAACTTTCACAAAGTTTTCTTTAGTTAATTATTATCTTTAACTTATTCTCGTTTTCGTGCTGTCATAAGTTGTAGAGTAGGGGGTTTTAGACTCAAGTTTTCTTTCAAAAATCTGTTCGTTAAAAATTAATATTTCCTTTTTTAATTGCAATGTAAAAAATTTGGATTTCTTTTGCATTGATTTTCAGGTTTAAATTCTCTCTCAAACGAACTTGGCATTTCGTTATGGCTGAAAATCATTTCTAATTATTATGTCACTCTCACAGCTTGAGTTCTCTTTAATCTTCTTCTCTCTGTTTAATAGTAACAGATGAAGAGCATGGGTCGGGCCAGGAAGGTTAATGGATGCAAGCGAAATTGTTAACTAGTGCTAGGTCATGCAACTCTACGGAGGACATGACATATATATATATTTTAAACTATTTTAGGTGGGAATGTTACTTGCATCTATGGCCTTGCAGAAACCCATTTCCAACTATGTCTTTGTGGAAGTGAGAAAATGCAGAGTTTTTGCTGGTCCTTGATAAAGCCAAGGCTCAGTATTCTCGACACCTTCTACATTCAGTAGTTTTATTTTATTTTTTTATCTTTTCTCCTTTTACTCACACAGGCAGATACATAACCTTTTCTATGTTGTACTAGGTGTGAGTCAAAATTTTATATGTATTTTTTTGCTTAGGTATCTTCTTTATAGAATGTGAATTCTGAATTTTCAAAACTGCTGCGTTGCGCGTTTTGATCTTCAGGTTATTTTGCAACCTTCGTTTTAAATTCTAAAGTTTTTCCTTAGTCTTCAGTTTTGCTCTTAAGTATATATATATATATATATATATATATATATTATGAGCCTGAATTTCCATTTCTTTTTGCAACGGTTAAGTTTCATAAGGATCCTGTGAAGTTCAGGTTCATAGCTAGTGCAGTAAGGAGTCATAAAAAGAAAATAGATCTTGCTTTTGAAGATGTCTTAAAGAAAGTTTTGAAACACATTAGAAACTGTACTAACTTGATGTACAGAGATTTTTGGATAATTAACAATAATGCAGAAGTAATTTCTACTATAATCAAAGTTTGTCCCCTAGATATTAATAGTTATGATTTTGAAAACCTATATACTAATCTGCCTCTATCAGATATAATCACTACCCTTAAAGAGCTGTATGCAGAATTTAAACTTAACCAATTTGTTAATGTAGGAACTTGGAACTCTTATCTCAATTGCTGCATAAAAAATAACCATATCCTATATAATAATACTCTCTATAGGCAAGTGAACGGTATTCCCATGGGAACATCAACATCCACGAATATCGCTAATCTATTCCTGTTCTTTAAGGAATATAAATTCATTAAAAATCACCCCACCTGATCAGATAACTACCTTTACACTTTTAGATATATTGATGATCTGCTGTGTATCAATAATTCAGAAGTTATAGAGAGTGATTTTGATAATATCTATCCTAGCTCTCTTAACTTATGTAAAACCAACCACTGTAATCAGGAACTTGAGTTCCTAGACTTAAGCATTAAGCTCAACAGAGGTAACCCATCTATTAGCCTCTTTGATAAAAGAGTTAATTTTCCTTTCAAAGTAATTAAATATCTACACTGGAATAATAACATATCAACCAAAGTAATTGAGAATGTACTAATTTCTCAGGTCCTAAGAATTTCAAGAATTTGCAGCAACAATTTGGACTTCAATTACCACATTAATATACTATTAGATAGTTTTCTAGAGAACGAAATTCCTTCTTCTTTCATCAAAAGAACTTTAAGAAAAATTATTCTGAATAATAGAGTAAGGTTGGCAGATCTGCTTTAATTTTCTACACAGTTAATAATATGATTCTGACCAATCAAAGCCGTAAGGAAGTTGGCTAGAGGATGCCTATTAACTACATAAAGGAACCTTAGTGCTATGGATATGAAGGTTCTATTAAAACAAAAAATTAAATAATATAAACAAAATCACAAAAAAGCTTAAAAATCTGTTTATAAAAGAAAATAAAAACAAATAAAAAAGAAAACTAGTTATTCATCACTAGGATAGCTATACTAAATATAGTAAAACCAACATTAAAGTTAATAAGATTCTGATTAATCTATAGAAGCTCACTAAGGTGATTTAATACATGCAAAGATTATTAAATACACTACTTGTGTATTTTATAATATTTCTCATGTATTCTGGAGAGTTAACTCTGCTCTTTCTGATCATACAGATCCACAGTCTTAAGTTTATATATATATTTTTTTTTCTCTGGTTAAAATCTCCGCGAGTTGGTTTCTTTCTGTATGAGGAGGCCATCAGCCCCACCCCCACTGCCCCCCAGCGACTAGGGAGTGGCGGAAGAGGTCAGCCATGTTTTAATCTTGTTAGGAGAAAGTTTCGTCGCACAAGAGGTAAGCTCTCTTCCTTGTATTTGGGTTTTGGTCTTATAAGTTCAATGTTTGTACTTCATGTACTTTTTCTCTGTTGTTTTTTTGCTTTTCAGCTTTTAGGCACTGGCTTGTCTTTTAACATTTTTGAGGGTTTTAACTCTTTCTTTTCTTTGTAACTTTGCGCGTCTTTTGGGGAACCTAGGAACAGCAGATGGCTAAGCTTGTTCCTTTTCTTTGCGCTGTATTTTCAAAGTAGTTAAGTACTTAATAACTAATTAATTATGCACTGAAAGCACTGCTGAAATACTTTGTACATATTGCAACTAACTGTTTAAGTCATATAACTTTCACAAAGTTTTCTTTAGTTAATTATTGTCTTTAACTTATTCTCGTTTTCGTGCTGTCATAAGTTGTAGAGTAGGGGGTTTTAGACTCAAGTTTTCTTTCAAAAATCTGTTTTTTAAAAATTAATATTTCCTTTTTTAATTGCAATGAAAAAATTTGGATTTCTTTTGCATTGTTTTTCAGGTTTAAATTCTCTCTCAAACGAACTTGGCATTTCGTTATAGCTGAAAATTATTTCTAATTATTATGTCACTCTCACAGCTTGAGTTCTCTTTAATCTTCTTCTCTCTGTTTAATAGTAACAGATGAAGAGCATGGGTCGGGCCAGGAAGGTTCATGGATGCAAGCGAAATTGTTAACTAGTGCTAGGTCATACAACTCTGCGGAGGACATGACATATATATATTTTTTTTAAAACAATTTTAGGTGGGAATGTTACTTGCATCTATGGCCTTGCAGAAACCCATTTCCAACTAGGTCTTTGTGGAAGTGAGAAAATGCAGAGTTTTTGCTGGTCCTTGATAAAGCCAAGGCTCAGTATTCTCGACACCTTCTACATTCAGTTGTTTTATTTTATTTTTTTATCTTTTCTCCTTTTACTCACACAGGTAGATACATAACCCTTTCTATGTTGTGCTTGGTGTGAGTCAAAATTATATATGTATTTTTTTGCTTAGGTATCTTCTTAATAGAATATATATATATATATATCATCATCATCATCATTGTCAACCATTATCAATCCACTGCTGGACGAAGGTCTCCCCAAGTTTCCTCCACAACGGTCTGTCTTGTGCCAGTCTCCTCCATGTCACTCCCGCATATTTACGAATTTCATCCACCCATCTCCCATGTGGTCTTTTCTGGGTCTTTTCCTGTCCCTTTGAATCCAATCTAAAATTTCGGCTGGCCATCGATGGTCTGTCCTTCTGGCAGTATGTCCAGCCCATTGACATTTCAGGGATTTAACTCTGATCATGATGTCTTCCACTCTCGTCATTTTTCGGATCCACGAGTTCCTCTTCTTATCTCTCCTGGTTATACCAAGCATGCACCTCTCCATGCTACTTTGAGTTGTCTGCAGCCTTTGTATGTCTCTTTTAGTTAAGGTCCACGTCTCTGCACCATACGTAAGCACTGGAAGGATGCATTGATCAAACACTTTTCTTTTAAGACATAATGGCATATTGCTCTTGAAAATTATGCTGTTTCTTCCAAAAGCTCTCCAGGCAAGTTTTGTACGCCGATTAATTTCTTCATCAATATGACCCTCACTTGATATCTGCTGTCCAAGATAAACATACGTATCTGTTATCTCCAGTTTTTCTCCATCAATCGATAAATCTTCATTTCTTGTAAAAGCATTGAACATCACTTTTGTCTTCTGAAAGTTCATTTTTAATCCCACTTCTTTACTCTTGTCAGCAAGTTCCTGGATCATACTCTGCAGCTCTGATGGGGTAGTTGCAAAAATGACTATGTCATCAGCAAAACGAAATTGGGTTAGATAATCTCCATTAATCTTTATCCCCTTGTTTTCCCAGTTCAGTGATTGAAAGACATTTTCCAATGTGGCATTAAAGAGCTTCGGAGATATGGTGTCACCTTGTCTCACTCCCTTTCCAATTTTTATGTGTGTTGTATTTTCAAACAGCCGAATCTTTGCACTTGCATTTTCATAGATGTTATTAATAATATTAATGTATGCATCTTCAATACCGCAGGATTTCAGAGCCGTGGTAACTGCTGATGGTTTCACCGAATCAAAGGCTTTTTCATAATCGATAAAAGCCATGCACAATGGAAGTTCATATTCCCTCGCTCTTTCAATTAGTTCTCTCAGTACGTGGATATGATCTATTGTGCTGTAGCCACTCCTGAATCCAGCTTGTTCTCTCGGTTGAGCCATGTCCAGTGTTACCTTCAAGCAGTGTGAAAGAACTTTAGTGAAGATTTTATAAACCACTGATAGGAGGCTGATAGGTCTGTAGTTCCTGAGATCCTCAATGTCACCTTTTTTATGTAGCAGGATCATTGTAGCATTGTTCCAATCCTCAGGAATCTTCCCTTCATTAAGGCATCGAGTGAAAATTTGGGCGAGTACTGTTTCAATTTCTCCACTTGCTTCTTGTATGATGTCTATAGTAATTCCATCTTCTCCTGGAGCTTTCCCCCGCTTCATGTTCTTGATTGCATGAGCAACTTCTGCTGGGAGGACTGGAAGAACTCTGGTACCTTTCATGATGTCTGGAGTACATGTATCATCCCTTTCATATAATTGGAGTAGAAATCTTTCACTGTTGTCAAAATTTCGCCTCTATTTCTTGTTATAGAACCATCTTCTTTTCTCAGAGCCATAATCTGTTTTCTTCCCTTACTGAGATGTCCCTTTGCTATCTTAAGGCTTTGGTTGTTTTCAATTGCTTTCCTCACTAGCTCACAGTTGAATTTCCTTACATCTTCAGTGATACTTTTTCGTGTTGTCTTGCATAGCTCTATATATTACACTTTGGAAGTCACATCTTCTTTAGTTGTCCTCATCTCTCTTCTTTTTTGCATCAACATTTTGGTTTTACCTGATAATTTGTTCACATGCAACTTGTTCTTAGACCCAGCTAATTTTGTTGCTGTTTCCATTAGAGCTTTGGTTACTTTTCTGTTAACTTCAGAAATATCCACTTCTTCCGATGTTAGGCCTTCTAAAGCGGAGAATCTGTTCTTCAGTTCCAACTTGAAAGTATTATGGTGTTTTTTAAGGTTGGTTATGTCAATACATTTTGTTTGTCTTATGAGCTTGCCACGTTCAAGTTTAGTGTTGAGGTGCATCTTACATCTCACCAATCTATGGTCACTACCTGTGTTGAACTTGTTCAGCACATTGCAGTCTTCGATGACGAATTTTTTGTTACACATAATATAATCAATTTCACTTGTCGTCCCAATTGGATGTCTCCATGTCCATTTCCTGTGTGGCTTTTTCTTGAAAAAGGAGTTCAAGATGAAAAATCCTTCTGCCTCTGCAAACTCAACGAGAGTATTTCCACGCTGGTTTCTGTTGCCGTGACCGAATTTATCTACTGAAGTTTCATTCTGTTGTCGTTGCCCTACTTTTGCATTGAAATCTCCCATAATTATCTTTAAGTGCTGCTTACCTTTATTATTTAGATGACGAATTTCCTCATAAAATTCTTCAATTTCTTCTTCAGGATGACTTGTGGTGGGTGCATAAGTTTGAATAATCTGAGCCTGGTATCTTCTCGAGAGTTGGATAACGAGTCGTGCAGCTCGAGTCGTGCACTTTATCCTTCAAATATTTCATCCCTATATATATATATATATATGTGTGTGTGTGGGATGTAAGGTCAGGTGATGCGTAACCTTACACCCTCTCCTTGACAAATGTCAACTCCGCCTTCTCGTGGTGCATCCTGTTCCCACTAAAGGGGCTGTGACGACCGCCAATAGCGGTATAACTATACCATCGGGATTAGAGGAAATGCTATTCCACACTCACCAACCCGCTTGTCCAGCGTGGTGAGTTATGGCCAAACCCCTCCAAAATGACTCCGCAACTTAAATCTTGGCCCTCAGTCTGCGGCAGCTGGAATGTACCTGGCCAAGGCAGCGGCCAGTGTGACATGAAGGCAGAGGGTGCTAAGAAACCCCGGAGGACCGGACTTGGCTGCCATCTGATGCTGACCTTGGCTACGTATAATGGACGCTCCCTATCTTCTGATTCAAGGCTTCTTGAATTGGAAGAGGAACTACAAAGGATCAAGTGGGACATCGTCGGGCTAAGTGAGGTAAGGAATAAAGGAGAAGATCTCCTTGAACAGAAAAGTGGACATCTCTTCTACTATCATGGGACAGATACTGGCAGAACTAGTGGGGTTGGATTTATAATAAACAATAAACTGAAGGATAAAGTTGTAGAAGTTGAAAGTTCCTCTGACAGAGTTGCACGACTCATTATCCAACTCTCGAGAAGATTCAAGGCTCAGATTATTCAAGCTTATGCACCCACCACAAGTTATCCTGAAGAAGAAATTGAAGAATTTTATGAGAAAATTCGTCATCTAAATAATAAAGGTAAGCAGCACTTGAAGATAATTATGGGAGATTTCAATGCAAAAATGGCGCAACAGCAACAGAATGAAACTTCAGTAGGTAAATTCGGTCATGACAACAGAAACCAGCGTGGAAATAATCTCGTTGAGTTTGCACAAGCAGAAGGGTTTTTCATCTTGAACTCCTTTTTCAAGAAAAAGCCACACAGGAAATGGACATAGAGACATCCAAATGGGACGAGAAGTGAAATAGGTTTTATTATGTGTAACAAAAAATTCGTCATAGAAGACTGCAGTGTGCTAAACAAGTTCAACACAAGTAGTGACCATAGATTGGTGAGATGTAAGGTGCACCTCAACACTAAACTCGAACGTAGCAAGCTCATAAGACAAACAAAATGTATTGATATAACCAACTTTAAAAACACCATAATACCTTTAAGTTGGAACTGAAGAACAATTTTTCTGCTTTAGAAGGCCTAACATCGGAAGAAGTGGATATTTCTGAAGTTAACAGAAAGGTAACCAAAGCTCCTATGGAAACAGCAAAAAAATTAGCTGGGTCTAAAACAAGTTGCATGTGAACAAATTATCAGGAAAACCCAAAATGTTGATGCAAAAAGAAGAGAGATGAGGACAACTAAAGAAGATGTGACTTCCAAAGTGGAATATATAGAGCTATGCAAGACAGTACGAAAAAGTATCACTGAAGACGTAAGGAAACTCAACTGTGAATATATTGTTTTATCCTTTTGGACGGACGGACAGACTTGGGACGGACAGAACGTAATTTTGTATTGTATCTGATAGGTGTGAGGCGTCGCTGAGTCGAAAGTAATAATTTCCGTGCAAATCGCTTTTTATTGGCGGAGATATTTTTTTTATTCTTCTGAAAGGATGGACAGTTGGCGGACGAATGGAACGTAATTCTGCATCGCATCTCAAGGGTAATTCGCTCCTGAGTCGAAAGAGACCATTTGCGTGCAAATCTGTTGTTTCTCGGTCCAGTTATGTGTTGTTATGCTTCCTGACGGATGGACGGACGGAAAGACAGACCTGGGACAGATGGAACGTAATTTTGTAATGTATCTGATAGGTGTCAGGCGTCCCTGAGTCGAAAGAAATAATTACCGTGCAAATAGGTTGTTTATCGGCGGATATATATTTTTTATTCTTTTGGACGGACGGACAGACGACGGACGGATGTAACGTAATTTTGTATTGTATCTGATATGTTTCAGGCGTCCCTGAGTCGAAATAAATAGTTTCCGTGCAAATCGGTTCTTTATCGGCGGATATTTTTTTTATTCTTCTGGACGGACAGACAGAAGGCAGACGGATGGAACTTTATTTTTTATTATATCTTATTGGTGTGAGCCGTATCTGAGTAGAACGGATTCATTTCCGTGCAAATCGGGTGTTTCTCGGTCGAGATGTGTTATTATACTTCCGGGCGGACGGACGGAAAGACGGACTTGGGACAAATGGAACGTAATTTTGTATTGTATCTGGTAGGCGTGAGGCGTTGCTGAGTCGAAAGTAATTTCCATGCAAATCGGTTGTTTATCGACGGAGATTTTTTTTATTCTTCTGGAATAACGGACAGACGGCGGACGGAAAGAACGTAATTCTGCATCGCATCTCATGGGTAATTCGTTCCTGAGTAGAAAGAGAACGTTTACGTGCAAATCTGTTGTTTCTCGGTCGATTATGTGTTTTTATGCTTAAAGACGGACGGACGGACGGAAAGACAGACTTGATATGGACGGAACGTAATTTTGTATTGTATCTGATATGTGTGAGGCGTCGCTGAGTCGAAAGTAATCATTTCCGTGCAAATCGGTTGTTTTTCGACGGAGATATTTTTTATTCTTCTGGAAGTACGGACAGACTTCAGATGGACGGAACGTAATTTTGTATTGTATCTGATAGGTGTGAGGCGTCGCTGAGTTGAAAGTAATAATTTCCGTGCAAATCGGTTGTTTATCGGCGGAGGTATTTTTTTTTTTATTCTTCTGGAAGGACGGGCAGACGGCGAACGGATGGAAAGTTATTCTGCATCGTATCTCAAGGGTAATTCGCGCCTGAGTCGAAAGAGACCATTTGCGTGCAAGTCTGTTGTTTCCCGGTCGAGTTATGTGTTTTTATGCTTCCTGACGGAAGGACGGAAAGACAGACTTGGGACGGTTCCAACGCAATTTTGTAATGTATCTGTTAGGTGTCAGGCGTCCCTGAGTCGAAAGAAATAATTCCCGTGCAAATGGGTTGTTTATCGGCGGAGATATTTTTTTATTCTTTAGGACGGACGGACAGACTTGGGACGGACGGAACGTAATTTTGTATTGTATCTGATAGGTGTGAGGTGTCGCTGAGTCGAAAGTAATAATTTCCGTGTAAATTGGTTGTTTATCGGCGGAGATATTTTTTATATTCTTCTGAAAGGACGGACAGTTGGCGGACGGATGGAACGTGATTCTGCATCGTATTTCATGGGTAATTCGTTCCTGTGTCGAAAGTGACCATTTGCGTGCAAATCTGTTGTTTTTCGGTCCAGTTATGTGTTTTTATGCTTCCTGACAGACGGACGGACGGAAAGACAGACTTGGGACGGATGAAACGTAATTTTGTATTGTGTCTGATAGGTGTCAGCCCCTGAGTTGCCGCCCCGGTGGCGTAGTGGTCTAAGGCGTTGGCCTCTGATCATTCGTCCGTAAGGGGTCCGGGTTCGAATCCCGGTCAGGCATGGATGTTGTGTTAGTCTTACGGCACTGGCTCTCTCCCTTCCCTGGAACCAGTGACCCTAAATTAGGGACGGGCGACTGCTTATAGCCCATTGAGTTGCTCACGGTGGTCGTTAAACCTCCAATCAAAAAAAAAAAAAAAGCCTCTGAGTCGAAAGAAATAATTTTCGTGCAAATCGGTTGTTTATCGGTGGAGATATTTTTTTTATTCTTCTGGACGGACGGACAGACGGCGAACGGATGGTACGTCATTTTGTATTGTATCTGATGGTGTGAGGCATCCCTGTGTCGAAAGAAATAATTTCCGTGCAAATCGGTTGTTTATCGGCAGATAATTTTTTTATTCTTTTGGACGGACTGACAGACGGCGGCCGGATATTACGTAATTATGTTTCGTATCGCATGGGCAATTCGTTCCTGAATGGAAAGAGACCATTTGCCAATAGCTCCAAAAACAACCCAAATAAATACTTACTTACCCATATACTTGTACCTCAGCTGAAATTCACAGTGAAGATTGCTGTTTTGGGGTCGCGATTTGGCGCCCCCGTGTGACTGAAACGGCGTTTTTGCCCGTACACGGAATCCCGTTGGATCGGCGAAACTGTCATAGCCTCGTATTATACGATTAATCGCAGAAAGCCATGATCAAGGCGACGTGTTTGTGCACCAGTGAAGCTGTTGTTTATTATTATAATGGTTATTCTCGATCACGTAGCTGGAAACTTTTTTACCTTATTGTTAAACTACATTTGCAAGAAAGAAAAAAGCTTTCTTTCTAGTATGTTGATCCTGCTGCACTGAACTCAGTTTGTTGACATTCAGTTCCTATTAAAGCTAGCATCTTTCTAAATCATAATTGCAGGAGGAAAAACAAAACTTGTTTACCCCTCTTTCAATGCCTATCTTGTGCAATGTTCTCCTTTTTCATCTTTTACAAGATAATTTCAAAAAAAATTTATATAGTCATCTTTTCTTTGCAAAAAAAAATAAAAAAAATAAAGTTCACACAGGTCTGTGATCAAAAAAAAAAAAAAAAAATTAAAGTAAGAAAAGGATTTTTGTGTGCATGTATCAGTTAGAGGGAGTGATGTATTAATTGTTCATTTGCTTCATAAGAACAAATAGTGTTTACTGAGGCATATAAGTGCTTGGTTAGAAAATTAGATGAGATAAAGTGCTGTGTTATTCTTTCAAATTATGCTTATGTAGGAGTGGCTTTTAAAATTAGTTTATTGAGTATGAATACGGCACTGCAATTAATAATAAATATAAAGAGCTCTGCGTGCATGAGAAAAAGCCGTGATAGTTTTGTAAATATTATATCTGTAGACCCCCTTTTTTATTTTATGCAATATTAATTTTTCAGGAGCTCATGGGATAAAAATATTTTTCAATAAAACAATTTATATTGAACAATTTGAGGAACAAAATCAGGTGTTTAAAGGTAATATGAAGGAACGATAATGCGGTATATTTAAATTCGCATTGCTGCAACCTCACGTATCAGGTGTTTGTTGTATGACGCGGAGTATTTTCTATTTCATAGCTGATTTTTATTGCATTTGAGAACTTGCTAATTAAATTTTCATCTAGAAATTTGTTGCTTTGCATTCGCACCCAAATATTCCTTCTGCGTATTATATGTATACGAGATATTATGCGTTGAATCAAACACTGTATGTACCTTTTCAATAGCTATGTATTTCCCACCAACTCCTCGCGGTTACAGATGGCGCTGTTATCTCAATTGCTCGTCTATTCTCCTCACATCAGTGCCTGTATTGTGGCGTCCTCCCTCGACGCTGAGAGAAGACGCAGTCAGTTGCCACAAGAAAAATAATTAGGTAGCAGAATTTACTTTCTCGTTATCAAGAAAGTAAATTAGAAATTACTTACTAATTTGAAAGTTTTTTTGTTTTTTTTTATTGGAGGTTTAACGACCACCGTGAGCAACTCAATGGGCTATAAGCAGTCACCCGTCCCTAATTTAGGGTCACTGGTTCCAGGGAAGGGAGAGAGCCAGTGCCTGATCAGGATTCGAACCCGGATCCCTTACGGACGAATGATCAGAGGCCAGCGCCTTAGACTACTGCACCACTGGGTCGGCTTTGAAAGGTTTGCAGTAGTTACAAGAAAGTGAATTAGAATTACTTGCTAATTGGGAAAGGTTTGTGTGCATGTCCGTAACGTTTTGAAATGTGTTCAACCTCATCTAAATTTAATATATTTTACTGACTTGAAATTACGTTTGCTTTAAATCGCGTATGAATTTAATAGAAAAACTCCTTATCATGAACATATATTATAGCATTTGGGCCAAAATGACCCCAAGTCGCTATAGCGTATTTTTCAAACAATGCTGGAGATCAGTACAAACAATGCGCATGTAATATATTAAATGAAAGTTTTCCCGAACGAAAAAGCTTACTGGATTAAAATTTTTAAAACGACTTGGTGAAAATTTGATAAAAAAAACTAAATTAGAACGTCGTGTTATAACGAAGTAAATTTCTCCGTCATTTCTGTCCACGCCAGGATTCGAACCCGGATCCCCTCATTCCGGAATAAGTCACTCTACCAATTGAGCTACGCGGACGTTTGCTCTGACTACTATCTGCCTTTATATCGTGTGCGCCCTGCTGGCAGGTACGTCACATCTCCCCCGAAAGAGGGCCGTGGCCATGAATCGTTGCAGGCAGCCATCCACTGTAGAACGTGCACTTGAGAACTCCCTGTCAATCTGGTGTGTGGAATGCAACGTCACACACATTTATTTTTTGAAGCGCTGGAGAAGGGATTCTCTGGTTTTTCCTATCTCGCGGTGTGGAAATAACATCACACCATTGCGCGATTTTGAACGGTCGGGTCATCCGGATAGTTCGGGCGCCATTATAACGAAGTAAATTTCTCCGTCATTTCTGTCCACGCCAGGATTCGAACCCGGTTCCCCTCATTCCGGAATAAGTCACTCTACAAATTGAGCTACGCGGACGTTTGTTCTGACTACTATCTGCCTCTATGTCGTGTGCGTCCTGCTGGCAGGTACGTCACAGTGTGGACTGCGCATTAGAAAACTAGTGCCATTTTTATTTAAATGGCATATTGTGTTGGTAGGTATGTAAAATATAAATAAAGAAATATGTCTGAAACATTTCAGTTTATACATTTTATTGATAAATATCATTTTGTGTGTGTGTTTTTTTTTTTTTTTTTTGCTGTTTCAATGTAAAATATTGATTTTTAAGTATCACAAATAGTTGAATTTATTCCAGAAAGACTTTTGTTTATTTTTTTAATTTTTATTATTGATTTCAGTGATAGTAGAATATGTAAAATTCCCACAATAAATTTTCAATCTAATTGCACTTACACAAAATAATTTATTTTTTCTTTAAATGTTGGGGGTCATTTTGACTTCACGTTGCTAATAGCATTAGTATTTTTCCTGTCAGCTAAAGGTTAACAATTGCCAAATTCGATTTAACTCGTACTTGGCGATCTGGCCCAGGACGCAACAATCAAGATAATTCGCAAAACTTTTTTCATAAGTTTCGGTGATGAATATGTAAAATAATTTGGGTTTTGAATAATTTAACATGCCTAACTCAAAGTGGCGTTGGAGACCCATTTACCCAAAGAAGACTTAACAGACAATGTGTTGGGAACTGTACACTAGGAATCCCACATCAAAGATGAATTACATATATACAGTACCAGGGTTTTTATGCTTACCATAGAATAGCATATTTTACAAACATGACAGTGTTACGATGGCATTCGGTAAATGTACTGACTACATAGGTAGAAGCAGCAGGTGAAGCCCCACCTTCCGAAAATAGTCACCAATGAGGATGTAGCAGACACGTGACCTCCAGCATAGCAACGAGCCTTAGTAACGTAAGTGAAGGACAACCAGCCCCGTTGAAATGATGGCGTCTTACTTTGAAACTTTAACTTCCGAGTACAAAATGTGGTATTTGGAAAAAATTAAAGAGATTGAAGGAAAAGATCCTTATGTGCTGAATGCAAGTATCTTTAATGGTGATGCGGCGAAAAGTTTTTCGAAAGTGCAAATAGTAAATATTTTTGATTACTTCGTCTTTGGTCGAAGTGTCTTTACCGCAGAACAATTCGAGGCATATAAAAGTTATGAAGCATATAACAATTTCTCGTCGTCTGTATTCTTTTACAGCGCAATTTAGTATGATTGCAAATTCGTGAGTAATCAGTAATTTATGGAGAAAATAGGTTCGCTGCCTTAATAAGTAAGGTTCTCTTCCCTCCCAGGTGCGGAGACCTGAGTATAAAAAGATAGGTTTTCTTTCTTTCCAGGAATCGCTGATTTTGGGTAAAACTCACCCTTGAAAGGTTTTATGCCTTTTTGAGAGTTTAACTCTTCAACAAAAAGTGTCTTTCTAAGCTCTGGCAAGCGATTTCCAAGCCTTAGAAAAATGAGCATTTTTTTTTCATGAAATTGTGGTGAAAAAACAAAATAATTTTACTGGGATTTGTGCCCTATAATCTATTTATCCGTAAATAAATTTAGCAGCATAACAGCGGCCTGTTAACAGACCTAGACACCAAAAACAATTTTATTTGGACAATAATTTTAGCCATTATTTGCATTTTCCCGCAAAAATGTGCTACAGCTCCAGGTAAATATCCAGGCGTACTAAAAATAAAAATCAACGGTAGTCTGAGGATCAAATATCATATAGAACAAAGTAGTAAACTGAAAAACCCGAACTGAACACCGACAGCCTTAAAAGTGAAAACTGGCAAAAAAAGTGAGTCAGGGGAACGGTGTGCTCAAGCTCTAAAAAATACAGAAGAGCCAAAGATTTTATTGTGACTAAAAGTCAGGTTTGCTAACAAATTAACTTTTAGCCCTATAAAAAGTTTCAACCAGGAACCAGCTGAAAAGAAGTCCCTGGAGAAAAACAACAACAACAACAAAAACCACGTGCACAGAAGTGCCGATTGGAAACCGAAGCGTTTATTTAAGAAATATTTTGACTAAGAGACAAACTCTAAAAGGTGTTATATAAGAAAATAACCAGTAACAATAAAACCTAAGCAAAAAAAAAAAAAACAGCCAACACCTTTTGAATTCAACTTGAAAACTTTGAATCAACGAATGAAACGCCTGGGTCAATAAGTGCAAGCATTGCACTCCAATAGCGTTTGAACAAGTAAAAGATAGATTCTCTTCTTCGCCAGAAATCACGGATTTCTGAATAAAACCAACATTTAAAAGGTTCTCTGCCTTTGAAGAGTCTAAATCTTCAATAAAAAGTGTAGCTCTAGGAAGCGATCTCCCTTCGTTTGGCATATAAGCGAATTTTTCGGTACTACCTTCAGAGACAGCAGCTAGTAGACTGAAAAAAAAGAAAAAAGACTTACGGTCTCAGTTGATTGCACTTTACACACTAAGTGCAGGACAGGCGGCTATGATTGTCCTTCAGGAAGGACTGTTGCCACTTTACTGAAATTTCTCGATGACGTCACGTGCTACATCCTCATTCGCCATCGTCGTCGTGATTGGCTGAAATAACTCGCTCGTTTTACTTGGACCAAGAACGCCTATATGCAGCCGGCGGCGCCTGACCTGTTTCCTTTTGCCAGACTCAGTGACATTCTACAGTCCAGTGTCCGACCTGTTTTATAACTGTTCCCCGATGTCATGTAGCCCCCTCCCCTAACTGTTTTGCCTGACCATGAGCCTGAACGGAAGGTCACGGTAACCAAATATACACTGCTGGCCACCCAAAATGCAACACCAAGAAGGACACGAGATAGCAAAGCCAGATTTACTGGACACATAACAACAGATACAAAGATGAAACGATTGAGCTTATAGGGCCGTGCGACTTGCGGAACACGCAGACATCAACAGTTCGTGTGGCCCCCATGGCTGGCAATAATGGCCGCTACACGCCGCGGCATCGAACGAAAGAGGTTTTGTATGTGGGCTTTGGGTATGTCGGTACAGGCTGCTTCCACACGATGCCACATTTCATCAGGCGTAGCCGCGGGTGGTGCTTGCCGGGCCACTCGGTTGCCGATCAGCGACCAGACGTGTTCGATTGGCGACATATCGGGATAACAGGCGGGCCACGGCAGCAGTGACACCTGGTAGGCCGTAAAGAATTGTTGCACGATGCGTGCCACGTGCGTGCGCGCATTGTCCTCTTGAAACATAGCAGCTGGCAGGTCCTGCAGGTAAGGATGGTCTACAGGCTCCAAAACATCGGAGATGTAGCGGTGGCTGTTGAGTGTACCGGCGATGCGCACCAGAGGGGGCGAGTGTCACATCCAATTGCGCCCCAAACTATAACGCCAGGCGACGGACCGGTATGGCGATGCATAATATAGGCGTCATACAGTCTCTTGCCGCGGTGTCGCCACACGCGGATCCGACCACCGTGGTGTTGGAGGCAGAAGCGGGATTCGTCGGAGAAGACAATGTCTGGCCGTTCCGTAGTCCAGGTGCGGCAAACGTAGTCTGTAACGTCAATGGTAATTGGAGCAATGGGCACCGTGCGACAAGTCTCCTCTCCTGCAGAGGACGTCGAACGGTAAGCGCTGACACAGGTTGTTACGCAACACACCCTAATTCCTGCGCTAACGTTCGTGATATGGCGGTGCGAGCCGTCAATGCCCGCAGCACAACATGCCGGTCCTCTCATTCGGTGGTGTGCCGAGGCTGCAGCAATCACTCACGTCGGTCCGTCCGTCCCTCCTGCACCCACTGAATCCATACTCGCCTCACTGTGGCTGGGCGTCGTCCCACACATGGGCCGATGTCTCGGTACGATAAATGGTTGTCGCGATAAGCCACCATTCGTCCTCTGTCGAACTCCGAAGCGTGCTGGAATAACTGCCGTATTCTGAGGCGAGGCATCAGGAAGCTTCCCACGCACAGGTCCGGCAGCACAACACATTTCCACTACTTACACCCCGCCTTATGTGCACCCTTCTTATAGTGCTTCTCGGTGGCGTGCCGGGCGCACATGATTTTCATATGCCCTGCAATGCTAATCGTTTGCATGTCCTCTCGCGGGCGACGCATGCTGCGAATTTCAGGCCAATCGGATGCTTCCTTCTTGGTGTTGCATTTTGGGTGGCCAGCAGTGTATGTAACTATCACTTCACTAGTTTCTGAGTACCAGGGTTTCTTCAAAACTGAAATAATATTTATTTGCTCAAAAATTACTTGAACAAGAAAGTTGTCAATCTAAGCCAAAAAGAAATTGCGCAAACAATATAAAAGTTGAAGTGGAAATGGATGATGCCTCGAAAATCCTAAAAAATTTTCTAAATCGAGTATTCTTGCACACGTAGGCAAGAAGTAGCAATGCATAAATGAAAATGTTTAGAACAGAACACAATTTCTCCCGTACAAGCTCATATTCAAAACGAAATGGTTATTTCTTCCACACTTCAGTGGCCGCAGCTTATTCTTGTAGGCTTCCCGAAAAGTGATACTTCTCCATGAAAAAAAAACATCTCTATAAAATTAATTCGAATCTAGTGCTTATTTCTGCTCTATCTCTAATGCTTATATGCTCTAAGAATCACTTTGTGGACCCACGCATATTAGTGGGGTCTGCTTTCCTAAACAAATACCCTTATTCTTTGAGACATTTTTAAGGAAGAAAAACGGCATTTTAAAGATTTTTATTTAAAAAAAATTATGCATAAAAACAGCAGTTTATGAATGATTGAATCCTTACGATCTGCGAAATTAGCAATGAGCGATACCACTGATCAAAACAGCGTAGAGAAAGTCAGCTCAGTCCATCAGCCAATGGCGTACATTCGCTGTGCAGGATGTATCCGCGATATCACACCCATTCATACAGGCAATGGCTTTTGTTATCAGTTCGGATAGTTTATAACGAAGTAAATTTCTCCGTCATTTTTATCCGCGCCGGGGTTCGAACCCGGGTCCACTCATTCCGGAATAAGTTGCTCTACCAATTAAGCTACGCGGACATTGATTCTAATTGCTATCTGCCTTTATGTCGTGTGCGTCCTTCTGGCAGGTACGTCACATCTCCAATGGTACGTTACATCATCTCCCCCTTCTTTTTCTTTTTTTCTTTCGAAGTGCTGCTCATATTTTTCCTATCTCGCGGTGTGGAAATAACATCACACCAATGCGAGATTTTGAACGGTCGGGTCATCCGGATAGTTCGGGCGCCATTATAACGAAGTAAATTTCTCCGTCATTTTTATCCGTGCCGGGGTTCGAACCCGGGTCCACTCATTCCGGAATAAGTTGCTCTACCAATTAAGCTACGCGGACATTGATTCTAATTGCTATCTGCCTTTATGTCGTGTGCGTCCTTCTGGCAGGTACGTCACATCTCCTGGTACGTTACAAGTTATCCTCGCTACAGGACTGATGTATAAGTTGGCCTCAATCGAAGTCGATCGGCATTCTGTGGCATACAAACAATTCCTGCGAACGTTTTTTTTTTTTTTATTTGTTTATTTATTTTAATATAAAGCTTGCCAAAAATTATTCGAAGTAAAAAAAATACGTCGAAGAATGAAAGGAGCAAACGGGATAACCTATCTTTGCCTATTCTTAGCAAACAACAGTAACTTTAAAATGTTGCGGAATCTTCCGTCGCAAACTGCAAATAAACGAACGTTTCCCCAGTTAAAGTTCAAGCAAAATTTGCACGTTTCATGAATGGAATTTTGCAAAAATTACTTCCAGAATTTATGTAACCCAGGTACCTTGAATGAATAAGATTAAGGTACTATAATTGAATAAGTACTGTGAATGAATAAGATTTTTGTGTTTTGTCAACGAAAGTTCTGCGTAAACAGCAGTAAGTAAGCAACCGGCACTAATGCATTTAATAATTATTACACATACACATATCTCGCAGGCCTGGCTCATAAAGAACACGCACGCATAGTTAACAAAAAAAAAAGTATACAAAGGCGGATTGGCCGATCGGGACACCAGGATCTTTCCCGGTCTACGGGGAAAATGGTTCACTTTTCATGTATTCTTTTTGTATGAATTTTTTTGGAACGATCAGCTTCATTTCAGCCTTATATCTGGCTGAAAAGTTATTTCTTAAAAAAAAAGAGCGTTTAGTTCCATCTATATGTTGACATTTTGTCTGAAAGGACATGGCAACATTTTCTGTGGGAAAAGTGCCGCCAAACAAGCACGCAACTATAAATTAAACTGAGAGTAACTGCAGTTAGACGTAGGTCGTTTCATTTGGACCCCAGAGTAATTAGTGTGTCCTCCCCTGCTTTTGTAATCTCGGAAGACATACTAGTACCTACTGTGATGGTCCATCATCCCCATACGATTATCCCCAGCAGAGGCGCCACTAGTGCGGGACCAATCTGATTAAAATTGAAATTGAAACTTTTCACCAGTTTCTGGTATACTTAGAATTCGAATTTCTTCCCCAAAATGTTCAAGAGATGCTAATTCCTCACATTCAGAAATGAAGCAGGGGTTCTATAGTCAAGGAATTTCTTCCAGAAAAGCATACTAGTACCAATTATGATGGCCCATAATCCCCATACGTTTTTCCACAGTAGAGGTGTCACTAGGGCGGGACATTTATATATCTAAATGGCATATTATTCATAGCCTGTCGAGGGTGCAGAAATCACTGCTTGCAATCTGATTAAAATTGAAATTAAAACTTTTCGCCAGTTTATGGTACACCTAGAATTCGAATTTCTTCCCCAAAATGTTCAAAATATGCACATTCAGAAATGCAAAATCGCATTCTGAAATGAAGGAGGGGTTGTATAATCAAGGAATTTCTATCAGAAAACAGACAATTAACTCAAAATTTTATATAACTGTTATAGATAGATTGTTGAAGAAAATTTGGGGAGTTACACCGGACGCGGTTGAGTCAGGGGACTGTTCTTGTTTCACGATAATATGCCTGTACTCCTCGATGCAACTATTGCCAAGTAGTTTCTTTTCCTTTCTTTCTTTTTTTATTGGAGGTTTAATAACTACTGTGAACAACTCACTGGGCTATAAGCAGACGGCCGTCCCTAATTTAGGGCCACAAGTTCCAGGGAGGGAGAGAGCCAGTGCCGTAAGACAAACACAATATCAAGGAGGTTAAAATAGATGGAGTAAGGATGACGTCACAAACTTGAAGCACTTTGAGCAGATGAATTTAATGCTCAAACGTCTCACCAACATGGCGGCAGAGGCTGTTATTGGATGTGACGTCATGATCGTGACGTTTCGGTGGCTTCACTTTGATTGCACGATGAGAACGGCTGGCCCTTACTCCATCTATTCTAACCTCCTTGCACAACATCCATGCCTCACCGGGATTCGGACCCAGACTCATCTCGGGCGAATAATCATAAGCCATCGCTTAGACCACTGCTCCTCCGGTGCGGTTAAGTAGTTTCACCCACGAAAGGGTGTTACAATTCTTTACCACCCCTTATGCTCGCCGGATATGGCACCTTCTAAGGATCCCCACCCCCTTCATTGTGAAATCCCATCTGAAAGGTCACCAGAGGTGAAAGTGGGCGACAACGGTGGTGAAACAGTGTTCCTTTAAGAAATTGGCAAGGAGTACGGCGTTCCCCTAATTAGTGGGGAACAAAAGTATGTAATATTTGTAACAAAAAAAATTCTGCAGAACTATACCGAAGAAAATGATCATATGTAGAGGATTTTAGGAAGGGAGTGTTTGACCCCAGGTCTTAAACAACCCTTAGGAATAGGAAGCTAGGAGATTTGGGCTAGAGTGCCCGATAGGAAAGTCACACGGAAGCGAGGTAGAAAGGGGAGGAAGACGCCCTTATTTATTACTGGGGGGGGGGCAGTACCCGGATTCCGACGGCTTAACGTGCCCATCCAGAGCACAGCGGATATTTAGTGGATCGAGCGTTCGTACCTGCCTTGGATCGAACCTGAGGCCCTTTCCGTGGCAGTCACGAACGTTGCCCACTAGACCACCTGCGGCCCTATACCGAGGAAATTTTGACCCGAAGTTTATTTATATCTATGAAATCTATTCGTAATTTGGGTAAGATTTTTACGTTTGAAACTTTTGTCTCTGATTTTGTAGTTTCAGAAATTTTGACCTGAGAGAATGAATTTGGTCGTTCGGACTCCTAGTTAAAAGCCCGTAGCCACAGGGTGTGCTTGCATTCGACTGTTTTGCTTTCGTATCATTTAGTATCTTATCCCGCAGAGCGGAATGTTGAACAACTAAAAATGTTGCAGGCTTGATTTGAAACAAGATTAAAGTAGTCTAACCTTGACTTTAATTCAAATTCATTCACAGAAAAAAAATCGACACGTAGCAGCTAACCACTGGCTTCAGAAACAGACGGCATACGTAAGCTGACCAGTAGTCCTCAATTCTTGAGGACAGTTCTCGAATTTAGTTTACTGTCCCCAAAAACGCCTGATGTCTTTGGGGACGCAAATTGTTCTCAAATGTTGATGTTTTTCCTCAAATTTCCTCGAATTTACACTTCCTCATTAGTTCGCTGGATTTCTAATGAAAAATGTTCTTAAAAGTAGTTTTCGTTGTACTAATTTTCCGACGTGCTTCTTGTTAAAAGATATTTTGACTTTTTTTTTTTCTTCTTTCCGAGTTTAACGACCAGCGCGAGCAAGTCTAATGACTATAAGCAGTCACCTGTCTCTAATTTGGATACATTCGTTCTAGAGAAGGGAGAGAGCAAGTGCTGTAAGACAAACACACCATCCATGTCTCAGTCGGGACTCGAACCCGTGCCCATTTGTAGAATGGTCAGTGGCCAGCACTAGGATACTGAACTACTGGCGCGGTAAAATTTCGACTGTACTCGATCTAAGTTTCTCCAAAAACTTTGGCAAAATGAAAAATTCGGCATGAAATTAGTTTATTGTGCAGCTTGATTTTAATTCGGCACATATACAAGGTAAAGCATTTCACTTTTGCTAATATGTTCTGGCCATCATAATTCTACTTTGTCAATACAAATTACCAACATTCTACAATGTATATCATTTTAAGACATAAAATTCCATGTGTGATATCACACTTATTGAAGCAATGCAGTTTTGTGACAAAAAGATTTGCATATTTATTTTGAGTACGTATATGTCCCCAAATGAACTGCCAATTTGGGGACGCGATGCCATTTTGTCCTCAAATCAGTGTTGCAATATTTGGTCACCTTAGGCATACGCTATACCGTAATTGTTAAAGTCGTGTCTAACAGCAGGGCGGTTTCTTTTGTAACATAAACTTAGCACTGAACATTCCTCTTTAAGTTTAAATTACCGGGGTGTGTAGTCTTCATCTTTTTGATACTGCATAACATCGATGAACTGAAATGTTCATTTATTACGATAATTACTACGTATAATTAGGTAAGAAAACAATTAGTTAATTCCGAACGTTTTCACTATATTTCTGCGCAATTAACAAAAATGAAACTTCTTCAGCTGACGCGTAACTTGCTTTTTGTGATATAAGCATTTTCAGCTGAATCATAAATTTATCAGGGTTTAGTTTTTATTCATTGTAATATATTTTTATTTATGTGCGATAAAAGAACATAGACGTATAAAATATATGCGTTCGTATGTGTGTGAAAGAGAGAGAATGAGCCCAAGCTTCAAACACTACACATTGCGTTCCCCCAAAACCAACCGTCTACCTTCACCACTGGGAGGCATTGTTTTGACAGTGTTTTAGAGATCCAAAACTGTGTCACGAGGGAATTACACAGGGTTCCATAAACTTGGTTTTAGAAAGCTATACAGAAGCTGTACGACCGCGAACTAAGAGATGAATCTGTTACAGAGGAATGTACTTTAAAGTTCAAATGATAATAAACCTTTTCCCTTGAAATTTTAACCGGAATAATGGCACATTAAATAAAATATTTGAGTGCGAACATTTTTCAGCAGGGCATTCTCAATAAAAATCATTGAAGCAGTGAGAAAACGAGTGTTTTGGAAGCATAAAAAAATCGCTCAGTTAACTTTTTTCTTTTGAGTTTGTCATCGTACTTTTACTTTCCCCGGTAATTCTCCGGGATAAAACTGCTTTGTAGGAGTGTGAAAACTGTTGAACCAGGGTTGTAAACGAAATCTGTGCTTATTAATTTATTTATTATTAACATTTTTTTGCTGTGTGTGTGTGTGTGTGTGTGTGTTTTAGTGTAACAGTTTATTCGCAATATAATGTGCCAGTATTCCAGTTAAAAGATACATAGTTTAAGCGTGTATTTCTGTTTTATGAAGTCAGATTAATTTACAAAATTTCAACTGATACTCAATAAATGGCGCAACCTGTTTCGACGACGCATATGCCTCTGTCACAAACACCG
Organism: Macrothele yani; assembly: GCA_039090855.1. Classification (NCBI taxonomy): domain Eukaryota; kingdom Metazoa; phylum Arthropoda; class Arachnida; order Araneae; family Macrothelidae; genus Macrothele; species Macrothele yani. The sequence goes on along the minus strand of CM077024.1, from coordinate 40,177,644 downwards.
TTGTTTGGCACTGCACTTCTTTGACATTTCAAAACCAAATTTATACAGTATATTTGATTTTTATAAAAGGATAGTAGTCCAGATATAAAAATAATTATGTTGCAATCCTGTGAAATTGATTCCAAAAAAAAAAAAAAGGAAATGAAGAAATGAAAGAAAAGCAGTAAGGTATTGCGGCATGCATCTATAACTCGTCTGTCACTCGGCTGAGTGTTCTGAGCTGCTGGTCTCGGATATTTCGTCTGGTCTGAGATACGATAGCTGGATCCTGGTTCGAGTCTCGGTATGGGAATGGGAGGTTTGTTTGTCTCGCAGCTCTGTCACTTCGCATGGTCTCAAATTAGGGACTGGCTTCTGCTTGGAACTGTAGAACTTTCTTATGGTATAGTTATCCCCAGAGACTGCCGCCCCGGTGTCGCAGTGGTCTAAGGCGCTGACCTCTGATCATTCGTCCGTAAGGGGTCCGGGTTCGAATCCCGGTCAGGCATGGATGTTGTGTTTGTCTTACGGCACTGGCTCTTTCCCTTCCCTGGAACCAGTGACCCAAAATTAGGGACGGGCGACTGCTTATAGCCCATTTGAGTTGCTCACGGTGGTCGTTAAACCTCTAATCAAAAAAAAAAAAATCCCCAGAGACACACCGGAAAAAAGTTCTTCGAGGCCCGTTTGCGAAAATCGGTTAGATTTCAATTGCCGAAATTTTTCAATCCCATGTTATTACCTAGGATTTATGGGCGTTTTAATAATTCAAATTATTTGAAACTTACAGGTATTACTCATAAAACAAAAATCATTGCACTTTTTTGCGTACTTTAAGCGGGTTGCACTTTAAGCAGGTGAGAACGGTTGGGTACGGCGTTCTCTTAAGAAATTGATAAGAGGAACAACGTTCCCCTAAATAAAATAATTGTGAACAAAAGTACATAGAAATTTAAAAAAAAAGTTTAAAAAATAATTGTTCTGTTAAACTATACAAAGAAAATTCGGGTTCGCTGTTTATTTATATGATTCCTATTCGTGATTTGTGCAAGACTTTTATGTCTGAAAATTTCCTCTTTCTGATTTTTCAGTTTTCAGAGTTTTGAACCAAGACAATAACTTTTGTCTTTCGGACTGTTAGCTAAAGACGCGTATAGGTTGCTCGTACTCCACTGTTTTGATTTCATATCGTCCAGTATGTTACTCCGCAGGGCATATTTTGAACCAGTAACAGTGCTGTAGCTAGCTTTAAAATACCGAGATCAAATTCATTCTTAGTGACAATTTGGTACATAGCAGCTGAACAAAGCCACACTGACTTCCGGGAAAGAAGACGATCTCTGATTGTTTAAAGTGGTGTCTAACAGCAGCGGTTTCTTTGGTAATTTGAACTTTGAAAGGAACACCTTCTGAGATGTTCTTTTGCAAGCTTAAGTTTCCGGAGTGTATAGCTCTTGTTTTGATGCCGCATTATGTAAATGAACTGAATAATTACTATGTACATTTAGGTCGCAAAACTGTTAGGGAATTCCAAAGGTTTTCAATGTTTTTCGGCTACGCATTTAAGAAAAACGAAACTCCTTCAACTGACATGTAACCTGAGCTTTGTGACAGCGATATATTTAGGTGAATTTCAGATTTATTAGGGTTTATTTTTATTCATAGACACACAGAAGTATAAAATGTGTATGCGTATCTGTTGTGTAAATTCTCGCAGAGACCTGAAACGTTGATCACTACGTTCCCCGAAAACAGATCAACTACAAGTTCAGCATTTTCTTGCACATCGACAGCAAGTTACGATGCAAAATTGCAAACATTTGCAACGGAAGAAATCAATTCGGCCAACACAAAATGCATTGCAATGAGTATGTAGCAGACACGTGACTTTCAGCATGGCAACGAGCCTTAGAACGTAAGTGAAGGACAACCAGTTCCCATTGAAAACCAGTTCTCATTGAAATGATGGTGTATTGCTTTGAAAGTTTAACTTCCGAGCACAAAATGCGATCTTTGGAAAAAAATAAAGAGGTTGAAGGAAAATATTCCTATGTGCTGAATGCATTTATCTTCAAAGGTGACGCGAATTTTTTACCGAAAGTGCAATAGTAAATATTTTTTCATCTCTTTGGTCGAAGCGCCTTGACCGCAGAACAGTTCCAAGCGTACCAAAGTCTCGAAGCATGTAACAGTTTCTCATAGTGGATATTCTTTTACATGATAATTTAGTGAGATAACTAATTAGTGATTAATTAGTAATTTAATGAGAAAATAGGTTCGCTGTCTTGATAAGTAAGGTTCTGTACCCTCCCAGGTGCGGAGCCCTTGGTAAAAAAGATAGGTTCTCTGCGCCTCTGCCTTTCCAGAAATCACTAGTTTCTGGATAAAACTGACCCTTGAAAGTTTCTTTGGCTTTGGAAAGTTTAACTCTTCAGTAAAAGTTGTTTTTCTAAACTCTGGGAAGTGATTTCCAAGACTTGGAAAAATTTAGAGTAAAATTTGGGTTTTCACGCAAAATTCTGGTGAAAAAACACAATACTTTTGCTGGGATTTGCGCCGGAATATTTGTCCTTAAATAAATTTAGTAGCATGATAGTGGTCTGTAAACAGACCTAAATGCCAAAAAGAATTTTATTTGGGCAATAATTTTAGCCACTATTTGCATTTTTTTCGGAAAAGTGTGCTTCAGCTCCAGATAAAAATCCAGGTGCACTAAATCTTAAATCAACAGTAGTTTGGGGAGGAAATATCATATGAAACAAGCTAGTAAAGTAAAATCCCCACACACTGGCAGCCAAATAACCTTAAAATTGAAAATACGGAGTGAAAAGCCGAAAACTCGCGGGAAAAAAATGAATCAGGGAAGGGGACTCCAGCTCTCCTAAAAAATGAAGGAGAGCCAAAGAAATTTGATGCTGACTGAAAGCCACGTTGCCTAGCTAATTAACATTTAGCCCTATAAAAAGGTGCAACACTCCCTAGATGAACCAGGGACCTTCTGAATAGAAGTTCTTGAAGGTGAAAACCCACTTGCACAGAAGTGCCGATTGGGGACCCAGGTGTTGATTTAAGAAATTTTTTTACTAAAAGACAAACTCTAAAAGGTATTCTATAACAAAAGAGTCAGTAGCAATTAAACCTAAGCAAAAAGATCTCCACCTTTTGAATTCAACTTGAAAATTTGGAATCAACGAGTGAAATGCCTGGCCCAATAAATGCAAGCCATTGCACGCCAACAGCATTTGAACAAGTAAACGATAGGTTCTCTGTCTTACCAGAAATCACTGATTTCTGGATAAAACTGACCTTTAAAAGTTTCTCTGCTTTTGAAGAATCTAACTCTTCATTCAAAAGTGTTTTCTAAGCTCTTGTAAGCGATCTCCCTTCGTTTCGCAAATAAGCGAATCCTTTAGGTACTGCGTTTAAAGACAGCAGCTGGCAGCCTAAAAAAGAACTTTCGGTCTCGCTTTCCTCTAGTACCGCGGTTAATATTGCCACAAAATCTAGGCATTTTGGCTTCAAATTTTTATAAACACCGACTGCTAATGATCGCACTTCAGGATAACCAGCCAGGCTTGTCCTTCGGGAACTTGCAGGGACTGTTGTCTTTTCACTTAAACTCCTCGATTACGTCACGGGCTACATTCTCATAGCCATGAAAGCCATCTGCTTTCCTACACTTTGAGGGCCGTTACTCTCGGTTATAGGTTTCACGCAAAGTGGTGCTGCTCTATTAACAAGGGTATCTCCAGATATCTTATTCTAACCTCCTTGGTAAAAAATGGAAAATGTTTTGTGCATTGTCAGCTGCCCGATGAAAATGCATTTTTTTCAGTCGTTCCTCAAAAGTGGAAATATCGTGGTAAATAAAAATGCACATTGACCTCGCAAGCAGGGGGAAAGAGTATGGATTATCACTCATACGCCAGTTCAAAAGAAAATTACAAAAAAAAAAAAAAAAAAAGGAAACATTTGGCCAGGGGCGCGCAATGAACAGTTTCCACCCGGGTGAAAGCATAAATTTGCCGCCCCCTTGTTCGAGAATATTTTTCCATTTTTATTCATTTTTACATGAAGTAAATATCTTTAGCAACATTATTTTCTATTTCCGGTAAATTTACACAAATGTCCGCTTTATCGTTGAAAAGAAGTTTCGTCATGTATGATGAGAAACATATTACAACTTCCCGATGGAGGGGGCAGGGAGCAACCTCCCACCCCCACACACACATAACCAAGCAAGATAAGAAGAGGAACTCGTGGATGAGGAAAATGACAAGAGTGGTAAAATCCGTAAAATGGCAATAGGCTGGACATATTGCCAAGAGAACGAACCACAGATGGGCAACCGAAATTTTAGACTGGATTCCAAGGGACAGGAAAAGACACAAAAAGAAGACCACGTGGGAGATGGGTGGATGAAATTCGAAAGCATGTGGGAGTGACATGGATGAGACTGACAGACCTTTGTAGAAGAAACTTGCAGAGACCTTCATCCAGCAGAGAATTGATAATGGTTGATGATGCTGATGTTATATAACATTGAACATGACGGGAGTCTCTTTAACTATTCTAACCAAAAAATCTAATACAATAAATCGTAGATTACATCGAAATTGTACCCCCAGTCCTCGTTACCCTTATTGCATCGATGCTATTTTCCCACCTTGTTTCACAGCACGGTTTTACGGTCAACGCTGGAAGCTCTTTCTTTAAAATTTGGCAACGGTAAGGTAATTCGAAATAGAAAGCATATGTTTCTTGAACAATGTTGAAAATGTTTACAATCTGCAAGGAAATTTTTTCGTCGTTATTTACGACCAGATTTAAAATATGAGCCGCTCAAAGTACATAAAATGCATAAGAGTTTTCAGTCGAAAAGCTATGTTTTTTGAAATCCATTTTGTTTTTCTTTCAGATTGGCTTAATTGTCATAGCGTTGGTCACGCATATCAAGAATGATGATATCTTCAAGATTTAAAAAAATCAGAAAAAGAATTTTCAATCCTTTGCATGCAGTATCTGTTAAACGGTAAAATTTATTCTCTGATTTCAAGACATTTTGTGTTGAATTATACTGTATAACTAATTATTTTTAATAAAAAAACAAACGTGGCAAGTAGTATTACGATTTCTCATTGTAAAATGCTTTCTTAACTTCTCCCACGTCACTGACATTAATTTATCAACCGAAAAAATTTGATTCAGGCGTCCTGCCGCTCCCGGAATCTGGCGACCGGGTGCTTCGCACCACTTGAACTCTCGCTTGGCGCGTCCCTGGATTTGGCTTACTGCTGCATTGACATATCAGTGAATCAGTAGGATAGTGTTGTGATATTGTGGAATGACATGGAAGAAAATGTCTGAGGACATAAAGTTTTGTAGAGCACTTGGGAGCCCGGGTTCTTTTTACACAGCCATGGACTGGAAATGGCTGATGTCGATTATATACATATATAATGCAGACTCTTATCACATTAACCTCGTAATTTTTTTTACTTATCAAAATGTTACTTAAAACTGTAGTTTGAATTAAATGAAATTATAAGTCTAAAATTGGGCTTTATACCGATAAAGTGTTCATGAAGGAAAAATGAGGAGCAGAAAACTTTGGATAACACTACATATCAGTATGAGTTCTAAATCAATTGAATGACAGCCATATTGAAAACCGCTGATAAAAATGGTTTCGCCGTCCCGGTGGCGCAGTGGTCTAAGCGATGGCCTCTGATCATTTGTCCGAACGGGGTCCGGGTTCGAATCCCGGTGAGGCATGGATGTTGTGTTTGTCTTACGGCACTGGCTCTCTCCCTTCCCTGGAACCAGTGACCCTAAATTAGGGACGGGCGACTGCTTATAGCCCATTGAGTTGCTCACGGTGGTCGTTAAACCTCCAATCAAAAAAAAAATGGTTTCGTGTTTCTAGTAGATAAGAAGAACCGTGTTATGAAATTAATAACATCAACTGTAGTAGATGCGCCGCCCCCGGTGGCGCAGTGGTCTAAGCAATGGCCTCTGATCATTCGTCCAAAAGGGGTCAGGGTTCGAATCCCGGTGAGGCATGGATGTTGTGTTTGTCTTACGGCACTAGCTCTCTTCCTTCCCTGGAACCAGTGACCCTAAATTAGGGACGGGCGACTGCTTTCAGCCCATTGTGTTGCTGACGGTGGTTGTTAAACCTCCAATAAAAAAAATTGTAGTGGATTCTGTAATATGTAGTAAATTAGGAATACATAACTTCCGTCAGTAGTGAATAATGAATGCTCATACGTGTTTTTAAGGACTCCACGTGAATTACTGAACAAAGAAATTGAAAAGAAAGTTCATGCATGCATGCATTGAAAGTAAGTAAATAAATAATCTGCGCATACACAAATACACCTCGTAAGTACTAGGAAGAAAAATTGCAAAACAGTGGCTTAGAGATGCAGTTTTTAAGTTCGATGGAGTGATTTTTAAGCCGAAAGGCTTTTTACTTCCTGTACTAGAAGCTTGCATAGTAATACAATTTCCTTTTGTTGTTTCGCTTTTTAATTTTCAGCAATTATAGGAAACTGCCCAAAAAAGTTCTCTTTCAGCATTCATTCTTAGCTAAAACATAGTAAAATATGTAACCAGGAGGTAAACTCAAGAGACGGTAAGTCAAAAAGATTGAGCCAACTTTTAAAACTGAAATTCAAATGGAACATTTACGCATTCTCTGAAAGAATGACCTTATAACAGGGTCGAAAATTTACGTTGATTGCTTACTGAGGGGTTCCAAGTTTTGTGATTGTCCCTGCTAATCAGAGATGTCTCTAGCGTCATTAAGCCATGGCCGGCCCCTTTTATGTCTCAAAAATAAAAAAATAATAATTGTTTATGAATTTTATAAATTTTTGTAACTAGTATAAGTCAGTAGTTGAAAAATGGGGAGTATGAAATAGAAGAATTTCGTGTGCAAATAAAATGTGACAGTGGAAAAACTCAACATATGCATAAGGTACGGGGAAATTTAATTTTTCAAATTCTGAAACTCCCCTCAAAAATGTTTTCTCGCTACGGTCCTTATCGTAACTTATGACCCAGCATTGTAAAGGTTATGCATCCTGTTGGACAACATGAGTTCCTCCGAAGGTCAAGCTGAATTCGACCAACGATTCCTTCCGTCATAGTAAAATTTGTTCCTCGTAAAAAGGAAAGTAGTGATAAAATGTAGCACGAGATTCCGTTACAACTATTTGATTTTCGTAGCGCTTTGCAAAGAAAACTACTTTTTGTTTTTGCATTTACGCTAGATTACAAATTACAACAAAAGTAGTGCACTACTGTAACGTCGCTAATAGTAGCACGCTACTTCCCAGCATTGAGCTCGCAGCTTCAGTAATGATAGAATAGTCCCAGAGAAACTCCAACAATGTGAACATTTTTATTTTGGAGAAAGAAATGTAAATTTTAAGGTGTTAAGGCAACCGATACTGGCGAAATATTTAAGAAATCTAAATAATCCCAGAAATCTCTGAAAGGTAGTTCTACCTCTCGTGCTCCAGTCCAAATAAAAAGAATTCAATTCCCCACAATCATTCAAAACACCATCCTCCCCCAAAAATAAAACCCCATTCTTCATTTCGCTGATTTATAGCAAAGGAAAAAGTAAAGAACCACAACAGACGCTACTAAAGCTACCACACCCCACAGCTTCTGAAAAATCTGACCAAAGCAATTGTTTCTTTCTTTCAAAACCATCTGCATGCAGTTTCTTCAAAAAATTTGAATTTTTTTCGCTACTCTCGTTTATTCACATCATATTTTTTTTCCAATGTATCTGTTTCTAAAACTCCGATTCGAAAACTTTATTTTTTAGATTTTTTTTTTTTAGATTGGAGGTTTAACGACCACCGTGAGCAACTCAATGGGCTATAAGCAGTCACCCGTGCCTAATTTAGGGTCACTGGTTCCAGGGAAGGGAGAGAGCCAGTGCCGTAAGACAAACACAACATCCATGCCTCACCGGGATTCGAACCCGGACCGCGTTCGGACGAATGATCAGAGGCCATCGCTTAGACCACTGCGCCACCGGGGCGGCAAAAACTTTATTTTGTAAAGAATAGGCTAGTCTGGTTATGAATATCGGGCGCTATCTACGCTTCGCCCGATATTCCAACACAGACTCGTCTCGGATGAATGGTCAGAAGCCAGCGCTTAGACCACTGTCTCATCGGGGCAGCCCTAGCCCTTGCGGGGCCCAGCGGGTCTCCACGGGGCCCTTCGCATTAGCAATAACCCAAACCATTCTTCACGGGGCCATTCGCACAAGCAATAACCCAAACCCATCGCAATAAACCTTTTATATAAACTGTATGTATATTAATTAACTACTAATTAATTTTAAGGGGTTTTAAAATTGTGTAGGGCCCTAGGCGGTTGCCTGGTAGCGTATTTCACAAGTGAATGTAGCCGCCCCGGTGGCGCAGTGGTCTAAGGCAATGGCCTCTGATCATTCGTCCGAAAGGGGTCCGGGTTCGAATCCCGGTGAGGCATGGATGTTGTGTTTGTCTTACGGCACTAGCTCTCTCCCTTCCCTGGAACCAGTGACCCTAAATTAGGGACGGGTGACTGCTTATAGCTCATTGAGTTGCTCACGGTGGTCGTTAAACCTCCAATAAAAAAAACAAAAAAACAAGTGAATGTACGGAATTGCGGTTAAGGCCATTTCCGCCACGAGATTGGTTCAGAACTACTTTGGAAATTGTGAGTAGGCGGGGCCTATGAGGAGAGTCATGTGACGGAGACATGTAGGCTTTGCTGCACTCGTCATAAGCCATTTTAATGTTCGGGTGTTTTTATTTCGACAACAGTTACCTTCAGTTATTTTACCCGTACTGTCGGAATGCGACAGGAGGTAAATAGAGAGTGTACTTTATTGGTAGGGGAACTTTTGAGTTTTCATATAGCATGACTTCATGAACTTGCGACTTATCTTCCGAAGTACCTTCACTCTGTGTAGTTCTCACAGAGCCGAGAGATATCAGCACGTCAGCGCTCACTCTTCCTTTAGCTCAGGATTAGTACTGATGTGTTCTGTATTGAAGGCATTTTTGATGAAGTTTGGATTGACAAAAACACGAGGAATTTCCTAAATATTTGAAAAATACACTGAAGAGCAACTGAATTACAGATACCTGTCTAGTAACGTGTAGCACCACCTTTCGCCCAGATGACGGCGGCGATTCGTCTCGGCATGGACTCGACAAGACACCGGAGCCTTTGGGAAGCCATACGGATCCACGACCCCTCAACAAGCTCCCACAGTTAACGAAGATTTGATGGAGGGGGTCAGGGCCTCGAACATCTCTCTCGATGGCATCTCAGATGTGCTCGATGTGATTGAGGTCAGGGGACCTAGGTGGCCAAGGAAGCGAGGTCACGTCGGCGGGGTGTTCATCCAACCTTTCGGATACAATTCGGGAGCGATGGCCGGGTACATTTTCTTGTTGCATGATGAGGTCCCCAGTGGGATGTTGAAGACACATAAACAGGAGCAAATGGTCGTCCAGGATATCCCGGTAACGTTGACCTGTGATGGACGATGTCACACGTACCAGGGATCCCGTTTCAGTCCACGTAAACTGTCCCCAGATGAGAATGACACCCCCACCAGCTTGAAGAGTACCCTGATGGCAAGAAGGATCCATTGCTTCATGTGGTTTGCGCCATACTCGTACCCTGCCGTTCGCATGTACCAACGGGAATCTCGACTCATCAGGACAGGCCACATTTTCCCACATGTCTAGGGTCCAGTGGCAATGTTCCCACGCCCATGCTAATCTTTGCACCCTGTGATGTGCGGTCAGCAGCGGTACCCTCGTGGGACGATGGCTTCTGTACCCCATAGCGAGGAGATGAATCTGGATGGTGTGGCTGCTTACACGTTTTTGTGCACCAGCGTTAAATTGCCGAGTGATTTCTTGCACTGTGGCCCGTCTATCCGCTGTTACAATGCGAGCTAGCCAACGATGACCCCGCTCATCCACACGCTGTTGTCCACGGCAGTTGGCCCTTGCAGTGATAGTCTTACCGGATTCGATGTACTCACTATTCACCCGTGACACAGTGGCTCGTGAAAATCCCAGTGCCTGCATGACTTTCGAGATGGAGTGACCCATTCGTCGGGCCCGACAATTTGCCTACGATCAAATGCGCTTAGATCCTTCGTCTTACCCATACTGCTTCCGACTCTTACTGATTCCTGTCGCATCCTTCCTTATATTGTCGGATCGCTGCATACGTCATGTCGTTTCCGTTTACAGGGCCGCCCACAGCGCCACATTTGCATAACGCCAGCTGTCTCTAATTCAGTTGCTCTTCAGTGTATATACATGGCAGATCACTTACTATTTTATCAGACACAATACATGGCAAACCACATTCTGAAGTATTTATTCCAATGGAACTGTCTAAATTTCAACAGAACACTGTTTTGACGTCTTACTTCGTGTCATTAGGTAGTTCTTTGTTAATGCAAAATCACTCTATTTTTTTCTAGCTAGACCTCTTGACATTCCTGAGGAAAAAAACTTGATCGTAAGAATCAGGGGCGTAGCAATTCAGAATTTTTGGGAGGGGCTCAAAGAAAATAAATTATATATATATATATATATATATATATTTATTCTTATTGCGCTTGAAAATGTCACTACAAGCCTTATATCGGGCTAGCATAATGACGATATTATGAAAATACAGCACAGAAGAAGAAAAGTGAAATTATTTATCTAAATCTTTAACCTACCGAAAGCGCATGATTTTGGAACCAATGTTTTGAAAGTTATGTTGCAAAAGTAAACAGTCTAAAGATAAAATGAAATAGAGTCAGTATACAAACACAATTACAACACATATACATACCCAATGGATTGCATCGGCTTGGTGGTCGGGGTGTAGTTCGGGAACATTTCTTCTTCATAAAATGCAGTACTTGCGGCTTGATGCCATTAAATTCAAAATTTTTTTAGAATCAATATTCACACTCCTGTGGATAGTTAATAGTAGTCCAATTCACGCCCAGTTAGGCGTGAATTGGACACAGTGCTTCGCAGGTATGTTGTAAGCGGCCTCAGAGTTGAAAAACTTCTTTCTGGAGTAGACGTTATAATTGGCAAGGTAGTCAGAATTTTAAGAGTTTTTTTCGCATTTGGAAAAAAAAGTACCATCACAGGCTTGCAAAGCTTCAATGGCTGTTTTGGGCTGATCCTCTGTATTCCGTGACAACCATTTACTTATCCACATTTCTACTTCCCCACGAAAAAGATTGGGTAACACATTTATATACTCAGAATAAAACTGGGCTGATTCTGTTATTTTTTCAATGAACATTTTTCAATTTTGCAAGGCAGTACATGGTTCAAACTATCGAGTACATTTCTGTAATTAAAGAAACGACCATTCATATTTTGTAGAAGGTAATCCAAGAATGGGATGAATATTGCCTTACGATAGAAATCTTCCACGTTTTCACTTTGATAGTTACTTCGATGTATCTGTTTTTTAACAATTCTGGGTTTTTCGAACACAATACCTATTCTACATCCTATGGCAGAAACCCTGTCGAAAATATTAAATTTAGCATCTGAATTACATCGCATCTCTCTAAATTTTTCCGTTGCTTCGTCAATCATAATAAAAGATGATACTAAATCGTTGTCTGGTCTCTGCAAAGCTTTTGACAGATTTAGAGTAAAAGAAAAACACTTTTCAGCAACAAAAATCGATATCAAAAATTCAGTTTGGAATATTGAATGGTGATACAGCATTGCCTACTTCGATGTGTCAGAGTCATAGTGGCCATTCTGATGAATATCCTGTAGAGCTGCTACAACTGGCTCCAATAATTCGCAAAACGTGAAAAGTGCGTCGTGTCTTTCTACCCAATGGGTATCACATAACCGTTTAAGTCGATGCATTGTTTTTCCTTCGGAACATTCCTGAACCTTATTTTTAAGTAGGTTATTCCATTTTGGTGACAAACGGAAGAATTTCACAACGTCTGTTAAAGTAGCCAAATAATTCCTAATTGATGGCACTGAACAAGCTTTCGACAAAACAAGATTTAACGCATGGATACAACAGTGGACACAGAGAGCAGTGCGGTGAATCTCTAAAATTTTTGCCTGAACACCATTTATTTTCCCAGACATAGCAGCTGCGCCATCATATCCTTGCCTTGACCCCTCAAATACTGAGTATCGATACCGAGTCGCTTTAAACTTGAACTTATTACCTCTGCAATTCCGGCGCTACATAAATTTTCCACCTCGATAAATTCTAAAAAATCTTCTTTCAAAATACCAAGTGGTTCCTCTACATAGCGCACACATAAGGTAAGGTGTTTTCCAGGGGCGAAGCATCGGGGTACAATTTGAGACTAAGTCTACCCAAGAGTAAAATGCCAGAAATGTTTTTGTTATTACTTATTATATTTACTTAGTTTTTCACAAATACGATGGAAAGAAATATCACATTTGGAGGTAATGCTGGACAATTTATTTGCAAAATTACGTTATGTCTAACATTTCCTTTCAATCACATTATCTGAGAATGAAAAGTGAGACTCGAAATCAAGAGTCTCACAGATGAACAAACAAGTACAACTGCTGCCACAGGAAACTTATTTATAGCTCTGTGGTGTCTGTGAGGGTAGATCAGAGACTTCAAATGAAAACTAATGCCGCTGATTTGTTGCTCCTTGGTCGAGGCCACCGTGGTCGAGGCATTGGGGTCCGAAATCTCGGCTCTTTGCCGCAGCGCAGAGAAAGCCAGTAATCATGGCTCACGGGTTTGTTTTTGCTATGCTAAAATGGAACTTGTGACTGGCTAATGGGTGTGTTGTCAGTGTTGTGTTTTTAATTTTTATTTTTTAAGCAAGAAATATGCGAACAAGAAAAGCTCACAATTCTTCTAATCCAGTTAATTATCTACTGGAAAATCCGCTGTCTACTTTATTTTAAGAAAAGATATGTGAGTTAAACAATACCGATCTTTTTATATGAAATGGAAATCATTACCTTTGTTTTTCGTTTTCAGGACTGGTTTGGCAACAGTTTAATTTGCTAACAGTCTGATCTGTGATTAGGTTTTCCAAGTTATGAAAAGAAAAATTACATTTATGTAGCAGAAGTTTTTCAAAAATACGGTACAGCAAGCAATGACAATGGAAATCAGTATGTTTGTACTAAAATATTTACATGAATATAATATGCATTTTGATAGAGTGCTATATATACGTTAGTTTAACTGAAAGAACATAAACATTTTTCTTAGTCACCCCAACACAGGTACCACGCTTCGCCACTGGTGTTCTTTCCCAGCTATATCAGCAGTTTCAACAGCAAGTATTGAGAAACCTATTGCTTTATTAATATTTTTCACAAGTTGGTCTTGAATAAATTGACCACATGTCTTAAGAATCTCGTTGTGTTTCTCTGGACTGGTATATTTGCTAGAAATTGTTGTAGATGATGTTTTATCAAACAAATCGGTGTCACCAGATTTAGCCCGAAAACGTAGCAGAGCCCTAAAATTGCCTTCATTTTCCGTCTTTTCTTAGCATGATGAAATATTTCCTGAATCTCGATGTCCACGCAGTGCGAGAGACTGTTTACCACAAAAGACTACTGTTTTAATTACGGACTGTAAATTTTTTCAATTTTTTATTTTCAATTTCTTTATTTCTGCTCTGGTGCAATTGAACACCAACATTCAAATATGACCTTTCATCACTTTCCCGAATTCTTCCGAGGTTAAACAGCTGTGTATGTGATAATTGCACAACTGATGTGCAGTAAACGCTTCTATGGCATGTTTCTATTGCTTAAATGGAGATAAAACTAATTTTTCCAATTTTTGGTTCCCCTGACGACCTGCTTCTTTTTTTTAAAACAGCACACAATTTTTGAAAAATGCACCATTAAATTTTGCTGAATGACATACCCATGGGAAACTTTTTTTTTTTTTTTTTTTTTTGATTGGAGGTTTAACGACCACCGTGAGCAACTCAATGGGCTATAAGCAGTCGCCCGTCCCCAATTTAGGGTCACTGGTTCCGGTGAAGGGAAAGAGCCAGTGCCGTAAGACAAACACAACATCCATGCCTCGCCGGGATTTGAACCCGGACCCCTTCCGGACGAATGATCAGACGCCATTGCTTAGACCACACTGCGCCACCGGGGCGGCTGGGAATCTTTCGAACCATTGGTACTGGCATTTTCTTTTCTTTTCATTACCGTTAACAGGAAAAGAATATGATAAATCTGGCTTCCAGGAATTGTCTAAAAGCTTTAACTTTTTTCATCGCTTAGATGAACACCAACGTACTGTCCTATATCGAGATCACTTACTTTCTTTTGATGTCGATTGCTGGAAAATCCACCTCCAGTTTCCATCATTTCTTTATCTGGATCAGCTGAAGATAATGATGCAGCTGCTGCGCTGTTTCTGTCATCATGATGAACATTATCCGACGGCAATTCTTGTTCTAGTAGGATAATTTTAGAATTACTATGTACATCTTCGCAACTTTCATTTAATTCAGGGATTTTAGAAAAGAAAGCAAGCAAATCATTTCTTGCTCTTTTGGAAGACATTCTATCATTCTGAACAAACAAATAAACAAACTGGGTGATACACAGCAGACCCAGACTGCACTAGGAATGAATGTTAGCTTGGAGCTTAGCTTGTATTATATTGTTTCCCCGTTCGTCGATGTCGATGAACATTGCAAGGGAAGTTGGGAGGGAAAAGGAAGCTGGCGGTGACTGTTTTCCTCACTGCTGTGGTTAAGCGATAGCTCTAGACCCTCGTCAGATCATCCAACCCAAGTCTTGGAATCCCCGCACCCCCACACACCACCGCTCTAAAATTTGTGTGCTCCCAGCCTCCCTAGCAGATCTCTGGATGCACTCGGGACCGGGTCCCGGGTGTATTACTGTATTCCATTCCAAAGGGTGTGACATTACGTACAATGGCCAGGCCAGTGGTGGGGAATAGAAGGGCTCCAGCTCCTACACACATTAACACACAAGGACACACCATCCCTCTCTATGTTCTAAAATTAACATTCACTTTCAAAACGAAAAAAGTTTTAAATTTAAGTTTTCCTCTACTCTGGAGAAAAAATGTAAAAAACAACCAAACTAAACATTGAAAAACGAAACTTATATATAATATGGGGGGGGGAGGCTTGAGCCCGTCGAGCCCCTATTCTTACGCCCCTGGTCAGAATAAATATTTCGGTGCGGAGACATACTTTCCTTTCCGTTGTTAAATGTCCTTTTAAGGGTAATAGAAAGGCCCTTTAAAAGGGTACTTTTTAGTATCGTTATATACGTACTTTCACAACAGCACGAATCGTTATGGGTACGTGCTGCCATCTATTGGCCGATAAGGAGTATGGTATACAACTAACTATTTATTGAAGTTGTCCTCAATTTTAGTATTAAGATAGATTTCGACTTGTATTCATTTGAGGAACTGCAGATATTCCTTATGACATCGTGCACAAAATAATTTCACCGTATTATTCAATATGATCATTTGTCACATATGTTAAGTAACCTCACAGTGAATTTCTTAGGAAGCAGAACTTTCCACGATATAATTCAATATGATCATTTGTCACATATGTTAAGTAACCTCACAATGAATTTCTCAGCAAGCAGAACTTCCCCCGATAGAAGACAGTGTTCCTGTCACATGACTCTCCTCATGGGCCCCGCCTACTCGCAATCTCCAAAGTAGCCCTGAACAAATCAGCGTGGCGGAAATGGCCTTAATCGCAATTACATACATTCACTTGTGAAATACGCTGGCCGCCCCGGTGGCGCAGTGGTCTAAGGCGCTGGCCTCTGATTATTCGTTCGTAAGGGGTCCGGGTTCGAATCCCGGTCAGGCATGGATGTTGTGTTTGTCTTACGGCACTGGCTCTCTCCCTTCCCTGGAACCAGTGACCCTAAATTAGGGACGGGCGACTGCTTATAGCCCATTGAGTTGCTCACGGTGGTCGTTAAACCTCCAATCAAAAAAAAAAAAAAGAAATACGCTGCCCGGTATGCCTCAAGGAGGTTAGAATAAGATATCTGGAGATGCCCTTGTTAATGAAGCATTAGTACCACTTTGCGTGAAGCCTATAACCGCGAGCAACGGACGTCAAACTGTGGGAAAGCTCATGGTTTTCAACGCTATTGCAATGCATTTTGTGTTGGCCGCATCGCCTTCTTTCGTCGCACATATTTCAAATTTCGCATCGTAACTTGTTGCGAATGCGTGATAAAATGCTGAATTTATAAAATTCTTAATTATTTTGAGGCTCGTTCCCATTTTTATTTCAAAATGAAATATGCGAACGTTACTGCGAATTCTAAACAAAACATAACGTTAAAATTGTAAACTTCACTCGAGTAAGAAGTATAATTCATTCCGGTTTGATATTAACACGGTTTCTTCAACCACAAACAACGCAATTACAAAATACAAACAGATAAAATTACAAAGGTATCATGTAAACAATGGTAAATTCCCACACCTTGCGGCTTCACGGTTAAGAGAACAGGGCATCTCCAGAAGTATTATTCTAACCTTCTTGGTATGCCCAAGGAGGTTAGAATAATACTCTCAGAAGTATTATTATATATCTCCAGAAGTATTATTCTAACCTCCTTGGTATGCCCAAGGAGGTTAGAATAATACTTCTGGAGATGCCCTGTTCTTTTAACCGTGAAGCCGCAAGGTGTGGGAATTTACCATTGTTTACATGATACCTTTGTAATTTTATCTGTTTGTATTTTGTAATTGCGTTGTTTGTGGTTGAAGAAACCGTGTTAATATCAAACCGGAATGAATTATACTTCTTACTCGAGTGAAGTTTACAATTTTAACGTAATGTTTTGTTTAGAATTCTCAATAACGTTCGTGCATTTCGTTTTGAAATAAAAATGAGAACGAGCCTCAAAAAAATTAAGAATTTTATAAATTCAGCATTTTCTCTCACATTGGCAGCAAGATACGATGCGAAATTGGAAACACATGCGACGAAAGAAGGCGATTCGGCCAACACAAAATGCATTGCGATAGCCTTGAAAACCATAAGCGTTCGCACATTTTGACGTCCGTCGCTCGCGGTTATAGGCTTCATGCAAAGTGGTACTGCCTCATTAAAAAGGGCATCTCCAGATATCTTATTCTAACCTCCTTGGGTATGGCCGTACCTCTGGCCGCCACAGGCAGCTATTGTCTAGTTTTTTTCGAAATGCAAAGTTTTCCTGCAAGTGATGTAAGCGCATGTTTGTTTGCAACATATTTGCAATCGAATTTATGCTTCGAAAAGCTTAATCGAAAGAACAAATTTTTGCACAAACACCACTCACAGCGAAAACACTTCTCGCTTATTTTCGTTTCTA
This sequence comes from Macrothele yani, assembly GCA_039090855.1. Lineage (NCBI taxonomy): Eukaryota > Metazoa > Arthropoda > Arachnida > Araneae > Macrothelidae > Macrothele > Macrothele yani. Next base: position 40,160,233 of record CM077024.1, on the reverse strand, counting down.
AGATGAAATAAAATAAAAAAGTGTTCCGGTGGTTCTACGATGACACGGCCGTCTCTGACGCCATAAGTCACGGCTAATCATTGGTGTGACATCCCACACAGGCAAAAACAAACAAAAGTATTCAGTTGATAAAACGGTAAGCTTGTATAATTGATAAAGATTATTAAATCCTTCATTTTTTTTGTAGATAGTCCGTCTACACGCCTCGAAACTTTTGTTCCATTTGTTTCAATAGTTTAAAAGCAGCTTCTCGCCTGGATATGACGTCGCTTGCAGCACGGACATCGACTTATGGCGGCCAGCGCTTCGTGGTTAGGAGTGGTATCTCCACCGAATATAAACTCAATGGTTTTGAATCCTGGGAAGGAAGAGCTTTAGCGTCGTAAGACAAACATAACATCCATAGCTCACCAGGACTCGAACCCGGATTCATCGCGCACAAATGGTCAAAAGCCACAGCGCCACCAGCGAGGCGCAACGCATGTGTTCACGCAGCTAATAAATTTCTTTCAAATAGTTTTTTTTTTTTGTGACATTTATTCAAAATAATTTTAAGAATGTAATCAAATCGTATCCAGGTGGTTTTCTAGAAACTAGCTGTCTGCCGCCCCGGTGGCGCAGTGGTCTAAGGCGCTGGCCACTAATCATTCGTCCGTAAGGGGTCCGGGTTCGAATCCCGGTCAGGCATGGATGTTGTGTTTGTCTTACGGCACTGGCTCTCTCCCTTCCCTGGAACCAGTGACCCTAAATTAGGGACGGGCGACTGCTTATAGCCCATTGAGTTGCTCACGGTGGCCGTTAAACCTCCAATCAAAAAAAAAAAAAAAAAACTAGCTGAAACAGTTAGTTTTTCAGAGTTGAAATCTGATATGTACGAAACATTTCTGGGCAGAGTTCTGTGCTGTCAAGTATATAAATGAAATATATAAATCATTTTTGATCCCTTTCCTATGTCATACATTTGACCAATTTTGCCACTTGTAACTTTCATATTCACTATGAAATGCTTCAAGTTAAAGAAAGCCTTTTGTTTTTATTTGATACATATCGTAAACTGCAATCGCTTGTATGTTATTCTGCGATATGTTCTAAAAGATTAGCTGGGTTATTTTTTCTTTTGTGTTTATTTATCCACATTTGTCAACTTGCTTTTTTATTATTTCTCTCTCCCTCTCTCTCTCTTTTCAAATGCTTATCGGGCTACAATTTTATGATTTTTAAACCTAATAAAGATGATGTACATATTTTTATAGAATAAAAGATAACTTCAAAGAGAATAAGATACTAGTTTTTGGACTTTATTAGACAGAAAAGCAATCATTTTAGTTTTCAGTTTCAACATTTTCATTTTGCCAATGGACTAAATTCTTTCGCTGTGATCCGTAACCGCAACTTGTGATTTTGCTGTAATGGTGGCCGAATTTTACTTGGCATTCCCGAAAACTGTTACCAGTTAAGGTACTGTAGATAATTCGCGATGGTGCGTTAGTTTGTACTGTAATGGAATCTTGAAACTGTCAGTGAAAGAATGACGTTTGGAATATAAGAAAAATGCTTAACAGTAAGTAGATTTCATTAATAAGTGTGGAGACGTAATATTTATTGATAGTACACAGCAAGCCAGCCACCTCTTACCCTGATGGATTGCGAGTTTCACAGAGGTTTAAAGCTAAGCTTCCTTCTACTAATTCTAACTTTGTTCCACAAGGCGAACATCTGTCACGCAAAATTTATTTTTTTGATATGTATAGCAATAAGTTGGATTTTGCTCATGATTCAAATAAAAAGTGATCGATAATGTAAATATTATGCCCTACTTTAGAGGAGTATGACCTTTAAATACAATGCAACCATTCAGGGCGCTTTAAATTTTCTAGGTGTTACATTTTCCACAACACCCTTTAAAATTCTAATTTTCGTCTATCTTCTCCGATTGTTTTGTTTTTAAATGTTAATTTTCGTGTACTTATTTTTTGTGCAGCATTACGAGTTGGCTACAGTAGGCAATTTTGTAATATGGTGAGTGTTGTACGATGACATAAAAATGTTCTGGGAAAAGTATCACGACTTTGAGTTATTTTTCTTTCCTAAATCGATGTCTAACATCAAATTGAAGTTTGATGAGGATTATATTTTATGTAAGTGACAGTATAACAATGCTATGCTAAGATAGCAGAATTTTTTAAAGCCTTGTGTCATATGAAAGATAGCTGTGTGTAGACTATGGTTCTTTCAGTACTTAAAAATGTTTTATGTGATTACACATTTTGCTTTACCATGATGAATTAGAAACAGATGAAAAATAAGTGTCATTGTTTTTTTCACCATATTTTACATATTGTTTATGCTGTTGCACTTAAAGACCAAGAAGTATGCAAAATATTGAAACAAGGAGAAACTAGTTATTGTGGTAGTGCAGATGTGAATCCCCCCCCCCCCCCCCATTGGATTTTTATAGAGTAAAATTGACGTGTGTCCGAAGAGGTCCACATGCCACATACAGATATGGTACAGTATTTACAAATAGTGGGTCAGATGAATTTGAATTTTTTATATAAGAAAAAAAAGTGTTCATTGAAAGGTTACCTGAAATTTTATTTTTCTCAATATAATTCCATCCCAGTTGCTTAAATATGTGACTTGGAAATGTATGTATAATAAATTTTAAAGGATTTTACAATAAGCCATTATAATATTTTTAAGTGCAATGTAATGTGTGGGCATAGTATGGTACATTTTAGAAACAAATGATTTTTGGAATACACTTTGATGTGTATTCTGAATTTCATATGCACTAAAAAAATATATACATCAATTTATTTATTTTGGTCTTGCTGAGATACAGAGTTGTATGGAAAAAATTAATTTATGTATGTACACACCCATTGAAACAAAAAACATGCTATAAACCCACTAAGTGTTGAACCACATTAAATGATAGAATAAGGTAATTTAAAGCAAATAATTATTTATTAGAATTTTGAATGATGACAGACAGCATACGTACATTATGATTGAATGTTTCAAGAAAGAGCTGGATTCATAATTTCATATTTTACCTTTTACCACAGATATGTTAGATGCAATTTATTTAAATCTTCATTCTTCAGTTGCTTCTTTTATCAATATCATGAATGAAAGGGGGGCAGGGGGGAGCATTTAACTCTTTGTTTGAAAATAAAGTTCCGAATCAAAACTTCCTGTTGCCATGTTTCGTTACCCATAAAGTTGTTTTCTCATCAAATTAAGCAGGCAGTACTGTTTTTCAAACTTTAAATTCGCTTTAAACAAAAAGAAAAGCACTTGTTCGGTTCGTTCCACGATATAGCTGAAATATTTAAAATATAATTAAACAATGACTTGGGTTATTCATGAAAAATATTCCTGTTGCTATGGAGTGATCGTAATTTTGTCATATTTCAATGCACTTTACCCAAGTGTCAGTTTTTTTTTCTAAATCAACAACTTTACAAAAAAAAGGCAAATAATGAGAAACAAAAAATAGGCTGCACTTAGGAATCTCAGCACATTGCATGGTTCCACGTATTAATAAATGAGAAGTGGAAATATGGGGGAAATGTGATGGAACTTTATGCCCCTAGTGGAAAAACTATGCATTATATGAAGAAGAACATAAACAAAAAAAATGTTCTTCGTAGTCAAAGGTAACCTATCAATCAAGAAAGGGTGGTTTCAATTTTATTTTTTGAATTGGAGATATTCTTGCACAGAGCTCTAAGAACATATTCTAGATCTAAGAGACAGGTCCCAAAGTTTAGGAGCCAGGTGGAACGAAGTCAAATTTAAAAGAATAATGCATGAACAAAAACGTGCGGTGATGATGCTGGAACAGTAAGCGATAAACTGTATTTATCATCATTTTATTCCCTTTTTACCCAAACCACTTATTGCAAAATAAAATTCAAGTTTACTTCATAATTTTCTTTTCGCATTATTCTAGTTGCTCCTCTCAAAAAATTAAAATTTTAGATTTTGATTTAATTAAAACACTATTTGCGGAAGTCATATTTTGTACATATTAATTCAGTGTAACACATTTAACTTCATATAACATGCAGACTATAAAAATCAGAAAAAATTCTTCCTAAGAGCTGTGGCAGCGTGTAATCCACAGGCCCTGAAAAAAAAAGAAAACAACGTATAATCCACTGCGGCATATATGCGGAAGGTCTTGAAATTCTGAGGAAAACAATTTTTTCCTTTGCATAATCTGCAGCGACATGTCGCAGACCATGAAACTTGAGTGGGAAAATCCTGTAATCCGCACCTGTCATGTTAATCGTGAACTGTTATTTCCGACGGAAAAGCTGCGAATCACCAGATAACCAACTCAAAAGTAAACGGATGTAAGAAAAAACGCTCCTCTTATTGAAAAAAAGTAACTGTCATTTTTATGTACTTTTGTGTTACTTTTAAGTAAATAAAGAACTAAAATCCCAAGCTTTTGCAGCATTACCGCAGTTCATTAGTTAGACCTAAAAATTCTGTAGAAATTAGACAATTCGTAGTATTTTTCTCTTTTCTGAAAATGTTTCAACTGAAAAAGAAAAAACAACATAAGTAATACGATTAGCGCAGCAATACTAACGAATGCTATTCGCAAGATGGTTACCTACCGTGGAATAGCTCTGTGGGCTTCTCACACCACGTAGGCTTCTGCAAGTGCAAATAGTACCACTTTTGTTGTGTCATATTTTCTTTCGGAATGCTTGTAAGTAAAAACAAACATTCTTCCAATCTCTTTGCTATCCTCTATCTCTGTGTTGCATCACATTTTTTTGTTACTGCATTTTTGGTACTTTTCCAATAACACCACCTCTCCTGGCAATTACCTTGCAAATTTTTTAAAACGCCACTTTGCTGTTGTTTTTTTAGGGTTTTTTCCCTTTACTAGTGTATTATCTACAATATTGAAATTTATAACTTTTTAGCAGATAATCTGCAGATTGTACAACACAAATTATGGTATTTACTGCAAACTATGAAATCTAAAGTAAAAAAAAAAAAGGTGCGCAGGGCCAGATTTCTATGCGCCTAGGTGACCTGGTGCTCGGGATTTTTCAAGCTCTGCTTTTTCAAATACAAATGTATGCTGATGCCCCTTAGCTGCAGAACTGTGAATAAAGAAAGGTGGCTTGATCACGCTAGTTACGTTAACTAAAACTTTTACAAAAAGTTCGTAAGTTGGAAGCTTTCGACCTTATCTTAGGTCTTCATCACGCCAATGGAGGACTAAGATTGTTGCCAGATTCTACATTTGAATTTTTCCTATTTTTGTTGCCAAAACTTAGAATTGATCTCCAGATTAACGGAATGTAGAGAGGAGATTCGGAGTTGCAAGTCATTGAGTTGAAAATAATTTCTATGCTTTCACGGTAACGGAGGGCAAAACGATTGTCAAACGAAGCAATTCGTTTTGCTTCGTTCCAGTGGGGAACTGCAGATGTGTCTTCCATTGTCAAAATAGACAAGGCAGTGTTGGGATTGCCTTTCGAAACATCTTTTCTGTGTTCTAAAATTCTATGGCTTATGCTCCTGTATGTGCTTCCAATGTATAAGTTATCCCCAGTAGAAGAAGAGATAGGAATGCAGTAAACTCCTGGGAGGTTCAGGCTTTCAACTTTGTCCCTATCCCTTTGTAGAAGTTTCAAGATGTTTGGGGTAGATTTAATGGCAAGATGGTAACCAAAACTTCTAAAAAGAATCTGTAACTTATAAGCATAGGAAGGATGGTAAGGAACAGAACCACAGAATTTCAGGTCTTCTTTCTTGTGAGGAAGGAGGCATTCGATTTTCGAATGGTTTTCATATTTCTTTATGAGGGAGTTGACTGTAACAGCAGGGAAACCATGAGAGAGGGCTATTGTAGAAATTTTGGAGAGTTCTTCTTGAAGAGAGAGTTGGCTGTTGCAAATGATATGAGCCCTGTGGATGTAGGACTTCAATGCTGCAAGCTTGTAGAGATGCAGGGTGCAAGATTTGTAGGGAATGATGTTAGTGGCTGCAGAAGGTTTTCGATAGACGGAACGAGTAATGGAGAGATCAGCGTTTCTGCAGATAGATACATCCAGGAAATCAATTTTGTGATTTACTTCCTTAGATATAGTGAGCTTAATGGAAGGAAATTTTTCTGTAATGGAGTTGATCAGTATCTGTAGCTCAGACTCGGAATGTGGCCAGCTAATGAAAATGTCGTCTACATATCTTAACCATAGGGAAGGTTGAAAAGGGTGTAGAGGAATTATGGAAACTTCAATATGTTGCATGTAGATTTCAGCAAGCAGAGGGGAAAGAGGTGAGCCCATGGGGAGACCAGATTGTTGCCTATACACAATTTTGTTGAAAACAAAACAACTATGTTGATGAATAGTGTGGAAACAATCATAAAGATCTTTGATAAGAGGACCGGGGGTTCAAAATGAAGAATCAATTTCTTCATGAGGAGCATGTAGGAATCAAAATATGGTACAGAGGGAAACAAAGATTCTACATCAAGAGTATACAGATTATCACAAGGAGGAAAGGAATTAGGAAGGTTGTGGATGAAGTTTGAAGTAGAGACAACTGTATGAGGATGGTTGGCTGCCAGGGATTTGCATTTGAGGACCAATCTCTTTTCAAGGTTTACTGCTGGAGAAAAAGAATATTCCACTAAAGGTCTGATGGGGTTACCAGCTTTATGCAGTTTCACTTGCAGGAAGAGCCTGGGAGTTCTAAAGTAAGGAGGGGGTGATATATCACCAAGGAAGGATTGAAGAGTTTCTTTCTTAGCTAATCTGTCAACTGAGTTTTTGAGTGAGTTGGTGGTGTCTGACTGTAAAGGGATGCAGTTGGCAGATGTAAGAAAAGAAAGCACTTTTAGGTTTAGAGTTTCTTTACCAATGATGACTGGGCAACCAACTTTATCTGCTTTGCATACGGCTAGGTCATTTTCTTGAATAAATGACCTGAATTCTTTTAAACAAGAAGAAGAGTACTTGATTGGCACAGAATTTTGCTTGGATAAGATAACAGCAGCGTTGGCACGAAGGATAGGCTGCTGAACAGTCTCAGTTCTGTGGATGGCTGATTCTATAACAGAAACAGTTTGTGGAAGATTGATAGGAAGAGCAGGTGAAAATTTTGGGCCTAATGATAAGAATTTATCCAAGCTAGGAGGAATAGTGACAGAAGAAAGATTTACATACTTTGGCTTGTCAGTAGAGGTTGATGACGGAGATGTTGCTTGACTTTTTTTTTTTTTGCTTGGAGAGTAGAAAATTGAATTTCTTTGTATGGCGAGCATATTCATTTACTTCAATTGTTGAGAGGGTTTGGTTGATGCGAACCATGAAAATATCAAGCAAAGCAGGATGAGTGGTAGCAGCCAGTGATTGGTAGCTAATGTAGCAGGAAAGTTCAGTTTTAGCAATGGAGGAACGCAGGTCACGGATAGCGGCAGATAGGAGGTTATGGCTGGTTTGCTGTAGTAACGCACGGCACCGTCCTTTGAAGATGGGTTTGCAGATCTGAAAAGCTTGAGGAAGAATGCCAGAAGTCTTGCAGGAAACAAGAAAACGAAGGCTGCACAGAGAATTAGTGACTTGAGTCCGAAGTTTCCGGAAGGAAATCCAATCTTTCGTCCAGTCCAAAATAAAATGCCCGGAAGTTGCGTAGCTTTGAAACATGACGATTATGGGCAAAACACGTAACAATATTAACAAAGAAAGGTGGCTTGATCACGCTAGTTACGTTAACTAAAACTTTTACAAAAAGTTCGTAAGTTGAAGCTTTCGACCTTATCTTAGGTCTTCATCACGCCAATGGAGGACTAAGATTGTTGCCAGATTCTACATTTGAATTTTTCCTATTTTTGTTGCCAAAACTTAGAATTGATCTCCAGATTAACGGAATGTAGAGAGGAGATTCGGAGTTGCAAGTCATTGAGTTGAAAATAATTTCTATGCTTTCACGGTAACGGAGGGCAAAACGATTGTCAAACGAAGCAATTCGTTTTGCTTCGTTCCAGTGGGGAACTGCAGATGTGTCTTCCATTGTCAAAATAGACAAGGCAGTGTTGGGATTGCCTTTCGAAACATCTTTTCTGTGTTCTAAAATTCTATGGCTTATGCTCCTGTATGTGCTTCCAATGTATAAGTTATCCCCAGTAGAAGAAGAGATAGGAATGCAGTAAACTCCTGGGAGGTTCAGGCTTTCAACTTTGTCCCTATCCCTTTGTAGAAGTTTCAAGATGTTTGGGGTAGATTTAATGGCAAGATGGTAACCAAAACTTCTAAAAAGAATCTGTAACTTATAAGCATAGGAAGGATGGTAAGGAACAGAACCACAGAATTTCAGGTCTTCTTTCTTGTGAGGAAGGTCCTCCATTGGCGTGATGAAGACCTAAGATAAGGTCGAAAGCTTCCAACTTACGAACTTTTTGTAAAAGTTTTAGTTAACGTAACTAGTGTGATCAAGCCACCTTTCTTTGTTAATATTGTTACGTGTTTTGCCCATAATCGTCAAGAACTGTGAATTATTAAAAAGTAGAAAATGTGGAAAATTAGAGGGAAGAATGCTATGAAAAAGAAATTTTTCAAATGCAACTTTTAAAAGCAGAAATGGCAAGAAATAAAATTCATACCTATACATCCCCTAGTGAAAAACATTTTGTTTTGGTAAAGCTGATAATGTTTACAATTTCTAATATAACAAATCACCTACACACAAAAATAATATTTTCAACTGGAGTTTTTGGAAGTAAGATACGGGTGCGAACAAATGCAGACTTATGCCACTTAGCATCAGAATTGTGTATTATGTAAAATTAAGAAAAAAAAATGTATATATTTATATGCAAAATGTCTTGCACTCTGTGGATAATATCAGATGAAAATTAATTTTTCAAATCAGACTTTCAAAAACTAAGTTATTGAGAAAACTAACGTATGCATTTATGCCCCATAACAGGCTGGAAAAATAAGCTCCAGATGTAGGAGCCAGCTCCAAAATTTAGGAGCCAGGTGAAATGAAAGCAAATTTCAAAGTATTGTGCACAAACTTAATGCATGATGATGATGTCGGAACAAAGGGTAATAATGTAAGTGTATTAAGCACTGCCTATTACCCAAGCTACTTACTGCTAAATGAAATTCAAATTCGGTCTATAAATCTCAGGGTTCTATAGTTTTGATAAAAATCTAAACATAAAAAAAAATGTGACCCCCCCCCCCCCAAAAAAAAAAAAACCAAAAAAACAAACAAAACGTTTAACCTCATCGAAAAAAATCACGTCCGTCAGCTTCCGGAGTATCGCATAATGCAGCTTTGGAAATGAAGCAGGGGGTGTTAAAAAATATGTAAAGATGTGGTTTTAGAAAAAAATAATCCAAGATAAAGCCATCTGGAAGTAAAAAAGATAAATAAAATAAAATAAAATGCAACCGTCAACTTCTGAAAGCCACATGGCCGCAGAAACGATTGGGAATGTTGTGCAAATGCTTAACAAATATGGATTTTGTTAAAAAAAACAAAAAACCCCCGAGCAACAATCTAACTGAAATGAAGCTATCCGAAGCCAAAAAACGCAAAAACTGCAATCAACTTCCGGAATGCATCGTAATGCGACCTTAAAAAAACGGAAGACTAACAATAAAAATGCGTAAAAATATGGTTTAAAAAAAATAAAGAGGAAGAACAAAACAAAGATACCTTATCAACCTAACTGAATACTGAAGTGAAGCTATCTGGAAGCAAAAGGGTAAAAAAAGTTGTGAGGTCAACTTACAAAAAACTGACTGCCGCGGAAGCAGAGAAAACGCTTTAAAAATATGGTATGACTCTCATAACAAAAAAGAAAAGAAAAAAAATCACCTTAATTTAACTTTCAGTTAGATTAAAATTTAGGCCTCCATGCAAAAAAAAAAAAAAAAAAAAAGGAGGAATTGCCACCATTAGCTTTCAAAATGTTTTTATGCGCTTTTAACAAAACACCATGCACATCAAGACGTGTGTGGTGCGTCAAAAGTGCATAAAAATATCGCTTCCGAGATACAAAGCTCAAGAAAAGCAATTATATCTCATCAAGTTGAAGTTATGTTTGAAAAAATATGGAAGAATGAAAGCTAAAATAAAATAAGGGGGGGGGGGCATCTGTCGATTACAGTTGTTTGTGTTTTCTATCGATTACAGCTTTACATCTTAAACACGAGCCAACGTTAAAAATGCATGAAAATTTCCCTTCCTTTGTTTTAAAATTTAAAGAAATCTTAAAAAGAATTAATGTTAAGAAAATAAAATAGCAGTCTGCAAACCTCTCCGAGAATCTGCGACGTGTGTCACCTCGTCTCTCCCGTTTCTGCTCCAGGGCCAGCAGCTTAAACCAAACAGTGTGATCTTCAATGCTTCCACGATCTGAGAGGATAGTCACGTGACTCAGAGGCTTTCATCACGTTTCTCTGCTTGAAACACACGGTTCAGAATAAAAGCTAACAGAATTTATAAATGCGATCAAAGCAGAAAATTTAATTTATTAAATTACAATTTGTTGAAGTTACATTTTGCATCTATGAACTCAAAGTAATGACTGCAAATTACAAAATTTGAAGTAGAAAGAAGTTGGGCGCCAGGACAAAATTTCTAGGCGCCCAGGCGACCTGGCACCCAGTAATTTTTCAGCCCTGCCCCACAGTGACAGACTTGTAATATTTTAGAAAGAGAATGCACAGAAAAATATTTCTTTAGTGTGTGGTATCTGAAAAAATAAATTTTTTTGGTTGAGTTTTTAGGGCGTATACACAGTCATATCAGAATAATATGACCACCCCTGGAACCACAGTGTACCCTCACAGGCGAGTTATAGAGTGATAGTGAGTTCGTGACCAGGTCAACTGCATGGAGATATAAGCGGCTGGCCAGAACGGATGAGCCATAGTGCATCATGTGAGCACAATGGGCAGAGATAGTGATCTGACAGATGTTAAAAAAGGAATGATCATCGGCTACTGTGCCAAGGGTGGGAGCATCTCAAAAATGGCCAACTTCGTGGGCTCTTCGTGAGGTGCTGTAGTAAGGGGTGTACCAAGACTGGACGGCTGGCACACCAAGCACCTCCTGACGTCATAACTATGGAGCCCCAAAGGCCATTGACCCCAGAGGAGAACATTGACTGGTAAATGGCAATCAACGTGCAACAGTGCAGCAATTGAGCTTGTAAATGAACTCTGGGGCACCCAGGTATGTGTCCTCGATAACAGTAGAGCGAACCCTGTTATGCATGGGTCTCCGAAGTCGATGCTGCGTGAAGGGGCCCATGTTCACCCAGGTACATCGGCAACGCCTGCAGTTCACATGGAACTACCGTCATTGGATAGTGGAAGAGTGGGAAAAGGTTGCCTTTTCTTTGACGAATCAAGGTTTCTACTCCACAGAAGTGATGGGCGGTGGCGGATATTGCGTCAGACACACAAGAACCAAAACCCAGACATGCTTGTCTGTCTAGTACAGGCTGGCGATGGCAGTGTGCATGTCTGGGAGATGTTTTTCTCATTTGACCTGGAACTGATGGTACCATTGAATGGGTCCCTGAACGGCAATGGGTAACTGTCCATCCTTGCTGACCACATGCATTCCTTCATGTTGGATGTTTACCCTGGTGGTCTCTGACGAATCAAGGTTTCTACTCCACAGAAGTGATGGGCGGTGGCGGATATGGTGTCAGACACACAAGAACCAAAACACAGACATGCTTGTCTGCCTAGTACAGGCCGGCGATGGCAGTGTGCATGTCTGGGAGATGTTTTACTCAATTGACCTGGAACTGCCGGTATCACTGGATGGGTCCCTGAACGGCAATGGGTACCTACCTGTCCATCCTTGCTGACCACATGCATTCCTTCATGTTGGATATTTACCCTTGTTGTGATGGTGTCTACCAACAGGACAATGCGCCCTGCACGTTGCCAAGGGGTTGCGTGACTGGTTCCAGGAACAGGACAGTAATGTCTCTGTTCTCCCTTGGCTGGCAAAATCGCCCGACTTCAATCCCATAGAGCACTTGTGGACTATTTGGATCAACAGGTTCGACGTGCCAACCCACAACCACGTTATCTCTGGGACCTCCATGCTCTGTTGCAGTCCAAATGGGCACAAGTGCTTCGGGCAACCTTCCAGGGCCTTATTGCACCCATGCCACGCTGCCTTGCCACTGTCATCCGGGCCAAGGTTGGTTATTCCCATTATTAGGTAAGTGGTCATATTATTCGTATACGACTGTGTATATGTTTCTGCGAATATGTTGTTAACAGAAATATGTACTTATGCATTTTAGTAACAAAACTGTACATTATAAAAAAATTTCAATTTCAAATTATATGTGATATTTTCTTGACCTTAAACGCTATTGGACTCAAAAAAGAATTTTAGATGGCATATTGAGGAAACTAAGATATATATACAGGGTGTCCATAATGATAACCCTGGTTTAAGCAGGGTTCATTCTAGAATTTATAAAGGGCAGAGTGCAGAATTTGAAAAAGGGCACTTTTTTAACTGAAAAGGGATTAATTCTTTATTTTTATTTATTTAGTTATCTAAATGGAATAAAGTTGCTCATAGTAATATGTAAAGGTTTAATTATTAGAAAAAGAACACTTGCTTTTAGTGGAACTTTGAGAGAACTGTGTTTTGCATATCAGTAATAATTCCAGAGTAAGTACCTTTCAAGTAGTTTTAGTTTATTTTCATCAGTGTTGTGTTAGAAACACATGTACAGAAAAGTTATCAGACAGTCTGAAGACCATATACACTGATGTCCAAAACTTTAGGAGGGATCACATTTTTATCTAGAAATGAAAAAAAATTATGTCTGTAGCCAAATTTGGGAGTAAATTCATTGCTAGCCCTGAAGCAGAATCTTTTTCAGGAGTCTGCAACACAGAAAGGAAAAGCTAAAAACTGTCTGCAAGATAAAGAGAAGCCTAAATATTATTTTTTTAAATAAAATTTATGATCAAACTAGCTTTTCCCTGATAAAAAAATAAAAGAGATTTTATTTTATTCAGAATTTAAACATCATCCCTTAAATGCTTTTGAATTAAACAATAATAATAAACTAGAAGTATAATCAATTGTAAATAATTTGAAATTCGTAAAGTGATTTTTTTTTTGCATTTAGGTGATTGATTAAACTTTGAACTCCCTCCTTTAAAGGATGTTCAACCTGATACACATTGTGTTTTTATAATTTCTTGCAGCAATTATGTGTTGTATTGGGGGCCTCATCCGCAGATGATTTTGACAGCTGTGTAAGAGTAATGATCATGTCAACTTTGGAAACGATAGTAATACAGGGTGTCCGAGAATTATTGGACACATTACAAAATTATGTACAAAAAAAAAAACTATGAGCATTGTCCGTTTTTCTATGTCACATATTACTAACACAGTTTCTGTATTTTTGTTTTGCAGAATTGTTATTCCCGGAATCCGATAGTTGGCGTTAGGTGTGGCCTGATGCGGAATGTTTGAGAAATGCGCAATCAGTAGTCGTGTCATCTGTACAGCAGAAGGCGATGTGTGCGTGTTATGGCTTGCGGAATTAAAGTCTGTCATTAAAGTTAAAAGATGGTACCGTTTAGAGTATGGATCTAATCCTCCATCAGCGAATTCAGTTAAGTGGTGGATGAAACAGTTTAAAGAAACTGCCAATGTGGAACATCGTGGAGGAGACGGCAGGCCTAGCGTCAGCAGTGAGACGTTTGACCAAGGTAAGGAAAGTTTCCGACGAAGCCCCAGGAAATCCGTTCGTAAAGAAAGAGAGAACTGTGCATTCCGAAATCGACAGTTCACGATATCTTGCACAATAAATTAAAGTTTCATGCTTATAAAATTCAAATAGTGCAAAAGATGTATGCAAATGATCACACTCTGCGATACGATTTTGCTGTGGATATGCTGAATTGAGTGGAAAACGACAAAAACTTTCTGAGTACTGTAATTTTTAGTGACGAATCCACATTTCATGTATCAGGTATTGTGAATCGTCACAACTGTAGGATATAGGGCAGTGAACCCCCTCATGCTGCTATTGAACTGGAACGTGATTCTCCAAAAGTTAATGTGTGGTGCTCCCTATCAAAAAGAGAAGTGATTGGCCCTTTCTTTTTCTGTGAAAAAACCATAAATGGTGACATTTACTTGGATATGGTAGAAAATTTTGCTATACCCCAGATCAAAAGATATGACAAAGTCGTTTTTCAACAATACGCTGCGCCTCCGCATTGGTCAACATGTGTACGTAAGTGCCTAAATGAGCATTTTCCCAACAGATGCATTGGGCGTGGTGGTACCATTCTGTGGCCTCCTCGCTCTCCAGATCTAACTCCATTGGATTATTTCATGTGGGGTTATGTGAAGGATCGTGTCTATCAGACGCCTTGTACTAATTTGCAGAAACAGAAGCAGCGTATCACAGCTGCTATTAATTCCATAACTCCTCAGATGCTTGCCAATACATGACATGAAATCGAGTATTGCTTGAACGTACTACGAGCAACCAAGCGATCTCACATCGAAATTTATTAACTTGTGTAGTTGCATTGTAATTTAGTACAGTCAGTTTCTTTCTATCTGTTTAATGTTTTGTTTTATATAATTTTGTAATGTGTTCAATAATTCTCGGACACCCTGTATATATATCACACTTCGTTTGTTTGTAAAACTGTTTCCCATATAAGAATTTTGTTTGAAATCCCTTTTGTGAATTGACAGCAGGTTTTGAGAAAAGTTCATTGAATTTGTGAAAATGTGGCAGCATTTTCATTGATACATTAAATCCCAAAAAATTATAAAATTAAAGTGAGAAACAAAGCAAGACTTCTTGTAAAGCAAAAAAAAAAAAAAAAAAAAAAAAATCCCCTCTCCAATCTGAAGTGAAATTACCTGTCTGAAAGAAAGTAAATAAGAAAGAAAAAAATTGTGATCATCAGCTACTGGAATGCTTCATAATACGGCTGTGAAAATGCAACAGGAGACATTAAAAATGCACCCCTTAGAAGAAAGTTCATGATCAGTCTTTTCCAACAGATATGGTGCCACAAAGTAATTTGCGGGTGGTCAATGGGCAAAGATAACTACTAGATGCGAAAAACAAAAAAAATTTGCACTGGTAAAAATTAAATAAATAAAAAAAAAAAAAAAAAAAAAAAAGACAAACAAACCTTGACCACCTTACACTTCTTTTATCTGAAAAAAAAAAAAAAAAAGCCTAACCTAGTTATTACAGCGATTTCAGTGATAACTAGGATCGAAACCGCTCTGACAAAAAAAAAAAAGTTACGGCAGCAATTCTGCTTCCATTTTCGGAATTTTTTTCCCCATTTTCGATTTTAAATACAGACATTTATGCAATTGAATCGTGTTTAAACAATAATGTAGTGCAGGGAAAACACTGCGAAGAAAAAAAAAAAAACACTTACGGAGAAATCTCGGCTGCCTTTCAGATCCATTGTCTAAAATTTTTGCTTCCATTTTACGATTACGGGAGAAATTTTTGCTCTGTTCAACTTTTGGTTTAGAAAAAATTTCCTCCATTTTAAAGCTGAAACAAATATTTATGCAATAAAATTATATTAAACAACTGTACCGGATAGAGGAAATATCACGAAGGAAAAAAAAAAAAAAAAAAACAATTACGGGAGAAATTTTCCCTCTGTCAAAAGTATCTCTTAGCACAGCTTCATTTTTGAAGAAAGCAAACTTCCGTTTCTGGAAAGTTTTGAAAGACTGAAAACCTGCATCCATGGTTAGGAGTCCACGAGAGAGGATAAATAGGGCTCTGGGGATATCGTTTGTGTCTACAGGACCAAAATAAAATCTGCGACATACGTCTCCCATCGCCGCGAATCTGCTACGAGGAAAATGCGTAGAAGTATTTTACTTAAAAAAAAAGTTCACCTGAATTTAACTAAGATGAAGTTATCTAGAAGAAGAAAAAAATTGTGACCGTCAACTTCCGGAGTGCCACGGAAACGAAGAACGAAACGTTGCAAATGCTAACAAATATGGCTGGCTTGAAAAGAAAAATAAAAAAAAAAAAAAGCACACACAGCTCTTTAATCTAACTGAAACAAAGCTATTTGGAAGCCAAAAAAGGAAAATTTGCGACCATCAGTTCCCGAAATGCCATACAATACACCCGTGCAAACGGAGTAGTGACAATAAAAAATGCGTAAAAATATGTTTTAAAAAAAAAAGAAGAAAAACATAAATCTGAGGTGAAACTATCTGGAAGCAAAAAGAAAATGCGAAATTTTTTGATGTCAAGTACTGAAACACCGACAGCCGTGAAAACGGAATAAACGTTGAAAAGGCTTAAAAAATATTAGTCTTGTACCAAACAAAACAAAAATAATCACATAAATCTGTCATGATGTTATACGGACGCTAAAAAAGAAAAATTGCGGCCACCAGCTTCTGGGATGCATCGCAAAACAGACATGGTGGAAACATAGAAGCAGTTAAAGTGCGCAAAAGTATCTCTTAGCACAGCTTCATTTTTGAAATAAAGCAATATTAGCGTCAAGTCGAAATTATCTATTTGTAAAACAAGGAAGAAGTGATTAAAATAAAATGAAGTAAAACAACTGCATCTTGATCTATCGATATAGCTTCATGTCTGGAAGTGAGATCCAAAATTAAAATCGTGCAAAAATTTCCTTTCCTTTGATTTAAAATTGAAAGGAATGCTAGACGGGTGTTGCCATGTTGTGCCGTGTCTGTTCTGGAGTTGATAGTTAAGAATTTTTTTTTTTTTTGTGAAATAAATAATATAAACTTTTGAAACTTTCTGAAAGCGATCTGCAAGGGTTAAAGTAATCTGCGGTGCCCGCCGCAGTGCTGTATTGACTGCAGGTTATATTTACAATACCGATCACTAATTAACTTCGGTAGGTTTAGAATCTTACAGATTTCCTGTAGGTGGGATGGGAAGGGGGAAAGAAAGGGCAAAACTGCTTAGGAGTGGAGGCAGAAGGAGTAGAAGGGGGAGAAAAAGGGCAAAACTGCTTAGGAGTGGAGGCAGAGTGAGTAGAAGGGGGAGGAGAGTAGAGGGAGCAAATACTGGTCACCTCTTTTGTCAGTAATTTGTACAAACTCGTTCCTCCCCAAGTAGTTCAGTGGGCATCAAGTCGAAATTATAGTCCTAAATCTCACCCTTCTGTCAAGTCCTAAATCCCCCTTCCCTGTGGGCATAAAGAAACAGTAAGTGATTGCATCTTATCGGTTCCCGTCTTCCAGGAATCTTAACCAATGGGGGTGGTTACGGCTTTCTAGACATAGACGAGAGATTAATATGCAGTTGTGCTATTTTGGTTTAACAGCAGTGTAGGATTTATTAGGACAGGTCATGCTCACTGTGTGCAGTTTTTATCTTAGGGTGGGATTTAAAAAATTAAATGGCAGTAGGCCTCATAATTTTAGCGTGTGGGCAGAATTTTTCAAACCTGAGGTGGGCAGGGCGCGCTGCCTGCGAAATACGCCTGGAATGAACCCTGATTTAATTAAGCATGTTCAGTGCTCGAAATAGAAATTTTGAAGTGCGGGTATGCTCGTATTTAGTTACAAATCCTCTGGAAAAAATACCCTCACCCCAAAATCTCCAAAACTGAAAAAGGAAAAAAAAAAAAAAAAAAAAAAAAAAAAAGTGCCCAAAATAAAAACTGCGTTCTCTGAAAATGTGATTGATAATTCTGTGGAATACTATGCCCCATAAGTCACAAATGATGGCAGTTGATTAGAGTTGGTTGCTTTGTGGACCCCAGCGGGCGGCACTGCGTATGGCGACACCGAAGACTGAGGAGGTTAGACTTGGTTATATCGAGGAGTCCCTACCCCAGGACTGAAATGGATTGACGAGACTTCCAAACCTCAGCTAATCATTAGCAATTCAGTTGGACTTGAACCCAGAACTTTAAGCTCCCAAGCCGAAAAGGCAGTCCCTTTTTAATAGGGACTTTCATGAAGTAGAAAGTTGGGCAGTTAGAACCTCTGCAATGAGAATGAATATTCAGTCTTAAATTATTAGCAGTTGCACTGCCCTCTAAATGTGTACATCACTCCCCTACCCTTTATGGTTCCCACATAGCTATTTCTCAAGGGCATGTGACGCATAAGGCGTGTATGTTTAAGAATGCATGCTCTAAGTTAGAAAAAAAAAAATTGATTTCTGCAGTTCCCACTACTAAAATTTGTGCTGGTGTTGGTATACCATACCGGTGTATACTGGCCCATTTCTAGCACTGTGCATGTTGTAACTTTTAAATGAACACTGCTAATTTAGTGAAATTTTTAACAGAAATAGATAAACATACAGTTTTGATATACAGTTAATTAATTTCATAAACTTCTACATGTACACTTCTAGCGGCACATACACTGCTGGCCACCCAAAATGCAACACCAAGAAGGAAGCATCCGATTGGCCTGAAATTCGCAGCATGCGTTGCCCGTGAGAGGACATGCAAACGATTAGCATTGCAGGGCATATGTAAACCATGTGCACCCAGCATGCCACCTAGAAGCACTATAAGAAGGGTGCACAGAAGGCGGGGTGTAAGTAGTGGAAGTGTGTTGTGCTGCCAGACCTGTGCGTGGGAAGCTTCCTGATGCCTCATCGCAGAATATGGCAGTCATTCCAGCATGTTTTGGAGTTCGACAGAGGACGAATAGTGGCTTATCGCGACAGCAGTTTATCGTACCGAGACATTGGCGCCTGTGTGGGACGACATCCAGCCACGGTGAGGCGAATATGGATTCGGTGGGCGCAGGAAGGACAGACAGACCGACGTGAGTGATTGCTGCAGCCGCGGCACACCACTAAACAAGAGGACTGGCATGTTGTGCAGCAGGCTTTGACGGTTCGCACCGCCACATCCCGGACGCCCGTGTCAGCATGTACTGTTCGGCGGCGTCTGCAGGAGCGGGGACTTGTCGACGGGGGCCATTGCTCTGATTACCATTGACGTTACACCACCGGCGAGTGCGGCGCCAGTGGGCTGTTGAACGCCACACATGGACTACGGAATGGCACGATATTGTCTTCTCCAATGAATCCCGCTTCTGCTTGCAACACCACGATGGTCGGATCCACGTGTGGCGGCACTGCGGTGAGAGACTGTATGACGCCTGCATTATGCATCGCCATACCGGTCCATCGCCTGGCGTTATAGTTTGGGGTGCAATTGGATATGACACCCGTACCCTTCTTGTACGCATCGCCGGTGCACTCAACAGCCACCGCTGCATCTCCGACGATTTGGAGCCTGTAGTCCTCCCTTACCTGCAGGATCTGCCAGCGGCCATGTTTCAACAGGACAATGCACTTCTGCACTTGGCACGCATCATGCAACAAATCTTCACGGCCCACCAGGTGTCACTGCTGCCGTGGCCCGCCTGTTCTCCCGATATGTCGCCCATCTAACACGTCTGGTTGCCCATCGGCAACCGAGTGGCCCGGCAAGCACCACCCGCGGCTGCGCGTAATTAACTGTGGCAATGTGTGGAAACAGCCTGGACCGACATACCCCAAGCCCACATCCAAAGCCTCTTTTGTTCGATGCCACAGCGTGTAGCGGCTGTTATTGCCAGCCATGGGGGCCACATGAACTATTGATGTCTGCGTGTTCCGCAAGTCGGCGGCACTGCGGTAACTGTGGCAATGTGTGGAAACAGCCTGGACCGACATACCCCAAGCCCACATCCAAAGCCTCTTTTGTTCGATGCCACAGCGTGTAGCGGCTGTTATTGCCAGCCATGGGGGCCACATGAACTATTGATGTCTGCGTGTTCCGCAAGTCGCACGGGCCTGTAAGCTCAATCGTTTCATCTTTTGTATCTGTTGTTATGTGTCCAGTAAATCTGGTTTTGCTATCTCGTGTCCTTCTTGGTGTTGCATTTTGGGTGGCCAGCAGTGTAAAATGTTTAACTTGCGCCACACATTTTCAAACTTTTGTTAGGAAACTGTTGCACCTGTAATGCATTACAGCAAAGTCTTGAGATTTGGAACAACTGTTGCACCTGTATTGCATTCCCATAAAGTCTTGATATCTGGAACAACTGTTGCACAAACCACATCTTTAATATAACCCCACAGAAAAGAAATTCAGTAGTGTTGATCTGGTGCTCTTGAGGCAACCTTTACAAAAGCATTCAATTTTCTGCAAGCTGTTGTGGCTGGTGAGGTCTAAATTCCACTTATAAAATGAAAACGTTACTGGTCATGGAAACGGGAAGGGTTAATTTAAGCCAAAAACAGATCATGTACCATAACAAAGGAATTTTATGCTGTACCATCATATCATCCTTCTCAGCTGCAAATGTCACCTTCAGTAGCATCTTCTGGGAACAACTACCTGTATCCATGACTTTGTAGTTTATTTAAAAAAAGACCTCCCCCCTCCAACATGCCTATGTTATATCATGACGTTGATCTGCCTGTGACCGTGTGAAGTTATTGAGAAAGTGTCAATCACAACGAAAAAAAAATCATGTGCACTAAAAGTGGGTCATTTATTGGGACACAATGAATCTGACTGTATAAGAATGCACAGGAGATAGCCATTTTTTACACACAGACTGCTGTGGTACAGAAATGAAGAAACAAAAAATGGGAAAAGGGCAGAAGTGCGTAGAAATTCCACTTCCAAAACAGAAAGAAGAAAGAGTGGTAAACTTTATCAAGATTAAGCTGTTTTAAGATAAAAGAAAAAAACAAAAACAACCCTTGATAAGCTCCCTGGGTGCTATTGTGCAGAACTGGAAAATAGAAACAATTGTTCAAAATGTGCAAAACATTGCAATTCTATATTCCAAAACTATATTATAAGGAAACAGTAAATCTGATGGAGCTGTTTCTTCAATTTCTTTTTGCATAACAATTTCATTTTTCACTTATTTCAGTGAAAAAAAATATTGTAATGAATTGCATCCATGAGCTCTAGTAACGATCATGATTTTTTAAATCAGCAATTTTTATTTACTAAACCTGGTAAACAAAATAATAATAATAATAATAATGTAAGTTACTTTATTGGAATGGTTTTATTCCGAAAGAAAATTGTTATTGCAGCTAATTTGTCGATGAATAACTTCTTCCTTCTGCAGAAATAGCAGACTGTGATTTTCTGTAATTTTACCATGCCTGTAATGCCATTGAGAAACATACAATTACGTGAAGTCAGCACTTATCAGGCCATTTTTGTTGATTTCCTTATTTTCATTGTTAAGTGGTCATTAATATCTTTCCATTTTATTCTTCAAAATGCAGATATTTGTTAGCTGACTGTCACTTGTCTGGAAAATGCTTGCTTGTGTAATGGGCTAACTGACTTCATCCTTGACCTTCCTGTGGAATTAAAAACGTCCAGTTCAAGAAAGTGTTGGCAGCAATCTGCACCTAAAATCTTCCTTCCTTATGCTGGCCAAACTCGCCTTTGTTCTTTGCATGTATAGCCACAGGACTTTTGACCCCACCTGGATTACTTGTGCCTGTGCCATTGGAGAGTGGTGAAAATTCTTATTACCATTTGATATATTAGGTTCATAAGAATCCATGCTGGTAACCAGTGGGGAAGGCGCTTTGGCAAATTTTTGGGGTGACCAATTTTCTAGGTTCTATGGCACTTATACACTGGCGGAAAGTGAAAAAAGAACACCAAGAAGGAGACGTCTGATACCAACGAAATTTATACAGCATAATAACGGAATACAGAGGATAACGTGATAAAAACATTATAGCAAAATACTGCTGTATTTGCTGGTAAACTGAAAAATAACATTTCCATGTAACATGGTTAGTACGAGGTTGAACCGCCATGAACTGCGTCACACTGTGCAATTCTGGCATGGAGTCTGTCGTACAGATGTAAGTCTGGGGTATTGAGTTCCAAGCATCCTCAACCTGGACACATAAATCGGGGATGGTTGTGGCTGGCCGTGGAGACCGGATAAGTCGTTGTCCCATAAAATCCCACACGTGCTCAATGGGGGACAAATCCGGTGAACGTGCAGGCCATGGAAGTTGTCTCACACCCTGAAGTGCATGTTGCGTTGCACGTGTCGTGTGTGGGCGTGCGTTATCTTGCTGGAAAACACCACGATGGACTGACTTTACAAATGACAACAACGGGCTGAAAAATGTTGATGTAGGAGTTGCTGTTTAACGTACCCGGTACAAATACTAGTTCTGTACGGGAGTGATAGCTGATCGCTCCCCACACCAGGAGACCAGGTGTAGGCCCTGTGTATTGCTGGCGGATGCAAGAAGGGTGGAGACGCTACCCTGTGCGTCTGCAAACACGCATACGGCCATCAGAGGTTCCCAAGCAGAATCTGCTATCATCGCTGAACACGACAGATCGCCATTGCGTTCTCCAGTGCAGACGTTGGCGACACCACTGCAGCCGTTCCTGACGGTGGGCTGGAGTCAGAGGTACACATGCCAGAGGCACAAGTGCACGTAGTCCTGAATCCAGTAGACGGTTGCGGATTGTTCGCACAGTCACCTCAGGTGCAATGGCAGCTCAGATTTGCGTCGCAGTGGATGTTCTGCTTGACAACACCGCTCTTCTTATGCGTCGATCGGTCCACTCATCAGTCCGCCTGTGACTCCCGGTTCCACGTCTTCTCGTGTGGGAATGTTCCTCGGACCATCTACGCCACCATCGTATCACCACCGATACTTTCCGTCCAATTCACTCCGCAATACGACGATACGACCACCCGGCCTCGCGCAGTCCGACTTGACGACCTCGCTCAAAGTCCAATAACTGCTGAAATCGTACACGTCTTCCATGTCCAGGCATTGCAGCTTCTTCAGGGTCTTCGCACTTGTCCGTACGCCAACGACTGATTACATTCACTTTGCCATACTCCTTAAATACCACCGACGATAATTTGCATATTATGCCATGCTGTGGGGTAAGCGCTCACTGGTTGGTCCCGAAATTAACATCACACCCACGTAAACTCGACCCCATTAAAATATGTGAATTTCGCGATCGTCCGCCAATTCCTTCTTGGTGTTCTTTTTTCACTTTCCGCCAGTGTATTTAGGACTATGCACAGAAGAGAAATAAATGCGATTTTATATATCTCCCCATTCTCCATAAAATTAATTGCTACTTTTGTAACAAAATCTACTCGCCACCATTGGCAACCATGTAAAAATTTTGCACGGCAGTGCAAAATAATTAATTGCCAACTAGTGACAGACATTTGCAACGGCTGTCTTTGGGGACATAGGAGTGGTCCATTCCTGCCAATCCATTGATTTGGA
The DNA here is from genome assembly GCA_039090855.1 of Macrothele yani. NCBI lineage: Eukaryota > Metazoa > Arthropoda > Arachnida > Araneae > Macrothelidae > Macrothele > Macrothele yani. The sequence continues at coordinate 40,136,901 of CM077024.1, read as the reverse complement.
AATGCTTGTCTTGAGAGTTTCACGAATAATATGCCCAATGTGAGGGTGCCCCATCTTGCTAGAAGATGACAGTTGACTTCATGTCTTACAGTTGGGGGATAGAGTAATTGATGAGCATATCCCAGGTACACATTTTTAGAAATTTCTTACGGCCTGGGAAAAGAAGCAATGATCTGGTTGGTCATGTATTAGCCCACACCCATGGCTTGAAAAATACCATGCCCGAAATGCCTAGGGCATGTAAATTTTTATTGGCCTGGGCAGGTAAATAAAGTCTAGTTGCCCAGTCTGGGCAACCAAATTTAAAAAAAAATTCGGGATAGAATTTTCTAAGTACTACGAGAAAAAAGATAGTCGCCCCATGTCTTGTTGCATTTCACTGCTAATCACTGGAAGTTGTATTATTGTTGCGCAGCGGTAAGGGCAGAAGAATATCACTACTTTAATTATATTATGCTCTAAGTGCAGAAATGAGAACCATGTGTAGTTTTGCTCCAAATGTTGTTTATAGTCTGCGACGGGATGCATGCCTCTGATGGAACTAGTCACCCGTGTTTAGTGACAAAGGGCGAAAACTTTAATGAAAGAAACATGGCGGAATCACTAAATTTCTCAAATACCTCTTTCATCATCATATCATTTCGTACCAATTGGCATCACCATCTTAAAACTCAAAATGTATACACGCTTTTGTGCATTGAACATTTTGAACACAGACCCTTAAATTGCAAATGCAGAATATGCAAAATAAGTTCACATATTTTTTAACTTAAAAAAAAAAAAATGAGGATTCTGATTTATCTTAAAATAAAATTTTTTGTGGGCTTCTAGCTTTTACTATCTGGGCAGGTAATAATTTCTGCACATGCCCTGATGGGCATGTAACTTTTCAGATATTTTTCAAGCCCTGCCACACCAGCCAATTTTTGGATACCAGGACAATCTTTGGATTGTCCCAAATATGCGTACTTATGATGTGGGTGTTCCAGTCCCCAAATACATACATATTCGATCTGTCTGCTGTAACACTATCTAAGATGAAACATAACCTCTTCTGTAAAGCAGACATGTAACAAAAAGTCTTTATTCTCGTTAATGAGGTTCAAAATGTCAGCAAAAGTTTCATGTTTTCGGAAGTTTTTAGGCTGCAGTTCTTAAAGAATTTATAACCTGTAGGAGTGTAACTACAAATGATTGTGTAACACCTTGTGCCCCATAGACTTATCTGTGGTTGCCATGAAGTTTGTCTCACCAATTTCCATTGTGACTGTGTTAAAGCAGTTTGAATGTTTCACTTTGTCTCTTCAGGAACTGATGGTATATAAACAAATTGAATTATCTCATCAGAATATGATGTTCTATCAATGCTCCTTCCCTTTTCCACTGTTTCTGTTTCCAAGAATTTTGTAATTCATGACTTAATTAACTTCACTTTTTAGGTAGCATCTTCCCATACTTTATTTCGAACTTTCACTGAACACTGATAAAAAGTTGTTTCTGCTAGCCACATAATACATTGTACCTTCTCTGCAATAGACGCCATCTTAATAGCTGCTGCATCATTCGTAGTGGTGGATACAGTAAATGAAACACACCCACAGAGAAACTGTTGTCACACAAGATCACCTGTAAAACGGAAACAAATGTAAGACTCGTAATATTAAAGAAATTATAGCATACTGTAATCAGCATAATCATTTATGGACACCCAGAACATTTATACCCCCTAGCCAGGGGGAAAAAAATATTCTGAAATCTGGTGGCCAGCTAAATTTTTTAGTGGTCAGACATTGGACCAGTGTGTGTGTGTGTGTGTGTGTGTGTGTGTGTGTGTGGATATAATATCAAAGTCATGTACACTTCTGTCCAAAAAATAATGCCTTTTTGACCTCAGTCTGTCTCTCCCTGACAACAAAAAAACAGATTTTTTTTTCTGGGGCTCGCAAATTCTGACTTACCTTAATTTTCGTCGTTTATCTCTAGACACTGAAATTTGCGCAATTTTTTTTTTTTTTTTTTTTTTTTTACGTTTGTATAATCTGCACTGCCGTATAATTAGCAGACTGTGACATTAAAAAAAAAAATCGCCGTATAATCCACACATCACAAATGCTGATCCGGAAGCAGAATTTTCAATAGAAAAGTTGGTCACACAAAGACCCCGGAGTCCAAAGAAGTAAGAAAAAAACAAAAACCGATCTTATTAAATAAAGAAATTCATTTTTAAAGGTAACTTTTCAAATATATTTTTATCTTCGGACACAAAGCTTAGCGGTGTGGCATCAATAGAGAAAAAAATTAATCGTGCAGTTCATGCCGATGCAATTCTGATTATGACGAAATGTTGATACAGAACAATTCATAGAAATACCGTTTACTCGTGTGTAAGTTAAAATTTTTTGGAAGAAATCCTGCTTTCAAAGTAGTGTAGTCAACTAAAACACAGGTCAGAAAAATAAAAAAATAAATGTACAGATGGGTTTGTTTATGTTTTTTAGACCGTGGCTTTTCGCACGTCAGTGCGCACTAGTTTTCTGACCTTTTGAAAACTATCGCATAGTGACAGGATTATGTCCGCAGCTGCCCCCCCCCCCCACTTTAAGTTTAAATTCGGCAGTGTAACTGAAGCGTTTCCTTTTTGAAGACATCATAAATAGCAATGAAGGAAAATAGCAGCAGCAAAAGACGTTGGTGAAAACTAAAATACAAGGCACAGCGCACACGAGATCCGGAACATGGAACTTTGAAAGGAGGTATGCATATATGAAGGTTCGTAGGTTCATGCAGCAAGTGCTGTTCGTACATTTTCATTGGCTGGTAGACGAAAAGAGGGCACAAGCACATGGTCAGCATTTTGTTTATCTCAACAATACAAAGACAAAATGACTCCCACCATCCTTCCCTACAACATCCCCTTTCTTTCATTATGACACTTCTCCTTCCCCCTCCTATTCGCTTTTATAGAAACTCCTGAACCGAGAAATTTTTTTCCAAAAGAGTTCCTTTTCCAATTACACCTCTCTCCTGCACAATTGCCCTGCAGATTTTTTTAAAAATCAAACGGCTGCAAAAACATTTTTTTTTTATAAATCAGTGTTTATCCGCATCAGCATATAATCCGCAGTACCTAGATTTTTAACTCTTTTAGCAGATTATCCACAGATTATACAATGAAAATTATGGTACATGGTTTTCAGTGTTGTTTTCCGTGGTGGCCCGAACAATTATTTTTGGTCACCCTGGGAGACCAGGTGACTACATATTTTGACCCCTCCCCCTAGCCATAAAACTCTATTACTTTGAGCAGGAAATTAGTACAAAGTGTTTTCTATAGAGAATGGTATTTGATTAGAAAAGAAAATTTTGAATTGGGGTTGTAGAAACTTAGATACTGCTACAAATATATTGCAAACAGAAATATGCACATACACTCAATGGATAAAACATTAGAGATACCTAGAAAATAGCATGTTGGTCGTCATTTAGTGCGAATAACAGGTTTTACACGTCAAGGCATCGACTCCACCAGATGCCGGAGGTAATGCCAGCCATACTTGTTGCAGCATTGTCAACTACTCCACAAGATACATGTGTCCAGGTCCCATGGGTCTGATGTTTTACTTCACTGCATCCTGGAGAGCTTCCACAGGGTTTAAATCTAAGGAACACTGGATGGTTCCAAACTCAGATGAGTGTTCTTCAAGCCATTCCTGGCTTGAGGAACAGTCAAGGGGTTATGGCCCGGTGTGGTTGCTGCTCATGGTCCCACTGAAGCAGAAATCAGCCACAGAATGTGCAAAATACATAAAAGTGTGTAGGAGCTCAGCCAGCACATGCTGGTAGCACGCGGCATTTAAGTACCTCTCCAGACACACTAAGAGACCTAATGTGCCCCATGAGAAAGCTCCCTAAACCATCACAGAACAGAGTGAGTCATCCTGGCATGAAAGGGCCGTGGTTTCATGCTGTCGATGCCACACCTGCACTCTGTTGTCATCTTTCTACAGCTGAAAACAGGATTCATCTGACCACACAATGTGGCACCATTTGCAGTGGTTCAGTTTTAATGTTTCCTTCACCAGGTGAGGCGTAATGTCCGACGATGATCAGTTAGTATAGTAGTGGTTCATGAGTGGAGTGTCAGCTCTCGTAGCTCAAGGTGCGCAGCGTGTGCAGTATACCGTTCACTCATTGATGCTGCTTGGACCTCCAGCATTTAACCTGGATGTGATTTGCGTTGACAATCCAATCAGTCAGTCTGTACGAGCCTGGATAATCTATGTTGATCCGTGTCATCGATGGCGTGTGGTCAGCCCCTGCTTACTCTCTGGGCGCTGGTATGTCTGTCAATGGTATTCTCGCAGCACACCTTTGGTGCAGTTGCCATTGGAAATCGTAGGGCTCTTACCACTTGGGCGATAGAATGACCTATCTGTCTTGCATAGACAGTGTGTTCAAAATCAAAGTCACTCAGATCACTATGTTTACCCATGTTCATCGATTGCGATACACTGTGGGAAAGCCCTGCTGTCTGTCTATTTATCACCTGCGTTTGGTTTGGGTCTATTCCACTATGCGTGAGAGATGCCCATGTCAACTGCCCATTCCCTCCTATCTCTAATGTTTTGTATCATGAGTGTATATTCATGGCGATAATAATGACCTTTGGTATATAAGATGCAGGGGGATTTTGATAAAAAAATTCGGAAAAAATGTGCATCTATATTTCGAAAAACATGGTATCTTGGGGCATTGTAAGAAATCAGGAATTATGAAAATACTTAATTCAACCATAAGTGAAGAGTAATTATGGGCATTCTTAAACATAAGATTTCAATAATTTTAAGGTTTTCTATATATTGTGTGAATAAAGCACAAATACATGCGCGCGCTTGCACACACACACACACACACAAAAATTCTTTAAAAAAGTGATTTTAAGAACATGCAGAAAACACAGCACATTCTACTTCTGCGTCAGCACTGTAAAAAAGTATTTAGTTTAAAAAAACACACACACACATTTAAAACCATTTAAATGCTACTTAAGTTATTTTACCCTTTTAGTTTACATTATTTTTATTAGAAAATTAATTCTTATGGATACAAATTAAAAAGCTCTCAGAGAAATTAAAGCTATTTAAATCTTCAATACAAACTTTAATGTAAAAATTTTTTTTTTTCATTCTTCAAGCACTACTTCATTACCACTTGTTTTCTCTACATAAACATAAAAATTTCTGTTATTAAATGATTCATCTCTTATGTAGTTGAAAGTGTCATTTTTTCTGGGTTTCATCGCACAGTTGACTTTTGGATGAACTAGTTTTCAAGTGAAATGGTACAGCAGGAACTGGAAGTGTTTTATTCCCATTGGTAGATGCTTGCCACATAGAATTTGTGTGGATCTAATGATCGATCCACGTGTGATTTGTGAACCAGTTCATTTGAAAGCCAACTAAGCAATAAAAACCTCTAAAATTGGCCCTTTCAATTTTATGAGAGTTAAAACGTTAATAGAAATTTTGATGTTCAAAAACCTTAAAATTATAAGAATTTTAAATCTTATTAGGGCAGTCAGTTTTGCAAAATTTGAAATGAATTTTTTTGCAAATCTGAGACACTTCCATTCTAGTATATGCTCTCTATTCAGTATATAACATAAAGATTCATTATTTCTTTACTTTTCCTAGTTGTGGCAAAGCAATATGAAGTATACGGTAAAAGTATTGTCAGAATGCTATAGGAAAAATCATCTTGCAAGTTATCAGGTGTTGGTTGGTAATGAAGATTCTGTTTAAATGCATTTACAGTTTGTATGAGAAATATTGTAGAAACTAAGCATATATGAAATGGGTACAACAAGTATGCAAGCCTGTGTAGTAAGAAAAGATAGTTTAAAAAAATACATTATCTTTAAGATGAATGTTAATATCTAGTGTTCTTCGTAGTTGTTTTTTTTTTACAGCCAGGCGACAAGAAATTTTAGCTGGGTGGTACTTTTAATGACCCCTTCCCCAATTGAAAAAAAAACTGTTTTGCTTAGCATTATTATACTTATTAAAGATCTTTTGTCATGTGGTAAGCATTAATGTAACATAACGTGATAAACGAAGATACTGCTTTTTAATTTTGTGAAAACCAGAAGTCCTTGATCAGATGTCACCATGGAAAGAGTGTCATTTAATAGTTTAAAATTATTATAATTCATTGCTTTATGATTCATTTGATAATTTTTATTAAAGAAATAGCAAATTCTATTAAAGTTTGGTAATTTTTACATTTCTAGGAGAATTATATAAGCTTGTGTTTTGAACTACCATATGTACGTGTTTGCATACGAGCAGAAAGTTTTTAGATGAAAACTATTTATGAGGATGAAGTTATGTGCATGTTTGGGACTTAGTTGAAAAATAACATCTTGTAGATTGTTTGTTACTGTTGTCTTTGACTGGATGATATGAAGTCAAAGACATGTAAAAGCAGTTTTTTAGGCAAATTTAATGTGCTTAACTTTGAATTTAACTTTGCAAGCAAATTAATGTGTGAAATACACATATACTCATTCTGCATTCCTTATAGGACTAACACTATTTTTATAGCAGGTATTTTGCCAATTCGAGATATGAACCATGTGTACCTTGACTTTGTTTGATATTAAAAATATATATATATTTAGAAGAATCAAACATTAATAATTTATTATACTGCAATCAAGGTAATATAAGTTTAAGGGAAATACTGTTACTATTGATAATTTTTAAATTTGACTTACTTTAAAACCACATGATTATTTGTATTATTGATGCTGAAAGACGTTTTTTACAAATACATACTTTTTATATTTTTCATATATTTTTTTAAGTTGCTTGTTACTAAAATTTAACTTAAAATACGAGTACATGAGGTACGCAGTAAGTTCGATCATGAATATGGCTTAATATCTCGTAACCCAGGTTTTCGGTGCATCTTGTGGCACCATCGTCATCGTTGTTCTGAATTGTGTACATCAAGGAATTGCAAATGTCAAGTATTTGTACTCTCAATTTTTAGTGGCAATGTCAACGTGCCTGCTTGCATGTGCTGTTGTTAGTTCCTCTAATAGAGAAATTTTCACATCAAGCATCTTCTATTGGTTCCAATAATGATCGAAAAATATATTTAATTTTAAATTTATTTGATTATTGATGGATACATGTTGGGAATTGATTTAACTTTAATTTTAAAGGATTATTCGTAACCAATAATGATTGGAAATCAATTTAATGGATGATTATGAGTTTCTCAATTATTTGTATTAATTTAAACATATTTTATTATGATTTTTTCAATGTTGTGATTCTTTTTGCATTTTCTCCTGTGCTTTATTATTATTATTTTTTTTTTTTACATTTTATATTTTTATTTTTTATTATAATACATAAAAAATAAATAAAATTATTTTTATTTTTTATATTTGTTTATTTACATTTTTTTGTATACTTTTTTTATTTTATTGTTAATGTTTAGTAAAAATTCTTTTGTTTTTTCATTTTGAAAAGTTTTTTTCTTTTTTAATTATCTTTTTCCCAACAACTCTTCCCGAAGTTTGGAAAGAGATAATTTACAGAGAAAAAAACTTTTGAAAACAAAAAGAAAATTCTTTACCAAATATTAACAACAATAATATATATATATATATATATATATAAAAGAGCAAAGCCGAAAACAAAAGAAATACTTTAGAATTTAAAACGAAAGACGCAAAATAACCTGAAGATCAAAACGCGCAACGCAGCAGTTATGAAAATTCAGAATTCACATTCTATTAAGAGACTGAAGCAAAAAATTTTTTTGACTCTCACCAAGTACAACATAGATAAGGTTATTTATTGACCGGTGTGAGTAAAAAGAGGAAAATAAAAAAACTGAATGTAGAAAGTGTCGAGAATACTGAGCCTTGGCTTTATCAAGGACCAGCAAAAACTCTGCATTTTCTCACTTCCACAAAGACTTATTTGGAAATGGGTTTCTGCAAAGTCATAGATGCAAGTAATAAGCCCACCAAAATTTTTTTTTTAAAAATATATATTTTAAAGAATATATATAAATGTCATGACCTCTGCAGAGTTGCATGACCAAGCTTTAGTTAACAATTTAGCTAGCATCCATAACTTTCCTGGCCCGACCCATGCTCTTCATCTGTTACTATTAAGCAGAAAGAAGAAGATTATAGAAGACTCAAGTTGTAAGAGTGACATAATAAATCAGAAATAATGTTCAGCAATAACAAATTACCAAGTTCGCCTGAGAGAGAATTTTAACCTGAATAGCATTTTAATTTTAACCTGAATAGCATTTTAATTTTAACCTGAAGATATTAATTTTTTTTTAAAAACACAGATTCTTGAAATAAGACTGGATTATAGAAACCCACTACTCCACAACTTCTGACAACACAAAAACGAGAATATAGTAAAGACAATAATTAATTAAAGAAACGCATTGTGAAGGTTATATGACATGAACAATTAGTTGCAATATGTACAGAGTATTTCAGAAGTGCTTTAAGTGCATAATTAAGTAGTTATTAAGAACTTAACTACATTGAAAACACAGCGCAAATTACAAGAACAATGAAACGGCCTGCTGTTTTGGCCTTAGTTCCCTAAAAACGCGCAAAGTTACCCAGAAAAGAAAGAGTTAAAATCCGCAAAAAAGTTAATAGACTTGCCAGTGCCTAAAAGCTGAAAGCAAAAAAAGAAAAAAGTACAAGAAGTTCAATCATTGAACTTGGAAATCCCAATACCCAAAGACAATGAAGAGAGCTTACCTCTTATGCAACTGAACTTCCTCCTTTCTTAAGGAAAGATGGCCGACCTTTTAACCCAAACTTCAAAACACCCCTGCCACTCCCTAGTCGCTGGGGGCAGTGTATGTAGGGCTGAAGGCCTCCACACACTGAAAGATCCTACTCGCGGAGATTTTAACAAAAAAAAAAAAAATATATATATAATTAAGAATGTGGACCTGTATGATCAGAAAGAGCAGAATTAACTCTCCAGAATACATGAGAAATATTATGAAATACACAAGTAGTGTATTTAATAATCTTTGCATGTATTTAATCACCTTAGTGAGCTTCTGTAGACTGTTTAGAATCCTATTAATTTTAATGTTAGTTTTACTATTTTTAGTATAGCTATTCTAGTAAGTGAATAACTAGTTTTCTTTTATATTTATTTTTATTTTATTTTATACAGATTTTTAAGCTTTTTTTGTGATTTTGTCTATATTATTTAATTTTTATTTTTAATAGGACCTTCTTATCCATAGCACTAAGGTTCCTTTTTGTAGTTAATAGGCATTCTCTAGCTAACTTCCAAACGGCTTTCATTGGCCAGAATCATATTATTAACTGCTTAGAAAATTAAAGCAGATCTGCCAACCTTACTCTATTATTCAGAATAATTTTTCTTAAAGTTCTTTTGATGAAAGAAGTAGGAATTTTGTTCTCTAGAAAACTGTCTAATAGTATATTAATGTGGTAGTTGAAGTCCAAATTGTTGCTGCAAATTCTTGAAATTCTAAGCACCTGAGAAATTAGTACATTCTCAATTACCTTGGTTGATATGTTATTATTCCAGTGTAGATATTTAATTACTTTGAAAGGAAAATTAACTCTTTTATCAAAGAGGCTAATGGATGGGTTACCTCTGTTAAGTTTAATGCTTAAGTCTAGGAACTCTAGTTCCTGATTACTGTGGTTGGTTTTACATAAGTTAAGAGAGCTTGGATAGATACTATCAAAATCACTCTCTATAACTTCTGAATTATTAATACACAGCAGATCGTCAATATATCTAAATGTGTAAAGGTAGTTATCGGAGCAGGTGGAGTGATTTTTAATGAATTTATATTCCTTAAAGAACAGGAATAGATTTGCAATACTCGTGGAAGTTGACGTTCCCATGGGGATACCGTTTACTTGCTTATAGAGAGTATTATTATATAAGATATGGTTATTTTTAATGCAGCAATTGAGATAAGAGTTCCATATACAGTAGTCACATTATTGTGACCACCTCCTACTTTTGATGTCAAGAGTGCGTAGCCAAAGAGAGAAAGCTCATGTCGTGAGCTGGCTTGGAGGGTATATAAGGTGTGCTGTAGACATTCTGAAAACATCGCTCATGGATAAAAGGAGCAGTTTATCAGATTTGCAAAAAGGGATGATTATTGGCTTTTGGGCCAAGGGTGGCAGTATTTCTGAAACAGCGCAGTTTGTGAACTGTTCGCGTGTTGCTGTGGTTAAAGTACATTGTGGTTGAAGAAATGGCACCATTGTGAATAAGTGATGTGGAAACTGCGGAGCACCAAGTGTCATTGATGTCAGAGATGAACATCTTTTTCGAAGGTGCCTGAAAGCCGATCGACACGCTACAGTAGAGCAACTCACTGGCCGAATGAACCAGGGGGCTACCGGAGTGTGTCTAAAATGACAGTTCAGCGAACCCTGCTGCTTATGGGGCTCCTATGCAGACAGGCGAATGGTCGCTGCACTTATGCCAACGAATGTAAGCCTTTTCTGCCAATGCAAAAAGGCTTACATTTGCACAGCAGTATCGGAATTGGACCTCTGCTGATTGGCAAAGATTCAAAATGCGACTCATTGAACGAACGGACGTTGGCGTGTAAGGCTAGAAACATCGGAGAACAAACACTGTTCAACCATTGCTGGAAGAACACAAGCTGGTGGGGACAGCGTTATGGTCTGGAGAATGTTTTTGTGACATTCTCTGATTTCACTCATACCTGTGGAAGGAAGGCACTGTGGACCAAATTTGTTATGAATCCATCCTTGCAGACGACATACACCCATACATGCTGATTGTCTTCCCTGGGCGGATGGGATCTTCCAGCATGACAGTGCGACGTGTCACACAGCTAGAAATGTCTGAGAGTGGTTGGAAGAGCACGATGAAAACTTCAAAATACTTCCCTTGCCCCCTAATTTCCCAGAACCTAAATTGAGCATCTGTGGGACCACCTCGATTGTGTTGTTTGATCTATGGATCCTCCACCATGCACCCTCCAGCAGCTGTCAGATGCACTGTAGTCAGCATGGCTCCACATTAGGGTGGAACGAAAAACACCTTTTTTTTTTTTTTGATTTGAGTCTTCACCATGTGCAATAGTTGCGATTTTATTACTGAAATGACTCCCCAAAATATGTATGACATTATTCGATATCTTAGGCTTCCCCCAAAACCTCAAAGTTTGAAAGTTATAGGGGAAAATGGTTTAAAAGCACCTGCTTTCTCCATTTTGTAAATATAAAAAAATACTGTGTTACCATGTTATTTAATTATCACCTTTGAGTGTGTAAACACGGGTAAAAATTCAGCAGACATGAGTTAATTTCTTAGGCTTCTTCAGATCCCTTAAAGTATGTAATTTTTCGCCAAAAATGGCATGATGAGTTGCGCAAGCATTAAGTTTGACAGCAGCCTTATTGTTACCAATTTGAGCTTAACATTAACACCCCCCTCTCATAGTTTCTGGAAACCTCGTGTTGATTTTTAGAAGCATAGCTTGCGACCTTGTGCTCTCCTTTGTTTTTGTTACTTTCTTCGTCTCACCCCACCTCCTCCCTCACAGTGGAGCTCTCTTTGTGAACTCGCTGAATTATCTCATCACAGTTGCACAGATCCTTTTCGAAGAGAGTGTTGGTGGGTCTGCGTCATAATGATGCAACAGTTTCTTTCACTCCTAGTGACGTTGATTGGAGCGTACCCGCATTTCGTTTTGTCGTTGAACTACTTAAGATGGCTGAAACAAGAAATAAAGCTGTTTGCCCTATCCTTGGGAGTTATAAGGAGATGCATGGAAATGTGTTGCCTACGTATGAAGATGTAATGCGTGACGATGACGATGATGGGCAAAACACGTAACAGTATTAACAAATAAAGGTAACTTGATCACGCTAGTTATGTTAACTGAAAACTTTTACAAAAAGTTCGTAAGTTAGAAGATTTCGACCTTATCTTAGGTCTTCATCACGCCAATGGAGGACTAAGATTGTTGCCAGATTCTACATTTGAATTTTTCCTATTTTTGTTGCCAAAACTTAGAATTGATCTCCAGATCAACGGAATGTAGAAAGGAGATTCGGAGTTGCAAGTCATTGAGTTGAAAATAATTTCTATGCTTTCACGGTAACGGAGGGCAAAAAACGATTGTCAAAAGAAGCAATTCGTTTTGCTTCGTTCCAGTGGGGAACTGCAGATGTGTCTTCCATTGTCAAAATAGACAAGGCAGTATTAGGATTGGCTTTCGAAACATCTTTTCTATGTTCTAAAATTCTATGGTTAATGCTCCTGTATGTGTAATGATGTAATGCACCATTACTACCTTGTGAGGAATACTCTTAGGCAGGAAAATGCAAATTATGAGCCTGCCGCAGCAGAAATAGCAAGTACTGTCGCGGACAAAGTGCTGAGTATATGAGAGAAAGCATCTCTTCCGACATCACTCCACAAATCAGTTGTAAAGCGTATTACCGCATACAACATTGAAATGCAAAAGCTGAAAAAAAAAAAAAAAAAAAAAAAAAACTCTGCAAGAATGGATGAAACCTACCGAAAGAAGGTTGAACAATTTCGTGCAGATTTGCAACGTATCTTTGACATATGTTCATGCAAATGTTTTAGAACCTGCAAATGCAGCTCTGCAAAAAAGGTACCCATAAAAGAGTGAGACTTTCTAATAGATCAAAGAACAAACAGAAGAATGATAGTAGGTGGGCTTGACGCAAAAATCACCAGTGTACTCAATAAAAGATCAACTCGAAAGAGTGATAGGGAAGAGCATGTCCATGGGAAATTACAGAAAACTGCATCACTGAAATCGGCCCTGCGAGTCGAGGATGATCCTTCAGAAGAAAATACAAATACTAATTCTGAAGCAAAATCAGACAAGCCGGGTCCTAGTCATTTGTTGGCCACGTCGCTCTTCAAAACCTAGGCGTCAAAGGACACAGTCTGCATTTTCTAGAAAGTGCGATAGGCGAGATATCAGTGATCGAGTGGCAGCTGATCTTGCATCGGCGTTGCTTCATGATGTAAGTGAACCGGTTTAGTCAAAAGAATGTAATGCACCTGTTATTGACCGGCACAAAGTACGACGAGAAAGGAAATAGACCTGTCAAATAACTCAAGATGAGGTAAACTTGACTGGTCGCAAGATTGTAGCTCTATGTTTGGACGGAAGAATGGATGAAACTCTTTTGAATACACAGACAGATATGGCAAGGGGAACAAGCGAAAAGAGTGGGAGGAGCATATTACATTTGTTGAAGAGCCGGGTTCGGTCTATTTGGGACATTTGCACCGAAGAACAAGAGTGCAAAGGACATTTCTGACGGTATCTTCAGCTTATTGGACAAGAAGGCCTTTGACTTGTCTGTAGTCTTTATTGGAAGTGACGGGAAGTGACTAATACCGGCACAAATACAGGTATAATTAGGCACCTTGAAGAGAAGCTCAATTTTCTTGTGCACTGTATTATACGTCAACTCATTTTAATGAACTGCCTTTACGCCACCTCACAGAAGCATTCGATGGGAAATCATCAGGTCCAAGAGGATTTAGTGGATTGATTAGAAAGCACCTGAAGACGTTCACAAACCTTCCTATTTTTAATTTCTAGAAAATTGAATTTTCGCTTCAGTCCGACATTAACTTTAGAGATCTTAGCTCGGATCAACTTTATTTGTGGGAAATTTGTAAGGCAGTCTCTGCAGGTGATTTCCCACAAAATCTGGCAAATCGGGATCCTGGAACACTTGCACATTACCGTTGGCTGACCCTCACAAATCGCATTATGCGTTTGTGAGGGTCAGCCAACAAGTTCTTGCCACGAATGTTGGAAATAGTGATCCAACACCACAACTTGTCTCATTAGCCACCTTCCTAATTAAAGTATATGCACCATCGTGGTTCACAATCAAATGTAATGGTACCTGTAAAGATGGTCCAAGAAATTTGCAGCTTTTTATATCTCGGTTTCAGTATCTTCCAGATAATTTAAAGGATATTGTAAAAAGAGTTGTCCGAGACAACGCATATTTTGCCCATGCAGAAAACTTGCTCACTGCAGTGTTGTTTGACGACAGAAGGTATGTCCGTGAGCTTGCTGTTCGACGCATCATGAAGGCCAGGAAATATTCCGAACAAAACAACTGCCATTAGGAAGTTTTGGATTCCTAACCTGAATTTTCAGAGCAATGATTACATCGACCTAATCAACTGGCACGAGTGTATTGTGACTGAGCCTCCCATCACACGGAAATGGAAAGATGATGAGCTTCTGGAATTACTACAGACGGATAAATATCCAAGTTCTTGCCACGAATTTACAAAAATACCCTGTCATTCTCAGGCAGTAGGATGGTTAAGATTGTAGCAGATTCTTCTGCTCATGTGTGCGGCCTTCTTGCAAGAGATGGATTCATCAGAGCAAAAATTTTGGATAGGAAGCTAATGCCAAGTTTTGAAAAAAGTCTGATTTCCAAGTGAAATAAACTCACTTCTCAAGTTATGCTACTAGGTAAGGCGGGTGTCTATCGTATTTACATAACTTATCATGCCATTTTCGAAGAAATATGACAAATTTTGAGCACTTTGGGAAAGCCTAAGAAATGAATTCACGTCTGCTGAATTTTTACCTGTGTATATACTCTCAAAGGTGATATTAAATACCATGGTGACACAGTATTTTTTTATATTTACAAAATGGAGAAATTGGGTGTTTTTAAACCATTTTCCTCTATAACTTTTAAACTTCGAGGTTCTTGGGGAGCCTAATATATCAAATAATGTCATCCATGTTTCAGGGGTTATTTCAGTAATAAAATTGCAACTATTGCACATGGTGACATTTCAAATTTAAAAAAAAAGTGTTTTTTGCTCCACCCTACTCCACATACCTGTTAACACACCTTCCAGCACCTCATTGAGTCACTCCCAGCCCGTCTAGTTGCTGTCCACTCTGCACACGGCTGTTACTCTGGATATTAGCTGGTGGTCACAATAATGTGACTAGACCATATATAAACGTAAAAAAATACAAAAAATATAAGAAAAAGTCAATAAAAAGTAAAAAAAAAATAATAAAAAAGCATGGGAGAAAAATTCAATAATAATCATAATATTGAAAAAATCGTAATAAAATATGTCGAAGTTAAATTAATAATACAAATAATTGAGAAACTCATAATCATCCATTAAATTTAAAATTAAATGAATTTCCAATCATTATTGGGTTATTTAATAATCCTTTAAAATTAAAGTTAAATGAATTTATTTCTGACTGGTATCCAGCAATAATAATCGAATAAATTAAAAATTAAATAAATTTTCCAATTGTTATTGAACCCAATAGAAGACGCTTGATGTGAGAATTTCTCTTTTAGACGAACTAACAACAGTGCATGCGTGCCAGTGCATCGATACTGCTGCTAAAAATTGAGATGAGAACTAATATTCAATATTTGCAATTCCTTGATACAGTGTATGTGATGATGTCAGAAGAATACTGACGATGGTGCCACGACACTCACCGAAAACCTGGGTTATGAGATATTAAGCCACATTTGTGATAGAACTTAGTGTGTACCTCGTGTACCCATATTTTATGTGGAGTTTTTAGTAAAAAGCAACTTAAAAAAGACAGTAAAAAAAAAAAAGAAGTCTGATTCAGCATCAATATTACAACTAACCACATGGCTTTTAAGGTAAGTGAAATTTAAATTTATCAATGGTAACAGTATTTCTCTTAAGCCAAATATTATTTTGACTATAGTATAATGAATTATTAATATTCAATCCTTCTAAATATATTTATTTTTAATATCAAACAAAGGCGAGGTACACATGGTTCATATTGTGAATTGACAAACAATGTGCTATAAAAATAGTGTCAATCCTACAATGAATGGAGGGTGAGTATATGTGTATTTCACACATTAATTTGCGTGCAAAGTTAAATTAACATCTTATGGAGTTCAATGTTGAAGTAGTGGAGGTGGAATGTAAAAAATGAGGCATCTCCACAGCCAGCGTTTAATTCCAAAGCAGAAGGCATAAATGCATGTGTTACCACTAGCCCAAATATGGCACAGATTCCCTTATCCAAAATTCTGAAATCCTCACTTTTTTTATGAGCCTTGGCAATGATGCCTTTAGGATGAAATTACTTAAAAAGAAGGCTTTCGATCATACTGTTCATTGTGGGACTTTCAATACAACAAACCCATCTTTTCACAGAACACCAGAGTGTATATGGAATCTGGCAGGTGTTCCACTTTTAGAGAGTACTCATCATGTAATCAATGTTCAGGAGCCTTTCAGTGATCTTCCACTTCTGTGTTCCTCAAAAGCTTATTTATTATGTTGCCTTCCTTCATGACTTTTTCATTATCAATTTTCATTACAGTCAACTGTAACTGAATTTTGTGCTTTGTTATTTGTATACCTGACATAAAACAAAAAAAGGGAAATGCAGTAAAACAAATCTTTTAAATTTAATGTTCTGATTTTTCTTTCTTTGTGTGTGTGTGTGTGCGTGCACGCGCGCTAGAGCTGAGTTTGGGCTCAATTTTTGGAGCCTGAGCCCGTGGTATATCAGCCAGAGTCCACCCGAGCCCGAATTTTATATTGAAAGATAGAGCCTGGCCCGAAATCTGTCTAACCTGTTCAATCATTAATAAAAAACATCTCCTTTTCCACACTTGCATTCTCTCCTCCTCCTCCTGCAATTAACCAATGTATTTCTCTAATAGGGAGTGGGGAAGGGACCTCTATCTATTTTTCAGTGTAACTGTATGATTTTCTTTGGCCGTTCGTTTCCATCTGAGTACTTTGGGCGGTTGGCCATCCAAAATGATTATGCGGTGCTGCAATTGTATGTTGCTCAAGTAATGCTAATATTATTGCACCATAATGTGCTGAAACATATGTACATTGCTAAATAGAATTAGCACGGAGCTACTGCGTGGAGATAGGGGTTAAATTATCGTCGGCAAGCTTTCAACTATCCAATATCTATAGTTCTTAAAAAGCTTCTTCTCTGCAGAAACACACTAATGCGCGGCCTATGTCCTTTTCTACCCAAGCCCGGAATAAATAGCCATCTCGAATGCCCGCTCCCTAATCGGAACCAGTTGCCGAAGAATTCCCTTTACCAACTATAAAGTGTTTCATTTGCTAAATCATATAAAATGCCATTTATACATTAAAAAAAAATTATCTCCCTCTCTCTAAGAGCCCAAGCCCGCCCGAGCCCGAATCATAGTAAATGTTCCACAGCCCGAGCCCGAATCGTAGTAAATGTTCCACAGCCCGAGCCCGAATCGTAGTAAATGTTCCACAGCCCGAGCCCGAATCGTAGTAAATGTTCCACAGCCCGAGCCCGAATCGTAGTAAATGTTCCACAGCCCGAGCCCGATTCGGGCCCGGGCTCTGCTTCTGGCTTGGGCTCAGCCCGTCTCAGCTCTAGTGTGTGCACTTCGCACAAAACTTAACTAAAACTATAAAGCACATACACTGAAGAGCCAAAACAGTATGACTACCTGCCAAACATAATGTTGGGCCTCCGTGTGCTGCCAAAACAGCTATTACCTGGTGAGGCATGTATGCTACAAGATTTTTAAAGGTGTCTTATGGTATCTTGTACCAACACATACATCCTTTAACTCCCATAAGTTATGTCGTTGAGCTGCTGCAGATCAGATTTACTGTTCCAACACAAACCACTGCTGCTCAGTTTAATTGATGTCTGGAAAATATTTGGAGGCCAGGAAGTCTTCCTCGTGTTCTACAAACCATTCTGGAACAGTGCGCACATTGTTGGCTGAAAGAGGGCACTACAGAGGGGAATATCACTACATGAAAGAATGTAGCTGGTCTGCAATGATGTTTAGGTAGGTGGTAGAAGTCATAGTTTCCTCCATATGAATGACTGGATCCAGTGTTTTCCATCAGAAGATTGCCCAAAGCATTACACTTCCTCCACTGGCTTGTTTTCATCCCACTGTGCATCCTAGTGCTAACAGTTCCCACATAAACAATGCACACATACCCTGCTATCCAGATGGTGCAACAGGAAATAAGATTCATCGGACCAGATGACCTTCTTCCAATCATTCAAGGTCTAGTTTTGATGCTTGTGCGCCCATTGTAAGTGCTTTTGATGTTAAACTAAGGTTAGCATGTGCACTCTGAGCAGCCTGCCGCTATACTGCCCCATTTTCAGCAGGGTTCAATGTACTGTGTGTTGTGACATATTCCTCCCATTTCCAGCATTCAAATTACTGGCATGTTGTGCCACAGTGTCCCTTGGCTCCCCTCTAGCATCAATAAGCTGCAGCTGGTCCACACCTTGCCACCAGTTCGTGGTTTTTTCTCCTCGGACCACTTTTTGAAGGTACTAACCGAGGCTGGTTGTGAGCACCCTGTAAGCCTTTCCATCTTAGAAATGTATGGCCATTATAATTTCCCCTTTGTCAAACTCACTTAAGTCTGCTGCCTTTTCCGTCTGAAGAACAAGAGTAACTCTGATTAACAGAGCTAAAAGATCATTTTGCTATTGGAGAGTGTTAATGAATCAGTTCCAGTGTTTTCAAGGCATGACCATTTTGCAACTGCATGCGGTGCCATTGAAATGTTCTGACCAAATTTTGATTTGCCTTCATTTTTTCAATATCTTTACTTACTGTAAGTTGTTCTCAAATGAATAGTTTTAAGTGAAAACAAATGGAAAAAGTAACCTTTTGATGCAGAATTTAAATTAAGAGTTGTGAACCATGCAGAGGAAAAATATTATTGTGTGGCTTGTACTTTGTGTCAATGAGAATTTTTTTTGGAAAGGGGTAAAAATAACAGCAAGAGGAGGACTGGCTGTCTTTCCACTGCTAGAAAAGTGTCAAAATGATTGGGTGATACAGTTCCAGCAAAATGGATTGTGTGGAAGAAATATTCACATATGTGAAAATTCATCTGAATTATTAACACAGCAATTATACATCTCTGAATTGTGTATATTTTACTATTTATCAAGTAACATCATAAAACTTGAAAATTTCATAAAACTTGAAAACTTCATAAAACTTGAAAACTTTATAAAACTTGAAAATTACATCACCCTGGAACAGGAATTTAACTCATAACTCGATTTCCATTTAAGAGATACAGGTTCAATTCCTGTTCCAAGTCAAGTTTTCTGACGTGACTAATTACTTCAAAACAGTAAAATACACACAATTCAGCAATGTCTGATTGCTATGTTAATAATCCAGAAAAATGGGCATACAGTGACATGAATGAATGCCTTCAGCCTTTACACTCTGATGAAAAATAATGAGTTCAAGCCTGTAAAACCAACAGCATTTTTCTAACATTTTGACATCAGCAGGTTGGTGCACAAGATTTTTGAACAGATTCAGATATTACCTGCTTCAGTAGATAAAAAATTGCACAGAAGCTGCAAAAATAGTTGGAATGGAAAACTGAATCTTTTCAGAAGCACATTACTGCTGTTTGGAAATTATTTTGAAGCAAAGCTCACAGTAAAAGAAGCATGGTGTTTAGATATCCCAGAAATGGTTGTAATATCTTTCAAACAATGCTGCATAAGTAATGCCGCAGATGATAATTTATTTAGCTTGTGATTCAAATGTAGACAATACCCATGACAACTGTGATAGACAATGTGTGTTTTGATGTTGCTGCACTGCAACAGTATTGATCTTTTTAAAAATTCCAGTAGTAAGTTGGACTCTGAAGGTTTTTCAAGAGGGTAATTTTAAGAATTTGCATATTTCTACACTGCTGGACAATTGCTAAGGACGGATGACAATAGCAACGATAGCAACCATAAAATGGAAGGTAGGAAAATGTGGAAATTAGCATAAGTGCGGGATACAGTAAGACGTGTTGTGCGTATGCAAATTTTGGATTGCCGAACTTGTTCGTGACGTCATAGCGCTGATAAGAGATATAAAGAATTTGACGCGTATTGACCGTTGTTGTTCAAACGCAAAGTTGAAAGGGAAAGAATCAATTGACGAACTTGCAATTTTCAGTATGTCTTCCCGACATCATCTAGATGATTTTACGCGTGGCCGTATTATTGGCAAGATTGAAGAAGGGCGAAAATTAACAGATGTTGCCAGGGAGTTCGACGTCAGCCACAGTGTTGTTTCAAGGCTTTGGAAATCATTTCAAACAAATGGAGAGTGTAGCAAACGTCACGGGGGAGGTCGTGTTCGCAGTACGACACCTGCAGAAGATCGGTACATAGTGCTATCAACAAAAAGACACCGGCGCAGCACAGCTAGTGAGGTAGCAAATCAGTTTATGGATGCTACTGGCAAGCGGATCTCCCAAAAAATTGTCGCCAGACGTTTGCATGAAGGAGGACTACACACCCGCCGCCCTGTTGTGTGCATCCCATTGTCCAGACGTCACCGTACCGCCCGTTTGCAATGGTACCATCAACATCGCAATTGGACTGATAACGACTGGTCTGCTGTCCTCTTCTCAGATGAGAGTAGATACAGTCTATCGTCTGATTGTCGACGACAACTGATCTGGCGTGATAGTGGTACTGCATATTGTCCAGCAAACATACAGGAAAGGGACTGATATCCGACATGTAGTGTCATGGTATGGGCTGGCATTGTGATCAATGGCCGTACGTCCCTCTATGTGCTTCCAACTGGGACTATGACCGGCCAACGATACATTAATGATGTTCTGCTACCTCATGTTCGCATGTTCCGTGGTGCTGTCAGTGATAGATTCATTTTCATGGACGACAACGCAACATGTCATCGAACAGTCGCTGTCCAGGAGTGTCTTGAGAGCGAGGATATTCAACGCCTCGTATGGCCAGCACGTTCTCCAGATCTGAATCCCATTGAAAATGTGTGGGATGCTTTGGGGAGGAGTCTTGCTGGTCGGCAATGCCCTCCAATAAACAAGAACACCCTCATCCGTGCGCTGACAGAGGAATGGGATAAATTACCCCAACAGCTGCTTGATAATGTTGTGCAAAGCGCATGACCCGACGTGTGGAATCTTGCATCGCCCTCCATGGTGTCCATATCCCGTATTGACATCTTACGCCGGAGCGCCTGCGGGCGGTAATTGCATTTTTTTCACGTTTACGTATTCTGCACAAAATGGTCTGTTTGTCCCTTGAACACGTTCCAAAGCCTTCTGGATTTCAGAGCACAACAAATTGTCTTTCTTGTAATGTCCTGGCGTTCTGACATTATTTTATTTCACTTGGCATCCAACCACACTTACTTTTTTATGCGCTATATAGCCGTTTATGATCCGTCCTTAGCAATTGTCCAGCAGTGTATTTCAATATGTACCATTCTTTCTAACCTTGAAATTTAAGGTTGAGTTTCATGCAAGTCCAGGTTTTTTTTTAGGTATTTTGAGCTGTTGAGCTTTGAGGAATGGGGGGGGGGGGGCTTGATACATGAATAAGCTTGCAATCAACTTCAACTGTTCTCAATCCACTGCTGAATGAAGATCTCCTCCATGTCTCTTCCACAACTATGTGTCTTGTGCAGCTTGTTTCCATGTCACTCTGACATGCTTTTGAATGTCATCTACCCATCTCCCATGTGGTCTTGTGAGTTTATTCCTGTCCCTTGGTATCCAGTCTAGCAATATGTCTAGCCCATAGCCATGTGAGGGATATTACTTTGATCACGTCATCTGCTCTTGTCATTTTCTTGATCCAGAAGTTCCTTTTCCTAACTTCCTTGGTTACAGCAAGTATATGTGGTATATTGGCATCATCTTGAATTGCTAAGCGTAAATGGCTGTGTTTATCCCAGTCCTCCTTACATTGGTAAAATAAATTTCGGATGCATTTTTGCTGGTATTTGCGTGTCTGGTTGTTCATTTTAGCATCTTTGTGCATGATAAATTTTTTGATTGGATTTTTAATTTTATAATATTTGCATCATCTGCAAAAAGGAAATATTTAAAATTTTTGTCTTTTGTTAATTTCTGTAACACTGTGTTGTACTACCATGATACAATGTGTGTTAAAAAAATATTTATAATTCAAATGCAAAACATGTACAAGCTAATCAAATATATCTCCTGAGCTAGTGTAGTGGTTCCAGCATACCATGCAACTTCATAAAGCATGTTTGAAAATCTCTTTGGACCATGTTGAGTTCCTGTGTTGCACTCTTGATGCTGCATCTACATTCTTAACTCTTTGTCCTGTAAGAGATTTTTTTTTTCCAACTTGGAGAACAAAAGGTAAATAAGTGTCCAAATCAGGTGGGTGTGGTACCACTGCGATTTGGTCTTTGGTTAGGAACTCGTGGATCAACAGTGCTGAACGTGCAGGTGCATTATCATAATGTAACAGCCACGATTGAGACACCCCCTGTAGCAGAATCATGGTAACCGGCGACGTGCATCACAGATTTATTTTGGTCTTGCAGACAAAAATGATACTCTCAGAACCCTAATAAATCCTTTTGCAGAGTCCCGATCTTGAATGCAAGTTTTTGGTCTTTCAAAATTTCTGGAAACGGAAGTTAGAAGGTTTCTCCCGTAATCTTATTTTTCTTTTCTCACGATGTCCCAAGAGAGGATTGTTGTCATTAAATGTCATTTTATTGCATAAATGTTTGTGTTTGAGTTTGAAAATGGAGATAATTTTTTCAGAAACGAGAGTTGGACTGAATGAGAATTTCTGCCGTAATTGTAAAAATGGAGGCAAAAACTTTCCACAATGGAATCTAAAGACTTCGAGGATTTGTCTCGTAATTGCCGTCCCCCTTCTGCTGTATTTTCCTTGCAGTGTATTGCTTTAATCATAATTTAATTACATAAATGTTTGCATTTATGAAAATTTTTCCGGAAACGGAAGTAGGACGGAGCGAAAATTTCTCTTGTAATCATATTTTTTTTTCTTACTAAGGGTGCCTCTGTCCTTTATTGTTGCTAAATATTATTTTATTCCATAAATCTTAGTGTTTCAGCTTGAAAATGGTGATACAATTCTAGGTACAGAGTTCTAGGATCTTTTTGAAAAATCCTAGTTATTATTGCAATTGCTATAGTACCTAGGTAGACATTTGTTTAGGTAGAAGAAATATTAAGAAGTCAGTTCTCTCTCTCTCTCTCTCTCTCTCTGTCTCTCTCTGGAAAGTTCTTGTGTTTTTTGCTTTTCACATCTAGTAGCTATTTAGCCTAGTGACCACCCGCAGATCATTTTGTGGCACCATGATATCTGTCGCAGACTAACCAAGAACTTTCTGCTATGGGGAAGGCAACAATGGAAAAACTGTAATTTTAAATTCTTTTGCTCGTGATGTTCCCTCTGCCCTGTATTGTTAAATATCATTTTATTAGATAAATGTTTTTATTTAAGATTAGAAATGGAGGAAACTTTTTCAAAAATGCAAGTGGATGAAGTGAAAATTTTTCCCGTAATCATAAAATGGAGACAAAAACTTTCAACAGCGGAAGCTAAAGGCAGCGAAGATTTCAACCGTAATCCACTCTTCTCCCCGCTTGTTTTTCCCGTACTGTATTATTGTTTAGTCACCATTTAATTACATAAATGTTTGTATTTGAGACTGAAAATGGAGAACATTTTTCCAAAAATGAAAGTAAGATGGAGCTAAGATTTCTATGTAATCATAATTTTTTTCTAGGGATGTCTCTGTCCTTTATTGTTGTTAAATATGATTTTATCCTGTAAATTTTTGAGTTTCAGCTTTAAAATTGTAGCAAGATCCTAGGTACAGAGGGCCGAAGTGTTCTTGATCGTAGTTATCATTGCAACTGTTGTAGTACCTAGGTTAGACCTTTTTTTTTCTTGGTTGAAGAAATATAAATGATCAGTTCTTCTCTCCCTCTTTTTAAATTCTACCTGTGCACATTTTTATTGTTTTTTGCATCTAGTAGTTATTTTGCCTAATGACCACCTGCAGATTTATTTTGTGGCACCATGTTATCTGTCGCTGACTGACCAGGAACTTTCTGCTGTGGTGGCCCTCACCACTGTGTTATAATTCAATAAACCATTACTGCAACACTCACTGAAGTTGCAATACATTAACTTTCTTCTGCCTCATGATTTCGGAAGTAAATTCCTAACAAGAAAAAGTAATGTCGAGAATTAATAAGTGTCAACTGTTAAATGAGTGAGCAGTCAGCTAGGAAATGTGATGAAACTTAAGAAATGGAATAAAATGTGAATGCCATTCATTTAAATGGTAAGCAGAGGTTAACTGTGAATGACTCTCCTGTGCTACTGCTTTTTTTGGACAGTTTGCCAATTCCTGCTGAGCACTTTGGACGTAAATACAGGGATCCGTGCGAAGAATGAATTACTAAGTGAATGACCATTCATGATCACTTTTGTGTGAATGATGATTGAACTCCCAAGGAGTTGCTGATGCCATCACTAACTCACTGAGTTACGTAGTATTCATAACCCCCCCCCCCAAGAAAAAACCCAGACACCCATCTTCTAAAGGATTACTTTACAGTCATGCCCTGTGCATGCGATTCTAATCACAGGGATTTGGATCACATTAAGTAAAAAAATTGTGAAACTTGAAGAGAGGGCATTAAAAACCTTTACATATGTGCAGGGCTTGAAAATTTTCATGATGGTTCACCTGTCAGGCAAATATTAGGTATACAAATAAGTTTTAAAGCGCTTTTTGTGAGACTTATACCCGCTAATTTACATATTCGACATTCCCCCGCGTTGTTGTCATGTGACCGTAAGTGGTCCAGAGTATAAAATGTGACACAGAAGTTTGCCCAACAGTCAAATGCACTTGCACATTGGTAGGTGAAAGATGGCAAGCGATACTGCATTTATTCGACACTGCATTCACTATGAATTTCATCAAAGAAAAAGTGGTGCAAAAGCATGTGCATTGATCTGTTCTGTTCTGGGAGAGAATATTGTAATGAAAAGCATGTGGAGTTTTGGTTAGACGGTTTAAAGCAGGGGATTTTGATGTTAGCGATCGAGAATGTAGCGGCGCCCCGCAGGAAGTTGCACATGAGGAACTGCAAGCATTGCTGGATGAAGATTTGTCTCAAATGCAAAAAGAACTAGCTAAACAACTGGGGGTAACTCAACAAACCATTTCCAATTGTTTACACCCCAGTGGGAAAGATTTAGAAGGAAGGAAAATGGGTGCCACAAGACCTGAGACAGAGGAACAAGGATGAGCGTGTCATGAAGTATTTGAATCTGTTTAATAAACAACACAAACTTTACGGGTAATGAAAAGTGGATATGGTACGACAATTCCAAATGCAAAAAACGCTGGTAGACCCTGGTAAAGCAATGACTTCGACACCGAAATGCAGTATTCACTCCAAGAAAGCTCTGCTGTGCATCTGGCGGGATATAAAGGGTGTGCTCTATTATGAACTGTTGGAATAGAGTCAAACTGTTACTGCTGATCGCTACAAGCAACAATTGCTGCAATTGAACCAGGAAATCTGTCGGAAACGTCCCTTCACAGGTGAAATTACTGCATGACAACGCTAAGCTGCACGTCGCGAAATCGGTCAAGGAAATGTTATTGGCGCTTGGCTGGGAAGTTTGGGAGCACCCGGCGTATAGTCCTGACATAGCCCCTTTAGACTATAATTTGTTTCGATCGATGCAACATGGTTTGTCTGATGTATGGTTCCGGACATGTGGCAAAGCGCAAAAATGGGTTGACGACGACTTCATGTCACACGACGAAGTATTCTTCATGGTTGGAATCCGTCAGCTGCCCGACTGATGGTGGAAGGTGATAGATAATGACGGCACATATTTTGATTCGTAAAGGTATTGTTGTTTTCTCTCAAATTACATGTTGTGTTGTCTTAAACTCTTTAAAACTTATTTGTGCACCTAATGTCTCACTCGCCAGTTAAAAATCGACAGCCCTGTAGGGCTGTCGATTTTGTTTCGTGACTACCTCCTACTTTTGACGTCAACAGTGCATAGCCAATGAAAGAAGGCATGTGTCGTTAGCTAGCTTGGAGGGTATATAAGGTGTGCTGTAGGCTTTCTGAAAACATATCACTTGTTGCTGTCATGGATAAAAGGAGCAATTTATCAGATTTGCAAAAAGGGATGATTATTGGCTTTCAGGCCAAGGGTTGCAGTATTTCTAAAACAGCACAGTTTGTGAACTGTCCGCGTGCTGCTGTGGTTAAAGAGTATCGAGATTGGAGAAATGGCACCATTGCGAATAAGCGATGTAGAAACTGCGGAGCACCACATGTCATTGATGTGAGAGCTGAATATCGGCTGCGAACACGCTACAGTGGAGCAACTCACTGGCCGAATGAACCAGGGGGCTACCGGAAGTGTGTCTAAAATGGAAGTTCAGCAAACCCTGCTGCGTATAGAGCTCCGTTGCAGACAGATGGTCACTGCATCTGTGCTAACGAAGATGCATCGGCAGAAAAGTGTTACATTTGCATGGCAGTATCGGAATTGGTCCTCCACTAAAGTGAAAGATTGCCTTCTCTGATGAGTCACATTTTCTGCTTCATTGAACGGATGGATGTTGGTGTATAAGGTAAGAAACATCGGAGAATAAAAACTCTTCAACCATTCCTGGAAGAACACATGCTCGTGGGGGCAGCGTTATGGTCTGGGGAATGTTTTCGTGGCATTCTGTGGGTCCATTCATACCTGTGGAAGGCACTATGGACCGAATTCATTATGAATCCATCCTTGCAGACCACGTACACTCATACATGCTGATTGTCTTCCCTGGGGTGGATGGGATCTTCCAGCACAACAATACGATGTGTCACACAGCTAGAAATGTCCAAAAGTAATTGGAAGAGCACGATGAAGACTTCATAGTATTTCCCTGGCCCTCTAATTCCCCCAGACATAAACCCAATTGAGCATCTGTGGGACCACCTCAATTGTGTTGTTCGCTCTATGGATCCTCCACCACGCACCCTCCAGCAGCTGTCAGATGCACGGCAGTCAGCATGTCTCCACATACCCGTGAACACCTTCCAGCACCTTATTGAGTCACTCCCAGCCCATTTAGCTGCTTTTCACGCTGCACACTGCGGTTACTCTGGATATTAGCTGGTGATCACAATAATGTGACTGACTCCCGTGTATGTTTGCACAGGAGATCTGTGCAGGGAAAAGGGAAATAGTAAAAAGCAACTGGAACATTCTTGTCTTCATGGAAATTGGCCTGTCTGTTAGGGGTAATAACCCAGTATTGTCAATAGTAGATAATTTCTAGTTTTCAAATGAAAGAGAAAACTGTAAAAACTGGGTGAATCCACATTGTTATTTGCTGATAGCCATGCTAAACCTCAATATATATACAGTTTCTCCAAAAAGTTATTGTTTGCAACATGTTAAAATATCAGTGGAATGTACATTACGAAGTTCAAAGTATCTGTAAAATCTTTGATTTATGCAGAACTTCATATATTGTGAGTTTGTTATATGTGGGTTCAACCCTAAATATATATATTTTTAAAGTGTCATCCTTAAACGGCATGTACAAATTAAAATATCTCAATGAAATTAATAGTCATGAAAATGCTCCCAGATGCTCAAACAGGATAATTATTAGTATAAAAAAACTTTGGGGAAGTGTGCAGGGGGGAACGATAGGACTTTATAAATCACAATAAGTCAGTGGAAATGTCTCTCACTTTTTTTTTTTTTTTTTATGAATAGAAACGGCAGAGATGCAAAAAGATTCTTTCAGGTATGAATCTATATACATGGGTCACTTTATTGAAACAGTTTTAAATCAAAATTTTTATCACCTTGCCCACAAAGTTTTTGAAGTGGAAAAACTGGAAAATATTCATCTTGTTTTTGAAGTTTGGCAACCCTGAAAGCCAAGTAGACATTAAAAACATGAACTTGAAATTCATTGTGGATACCACAATGAATTTTCGGGTGTATTCTGAAGTCTCGGATTTCTGTGTTCAATAGCGCGTGGCGTGGCATCCCAAATGTGTTCTATCACATTCAGATCTGGGGACTTGGAGTGAAATGGCAACACCCCAGACTCAGATGAATGCTCCTCTAACCATAATGTAGCTTCTCAACACTTGTGTGGAGGTTCATTGTCCTGTTGGAACAGGCCCAACCCATCAGCATGAATGCAGGACATGAACGGGTGTACCTTGTCAGAAAGGATGCGCACATAGCCTTGGCTAGTCACAAACGTTTGTAGACGTACCAGGGGTCACAGTGAAGTCCAGCTAAACACACCCCATACCATTACGGACACCCCACCAGCCGGTACAGTTCCCTGTTGACAGGCAGGATCCATGGCTTCATGGGATTTGCGCCACACACGAATCCTTCCATCTGCCCGATACAGTTGGAAAAGCAACTCGTCAGACCAGGCTACTTGTTTCCAGTCATGAAGTGTCCAGTGGCGGTGTTTCCGTGCCCAAGCGAGGCACATAGCTCTGTGTCGTGCACCCATCAAGGGGGCTCGAGTTGGGCATCGGCTCCCAAAGCCCATATCGTGCAGGGTACATTGCACAGTCCAGACACTGATGCTTGTTGAGGCTCCAGCATTGCATTCTGATGATACCTGCAAGAGTGTTGAACGCAGATCGCGTGAAACGATTCTTGACAGCTGACGATGGTCACGTTCACCCAATGTCTTTTTACGGCCACACTGGTATTGGAGGTTTTTCTGGAATTCTAGTAGTCATGGTACACCCTTGCAATGGTCATTCGTGAAAATCCGAACTTCGTTTCCACCTACGAAATACTATAGCCCATCTTATGAGCGCCAACTATGACACCGCGTTGAATATCGCTTAAATTGTTATTACTTTTCATTCTCATGCCGAAAACAGCTCTGACAGCTGGCAAGGATGTCTTATTGCTTTATATACGCAGTGGCGGGTGCAACTGAGTACGCACATAGGTGACATTGCTATGCATTTTGCATAAGCTTGTCTGTACCAGTTTTTCTGGCACTTCAGTGTATGTTTTGTTGTTTAGGATTTAGCTTCCTTTCCTTATTTTTAGTCTTATATAGCTCATCCCTGCTACTTTCCCATGAAGTTAATGTTAGTCCCCCATTTAAAACTGTTTCATGTGAATTGCTCTTTTACAAAAATTACCTTCACGCATGTAATTGAACTTCTGTGCTAGAGTGTTTTCTTGAGCCAGTAACAAAAGCTGGCCTGTGTCTGGTGTCAGTATCTGCTACATTCACTAGGGTAGGTGAAGTTAATAAAAAATGGCTGTAGCCATTACAAGACAAAGACGGGAAAACTGCCTTTCTGTATTAGCTGTTTCTTCCACTCTTTACAAATCATGAGGGATAAAAAAAAAAAAAAAAGAAATAGCTGTTGTCTAATAGCATTTTATAAAACTATCACTAGTTTGCAGCCTGAAAAGAAAACCTTACAGCGAGGTAAAAGAAATAAAACTTATTTTTTAACTTGTGACAATTTAGAAAAAAAAACTTACTAACCAACTGGGCCAGTAAAATCAATAATTCAGTTTCCGACAGAAGTTTTACTGGCCAGTAGACCACTGGGTAATTCGAATGCTGATATGTATATACTTGTATATATATACACTCAAAGCACAATTTACTGTATTATATGCACCGCACCCATAGACAAACCCTTTC
This sequence comes from Macrothele yani, assembly GCA_039090855.1. Classification (NCBI taxonomy): domain Eukaryota; kingdom Metazoa; phylum Arthropoda; class Arachnida; order Araneae; family Macrothelidae; genus Macrothele; species Macrothele yani. Next base: position 40,107,188 of record CM077024.1, on the reverse strand, counting down.
TACCCTGTCATAATGCTGCCACCAACCTAACCACCTTGCAGGCCATAAATAGCTGAGAAATGTACCTACTGTATGGTGTACTTGTGACTTGATGTATTCCTGGTCACGTAAGGGAATTCCATACGTTCTGCTGTCGTGAAGATAGAACACCCTATCTCCATGGCCCCGACTATATGCCCACCATCAAACTCTGTCGGGTCACCATATTTGCTCATCACCATAGTCGCAAACAGAATTTCTTTCAGTGTCGGAAGTGAGGGCAATAGTAGAGTGAATAACCTCTCCACTGTGGCCCTTGTTCCAGACAATGTAATATTTGATGATAAGGCACCTTCAAAGGTTTGTGCAAAGACCATCCGACATATGATGGTGCACAACTGAGTTGTGGTGGCCAGTGCCCACATTGAGTACCCCTTTTAACAGCACGTCACCGGGCTGTGATGATGCAATGGGTGGAGGAATTTTGCCATTGAGTTCTTGAAGATTGGAAAGCCCCCCCCCATGGACGCCCCCTCCCCAAGGTTGCCCTTGGCTACGTAGGCCCATTCACAGAAGGGTGCGATAAACTGTGTGCTGTGACACATTGCCCTGATCACCACTGTTGTAGCTGCGGGTGATTTGTCGCACTGTGGCCTTGCAGTCGCCGCGAACAGTGCGCAACAGTCTCCGCTCCCCTCTGTCGTCAGTGAGCTGCGGCCGACACACGGCTGGACGACAGTTCGTCCTTTGGCCATCTGTGCACCACTTTTGATACGTACTCACTACAGCAGCATGTGAACCACCCGCAAGCCGCGCCGTTTCCGAGATCGTAGTTCCGAGGGGCCGTGCCATCACAATTTGTCTTTTATCAGACTCCGATAAATCGGCAGCTTTTCCCATTCTGACTCCGAAAACTCTACTAACCGAAAACCGGTCCTCGGGCTGTATATATATTGCTCTGTGAACTTCACCTGCGCCTCCGTTCCGTCTCCAGGCAAGCTCATTCCTCTACGTTGGGGGTAGTCATAATGTAATGTCTTATCGGTGTATTTAGTTGCATTAGTGTGCTTATATTGGGTTAGTTTTTTTCCCCCACGATGGCGGTTTTTTCAAAATATATACGTTTAAAGTACTACGTATATGAATAACAACAAAATGTTAACTTATTTTTGCCCATAAATATATTGTTATGGCGATGAAGAAACGTACATTACTTAACTGTATGTATGGACTTGTTTTTATTGTGATAGAATATTTTTAATGAAAAATTCGAAGAATATGTGCTTTTCCAGATTTTCCGTGTTCTTGATTTTGATGTCACATTCTTTCTCATGATGCGATTGAGTAATGTATACCCGTAAAATTTTAGCTACGAGAAATATTTCAATGTTTCAAATATGGTTTTTCATTCCCCCCCCCTTTTTTTCCCTTGCTTTAAAGAGCTACGATACTTGAACTGAATTGCATGCACTGTGGTGCCTTGTTGTACAAAACTTTTAGATAATAATTGCTTCCTCATATTTTGATTCATACAGAATTCATAGCAAGGTGAAAGTATGAATTTCAACAGTGAATCAGATGACTTATGCGGCATTTTTTTCTCCCATTGCTCTTTAGCCCCAGTTTTAGAGTTAGCAGTTTTGCGTTTCCCTCTTGTTTACACTTTCGTCGTTTTCATTGTGTTTTCCGTGAGCACATAATTTTTACAAATCAAAACTCATGATTGCTTCGGGAAAAACAATCTCATCCATTTGCGTCAGAGAATAATGGGGAGAAATAATGAATATGCCAGATGTGGCCAAGACATCAAATCGTGTTTTTGCGATTTTCCTGTTCGTAGGAGAAAAACTTCAGGGAACAAAAGTAGTAGCTTCGTACAACTTATGAAACACAAATGGAAATTTTGTGGGGTAAGTGGAGATTTTCGTTGCTCTTGTGAAGAGAGTTTACTAGAAACCGAACATTTCTTGAATCACAATTTATTGCAGAAATAAAGCGTTGAAATTAATTTTCCTCTGGAAAACCTTTCGCACGCCAAACGAATAAAACTCATCCTACACGGTAATTGGCCAATTACAGTACGATCTTATCCAAAATTGGTCCAAATTGTGTGAACCCATTAGAGATGGATTTGAGTTTCTAGTGACTTGTAACGCGTTTATCTGCAGATTTTTGAATGATTGGGGTACTTGGTTTTCCAAACTGTACGAGCGATGAGGTGTTCTTTTCACAAAAAAATGCAAGTTACTTTCGTTTCCCGTGTTGAAAACTAAATAGAATTGCACACTTTCTTTTAAGAATTAGAAACCCATTAGTGGATGGTGGAGGCGTTATCGAAACGGTAAGTTGATGCAGACGAGCGTGTAAAGTGGTCGCATTGATTCGTTCTGGAACAAATCCTTTTTTTTTTTTTTTTTTTTTGTATGGAATCATCGACAAACTATAAATCTTCGTTAAATTATTTTCTGTGGAAACGTGTAGTTGTAGAAGAGCTCATTCATGACGTCCATAATCTTAGTTTGACAAATAAGAATAAATGTTAAATGAGTTATTTCGAGTCTATGATTTTTATTTCTTTTTTCGGTGTTTTCATAGAAAATCCGGAACCTTAAGTTTAAATACACTTTAAAATCAGCTCACGGCGCATGATCCAGCATTTTAGAAACGGAAATAACTTCAGTAAACGCCTGAGTGTAACCACATTTCAAGCACTTACCTTTATCATAGATTTCGGAGATTGTTGTTTTGTGGCACTAATTTGCATAGCATGAGCGGGATAGGTTGCCGATCGTATAAACAAGTTAGTAAAATCATGCAATGCATTGACATGATACGCTTTCCAACATACCAGAAATTATTACTCAAGTTATGTGGATAATGGCTGTGGAATAAATCTCGCTCATGTGTCATTTGACCTCATTTCAATGATATTCCTTTGACCTCATTTCAATGATATTCAACAGAACCGGTTCACTATACCTCCGGAACAACATGATAAAGTTTTGTTGCAATAGAAGCAGTTTTACGCAAGTTATGAGAATAATGGCTGTGGAATAAATCTGGCTTTTGTGCAATGACCTTTGACCCCATTTCGTTGATATTCAACAGAACCGGTTCGCTATACCTCCGGAACAACATGATACAGTTTTGTCGCAATCCAAGCATTTTAGGTAAGTTATGATGCACAAGGGCAATGGAATGGATCCCACTCCAGTGTCCTGACCTTTGACCCCATTTCGCCCATTTTCAATAGGGTTCGTCCCCAGTGGCTCCCTACCACATACTAAAATTTCATCGAAATCGAACCATTTTTACGCAAGTTATGACGCATAAGGGCAATGGAAGATATCCCGCTCTTATGCCCTGCCTGACCTTTGACCCCATTTCGCCTGTTATCAATAGGGTTCGTGCCCAGTGGTTCCCTACCACATACTACAATTTTATCGAAATCGAACCATATTTACACATGTTATGACGCATAAAGGCAATGGAATGGATCCCGCTTTTATTTCCTGACCTTTGACCCCATTCCACCCATTTTCAATAGGGCTCGTGCCTAGGTGGTTCCCTACCACATAATAAAATTTCATCGAAATCGAACCATTTTTACGCAAGTTATGACGTATAAAGGCAATGGAATGGACCCAGCTCCTATGTCCTGACCTTTGACCCAATTTCACCCATTTTGAATAGGGATCGTCCCCAGGTGGTTCCCTACCACATACTAAGGTGGTTCCCTACCACATACTAAGGTGGTTCCCTACCACATACTAAAATTTCATCGAAATCGAACAATTTTTACGCAAGTTATGACGCATAAGAGCAATGGAATGGATCCCGCTCCTATGTCCTGACCTTAGACCCTGCTTCGCCCATTTTCAATAGGGTTCGTCCCTAGGTGGTCCCCTACCACATACTAAAATTTCGTCGAAATCGAACCATTTTCACGAGAGTTATCGTGCGAACGGACGGACAAAGCTGGAGCATATACGCTTCTTCAACCTACGGTTGGAAAGCGTAACAAAGCTCGTTGCGCGAGAAACCGGGTTACTGAACGTTTATCGCATTGTACAACATGGCTACAAATTTCGAAATCGTGGTGCTGTTGCGCTTTTACTAAAAACAAGGTTTTAAAGGGAGCTGAATCAATCCGAAAAGTAAACGTAGCTGAATGTGTTGCGGTCCCTCTGCCACTGCAAATCTAGTTCAAGAAGTTTGCAGCTATGACGTGAACTTGGAGAGGAAGAAATGGTCAGAAAGGCCTTCAGTGATTGATATGGACGCACTGCTCACAGCTGTTGAACCAAATTCGATACTCAGCACCGCAAATTGTCAGCCAAATTAAGAATTTCCAAAGCCACCCATTGCTGGCCACCCGTACAAACGTTGAGGGTCTGAAAGGAACTGCTCTAAAATCCGCGTGATGCTCGAATCATCAAGCAATAGTTACTGGAGATAGATAAAAAGTGGACCTGCCTGAGTAATTTAGACACCTCTAACCAGAGGTTGGACTCGGGTGGACCAGCTTTACCTGTGTCCAAAGGAGGATGTTTCGAGAAAAAGATGCTGTGTATCTGGTGGAATTAGGGAGGTGTGATCTACTTTGAGCTCATTCCGGATGGCAAGGCAATCAGCGCCGAACTGTATGACGAGCAGCTGGATCAGATGTACGGCAAACTGAAGCAACGGCACTCTGCTTTAGTCAACCGATAGTGGGCGCTCTTTCAACACGATAATCCCAAGCATCTACCCGCCATTCGGACTTTGGTAAAACTCTACGAACTTAATAGAATTGAGCTCCTGTCACTCTCAGTGTACAGCCCCGATTTCGCCCCCTTCTTCTGATTATCATCCCTTTAATGGCATAGTTTCTCCATGGTAGGTGCTTTGCTGATTCGGATGACTTAAAGTTCTAAGTTGATGGCATGGTACCATCAGAGATTGAACCCTTTTCAGAAAGATGGCTGCAAACTGTTGATCACGATAGAACATGCTTCTTGAAACATAAGCACTGATTGTTACAAGAGTTTGGGTAAATTGCTATATCACAAAGGCAATTTTTTCCGGACACCCCAATAATCTCGGGGATCAGTTTTGTGTCTGAATTTTGCGATCATGTCAGTTCAATGGCCAATACTGGTACCGCTGCATTGCTGGCTAAATGAATCGTACAACTAGGAATTTCACATTTTCTTAATCTATAAACGCATCTGGTCAACAAGCAATGTCTTTTGTCTTCATTTATTTGTTCTGGTATAACTGATGTGTTTGGTGTCAGAGATCCTTTAGATGTGGTGCGAAGACATTGTACTTCAGCAAAGTAGCAAGAATGGAGAACGAAGTTTATGACGTTCTTATAAGCAAATTTGTATTTTTTATAGCAATGCAGTGAAGATTTATTTTATGTTGTGGGATAAGAGGTGAGACATATTTTTGACTTTTCTTTAGCACTTAAGCATAGTCAAAAATGCTTGCGTATGACGTAGCATTCTGCGAGTGTAGTCGTGCGCTGGTAAACCCATCCATATCGGCCAAAGATGCCGGAATGAGCCATCAAATAACAGTGCCCGTGTGGTGTTTTGGTTGTTAATTCTTAGGGTGTTGTGGTCAACCGTGCTCGAGAAATCGGCAAAAATTGTTAATTGCACTCAGAACCTTTTCCAGAGGATAGGCTAGCTGAACTGTTCCTCAGACTCGTTTTCCTGTTCTGGGGCAGTTGCACTCGTGTGGATATACTATAATATATAGGTCCAATTTTTTGGTGATATGTGGGCTTGGACTGCTATCCGGTGGAGGTGTTTGTTACCATGTAAAAATTGACTCCTCATTAATCAGGTTTTTTTTAATTCATAAATTTTAAGCTTTACAAAAAAATTCATTCTCATTGTTTGTGTGTTTTAGTTTTTTTTAATTCCATGGCCGCTAATTATTATTACGTCTTGTAAAAGAAGTAATGTCTTGTAGTGATTATAACACACATTTCACAAAATTAAAACTGATTACGTTTCCTAGTCTTGTAATAATTTCTGTGTGTGTGCTATCCTTTTTATGTGTAGATTTGCTATCTGCTCTTTGCCATTCACTCCCCAGTAAGCAAGGGCAGCTGACCCCTAATGTTGCCTTTCTTTTGAGTACAGTGACCCATATGTAAGGATTAAGATGAGTGCAGTTGACCACGTACCGCGATTCCTTATAGTACTGGACGCGAGTTAATCATAAGACCCCCGGGTGTTATGCTTATCCTCCGGGGGTAATTCTACCGTCTAAAACTGGCATCTGAAAGCCAACTTCGGGTTGCTCATTGTCGCCTTACAGCAATGCTCGTTCGGTTCTTTAAATCCTGAAGCAACAGCAAAATAAAAAAAATAAAAGGAAATTCGGATTACCAAATGGTTACTGCCACCAATGGTGATTTCTTAAATAGGAGTTCCGTTATCGATTTCTTGGCCGTCCCGGTGACGCAGTGGTCTAAGCGCTGGCTTTTGACCATTCGTCCGAGATGAGTGTGGGTTCGAATCCCGGTGAGGCGTGGATGTTGTGTTTGCTTTACGGCACTGGCTCTCTCCCTTCCCTAGAACCAGTGGCTATAAATTAGAAACAGGCGATTGCTTATAGCCCATCGAGTTGCTCACGGTGGTCGTTAATCCCCCTCCCCCAACAAAAATCGATTTCTTGAAAATTTGCAGTCTAATGAACCTGCAGGTTCCCCGGCAGTTCAGATGTTTCCTCTTACTTAAAACTCCTTTTAAAGATCCCTCGTACAACGTTTTTCTGGATTCTGCGGGTTATTTTTGTTGTTGTTGACTCCCTCCACCTCCTTGTAGCTTTGATTTTTGATGTGTAAAAATTAAAATTTTCCGCAAGAAACGTTTCGAAATTTTGCGTACTCATGGCATTCAGCGCTTAAAAGTAGCAACATGAAGGATGAGACCTTATCTGGAGTTTCGAACTACGGGCAACAGCATCGCAACTAGTCGCTTTATCTACTCTGTCAGAAGAACGTAGCATCCCTCTTCTCATCTCTTTGAGGCCATTGTGTAATAGATAAACCGTTGTAGTTTTTTCTCTTGTGTAACTGGGTGGTTTCATCATGCTGAAGAAACAAAGCAAGAGGTTTCGAGTTATGCAGTTATTCTTCTGTTTCGACGCACATGAGGGTGATATATTTCTTGCATTAGTAGATATGTAAATTGAACATCTCCATAAGTCAGAAGTGTTCCGAGTTAGTTAGGTGTGCGTTCGATTCCCGTATGAGGCATAGGTGGTGTGTTTTACTTATGGTGCTGATTCTCTCCCTTCTCTGGAATCCGTGACCCTAAATTTGGGACGAGCAACTCACAATCGTAAAGTTGAACTTGGCGTCATAGCCTTGGGCGGCGGTAAATTAAAGCTATTCTTGCCTCATGAAAGAAATATGGGATTACGCCATATAATACAAATTTTGAAGATGACAATCCGAATTTTGGCGTAAATGTGACAAGGATGGTAAGTCAGATAATATCCGAAAACTTGAAAATTTTCATCGTCCTGGAGCGGGATTCGAACCCGCGTCTCCCAGAAACACCCGGGTATGCTAACCACTACACCACCCAGAACGACCAAGTTTCAAGTTTCCGATCAATTTGAATATAACCATCACAGGATTCGCTAGTCGAAGCAAACGGCATTCATGTTTAGCGAATCTGGAGGTTAAAAATCTTATCCCGTGTTTGCCCGGAGAAGCAGATAAATCATGAAAGAAATACGGGATTACGCCATATAATACAAATTTTGAAGATGACAATCCGATTTTTGGCGTAAATGTGACAAGGATGGTAAGTCAAATAATATCCGAAAACCTGAAAATTTTCATCGTCCTGGAGCAGGACTCGAACCCGCGTCTCTCAGAAAACGCCCGGGTATGCTAACCACTACACCACCCAGAACGACCAAGTTTCCGATCAATTTGAATATAATTTGAATATATTCTTGCCTGTTGCTTATACAAAAATATCTGATTTTTGAATTCAGTCCCATGAAGTGACGCAACAACAGTTAATTTAACTGTTATTCAACAATGTATTTTATTAAACTATCGCCTATTATTATTTTATCACGTTTTACATAAACGTAACAGTATTTGATTGCAATCTGCATAAATTACGATTCAAAATATTGTAAAAGCCATTACAAAAATGCATTTTTGAATCATGAAAGAAATACGGGATTACGCCATTTAATAATAATTTTGAAGATGACAATCCGATTTTTGGCGTAAATGTGACAAGGATGGTAAGTCAGATAATATCCGAAAACTTGAAATTTTTCATCGTCCTGGAGCGGGACTCGAACCCGCGTCTCCCAGAAAACGCCCGGGTATGCTAACCACTTGAAACTATGAAAACGGTGCGTCGTAGCGAAATTTGTTTTCCTCTTGACCTCTCGGTGGGTTACTTGCTATTAACGAGAGCTTTAAAATGATGTATAACATAATAGAGTGTAACCTGTAGATACCCTATACGAAAAGTTACCAATATCCTCACTAACACACTTGCGATTCAGCTTTTCCTTCTATCTTGAGGTCAGATTTTACCTTGCTCATGGGCATATAAATGGACATCCATAGCTACATCACATTTAATTGGTGTCAGGTCGTTTCATACATTCGTCTAAATCTTAATAATAATAATAATAATAATAATAATAATAATAATGGATAAGATTGCCTCCAGTGCATGGCTAACAAACGGATCACTCTTCCCCAAGACCGAAGGGTTCCTGTTGGCTATACAAGATCAAGTTGTAAACACCAGAAACTATCGGAAGCATATCCTGAAGGACACGTCAGTGGGAAGCGACACATGTCGGCAATGCCATCAAGCGCCTGAGGCCATCCAACATCACAGTAGGGTGCAGAGTCCTCAAACAGAGTGCACGAACAAGCAAAACCAAATAGCTAGGATGCTCCATCAGAAATTGGCAAGAAAGCATCACCTCATTACAGCTGAGCCTGCCCTCTACTACAAGTATGAGCCAACAACGTTTCTAGAGAACAACACACACAAGATGTACTGGGACAGATCGATCAGAACAGATAAGACCATCCCCTATAATCGGCTCGACATCGTCTTGGGCGACAAGAAGAAGTCAACATACCTCATTAACATAGCCGTGCCCAACATATGCAACATCCTATCCAGAAGACGCACGGAGAGAAGCTGTCAAAAGTATAACGACCTACGATACGAAGTCAAGGAAACGTGGCATACGGAGAATGTCACCACCGTCCCGATAGTAATATCAGCCACAGGAGTTGTACTTAAGATCATTCACAGCTCTATGCAGACCTTAGACCTTCAACCTAACACCCCGCCGCCTCTTTGGCGCAGTGGTCTAATTGATGGCCTCTGATCATTCGTCCGAAAGGGGTCCGGGTTCGAATCCCGATGAGGCATGGATGTTGTGTTTGTCTTACGGCACTGGCTCTCTCCCTTCCCTGGAACCAGTGACCCTAAATTAGGAACGGCCGACTGCTTTATAGCTCATCTGGTTGCTCACGGTGGTCGTTAAACCTCCAATTAGAAAAAAAAAAAACAAGAAAAAAACCTAACACCGCATGGAACTACAGAAGGCAGCTATCCTGAACATTTGTAGGATAGTAAGGACGTTCCCGGACAACAAAGAAAGAAATACTGCACCACTTCCCAAACTTGTTACGTGGTACCCGTCCCGGAAGGAAGAGAAAAACATCTCCCCAGGAAGAAATAAAATCATTTTATATAATAATAATAAATGTTTTTGAAGAGCTAAACAGTGGGTGTTATGTGAGACGAATTAATCAAAAATAACCAATAACGAGGGCTGATCAATAGAGACCGAATTATATGCACTAAAACAGCGAGATATGCATTTATAATTTTTTTATTATTACCTTTGTGTGAGGTATGGTCCTTAACTTATTTCAATTTTTTTTTTTTTTTTTTGGCAGTATGTGAAGAGCGGTTTCATGCTGATCGATTTAATACTTTTCTTGCTAACGATAGTTTTTTTCACCAGTGGCATTATATGCAATTTTTCGATCAGTAGTTAAATCCTTACAGTAGTCTGAAATCCATGCTTTGGTTAAAACTTCCTTACTTGCTTTAATTTTAGGCATTTTGGCCGCTAACTCGTACGATCAAAGACTATTTCCTAAAACAATCTATTATTCACCGGTCGAATGTAACGGAACGCACGTACCCAGTGATCTACTTTGTTGATCTGACATAGCTGATTTACATTTGGTGTGACGAGATCATTGGGTTTGAAAATCAGTTCACAAAACTAAATGTCGCATGCTGTGTTTGTGTGTAACTTCGTAGCTTTTGTGGGATTTGAAAGGAAGTTTGTCGGGAGGGTCAAACATCAAAGCAATCGTACCGGCAGAGGACATTTCTGATGCCGCGTTTCTTGCTTCCACGTGTGAAGTAAGGGGATTAACACTACTGTTTGTGAAAATCGCAACACCATGAAGGACTGCTGGTATTAGCTTGAAACTTACAGGATAGGTACAACAGGTTGAGACATGCTAATGAGTAAAATGTCGGTGGAAATGCGCATGTGGTTTCGGTGCAGCGTCCTCTGAATTGTCCAGTCTTGGGTATGAAGAGCTGGCTCAAACGAGATGCTGCCATCAATGAAGAGCCGACACTGAGTCGAAAGGGTGGTTTCTTGTCGCACTATGACTATGCCCCGTCGCCGAAGAAGGTAGCATTATTAACACCGGACGGACTTTGAGCGAGGAAGGATTGTTAGGATGAGATAAGCTGGTTTTGCTGCTATGAAATTGCCACTCCATCGGTGGTGCGAACGTGGCCAGTACAGTGATGCGTCAGTGGACAGATGAGGCTCGGACGCACATAAATCCATGGCTCAACTAGTACAGTGATGCGAACGGCGTCAGTGGACAGATGAGGCTCGGACGCACATAAATCCATGGCTCAACTAGTACAGTGATGCGAACGTGGCGTCAGTGGACAGATGAGGCTCGGACGCACAGAAATCCATGGCTCAACTAGTACAGTGATGCGAACGTGGATGCGAACGTGGAGTCAGTGGACAGATGAGGCTCGGACGCACAGAAATCCATGGCTCAACTAGTACAGTGATGCGAACGTGGCGTCAGTGGACAGATGAGGCTCGGACACACAGAAATTACCCAGACTAGTTGTGTTACCCAGACATTAGGATCACCACAATCCTCCTCTTTCGTCAATGCCATCTTCAGTTGTCTGCAACAAACAATGGTTATTTCAACTTTCTGTGTTGATAACTTGTGAACTCTACTACCCATATGTCAAATGTGATTACGGCAATCAGTTTCTGAGAAAATTCTGGTCTTGTTTGGTATGCGGCAGACCCCCTTACCATTTGAAAAAATTTACCTTGATCCAATATGGCGGATTTCAAGATGGCTGCCATGTTCCGGAATAGTCTAAAAGATGGTCCCCTCACCGATTCTTTGCTGGGATATTCACATATTTCATTTCCCCTCCCGTTTCTGAAATACAATGGTGTCCTGTGACTTTAAACTCACACTGTATGTGTATGTGTATATATAAATAAATATATATGTATTCATTTTCGAATTTCTTTTGTGGAAAAGGTCTCGCGGGACCCTAAAAAGGGCTTCGTGGGACTACCCGTGCCTTAAGGTGAAGCTGTTGCCAGAATACAATTAAAAGCATTTTGATGAAAGTCTTATTAATGAGTGCACTGATGTAGAAATTGTTGTTATGTTTATATTTAAGCTATTAATGCCCGGTTGCTGGTATGAAGCAACTTGAAATTGTTTGTTTGGACGAAATTTTGTTTAGTAATGTCCAATTCATTTATTTCGCAGAACAACGTTGGGTGGGTTTCACACAAAAATCTTGATCAATGCTGAAGTGTTTTTTTTTTTTTTTTTTTTAAGGTTTTGTGTTTTGATATTTCGTTACAAAACTTATGTTTCTGTGCCACCGAGCACAATCGCTACGTCGTGCATGTTAAAAACGCGGGGATTTTGTGAAACTTCACTGCGGAGTTTTCATCGTATGGACGTGGTTACCGTATTTTCTGAATCTTCTTGGCCAACAGATCTCAGCATGCCTGTTGTTGCGTGAAGCATCTGTTCGGGACGTGAAAAAATTCCTCTTACAGTTCCTTTTTCTTTTTGCGGAAGTGAAATGAAAGTGTTATGCCCGACAAAGAGCATTTATTTTGTGTGGTTAAACCTCAATCCTTTCGTGCGTCAGTCTGTTAAAGAGTGGGTTTGTCTAGATTTCCTCAAAATGCCGTCCCGTAATCCCATGGTTACGACGAGAGTTAACACAGAAAATTTTTGTCAACTTAAGTTTGCTAGCTCCAGGTAAGGGGGACCAGTAGATTAAAACAGTACAATTTGTACTGCTCCCCATGACGCATGCGCAGGTCTTGTTAGCCCTCTGACCGCTGTGCGGAAGACCTGTGACGTGTTACCAAATGTGTGATCTTTCAGCATTTGGGTGCACTTCGTAAAAGCAAAAAAAAATTGAAAAAAAATTGCAACGCCATGAAGGAATGCACGAAAATGTGTGCAAATTAGCGAGCAGTTAAAAGTATGTAAAAGATAAGCAAATGATCACCAGTCGAGCTGGATTTAACACTTTGATTGCCTAAACTTAACTTACATTATTATGACTTTCACCATCATTTGCATGCATTCGACAGTGCGGTGGAGCATTGAGTCATACAGATGTCAAATATCCTCCTGCGGTATTGCTGACGAAGCGCCTTGCACTTGTTGTCGTAGTGTAACCACATTTTGAGCTGTTTGGGGATGATCGTGCAGCTGATGTCCAACCATGTCCCATATATGCTCGTTTTGCGGCTAGTCAGGCGATCATGCTGGCCGATCTATTAGGGGTATGCAAAAGTTTCCGCCCCCAGCTGGCGCGGTAGGGGTCTAACCGGCCGGCGACCCGTGCTGTTAGTTCGTACATGAAGCCAAGCATGGCGGTCGATAAAGTTCATTTGCGGCACTGTTTGTTATTCATGTTTAATTTAGGGAAAAGTGCGGGTGAAGCATACGGTTCAATATGTCAGGCGTATGGCGAAACGGTTATGGGTGAGCGTACGTGTCGAGAATCGTTTGCCAGGTTTAAGAAAGGCTATCTAAATTTGGAAGACAAGCCATGTGCAGGTAGGAACTCGCAGACGAGGAGCTGGAATCGCTGTTGCAAGAGGATGCCACACAATCGACCACGCAACTGGCGAAACGCTTGAAAGTGGCTCAATCGACGGTGGTACGAGTCTTATATAGGTTTTGGGGAAGATCCAGAAGCTTGGTCAATGAGCTCCACATACTTTAACGGAGCGTTATATTGGTCAACGATTGGGCATCTGCATGTCATTGCTGAAGAGGTTTCAAGGGAAGAATTTCTTGTGGAAGGTTGTCATCGGGAATGAAAAATGGGTCTATTGCGACAACCCCGTACGCAAGCGATCCTGCGTCGACCGAGGCCAGCCGTCAATATCCACTGCAAAACTGGATGCTCACGGGGGGAAAGGTGCTGTTGTGTATGTGGTGGGATATGCATGGAGTGCTGTACTTCGAACTTTTGAAACCGGGCGAAACAATCGCTGCTCAACGACATAGCAATTAGTTAATGAACTGAACGCCGCAATCGAGCAAAAACGCCCATGGGCAGGTAAAGGACGCCTCCCAGTCATCCTGTTACACATTAATGCCAGACCACATGTCGGTGCCACCACGAAATCAACCCTTGAACAGTTACACTGGTAGGTTTTACCACACCCGGCTTACCCCCAGACATTGCACCCTCAGACTTTCATCTGTTTCGCTCTATGCAACAAGCCCTAGCCCAACAGCGGTTCATCACAGTTCCAGAGGTTGAAAATTTCATCACTGCGTACTTCAGCTCAAAACCCAAGTCCTTCTATCACAGGGGCATTCGTTTGTTGCCTGAAAAATGGCAAAAGGTCATTGATGCCAACGGTCAATGTGTACTGGTTTCCTAGTTGTTCCTGTCTCTCCTTAAAACGGGGGAAACTTTTGCATACCCCTAATAGAACATTGAGAGCCTGTAGGCGCTGTCTGGCGATGCGTGCGGTATGTGAACGTGCATTATCGATGTGATGTAGTATAGCGCCAGGTACCTTTTGTACGAAAGAGATTGCGACGGGATACAGAACAAAATCCACGTGTTGCTGAGTTGAAAAAGTGCCACCTACAAAAAGAGTGGAATGAGGGCCGCGGGTGGCCTAGTGGGCAACGTACGTGACTGCCACGGAAAGGATCTCAGGTTCGATCCCAGGCAGGTACGAACGCTCGATCTACTAAATATCCGCCGTGCGTCGGATGGGCACGTTCAGCCGTCGGACCCCGGGTACTGGCCCCTCCGGTAATAAATAAGGGCGTCTTCCTCCCCCTTTCTACTTCGCTTCCGTGTCACTTTCCTATCGGGCACTCTAGCCCAAATCTCCTAGCTTCCTATTTCTAAGGGTTGTTTAAGACCTGGGGTTAGATACTCCCTTCCTAAAATCATCTACATATGGTCATGATCAAGAGTGGAATGACAGTCATAGCTGATCGTTTCCCAGACTATGACACCAGGCATTCGAGCTGTGTTGCGGCAAACAAACACGCAGATTGTTGTGCTCTCCGCTGCGTCGCCACATATGCATACGGCGATCATCTGATCCCAGACAGAAGAGAGATTCATCCTTAAATATAGCATGTTGCTATTCCTTTTTGTCCATAACCGGCGTTCACGACACCACTGCAGACGATGTCGACGGTGCTCATTTGTGAGTTGAAGACGAACCGAACGTTGTGCATGAAGTCCACTTTCTTCTAATCGCCGGGAAATGGTTGGCCGACTAATAGAGCGACTTCGAGCACCGCGTACATCCTGTAGTATCTGAGACGCAGGCTTGCTGTAGGACTTGGAAATAATCTGGTCTTCGAAACAGTCGATCTTCCCGTATTGACGTCATTTTCGGTCTTCCCGATCCACGTTGCCAGCCACGATGTTCATCGTGGTTGTCTAATGCACCGCTGCCCAAATTGATACTCCGTTAAGCATTTGCGATCCAATTCTTCAGCAGTAAGCCGCAGAAACAATCGAGCTCGCAGCTGTAGGATTGTCGTCTTCGTCTCTTGGGCATTTTCTGAACTAAACTGTGCTTTAATTCACTTGCACAGACCAAAGTAAATTTTAGTATCAAAATAGTCGCTTCAACTCTGATTCCTGGGACAGATGTTCACCGATTTTTTATTGGTAGATAGTGACTAGCGACTGGTCTGAATTTTTAATGATTTGCATGTCTCTGAAGTACCTGACTGTCTGCCACTTTGCATACATAAACCAGCAATGCATGAATTGTTAGTTCACCGAAAAGAACTCTTATGTTCGATTATTGGGTGCAGTTTCGAAATTTATAGAACATGAAAGCTTTTCCTATTGTAGAAAATCACATTTCACTATGACGACAAAAAAAAAAAAAAAAAAAAAAATAATGCTCGTTTGATGCCATGTTTCAATTTCAAGAGTGATTGTTCGTAGTGGGCAGGAATCCCCCTCCCTCTCGCATGATGTCACGAGAAGTACAACAACGTGGATATAAGGAATAACGTGCCACTTCTAACATCATGTACAGTGCCCTACCATTAATATCTGCAATCCGTCAACTGATAGTAAATCAGGACATACGCACTAGCTCCACGTCACAAACACAACCATAACTATGCTAGTAGGACTATAGCACGACTGCG
Organism: Macrothele yani; assembly: GCA_039090855.1. Classification (NCBI taxonomy): domain Eukaryota; kingdom Metazoa; phylum Arthropoda; class Arachnida; order Araneae; family Macrothelidae; genus Macrothele; species Macrothele yani. The sequence goes on along the minus strand of CM077024.1, from coordinate 40,091,434 downwards.
AATGCAAGATGCCTCGAACGACAGAGTACACTGATTTCTAGTGTGGATTGATAATAGGATGTCACATAAGCAGTCGTTCCGTACGCAACTTTTCAGCGACATGAAGATCCCTAGGTCGACGGTGGGTGATGGAATATGCAAATTGCAGCAGACTCGAAAGAATGACCCGGTAAACCTCCGAAGATAACAGAACTTGATAGGAGAGCTCTGCAAAAGAACTTGTCAGTTCAGAAGGCAAATCAACATAATCTCAAATCCCGCAAAACCTACGGGAGATTATTGGGACTGATGTTAGCACAAGTGCAGGATGCTGCACGATGTGGGTTACCACTGTCAAACTCTTTATAAGACTGTTGGAACTGATATTAGTACAAGTACAGTGCGCAGGAGGTTGCACAACTTGAGCTGCCGCTGTCAAACCCGATGTGGGACTAATGCTAGCACCAGTACAGCCTGCAGGACGCGGCACGACATAGGCTACCACTGTCAAACCCGATGTGAGACTATTGGGATTAATGCTAGCACCAGTACAGTGTGCAGGACGCTGCACGACATGGTTACCACTGCCAAACCCGATGTGAGACTATTGGGATTAATGCTAGCACCAGTACAGGATGATGCACGACATGGGATACCACTGCCAAACTCGATGTGAGACTATTGGGACTAATGTTAGCACCAGTACAGTGTGCAGGACGCTGCAAGACATGGGTTACCACTGTCAAACTCGATGTGAGACGATTGGGACTGTTGTTAGTTGGGTTACCACTGTGAAACTCTATGTAAGACTATTGAGACTGATGTTAGCACTAGTGCAGGACGCTGCACGGCATGGTTAAACCACTGTCAAATCCAATGGAAGATTATTCAGGCTGATGTCAGCACCACTACCTTTGCAGCACGCTGCACGACTTGTGTTACCACGATCGAGCAGCCCTACACAAGCCGTTAATTACTTCGACTAACGCCACACACCGATTAGCGTAGTGTGAGGAATTTCCACATCGGACTTCAGACCTGTGGAAAATTGTTCTTTGGACTGACGAGTCACGGTAAATGTACTTACTGTTTACCAGTCTGATGGTCGTTTCTGGTTGTGGCGGATGCGGGAACAAAGGCACCTTTTGGACTGTAGCGTCCCGACAATGAAGCTTGATAGACCGCTCCTGTGGCGCATTGGTCTGAGCGCGGGCTCCTAACCATTTGTCCGTGATGGGTTCGAATCCCGGTGGGGCATGGATGTTGTATTTGTCTTACGACACTAGTTCTCTCCCTTCCCTGGAACCAGTAGCCCTAAATTTGGGACGGGTGACTATTTATAGCCCTTCGAGTTACTCACGCTGGTTGTTAAACCTCCGAATAAAAAGTTTGGTGGTGGCAATGTGATGGTATGGAGCTGTTCGTGGTTTGGCTTGTGCCCAATAGTCGTTTTTGACAATTATGTTCTACCAAAGTTGTAGCAGTACTTTGGGAAAGGCCCACATCAGCAAGACAAGGCACCATGTCATACTTGCCTTGTTACCGAATAGTCTGAGCTCATGGGGTGTCGAAATGTTGGGCTAGCCAGCCCAGAGTCCGGTCGTAACCCTATAAAAAAATCTCTGGGAATATTTTTTTTTTTTTTTTTGATTAAAGGTTTAACGACCATCATGAGCAACTCAATGGGCTATAAGCAGTCTCCCGTCCCTAATTTAGGGTCACTGGTTCCAGGGAAGGGAGAGAGCCAGTGCCGTAAGACAAACACAACATCCATGCCTGACCGGGATTCGAACCCGGACCCCGTTCGGACGAATGATCAGAAGCCATCGCTTAGACCACTGCGCCACCGGGGCGGCCTGGGAAGATTGGATCATCGGGTGCAGGGTTGGATTTGCCAGTCGCGCGAGTGCGCTGTGGGCTGCTGTTGGAGGTTTTTTTTTTCTGTTTGTTCGTTTTCAAAATCGCAGTATTCGACTTAGGTAAGCAATACGTTTTATCGTAGCTTTGTGTGTGTGTGTGTGTGTGTGTGTGTGTGTGTGTGTGGTAGGGTGTGTTCATACCGTTGGTGAAAGTTTTTCAGGTTGACATCTCCTGAAAGTATGTTATGCTAACCAAGGATTTACCTAAATATGTTACTGTGAAGGCGAGCTATTCTTCTACCCCCACATTCCCTCGCTGGGTTGCTGATCCTCAATATAGAGTTTCACCTCTGACTGTTTCATTCTCATACACTCAGTAACGTTTGTACTAACCGTCTACCTCACATTCCACCTTTTCTATAAACCAGCAGTACCCATGGTGCGGTGTCTACTAGTGGCGCCTGATAGGAAAAAGTGTATGTAAAGTCCTAGAGTAGCACTACCAGAATTCCACATCGGGAAATCAGTGAAAATATCTGCTTTTGAGTCCATCAAAATTGTTTGTCTGCGGACCGTGTTTTGGACGTCATACATAAAAAAAAAAACCCACTGAACCGGTGAGACAAAATGTTACATTTAGGAGTTTGAACCGTTTTGTGACATTTTTGCAATTTTATTTGTAAGCAAGAAAATACCGATTAAGGAGCCTTTTTTTAAGGAGGAAGGAAGGGGGGGTAGTGAAATTATGGTATTTAACGGTGATCGAAATAATACGTGGAGGAAGTACAAGTAATCGATGCAGGAACAGCAGATTTAGAGTTGGTCATGCAGATGATGTTCACATGGGTTCGACGTGTTCTAAATTTGAATTTGTTTACTTTCTCGCAAGTTTATTTTTGTCCAAATACGCGCAGTAGGAGCAGCAGTGTCTGTATTAACATAACACCAACACACAGGCCGATCTGGATCGGATCGCGTGGGCCGATTAGTCGTATCCAGTCCAACCCTGATCACGGGTGCATGGAAGAAGAGACCGCCCAAACAAACGAAGAGCTGAACCGGTCACTGATTTTGAAGGCTGAATAGAAGAATATATTGGTGAACATTTACAAAAAAAAAAAAAAAAAAAAAAAAAGCTAGTGAACAGTATTCCACGAAAACTTGAGGCTGTCATAAGGTCCAGAGGTTTCAGCACAGAATGTTCAATTTTCTGTAAATGAAGGTTATTTTAGACATTCGAGTGTCCGGATATGAATGGTAGCTTAGAGCGTAGTTAAACTAGTATGTCTTATAGTTTAGGAAGTTCAGAATTCATTGCCGACTATAATTTCTTCGCTTTTACATGGTTTTACGGAAGCACTAGCATGATCACGGAAATTGTTCCCTTTCTAGACAACCTTAAGCGCAGCTGTTATCGATTTCCCTCGTCTGCGTCGTTTGAGACCCGACCTAGACCAATTTCTAGAGATAGATTCAGATTAGCATAAAACCATACCAGGCAGTCTTTACGATAAATAATACCTTGAACATAAAACTTTTTATCCCTCGAGGATTTCACATGGACCATTGGATGGCATCTTTGGTGAGAACCCACTCATTAAGCATCAGAAACAGTAAAGTTGTTGAAAATGGAGAAGCTTTAGTATATTGCGTCATCTATACTTCGAGTTAACCTAAAAGTGTACTAATATGTAGGGTACAAAACGCTTCCTCCGCTACGAAAAATAGTCCGTAGCGTTTAGAGCGAAAAGCTGTAGAATTATTGCTCAGAATCCATTTTTGTTTGCTCAGCAGTTTATCAAACCAAATTGCTTTCTAGAAAAAATAAATAAAATTAGAGCCCTTTTAGAAATAAATTTGATATGAAGTTAATCAACAGCCTCGCACTTTTGGCTGCTTCTTTCCATTTGGGATATAACTTGGAGAGAAGGGAAGGGGTGGAAGACCTCACAACATAGAGATAATAAATCGACAATCGGGGAAACTCTAAGGGAAGATTATTTAAACAGGTAGTGGGGGAAGATGTTAGTATTCCACCACGCTCCCATTTACAATCCCCACTGCTTGTTTGAGGTGAGGGTCAGTGCGAGAGTTATTGCTTGACAGAAAGGAAATAGCAGGAGTGCACTGTAACGCGGATGGATACGGTCCTTGTGTTCCGCGACGAGTCGTGAAAAGGCTCCCCCGCCTTTAACAACAGTACAATCTTAGGGTGCATGTGAGTCTTAAGGACCACAGACTGTGGAACCAATTTAAAGCGCAAACAGCTGCCCGAAGGTACAGCAAAGGATGACCGTTATTTCCAATTCACTTTGCGGAGGAACAGAACGGCTGCGATCTGCCCGTGCTGTGGCTACAGAAACGGTAGTATCTGCTTCCGCTGTGTACAGAAGGCTTATCAAAGGTAATCTTTATGCTTTTCGACCAGTACTCTTTGTGCCCTTTACTCCCGTCACAGGGAGAACGCTTGAATTGAGAAAGACTTCAAGTCAATTGGACTGAAAATAAATGGTCAGTACTCTTTACAGATCAGTACAGATTTATTTTGCAGAGCGATTTCAGCCGTGCTGTGATCTGGAGATAACGAGAGACATACTACCATCCCTCTATGACGCGTGAAATAGACGCTTATGATGGTGGTAGCGTGCTGGTTTGGGGTGGCATCTCGTTAGGCGGACGCGCAGACATCTGTGTACTTCCAAGAAGGACCACGAATGCTCGACGCTATAGGAATGATGTCCCGGACCCCAATTGTTCGCCCTTATGCAGGTGCCATAGGAGATACATTTCTCTTACCCTCGTTTCCACCGAGCTAGGCTGGTAGATCAAGAGGAGACTATTGTCCATATGGATTGGACATCCTGGTCTCCCTATCGAGCATGTCTGGGGTGCTCTAGGGAGAAGTGTTGCTGCCTCAGTCCCCCTCTCCACAAGACCCGCAGAGGAGCTTTGCACCAACAATGGTCGCTGCTACTTTCTGAGCTGTATACACTATATCAGCAGCATGAAACATCGCTGTGAGGGTTGACCACATTAATCCCATAGAGCTCCTATGGGATGAATTAGAGCGCTGCATAAGAAGTTTGGAACCAAGACCTACCACTAAGCAACAGTTAGTGGCAGCTTTATGTACTGAATGGAAGCGCACACCTATCTCTGTGTTTCAAAACCTTGTCGAAAGCATGTCTCGAAGGGTCAGTGCATGCATTAAGGCCAAAGGTGGACCGACACCGTACTAATGTATGTCAATAAATGCTATGTTGTGTTTCTCTTCTAGGTGTCCGGTGACTTTCGTCAATATAGTGTGTATATATATATACTAAAGAGCAAAGCCGAAAACATAAGAAAAATTTTAGAATTTAAAACGAAAGATGCAAAATAACCTGAAGATCAAAACGCGCAACGCAGCAGTTATGAAAATTCAGAATTCACATTCTATTAAGAGACTGAAGCAAAAAAATTTTTTGACTCACACCAAGTACAACATAGAAAAGGTTATGTATTGACCGGTGTGAGTAAAAAGAGAAAAAAATAAAACAACTGAATGTAGAAAGTGTCGAGAAGACTGAGCCTTGGCTTTATCAAGGACCAGCAAAAACTCTGCATTTTCTCACTTCCACAAAGACCTATTTGGAAATGGGTTTCTGCAAAGTCATAGATGCAAGTAATAAGCCCACCAAAAAGATTTTAAAAAATATATATTTAAAAAAAAAAAAATATATATATATGTCATGACCTCCGCAGAGTTGCATGACCAAGCTTTTAGTTAACAATTTAGCTTGCATCCATAACTTTCCTGGCCCGACCCATGCTCTTCATCTGTTACTATTAAACAGAAAGAAGAAGATTATAGAAAACTCAAGTTGTAAGAGTGACATAATAAATCAGAAATAATGTTCAGCAATAACAAATTACCAAGTTCGCCTGAGAGAGAATTTAAACCTGAATAGCAATACAAAAGTATTACAAATGCTTAACATTGCAATACATAACCTTTTCTATGTTGTACTTGGTGTGAGTCAAAATTTTTTTTTTGCTTCAGTCTCTTAATAGAATATATATATTATATATATATATATACTGAAGAGCAAAGCTGAAAACTAAGGAAAAACTTTTGAATTTAAAACGAAAGTTGCAAAATAACCTGAAGATCAAAACGCGCAACGCAGCAGTTATGAAAATTCAGAATTCACATTCTATTAAGAAGAGACCTAAGCAAAAAAAATATTTATACCGTAAGAAACTGGGTATTTAAATTATTGTACATGTGATTGTACTGTCTCTGTATTAGTCTGTGGAGTGCTTAAGACAAAAGCTATTATAGCTATCAAGAGTAAATTTTATATTTAGAAGTTTTGTGAGATAAAATTATAAAACAGTACATTGCGCACTTTCTCTTAAAGATAATCGAAAGTTATGGTCAGTTTAAAAAAAAAGATTTTAAGTTCCAAAGCATTCTGTTTCTTCGAAAAATCACGTTGAAAAAAATATTTAATTCGTAGCACACACGTTTTCGCTCAGGATTCCCGCGTCTTCGTAATCGGTTGTATTCTCACCCTCTATTGCCCTGCTGGTCCGTTATGCGTGAAATTTATAGGGTGCGTTGTTCATTCTTGATGATGTACATATTTTTGTGGATATTAAGCTTACACTTGGGAGCAGGTACGTGAAGAAGTAGATACTGAAAATAAATCACAGTCACGCATAATGTAGCGATCATAACATCATTCCTCTGGTATCATCGCGATCAATCAACAGCAACGTCGTTTCTTTAATATCTTCTCGTCTGCGTGCTGACAAAACATTTCTGAAATACAAAAGGAAATTTAGCACTTTTGTTCAGACCTATGGTTTGGTCAGAGGGTTTCCCACGTCGTAAATTTGATTTGCATTGACGTCGTCTTTAGAAAAAAATTAGAGTTAAGTAAAACAATGAAATCCATTAAAAATAATTTGAATAAATAAAATCTATTTTAGCGGGTCAAGATGGGTCAGCATTTTGCTCTCTGCACCAGAAATAGAAAATTTGAGGGTGAGCCCAGAGTGTCTCAAATAGATGTACACTGAGATGTCCTTTTATTAGCTACACCTACCCAGTAGCGTGTTGCTCCGACCTTGGCCCGAATTCGCCAGGGTATGGAACATACCAGGTACTCGAAGCGTCGTGCATGAATGTTGGTTGCACCATGCAGCATCTGAAAATCGGAAGGCGTCACAGTGTCTCGCAGCGAACAGCCCATTCCCTCTCATCCTTGATGCTCGATGGGGCTTAAATCCGACGATTGTGCAGGACACGGAAGCAAGGACAATTACTCGATAAGTTTCTAGAACATTTCAGTGACGATATGAATCTTTTAAGCGGGCGTGTTATCCTGCTGAAAGTGTCCGTCTGCTTCAGGATAAACCGTAGCCGTGAAATGATGAATTTCGTAGCAACGATTGTCATATACGCCGTAGCATTCAGACGTCTTTCGATAGGTATCGTGGGACTAAGGCGTTTCTGGAAAACATTCCCTAGAGCAGCACACCGTAGCCACCGGCCCGTACTGTTGATACCAGACAGGATAGCCTCCTATTGTTTACCAAATACGGATAATACCAACCGTATGATGCTTGAAGGAACTTTGATTCGTCCGTCCAGGCGACCATTTTTCTGTCAAAAGCCTAGTGTCGATGCTTCCTTGCCCACGGGAATCGAGAAAGCCTGAACTGTTAGAACGACGTGAGAAAATTTTATATTGTGTTCTGAAACCTTTCGCACTTATGATGGATGGCCTCTAGTCTTCGCGGAACACACTTCACCAGTTTTTTTGGTGAATGCCCTCTAATATGTTCTGCCATTCCGCTTTCAAAGTAGTGATCAGTTCAGCTTTGTTCGTTGGGCGATCTCTTCTTACCCGACGATCCAATTCGTCCCAAAGATTCTTTAGTGGGCTGGCCAGTCCAAGTTTTTGACGCCTATACTCTTAAACTAATCTGTAACAATGCGAGTAGTATCACACGGTGCGTTGTTCTATTGATAGAGGTATGGGCCTTCATCAAAGTACTGCCACAACGTTGGTAGTACATAATTGTCCAGAACATTTAGAGAGACTCAGCTTTCGTGGCTTTTTCTAATCTGAGTAATGGGACCAGGCCGAACCAAGAAAAACATCTCCTCCTTACTACCATATCACGCATCCTCCACCAAACTTCGTTACCGGAACCATACATTACAGTCCTAGAGGTACTTTCTTCTTGTATTCACCAAAACCATGAACAACCGTCAGGCTGGTGGACTGTGTATACCGTGACTCCCATTGGTTTTCCATTGGTCTGTAGTCCAAAACCGAAATTTCTTACACTACGCTAATCGGCGCATGGCATTAGTCAAATGGCGACTCTAAGTAATAACCCATGTCGTGCAGTGTTTTGCTCACTGTACTGGTCAATCCCAATAGTATCGCATAGGGTTTGACAGTGGTAACCCATGTCGTTCAGCGTTCTGCTCACGGTACTGGTGCTAACATCAGTCCCAGCAGCCTTGCATAGGGTTTTGACCAGTGGCGTATCTTGGGTCCGAGACTTGGGGTTATCTCACGCTTCCCCATCCCATTGTACTATTTAAAAAAAAAAATGCAAAGTTTAATTTTTAGTTGTTAAGCAATACAAGTAACTTTTTTTCTAAATTTTAGGTACATGCTATTAGTAACACGATACCAAATAATTATAAGGTTTAGGATTTGAACACTTATTTGTACACGAACTCCATTCTTCTTCTGAATACTTTATTTGTACATGAACTCCATTCCTCTTTCCTTTTGTGTAAGAGTTTTACGTTTTCATGAAAAGTTTCTTCCGAGTACTTTTTCATATTTAAAAAGAATGTTTTTCTCTACTGACAAAACAGCTAAGTTTTTCGAATGTCCTTGTGTGGCTCTAAGATATATCTTGATTCTTTTTAATGCACAGAAAAACTTCTTTCGGCAGTTGCAGTTCTTGATGGAAACTTGAATGTTAGGTCTGCTAATTTGTACACCTCACTAAACACTGTCCAATTTATTCAACTTTATGTAACAAGTAATGTCTTTTACTGATTTCTCTTTGTATTCATCAAGGGAATAAAACACCTTCAGATCATTTTTAGTCGAGTTGTATCAAAATTTGAGGCATACAGTTCTTTAAGTTCTGACAGTAGATGTTCAGGAAAGCTTTCATAAAATTTATCAAAGCAGTTCGAATCCAACAAAGCCATGAATTTAAGATATAATGTCACCGATTTTAATTCATTCACACTTAACTCAGACTAAAACAACTCTCGCGAAACACATGCTGTTTTCGTCCGGAACATGCGAGTGACTTAGGTAGTCTAAGTCTTCTCTTTTCTTAGCGAACCAGGGCCCAAAGCAATGCCCCATTCCCCTTCAGCCGCTCATTGGTGTTTGGCATGAAAACGCTAGCAGCGATCTCTTGGACGGGCTTCGAATCAAAACAGCAAAGGCTCTTGTAGAGCTGGTTGCGTTACGATGACGTCATCCCTCCACTAGGAGGAGCCCCGTTGGTCTTCGCTCGCCAGACTGATTCTCTTAGACAAAAGAACCGAATCCGCACGTGTTTTTTTCGCAGCGAAAGCATCGACATATCTTATTACAGTTGATAATTGTCTTTTATTTGTGTATGTTTAATTGACTTTTATTTGCGCATTCTCTGGGCTTCGCAGCTAGACTAGCTAGCCTCGAATATAAGCCACTGGTTTTGACAGTGGTAGTCCATGTCATTCAGCGTCTTGCACACTGTACTAGTGTTAACATCGTCCCCAATAGTCTCACGTACGGTTTGACAGTCGTAACCTATGTCGTTCAGCGTTTTGCTCGCTGCATTGGTGCTAACATCAGCCCCAGCAGTCTCCCATAATAAGGTTTGACCGTGGTAACCCATATCGTGCATCGTCCAGCGCACTGTACTGCTGCGAACATCAGTCCCAATAGTCTCACATAGGGCTTGCGTGATTTTAGACAATGCTGATTTGCATTCTGAGCTGATAGTCCTTTCCAGAACTCTCCTGTCACGCTTCGGAGGTTTACCGGGTCTTTTCTTGGCAGATTTAGCCCCAGTCGCTGCCAGTTGTATGTCACATCCCGAACCGTCTACCTAGGGATCTTCAGTGTCGCGGAAATGTTGCGTACGAGCGACTGCTTATGCTGACATCCTATTATCAATCCTCTCTGGAAATCAGTATACTCTGTCGTTCGAGGCGTCTTGCATTCACAGTGGTGCAATTGTCTCATCATCGTCCACCCAGCATATTTATATAGTTGGGTTTATGACGTGGTTCTTGTGTGGGTCTAAATTCATTATCAATAGTTGGGTGTTTGGATATTAACGGCAGGGCAGTGTAATTTGGATTTACGATGCAAAACTAAAATCGTTGCAATTGAATCCATTTTATTTTTTAAACATCCTGCCGATATTAATTACAGTAGAGCGAAAGAAACAGTTTTGTGGAACTGAAACAAAACGTAGTAATTTTTTGTGTAAATAGAATGTAAATTTCATCGATATGAATTATTTCATTTGTGCCAGTCGTTTGAAGTATTATAAAGTCTAGTCACAAGAGCGTATAAGGAGTGGAAATTTTCATGTGATTAAAAAATATAAAATTCTCCAATTTTTATTTTTATTTTCAGCAGCGATTGTTTTGGTTCGAAAGTTGCGCAGCAGTTGGCACCGAGGGTACACAATGCCAAAAACAAAGGAAACATAACGTAGCCGCTTGTGTTTGTGCCGATAATGCTACCTGCCGTTGAATACAATCGAATGATAACTGCGTAATTATGTTATCTTTCGCTTTCCGATTTTATAAGCACGTCGAAAATAAAGGGAAACAGTTCTTTCAGTGCTTGCGATTTTTGAGCTGCCGGCAGGTAAATATATTGGAGTTCGCAAGATCTGGACCGGTGATTTCATTTGAAACTTCTAGCGATGTTGTACTCGTACAAGCAAAAATCGGTTGAGCAACTTTCAGAACGCGGAATTCGCGTTCCTTTTTTGAAAGATTGCAAAAATCGTATCTATATCCGGCCAGATAGTCGAGCTTTGTGCAGATCGATAATGCATCCGAGCGATGAAATAATTAAGAACCGAGGATTGCCACCAAATATTTGTCTAGAAACGCCAAACATGAACATCCATAGCATTTAGTTCCGTCCTGGCACATGATGGAAAATCTTTGAAACGGACGCATGAGCAGTTAACACCTAAGTTTGGTAATATATTTTTGTAACAGAATGTTGAGGGACTACTCGTATGTGTGATGAAAGTTTCAGGTCTGAAATGAAAAGGTTCTGTCAGCGTACTTTGGCAGTGTGTGCTACATTGTGTCCTACAACCATCTCCCCTCTTTTTTTATTTTTTGACGTAGTACTACGTCTTTCTGCATGCAGGGTAGGGGGTAACATCGGGAGAACGGATGCAACGAAACCATGTCACATTTTGAACAGTTATATCTTCGAAACTGATAATCGTAGAGTGATAAATAATACATCATTAGATACTTTATATAGTCCAATTTATAACAAATCAAGTTTCAATCCTGCATCCCTTAACAACACTTCGATAAAGTAGCGTTAGAAAGTTAAGCTAAATTTCGCGTGCTTCCGTTTCGCCGCACGCCGTTTTAAGGTTAATAACTAGTTAATAGATAATAATAGCGATGACATCAGCTCTGCATTCCGTAGCTGACGGTCAGAGCTAAAGGACGTATGTGATAAACCGAAATAAAGTGAATTTAAAATGTATTTATTTATTAGATAAAAAAAAATGGTGACGAAAATTTAGAAATGCCGCGAAAATCGAGGGAAAATTATTATAAGAATTGACGAAAGTTGAAGAAACAGTGAGAGGAGAACGAGAGTAATCCGAAAAGGCCCGCCAAATCGTCAACTGAAAGGTCACGGGAATGTAGGGAGCGTCAGAAGTCCGCGTGCGTTTTACCCGAGTTCAACGCTACAGCCACAACCTTCCACTTCAACTGCACAAATTAAGCTTGAACAGCAAGATCAGATGGAGACTGATGTCTTCGAATTTTCACACCGAGCATGGAATACCAATGTTGCATCTCCAGTTTTCACAACTTTGCTGGATAATGAATGTTATTACGTCTCAAACCTTTACACCGCCGATGCATTCTGAAACTAGACGAGAATAAGAGCCTTTACACCGCCGATGCATTCTGAATCTAGACGAGAATAAGAGCCTTTACACCGCCGATGCTTTCTGAATCTAGACGAGAATAAGAGCCTTAACACACCGATGCATTCTGAATCTAGATGCTTTCTGAATCTAGACGAGAATAAGAGCCATTTACACCACCGATGCATTCTGAATCTAGACGAGAATAAGAGCCTTTACACCGCCGATGCATTCTGAATCTAGACGAGAATAAGAGCCTTTACACCGCCGATGCATTCTGTATCTAGACGAGAATGAGAGCCTTTACACCGCTGATGCATTCTGTATTTAGACGAGAATAAAAGCCTTTACACCGCCGATGCATTCTGAATCTAGACGAGAATAAGAGCCTTTACACCGCCGATTCATTCTGTATCTAGACGAGAATGAGAGCCTTTACACCGCCGATGCATTCTGTATCTAGACGAGAATAAGAGCCTTTACACCGCCGATGCATTCTGAATCTAGACGAGAATAAGAGCCTTTACACCGCCGATGCATTCTGAATCTAGACGAGAATAAGAGCCTTTACACCGCCGATGCATTCTGTATCTAGACGAGAAAAAGAGCCTTTACACCGCCGATGCATTCTGTATCTAGACGAGAATAAGAGCCTTTACACCGCCGATGCATTCTGTATCTAGACGAGAATAAGAGCCTTTACACCTCCGATGCATTCTGAATCTAGACGAGAATAAGAGCCTTTACACCGCCGATGCATTCTGAATCTAGACGAGAATAAGAGCCTTTGCACCCCCGATGCATTCTGTATCTAGACGAGAATAAGAGCCTTTGCACCGCCGATGCATTCTGTATCTATAGGAGAATAAGAGCCTTTGCACCGCCGATGCAATCTGAATCTAGACGAGAATAAGAGCCTTTACACCGCCGATGCATTCTGTATCTAGACGAGAATAAGAGCCTTTGCACCGCCGATGCATTCTGTATCTAGACGAGAATAAGAGCCTTTGCACCGCCGATGCATTCTGTATCTAGACGAGAATAAGAGCCTTTGCACCGCCGATGCAATCTGAATCTAGACGAGAATAAGAGCCTTTGCACCGCCGATGCATTCTGTATCTAGACGAGAATAAGAGCCTTTGCACCGCCGATGCATTCTGTATCTAGACGAGAATAAGAGCCTTTGCACCGCCGATGCATTCTGTATCTAGACGAGAATAAGAGCCTTTGCACCGCCGATGCATTCTGTATCTAGACGAGAATAAGAGCCTTTGCACCGCCGATGCAATCTGAATCTAGACGAGAATAAGAGCCTTTACACCGCCGATGCATTCTGAATCTAGACGAGAATAAGAGCCTTTACACCGCCGATGCATTCTGTATCTAGACGAGAATAAGAGCCTTTGCACCGCCGATGCATTCTGTATTTAGACGAGAATAAGAGCCTTTGCACCGCCGATGCAATCTGAATCTAGACGAGAATAAGAGCCTTTGCACCGCCGATGCATTCTGTATCTAGACGAGAATAAGAGCCTTTGCACCGCCGATGCATTCTGTATCTAGACGAGAATAAGAGCCTTTGCACCGCCGATGCATTCTGTATCTAGACGAGAATAAGAGCCTTTGCACCGCCGATGCAATCTGAATCTAGACGAGAATAAGAGCCTTTACACCGCCGATGCATTCTGAATCTAGACGAGAATAAGAGCCTTTACACCGCCGATGCATTCTGAATCTAGACGAGAATAAGAGCCTTTACCCCGCCGATGCATTCTGAATCTAGACGAGGATAAGAGCCTTTACACCGCCGATGCATTCTGAATCTAGACGAAAATAAGAGCCTTTATACACCGCCGATGAATTCTGTATCTAGACGAGAATAAGAGCCTTTACACCTCCGATGCATTCTGAATCTAGACAAAAATAAGAGCAACAACAAGGAGAGTGCATTAGGCCCAAGACGTATCGCGAAATTTATAACAAGGCAACTAAGGAGTTTTGTTTCTGAAGAACGATTTTTCAGAAACAATTTTAGCAGTAACTACTGATAACGATGATACTATGACTTCTACTAACATTAATTTATACATGAGTTACTATGAATTGTATATAGTATAAGTTACTTGTAAGTAAAAAAAAGCAAAACATTACTTTCGTGTTTTTTCTTAAGAATTTTATATATGAAAAAAATCAAAGGGTCACAGTAGCAACTGTGCCGCAACCTACAACGTAGCGCTACGTGAACTGTCCTTCGCTGAATACTTTAAGGACGTAGAACTAGTGAGATAGTGCCGTGAAATAGTGACAGTTGACGTAGTAACTGCTTTCTTTCCACGCTTGGAAGTCTTGGTAAACCGACATATAAAATTTTTCGATAACCTTTCCAGCTAAACCGCTGTCGATCAGGAAATGTCGCGTATGTGGTTACCTCCCTAAAGACACCGAAAAATGTTGCAGCGTACTATTTCAGTTGCAAAGCCAGCGTAGTAGATCTCGGAAAAAAAAAAAAAAAAAAATACGTTTTCTGGTTTCGGCTACCGCTGTATGCGCACTAACATACTGACGAAAGGAAATGGGTTTAGACATCTACTTTTGGAAAAAATTCAAAGCTTAATATTTCTTGCGGGCGACAAAAAGAAATTCAGATGTTACATAATTTGCACAACATTCGTAATCATGCAAAACCAACTTATCAATAATGTTGTTTGAGATTCATAACGAGGAAGATGCCACTGAATTCACGGGTTTAATGGGCACAGCTTTTGAATCCTTCCAACACGGGGGGAGGCGGAGGGGGGCAATTTGAAAGTAGATTTTTTCAGCAAAAAAGGAAATGCATTTACGTCTCCTAAAGAAAATCTACGCATAATTTAAAATGCGTAATACATAAGCAGGGGTTCTTCATAGTGTACTGAACCGATTTTAAATATTTTATATATATCGTCGTCATTGTCAACTCATTATCAATCCACTGCTGGATGAAGGTCGTCTACCCAATTTTTTTCCACAATGTTTTCAACCCATTGCGATTTCAGGGATTTTACTTTGATCATAATGTTTTCCATTCTTGTCATTTTCGTTATCCACGAGTTATTCTTCCTATCTTTCCTGGTTGTACCAAGCATGCATCTCTCTATGCTTCTTTCAGTTAGCCACCATATGTCGCTTTTACTTGAGGTTGTTATGTATAGATATGTATCCCCCCTCCCCCAAAGTGGTGGTCGGTTACATGCATGGGCGCCCATAGGGAGGGGCAAGAGGGGGCGCTTGCCCTCCCCTTGACATCTGACTGTCATTTCACTTCTTGGGAGGCACTACAAATATTTTCACCATAACATTAATTGTTGAACTGCTGGAAGAGTGTGTTCGTTTAGCAAAAACATTGGAAATTCGCAGTAGAAAGTCATAATATTGAAATTTGCTGAAAATGAGGAACATAAGTTTGTTGTCTGTAGAACGATAAGTTAAAACAAATCCCTAAAACTGCCGAATAAAATTCAATTTATTTACAATTTAAAAAACCTATTTACAAAGCTAGCACTTTCGGGGCTCGCATGGCCTCATTTTCAAGTCCAAAAGCCCCGGAACACATAGAGGCAGCGACTCTATACTAAATATACGTCATAAAAATAATACAGGTGATGCCATTTACATTAAGAAAAAAGAAGTAATTAAAGTCCAAAAACAAATACAGAACAAGTTCAAGTAAGAGTCTCACCTTCTAAGTGTGTCATGGGGAGAGCGATCATCCGTCTCCAAAGTCTTGGGACTGAAGTCGGAAAGTCCGTATTGCAGCAGACGTCGTAATATTTAAGAATAAATAGGCTTTCCGAGAGAAAAATGGTATTTTTGTTAACAGAGGAGTTTAAAACTTTAGCATTTTGCCAGTCCGGTTTGTAGCCTTCCTGGTTGACTGCAACGGTGAGGGCGGTGGTGACGTTTCCACTTCGTAGAGAATATTGGTGCTCCTTCAGTCTTATATTTAACGATCGAAGTGTCGAACCGATGTAAACCTTAGAGTCACGGTTTGGGTCTTCTGAGGTCAGAGGTATGGAGTAGACCCCCGGTTTGTTAAACATATTGACTTTGTCCCGGTCTCTAGGAATATGTTCAGCAAACCCATACGCAGCAGGGTTTGCTGAACTGTCGTTTTAGACACGCTTTCGGTAACCCCCTGTGTCATTCGGTCAATGAGTTGCTCCACTGTAGCGTGCCGATCGGACCTCACGCAGCTCGCAGCCGACTTTCATCTCTCACATCAATGGCACGTAGTGCTCCGCAGTTTGCACGTCGCTTATTCGCTATGGTGCCATTTCTCCAATCTCGATAATCTTTTGCCACAGCAGCACGCGAACAGTTCATAAACTGCGCTGTTTCAGAAATACTGCCACCCTTGGCCCGAAAGCCGATAATCATCCCTTTTTGCAAATCTGATAAATCGCTCTTTTTATCCATGACAGCAACGAGGGATATGTTTTCAGAATGCCTACAGCGCACCTTATATATTCTCCAAGCCAGCTCACGACACGTGCCTTCTTTTATTGGGTACTCGCTGTCGTCAAAGTAGGAGGTGGTCACAATAATGTGACTTGACTGTGCATAATGAACTTCCTCTTCAGTGGGCACCTAAAAGCCCAGATTCAAACTCCATCGAATATCTTTGAGATGCCGTTGAACAGGCTGTTTGGGCACATGTCCCATCGGCTACGAACCTGTGCGAATTATGGACATCTTTGGAGTTGTCCATAATTTAATTTTCATAGCTGGCGATACCTGCAGAACGTTTTCGTTAAGTTCATGGAGTCTATGGCCTCGTCGTGTGCCATTAGAACAAGAGGTGGCCCAGTGCGTTACTAAGCAGGTATCTCTTGTATTCAGTGGCACTTCAGTATGTATGTGTGTGTGTGTGCGTGTGTGTAGAATTGGGGTGTATCATCATTAATAAACAACCATTATCAATCGACTGTTGGATGAAGATCTCCCCAAGTTTTTTCCACAACTGTCTGTCTTAAGCCAGTCGCCATGTTACTCCGGCATGCTTTCCAATTTTATCCAGCCATCTCCCACGTGTTTTTTTTTCTGGGTCTTTTCTTGTCCTTGGTACCCAGTCTTAAAATTTCGGTCATCCAACGGCAGTCCGTTTTTTGGTAATATGTCCAGCCGTTTGCCGTTTCAGGGATTTTACTCTGATCATGATGTCATTTTCCTTATGTATGAGTTCCTCTTCTTATCTTTCCTGGTTACACCAAGCATGCATCTCCCCATGCTTCTTTCAGTTGTTGGCAGCCTTTGTACTGTATGCCTTTTTTTAGTTAATGTCCATGTCTGCTCCATATGTAGGAACTAGAACGATGCATTGATTAAACTCTTTTCGTTTAAGACATAACGGCATATTGCTTTTATAAAAATGTACTGTTTCTTCCAAAAGCTCTCCAATCAAGTTTTATACTCCGATTAATTTCATCAATGTGACCTTTGCTTGATATCTGCTACCCAAGGTAAATGCAGGTATCGGTTACCTCCAAATTACTCCCATTAATCGACACACACACACACACACACACACACAGACGGGTCCGAGTACGTCTCTGTGTGTGTGTGTGTGTGTGTGTGTGTGTGTGTGTGTGTGTGTGAATTCTCGTGAAGCATGGCTGTTGTGGTTGTCTTACGGCACTGGATCTCTCCCTTCCGTAGAACAAGTGGTACTAAATTAGGGCTGGGCGATTTCTTATAATACAGAGTTGCTCACGGTAGTCGTTAACCCGCCAAACGAAACAAAAAATCACAAATCGTTCATAAATCATTTCTCATAACGGAAGTTATTCAAGGTAAAGTTTTTCTTTTTAAATCAAATTCTTAGAAACGATTTCAAGTATAGTACGAACAGAAATGAACACTTACAGCCCCTAACGGCAAATTGCGGTGCAAAAATTAGCAAATATATGACAAATATTCCTCGCTGAAACGCTGTAGCAGATAAAAAAAGAAGAATTGAAATCCGATTTTTTAAGCAGAGATTTCTTGAATAGTGCAGTATAGTTTATGCTCCTAGCGGCGACACCTTGCGTTATTTAAAATAGAAAACTGTACGTAAACTGTCCTCCGTGGTAAAAGGTATCGGAAGGTAAAGGTAACATGAATTTTTTAAATCAGTTATCTTTCTTTCTTTCTTTTTTTTTTATGAAATTGTGTAGAGTAAAGTGTAATTTGAATTTTATGTCATGTTCATTTACCTAGCTGCCATGTTATTTATCGAAAAAACAACCACCAAAATTTTATGGATCATCGAACTCATAGTTCAAGCTTTCGGCTGTAAAAATAATTTTTCAAACCGGAATAAACACTGCAGAGATGTTGTATGGCGTCCTCAGACTGACTAACGGACGGACAGTCATTATACACTGAGTGGCCACTTTATTATGACCACCTGACAGTTTTAAGCAAATGCGCTATTGCTGCACGCTGTTGCCGTCAGAGGGCGAGGCTAGTATAAAAAGGGAAAGCTTATTGCTTGCGACAGTAGTAGAAGTGAGTTTTGGGTAACGAGATGGGTAAAAAAGATGGGTAAAAAATGTGATTTGACGGACTTTCAACGTGGGATGATTGTAGGATCTTGGAGCCATGGAGCGAGTATCACCGAAACCGCCGCATTCGTGAAATGTTCCAGAGCAGTTGTTGTTAAAGTGTTTAAAGACTGGACTGTCAGCCAAAAAACTGGGTTTCTACGTGCAACGCGTGGTCGTTCTCGACTAGTGACTGCTCGGGCGGAACGGAGAGTGTACATACTAGTAACAGACAACAAAAGGGCAACAGTGCAGCAAATTACAGACCATCTAATTCGAGGATCCCCTCAAATGATCTCTGTGCGCGCTGTACGCCGTACACTGCATCGGATGGGATATGGCAGCCGAAGGCCTGTTCGAACACCTTTGCTGTCTGCAGTTAACAAGAGAAAACGTCTCCAGTTCGCACAGGAGCACAAGGATTGGACAGTCGATAATTGGAAACAAATAATATGGTCCGATGAATCACATTTTCAGTTGCACCATGCCGATGGCCGAGTGAGAATTTGGCGGAAACAGCACGAAAGCATGGACCCCAAATGCATTGCTACAACCCTTCAAGCTGGTGGAGGCAACATTATGGTCTGGGGAATGTTTTCCTGGCATGCTTTGGGCTCTTTAATTCGTGTTGATGAACGTCTGACTGGCACATCATATCTAAACATCGTTGGGGATCAAGTGCATCCTGTCATATGGATGGTTAATCCTAATGGCGATGGCTTCTTTCAACAAGATAATGAGTCCTGCCATAGTGCCGGTATTGTACAGGATTGGTTTCAGGAACATTCCGGTGAGTTTACTTTGCTTAGGTGGCCCCCACAATCTCCAGATCTCAATCCCATTGTGAATTTGTGGGATGAAGTTGAACGAGCCATCACACAGCTGGATCCACAACCCTGCAATCTCACACTCCTGGAAAGTGCTATTCATCAAGCATGGTCTCAGATTCCACAAACCACCTATCAACATCTCGTGGAGTCCATGCCACGAAGAATCGACGCAGTATTAAAGGCAAAAGGTGGGCCAACGAAGTACTGAGGGGGTGGTCATAATAAAGTGGCCACCCAGTGTATAAGCACGTGTTTTTTTTTGTTTTTCGAAAGACGTGCCAAAAATAGAAGGGGTCTGGGCAGCTAGAGCCCCAAGTGAGTTTTTGTTTTAGGGATACAGAACACACGTGGGCGTTACTGTTATGCTTATTTCATCTTGTCAGTACTGTGTCAGAATTTTGTGCCGATTAATTGCTTTTGACTGTAATACCCCGAATTCGTTGGACGAAATGTATAGTGATACGTCGGCCGTATCTGGTGCTGAACGAAAAATCTGTGGAGAAATAATCAAAAAGTCTTTGGTGAAAATGAGTGAAAGTGCGTCGGATGTTAGGTATTTTTTCATTTTAATTTGGATATCTATGCGAGAGGGACGAGGGTTCGAGGCCATGTATTTTTGAAACGGCAAAGGAGATTGCGCAGAGAGAAAACGGATATCAAGAATGATGTGATGTGGACGTGCCCAGCTGATGAAAAAGTCGCAGAGGTAAGACATGTTCATCTGACTTCCATTGATATACTAGGAGTGGAATAGTTGGACGGATATTGTTAGCACCATGTAAATGTGAACAGCGACCAGGAAAAAGCGGGCTGTGCGTATGTGACGTAGTTGAAAGAAATCTTTCTGCCGGTTTGAAAGCCACTTCTCTATCGTTTATAGAAGTGTTTTGTTATAATTTTTTTTTTATCTGTGCTGTCTACACTGTAAAAAACATTTGTAGATTTTACGGTTTTAAACCGTTTCCCAGGGTGCCAACACAAAACCGTAAAATATACAGTTTTATGCCGTATAGCTTTGCTCCAACACGGCATTTAATGAAGAAAACAGCACAGAATTTGGCTGGAGCGAGTCGCAGTCCAAATAATCACGAAAACACAAAAATTTGGCTGGAACGAATGTGTTGTTTGTGTTGGAGCAAAGCTGTAGCTTTGCTCCAACACGGCATAAAACTGTAGATTTTACGGTTTTGTGTTGGCACCCTGGAAAACGGTTTAAAACCGTAAAATCTACATAAATTTTTTTACAGTGTAGCCTAAGGAATAAAATAAAGAAAAAGTAAAGCAATGTGTTGTAATCTATAAACACTGAAGATTGTATAACTCTTGAAGTGTATACATATTTTCGTTTGTACCCGTATCAGAAAAGTTCCTGTGCAGAATTTTATGTTTCTGCTTCGTATCTGAAGAGGTCACGTGTCGCAACAGGCCCTGTGTAGTATTCGCGGTTGTTCACAAAACAAACGAATTCAATCTGCTTGCAGTAAACATTCGAAGCAGATACTTGAAATGCATTTCATACCAGTTCCACCGATTCCGTTCTCACGAATTTCCGTGTCTTTCCAGCAGCCTTTTCAAATCACCGAGGATAAAGCGGAGCTGTAATAGAGTACGTATATTGTAAGTTCGCAGAAGTAAGGGTGCCGCAGTGGTGTCCTAGTGATTATAGATGGGTCTAGGTTCGAGTCCCGGTGAGGCATGGGGTGGTGTGTTTGTTTTACGACGCAGGCTCTCTCCCTTCCCTGAAACTAATGGCCCTAAATTAGGAACGGGAGACAGAGGCTTTCTACCACACGGTCCCCAAAAGAAAGCAGGTACGTATGCAAACGTTTACAACAGTCAATCTCATATTTATTTGTCAGAGGAGGAAACTGTTTTTATGCGCCTAAAAAGTTATTCACAATGTTAAAAGAAGCAATTTTTCTGTTCTTTAAAATTAGGATATTCAAATTCGTGCAGTAGTAATCAAGTAGTTGCCTTCGATGCACGATCTTGATAAGAAGAACCCCACACAATACAAATTCAAATTCATAGGCTGAATTTAAATATTTTATTGTATATAGTTTGAGGTGTAAGAACTTTCAGGTTTCCCTAGAACTCATTGTCAGATACATAAACATAAAACGTATTCCCTTTCTTCTTTTGTTTATGTATCTGACGATGGGTTCTAGGGAAACCTGAAAGTTCTTATACCTCAAACTACATATAGATAAAATCTTTAAATTCAGCCTTTGAATTTGTATTGTGTGGGATTCTTCTTATCAAGATCATGCATCGAAGGCAACTATCTTGATTACTTTATGTTCTTTAAAAGTTCCAGGGAACGTCACACCTGTGGGCTCGTAGCTAACGTTGAGCCTGTGTTCGAGTCGTGGATGAGGCATGGGAGGTATTTTTGTCCTGTATCGCTGTTCCTGCCCCTCCCCTGGGACCAGTGGCCCAAAATTAGGGGCAGGCGAGAATTCCTAATTCCGAAATAAACAAACCCAAAAAATTTTTCTGGAAAAAAAAAAAAAAAATCGAGTAACTGGTTCTTAAATTTTTTGCGGAAAAAAAATCGAGATGTAGTATAAAATAAAAAAAAAACAACAACAACAACGTTGGAGACGAAATTATTTAATTATTTAGAAAGGCCAAAATTTTGTTTGATGCGGCAGTTATACCAAGACAAAAATACAACTGAAGAAAACTTGGTAAATCATACACACAAACACACACAGTACGTTCTTTTTAGTTTGAAAGATACCTATCAGATAGTGTAATTTAAATTGTTTCCACGTACTAGGAAATTACATGAGCTTAAAAGTGATGGAAGTAATCGCCGCCCCTGTGGCGCAGTGGTCTTCTGACCATTCGTCCGAGATGGGTCCGGCTTCAAATCCCGGTGAGGCATGGGTGGTGCGCATTTTGTCTTACTGCACTGGTTCTCTCCCTTCTTTGGCACCAGTGACCCTAAATTAAGGACGGGAGACTGCTTGGAGTTCATCGAGTTGCCCACGGTGGTCGTTAAACCCCCCAAACAAACAAACTATTTACAGTAGTACCTCTCAATAAGGGACGCCCATGGGACCGGACAGTAAGCGAGTAGATTTAGCTTTGAAAATCATGGCTGCCCGAAGAGGATTTCACAAAGCTGATGAGTTTCCGAAAAGGCCCCGAATGGCTGTGTGTGAAAAGGTAATTATTCGTACTGTGGTGTACGGCAACGAAACCTGGGTACTTCAGAAGAGACATAGGGGATCCTTTGTGTGCTGGAGATATGCATTACTTACGGGGAGGGGGGGGTAAGACACGTTCTGATCACGTGAGGAACAATGTGTTGCAGCAGAGCACATCTAAGTAGACAGGAGGCCCGAGACTGGCTAATATTTTGGGGCCCCAATATTAATAGCACATTTAGGATTTCAATATGGGTGGATGAATAAAATACCCAGGAGAAAACATTCCCAAAATACACAGTCGAGTTACATTATTGTGACCACCACCTACTTTTGACGTCAATAGCGCGCAGCCAATGAAAGAAGGCACTTGTCCTGAGCTGGCTTGGAGGGTATATAAGGTGTGTTGTAGGCATTCTGAAAACATATCCCTCGTTGCTGTCATGCATAAAAGGAGCGATTTATCAGATTTGCAAAAAGAGATGAGTATCGGCTTTCGGGCCAAGGGTGGCAGTATTTCTGAAACAGCGCAGTTTGTTAACTGTTCGCGTGCTGCTGCTGTGGTTAAAGAGTATCGTGGTTGGAGAAATGGCACCATTGTGAAGAAGCGACGTGGAAACCGCAGAGCACAACGTGCCATTGATGTGAGAGGTGAACGTCGGCTGCGAAGGTGTGTGGGGGCCGATCGACACGCTACAGTGCAGCAACTCACTGGCTGAATGAGACAGGGGACTACTGGAAGTGTGTCTGAAACGATAGTTCAGCAAACCCTGCTGTGTATGGGGCTCCGATGCAGACGGATGGTCATTGTACCTATGCTAACGAAGGTGCATCGGCAGAAAAAGCTTACATTTATTTGTATGGCAGTATCGGAATTGGACTTCCGCTGATTGGCAAAAGATTGCCTTCTCCGATGAGTCACGTTTTCTGTTTCATCGAACGGATGGACTTTGGGGTATAAGGCGAGAAACATCGGAGAACAAACACTCTTCAACCATTGCTGGAAAAACACAAGCTGATGGGGGCGTTATGGTCTGGGGAATGTTTTCATGGCATTCTCTGGGTCCACTCATACTGGTAGATGACATTATGGATCGAATTCGTTATGAATACATCCTTGCAGACCATGTACACCCATACATGCTGATTGTCTTCCCTGGGACGGATGGGATCTTCCGAACGACAATGCGACGTCCCACAGCTAGAAATGTCCGAGAGTGGTTGGAAGAGCACGATGAAGACTTCAAAGTACTTCCCGGGCCCCCTAATTCCCCAGACATAAACCCAATTGAGCATCTGTGGGACCGTGTTGTTCGCTCTATTGCAGATGTGTAAAGTGAGGCTAAATGTGGTGAGATGCTTGCTAAGTGAATTTATTCAACCCATATTGTACAGGAAGGTAAGGGAGATGATCATGGTGGGATCAGTTTCAGGAATGTCTGCACGAGAAAAAGACAATGAGTATGAAGTGCAAAAGGTCTTGTGCAAGACGTGTGATGAATGTCGGGGAAGCTCGAGTTGTGTACCAAGATCGCTGTAAATGGAGACGTTTTATACCTCAACAGCTCGTATAATCTAGCAACATCAATTTTACTCTTATATTTGGATGAACAGCCTTCTTTCAGGAGTTAACGAACACCACAGAACAATTTAATGATATGTGTATTAGATTTTTTTGATAAATGTGGCACAAAGGATGTGCGAATCCTGAAGCTTACTGTTTCAGCACATTATGTATCCATAAACTACCGCTAGCGAGCTGCACGATAAAAAAAAAACAAAAAAAAAAAAAAGAAACTGCGGGGTGTGTGTGTGTGTGTGGGGGTATGCCAGTCTTAAATAAAATGGGCGTTTCGGTTTTGCATGCAATATTAACCACAACAGCAACTGACGCAACAAAGCTCAGACCGTGTGTGTGTGCGAGCGCGCGCTCTCGCTGTTTTTCTGTGGACCAAAGTTTTATTCTTTGTTAAGAAAATACCTGAATAGAATACTGAATTCCTAAATATTCAGTTGTTTTACGAACCTTAATATATTGAAGAGAGCAAAGTAAACACGCGTTGGGGGGGGGGGGGGGGGGGGGGGGGGCAAGGGAGAGAGAGACAAAATGTAGACCTTTTATAATCGGGGAAGGGAAAAGTTCACTATCCAAGTAAAATATTGAACGTAAGGAAAACGATTATTTTTCTTCCTGAATTGAAAGGCCAAAGGCTCATCAAATTGGAGCTTAGATAACTTTATGAGGGGGAGGAGGCGGCAGGCTCCCCCCCGTAACCCCCTTTCCAATGTTTACGTAGTTAGAATGCATGGCGAGTTGCAACCATTTACGATTTTATGGAACGTGGATAAACGTATGTGAATTTTTCAAATTCACAGAAAATTTGTTATATAGAATGATTTTTTTTTTTAATTTAGTGTGGTACTGTTCTGTGAAATGGAGGGAGTCCTCTGAGCGAATGTGTGAGAGAGTAGTAGAAAAACACCATTTTCGTAATTATTGTTTAATAACGTGAGATAGTCCACATCAAGTCATAAAGCCATATGAGAGCAAACATTGCAAAACAGAGAAAAAATGACGTAAGCAAGTTAAAATCCCGAAAAAATAGTAACTTGTTAAAGGCAATGGATTTTCGTATCCGTTATTCCCAATTCTGAAAACTTTTTTTTTACTATAATGGAAGGTTTAAACTCATATGAAACGAAAAGTTTTGGCCAAATTTCTGCCTAGCACTTTAAGATATTCTGCACCCCCTCCCCCAATACGATATTTAGCCCCCATAACAATCCTCACAGCTATGAACTGTTAGCATCGCCGCTAAGGGGGGGGATGTCTAAAAGTAGAAAGTCTGATGCTTTTTTGGTTCAGCAGTGCTCATTTGTGGAATGTGTGTAAATTTTATTCACGTGATTCCGCTTTTTAACCTACTCGGCTTATATTAATTTTTCTTGTGATGCATCAGAGTAGCGTTTTAAAGAATCGAAACAGCACTGTGATTTTAATAATGTATTTCATAATAACTTGTTTATGATTAGTTTGGATTATTTTTTTTTTCTATTTTTTGTTGAGATATCTTTTTAACTCTTCCGGAACATCGTTAGTAGTTTTCTTGATTTCAGAGTCATGAAATGGGATTCGATTCGAGTTATGATTTCATCGAACCTGCCGGTAGAAACTATGTTGACGTTTAGTAACTAATGGATGACGTGTGGTTGCGCATTTCAGAACGTTGCATGAATATTAAAAAAAAAAAAAAAAAAAAAGAGATTGAGGCGAACTTTTCTTCTTCGCAGTCTTTTTTTTTATTTTTTTTATTTTTTGCTGCGTGTGTCAGAACGATTCTTTACGGATGCATCAGAACGATGATACATCAGCTGCTGCGTTTTTGAAATGCTGATCAGTAAGTAATTCATGCTTTACTGGCCCCTCTCCGTTCATTTAACCCAAGAGGAGAAAACTTTTTGGAGAGAAGGCAATTTTAAGAAGGTGATCGATTCTGACTACTAAGCTAGGACGGCTGAGGGGGGATTTAAAATGTGTGAAAGGATTCGAAGAGTTTAATTATAAGAAAAGTTTTTAAAGAACGTTTCGGAAGAATTATATTTCAACTGTATTTGGGCGGCTTTAGATTAGAATAGTGGAGGGAGGAAGGGAAGAATAATATGAATATATATTTATATATAGTCTCCCCCTTTCTTTTTTTTATTTATTTATTTAACAACATTTCAGCGGTACTTGGTGTCCTGGAAACCGGTCCTTTAGATCCATTATTTTTTTCCGCAGCGAAACCTTCTCTCCCTCTCTTTGAGTTTAATGACTAGTACATTTGAGCCAGGTGCGAGGCTAGCGAGAAAACAAAGCTTCTGAGTAGATTTGGACCCGTCTTTGAGGCTAGCTGGCGCTCGCCGTCGTGGGGAAGAGTATTGACAGCGGCGCGTGATAAATTGGTGTTGCCTGGCCTGCTGCCAGGTTCCCTGTACCGCAAACATTGCAGTCGCCAAAACGTCCTCCATCCAAACGTTCTACCTCTCTTTAACTACTTCGGCGTCCATCCGCTCGCCTGAAAACTTTGCTGCTTCTCTCTCGGATTGCAAAGCAAATTTTGACAATTTCTTCTTGTCGTCTTGTATTTTAAACACATTTTCTTGCGTTTCGTTATGGTCCCACGAGTGGTAATACCCGAACACCCCTATTCTCTTAGAAGTGGCTGCTACCCGTATCTAATTTTCTTTTCTTCCCTCTCTCATTTTCCCCTCAGTGCGCTCGCTGTTCCGCCGTCCTGCTTAAAGGCAGTTACGGGAAGGTGTTTTTGATATTGGGTTGCATGCATCGGACGTGTAGGCGTTTGATTGGAGGATAACTTTCACTAATACAGTCTGGGGCTGATCCTCGCTGGATTCAGCATTTTAGAAAATCATTTTATTTTTTCTGTGCATTCGGCAGAATTTTTTAGAGGAAGTTATTGCATGTCATATTTATTATTCTGTTCGGTATGTCATCATGTTCTGGGATAGCAGGCAGTGGTTTAGGGACTCGGGTTAGAAGTACTCTTCCCTAGTGATTCCATATATAAACAAATTAAGGTGCCCAGCTAGCAGTCGGACAAGATGTAGTTGAAGCCTTCAATACTAATTATGTCGACTCTGAAAAGGCCTCTCCAATGGCGCAGTGGTCTGAGCGTTGGCTTCTAACCATTCGTTCGAGTTGCGTCTGGGGTCGAATTCCGGTGAGGCATGGATGGTTTTATTATTATTATTAGTTCAACGACCACTGTGCGCAACTCAGTGGGTTATAAGCAGTCGTCCGTCGCAAATTTAGGGTCACTGGTTCCAGGGAAGGAAGAGAGCCAGTTTCGTAACACAAACAACATCCATGTCTCACTGGGATTCGAACCCGGACCCATCTCCGACGAATGGGATATTGTGTTCGTTTTACGGCACTGAATCGCGCCGTTGCCTAGAGCCAGTGGTCCTAAATTAAGGACAGGCGACTGCTTATAGCTTATCGAGTTGCTCACGGTGGTCATTAAACCCTCAAAAAAAAAAAAAAAAAAAGAAAAAAACAGGGAGTACGAGCTACTTTCCGAGTTATAAAGCGGGCTCAACAAACACTTGAATTTTCGCTCAAGTAGGTGCGGTAGCCTGACGGACGTGTGTGAATTTAATTAACTGGTCTAAGTGAAGGCTTGCCGCCCCGGTGGCGCAGTGGTCTAAGGCGCTGGCCTCTGATCATTCGTCCGTAAGGGGTCCAGGTTCGAATCCCGGTCAGGCATGGATGTTGTGTTTGTCTTACGGCACTGGATCTCTCCCTTCCCTGGAACCAGTGACCCTAAATTAGGGACGGGCGACTGCTTATAGTCCATTGAGTTGCTCACGGTGGTCGTTAAACCTCCAAAAAAAAAAAAAAAAAAATAAGTGACGCTTCTGATCATTCGTCCGGAGAGGGGTCCGGGTTCGAATCCCGTGAGGCATGGATGTGTTTGTGTTACGGCACTGCCTCTCTCCCTTCCCTGGAACCAGTGATCCTAAATTAGGGACGGACGACTGCTTATGGCCCATTGAGTTGTTCACGGTGGTCGTTAAACCTCCAATAATAAAAAAAAAAAAAAAAGATAATTAATTACTTGTAATATTTGTTGAGGAAAGGCCCCTTTTTCTTGCATGGCAAGTGACCAGGCCATTTCCGTACAGCATTCCGCATCTTACTGCTTGTTTTTGTGAGGAATGGAGAACAATAACCATCATGTGCTCCTACTGGTGGCAGCAGTGCTTATTTCAGCGGTGATTCCAGCGGTATAAATATTTCTGACGTACAGGATTTATTCTTCCTCGGGTTTAGCTCAACTGTTATTTCATGTTGCCTGCCCCTAACTGCAGATGTTCACCCAACGTTCTTAATCAGCGTCATCAATCATTCGCAATCCACTGCTGGATGAAAGTCCCCCTAAGTCTCTTCCACAACCCTTTATCTTGAGCAGTTCTCTTCCATGTTTTGCTCTGATATGCTTTCGAATTTCATCGTCCGTGTCTCCCTTGTGGTCTTCTGGGACCTTTTCCTGTCACTTGATTACTTTTGGTGATATTTAGCACCCACTGCCGACATGTCTTGGCCAGATATTTCCGGTCGCCGACGACATAGGGCCAAGTTTTGAGTTGTAAATTCGGGGGGGGGGTATAACTAACCACGCTGGCCAAGCGAGTTGGTGAGAGTGGGGCAGCATTTTCTCTAATCATTGGTCAGTCGTCAGATTCCCTTCAGTGAGCGTACTACAACAAGGTGTGGTTGAAATTTGTCACCGGGAGGCAGTCTGTTGCGCATCGATAGACCAAACAGGCGATTTTTTTAAAAGAGTGTTTGGCTTTGTAATAAGGACACGCGAAGGTGTCGACTTGTCAACAACTTTGATTACATCGGGTTTGGTTTTTTTCTTTCTTTCTTTTTTTTTTTGAAGGATACACCAAAATTTTTATTACGGAATCTTTGCTGTATTGGTATGTCATTATCCTCGCAGAATCGTTAGCGGAAGTGACGAAAGATATCGCCATACTCTTTTTACTTCCAATCTAGATTTTCCTTGCATGTTGTATCCACGCGCTTTTGGGAATTTTTGAACTGATTCTTTTTGCAAACGACGCACTCCGAAATTGCATGCAGGAGTTTTATATTTATGTATGGAGAATTCATGCACGTAGCTCTGAACTTGTATCAGTTTTGCTAAAGACGTGAAATAGCTTTCTTAGATAAAGACGTGAAACTAACTGTTCAAAAGGACTTTGTTTTCCGTAATATTTAAAAAAAGCTGGGGATTGTAATTTTTAGGAATATTTTGCCTCACGCAAGGAACTAAAATTTCTATGCAACGGGATTGAACGTGGTGACAATATTTCTGCCTTCCTTAACTTGAAAGGTGCACAAAAAATTATCGTATTGCACAAATGATATCTTAAATGGTAGAGGCCATATTTTGTGTTTTTGAGCAGCAGTCTATGGCACCTATCACAGTAGGCCGAGTATCTGAGGTTTGTAATGCTAGAAAAAATAAATCCTTATTCGAAAAGCCCTGAAACTTTGATTTTTTTTCTTTATCAAGTGGATGGCAGGAGAGGAACATTCCGTTCAATGACATGGTGAAAATAGCTGAAATGATTCTCGGTGAAAGTAACAGTGAAGATGACACAGTGGAAAAAGTGCCTGGAGATGATGACATAGTGAAAATGTGTGATAAACTTGTTGAAATATTAGTATAACACTGTGTGCATCACGGCGTAACAAGATACCATGTAGTTTATAAAATCAAAAGAACACTACTACAACCAAAACTTTGCCAGTGAGGCAGCTGACTGAAAGAGACTTTTAAAAAAGCCATCTGGTACAGCGAATCCTCAAAGAATCTGCTTCCAGATCCCCCAAATGGGGATGTTACTTTTTCACAATCAGTTATGTAATTAAATCTGATGCTCCGTTTGTTTACAGTCATCACGTAAACTCAAAGAGTCAACTACGTATCGACCTTCCCCGTGGCCAAGTGGTCTTAGGCGATGGCTTCTGACTAATCATCTGAGTTGGACCCGGGTTCGAGTCCCGGATGCCCTTCCCCTTCCCTGGAGGCAGTCGCCCTAAATTAGGGACCCATTGAGTTGCTCAGGGTGGTCGTTAACCCCCCCCCCCCCAAGTATCACAGGTGGAGACCCATGAATCACGTTCATTAATAAAGGTATAAAATGTAAACTGCGTTACAGGCATTCCTAAATCCGAAACACGTTCGGCTCCAAGCATTGCTGACAAGTATGCTTAACCGTGTTATATTTTGCGATATATAAATACCACTAATTTGGGATTGAAAACAAATATTCAGGGATATTTGGAAAAATAAAAAGCAAAGACATCTGCGGTATTGAAGATGCATACTTTAGTATTATTAATAACTTCTGTGACAATGCAAGTGCAAAGGTTCGACTGGTCCAGGAACCGGTATGCGTAAGAATTAGTTATGGTGTCAGCCTGCACACCATATCACCGAAGCTCTTTAATGCTTTGGAGATATGGTGTCAGCTGGGAAGACAAAAGTATAAAGGTCAATAGAGATAGTTTAAGCCACCATTTTGCTGACGACATTTTCATTTTTTTGCAAATACCCCCTTAGAGCTGCTGTGTATAATTCTTGAACGTGCTGACAAAAAAAAGTAAAGTGGCATTAAATACGAAGTTCTTACTTTTGTGCTAGTGGCATTAAACAAACAAAATACACGTATACTTTCGCAAGAACTGAAAATTTAGAGGTTGGTGGGGCAAATTTGGAAGTAACTGGTGCCTATACACATGGGTAACCACATGAGGGGGGCTCTTGCCCTCTCGAAAACTGACCATGTCCTTTCTGTTGTTGGAAAGTACTATGGAGATTTTCATGGTAATACTAATTTTGATTGCTAATTTTTCTGTTGAACTTCTCAATGCCTGTGTGCTCTGTAACATTAGGAAAAACGTTGGGAATTTCCAGTAGAAAGTAAAAATGAAAATTTCCCTTGCATGTTGGAACACAACGTGCTTACGTACAGTATGGAAAAGTATGAAAGGTAAAGAAATGAAAATATATCATTATCTTTATCAACCTTCCATTGCTGGAGAAAGATCTCGGGCCGATGTTTTTTTCCAGAACTGTGTATTGTGGGTGACATTTTTTTCTTGATGACCGATTGAGCGATCACTGGCGTTTCATGACACATGGAATACAAGTGGCCGAAAGGCGCAAGCCTCAAAAAGAAATCAAAGAAATGCCCATATTGTTCCAACATCTTATCTATTTTCATCTAACCATCTTTTTATGTAGGTTTGGGTAGTCTGGTTTCCAATTAAATTTACGTGTTGATAGTGTATTAATTACTGTTCGAAAACAAGAAGGCATAGGGAAATTTTCATATGGCGTTTTGTATATGTTATTCTTAGTTACAATTTCTGTTTGCCCCCTCCTGAAAACTAAGCTATAAGGCGCCCATGCCTATATGCATCTACCTTGAACAACAGATATCAAGCCAGGGCCACATAGAATAACATATTAATAGGCGTATAAAACCTGGCTGGAGTGCTTTTGAGAGAAACAATACAATTTTCTAAGCTGTTTACTTCTGTCTTAAACGTAAAGTATTTAATTAGTGCATGATTCCATACTTACTTATCACAGACAGACAGAGCTTATACATATACAACATTATTTAGATTGCAGACAACTCAAAGGACCAGGAAGCGACACATGCGTGGTGAACCAAGAAAGACGGGAAAAGGAACTAGTGTATTAGGAAAATGATTAAGAGATGATATCATGATCAAGGTTTTTTTCTTGAGACTGCGTACTGACAGTCTCGAGGTAAAAACTTTAAAAAAAAAAAGGGGGGGGACTATCCCTTGAAATGGCATGGGCTGCTAGAAGAGTTTACTACCGTTGATCAACTGAAATATTAGACTATACTCCGAGCCAACCTAAAGTGTACCACTATGAATGGTACGAAACAGCTACGAAAAATAGTCCCTAGCGTTTAGAGCGAAAAGCAATGAAATTATTACATAGAGTCCATTCTTGTTTGCTCAGCAGTTTATCAGACAAAATTGCTTTCTAAAAAATATCCCAGAAGTTAGAGTGCATTTAGAAATAAATTTGATATGAAAAGTTCCTCAATCAAGAGCTTTGCACTCTTGGCTGTTTCTGTCCATTTGGGATACAACTCGGAGAGGGGGTAGAAGACCGCCAACATTCACAACACAGAGGCAATACATTGATGATCGTGGAAACTCAAAAGGTAGGTTACTTAGAGGAAGAAGTTCGGACTCCACCAGACCCCCATTCACAATTCCCACTGTTGTGTGGTGTGTGTGTGTGGGGAGAGGGAGGGGGATCAGAAAGAAAACAGCAAGAGAGCACATTAACGTGGATGGATACCGTTCTTGCATTCCTCGGCGAGTCGTGATAAGGCTCTCCAGCCTTTGAGTCACCCTAAAAGTGTACTGTTGTTAAAGTATAGATATCAGTGGGCAGAAGAAAAGGCCATGTGGAAGATTGGTGGATGAAATTCAAAAAAGTGCTGGAGTGAAGTGGAGGTGACTGGCGTAAAACAAAAAGTTCTGGATGAGACTTGGGGAGGTTCTGGTTGAGACTTGAAAGCAGGTGTTTGAGGGATGAGTCCCCCATTCCACAGTATGTTGCCCTGTCGTCCGATGGTCGAGTGGTCTAAAGCTTTAGCTTCTTGCTACCCGAGTTCGAAACTCGGTAAAACGCGTTGTTTCACTCCGACGAAACGGACGCTCTAAATTAAAAACGGGACACGAGTGATCTGAAAAATAATTCGCTCACTCCCTGAGACCGTTCTGCTTACCTCACTTGTAAATGATGTGTCTGTTTTTATCACGGAAGCCGAACTGTGTAGTGGTTATAACATTAAACCACACTTTTTACGAGTTCTACTGCTTTAAAATATATATATATATATATATATATATATTTTTTTTGCCAGAGAAAGAAAGTGCCATAAGACAAACACAACATCCATGTCTCACCGGGATTCGAACCCGGACCCTTCTCGGACGAATGGTCATAAACCAGCGCTTAGACCACTGCGCCACCGGGACGGCAAATATATTTTTATTGTGTTCCAATTCGATAGTGTTTCACACCAGGGCTCTCGAGGTAATTTTTCCTTTTGAAATCGTGGTTCGATTAATTCTGTTATGTAAAATATTTTATAACTGGGATGGGGCACTGCTGGACAATTGCTAAGGACGGATCATAAACGGCTATATAGCGCATAAAAAAAGTAAGTGTGGTTGGATGCCAAGCGAAATAAAATAATCTCAGATTGCCAGGACATTACAAGAAAGACAATTTATTGTGCTCTGAAATCCAGAAGGCTTTGGAACGTGTTCAAGGGACAAACAGGCCATTTTGTGCAGAATACGTAAACGTGAAAAAAATGCAATTACCGTCCGCAGGCGTTCCGGCGTAAGATGTCAATACGGGATATGGCCACCATGGAGGGCGATGCAAGATTCCACACGTCGTGTCATGCTTTGCACAACATTATCAAGCAGCTGTTGGGGTAATTTATCCCATTCCTCGGTCAGTGCACGGATGAGGGTGTCCTTGTTTATTGGAGGGCATTGGCGACCAGCAAGACTCCTCCCCAAAGCATCCCACACGTTTTCAATGGGATTCAGATCTGGAGAACGTGCTGGCCATACGAAGCGTTGAATATCCTCGCTCTCAAGACACTCCTGGACAGCGACTGTTCGATGACATGTTGCGTTGTCGTCCATGAAAATGAATCTATCACCGACAGCACCACGGAACATGCGAACATGAGGTAGCAGAACATCATTAATGTATCGTTGGCCAGTCATAGTCCCAGTTGGAAGCACATAGAGGGACGTACGGCCATTGATCATGATGCCAGGCTATACCATGACACTACATGTCGGATATCGGTCCCTTTCCTGTATGTTTGCTGGACAATATGCAGTACCACTATCCCGCCAGATCAGTTGTCGTCGACAATCAGACGATAGACTGTATCTACTCTCATCTGAGAAGAGTACAGCAGACCAGTCGTTATCAGTCCAATTGCGATGTTGATGGCACCATTGCAAACAGGCGGTACGGTGACGTCTGGACAATGGGATGCACACAACAGGCCGGCGGGCGTATAGTCCTCCTTCATGCAAACGACTGGCGACAGTTTTTCGGGAGATCCGCTTGCCAGTAGCAGCCATAAACTGATTTGCTACCTCACTAGCTGTGCTGCGCCGGTGTCTTTTTGTTGATAGCACTATGTACCGATCTTCTGCAGGTGTCGTACTGCGAACACGACCTCCCCGTGACGTTTGCTACACTCTCCATTTGTTTGAAATGATTTCCAAAGCCTTGAAACAACACTGTGGCTGACGTCGAACTCCCTGGCAACATCTGTTATTTTTCGCCCGTCTTCAATCTTGCCAATAATACGGCCACGCGTAAAATCATCTAGGTGATGTCGGGAAGACATACTGAAAATTGCAAGTTCGTCAATTGATTCTTTCCCTTTCAACTTTGCGTTTGAACAACAACGGTCAATGTGCGTCAAATCCTTTATATCTCTTATCAGCGCTATGACGTCACGAACAAGTTCGGCAATCCTAAATTTGCATACGCACAACACGTCTTACTGTATCCCGCACTTATGCTAATTTCCACATTTTCCTGCCTTCCATTTTATGGTTGCTGTCGTAGCTATTGTCATCCGTCCTTAGCAATTGTCCGGCAGTGTATTTATTACCCGCCAAAAGAGGCATCGCAGTGAAGTTTATACGTACAGGGTCTGCGACAAATTGCTGGTAAAATGCCCATAGGATAATGTAGCAAGTTTTTCCTGTGGCCTTGAAAGTCATCTCGAGGAAAAAGTTCCGGCTTATTTATTTATTAATTTATTTATTTATTTTTGTACCACAGAAGTTACACTACAGTAAAATATCACCATGTCAGACACATCACAAAATTCCAGGTTTGAGTTGTGTTTCACGTTGGGTTTTTTCGCGCTTGCCCTAATAATTATTGCATTATAGGTAATTATCCTAATAATTTCTCTAATAATTATAGGTAGTAGTGATTTATTTTTATTGGATGTGAAAATAACATAAATTCCTCTTCTCAATAATTAACTTCCTCTTGATGGAGAGTTTAAAACAGCTGTGAATTTTTTTTTTTTTTCACTCTCGCTGCGTCTTGTAAATATGGTTTCTGTGTGTAAACTAAGAAACAGTATTAAATTTTGTGAAGTGAGCTTAATGATAAACAATTGTAACAATTAAACGTGGACGCTAGGGGCGTATATAGCATTTTTTTCCGGGGAGAGGGTGCGGCGAAAACTGGAAGTTTTTAAAATTCAGCAGAATAAAATAAAAGTTAATGAAAAAAAAATTAAAAACCATTTTTTTTCTAATATAAGTTCTGGCAGTTTTGTTAAATTAAATTTTATTTTTTTTAAATGTAAGTGTTATTTTAACAACAACAAAAATCACTTGCGGTGGGGTGCGTGCAAGGCCGTTTGGCCTTTGAAATACCGCCCTGGTGGACGCCTTTTATTATCAGTTTTATATCCTATTGAAAAAAACAAAACAATGTAGATAATTATGTTGTGGATTTTGCATTTTAAAAAACATCCTGCATAGTTTCAGTGCGTGTAATACGTAGCATCAGGTCACACGATAACTGAAACCAACAGTAGGAGGGTGAATGAGTAATCTCAATGAAATTCAGTGAATTGACGCATGTAATTCTCGACCAACAAACCATAAATTATTAATTAAGACTTATAAAGGTACGTCGAGCCTTTCGCAAATAGAAAACAAATACGCATTTTTAATGAAACAGTACGCTGTTTCTCACGTTTTAGATTTTTGTGTGCTCTGAGATGCACTATACACTGAAGTGCCAAAAGTCATGGGATACGTACCTAGTGTGGTGTAGAACCTTCTCTACCCCGGCGAAATAGAGCAACTCGACGTGACATCGATTCCTCAAGTGGCCGGAACACTTCTGGAGAGATCTTGAGCCATGCCGTCTGAACAGCCACCCACAGTTCCTTGGTATTTGTAGGTGCTGGATATTGGGTGCGAACGAACCTTTCCACCGCGTCCCATAAGTGCTCTATTGAGTTCATGTCAGGCGAACGTGGTGGCCACACCATCCGTCGGAACTCTCCAGAATGCTCCTCGAATTTGGACAACTTGGGCCCATTGTCCGCCTGGAAATTCCCATCGTTGTTGGGGTACATGAAGTCCATGAAGGGCTGCAAATGGTCACCCAGCAGAGCAACAAAGCGATTACCGGTTAATGACGTGTTTGCGAGGACCACAGGATCCAAACCGTGCCACGTAAAGACACCCCACACATGTAAGGAACTACCACCAGCTTGCACAGTGCCTTATTGACAGCCTGAGTTTATGACCTCACGAAGTCTGCACCACACCCGAACCCTACCATCAGCTCGTAACAATTGGTTCGTCGGAGCACGCCACATGTTGCCAGTCTTTCAGGGTGCAATTACCGTGTTTACGAACCCAGGTGAGGCGCTGTGTCCGATGTCGTAGCGTTAACAAAAAGGCACTCTGATGGGTCTTCTGCTCCCTTACCCCATGGACGCTAAATTACGCTGCATTGACCTGATGGATATGTCTCTGTTACCTCCTGCATTGAATGTTGATGTTATTTGAGCCAATGTCGCTTGTCTGTTAGCATGGGCAATCCTGACCAGACGCCGCTGGTCATTGCCATTCAGCACCCGTGGTCGGCCACTGAGCTGTCCACAGTGGGTGGTAATACCTTCTATGAGGTATTCTCGGCACACACGTGACACCGTGGATCGAGGATTGTTGAATGCTCGCACAACTTCGGGAATTGGATGTCCCATCCGTCTGGCTCCCACTACCATGCCTCTTTCAAACTACGATAATTCACGTCGGCTTGCCATAATCCTACTGGCAGTTGTTCAACCTGACTCACGAGATTATACCTCGCAACTGATAAAAATCGTGGCGTGCGTCGAAGCCTTTATACGACTGCAGCCAGCGCCAGTTAAAAATTTGCATATTGCTATCTCATGACTTTTGGCTCTTCAGTGTATGATCAAAATTATTCGGACACCCCATTTATGTGGTGGATTTACCCATATACATTGCAGCCAATGGCCCATGACAGGTATAAAAAGACGCACGTTGCCTGGCAAACATCATAGACAAGCATGAATAGTAGAATGAGCCACATGACAGAGCTGAGTGACTTTTAGTGTTGTATGGTCATAGAATGCCGTAACGGCAACAAGTCAGTTCAGGAAACTTCTGTTCTGCTGCAGCTTCTTCCATTGATTATAAGTAATGTTATTGTGAAACTGAAACGCCATGAAGCAACAACTAACCTGGCTGACCACGTAAACTGGCAGAGTTAGACCGCCGAGTGCTGAAGCGGTTGGTGCGACAAAATCGCATGTCTTCGGTTGCATCATTCACCATCAAGTGAAAATGGAAACCCATTCCCTTCAGCTTTCGAAGAACCTGTATGGATAATGCCAGCTCCATAGAGGTTCTTCGAAAGCTGAAGGGAATGGGTTTCCATTTCCTAATAGCCGCACACAAGCCAAACATCAGCAAGATCAGAGCCAAGCGTTGGTTGGAGTGGTATAAAGCTTGTTGCCACCAGCGGACTCTAGAGCAGGGAAATTGCATTCTCTGGAGCACGGGTGGGAAATCTGCGGCCTTCTAGGCCAATTAAGTGCGGCCTTTGAGTGAATCCAAATTTTGAAGAACAAATCCTTTTATTTTTATTCGTCTTTTACTATTTTTATTGTAATTTTGAAATGATCGTATTCAAAAAACGAAAGAGTAAAAGAAGATTCAACGAAATAATGCTCCCCGTCTGATGGCCACAATTAAAACATTAGTAAGTCTTATATAAGGGCTATTTTGACACCTATGCTCATGATTTCGTTCCATAGCCCCTAAAGAACTACAGATAGAATTGATTGAGCTCTTAGAAAATGACATTTTAAAGTCCTTATTTGACACTAAGAAAGATCCAGTCGAAATATGGAAAAATGCAATAGCAATACCACGCCTTCGGCAACATGCACGAAAAATGCTTTCTTGCTCTTCAACCACTTATTGCTGCGAATCTACGTTGTCCTACCTAACCCAAGTCAAGACGCTCTTAAGGTCACAAATGACGGATACCCATCTAGAGGATCAGCTAAAAGTGCGGATCTCCATGTTGTCACCAAATATTCAAATGCTTTCCAACAAAAAGCACTCGCAACAAAGTCATTAAAAGCTTAGTTAACTTTAGAATTAACAACTTTTTTTTTCATTTTTCGAATTTAGTAAGATTTTTACAAAATAATGTACATTCCAAAGTATATCTAATTGAAGTTTCTTGAATGCGGACTTGTTAGATTACAGCTAATTTAATGCGGCCTTCCAACATGAAAAGGTTCTCCACCTCCGCTATGGGGTAAAGAATCACGCTTCACCATGTAGCAGTTCTACGGGCTGGGTGTGGAGGATGCAGGTGAACGCTTCTTCCAGACTGTTTTGTGCCAACTGTGAAGTTTGGTGGAGGAAGCATCATGCTGTGGGGTTGATTTTCATGGTTTGGGCTGGGCGGCCCCTAGTTCCAGTGCCCAACATTATCAATTATAATGCGGCTTAAAATGACTTCCTTGACAATTCTGTGCTCACAGTACGGCGAAGGCCTTTTTGCTTTACCAACACGACAATGCCCCCCCCCCTGCCCTCCCATGTTCACAAGGTCCCTGCAGAAATGGTTTGATGAGTTGGGTGTTGAGAAACTCGACTGGCCGGCACAGAGCCCCGATCTCAACCCCATGGAACACCTTTGGGGGGAATTGGAAGTCCGACATCGATGACCGACCTGACTAATTATATCCTGCGGTAGAATGGAAAGCAGTTCCCGCTGCAACGTACTGAAATCTAGTGGAAAGCCTTCGCAGCAGAGTGGAGGCTGCGATATCAGCAAATTGTGGACTAACTCAGTATTTATTCCTTTCCTATTGCAAGGCTGCCAATGGAGACTAATAGGCGACTATTGCTACTATTTTTGATGACAGGCGACTATTTCCTACAAAAAACAGCCACAAGCAACTATTTTCAGAAAAACCCTGAACTATTTTAATTGTAAGGCTACTGTTTTTTAAAACACATAATTTGTGTTGCATATATCGATGAGCTTATATAACACCAGTTTCAATATTGATACACGTGGATCAACTTTGATATCGATATGTACATGTTGAATCGATATCGACATTGTCTTGTTCAGTTCATTGCTTTCTGCTCTACTGCAAGTAACGTTGGGGGAAAGTCAATGGCAAGTGTAAACTTAGACCCAT
This sequence comes from Macrothele yani, assembly GCA_039090855.1. Taxonomy (NCBI): domain Eukaryota; kingdom Metazoa; phylum Arthropoda; class Arachnida; order Araneae; family Macrothelidae; genus Macrothele; species Macrothele yani. The sequence continues at coordinate 40,051,961 of CM077024.1, read as the reverse complement.
GTGTGATTAGAGGAACGATCTACACAAATTAAGATATTCCGCTGAAAAAGTATCCCTTTTTCTGTTTGGAATACGGCAGAGATTGATTACCTATTTGAATGAGTATCTTGATAAATCTCATATCAGATAACCATGATTATGTCTACAGAACAAAACAAGTGATCATCATAACACTGAATGAACACAACTATGACCTTCGAAAGAAGAAATACACATTTTTTTCAACACAGTGCATGAAGCCCACTTGGGAAATCGTGTATATTATATATATATATATCATCATCATCATCATTGTCAACCATTATCAATCCACTGCTGGACGAAGGTCTCCCCAAGTTTCCTCCACAACGGTCTGTCTTGTGCCAGTCTCCTCCATGTCACCCCTGCATACTTTCGAATTTCATCCACCCATCTCCCATGTGGTCTTCTTCTGGGTCTTTTCCTGTCCCTTGGAATCCAATCTAAAATTTCGGCTGTCCATCGATGATCTGTCCTTCTGGCAGTATGTCCAGCCCATTGCCATTTCAGGGATTTAACTCTGATCATGATGTCTTCCACTCTTGTCATTTTTCGGATCCACGAGTTCCTCTTCTTATCTCTCCTGGTTACACCAAGCATGCACCTCTCCATGCTTTTTTGAGTTGTCTGCAGCCTTTGTATGTCTCTTTTAGTTAAGGTCCACGTCTCTGCACCATACGTAAGCACTGGAAGGATGCATTGATCAAACACTTTTCTTTTAAGACATAATGGCATATTGCTCTTGAAAATTATGCTGTTTCTTCCAAAAGCTCTCCAGGCAAGTTTTGTACGCCGATTAATTTCTTCATCAATGTGACCCTCACTTGATATCTGCTGTCCAAGATAAACGTACGTGTCTGTTATCTCCAGCTTTTCTCCATCAATCGATAAATCTTCATTTCTTGTAAAAGCATTGAACATCACTTTTGTCTTCTGAAAGTTCATTTTTAATCCCACTTCTTTACTCTTGTCAGCAAGTTCCTGGATCATACTCTGCAGCTCTGATGGGGTAGTTGCAAAAATGACTACGTCATCAGCAAAACGAAGGTGGGTTAGATAATCTCCATTAATCTTTATCCCCTTGTTTTCCCAGCTCAGCGACTGAAAAACACCCTCCAATGTGGCATTAAAGAGCTTCGGAGATATGGTGTCACCTTGTCTCACTCCCTTTCCAATTTTTACGTGTGTTGTATTTTCAAACAGCCTAATCTTTGCACTTGCATTTTCATAGATGTTATTAATAATATTAATGTATGCATCTTCAATACCGCAGGTTTTCAGAGCCATTGTAACTGCTGATGGTTTCACTGAATCAAAGGCTTTTTCATAATCGATAAAAGCCATGCACAATGGAAGTTCATATTCCCTCGCTCTTTCAATTAGTTCCCTCAGCACGTGGATATGATCTATTGTGCTGTAGCCACTCCTGAATCCAGCTTGTTCTCTCGGTTGAGCCATGTCCAGTGTTACCTTCAAGCGGTGTGAAAGAACTTTAGTGAAGATTTTATAAACTACTGATAGGAGGCTGATAGGTCTGTAGTTTCCGAGATCCTCAATGTCACCTTTCTTATGTAGCAGGATCATTGTAGCGGTGTTCCAATCCTCAGGAATCTTTCCTTCATTAAGGCATCGAGTAAAAATTTGGGCGAGTACTGTTTCGATTTCTCCACTTGCTTCTTGTATGATGTCTACAGTAATTCCATCTTCTCCTGGAGCTTTTCCTCGCTTCATGTTCTTGATTGCATGTGCAACTTCTGCTGGAAGGACTGGAGGAACTCTGGTACTGGTATCTTTCATGATGTCTGGAGTGCATATATCATCCCTTTCATATAATTTGGATTAGAAATCTTTCACTCTTGTCAAAATTTCGCCTCTATTTCTTGTTACAGAACCATCTTCTTTTCTCAGTGCCATAATCTGTTTTCTTCCCTTACTGAGACGTCCCTTTGCTATCTTTAGGCTTTGGTTGTTTTCAATTGCTTTCCTCACTAGTTCACAGTTGAATTTTCTTACGTCTTCAGTGATACTTTTTCGTACTGTCTTGCATAGCTCTATATATTCCACTTTGGAAGTCACATCTTCTTTAGTTGTCCTCATCTCTCTTCTTTTTTGCATCAACATTTTTGTTTTTCCTGATAATTTATTTACATGCAACTTGTTCTTAGACCCAGCTAATTTTGTTGCTGTTTCCATAAGAGCTTTGGTTACTTTTCTGTTAACTTCAGAGATGTCCACTTCTTCCGATGTTAGGCCTTCTAAAGCAGAGAACCTGTTCTTCAGTTCTAACTTGAAGGTATTATGGTGTTTTTTAAGGTTGGTTATGTCAATAGATTTTGTTTGTCTTATGAGCTTGCCACGTTCAAGTTTAGTGTTGAGGTGCATCTTACATCTCACCAATCTATGGTCGCTACCTGTGTTGAACTTGTTTAGCACACTGCAGTCTTCTATGACGAATTTTTTTGTTACACATAATAAAATCAATTTCACTTGTCGTCCCATTTGGATGTCTCCATGTCCATTTCCTGTGTGGCTTTTTCTTGAAGAAGGAGTTCAAGATGAAAAACCCTTCTGCCTCTGCAAACTCAACGAGAGTATTTCCACGCTGGTTTCTGTTGCCATGACCGAATTTACCTACTGAAGTTTCATTCTGTTGCCGTTGCCCTATTTTTGCATTGAAATCTCCCATAATTATTTTCAAGTGCTGCTTACCTTTATTATTTAGATGACAAATTTCCTCATAAAATTCTTCAATTTCTTCTTCAGGATGACTTGTGGTGGGTGCATAAGTTTGAATAATCTGAGCCTGGTATCTTTTCGAGAGTTGGATAACGAGTCGTGCAGCTCTATCAGAGGAACTTTCAACTTCTACAACTTTATCCTTCAGTTTCTTGTTTATTATAAATCCAACACCACTAGTTCTGCCAGTATCTGTCCCACGATAGTAGAAGAGATGTCCACTTTTCAGTTCGATGAGATCTTCTCCTTTTCTCCTTACCTCACTTAGCCCCACGATGTCCCACTTGATCCTTTGTAGTTCCTCTTCCAATTCAAGAAGCTTTGAATCAGAAGATAGGGAGCGTCCATTGTAAGTAGCCAAGGTCAGCATCAGATGGCAGCCTAGTCCGGTCCTCCGGGGATTCTTAGCACCCTCTGCCTTCATGTCGCACTGGCCGCTGCCTTGGCCAGGTACATTCCAGCTGCCGGAGACTGAGGGCCAAGATTTAAGTTGTGGAATCATTTTGGAGGGGTTTGGCCATAACTCACCACGCTGGCCAAGCGGGCTGGTGAGTGTGGGATAGAATTTCCTCTAATCCCGATGGTATAGTTATACCGCTATGGGCGGTCGTCAGAGCCCCTTTAGTGGGAACAGGATGCACCACGAGAAGACGGGGTTGACATATGTCAAGGAGAGGCTGTGATGTTACGCATCACCTGACCTTACATCCCTATATATATATATATATATATATATATATATATATACTTTTTTTTGCTTAGGTATCTTCTTTATAGAATATATATACATATATATATATATATATAAACAAACTACAAAGTAGAGACTGAAACAAAAAGTTATTATTTAACAAGGACAAAAACTACAACCCCCCCCCCCGTCAAAACCCAACAGGCATGAGTAAAACAATTAAAATAGAATGCAGAAAGTGTCGAGTATGCCGACTAAAACGTGAACATGTGCTAATTTTGTCACCATGGTTCGAAATAAATAATTAAAAAAAAATATCAAATTTTTTTTTATTTTTTAGTGTGGAACACTTACATTCTGAAACTCATACACTTTTTTGAGAAACTATTTTAGTCATTAACATAATTTGTTTAAGGCTACTATTTTTACCATTAGTGGCTACTAAAGCAACTGTTTTCTAGGGTGTGATAGGCTGGCAGCCCTGCATTGCAGGGAGTTTGTGGATAGGCAAGTGTCCGGATACTTTTGATCAGGTAGTGTATGTTTTAACGCCAGCTTTCCTTTAGTAGATGTGGAAATACCAGATTTGTGAAAATTGTACCAGGAATTGCTATTTGTTTTAGGGATTGGACAGTCATTTACAGGACTAAATGGAGAGAGGCTTTTAAAAGCAAGAAAAATTTATTTGAGAGGGAATAAACTGAAGTGTGGTGGCGTCCGACATTTTGCCAGAGAGGCTCGTACTAAGAGGAAAATATAGCGCACCTAAAGTTTGGAGGAGTTCCACTTATATATTTTTTCTTTTTTCCGAGTTAGAGTACATGGCAGTTAATACAATTATAGAGAAAAAGAGCATTAACAAATAGTGAAATGCTGTAGTTTTGTGTTAGTAGCTTGTGTGCTCACATTCGATCAAATAAAATTGTGTTACATCAAATGTGTCCAGATTACATACAAGTAGCGAAAATTGGAAAGTCACGAAAAAAAAAAAAAAAAATCACGGTTTGAGTTTTCTTTAAAAAAAAAAAAAGTTTGAAGAAAATTCTCAGTGTTGGGAGACGATAAAAAAGTAATCGCGCTCTTCATAATTGTTTGCCTCAGGACTCGTGAATTCAACAAAAGCTTCCAAATTTTTTTTAAATTAAGCGTCTTCCAAGACTGCGCTAAATGAATTATTCGAGTTTCCATTGTGTATTTTTTAAAGTAAGTTCTTGTATCATTAGACCATTTGTAGATACGATATATCAATAAATCGGATTAAATTCTTTTATTTTATTTTATTTTAGTTTAGTTTTTACGTTTCCGAATTTCGAGTTTTCCCGCTACGTGGGTAAACATACACCGAAAGGACAATTTATCACATACAACCGTATAATAGAGGTGTAGGCCCGCCTTTCGTCTTACAACAGCAGCAACACGTATTGGCATGGACTCGACCTGATGTTGGAAACGTTCGGGTAGCATTACGTCCCATGATCAGCCGATAAAGCGTCGAGAGATGCCGGCGATGTGTTTTGGGATTGAATTAATCGCTCAACTTCGTCCCACAAATGTTCAGTTGGTTTCAGATCGGGAGAGTTAGACGGTCATTCGAGGGTTACGAACTTGCTGGAATGCTCCATCAACCAGTCTTTCCCCGAACTGAAGCGGCATAAATGAATATTTTATTGCTAAAAGCAGGTCTCCTGCTGTTGGAAATGGTTAGCTGTGAACGGGTGTGGGTAGTCGGCAACTACGTCAACGTACCGCGAGAGGATCGTGTTCTCTTGAGGTACAAGGGCTCTAATATGGCCCAGCTAAAGACTCTGAGCGTTACACCGGCCTGTAACACCACGATTTGACTCTCTCGTTGGCGTGCTGAGTGTCTATTCGTCGTAGCAGACTACCTCTTTCCGGTCTTCGCTGTCCAGTGGCGATGCTCCTATGCCCACTACAGCCTTATAGCCCGATAAAGTGTTGTTAAGAAGGGTACTCGATGTGGGCTTCGGCTGCCACATTTCAGTCGTGCCATCACACGTCGACTGGCCTTTGCACAGACCCTCTTAGACGCACCGCACCGTCTTTGAATGCGGACGTTATCTTCAATGTGGCCCTCTGTTACGATACGAGATAGGCGGCGCTCACTTCTTAACATCAACGGTCCGTTTACGGCCAAGTTTTCACGTGCGGCTTCCGGTTTTGATGTAGTCCATGTACATATGTCGACGACTGAAAGAAAGCGGATATCCCAGATATTGTCGTGGAAATATAGAACCTCATGTTCCCCCCGATCGAATGTACGCAGGTCGCCGTGTTCACACATAATCACAGTCATATAGGTATGCTACACAACTGGTAGGTATCTGACATAATTATAGACCATGTGTTTTTGACTGGGCGCATTATTGTGGCGTGAAAGAGTTGGTTTATAGATGGGTGTGGTGTGTGTAATAAATTGTACTTTCATTGCATATTTAACGCCGTTTGTAAAAGCAGGATTAGAGGAAACTTTTTATAATGAACATTTTTTTGTTTTTTTTGTTCGATGCAGAGTCTAACATCAGGTGGCGTAAGTGCATATTTCTGGCATTTGCATGTTATGGTACGCTATAGTCGTTTCCGAAATTCCATTTTTATCTGATAGCTTCATTTACTGCCAACAATTTTCATGCGTCTTTTAGCCTTTCAGGTGTGAATTACCCCCCCCCTTTTCCTTTAGGTGGCGTAAACTTCCTTGCTGCCCTGTTTTCCCGCCATTTCGGTGTAATTGCGTTTGCTGGTCTAAATATTCCACTAAAAATTTTTTTTTGCTTCGAGTTGTATTTTCTGGTAACAATGACTGCCATTCTCCATGCATTTTGGGCATATCTGATGCAAAATTTTCCTGTATGTGACAAAAATATGAATTTTTAGTTCGACAATACCTCATCTTGTATTGGTTGGATTAGGAAAAAAAAAAACTTTTTAAAATCCTTTGGTCAGCGCTAATCGTGTTAAATAACAACCACGTGTCTTCTGCTTTTCCAGCTGTTATATTTTCCACTAAAGGGACGAAAAATGCTTTTGCATCGAACTCTATATAGTATAGCTGCGTTTGTGAAAGTATTATTCTGAAAATTATTTTCCTTCAGATTGTTGTACCCACAAACAAAATTCTGTACGCGCCAAGCAGATTTTGTGGACTTTCCATGTAGATGGCGTTTGTTTGGGAGGGAAGGGTTTACTGTTTTTACTTGCTAATAAAATATATTTAGCTCGCTACAAGAAGTCCATGCCATACCGGTTGGGGGGGGGGGGGGTTTACAAAATTACATCCTTAACTTTCTACCAGAATATATGTGTTCCGAACGATTTATTGTGATGTGTTTGAAGCAAAACATTTTTATTTTTAGTCCGTAATGCCCCTAGGATATAAATCCTCTCTCTCTGTTAGACACGTGGGGGACAGACGTGAGTGTAACATTTCCATGCGTTAAAAGTGGTGGTGTGGAGAGAACTGCTTGAAAGTTAAACACAACTTTTGGCGTACAGCTGAATATTTTTTTTTCCGTTTATTTATTCCCGACAATATTACGATCCTGACAGTGTAAGTAATAAGTCAAGCAGCTTCAATGAATAACGCCGCCCCGGTGCCCGAGTAGTCTGACGCGCTGGCTTCTGAGTATTCGTCCGAGATCGGCCGTGGTTCGAGTTCCGGATGAGGCATGGGTGTTATGTGGTAGCCTGATAGCGCTGGCTATATCCCTTCTCTGGAACCAGTATTAAATAGAAGAATTTCACGTGTAAGTAAAATGTGTCAGAGAAAAAATGTAATATATGTATAACGTACGGTGAAAATTAATTTTCAAATTCAGAAACCCTCCCCGAAAATTCTTTCCGTCTACGCCCTGGAAGGCACGGCTTTTCCCCAAAATTTCTGCTGCGTTGGTATGAGAGGTTTCACTAAAAAACTTAACTGCCAACTTGAATTGATTTGCATCTGGTATTTCTCGTAGGATTTCCATCCAAAGAATGTTTAAATTAAACTACTTTAGTTCCAGGGTTGTATGCCGCGTATTAAAAGCGGAAGTGAGGGTCTATAGTCCCCGATAGGAAAGTATGTAGACACGTTAAGAGTGCCAGACAGGGATGAGCAAACAGGCATCGTGGCAGAATGTCAGACGATACCAGAGCTGAATGTGCACCTTGAGAGGGAAAGAACAGATGACCTGATTTTTAACGGGGGATCCAGTACCCTGGGATCATTGGCTTAGCGTGCCCTCCGCAGCACAGCTAGTCTTGCGTCAGGCTGGAATCAAGCCTTCGACCAACTGAACGGCAGTCGACTGCTTTTACCCCTGGGCTATGGCGGCCCTATACCGGGTTAAATGCTGGATGCGGGTTGCTTTAAGGTTGCGCATCAGTGGGAAGTTCTAGTACATTAAAACCTCTTATTTAGGGACACTTTTGGGGCATGTATTTTTGTCCTTAAAAGAGTTTTGCTTTATTTCTAAGTTACAGTACCCAGAAATAACACAACTCTTTTTTTCCGCAGTTCTAACGACTTAACGTTTGCTGGCAGTAGCATGTAAAGTTATCATTTACAAAATTGCCAACTCATAAAAAATCTGACAAGGAAAAAAAAAAAAAAAAAAGGAGCACAGGAGGCTAACTGGGAGCACAACACTACTTGCTTCCCCAAGTGGCAGAGTGGTCTGAGGTGCTTCTTTCTGGCTGACCGTCCAGATGAGGCATGGGTGGAGTGTCTGGCAGCACTAGGTGTTTACCTTCCCTGGAACCAGTAGCACTAAATTAGGGACGATTGGCTACTTATAACCCCTAGAATTGCTCGTGGTGGACGTTATCATCCCCTTACCCCCCAGCCCCGAAAAAAAAAAAAAAAGTTGATCCCTCAGTGAGCGGGGATGACATGCCATTTGTGCAGGAAAGCCGCCGCCGGCGCTGTCACTTACGAAATACTGCTGATGCAGGTGAAGTCATACGTACTATCGTCATCTGGCCGGAACTGTGAGGTTCTAAATATGCATTCTGTATGCTCTGATAGATGTCCGCCTCCGTATCTGGGAGAGGCCAGGGGAGGTGATATCCATTACAATGCATGCTACTCTGCATGCATTGTAATGGATATCCCCTATAGAAAATGGCCGTAATTGGGAAGGATCCGTATTTGAGGGTTGTTCGTGAAGGGAAGTTCTGCTGTATTATGCAAAAAAATCTCATTAGTTAGAAGCTCCTTGCTTTCAAGTGCGCAGTCAGCTATCAGGAATTTCTCCTGGTAAGTATTTCAAGCGCATTCCTGTAGTGAGCAGATTACCTGGCTTCTAACTTCGCCAGGAAAAAGAGAGTGAATTTACTGCTGGAGAAGCCCCCCCCTCCTGTTTTCCCCCGTCTGTAGTAAACACGTTCTTTGGGGGGGGGGCATATTCATTAGAAGACAAAATATTGGGGTTGATTTTTTGAAGAAAATTTGAAAAATAACGTTGAATAAAAATTTCAAAGATCATTTGCAATGGAAATTTGTAAGTTTCTGGGACAAAGAAGGGGATCTGAAGCATTTCCGAATGAAGCTTGGAATGATATTTTACAAGTTAAAAATAGGAGTTTCAAGCTTTGTGGAATTATTTTGGTAAAAAATTGATTCTTTTGACGGGGAGGGATCATTCTGAATGAAATAGTTTCAAATAAAATTTAGTTTTTTTACTTCGTAAAAATTTCATAATCCAATTACAATAGGTGGGGTAATTGTGGCAGCAGAAGTAAAATAAAAATATAAATGTGAGTACAAAACAAAAATAAAGTACATGAACAACAGATTAGAATTGTACAGCTAACATGGGTCCATTTTCTATTCATCGCAAAAATGGTATGTATGTCCTTCAGTGAGCTAAACCAAGCAAAAAAATATTTAATGACAAGATTTTACTTATGTCTGTTGATATATCCGCATGACTCCAAAAAGCGAACAAGATGCACTCTCAGTACATGCGAGAAACGAGATGGACAATGGGTTTAACGACCACCGTAAGCAACTCGGTGGGTTATAAGCAGTCGTCCGTTTCTAATTTAGGGTTACTGGTCTTCCAGGGAAAGGAGAGAGCCAGTGCCGCAAGACAAATACAACATTCACACCACACGGGGATTCGAACCCGGACCCATCGCGGACGAACGGTCAGAAGCCGGCGCTTAGACCACTTCGCTACCGGGGCGATATGTCTTTGTTAACAGCTTGTAGGAAACATTTTCGTTTTAAAAAATGTCACTGTTACCAAATTATTTTCTTTAAAATGAGGCTGAAATGTCTTATGTACGCAATATAAGTTAAAAATGCAGATATAAAATCAAATCGTACGAATTTGCTTCACGTGCGCAGTATGGCAGGGATTCTGAATAAAGGAATCGAATTCCAATCAAAGCCTTACTCAAGCGAACTAATCTTTAGAGTGTTGATGTTTAGATAAGTGCCAGATTATCATATAACAAAACCAAAAGTGTTCATCGTAATGCTTCAAGTTAATTGCACGTAGAATGTTTTAAATGTAATTCGGGGACATGTAATGTTAGTTATCTAAATTGAATTGCTTGAATGAAACTATCGTTAAGCTACAGTAACTTCTTCGAAACACGAAAGCTGGGAGTTTGTTAGGCTTAACTTTAACTTTGTGAATTGGCTTCATTGTAAAACTTCTTTGTAAATTGGCTTTGAAAACTGCTTTGTGAAAGTGCTGTCTGAATTGGCTTCACTGTAAAACTGCTTTGTTGAAAGTGCTGCCTGAATTGAATTCTCTGTAAAACAGCTTAGTAAAAGTTCTGTCTGAATTGAATTCACTGTAAAACTGCAGTCTTAATTTAAAGCTTGTTGAATTAGCTTTTATGTAAATTAGACTTTCGTTGAACCCGGGTACATCTCAGTGAACTGTAGCTGAAAGTCCAAACAAAAACATATAAATGCTACTTCAAAATCACGGCCAAGAATCAGAGACGACAAGGTTACTTACAGTTTTCCAGTCCACTGTTTATTTCAGATATCAAGCACTTCAAAGTCCAACATCAAGACGTCGTAATACCGTACAATGCGTTGAAATGAACTCGATATCACAATACCATACGGTCTTACGTGCGTAAGAATAGCTCGCTGAAATCACATGGAACACGGCCGAACATTCGTGAAATGCTCTTTCTAAGATTTACTAAGAAACAGTGCCTCAGCAAGAATCTAATCAACATTTGCACACCAAACATTGAGCACACAAGCTCTTGGAAACACCGACTGTGACTAGGGTGCAAGCAATGCGGCGTATGCAAATCATAGGGACATTGTCACCCGCGATGCGAGGTTTATAAAGGGGTGCACAGCACAGCAGAGCTGAGTTCGGGCTCAATTTTCGGAGTCCGAGCCCGCCCGAACGATCCCGAAAACTGGCTAACCTGTTCAACCATTAATAAAAAACATCTCATTTTCCACACTTCTACTCTCTCCTCCTCCTGCAATTAACAAATGTATTTCTCAAATGGTGAGTGGGGAAGGAACCTCAATCAATTTTTTTCAGTGCAACTGTACGATTTTCTTTGACCGTTCGTTTCCACCTGAAGTGCTTTGGGCGGCCGGGCGTCCAAAATTAACCGTCGGTGCTGCAGTTGCATTTTGCTTAAATAGTACTAATATTACCGCGCAGTAATGCGCTACAATACGTACGTTGCTAAATAGAATTAGCAGGGAGATAGGGGGTAAATTATCGTCGGCAAGGTATCAACTATCCAATATCTATAGTTCTTGAAAAAGCTTTTTCTTCTCTGCAGAAACACACTAAGACGCGGCATATAGCATTTTCTACCCAAGCCCGGAATAAATAGCCATCTCGAATGCCCGCTGCCCAGCCAGAACCAGTTTCCGAAGAATTCCCTTTACAAACTCTAAAGTGTCTCATTTGCTAAATTATATAAAATCCCATTTTTTATGTAAAAAAATTCTCTCGGTCTCAGTCTCTCTAAGATCCCGAGCCCGAACCGTAGTAAATATTCTACAGCCCGAGCTGATTCGGGCCCATGCTCGCTTTCGGGCTCAGTCTCAGCTCTGGTGCGTATTACCATGTCTGCTATCACGTAGCAGTGACACAGTCGCAAGTTGAAACGGCTGTTGTGGAGTAATGGTCGTCAATGTTAAATCTCAGTGATCTCAAAAAAGGCATGAACATTGGTGAGCGTCTTACAGTAACTAGAACGACAGAGATAGTAACTGCAACACAGGGTTTAACAAAATAATAGAAACTGCGACTGGAGTACAGTATGCAAATCACAGGGACGACGTCACGCGAGATGTGAGGTATGTAGCTAGGCGTGTAGTACGATGTCAGCTATCACGTAGCAGTGCCATTGTCGAATGCCAGATCTCAGTGCCTCCCCCCCCCCAATAGCATGATCATTGGTGAGCGTCTTGCAGCAGCTTCGCTGACTGCAGAAGTAGTAGGCATAACACGAGGAACTGTATCGAAGATAATGACTGCCTATCAAAAAGTATACGACGTTGCCTCCAAAAGTGAACAATGTGGACGCCATACGAAGATGTCCGATAAGAATAGACAAACGTTGGCTCGGATTGTATACTGGAAACACAAATAGCAGAGTTGAACACCAGTCGAAATGATCCCGTTTCCTTCACAACAGTTCGTTGAGAACTCAGTCGTGCCGGTATTTATGGCCGTGCTGCTATCGACGAACTTCTGATTGCCAACATTGATGCAACAAAACGTGTAAGGTAGTGCAAAGCATATAAAAACTGGGATGCTAAAGACTGGAAACGTGTGATCTAGTCTTTTGAATCATGCGTCACATTGTTTCGTACCACTGGTCGAGTGTACATCAGGCGAAAACCTGCAGTAGCGTACAACTCCGTAGAGGTCTGCACGGGACTTAATTTGGAAAGCTCGACACAGCCCAAGCCCGCACGTCCAAGCCCCGGCCCGTTTCAATTTTTTAAATTAAAGCCTGGCCCGTATATTTCTCCTGTTTCCAAGGCCCGGGCCAGCCCGTAAAATTTCAACAATTACTAAAACATGAATTTGACACCCGGTGCACTCGGTCATTCGACTCCTGAAAAGTTTTCGTTTTCTTAATTTCTACACGTATTCTGTTACAATAAACGTTAATTTGAAATATTTCTGTGACTCTGTATAAGTCACGTGACGTCTGAGGAGGGGTGGGGCTTGTATACTCAAACATACTGCATGTAAACGACAATTTCCACGCCTTTCAAATTTTCTGGGTTTTCAAATTATCATTGCCTACCTCCGGACTCGGAATATCCTTGGGGATAAGGAGGGGGAGGGGGGGAGGTTAATTCGAAAAGTACGAAATATCCAGAATTATGAGCCCGATCGTTCTAATTTACCATTGTCCACAAGCACATGTTCTCCGGAAGCGATTTTTTCGCGAAAATCTTTCGCTTTCTTAAACTCCGTAATAGTAATAATAATAATAATAATAATAAGAAACCCTGCTCGGCACTTGTCTGATTTACATTAAATATTGAAGGCCCGGGCCGTGCCCGGTTTCCCAACTTAGACATGAGCAAAGGCCCTACACGGCTCCTGCCCGGCCCCGTCCAGACCTCTACTACTCCGACCGTAAAGCATGGAGGTGGATTCCTCATGTTTTGGGGTGCCATGTCATGGCATTTCTTATAGGGCCATTGGTTATTCTGCAAGGTTGTGTCACATCTGCAACAGGCGAATCTATTCTTGGGGACCACCTGCATCCAATGTTGCAGGCATTGTTCCCTAATGACCATCCCTGGTTTCAAGCAGATAATGCACCCGTGCATTGTGCGAAACGTGTCGAGTTGTGGTTTGCAGAACAAAGAGATGACGTACAGCAGCTGCCCTGGCCACCTCAATTTCCAGATCTCAATATTATTGAACATTTGTGGGAATATCAGAGCGAAAGGTAAGATCGCACTTTCCACCTCCAACATTACTGGTACAGATGGGACATATTTTACAGGAAGAATTGTCCCAAATTCCAATATCGTACGTACATGACTTGTATAAGTCTATTTCAAGTTGAATTACTTCTGTTTTAAAAGCCAGAGGTGGGTCTACAGTTTATTAATAAAAATAATAAACTGTAGGCCCACCTCAGCTTATTAATCCACAAACAGCTAGTGTTTACGTTATTTTGATAAGCCCCTGTATTAAGTCAAAAAACATTTAACATCACTGTCGAAATTGGTGACGATGCTGCTATTGCTGATCATCGTATTGGCGAGAATATTCTACAGAGTGCTCAAAAAAGTTCTGACTTAGCCGACGATTCTGAAGATGAAGATTACGAACGTGACACAAAACAAACCAAACAGCATAAGATTAAAGCATTTCAAAACAATTCGGAATGGGCGTATAAGCAAATGTACTAAAAATTGTTTTTTTTTTCTTTCTTGCTGCATTAATAGACGTTACTATAAAGAATAGTCTTGCATTGAAGTTCATAATTAAATCACTGATTTCTTTGAAGGATGATCCATTAAATTCTTGAAGGTAGCACCGTTTCATTTTCGTAAAATATAGGTTTAATTAAAGTCATATACGCGTGTACATTATGCACATTTTATAACAACACTGTATGCACTGGTATGTAATTATTCTATAAATTCGGAGTCATCTAAATGAAATCAAATGATTATACAGTACGTAATTGTAATACTGTAGTAATAAAGACTTAAAAAATGTTATAAGACTAACTTTTTTACTGTTGAAGCCGTTTATAATGACTAACTGTAATATTAATAAAAACTTGTACCTCTTTAAAATACCATAGCCAGTAGTTTAGTTATGACGATAAAGGTTCATTCTGTATTGATGTTAAGAAACACCGATTCCATTTAGCGAATTTTCTATATAACGAATATTTCGACCGTCATCATGTGACTTGGTTAAATAGAGGCTGCACCGTGTATGTATTTTGTTTCGAGGTTTTTTTTTTTTTTTTTTTTGATTGGAGGTTTAATGACCACCGTGAGCAACTCAATGGGTTATAAGCAGTTGCCCGTCCCTAATTTAGGGTCACTGGTTCCAGGGAAGGTAGAGAGCCAGTGCCGTAAGACAAACACAACATCCATGCCTCACCGGGATTCGAACCCGGACCCCGTTCGGACGAATGATCAGAGGCCATCGCTTAGACCACTGCGCCACCGGGGCGGCATTTCGAGGTTTAGTAATCACCATGAGTAACTCTTAAGGCTATAAGCAATCACCCAATTTAAGGCCAGTGGTTCCGGGACGGGAGAGGGTTATCTCCATCAGGCAAAAAGAAAAAACACGCATGCGTCATCCGGGACTCGAACCGGAGGCCCACCACGAACAAATGGTCAAAAGCCAGCGCCTCAGACCACTCGGCCACCTGAGAGGTAAATTACATATATATGTTATGCATGTAGTAATTTATATGTTATTATAAATTGCTGCCTATTTACAATAATTTGGCTGCCCTAGTGGCAATCACTGGTTTCTGACCATTCGTCCGAGATGGGTCTGGGTTCGAATCCCGATGGGGCATGAATGTTTGTTTGTCTTGCGTCACTGGCTCTCTTCCTTACCTGGAACCAAAGACTAAAATAGGGACAGTCGAGTTGAGCCCATCCGGTTTCTCACGGTGGTTGTTAAACCCCCAAATAAACAAAATATTCACAGTGGTACCTCTCAATGAGAGACACCCATGGGACCAGACATTTTGCTCCTTAAATTAAGGTGTCTCTTATTGGGAGGATCCTAACGAAATACGTATTAAATAAATACGTAATAGACATTTCATTTTAATAAAGAATGTAAATTTTATATGTAAGTAACAGTAAATCTTAAATACAATAAAAACATAAAATACGTATAGAACGGAAATACAGTACCTATATGAAAGTACATTACCTACATGAAACATTGGAAAGTATGTGTAGTACGTATTTATTTCAAATAATCCGACTCAAGGGTTTGTTTTGAAGCTTTCAATTTAGTGGCATTTTTTTTCATATGAATATTAAGTTCACTAATTAAATCGAGCCCTTCACTGTCACCGACATTTAAAAAGAACTTATGCAACTGTCAGGCGTATTTAAGACTTCCTTAAAGTTTTTGATACCACAGCTTTCCTCCTCTTCTTCTCCATCACTTTCTAGATCCTCCAAGCACTTTTCTGTTATGCTTTCATTATCAACTACAGGAATAAAAGCTCCAGTGTTAGAACTCGAAATAAATCTTCTACTGGCCCAGCTGACCGCTAGAATTTGCAAACCGCTGGTCCAACAAAATGCCCACTGGTCCGTAAAAAATAAAATAAAAAATAAAACAATTTTTAAATACATTTGCGATACATGTAGGAAATAAACTGTCATTTCAATGGAATTATATCCAATATAAACCTATCATTAGTTTGTAGCCTAAAAAGAAAACCTTACAGCAAGGACAAAGAAATAGAAATTAATTTTTTAACTTGTGATAAATTAGAAAAACAAAAACAAAAACAAAAACAAAAAAAAAAAACCCAAAAAAATTTGCTGGCCATCTGGGTCAGTAAAATCAATAGTTCAGTGGTCCAGTGGAAGTTTTACTGGCCAATGGCCAGCAGACCATTGGGTAATTCGAACGCTGAGCTCTGATGTCTTCACACTGTAATTTAAGTTTAATGCTTTGCTCTTTGTGTATTTTTTATCCACCTCTACAGTTGCATGTGTCAGAATACCCTGCTGTGATGGGGAAAGGGAGTTGCGTACCCCCGGTTAGGAGTAGGGGACCCCTCCGATAAAAAGCGTTAGAAATTTTTTTATGAAATTCGATGTAGATAGTTACACTGTAACTCGGATAATTCGAAGCTGAAGGGACCGCAAAAAAAAAAAAAAAAAAAAAAAAAATCGAATTATCGACAAATTCGAATTAGGCTAGTTTGAATATGGGCACATTCAAGTACTGTAAAAAACACATATTTATTCATAACATACAAAAAAAGTACAGTACGGTAAATTGACATATTTAAAAAAAAAACGTGAAATTTTGGCCTGCTTCTTTAGAATTTATGTTATGGGTAAGTGTAAATTCCTCAAGTTTATCGAGTGAATGAAATAGAGAGTTACTTACATTCTACTGTCCCTCAACAAACTTCCTTAACTGTTGGAGGTGAACCAAGGCCTCTACTGAATTTGGAAGGCGCTCTTCAGGAAGTTCTATCTCTTCCACTTCTTCATTTGGAGACACACAGCAGGTGTTCTTATTCATAACATCAGCCAAGATCTCATCATCTGTGAGTTCACCACAAACAGCTGAATTGTCATCAACTCTCACAAAAGCCTCATATGAGTACATCACGGCCTACGTCTTCCCAGTACTCCACAGTGGGTATGATCACCTCGCCACCATTACCTTGATGTAGTTGACTCATCATCGGGGTGCTGGAAACCTGCTTTTCCGAAGCAGTTGGCTATAGTTTCAGGTTTAACTTGTTGCTTCATCCAGAACTCGGAACTTCATCCAGAACAGTACGTACCCATTTTAAAAGGTAATTGTTGAAAATGCGAGAATCATCCAGAACTCGGAACTTCATCCAGAACAGTACGTGTACCCATTTTAAAAGGCAATTGTTGAAAATGCGAGAATCATCCAGAACTCGGAACTTCATCCAGAACAGTACGTACCCATTTTAAAAGGTAATTGTTGAAAATGCGAGAATATGAAATTGGGGTTTTCTTCGAATTAAACAAAAAAATTCGAATTAAAGGTTTTTTTTAACATAACTTATATAGAAAATTCAAGGGACCAAATGAAAAATTCGAATTAACCAAGAATTCGAATTAAAAACGTTCGAATTAGACAAGTTACCCTGTATTTAAAAATTCCAGAAACAGAAATCTCTCAACGGGTTTGCATCGTGCGTAGCGATACTGGACCAAAAAAGGAAGAAAAATGTTTGATAAAAATTATTAATGAAACGATATAGTTATTCAACGGAATTACCCAGGAATAGTAATCTTCCCCTAACTTTTTGCGTAATGTGGGAATATCTGCACCAGATTAAGAATTATACATTTTTTCCTCTCATCAATCATTGCCCAGCAATAAAATTTCAATTCTTTAAAATATTTGGTAGGATAGAGACTTCCTACAGACGTATTACAGCAGAGGGAGCAAAGCTCTCGATTTAACGGTGCCCCGGTCTTCCCCTAGATCAAGGAGCGATACGTTGCTAAGGTACATTACTTGAGCTTTTAGCTTGTTAGAATTTTAAGGGAAAACCGATTTCCAGAACAAGCCAAGGAATTCTGGTGAAAATTGAACATTAAAAGTGTTTTATATCGTGTAGTAGAAGTTTCCTCGAGTTGCCTTAATGCAGTTTGACGCATGATATGGGTTGCATGTGTTCGCATCATCCGGAAGTTCGAG
Source organism: Macrothele yani (assembly GCA_039090855.1). Classification (NCBI taxonomy): domain Eukaryota; kingdom Metazoa; phylum Arthropoda; class Arachnida; order Araneae; family Macrothelidae; genus Macrothele; species Macrothele yani. Next base: position 40,034,123 of record CM077024.1, on the reverse strand, counting down.
ATGAGCCGCAGTGCAATTCCCGAAGCTAAAGAGCTGATCATATATATAACCCATAAAGCAGTATTTGATGAGGTTGTCGCAAGTGATGTGCAGCCGTTGCTTTGCTTTCAGGGGAAGGTGTGTATCGAGGAACTGAAGCGGCTGAATGATTAACGGCTGTAAAATAAAGAGCATGACCGTAAAGAACCTGCTATTGGAACGTTATCCACGAAAAATATGATTGAAGCTGGTATTAAGTGATGTAATACACATATTTGATGAAAATGAGGCAGGTGAAACTAAAAGCATAAATAAATATATATATAGCAACTTTTCAGGAAAACGAAAACATAGGTGGTGCCACCTGCATCGTAAAATGTGATGTATCAACACCATAAAACATTATCAATCCACTGCTGGATGAAGATCTCTCACCAAGCCTCTTCCGCAACTTTATTGAGCCAGTTTCCTTCATATCACTCTAGCATGCTTTTAAATTTCATCCACCCATCTCCTACATGGTATTCTTCTGGTCCTTTCCCCGTCCCTTGGTATCCAATCTAAAGTTCCGGTTTTCCATCGGTGGTCAGTTCTTCCCGCGATATCTCTTCCATTTCAGTGTTTTTACCGTGATCATTATGTCATCGACTCTTGCCATTTTCTTTATCCATGAGTTCCTCTTCCCTTCTTTCGTGGTTATACTAAGCATGTATCCATACTTCTTTCTGTTGTCTGCAGCTTATAACATTCATTCTTTTGCCGCCGCCCCGGTGACGCAGTGGTCTAAGCGTCCGTGAAGGGTCCGAGTTCGAATCCCGGTGAGGCATGGATGTTGTGTTTGTCTTACAGCACTGGCTCTCTCCCTTCCCTGGAACCAGTGTCTTTAAATTAGGGACGGGCGACTGCTTATATCCCATTGAGTTGCTCACGGTAGTTGTTAAACCCCCAACAACAACAAAAAAAAAAAAAAAAAAAAAAAACTTTTGCCTGTGGCGGGATTCGAACCCACGTCTTACTAACTCCGGAGCGACTGTTCTCCTAACTAAACTACGCCAGCAGGCATGTTGCTGCTTCATTGTCGATTTAACTTAAGCGTCACCTCAGTGGTACGTCATCTACGTCATGTCACGTAGTTCGTTGCAAGCCTTTTAATGTCTTCTTTAGTTAAGGTCCATCCATAGCTGTGATCCATAAGTAAGAACTGATAGGATGCATTGAATAAACACTTTTCTTTTATGACATAATGGTAAATTGCCTTTGAAAATTTTACTATTTTTTCCAAATGCTCTCAAATCAAGTTTTATGTACCTATTAATATCTGCTTTCCATGTGGCTCTTGCTTGATATCTGTTGTCCAAAGTAAATGTAGGTTTTTCTGGGGACATTTCAACTTCTAGAATATAATGATTTAGTTTTTTTGTTAATTATTTATCTAAAACGCCACTAGTTCTGCCAGTATTTGTTCTACGGTAGTAGAGTGATGTCCAGTTTTCAGTTGTACGAGAACCTTTCCTTTTTTCCTTACTTCACTTAAATCGACGATATCCCGTTTGATCCACGGTGGCTCCTCCTTCAATTCAAGGAGCCTTGAATCAAGATTGAGTTCGTCCGTTGTACGTAGCCGAAGTGAGCATCAGATCGGTGCCTAGTCCGGTCCTCCGGTGATTCGTAGCACCCTCTGCCTTCATGTCGCACTGGTACATTCCAGCCATCGGAAATTGAGGACAAGTTGTGAAATCATATGTGGGTTTGGATATCACTCACCACACTGGCCAAGCGGATTTGCGAGTGTGGGATGACGTTTCTCTAATTCCGGTCGTATAGTTATACCGGTATCAGCCGGTCGTCAGAGCCCCTTCAGTGGAAGCAGGATGCATCACAAGAAGGCGATGTTTAAATTTGTGTATGGGAGGCTATATATGCGCATCAGTTAACGGTGTGTATGTATAGTTATGTGTGTGCAGGAACAATTGATGCGCATAAACCTGTGGTTAGTGCAGCTGCCTCTCAACGTGTCACAGATTCGTTCCCTGCAGTTGCCTAACTGCAAAACGCCGTTCCTCGTAGAGCACGTAAAGCCGTTACCCCGTTGCAAGTAATATCTTTTTCTCATTGTCTTCTCTCCCTCTCTTTCCTACGTTCCTGTCAGTGCCCACTGGTCCGCCACTACGTCACTTCCTGCTCTGATACATGATTCGAAGGCTTGTCCAGGCTCAGATTATTGTGTTTAAACCAAACCTTGCCAGCAATCCCTACGTTTCAAATTGCATACCGCTAACAGAAACGTAAATAACCACAACGAAAGAACTAATAAGACTGAAATACAGCAATGACACAGTCCCTTTCAGTATTTTCATTGGGAAAAATTTCCCCGCATCACACAAATTTTGTGTAACACAAACGCATCTCTGGTGTTAAAGGAAGGATTGCTATAGAGAGTGTCTGACCAAACTTTGGAAACTTGTTCTATTGCCGTTTTTTCTAATGAGAAAAAGTCATATAAGCGTAGGGTCGGAAATTCTTTCGTACAGAGATATATAGCACATTTGCTGGAGTACGAAATGCGGCGCGACGCTAACTGCCTTCCCTATGTACGGAAGACTGTGAGGTAGGCATGGTTCTGTGGAAATGAAGATCATTTGCATGCCACTTAGCATTGGGCATGAATGCAAATGGCAAAACCGCGCAACTCCAGTGTACGATGAGGCTATTTAAGCGTGATTGTCGTCGTCGATTAGGTTCGTACAACCGTGAATGTTCAGACTTGGTCTACCAGTGCTGAATGAGTTGATATTCATTTCATGTGCGGATGAGTGAATGGAAATAGCTACCGGTGCTGTTAGGAGACGTGCTATTAGCAACACGCCGGTGCATGTGGTTCATGCATGGATTGCCAGCGCATTTTTGTCGAACCATTAGAGAGCATGTGGATAATACCTATTCTTTGCTACTGCCTCTTACATATCCCTGCGCTAAATAGTCGTGTATAGTTGTACGACAAGGAGGAGTACTCCGTGTAAGGTAATCGCTGTGCGGCATGTATTGCTATTCATGGAACCCATTTCGTACATTTGTTGTGATGTATCCGTAAGCAGTTGTTCATGATCATTTCCTATGTACAGTACTAAGCGGAATTCAACCTTGTTAACCTTCTCAGTGTGTATGACTTGCAATATAACACGTTGTATGCATCCGTAGAAAAGCGTTCCTTATATTCCTATTTATATTTTTTGTCCACGTCAGAATACATTGCTTGACATTGAAATTGCCCAACGCAAGAGTCGGCGTGCAAATTGGCAAGTGTGTACAGGCAGGTGGGATATGCAAATAATTCGAGTATGCAACCAGTGGCATGAGATGTGCGAGAGGTAAAAGTGCAAACACAAGCTGTCAAACCGTGTCGCTGCTCGTGCTCCAGGTGGTACGATACAAACAAGCGAAGCGTTTAGGCTGCTACAGCAAACCCAAAGACCGAAGGTGCCTCGTAAACTTCGTTGCTAACCCTATCACTAGGTGGATGTGTTTGAGAGAGGTAGGAACGTAAGCTGGTTGATCGATTCACCGAATTGCGGTCCACGTGTATCGGGATGACAAAACAGTTGGACTTTGTTGGCAACGGTAGTTGCAAGAAGGTTCCGCTGGTCTCCATAGCGGGCGGGGTCAGTGCAGTCAGGCGAACGTCAACATCGATCGGCGTATTTGTTGCCAAGCAATTGCGGAGCCACAATCTACTGCAGAGAGCGTACGACGGACTGTATAGGCGACTATGGACACCGACGTCACGACTGGGACACTGATCCGAAAATTGAAGGAGGCAAGGCTGCATATTTTGCAGCCATTGCATCGATGCCATTAACCGTACTGCATCGCTTAGCACGGCTCGAGTTGTATCGTAGTAGCACGCAACTCTATAATGTTGTGTTCAGCGATGAGTCCCGATTCTGCCTTATAGCCGACGATCGTCAAATCCATATCTGACCACGACGTGGCCACAAGGAGGATCAGGCTGTTGTTTGCGAACGCTGCACTGCTCACCAACTAAGGATCCTCGTATGGAGTGCCATTTGTTACGACACTCGGTCACCTGTGAGAGACATAACAGGCACAGTGAAAGCCCGGTGGCGCAGTGATCTAAGCACTGGCTACTGACCATTCGTCCGAGATAGGTCCGCGTTCGAATCCTGGTAAAGCATGGATGTTGTTTTTGTTGTACGGCACTGGCTCTCTCCCTTTCCTGGAACAAATGGCTCAGGATCGATCGCAGGCCGGTGCGAACACTCGAACCAGTAAATATCCGCCGTGCATCGGATGGGCACGTTAAACCGTCGGACACCGGTTACTGCCCCCCCCCCCCCGGTTATAAATAAGGGCGTCTTTCTCCCGCTTTGTAACTCACTTCCGTGCCACTATCCTGTCGGGCACTCTAGTCCGAATCTCCTATAGCTTTCTATTTATAAGGATTGTTTAAGACCTGGGGTCAGACACTCCCTTCCTAAAATCCTCTACATATAATCTGATAATCCGGTTGACGTGAATGTTTTACCAGAGTAACTCAAATTTCCTGTCGTCTAGTCCATTCTTTTGTTTCTGTTCATTGACAAATTTTTTCTTAGATGAATGATTTCCATAATAACTGTCTTAATTTACGCTCTTTCGCAATGTGTGACCGATGCCAGATTGCTCAGATTAGCACTTAGAGTGGTAGGTACCAACTTAAAAATGAAGAAAATTATTATTCATTCTGTGATGGTGCTACTTCATTATCAACCTAAGAACCTGCTGAACACGTGTAAACTTACGCTTCACGCGTGGAGTTCACTTTCTCAAGAGGAGTGTTGCCCCTTTGCCATCAGGACTACGAGACGTACGTTGCTTCCCCCTCCCCCACTCCTACGGAATTGTATTTTTTATTTTTGTAGGTGCTTATGTGTCGAATATGATGTGTTCCATAATAGAAGTCTCACTCGGGGCCCGATTTGCTAGGCTCGGGCCCATAGCAGAAAGTTCCTGGTCAGTCTGCGGCAGATATCATTGTGCCACAAAATAATCTGCGGGTGGTCACTGTGCAAGATAACTACTAAATGTGAAAAAACAATAAAAATTGCGCAGACATATTTTTCTACCTAAAAAAATGTCTAACCTAGGTACTACAGCAATTGCAATGTTAATTAGAATCAAGAACATTCTGGTCCTCTGTATCTGGAATTTTATCAATATTTTCAAGCTGAAACACAAAGATTTAGGGAATGAAATTATATTTAACAACAGTAAAGTGCAGAGGCATTACTAGGAAAAAATTGTCATAAGAGGAGAAATCTTTGCTCTGTTCTACTTCCGTTTTCGGAACATTTTTCTCCATTTTCCATCTTAAGCGTAAACATTTATGTAATTAAATGATGATTAAACAATAATACAGAAGCACAGCGGGTGGAGGGTTATTAGAGGGAAAATTTTGTGCTCCGTACAACTTTGGCTATCAGAAAATTTTCCTCCATTTTCTATTATTAGAGGGAGAAATTTTTTCTCCATTTTCAATCTTAAATACATTTATCTAATAAAATGATATTTAATGACCTTATAGGGCTGAAGGAATATCACAAGAAAAAGAATTAAAGATTACTGGGTTCCGTCAAACTTGCGTTTTCGGAAATTGCTACCTCCATTTTCAAACCAAAACACAAATATTTATGCAATAAAATGATATTTAACAATATTGGATAATTCACTCTTCAAGCATCAAAGGAACGCGTCGGGAGAAAAAGAATTACGATTACGGGAGAAATCCTCACTCCGCCTTCTTTTTTTTTTTTTTTTTTTTTTTGGTTGGTGGTTTAAACGACCACCGTGAGCAACTCAATGAGCTATAAGCAGTCGCCCGTCCCTAATTTAGGGTCACTGGTTCCAGGGAAGGGAGAGAGCCAGTGCCGTAAGACAAACACAACATCCATGCCTCACCGGGATTCGAACCCGGACCCCGTTCGGACGAATGATCAGAGGCCATCGCTTAGACCACTCCGCCTTCTGTAACTTCCGTTTTCGGAAATTTTGAAAGGCGGGAAACTTGCATCTGTGACAGAGGCTGCAAGATGGTTTAATAGGATTCTGGGGATATCGTTTCTGTCTGCAGAACCAAAATAAATCTGCGATGTACGTCGGACGTCGCCGCAATTCTTCTACGGGAAGGACTACAAAATAAATCTACGATGTACGTCGGCCGTCGCCGCGATTCTGCTACGGGAATGAGTACAAATTAGTTCTGCGACCTACGTCGTCCTTCGCGAGAAAAAAAATACAATTACGGGAGAAATCCTCACTACGCCTAACTTCCGTTTTCATAAATTCTGGAAGGCGAAAAACTTGCATCTATGATAGGGAGTTTGCAAGGTGGTTTTAATAGGGTTCCGGGGATGTCGTTTTTGTCTACAGGACCTAAATAAATCTGCGACGTGCGTCGCCCGTCGCCGTGATTCTGCTACGGGGGGCTCGGGGTATACACAACTTTGGAATCCCTCCCCATAACTGCTTTGAACACATCTCGACGTCGAAACAATAGATTGGCTGAATCTGTATTAATTCTTAAGATTATATAACAGCTCAAAGAGACCATGCTTATAGACTTCGCCTGTGGGTTTCAGATCGGAGACAGTCAATAATGTGTTCCTATAATCTTACTGGTAGACGAAGAAATGGTCATATCTTGTTTAAGTTTTTCCTTTGTGTTGTTAGGTAGTGAAACAAAAATATCTAATTTGTAATGTTTCAGGTCAGAAATAAATTTTGCACTTTTGACCGAATTGGCCGTCCTTTTGTAAATAGCTTTTAACAAATCGAATGATTATTATACACCAAACAGAAGTCACCGCTCTTTCCACGTTCTACTGGTTAGAAAGGGAAACTTTTCAAAGCGAAAATTTAGGTTTTTAAAGACGGAGACCTAACCTTTGCTGCACGTTATTTTCATGAATTTTCCGTAAATTCACCCCACCTATTTTTTACAGTATATATTTTTGTGGCCCGGGGCACGTGCCTCATTTGGTCTCTAGCATTCTGTAATTTTTTCTCCTGTTCTAAACGACGAACATGGATTTCTGAAAATGCATCCCGTGGTTATCGGCGTGTTGTACATCGAAATTGAAACTCGTGTCTTATCCATGAGACGTACGTACCATGGCAGACTGTAAATGTACCCGACTGATTTGCATACGACACAAATGCGTACGAATTTCTGCGTGTTTTAATGTTTCTGGCGCTCACAAATCTTCGTTTTCCGCTGTTTCTCACTATGTGTTTAGTGGTGGAACATTGGCCATGGTGTGTCAGCGCAAGTTCTTCGAGTAGTTTTCGTTACCCATTGTAGATTTCTTTATTATGTGAAGAATATGTCCAACATAATGAACATGTGCCAAGTGGTTTCAATGATGTCGAAGCAGAGCCTTGACGGTTTCGCGAGAGAGCGGATAAAATTAATTCATATTAAAAAGATCGAGTTCGGCGATGACAATGAAAAGTGTAATTTAAGCAGAAATAGCCGCAGGACGGTTGGCGAAAAGTGAATATTTAAAAAAAAGGGGGGGGGAATGTAACAAGAAAGCTGATCAAGAAAATGGTTCAAGTTAAAAAAAAAATCACTTAGTAGTACGCCAGCGCGTTCCGTGCGAAAAATTGCAATGAATGTACATTCCAAAATGTCGGAAAGTGGCAAGATTGTTTCGGGAAAATAAAAACATTAAGGTTTGACTTTCCTTTACGAGTGTCTGATTCTGTATATATTTAATGTAACTCATCTCTCTGGTTTTAGCAATATGAACACTACTAAACTGCACCCGGCGCTACCGAGGTATATAATATTCGAGATTAACTGTCTATTCTAGTTTTGTACTTCATCAAATGATTATGTTGTGAATACCTACAACTCATAAAGAGCCACAGTGACTCTTAGCCCTGTTGTACCATCAGGCGGTACAGGATGAAGGAAATCAGCGTTACCACCTTATAAACCCCTTCGTTTTTTTATACATTTTTGCATGGGCACCTGCAGGTAATTTTTCAAGGGGGATCTTTTTTTTTTTTTATTATTGGAGGTTTAACGACCACCGTGAGCAACTGAATGGGCTATAAGCAGTCGCCCGTCCCTAATTTAGGGTCACTGGTTCCAGGGAAGGGAGAGAGCCAGTGCCGTAAGACAAGCACAACATCCAAGCCTCAGCGGGATTCGAACGAATGATCAGAGGCCATCGATTAGACCACTACGCCACCGGGGCGGCTCAAGGGGGATCAAGTGTAATTAATTAAGATTTGGCTAATAAGTAGAAAACAGTAATTCGTGAAAATGAAAGATTAATACTATTACTTACTTACTACACTAGAACACCACGACTATTATTATTATTATTAATTGTTGCTGCTCTTCAAGAAAGTGTATGCTAGTAATAGTCATGTATTATCATTTAGTGTTGTTCACCCTAGAAATTGAAAAATGGAGGGTAATTTTCTGAAAAGGCACATTTGTACAAAAAAAAAAAAAAAAAAAAAGGCATGTTATGTGTGCAAAATGTTGTAAGAACTTAAAAAAAGGGCACTTTGGGATGACAAACAGGTCATATCTGGAAAAAAGGGCACATTTTCTCTTAAAAAGGGGCATTTTATGTATTCATAAGCTTTAGACCCCACTATCCCACCTCCCTCAAATCAACCTCTGACCCATCCATCCTAAGCATAATATCATTACATACAGTGGTTATGGAAAAATTAGATCTGATTCTTATTGAGTAAATGAATCTTTACTTGGAACCAGTGGTCCTAACTTAGGGATGGGTGACTGTTTATAGCTCTTTTGAGTTGCTCACAGTGGTTGTTAAACCTCCAAATGAAAAACAAATGTTGCAATTTCTACGAGATCTCGTTAACTGTAAGGTTTGTGGGTATCTACGCGTAAGAAGACAGTTACACGGGTACGTTTGTTACTGACGCTGTGATTGTGGGTGTCAAGCTGCGGAACGGCAAGGGCGATACAAGACTAAGGGCAGGGTAAAAATTAGGGGAGGGCAGCTGTCATTTTACCATCCAAAAAGGGGGCAGGGCAAATTTTAACATGTCAAAAACGGGCAAGGTGCTGCTCCCTGCTAAAACGATCTAGGGGGAACACTAATCACGTATTACATTGGTAGCTGTTTTCAAAATAATGAACAGTGTCGACCAGGGCCACGCCAAGCCTTTTAAGTTCAGCACACACCACCCTGAGCGGAACTTGTTCGGGCGTACTGTCTTACGATTTGCTAGGTTTTCCACTTTCACGTTATCGTTTTCTAATTCCTAATTCCCAATAAAATTGGGATATTAAATTAAACGCCCCAAACTCCATCTTTCCTTGTGGTCCAGTTCTGTGAGTGTATAAAAAAAAAAAAAAAAAAGTAATAAATAAAATAAAATGAAATAAAGGGGAAAATAATTCTACAGGGGGTAAAGTGACCCTTCCCCCTGTCGGCGCCCATGCATTCTTGTGTATGTAAATGTTATTAGCAGTGAAGTAATACACTGAGTTAGCTTTGCATTAGGAATAACCCCCGCCGCCCCGGTGGCGTAGTGGTTTAAGCGATGGTCTCTGATCATTCGTCTGAAAGGGGTCAGGGTTCGAATCCCTGTGAGGCATGGATGTTGTGTTTGTCTTACGGCACTGGCTCTCTCCCTTCCCTGGAACCAGTGACCCTAAATTAGGGACTGGCGACTGCTTTTATTGCCCATTGAGTTCCTCTCGGTGGTTGTTAAACCTCCAATAATAAAAAAAAAAAAATGTTTTACATATTCGGTTCGATAACGAAAAACCACGTGATGTCAACGTCACGCGTGGCTGCTATAAATTGTGCACACCTATCCTCTGTACGTAATCAGTAAAGGTTTGCCAGTAATGGGGAAACGTGGTGACTTAAGCCAATTTGATCGCGACTAGATAGTTGAAGGCAGGTGCCAGTATTTTGGAAACAGCCGCACTTGTTGGCTGCTCCCGTACTACTGTATCAAGGGTGTACCAGGTCTGGATTAACCAAGCAGAAGGGCTCACAATGGTCAGCCATGCACATGCGGTTGATCCTCTGAAGTGAGCATCGGTTGTCGCGACTGCTATCTCAGCAGCGACGTGCAACAGTTACCCAGCTGATCCGTCAGTACAGCAGCGGTGCAGTTCGACCTATTTGTGCATGCACCATGCCTTGCTTCTCTCTCCTGGGGTTCCACAAAGGGAGATCAAAGAGGTTACCCATGATGACGCCCAGTCATTGCAAACATCGCATGTGCCAAGGATCGTCGGCAGTGGACCCTCGACAGATGGAAGGACATCTGGAGTGATCAGTCCTGTTTCCTGCTGCATCATGCTGATGGCCGGGTTCGCATATAGAGCCTTGGCACCGACGTCATTTTTGACGTCACGGTTACTTCCGGGTAACGGTTAAGAGAAAGTTCGATTGCTAAGGTTCCCATAGGATTAACATAGGGAAGCGATTTCTGGACCCCTCTGTCATTCGGTTGTTTGAAGTTTTAGAAATGGTTGAAAGTTGTGTGGCGTATGGGTATTTCTTAGCGTACGAGTAAGGTAGTGGAATTTCTTTTTATCGGTTTCCAACGGCCGAAAAGCGCCTGATTATGTGGAAAATAGCCTAAATCGGAAGGCATGGTCGCCCAGGCCGTATGGCAGGATCTGCAGTAAACACTTCATGTCAGGTACTGTAAATCTGCATATTTTACTACGTTAATAGTCGCATTTATATCGGTACATTTTCTTGCTCACTCTTACTTATTATTTTCAAGATTTTACGTAAATCCTTGTTTATTCTGTTTAAAATGCTCTGAATGCGTGACGGATTCATCTTGCTGTCGAATCGGAAATTGCTAAGCTTTCGTGAACTTTCAAGATTTTGTATTGTTACTGATTTCTAAACACTGAAACAGATGCCTTTTTCCCCCGAACCGAAATTTAAGGAAATACACATAGAATTAGAGGGTGCTGTCACACATTATTGTATCGTCCGTTTTCGCGGATCTTTTTTTTTTTTTTTTTTTTGGTGGAAAAACAGCCCGTTTTTTGGGATATGATAAGTTGATAAGTCGGTATTTTCTTGTTTTTAATTGCAATACACACTGGAACCAGTCAGAAACGTAACAACTTACCGTAGACCGGATAAGAAATTTTTCGTTTTCAGTCTTCAGAATTAATACATATTTCTTCACCCATTGGTAAAATATTTATATGTATCAGAGCTTTTCTGGTATAACACGAAAAACTGCCTATTAAATAGTTATACATATCGTGATAGTTCAGATCAGGGATGTCCTTAGCAGCACAAACTTCCAGACGATAAAAATAACTTTCAGGTATGTCATCTTCTATGCCATTATTTCTAAGCTTTTCTTCGTAACGTTGCTTTTCCACCACATTAAAATTGCAAACTTTGTCAGAAAGAACAGTTTTTTTTAACTCTATTTACAGCAGCAGCAGCTATTGAAAAGCATGGAGAGAGACCAGCTCTGGTACTTTCTAACCACCCGGAAGTTTAGCAGACAGTTTTGTGACGTCACGTGCAAAGGCTCTATAGCGTAAACAGCATGGAGCCATATCCCCTGGTTGCACAGTTGGGGTTCAAGAGGTCAGTGGAGGTGGTGTTCCGGTCTGGGAAGTTTTTATCTTGGCAAGCCCTAGGTCTGTTGGTTATCATCCAACAAATGGTGCTACAGAGACCTGTCAGCAAACCATCTGCAGGAGATTTACCCGAATCACAGCGCCATCTTTTAACAGGACAACGCACCGTGTCATCGGGCTCGTTTAACTACTGAATGGTTGGAGGAACACGACAACAAATTCGCCACATTGCTTTGGCCTCTAAGATCCACTGACTGTAACCCAATTGAACATTTGTTGATTTGCTAAAACAGGGTGTGAGAACTGCTGATCCTCCTCCACGAAATGAGCGTGAACCAACAAAGCTGCTGCAGCGGACATGCGTCAAGTTACGCATTGAGGGTGTTCGACACCTTGTAGAATCTGTTCCTAGGCGTCTGCAAGCCGTGATTGCACAGAAAGGTGGACCAACGCGTTATTAGGCAGGTGTTTCTAATGCGACGCTAACTCAATGTAATGTCTTTAAAGCTCAGATGATACACTATCTACCAACAAGTAATTGGACACCTGTGATAGCAAAGGAAAACGAAGTTTATTCACCTTCAATAGTTGGTGGAGCCACCAAGAGCAGCGTTACAGCTGCGACCCTCCGGGGCATACTCTCAACCAGGCGTTGTACGACGGCTAGCGGTATTTTCTTCCACTCGGTTTGGAGAAGACAGGTCAGTTCCTTCACCGATTTCGGACGGTGGAGGCACCCCTTAAGTCGACGCTCCAACTCGTCCCAGAGGTGCTCGATAGGGTTAAGGTCCGGGCTCTACGCAGGCCAGTCCATTCGATTAACCCCTGTCACCATACCAAGCCAAGGTGGACCTCGCAACATGACAGGTGGCATTGTCATCCTGAAAGTAACATGAGTCCACCCATGTTACTTTCAGGCTGCCACAACGTAGGAAGCGCATGGTCATCCAAAATGGTGCAGTAGGTCTCGGCGTTGAGTCTACCAGGAATTGCGACCAAGGGTCCCGTGCCACACCAGGAGAAACACCCCCCATAGCATAATTCCACCGCCGCCGAACTTCACAGTTGGCACAATACATTCCGGCAGGAGGCGTTCTCCAGGCAGACGCCAAACCCAGACCCTGCCATCCGAACGGTAGAGGGTGAACTTTGATTCGGACGTCGCTCCAGATAACCTGTTTCCACTGTTCAACGGTCCACTGTCTACGTTCTTTGCACCACGTTAGCCGAGCAGCGCTATTGGACTTGGTGATCAAAGGCTTGTGGGCGGCAGCACGTCCATGATAACCGAGCAGATGGGCTTCCTTACGGATGGTATTCATCGAAAGAACACTCCCGGATGCCTGTTGAAACTCCTCGCGGATGTGGCCCATCGATTTGGTGCGGTTCTTCCGAATTTCTCTGGCCAGCACCCGTCGGTCTCTAACTCCCAGTTTTGTGGGTCTGCCGAGTTGGGGCACATTCCGACAGTCACCTCTCATCTTCCACTTGCCAATCACGTAGGCCACTGTCGATTTTGGGTACTTCAACTCGCTGGATATGTCACGTATGGATCTGCCATTTCTGTGATACCCGACGATTACACCTTTCTCGAAATCAGAGAGCTCCGGACTGCGTGGCATCTTGCATGCGACTAGTTGCGTTGTTGTTTCCCACACGATATTTAACGGCGGCGGCAGTGACGTTTATCAGGACCGCAGATATCGTCGATTGCAGGGGTGTCCAATTACTTGTTGGTAGATAGTGTATATGTTTTCTGGAAAAACTGCTCAGTAGTATGTTTCTGAGTTGTATTCCTTCTGTGAGGTGCCTAAAATGTTAAATTTCAGTTTTAAGAATGTGTCTAACGCTACGATTTTCTAATTATGTACTTTCAGTATTTTAGGGTACGCTCGTCGTCTTCATTTTATTTCATTTCAGTTTTGTGTTTGTCAGTATCAAGTCGACAAAGTCATAACATACTGTCTTTTTTTTTTTTTTTTCCTTTTTTTTTTTTGACATATTAATTGAATGGTCGCTTTACTCACGCAGCCCCTTTCTTCAAAGTTCTTTGTGCAAATAAATTTTTAAATGTTTTTCAACATTCCCTTCCCCCTTCCATTTGTAGTCCAGCCCTGAACCAATTTTCAAGAACACATTCATAGTGTTCCGGGAGTTTTAGGTTCGATATGTTAAATGCAGATGTATAAATCTTTGGAGCTTCAAGAATAATGTGGAACTTGAATGCTTTTACAAAAGCACTATTTCAGAAAAGAATGTGATGTATGAGGTTTTGTCAGATGAAATGTCGGACTTTTGATGGAAACTTCAAACACCCAAAACACGGTGCAAAATAAATTATGTTATTCAAAATAATCACTGATACAAGCTACACACTTTTGCAACGATACGAGGTCCGATCAAAAACTTCCAAGAATAGGCCGATATACAACAAATGAAAATACTTACGTTACTTAAGTCTGGATATGATCTCCTTCAAAGTAGTCTCCTTGGGCAAGCGATACACCGCTGCCAGCGTTTTTGCCAATGTTCGAACGCTCCTTGGAAGTCCTGTTCGCGAATCGTGTCAAGCACCGTCTTCGATTCGCGATAGATCTCGTACACGGTTTCAAAACGGTGACCTTCGGGAACAGAATGAAGTCGCAGGGGGCCAAATCCGGCGAGTAAGGTGGGTTAGGAAGGGTAGTCATGCGGCTGCAAAACTGGCGTGTTGCTAACTCTCTGTGAGTTGCTGCATTGTCGTGATGGAACAGGAAATCGCCCCTGCGCCACATTTCAGGTCGTTTGCTGCGAATGTCCTTCTTAATACGCCGCAGAACATCGCAGTAAAAAAGGGCTGTGATGGTCTGGCCCTGGGGTACGAGTTCACCTTGCACAACCCCACGAATGTCGAAGAACACGATGAGCATGCTTTTCGTTGCGCTCCGGACCACTCGGGTCTCCTTCAGTCGTGGAGATGCCGAACTCTTCCACCGCGACGACTCTTGTTTGGTCTCTGGGTCGTAACCGTAGACCCAAGTCTCCTCCCCAGTGTTGACCCGCGACAGGAACGTTGGTTCATTCACCACCTGTTGATGAAGATCTTGACAGAGCTCGACACGGAGCGCCTTCTGTTCGTGGATTCAGAATCTTTGGCACAAACTTTGCAGCAATGCGGTGCATGTTCAAAACCGACGTCAGAATTTCTTGCACTGTTCCATATGACACATTGACGATGGTAGCAATGTCTTGAATGGTTCTCCGACTATCCTCATGCACTAGTTCCCTAATTTTGTCCGCATTTTCGGGGGTTTTGCTCGTGGATGGTCGCCCTGACCTCTCGTTGTCTTCCAGTGCCGTTCTGCCGCTCTTGAAGCGCGAGTGCCTCAAAACACCTCGCACGACTCATTGCTTCATTGCCATAAGCCGCAACATTTCATGTATCTCCTTTTTCGATTTGCTGAGTTTGGCGCAGAATTTGATGTTCGCTCGCTGCTCTAGTTTGCAGTCCATACCGAAATCGCAACTGTGTTCTGCACTTGGTCACCAAATATCGTGTAGCACAGCTTCTGATGTTCATAGAACGACGCCACTCGGCACAATGACTCATGAAGGTCACTGCCCTCGACCGCTGCTCGCGCATCCGCGTACTGCCATCTGTTGGCGCGCTACGTACCTAGTCTCGGAACTTTTTGATCGCACTACGTATACAGTACAAGCTTCCTGATGCCGTCGTGTTAAAATGCGACAAACTCATGTTTCAACACATGTCTGATTGGGAAATGATTTGCCCTGTAGAAAGGTATCCAGGTTTCTTCAAGAAGTGATGTCCCGCAGGGACAGATTAGGTGAATAATGCGGGTGGGGTAGGTTTTGTACACCCACTGGCGTAGCTTCTAGATCGTCATGTGTGCAGCCTCGGGTCTCGCGTTGTTATGGGGAAGTATGGGCCCATGGCGATTGACTAATGCCAGCTGTTTGGTGGCTGGCTTTTCTAAAGTTTTCGCCAATTTAGTATCCAAATTCAATTTGTTTTCGCTAAAGTGTTATAACACTATAAAAAGGTGATCGCCAAAGCTTTTTTTCCATCGCCAAAACGATTTCTTTTTCGCAAATTGCGAAGATGGCGATCGGCAGCGCGACCCCTGGCTTTCCATATATAATGCCAAGTTTTCGACACTACCTATCTGTTGTTAAGGTTTGACCAGATTATAAGGATGAGTGGAATCACACCAACTGCGGGCCACCAAACACTGACCATCGCCTTCCTGGGATGCAGTAACGGCTTTATGGTGTGTTTCGGAGCTTGACCACGGTCGAACTATTGCTCCGAACGTCGGCGATTGTTATACAGCATCCATTTCTCATCACACGTGACGAGACACTTGACAATGTCTTTCGTTTGGTTGCGGATAAGCAGAGAAGAGCAGACATCGAATCGTTGTGTTTTGTGCTGTTCCGTCAACTGAAGTGGGACCCGTCTTTATTTTGCCTATGGCCATTAAATGTTGGGAAATGGTTGAATAGTGTACTCCAAGTTTCACTCTTACTTCTCGAAACAGTCGACATGAATCGGATTCAGTCAAGGCTTCCAACTCGGCATCATCGATAGCCCCTTCTGGTCTACCGCGTGATTCATTTTCGGAGCTCATATTGCCGAAATGGGATTTAGCAAACCAGCGTCATGTCTTGCGTTCACTAAGGGTATCTTCTCCAAATGCTGCATTTATGTTGCGAGCTGTCTCCAATGCACCGTGTCGAAATCTAAACTTATATAAGAAAATGATACGAATTTGATTCTGATCCATGATCCGGTTCATTGCAACACAATCCCCTTGGAACTGATTCCACTGACGAAATGACCATGATTTCATCTGCAACAACCTAAATAGAACACAACGAAATGTGTTCCAAATTCAGATCAACAGTGATCCATCTTTTAACCGTCCTGGTGGCGCAGTGGTCTAAGCGGTCTTCTGTCCATTCGTCCGAGATGGGTCCGGGTTCGAATCCCAGTGAGGCATGGATGTTGTATTTGCATTACGGCAGTGGCTCTTTCCCTTCCGTGGAACCAGTGTCCCTAAATTAGGGACGGGGGACTGCTATGGCTCATCCAGTTTGCTGACGGTGGTCGTTAGTCCCACAAACAAGTAAGTAAACTATCTTTTAAGAACATATTCAAGGTCATCTTGAAGTTAAGGCTCCATATTTAGTAGTAATCTGATAAGTTACCCAGACAAACTTCGGGTGCCACATTTACATTTCATGGAATACAGCCTTTTACTCAGTACAGTTTTACCCTAACAGTTAAATTTCAAAATTTGCTTCCGCGCGCGTGGCGCATTTCTCAGAAAGTGATGCTTATGGCATTAGATGCTGAAATTTAATTTCTGTAGATTAATTTTAATATATTAAAATTAATCTACGGAAATTATATTTAATTTTATGCTTTTAATCTACGGAAATTATATGTAATTTTATGCTTTTAATCTACGGAAATTATAAATTTTTGATTATCTGCTTTTCTTGGCGTTAGATGTTGATATTTAATTTCTGTTATCCTGAACTGTTTCGATTTTCCGTGTTCAGATTATATAAAAAGCTTTTTTGTATGTACCTGTTATCAGAAGAATTCTTGACAGATGATACCAAGACATAAATTGAGCGACATTCACTTCTTAGACCTATATATTATTTTCAGTAATGACGTAATAAGGTTTCTTTCACAAAAAGCTGTTTCTAAACGTTTCCCATTTATTTAATGGAAAGCTGAAATTAAAAAAAAAAAAAAAAAAAAGAAAATGTCGTAATTAATTTATAAATGTGTGTCTCATACTACTATCGTTTATTTACGAAGCAAGCGCGCATGCATGCGTGCGTTTTAGAAATGTTTATTTACCTGTTGAACAAAAGTGACTTAGTGCAAATTATAAAAACATCTGCGTCCTTGAGTTCCGGCGGCCTTGTTCGCAAAAGAAGGAAAATACTTGTACGAACCTTAACCTTCTGTGATTAAGTAATTTTTTCTCATCTTGTTTGTAACGCTTTTGAAGCTTTTGTTTGTGCGCGCGTTTCTTTTTTTTTCTTTTTTCTCCGTGTTGTGTATAATGAAAATTTTATCGATTTTGTTTCTTTCTGCTAGGAAGATTTTCCTCTTGTAGCCGTAATCGCATTATGTGCTAATCGTCATCCAAATTCTAATTTAAGGCTTTGTTTAAAAAGCTATGTAAAAATTGTCTTATTTGGCTAATATAATCTCATTGTTTCTTACTTCTTTAATGGGTATTAAGATGTTACCGTCTTACAGTGATTACTTCTTTTCGTCTTTTCTTGCGTTCATAAACTGTGGTAAATTTTTTTTTTTTTTTTTTTTTATCACGGAAGCTTCGACCTTATTTCAGGAAGATTTAATTTTCTCATTAATGCCACGCGGTATAGATATTTAGTCGCGAGCTTATTTTTTTCCCCTTCGGCCTTTTTTTTTTTTTTTTTTTTTTTTTCATTTTTCTTTTTTTAGGGGGGGGGGGGTGAGTAAATGGTGTTTAAGATATTTGCACGTTACTAGATAACCTCGTAACAGATTTTATACATGACTTGGGAGGGAGGAAGAAAACATTGAGCTTCATGTCCACTTATAACTTTCAATGTTATTGACTTTAAACACACAAGGTTCATTCATGTTGGAAAACGTTATTTTAAGAATGTCTGCTGAAATTTCGAGATGTGAACTTCGTGAGAATTTGCATGGCAATTCGGGCTCGACATGTACAAGGGGATGCTGATAAGTTATCGGCCTTACCAAGAAGAAATGGGCTAAAGCCAAGAAATTTAGACTATTTCACATATTCACCACGAAGTTCAACACACTTGGCACAACATTTTTGGAGTTTATTTAACCTTTCCAAGAAAAATAAAATAAAATTCTGAAGTCTGATCACTCAAATACGGCTGATATCACCTCCGGATCATTTGGAAAATGCTTCCCTTTCAAACTTTTTTTTAAGATTTGGGAACAGGAAATAGTCCGATGGAGCAAGTTCTGGTGAGTAGGGTGGATGTTCTATGCACTGAAACCCCAGATCCCTCGAAATATCTGTTGTCTTGCCAACCTTGTGAGCCGGCGCATTGTTCTGCAAAAAGAGAACAGCTCTCTGCAGTTTTCCTCGCCGTTTTTCCTTCAAGGCCTCCTTTAATCGGAACAGCATTTATTGTGTTTGGCCCTTCGGGAGATAGTCAGTAAAATGCCTTCCGAATCCCAAAAAACCGTTGCCATGACCTTTCCTGCAGACATTTGAATCTTGAATTTATTTGGCCATGGAGAACCCTAGTGCCGCCACTGCAGGCAGGGACTGTTGTTTCATCTCTGGATCGTAGTGCTGTAACCACGTTTCATCAACAGTGAGTGACAAGTCGCTGCAGAAAATTATCACCAGATCGCTCGAAATGCTGCAAAACCGATTTGGAAGTGCCCACTCGTTTTGGCTCCTCATCGGCGTTCAAACATTTGGGCACCCACTTCGCTGACATCTTCTGGATATTTAAATGCCAATGAATTATGAACCCAATACGTTCCTTGGATATCCAAATGCCAATGAATTATGAACCCAACACGTTCCTTGGATATCCAAATGCCAATGAATTATGAACCCAACACGTTCCTTGGATATCTCCGGTGTCTCAGCCATTGTTTTAGCCGAGATTCGCCGATGTGACAAAATCAAATCATGAACATACAATTTCGAGTGTTGTCGCTGTCGAAGGCTCCCAGATCTTGCTACATCTTCGGTCCCAAAGTCTCCACGCTGAAAGTTGGCACAACATTTCTTCACAGTGGAATATGAAGGACACTTGTCACTTAATGTTTGCGTCATGTACTCGTAGACTTCCTTGGCAGTTTTCTTATGCAGAAACAGAAATTTCATGACAGCCCGGAGTTCCGCATTCGAAAATTCAGCACTTTGCACTGACATGGTTCAGTTCAGGAAGTCAAACATCTGCAAAAAAAAAAAAAAAAAAAGGAGCTATTAGTCTGAAAATTGGCACTTTACAAATAAGGCCGAGAACTTTTCAGCATCCCCTCACCCTCATGAAGAAATTTTTTTTTTATTTGAGAAACTATGATCGGTAGAAAAAAGCGGTTTATGCGATGATTCATGTAAACTAATAGAGTTGTTTTTCTTCATTGTTAGATCATCTTCATATGGCCGCCCCGGTGGCGCAGTGGTCTAAGGCGTTGGCCTCTGATCGTTCGTCCGAAGGGGTCCGGGTTCGAATCCCGGTCAGGCATGGATGTTGTGTTTGTCTTACGGCGCTGGCTCTCTCCCTTCCCTGGAACCAGTGACCCTCAATTAGGGACGGGCGACTGCTTATAGCCCATTGAGTTGCTCACGGTGGTCGTTAAACCTCCAATCAAAAAAAAAAAAAAAAAATCTTCATATGAGCGCCGTTCACGGCCTGCAGCACATTTTTCGATTTCTCACATTTTTTTGATTTCCCGGTTTTTGATTTCTCGCCATGTTTTACGTAACATCTGTTTGGAGACTGTGGTAACAACAGCCTTTGTTCTGAGGAGTTTCAGTATCAGACACCGGTATTGAATAGACTTTATATCCTTGACATAACCTCACAGAGGTCTTGGGGTGCTGTGT
The DNA here is from genome assembly GCA_039090855.1 of Macrothele yani. Classification (NCBI taxonomy): domain Eukaryota; kingdom Metazoa; phylum Arthropoda; class Arachnida; order Araneae; family Macrothelidae; genus Macrothele; species Macrothele yani. The sequence continues at coordinate 40,013,888 of CM077024.1, read as the reverse complement.
CGGATGATCGTGGTGTGGCCATGACGTTGGACCGCCCCTCCTATTTCATCTGTTGGGAAGCGTGGTATTGAGGAATTTTCGAATAATTATTTCCCAATGTGGTGGGGCACCATCCTGCTGGAAAAATTATCCATGGCAGGAGTCGCGCTGCCGATCGCATTCTTCGCAATTTGCGAAAAAGAAAATCGTTTTGGCGATGGATAAAAAGTTTTGCCGAAAAAAAAATGGATTTGGCGAAAACTTTAAAAAAAGCTAGAGCAACCGCTGCATTGTTGACTTTCGTCCAACTGAAGTGCAACAAAAAGCTCCATCAGGTCCAGGTACACATTTGCTGTTATTGCGCATTCACAAAAAACCAAAGGTCTTATCTTATGACGTAGTTATGCGTGAGACCAGGGCCGTTGCTACGATTAGGCCAACTAAGCAGCCGCCTATAGGGCGCAGCACTGACCCTTTTTTGGGGCTCCGTATTGGCTTTTGAGGGACACAGTTTTATACAGGGTGATTCAAAAGTTCGGTGTAAAAGTAAAATGCGATTAAAAAAAAAAAAGGTCTATGGGTCGGAGAGACATGCGGTTTGGAGATTAATATTCACCGAGGTACGGAATTTTGTATGGCGTCAAGAAAAAAAAAAGAGTTCAAAATCTCGACGATAGAGGGCGCTGCTGCGGAGAAAACAACAAGAGGTGAGAATTGTGAAATGAGATCTATATTAAATTAGTAAAACTTTATTTCAGCATGATCTACAGATGCAAGTGCTCAGGGTGTCCACCACCACATTCCAGTACTGCGTGCAGTCGTGGTATTACTCCTGATTAGCATTGAACAACATGTCAACGGGAATGGCTGATACCTCCTGTCGTATGGCGTCTTTCAGCGGTGGTAAGGTCTGGGGATTACCTCTATATACACGGGATTTCAAGTAGCCCCACAACCTGAAATCAGCGGGTGTGAGTTCTGGAGATCTAGGAGGCCATTCGTGTGCACTATGCCTGCTCAATAGACGATCGGCATTAAACGTGCACGCCTGATTCTGTGCACCCCTGATTTCTCGTTATATGCAAATTATTAGCTTAATAAAACCGTGTGGTGTTTTGCAATCAGAATGACAGCACAAACCTTTATCACTTTCGCACATTGAAAATGTGACCGTATTTCTCCGTAATGGTTTTTTATGTCTCACCCTAACGTTGCTTTGTGCGAGTAATGTGCAAACGTCACTTATGTGGCATTCTCTGTAGCAGCGCCCTCTATTGTCGAGATTTTGAACTATTTTTTGTTCTTGATGCCATACAAAGTCCCGTACCTCGATGAATATTAAACTGCAAACCGCATATCTCTCCGACCCATAGATCTTTTTTAAGCGCATTTTACTTTTGCACCGAACTTTTGAATCACCTGTACATCTTTTAAACCCATGTAAACAATGAAAAATAACCTAGCAACGTAGCGCCGGCACTAAGTTAGACCACTCCAAATATTAACTTTTGGACTGTCCCGCTATTATCAAAGTCAACATGGGCATTTTTCAACCCCGATATACGCACGTTGTGTATGTTTACTTCGCGAGATGTGTGAGAAAGTAGCCTCATCGGAAAAACACACACGCTGCAGTTAGTTGTTTTCATCGATAGGATGTAAAAATTCAGTTGTGAAAGCAGCACGACGTGGTCAGTCTTCCACCTGCAATGATTGTACTATCTGCACTTTGTACGCATATTAGCCTTTTGTGTAAAAAATTTTTCAGTGTACTGCAGGAGATTCCGAGTTCAGACGAAGCTCGGTTGATGGATTTCGAAAGACTGCGTACGAAAGCTGTCCGCACTGCATCAACAGTTTCTTCACTAACACCCGGTCGGCCCGTTCATTTTCGGTCATCAATACGTTCTGTCCTGTCTCAGTGGACTTTGCATACCAAGCTGTTGTGCTTTTATGATTAGATGATGGACGTCCGTACTCTCTTCTGAAATTACGCTGAACAGCTCTCAATAATTTGGTCTCGTGGTACCACAGAACATGTTGTTCCTTTTCCTGCAAAGACGCCATTTTGATTTCTTGCGTTGGCAGCGCCACCTAGATATTACTCAGTATGCACCTACAACAACAACAAAAAACTGTATTATTTTAAATGCATCATGACACAAAACGGGTGTTTCGAACTATCATAACTTTTAATTAAATTTTTCTTAATGAGGGAAGGACTTTATGTCCACCCTGTGTATTAGGAACAGCTGTGATTTTCTGAATGGGATGGCATTTAACAGCATTTTCGTAGACACAATATACGCTCTTTGCAATAAAAAACAAACAGAACAAGTTAGTAAAATCATGCAATGCATTGATTATGATACGCTTTCCAACATACCAGAAATCATTACTCAATTTATGAGCATATAATGGCTGTGGAATAAATCTCGCTCCTGTGTCCTGACCTTTGACCCCATCTCGATGATATTAAACTGAATTGGTTCAGTATACCTCCGGAACAACACGAAAACGTTTTGTCGTAATCGACGCATCTTTACGTAAGTTATGACGCACAAGGACAATGGAATGAATCCCGCTCCTATGTCCAGACCTTTGACCCCAGTTCACCCATTTTCAGTAGGGCTCGTCCCCGGGAGGTCCCCTAGCACATACTAAAATTTCATCGAAATCGAACCCTTTTTTATTAAAGTTATTACGCATAAGGGCAACGGAATGGATCCCTCTCCAATGTCCTGACCTTTTACCCCATTTCACTCATTTTCAATAGGGTTCGTTCCCAGTTGATCCCCTAGCATATACTGACATTTCATCGAAATCGAAACATTTTTACTCGAGTTATGGCGCATAAGGGCATTGGAATGGATCCAGCTCCGATGTCCTGACCTTTGACCCCATTTCACCCATTTTCAATTGGGTTCGTCCCCAGTTGATCCCCTATCATATACTGACATTTCATCAAAATCGAAGCATTTTTTCTCAAGTTATGGCGCAGGGAATGGAATGGATCCCGCTCCGCTGTCCTGAACGACCTTTGACCCTATTTCACCCATTTTCAAAAGGGTTCGTCCCCAGGTGATCCCCTATCATAAACTGAAATTTCATCGAAATCGAACCATTTTTACAAGTTATATCGCATAAGGGCAACGGAATGGATCCCACTCCGATGTCCGGACCTTTGACCCTATTTCACCCATTTTCAATAGGGTTCGTCCCCAGTGATCCCCTATCATATACCGAAATTTCATCGAAATCGAACCATTTTTACAAGTTATGGCGCATAAGGGCAACGGAATGGATCCCGCTCCGATGTCCTGACCTTTGACCCTATTTCACCCATTTTCAACAGGGTTCGTCCCCAGGTGATCCCCTATCATATACTGAAATTTCATCGAAATCGAACCATATTTACGCAAGTTATGGCGCATAAGGGCAACGGAATGGATCCCGCTCCGATGTCCTTACCTTTGACCCCGTTTCACCCATTTTCAACAGGGTTCGTTCCCATGCGATCCCCTATCATATACTGAAATTTCAATGAAATCGAACCATATTTACGCAAGTTATGACGCATAAGGGCAATGGAATGGATCACACTCCTATGTCGTTAGCTTTGAAACCAGTTCGCCCATTTTCAATAGGGTTCGTCCTTATGTGGTCCCTTACCACATACCAAAATTTCACTGAAATTGAACTATATTTACGCAAGTAATGACGCATAAGAGCAATGGAATGAATCCCGTTCATATGTCGTGACCTTTGACCCCATTAACCCCATTTTCAATAGGGTTCGCCCCCAGGTGTTTCCCTACCACATACTAAAATTTCATAGAAATCGAATGATTTTTACGCGAGTTAACGTGCGGACGGACGGACAAAGCTGGAGCATATACGCTTCTTCAACCTACGGTGGTTGGAAAGCGTAAAAAACGAAGCCCTCAGAAGGAATCATCCAATCGAGATGAAAATTGGTATGTGCAATGTAGATGTATAGGAAAGGAAATGATTGCAATTCCAGAGCAGAAGCGCCATTTACTCAGGTAAAACAGCTACACGAGTGGAACGAGTTAGTACGTTGTAGTGCCACCTCTAGCTCGGACACAAGCGGTTACCTGCCGTGTCATAGACGCATACAGTTCATGAATACCTCACTGAGCAATAGCATGTCAGATGATGTCCAAATTGCAGGCCAGTTCGCCGACATTCCAGGATGGGTGTAGGTTGGCGGCGTCCCATCAGGTCCCAAACATGTTCGATTGGTGAGAGGTCGAGAGATCGGGCTGGCCATGAAAAGGTGTTGACATTGCAGAGGCACACCTGTGAAAGCCGTACCGCGTGTGGCCAGGCATTATCCTGTTGAAAAATTGCTTGGCGATTCTGCGACAGGAATGGCAACACAACAGGTCGTAGAGTGTCGTCGACGTACCATTGAGCAGTGAGAGTGGTACGGAGGACTACCAAGGGTGTCCAGCTATCGTAGGAAATTGCTCTCTAGACGGTAACTTTTGGTGTGCGAGCCGTGTGTCGTTCCACGGTAAAGACAGGATCCGTGCACGGACCGGGCTCGTCTCCAGACACGTATGCACTAGTCATCGGCGCCAAGTGCAAACGGTGACAACCTCACTGAACACAACACGGCGCCACTGAACATTATCCCATGTTGATCAGGCCCGACACCACTGCAACCGGTGACGGTGATGCTCGCTGGTCAGTGGTAAGCGGCGGAGTGGCCTCTCCGAATGTTGTCCCCGTGCCGCAAGTCATTTGGGAACGGTCCGGATGGCCACTTCCGTATCTGTAGATGACACAACATGGCGTCGGATGGTCGAGAGCGATTAATTCGGTTCTGTTCGTGCGGCTCTCACAATCGCTTGATCCTCGCGTTCTGTCGTTACCCTCGGCCGTTCACTTCCCGCGTGCTGCTGGGTCGTGCTCTCCTTGACACATTGGCGTCAACATAGTACGATTTGCCGCGTCGCTCCGACCCAAATGCCTGCCGATACGGCGACTTCACCAACCGGCTTCCGTCCTCTCTCAAACTCGCTCAACTGTTCGTATTGTGCACGGATCCAACGTCGGGGCATCCTCACAGGCCGTGGTGGTAAATGCATCCGCAATCTGCTGTCACAATTGTCTCTGCGTGCGAGCTTTGCTTTTGATATACCCTCCTTGATGTGCTGTTTTGGACCACTGTTTAGTCACTGGTCGTTATTTTTTAATCATTTGCATGTTCGCAGGCCTGAGGTACTCGCATGCGGAGTTTCATCAAAATAGGACTAATTTCTCTGAGAGTTTTTTTTTTTTTTTTTTTTTTGCAAGGAGTGTATGTATAACTTTGTTGCAAATTAAATGTCGGAGTATTAATGGAAACTGTTGACGCGAACTTCAAACACCCAAAATACAGTACAAAAAAAAAAAAAAAAAAACCCTCCATTAATCAAAATAAACACTGCCAACAGCTACACGCTTTTGCCAACGAGATGCAATCTTCTCTATGCCGCCGTTAAGAAATTTCGGGCTTCGAGATGCGACTAGTAACTCATAGAGTGCGGTTTCAACTGATGTTTGTTTGGGAAACGATTCACCCTGTAGGTATCCGAGTGCGTGAAGAAGTGATAGTCCTTAGGGGGACAGATCAGGTGAACAAGGCGGGTGAGGTAAAGTTTCGTACCACCTCAACTAGTGCAACAATCGTCTGGCGTGCTCGCGTTATCATGAGGAAGTACCGTATTTTCCCATGTATTTAAGACGACCCCTACTTTTTCGAACGGAAAATTAAGAAATCAATATTTTTATGACAAAAAAGGACACATTTGATATTTTTTAGAAATTAGGTAATATCATTGAAGTACATTTAGATTTTTGGTAATACCACAGACAAAGTCTGTGGTAAGATATATATAAAAAAAGAAGTTTGGGAATATATATTATTTAGAAATTAGGTGATATTTTAAAGATACAAACTATGAAATTATGCATCATTTTCTTCAGCACTATTAGTTCCAGACATATCACTTTTTTCAACCTCAACTGCATCACTGCTGTCGTCTGAGTCACTGTCTATATATATTAGACCATCCTCAATTCCGTCCATGGCATTGCTGATTCCACATTTCTTGAAGGACTTCACAACCACCTTTTGCTTGACTCCATTACATGAGTTTAGGACCCAGTTGCAGACCTCAGTAATGGTTGTTTTTTTTCACTCTCCTTGTCGGTGTCAAGTTGTTACCTGCTTTTTGCATCCATTCTTCTTTCATCAGGGCTTTGAAGGGCTTGTTGATGGAAACAGCTAGAGGCTGTAGCTGACCTGTAAGTCTACCAGGAATAACTGCTTGTAAGTGGTACTGGGGAGAGGGGATAAGAGGTACTGGAAGTTTCGCCGCGGTAACCGCAGGGTTCTCTCAGCCGGTTACCCCCCGTGTATAAGACGACCCCCAATTTTTGGTCTAAAAATTAAGAAAAAAAAAAATCGTCTTATACACGGAAAAATACGGTATGAGCGATTCACTAATGTGCCGGCCGTTTGGTAGACAGTTTTCCATGCATGATGCCAAGTTCTTGACAATATCTGTCTGGCGATAAGGTTTGACCAGACTGTGAGAAGGATGAGTGGATCACACTAGCTGCTGACCACCAAACACAGACCATCGTCTTCCTGGGATGCAATACCGGCTTCGGGGTGTTTTTCGTACCTTACCGTGTCAGACGTATAGTATCCATTTCTCATCACGAGGTGCTTCAGCATGTCGTTCGTTCGTTTGCTTATAATCTGCGAAGAGCAGACTTCAAGTCGTCGTGTTTTATGCTGTTCCGTCAACACAAATGCGGGACTCACTTATCTATCTTCTTCAATTCGCCTTTGTCCGTTAAATGTCGGGAAATGGTGGCATAGTGTACTCCGAGTTTCTCACCAAATTCTCGTACCGTTTGGATCGGATTCATTCAAGGCCTCCAACTCGGTAGCGTCAATAGCTCCTTCTGGCTGCTTTGTTCAGTTTCGAGGATCACATCGCCGGAACGGAATTTAATAAACTAACGTTGCCTTCACTATAACGATGCCTTTCCTACATGCTATACTGATTTCCGCTGCTTTCAGTGCACGATGTACAAGTTTAAACTCATATAATGAAATGACACGAATTTGGCTCTTGTCCAATTGTAGCACAATCACCTTTCAACTGATGCCACAAACGAAACGACTAGTGTTTTATATTTATAAGCAGCAGCCTTGATGCTTTAAATTTACATATCACAAGTCGCATCGATTTCGGACATTTTAGGGCATTCAGGTGACAATTTATCTTATCCGTGTGAAACAAATGTCGTTTTGTACTAATTAATTGATGCTCTACAACTTTGTAATTGGAAATTTTGCTCTATCTCTTTTCGTTTTCGATTTGCACTGGCTAACTTCCGCATTTCGCCACTAAAAGCGCTGCTATCAGTTGCATTCAGTCGGGCGTAGTCGCTTTACTATACCGTTATCTCACTTGCATAACTGTACCTCTCTCCGTTCGCAAGTTATTTCAGGCTAAAAGGACTTTTCTATGCACCCTATATCATCGTTGTCAACCATTATCAATCCACTGCTGGACGAAGGTGTCCCCAAGTTTCCTTCACAACGGTCTGTCTTGTGCCAGTCTCCTCCATGTCATTCCCGTATACTTTCGAATTTCCTCCACCCATCTCCCATGTGGTCTACTTCTGGGTCTTTTCCTGTCCCTTGGAATCCAATCTAAAATTTCGGCTGGCCATCGATGGTCTGTCCTTCTGGCAGTATGTCCAGCCCATTGCCATTTCAGGGATTTAACTCTGATCATGATGTCTTCCACTCTTTTCATTTTTCTGATCTACAAGTTCCTCTTCTTATCTCTCCTGGTTACACCAAGCATGCACCTTTCCATGCTGCTTTGAGTTGTCTGCAGCCTTTGAATGTCTCTTTTAGTTAAGGTCCACGTCTCTGCACCATACGTAGGCACTGAAAGTATGCATTGATCAAACACTTTTCTTTTAAGACATAATGGCATATTGCTCTTGAAAATTATGCTGTTTCTTCCAAAAGCTCTCCAGGCAAGTTTTGTACGCCGATTAATTTCTTCATCAATGTGACCCTCACTTGATATCTGCTGTCGAAGATAAACGTACGTGTCTGTTATCTCCAGCTGTTCTCCATCAATCGACAAATCTTCATTTCTTGTAAAAGCATTGAACATCACTTTTGTCTTCTGAAAGTTCATTTTTAATCCCACTTCTTTACTCTTGTCAGCAAGTTGCTGGATCATACTCTGCAGCTCTGATGGGGTAGTTGCAAAAATGACTATGTCATCAGCAAAACGAAGGTGGGTTAGATAATCTCCATTAATCTTTATCCCTTTGTTTTCCCAGTTCAGTGATTGAAAGACATTTTCCAATGTAGCATTAAAGAGCTTCGGAGATATGGTGTCACCTTGTCTCACTCCCTTTCCAATTTTTATGTGTGTTGTATTTTCAAATAGCCGAATCTTTGCTCTTGCATTTTTATTGATGTTATTAATAATATTAATGTATGCATCTTCAATACCGCAGGATTTCAGAGCCATTGTAACTGCTGATGGTTTCACCGAATCAAAGGCTTTTTCATAATCTATAAAAGCCATGCACAATGGAAGTTCATATTCCCTCGCTCTTTCAATTAGTTCTCTTAGTACGTGGGTATGATCTATTGTGCTGTAGCCACTCCTGAATCCAGCTTGTTCTCTCGGTTGAGCCATGTCCAGTGTTACTTTCAAACGGTGTGACAACTTTAGTGAAGATTTTATAAACCACTGATAGGAGGCTGATAGGTCTGTAGTTCCTGAGATCCTCAATGTCACCTTTTTTTATAGCAGGATCATTGTAGCGTTGTTCCAATCCTCAGGAATCTTCCCTTCATTAAGGCATCGAGTAAAAATTTGGGCGAGTACTGTTTCGATTTTTCCACTTGCTTCTTGTATGATGTCTACCGCAATTCCATCTTCTCCTGAAGCTTTTCCCCGCTTCATGTTCTTGCTTGCATGTGCAACTTCTGCTGGAAGGACTGGAAGAACTCTGGTACTGGTACCTTTCATGATGTCTGGAGTACATGTATCATCTTTTTCATATAATCTGGAGTAGAAATCTTTCACTCTTGTCAAAATTTTGCCTCTATTTCTCGTTACAGAACCATCTTCTTTTCTCAGTGTCATAATCTGTTTTCTTCGCTTACTGAGATGTCCCTTTGCTATCTTTAGGCTTTGGTTGTTTTCAATTGCTTTCCTCACTAGTTCACAGTTGAATTTCCTTACGTCTTCAGTGATACTTTTTCGTACTGTCTTGCACAGCTCTATATATTCCACTTTGGAAGTCACATCTTCTTTAGTTGTCCTCATCTCTCTGCTCTTTTGCATCAACATTTTGGTTTTTCCTGATAATTTGTTCACATGCAACTTGTTCTTAGACCCAGCTAATTTTGTTGCTGTTTCCATAAGAGTTTTGGTTACTTTTTTGTTAACTTCAGAAATATCCACTTCTTCCGATGTTAGGCCTTCTAAAGCAGAGAATCTGTTCTTCAGTTCCTACTTGAAGGTATTATGGTGTTTTTTAAGGTTGGTTATGTCAATATATTTTGTTTGTCTTTTGAGCTTGCCACGTTCGAGTGTAGTGTTGAGGTGCATCTTACATCTCACCAATCTATGGTCACTACCTGTGTTGAACTTGTTTAGCACACTGCAGTCTTCTATGACGAATTTTTTGTTACACATAATAAAATCAATTTCACTTTTCGTCCCATTTGGATATCTCCATGTCCATTTCCTGGGTGGCTTCTTCTGGAAAAAGGAGTTCAAGATGAAAAACCCTACTGCCTCTGCAAACTCAACGAGAGTATTTCCACGCTGGTTTCTGTTGCCGTGACTGAATTTACCTACTGAAGTTTCATTCTGTTGCCGTTGCCCTATTTTTGTATTGAAATCTCTCATAATTATCTTCAAGTGCTGCTTACCTTTATTATTTAGATGACGAATTTCCTCATAAAATTCTTCAATTTCTTCTGCGGGATGACTTGTTTTGGATGCATAAGTTTGAATAATCTGAGCCTGGTATCTTCTCGAGAGTTGGATAACGAGTCGTGCAGCTCTGTCAGAGGAACTTTCAACTTCTACAACTTTATCCTTCAGTTTCTTGTTTATTATAAATCTAACACCACTAGTTCTGCCAGTATCTGTCCCACGATAGTAGAAGAGATGTCCACTTTTCAGTTCAATGAGATCTTCTCCTTTTGTCCTTACCTCACTTAGCCCGACGATGTCCCACTTGATCCTTTGTAGTTCCTCTTCCAATTCAAGAAGTCATGAATCAGAAGATAGGGAGCGTCCATTATACGTAGCCAAGGTCATCATCAGATGGCAGCCTAGTCCGGTCCTCCCGGGATTCTTAGCACCCTCTGCCTTCATGTCGCACTGGCCGCTGCCTTGGCCAGGTACATTCCAGCTGCCGGAGACTGAGGGCCAAGATTTAAGTTGTGGAGTCATTTTGGAGGGGTTTGGCCGTAACTCACCATGCTGGCCAAGCGGGTTGGTGAGTGGTGGGATAGCATTTCCTCTAATCCCGATGGTATAGTTATACCGCTATTGGCGGTCGTCAGAGCCCCTTTAGTGGGAGCAGGATGCACCACGAGAAATCGGGGTTGACATTTGTCAAGGAGAGGCTGTGATGTTACGCATCACCTGACCTCACATCCCGACCCTATATATATATATATATATATATATATATATATATATATATATATATATATTTAAACACTGAAGAGCAATTGAATTAGAGACCTGGCGTTATGCAAATGTGGCGCTGTGGGCGGCCCTGTAAACGGAAACGACATGACGTATGCAGCGATGCGACAGTATAAGAAGTGATGCGACGGGAATCAGTAAGAGTCGGAAGCAGTATGGGTAAGACGAAGGATCTATGCGCATTTGATCGTGGGCTAATTGTCGGGGCCCGACGAATGGGTCACTCCATCTCGGAAGTCGTGCAGGCACTGGGATTTTCACGAGCCACTGTATCACGGGTAAACCGTGAGTACATCGAATCCGGTAAAACCATCCCTGCAAGGGCCAACGACCGTGGACAACAGCGTGTGGATGAGCGGGGTTATCGTCGGCTAGCTCGCATTGTAACAGCGGATAGACAGGCCACAGTGCAAGAAATCACTCGGCAATTTAACCTTGGTGCACAAAAACGTGTAACACCATTCAGAACCATCTCCTCGCTATGGGATACAGAAGCCATCGTCCCACGAGGGTACCGCAGCTGACCGCACATCACAGGGTGCATCGCCACTGGACCCTAGACATGTGGAAAAATGTCGCCTGGACTGATGAGTCGAGATTCAGGTTGGTACATGCGGATGGCAGGATACGAGTACGGCGCAAACCACATGAAGCGATGGATTCTTCTTGCCAGTAGGGTACTCTTCAAGCTGGTGGGAGTGGCATTCTCGTCTGGGGACTGTTTACGTGGACTGAAATGGGACCCCTGGTACGTGTGGGACATCGTCCCTCACAGGTCAACGTTACCGGGATATCCTGGACGACCATTTGCTCCCGTTTGTGCGCCTTCAACATCCCACTGGGGACCTCATCCTGCAACAAGACAATGCACCGTACCATCGCTCCCGAATTGTATCCTAATGGTTGGATGAACACTCCACCGACATGACCTCGCTTCCTTGGTCAGCTAGGTCACCTGGCTTCAATCACATCGAGCACATCTGGGATGTCATCGAGAGAGTTGTTTGAGGCTGTGACCCCCTCCATCAAATCTTCGTGAACTGTATGAGCTTGTTCAGGGGTCGTGGATCCGTATGGCTTCCCAACGCTTCCGGTGTCTTGTCGAGTCCATGCCGAGACGAATCGCCGCTGTCATCAGGGCGAAAGGTAGTGCTACACGTTACTAGACAGGTATCTCTAATTCAATTGCTCTTCAGTGTATATAATAGTCCATGTCACTTGCACATACACTGGCGTGCAAAAATTAAGGACAAGACGGTTTTTCGAATGTAACGTCGTGCAGAAGTGCTCCACATCGACTCAAATCATACCATAAGATCCCCAAGATGTAAGAATATGGGACAAGTGAGCAAAACCGTCCAAACAAGGAATACAAAGGCACCTTATTGAAAAGGTAGCTTCGAGCACAACTGGACAGAAGACAAAATCGTCCATGTGATAGGCGGCTGTCAAGAAAAATCCAGTCTTTAGTAGGGGATATGATCACCCCGGACTGCGTTGCAGGATTTACAACGTCTCTCCATGCTGAGGACGAGGTTGTCAAGGAGCTGTTGAGGCATCGCGGCCCATTCCTCTTGTAGCGCCAATCGCAGCTGCGGAATCGTTGCTGGCTGCAGGTGACGTGCTGCCAAGCGTCTCCCGAGAAGGTCTCACACGTGTTCGATTGGATTTAGGTCCAATCCATGCGTTGAATATTTTCACTCTCCAACAGCTCTGCGACAGCAACTGTACGATGAGGTGTAGCGTTGTCGTCCATGAAGAAGAACTCGGATCCCACAGCACCTCTAAACAGACGCACGTGAGGCAGGAGAACCTCTGTACAATAGCGGACACCAGTGACTGAACCTCCTTAAAAGATGTGGAGGTCAGTACGGCTACCAAGCATGATACCGTCCCAAACGAGAACTCCGTCACCTCCAAACCGGTCCCTTTCGATGATGTTGGAGGTGTGATTGCGTGTTCCCTGCTCTCTCCAGATGTGTTATACGTCCAGAATCGCTCGTCAGACTAAATCGGTTCTCATCCGTAAAGAGAACTCGACCCCATTGCTGATGTGTCCAGTTCTTGTGTTCCTGGCACCACAGAAACCGCCGTCTCCGATGAGCAGGCGTTAATGGCACACACCGTACTGGTCGTCATGCAAATAGACCACCTTTGTGCAGCCTCCTGGCCACGGTAAAACGCGATAACGGACGTCCAGTTTTCTGTTGCATGTGCCTTGCGATTTCTTCCGTTGTCTGCCGTCTGTTCTCGCCTGTAGGACAATATACCGGTCGTCCGCCGCCGTGGTTGCTCGTGGACGACCACTGCTAAACTGTCGGACTGCTGTTCCTGTCGTTTTAAATGCTTTCCAAGCTGGTGAAACGATGCTGTGAGCGATCCCGAACTCTTCGGCCACACTAGTCACACTTCGACTTTCTTCCAACTTCCCAATGACCCGACCTCGATTAAAGTCATCTAGATGTCGTGTATCACACGGTGGCAGCAACTCGACGTCGTTCAAACCGATGTACACCGTGCAATAGCTTTCACTGAATTGCTGAGCGTACACCGCCCGTGTGCTTTATACCCTTCCGACACTTGCTGCATATATGAGCATGCCCTACCGTACAGGAACCTAGTATATCTCCTGAGTGGTCTTTCGGTCCGTTCTGCCTGCTCGTTCCGCTGTTATGCTAATTTCTCCTCTTCGTCCTTAATTTTTGCACAGCAGTGTAAAATAGTCCATGTCACTTGCCCATATAATTATATAGTAATAGTCCATGTCACTTGCCCATATAATTATATAGTAATAGTCCATGTCACTTGCCCACACCTATGTGAGACCTACAGTATAAATGATATCACAATTATCCGAGGTATAGTTAGTTTACACAAGTATGACCTGCTGATTAAAAACAAAAAAACAAAAAACTGTTAACATAATTATCATGTTTTTCTATGCGTAGTTAAACTATAATTACGTTCGATTTTACAGGTGCGGAACGACTACAGAGAATTAGGGGAACATAAATAAAACGAGAAATGGCTTATAATACGTAGACAAGATTACAAAGGAAAACTAGATTATGTAGTTCTAGTTCGTTTTTCGTCATTTCTTATGCAGACTACCACCAGTCTTGAGTTTTTTCTGATCTTGAACTTTACATACAGATATTAGTCCGTTTGTTAACGCGTCATACGTCATCTGAAACCGAAAAAAATTTGCAACTGAAAAGGAGCTTTCTTTTAACATCGATTTTTTCGCAGATGAAAGTGAGGTTTTCCGAGTATTTAGCAATGCACGCCAGTGCAACCGTTTCCTTCTTTTAGGGTGCTGTCGAATCGATATCATTTTTCCTCCCCCCCCCATCTCGCTTTCTCTCTTTCAAAGAAATGAAATGCCTATATTTACAGAGGCCGTTTTCATCGGCATTCATTTCAGGAGGATGCTCTCCTGCGAATGTTGCTACTCTTGTACCATGTTTTTGGTAATCTTCACTCTTCGAAGATTTCTTTGTGAACAATTTGAAATAAGATTAGCTGATTAGCATACTATATTTATCTTTTGAATTCGTAGCATTGCCTTCCTCAAGTATAAGCTGTCATTACTATTAGTCATTAAAATCGTTAAAAGAAAAAAAAAATAATTTTGTGGTTGTCTATTACAGTATAATGCTGCTTGTAATTTTTATTTTCTGAGAAGCTATTGAGTTTGTCAAAAAAATTCGGACATTCCGCAGTTGAGAGAAAATGCTTTTACATTTACATCTGATTCTCCAGTTAGTTCTAAATGAAAATACGGCTTCCTGTGTTTAATCCAGAACTGGCATTTTATATTTAAAAAATTGTCCCAATTCAAATAAATAAGTAAATAAACACGGCGTGTGCCAGCAACACGAATTTTTTTAGTAAGCTACACTGTAAAAAAAAATCCAAAATTCACGAGCCACTTTCCGTGATTCCTTTTGGGAATTAACGAAACATATTTTTGATACTAACTTTTCCGTGAAATGACGGAAAGAAACCTGAATTTCACTGATTCTTCGTGCGCCACGAAAATTCTGAATTCTCAGAAACCTTTCCGCAATTACTTTCTTCTATTAACGGAAAAACTGTGTTCTCACTTTTTTCGTATCCATGTGAGGAAAACATTCTGGCAATAGGAGAGATTCGCGGGAATAATTGAAGTTTGATTAACGGTTAAATTTCAATCGTCTATCAAAGGAACTGATTTTGAAGCTCTGTAGCGAGATCTGATAATGTGGATAGCATATCGCATGAATTTTCGTTATTCTGCCACAGGATGTTTCTTCTCTCCCGCATTTTGTGCACCAGCTGTATATATTGTGTTACCATAAATACACCGATGAGCCCATTACGTTATAACCACCTGCCTAATAAGCTGTAAGACCCCCTTTAGCCCACAAAACAGCTGCCACTCGGTGAGGCATCGATTCGATGAGATGGCGATAGGTATCCTGGAGTATCTGGTACCATAATGTCAACAGCAGGTCCTCCAGTTCCCGTACATTTCGGGGGAGGGGGGATTTAGCGCGAATCCGCTTTTTCAAGTCGAACCACAAATGTTCGATTATGTTCATGTCAGGTGAATTTGGAGGCCAGGGCATTAACAGAAAATCACCAGCATGTTCCTCAAACCACTCCTTGACGATTCTGGCAGTGTGGCATGGCGCATTATTCTGTCGGTAATGGCCATGACCAGCAGGGAACACAGATGCTATGAATGTGTGAACTTGGTCCGCAACGATGTTCAGATACCTGACAGCTGCCTGGGGTTGGGCTATTGGGATAATGGGGCCTAAAGAGTCCCAAGAAAACATCGCCCACAGCATAACACCGCCGCCGGCCTGTTTCCACTCAACAATGCATCCAGGTGCCATAGCCCCCGTTGGTAATCGGCGTATCCACGCTCGGCCATCTACGTGATCCACCAGAAATCTTGATTCGTCAGACCAGGCAACTTTCCTCCAGTCATCCACGGTCCAATGTCGACGATCTTGGGCCCATTTCATGCGTTGTTGGCGATGACGTGCAGTGAGCATGGGGAACCGGCTGGGTCTTCGGCTATGCAGGCCCATGCGTAGAAGGCTGCAATGAACTGTGTGCTGTGACACATTAACCCTGATCACCACTGTTGTAGCTGCGGGTGATTAGTCGTATTGTGGCCCTGCCGTCGCTGTGAACAATGCGTGAGAGTCTCCGCCTCCTTCTAGCATCAATCAGCTGTGGACGGCACACAGCTGGACGACGGCTCGTCGTTTGGCCATCTGTGCACCACTTTTGATATGTATCCACTACAGCGGCACGTGAACAACTCACAAGCGGCGCCGTTTCCGAGATCGTAGTTTGGTCCAAGGCGCCGTGCCATCGCAATTTGTCCTTTATCAAACTCCGATAAATCGGCAGCTTTTCCCATTCTGACTCCGAACACTTTACTAACTGAAAGCCGGTCCTCGGGTTGTATATACACTGAAGTGCCAGAAAAACTGGTACACCAGTCTCTAATACTTGGTAGGTCCCCCACGGGAGCGCAGAACTTCAGAAATACAACGGGGCATGGACTCCACTAACTTCTGGAAATATGTTGTAGGCAATGCACACCATACTTCCTGCAGAGTGTTCCACAATTCGTGTGTATTCCGAGGCCTCGGATTCCTGTGTTCGATAGCGCGTTGCATGGCATCCCAAATGTGTTCTATTACGTTCAGATCTGTGGACTTGGGTGGGAATGGCAAAACCCAAAACTCAGATG
Source organism: Macrothele yani (assembly GCA_039090855.1). NCBI lineage: Eukaryota > Metazoa > Arthropoda > Arachnida > Araneae > Macrothelidae > Macrothele > Macrothele yani. The sequence continues at coordinate 39,997,358 of CM077024.1, read as the reverse complement.
AATGATCCTCTAACCATAATGTGGCGTCCCGACACTTGTGTGGAGGTGCATTGTTCTGTTGGAACAGGCCCAACCCACCAGCATGAATGCAGGACATGAACGGGTGTACCTCGTCAGAAAGGATGCGCACGTAGCATTGGCCGGTCACAGACGTTTGTAGACGTACTAGGGGTCCCATTGAAGTGCAGCTAAACACACCCCATACCATTACGGACCCCCCACCAGCCGGTACAGTTTCCTGTTGACAGGCGGGATCCATGGCTTAGTGGGGTTTGCGCCACACACGAATACTTCCATCTGCCCGATACAGTTGGAAACGCGACTCGTCAGACCGGGCTACTTGTTTCCAGTCATCAAGTGTCCAGTGGCGGTGTTGTCGTGCCCAAGCGAGGCGCATAGCTCTGTGTCGTGCACCCATCAATGGGGCTTGAGTTGGGCGTCGGCTCCCAAAGCCCATATCGTGCAGGGTACGTTGCACAGTCCGGACGCTGATGCCTGTTGAGGCTCCAGCATTGAATTCCGATGATGCGTGCGAGAGTGTTTCACGTCTATCGCGTGAAACGATTCTTGACAGCCGACGATGGTCACGTTCATCCAATGTCTTTTTACGGCCACACTGGTATCGTAGGCTAGAGATTTTGCCGGAATTCTTGTAGTCACGGTACACCCTTGCAAAGATCGTCCGTGAAAATCCGATCTTCGTTTCTACCTCCGAAATACTATGGCCCATCTCACGAGCGCAAAAAAATCAAAATCGCTTAAATCGTTATTACTTGTCATTCTCATGCCTAAAACAGCTCTGACAGGTGGCAAGGATGCCTATCGCTTTATATACGCACTGGCGGACGTAACCGAGTTCGTGCATAGGTGACGTTGCTATGTATTTTGCATAAGCTCTTGTGTACCAGTTTTTCTGGCACTTCAGTGTATATACTGCTCTGTGAACTTCACCTGCGCCGTTGTTCGGTTTCCAGGCGATCTCATTTCTCTAGGCTGGGGGTGGTCATAATAGAATGGCTGATCAGTTTACATGTGATTGTGCGATGTTTATGTATCAGTTTGTGGAATCTTTAAGACGAATGCTATTAAAGCTGATCAAGATTAAATTTTATATTTAGAAGTTTTGTGAAATTATACTATGAAACAGTTCACCGTTTCTTAAAGATAATTGAAAGTTGTGTAGTTACGAAAAAGAAAAAAAAAAAGAAAAAATCAAGTTCCAAAGCATTCTGTTGCTTCGAAATATCAACTTGAAAAAAAAAAAAAATACTTAATTTGTGATGTCTTCTTACAAAAAAAAAAAAATCAAATTATTACAAATTTATTCAAAAAATAATAAGCTAAAACAAAAAATAAAATGATAAAACACTCGCATTAATGAAGAAGAAAATTCATCGTTGCGGAATAAGTTTTATCTTGAATTGATCAGATCAGATCGTATGTAGATGATTTTAGGAAGGGGGTGTCTGCCTTGAACAACCCTTAGAAATAGGAAACTAGGAGATTTGGGCTAGAGTGCCCGATAGGAAAGTGATACGGAAGCGAGGTAGAAAGATGGAGGAAGACGCCCTTATTTATTACCTGGGGGCCAGTACCCGAGGTCCCACGGCTTAAATTCCCCATCCGACGTACGGCGGATATTTAGCGGTTCGAGCGTTCGTACCTGCCCAGGATCGAACCTGAGGTTCCTCCGTGTCAGTCACAAACGTTGACCACTAGGCCATCCGCGACCCGTTATCTTAAACTTGGAGTGCGATTTCGAAGAGATTCTGGCTCAGTGGTGAAGACGCGCGGCTTGTGTAGACACAACCCAATAGACTTCGGTTTGGTCCCAGATACCGGCGGGAAAGGATTATCGGGCGTAAGGGATGCAAAACTCAGGCTTTTCGATTTTGCGAAATTTCTGTCTAAATACGGGAAAACTTGAAACGGACTTTTCTGAAATAAACGGAATTACTGACTACGGCTGTAAAAATACGGAAGTTAAAAACAAAACAAAAACGGGCACTTTTAAAAACGGAAATTTCGTTAAGAAACGGACACTTACCGGCAAATTTGCTGCACGTTGTTTTCAAAAATTTTACGTGAATTCACACCACTTATTTTTTACAGTGTATGAGAATACCATTAGTTTATTATTTCGCAGTTCCTATCCTTCGGGAAACTCATTAATACAGTTCGTGCCAGCAAACACAGAAAATGTTTTGCAAGCTACGAGAGTACCATTAGTTTATTATTTCTTACTTCCTATCCGTCAGGGAACTGAAAAATACAATGCATTCCAGTAAACACAGAAAATATTTTGTAAGCTATGAGAGTACCCTTAGTTTATTATTTCGCAGTTCCTATTCTTCGGGGAACTCATAAATACAGTTCGTGTCAGCAAACACAGGAAATGTGCTGTAAACTATGAGAGTACCATTAGTTTATTATTTCGTAGTTCCTATCCATAGGGGGACTGATAATTACGATGCTTCCCAGCAAACACAAAGTATGTTTTGTTAACTGTAAGAGTACCACTTGTTTATTATTTCGTAGTTCCTATCCTTCGGGGAATTAATAAATGCTTTTTAGGATTGTGTTCCTCTCACATGTGCTGACTGTACATAGTTTTCGAGCTGTTGAACATGGAAAAGCCATAATTATCGCCGGCTAAAACGAGAATGTAGCCTTTGTTTTCCGCAATTACACCACTGGCGTTCAGGAAACATCAGAAATGTAATCATACTGAAATACGTGATTGTTTATGCAATTGATTTAGGACTGTGGTATTTTTATTTTCAGGCGAAACACATCGCACTATAGTAGAACTTACGGTGGATGTATTTACAGTTATATTGCTACAGTTTTCCCAACAGACACGCATGCAGAAAGATTCATTTATAGATGTGTAAACGTGCAACGCTGCCCCTTTTCGGCAGGGCAGTTGGGAACATCTCATCTTTCCTGGTTTTTATTTTATGTCCCAACCGAGATACAAATCTCGGATTCGTCACTCGCACTGTCTTACACACATTCCAAAGGAAGTCCACCTCACACGATGACCTTCCATGTTTCCAATTACTAAAGATATCAGACAATACTGAAGGCCAGAACAAAGCCACATGCATTGCTTTTCACGAACAGTCAAAATCTCTTCTCACTTCCGCTGTGATCTTTCCCTGTTTCTGAATTTCTAGGGTTTTGTTTTTCTTTGTTTTTTTCTCTCTCTCTATCTGATGAAGCTAGATCAGAACAGTTTATCTCAAAATTCAGAACAAAGTTCAATTTTATAAAAACTTTTGCGAAATTTTGTGCAGTTTTTACTATAATTTTTGTAAAAATGATTAAATGAGTGCATTAATTATTTACAAACTTGGCCATTTAATAAGGAAAAATCTGGGGGGGGGGATCGCTCCCTTTCGCCTCTCCGCTTTACCCACCACTGGTTTAACATATTTATATTGAAGTTTGTATAAATCAAGATTGATCTTCTGAGTTACTGTGCACCTGCTTGTGTAGAAATTGGTCAAAGCAAAGGATATGTGGATATTCATCTAAAATTAATGGCTCTTGATGAGTTTTTGGAAATGGAAGGCCGCAGAGCAACGGAGATCCGTAGGAGGCTGTAAAAGGTTTCTGGAAATGAGGGAATAAACATGTGCAACTTCAGAAGATGGATGAAAAGGTTTCATGGAGCAGAAACCTCGGTGGCCGACAAACAACGGAACGGAAGGTCTGCTACTGCAGTCATCGACGAGAACCAACGGCAAGTTGGTGAACTCAGTCCAAATGGTCAACGTGTGACCAGCTGGAAAATGTTTGTTGCGCTGCATTGTGGAAATGATGATTCATGCTCTGGGACTTCTGAAAGAGTTTGAAAAGTGGATTCCACACCAATTAACACTGTGTCATCGGGTTCGAAGTGTCACAGTGTGCAGATATCTGTTGGGGATGTTTGAGGCAAACCAGGACACATTTTTTCCAGTGTGATTGCTGGAGATGAAATCTTGGCATTCCTTTATGATCCAGAAACAAAAGCCCAGTCTGCGGACGGCAGAGGCTTCATTGTTGTTGATTTTCTGGAACAAGGTGGAACTGTTAACAGCTCTCGTTATATTGAGACCTCAACGAAGCTTAATGAAGCTATCCGCAAAAGCGATTCGACGTGCCTCTCCGTTCTGTCCTCTTACACCACAACAATGCCTGACCTCACCCTTCACTTGAAACATCTCGGGTCATTACGAAATGGGCTGGACAGTAATTCCACATTCGCCGTACAGCACTGATTTGGCATCATCTGACTTTCACCTGTTCCGTCCGATGAAGCAGTCTCTATGGTCAACGTTTCGGGGATGTTATATGAAGTTAAACAGGCTGGAAGATCCTGTGCTAAACAACAACGCGCGGAGTTTTTTAAAACTGGTTACACGCGTTGAGTTGAGCGAAGATGTAGATGATGATCGATTTCAGCAGGTAGGCTTGAGTAGCATCATTACATTCAGTATATTTCAATGTGCTTTTGTACCAAATCTCATTAAAATATCTCAACTTGACAGAGGAATTATTTGCAAAGAGGCATTACTTTTTGGTTAGCCGTGTGTGGTAGAAAGGGACATGCATATGGTATCGTTTTGTTTAAATAGATTTCATTCTGTCGAACATCGCTGCTTGAAGTCGCAGTGTGAAACTGTTTGTACAGGATAGTAACAAGTATCATCATCATCAACAACAACCATGGGAAGATTCCCGTAGGTGTCTGGTGCCAGGAGGCATCAGATTACAATCGTCTTTCATTGTTTAACTACCAGCGCATCAACACTCATCTGGTAAACCCAGGCAGCCTAGGGAAGGTGGTCCAAGGACAAAGTACGTCCGGGGCAGACTTGAGAGGGGAGTCTGCGAAAAACACCAAACACGGGGGAGTCTGCGAAAAACACCGGAAAAACCGCAGACAGGATGGCCGGCAGGAACGGGATTCGAACACCTGTGAGAAACGTCCGCTTCCCACACAGTGCACAGCGACGTAACCAACTGCGTTATGCCGGTGGTAGGAACAAGCATGCCGAAGGTTTTTCAGTTATTTTGCGCTAGATGGCGTAAATTTGTAATTGTCACAATATCTTTGAAGAAGACGAATTGAAAAATCCTTTTTAAGTCTTATAGAAATAAAAGCAATCTTTTTTTTTTTTTTTTTAAATATCTTTTCCAGCTTTCCGTAATATCCGCAAGGTGGCGTAACCTCCCCTCCCTCGCCCTTTCATTTGACATAGTATTTGTATTTTGTTGCGGGCGCATTGAAAAAATGACTTGGATCAGTTGGAGCTGAGCATTCAAGATTTTCTAGTTTTACTAGTGAAGATGGATTTCTTTCAGGTGGCTATAACGTGTAATGTTTCAAGAAAATTAATACTGTGGACATACAGTTTCTTTGGAATTTTCAGTAAAGTTTCACGTTATTCTGGAAAATGTCAGCGTTTGGGTATTTCTTTATGCTTTGTTGTCTTTCTTTTTTATTCTTTACTTTTTTTTTTTTTCAAAATGTGTGGTTTTGTTCTCATACATCTCTCTTGCTCAGTTTTGCTTCTCGACGTGGACACCCCCCCAATAAAAAAATCTGAAACAAATTTTTGTTCAGCGCCTGGATTAGAAAGCAAATTCACTGCACTTTTACGGTTAACGTCTTATCTCTATCAAAATTGATTCTGTGTTTGTTCTTCCTTTCGTATGTTTATTTATTTCCTTATCCTGTTCTGTTCGAGTAATTGCATCTTCTTCAAGTTAAACCTCTTTTGTTTTTAGCAAAAGCTTTTTCTTCAGCATTGACCTCGTAAATCACTTCCCACGCAATCACTTGCGCATTTAAAATTTTTTTTATTTATTTTTATTTTTTGCGAAGAATCATTGTGTGCCGATGCGTAAGGGAAATGAAATATGTAGTACCTTTGTCACCATCATGGCCGGAATTAACGAATAAACTAAGCAAACTACATTTTAAGAGTCTTGGGGAAAAAAAAAGTGTATTTCAAATTTTCATTGTTTTGCTACTGCATTACGCCAAAACGTGGAATCGTTTTGAAGCGCATTGCACCAGCGAGAATGGTTTCACTACTTTAACAAGTTAGTAAAATCATGGAATGCATTGATTATGATACGCTTTCCAACATACTAGAAATCATTACTCAAGTTATGAGGATAATGGCTGTAGAATAAATCTCGCTCCTATGACCTGACCTTTGACCCCCATTTCGATGATATTCAACAGAACCGGTAAAGTATACTTCCGAAACAACATGATAAAGTTTTATCTAAATCGAAGCATTTTTACGTCAGTCATAACGCATAAGGGCGATGGACCCCATTTCGCCCATTCCTGCCTTTGACCCCATTTCGCCCATTTTCAATAGGGTTCGTCTCCAGGTGGTCCCCTACCACATACTAAAATTTCAATGAAATCGAACCATGTTTACGCAAGTTATGACGCATAAGGGCAATAGAATGCATCCCGCTCCTGATCTTTGACTCCATTTCGCCCATTTTCAATAGGGTTCGTCCCCAGTGGTCCGTTACCACATACTAAAATTTCATCGAAATCGAACCATTTTTACGCAAGTGATGACGCATAAGGGCAATGGAATGCATCCCGCTCCTGTGTCCTGACCTTTGACTCCATTTCGCCTATTTTCAATAGGGTTCGTTCTCAGCTAGTGCCCTATCACACTAAAATTTCATCGAAATCGAACCATTTTTACGCGAGTTATCGTGCCGACAGACGGGCGGGCGGGCGGACAGACAGACAGACAGACAGACGGGCGGACAAAGCTGGAGCATATACGCTTCTTCAACCTATGGTTGGAAAGATTAAAAAAAGAGGTGGTATATCCAGCATGATTGAGAGAAAAAAGCAACCTACTGATTTTGGCATTCTCTTTGAGGACATACACCTTTACTTGGACCGTTTTCATCTCAAAAGAGCATTCTTAACGCTGTCACATGAACAAAAGTTCCAAATGAACTGGTCAAAATCTGTAGAGATATTTCATCTAGATTCTGTGACAATATCATGATAATGGGAATTAAACCGTCAGAAAAACTACAACCAAGATCCTCGGGAAATCTCCAAGCCGCCTGCGCACAAAAACTGAGAGAAGCAGGAAAACCATGATTAAGTGGGACTTTTCTCTGCTGGCTCAGACCAATGCCATTTAGACAATATAAGGCCATGGATGGCATTGGGGAGATGAGTTTCCGCTTTTATAGTGACGTCAGGCGGAAACCAGGGCTTCCGATTGGTTTCCATTGCTGTCGCGTATAACATCAAACACGACACCGACGTATCAGACAGTGTAACATAAAAGTGACGTCACAAACGGAGGGAAATCATCGCTCGAATGTCATGGCGTTGTGCTTTCTAGACGGCCTTGCTCAGACAAACTTGATTATGGTAAGGTCCAGGACATGGACCATCTGTTAATATGCCCAACATTAGACTCGCCATGTTCTGATTGTTGGAAGATACAGCGCGTATGTGCCGGGAAAGCTCAATCGCATTGACTCCCGCCTACACTGATAGGGACCTGGCACTCAGAACTAAAGCTGCAGTTCAGTGTGCAACAAGTGGGGGAAATGGGATAAATTCTTACTTTGCGTTGGTACTAGGCTGTGTTACTTAACATGATTATACAGGGTGTTTCAAAATGATTTGAACGATTTCACATTGTTATATACTTTTCATAAATTGTCAAAACAAGATATAATTTTACACATATGTAATGGAACTCTCCAAGTTTAATTGTCAGTGGGTAACATGAAGCTGGCTGTCGCAGATGCTCAATGTAATGTGAGCTCCCTTCGTTACTCTGCAAACGTCAATGCGGTAATTACATTTTTAACAACTTGGTGAGGATTTTCAGTCCCCCAAATGTGAGCCGTCCCGGTTGCGCAGTGGTCTAAGCGATGGCCACTGATCATTCGTCCGAAAGGGGTCCGGGTTCGAATCCCGGTGAGGCATGGATGTTCTGTTTGTCTTACGGCACTGGCTCTGTCTCTTCCTTGGAACCAATGACCCTAAATTAGGGACGGGCGACTGCTTATATCCCATTGAGTTGCTCACGGTGGTCGTTAAACCTCCAATTAAAAAAAAAAAAAATGTGAACATTTTGCTTGTTCACCTTCCCACTAACAAAAAATGTAGCCTCATTACTGAACCGCAACTTCTTTAAAAAACCATCGTCACTTCGCAAACTCTTGAAATGACTCACAAAACTGGAAGCGGGTGGCGGCGTGGTCCGCCGGTGTTAGGTGCTGCAGCAACTGTACTCGATAAGGGTGCGTTTTTAGACGCTTACACAATACGCGCCACACAGTTGTCTTGGAAATTGCAAGCAAGGGTGGCGCAGTGGTCTAAGCGATGGCCTCTGATCATTCGTCCGAACGGGGTCCGGGCTCAAATCCCGGTGAGGCATGGATGTTGTGTTTGTCTTACGGCACTGGCTCTCTCCCTTTCTTGGAACCAGCGACCCTAAACTAGGGACGGGCGACTCCTTATAGCCCATTGAGTTGCTTACGGTGGTCGTTAAACCTCCAATCAAAAAAAAAAAAAAAAAAATTCGAGCTCCTGGCTCGTTCTTGCTGTACACTTTCGAGGGTTACGCTGAAAACATTCCCTGATTCTCTCCACATCGGCCTCAGAAGTCGAAGCTCTGCAAGACGATTTACCCTTACAAAGACAGCCTGTTCGCTATAATTGATCATAACACCTTCGAATAGAGTTCTTTGCTAATGGTTCTTTATGAAATCGTGTACGAAACTCACGTTGCGCACTCAACATCGACCTACTCGCATGAAATTGTAAGACGCAAAATCCTTTCTCCTCGCCGCTGGCAGCCATTTTCATAACTAGTCCGCCTGCCACCTGGCGGTAGAATTATGAACTACTGGAGTTGTTCATAAATAAACTTTAGTATGTGTTCCAATGTATTTAATCGGATATTCGATCGCTGGTAATGTTGCATTCCAGATGGAACGTGTTGTTATCGTTCAAATCATTTTGAAACACCATGTATATGTTTTTCATGACTTTTGATTACTATAATTGCACTTGGTCACGAGTAATAATATCACATCGACTTTCAATTAGTAAAATAATGGCACTGGACAATTGCCAGTGCAGTTTTCTGTATGTACATTGTTTCCGTAAAAGGCACATTTTTCGTCCCACAAATATTTCTCTTTGAAGTTTAAAATATAGTATTTATTTTTCAGTTAATTTTGTAAACGGCACACAAAATCATACTGAGATTAAAAATTATTAGGAGCACTTACCTGATAACGTGTAGGGCCGTCCTTGGCTCGATTCGACGTGACATGGATTCAACAAGCAGTTGATGTATTTTTTCTTTTTTTGGGGGGGGGGGGTTAATGACTACAGTGAGAAACTCAATGGGCTATAAGCAGTCGCCCGTCCATAATTTAGGCCACTGGTTCCAGGGAAAGCAGGGAGTCAGTGCCGTAAGACAAACAACATCCATGCCTCAACGAGATTTGAACCCGTACCCACTCAGACGAATGGTCAGAAACCAGCGCTTAGACCACTGCGCCACCTAGGCGGCGCTGATGTCGTTATACATGTATGTACAGCCAAGCGGGTGTGATGACGTCCGTTAATTGCTGAATGTACACTGGAGGATGATTTCTGTTACAAATAGCTCTCAATCTTATCTCACGTGTGTTCAATTGGGTTAAGTCTTGGGACTGTGAGAGCTATTTTAGCCCTTTGAAGCCACTGTCGTGCTCCTGGAACCACTGTATGACGATCCGAGCCTTGTGGCGTGAAGCATTATTCTGCTGGAAGTAACCCTGTCCACCAGGAAACACCATGCATATGTACAAGTATGCTTGGTCCTCAGTGTTGTTAAGATACCTCGTGCCAACCAAATGCTGTTCCAGCGGTATTAAGGAACCCGATGGCCACCACGAAAATAGACCCCATACCATTACATCACCTCCACCAGCTTGTACACTTAAACTTAGGCAGCACCGATCTATCGATTCGTTATGTCGACGCCATATTCTGGCCAGAGATGGAAACGGGCTACCGGATCAAGGTGCTCCTGACCAGATTCTGACCCAGTTTTCTTTCCGTTTTATTTTTTAATAGAAAATTTTGTTTTTTCAAAGAACCCAGAGGTCTTTGAAATATTAATAATACTTCAAAGCTGCAGAGTGTGATCCAGGAACTTGCTGAGAAGGGTAAAGAAATAGGGATTAAAAATGAACTTTCAGAAGACAAAACTGATGAACAATGCTTTAAAAAGAAATGCAGATTTATCAGTTGATGGGGAAAAGCAGGAGATATCCAATTCCTACATTTACCTTGGGCAGCAGATATCAAGCGAGGGTCACATTGATTAGGAAATTAATTGGCATATAAAATTTGGTTGCAGAGTTTTTGGAAGAAACAGTACAATTTTTAAGAGCAATATGCCATTATGTTTTAAAAGAAAAGCGTTTAATCAGTGCATCCTTCCAGTGCTTATGTACGCAGCAGAGACGTGAACCTTAACTTAGAAAGACATACAAAGACTGCAGACAACTGAAAGAAGTATGGAGGAGAGATGCATGCTTGGTGTAACCAAGAAAGGTAAAAAGAGGAACTCGTGGATGAGGAAAATAACAAGAGTGGATGACATCACGATCAGAATAAAATCCCTGAAGTGGCAAAGGGCTAAACATGTTGCCAAGAGAACGGACAACCAAAGAACAACGGAAATTTTAGACTGGATTCCAAGGGAGAGGAAAAGACCCATAAGAAGACCACGTGGGAAATGGGTGAATGGAGGAGACTGGCCCGAGACAGTCCGTTGTGGAAGAAACATGGGGAGACATTAATCTAGCAGTGGATTGATAATGATTGACAGTGATGATGATGATATATTCGAGTTTATAGCTCAAAGCTGATTTGTCCGGGTCCAAAATTTTTGACCCCTTTTTAACTCTGATTCCGGCTAGTCTATCGCCGTGTATTAATTGAAGATATGATTCATCGGGCCTTGCGACCTTTTTCAAGTCCTCAAGAATCCATCCACTTTTGGTGCTCACGTGTCCATTGCAGACGAATTTGTCGGTTTTTTTTTTAGAGACAAATGGTACACGAAGGGCGCGTATAGCTCATTCGCTTCAAAATACAGCGAGCAGTGCGTTTTGAAATTCTGCTCTCGATATCGCTGTTGTACTGTACGGTTACTTGATACAATGGAGCTCGTCTGTTATCTCCTACAATACTCCCCAGCCGCCGTTAGCCTCGAAGATCGACCAGTCCCTTCTACCGTGTTGTACAATGGATTGTTCGTGAACCGTTAGCCTCGAAGATCGACCAGTCCCTTCTACCGTGTTGTACAATGGATTGTTCGTGAACCATCCATTGTACACCATCGATACGGTTCTTCTTGCGTGGCCATTTTTTGTCTAGTGTCTGTATAGAGGAAGCTGCTGAGGCAGTTGTGTTTAATGGTTCTGTGTGCATACACACTGAGGTGCCAAAAGTCATGGGATAGCGGTATGCAAATTTTTAACTGGCGCTGTCGTTGTATAAAGGCTTCGACGCACGCCACGATTTTTATCAGCTACGAGGTGTAATCTCGTGAGTCAAGTTGAACAATCGCCAGTAGGATTATGGTAAGCCGACGTGAATTATCGGAGTTTGAACGAGGCATGGTAGTGAGAGCCAGACGGATGGGACATTCAATTTTCGAAGTTGTGCGTGCAAACATTCGACATTCCTCGATCGGCGGTGTCACGGGTGTACCGAGAATACCTCATGGAAGTCATTACCACACACTGCGGACAGCTCAGTGGCCGACCACGGGTGCTGAATGACCGTGACCAGCGGCGTCTGACCAGGATTTTCCCTGCTAACAGACAAACGACACTGGCACAAATAACATCCACATTCAATGCAGGAGGTACCTGAAACATACCCATCAGGTCCGACAGCGTAATTGAGCGTCCATGGGGTATGTGAGCAGAAGACCCACCAGGGTGCCTTTGTTAACACCACGACATCGGACGCAACGCTTCACCTGGGCTCGTGAACACGGTAATTGGACCCTGGAAGACTGGCAACATGTGGCGTGGTCCGATGAGTCACGCTACCAGTTGTTACGAGCTGATGGTAGGGTTTGGGTGTGGTGCAGACTCCATGAGGTCATGGACTCAAGCTGTCAACAAGCCACTGTGCAAGCTGACGGTGGTTCTATACATGTGTGGGGTGTCTTTACGTGGCACGGTTTGTATCCTCTGGTCCTCGTAAACACGTCATTAACCGGTACTCGCTTTGTTGCTCTCCTGGGTGACCATTTGCCAGCCCTTCATGGACTTCATGTACCCCAACAACGATGGTATTTTCGAACCACAGAATGCACCATGTCATTGGGTCCAAGTTGTCCAAAATTGGTTCGAGGAGCATTCTGGACAGTTCCGACGGATGGTGTTGCCACCAGGTTCGCCCATGAACCTAATAGAGCACTTACGGGACGTGGTGAAAAGATCCATTCGTACCCAAGATCCTGCACCTATAAATACCAGGGAACTGTGGGCGGCTGTTCAGACGGTATGGTTCAACATTTCTCCAGAAGTCTTCCGGCCACTCGTGGAATCGATGCCACGTCGAGTTGGTGCACTTCGCTGGGGTAGAGGAAGTCCTACACGATACTGGGAACGTATTCCATGACTTTTGGCAGTTCAGTGTAAATCATTTCACCTCAGTGGAAAAAAAAAGAAGCTATGCCCACAACAGGTGTCTGAAAGAGGACCTGTTGTGGTGATAACTTTTACCGGGACTTTTTATTTTTTTTATTTTTCTGTTTTGTTTTCGAGATGGAGAACGAGGTAGGTTGCGTTCGCCTATGAACCTATGAACCTATTTATCAGCTGATTTGAAGACGACTTTTTAATCATTAAATTTCCCCATCCTTCAACGCATGGTTTCTCTCGGCGTGTTTCCTTTGTTCAGAGAGTTATAAGTTGAGAAGCTGTCGCACAAAGACAGAATATGTTAAACTGAGCCTCTATTATAGCGGGTATTTTGAAGAACTATGTGATGGTAATTCTCCGAACTTCACTATAACAGATGCTATTCACAGTCATATCGATTGTTTCATGCAAAGAGGTATCCTTTCTTTCCACACCCCGACCCCACCTAGTCGCTCAAAAACGAATCGTGTAAACTCGTTCAACATTTTGCTCTCCTCACGTCGAATTCTGTTCATGCGGTAAGGAAATCAAATTGCAGCATTTATTGCGCGACTTCGGAGAAGCAGACGACTGTGATTTCTAGCGAAGGCCACAGCATATGAAGAAATGCGCATGCGGCTATCGCAATATGCGGGCGCAAGCTAACACCTGTTAGTGCTACCAACCACAATAAATGAGTTTCTCAAAACTTTCGCGCATTTCGCTGAGCAAAAACACCCCAATCTTTGGTGAGCACCTTCGTTTATGATTTCATTTCAAGAAGCTATAGAGCTGGCAACGAGAGGAACAAGTAACTGTTCCGTCGTCAAGGGACGAGATCTATAGCCGCAGGGAGCTTGGCATGAAATCTGCTGCTGTTACACAGAATTTTTTGAATTATAAAAGTATTAATTAAAATCTTGGATGTTTAATTAATTAATTGTAGTTGTTCATTAATTTTTTTTTTTTGTAGTTATGCGTTGTTTTCTGTTTCGTGAATTACGGAATAAATATTAATTTCTACCCAAACCCCATATTTTTTAAATTTTAAACAGTGCAGCTCATTTAGTAGTTGACGTTGAATTAACGAAATTAACTAGTTTGTTTCTTTATTTACCTCGTTAGAATATATCTCACACTAGAAATAATTATATGAAAAAACGGCCTAGGTGAAAGAATCGGAATTTACGTTAACAACAACTTGTTCTTTATTTTCAAAGTTTCAGGTTCCCAACACATACACTGCCGGACAATTGCTAAGGACGGATGACAATAGCTACGACAGCAACCATAAAATGGAAGGCAGGAAAATGTGGAAATTAGCATAAGTGCGGGATACAGTAAGACGTGTGGTGCGTATGCAAATTTAGGATTGCCGAACTTGTTCGTGACATCATAGCGCTGATAAGAGATATAAAGGATTTGACGCGTATTGACCGTTGTTGTTCAAACGCAAAGTTGAAAGGGAAAGTGACCGTTGTTGTTCAAACGCAAAGTTGAAAGGGAAAGAATCAATTGACGAACTTGCAATTTTCAGTATGTCTTCCCGACATCACCTAGATGATTTTACGCGTGGCCGTATTATTGACAAGATTGAAGAAGGGCGAAAAATAACAGATGTTGCCAGGGAGTTCGACGTCAGCCACAGTGTTGTTTCAAGGCTTTGGAAATCATTTCAAATAAATGGAGAGTGTAGCAAACGTCACGGGGAGGTCGTGTTCGCAGTACGACACCTGCAGAAGATCGGTGCATAGTGCTATCAACAAAAAGACACCGGCGCAGCACAGCTAGTGAGGTAGCAAATCAGTTCATGGCTGTTACTGGCAAGCGGATCTCCCGAAAAACTGTCGCCAGACGTTTGCATGAAGGAGGACTATACGCCCGCCGTCCTGTTGTGTGCATCCCATTGTCCAGACGTCACCGTACCGCCCGTTTGCAATGGTGCCATCAACATCGCAATTGGACTGATAACGACTGGTCTGCTGTCCTCTTCTCAGATGAGAGTAGATACAGTCTATCGTCTTATTGTCGACGACAAATGATCTGGCGTGATAGTGGTACTGCATATTGTCCAGCAAACATACAGGAAAGGGACCGATATCCGACATGTAGTGTCATGGTATGGGCTGGCATCATGATCAATGGCCGTGGTTCCCTCTATGTGCTTCCAACTGGGACTATGACTGGCCAACGACACATTAATGATGTTCTGCTACCTCATGTTCGCATGTTCCGTGGTGCTGTCGGTGATAGATTCATTTTCATGGACGACAACGCAACATGTCATCGAACAGTCGCTGTCCAGGAGTGTCTTGAGAGCGAGAATATTCAACGTCTCGTAGGGCCAGCACGTTCTCCAGATCTGAATCCCATTGAACATGTGTGGGATGCTTTGGGGAGAAGTCTTGCTGGTCGCTAATGCCCTCCAATAAACAAGGACACCCTCTTCCGTGCACTGACAGAGGAATGGGATAAATTACCCCTACAGCTGCTTGATAATGTTGTGCAAAGCATGACACGACGTGTGGAATCTTGCATCGCCCTCCATGGTGGCCATATCCCGTATTGACATCTTACGACGGAACGCCTGCGGACGGTAAGTGCATTTTTTTCACGTTTAATTATTCTGCACAAAATGACTTGTTTGTCCCTTGAACACGTTCCAAAGCCTTCTGGATTTCAGAGCACAATAAATTGTCTTTCTTGTAATGTCCTGGCATTCTGACATTATTTTATTTCACTTGGCATCCAACCACACTTACTTTTTTATGCGCTATATAGCCGTTTATGATCCGTCCTTAGCAATTGTCCAGCAACGTATTCCCCAATACACTAGAACCATCAGGTGGCAATTCACCCGCTGACACTTTGTAGATCTTGTATAAACATAAAAATCTCAATCATATAGCTACACTACGTTATTTGTCTATTCTGACAAGATCTGCAACACTTCCACCTCTTTCGCTATTCCAACTACATTGAATTAGCTTCGCATACCTAATATCGCGTTTGTCAACCTTTCTCTGCAATCACGGCTCGCAGACGCCTAGGAATAGATTCTACAAAGTGTCGAACATGCTCCATACCCATAACCCATGTCCGTTTGCTTCTTCAGTTCACGGTCATTCCGTGGAGGAGAATCAGGAGTTCTCACACCCTGTTTTAGCATATTCCACAAATGTTCAATTTGGTTACAGTCAGGAGAGTTTGGGGACCAAGGCAATGTGGCGAATTCGTTGCCGTATTCCTCCAACCACTCAGTAGTTATACGAACCCGATGACACGGTGCCTTGTTCTGTTCAGAAATGGCACTGTGCTCGAGTAAACCTCTTGCAGTTATGAATGGAGATGGTCAGCTAACAGCTCCTTGTAGCTTTCACCATTCAGTGTTTGTGGGATGATAATCAACGGACCAAGGGCTTGCCAGGAAAAAACACCTCAGACCAGAACACCACCTCCGCTGACCTGTTGAACCCGAACTGTGCAACCAGGGGATAGGGCTTCAAGCTGTTTACGCCATATGTGAACCCGGCCATCAGCATGGTGCTGCAAGAAACTGGACTCATCGCACCAGACGACCTTCTTCCATTTGTGGAGGCTGCCGACGGTCCTTGGCCTATGCAAGGCGATGTTTGTGATGACTGGGCATCATCATGGATATCCCCTTTGGTCTCCGGCTGTGAAACTCCAGCGAAGCAAGGTATAAGCTATTGAGATTGTTAAAAAATTCGGACATTCCGGAGTTAAGGGAAAATGCTTTTATATTTACATACGATTGTCGAGCTCAAAATGAAAATACGGCTTCCTATGTTTAATCAAAAACTGGCATTTTATATTTAAAACATTGTCCCAATTAAAAAAAAATGTAAATACGGCGTGTGCCAGCAAGCACGAAGTATGTTTAGTAAGCTACACTGTAAAAAAAATTCTGAAATTCACGAACTATTTTCCGCGATTCCTTTCGTGAATTAACGAAACATATTTCTGATACAACCGCTTCCGCGAAATGGCGGAAAGAAACTTGAATTTCACTGATTTTTCGTACACCAGGAAAATCCTGAATTTTGAGAAACCTTTCCGCAATTCCTTTCATTTATTAACCGAAAAACTCCGTCCTCACTTTTTCCGTATCCGTATGACAGTAATAGGACATATTCGCAGGAATACTTGAGGTTTGATTAACTGTTAAATTTCAATCGTCCGTCGAAGGAAGTGATTTTGAAGTTCTGTAGCGAGATGGGATATTGTAGACAGCATATCGCATGAATTTTGGTTATTGTGGAGCAGGTTCTTTCTTCCCCTTTCCTCTCATTTTGTGAACCAGCTTTTATATATTGTCTTATCGTAAGAAGCCATGTATTTAAATTATTGTACAGGTTATTATACGATGTTTATGTATTAGTCTGTGGAATCCTTAAGACGAAAGCTATTTTAGCTATCAAAAGTACATTTTATATTTAGAAGGTTGTTTTTGAAATAATGGTATAAAACAGTAAATTTCACCGTTTCTTAAAGATAATTGAAAGTTGTCGCTAAAAAAAAATAAAAAAAATATATCAAGTTTCAAAACATTCTGTTGCTTCGAAATCACGTTGAAAAAAAAAAACTATTTAATTTGTGATAAGTCTTCCTGCAGAAAAAATTAAATTATTACAAACCTGTTCAAAAAATAATAAGCTAAAACAGAAAATAAATTAACTAAATCACTCGCAGTATGAAAAAAAAAATCATTGCGAGTTTAGTTTTACCTTAAACGTAAGTGCAGTTCCTCAGACTTTCTGGCTCACTTGGTAAGACGCGCGGCTTGTGTACACCTAACCCAGTCTACCTGTGTTCGATTCCATGCACCCGCGTGAAAGGATTCTTTGGCGTAAGAGCTGAATAATTCAGTGTCTTCGATTTTGCGGAATTTCTGTCTAAATACGAAAAAACATGAAACGGACTTTTCTGAAATAAATGGAATTACTGACTACGGGAAATCTGTGAAAATATAGAAGTTGAAAAAACCGGGCACTTTTAAAAAACTGAAATTTCGTTAAAAGATGGACACTTACACGCAACTTTGCTGCACGTTATTTCCAGAAATTTTCCGTGAATTCACACCACTCACTTTTTACAGTGTTTGTATTCGTATGTATTTAGTTCCTATCCTTCGACCTAGTCCGCCGTAGCATTAGTTGAGCTATTGCTGTTCCAGTTTCGTTGTAGAACAATCGGATGCTATTTAACGTAGCTTTGATTTTATGTTACGAGACAAAAAGGAGTGCGTTAGTGCCGGAGCCCAAAAATTGAGTGGTACGACCGGGTCTTGTATTGACTTGATGCGGTGACTGACGGCTGCTAACCCGAAATTGTCATGCGCCATAAAGACAGTTTGCTGAACTGTTGGGAGTGTCAGAATAGTCTTTGCGGTGGCCGAGTGGCTACATTCCATTCGTCTGAGATAGCCCCAGATTCGAGTCCCGGATGGGGTATGGGTAGTACGCTTTTCCAACGGCACTGGCTCTGACTCTTCTCTGGAACAAGTAGCCCCAAATTACGGAGGGGCGACTCTCTATTGCTTTAAGAATTTTCTATAGTGGTTGCTGTTAAACCCCCAAATAAACAAAGTGTCGGAAGTGTTGTGATTTCCCGACTTTTCGAGCAAGGCATGTGTGCGACTGATGATGCACACATACAATGCCCACCATATACTGGTCCAAACTATCTGAAACAACAATTTCGAAAGATTTCTGTTGAGGTTCTTCAGCTCAGGGTTGTTGTTTTTTTTCTCTTTTCTTTTCAATAGCTGAAATTTGGTCGTAATTAATGTAATGATTGCAGTAGAGAACATTGTAATCATACATCAGTTGTTTTGGTGTGTGTGTGTGTGTGTGTGTGTGTGTGTGTGTGTGTGTGTGTGTGTTTTGACGTTTAACTACCCCCATGAATGAGCATCTATGATCTATGGCTATAACGAAATGCCCGTTCTTAATTTAGGAAGACTGCCTGCGGGGAATGCGGGGAAGGGACAGAACCAGAACCATAGGCCATGCCACGTCCAGAAGTCGAACTCCTGTCTAATTCGGGCAATAGACAAAAGTCCGTGCAGTTGACTGCTCGACCACCGGAGTAGTATTCATGAGATTTCTTTTTTTTAAATCTTGTAATACCGGCTCCAGTTTAACTAAAATTTCGGCTTTTAAAAAGAGGTATTTTTTCGAAAGAATATTTTTTGCAGTTTATTCATACGTTAGTTGTGTGTCGCTTGAAGAATATTAAGATTGTTTAGCAGACGCTCGTCATTTGCTTCATTTGAATTGATAATTATTTCTACTGATGGAACAAAAGTGACCTAGTCTATTTAATTCTTTTATTTTAGCCAGTTATCTTAAACATTAACTGGCTGAAATAATAGTATTTAATAAAACGAATCAGACAGAGAATCGGAATGTAATTGATTTTCTACTTCTGCAGTGGAGCGCATCGTAAAAGTGATGGGATATGTTTGCTTGGTGTCTCCATGTTCAACTTGGACAGGTTTTTTCAACGCAATAAATAAGTCGTCTATACCGTGTATTGTTTACGTAAAGAAACACTTTTCTAAAGATTAATATCTGAGGGTTACAAGCTGTTGTCCGTTCCTAATTCGAGGCGACTGGCTCCAGAGAGGGGACAGAGCCAACGCCATCAGACCAGAGTTGGAAACAGGTCAAAAATTTTGGACCCGGACAAATCTGCTTTGAGCTATAAACTCGAATATATCCTCCTCCTCGTCAATCATTTTATCAATCCACTGCTGCATGAAGGTCTTCCCACGTTTTTTCTACAACGGATTGTCTTGGGTTAGCTCCATCCACCCATCTCCCAAGTGGTCTTCTTCTGGATCTTTTCCTGTCCCTTGGAATCCAGTTTAAAATTTCTGTTGTTCATCTGTGGTCC
This sequence comes from Macrothele yani, assembly GCA_039090855.1. NCBI lineage: Eukaryota > Metazoa > Arthropoda > Arachnida > Araneae > Macrothelidae > Macrothele > Macrothele yani. The sequence continues at coordinate 39,977,726 of CM077024.1, read as the reverse complement.
GTTCTCCTGGCAGCATGTCTAGCCCATTGCCATTTCAGGGATTTTACTCTGATCGTGATGTCATCCACTCTTTTTATTTTCCTCATCCACGAGTTCCTCTTTTTACCTTTCTTGGTTACACCAAGCATGCATCTCTCCTCCATACGTCTTTCAGTTGTTTGCAGTCTTTGTATGGGTTTTTAACGCTTTCCAACCGTAGGTTGAAGAAGCGTATATGCTCCAGCTTTGTCCGTCCATCCATCAGTCTGTCTGCACGATAACTCGCGTAAAAATGGTTCGATTTCGATGAAATTTCAGTTTATGATAGGGAACTACCGGGGGACGAACCCTATTGAAAATGGGCGAAATGGGGTCAAAGGTCAGGACATAGGAGAGGGATCCATTCCATCGGCCTATGTGTCATAACTTTCTTAAAAATGCTTCGATTACGACAAAACTTTATCATATTGTTCTGGGGGTATATTGAACTGGTTCTGTTGAATATCATCGAAATGGGGTCAAAGGTCAGGACACAGGAGCGAGATTTATTCCACAGCCATTTCCCTCATAACTTGACTAAAAATACTTGGATTGCGACAAAACGTTACCATGTTGTTCCGGAGTTATACGGAACCAATTTTATTTAATATCATCGAAATGGGGTCAAAAGGTAGAGCACAGGGCGGTATTTATTCCACAGCTATTATCCTCATAACTTGACTAAAAATGATTTACTGCGACACAACTTTAGTATGTTGTTCCGGAGTTATACTGAACCAATTCTGTTTAATATCATCGAAATAGGGTCAAAGGTCAAGGCACAAGAGCGAGATTTATTCCACGGCAATTGTCGTCATAACTTGAGTAATAAGTTGAGTAATGATCCCGGGTATGTTGGAAAGCGTATCATAATCAATGCATTGCATGATTTTACTAACTTGTTTAGCTAAGGTCCACGTCTCTGCTCCGTACGTAAGCACTGGAAGGATGCACCGATTAAACACTTTTAAGACATAATGACACATTGCTCTTAAAAATTGTGCTGTTTCTTCCAAAAGCTCTGCAACCAAATCTTAGACGCCAATTAATTTCTTCATCAATGTAACCCTCGCTTGATATCTGCTGTCCAAGGTAAATGCAGGATTTGGTTATCTCCAGCTTTTCCCCATCAATTGATAAATCTTCGTTCTTTGTAAAAGCATTGTACATGAGTTTTGTCTTCTGAAAGTTCATATTTAATTCCCATTTCTTTACCTTTCTTAACAAGTTCCTGGATCAAACTCTGCAGCTCTGAAGGGTTCTTTGAAATATTTATTTTTCTATTGAAAAGATAGAACGGAAATAAAACCGGGTCGGAATCAGGTGAGGAACACCTTGACCCGAGCCGTTTGACCCGTAAGAAATTGTTGACCCGGTGACCCGTTTCCATCTATACATCAGACAAGTACACCACCCATACGTCATCCTGAATTCGAACCTGTGCTCACCTCTGACCAGAGCCGTAGCTACCGGGAGGGCAGGTAGGGCGATTGCCCTCCCAGAATGGTCATAGTAGGAGCGTAAATGCATGCTCTGAGGGACATAAACAATAGATAGTGGGGAAAAATTTACTGAAAATTTTAACTGAAAAAGAAAGTGTTGCATCTTAGTATTTTCTTTTTTAAGGACTTTAGTTAGCAGCCTGAAGTATTCCACGCACCTAACCAGGGAACAGAGTAATCTAGTCTGTCAGGCGTGAACCCCTCATGTGCAGGAAAGGAATTGACCAAAACAGCAGAGAAAGGCATATAAAGCAATTTGCGGAGATGACTAACCTCCGTGATCTTTCCAAATAGGCTGAAGGGATAAAGAACTAATTAGCCATCTGTATTCCGTTGCAGAAAGCCCCTCTGAGCGTTTAACCTTGGACGGAAATTTTCCAAGCCGTACTCCGAATGTCTTCTAATTGTTACGCTCACTACCTGATACCCATTCATTCTGCGCTGGTTTGTTTATCATTTTGCATTTTTGCGGAGTACTATATATCGGCATTCGCATAACTTTTACTTGACCCTTGGATAATTTGCCTGGTTTTCACATTTTTAGTAAAATTATGTTCAAAACCGGATGTGCAATTTTTGAACATTCAGTATACTTTCCTACTACAACGGAGGTATGGAAAAGCAAAACCTGCCTTACTATTTGAGTGGAAGTAGGGAACTTTTGAACTCGTAGGGGCGTAATTTCAAGACTCGCCATCCCAGAAAATAAAACCTTACCCCGTTCCTGCTTCTGACGAATGGTCAGAAGCCAGCGCTTCCGACAACTGAGTAGTGAGTAGCAGCACCGTGAGAATACGTCGGATTTTGGTAAGATTAAATCTCGCTAATAGTATTTGCCTGCAGCGCGGTAGACGCATCCTATTCCGAGACATGCCAGCTCATTCGTACACAGTTGGCAACTCCTGTGGGCAGACTGTCACCATTCGCTGAGTCGATTAGCAAGTTTGTTTGATAACAGTGATCTCACCGACATGCTTATATGTGGGTGTGAAACGTCATGTTGCATGTGAGCAACCATAAAAGAAAAAAAAAAAAAAAGAAAAAAAGAGAGAGAGAGGAAGAAGAAACAAAAGGAAGTGTGCTCGTGATTTGAACTGTTTTTGTTTAGCAGTGTTGAAGGCTCGTGAAGCTCCAAATTCAGGCATTGCAGCAAAACTTGCAGAAACTGTATGTGGGAATTTGATTTCTTTGGTAAAGGCCCGTGTGATATATTAAAACACCTTAAAATATACAGTTACTGACTGCGAGAAAAGAGGAGTTCCATGCAAAATACTAATAATTGATAAATAAATAAGTCAAATAAAATTAAGAAAAGCCTGCAGTGGATCAGATTCTCCGAGAGAGAGAGAGAGAGAGAGAGAGAGAGAGAGAGAACTGACGTGCTGAAATTTGCATCTCCTGGACGCAGAGATAGCGAGAAAAAGGTTTTGACATTTACGTTCCCTAGCAGAAAACTGTGCGTGCATTATTTAAAGAGGATAATATTCCCTATCTTTACTGTAGTGATTGGCGTTCAGTAAAACTAATAATAAAGTCCTCAGGAGCATAGATACAACTGCAAACAGAACACACACAAGCGCTCGCTAGTGAAGGCAAAGATTTTTCTTTATTGAATTTTTAAAAGCAGTGATATCGACAAAAACAGATTAAACATTTGCTCCCCCTAGCGGAGAAATTTTACATTATTTTTGACAGGAAATGTTCGCACAAAACGCTTTGGTAATTAGTAGTATTTGACCGAAAAGGATTTTTTCGGTCATGTTTGTAGACGTGCAGATATTCTGCTTAAATACTGCAAACGGAAATGTGAGCTTATGCCCTCTGGTGGCACACTTATGCGTTAGAAACAATTTTAAATTGTATGCAAAACATTTCGCACCAAACACGCTCTCCGACAAAGAAATAATTTTTAAATTCGGACTGTTGGAAGCAGAGATCGAGAAATCATAATTTAGCTAGCTTTACTAGCTGAAAAACTATGCATTACTTGAAAAAGAAACTGCACCCAAAGTAGTCTTCGTTATAAATAGTATGGAACAAAAGAAAAAAAAATTCAATTGCGTATTTTAAAGCAATTATGTAAAATCAAATATATTTTGAATTCGATAGCATCTGCATTTACACTCTCTAGCAGCAAAGTTATGCACCATAAAAAAAACAAAACAAAACAACAACAACAACCGGTAAACAAAAGTAACCGTTCTTACATTTTAAGTTTCTAAACGCAAAAAAGAATTTTTCAAATTGGACTAATAGTTGCATAAGGATAGGGTTCAAAGACGGACAAAGTGATATCGTAAGCACATGTTCTTTTTTTTTTTTTTTTTTTTATAAAAGACGTGGTAAAAATACTGCGAACCTGTCTTTGTTAGCCTATTCCTGCGTGTGTGGGTCTTCCGGGTCTCAGGCACTCGTTAAGGCTACTGATAACAATAAATGTTGCTCCCCCTCGAAAAAAAAATGGAAAAGTTGGTAAGTGTAATATGTGCATAAGGTAAATTAAGATCGTACATAATTATACAGTCATGTTCATAAAAAACAGAACACCTGAAAGGAGTCGAGCTACAACTTTGATTTTAACAAGATATTTTCATCAGGCAATACAGAACAAATGATTTGTATCTCGGTGTCGAACGTACCAGGTGCGTCAAGGTAGCTAATAATAATCGATGTAGCCACCTCTAGCTTGTATCACCTGATGTACGTGCTGAGGCATCGAATCAAATAATGTGTGAATGGTGTCCTGAAGAATAGCCGTCCAGGCCGTATTGACCCACGGCCAAAGTTTATCAAGAGTTGCTGACTGACGGTCGTACCTCTCTCTGCACCTGTCGTTTGAGCATGTCCCAGATATTTTCTATTGGTGACAAATCCGGCGATCTAGCCGGCTACTGCAGAAGTGGAACGTTGTTATCCCTGAAGAAGGCACATGTTGTTGCTGAAATATGTGGTGTAGCATATGGCACCGGGGACGTCCTGCAGGTACGAAAGGACAACCGATCGAGAATGTCGTTGGCATAACGGGCACTCGTGTTATGGTGGTAAGGACTCTCACGAGAAGTGATCTGATTTCGTACCCGATAGCACCCCAGGTTATAATGCCTCGTATTGGTGCCGTATGCTTGGTGCGAACACACTCTTCCCGACGCCTTTCCCCCTGTCGTAGGCAGACTCAGATACACCCATTATTTTCACTTAAACAGAAACGCGTTTCGTCCGAGAACACGATGTTGTGCCATTCGTTACGCCACTCTCTTCGGTCGATGCACCATTGCAGCCCGTTGCTGCAGTGTCAAAGGTAGTCTGAAGAGGGGCCGACGAGCCTACAGTGCAATCTGTGATAATCGGTGACGTACTGTTACAGCTGACATGGGAGAATGCCTCACAGTTCGCCACTGCTGTGCCAACGCCGTTGATGATGCAGAACGGTCTCTCACAGACATCCTCATGAGATTTCCGTTGTCCCTCGGCGTTGTCTGTGTAATACATCCAGAACCTTCTCTTCGTGCCCTACGCCCTTCTTCGTACCATTGCCTGTACACTCTTGCCACGACGGATACAGTGGCAAGAGTGTGCATTTATGGTACGACCACACGACCGGCAATCTCCCGGAGAGAAGCATTACAGCCTCTCATGCCGATAATGCGACTTCTGTTGAAGTCGCTAATGTGACGGTATGACTGTGTTACACGGCGACGTGGCATCCTTATCCACTGCTGACGAAGAACTGACATACCAATCAACCACGCGGTGCTTATAAAAGAAAACGGGCCGGTTTCCAGTCTGTGACATTGCGTGATCTGATTTGCCTACAGTCCATTACTTTTAAATTACCGCCTCAAGGTCATCCGCTCCTTCCTTACCCTTGCTCGTAACCATGATAGCGTCTTCCGCGATCGAGACGTCGAACTCGTTTTCCCCCACTTCAGTTTAGGAAGGAAAACTGGTTTTATCTGTGACCAAACTATAGGGATTGTTCATACTGAAGCTTATCGTAAACTAAAGTGGAGAAAGTGAGTTCACCGTCTTGAGTCTCCTTCACGGTAGACGCTACCATGGTTATGAGCCGAGGGTAGGGTGGAAGCGGGTGACCTTGAGCAGCCGATTTAAAAGTAATGGACTACGGTACGCATGTTCTATGACGTCGAAATGCTAATTATTCATGCAATATTGTCTGATTATCATATCCTGTAAAAATCAGGGTCGTAGCTCTAATCCTTTCAAGTGTTCTGTTTTTTATGAACATAATTGTATAACTGTTCCAGTTTAAAAAAAAAATCTATCATCGATTACATGGTATGAAACATTGACGTATAATCGATGTTCCAGTGTCGATTCATGTATGCTCGTTTAGTATGTAAAGAGCATTGGCACCCATTGGACTTAGCGTTCAAAACTCCAGCACGCATTTGACTTCGCGTTTGGAACTCCAGCACCTATTGGATTTCTGGAAAGTTGGCGCCTATGCCTCTCTCTGACTCGAAACTCGAACTTTAGGCCTTACGCTATGAAAGCTGCCATCCAAACCTCTCTGTAACCTGATGTCTTCTTGGACACCTAGTCGTATAGTGCTCCACGTGATTGAGGGTATGCATATCCATGCGCGTGATCACACCGAAATGAGCGGGTTTTTTGGGGGTAGGGTTTCTGTCAATTATATACACCCTTATGGTATATGCACTCACACACAGGATTACACAAAATAGTGTCTTCCCCATTTTCAGAACTTTGAAACGTTCATTGGGCACAAAGTAATGAGTGCGCAGTGGTCTAAGCGATGGCCTCTGATCATTCGTCTGAACGGGGCCCGGGTTCGAATCCCGGTGAGGCATGGATGTTGTGTTTGCCTTGCGGCACTGGCTCTCTCCCTTCCCTGGAACCAGTGACCCTAAATTAGGGACGGGCGACTGCTTATAGCCCATTGAGTTGCTCACGGTGGTCGTTAAACCTCGAATTAAAAAAAAAAAAAGAAGTAATGAATGCACAAAAATGGCAGCTGCACCTTTCAGAGAGTACCTGAAACAGTTTTTGCCTCATACTTTATAAAATTACAGCATGTGCTCCACACGTTGTTGTGCACATGTCTCCAACCAATAGTCATCTCCTTACCAAAAAAGCCTTACAACGACGAATAATTTGATCACAACGATGAATTATAGCGATCAGTTAGTGCTTCTGCTGTTACAAAGTTGTGTGTCTGTAGCATGTCCCCCATCTTACAACACTGAATGAATGTCCTGTGAATTAACCATAACTATTGGGGGGGGGGGGGGGGGGGGGGGGGTAAATCATTCAGAACTTAAGGGAGGGTTAACAAAACCCGTCAGCAACTCAGTGGGCTATAAGCTGTCGCCCGCTTCTAATTTAGAACCACTGATTCCAAGGAGGAGAGAGAGGCAGAACTGTAAGACTAACACACAACTCATGCCTCAATCAGGATTCGAACCCGGAAGAACGATCAAAAGTCAGCGTTAAGACCACTGCGCCACCGGGGCGACAATCACAACTTCACGGCACAAAAGGTAATAATTTGATCACAACGATGAATGTTACCCCTTTTTATACAGGATGTTTCACTAGGTAGTCCTCCCAAAGAATCAGCCATATTTTGCAGCACACTCTACTTGGAAACATGACGGGTGGTTTACAACGTACCTTAGTTCATGCTAATGTAGCATCACTCACAATAAATGCTAGAAATATCCTCCACTGACATCCAAACACACTCGAATACGACGCTGCATATTGTCAAAGGTCCTCCGCTTCATGTTATCATTAATAGTCCGGATTGCTGCACTGATTTTTCTTTCTAAATACCCAGTTTCTTGTGACAAACTTCGCAGTGACTTCTTCGGTGATGCCAGCAGCCTGTGCTTCACCTCTTCGATTTTTTCTTCCACTAAACGAGGACGTCTGCCATTATATTGGTTCAAAACATTGCCCGTTTTTTTAAATTTTTTTCGCTAACCTGACGTTGCTTGTCTGGTGATTTTCTTCCCCAAACTTCTCCCGGAATTTACGCTCTTACCTTAATAGACTTTGTCATCCAATAACTTTTCACAATAAACACCTGCTCAGTAACGGTATACACAGCCATCCTGAACGACGTTCAAAGACAGTAAAATATGCAGATTGCCTCCGGACAGAATTAGCGTGTCCTGCCATCTGGGGGGGGGGGACACAATGAGTCATCGCCTTATCAGGAAAATCACTCCCTCACTCCCGCCCATTTCTCATGGATCAAGGTCACTTGGAAACGAAACGTCATGTTTCTGTGTAGAGTGGAAATAAAACAATAGTTGGTTCTCCTTGAAGGGGGACTACCTAGTAAAACACCCTGTATTAAAAAAAAAAAAAAAAAAAAAAAGAAAGAAAAGGTACATATACGCCGTCACAATACAAGAAGATATAATTTAATGTTACCCCATAATTGCTTAGCATGGGCTGTTAATTTTCACACGCAATATACGGACCTTTTGACATAATCCGAAATATGCATGTAATGTTATAGCATTGCTGTTGAGACAAAGTATTGATTGAGAATTTTGATCTTTCTTATTACGAGCCATTATGTACGCGCAACACGAGTGTAGCATAACGCATTGTGGATTCATATCGCAGATAACAAGCAATAAGACCTGAAAATAAATCTGTTTCCAAAAATTTTCTACGTAGTTTTCTGTAATAAATTCATCTCGTAAATGTGCTCACGCTTTGGGATCAGCGGGTTTCACAGAAGCGCTGAAACCCGCTGATCTCAAAGCGTGAGCACATTTACGAGATGAAACACCTACAACGATTCCCTTACTCGCGCACGGCCGGTACAAACTCGTGAAGCGCAAGTGCAACCAACCCTCTACCAAAAAATGTTGACACCTTGTTGGAATAAACTTTGTGACTGGCGGTGTCTGCACGTTGTCACATGTTGGGTTAAACGAAGCTGTAACACGTGAAGTGTGTTTTCCTGTAGGCTGGCCGCCATTTTGTTTTTGCTCAGCGCCCTAGTGTGAAGCGTAACAATTGCTTCTGGCGCATGCGCACAATGAAATTAAGTATATCGTGAGAAGAGATTATAAAATCAGTGCTTAAATGCTTTCCCACAGAATTTCGTGCTTTAAGGACACCATCTTTAATGTGCGTATGTTGATGATTTGGAACAGAAAAAAAAGGTAGCAAATAATTCAAAAAACGGAAATATTTCTGGTAGAAAGGTGTGATCTGGCGTAATTAGTCGTTAAAATATAGCACAGTATAATGTTTTAAAATGCAGTTCGAGCCTTCGAATTTTTCTCGTGTTCCAGAAATATCGGTTACACTGTGTTCTATCTACATTTCTCATCCACAATTATAGCTTTATTTCTAGCTTTTTTCTTTTACTTCTGTGGCTTATATTCAGCTTTTCCGTGCTCATTTATTCAGTTTTACTTTGTACTTGGCGCTGTGTATCAACATTAGGTCATTGCGCCCAAAATCTATAACTTCACACTCATGTGAACTGTGTAGCGTATTAAAACTTGAACAACACAAGGCTTTCAGGCAACAGCAAATTAATAGAATTACATAATGCTTTAAGCTGTGCTGTACAGTTTTGTACTGGCAAAAGTATTCGCTATTCGTGTTTCATAATATCGCAACATCACTATTTGCAGCTTTTGTGCTTCAAGCTATTTGCTGAAACGTTTTGACTGATTCTTAATGTCTATTGAGGGAAATATCAAAACATATGAGAAAAAAAAAAAAAGTGTTGATCCGGCTGAGTGCCTATAAAGTCCAGAAAGCAAACTGTTCAGTGCAAAAGACACATTAATACGTCTCTGTTGTAAGCTCAGGCGAGAGCTTTTTAGCAAACGAGAACTTTTTTCCCTCTCCTGTTCATAAGTTTTCTTGTTTGTATAATTCTATCGATTCTCGATTTTGTTCTCGAGTTTTACAAAGTAAAGCTACTTCCTTTAAGCCACGTATCTCGCTCATTATGACTCTTAAAAATTTTGTTCCTTACTTCTGCATTTTTCATTAGAAGAGGGAGAGCTGCTGATTTGGCCATCTTTTGCTTCCAAAAATCTTTTTCGTGAAGAAAATGTTGAATTCTTTTCTTTTATTTCGTTTTTCGCTTTGAAAAAATTCCCAAATTCATTCCCCTTTGATTACTTTTTTGTTATCAGTTTTTTTCCCCTTCTTTCTTGAGATCTGAATTTTCCGCTTTCTGTGAAGTGAAGCATTTCATATTTGCAGAAAAGTGTGCTTATGTATATTTCTTTCAAAATAGGTCTTGAAGTATGTTCACATTTCCTTTATTTTAACATGCCGTTATTTTGCTCATAGAACTGAATCGTGTCTGTCTGTTCAGTTAAATGTATTCGAAAATTTGCGTAAGGATTAAAAAAAAATCCTTTGTGAAATTGCACGTTTATCATATCGGTATGCAGTGCTTTGTTGAAATTTTATTTATCTCCACAGTACAGTGGGTTAAAAGAAATAATGGAATAATGGCAAATTAGACCGGTTATATTCAGTAACGTAGTGTGTTAATGCCTTTCGAGTTTTTTTTTTTTTTTTATTATTGGAGGTTTAACGACCACCGTGAGCAACTCAATGGGCTATAAGCAGTCGTCCGTCCCTAATTTAGGGTCACTGGTTCCAGGGAAGGGAGAGATCCAGTGCCGTAAGACAAACACAACATCCATGCCTCATGGGATTCGAACCCGGACACCTTTCGGACGAATGATCAGAAGCCATCGCTTAAACCACTGCGCCACCGGGGCGGCCCCCTGCAGGTGCTCCGCATGCAAAATCAAATACAAGCACAGAATGCGTCAGAATGATCCAAATACACACACAGAATGATCCGAATACACACGCAGAATGCGTCGAACTGAGGAAAACCTCTGAATAGACTTATATATACACTATCTACAAACAAGTAATTGGACACCTGTGATAGCAAAGGAAAACGAAGTTTATTCACCTCCAATAGTTGGTGGAGCCTCCATGAGCGGCGATTACATCTGCGACCCTCCGGGGCATACTCTCAACCAGGCGTTGTACGACGGCTAGCGGTTTTTACTTCCACTCGGCTTGGAGAAGACAGGTCAGTTCCTTCACTTATTTCGGACGGTGGAGGCACCCCTTAAGTCGACGCTCCAACTCGTCCCAGAGGTGCTCGATAGGGTTAAGGTCCGGGCTCTGCGCCGGCCAGTCCATTCGATTAACCCCATTGTCACCATACCAGCCAGGGTGGACCTCGCAACATGACAGGTGGCATTGTCATCCAGAAAGTAACATGGCCCCCCCCCGTAAAACTGCCACAACATGTAGGAAGCGCATGGTCATCCAAAATGGTGCAGTAGGTCTCGGCGTTGAGTCTACCAGGAATTGCGACCAAGGGTCCCTTGCCATACCAGGAGAAACACCCCCATAGCATAATTCCACCGCCGCCGAACTTCACAGTTGGCCCAATACATTCCGGCAGGAGGCGTTCTCCAGGCAGACGCCAAACCTAGACCCTGCCATCCGAACGGTAGAGGGTGAACCTTGATTCGTCGCTCCAGAGAACCTGTTTCCACTGTTCAACGGTCCACTGTCTACATTCTTTACACCACATTAGCCGAGCAGCGCTATTGGACTTGGTGATCAAAGGCTTGTGGGCGGCAGCACGTCCATGATAACAGAGCAGATGGGCTTCCTTACGGATGGTATTAATCGAAAGAACACTCCCGGATGCCTGTTGAAACTCCTCGCGGATGTGGCCCATCGATTTGGTGCGGTTCTTCCGAATTTCTCTGGCCAGCACTCGTCGGTCTCTAACTCCCAGTTTTGTGGGTCTGCCGGGTCGGGGCACATTCCGACAGTTACCTCTCATTTTCCATCTGCGAATCACGTAGGCCACTGTCGATTTGGGGTACTTCAACTAGCTGGATATCTCATGTATGGATCGCTGTGATACCCGACGATTACACCTTTCTCGAAATCAGAGAGCTCCAAACTGCGTGGCATCTTGCATGCGACTGGTTGCGTTGTTGTTTCCCACACGATATTTAACGGCGGCGGCCCTGACTTGTATCAGGACCGCAGATATCGTCGATTGCAGGGGTGTCCAATTACTTGTTGGTAGATAGTGTAGTTCTGATTACCGCGCAAGGCCGATCTCAGCCCAAAACACAACTTTTTTTTTGTTCACTGGAATCCTTATTATAACAACACTAACTAGACTTTGCCTTACTAAAAAAAAAAGGAGGATAAAAATACAAGACACACGAAAAAAATGCCAAATTTTCAGTAACCAGTCATAACGGTATGGAACAACGCTGACTTAATGAACATGAGTTGAATTTACTGTAATCTATAGCTGCGTCTGTTATTGTTTGAACGACCGTCGGGAGCTACTTGGGGGACACTGGTTCTAGGAGGGGGGTGAGAGAAAGCCAGTGCCGTAAGACGAGCATGCTACTCATGCCTCACCCGGAACTTGAGCCCGAGTCCACTCGGACAAACAATCAAAGACAAGCGCTTAGACCACTGCGCCACCGAAGCGGCGGCGTTTGTTTCAGATAAGATCAGATCATACGTAGATTATTTTAAGGAGTGTCTGACCCCAGGTCTTAAACAACCCTTAGAAATAGGAAGCTAGGAGATTTGGGCGAGAGTGCCCGATAGGAAAGTGACACGGAAGCAAGGTAGAAAGGGAGAGGAAGACGCCTTTATTTATTACCGGGGGGCCAGTACCCGTGGTCCGACGGCTTAATATGCCCATCCGACGTACGACGGTTTAGTGGTTCAACCGTTTGTACCTGCTTGGGATCGAACCTGAGATTTCTCCGTGGCAGTCACGAACGTTGACCACTAGGCTATCCGTGGCCTGGCTTTTGTTTCGAAGTTCCTGCAGATAATAAATACTTAAAACTTTATGCAAATTTTAGGAATTCGTATTTTAAGAAAGGGGGACGGTCGGTCGACGTGCACACACCCGCAGGCGCTTCTGCGAATTTATCCCAAACTTAAAACCTGTACTTTCAGTTGTTATAGGCGACCGACATACACACATTCGGACAGCTTATTTTATTATTATGTGTAACTGACTAAATTCTCGTTTTCCAGATCCCTGATTTTGAGTTGTGGCTGCATTCATGAGCTGTCGTTTCTAGGGTGCTTCTTTTTGTCATCAGGATCAAAAGTGTGTTTGTTTATACATACACACGTCTCATTGGCGATCGCTGCTTGTCGCGTGCCTTCATTTTCCGAATAGAAACGGTTTTTGCTGTCTTTTGTCGTTCATGGCATTCGTGGAAGTAGTACCGAGGCGTTCCTCTGGAAATGGAGTTGCTCTCGTAGTCATTCACTGTTGTTCCTTTTAATGTTAATATGAGAGTTGTAGTTTTCCATAACGAGAACTGCAGCCGATTAAAGACTTGCTACACTTCGGTGGCGTATTTAAGCGGATTTTGGCGATAAAAATGTCACTGGCTGATCTTGTCTGTTGTGGTATGGTTTCTGCTGAAAAGAAAAAAAAATAAGATTACCAGTAAGGATTATTGTGCACAGAAAAATAAGTAAATTCTAATTAGTTGGTTCCAGTTGCTTTCACTGTTTCGTTCAGCGTTCTATTATCTACCAAAATAAGCGGTTTATAAACCTTGTTAGTATCGTATTTGCAGTTCCAAAGTACCTCATGTACCACCTTTAAAACAGATAAGATCCTAGTTAAATTCTGAACGTGAACCGAAAAGCCATAGGTGCGCGTGACCACGTTGGAAAGAGTCGCAGATTATTGGCTAAGAACTTTTTTTTTTTTTTTTTGAAGGATTTCTTGACTCATTTGCGACAAAATGGTTACACGCAGAATACTAGGGCTTGGTACTTATGCTGCCTCCTAAAAATAAAGTTATTAGGGAACAGAGCGCCCCAGAATTCCGAGGGAAAAGCAAAGGTGTCTTCAAATACAGTTAAAAGTATTAAGCTATTCGTTTATGGCTTGAGAAATATAAACAGGTGCTAGACTTTGCAGATCAAATGGCATCATCAAGTCTAGTAACTAAACACAAACTCCTTGAAAAATATCAGTGAATCTTGAAACTGAAAATTTTCCCGTTCGGCTCCGACCCGAAGAATTATATACACTCAGTAAACAAAATATTAGAGATAACCTACCTAATACCGTGTTGGTCCTTCTCTAGCGTGAGTAACAGCCTGTACTGTACACGTCGAGGCATCGACTCCACCAGATGCTGGAGGGTTTCCGGATGTAATGCCAGCCATGCTTTTTTGCAGCATTTTCCACAACTCCGCTCGAAATGTCAGTCCAGGATCCGTGGCTCTGATGTTTCGCTTCACGGCATCCCAGGTAGCTTCCACATGGTTTAAATCCGGGGACCGTGGGTGCTCGTGGATGGTTCCAAACTCACAAGAGTCGTGCGTGGGTGGTTGCGGCCCGATGAGGTGGCGCATTGTTCTTCTGGAACAGAACATCAACCGCAGGATGCGCGAAGACCATGAAAGCGTGCAGGAGATCAGCCAGCACATGCTGGTAGCGCGCAGCTGTTAAGGACTTCTCCATACACACTAAAGGACGTCTCAAGAGAAGGCTTCCCAAACCATCGCAGAGCCACCACCGCTGTGAACAGAGCCGAACTGGCACGACGGGGCCGTAGTATAATGCTGTCGACCCCACACCCTCACCCGCACCATTACGTCAGCTCGGTACAGCCGAAAACGGGATTTATCTGACCACACGATGCGGCGCCACTCTACAGAGGAGCAGTTCCGGTACCAGCTGAGGCGTAATGTTCGATGACGAATAGTCAACCGTGGAACACGAGCAGGGCGTTGGCTCCCGTAGTCCAGGGTAAGTAGCGTGAGCTCTCTGACGCTGCTTGGACCTCCGGCATTTAACGTGGATGTGCGTCGCCGTTGCCAAACGGTCGGTCTGTACGAGCCTGGATAGTCTATAGTCTACGTCGATTCCGGTTGTCAATGGCGTGTGGTCTGCCACCGTTTGTTCTCTGGGCGCTGGTACGCCCATCGATGGTATACTCACGGTACACCCTTGATACGGTTTTGCGGGTACCCTAGGGTTCGTACCACTTGAGCGATGGAATGCCTCATCTGTCCTGAGCCGACAATGCATCCACGATCAAAGTCGCTCCGATCAGCACTTTTACCCATGATCGTCGATTGCGACACACAATGTTGGGAAGCCTTGCTGCTGTCCGCCTATTTACCGCCTGCGTTCTGTTTGGGTCTATATATATATATATATACACATACATACACTTGCGCGAATTCATGCTATACGGCAAGATATTTCACCTAGTTTTGATTTAAAAAAAAGAAAAGGCCGTTTTAGTTTGAACATGGGGAGAATTCGCCAAGAGTATTACTCTCTCTGTCTTTCTCTCTCTCTCTGTGCGCCATTTTCGTGAAATGGGGTAAAAAATATGTGTGTTATTGCAGAAATATGCCCCACTCGTTTTAGATGCCGTATGCTAGTTTCGTAATCAATAAATGTGTAATTGAATTCCTGTGACGAGATTTTTCGGAATGAATTCTAAAGACTGAAAAGGCTACTGTAGGCGAAACTTAAAAGTTTCTAGTACCATTTTGTATTTATTTATTTATTTTACGTTTGCTGTCACCTAGTGCATTTCACTATCTTTTTTTCCTTCTTTCGTTTCAGTAGGTTGAGTGCGTGTGCGTACGCTGCAAGCTAAATGTACGATATTTTTGTATTTTCAGCAAATGCGAAGGCATCAGCAAAACCCCCTGATGTCGTTAAACTTCGTTTGGTAATTCCCGTTCCCTCGACATCATTTTCATGCACACTTTTAAAATTGGGGAAGCGGCGAGGCTGGATGGGAATTATGCGAAATATGGCATTCTTCTTGTACGTCGAGGCAGCTGCGAGGTAGAAGGAAATTAATGTGGCAAACGAACGATCGGCTGAGGATTTTACTGATGGCGGCGTCGGCACATGCGCCTACGTCTCCAGGCAGATTCAGTGACCTGCGGAGGAAAAGCGCGAGAGATGTGTGTGCGTGCCCCGTTGATGTGGTGTGTGTACGTGTGTGTTGATGTGGACTGGCGGAGGTAACCCATGGGACTACGCAAGGGGAGCTTGTCCAGCTGTAGTGATGATGCTCAAACCTCCAACTTTATTTGCTTTCGTGTAAGTAGAGCGCCAACGTGTGCTTGCTTGCTTGCTTGCTGCCTTTTCGTTTTAGCTCTGGTGGTACCAGCTGAAATTATGGCTGTCGGCATGTTTAACATGGCATGGCGGTACTGCCATGAATTAAAAAAATGAGCAAGCCCATTATTGAGCATATATCATTGTAAACATATGTAAATTCAGCACTGTGTTATTTGTTATTTACTTCAGTATTGTGTCGCCATTTTCGGAAAAAATGGAAAGGTGTTAGAAAAAATGTGTAAAGGAAATAAATGAATGAAAAGTTGTAGTTTGACCCGGAAGTAAACTAATAATAGTAATATTTTTTTCTTTGTTTCTAGAAACTGAGGGTGTTAATTTAACCCTGATAATCTAGTTGTACACATACGATCTATAACGTCTGTTAAGAACAATCATGTAGTTGCGTAATTTGGAATAGTCTAATTATATAAATTGACATTTCGTCAGTACTTAGTAGTGCGTGCATCTAAGTTTTTTAAGTTTAACTTTGGAGGTCATAAGTGCGTTATCCATAAGCAGAAATAATATTTGTCGTAATATATATTTCTGTCGTTAAGGTAAACATGAATGTAAATAAGTGACTGCTTTATCTTATGGACACCCCTTCAAAACATGTCGTATTTTCTCCTGTTGGACTATATAAGGAGCAGCTTTTTCTTTTAGCATATTAATACAAACATAATACAAAAGTATGTAATGTACTACAGTGTAGTGAATAGTTGAATATTAATGTCATATAGGAATTTTTTCTTTATTCACATTTTTTAATTGTTCAGAGGACCAGTTTTTAAGTAAGATCCTTGGCGATTTTCGAATTCTTAAGATTAATGTATAAGTTTGATATCGTATAATAATTTTTTAAAATTTAATCCCTGTGGTATTCAAACATTTGTTATATGCAAATTTTTGTAAAAAAAAAAAAAAAAAAAACTATTTTTGGATTTTTTTGTCAATTTTTTTCCTGGAATTTTTATTGATTTTTAACGGAACTAACTCGATACGCAGCAGTGAATTCATATTCATTTAGCTTTTCGAGAAATTTTATGATGAAGTTTTTGAATTGGATTTCAAGTAAGAACTTTAAAATTGTGATAATATATATGAGAATTAAGATATTTTATCAATCTTTAGGTTGAGTATTGTATGGCATTACATAAGATTGTGCCATCGGGGGGGGGGGGGGGTCTCACACATGCCCAGAGATGGTTGTGTACATGCCTTGTTAGTATGACGCTGCTTTTAGGGACTTTGCATCATTTACTTTCTTAGATGTAATAATACAGGGATTACATCTAAGGAAGTAAATGATGCAAAGTCCCTAAAAGCAGCATCATATAACAAATGTTTGAATATATTTGTGGAGGAATATATTCAAACATTTGTTATATGAAAATCTTTGTAAACAAAAAAAAAAAACTTTATTTTTGGATTTTTTTGTCATATTTTTTTTCCTGTAATTTTTATTGATTTTTAATGGAACTAACTCGAAACGCAGCAGTGAATTCATATTCATTTAGCTTTTCGAGAAATTTTATGATGAAGTTTTTGAATTGGATTTCAAGTAAGAACTTTTTAAGTAATAAATAAATTAAAATTGTGATAATATATATGAGAATTAAGATATTTTATCAATCTTTAGGTTGAGTATTGTATGGCATTACATAAGATTGTGCCATCGGGGGGGGTCTCACACATGCCCAGAGATGGTTGTGTACATGCCTTGTTAGTATGACGCTGCTTTTAGGGACTTTGCATCATTTACTTTCTTAGATGTAATAATACAGGGATTACATCTAAGGAAGTAAATGATGCAAAGTCCCTAAAAGCAGCATCATATAACAAATGTTTGAATATATTTGTGGAGGAATATATTCAAACATTTGTTATATGAAAATTTTTGTAAACAAAAAAAAAAAAAACTTTATTTTTGGATTTTTTTGTCATATTTTTTTTCCTGTAATTTTTATTGATTTTTAATGGAACTAACTAAAAACGCAGCAGTGAATTCATATTCATTTAGCTTTTCGAGGAATTTTATCATGAAGTTTTTTAATTGGATTTCAAGTAAGAACTTTTTAAGTAATAAATAAATAAAAATTGTGATAATAAATATGAGAATTAAGATATTTTAACAATCTTTAGGTTGAGAATTGTATGGCATTACATGAGATTGTGCCAGCTGGTGTAGGAGGGGGGGGAGGGTGTCTCACACATGCCTTGTTAGTATGACGCTGCTTTTAGGAACAGGAGACTGCTTTTAGGAACGGGAGACTTTATAAGCCCATTGAATTGCTCACAGTGGTCATTAAACTTCACTAAAAAAATAAAAAAAAATATGCTGCTAGCTGTTGCTAGCAGCATATTTAGATACCATTGAAACAGAGACTGCAGTGTCGAACATGCCCTGCTTTGTGCGAGATTAGACACTGTGGTAAGCACATGACTAGTAGAGATATGGCTGAAAAAAGGAAGTTCAGGCTGTTGTTCAGTATTAGTGGGTATGTGGTTTGTTAAGAAGTGATATCAATGCTAGAGTAATGGTAATGTACAGGGACAGGGAAAATGTGATGTCCAAGTAAATGATGCAAATATTATGTATGTTCATCGAAGGACGAGTGAGTTTGTGTAATGAAAAGCGAGATGGTCATCTCTGTACTCAACATAGCTGATGCCAACATTCTCAGCATTCAAGAAATTGGAAAGTCAACATTTTCTGGAGATTATTATTCTTAAATCTTTGAATGATTTTTTAGTTTTTCTGGGAGTTCTTACATGTGTTTAATTTGACGAGAACAGCAATATTTTTTTTTTTTTAGATTGGAGGTTTTACGACTACCATGAGCAACTCGTAGGGCTATAAGCAGTTGCCCATCCCTAATTTAGCATTACTGGTTCCAGGGAAGGGTGTTAGCCAGCACCATAAGACAAATACAACATCCATGCCTCACTGGGATTCCAACCTAGACCCATCTCAGACGAATCATCAGAAGCCGTGGCTTAGACCACTGCGCCACCAGAGCCGCACAGCAATACCTTGCTTGTCAAGTTGTTTACTGTTTGAATTGTTGAGAAAGATATCAGAAGCTAGGGCTTGATTACCACCACATGGGCCTGCTGGGCCCTGGGCCTCCTGCTCCTTTTTTAAAAATTGTTTCTGAAAATTACCTAATTATTCTTAAACTTCATTTTATTATTTCATTATTATTATTATTATTATTGCTGTTATTATTAGGCTTATGATATGTCTGCTGGATTTTAGTGCTTTATCCAGCCCAGTAGGCTGTTTTGCCCTGCTCAGAATTAAAAACAAAAACAAATTCATTATGCAGCAAACTCCTGTTAATCCAGACCCTTTAAACCAGCCCTGTTGTGGGGATGTTGTCTGGATTAAGCAAATTATTTTTGCAGCCTATTAAAGAGAAATGGGAAGAAGCATTCTGGATATTAGTTGTAGTGCTCATATCTCTTTCACAACTGCCTTCAAATTGCAGTTGTTGTCCTACCTATTGAAATTGCTCTGGTAGTAAAAATTGTATAAAAAATTAGTTATATTTTTATGAAAAGATGTAATAAAAATATTTACAATATTTTCATCATTGTTTAACCATTCCTGCCACAGGGGCTGCATATCTCAGTTTAGTTACATGAAAATATGGGTTATACAAATGATACAAATAACTAAAATAATAGTATTTTGTTAATTGTATCATGCTAATTCGATATCATTTAGAGTAACTATTCAGAACTTTGTCCTGTTCATGTTAGATTTTGTCCACATTTGTCCCAGTTTTGTACTAAAAAAATATGGTTAATCCTAGTTCTTATTATCATTGTTGTTACTATTGTATGGGTTGTATTTTCTGTTGAGTTTTGTTGCATCCCTCATATTGATCAATCTCCAAAACTTTCATTAAAAGAGCGATCTCGATTTTCACAAAAACCTTTATTATTACTCTTCTCTGAAATTGCTGCCTGATTTCAAGATGACAATCAATTTTACTTTAGAATTTATTATACATTTTAAGATTATTCAAAATTATTATTATTACAAATGAAATAAAAACTTCACCGTCTTGGTACGATATTTAATAAAAGATGAAACAATTTACAGATAAAAATACCCCACTAGCATTTTCAAGGCAACATTCACCCCGTCATCAAGTGCAACAGAGGGGTAATTCAGCACTCGCTTAGCTTTTTATAGGAGTGCAGCGATGCACTATGGGTAAGAATCTTGAGTGTCATGTGGGTTGTGACTGTTGCCATTACATCAGAGCAAAAGATACAATTCCCAAACAGTAATTTCACATAATATAGAAATTTTGTTACAAATGAAAGTTATTGTCATATTAATAAATTGTTGGTAATATTTAATTTATTACTACTGTAATTTAAAGTTCAAGTTGGTAATATGGTCTTTCCAAATTTTTGAAATGTCCGTAGGTGTGTAGTCATTGCAGCACTTGTCCCCCAAGGCTTCGATATACATGCTTTCAACAAAATGCAGTGAGTGTGTGTACATTGGAGTGTTCAGTAGTTTAATGTTCACCCAGTCTGGTTGTAGTATTTCATTAACAGCATTCCTTGATAATGCCTTGTTGTTACTACTAGTTTGGATATCGTATTTATCAGTGGCGGCTCGTGGTAGGAAAAATAGGTGAAGAGCTACAAGAGCAATATGGAAAGATATCTACTGTCTTAAATGAAAATCAGTTAATGAGAACTTACCTATTTTTTTATATATTAGATCAATTCTTCTTCCCTTTAAAGCTGGAAATTTGTCGATTATGTCGTTAGAAAATGGGTGTTTCTTCGTGACATCAAGAAAATGTCTTTCTGAATAGAAATATTTGCCAAAGAAGCAAGTTTAACTGGAGAAATAGTGTTTCTAGAGTAAGTTTGTATTCATTTAAGGCAAGAAAAACTTCTTTCCACTGAAACACTTGCAGATGCAATTGTTAAAATCAGGGAAACCAATTTATAAGCTTCTGTAAAAATGCCTTTATCATGAGTCGATATCATCATCATCAACCATTATCAATCCACTGCTGGACGAAGGTCTCCCCAAGTTTCCTCCACAACGGTCTGTCTTGTGCCAGTCTCCTCCATGTCACTCCCGCATACTTTCGAATTTCATCCACCCATCTTCCATGTGGTCTTCTTCTGGGTCTTTTCCTGTCCCTTGGAATCCAATCTAAAATTTCGGCTATCCATCGATGGTCTGTTCTTCTGGCAGTATGTCCAGCCCATTGCCATTTCAGGGATTTAACTCTGATCATGATGTCTTCCACTCTTGTCATTTTTCGGATCCACGTGTTCCTCTTCTTATCTCTCCTGGTTACACCAAGCATGCACCTCTCCATGCTGCTTTGAGTTGTCTGCAGCCTTTGTATGTCTCTTTTAGCTAAGGTCCACGTCTCTGCACCATACGTAAGCACTGGAAGGATGCATTGATCAAACACTTTTCTTTTAAGACATAATGGCATATTGCTCTTGAAAATTATGCTGTTTCTTCCAAAAGCTCTCCAGGCAAGTTTTGTACACCGATTAATTTCTTCACCAATGTGACCCTCACTTGATATCTGCTGTCCAAGATAAACGTACATGTCTGTTATCTCCAGCTTTTCTCCATCAATCGATAAATCTTCATTTCTTGTAAAAGCATTGTACATCACTTTTGTCTTCTGAAAGTTCATTTTTAATCCCACTTCTTTACTCTTGTCAGCAAGTTCCTGGATCATACTCTGTAGCTCTGATGGGGTAGTTGCAAAAATGACTATGTCATCAGCAAAACGAAGGTGGGTTAGATAATCTCCATTAATCTTTATCCCTTTGTTTTCCCAGTTCAGTGATTGAAAGACATTTTCCAATGTGGCATTAAAGAGCTTCGGAGATATGGTGTCACCTTGTCTCACTCCTTTTCCAATTTTTATGTGTGTTGTATTTTCAAACAGCTGAATCTTTGCACTTGCATTTTCATAGATGTTATTAATAATATTAATGTATGCATCTTCAATACCGCAGGATTTCAGAACCATTGCAACTGCTGATGGTTTCACCGAATCAAAGGCTTTTTCGTAATCGATAAAAGCCATGCACAATGGAAGCTCATATTCCCTCGGTCTTTCAATTAGTTCTCTCAGTACGTGGATATGATCTATTGTGCTGTAGCCACTCCTGAATCCAGCTTGTTCTCTCGGTTGAGCCATGTCCAGTGTCACCTTCAAGCGGTGTGAAAGAACTTTAGTGAAGATTTTATAAACCACTGATAGGAGGCTGATAGGTCTGTAGTTCCTGAGATCCTCAATGTCACCTTTTTTATGTAGCAAGATCATTGTAGCGTTGTTCCAATCCTCAGGAATCTTCCCTTCATTAAGGCATCGAGTGAAAATTTGGGCGAGTACTGTTTCGATTTCTCCACTTGCTTCTTCTATGATGTCTACAGTAATTCCATCTTCTCCTGGAGCTTTTCCCCGCTTCATGTTCTTGATTGCATGTGCAACTTCTGCTGGAAGAACTCTGGTACTGGTACCTTTTATGATGTCTGGAGTACATGTATCATCCCTTTCATATAATTTAAAGTAGAAATCTTTCACTCTTGTCAAAATTTCGCCTCTATTTCTTGTTACAGAACCATCTTCTTTTCTCAGTGCCATAATCTGTTTTTTCCCCTTACTGAGATGTCCCTTTGCTATCTTTAGGCTTTGGTTGTTTTCAATTGCTTTCCTTACTAGTTCACAGTTGAATTTCCTTACGTCTTCAGTGATACTTTTTCATACTGTCTTGCATAGCTCTATATATTCCACTTTGGAAGTCACATCTTCTTTAGTTGTCCTCATCACTCTTCTTTTTTGCATCAACATTTTGGTTTTTCTTGATAATTTGTTCACATGCAATTTGTTCTTAGACCCAGCTAATTTTGTTGCTGTTTCCATAAGAGCATCTATCCTGGCGCCCTCTCTCTGGCCTCCCCCTGCTATTCTCTCGTCCCCATCCGCCCATTTGGTCTATGACTCTCTGCTAACTGCACTTCTTTCGCTTTTCCCTGATCTTGTCTCCCCCACCGGTCTCGTCTCTGTCTTTTCTGCCCCTCTTCCGCTGCCGTTTTCCTCCGACTCACAAACTCGGTTCTTCCTCTCTCCTCTCTCTCCTCTAAATTTCTTTATCGTTTTCTAGTGCACCTTGCCACCCCTTCACCGCTTTCTATTCTGGAGGTTCCCCTGCTTCTCTTCCTCTTGTCTGGGCCGCTGCCCGCTCACCCTTATCTGCCCCTCTTGAAATTAATACCCACTGGCTCTTTTTGCATAATCGCCTCCCTGTTCCGTATTTTCTCTTTCGCATGTCTCTTCTCTCCCTCCCCTCTCTGCTCCTTCTGCGCACAGGAGGCAGACGTTTTCTCACGTCTACCTTTACTGTCCCATCCTGATGCCTCTCCTCCACCAGGCTTTCCGGATTGCCAGTCGCTCTTGTTCTCAAGATCTTCCGTTCACTGCCTACAGACATCTTCTTCTGCGGGCTCATCCACCTACAACTCTTCCTTCAGTATGTGCCTATCTTTTCGTGCTGGTTAAACACGTTATTTACGTATACCTTCAACAACTCCGCAGCATTTCCTCGCCGGTCTCTTTACACCAGGCCAGCGCAGCACTTTTGTGCCATTTTCAAGATCGATTGCTTTCTCGACTCCGCCTGGAGTACCAGTCGGCTTCTTCCAGTCGTCGAGAAGCCACCTTCTATGCTACCTGGGCGCCGGCCGCTCCATGGTTTGCGATTGATTCTGGACTGCTACACCTATCAGAACCCTAGGACATTCTACACCTCCTTTGCTGAGTTCCGTGGCACCCTGGTGGCCCTCCTCCACTCTACGACTCGTGCAATCCACACTACCGTTGAATTGTGAATGCTAATGCCATCTCAGTGTATTTTCATGCTTACTCGTGTACATTACTTACTTTCACCCCGCCTGTATTATGTTGCTTTGGTGCCCTCGTTAAATAACTTGCACAATTGTGCACGCTGTGTTTTTATCTCATGTATGTAATGTTTTACCTTCACGGCGGTGTTTTGTGCTGTTCTTTTTCTAATTGTGTACTATTGTTTCGCCTGTGTTATCCTGTAAATCATGCCCAGCCAATGTCATGTGACACGATGTGTTTCTCTTTGTCACTTCTGCAATTTTTTTATTCAATAAGCTTTGCTTGCAGCATTTTGTTATTCATCCCCATTGTCATTGCAATGTATATACCATCATGTTTTTAACAGTTTTGTATTGTTTCCCAGTGAGATGCCCAATACTGTACGTCTCCCTCTTATGTTTTCTTATGATAAATTAGAATAAAGCGATTTTGGTTTATATTCCTTAATTTTTCATCAGCATATACAAGACTCAGTTCATCTTTAAGGCGCTGGTGTTTAGTAAAAATTTTTCCGTAAAAATGTTGTAGATTTTCAAAAGCGTGAGAGGGAAAGCATGAATTAAATTGGTCGAATTTGGTTGTGTCAGCAAGCCAGGCAAATTGAAGTTTAAGTTTCTCACAGTCTTGAAATCTTATGTGCATTTCCATAAGAATGTGGTACAAAATTTCAAAATACAATTGTTTATAATTTTGAAAAATTGTTTCTGGTGTAAGAGCAGCATATTCCCGTTTAGATCTGCTGCTTATTTCTGGGATTTTGCTAGCTTTTCCAAACAGTGTTCCAAATACCTCATCGTTCCTTTTATGGCTCAAAATTTCATAAGTTGTTTTTAATTTGAGTAACACAGTAGTAGTTTATGTCTATTGATTTTTTCTGCAAAATTTCGAATATAGATCGGTGAAGTCAAATATTTAATTAAATACTATTCCCAAAAATGTAAATTCGAAAGTGTTCATATCATTTAAAAACCCTTGGGCAAGTTGAATTGATTTTTTTCTGATTGGTCACTATTTGTGAGAAATTCGAATACTTCCTTCAATTTATCCCAATCTTCAACTATTACACATACTAACTTCGAAGTGGAGGACCATCGAGTTTCCATTATGGTTGGCATGCATCTCGCGGTTGTTGATGTGAGTATATTGTTTTTCACCACTCAGCGAAGCGATCGCTTCACTGAGTGGTGAAAAAACAAAGGAATTACACTGAGGCTTGCAAAAAATATTCGACACTTGGAAATTTTAGAAAAACTGCTGTAATAGAAGGTTCAAACGATGTACTAAGCAATAACAAAAACAGCTTGAGAAGCTTTATGCTCCATTTTTTTTCTGGAGTCCAGTCAAGTGTCCAGACATTACGTTTGCCCCATCGTAACATTATCCTCTTCCTTTATGATTGTCCTATTGACTGGTGTTGATAATCACACTGTTCCAAAACTTCGTCTAGCATTTTGTATAAAGCTTCTGGCGTTCTATCTTCACTCACACCATGGAAATCCAAAAATCGCTCAACCAATACACCTTCCGAATCAACAGATCTTATTATTAAAGAGCACTCGGAAGTCTGGCTATGTCTTCCCATCTACTTGAATATAAAAGCATTGAACTTCATTTATTTCATTTTTGACGTGATCATTTATATATTCAGAAATACATTCAATTAATTCATTTTGAATAGTTTTTGAGTCACCTGTGAAGACATTTTTTATCGTTTCGTATTGATTTTGAATTTTTAAAGGAGTTCTTGATATCAACAGTGAAAGCAATTCCCTAAATTTTTACGATTTATCGAGTCAGTGCCTTCGTCATGGTCATGGAATGCTAGTTCTTGTTTACTCAAATACAGTACTGCATCAATCATTGTCTGCAGGAAAAGTCTATTTAAACGAACGCTTTCGCTGAAATGCATTTTCAAAAGCCTAGCATTCTCCCTCGGGGCATCGGCAATGGTATTCTGATTCTTTTCAAAAATTTTCAGCATTAATTCGCATTTCAGGTGTTTGCTAGAATCCCCATGTTTGTGAAGTGACTGTTTTATATTTAAGAAATCTGAAAATCGTCTTTATTCCACGCCGAATTTTATTACTAAAAAATAAGCAGGGCCAACAAAATAGTTTTTGTACCACAGAAGGGCTACAAAGCCATTTATATTCAGTAAACCAACAATTTTTAAAATTAATATTGTAAGATTTGCCGCTCTTCTTGATTTCTTTCTTGGCGACAATTGTCAGTGAATCCGTCGGTCGTCGTTGAAGTAAAATGTCTCTTTTATTTTCATCTTTCCACCGATTGAACGGAGTTTGCAATAAATTACAGACAATGTCGTTCACAGGATACATACTGAAAACTAAAACTATCACTGTCAGCTAAACTGTACACGAAACTAAAGTAACTAATGAAGTTTTTAACAAATAATCACAAAACACGAAAAAACAAATCTCTTTCGGAAAGTATGTACCGAAACACCGCAAAGCCTAGCTAGTGGATTGCCAAGGATTCCCGTTCCACTGCGATCTCTTCGGAAGGTCACGACTTCAGGTGCAGAGGCTTGGCGTCTAAAGCTAAAACACTTCACTTGCCCGGCAGATAGGGGAGGGTGACGCCACAGTTACCATGGCAACTCGGGTGAAAAGTGCAGACTTCCAAGCATTCTCATTTCAGCTCTTCACTTGAACTGTTTTACGTATAAGGACTTGTTTTCCGTATTGGACGTGCATTGTGAATTAATATCTAATCAAAATTTTGTGTATTTTAGCACGCAATAAAGGCAAAAAAAGAATATATTATCCGAAATTATTAAATGAAACCTTATTTCAAATAAAATAGGTGAAGAGGCACTTCACCTACTTCACCTGAAAAGCCGCCACTGGTATTTATGTTCATAGACATAGGTACCCAAGCTCCTACGTGTCGAGCCTATATAATTGCTGACATGTTCTCCTGTAGTGGGGTCCAGTAGTGGAATATTGTATACACCCCATTTGCTCATGATATCAGTTGTTCCTCGATCTTTTTTAACAGATGATAGAAGTTTCGTGATCGGGTGCCAAACTGTATATTATGTTGTGAGCAAATACGAGATAGTGCATTGTTGATATCGGGGTGTTGATCCAATGCTCCCATGTACCGTTTATTAGGCCTCGGGTCTTGCTTTAGATTAATGGTTCGTTCATTTAGTATTCTGTTATATAATTTGTTAACCATCATCTTTGGGTATCCATGTTTATCTGCCAATTTGAAAATGAACTTAATCTCAGGCTGTAAATGGCTATCGTTTGAAGAATGCGTGATGGCTCTTCTAATAAGAAAATTGATAGCAGATAATTTTTGGGGGATTTGGTGTGAGGAGTTCTATTACAATCAGTTGGTTTTCGATAAACACAGAAAGACAGAGAATTAGTATTTGGATCACGAATCATACAAAAATCCAAGAAAGGCAAAGAGAGATTAGATTCTAGTTCTATCGTGAGCCCAATAGTAGGAAATACTGACGAAAGTGCGTCGGCGAATTGATTTAAGTCATCCTTTGAGTGAGGCCAGAACACAAGGATGTCGTTGATGTACCTAAGGTAAAGACTGGGAACTAGAGGAAATTCATTGAGAACTTTGTTTTCAA
This sequence comes from Macrothele yani, assembly GCA_039090855.1. NCBI lineage: Eukaryota > Metazoa > Arthropoda > Arachnida > Araneae > Macrothelidae > Macrothele > Macrothele yani. Next base: position 39,950,495 of record CM077024.1, on the reverse strand, counting down.
TGTATTGTAGCAGAATTTCTGCCAACATTGCGGAAAGTGGGGAGCCCATGGGTGAGCCTTAAGTTTGCAAATAGATTCTGTCATGGAATTTGAAGTATGAACGCCGTTTAACTAAATGAAGTGCGTTCAAAATAACAGAAATTTCGGAAGTGGGAGCATTAATATCGGCGAGTTTGGCCTCAATTATATGATGAGTGGCGTCCACAGGTACGTTAGGGTACAGTGAAACCACATCAAGAGAGGCTAGTATGAAAGGGCCAGTATGTGGCTGAATCATTCTGATATTTTCTATTGCCCTAGTGGAGCTTTTGACAGAATAAGGGGAGCTCTCAGCTAACTTAGCTAAATATTGGGCAAGAGTTTTTCAAGTGGTCAGGTAGGGCTAACGTAGCTCGCGATCAAAGGTCTTATGAGTAGACCCCTCTTTATGCAGCCGAAATATATTAGGCACACGAGAACCAGGTGGGGGAGTAAATGCTTTAGAAAAGCCTTCAGGAAAATTATAAGCATTCTTCAATCTGGTTAACGCTGCGTATGTTGCTTTGGTTGTTTCACACTCAACTACTTTGTGTGCAATAGAAGATATGGCTTCATGCAATTTATCCCTGTACTTTGAGCTGTCCAATAAGACCATCTGATGTGTCTTATCCGCAGCCAAAATATAAATTTCATTACTATTTCTAAGTACAGCCAGTTGCTGTTTTTCTTCATTAAAGAAGAAAAAGGGCAAATATTTAGCTAAGTTAGCGAAGAGCTCCCTTTATTCTATCAAAAGCTCCACTAGGACAATAGAAAAGATCAGAATGATTCAGCCACATACTGGCCCTTTCATACTAGCCTCTCTAGATGTGGTTTCACTGTACCCTAACGTACCTGTGGATGCCACTCATCATATCATTGAGGCCAAACTCGCTGATATTAATGCTCACACTTCCGAAATTTCTGCCATTATGAACGCACTTCGTTTAGTTAAATGGCGTTCATACTTCAAATTCCATGACAGAATCTATTTGCAAACTGAAGGCTCACCCATGGGCTCCCCACTTTCTGCAGTGTTGGCAGAAATTCTGCTACAATACATTAAAAACAAAGTTCTCAATGATTTTCCTCTAGTTCCCAGTCTTTACCTTAGGTACGTCGACGACATCCTTGTGTTCTGGCCTCACTCAAAGGATGACTTAAATCAATTCGCCAACGCACTTTTGTCAGTATTTCCTACTATCGGGCTCACGTTAGAACTAGAATCTAATCTCTCTTTGCCTTTCTTGGATTTTTGTATGATTCGTGATCCAAATACTAATTCTCTGTCTTTCTGTGTTTATCGAAAACCAACTGATTGTAATAGTCTTATCCCATTAAACTCCTCACACCCAATCCCCCAAAAATTATCTGCTATCAATTTTCTTATTAGAAGAGCCTTCACGCATTCTTCAAATGATAGCCATTTACAGCCTGAGATTAAGTTCATTTTCAAATTAGCGGATAAACATGGATACCCAAGGATGATGGTTAACACATTATATAACAGAATACTAAATGAATGAACCATTAATTTGAAGCAAGACCCGAGGCCTCATAAACGGTACATGGGAGCATTGGATCAACACCCCGATATCAACAATGCACTATCTCGTATTTGCTCACAACATAATATACAATTTGTCACCCGATCACGAAACCTTCTATCATCTGTAAAAAAAGATCGAGGAACAACTCATATCATGAGCTAATGGGGTGTATACAATATTCCACTACTGGACTCCACAACAAGAGAACACGTCAGCAATTATATAGGCTCGACACGTAGGAGCTTGGGTACCCGTGCCTATGAACATAAATACAATATCCGAACTAGTAGTAACAACACGGCATTATCAAGGAATGTTGTTAATGAAATACTACAACCAGACTGGGTGAACATTAAACTACTGAACACTCCAATGTACACACACTCGCTGCATTTTGTTGAACGCATGTATATCGAAGCCTTGAGGGACAAATGCTGCATTGACTATACACCTGACATTTCAAAAATTTGGAAAGACCATATTACCAACTTGAACTTTAAATTACAGTAGTAATAAATTAAATATTACCAACAATTTATTAATATGACAATAACCTTCATTTGTAACAAAATTTCTATATTATGTGAAATTACTGTTTAGGAATTGTATCTTTTGTTCTGATGTAATGGCAACAGTCACGACCCACATAACATTCAAGATTCTTACCCATAGTGCATCGCTGCACTCCTATAAAAAGCTAAGCGAGTGCTGAATTACCCCTCTGTTCTACCTGATGATGGAGTGAATGTTGCCCTGAAAGTGCTAGTGGTGTATTTTAATCTGTAAATAGTTTCATCTTTTATTAAATATCGTACCAAGATGATGAAGTTTTTATTTCATTTGACACACTTGTACGAAGTTACTCTTTCATCTATATTATTATTACAGATTTGTAGATTATTATTAATCAAATACTATGACTTTTCAACTATTACACAATAAAATTTGCTATATAGAATGAGATGTGAAACAGCTCCCTCATTTGGTGCAAAAGTTAAGTAGAAGGAAGTGTGAGTCAAATGCATATCTTGTGTCATGTGCATCACGTGACTTTAGTGTTATATACATTGGTGAAAGATTTTGTTTCGATGCGGACCTCACCACGTTCCTGGCCCTAGGGTCCCAAATCTCTTAGTCAGGTGCTGTCTGAAATATAATTTTTTTTTTTTTTAATCTACGTTCGTTATGAAGTGGTAATTTTTTTTTTTTAATAATTTTTTTTTTTTTAATCTACGTTCGTTATGCAAGAGCTCATATTTTGGTCAGTTTAATTGCATTGATTGAATTGACAGCATGAAAACACTTATAAATTCTGGGTATACATAATGACTTAGGATAATAAACTGCAATTTTGTTTATGCTTAAATTTGTGTGAAAGTACAAAACATAGACTTGTGTGCTGGAGAAATTCATTATATGTGGGAGTTTATGACAAGATGTGTTGTGATCCCGTGCAGAACAAAAATGTGTTACTTGTGTGTGTAATGTGCAGTAAAATGCTTGTAGGGTAGAAACAGAATAGTTTCAGGTGCTTTAGGGGGATGAGATGATAAGATAATTTATTCAGCCATGTTGACAGGAAAGAAAGGTAAAGGAAGGCCAAGGACATCATGAGAAGATTAGGTTCAGGGATGCTTGAAGGCAAAAAAATAAGTAGAAGGATATGCAAAAGGTAATCTGAGATGTGTTTGTGTGTGAAGTTTGAGTTATGTGCCAAGGTCTCTGAAAATGTGTAGGTGTTGGATCTGGCACATATACAGAGGGAGGGACCTGGGGGTCCTGACCCCCAAAATATTTCAGTATGCATCTTATTGACAGATTTTTGCAGTAGCACAAACATTACTCTTGAATAATCTCATTACCAATGCATTTAAATACGAGCTTTTGCAAATTATTAACTTGAGGTAAACATTTACGGTTTGATGTAGAAGTCTGCACTGATTGGGCTGGGTTTGGGTATGAAGAAAGTGAACCATAATGGACCAGGTGAAGATAAAAAAGGAGTAACAGGCGAGCTTTTTAACTATATTATCAGCGTTCGAATTACTCAATGGTCCACTGGCCTTTGGCCAGTAAAACTTCCTTGGGACCACTGAACTATTGGTTTTACTGGCCCGGATGGCCAGTAAGGTTATGTTTTTTTTTTCAAATTTGTCACAAGTTAAAAAATGAATTTTTATTTCTTTTACCTTGCTGTATGGTTTTCTTTTTAGGCTGCAAACTAGTCATAGGTTTAAGGAATGCTATTGGATAACAGCTTTTTATTTTTTATCCTTTGTGATTTGTAAAGAGTAGAAGAAACAAATACAGAAAGGCAGTTTCCCAGTCCTTGTCATGTAACAGCAGCAGGCTGCCCTGGTGGCGCAGTGGTCTAAGCGATGGCTTCTGATCGTTCGCCTGAAAGGGGTCTGGGTTCGAATCCCGGTGAGGTATGGATGTTGTGTTGCCCATTTTTGTAAAAATCAGGGAAAACTCAGGGAAAATTGCTCCCCCCTTTTTTTGTAAAAATCGAGGAATATTTTGATTTTCCAAAAAACTTTTCTTTTTTCAGATTTGAAACTTTTGTGTGCAATTACTGCCTGCCTAGAATTTGGTAGATCTTTCAGTTACATCCCATTTTCCCTTTATTTCCTAAGAAAAGATACAAAATTGAATTTTAAAAATTGCCTGTTATTAAGTTTTTGTTCAATTTCTGCAGACAGTTGTAACATGGAATAATTAGGCACAATGGCTTTACACACTCATGCTTGGAGAAACACTTCAAAAGAGAACCAACCAAACAAAGGATCAAAGTCCTTAGTCTGTTGGTTCTCTTGTGGCATGTTTCTCTGAACTGGAGCCATTCAAGCTTAACTGCCTTGTGTTATAGAAAAACTGAAATTAATCAACTGACAGATATTTTCTTGTATGTGGTCCATTTCGATGGGAACATATTTACAAATTCTATGTAGGTAGTATTCACAAAAGTTCATGAAATCATGGTACAGAAATTAATATGTGCATTTAGTTGTTATTAGTGAAAATCAGGGAATTTTATAAAGACAGATTATTTACAGAATTTACAAGTGTGTGCTTCAGTGAGAAAATGCATGAATGGAATGAAATGTAACAATTCATCGCACATGATAGGGGCCGCCACTCCGGAAAAACTTTCAAAACCACCTGGAAAAATCAGGGTATTTTTTTATTACTTTTAAGTGGGAACCCTGAGTCAGTTCTTCTATCAAAATGCCCAGCCCATTGCCATTTCAGGGTGTTTTTACTTTGACCATGATCTCCCACTCTTGTCATTTTACTGATCCATGAGCTCCTTTTCCTATCTTTCAAGGTTATACCAAGCATTTTCCTCTCCACGCTCCTTTTAGTTGTCTGTAGACCCTGCATGTCTTCTTTTAGTCTAGTCAAGGTCCTAGTCTCTGATCTGTAAGTAATAACTGGTTGCATGGCTCGTTGTTTTCTTTTCTACTTCTCTTCTGATCTTGTACTTGTCAACTACATATATACGTTGGGTTTTCTGGTGAAACTAGACTGAAATCAGCAAGAACTGCTGTAGTAATTTTGGCCACGGCTCTGCTTGAGGCGCCCGTTAAATCTGCAGCCAATGCAGTATGAGACATGCTAATCCTCATTTGACTTGATAATGGCCCGACTTCTTTCTTATAACTTTTCTGTAAAGGATAGGTCCACTGGAAGTCTGTATCTGTGTCTGTTACTAATTCAAGTTCAGTGTCTTTGGTTGTCGTTTCCAAATTGTCGTGACACCCCAGATTTCCCTTAACCAGCGTGACCTTGTCTCTTTGAAGTCCACTCGTACTTTGACGCAACTTTCTATCCGGAACAATAGATCTATTGGTTTTTTGGCATAATCTTTCCTCCATTCTTTGCAATTGCTGTGTTGTTGCGATATCAACATTTCCGATAGCCATCTGTCTTACAGTCCTTTGGTCATTCAAAAATTGCCATTCCCTGTCCGGAACTTTGAATTGTTTTTCATATGTACACAATGCTAGATCATGGCACTTGCAAACACAAATGCAGAATAAATATCCAGTACATCTACTTTTTACAGGTTTCACTACATTCTTGTATTTATGGTTGTAGAATAAAATCATAGCAATCATGCATTTTAAAGATACAATAGGAATGGAGGCACGTACCCAGATTTAAATAATTTTCCTGGCAACTACATCCGCTACGCTTTGAGAAGAAGGCTCCTTACTTCCTTCTTTTATCTGCAAATGGGTGCTCTGGTAACATCTAATCATGTCTTCGTAAGTTGGGAGTAAAACTGCATCTTGGGAAAATAAATCTTTTCCTGTGCCAAATAATGGGCAGCTTGGGCTTGTCCGAGTCATCTTCGGCTTAGCTCCTTGTTTCTCCATTACCATTACTCATCGCAAAGCAATGTAGACGTCTAACACACCGGCGCAGGCACGTGTTTCTAAACACACTAATGACCTTCAAAGATAATGAAAGGTGCAGGTGTATTGAGGGAGGGAGGGATGGGAAGGGAATGACAACAGTTGTTTTGCAGTATTAATCGCATATATATTTTGAAGGCAAGAGGGGCGTGGTTAGATATTGAGCAAAATTTATGAAATTTATTTTGGGTTCTAATTGACTCATTAAGCAACTTTTCCACGCTATGCCAAGATCGATTTCGAAAAACAATTTTGGAAAAGAAATTTCTCGAAATAGGCTTCAAAGTCTATTTTTCGTCTTTTTTTTTTTTTTTTTTACTTTTTCAATGCCAGAGATTCGCAGCTAGATATTGAACAAAATTGAAGAATTTTTTGGGGGTTCTAACTGATTCATTAAGCAACTTTTCTGCGCTATGCCAAGATTGATTGATTTCGAAACTAATTTCCGAAAAGAAATTTCCCGGAAAAGGCTTCAAAGTCGATTTTTCGTCCTTTTTTTATGCTTTCAATGCCGAAGAGGTGCGGCTAGATATTGAGAAAAATTGATTAAATTTTTTGTGGATTCTAACTGGCGCACTATGCAACTTTTCTGCGCTATACCAAGATCAATTTCGAAATATTTTTTTTCCGGCCCACCCTACTTCACAGGCTATTGCCAAAATAGAGTGGATGGTGATGCCCCAACCCCCTACAGTACTGATTTGGCTCTCTCAGACTTTTTCCTGTTTGTCCCTTTGAAAAACACCCTTCGTGGGAACATTTCGACGACGTGACAGATGTTAAACTGGCTGTGAGCTCATGGGTGAAAAGACGGACTCTAGAATTTTTCCAAAATGGATTTTACCGATGGGTTCAAAGATGGTGGAAACGTGTAGAAAGTGATGGGCAATACTTTGAATAGGCTAGCAATATTAACAATATGTCGAGATATTTTGCCACCAAGTTTCACAGTTTTGCTGCTACAAATAAAAATCCTATGAGGGATGAGGCATTACTTTCAGGATGCCCTTTGTACATGTGGCAAAAGCCATTTTACTGTATTACAGAAACAAAATAAAAAGTTGCAATGAAATAGTATTTTGCTCTTCTACAAATGAAACAGTAGTATGATGCAGTTAACACTCAATATTATAATTGTATTAGTGCTATTTCAATTTATTTAATTATTAAAAATATCAATTCATTTTGAAACAAGGAGGACCAACAGGGTGACCAAGAAACATGGGGTAAGGTGAGTCCAGTAAGCCCGTGAAGTTACTTTTTCCTGACAAGGCCAAACTCAGAACTCCAGAAGAGGAGGAGCAGGTGTGTGTGTGTGTGTGTGTGTGTGTGTGTGTGTGTGTGTGTGTGTGTGCCTGCGTGCGTGCATGCATTTAGGAAGGGGCTAGAGTGAATAGGTGTTTACAAGTCATTTTAGTAAATTTGAGGGTATCGGAGGGAATCCCGAAATCGGACTAGTTTACTACATGAAGCAGATTTTAACATGATCAAGGCTCCCAGGATAGTGTAGGGCATGATAGAGGAGAGGAGCAAACTGGCTACACAATCAATTTCGCAGCATGCAACCCCCACAGTTGGATTATTTATTTAAATTTGAATGAGAATGCCTACATTTTCAAAAACTTTGGCATAATTTCAGACAGATTCAATTGCTCCTGTTGTTAATATGTTGCAATATTATTACAGAAAAAAAGTCAACTTTTCCGAACATTGATGTTATCCTAAGTATTTACCTATGCATACCCATCAGTAACACCTCTATAGAATAAAGTTTTACTGTTTGAAAACTATCCATAATTACTTGAGAATATCAAGTTCTGAGAAAAAAATGCAACTTTGCCACTTTATTCATTGTAAAAGCATTGTCATTTGATGATATAGTACAAGATTTAGCCAAAAAGAAATAGAGAAAAAGTTGTTTTAGTTGTAACTAATTTTACTAATTTATGTTTATTCATTTCTTCTTTCTATTCATTTCTATTTTTTAAGGAGAATAATGTTCCCTATTTTTATTTTAGTGAATGTCATAGAGCAAAAACACACAATTATCAATAGAGTTTTAGAAGCGGAGGTAATTAAATCGGTCATCTAGAAACAAATATTGAGTAAAACAGGTTAAACATTTGCACCCCCTAACGGGGAGATTGTGCATTATGCTAAGAATTAAATGCGCACAAAATGATTTTATAGTTAGTAGTATCTGACCGAAAAAAGTTTTCTTCAATCGGTTTTGTAGTCCTGTAGATTTTACTGCAAACGGAAACGTGAAATTACGCCCTCTAGTCGCCCACTTGAGCTTTAAGAAAAATTAGAAATTGTATGCAAAGTATTTCCCACCAGAAATGCTCTCTGACAAAGAATTTTTCAAATTGGACTGTTAGAAGCACAGATACCAACAAAAATAAGATATAAATCTACGCCTCCCTGGCAAAAAGAACTATGTACTATTTTAAGCAGAAGGTATTTTCAAATGGTTTGTTGTAGTGAGCGGTATCTGACCACAAAAATAATTTTTTAAATCGAGTTTTTAGAAGTGCAGATATTGCTGCAAATACATCAAAAACAAAAATATATTCTTATCTCCCCTAGGGCCCTAACCATTCTTAACTAAAAATTAGAAATTATATGCAGCAGATTTCCCACCCAGAGCTCTATATTTTGCAAAACAAATTTTTCAAATCTGACATTTAGAAGCACATATATTGGGGAAATTGCAATTTAACTTTACGCCCCTAGGGGAAAAACTATGCGTTGCTTGTAAAAGAAACTGTACCCAAAACAGTCTTTGTTATAAATAGTATCGAATTGAAGAAAAAATTATTTCAATGGGATGTTCAGAAGTACTTATTTGGAATTAAATGTATTTTGAATTCGATAGCATCTACATTGACGCCCTCTAGTGGCAAAATTATGCATCTTTAAAAAAACTTGAAAGCAAGGATCATCATTTTCACATTTCAGGCTCCCCAATGAATTTTTTTTTTTTTTTTTCAAATCATACGAATATTTGCAGAGATATGATATCCGCACAGGCGGATGGCCAGCCAAAACAGTAACATAAGTATGTTTTTTTTTTGTTTTTTTTTTTTTCAAAATCAGTGCTAAAAAGCTTTGGTGTGCAGGAAAAATGACTTCGTTGAGAATGAAAGACTGCGACAAAAAATTGAAGTTTCGATTTTGAGCTTTGATTTCTTCGTAAACAAAAGGGGAAATGCTTGCTCTTTTTGTCTGTTGATTTAGCATGAAGTGACTTAGGAATGGAAAACCATGCATTTTCAGAGAAATTAAACTTAAAAAAATTCTGATGTCGTCGGCGACTTCCGGAAAACTAAAGTACTTAGATAGGCCTCCAAAAATTAGAAGGAACCCTCTAACTTTCATTTCAATGCTTCTTACATTTGTGTGACATAATTAACGTACAAACGCGTAGATCAGTTCAATTGGTGGTAACAGTGGATTAGCAATTTTTTTTTTAATCTGTAAAAAGGAGTTGTGGTATGAAAATCACACCCGAGTTCATTAAATGGACTTTTCCAAAATCTGCGAAATATGTATATACCATGGCTGGGGCTTTGTGATGTTATCATGAGTGGTTGTCTCTGTCTCTTTCCTAAAACCGCGTTAAATAGGTATATATACAGTATGTTGACAACTTCAATTGGAGTTTTCAATAATGTTTTTTACCAGGGCCGTAGCTGCCAGGATATTGTCATACTAGGGGCATAAATCCATGATCTGAGGAGTGTAAAAAGTAGAAAGAGAACGAGTGAATAAATTTACTTTTTGACAATTGTAACTTAAAAAGAAATTTATACACTTCAGAATTTTTGTTTTAGTTAACCAGGGTACAAAGTAACCTATTCTATGAGGTGTGGATCCCTCACATGCATGAAAAGAATTGTCTGAAAAAACGGAGAAAGGTATATCGACATGCAGGTATGCCTAACTTCCGTGTCCCCTTTTCCCCTTTCCGAATACACCATAGGTATGATGGGCTAATTTGTACTCTGAAAGAAATTTTTCCAAGCCCTACCCCAAAAGCATCTTTGTATTGGTACATTCACTATCTGATACTTGTTTTTGTCTGTGCTGGTTCATTTTGCATTTTACATTTCTGCGGGAGGGCTGTGTTGCTTGCATTCACATAACTTATACGTTTTACTTGATATTTACTACCATTGGCTTTTGGGTATTTATCTAGTTTTCAAAATCTTAGTAAACTTATGTCAAAAATTGGAAGTGCGATTGTTGAACGCCATTCTTCCCTGTAACGGAGGTATGAGAAAATAAAAAATACATTCTCTTTGAGTGGAAGCGTGGAACTTTTGAACTCGAAGGAGTGTAATTTCAAGCCCTTCCCCAAGGTGAAAAAACTTGCTCTAACCCTGCTCATCTCCTTTTCTTGCTTTCTTTTTTTAAAGTGGGGGAGGGGGGGGGGGAGGAGACCTTGTATGTTTTTTCAAAAGTTAAATAATGAGAAACCTTATACTGTATATCATAATCATACTCAGTGTAATATGCTGAAATATCTATTATTTTGCAATTTAAAATCTTAAGTAGCCGTCCCAGTGGCGCAGTGGTCTAAGTGATGGCTTCTGATCATTCGTCCGAGATGGGTCCGAGTTCGAATCCCAGTGAGGCATGGATGTTGTGTTTGTCTTACGGGGCTAGCTGTCTCCTTTCCCTGGAACCAGTGGCCCTAAATTAGGGACGGGCGACTGCTTATAGTGCACTGAGTTGTTCACGGTGGTCGTTAAACCTTCAATTAAAAAAAAAAAAATCCTAATTATTAAAATCAGGCCAACTCAAGAAACTGATTAATAAGAAATTTTTAATCAATATAGGAATTGATGTCAGAAGTCAAAAGTAAGGAGTTTTTGCCAACGATAGACGAAATTTTGTTATTATTTGTTATAAGAAAATTTCGTGTATATGGTTTCACTATATTTGAGCTTTAAATTATTATTTTTATGTGTACTTTGCTTTTAATAGGGCACATTGTTCCCCAACCTACCCCTAAAATTTTGTTTTGTTCCTGGATCGGATCCAAATGAGTTACATGAAATTGCAACCATCAAATTCTTTATTTCAAAGGATAATAGGAGCGGCAAATTTGTCTAGGTCAAGGGGCGGCAAAGCCATAAATGTGTTTCTGCTGTTCCATGTTAAAAAGGCTAAAAACGTATTACGATTTATAATGGAGTTTGGGGAAAATTCTTGTTGCTAAGTTTATGCTTGAGGGAAGAAGTGATCCCTAAAATTCCACGTATATTGAAAGATCCGTTGTTTGTATTTATCTAATACATGACCAGAAGTAACTTACAAGGCAAGGATAAACAACAGGCATTTGTAATAGTAATACACACGTTTTTGTCGTATCATAAGCAGCAATGGTTAACATTGACGTTGAAAAGACAGCATTAGTGGTGTATCCTGCGAGTAGTACATACTGTATGTTCATGTGTAAGCAAGTTTCTTCATTTTACTCTACAGCATGTCCATTCTTTATTCACCTTTTTACACTTTTTTAAGAAATTACTGGTTCGCAAGTATTTTTCTGTAACACTACTTTTTCTCATGCAAATTAAAATAACACATGCCTTTTCTGTTATTAAAAGTGTGTCTAGAAGTTGGAACTCATAATCACCTTTCAAAAATGACTGTTAACTGGCAAAAGATATGCCATGCTTAATTTCCATTAAGTAGCTGACTAAATTACCTAAAACAACTTAAAAGCATCAGGAAATTATGAAAAAATGACTAAAATATGTGGAAAGTTCAAACTGTGATCGAAGCGTGTTGCCATGCTGTTCGTTGGAACTCAAATAATAACGGTCTGAAAATTTATGAGTTGCAGCTAGTTTGCCTGTAAGGCGATCACCACAAATTTTGAAACTTAAATAGCGATTGTTTTCAGGAGCGGCCCTTGTCTCAAAAATTTTGGTACTTGCAGGTGACATTTAGTAGCACTGATTGGTTTATTCTGTAGAAGAAATATTCTTCTCATAATACGTGGAAATATGTCAGAATTTTTAATACAGTTAAGAGACATCTCCTGAGTGGTATAACGAACAGCGCAGCCCCGGTGGCACAGAGGTCTAAGCGACGGCTCCTGATCATTCGTCCGAGATGGATCCGAGATTGAATCCAGGTGAGGCATGGATGTTGTGCTTGTCTTACGGCACTAGCTTTTTCGCTTCCCTGTAACCAGTGACCATAAATTAGAAACAGGCTACAGCTTATAGTCCATTGAGTTGCTCACGGTGGTCGTTAAACCTCCAATAAAAAACACGTAACGGATAGTATGCTTGAACAGAAATTCGATTCCGGCTCCAGGGCGATGTAATTTTCAAGTTTTCTGATGTGATTGATGTTACGTGATGCAGAGTAAATGCAGGCAAGTCAAAGATGTCCGATTGCTGTGTAAATAATTTTGACTAATTGGTATGCTTAGCAAGCACACAAAGTTGTTTTAACCCAGGTGTCCAATGAACTATGCTGTCACAAAACCCAGTGTGTATGTGTTTCTTTTGCGTAACTACCGGTGAACGTTTCTTTCGTATTGTTCATGCGAATATTTTTTTTGTTTGTTTTACTGTACACTACAGGTTAAGATGTTTTATTCCATTTACATTTGATTTTAGCAATGGGAAGAAAGATAAAAAATCATTACTTTCTTTTAGATGAAAAATAGAACTATTCTATGGGTGAATAGATTTCAAATATGTGGAGATAATGCAAATGGACGATGTCATCGCTCTGTCCACGTTATTTTATAAACAATGCATAGCAACTGAAAAATTGTTCTTCCGACACCGCAGGGATCTAATCCCAGATCTCTCGATAACTAGCCGAGTGCGTTCACTTTACGCTACGGTGCCGATAATTCACAGCACTATGTGTGGTTTATCAGTCAGCATCGACTACACAAATCCTTATTGATGGGCTCAGCAACTGATGTGTTGCCATCTGGTGGCATTTCACAGAGCAAGCTATTTAATTACAGCTGATAAATCCAAAGGGCGATAGAAATGGTGAATATATTTCACATAGTGGTGAATAATGGTGAATAAACCACACATAGCACTGTGAATTGTTGGCACCTTAGCGTAAAGCGAACGCACTCGGCTAGTTATCGAGAGATCTGGGATCCCTGCGGTTTCGGAAAAACAAATTTTCAGTTGCTATGCATTTTTTATAAAAACGACAATGACATCGTCTATTTGTATTCTTTGGGTTTGCCCGAAATTTTGATTTTCCGTGCTTGTACATGTTTTAAAGTATCATTTCGACGAGAATATGATGGTGCTCTTCGTACTCACAGAGAGAAAATGAAAAAAATAAGACAAAATGGTTTTTATCTTTAATTCTGATGTTTCTTTTCATTAAGCGGAAAAGGACAGTCATGTTTAAAATAATATAATATATTAGTAATTCAAATTTCTCGGCGTAGAATATAAATCAGTTTCCAAGCTTTTGAACATCAACCAGATGACTTTTTCAAGGAAAAGACATCTGGTTGATGTGCGAATGCTTAGAAACTTTGATTTATATTCTACGCCAAGAAATTCTGATTACCAGTATAGTTATACTATTTTAAGTATAATTGGTGTACAATTCCTTGTTTTTAATTACAGTCATGTTTACCTTGTTTGAATTTACACTGGGATTTTGAAGATAGTGTTTGTATCAGTTAAGTGCAGAATAGTGGATGTTGCACTCATGACACATAATCAGGTTTTAAAGATTGGGACAGTGATGATTTCGCTCTTCTGAAATCTGAATTCATCTTTATAGAACAGCATATGAAACTTTATACAAGAAATTTAAAGTATTACCTCTTAGAGGCAACTGCATTGACAGGTTGTTCCAGAGGAGGAAAATGCTTTCATTCCCTCCCATTGCTACAAATATGCCTGTCGAATTTTGATGTTTTCAGTTGGTATTTTTCATGATAAGGTTCAAGGTCAGTCAATGTAGCCGGCATAGACCTCGAGAGTCTTTGCTATTCCCAAAGAGAACCGTGTGTGGCATGTTCACGTGTTGGAACCAGAAAAATTGTCTTTCAGTGGCAAAGCCAAGAATACTGTGTACAAAAGTGCTTTGCAGTGAAAATGTTATAAAATAAAGTAAATGAAAATTCGGGAACTAGAAAATTTGTACAGTATATATATTTTTAGTTTCTCAATTTGTCCCGGGCAACGTACGTTGGGCATTTTGGTTTGGATTTGTATATTAATTTCCAGGTGCCCCACAAGAGTAACCATGATGCAAAAATAATTTTTCCGGTGCGATCCAGAAATAAGAATATAACTTTGCACCTGCGCTATGGAGTGGGAATATTTCACAAGAAAATTTTAGATGCGGTAGATGCAATCTAATGCAGAAGTGGTTTTGCCATTGCGATTTTTAGAAGCGGTGGTGTCACTTATACTGCTGGAGGAACGGAAAAGATCTTATGCACTGTTTGACATCAGGGCCGGCTGTAGGGAGGGCGGTGCCGACGAGCTGAACTTTTTTCTTTTGTTGTTTTTGTTTGGTAGAGTATATAAAAAAAATGAAATATATATTTGCTGGTGTTGCAATTCGAGACGATGAAAGGGCTCGCTATCACTGGAACAATCCAAATCATCATAATATAGAGTATTATTACAACTAGCATATAGCCCGTCCTAGGGCAGTTGTTTTTAAGCTTTAAATAAATATTAACATATAGGGGATGTTGCGTGTCCTATGACGGAGTGAAATTTTTAATTGAAGCAGACTGAAAACAAATCAAATAGATGCCGGATTTCTGTAAGGAAATATAGTAAAAACTTATATAGTAAGAACTCATTCATGTTAGAACTAAAAATTATGTGCTATTTTATTTCCGTTTTTCAAAAGACCTCGAGATAAATAACATTCTGTGTAAAATATTTGTTGTTGTTTAACAATATTGTAGATTAGAGCGTTTAGATAGATCAGTAGTTTGCAAAATGTGTAATATAATCAGCACTAAACTCAGAAAGTTGTTTTCATGTAAACTTACCTTAATAACTTTTACTTAGATTTTTCGCGTTAAATTCTTATTCGACGATTAGTTTGAAACTTCATACGAAGCTTTTTCTATAAAATAATGCGACATCTGTTTTAAGATGCAGTTTTGCTCACTTCGTCATCGCAAGATATCAGGTTTTTATAGGTTAGAGCATTTATATAAATCAATATTTTGCAAAATGTATAATATAATCAGCACTAAATTTGGAAAGTTAGTTAAATTAAAAAACTAAAAAATAATTAAAGTGTACAAATTCATATTCGAATTGTGCTAAATTAAATGAATATACAAATGCAACTTGCCGTAATATTAAGAATTCAATTCGAATTTTGTAGATCAGATAAATAGAACTCAAGTCATTGACAATCCAATGTTTTTAAGTTAGCACGCGATCACCTTAACATCTCAATGTGATAGCGTGCTATTATTATCATTTTGACATTGCGAGAGCACACATGAATTGATCGATAGGTGATGCGCACAATGCAGACGTTGCTGTGATGTCAAGCATTCCAGAGAGACAGACAGATCTGGGTGTTCATCATCATCATCATTGTCAACCATTATCAATCCACTGCTGGACAAAGGTCTCCCCAAGTTTCCTCCACAACGGTCTGTCTTGTGCCAGTCTCCTCCATGTCACTCCCGCATACTTTCGAATTTCATCCACCCGTCTCTCATGTGGTCTTCTTCTGGGTCTTTTCCTGTCCCTTGGAATCCA
The DNA here is from genome assembly GCA_039090855.1 of Macrothele yani. NCBI lineage: Eukaryota > Metazoa > Arthropoda > Arachnida > Araneae > Macrothelidae > Macrothele > Macrothele yani. Next base: position 39,934,745 of record CM077024.1, on the reverse strand, counting down.
ATCTAAAATTTTGGCTGTCCATCGATGGTCTGTCCTTCTGGCAGCATGTCCAGCCCATTGCCATTTCAGGGATTTAACTCTGATCATGATGTCTTCCTATTTATCCTTATTTCTGTTTTCAAAATATTTTTTAAGTCTTATGGAATTATATTTTAATCCACGAGTTCCTCTTCTTATCTCTCCTGGTTACACCAAGCATGCACCTCTCTATGCCTCTTTGAGTTGTCTGCAGCCTTTGTATGTCTCTTTTAGTTAAGGTCCACGTCTCTGCACCATACGTAAGCACTGGAAGGATGCATTGATCAAACACTTTTCTTTTAAGACATAATGGCATATTGCTCTTGAAAATTATGCTGTTCCTTCCAAAAGCTCTCCAGGAAAGTTTTGTACGCCGATTAATTTCTTCATCAATGTGGCCCTCACTTTGATATCTGCTGTCCAAGATAAACGTACAAGTCTGTTATCTCCAGCTTTTTTCCATCAATCGATAAATCTTCATTTCTTGTAAAAGCATTGAACATAACTTTTGTCTTCTGAAAGTTCATTTTTAATCTCACTTCTTTACTCTTGTCAGCAAGTTTCTGGATCATACTCTGCAGCTCTGATGGGGTAGTTGCAAACATGACTACGTCATCAGCAAAACGAAGGTGGGTTAGATAATCTCCATTAATCTTTATCCCTTTGTTTTCCCAGTTCAGTGATTGAAAGGCATTTTCCAGTGTGGTATTAAAGAGCTTCGGAGATATGGTGTCACCTTGTCTCACTCCCTTTCCAATTTTTATGTGTGTTGTATTTTCAAACAGCTGAATCTTTGCACTTGCACTTCATAGATGTTATTAATAATACTAATGTATGCATCTTCAATACCGCAGGATTTCAGAGTCATTTTAACTGCTGATGGTTTCACTGAATCAAAGGCTTTTTCCTAATCGATAAAAGCCATGCACAATGGAAGTTCATATTCCTTCGCTCTTTCAATTAGTTCTCTCAGTACGTGGATATGATCTATTGTGCTGTAGCCACTCCTGAATCCAGCTTGTTCTCTTGGTTGAGCCATGTCCAGTGTTACCTTCAAGCGGTGTGAAAGAACTTTAGTGAAGATTTTATAAACCACTGATAGGAGGCTGATAGGTCTGTAGTTCCTGAGATCGTCAATGTCACCTTTTTTATGTAGCAGGATCATTGTAGCGTTGTTCCAATTCTCAGGAATCTTCCCTTCATTAAGGCATCGGGTGAGAATTTGGGTGAGTACTGTTTCGATTTCTCCACTTGCTTCTTGTATGATGTCTACAGTAATTTCATCTTCTCCTGGAGCTTTTCCCTGCTTCATGTTCTTGATTGCATGTGCAACTTCTCCTGGGAGGACTGGAAGAACTCTGGTACTGGTACCTTTCATGATGTCTGGAGTGCATGTATCATCCCTTTCACATAATTTGGAGTAGAAATCTTTCACTCTTGTCAAAATTTCGCATCTATTTCTTGTTACAGAACCATCTTATTTTCTCAGTGCCATAATCTGTTTTCTTCCCTTACTGCGATGTCCCTTTGCTATCTTTAGGCTTTGGTTGTTTTCAATTGCTTTCCTTACTAGTTCACAGTTAAATTTCCTTATGTCTTCAGTGATACTTTTTCTTACTGTCTTGCATAGCTCTATATATTCCACTTTGGAAGTCACATCTTCTTTAGTTGTCCTCATCTCTCTTCTTTTTGCATCAACATTTTGGTTTTTCCTGATAATTTGTTCACACGCAACTTGTTCTTAGACCCAGCTAATTTTGTTGCTGTTTCCATAAGAGCTTTGTTCACTTTTCTGTTAACTTCAGAAATATCCACTTCTTCCGACGTTAGACCTTCTAGAGCAGGTAATCTGATCCTCAGTTCGAACTTGAAGGTATTATGGTGTTTTTTAAGGTTGGTTATGTCAATACATTTTGTTTGTCTTGTGAGCTTGCCACGCTCGAGTTTAGCATTGAGGTGCATCTTACATCTCACCAATCTATGGTCTCTACCTGTGTTGAACTTGTTTAGCACACTGCAGTCTTCTATGACGAATTTTTTGTTACACATAATAAAATCAATTTCACTTGTCGTCCCATTTGGATGTCTCCATGTCGATTTCCTTTGTGGCTTTTTCTTGAAAAAGGAGTTCAGGATGAAAAACCCGTCTGCCTTTGCAAACTCAACGAGAGTATTTCCACGCTGGTTTCTGTTGCCGTGACCGAACATGCTACTAAAGTTTCACTCTGTTGCCGTTGCCCTATTTTTGCATTGAAATCTCCCATAATTATCTTCAAGTGCTGCTTACCTTTATTATTTAGATGACGGATTTCCACATAAAATTCTTCAATTTCTTCTTCAGGATGACTTGTGGTGGGTGCATAAGTTTGAATAATCTGAGCCTTGTATCTTTTCGAGAGTTGGATAACGAGTCGTGCAGCTCTGTCAGAGGAACTTTCAACCTCTACAGCTTTATCCTTCAGTTTCTTGTTTATTATAAATCCAACTGTTTGTTTGTTTGGCGCTGACTGATATCAACGCTCGCAACTCTTAATTTACATTGTATATTTTGCACATGTGGCTGAAAAACATTGTTGATTTGGATTTCCAGCCAGTAGCATATTTTCCACGGATAGTCTGGTGGTCCACTACTCCATGACCAGTAGTTCATTTCACACATCCAGTTCTGGAACTGCAGCACCGAGTGTCAAACGGATGGCTTCGTCGAGTCCTTACCGACAATGTTGCATGTTGGGTTTTCTGATTTTATTATTCATTCACCCGACATGTTTTAATGTTGGGTGAATGGATAATCAGAAAAGCGACGGAAAATTGGTATGGTGGGCTGTCAATATGCGGTAGGAAAATATCAAATCTACGCTATGCGGATGACACCACTTTAGTTAGTAGCTGGTTCAGAAGTGGAGATGGTGCAATTTCTCAAACGCATCGAAGATTTCAGCGCTGAAGCTGGTCACAAACTTAAATAGAGCCAAATGCTGTCTTATGGTAGTTGACAAGGCCGGAGTGCTTCCTCAAAACTTCGAACAGATACCCGATATTGCCCGAAAATCAGAAGTCATACATGTGGGGGTCCGGATAACCAACAACGGCAATTGTGAAGGCGAGATCAAAAGGAGAATGGGAATGGCCAAATTTGCCCTGGAAGGGCTTACAAAAATCTGGAAGGATCGCCACATCAGCAAAACCACCAATCTGAGGCTGGTCAGAGCCCTCGTGTTCCCCATCGCGACTTACGGTTCTGAAACGTGGACCTTAAACGTAGCACATCGCTGACGAATTGAGGCGTTTGAAATGATCTGCTACATACGCATGCTGAGAACATCATGGGTTGTGCCTAGGACTAATGCATCCATCTTGAGAGAGCTCGGTGTAGGCGAGCACAAGCAACGTCTTCCGACAATCCAGCGACATATACTAACCTTTTTCTGCCACATTACTCGGCGAGATGGTTTAGAAAAACTTTGTATTCAGGGCAATGTCGACGGCAAAAGAACGAGAAGACGTCCCCAGACAGATTCATTGATCAAATGAAAATTCTCACAAATCTATTCGTTGCAGAAATCATGAGAACTGTGGAGAATTGACTGGAATGGCGAACTTTGACTGCCGACAGGATGCGAATTGGGTCACGATGCTCGAACCGAGCAACGAAGTGAGAGAGATGGGGGGGGGGACTAAAACCGTATAATCCAGCGTGCGTACATGCACACACACAAAGCTTGTGGGTTGTGGGGCGTTAACAAATATTGTTGTGAGAGTCGCCACGAACGCTAAAGCCATCCCTGTTCAACATTAAATAGTCATATTAATATAAAGGGCGCATAACATAGTCATGTCATATGAAAAGGCGCATAACATAGTCATGCCAATTTTGATCATGTGAAGTTCAGCGTTTCTTCGAATGAATTTTTTGTGTGGAAATTTGCTCCAAAAGTACTTAAATGACTTTGCTTTCACTTCCCGTATTCATGCGTGATGATTCTGAATAACCTTTTGTTAAAAACCTTTAGTTCTGATTCTGGATAAACGTCATGAACTGTTCCAAGTCAAAAATTGCTCAAAGGTGGAGGATGTGCGAGACCGTATTCTGACGTGGGACAGGTAATAATGACATATTTTATGCATTAAGTACTCACGAAAGCGTATTTGAGCAATTCAATATGCGGTGAATATATTAATTGAGCGGGATTCGATATAATACACCGCCCCATCCTTCGTCCCCAATTAAATAAGTAAATGAAATCGGAGCATATTACAATGTCAGCATGTAGGGATGGAAAAAATGAACGAGTTGCAAGTCTATAATGAAAGGTCAACCTCTGAATGGCATATGTCGACAAGAAGAAGGGGATCAGAACATGGAAATGATTAGCACTCTGACGTATTTGTACACTTTGCGGAAGCGCAAAGCGAACCGGCTATGTAAGTATCGCGCTTGCCAAGTCACTGCTTCAGTATGAGGTTGCAGCAACAGGTGTGTTTCAGTTAAACTAAGTAAGTTCACCGGATAAAAAATTGGGCACCCTAACAAAAAGGACAGTAGGAAGTTACCGGTTGCACAGAGGGCGCCACTGACGTGGTCTACAGGATCATTTCTGTCTCTTGCAGTGGTGAAGAGCAACGTGTGTGTTGAATTTAGTCTGTAATATGGGTCCTAAGACAGACGTTACTGAGTGGCAAAAAGGCGCCATCGTGTTTGGCCGTACCCACGGACACAAAATGAATGAAGTCGCCCAATTTATTGGTGTGTCGAATCGTACTGTCCAGCGGGTCTACAAACGTTGGTGTAGTTCGCAGTCAACTGAAAGTCGGCGACATAACTGACTGGAAAACGATTCTCACCAACAGGAACCACGCCTGGTCACGCCTGGTAACTGCAAATTGGTTTCAAACCAGGCAACAGTTGGTCCAAACAGTCAATGAAACTCGATTCCAACCAATTTCCAAAAGGACATTGCGACGAGAACTGCATGCGATGGACATCTGGGGCAGAGTACCACGGAAGAGGCCTCTTTTAACAAAGTCGTACGTTATCAATGAGCTCGGAGGCACCAAAACTTTACTGTAGAGGATTGGATACGAGTAATTTGGTCTGATTAGTCTCGTTTTTGTTTGTACTCCAGTGATGGAAGGCGATGAGTGCATCGCAGGCCCAATGAAGCCTTTAATCCTAATTGTGTCGAAGGTGTTGTTCAAGCTGGAGGGGGTTCTGTGATGTTTTGAGGATGTTTTTCGTACCACGAAACGAGAGCCCTCTCGTTGCAGTGACGGTGAATTTGAACCAGCATATGTACCTCCGCATTCTGAATGACGAAGTGTTGTCCTTTGCCCTACATCTCCAGGAGCAGCATCACATTGCCACTCCTGTCTTCCAAGATGACAATTGCCATGTGCACAGGGCTAAAACTCTGTCTCAATGGCACGATGAACAATCAGCAACACTGTCTCATCTCGACTGGCCCGCCAAATCTCCAGATTTAAATCCTATTGAAAATCTGTGTGATCGTTTGGAACAGAAGGTGAAACGCCGGAATAGACACCCACGAACTCTGGCCGGAACTTCCGGACCAATTGACTCAGGAGTGGCTGCAAATCGATGTTCAATACATCCACAATCTTGTGGAGTCTTCCACACCAGATTAATGCTGTTATCAAGGCAAGAGGCACCGTCACCCGTTATTAGGTAAGTTTTGCAAGGGGTGACAAATTTTTTGTCCGGTGCGCTTATGAGCAACATGATTTACTTGAATCGACAGCTTGGAAAGCAATCGGAAGGCTCAAAGCTGGCCAGGCCGAAAATAGTGACAGAAACGATTGGAATATCTCAAGTCATTACCAGTAAGACTGTGAAGGCATTTCCAGGAGACCAAAACAGGGCGGCATTAACCAACAACACGAAACAACCGTTATTTGAATTTACTGGCTTGTAGGAATCACCGACGAAATACAAATTAACTGCAACCACGTTTTACTGTGGCCACAGAACAACACGCATCGATCAATGCAGGCCACATGCAATCGACTCCACTAAAGAGGATTTACACCCGGCGTCATATGGTGTATGTGTTGCTCTTTCTGCACATCAACGGAGAGCCTGCACAGAGTGGGCTGAAGACCAACTTGGTTGGGAGGGTAAACAGTATCACTCCATCTTTTTCACAGATGGGGCACGGTTCAGCGTGCAGTTCGATAATCGTCACATCCTTGTCTGGCATAAACGAGGAACACTGAATAACCCAGCCTTTATGCAGAACCGAGATGCTTTCAGTGGTGTGGACGGGCAAAGCATTGGTAGTCGTACATAACTCTACGCCATTCAAAACGGACCACAGACTTCGATGAAATATCCAGATGAGATCCTGGGACCTCTAGTGGTGCCGTGTGCCGCAGCAGTTCGGGTTGCGATCCTCTTCTTGGGTGCTAACGCACGCCAGCATCGAGCCCAGCTGGTGAAAAACATGCTTCTGGAAGAGGCCCAAGGAGTTATACTCCAATTCACCCTAAAAGTGTACTACTGGGAAAGACGGAAGAGCCTTGTCACATCTCATCGTGGAACGCAAGAACGGTATCCATCCGCGTCAATGTGCTCTTCTACTGTTTTCTTTCTGATCCACCCACCCACACATCTCACAAGTAGTGGGGGTCTGGTGGAGGCCGAACTGCTTCCCCTACTGCCTTCGAATTTCCCCGATTGTCAATTTATTGCCTCTGTGTTGTTAATGTTGGGAGAGGTCTTCCAACCCTTCCCCCTGTCCGTGTTGTATCCCGAGTGGGCAGAAATAGCCGAAAGTGCGAAGCTCTTGATTCAGCAACTTCTCAGAACAAATTTATTTCTAAAAACGCTCTAAATTTTAGTATTTTTTTTTTTTTAGATAGCAGTTTTGTCTGATAAACTGTTGAGCAAATAAAAATGGATTCTAAGCAATAATTCTGATGCTTTTCGCTCTAAACAATAGGGACTATTTTTCGTAGCGGAGGTAGCTGTTTCGTACCCTTCATAGTGGTTCACTCTTAGGTTGACTCGGAGTATAGAATAGATGGAGTAAGGGCCAGCCGTTCCCCTCGTGTAAATAAAGTGACGCCACCGAAACGTCACGATCATGACTTCACAGCCAATCACATCGTCTGCCGCCATGTTGGTTAGACGATTGAGAATTAAAGTCGTCTGCTCAAGTGCTTCAAGCACAAGTATGTGACGTCATCCTTACTCCATCTATTCTAACCTCCTTGGACTGACCTTCCGGAGCCTCACGGAGCACGCGCGAAACCTACTGGGCGAACGTGTTTCAGCTTGCCCGTCCCCTCTCATGACGCTTTGCCGATGAAATTCAGAAGCATGCCGTGTCCTCTGTACACAAGAATAATGTACTGATTTTGGCTGTACTTTGTGGGGCACTCATAAAATAGCAGCTAGATTCTAGATGTATCAAGCATAAGATAGCAATTAGATTCTAGTTATAACGAACATAAGATAGAAACTAGATTCTAGGCAAATTCAACGGTAAAACAAAAAAAGTAAAAAACAAGCGACATATGTTGTCACATTTTGTAAAATATTCGTATTTGTGGCGCATTTAAACTAGCTCTGCGAGAAAATGATGAATCGGGTTCGTCGTCCAAACCCGGATTGTTATTATTTTTTCTTTCTTTCGGCATTTTGTTTCTTTAGGTGGTTTTAATACCATTGTGAGAGCTTGGAAAAGTACAGTATATTGATGCAGTAGAACTCACATATAACGAGCTCGCATAAATACGTAGTTCCGCATAAACCGAGTTTTTTTTATCGATCCCTTAAACTTCGTAATATTGTCGCTTATTATTTTAACCGCATATTACGAACAATAATTTTGGGAAAACCCACATACATCGAAGTAAGCATGGTTATGAGCAAACAAAATAAGTAGCATTTATCCAGTTTTTTAACTCTTTCACTGGAAAACAAGAAATTACCTGCTGTTGACAACACTCCGTGATTCCCTTTGCAGATAAGTCAGTTCGTACGGAGAAAATGTTTCTCAGTTGCTTTTTTACTCCCCCCATCTTGTGCGCGCTTACCAAACATACATCTCTTGAGCAAATGCTGCCTTTTATCTCCTTCCCTCGCCACTTTTCAATTTCTGTTCAGGAAATTCTGCCTTTCGTTTTGAATCTAGAAACATCTTAACCACCGCGTCAGAGGATCTACACCGATGAGACATTACATTATAACCACTCCCAGCCTAGATAAATGAGTGCGCCTGGATACTGAACGGTGGCGCAGGTGATCAGATCATATGTAGAGGATTTTAGGAAGGGAGTGTCTGACCCCAGGTCTTAAACAACCCTTAGAAATAGGAAGCTAGGAGATTTGGGCTAGAGTGCCCGATAGGAAAGTGACACGAAAGCGAAGTAGAAAGGGGAATGAAGACGCCCTTATTTATTACCGGGGGGGGAAGAAGTACCCGGGGTCCGACGGCTTAACGTGCCCATCGAACGCACGGCGGATATTTAGTGGATCGAGCGTTCGTATATACCTGCTGGGATCGAACCTGAGGTCCTTTCTGTGACAGTCACGAACGTTGCCCACTAGGCCATCCGCGGCCCAAGTGGCGCAGATGAAGGTCACTGAGAAGTATATATACATCCGAGGACCGGTTTTCGGTTAGAAGAGTGTTCGGAGTCAGAATTGGAAAATCTGCCGATTTATCGGAGTTTGATAAAGGACAAATTGTGATGGCACCTCACCTCGGAACTACAATCTCGGAAACGGCGCGGCTTGTGGGTTGTTCACGTGCCACTGTAGTGAGTACGTATCAAAAGTGGTGCACAGATGGCCAAACAACAGACCGTCTTCCAGCCGTGTCTCGTCCGCATAGTATTGATGCCAGAGCGGAGCGGAGACTGTCGCGCGGCGCATTGTTCACAGCGACTGCAGGGCCACAGTGTGACAAATCACCCGGAGCTACAACAGTGGTGATCAGGGCAATGTGTCACAGCAGACAGTTTATCGCAGCCTTCTGCGCGTGGGCCTGCGTAGCCGAAGACACAGCCGAGTTCCCTTGATCACTGCACGTCATTGCCAACAACGCATGAAATGGGCCCAAGATAATTGAGATCGGACCGTGGATGATTGAAAGAAAGTGGCCTTGTCGGACGAATCAAGATTCTTGGTGCATCGCGTAGACCACCGCTTTTTGCTGTGTGGCGACACTGCGCCAATGTGTGAGACGTGCAATTGCCGACTCACTGTCACTCATCTTTTGTTGTAGTTCGTTTTCGTGATGTGCGTTTTCACTTCTATCATTCTCATTTGTTGACCGAGGACGCCGATACTCTGCAGCGGCTCCTAGATGAACACTGTGATACTGTCGCTGTCTTTTCATTTTGAAAACAAATTGACTTTTTTAAACGTATCTAGATTTTAGCCCTTCCATCATTCTCATTTTTCACTTTTACTGAATCAGTCAGATTTTAAGCATTATACCACGTTTTTAATACTGTTTGTTTGATTGTCTTGTGCCTGGCGCTCTTTAGCCAAACGTGGCCCTTGTGCCATAAAAATTCAACAACCAACCAACCATCACGTAGACGGCCGAGTGCGGATACGCCGATTACCAACGGAGGCCATGGCACCTGGGTGCACTGTTGGGCGGAAACAGGCCGGCGGCGGCGGTGTTATGCTGTGAGCGATGTTTCCTTGGGGCACTTTAGGCCCCATTATCCCAATAGCACAATCCCCGACAGCTGTCCGGTATCTGAACATCATTGCTGATCAAGTTCACCCATTCATGGCAACTGTGTTCCCTGCTGGTGAGGGCCATTACCAACAGGATAATGCGCCATGCCACACTGCCAGAGTCGTCAAGGAGTGGTTCGAGGAACATGTTCGTGGCTTTCTGTTAACGCCCTGGCCTCTAAATTCACCTGACACGAACCCAATCGAACATTTGTGGTTCGACTTGGAAAAGCGGGTTCGCGCTAAATCACCACCACCCCGAAATGTACGGGAACTGGAGGACCTGCTGTTGACATTTTGGTACCAGATACCCCAGGATACCTATTGCCACCTCATCGAATCGATGCCTCGCCGAGTGGCCGCTGTTCTGCGGGCTCAAGGTCCTGCAGCTTATTAAGTAGGTGGTCATGATGTAACGGGGCATCGGTGTATAAGAAGATGGTCTTTGCTGATATGGAGCCACAACTTATAGGGAAAGGAGATCTAGCGCCGTTGTGCAAACACACCACCCATGTCTCGTTTGGATGCGAACCCGAGCTCAGATCGGAGAACTCGCCAAAATCCATAGGTTCTGACCATTAGTCTACCGGGGCTGCCACCTCTAAGATGTAGTCCGATAGAATATTTTACGATGGAAGTAAATCATAATAGCTGTGCTTTATTGTAAACTCAAATTTGACGTGTAAAATTGTAAAACAAATTTGCTCACTTTTGCTATTAAATGTATGAAGCTCGTAAGTACCGTAATTAATATACACCCAATGGATAAAACATTAGAGATGCCTACCTAATAGCTTGTTGGTCCTCCTGTAACTTGAGTAACAGCCTGTACACGCCGACCCATCGACTCTACCAGATGCCGGAAATAATGCCAGCCATGCCTGTTGCAGCATTGTCCACAACTCCGCCCGAGACGTCGGTTCAGGATACCATGGAGCATCCCAGAGAGTTTCCACAGAGTTTAAATCCGTGGACCTTGGGGGCCACTGGATGTATCCAAACTCGGATGAGTGTTCCTCAAGCCATGCCTGGGTGGGGCGACGCATCGTCCTGTTGGAACAGACAATCGGACGCAGGATGCGCGATGGCCATGAAAGCGCGTATAGGTAATCAGCCAGCACATGCTGGTAGCTCGCAGGGATTAAGAACTTCTTCAGACTCACCAAGGGACGTAATGTGTCCCATGAGCATGCTCTCTAAACTATCACATAGCCACCACCGCTTTGAACAGAGCCGACCTGGCACGACGGGGCATGGCCTCATGCTGTCGACGCCGTACCCGCACCCTCCCGTCAGCTTAATACAGCTGAAAACGAGATTCATCTGACCACATGACGAGGCGCCACTTCGGAGAGGTCCAGTTTTGATGTTCCCGGTACCAGACGAGGCGTAATGTCCGATGACGAGCAGTTAATAGTTGCACACGGGTCGGGTATCAGCTCCCGTAGCTCAAGGTAAGCAGCATGCGTCGTACCGTTCGCTTGCTGACGCTGCTTGGGACTCCTGCATTGAACCTGCATGTGATTTGTGCTGCCGTTGCTAAGCGGTCGGTCTGTACGAGCGTGGACAGTTTACGTCGACACCAGTCATCAATGGACCTTATTCACCTCGCATTGCATCATGGGAATGCCTTTCCGTGGCCGGGGACCAACAACAGTTTGTTTCATGCGTTTTCCCATTGCTTAACATGGCGTTACGTTGCAAGGGTTCAGGAAAATCACAATTTTCGTAAATTTATTAACGACATGTCTAATTTTTGCTCATCGTTTGGTTGTGCCAATAAATCCTGCAACCTAAATTGTGTAGACGAAAGAAAAACATTCCTTAATTTTCCTCTGAAAAAGACGAAATTATTAAAGGAATGGCTGTGTAAAATGAAACGCGGCGATTTCCATCCCAATGTGCACTCTCCAATATGTTCTGTCCACTTTAACGAAAAAGATTTTGAATATTATGACACTACGAATCAACGGCAGTTGAATTCTCGTAGTATTCCTCCGAATTTCAATTTCAAAAAAAAAAAAAAAAAAAGGCAGGAAAATTGATGGAATATTTGGATCGGTAAATTACGAATTAAGTTATACTTTCCTCAAAGAATAAAACAAACATATCTATAATTTCTCTTTTATTTAATGTTACGCATTCATTTAATTTTTAAGCAGATTGCATAGCGTGCGAATCGTAGTTTGTTTCCTTATTACGCGTTTGTCTGAGCTTCTAAAGTTTTTGTTTTACAAAACAAGGTACTCAAGTTTATGTTTCAGATATTTCGCCAATGTCTGACAATAAGAACATGAAAATTTAATATACCGTGAACGAGAAATGCTACATTTAAAACTTCATGATGACTAATGGCGATGTTCTCCTGCGTCATGCGAAATAAACATCGACCACAAAATTGTCTTGGTATATTTTTGCAACCTTAATTTGCTCTTCTAAGAAATTAATTTCTTCTTCTTCACCCTGTAGCTGTATTAATTCCTCGGCAGAATCCATGACGTTAGGATTGTAAAAATTAGCCAACAGTAAGGGATGATCAAATAGCGAAAACATTGAATCAGCAGCCATGTTGGTTCGCAGAAATCTACCTCCGACGTCACATGAATAAGGTCCATGGCGTTGAATCAGCAGTCTTGTTGGTTCGCAGAAATCCACCTCTGACGTCACGATAATGAAATAGCGAAAACATTGAATCAGCAGCCATGTTGGTTCTTAAAAATCCACCTCTGACGTTATATGAATAAGGTCAGTCACAGCTTGCTCCATGTCCGCTAGTACGTCCGTCAATGGTATACTCGCCGCAAGGTTCTTTTCGCCGTACATCCTTGATACGGTTGCCTTCTGGAACCCTAGGGATCTTACCACTTGGGCAATATTACCCATCTGTCTTTCGCCGACAACGCGTCCACGATCAAAGTCGCTGTACCCATGTTCGTCGATTTCATCAAAGCACGTTTACCCATGTTCGTCGATTGCAATGCACTGTTGGGAAGCCCCGCTATCTGCCTCTTTATCGCATGCGTTCGGTTTGGATCTGTTCCACTCTATGGATGCCCATATTAACTACTCTTCAGCCCTATCTCAATAGTGTTTTGTGTACACGCGTTATTGATCATGGGTCCCTGAAGATTATAATCCCGTATCCTACCACCACTGAATTTTTTGTGAATGTTGTCCGTTGCCAGTTTTCACAGATTAATAAATTATATAGAATTTTTTTTTTTTTAGATGCTTGTTTCTCGCATTTCTGCTCTGAAAGATATGCTTGATTTTGTGTGTGCTACTTCATGTTTCTCATCCAAGCTAATGATTTATAATTTACACACTGTATCATAGAATGTGCGTTTCGTTTGGTCACGTGCTGCTGATTATCTGTGGGTGGTGGTAAATACAAGCACTGAGACCCTTTCGTACTCCATCCGAATCTTAAAATAAATTTGCTTTTGATCTAAGAAATGTTTTTGAAGCACTTACTCGTTGAACATCTCGTCACAGTATCAAGCCACGAACTGTACATACATATTAATTGATTTTCATTCCGTGGGTTAAAAATCGATAGTCATCACTGTCGCTTTACTGTTTGTATCGATCCCTGTGGCTGTTCACTGCTAGCGGGCTTTTATTTCTGAGTGGAATTATTTCGGGCTTTTATTTCTGGTGGTATTATTCGCTCCCTGTTATTTAACTTCGTTTTGTATTAGCTTAGGGGTTCGGGTGACCTCCCCCCATAGAGTGTTACACTTAAAAGCTAGAAGCATTATTTATTCTACTGCGCACACAGGAATTTTGATAGGAACTGCGATTTTTTTCGAGGCGAGGGGTAGTTGGGCTTATCGTCGTCTTGCGATTAAAATCTCAAGCGCGCCCGCGCGCGCACACACACACCCACACATGTGAATATTAGGTTTGTTTGCAGATCGAAAATTGCAAAAATACGGAAGTTTCAGATCGAGCAGTAAGGAGTCGATCAAAGAGTAAAGAAGTTCAACGTGTAGTCGCAGTTTTCTGTTTCGTTTTTATTTAAGCTTGGGGGGGGGGGGGTTTGAGGAAGAGCTGCCTTCGATTCTGGAAATGGTTGTCTGACGTCGTTGCATTATAGCTCAAATATAGCGTTTGATTGACCAAGCCGCTTTTATCGCCGTCAAAGAATTTAAGATTTGTTCGTCCTTCAAATAATGTAGAGTGGGGCAAATCATTTCAGATTGGTAAAAAAAAAAAAAAAAATCGTATCAAAATGCAGAATGAGTCAAAATAGTGTCACCAATTACGAAAATCCTGCGGTAGCGAAATAACTATTCTCAGCGAAGTCGAATTTACATCCGTTGTAAGGAACAGTCGTAGTTTTATTGTGCGCATGGAACAGATTTGGTTGTCACGAGAGGGGCGAGTCAACACCAGAAGGCGTGTGTTGGAATTTATTCTGTGCAGCCTATGGCACCTTATGCAAATAGAACCTAAAAAGCAGTGTCGAAGCCTGTTCGAAAATGGCACGTTAATTTTATGAAAACTGAGGATCTCTTTAAAAAAAAATTGACGGCGTATATGTTAGAAATGGTTCTAATACATTAAATTATTACATTTTTTGTTAATTTTAGTCCTGTAATGGTAGCCCCTTTTGGCCAGTAATGCCTAAAAATGAATATGAATAAAACAGAACACCTGACAACTAATCAGAGGGAAGACGTTAAACTGGTGAGTGGATCAAAAATAAGAATAGTGGAAAAATTTAAATACTTTAAATACAGTAAGACCCGCATGTAACGTGCTCGTATTTAACAAGCAAAACAGGAACTTTTGTTTGGTATAATGTTGCTTCAAAGTTAATCTGGTAGTTTTTAACAAACAAAATTTAGTGAAGTTCCGGATTTAACGTGGGAGGGAAAACCTGGGATGATCATTTTAATAAAAGTAAAAAAAAAAAAAAAAAATCCATAGGAAAAAAAAAAAAAAAAAATCTATAGGTAATTCCAGGACGGCAGCATGCCGTCCTGGAATTGTGGGATAGAAATGGTGGCATACAGGACGAAATTACTGTTGCACAGGGAAATCTTAATGTGCTAGTTGAAGTATGTTGATAGAAAAGCAATGGGGAGGGAAAACATCAAATGTTCAACAAGTAAGTTTGGTAAGAGACTCTCCGCCAACTACACGAAGGTGCTAAGCTTCTCGTGTATCACGTCAGCAGATTTGAAAACAGACCATCTATTCCTACGCAACGAAATGGGGCTCACGCACATTAAAGTGGATTTGTGTGGGGCAGTTCCAGAGAGGGATTGGGGAGTAATGGAATGGGGATGTCGCCGTAGGGGAAAAAGGAGATAATACTGAAATCGTGTCCATTGCCCCCTTCACCCTCCAAATGAGCATTGCATGGGGAGGATCTGTGCTGCTTTTGTATAGTGAAACATCGGTCAGTCTCACGTGGCCGTCAGATTGAATATACTTGAAAGATGTAATTTAATCAATGAACTATGGTATTAATATAGTTTATTAAATCTTCTAAGTACATCCACTTGTTATGGATATATAATATAAAAATATATGAATTGAATGATGTCACTTAGTCATATATTTGCATGGTGTGAAGTTTCTCCCAAAAGCGAATTCAGCGAGCTTCTGGATTTTGTATTTTGACGGGGAGTTTGTCTTACTGCCTTCTTCAATTCTTCTCTCAATCTCAACGCTGAACCCAGTTCTCTGGAGCAACAACAATATCATCCCTCTTAGGCCTAAGAAACTAATTTTTGGTACAGTCCAAAGTATGCTTTTAATGGTGCAGAAACTTGGACATTCGATTAACAGCCTATCCCGGTACTGTTCCAGTATAGGCTCCAATGATGTGCTGCGGTGAGTGGCAGTCGTCGCAATGATGGGCGAGAGCGCAAACCTTCGTCATCGAATCTGCGATTCACAGTCCCTGTCGTTACGGGAATATCCATAGCTGCCTGTACACCTCGAATGTCGTGCGCTGTTGGTTGTGAGGCTGCTGTGGCTTGCCGTCGAATTCGGCGATCGAGGTGTGTTAACGTCAGCCTATGTGCACCATTCCTATTACGGCGACACACGTTAAATTTCTCCAACCACTGTCCCCACATTCGAGCGACAGTTGTTGCCACGGTTAGTAGTAGATGGCAAGGATATGTTCATCCTGCACTTCCGGTGATTGATTTGTGATGTCACTGTCCAAATCGCCGTCGTAAGACTACCTAATCTCCACGTTTCTTTGTATCTGCACCATAGCAGCGCGTCGGAATTATTATTCGTAAACCAGCTGGAATAATATTTATAAATTCTACCAGTTTTTTTAATGCATAATGTTTTTAGTTTTTAATTAAAAACATTTGGGGAATGTCTCAGAGATGCTTTTCCTATTCCTTACAAAGAAATTCTTTATTACGTGACAATAATATGTCCTGCTATCATGGAACCATGAAGTACGGGATTACACCAGTATTCAATACAAATTTGAAGTTGTGATTCCGACTATTGGTGTTTAAATAATGTCGAGTGGTAGGTCATATATAATATCAGAAAGCTTGAAAATTTCGAAAACTTTGAGACTCAAACGACCAAGTCTCGGAAACTTGTTTTGATCATTCTGGGTGGTGTAGTGGTTAGCACACTCGGACGCAAACCGGGAGACGCGGGTTCGATTCCCGCTCGAGGACGATGAAATTTTCACTTTTTCGGATATTATACCTTTCTTGTCATAATTTACGCAAATAGACGGAATCACAACTTCAAATTTGTATGATATATCCTCCTGTACGTTTTTCCTTATAAATTGATATAACAACAAAAATTCCCCTTGTAACAAAATTAACATTTAAAAGCATAACCGTTTTCCTGTCCTTTACGTAACAAAAGTGTGCAGGACGTATTTTTGAAATCTCCGTTACTAAAATATTCACATGACCGTGAATTTCTTCTGTATTTAATGTAAACGTACTTTTTCATAAGCTTTCGTTCTGTGTTTGAGTTATAAAAGTTGTTGACAAGACATCTTCATTCATAGCTGCAGTTCGGATCTGCGATTCACATGTTAGGATGGTGACGCCACTTAGTGACGTGAAGATTATTCGTCTGCGAGGAAGGCGGGATGAGCAAACCTGTCTATTAACCTTGAGTTGTTACATCCCGATACGTTTCCGCCACGATGCGAAGCCGAGACCAACTAGCTGTACGTAACCCTATGATGAAGCATCTGGTAAAGGTGTCTGTTGGATGGTAGGTTTCCTGGTGGCGTTAACTGTACTAGGGGCAAAGCTAACCTGACTATGATGGAGTTTAAATTAAGGAGTGTGTAATTCCACTGCATAATGTAGTTCCTGTTTAAAGGCCGTGTTCGAGCATGAACTGAGACCTAAGAAAGCACATGGATATATAGATGTTCTAAATGTCGTATGTACGCACATTAAAAAAATGAAGATCCCTGTTTCGGTCGCGTTTCTAAACAATACAAATATTCGCATTTTGGCGGCGTCATTGTCACTTCTGTTTGGCTTCAGAGAGGCTATACAGTTAACACGAGGATATTTATTCCGACTGTTAGGGGATAATTGTTAGCCGAAGACGGGGAGTTTATAAAGGTTTGGCGGTCATTGTAATGAGCTTACAATGACCGCCCAGCGATTATCTCCCCGTGGCTGCTGTTTTAAAATACTCATTCAGAAATCGTTTGTCTGGTGGTCGGCAAGGTTAAGAAGGTATGGGGGTGGAGGGAGACATCGTGATGGAACGCGGGAAGTTTCCCTTTGTCTCGCCTTCAGTCACCCTTAGGGGAAGATTCCGCGACACATGACACCCCAAAGTGCGCGGAGAAACACCGAAAAACGAGATTTCATGTCGGTGAATCGGTTTAACAACCTTAACAGCGTAATCAGGTTAGCATTGCCCCGAGTATAGGCATTCTCACTCCTTACATGTGCTTTCGCTACCGAGATTACTCCGATGCCGTAATCCACACTCCCAGATAAGGACGATCAAGCTCTTCTACGCCGAGCCGTTTTACCTCGCTCACCTATCACGTTATTGGTTCGCAACTGGATTCATGTACATAACCCAATTATCAACACATACACCAATTTGCATGCTCCTTCAACAAATACTTTCTGGTGTGGCATTTCCTATGCCGAGTAATGTACATTGAAAGCTTATTTACTATCTCCCTTTTCTTACGCACGTATTTACTGTTTGTAAACTTTCTTAAAACTGAAGAAAATATTGGTTACTGCTGCAAATTTATGGAACTACACCACATTAGAGGAAGCGTTTTAAAATACTTTTTCTGTCTGTAGCTGCATAGTTGACATCAGTATAACTGTAAAAACCACTTGGTTTTAATTTTCCAATGTCTCATTTCTGAAGCACTGAAAACAGTTTAAAAATTGAAATCACGGAACAGTGTAATTGAATGAATCGAAGTTTTTGTTATTCCACCTTCTTCGTAACGAAGAAATTGTGGCAGCATTGTAGCGTCAGGAGTGTTAATATCGATTGGAAAAATTATTGCAATTGGCAGTCTTCCATTCTTCAGGGAAAATTTAATTTCGTGTGTATAATTTTTGTAAATATAAAAAGTAAGCATTTAATCCCTCGAAATTAGAAAATGTGGATCAGAGATAATTAACAAAATTTTATCCAGCTCTTGGATTGATAGATTTCTTTCAGTTCATTGTGATCATGTATATCAACGAGTTCACGCTGCTAAGTTTCGTCTGCTTCATTTGCTTTAGAGGCAAAGTTGTTCTGAAACTGCGAATGTCTTAGGAATATTTCTGAAAATCACGGGATTCCTCACGAAATATTTTACGGCTAACCGTGCTACTACTTCCTTCCAGTAAAATACCGTTGCAAGGAGGGAAATGACACAGGTTTCGATCACAGCAGGAGGAAGAAGGGGTGCGCTTGGTCGAGTCCATCGCAGCAGCAGGGAAGGTGGGTTCTTGCTCTCAGTTCAGTCCATTGCAACAGAAGGAAGGGGTGCTACGAAACCCTCTTTAATGGAAGGGAATGAATATTGCGGGAAATCATGAAAAATTCATCTTCCATTTCCGCCAAACACACAAGAATCTGTTGTTGCACGAAACAAGAACGCTCTATAAATAAGAACTCAAAACATGCCGCTCCGGTGGGTGAGTGGTTTGAGGCGCTGTATTCTGGACCATTCGTTCGAGGTAGGCTTGGGCGAGGCATGAGTAAGTGCATTTGTCCGATGGCGCTGGCTCTGTCCTTTCCCTGGAACCAGTGGCCCCAAATTAGAAGCGGGTGACTGCTCATAGCTTTTCGAGTTCCTCATGGTGGTCAAGCCCCGAAAGAAAAACAAATATTCCTTTATGAGTAAATGCATAACAGGACCGGCTTTTAGTATAGGCAAGCAAAGCGGCTGCTTACGGCAGCCATTTCTAAGTGTCGCTGATGTTTACATGCTAATTTAAAAAAAAAAATTTTTTTATCACAATCCAATTATTAATCTGTATTATCTTTGAGTGTAGGGTAAGAAATGAATAAAGTCTCTAAAATAAGATACACAGTCGAAGTACGCTCTTTTTACGCTTTCCAACCGTAGGTTGAAGAAGCGTATATGCTCCAGCTTTGTCCGTCCGCCTGTCTGTCGGCACGATAACTCGCGTAAAAATGGTTCGATTTCGATGAAATTTTAGTATGTGGTAGGGGACCACCTGGGGACGAACCCTATTGAAAATGGACGAAATGGGGTTAAAGGTCACTACATAGGAGCGGGATTCATTCCATTGCCCTTATGCGTCATGACTTGCGTAAAT
This sequence comes from Macrothele yani, assembly GCA_039090855.1. Lineage (NCBI taxonomy): Eukaryota > Metazoa > Arthropoda > Arachnida > Araneae > Macrothelidae > Macrothele > Macrothele yani. The sequence goes on along the minus strand of CM077024.1, from coordinate 39,915,227 downwards.
ATAGTTCGATGTCGATGAAATTTTTATATGTGGTAGGAGATCACCTGGGAATGAACCCTATTGAAAATGGGTGAAGTGGGGTCAAAGGTCAGGACATAAGAGCGAGATGCATTCCTTTGCCCTTATGCGTCATAACTTGCGTAAATATGGTTCGATTTCGATGAAATTGTAATATGTCGTAGGGGACAACCTGGGGACGAACCCTATTGAAAATGGACGAAATGGGATCAAAGGTCAGGACATACGATTGGGATCCATTCCATCGCCCTTATCCCATACTATTAAAGGAGAACTTCTTGTATGTATGTAAATTTTATTTTGAAAACGGCTCTAAGGATTTTGATGAAAGTCTTAATCTACCGTTTTCTGGTACTAGAGATCGATTTAGCTTGATCTCGACAATAATCACCCCGAATTATCACGTTTTTAGTGTCATGACGTCGTCCCATTAATGTTACCCATGCTTAGAAATCTTATGACGTCACAGTCTCGCGTTTTAGATGTCTGCGCGCGGTCACGTCATCTCCTCATTACGTCACGCGTTGTGTGTGGATCATATTAAAGTTTTATGACGTCACACTCTTGCGAGCAGATGGTCGCGATTCCCATCTGCCTCATTACGTCACGCGTTGTGTGCGTATGTCCGTCCGCACGATAACTCGTGTAAAAATCGTTCGATTTCGATGAAATTTTAGTATGTGGTAGGGGACCACCTGGGGACGAACCCTATTGAAAATGGACGAAATGGGGTTAAAGGTCACTACATAGGAGCGGGATTCATTCCATTGCCCCTATGCGTCATGACTTGCGTAAATATAGTTCGATGTCGATGAAATTTTTATATGTGGTAGGAGATCACCTGGGAATGAACCCTATTGAAAATGGGTGAAGTGGGGTCAAAGGTCAGGACATAAGAGCGAGATGCATTCCTTTGCCCTTATGCGTCATAACTTGCGTAAATATGGTTCGATTTCGATGAAATTGTAATATGTCGTAGGGGACAACCTGGGGACGAACCCTATTGAAAATGGACGAAATGGGATCAAAGGTCAGGACATACGATTGGGATCCATTCCATCGCCCTTATCCCATACTATTAAAGGAGAACTTCTTGTATGTATGTAAATTTTATTTTGAAAACGGCTCTAAGGATTTTGATGAAAGTCTTAATCTACCGTTTTCTGGTACTAGAGATCGATTTAGCTTGATCTCGACAATAATCACCCCGAATTATCACGTTTTTAGTGTCATGACGTCGTCCCATTAATGTTACCCATGCTTAGAAATCTTATGACGTCACAGTCTCGCGTTTTAGATGTCTGCGCGCGGTCACGTCATCTCCCTCATTACGTCACGCGTTGTGTGTGGATCATATTAAAGTTTTATGACGTCACACTCTTGCGAGCAGATGGTCGCGATTCCCATCTGCCTCATTACGTCACGCGTTGTGTGCGTATGTCCGTCCGCACGATAACTCGTGTAAAAATCGTTCGATTTCGATGAAATTTTAGTATGTGGTAGGGGAACACCTGGGAAGGAACCCTAATAAAAGTGAACGAAATGGGGTCAAAGGTCAAGACATAGGAGCGGAATCACTTCCATCGCCATTATGCGTCTTAACATACGTAAAAATGCTTCGATTTGGATGAAATGTTAGTATGTTGTAGGGGCCTGCCTGGGGACGAATCCTATTGAAAATGGGCGAAATTGGGTCAAAGGTTAGGACACAGGAGCGGGATCTATTCCACAGCCCTTATGCATCATAACTTACGTAAAAATGCTTCGATTGCGACAAAACTTCATCATGTTATTTTGGAGTTATACTGAACCGGTTCTGTTGAGTATAATCGAAATGGGATCAAAGGTCAGGGCATGGGACCGAGATTTATTCCACAGCCATTATCCTCATAACTTGAGTAATGATTTCTGGTATGTTGGAAAGCGTATTATAATCAATACATTGCATGATTTTACTATCTTGTTTTCTTTTCCTTCTCCCACAATGTTCTTCAGGATGTCATTAAGCGAAGCTGTATTAAAGCAGCTTTTTTTTTTTCTCCTTTGTGCTGTGCAGGGAAGGTTGGCATCTTTTCTGCCGGCTCAACGAATAAAACAGCAATAACAAAGGAAGAACGTGTAGTCAATAAACACGCAAAACGACAGGTAGAAGTCATGTACGGATAAAAACCTCTTATGTTGAGTGAAAGCAGAACGTATCGTATTTTTGTAATTTAACAGGATTACAGTTCTCGCACTTTCGGCTAGAGCAGATCGTTTCAAATATTCAATAGATGATGTGCATTTCGCTTTTAATTTTAGTTTCCTGCCATTGAAGAAAAATACGCTACTCAAATCTGATTCAAATTTGATATTTTGACGATTCACGTTTTTCAATCCAAAATGCTTGTAAAGGCATCCAAGTCAATCTTTGCTTAAGGCCGCCAAATCACTAAGGCGGAATTTGGAGGGTAGTCAGCAAATACTGACACGATCGCACTCTATATACAGTGTAAAAAATAAGTGGTGTGAATTCACGGAAAATTCCTGAAAATAACGTGAAGCAAAGTTGCCGGTAGGTATCCGTCTTTTTCAGAAATTTCCGTTTTTAAAAGTTTTCGTTTCTAATTTTAACTTCAGTGTTTTGACAGAATTTTCGCAGTCAGTAATTTTTTTTATTTTTGAAAAGTCCGTTTCAGGTTTTTTCACATTTATACAGAAATTTCACAAAATCTTCGGTTTTGACTTTTTTTGAGCCGATTTACGAATCCTTCGCTCCCTCTCTCCCTTTGTATTTTGATTTGTAAATGAAAGATACGGTATTTGTTGTGGGAAATAATATATTTAAAAGTGTGTGTGTGTGTGGTACTACCGGGTGCGCCATATAAAAGAGGCCCCGTGACCAGACGTTGTTAGGCGGGTTAAAGTTGTCTGGCGGGCTTCCAGTTAAAACGGCTTTGTTCCACTTCTAACCGGTTTCTGCGTGTACAGCTACAAAGGAATTCTCCGGAGTGGTTAGTCACAGCCAGAGCAGTGTAGCTACGCGGTCATAAGTGTAAGTGAAGAGAGAACAAAGGCAACGGAAATGATTGTTTTAAGTACGGAATAGCGGATTTTTATTGTGGAACAGTATTTCAGAAATAACTCATACAAGGTTTTAAATGAGTTCTTTACAGAAAAATTTCCACATTGTGCAGCACCGGCGAAATCAGTGGTACAGAAGTTAGTGCGGGAATTTCGTGAAACCGGCACTGTGTGCAACAGGAAAAGAAACAAACCCAAGACAATTCGTACTGAAGACTATATCAAGGATATGTGCACAATGATGTTACAAAGCCCTAGGAAGTCGATTATAATCTGCAGCGGGAATATCTGCCACATCATGCCGACGCATACTTAAGGTGGATTTGCATTTTCGGCCGTACATAGTTATGGCGCTCCAAGAACTTAAAACTCCTGATTATGCAAAACGGATGCAATGTTGTAAGTGGTTTCAAGAGACCATTGTCAACGGTGAAATGGACCCAACACTTTATAACATGGCAGATGAAGCATGGTTTCATCTGTCCGGGTATGCCAATGCGCAAAACAGCAGAATTTGGACCGACAGGAATCCCAGACTGACAATGGAGACTCCTCTGTACGACCAAAATATAGGCGTTTGGTGTGCTGTGTCTGCGAAGAGGATAGTCGGCCCATTCTTTCCCCCTGACACCATCAACTCGGAGCGCTGTGTTTAGCAACTGTTCAACCCATTTGTTGCCGCACTTACAGAAGAAGAGCGAACATATGTTTTCTTTCAGCCGGATGGTGCAACGGCGCATACTGCACGGAAAAGTCTACGTGCTGTGCATGAAGTGTTTGGGGAGGACGCAACTGTATCGAAGCGACTATGGCCACCCAGATAACCTGATCTCTCTACCTGTGAATTTATCTGTGGGGAGTATTGAAAAGGAAAGTGTACGCAACTAATCCGCACACCCTTGATGAATTAAAAGTGAACATTATGGATGCCATTGCCCAGATTACTGCCGATCAGTTGTGGCGCGTTACGAACAACCTGTTCCGTCGTGTGCAGCTGTGTCTTGATGTCGGAGGACAGCACTTTCAGCAATTGTTGTAAACGCAGGTAAATTACTCCTGTTTTCTGTCATTTCAACTATTCCTTACCATGTATAGTTACATTGCCTGACCGTTGTTCATTATACTCGGAGCTCTTTTACATGGCACACCCTGTATATATATATATCATTAAAAATCTTTATTTAATGAATTTGACCAATCGTGTTCTAAATCAAACGTAAAACAATTTTGTATTAAAGTTGACCGCATTTCGGGTCCTCACTCCTAAATTCGTGGATGCCCCCACGGTAGCGCAGTTGTCTAAGCGCTGGCTTCTGACTACTCGTCCAAGTTTAGCCCGGTTTCGAATCCTGGTGAGGCGTGGATGTTATGTGTGTCTTACGGCACTGGCCCTGCACTACTGTTTCTGACATTTCGGGACGGCCCCCTCCATTCAAATCATGTAATATTCCACGGGTCTCCAGCTTCTTAACTAGTTGCAGAATACACGGTTTACTTGGCGCTGTCCGATACCCGAATTTCCTACGAAATTCACAATGACACTTCTTTATCGACTTACTCTCCCAATAAATACGGACAAGAAACATACACTGGGGTGTGGTTAACCGGGCGCACATCGTTAATGCGTACGATCAGCCTCGCGACAAACAAACTCAGCCTGAACTAACCCCGGGGAATCACGAATCTGTCATGCGTGACATCCGAGGTCACAACGAGCGCGGCAACAGGCATGGAAGAACAACATCTGCGAGGCAGTGGCAGCGATTACGCCGGAGCAACGGGCGCGAACTTTCCGAAATATAGTCTCGTGATCAAGCTAGTCTAGAAGCACAGGGCGGGCACTTTCAACATCTCGTAAGATATGGTTCTGTTTTCCATGGATGAAAATATGATCTTACCAAATATCATTCAATTACTGCAGTTATTCACGATGTTATTAATAAAAACTTGGGTAAAGTAGCGAGTGGGACACCCTGTACTTTTACTAATCGTCGTAGCAACTCCAGGTTTCCTCAGTATTTGAATGTTAATTGGCATGATTCGAATTTATATTTTCACTTTTTCACAGGAAAATTCACAGTGACGTATTATCTTAATATATTTGCCTCAGCATTAATTTTCCTGCTGGTATAATAAGCAAAATAGGGGGGTCGATCATAATTTTTTTTTTTTTTTTTTTTAACGCGGTTTAAGGCTGATTGCTTCGACCTTCGAAATATTTTGAAATAGTTCTGTTGAGCTGATTACAGCAACCCAGGTATCCCCCATACTGCAGGAGAAGCTTTTTAAAATCCGATTAAAATATTTATATATAGGAAGTTGAATGTTTTCTGAGTAGTCGTTCCGGAGATTTTCATTTCTTATATTAAAATTTTTCGTTTTTTCGAAGTTTTGTTCCTTGTAAGATACCCGTTCCAGGGACATATCGCATACAAACCGGTTGTTCTGTAGTGGTTTAGAAAGCCGTAAGTTTAAATTTAAGTGGAATCCAGTTCTTCATGTAAATGTTTCCTCATAGAATATGGAATCTTTACAGCACTGGCTAGGCAATAGTTCTTTTCGTTATAGAAGTTCGTTCCAAAACGCAGAAAAAAAGAGAAAGAAAGAACGTTTTAACTTTCACTTTGGCTGCTGCTTCATTTCGCACAGATGGTCTCGCTTCATTGCTCTCAGGTAAATCGCGAAATTCCGCGCAAAGGTTTTCACTGAAAATTCCAGAATTCCTGTGGGATTTTTTTATTTTTATTGGAGGTTTAACCACCACCGTGAACAACTCGATGGGCGCCCGTCCCTAATTTAGGGCCACTGGTTCCAGGGAAGTGGGAGATCCAGCGCCGTAAGACAAACACAACATCCATGCTTCGCCGGGATTCGAACCCGGACCCATCTCGAATGAATTATCAGAAGCCGTTTAGACCACTACGCCACCGGGGCGGCCCTGTGGGATTTTCAGCTGCCATTCTTAAGGAGGAATAGAAGTGAGGGTGCGTCTCTTGATAAAATAAGAAAGCGCCATCATAGAAAAACTTAAAATATGTAGGCAAGCTTATTCGAAATGAATCAGGAAACTAATTACTTTTATAATTCGATTCCTGATTCATTCCGAATAAATTTTTTCAGTTTTTACTACTAAGGTTCTTCCGGAACTTGAGGAAAGTTTTAATTCTTGATTTCTTGTTGACCAATTGAGTGACCGCTAGTGTTTCCTGGCGCGCGCGGGGAGGGTAAACAGTTAAATAACAGAGAAGGCACAGTAGAAATCGCATATGGTGTTCGTGTATGTTATTTGTATTTACGAACACACAAGTTTTGTTTGCCCCTACAGCGTAAAAGCCTATTTGCCGGTGGAGGGATTGGAAGCACGCATCCTTGCTCCGAAGTCAGTTGTTCTCCCAACTAAACTACACCGACGAAGCTTATCGGTGATATGTGTGTCACCTCTGATGTTGGTACGTCACACCCCCACCTGAAAACTGATCTACGGGCGCACAAAGATAACTTTGCGCCGACTAATTGGAAATTGTCAGAAACGGGGACGAGAGGGTGAATGACGGAAAGCCATAATCGTCCTGGTCCATGCCATTTTCCTGATTTTGGATGTGTAAAGATTTTTTCGCGTCCGACTCAGAGATGCAAACATGTTGTGTCCGCATGTGTAGGATGGAAGAACGAACGAAGAGGTAGGCACTATCGTAGGCGCTGACTGTGTGGGTGCTCCGGGGCTCAGGCACCTATTAAAAAATCTCAAAGACAACGAAACTCTTGTAAAATTCTAAATGCTGAATAGACTGTATGGGGAAACAAAATGTTTCTGCTGGTCCTATAGCCTTATTTCATTTTATAGCGGCGACAAGGGAGTGTTTTTTGCCCAAAAGCAGTACTAACCAATTGACTCGTATCTAGCCAGGCAATTCTTTGACCGCAGGCTATTTTGCGTTGTCGCATGCATCTGTCAAAGTATTTTCTTTCCCTTTCACTTTTTCTGTGAGACAGTTTTTATTTTCTTGACCCCCCTCCCCTCCAGTGTCGCATTTTTTATGAAACAAAAAAAAGGAAGCAGCTGCTTAGAGCTGCAGTTAACGGCGGCGCAGGATTTAGCTCTCTAAATATTTCGCGAAGCACTTTTTTTTTCTGCATGAACAAAATATAGAGGACATTAAGAAATTATTAGCGCATTTTTTTTTAAATCTCTGACTGGAATCACACTTATTGGTAAGAAGCATCAGGTGCGCCGACCTATTACCACGTCCCCGGTTGTACGGTGGTCGCGGAATACTTAATACTCGTCTAATTGGATAAACAGTGTGGTTGCGTTCCCATAAATATAAAGAACCCAATCTCAAAGTTTACGGACGTCGCGTTGTGTTTCATATGGGCTCGTTACGAGGTATTCGTAAAAAACCCATATGCCGCAAATTGTGAATTTAGAGGAATATACACAGCCTATAAAGTTAGCTACACCAGGTTAAGTAATTAACAATGTTTATTAATAGAAAAAGTATATATAAGCAATTACATCCTTTAGGTGGAGGCCAAATAAAAGTTACGTTAAATTAAAAAATATTACAATTTGCCATGTTTACTGGTCCCTGCTGCGTACGCCTGTCACACCCTTGAGCTTAACTTTAAATTAACTCCCTCAATCTATTTCGCGGAGGCATAGCGACCATGCATATGTATATATCTAGTTAACATGGGAACTGGAATTGGGGAAAATAACGTCATCTTACCTTCCTTTTTGGATAAGGTGGTCTCTCGTTGAAGCCCCACGCTGGTAGATGAAAACTTGCGTGGATGTTGACTCCGTATCTATCGACTACCACGGCTGGGACCGCATACTCTGTCCTCCGATTACTATGCGTGAAAAAACATCTCTCCTAACTGCGGATCGCTGTTCCGGCTACGACTCTTCGATACGAATTTTTCTATCTCCGCTACCTATCTTCTCCTCTCATGTCTCAATCTCCGATACGAATTTTTTCTCCTCTATCCGATCTCATGTTCTCATCCCCTGTGACTATATCTCCGAATATCTGTCCTGTGGATTCTGTGTCTATATCTTTTTTTTTTCTGCCTAAATATTTCCGTCCCTTTAATTTTTCACGTGATAGGGGCGTGCCTACAACCTTCTACGAACTCTTCGCTTGGGATCCGGATTGGTCAGCTGAGCTGACCAGTGCTCGGGCTTAGTGGCTATTGGTTGGGTCTCTGGTCCAGTTGGCTACCTTTTCGCGGCAGCTGGCCTGTTTTGCAGGTGATGCCTTTTGCGAATTATTGAATTCGCAAAAGGCGTTTCTGTGACACCGCGATGTACTTTTACGACTTTCGCTAGTGCCTCCTTCATCAAGGAGAAGTCGTAAACCGCAACTCGCCTATTCATCTGACCGCGTTTCGGACACTTGCCTGTGCCTTCTGAAATACCGGGATGTATTGTCCCCTCAGCAACGGCCATTTCGTAAATTTTGTGAATGCCGTGCTTCTTCTCACAAGAGTGAAAAGAAGGTGAATTCTATGGGTATTCTCCACGGGTGTCCGACAACCCGTTTTGACCACCTGGGTTTTATGCTTCAGTGGGGAAAAGGGGGTTTATGAGGCAGGAATGGAGCTAAAGAAAAATAATTTAAATTAAGTAAAAAAAATAATTTAGGTAAATTACTCCTGGTCTTTAAATTTAATTATGTCGCAAACAATGTGACCCGAACTACGAAGTAGTTCCGCGGCAACAGACCTAGCTATTTGAATTACTGCACCCAATAATTTTACGTGAGGGCAGATCCTTTCCAATAATTTTTTAACGTGAATGGAATCATCGTTTCACCCTGTGACAATTTGTGTAAATAAGTACTTGAAAGATACTAGAACACTTTCTTTAAATTTTTGAAAGTGGAATGGGGCAGAGAAGCCAAATGTACGTGGGTATATTAAATTCGAAAATATTATGTAAATTTTCTCCAGCGAAAAGTTCATAAAAGTGGGGCACCGAATTAGTACCTAGGGCTGCAAACATGCCTTGGGCGGGCGCTGCTTGTGTTGCCGTTGAAGGAAAGGTTGAGGTTGTATATATTCCAAGTCTTGTAATTTTGGTGTCTCGGGAGAGAGCGCTTAAATTTCATGAACAGCTTAAAAACAACAACAACAGCAAACAACAACTACAACAACAAAAAACAACAACAGCAAACAACAACTACAACAACAAAAAACAACAACAACAACATTGCTGAAATAGTTCGTTTTACGTAAAACTTTTCGTCTCCATTTTTTGCTTAATGGTATTTATAGTGTGCTTTTAGTTAAAATCTGTGTAATATTCAAAATATTGCAGTGCGTATTATCACTGCCTCGTTGTGGTGCGACTCTGTTGTATTTAAATTTTTTTCGTTGGGCGGAAACCGCGTGTGTTTTGTAAACACGAAAGGAAGAAGCAAAAAATGGATTTTAAAAAAAAAAGGGAAAAGGGAAATAGTGAGAGCTTTTGCCATGCTGCCACATTTTATTTGTTTTCTTTTTGATTTTCCTTGTAGCTGCGGGCGTTCCTGCCCATTAGACGTTTGTGCAGTCCTTTTTATTTTATTTTATTTTTTGTTTTGTTCTCTCTTTCGCTCTCTAGTATTTTTTTTTCTTTTCCATGCGCGCCAAAACAGCTGATCGCATTTGTGTTGTGGGTCACGTGACTGGGAAACCCCTCTCCAGCAATCTCGTTCTTCTGTCACACGTCACGTGCCTGAGTTATTGATGCTCTTCCTGACCTTGAATTGCGTGGCTCTCATGTCAGCGAAGTTTGTGGGCTTGAAACATTTTTCACTTCGATCTCTTAGAAATAAGCACATTTATTTGCCGTTTGGCTGAGGCTCCTTTAACAGAACTGCAGATCCTAACTTTTGTTTGGTGGGTGGGTGTTCGAAAGTCGATATTGTTCCATTCTGTTATAAAGCATGTGCATTGATACTAAATCTAAGAAATAACGTTCACATATATTTGGAATACAGTCCTTATTTCGAGCATAGAATTTCAGCGGCTTCCAAACTTTTCAGCATCGCGCGCTCTACTGGCTTTTGATTTTTTTGAGATGCATTCGCGCCTCCCCATTAGTCCTTTACCAACATCCAACCCCCCCTTTAAACAGAATAAACAGAAAATTGAATTCGTACATTTATTTTAAATTAAAAATGAGCATTTGTTCTTACAAAAAGTTAATAAACATATTGTTTACCTTAAACATGAGAAACAGAATGAATTTATTGTGAGGCGTGAGGCTACAATTCCTTTACGAGTTGGGAAATCGAAGGCTTTAAAGGGAGCAACATCGTCCCGGTGACGTAGTGGTCTAAGCTAAGCACTGGTATCTGACCGTCCGAGTGGGCCCGGGCCGGGTGTGAATCCAGGATGAGGCATAAGCTGCGCCTGTCTTACGACAGTCTCTCCTTCCCACCATATTCGGAAACGGGTCAAACATTTTGGACCCGGGCACTGACGTCACATAATTGGACCCGGCCCGGATTTGTACCTTACCCTGACCCGTCTACTTTGAACTATAATATACACAGTCGAGTCACATTATTGTGACAACCTCCTACTTTTGACGTCAACAGCGCGTAGTCAATCAAAGAAGCCACGTGTGAGCTGGCTTACAGGTATATAAGGTGTGCTGTAGGCAATCTGAAAACATATCACTCTTTGCTGTCATGGATCAAATGAGCGATTTATCAGAGTTGCAAAAAGGGATGATTATCGGCTTTCGGGCCAATGGTGGCAGTATTTCTGAAACAGCGCAGTTTGTGAACTGTTCGCGTGTTGCTGTGGTTAAAGAGTATCGAGGTTGGAGAAATGGCACCATTGCGAATAAGCGACGTGAAAACTGCGGAGCACCACGTGCCATTGATGTGAGAGGTGAACGTCGGCATTGAAGGTGCGTGAGGGCCGATTGACACGCTACAGTGGAGCAACTCGCTGGCCGAATGAACCAGGGGGCTACCGGAAGTGTGTCTAAAACGACAATTCAGCGAACTCTGCTGCGTATGGGGCTCCAATGCAAACGGATGGTCGCTTCACCCATACTAACGAAGGTGAGAAGAATAAAATGGCAGCTGTCTAAGCATGTAGAAAACTACCCAAAACGTACAATTAGAACTTTACTACTAAAAGGCATATTAGGTAAAAACAAGATCTTTCGCAACAGGCGCCCTGTGCCGTCATCAGGTTAAAAAGAACTGGCGCTAGAGAAAACACACACTTAATATATAGATAGTCCCGAAGACAACAGCGATCCCGGTGAGTGACATGATATCCCGCGTCACAACTCGGTTACAGCGAGAAACAAAGCAAAGAAAGAAAACGCCAAATAGATTACAAATACGTATTCACCGAAGTGAAAATAAGCACAGGGTCCATTATCAACCCCGCAGTGAGGGTACTTCGCACGACATAAAAAATTAAATAAGCGAATCCACGGTGCATGTACATGTGCAGGTAGTCTAATCGTTACAGCATACGTCCTTAAAAACGTCAATATACAAACTTTCGGCGAAGAGAGAGTCATATACCTACCTCTGGTCCTAAGTAATAAATAAGTCTCAGACCATGAGGGCAGATGAGTTCCAGACTTAACCAGGCAGTGCAAGGGCAGTAGTAGTAGATCCAGTCTTTACAGTGTACTGATGTTCAGTCACTCTAACTCTAAATTACAAAGAAGAGTGGATCCTATGTACCATGAATTAGGAGCAGCAGCAACGTCGGTCTTCAAGGGCACACAGTACACGCCCCACTGTTCTTGGATGGGTTTGGGCTCACACGATCCTTCCTAAGCATGCTCCGAAGGTTAGAGGCCACATCACCAAAATCTTTTTTGTGTTTTACACACTCTCTACGTAATGTATTTGTAACCGGTGGAAAGAAAGACATTGATCCCACATAAGTAATCTGCTCGCGCTCAACACACAACGAAGACGAATTACTTCTCCTATGCCGAGCACACAACTTTTTCACAATACCAACACCATACCCATGTTCCATCACAATGGTTTTAATAAAAAAAGAAGTTCTTTATTCCGAGCAGCAATGCACGAGGAATGGGTATACGCTCTATTCACCAAAGCCTGAATAGCTGCAAGTTTATATCTAGCCGGGTGGAAAGAGGCGTGTGGAATGATATCAAAAGAACTAACGGCCTTCCGATACACTTCAAAAGTCAAAAAAATCCTTATTAACATGTCTGGTGATTAGAAGGTCCAAGAAAGGGATCTTAAAATTTTCTCCCATTCTATCGTCAGGTTAATAGTAGGATATTTAGACGACAAAAGGCTTCTAAAAGAAAGCAAAGCATCACCAGAATGTGGCCAAACGACAAAAATATCATCAATGTAACGCAAGTACAGTGCTGGAACCTTGTCTGCCCTGGCTAAAATATCGTCCTCCAAATCTTGCATGATCACCTCTGCCAAAACAGCAGAGAGAGGCGAGCCATAGGAGTGCCACCTCCCTGACGGTAAATGGTCGATTGGAAGCGAAAAAAGGATCTTTTTTGCAATAATATTTAAAGCATCGGAAATTGCCTGAACTTGCATTAGGGGAATAGTTCCCAAAGTCGGACAACTTAGAAATAATCAAATCGTGAGCTACGTTCAATGGAACACTCGGATATAACGATTCCACATCCAATGATGCCAAAATGAAAAGAGGAGCCCAAGCCTCTGAATTCTCGAATACGGGCAATGGCCTGGAGGGAACTGGTGATGGAATAAGGTGAGGATTGGACAAAAGGCCGAAGGTAACGTGCCAACGCCCTCTCTAATGGTCTTAAAAGGACTGTTACAACTAGAAACGAGCGGGCGAAGAGGCAAACCAGGCTTGTGAGTCTTAACGGTGCCAAATATATTGGGAATGGCAGGGCCAACAACACTCCTTAACATAGAATGAATCTCACTAGGCAACAAACCCTCTTTTAAGGGCTGAAATTTGTCTTATGGTGGCCGAAGTTGGGTCAGAAAGGACAATTGAGTGAGGAATAGTATTAATCACATTGTTCATCTTCTGAATATAATCCTCCCTGATTTAAAATAACGATGTCATTGAGCCTTGTCTGCACTGTGATAACAATGTTAGGGTTATTTTCAATTCACACAACTGTTTCTTCTCTTCACTGTAATACACTGTCATCACCGAGGGCACCACAGAGGCCCAATTTGACTGCAATCTTCGCAATTTTTTGCCTAGCAGAATCCTGGTCTTCCAAAGGCCAAAGCATGAATAATGTTCTCGGTCTCTGTAATGACACGAGAAAGCATTAACACCATCGGTGGGGTAGTTGAATTTCGACCCCTATTTAATGCGGACCAGAACTGGGATTAACGAAACATCACTAAAATTGTGAAATTTTAATCTAGGTGCTGAAGACAAATTCTGGGGAGGGAGGCACCACCTCGTGTGGTACCATCAGTGGCTCGAGATACAAGTATTCTTAGCTTATGAATATGTCTACTTTGAATTATTTGCAGCTCAGTGTTCAACATAGAGTTGTGGACAATCATAAGTCTCTCAAACAGATAGGGGTGGGCCAAATGACCTAGAAAACATGGTACGCCAAATATGGTGCGACGATGCAATGTATCCAAAAGGCAATATTTCAGACGAATTGCCGTTTCACTAACCGCTTAACTTCCGCATTTCTCAGTACCAAGTTGTCTTGATGCGAGGATGGAACACATCTCAATGCAAGGAAGTTAGGAATAATCCGAAGTTCTCTGCAATTCCTCAGAAAATTAAGGTGCATCTCCCCTCCACACGCAGTCTTCTTTGAGTATCGAAGAACAAGCCGATTGCGCGTCGCAGTCTAGACGGTTCACAGAAAAAATGGCAAAAAAGCACGTACCATTATATCGTTCCACAGCTTCACAGTCGTCAATCATAAAAGTTACATGCTAAAAATATCAAGAAGAATAAAATGGCAGCTGTCTAAGCATGTAGAAAACTACCCAAAACGTACAATTAGAATCACTTTTACCACTAGAAAGCTTTTGCGACATAGCCGAACATTTTATTCTTCTTGATATTTTAGCATGTAACTTTTATGATTGACGACTGTGAAGCTGTGAACGATATAATGGTATGTGCTTTTTTGCCATTTTCTGTGAACCGTCTAGACTGCGACGCGCAATCGGCTTGTTCTTCGATACTCAAAGAAGACTGCGTGTGGAGGAGATGCACCTTAATTTTCTGAGGAATTGCAGAGAACTTCGGATTATTCCCACTTTCCTTGCATTGAGATGTGTTCCATCCTCGCATCAAGACAACTTGGTACTGAGAGAAATGCGGAAGTTAAGCGGTTAGTGAAAGGCAATTCGTCTGAAATATTGCCTTTTGGATACATTGCATCGTCATGCATATTTGGCGTACCGTTTTCACGGTCATTTGGCTCACCCCCCTATCTGTTTGAGAGACTTATGATTGTCCACAACTCTATGTTGAACACTGAGCTGCAAATAATTCAAAGTAGACATATTCATAAGCTAAGAATACTTGTATCTCGAGCCACTGATGGTACCACACGAGGTGGTGCCTCCCTCCCCCAGAATTTGTCTTCAGCACCTAGATTAAAATTTCACAATTTTAGTGATGTTTCGTTGAATCTAGTTCTGGTCCGGGCATTAAATAGGGGGTCGAATTCAACTACCCCACCGATGGTGTTAATGCTTTCCGTGTCATTACAGAGACCGGAGAATATTATTCATGCTTTGCCTTTGGAAGACCAGGATTCTGCTAGGCAAGTGCGAAGATTTGCAGTCAGAACAATTGGCCTCAGGTGCCCTCGGCGATGACAGTGTATTACAGTGAAGAGAAGAAACAGTTGTGTGAATTGAGAAATAACCCTAACATTGTTATCACAGTTGCAGACAAGGCTCACGACATCGTTATTTTAAATCGGGAGGATTATATTCAGAAGATGAACAATGTGATTAATACTATTTCTCACTCAATTGTCCTTTCTGACCCAACTTCGGCCACTATAAGACAAATTTCAGCCCTTAAAAGAGAGGGTTGTTACCTAGTGAGATTCATTCTATGTTAAGGAGTGTTGTTGGCCCTGCCATTCCCAATATATTTGGCACCGTTAAGACTCACAAGCCTGGTTTGCCTCTTCGCCCGCTCGTTTCTAGTTGTAACAGTCCTTTAAGACCATTAGAGAGGGCGTTGGCACGTTACCTTCAGCCTTTTGTCCAATCCTCACCTTATTCCATCACCAGTTCCCTCCAGGCCATTGCCCGTATTCGAAATTCAGAGGCTTGGGCTCCCTCTTTCATTTTGGCATCATTGGATGTGGAATCGTTATATCCGAGTGTTCCATTGAACGTAGCTCACGATTTGATTATTTCTAAGTTGTCCGACTTGGGAACTATTCCTAATGCAAGTTCAGGCAATTTCGATGCTTTAAATATTATTGCAAAAGATCCTTTTTTCGCTTCAATGGGACCATTTACCGTCAGGGAGGTGGCACTCCTATGGGCTCGCCTCTCTCTGCTGTTTTGGCAGACGATCATGCTTAAGATTGGAGGACGATATTTTAGCCAGGGCAGACAAGGCTCCAGCACTGTACTTGCGTTACATTGATGATAGTTTTTGTCGTTTTGGCCACATTCTGGTGATGCTTTGCTTTCTTTTAGAAGCCTTTTGTCGTCTAAATATCCTACTATTAACCCTGACGATAGAATGGGAGGAAAATTTACAAGATCCCTTTCTTGGACCTTCTAATCACCAGACATGTTAATAAGGATTTTTTGACTTCTTTGAAGTGTATCGGAGAGGCCAATGTTGGTTCTTTTGATATCATTCCACACGCCTCTTTCCACCCGGCTAGATATAAACTTGCAGCTATTCGGGCTTTTGGTGAATAGACATACCCATTCCTCGTGCATTTGCTGCTCGGAATAAAGAACTTCTTTTATTAAAACCATTGTGATGGAACATGGGTATGGTGTTATTGTGAAAAGTTGTGTGCTCGGCATAGGAAAGTTAATTCGTCTTCGTTGTGTGTTGAGCGCATACGATTGTATGTGGGATCAATGTCTTTCTTTCCACCGGTTACAAAATGCATTACGGAGAGTGTGTAAACACAAAAAGATTTTGGTGATGTGGCTCTAACCTTCGGAGCATGCTTAGGAAGGATCGTGAGCCCAAACCCATCCAAGAACAGTGGGGCGTGTACTGCGTGCCCTTGAGAGACCGACGTGCTGCTGCTCCTAATTCATGGTACATAGGATCCACTCTTCGTAATTTAGGAGTTAGAGTGACTGAACATCAGTACACTGTAAAGACTGGACTTACTACTACTGCCCTTGCACGCCTGGTTAAGTCTGGAACTCATCTGCCCTCATGGTCTGAGACTTATTTATTACTTAGGACCAGAGGTAGGCATATGACTCTCTTCGCCGGAAAGTTTGTGTATATTGATGTTTTAAGGACGTATGCTGTAACGATGACTTACCTGCACATGTACGTGCACCGTGGATTCGCTTATTTAATTTTTTATGTCGTGCGAATTACCCTACTGCGGGGGTTGATAATGGACCCTGTGCTTATTTTCACTTCGGTGAACACGTATTTGTAATCTATTTGGCGTTTTCTTTTCTTTGCTTTGTTTCTCGCTCTGTAACCGAGTTGTGACGCGGATATCATGTCACTCACCGGGATCGCTGTTGTCTTCGGGACTATGGCATAATAAGTGTGTGTTTTCTCTTAGCGCCAGTTCTTTTAACCTGATGACGCACAGGGCGCCTGTTGCGAAAGATCTTGTTTTTACCCTAATATGCCTTTAGTAGTAAAGTTCTAATTGTACGTTTTGGGTAGTTTTCTACATGCTTAGACAGCTGCCATTTTATTCTTCTTGATATTTTTAGCATGTAACTTTTATGATTGACTAACGAAGGTGTATCGACAGAAAAGGCTTACATTTGTACGACAGTATCGGAATTGGACCTCCGCTGATTGGCAAAGGATTGCCTTCTCCGATGAGTCACGTTTTCTGCTTCATTGAACGGATTGATGTTGGCGTATAAGACGAGAAACATCGGAGAACAAAACACTCTTCAACCATTGCTGAAAGAACACAATCTGGTGGGGGCAGCGTTATGGTCTGGGGAATGATTTCGTGGAATTCCCTAAGTCCACTCATACATGTGGAAGGAACTATGGACCGAATTCGTTATAAATCCATCCTTGCAACCACGTACACCCATACGCTGATTGTCTTCCCTGGGGCGGATGGGATCTTCCAGCACGACAGTGCGACGCGTCACACATCTAGAAATGTCCGAGAGTAGTTGGAAAAGCACGATGAAGACTTCAAAGTACTTCCCTGGCTCCCTAATTCCCCAGACTTAAACCCAATTGAGCATCTGTGTGACGACCTCGATCGTGTTGTTCGCTCTATGGATCCTCCACCACACACTCTCCAGCAGCTGTCAGATACACTGCAGTCAGTCAGCATGGCCCCACATTCCTGTAAACACCTTCCAGCACCTTATTGAGTCACTCCCAGCCCGTCTAGCTGCTGTTCACGCTGCAAACGGTGGGTACTCTGGATATTAGCTGGTTGTCACAATAATGTGACTCGACCGTGTATACGCAGGACGTTCACGAAAAGTTTCTCTGCAGTACTATCTTAGGTTACATGGAAATCAAACAAATGTATTATCTAATATATAAAACACAAAACGTCTGTTTGTCTGTCTGAAGCAGCAAAACCTCTCGAACGCCGAACTGTGGCATCGTGAAATTTGCATAGCTTATTAGTACTGGAATTTCTTGGTCAACGCAACTATTTAAAAATCTCTTAAGTTATTCCGTTCGCAAGTTATGAATTAATTAATAAGCTAATCAATAAAGTCAGTTTCGTTTGCAGCGTCATCTTTATCTGTTCCAAATCTGAAAGCACGTGACTGCATACATCCACGGGTGTTTGTGTTCTTTGAGAACTGTGCATAAAAAAATGCAAGAACGAACTTTGCGAAATCTTAACGAAACGGGCTGAAATTTTTATCAACACCATGAATTGGTAATAACAGGAGTCCCTCAAAATTTCACCGGAATCCGGTCAAAACTTTTAAAAAAGGCATGGAATTTTTAATTCATGGGTAAACTGAAATATATACACATAAACGGGTAATAAAATGTTGACCGCTAATTTAAAACATTATTTACCGATTCGGGCGAAATTTGGAGGTCATGTTCCTATTAAAGATTTATGGTGTTCATTAAAATTTCAGCCAGTTTCATAAAATATTCGCAAAGATGCGTTTTTAACTTTTTTATCACAGAGATTCGCCCCTAAAAGACAACTGAAAGCACGTGATTCATTTGATCGTCAATAACAAATTGTTAACGAATTTTGTTCAGTCAGTGTTCTAATGCTGTGTCTCCTGGACGTGTGTTAAATAATTCACTGATCTGCAATTTTTCAACTTTTTTTCTGTTGTTTTCAAGTGAATAGGTGTATCTGAATGAATTTTTTGCGCAGATTCCGAAAATGACCTTCAAAATTCCGTATCACGTCAGGTTTTTTCACAAATGACGGAAATGTGAAAATTTAAAAAACCGTTATTTTTTAATGACATTGCTATACGACAACGTTTGTAATGTGTGAAAATGTTCTCTGGAGGGGCAGAATGATTGTTTAAGGAATAGATAAACATAAATACATATTCAAAAGCAAACATACCTAACATTCGCCACTGGGCTCTCCTTCAAATTTCCTCTTTTTTGATTGTCTTCGGTGTGCGTCCGTACAGTCTCTGTTCAACATCCAACAATAGTCGGCCATCATATGTACAGTCCACTTTCCTTGGTATCTCTTTTCCATCACTTTAATATCCTGATGGAAGCGGTCGCCATCTTCTTCCGAAAAATCACCAAGATTGTTAGGAAAGTAATTTACATGAGCATGAAGAAAGTGAACTTTGACGCTCATGTTGCAATCAAGCAGTTCATAGGATTCCAGCATGTCCTCGACTAAAGTGGTGTAATTTGAAGCCTTCGTGTTCCCGAAAAAGTTGTGTACCACATTTCTGAATGCAGTCCATGCTCGCAATTCGCACTCACTCATGGTTTCCTCGAATATGTTGTCTGCCATTAATTTTCGTATTTGAGGGCCTATGAAAATGCCAGCTTTAATTTTTTTCAGACGTGATTGATGGAAACTTACCACCAAGATACTGAAAGCATTTACTGTCCCTGCTTAAAGCTGTCACGAATTGCTTCATTAAGCCAAGTTTGATGTGTAAAGGTGGCAACAGTATTTTCGAGGGATCAACCAGTGGAAGTGAAACAATGTTTTTTTTCGCCAGGTGTGAATGTAGTTCTGACTGGCCACTGCTGCCGAACCCAATGTTCCATCCTTGCTCTGGAGTTCCATTCACACAAAAAGCAAGGAAATTTGGTGTAGCATGCTTGTTGGCCGAGCAATATTCCAATCACCTTGAAATCCCTGCACAAAGACCATTTATGAAACTTGTACTGCACACTTTCCAGCAGTAATTTAAGGTTCTTCTCGTATGTCTCTTTCAAAGTCACAGAATGTGCTACTGGAATGGATGGATGGATGTTAGTATTGTGTAATAAAACACCTTTCAAACTGGATTTGCTGGCATCTATGAACAACCTCCACTGTCCTGAATTGTAATTAATGTTGAAGTATTTCATGACTGCCGGAATGTCTCGACAATATACCAAACTGCCTTCCTCAGCAAAAAATGGTACCAATTCTGCTTCTCGGTGTCTGTGCCAGGAGAATCTCGTTATTAGGACATAGTAAATTCTTTTCCTGAAGTCGCGATCCTAAAAGCTCTGCTGCATCTTAAGGTAAATTCAGATCACGAACCAAATCATTCAGTTCATGCTGGGTAAATGGCACTGGGGTTTCATCCTCCATGCTGTCCGGTTGGTACATCTCATCACTTGTATCACCGTCTGAATCGGTGTCTGTTGGGGGCTTGATATTGGACAGTGATGGCACAGGGATGGATTCACTATGGGGCACTGGTCTTATGGCAGATGGGATATTGGGATACACAATGTTACGCTTACTGGTTCTGGTATGGCCCACGATATTCACTGTGCAGAAGTAGCAGTTGTCACTGTGATTTTTGGCTCACGCCACACCATGGGTACACCGAACGGCATTGATGCCCTTTTTCCACTTTTCCAGTATCTCAACCCCTCCGCACATGCACGGCACACATTGTGAGGAGACCAAACTTTGTCCTGATCTGCTAGTTTAATGCCGAAGTATTGAAAATAGCATTTTTCACGAAAGGCGTAATATTTTGCCTTTGTTTTTTTCCTGTCGTATAACAGCCACATATGTAGCAAAATATGTCTGGATGATTTACACAATCACGTGAAGCCATTGCACACGCCACAAAGAAACAACCGAACGGGACCAGTCCCTTCTTTGCATTGACTAGTGTAACACGATCTGCCCCGAATGGCACCACATGTGACCAATAGAAAGAAGGGAGCAGTGGCGTGAGGTATGAGTCATACTGCCGTGCCAAGATAACATTCTCTCATGTTCCGCCTTTGTGAGTGGCACAAATCATGACGTCATACAGATGAGATAAAACAGTTGCATTTCCATTATCAGCTATATATTTATGTTTATCTATTCCTTTAACAATCATTCCCCCCCCCTCCAGAGAACATTTTCACACATTACAAACGTTGCCATATAACAATGTCATTAAAAAATAACGTTTTTTTTATTTTCACATTTCCGTCATTTGTGAAAAAACTTGACGTGATACGGAATTTTGAAGGTCATTTTCAGAATCTGCACAAGAAATCCATTCAGATACACCTATTCATTTCAAAACAACAAAACCTTGCATATTAGTGTTATAATTCATAACACTTTTGGTCTGTTTGATTCTACAGATTCCATACATACCGGGCAAAACCGGGTAGTAAAGCTAGTAGGAACATATAATTTACTCACTTACAGAAAGTATTGAAACTCTCATCCTTCATTTGCAAGACCTAATCTACCTGTTTTCAAACTTATCTGCGTGAGTCAAAAAGTCCCTCCACAGTAATATTAAGGCTGTTCCATGTAATTTTAATGGTGCTACAGTCAAAAATTTTAAATTAAGCAACTTGTTGTATGTTTAACTTCAGTTATTGCTGTTTTTTTTTATAACATATTAAGCTTCAGATGTTTCACAGGAACACCAATTTTCACAAGTTTATAATGAGTTGAAAGTTTCTAAAAGTGGATGTTGTTTTCATCATTGACCCTCAGAAGAAAGGGACACTTTTCCTTCTGAAGATGCACTTCCTTCATATTGCATGACAAATCATTTTTCAGTCTGCTGGCACCAGTATCAGGCACAGAATTCCACAGTGCGCATTTTTCTTTGAAAATTTTTAAATAAAAAATAAACCGGGTCGAAATCGGGTCAGGAACACCTTGACCCAACCCATTTGACCCGCTAGAAATTATTGACCCGCTGACCCGTGACTTATTTCCATCTCTGCCTCCCACCCGTGACTAGTGACTCAAAATTAGGGATGGGCGACTGACTGCCTATAGCACTTAGAGTTGCTCACTGTGGTTGTTAAACCCAGGAACAAACAAACAAACAAAAATATGTCACGCACCCTCCCTACCCCTGGAATTTCTTCACACCATCCGGAGGGGGGGGGGGGTGTTACCTACATCTTAGTGAGCCAGTGTCATAAAACGTAGGTCAGATGTCGATTCTGTAATTTTGTTACATGACCCTGAAACGATTTTTTTCACATCTCTTGTAGTAGTATGGAGACGTGAGAGAAATTCAATTCACACATTGGTGAGCTCATAATTTCAATAAAACTTAAAATTTGTTTACTAAAAGTAGTTTTAAAATTGTTCTACTTCATTAATTAGGCCAGGCTCCAAGGCTCATAGCTGCGATCACCATTTGCTTCCACTTATCTCCTTCCTCTAGCGTTTTCTTTCAGTGAAAAATTCCTAGTAATGCAAGCCTTTTCAGTGTGAGAAATTTCTTTCCCTTCCTGCTCGCTTTCTTTTCTTACATTTTGGGCTCGAGAGCTTTGCACCATTTGCACATGAAACAGGGGTGTGCTGGGGGGGGGGGATGGCAAGGTGAATCTTGCCCATCTAACAATTTTATTGGGGGCAGTACCCATTCAAATTTTCTATAAATATTTGGAAGTATATCTTGCCCATCCAACAATTTTATTGGGGGGGGGGGGCAGTACCCATCCAAATTTTCTGTAAACATTTGGAAGTAAAATCTCTAGATATTTTCGTAGCAAAATGAATTTTAATTTTTAAAAATATTAATATTCAGTAAAAAGATTTATTTTCTTAGTTTGCTTATCAGCAATTGTAATTGCATTTCCAAGTTGTAAAATATGTGTCCAAATCTTGCAGTTTAACTGTTTTACATTTTTTTTTTAAATTTTCCTCCTGACAATGGGAGAAAAGTGATACCACCCTCCCATGTCTGATCTCTGTAGGTCTTCCACCCCATGGTTTGGTGAAATCAGTGCCCTTGGCATGAATATATATTGACCATTATAATTAAGGGCAGGTCCAGAAAACTTTCAAGAAGAGAACCCATGAAAATATAACTAAAGTTACAGAGATGATATTACAATGTGGAGAAATAACACATACACATCTTTTGAGTAAAACTAAAATTTGCAGATAAAAGTCTGTTCATAGCCTGCAATAAACCACGAAGAAAAATATAAAAATTAAAATAAATGCGGCACATACAATATAGACTGCAAAAAGTAAGGTATATTGAGATTTAATTCAGCCAACTGTGAAGGAGGAGGCCATGCCCTCTGTGACCTCCCCCTATCCATGGCTGATTTATGGTGATCCAGTCATTTCAATTAAAGAATCTGTTCAGAGTTATATTGCAGAGCTACAGTGGCATCCCTTTTTTAATGAATTTTCCAAATGAAGTGGATGTTTTTAAAATCCTTAAACAAGCTTCCCCCACTCCATTTGTTTAAATGAAAATAAAATTCAGAATTGGTATGTATTTACCCTGTTCATGCCACTATTTTTTGTGACATGTAAAGTTATTTTCACAACAGCATAAGCAGTACTGATTTTCGAACTTAAACTGCATGTTTTTCCATTTTTTTTTATAGTTTTTGATATAGCATTCAATGATGCAAGCTTTTTCAGCTTTTTCTTATACATTGAAGTTCAAAATCTTAACTGTCTGTGCTCACTATTTAGCAAAAATATCCTTATAGGTCACAAAAGAAGACAATAGTAAATCCAGTTTAATTTTGAACTTTCCAATCACATTAAATGGGGGTGGGCGATGTTGGTTGTATTGATAGTCATGTAAAAAGTGACCGATGAACCGGAAAGAAATGAATAAGAAAATTCTATAAAAAAAACTCAAGCCACTTTTCTACCTATTGCTGTGCAAATGAAACTTTTTAATGAACCTGACGTTCTACCATATTTTCAACGTTTGCTTTCTTGTGATGTTTTGATGTTTTTGACTCAAAATTATAGTCTGTATTGCAATTAGGCAAAAATGCATGTGATAGCTTAAACATTTATTATCATTATATTTTCTGTTATCCA
The DNA here is from genome assembly GCA_039090855.1 of Macrothele yani. NCBI lineage: Eukaryota > Metazoa > Arthropoda > Arachnida > Araneae > Macrothelidae > Macrothele > Macrothele yani. The sequence continues at coordinate 39,891,541 of CM077024.1, read as the reverse complement.
CTCTCGTGTTTTTTACATATTCAGATGTTTTTCTAAAAATATTCTTTTTGAAACTCAGCAAGATTTTCCTATAAAGTGTACAGGGCTTGAAAAATACCATGCCCAAGATGCCTAGGACATGTAAAATTATTTGTCTGGGCAGGTAAAAAAAAAAAAAGCCAATCTAGTTGCCTGGTCCTGGCAACTAAATTTAAAAATGAAGTTTGGAATAGAATTTCCTACTACAAGAAAAAAGATAGTCGTTGCACGTTGTCTTTCATTTCACTGCTAATATCACCAGAAGTTGTGTTATTGTTACGGAGTGCCATGGACAGAAGAATATCACTTCTTTAGTTTTATTATGCTTTAGGTCCAGAAATTGGAACCATATGTAGTTTTGCTCCAAATGTTGTTTACAGTAAGCGACGGGATGCATACCTCTGATGGAACTAGCCTCCGATGTTTTGTGACAAAAGGTGAAAACTTTATTGAAAGGAATATGGCAGAATCACTAAATTTCTCAAATACCAATTCATCATCATATAGTTTCATACCAATTTCAGCATCATCTTAAAACTTACATTTTTGAACACACAAGATAAAGATACACACTTTTGTGCACGGAATATTTTGAATGCAGACCCTTAAAATGGAAATTCAAAACATGTAAAACAAAGTCCATCACATTTTTAAACTTAAAAAAAGGATTCTGATTTGTTATTTTAAAAGATAAATTTTCCTGGGCATCTAGCTTTTATTACCTGGGCAAGTAAATAATTTCTGTACATGCCCAGCTGGGCTTGCAACTTTTCAGATATAAAGCCCTGATGTATGTTATGCTCCAAAGTATCTGCAGGCCCGATGAAAATTTCTATTTTGTGCTATCTATTATAAATATGAAGTATGTGGGTTGTACTAGTATCTTGTTTATATGACAGTGTTGGAAGTAAATGTGTTTTAGAGAAAAGGAAGCCTTATTTGCTGCTTAAAGTGGCCCAAATCTCGTAAATTAATATTGGTTTTGAAGTTTATCATTGTTCTTACATATTTTAAAGATATGACATTTGTAAACTTCTTTTTGTCAGTTGAAGGCAAATCTTTGTCTTCTTGGTTATTTCTTTGAACTTTTAAATTTTCATTCTTGTCTAAATTTACTTCTATTCTAATCCTTGCCTTTCATAAAGTCCAAAGTTTTTTTAATATTGTTTTGATATGTTCATCTCTCTCTTCTTGTAGGCAAATAGCATTGATATATCCCAGTAGGTTGGTTTCATTTTCACCCTCTGCTGTTGTTTCTCTGTTGCAATTTTCAATTGCTAAATCAAATAAAATAGGTGCGAGGGCAACTTAATGTGTCAAACCAGTATTGACATTAAATGGTTCTAATCTGAAATCGCCTCACTTGTAAAACTGACATTAAATCACGACACACAGATTTTGGTTTTATTTTTAGGATTTCAGTAGTTCTTGAACCACATATGCTTGTGAGCATAGCATACCTTTGTTTTATTTAGATTCAGTCTTTGATTCTATTCCCACAGGTAGCCATTGGTTAAAGAGACTGAACCCATGCATCTTTTAATTGTGCTATTTTGAGTGCTGCTTTTGGGAATTTGACCTTTCTCCACCTCACTAAGGTTTTTGTAATGCCACAAAAATATATGGGTAGTCAACACTCACTTTGGGTCCATCTGAAAAGTAATATACTAACTGTTTGTCAAGAGCTTCATTTGTGCTACAGTGAAACTTCAGAATTTCCCCTACCAGAGTTACATTTTGCCTAAAAAGTTTCAACTGTTTAATACGTTTAAGCAGTTTCATATTTTATTATCAGGAAACAAAATTGATAATCCGTTTTTGCTCTATATGGCCAGGAAATGAAATTGATAGCATCTTATTGATCTATATGATCAGTTTTTCCCCATAAAATAAAAAAAAAAAAAAGATATAGTAAAATGTTTGGTAACATATACACACACATAAGTTCCTTGTTCACTTTTCATATGAAGGGCACCACTTTACAGTTATTGTATTTTAAACTTAAATGCTGAGGGGATTAATATGTCTTCTCTCTTTTGTTTAGTGGTATGGATTTATAGGTATTTATAGAACTTGAATCTACCAGTGATGTGTACATAAACCATGATTCAGTTTTGAGAATTCATTTTTTTCAGTTATTCAGTTTTGAAAACTACAGTACAACCAGCTTATAACAAGGAACTTGGGTCAGGATTGATGGAAATCCTCACTAAATCTGTTTGGGGAGCAGAGGGAGTCCCACCATGTAGAAATATGCATACATCATAATATGCATATACATTTATATTATATGTCCATAACAATATGACTTGAAAGATTTAATTAGTTAACTACAGTAGTACAAATTGAAATAAAATTAGCAGTGATATAAATACATAGTAAAAGTTAATCTTGCAGACGTGGAAACATTTTTTAAGAAAATGTTTGTAGTGGGTAGAAGAAAGGATCTCTTGTGCGCAACTTATTTGTTGAGCATTTAATGTACTCCCTCATTAATTTTCTATCTCAACATGCTGCCACTATCACACCACTGTTTCCTTGCACTGTCACAATTTTATTCTGTATGCCACCATTTCTCCATTCCAGGACTGTATTTTGCAGATTTTTTCACCCTCATTAAATCTGGGAATTTCATTGAATTGTGCTCATTAAAAATTATCAAAATGAAATCTTAGTGATAGCTTATCAGTATAACACTCTAAAACCACTACTTTGATGTAAACATGCTAGTTGCATTTAATAAGTTGATTGAGATATACAGTATGATGTGCCTGTAATAAACCAACATTTCCATAGCACATTTAAATTGAATGAATGGCTTACCAAGGAGAAAACCATAACATTGTATAATTACTTAAACTGATGGATGCATGTACAAGTGGAAATTCTTTATAAAACTGTCCTTACCTTACCATCATATTCCATGTTTTAAAAAACTATTTACAAAGAAACATAATTCAAAATTTTCTATTTACAAAAGTCATTTTAATGCTGCTTGGTCTAGAAGTTTTCATCATTATAAGACTTCAGGCATTTACACTAGTTCATGAAAAAAAACCCCAACAAAAACCACTTTAATAATCCTGTGTATTAATGAAGTCATGGAAAAATCCTAGTGACGAGATATTGTAAAAGTATAATTTAGCAATATACTCGTATAATAATTATAACTATTTTGAAAGCAACTAAAAAAATATTTGCTAACAAAATAAAATATAAAATTTATTAATCAGAACACATGCATACATTTCATATATGCAGGACACGAATTTTATATATAGAGGTATTTTAGTGGAATTGGGTATTTACTGAGGTTATATATATACACTGACGAGGAAAAAAATCCCAACACCAAGAAGGGGTTGTGTTAGATAAACGACAGTTGGTAGGCGGTGAGAGTACATCTGTAAGATAACGTCTATGCAAATTTCGCGCTCGGCGCATAAGTGTAGCGCTAGTAGCGTCCCTCGGGACATGCAAAGCAGGTTTGCTGTAAATACGCGCTGTAACGTTCGTGAGCGTTAGTTATCATTGAGATTTGATGTAGTGTGTTGATGTTAGTCAAGAATGCCTTTAAGAAGACGAAGAAGCCATTATCAACAGCTCACGGAGTTTGAACTAGGTCGTGTAATAGGGCTACGAGAAGGTGGATTTTCTTTCCGCAATATTGCAGAACGACTTGGCAGGAATGTAGCCACTGTGCATGATTGTTGGCAGCGGTGGTCAAGGGAAGGTACTTCCTCAAGAAGACTGGGTTCCGGCCGTCCACGTGGCACTACTGAGAGGGAAGACCGCCGTGTACGGCGTATGGCCATGGCGCATTATACCACGTCTGCGGCAGCAATTCGAGCTGCAGTTGCCACCACAGTGACACAACGAACTGTTACAAATCGGTTACTTGAAGGACAGCTCCGAGCCAGACGCCCTGTAGCGTGCATTCCACTTACTCCCAACCACTGCCATTTGCGACGTCAGTGGTGTCAAGCTAGAGCTCATTGGAGGATGGAGTGGAGATCTGTTGTGTTTTCTGATGAAAGCCGGTTCTGCCTGGGTGCCAGTGATGGCCGTATGTTGGTTAGGAGGCCAGGTGAGCGCCTGCAACCAACCTGTCTGCGGCCGAGACACACTGGACCTACACCTGGAGTTATTGTCTGGGGAGCAATTTCCTATGACAGCAGGAGCACTCTCGTGGTTATCCCACGCACCCTGACGGCACAGTTGTACGTCGGTCTGGTGATTCAACCTGTTGTGCTGCCATTCATGAACAGCATTCCAGGGGTGTTTTCCAACAGGATAACGCTCGCCCGCATACCGCTGTTGTAACCCAACATGCTCTACAGAGTGTCGAGATGTTGCCGTCGCCTGCTAGATCACCAGATCTTTCTCCAATCGAGCACGTATGGGACATCATTGGACGACAACTCCAGCGTCACCCCCAACCAGCATTAACCGTCCCTGTATTGACCAACCAAGTGCAACAGGCATGGAACTCCATTCCACAAACTGACATCCAGCACCTGTACGACACAATGCATGAACGTTTGCGTTCTTGCATTCAACATTCTGATGGTTACACCGGTTATTAATGTACCAGCATTTCACATTTAAAATGGCTCTTCTCGCGCTTACAATAAGCTGTGATCTTGAAACCTTAATCGATTAAATATGTTACCTATACAAATGTATTGCCGCCATTTCATTCTTCTACAACTATTTTTCGTGGTGTTGGGATTTTTTTCCCCGTCAGTGTATATATATATATATATAGCCTCTTACTCAATTTCCTGTTCTGTGGTTACCGTGTACATAAGTATACATATTATATATGTTTTTTTTTCTTAATAATAAGTGTTATAAAATTAGTTTTGAAATGTTACATGGTCAAATCTAATTCCATAACAAAAAATAAATAAAATGAAATGAAATGAAATACAGTATATAAAGAAGAATTTAAAAGCACTCTTGCTGAAAATAATTATTCTTCTACAGTAATAGAAAAAAATTTAACAAAAAAATAAAGTTAAATCGTAAACAATGAAGCAATAACTCAACTTACCAAAAAGGTCGCTTACCGCAAGGATTTATTTGAAAAGCTTCAGAGGATTAGCTTAAAATTTCATGTTTGACTTGCTCTGGACCTGAACAATAAAATAAAAAATCTTCCCTCCCATTAAACAACAAAAAAAAAGTCCTATTATAAGAATGAGTAGTCTACAATGTACATTGGAATTGTGGTATTACATATGTAGGAGAAACTGGGAGATAACTTTGAACCTGTGTAGAAAAACATAAAGCTGCTATAAGGAATGTTTCCAACAAGACAGGCCTTGACAGACATATAGAAAGTACTGGGCATTTGATGTACCTGGACTCTTTATAAATTCTTTCACATCAGCAGCACTTTGTAAAATGGGAGTTGTAGGAAAGTCTGCAAATCAAAAGAAGAGGAGGTGCAATGATTAACGAACAGAAAGCCTGGGTATTACTGATCAAGTGGCAACCCTTACTGTCTTCATCAGTCCTGATGACAGGTTGGTGTGCAACCTGAAAATTTAACAGAAAAGTAAAAAAAAAAGTCAACCTAGTAATTCCTGTATTGCTAAATTATATTTTTAAGAAAACTTTTTTGTTAAGTTTATTTTAATGGTTGTCAAAGAACTGTAACAATGTTGATTTTCAGCTTTTCCAAATAAATGTTTGTTCCTAAGAGTGGTTGATTGTTTCAAGCTGTATTAACTGCTGTTTTTTATACACTTTCAAAATTTTGGATTTTACTTGTAGTATGTCTTTATGAGACATACTTGCAACATGCTTTATTTATTGCCATGCTATTGGCATGTTATTTTTTAGTTTTCTTTATATTAATGTACTTTCAGTTCTTAATAAAAAATCTACTTCTATTGAAGTTTTTCGAATTTTCATGATCATACAATATCCGTATTGCATTAAAGATCCTTCTAACTTAATTTGTGCAAATTTTCTATGGGTAAAAGCTGTAACATACCTTAGATTACTGTAGGCAAATTGTGTCACCCAATTGCTGGACTTATTTCCTAAATGACTGCATAATACAGCAAACCTATGTAGAATTTGTTTCTGCAAAATATAATAAGTAATATAAAATTGTAGTGCTGTTATTTTAAATGCAAGACTGCTTGGTGCTGTAGTTGAGCTCGGTGTTGGCAAATTGCAGTGCTAGCCTTGGTTGGTCTTTGATCTCATAAACTGTAAATTGCAGCTAAAACCTAAGGGAAAAAAGATGACAGCATCTTAGGCTTTAGATGCAAACCCATAGGTAAATTGCAGCTCAATTTTAAGGGAAAAGGAGTTGCAACACATTTATTTCTTGAAGTTGATCCCTGTTTTATTATTTCACTAGCTTTTAGCTCGTTGCTTTGCTGATGCTGTTTGTTGGTGTAGGCTTTTGTTTAGCTAGAGAACAGAACTCGATGTTAAGCTTCATCAGCGACTCATCATGGCTATCGAGCAGATAAATCCAAGCAAAAAAATCAACTGAAACATGTTTGATTTTGTGTTTACTAACTAACTGCAAGTAGTTTTCTCTTGGATGGGTGAAATATCTGACCGTGAATCATAAGGATACATTAATTAATTAAATAAAGAAATCTTATTTTGTATTATTTGAAATGAATAATTATATGTGATCTGTAATTTGATGAAATGCAGCGAATCAAAAGAGCTTGTCCATACCATCTTGTGAGAACATGTTGAACATCATTTTTAAAGCATTTCATCACCATAGCTAGACATTAGTATCAATGCAATTCAAAACTGTAACTTCAGAATAGAATGAATTAACGTTATTTGTAGCTCACTTTCTTTGATGAAAATGCTAATTAAATTGTAAAAATACGGCTGTACTACTGAATCAGAATGCTTTCAAGTAGTTTCCGATTTTCCGTGTATCGTTCTGCTTTGTTTACATACAACCTGATAACACCCAACATGAAAGAAAGTAGTTCACAATAATATACGATTTTTTATTATTATTATTTATGATCAAAATAAATCTTATTGTAATGGAAATAATCATAAGCATTTACTTTATTATGAAAGATAATAATACATTTATTTTCATATTCATATCACAAATTTATGCTTCATAATTCCATCTCGTGCCAGCAAAGTTTGAAATAGCTTCGCTTAAACAATACATTAGCGCCGGATAAAAACTAAAAAAACCCCCGTAGTACTGTTATTCGATATATTTCCTTCATAAAATGTATTTATAAATAAAAATAGTCATTAAGGCGTCTATTATAAAAAAATTCTAAAAAAGAAACGCGTAAAATGTATCGTGAAACTACTTTCCTTCACGTTGGGTGTGATCAGGTTGTTTGTAAACAAAGCGGAATGATACATGGAAAATCCGGAACCACGTTTTTCTCAAAAATTCGAAAATCTAAGCCCGAGGTGCAAATCCTTGGTTTGTAAGCTACCTTTGTGCAAAATTTCAGGTTTCTAGGTTGAGTAGTTTTTTTGTATTGTGAAGGGCGCACACACACACTTTGTTTTATTAATATAGATTAAGTGCAATGAATGCAATGTTGCAATTAGTTTAAAAATCATAATCAACTGTATCCTTGTAGTAATGAAATTCAACTAATATTTCCAAAAATAAATATCTTTTTATGTTGTATTTAATATGCTCCTTTATTGCTATAGTTAAAGCTCTGTGATATTAGAACACAACACAATGTTTTATTCACATGCACCGAATAAAACGATTATGCTAGATCCACATTTTGAAGAGTTACACTATCTGCCAACAAGTAATTGGACACCTGTGATAGCAAAGGAAAACAAAGTTTATTCACCTTCAATAGTTGGTGGAGCCTCCACGAGCGGCGATTACAGCTGCGACCCTCCGGGGCATACTCTCAACCAGGCTTTGTACGACGGCTAGCGGTATTTTCTTCCACTCGGCTTGGAGGAGACAGGTCAGTTCCTTCACCGATTTCGGATGGTGGGGGCACCCCTTAAGTCGACGCTCCAACTCATCCCAGAGGTGCTCGATAGGGTTAAGGTCCGGGCTCTGTGCATGCCAGTCCATTCGATTAACCCCATTGTCACCATACCAAGCCATGGTAGACCTCGCAACATGACAGGTGGCATTGTCATCCTGAAAGTAACATGGGTTCACCCCGTAAAACTGCCACAACGTAGGAAGCGCATGGTCATCCAAAATGGTGCAGTAGATCTCTGCGTTGAGTCTACCAGGAATTGCAACCAAGGGTCCCGTGCCATAACAGGAGAAACACCCCCATAGCATAATTCCACCGCCGCCGAACTTCACAGTTGGCACAATACATTCCGGCAGGAGGCGTTCTCCAGGCAGACGCCAAACCCAGACCCTGCCATCCGAACGGTAGAGGGTGAACCTTGATTCGTCGCTCCAGAGAACCTGTTTCCACTGTTCAACGGTCCACTGTCGACGTTCTTTGCACCACGTTAGCCAAGCAGCGCTATTGGACTTGGTGATCAAAGGGTTGTGGGCCACAGCACGTCCATGATAACCGAGCAGATGGGCTTCCTTACGGATGGTATTCATAGAAAGAACACTCCTGGATGCCTGTTGAAACTCCTCGCGGATGTGGCCCATCGATTTGGTGCGGTTCTTCCGAATTTCTCTGGCCAGCACCCGTCAGTCTCTAACTCCCAGTTTTGTGTGTCTGCTGGGTCGGGGCACATTCCGACAGTCACCTCTCATCTTCCACTTGCCAATCACGTAGGCCACTGTCAATTTTGGGTACTTCAACTCGCAGGATATGTCACGTATGGATCGGCCATTTCTGTGATACCCGACGATTACACCTTTCTCGAAATCAGAGGGCTCCAAACTGTGTGGCATCTTGCATGCGACTGGTTGCGTTGTTGTTTCCCACACGATATTTAATGGCGGCTGCCGTGACGTGTATGAGGACTGCAGATATTGTTGATTGCAGGTGTGTCCAATTACTTGTTGGTAGATAGTGTAAAAGGGACCAAATTCACTTCTGTGGTTGCTATAAAAGGATTAAAAAAAAACTTTGCCCTACCTATACTAAAGAGGAAAGTAGGTGTTCTCAATTTGCAATATAGGCATCTTGCATTGTTTTAAATGTACTTGAATCATGTGCTATTGTATTTTTTGTTCATGTTTTTTAAATTGAAATATGTAAAATATTTTGCCGAACAAAAATATTTTGCTGAATTATAAGACTTAGCACTTAGTAACTTTCTGTGCTTACGAAGGGGCTTTCTATTGAGGGTCTTCAAGTCTTTTTCATGTGAATGCTCAGTTTCACTTCATGAAATTTTATCGCCATCTCCAATGGTGTATAACTTTGCACAACATGATTTCACAGTGCATGTCCAGCAGCATTTTTCACTTTTTAAAGTAATTTTTCTTCTGGTGCATAAACTCACCTACTAGCAACAAATATTTACCTTTTTCTGAAAATATTTTACTTCCATTTTACGAACTCTTCAACAGAAAAGGCTCTTGAAAGAAGTACATATCTTTGTGTACTTGACCCTCCAATTAGTTACAAATTTAGTTACAAGCACTAACCAGATGGGGAGTTAAGAGGCCAGGGGGTTTATAAGTGTATCCTACCTATCTGGGGGGGGGAAGGAGGCAGATAAAAATCTCATTGCCTCTAAGAATTAAAGGAAATTATTTAGCCACATTCTATCTACTCCCATTAAACTGAACCACTACACTTAAATTTGAAACAGGTTATTTGAAAAATGTGTTTTAAAAAGATTAGCAAGCAAGTGACACGATAGGTGAAAGTTGTTCAGTTGTCCTCTCTCTCTCTCACAGTAACAGCAGATTATATTCACTTAAGATCAGTTCAATTAATAATGTGGATTGATTAGAATATGTTGTGCTAAGCAGGTGTCTTCATTGAGAGCGTGTCTTCATTTTTTTTATTGTAATAATTGCTTACAGAAGATGAACTTTATGTAATAAAAAATCTGTGTGGTTGAAAGTTTTTCTTTGTCCATCTTAGGTCAGCAGCTGTCCCCACATGTGCCTTCTGCACATATGGAGAATCCAAACCAGAATGTATCGCCTTCACCGCAGTTATCTCAGGGTAAGATTTAATTTTGTCAATTATCAAGAGCAAAATAACATATTGTGAATTTTCTTTATTGTTTTCAGTTTTCAGCAAAACAGAATGTAAGTATTTTCATGTGAGGCAAAATTTTTCTTAAGGTTAATGTTTTTCAGCTGTATGCTCATTATATTGTTACATGGGCCCTTTATTTTGGGGCCCCTGGGATACGAATCCCTCTTTAAAAAAACCAAGAACTGGTCGGAGGGATAGCTCTGAGCCTTGGATCCCTGAGAGAGAGCAAGGGACTAGCACTGACAAGCTCAGGACTTAGGACAACACAGGCACATTTAATTATTTACAACTATTTACAAATTATCTACAAATTATTTACACTGCTCATTTAGTTCTGGGAGCAAAGAGGGCGAGAATGCGCCCCAATAAACGTAGTAGCAGTTCACAAGTTCAGATCTGCGCTCACTAAATGGCAGTCCGCTCTGCTTAGGCACAGTTCTGCTAGATGCATGCGAAGGTAATAACATGTGCAGTACTTACAGGTAGGTATCCTTCGTGAGTTTCAGTAAACCATGATGAAACTGGCCAGCAATAACCAGCCTTGAGATGGTGGTACACACGCACATGCACACCCACACGCACATGTTCACACCCACATGCACACACACACTGTTTCCGAAGTGCAGGTACCAACTTGCTGACGAGGCGGTAAACTGCAGGTTCCCGCGACTAGACACTGGTCAGGCCGTCGGACAGGGAAGACAGAGCGGCTGAAGGATCTAGAGGGAGCTTAATTTTCTCTCTCCCTCTGTAGCCAGAAAAAATTTGCTGGGCATCAACACATTTCATTCCTAGTGGGCTTGAAGAGATTCATCTCTTGAATTTGTTTCATCCACGTAATAGACCTTCGGCAGATCCTAGTTGCACACTGCTGTTGGCTTCTCTTCTCCAGTGACCTCTTGACCCCCGACGCTCTTTCGAGGGTAGCAGGGATCTCTCCCAGTCACACACATTCCTCCTGCTCGCTTGCTGTAAACAAAACAGTTCAATATCCTCTTAACGATGAGTAACACGACCTACAGAGGCACTTTTGGGGAACTTCAGCTCTAAGCGATTCCAACAAACGCAAAACGGATCTTGTAAAACTCAGCGCAAATACCCTATCCAATTCGACTTCGTAACAATGTGTTAGAAGTTCATGTTTACTTCCATAATTGATATCCTTTTGTAGCCTACAGTGGAATCTGTTATCTTGTATTAAGTATTATTATTATCTTTGAATAACATACACTGTATGTGGGGGTGTCTGTTGTCTTACACTCTGTATACTATAATACTAAATCTGTCTCTGTTGCCAGCATGGTTTCCACTTTTTTCTTATTCATTAGAATAGCCCTAGAATAGCAGAACAGTGACATATTGAGTGATAATCATTGCATGCAGTATGCATTAATCCAATCAAACTGATGCTCTTATTTTTAGAAATTGTGGCATTTCGCATGGATGCAGATCATGACCTGAGCAATGTAGGAATTGTGGAAGGGACATTTTGTGTAAAAAACGTGAAAGAAGTACTGTAGTTTTGCTTCCAGCTTGCTATGCTCCCAGATTTCTGTGATAGAACATATCATTACAAGAATTAAAATGGAAGGGGGAGGGCATCACACCTGCAGTATTTCCGGTGACTGGCAAACATTTAAAATATTTCTATCTTTTTATGTTTTGAGAGATTATCTTACATATTAATTAAGAATGGACAATGCTGGCTAGCATTAAATTGAGGTATTGCCAGTTTTTAACTCAAAGGTTTTCATAAAATGTTTAAATTGATTAAAAAAAAAAAAATAAAAAAAAAGTGTGGTCTGTCAGTGGTATGGACTATGTGAGGGTTGATTGCTGTCTATTTTTGGAATTTTGAAACCATACCACAAAATACCTGTGTTGTGTATCTTTATCCCACACAGTATTTTCAGCAATGCATCTTTGAATTGAAGAGAAAGAATGAGGATCCACACCATCATATTGGTAGACCGTCAGGCAGAGTTTGCCAAAATGCGTAATTACCCGTCTAGTACGCATTGAAATTTTACCAATGTGTAAAAATATGCATCAAGAATTTTTCTCATCATGTAAAAATATGCAGCGAGAATTTTTCTTTATACGTAAAAGTAGGCATTGAAAAACGCGTAAAATACACAACATGTAGAAATATGCATTGAGAAACGCTTAAAATACACATCGAGAAACATGTAAAAATATGCATCGAGAAATGCGTAAAATATATATCAACGCATAAACCTATGCATCAAAGAATTTTACCAACGCGTAAAAATACGCATCGGGATTGTATTTCGTCTTTCAAAAATGAAAGAAAACGAAATAAAGATTTTTTCGTAATCGTAATTTCGCTTTTCCTGTGATGTCTCTGTCCAGTATTGCTGTTTTATATCATTTTATTCCATATAATGATAGTTTGAAAATGGAGGAAACGTTTTTGAAAATGGAAATTCGATGGTGCAAAAATCCCCCTGTAATCTTTAGGCATGAGAGTGCCACGGCTTCGAGGAATTTCTCCTTTTCCGTCATAATTTGGGTTATCCTCTAAATCTATGTATAACTTAGTGTTCTCCCTAGAGACTTTTTACTGGGCGGCCCACCCAGCTAACTTTCTCTGCCACCCAGCTAAATTTCCTTTAATGAACATTTTCACAATGCACATAATAGTGAGAGTGGAAAACTTATTCCCATGTACAGCATAAATATTGATGAAAACTGGCTGAAATCTGTGTTAAATATGATTTATTAGTAAGTACTCATTTTTTTATCATTTATATACAATTTTCTAGTGTTGTTTATCATGTTTTGTTACATTAATGCCTACCACACTGCTAAAGATATTTAATAAATATAATAATGTTAAGCAAAACAACATATTTTTTTCGGGATTGGGGAAGGGGTCGTTAAAAGTACCATCCAGTTAAAATTTTTTGCCACCCAGCTGTAAAAAAATCTAGGGAGAACACTATAACTAAACAAAAATTTTGGGACAATTGATAGTGGTGAAGGATGTTTTCCACCTGAAACTTTCGAAAACGGAAATTTCATCTTTCAAAACTAGACGCAGTGAAGATTTCTCCCGTAATCATAATTCTATTTTTCACGCGATATGTCCTCTGCCTAGTATTGTTGTTAAATATCATTTTATTTCATAAATAGTTGTATTTCATTTTGAAAACGGAGGGAAAATGTCCAAAAAGGAAAATGGATGTAGCAAAGATTTCTCCCGTAACTGTAAATTTTTTACACATAGATGTTTCGAATATGTGTCCTATGTTCTTAAATACCCCCCCCCCCAAAAAAAAGGTTTGCATTTCAGCTTGATAAGGGGTGGGGGTTCCGAAAATGAAAGTGACGAAGCTGAAAAATTTGTAAGAATTGATGCATGGTGTTCAAAAGTATTCTTATTCTCAAAGTTACACTCTTTATCTTTTATTTAAAATAGTGAAAGCTATCATGCATTCATGGTCCTCAGACTGAAAGTTCTTTCAACATGATGGATAGAATTGTCATCCAAGAGTATAAAAAAGAAAAGAAAAGAAAATGACAATAAAGAAATGGGAAAGGGAAACAAAGATATCAGCAAAATAAAAATTTAAGCACTGGATGCTGTGCAGATGCAGAGTTAACAAAAGACATGTGGCTGTGGAACTTGCTGAGAAGTTTATTAGATATTTTTAGATGTCTATAAGAATCTCAAAAGTACGATGCATTCACTTCTTGAACATATTGCTGTTACATGTGGTCATTACAAAACATGATAAATTTGCTATTATTGTTTTAAAATATGAATCTTATATTTATTACTAAAACAAGAAGCAAAACAGATCCAAATTCTAAATACATTGAGTGGTAGTGAAATATTTTTTAATATGGAAAAATGTGAATTGAGTTTTCATAATTTCCCAGCACTATTTTTATTTCATCTGTTAATTTTTCTAAAATACTTCCCACTTTAAAAATTGCTCCCTAAATTTTTCAAAGGAGTAAAAATACTCCTTTAATTTTTTTCGGCAAACTCTGCTGGCAGGTCTTTCCTCCCAACTGTAGTTTTTCTTTTGAGGAGGAACAAATTTAACTTTTCTTGCATTGCGTTCAAGCTTGCGGCATTCTGCACACAGTCAACTGGTAGACAGCTCAAGTCTTTGTATATATATAGCTTTTTCTTTTAATGATGAGTGTATAAATTTCTGTGTGATTCATATTACGAAAACACAACATAATTACGGGATGTATTTTTTATTGCAATGTTGAAATATTAATTTATAACAGTATTTGAATTTTAATCAGTTCCAACTGAAAAGTTTTTACTACATAATTTAACACCTTCAATTCCATTCTTGTAATTTGAGAAGTAATGCTAAATCTATTAGTAATGGAGAAACATTAGCCATTATCATGCCATCTTGTCATTGCCATGTTTTCATAAAAGTAATATTCAATAAATGCTGTAAAAATTCATATGTAAGGTTGTTTTTATAATAAAACAAATTAATTTGTTTCTATAAGAAAGGGTGTCCTACTTAGGCTTTAGATAGCTTCCAGTAACAACAAACAGAATTCTTTGATGTGTGATGCATAGCTCACATACTGTATGCTCATGAGTCAGATCATTTATTATGACCACCCCATCTCCATGAGTGGAACATGTCCCACAACACATTGCAGGTATGGTGTTTACCTGTGGAAAATATACACAAAAGTGAAAACATGTGCATGTTCATGCTTAGAACCATCTTTTTCTAGTGTAGGTGTAAGGAAAAAAGTACATGTAATATGTGGCCATCTGCAAAACAAGTAATGAGTCTTTTATATAATTTTTGTGAGTTTTGTTCTCCAGGTGCATTTTCAAAAACAGGACTTGATTGGCCAGGTTTCTGCTCCATATATCATAGCAGGCAGTACACATTGGTTGAGGAGTCTTGTTGTGTTCTCAGGCTTTGTTTTACTATTTAAAAATCTCTTCAATTTTTCGAAAGCTGACCATCCCACTCCTATTCTTCTTTTCACTTTTTTCATGATGCCCTGTTTCTTCATTGTTATCAATTTTCCTAAGTATACATACTCATCTACTATTTCAATTTCTTTATATTTCACTATTTCAATTTCTTATTTTTTACTATTTTAGTTTCTTTAACATTATACCAAACAAAAGTTCCTGTTTTGCTCATTAAGTCGGAGATTTCACTAAATACAAGCTACTGTATTTTATATTATTCCTTCTGTGCCAGCAGTGATAATTGCTTCAGAGGTGTAAATACAAGGTTACATAGTGATTGATAGTCTTATTTAGCAAGTTTGTATTATTTCATATTTATTTTATACTCTTGACTGTATTAATTACTGTGCTAGTGCTCTCCACTATTTAGCCTGCTTTGAAGCATAGAGTATAACAAACTTCCATGTATATATTATTTTATTTTTTCATGCTCTGTTTGTTGGAAAAGGATCGCCAATTGTTTAAAAAACTACGAGTGCTTGAGATGGAAGTTGGTTTTCTTGCAGTCAAGGTATCTGCTGTCCTGGGCTGACTGCAATTGGTCTGTGAAGCTCTGTTTCAGGCAAAGAATAAACATTATCCTTCAGTACTTACAGATTGATTTCTTTGCAGTACCCATAAGTTTTACAGTGTAGTGGTTTTTGAGGGGAAGGTTGGCTTTTTTGCATGTTTTTCAGCATTTTTTTTTAACACTTGTTTGTTTGTTCCAAAGTACAACTAAATAAAGCCTTGTGGTACTTTAATGTAACTGAACTACAGGTCTATAGCTTTCTTTATACAAAGTGAAGCTTCATGGTCCAAGATACAGTTATCTCAATACCGTGTGAACCTACTCTAATTGTCTGGTGGATCAGTTAAAAAAAGAAACAATGGGAGCAATTTAAGTTACTCTTATCTGCCACCCCCTCCCTTTTTTTCTCTTGGCCTTCAGTGGTTGAAAACTAATCAGCAAATTTTTCTAGGTACCACAGTTACCCTTATGCATGGTTCGTATGCATCCTGGAAATCCTGGAAAAGTCCTGGAATTCTATTTTGTCCTGGAAAAGTCCTAAAATTCTATTACATGTCCTGGAATTCTATCCATTCCTGCATCCCCCCCTGCATGATGTTTTGTAGTTGATGATTTTTCTACTGACATAACTTATGCCTGACAAATTTCCCTCCCCAAAGCCCTGCAAAATGTGGATGGGGGGGGGCTGGTTTTCTTGTCTGTTAGGAGGATGGAAGCTGCGTTATTAGTATTTTTTACATCGTGCTTATGTTATCACTTTGTCTGGCCGGGGAGACTATATCTCTGCAATTATTAGTTTGATTTGTAAAATTATTTTAGTATTGGGAAGCTTAAAATGTGAGAATGATGATCCATTCATTCCGTTTTTTTTTCTGATGCACAACTTCACCGCTAGAGGGCGCAAATGGAGATCATATCTAATTTAAAATGCATTTTACTTCATAAATTTGCTTCTATATATCCAATTGAAAAAATTGTTTTTCCTTTCGATTACATTTATGTCGAAGACTATTTTAGCAACAGTCCCTTTGCACCATGGGGCATGCATGTATATCCTATTTTTGTCCATATCTCTGTTTCTAGGAGTCCATTTTGAAAAATTCTTTCTTTGTTGGAGAACATTTTTGGTGTGAAATGTTTCTCATATAATTTCAAATATTTTTTAATGCACAAGTTTCCACTAGAGGGCGTAAGCTCACATTCCCGTTTACAGCAATATCTGCAGAACTTAAACCAGATTTAAAAATTTTCTCTTTCGATCAGGTACTACTAACTATGATAACTCCACATGTATATTTTCTTCCCAAAATAATGCACAATTTTGCCACTATGGGATGCAAATATTTAATCTATTTTTCTCAATATTTGTACTTCTAAATGTCCTATTTAAAAATTCTTTTAACATCAGATGACATTTACCTTATGGAACACTTTAGGTTTGTATTTGAGAAGGTTTGTGGTTCTCAATTCTACTGCTTGGTAGTGTTTATGTACTTTTGTTTGCAGCCTATCTCTGCCTCTAAAAACCCTATTGAGAAATTTCTTTTTTCTCTGTATGCCATTCGCTAAAAGAGAGATGGAGAGTGAATAAGATTTTTGCTACAATAGGAAGATCCTCTTCAAACAGTATACAACTTTCCCTCTAGGGGCTGTACGGTCAAAACATTTTTCTTGCTATCTCTGCTTCCAGGAGACGTATTTGAAAAGTTCTTTTTCCTTAGCATAGTATTTGCTATGAAGAATGCTTTTCACCTGTTTTCAAATTTTCCATTATGCAAAATTTTTCTGCTAAAAGGCATAGAATTATATTATGTTTCTTTCTATATCTCTTCTTTTAACTGTTCGATTTGAAAATCTTTTGGTCTCTTAATACCTTCCTTCTGTTATGTGAAACATTTTTTGCGCCATTTGTTAATTTTCATAACATAGTTTTTATAGCTTCTGGTAGAAGTAAATAGCTAATTTTTTTATTATATTTTTGTGGGTTATTTTGACCTTTACTGAAATTTTCTGATGAATACTTTATATAAAAATTTGCCATAAAATCAGATTGCTTTCTAATATCAGGAACTTAAATCTAGTTGTTTCTTAGTATTTTCCAAGCTAAGTAATTACTTTGCATCTTCTATAATTAGTTTTCTAATCATGCCCAGTTAAATTGCCTTGATCACTAATGAATGCAGTTGTACACAGCCCTTGAACTTGAAGGTTTTCCCGTTGTTCTCTTTCATTTCACGTTGGAGAGTTTTGTGCATACTTTTTTTGCTGGTGAGTACAAATTTAAAGCATAGCTACAGCATCAATATTATGTTGAAAATTCCTTCCCTAAATAAAATGTAACACAAATACTTGCTCCCATGATTATGTGTTTAAGAAATAACAATCCCTTTGGTCCTTTGAAAAAGTTCCAAATATTTCTCCTTTCCTTACCCTAAAATTTCCAATGTAAGCATTATTTCAAAATAATTAAATATAAATAGTATTTTATGTATTGATTGTGTAGTATATGAAAGCATTTCAAGAGTAATGTCACATACCCATGTATATTGAGTTTCATGTTTTTTTTTAACTCTGTAATTTGCTTCAGTAATTGAACTAAAGCCAAAGTAGAAAAATAAATTTTTCTCAAAATCAGTGTAGTATACTGTACATAAAAGTTTAGTAGATATTAAACCTGCTTACATTTGCCGTGACTGTTTTGGTATTTCAGTATTTATCTGTGATTCTAAGTTTCTGATTAGCTGCAGCAGACATAATTTTGAACATTTTGTACTAAATTTGCTCAAGCATGTAGGAAGTTGTTTGTTTTAGGTGACAGGTTGAACAGACCTATGGTTTCACTATATTTCTTTATTTTAAGTAAGAGCATTTGGATTATATGTCCTGGAAAAAAAAATCCAAATGTCCTTGAAAAGTCTTGGAATTTTGTGATTGAAAAAGCGTATGAACCATGCTTATGGATTTTCTGTATATTTCTGTCTTATAAAATTTATGTTGTTTTCCTTTAAGTTCTCTTTATTGTAAATTATTGTTTTCTTCTTACTTCTGCTAAACTTGTACAAAAAACTGAGAAAGATTTGCCTTCATTCTTGTGGTATTTTTGCCACCTTCTGATGTAACTTGACAATAATGAAAGCACTACTATGTTTGTAAATTTGAAAGTTTTGAGACTTCTTTATTTTAAGGATTGGGCAACAAAACGGCTGTATGTTATTATGAAATACCAGTAAAGAACTTTTGCTGAACAATCTGAGAATAAGGTCTAAACATGCTATGTAATAATTACTATCTGCAGTATTTCTATGCTTCCTGTTAGGGAAATCTTAAACTTATTATTGGAACTCTATACTGAATACAAATTGGTTTGGTACCAAAGCTTTTAACATTTATATCACATTAATTTAATAAATGGTAAGGACTGATCTGTTATGTGATGTGGTCTTGTACAAAATATCAAAATATTCTCACACAAAAAGTATTACAAACTGAAGAAAATTAGATGGCAAAAAAAAAAAAAAAAAAAAAAAAAATAGTGGTCATTGAACAATATTGGGTTCAATCAAATGAAGCTAGTTGATTGAGGTGGGCCAGAGTTTGAGTTTGAATGAGACATGAGTGGTGCATTTGTCTTATAGTGCTGTCTCTTTCCCTCCCCTGGAACCAGGGGTTGGGTGACTGCCTTATAGCCCTCTGAGTGGCTTTTAATTGCAATTACCCCCACCCCCAAAAAAGACTAATGTTAGATACAGAAACTAAATTGTATCTTCTCTTAATCCCTAACAAAACTTGACTAAGGCTCATTATTTAAATTTAAGACTTACAGCATACAAAGTGCTTTCACACAAATACGAACAAGGCACTGTTCTGGTGAGTCAATTTTTTTTTATTTTTTTTTTCAAGATAATATTATTTATACAGTTTTATTAGATATTTGCCAATTTCTTATTGTTGCAGTTGCTAGGGAGACCATTGTGTCTAGTGGAGAATTAATGTAATTGTGTGAGATAAAAAGAAAACCACTTGTTCTTTTCTTCATGGTGATAGAACATTTTGTTTTGTTATGATTTGTCACTTTATTTTAACATGCTACTCAGTTTTAATATAAATTTCACCACAGTACACCATGTTAAATTACTAAAGAAGTAATTTTCTTACCATGGAATCCTTCGTTTTTATTTTTATCCATTAGGATATAGTCAGCTGCAATCATCTGGTTGGTCTGGGAGCAAAGTTTGCCAAGCAACTCATGGGCAGAATTCAAATATGGAGCCTTATCCACAGCAAATAAACCGGTTTTATCAAGGTGCGATGCTTTTTAACTTTGTTACCTTTTTTTCTTTTACTTTTAACAATTCTTTTAAGATTGGAAAGTCATAGGACGACTGAGTTATAATTGAAAAGGATGTTGCTCTCCCTTTATCAGATTTTTATGCTTCAGTTCATTTGTCATTTTTAACTTTCCTGATAAGTATTAAAATGCAGCATTACCTTTGCACTAGAGGAAATGTATCCCTGTGCAGTCAGACTTTCAGAGAGTGGCATGGTTTAATCAGATATGTAGAGAACAGAATTATTTTATGAATGGGGTTTAGATAATAGTGTCACACTCATCACATCATTTGAAAAATCAAATGTACAGTATGACAAATGATACTCCATGTTAGATATCTCTTGAATGCAAACATTTCTATTCAGTAGCCTTTGATTTTTCACTGATTATTTACTGGGCCATTCTTAAATGGGTGAACAGGCAGAGAGATTAACCTTTGTAAAATGTACAGAACTTGAATGAATATATGAACTTGGTGAACAATTTACAAAAATGCTTAAGCTGTGAACAATGAATGCCAAGAAAAACACTACAGCAACAACTCATAGTTAAAAATGCAGTTTTTAAAATCGTTCTGTTGCACCGGTACTTTTTGTACTGCTACATGAATTGTTATGGGAAGAAAAAGTTTTCAGTTGATTCTAGTGAAGGTGATTGGCTTGTGATTTTGAGTTGTTCTCACTGTGAATTCCATATGTATCCTTTGCATTATGGTCACATCTAGAGACTCAGAAAAGTTCAGTGATTCCCGAGGAAATTTTTTAAAAAGGGCTCTTTATGGTTTGCATTAAATTACTTTAAATTTTTGAAGTTTTCAAGACATCGAAACATAACATAATCAGATACATAAAGCCATTGGTCACATCTGTGAAATTGGTTTAATGGGCCAAATTAGCCTCCGTACTCAAAACTGATAAATCACTTAGCCTATACTGCTCTGACGGCTGAGTGGTCAGAAGTTCAGGTTTCTGACTAGTTGTTTGAGCTGGGCCCAAATTCAAGTCCCGCATAAAGTATGAGTGGCATGTTTGTTACACTGCGCTCGCTCCATTTCTTCCCTGGAACTGGTGGTCCTACATTATGGATGGGGGACTGCTTTTATAGCCTTTAGAGTTGCTCATGGTGATTGTTAAACCATGAAACAAAAAAAAATAAATAAATAAAAAAAATTAATAAAAAAAAAATCTTAGCCTACAGTATGATAGCGCTGGCTGTGAATAATTTTTCTCAACAACTTTAATTTACTGAAAGTTTTATCATCCATAGCAGTAGTTATAGGGCTGCTAAAAACTCCTCAGAGAAATGGAAAATTAAAAAACAAAAAAAAAAAAACTTTTTGCTTTCTTCAGAAGCTTGGGGCCCCATTTTATGTCAAGAATTCCAGGTAATTACCAACAGTAATCCATATTATCTCTCTCTTTTTAACCATGGTTGCATTCTGCTGTTTCCTTTTATGATGCATGCGAAATGAGTTGACACAGTATGGGGTTGCCATTACCTACTTGATTCAGTCTTGAATGTTACCTGAAACAGTGTGATCAGCTGACTTTTAGCGATGCAAACATTTTTACCATTTCACTTATGTCAGCTGATCTTGCGTTTTCACACTGTACACTTAAAATGCTGAGACCACTTAGTCTTTTTTGAGACATGGTAGCGCCCAGATAATTCTTTATTAATTTCAATTTTGAAAAGGTTGCTGAGCTGTGGATACAGCAGAAAAGCTGTGCAGAGGTCTGGAATGCTAGATGCCAGGGTGTAGCTGTCTATTAGTAACAGATCAGCCAATTTCCTAATTGATGTTTTGGACTTTATCTCATCGATCAAAGCAAGTCTGAAGCTTTGATTTTGAGAAGGAAACTCATCTGCCAGGTCTTCTTTGTACTCCATTAAGATTTGTACAGCTTTCTTATTTAAGTCTTCATTCGATAATGTTGACACAAATTGAAGAGTGAGTGTGTAATCAAATCGCTCAAATATTTCATTCCTTAATATCTTGTTTGGATTTGTTTAACAATGATGCCTAATGTACTGTTAAACATCGCTGTTTGGAAACGCTTTTCTGGATTTGATAATCGCTCATCCTGAGCTAACTCATCAAAATATTTCTTGAATTTAAGAACTCTTTGTTCCTCAAAGTGTTTGTCAATACCCTATTGCTTTGCAAGAGAAATTGCAGACTTCCTTTCCTTTTGGAAATTATTCCTATAATTAGAGAGTGTATCATCAACATTTTGAAGAAGAGCTGATGCCTACACAAGATCAACATCATTTGATTGAAGAAGTTTTGAAACTAAGTGAACATCTTCAAATATTCAGGTTTGACAGAGAAAGTATTAAATTTCAAGCACCCGTAAAAGACGAAGAACTAAATTTCGAGCACTTGGTCGCCCCGCACGGAGATAACTGGTTTTCCAGTTATTTGGGGAGTGGTGCCCCTACGGCCCGAGCTGACCTTGTGACAGATCATCTTTTCATTTCATCTTGAAACGATGATACTACTGAAGGGACAGCTGTTCATCCAGCTGATAGGGAGTGGTGACCCCACGGCCCGAGCCGACATGTACTTTTTGATGATTTTCCCATTTTTGTGTTTTTTGTTGTTTCTCTCGACATGCACCCGCCTCAGTTATAGGTTGCTGAGGTTGTGATTATGGGCCAGCTCCGGATTTTAGTTCCTCATTTTTCTTTCCAGTCTTCTCCATTTTATGTTCCCTTTCTTTGTTTTTTCGAGCTGGTTAGCTAGACCTACCTGCACATTTGCTGTGTGCGGTGACCCGTAAGGTGGAAAAGGGGATGCTGGATGCTGAGGTTTCTGGTGGCCAGGGTGTTGTTGTCGCCAGTTGCCAACACTCCTCTTTGCCCTCTGCTTCACCCTAAATAGGCGGCTAGGAATTAACCCATCCCTAGTCAATGAGATCTGTGGCCGAGTGGAGTCCAGACCTCTAACGGCTTGTCGTTTTGTATGGCAGGGTGAGTTTGGGGATAGGGTGGGCATGCCAAAAGGGTGTTCCTTAGGCACGGGAAATTCTGGGTGCCCGCCGAGCGCATGTCTGCCCTATCAACTTGCTATATCCGCTTCCTATCCCTAGAGCCGTGTCCTGCGTCCACTTGGGCTTGCGAACTTCCGGCTCTCCCTCGTTGGGCTCGGTTGTGAATGGGGAAGTCTGTGGACAAATTCTTAAATTTTCTATATGGATGACAATAAAGTTTCCCAAGATCCGAAAGTCAAACGACCTATTGAGGAAGGCTCAGCTCCTTCTGCCAAGAAGCATGTCTCTGATTCTTCGAATGCTCGTTTCTTTTTGTGCACTCATTGGACCCTTCAAAGCCTTCGAGTGCAAAAAGTCCATTTTGGATCAATAAAGCACTTCAATCTATTGCAAGCTCTCCTAAGAGCGTCAAGAAACTCCAGTCTGGAGATCTTCTTGTAGAGATGTCCATTGTGGCCTACAGTTCCACACTTCTTAACACCACAGTGCTGCTTGAGACTCTGGTCAAAATAACACCACATGGATACCTAAATACATCTCAAGGTGTTGTCTCCTCTCAGGACCTCATTGAGTGTACCGATGATGAACTTCTTGAAGAACTGAGGAGGCAACACGTTACGCGTGTGCGGGGTATTATTTTCAGGCGGAATGGGCAGTCCGTCTCATCACACATCATTTTAACATTTGACAGCCCTTCACTGTCAACGTCCATCAAGGGAGGGTATCTTCACGTCAAGGTACGACCATACATCCCTAATCCTTTGAGATGTTTTTAGGTGTCAGTTGTACGGCTATTTTCAGCAGTCATGCAGGAGCACTCCCAGGTGTGGACGCTGTGGTGCCACAGACCATCATTTACCAGACTGTGTGGCCGAGGCAAAGTTTGTGTGAATTGTAAGGGTTCAGACTCAGCATCAGCCAAAAATTGTCCCAAATGGATGGAGGAGAAAGAAATTCAAAGGCTGAAGACAGTGGAGAATATTTCCTATCCTGAGGCCAGAAGGAAGGGCATTCATATGCATCAGTGGTGGTTGCCAAGTCTACAGTTTCCATTCAAACCGACAGTCAGATTCCCCTAAATGTCCCTACAAGCTGGATGATATCATCGCAGCTGGGCTAGAGGCACTCCAGTCTCGAGCTAGGGGTCTGAAAGTGGCACCCACCACTTCGCCGAAGCATACTCACCCCCACCACCAGCAAGGGAACTCAGGTCACTTCTTCTGGCAAGAGCACCAAAGCCAAGGAGAAGAGCGGTTCTTCTCCAAAATCTCAGCCACCTACTCAATGCCGAGTGCATCCCATGAAGACACTTGACACAAAGCATACTCCCATCTTGGCCCCTGGTCACACACCCCCAAATATGGGGGACCACTCGTCAGAGGAGATGGACGCTGACCTCGTTTGAGCAGTCAGTATAGTTCATTTTATTTCCTTTTTCATCTCACTTTTAACCATGGCTTCAATCGCTCAGTGGAACTGCCAAGGTTTTCGGACGAGTTTTGACGATTTGAAACATCTGCTTTCGTTGTGCTCTCCGGTGTGCCTTTGTCTACAGGAGACAAAACTTAAACCATCAGACCTGCTTTCAGTCCGAGGCTACAGTGCATTTCGGACAGATAATGTGTCAGGCGATATAGCCTGTGGGGAAGTCGCTATTCTTGTCCCTCACAGGGTTCCGGTCTCTTCCGTTGCGGTATCCACAACATTGCTGGCCATGGTGGTACTTATATCTGTGCCTGTGCCTTTTACTGTTTGCAGTGTGTATCTGCCGCCGGATGAGGACGTGAGTGTCTCTGCACTGGAGAGCTTGGTTGATCAGCTGCCTTCACCCTTCTTTCTACTGGTTGACTTCAATGCCCATCATCCTTTGTGGAGTAGTGTCAGCATCAGCACGAGAGGTCGTCGAATCGAATCTCTTCTGTCCTCGACCACTTTGTGCCTTTTTAACACCGGTGCTGACACTTATTTCCATGAGCCGACAAGAACTTTCAGTGCGATCGATTTTACCTTGGGATCACCATCGATTATTGCTGATTGGCCGTGGACGGTGTGTAACGACCTCCAAGGGAATGACCATTTTCCAGTTGTGCTCTCGCATCATTCGAACATGCCATCTTCTGCCTCCCGCTCTTCTCGATGGAGGATGCAGAGTGCCAGATGGAAAGTCTTCACATCGTCCGCAGTGATATCTTCTACCATGGTGACCCAAGAGTCCATCGACGCAGCTGTTCTTTATGTCACGAATTGCATTATTCAGGCGGCTGATCTTTCTATACCAAAAGCATCTACGACGCTCCCCAGAAGTCTGAAGCCTTGGTGGGGCCCCTGAATGCGCAGCGGCTAGAAGAGCTCAACTTAAGGCCTGGTCTACGTTTCGGCGTTATCCAACCGATGGCAATCTTGTTGCATTTAAATGAGCAAAATCCTATGCTCGGTTGGTGCGTCGACATAGCAAGAGGGAGTCTTGGATTCAGTATGTTTCATCTCTCACTTCACGTGCCAGCTCAAAAAGTGTGTGGGACAAGATTCGTAAGATCCGGGGTAACAACAGTTCTCACTAGATTTCCATTCTTAAGAGTAACAGCTGCACATATGCTGAAGTCGGGGAGATCGTGCATTGTTTGGGGGAGGCGTTTGCCTTTGTGTCGAGTGATCTGGCATATCCTTCCTCTTTTCAGAGGATTAAATCCACTGCAGAACACCAGAGGATCTCCTTTGCGCCTTTTCATAACACTGACCATAACTCCCCCTTCAGCATGGCTGAACTACGGGTGGTTCTGCATCGGTCCGGCGCTACATCTGTCGGTCCTGATGTCATCCACTATGACATGCTCCGTCATCTCTCGCAGTCGTCTCTCGAGAATCTTTTAATCCAGTACAATTGCATTTGGTTGGAGCACAGTTTCCTGGAATGTTGGTGAAAAGCTTTTGTTCTGCCTTTTCTTAAGCCTGGCAAGGATCCTAAGTCTCACTCTAGTTATCGTCCAATTGCTCTCACTAGCTGTCTGTGTAAAGTTCTCGAGCGCATGGTTAATTCCCGGTTAATTCATTTTTTAGACCAAAATCGTGCACTTTCACCATCGCAAAGCGGCTTTCTTCATCATCGTTCATCTCATGATCATCTCCTGCACCTTGAGACATGCACCTTGAGACAGCGAGGTGTTTGTGCATAGGCAGCACCTGGTTTCTGTTTTCTTTGACATCGAGAAAGCCTATGATCATGCTTGGCGGCTCGGGATTGTCCTCCATGGATGCGGATTTCGAGGAAATGTTTCAACATTCATTGTTAATTTTCTTCTTAATCGGGTGTTCCAGGTGCATTTGGGTGCGCCACTCTCGGCACTGTTCCATCAGGAACAAGGTGTTCCTCAAGGTTGCATTTTATCTGTCACATTGTTCGTCCTGTGTATTAATTGTCTACTCAAAACTCTTCCTCCTGCGGTTTCAGCTACTGTATATGTCGATGACGTGCATATCTTCTGTTCATCTTCAAGTATGCATTTTATTGAAAGGCAGTTGCAGTCTGTGATTTACCAGATCTTTAAAGTGGCGAATAGCAATGGCTTCGTTCTTTCTCCCGACAAGACAGCTTGTGTCCATTTCTGCCGGAGGCGTGGCCTCCATCCTGAACCCGAGCTGTATTTAGACCGTGCAGCCATACCAGTTTTGCCCGAGACCAAGTTCCTTGATTGACCGTTGACCATGCACTTACATTCCGTGCGCACGTCCAGCGGCTATTCTTTAGCAATTCATAATTTCCCATTTCTTTTGAAAGGTACTTCCATTTACTTCACTTCATCAAGTCACTCCTGTGCCATTCAGTTGTCTTACTGCCTATTTTCTCTCATAAGTTTGTGGAAATATTCCATCAAACAAACAAAGCATACCATTGCTCTTCACGATGTCAGATTCTTTTTTCACATGCACTCTCAGCTTCCTCTGTATCTGAAACTTTCTTTTTTCCCGGACTGTTTCTCTGAAGCTGGAACAGAACATTTAATCTCCAAATTCTCAGCAAATTTTAACCATTATAAAAACTTACATACATACAAACAACGACACTACTTACAAAAGTAACGCAGCCCCATTGTTCAACTTCTTACCTAACATTTTAGGCACGTATAATATTCTTTATTATCTTCTTGCCGGACGAGAGGATAAGATGTCTCTTTATAATTCTTATGCAGCGATATTAAGCTGAAGAAAACTTGCAGTCCCACATTTTACTATTGTAATTCTACTCAGCTCCAAGATGCATTCCTATGTGATGAATTCAACTTTAAAAAACGTATGTACAACAATTGAATTCATGATCATTTAAACCTCTTGGATATCCGCCAACCACTGCGTTTTACCTAACCTACGACGTAAATTACAGAAACGCAAGATAACTTCAAAAAGCAACTGAAAACCCCAAAAACTCCATTGCGACTTAGAATTATCAAAACACAATTAAATCCCATGAACCAAAACAACAACTATCACACTTAAAAAATAGTATAAAAACTGTATGCACAATTTAAAAAAACAATTAATGAAAGCCTTGAGAAATCAACCTAAAACTTTTACGCAGTTAAATAACCTGTCTTCATTGACACTTGAAAATTTACATAAACCATGTTCGTCAAATGTGCCACATACTACCAAGACCCTAAAATTCACACTATTAAAAGCACATGAAAAACCAATTAGAAACTGCATCTGCACCTATCTTTGAAATATTAACACATTACACCATACTAAACAAAGCTATGTACAAAACGATGAAATAATATCAACTACAACAAAAACTTTTGCAACCCAAAAAAGACATTAACTTCAATTGCACATACGTTTAGAATAACCACGCCCTATCACCCAGACTCTTTATCAAAACACACTTGAAGTGCATACTACGTGAGAACGCAAACATCCACCCCTCCCAGCCAGCAAGTCTACCTTGGAACACTTTTGTCCAATTATCATGGACATCCTCAGCAAGCCGTTGTTATCCTCTGGTCGGCTACCAGCATTATGTTTCAGCATTAGTGAATTCATGACCCCGTCTCAGATCAAACATCTGAAGCAGAAACGGAGGTGGCGCCATCCATAAATAGAAGCTGAAAGTATCCAAAAATTTGTAATTTTAAATCTATTTTCTAGAAAAACTGCATTCCCCCCCATTTTTTGCCTTAATATTATTTTATTCTTTTACCTATTAGTTTTATTTTATATTATTATTATTATTTTTTTTCCTTCGTTCCTTTCTAACTTTCTCAAGATTACTGCCGAGCTGTATTATTTCTTGCCAATAATTTTCAAGCTGTGCAAATATGGTTACCATTTTTTGAATCAGTACTGCCTCTGCCATTCTTAAATGCCTTTTCGATGTACATCTTTTTAATATTTTAATCTGATCAAATTTTGGGTATACCTTATCAATACAATGCTGTATTAACTCAGTTGTAGCCTCTTTTTTGTGCCAATTCCTATATATGTTGTATCAGCCGTACTCTCAATCTAAAAAAAAAAAAAAAAACAGGATCATAAAAACCCACCACTTCAATGGAAAATTAATAAATTGGCTGCAAAATTTGGTTTGCAAATGGGTAGTACAACATGTTCTATCAAGAACTTAATGATTACAAATGGTATGTCAAAAGGAATTCTTGATTCATCTGGCATTTATGAAATTCCAATAGAATGTAATCCATCCATCTCTTATATTGGCAGTACAAAGAATAGATTGAGAGTACGGCTGAAACAATGAAACAACATATTAGTAATTAGCACAAAAAAGAGGCTACAGGTGCATTAATACAGCATTGTATTGATAACAAGGTATACCCAAAATTTGATCAGATTAAAATATTAAAAAGATGTACATCGGAAAGGCATTTAAGAACGCAGAGGCAGTACTGATTCAAAAAAATGGTAACCGCTTTTGCAATAATAATAATCCAAGACAGCTTGAAAATTATTGGCAAGAAATGATACAGCTCGAGAGTAAGTCTTGAGAAAGTCAAAAAGGAAAGGCAGAGAGGACAGAAACGGAAAAAAAAAAATATAAAATAAAACTAATAGGTGAAATAATAAAATAATATTTAGGCAAAAAAAGGGGGGGGATGCAGTTTTTCTAGAAAATAGATTTAAAATTACAAATTTTTGGATACTTACAGCTTCTATTTATTGATGGTGCCACCTCCGTTTTTGCTTCAGATGTTTGATCTGAGGCGGGATCGTGAATTCACTTATGCTGACACATAACGCTGGTAGCCGACCAGCGGATAACAACGGCTTGCTGAGAATATCCATGGTGATTGGACGAAAGCATTCCAAGGAAGACTTGCTGGCTGGGAGAGGTGGATGTTTGCGTTCTCACGTAGTATGTACTTCAAGTGTGTTTTGATAAAGAGTCTGGGCGATAGGGTGTGGTTATTCTAAGCGTATGTGCAATTGAAGTTAATGTTTTTCTTGGGTTGCAAAAGTTTTTGTTGTAGTTGATATTATTTCATCGTTTTGTATTGGGTTGTCAGAAAAGTCATGACGTATTTTAGCCATGTTTTTGCAAAGGTCATTTATTGATAGAAAGAACAAATATCAATCAATGGTATAATGCCCGTTTTGTTCGATAACCTTTTGCCATCTTTCAGTGAGCTGCAGAATGCCTCGTTCATAGAAGGACCTGTCTTCCATGGCAAAAAACTATACAAGGTGCTGATTTACAGCCTCATCTGAATTGAACGCAAGGACTGTTGAATAGAGCAAAACAAGTGGAAGTCTGACTGCGTAAGGTCAGGCTAGTATGCTTTGTGTGCAACACATACCACCCAAGCTCCAATAATTTTTGGCGGATGATCAAACTTGTGTGTGGTCTCTCGTTGTCGTGATGGAACACAACCCCTTTACGACGAACAAGCTCTGGACGTTTCTGGATGATGGATTCATCCAAACTGTCCAATTGCCGACAGTACACATTCGAATTGATTGTTTGGTTCCGTGGTAGGAGCTCGAAGAACACGACACCTTTAAAATCTCACCACACTGAGACCAGAACCTTCTGCTGATGAATGTCTGCTTTGGATTAATAGTTATCAGTCGCTTAAAAAAGGATCGTTTTGCTCACGTTTAATGAGCATATCGCAGGTGTTTATACGCGCCGTCAATTGAGCTTCTTTAAGTTCATGAGGAACCTATACGCGCCGTCAATTGAGCTTCTTTAAGTTCATGAGGAACCCACACATCGAGCTTGCTTATGTATCCCAGCTTCTTCAGGTGGTCGTGAATGCTTGAATGATGGATGTGCAATGTGTCTGCAATCTCTCATGTCATGTAACGTGGGTTTGACTTGATCAATGCCTTAATTTGGTCGTTATCAACCTCAGTTGGCCTCCCGGACCCAGGAGCATCGTTGAGGTCAAAATCACCAGCACAGAATTTTGCGAACTACCGCTGGCACTGACATTCTTGTTAAGCATTATCACTGTACACTTTATGCAACTTTTCACGAGCTTGACGCATTCTTCCCTTTACAGAAGTAAAACAGTAAAATATGGTGAAAATGCACAGTTTGGTTTTCCATCTTCAACTTGTTGTCAAATCTCCACAAATCAACCAAATCGCTCACTATTCCTTGTAGACTGCAGCTAGAACTGGCACCTGTCAAATGTCATAGCGATAACAGAGCTCTGCATGCCTCTAGTACCTTCCAAAACCGCCCAACCGCCATCAGGTGCCAAAATACGTCATGACTTTTCTGACAGCCCAATACATCATCATAGCCTTATTTAGTATGGTGTAATGCATTAATATTTCAAAGATAGGTGCAGATGCAGTTTCTAATTGGTTTTTCATGTGCTTTTAATAGTGTGAATTTTAGGGTCTTCGTAGTATGTGGCACATTTCAGGAACATGGTTTATGTAAATTTTCAAGTGTCAATGAAGACAGGTTATCTAACTGCGTAAAAGTTTTAGGTTGATTTCTCAAGGCTTTCATTAATTGATGTTTTAAATTGTGCATACAGTTTTTATACTATTTTTTAAAGTGTGATAGTTGTTGTTTTGGTTTGTGGGATTTAATTGTGTTTTGATAGTTCTAAGTCGCAATGGAGTTTTGGGGTTTTCAGTTGCTTTTTGAAGTTATCTTGCGTTTCTGTAATTTACGTCGTAGGTTAGGTAAAACGCAGTGGTTGGCGGATATCAAAGAAGTTCAAATGATCATGAATTCAATTGTTGTACATACGTTTTTTAAGGTTGAATTCATCACATAGTAATTCATCTTGGAGCTGAGTAGAATTACGATAGTAAAATGTGGGACCGCAAGTTTTCTTCAGCTTAATATCACTGCGTAAGAATTATGAAGAGACATCTATCCTCTCATCCGGCAAGAAGAATATTATATGTGCCTGAAATGTTAGGTAAGAAGTTGAACAATGGGCTGCGTTACTTTTGTAAGTAGTGTCGTTGTTTGTATGTATGTAACTATATTGAGCACGTTGCTATCGAAGTATTGGAATGAGTTTTAGAGCTCAAGCTGTGCATTGAACTTTTTAAACATTATAAAAACTTTCATCAAAATTTGTGCATTTAGTACTACAGTTCTCTATGTCAAAAAAAAAAAAAAAAAAAAAATTGCACTCAGACGGACGTGTCGAATTGCAATGTTATTGGAGTGGAAGGTAAAGGTTACCAGGAACAATAAATTATTAAACATTGAGACTGATATGGGCAATATTTATTGAGCTGCATTCCGGGAAGTAGTGTCTCTCAGTATGGCATCGGGCCACCATGTATTGCTCACACAGCATGCCAGACTTCTTGGCATGGAATTATACAGGTTCCTAATGGTGCCCTGCCATAAGCCATCCCATGCAGCTTGAATCTTCTCACACAGTTCATGCAGATTGTGCAGTAGGGGCTGAGTGTGGATAGTGTGTCCAATAGCATCCCACACATTTTCAATCGGCGATAGGTCTGCTGATGCGGCTGGCCATGGCAGAGTGTCAGTGTCTTGAAAGCAAACTCTCGAGACAGCAGCAGTATGTGGACGAACGTTGTCTTGTTGGAAAATTGCACCAAAGTGAGCTTTCAGAAAAGGTAGGTCCACTGGTTGCAAGACCTCATTAACATAACATTGGCCTGTCAAAGTGCCTGTAATGAACACCAAAAGTGATCTGGCATCGTAGGCAATAGCACCCCACACCGTGACACCAGGCCTTCTGGACGTGTGACGCTCGACAACAAACCGTTCATCTTGGCACTGACCATGGTGCTTCCACACACGGATTCGTTGGTTGTCTCTTCCAAGACAAAAGTGGGACTCATTACTGAAGAATCACCCACTGCCATTCTGAGTGGCTCCATGACTGTCTGGCCTGACACAATTGCAGTCGTTGGCAACAATGCAATGGTGCTAAGGGTAGTCCTTATAACGGTGTATGTAGTCCTATGTTGTGCAGCCGTCTGCCAATGGTGCTGGCACTAATCCACTAATCGAATGATGCATGGAGGGTAGCACTGCTCGCTGAATATCTGCAATCGTGGCTGTTGGGTCACTCTGCACATGTCGGAGAACCTGTCAGTCCTCCCTCTCCGTGGTTCGTGTAGGTCTCCCAGACTCTTGCTGTCACTGCTGCGTGCCTTGTTCAATCCACTGCTGCCAACAGAGTGCTATAGTGATATCTGCACAACCGGTATGGCATGCAATGCGGCAATAAGATCATCTCGCTTCCCAGAACCCGACGATGCAGCCCCTCTCGAAGTCCTCCAACTGCCCGTATTGCTTCCAAACATTTCTCTGAGGCATACTTCACTTGCAAAGGATTGAACCAACACAACAGCACGAGTGAGAATGGCAAGCATGCGCAACAGGACGACCTTATATAGCCGGTCAGGCACAGCGCTATGATCGCTCCTCACTTGCATCTCATGCACAGTCGAGCATGATACTTGAATCATTTGCATGTCTCACGATGTCAACTCTACCCACCAAGTTTCATTCCTGTCAGTTGCTTCCTTCTGGGTGCAACTATTTTTTAACGTAGAGTGTATAATTTTACAAAAACAAGTGCATTAACATAGTTACAATTTTGGCCATTTTAAGAACTGTCAACATTGTCATTGGCTGCTGTAGCCCATTCACAACATGGTCCAATGCCCAGTGCATTCAGAGATTACCCTCAGCACACCAATGTAAAATTCTATAATGATTTGCCTGGTTGTGGCCAGTAAGTGTATTTGCTTGTACCATTCTTGCCAGTCTCCCTTGCTCTTCTGATCCACCAGTTGTTTCCATCCAGAGGATCACTAATTGCTGGAAGCATTTTCCTTGTCACACTATTCATGATAAACCCTTGCTATAGTTGTGAGGAGGATGGCTGTTTGAGAGATGTTCCAACTGGCACTCTTGGCTTCAACTTTCATGCCACGTTCAAAGATGCTCAGATCACTCATTTTGCCCATTTCAACTCTTATGCAGTGCTTAAGATGTTGCTCTCGTTTTCACCAAATCGTGATAAAGACGGTAATTTTGCGACAAAAGAATTCCCCATTGAATCGCCAAAAGCGAATGCTTCCAGTCATTTTTTTCTTTCATCAACCCACTCACTCCTGCTTCACCCCTTGCATTGTTTTTCATTCCCATCATTTTTTTGTTCGGTCATCGCTGCTTCGTCCTGCCAAACTAGTTTCCTTCCCAGTAATTTTTCTTTCTGTCATTGCACCCACTCTTACTTCTCCCTAGTGTTATTTTTCATTCCCATCATATTTTGTTCCGTCCTTGCTGCCTTGCTCTGCCAACTGGTATCCTTCTGGCATTTTTTTCTTTCCGTCATTGCCATTGCACGCTGCTTTGCCCTGTTGTCATTTTTCCATCCTCGTTGTCTTTTCTCCTATTGCAGAAAAGCACAGGCGAGCCTTGAGAACACCTTTCATATTAGGGCTTTGGTGCGATGGACAAGGAAAGAGGTGTTTAGTTTGTTTCTTTAATGCTTCATCATGGCAGCATGTAGGTCAGTGTGTCATCATTTGTGGCTTTGCTTAACCTGGTCTTCGT
This sequence comes from Macrothele yani, assembly GCA_039090855.1. NCBI lineage: Eukaryota > Metazoa > Arthropoda > Arachnida > Araneae > Macrothelidae > Macrothele > Macrothele yani. The sequence goes on along the minus strand of CM077024.1, from coordinate 39,857,522 downwards.
TTATATATTTTCACAAACTGCATGCATCAGCAAATGTAAGTATTTTTATTAAAATTAGAAATGTGAAAGCCTATTTGTTTTTATTCTTGAATTCTATTTAAAGTACAAAATTTTATTTAGCCAATGCATTGTGCTTGTATTTTTATACGTAAATATTGCAGAAAAATAGAACGGTAAATTTGGCTGATCTCCATAGCATTATACTACAACTTTTACTGGCAAAGTAGCCAAATTGCAACAAGAGAAAAAACTCCTGATTAAACATTGCCCTTATGTGGTTGAAATAAAACTAACTGAAGCTCAACAAGCTGATCTGTTTGATTTTTACTGTGAACTGCACTCACAAGCCATCTTATCTTACGTGTTGGAGTGAGCCATTTTTGTGATGAGAGCAGGTGTCATCTCAGTGTATGAATATTAAATTAATTTGGAGTCAAAAACAGGAAATGATATTTTCCTAGGCAGATTGTTGATATGTTGAAAAGGCAGCACTTTCCTGGTTACTGTCCTCAGGAGTGATCATACAAGAAATGCAGATTTACAGGGGGAATGCCACAGAAGTAGAACAAGCTTGTGGGGGATGGAGATTAAAAGTTCCTAAAAGAGACATCAAGATATAGAGGTGATATATGCAGGAGGAAATCAAATCTAAGCAGATAGTGCTTGAAATACCAGCGATAGTAAGAATGCAGTACACATGTAACAGATAGATGTAGGTTGTAGTAGAACATGCATGTTATGTTAAGAAAGAAACTTAAGAACCACAGAAGCTTTTGATCCAGATTTTGCCTGATCATCTGTAAACATTCAGAGCTAGACTAGTTGCCAGATTTCAGTTACTAACATGGGTCAAAAGCTTCTGTGATTCTTAAGTTTCTTTCTTAATATAACATGCATATTCTACTACAGCTTACAAAAATAGAGTTCACAGTTTGAGTTCAAAGGGTATCACCATCCTAAGCACTACAATTGGAAGCACTGGCTATCTTTGGTGATTGCACGAAAACTAACTTTTGAAAAAAATCAAAAAGTATGCTCCATGAGAAATTTATATAATTTACCCAGCAATGCGTGTGGAATCACAGCTCCAGATAGAAAAGATAGAGCGCAAGTTCTTTTATTGAGAAATGAGCGGCCAATAGGCTGCCACTGTTCTCCTATTTCTTCCCTCATATATTTGCATGGTTAGGTAAAAGGTGCTCACGGTTGAGTAACACACAGGGTGTGCACGGGTGCTTGAAAACCTGGAAAGTCCTTGAAAATCAGGATTATGTTTTCAAGGCCTGGAATATCCTGGAAAAATGGTGTTTTTTTAAAAGCTGTCTTAAAAAGCCTTCAAATTAGTGCTTAAAAATATATATCTGAATTTCTTTTAAGAAAGCAATGTTATCCCTTTTTTAGCACGTCTTTTGTAAAAAAGATCATGCTTACATAGATGGATGGACAAATCGGTTGTTACTGGTTTGTCGGTCCGTCCGTCTGTCCATTTGTGGACACTATATCAGCTATTTGTCCGATTTGAAAAATTCTTTCCGCATTGGGAAGCTTGAAATGTGCGAATGATGATCCTTGCATTCCGTTTTTTTTTTTTTAAGGATGCACAATTTTGCCGCCAAAGGGTGTAAATGCAGAAGATGTAAAATTCAAAATACGCCTTTTTTATTCCATATATTTGCTTTTAAACATCCAATTGAAAAAATTATTTTACCTTTCGATTGCATTTATGTCGAAGACTATTTTAGGTATATTCACTTTTTCAAGTTACGTATAGATTTTCCACTAGGGCGTAAAAAGTAAATTGCGTTTTCCCCGATATCTCTGCTTCTAAAACTCCAATTTGAAATTTTTTTCTGAACTGGATACAGCTCCTGATAAGAAATGCTTTGCATATAATTTCTAATTTTTGGTATAAAGAATGGTTTGGCCACCAAGGGACGCAAGTGTTAATTTCTGCTTCTGATGTATTTGCAGCAAAATCTGAGCTTCTAAAATTTTGATTGAAAAAAATATTTTGTGGACCGATACTGCTCACCTCGGAACACCATTTGAGAATAACTTACTGCTTAAAATACCTCATAATTTTCCCACCAGGGGGCATAGATGTATATCTCAATTTTGTTGATATCTCTGCTTCTAAGGGCCCGATTTGAAAAATCCCTTCTTTGTAGGATAGTGTTTCGGGTGCGAAACGCTTTTCATATATTTTCAAAATTTTCAAGTAATTAATAGACTTTCTGCAAAGGGGTGTAAAGGTAAGTTGCATTTTCCTTGATATCACTGCTTGTAAAACTCTGATTTGAAAAAATTCTTCCTGTATCAGATACAGCTCCTGATGGGAAATCTTTTGCACATAATCACTAATATTTGGTAAAAAATTATTTGGCTACCAGGGAGCGTAAGTGTTTTATTTCTGCTTTGACATATTTGTAGCAAAATCTGAGCTCCTGAAAACTTGACTGAAAATATTCTTTCATGGACCGATACTGCTCACTCGAAAAACTTTTTGAGAATACTTTCTTCTTAAAATAATGTATAGTTTTTTGCCAGGGGCATAGATGCGTATCTTATTTTTGTCGATATCTCTGCTTCTAAGAGCCTGTTTTGAAACATTCTTCATTGGAGCGCGTTCCCGCTGTGAAATGTATTTCATATAATTTCAAGTTTTTCTTAACGCACAAGTTTGCCACCAGAGGGTGTAAGTTCACTTTTCTGTTTACAGCAATATCTGTGGGACAAAAAAAAAAAAAAAAAAATCTGATTGAAAAACGTCTTTCTTTGGTTAGATACTACTAACTATGCAAACTCTGTGTACATATTTTCTTCCCAAAATAATGCACAATTTCACCGCTAGGGGTCGCCGATTTTTAATGTGTTTTCTCAATATCTCTGCTTCTACATGTGCGATTTAAAAAATTCTTTCTACCTTGGATGCCATTTCCTTGTTGAACACTTTAGGCTAGTATATGAGGAGTTTTGTAGTTCATGGTTTTGTTGCTAGGTGGTGGTTTTGCACTTCAGTTTGCAGCTGTATCACCGCTTCTAAAAACTCTATTAAGAAATTTCTTCTTTACTGTACCATTCATTACAACAGAGATGTGGAGCATTATCCTCCTTAAGTAATGCAAAGATTTCCTGCTAGGGGCATAAACATCGAAATCTTTTTTTTTTTTTTTTTTCCTTACTATTTCTGCTTCTGGGAGATGTATTTGAAAACTTTTTTTCCTTAGCAAGGCTTTTTCCATGAATATTTTTTGCCTATTTTAAACTTTTCTATTATTCTCAATTCTTCCACTAACAGGCGTAGACTTGTATCATGTTTCCTTCTATATTTTTTCTTTTAATTGATTAGACGTGTGCCCTCCCTGTTATTAAATACTGGATTTGCCCTTGCTTTATTTTATAATAATTTCAAATATTATCAATAATAGACTGATTACATGGGAAGATAGAGCAGAATAGTGATGCAGCTAAAATGGCTGATTGAATTAATCATTTTCATATTGACGGAAAGGATTTTCTGATAGGCCTTGTGGTAATTGCACCATCATGATTCAGTTTTGCATTATTGGGTAAATTCTCCAATTAAAAACATTAAAAAGAAATGTAGTGAGTGAAAAAGCACACTCATCGGTTTAAATCTTTCATCACAGCTTTCATCATTTTTATCACTTAAAATCAAGATTACTTTAAAAAAATAATTTGACCATGATACTGTAAAGCATTATAATCTGATCGCCCTAGAATTTTTTAGTATATGTCCTGGAAAGTCCTTGAATTTTTTCCCCCAAAAGTATACAAACCCTGAACAAAGTATGTTAGTAATGTCTGGGATAAATAGGAAACATTGGAAAATATTTATGGGGAGATTGGTAAGGAAGGAATAGTACAAAGTGATTCAAAATTTCCCAAACTCTATTTTTAAAATTTATTTGCTGTAAAACTAGAAAAGATCTCCAAGTATTGTTACTTGTGGCATATGTGGGTAATCTTTGAGAAAGAGCTGCACCACATGGCAGTGTGCATAAGTGGGAGTCGGCAAGAAGTAAAATTCAGTCTGCCATGAGTCTTATGGAAGATCAGAGTTGCTTTGTTAGAACCTTATTTTGTAGAAAAATCTTGTAAACATTGCATCCAGCTCTTTCAACAGAAGCTCCTTGATGCTCCTATACCAGGGAAAATGACACTGTATGAATTTGTGAAACATTTTCTCGATATAGGTAGTAGTGTTAAGGATAGTCCTAGAAGCAGCCGACCACCTGTGGCAATGCCCTGGAGAAAATTTATCTTACCCTCAGCGCTCTTCCCGGAACTCACTTTGGTAGTTGCTTCAGGAGGCAGGAGGATCTTATTCAGCCTGCCAGAGGTCTACCCAAAGTCTGAAGCTACAAGAACCCAGAGTTTGAATAGCGCAAGAGCTATGTCTTTTGAATTTGAAAAACTGCAATATTTTGTGGTTTGCCCCGAGCGCAGGAATGCCTAGTAGTTATGTCTCTGGTGTTATATATTACTATATTCATGGAATTAATTTTTGAAATTGGAGTTCAGGGACTTCTGAAAAAAAAATCCATCTGTAGAAAGGAAAGAGGAAATGGAAAAAAATTAGCATGTGCCAGAGGGAGTGAAGGACTTGAATACTTATAGATAATCAAGTTTCAAATGCAGCTCTTGGCCCTTAACAGGAGCTCTGAAATGCGTGAAAAATACCATCCTCACCGTAAATTGTTGGCCTGGGCAGGTAAAAACAAAACAAAAATAAAACTAGTTGCCTGGTTTGGCAACTAGATTTGGGGAAAAAAAAAAAAGATGCTGAATTTGCTACCATAACAAAAAATTACTTTAATAATCTAAAGCAATTTTAATGGGAATTTTACTAGGAAATTTTTTCATTAATAGCAAATATTTGGAGAAAACTCTTCTCCTTCTTCAGGCTGTCTTGTTGTTGTCACTTTTTACTTGTCACTCTGAAGAAGGAGAAGAGTTTTCTCCGAAAATTTGCTATTAATGAAAAAATTTCCTAGTAAAATTCCCATAAAAGTTGCTTTAGATTATTAATTCAATTAAACTAGGAAGCCATTTCTCAACATGAGCTTTATTCAAAGAAAAAAATTACTGTTTTCACTTGTCATTTTTTATTTCAGTGCAAACCAAGGATTTTGTATTACTGTTGCAGTCAGGGGTATATCACTTTTGTAACTGTCATATGATCTACATGTAGACATTGGGAAAATATGATGTTCTGCTCCAAATGTTATTTAGTAACAGGAGTAGTAAAAAAATATAAACTTTACTTTTTAACCTAAAAAAGCAAGTTTTTGTTTTTAATTTTTTGCTTCAAAAGATAGATTTTTCTGTACATCCTACTTTTACTACCTAGGCAGGTAATTTTTTTCTGCACATGCCCCATTATGTGTGCAACATTTTAAATATTTTTCAAGCCATACTTTGGCTGGCAGAAGGGAAATTTTGAGTAGAAGTGTAGGGACCAAATGGGTGGGAGTTGCTGGTAGTTGAATGTGCAAGAGGTTGTCTTAAAATTTTTTTAGGGTGGTGGTTGTTTTTATACAAGAGGGTTTGACCACCAAGTTGGTTGGCAGTTTTTAATTTTGAAAGGATGTTCTAATTGGGGTGTGTGGTAAATAACCATCTGGTTTAGAGTGACCTGTTTGCAGATTTTGTATTTTCATTATTTTGCTCTAAGAGAGCAACAAAAATGTTGTTATTAGGAATATCTGTAGGGTTCCATAAAGTTATGTAATTCATGAAAGGGAGGAAAGAGGAAGAAACAGATTTGCAACACTTAGATAAGGAGTGGAGAAAGAAGAGAAGAATTGGTATATTTAGTAGAAGAAGGGGGGGGTGATCTACCATTGCATGAACATTCTAAGTAGCTTTTTTTTAGGGCTTCTATAGTTGATATTTTTTTTATTTTTAATTTTATCTGATAGGTCTTGTTTTAAGTTTAATTTTTGAATGTGTTTATCATTTTCTTAGTCTTTCTAGAGATGGAGTGCTAAACGTTGGCCAGGGTGTTTAAAAGTTGGATGTTAATTTCTTTATGGTGAGAGTCCAGTGTGTGGTAGTTAATGGTTATGGCTGAGCAAGTAAAATGCTTTATAAAGCAGAGCATAGTCTTTGCCAGGAAAAAGAATGAAAAGATAGCTGTTTGTTGTGAACACAGATTCTAGGTAATGACTTTGAACTGTTGAAATTTGCTGGATCAGCAGTTTGATGAGTATGGGCCAGATGATCGTCGAGTAATTTTTGTAGGCAGGACTCCAGTCAGACTGAAGGAATGTTTGGTAGAAGCCATGGTTAGTGATGAGCAATGGCAGAGAAAGGAATAGAAAGAGATAGAGGTTAGTTAGTTAGGCACAAACAAAGCAAGCTGGAATTGGAAGGAGCAAAGGGACCAGTGAGTTTTAAGGGATGTAAGGACTTATTTCCATGCAGTTATTTCATTATCACTATAACATCATTTCGTGCTGTGCGTAACGTATAAAAACATAGACCTAAGTCATTGCACGATCCAATTTCATGTAAAAAATATCCTCAAGTGCTATACTGAACAATATTTATTTACATGAGGTTAAAAGCTATGTAGTGTTTTAATCTATTGTATATAGCTTTTAACCTCATGTAAATAAATATTGTTCAGTATAGCACTTGAGGATATTTTTTACATGAAATTGGATCGTGCAATGACTTAGGTCTATGTTTTTATACGTTATTTCATTAGTTAAATTAAAGGGAAGGGTTGTTAAGAGAGACAGGATGTGGTTAATTGAAGTGTGCCCTGGCGGATAGAGTTGAGAACCTAGTGGACCTACAAGAATTGCTAGTCCAATCCCTGAAAAGTTTTTATTATTATTATTATTATTATTATTATTATTATTATTATTATTATTATTATTATTATTATTATTATTGATATTGAAAGACAAGTTTTGGAGTACAGTTTGTAGATAAAAGAGTAGGAAATAAATAATTTCTTGTTAGACAAAAGAGTAGGAAATAAATAATTTCTTGTTAGACAAAAGAGTAGGAAATAAATAATTTCTTGTTATTTTTTTAAATAACAATTTAGAGAGAGAGAGAGAGAGAGAGAGAGAGAGAGAGAGACTGTGCGCCCGTGTGTGTGTGTGCGTTTTTTTTTTTTTTTTTTTTTTTTATTTAGGGAATTTAATCAAGGCTTCCTACTCTGCCTGCATCGAAAATAGCCTCATCTGATCTACCACGTGGTTTATTTTTGAGCCTCATGTCACTGTTCCTGAATTATCAAACCGATGTTGTGTCTTTGAACCAACCATTTGAACTCCATCATTTTTTAAAAATATAGCTAAATATTTTGGGGCTTACTCTGATGAAACTTATTTACTGTTGTCAGATTTCTGGGTTGCACACCAACTGTCATCGGGACAGGTTCAAGAAAGGTGTTGCCACTCATGCAGTATCTAGCTTTTTTGTTTGCTAATTGTAGCACCTCTTCTTCTTTCAATTTATAGACTTTCCTCCAATTTCCTTTCCACAAAGTGCTGTTGATCTGAAATAATTTTTATGGAGTCCCAGTTAGTTGAATGTCTGGTACTGAATGTGTCTGTCAAATCCTCTTTCGTTGGTGACATTTTCTATAAGCGACTTTATGTTCTGGTACACAGGTTTGAAGATATCTGCCAATTTCTACTACTGTTCCACAATTGTAGTTTATGCTGTAGACCACTCCTTGTTGTAACAGGATATTGTTTTCGTTTTGCTTATTGGAAGGGAAGAATTTTTAAATTTTCATTAAAACCCAGATCCATAATTTCAGCAATCAGTTTATTTTTCTGAGTAAACACAATAAAATCCTGTACTGTAATGTTTACTTATAAACAGAAAAGTATGTGAAATGTGATGCTGTAAAGTAAAAAAAAATCAGCGAAAAATGAGGCAAATAAAATATCAGTGTGTTGTCAGGCATATAAAATTGATGCTAGTATCAGCTTTTACTGTACTCGTATATTTAATGGCTTATCTGAATATTTATCTCAGCTGCTTATCTTAGCTGTATGACTTTTTGTTATTTCTTTAGAACTTTTAGATTTATATTTTGATTCTATAATACTATTCAAGGGTTCAAGGGCAACATCATACGCTGGCAAATTAAAGGACAATAGTGTGATTTATCTTAGCATGAAGGCAGAATAAGTTAGACTGAAAGGGTGAGTGTGATAGTTGTCATTATTGGCACATAAGTTCACAGCCCCAGTGGTGCAGTGGTGTAATTACTGGCTTCTGACCTTTCATCTGAGATGGGTTCGGGTTCGAATCCTGGTGAGGCATGGATGTTGTGTTTGTCTTACAGTTTCCCTTCCCCGAAACCAGTGGCCTTAAATTAGGGATGAAAGACTGCTTATAGCTCATCAAGTTGCTCACAGTGGTTATTAAACCCCCAAACAAACAAACAAAGCACATAAGTTCCATATTTTTTACTGTTATCCATGTAGCCATCTTAGAAAACTTGAAAATTACATCGCCCTTGGGCAAGAATTGAACCCAAAATTTCTTGATGGAAACATTGGAAAGTATGGCACTTATGTGCCAATAATGACAATTGCCTGTGTCATCCATGTATTTGTGAAGAAACATTTCTTTGAAGGGATTTGTTTCCTATTGATATCTATGTGTTAGCATAATGTATAGCTTAGTGTTTGTGTGCAGAATGGGTTTTAGAAGAAAGAGTAATGTAGGAGTGTTAAAGAGCATTTGAGAAAAACATTGCATGCATATATACCATTTTTGGTACATGGTGAAAACAAAGTTTCTGCAATTTGCTAAAAAAGAAAAAGGTTTTATTAGTTTTCATGCATACATTGAGGGAGCATGAGTGGCAAAAGTGAACTAGGCATATGTAATGTTAACAAGGATTAATATTTGAAGTGCACAGTAGTGTACGTCTGTTTAAATTCTTGCAAACAATATAAATATTCATTGCTCATGGCAAGACATATTGCACATTCACATGCATGCGTCAAACACCACAGAAAGTAAGCTCTTTTGATTTCTTCCTATTTGTGTGATGTATAACTTAGAATTGTGGCTCATTGTTTTCTTGTACCTTCCATGTATTGATGTGCTTAGTGATGCAGCACTTTTGATTCCTTGTATGATTTTTAACTCTGTTTATCTTCACATAATCACTGAACATTTTCCATCCATTTTCTGATGGAACTGTTATCAAGAGTTTTGATATGAAGTCAAAAACTATACTGTAATACTGTTTTGATTTGTACTGTTGCCATCCAATAGGATAAATGTTTTTACAGAGCACACAGCAACAAGTTATGTCAATTGAATTTCCTTTGATGTTGATGTGAAAGGCATGCTGAAGGCTTAAAATTAGCATTTTATGTGATAAAGAAATGAAGAAACTGTAGGAAATAGATTATAGTGCTGGCTACATTTTTGTTTCACTGGAATGATTTATGATTTTCCCTAGACTTTGAGGATTCCTTAACACTAGGTTCTGTGGAGTCAATTCTAAAGACAGGTGTGCTTCTTACTTCTCATTAATCAGTGTAGTGAAAATATTCACTCCATCAACTTGGTATGTCCTTGTGTAACTCTGAATATTGACCCTCTTTGACATTTAACATCTGCTTGCTTTTAAATGTTTACTGTGCACCATAATGCTTTTTAGACCCCACAGAAAGTTTCTGCATGTAGGAATCAGAATATAAACCATGAGGGTACTGAAAGAAAACGAAATCATGTATATACGAGGATAGATCCAAAAAAAAAAAAAGGTTACAAGGGTAAAAAAAAAAAAAAATGATTGATTAACAATAGACAGAAAATTCAAAAGGGAATTATGAGGCATACTTGCCAATCACTTTTCCACATAATCACCAAATCTGTTCAGGCATTTATCGGAATGCATGACCAACTTGTTTAACCCGGCTAGGTAGAAATCACATCCCTGCACAATGATCCAGTTCTCGGCAGCTGTTTTCACACCACTGTCGGAAGAGAACCTTCTTCCAGATAAGTGTTCCTTCAATTTCGGAAAAAGGTAGTCACTAGGTGCCAAATCTGGGCTGTATGGGGGTGACTCCAGACTTCTCACTTGAACATTTGCAGCAATTCTTGAGTTTTGCATGCAGTATGGGGCCTGGCATTGTCATGCAGGAAGATGACACCATCACTCAACATGCCAGGCCGTTTGCGTCGGATGGCTTCACGTAACCTTGTCAAAGTGGCACAATAACGATCGGCATTAACAGTATGGCCACGCTCCAGATACTCGATAAGGATAACACCGCATGCATCCCAGAATATGGTTGCCATAACTTTACCGGCAGAGGGTGTAACCTTAAACTTCTTTTTCGTTAGTGATCCAGCGTGTTTCCACTCCATACTGGCTCTTTTGGTTGTGGGGACGAAGTGATGAAGCCAAGTTTCGTCCCCAATAACGATGTGATCAATGAACTGCTGGCCGTCGGCATGGTAACGCTGCAGAAACGTGAGGCTGCACATCATTCGTGTGGCTTTCTGCTCCTCGGATAACGCATGTGGTACCCAGCGGACACAAACCTTGGAATATCCCAAAACATCAGAAACGATACGCTGAACGGTACCATAGCTGAGTCCCAGCTCTGACACCATTGCACGCACAGTTACTCGTCGATCATTTTGAATCATTTAGTCAACTCGTGCCGTGTTGATTTCTGTCGTTGACGAACTTGGACGGCCGCTCGCTGCCCTGTTGCGGTTTTCCACATCCTCTCTGCCCGATTGAAAAGAGCGACACCATTTCGCTACATGTTGTCGGCTGATTGCTTCTTCACCATAAACTTCCACTATTTGACTGTGCAGATGCAGACACATTCTTTGCCCAAAAGAACTGAATTACGGCTCGCACCTCCAAGCGGGACCACTTTTCTAAACGTCTTGCCATTTCAATCGCTCTCACACGTCTGCGAACTTGCACTAACTTCCCAAACAACCGCTGTCAGACAACTAGCGCCATCTGTCTCCACTCTGGGCAACAAATGTACCCTCCACACTAATTACTTTTCCAATGCTGCTGCTTGCAACCTTTTTTTTTTTTGGATCTATCCTTGTAGAAGTTTTAAGCTAATTGAAAGTTTTTTGCATACCAGGAACACTTTTTTGTGAATCTGAAATGGTTTATAAAGGTGATTGTGGTTATGTTTAATTACATTTTCAGTCTCCAAGTTTAAGTATGATTTCTGTAGATTTGGATTAGTGATTTTGAGTTTCAAGTCTGAAATAAAAGGAATGTTATGAAGTTTTTGGCAGCAAAAAGTAAAGTGATTGGCCAAGAGAAAGGCGTATAATATAGTTGGTGCAGTTGCATTGTATTGTATAGAGCTGTCATTAGTGCTAAAAGGTGTTAAAGTTGTATGTGCAAAGCCATTATGGGCATATTTTTTGTGTTGGTTTAGTTTATTGTTAATGTTTTAAGTAACAATGACTGCAGTTTTGTTGGAGGTGGTGGAAATTAAATTTGTTGTAGATACCCTGAGATTGAGATGGATTATTTTAATCCCGTTGTTCAGTAATTTCATAAATATTGGAACTAAAGTTATTGTCAAGAGGAAAACTAGTTCAGTCCAGAGTTGATGCAAAAGCAACCTGTATGAGAATGAACCAGAAGTTTGTAGCCTTTGCCTTTTCATGTGGGGAAATAAAAGGCTGCAATCTTCTCGAAAATGTTGTTATATTCAGTTTTCTGGGAAATATGTTGATATCTAAAGATTTGTTTGTGGTGAAAAGTGAACTAATTGGCCAAGAGAGGTAGACACTTAGTGCATGTCAGAATTTAATGGTTTGGGAAAGTGATAGGCAAAATATAAGCAATTACTTATCTTGACATAAATGCACTGGACTCAGCTTAGTAAGTTCACTGAAGTTTTCAAGCAGGAAGATGAACAGCATGTTTGCAGCTGGAGATTTATGAAGACTGATCTTAATTGAGGTAAAGTAGTTATTTGTGCCCATGTATGGATATATTCAGAAAATTCTGTTTATTCTCTCTTGTTATTATGAGCCTAATGTAAATTACTATGCAGTGGAGGTGGTAAGCTTAGTAGTCTTGGTTGGAAAAAGTTGGCAAACAATAAATATGTCAGCACCAAACCTGGGTGGGGAAATACTGAAGTGAGTAGTACAGGAGTAACATTTTGTTTGTGTTCAGCAAGCAAATTGTTGCAAGTGAGAAAGGTATTGGAGTACCCATAGAGTAAATAATTTTCATGCTTTCATAACCAGAGGTCGATCCAGGCAGCATTTGATATCGTTGGACGATATCTTCACAAAAATATTTTTACTTGAAACGGTATCTTCACAAAAATATTTTGAATTGTGATGGTGTTTTCACTTTCAGTAAAATTTTTTCTTAAGGAAAATATTTTAGTGTGAAAGGCATCTTGAATATTGTTGTATTTAACTGTGCTTTCTAATTCTTTTCTTTTCTTTTTTTCATTGTTATGGACTGTTTTCAGTAAAATGGTCTCTGATGGATGTGTATCAATCACTGCGTCATCACTAGCGGCAGCTGAGGCGAACTTCATTGAAAGGAACCCCAAAGCATTATGGGAGCATTTTTTTCCTCGCATGCATTTTCCAGGGCTTACTCAGAATTAGGGATGGGCACATTGGTGGATACTCATTGTCAAAACATTCACGCATCAGTAGTATCGGTGGAAATTTTCAATGTACAAGTGAAAACCTCGATGTTTTGCTGAAGAGCCAAAGAATTCGCAGCTGATTTTTTAAGCCTTGTATTTTTACGTATTGTACATCTTCAAATTGAATATATAATTACCATCCTATCTTGAGATAGACATTCTTTCATGAGTATTCCCTTAATTTGGCTGAAGAAAGTTTAAAAAAAAAAGATTGTTTCAGAGTTCTTAAAGTAATAATGATTTGGGAAATTCATTTTCTTTGAAGCATAAGCCTGGTGACATCTCCAGTGATCCAAGAAATCTGTGAAAAAAATCATTTGGTTTCATTTTAGTAGAAGTTCAATCTATACATACATACACCTGAACACCAAATTACGTGGGAGATAGGCAATGTATATTAGGACAAGGTCCTCTATAATACTGTTACACACGTAGTATATGAGTTTCGAATAGACAAGTTGACTTCAATGATAATGGAATATTTATAGTTGAAATTAAGAATATTTATTTATGTACAGTATTTAAATGTTGAATCCTAACATAGGTTATATTTAGTGAGACATAAAAACGGCAATGAAGCAAATGGAACAACACGTATTGTGCTCACCTTACTCCAGTTTCAGTCCTTCTGGCTTGCAATCAATCATGCTTCTTGTCTGGTGCTGTGCCATCTTCAATGATGATACAGCACCAGACAAGAAGCATGATCGATTGCAAGCCAGAAGGATTGAAACTGGAGTAAGGTGAGCACATTACGTGTTGTTCCATTTGCTTCATTGCCGTTTTTATGTCTCACTAAATACACTGCCGGACAATTGCTAAGGACGGATGACAATAGCAACAATAGCAACCATAAAATGGAAGGCAGGAAAATGTGGAAATTAGCATAGGTGCGGGATACAGTAAGACGTGTTGTGCGTATGCAAATTTTGGATTGCCGAACTTGTTCGTGACGTCATAGTGCTGATAAGAGATATAAAGAATTTGATGCGTATTGACCGTTGTTGTTCAAACGCAAAGTTGAAAGGGAAAGAATCAATTGACAAACTTGCAATTTTCAGTATGTCTTCCCGACATCATCTAGATGATTTTACGCGTGGCCGTATTATTGGCAAGATTGAAGAAGGGCGAAAAATAACAGATGTTGCCAGGGAGTTTGACGTCAGCCACAGTCTTGTTTCAAGGCTTTGGAAATCATTTCAAACAAATGGAGAGTGTAGCAAATGTCACGGGGGAGGTCGTGTTCGTAGTACAACACCTGCAGAAGATCGGTACATAGTGCTATCAACAAAAAGACACCGGCGCAGCACAGCTAGTGAGGTAGCAAATCAGTTTATGGCTGCTACTGGCAAGCGGATCTCCCGAAAAACTGTCGCCAGACGTTTGCATGAAGGAGGACTATACGCCCGCCGTCCTGTTGTGTGCATCCCATTGTCCAGACGTCACCGTACCGCCCGTTTGCAATGGTGCCATCAACATCGCAATTGGACTGATAACGACTGGTCTGCTGTCCTCTTCTCAGATGAGAGTAGATACAGTCTATCGTCTGATTGTCGACGACATCTGATCTGGTGTGATAGTGGTACTGCACATTGTCCAGCAAACATACAGGAAAGGGACCGATATCCGACATGTAGTGTCATGGTATGGGCTGGCATCATGATCAATGGCTGTACGTCCCTCTATGTGCTTCCAACTGGGACTATGACTGGCCAATGATACATTAATGATGTTCTGCTACCTCATGTTCGCATGTTCTGTGGTGCTGTCGGTGATAGATTCATTTTTCATGGACGACAATGCAACATGTCATCGAACAGTCGCTGTCCGGGAGTGTCTTGAGAGCGAGGATATTCAACGCCTCGTATGGCCAGCACGTTCTCCAGATCTGAATCCCATTGAAAATGTGTGAGATGCTTTGGGGAGGAGTCTTGCTGGTCGCCAATGCCCTCCAATAAACAAGGACACCCTCATCTGTGCACTGACAGAGGAATGGGATAAATTACCCCAACAGCTGCTTGATAACGTTGTGCAAAGCATGACACGACGTGTGGAATCTTGCATCGCCCTCCATGGTGGCCATATCCTGTATTGACATCTTACGCCGGAACGCCTGCAGACAGTAATTGCATTTTTTTCACGTTTACGTATTCTGCACAAAATGGCCTGTTTGTCCCTTTTACACGTTCCAAAGCCTTCTGGATTTCAGAGCACAATAAATTGTCTTTCTTGTAATGTCCTGGCATTCTGACATTATTTTATTTCCCTTGGCATCCAACCACACTTACTTTTTTATGCGCTATATAGCCGTTTATGATCCGTCCTTAGCAATTGTCCAGCAGTGTATAACCTATGTTAGGATTCAACATTTAAATACTGTACACCACATAAATAAATATTCTTAATTTCAACTATAAATATTCCATTATCATTGAAGTCAACTTGTCTATTCTACGTGTGTAACAGTATTATAGAGGAACTTGTCCTAATATACATTTGGTTTCATGCCTGGCAACAGGAATCTGTAGTAATTTGGATTGTGTATTCTAAATGTCTTGTCATCCTTGTTTCTTCAGTTTTTGTGCATGTTTAATTTCCTCTGTGTACCAAACTTCTGCAGAAAATAAGTCTTTGATTATTTTGCATATGATAATAAAATAATTTGTGAAATTAAGAGAGAAAATGTGTCGAAAAATTAGTTTTATAACTTAATTATAGCAGACAACTTTTGTAAGCTAACTTCTCTCTCTCTCTCTCTCTCTCTCTCTCTCTCTCTCTCTCTCTAATTTGCTTTTTGCAGCTAAATTTTTCTTGATTTAATTAGTGCATAATTAATTTTGTTTCTGTGTTGGATACAAAAAGCAAGCTATGGCATAGCCCATAGCAGAGCTGCCGAGTGTCCTGGTTTACCCGGATTCTGTCCGATTTTGAAAATATTTTCCGGAAATCTGATGTTTCTACAAAAATTCCGGTTTTGTGGTTTTCTTATTGTTTTTTCTTTTATTTATTTATTTATTATGCATGGTATTTTGCCCCCTCATTAATGAAATCAGTGATCATTTTACTCCAGCATCAACTCTGGCTGTGGGAGTTGGTAACAAATGGAGGCAAATGTTTTTTGTTAATCCATGGCATTTCCAACCTAAGGTCGTGAGCCTCACAATGGTAGCAAGACAGTCAGTGGCTTGGAAAGTTGAAGTAGTGTTTAATGAGATTACATCAACGGCCCACGTGTAGTGCCTCACGCAGGAATGGCAGTTCTGTGCCAATGTGTGTTAAAACAAAAATCTTGCACCATCTTGCTACAAAAGGCAGATTTTGTGCCATTGTGCACCAGAACCTCCGTGTCCCATCATTATCGTCGGGACTTAGGCACCATAAATTCTCTGTGCACATCTTTTCATTTAACGCTGAGTAAGACCATGCGGTGGGAAGAAAGATTAAGAGACTCCAAGTACAACGGACTTTATGTAGTTACTATGGAAATTATCAGTTCGCTATGAACTATGGAAAACATCGAGTGTGTTATGGAAATCAAAAATCTCAGTGAAATAACATTATCAAACATCTGTGTAAAGTTTATTTTCATATTTTCAAGATGTTTTGATTGAAAAAACTGGAAAAAAGTCGGCAAATCTTGCAAATGTTCATAATCACACTTAAAATTACTGCTGTAGCAGCGATGAGAATGTCACATTGTTTTCTGTTTCCGCATATTAAAAATTTTCAGCTTTTTTAATGCTTTCCCAGTGCGCGCGCGTGTGTGTGTGTGTGTGTGTGTGTGTGTGTGTGTGTGTGTGTGTGTGTGTGTGTGTGTGTGTGTGTGTGGTCATGTTCCTCATTTTTAATATCTTCTGTAATTGTGAAAAGGAGCGACTTCATATTTTTTAAGAATATTTTCTAATGAAATGCATTTTCTTATTTCTATTTCACACTTCTTTAAAACTAATCACAATAGGAGAGCAATCATTTTCACACTTTTATTAAAAGGAATTAAATTTCTAGATTGGTATTTAATCTGTCCGTGGAGGAATTCGCGTCATTTCTGTGCCATGTTAAATTGTTTCACGGCAGAGTGAAGCAACGCATTATCGATTTTTCACATTCAATTTTTCATAAAATGTATGTTTTTCAATTTCTTAGTCACTTCTTACTCATACATGAGACTCTTCCGTGGATTCATGGAATTCCGCTTTTTCTGTCATCATTTGGGTCATGCTCAAGATTGATGCAAAACTGAAGATAAGCTGGTTTTTTTGGGGAGGGGGGGTCCTAAACAACCTATAATGTATAATTTTATAAATAGTAAATACACGCACCGCTAGACGGGCGTTGACGTTCCGGTTTTTGATTTTGAAAAGTTGGTATCTCTGCCATAGTATTTGTGAAAATAATTTTTGAAAATCATAATTTTTTATTATTTAATTTTTTATATCATTAGATTCAGTGTTTTCTTTTTCTTTTTAAGATATCATGCTTTAAATAATTTTGATTTAATGCTTATTGTTTAAATTTCCATTGTTTTCCCTTTTCAGCCTCTTACTCACCTCATCAAAATGCGGCTGACATGTCTCGTTACATGAATGCTGCTCCCAACAGCCACCACTCAGTACCTGCTGCTACTTATAATCCTCAGTATGCTGCATCAAGGCAGAGCAATTATCCCAATCCAAGTCAACAGACTTACCAGACATCAATCAACAACACCTGTGGAAATACATTTTATGGAAATGTCAACTCCCAGGCTACGTACGGTGTGAATAACATGAGTCCACAGCAGCGCAAATATGCAAGCTCACCACTTTGTCCAACTCGTGCTACCCAAGGCCTTTCTCAGAATGTAGCGCAGATGTCTCACAATATTGGCAGTGCACATCAGTCTTTAGCTTCATACAACACACAACCTCCACAGCAACAGAGATATGTCAACAACTACAGTGTTCAGTCCACTGAAGCACAGCAGTCTTGTGGAGCAGCACGGCATCAGCTCACACCAACTTCACTTAATATTTCGACAAATCAAGATAGTCCACCTGTTCAGTCAACAGCTGTCCACAGCATAAATCAGTTGTCTTCCATTCCAACCCCTCCAGAAGCCTCATCGATACCCGGAGATGTTGCTCCAGTAAATGACCTAGTGGGCATGGAAGGACCTTTAGATTCAGCAAAACCTAAACAAGTCACAAGTCCTTCATTTGGTAAGTTAAGCAAAGCATGAAGAGCCATATTTTAATAACATTGAAAATGTTGAATTATGAGTTTTATAGAGGTAATCTTTTATTTTTTTTAATAGTCATATTTTCAAACTTGAACCTAGTTCATTATCAGGGTATAGTCCAGATGATTGAACTAGGTTCTAGTTACATTGGGTCATAGTCCTGTTAATGGACTAGGTTCTAGTTACATTGGGATATAGTTCTGTTGATGAACTAGGTTCTAGTTACATTGGGATATAGTCCTGTTGATGAACTAGGTTCTAGTTACATTGACACATAGACCTGTTGATGATGAACTAGGTTCTAGTTACATTGGCACATAGTCCTATTGATGAACTAGGTTCTAGTTACATTGGCACATAGTCCTGTTGATGAACTAGGTTCTAGTTACATTGGCACATAGTCCTGTTGATGAACTAGGTTCTAGTTCAAAAACATTTCAGCAAAACCTAAACAAGTTACAAGTCCTTCATTTGGTAAGTTAAGCAAAGCATGAAGAGTCATATTTTTATTACAATGAAAAAGTTGAATTATGAGTTTTATAGAGCTAATCTATTTTTTTAATCGTCATATTTTCAAACTTGAACCTAGTTCATCAGGGTGTTGTAGTCCAGATGATTGAACTAGGTTCTAGTTACATTGGGTCATAGTCCTGTTGATGAACTAGGTTCTAGTTACATTGGGACATAGTCCTGTTGATGAACTAGGTTCTAGTTGCATTGGGACATAGTCCTGTTGATGAACTAGGTTCTAGTTACATTGGGACATAGTCCTGTCGATGAACTAGGTTCTAGTTACATTGGGACATAGTCCTGTTGATGTACTAGATTCTAGTTACATTGGGACATAGTCCTGTTGATGAACTAGGTTCTAGTTCAAAAACATTTCAGCAAAACCTAAACAAGCCACAAGTCCTTCATTTGGTAAGTTAAGCAAAGCATGAAGAGTCATATTTTTATTACAATGAAAAAGTTGAATTGTGAGTTTTATAGAGGTAATCTATTTTTTTTAATCATCATATTTTCAAACTTGAACCTAGTTCATCAGGGTGTAGTCCGGATGATTGAACTAGGTTCTAGTTACATTGGGACATAGTCCTGTTGATGAACTAGGCTGTAGTTAAAAAAATTGATTATTAAAATTAAAACAAATTGCTTATATAAAAACTAGTGACTGATTACTTTATCAAATGTTTATTTCATACATATTCACTTCATCCAGTTCATTTCATCTACTGTTCACTTTGTCCTCAGTAATTATGTCCTCAGAATGGATAAAATACCATAATAAAATTTTTTGTTTTGCTGCCAGGCAAAAAAAAAAAAAAAAAAAAAAGGGGGGGGGGAGGACATTGCTTACATTAAAGTTTTTTAGTTTTTTGTTGTTCAAATTTTCTGATTAAAATATAAGTTTTACATGTTATTTAAAGTAAACCAGGAGAACTGAAGTTCGAAGCACTATTTAACTCTTTTGTGTGGTACAATGTTCATTGCTTAAATTTTAATAACAAAAAATTTCATCTTCAGTTCAACATATTTATTGCATAGCACATGATTATCAAATTTCTCACAAAGGAAGATGTCACTCTGTCCGACATCTTTTTCAGGCTTTGAGCCCAGTTTAAGGAAGATTATTTGTCTTAGGCAAAGGTATTTGTAATTGGACAAAAGAATTCTCTGCGATGCACACACATATTTATGTCCTGGTGAACAAACAGATGGTGATACATTTCAGTCTAAAGAAAATGAAATTAAAGAACTGATTGAGGATAGGGGTGATTATTATTATTATTATTATTTTTTTTAAGTTGGACTTTTTTGCGTGTGGTTGCTAAGAGTGTTAATAAAGAGAAGGGCAAACAGATGGAGAGATAAGCAGTTCATAGAGAAGAAAAAACAAAGTGAAAGGACAATAGATTATTTGAGAGTATGGTGAAGAAAATTTGGTTTAAGGTTTGGATGTTGTGTGTGGTACCAAGTAGTGCTAATAATAAGGGTGGATAAACAGATGCAGAGGTTGCTCTGACTCTGTAATTTCATTCACCACTCTAATCGCACCCCCTCCCTCCCTGGCCAAAACAAACATTTGCCAAATTTTTAGAGTAATCGCAACTAGTTCCAAAATATATGCACATTAATTTCTATTATTTATTTTTCACTGCATTTGTTACTGCTGGATGTAATATTTAATAACAGCAGCTACAGATATGAGAAAACTGAACTTCAAAAATTTTATGCAAACAAATCTGTTAACAAGCACAACATAACAGTGGCAAATACATTTTTGGAAAAATTCATAAAATAAATGCTTTACCCTATTACAATCGTCGAGGAAAAGCAATTCACTTCTTATATTAGCCAAAATTTTCAATCTCTAGACTATTGATGTGTATGTTCATTAAAGGGAACAAATTAACTGTTTTAAACCTGCTCTTCAGGTTTGTCTTAATGAGGTTTTGACTTGAAAACTCCTTTTCACAATCAATAGTTCACTGAGGTAAAGTTAGAAATACCCTCCAAAATTTTCTAAACCTGGGAAAATATGAGGCCTTTGTAGCACATAAGTGATGTTTTCCTTTGTTGACCAAGAATTGTTTTCCAGGTGATAAAGAGCTGACCAACTTTCTAGTTCACTGAGGATATTTTCTTGATCTCTAGTCCAGTATTCAGTCCTTGAATTTCTTGCATAAAAGTTCAACATCAGATGACACGTTCTTTACTTCCAGTGAAAAGATATTGGAAATACATTGAAGGACTTCATTATAACTTTTACATGAAAAGTGAGATTTTAGTTGCTTTTCTAGTTAAGTAGGTCAGCATGGCATGTCACGGCCCCACGATCTACAGCAGGAGGAGTATTGGAACATAAGTTTGCCACGCTTTAAGAAGAGATTGGGAAACCGTCTTTAATACTTATGTAGGGGAGGAGTATGTTTTGCCCCTGTTATAACTACAAAACATCTGCTTTATTGGAAATCTCTTGAAGCAGCACTTTCCCAAGAGTTACAATACTATGTTGTTAAGTACCTCATTTTTTTCTTTCTTTTTTCTTTTAATTTGAAAGTGATCAAAACGTCAGATACACTAGCCTGCAAAGCTGACTAGTGCATCTCATTATGTCAGGTTAAAACTAGTCGGTCATAAACTATTTATCAGTTATAATCAAAAGTAAATAAAATTTGTTGATTCAGAACTATAACCAACAAAATAGTGGGATCTGCAATAAGCAAAGAAATTTCACTTGTTATATTGGATATGTTAGCCAATTCTTGTTTGTTTTGTGCTAATCATGAACAATGTTGTAAATGTTTTTCAACTTCCTTTGACATGGTGGTTAATATGTCTCTAAATGCAAAATAAACTCGTAAGAGTTTCTAAACAGAGATTCAATGATTGAAAGGTGATGAAGGGAGAGAGAAAAAGGATTTTGCCAAAAGATTTATGTTTAGCAAGCATGGGAAGGGGGGTGGTAGTAAATAAGCAACTGGAATATTCTGGTCTTCATAAGAACTGACTCATCTGTAAAAGAAACCACTGAATGTTGTCAAAAGCAGACAGCTTCCTGTTTCCCAGTGAAAAAACTAGGTGAATGCCTCTTTATTTTGTTTGCTGATAACCGTGCTGAACTTTGTTAAATGCGGTTCCTCCAAAAATCATTGTTCATAATATGTGGTTGAAATAACAAGGGAGAATATTATGAAGTTCAAGGGATCTATAAAAACTTTGGTTTATGCAGAACTTTGTATTATGCGAAGTCATTATATATGGGTTCAAATGTAATTAAATGAATGATTGAGAATGGAGGTGATGAAAATTTGTTTTAAAATTAGACAAAGTGAATATGGAAGAAATGAACATGGACAAAGTGATAAGGCACCATGAAACTTGTAATTCAACTCTTTCAATGTAAGATATGATAATAGAAGTGCCATGGTAACATTAATTACTCATATTTTTCTTCAGTACAATATGGGATCTTTTATACTGCATCCCAGGTAAAAGATCCTATAAAAATACCATATTATGATATTTTGTTAAAAGGTCCCAGCTGGAATGCTCCAAAAATAAGCATTGCTCCAGAACAAATAAGTTTAAAATTAGTGCCATGTAATGCCGGGCTACTAATTCTGGGTTTTGATGTCCTAAATTATGAAACAGAAATCCATGGTGCTGAATTATTCAGACAGTTTCAAATATGAATGTATTTTGAAAGAAACGAGTATTAGGATAACAGTGTGTGTTTTTTAGAGATTTTTTCCTTCAACATGTCAAAAATGATCTTTTCTTATCAAAAGAAAGAAAACAGAGGAACACGCCTTTCTTTACTATCTTTGCTAACAGAGCAGTTTTAGTGATATGTATTGTATTTTTGGAAGCTGTATAGGAAGATTTTTTTTTTCGTATATATTTTAATTACATTCGCTGTTTGGTTAGACCAGGTAACTAATGGTAAAAAATAAAGTCCATCAAAACAGTAAACAGGCAGCCTGCCTCTGAGCCTTGTGCATGCTTGGTGTCAGTGACAAACTCTATGAGTAAGGGATAGAACACCCAAAGCCTAATGCAGAAGAGCAGCAACATTCACCACTTCTGCATTGATCAGAAGCACTTGAATTTTAGGAGCTTGTGATAAACACCATCAGGTTCATAGGCAGTTTTCATGAAAAAAAATTAAAGAACAACAACATATTGTCCTAGTTTTCTTTTGCAATAAACAATATTATTTAGGATAGGTTTTTGTTACTCACCTATCTCAAGAAAAACATGTACATTTTTTACCTTTTTGGGATCCCTTAGCAGGTTATTAAACTTTGATATTTACCTATTAAAACCTTTGGTATGTAACACATTAATTTAAATACTAATCTCTTGAACAATAATTAAAAATACTTACATAATTGAAATACTTATAAGGAATACTCATTAGTTTGTAATTCTAATAATGTAAAAATGAAGTTCCAACTTATGTTAAAAAATTTGACATAAGTTGGAACTTGATTTTTAGAATTATAAACTAATGAGTATTTTATTATAAGTAGTCTTAATTATAGTTGAAGAGATTAGTATTTGAATTAATGTATTACATTCTGAAGGATTTAATATGTAAATATCAATGTCCTAACCTGTTATGGGAGTCGTCGACCTCAAAAAGGAGAAAAACGTATCACATACATTTTTCTTGAGATAGGTGTGTAGTAAAATCCTATCCTAAATAATATTGTATATTATTATGTACATCATGAAAGATGAAAGTCCAAGTTTTTTGGATTATTGTGAATTGTTTAGCTTTTGAAATAAATCACCATTTGCAGCTCTGAATAATTTTATTCTATGGGTATTGCTTTCCATAATTTAGGATGGCAACAAAATGATTACTGCTGAAACTTCAATTCAGGATTTTGAACAGTCCAGATTTTAATGTGTTGTCCCATATTTTTTTATTTTTCCAATTTTTAATGTGTTTTAGCAGATTTTAGGGGTACGGTGCTTCAGATTATGGAAAAATCCTTTATTCAGAAAACCCAAAATTCCAAGATTTCTGTATAAAAGATCCCATTCTGTACTAAGTACAGGGTTATTAAAAATGAAATAGTTTCAACATTTTATAAAACCAAAACTACACTACTGTTTGTGAAAATTGCAACACCAAGAAAGAAGCATGCCATTCAAGTAAAATTTATATCACAGATTCCTAATGTTACAGTAGATAACTGATTATCTTTGAACAGCTATACATAATTCTTTCGCTTCAAAACACAGTATTGTGTCCACCTCAAACAACCATAACAGCCTCTACAATGTGTGGCATTGAATGGAAAAGGTTTTTGATATTGTCCTGGGGAATAGCCTGTCAGGCTGCTTCTATGTGAGACCAAAGTTCATTTGTGGTGACTGGTGGAGGTGCTTGATGGACCAGTCGCTTAGTTGCCGTGTCTCAGACATGTTCGATCGGGGACATATCTGGCAAATGTGCAAGCCAGGAAAGAAGCTTTACCTACCATACATGGAAGGCCTTGGGCATTCCGAGCCACATTTTGTCGAGCATTGTCCTGCTGGAATAACTGGATGGAATATATGTTTCCAAGCATTGCCCACCAGGACAATTTTGAAGGAAAGCCTCTAAATACATTGCTGGCTGTTGAGGGTTCCCTCAATTCATATCGGGTGAGATCACAAATTGAACCCAATGGTGCCTCAAACGAGGACACTTAGCGTTGGGCTGGTATGACGTGGCAAAATGCATGCAGCAAGGCATCGTTCACCATAATATGTCTTCGAACACATATGCAACCATCATGGGTTCATCAAGCTGAATTGTGACTCATCAGAGAACATGACCTGTTGCCAATCAGCGTGCCAGTGTTTGTGTTTGAGACCCCATTGTATGAGCTGCTAGCAACCAATACTATGTGTTAAGCAGATGATGTCAAACTGTGCTGGAGGACAAAGCCTGGCCTGTGACAGTGCTCCACGGTTGCGCTAACACCATGGATGTCATTGTGCAATTGGTCACTGCTGTACAGTAGAAGTGTCTCTCGTCCCTTGCAGTTGTATGATTTTGTGGTCCATTTCCGGGATGTCCGTGCGTCCCAGCCTCATCTGTCCACTGATGCTGTGTTTGCATCACTGTACTGGCATTTCTTTCCGTATGAGTGGCAATTTCATAAAATTCTGGCTTTTCTCATCCCAACAATCTTTCCTTGTTCAAAGTCCATCAGGTGTTCATAATGTGACCTTTGATGATGAAGCATAGTGAGTCACAAGAAATACTCTTGTGACTCAATGTTGGCTTTTTACTGATTACAACATTTCATTTTAGCGAGCTCTTTTTATCCAAGACTGGACAGTTCAGAGAGCACTGCTCCAAAACCGCATGCATATTTTCGCTGACATTTTAATCATTTGCATGCTCCAGCTGTTGTACATATCCTGTAAGTTTAAAGATAATGCCAGCAGTCCTTCATGGTGTTGCAATTTTCACAAACAGTAGTGTATTTAAGATATTGACACATTGCTCTGTTTTGTAGGAAAACTATTGAAGTTTGTTACAGCAACTTGGAGATGTTTGATGTGTGTGTGCCCTTAGTCACAAGTCATATTAATGCAGTAGTTGTATTCTTGCCAAACACACGTTAACATACATGGTCATATCAGAATAATATGACCACCTACCTAATAATGAGGAAAACCTATCCTTGGCCCAGATGACAGCGTGGCATGGACGCAATGAGGCCCTGGAAGGTTGCCAAGGCACACATGTGCATTCGGACTGCAGTAGATCATGGAAGTCCTGGAGAGGACATGATTATTGGTCGGCATGTTGAACCTGTCGATTGAAATAGTCCCACAAGTGCTCTATGGGATTGAGGTTGAGCGATTTTGCCGGCCAAGGGAGACATTGCTGTCGTGCTCCTGGAATCAGTCATGCATGCCCTTAGTGACGCGGCAGGGCGTATTGTCCTGTTGGTAGGCACCATCACCACCATGGTAAATGTCCAACATGAAAGGGGACGCATGTGGTCAGTGAGGATGGACAGGTAGCCATTGGCATTCAGGGACCTGTCCAGTGGTACCAATGGTTCCAGGTCATACCAGGAAAACATTCCTCAGACATGTACACTGCCATCGCCAGGCTGTACTTGACGTGTGTCTGACACTGTATCCACCACCACCACCCATCACTTTTGTGAAGTAGAAGCCTCAATTCATCAGAGAAGGCAACCTTTTCCCACCCTCCCCCTGTCCAATGGTGGTAGTCCCATGCAAACTGCAGGCATTGTTGCCGATGGACCTGGGTTAACATGGGCATTTTAATGCATCATTGACTCTGGAGACCCATGCATAACAGGATTTGCTCTTCTGTTATTAGGTGACGTGTACCTGGGTGCCCCAGCATTCATTTGCATGGCCAATTGCTGCACTTTTACTCGTCGATTGCCCTTTACAAGTTGACGGAGGTGACATTCTCATCTGGGGTGGATGGCCTTTGGGGCTCCACAGTTATGATGTCGGGAGGTACTCGGTGTGCCAGTTGTCCATTCTTGGTACACGCTTGCTACAGCACCTTGCGAATAGCCCACGAAGCTGCTGTTTCTAAGATGTTTCTACCCTTGGCAAGGTAGCCGATGGTCATTCTTTTTTGAACATCTGTCAGATCACCACCTCTGTCCATTATGCTCACGTAACGCACTATGGCTCATCTGTCCTGGCCGGCCGCTTATATCCCCGTGTGGTCAACCTTGTCGCATGCACTCTGTGATACGCCTGGACAGGTAAATTGTGATACTGGGGGTGGTCATATTATTCTGATATGGCTGTGTATGTGGAATGTCAATTTGTTGCTGAAAATTAGATGCTCACTAAAACCATCTTCTAAACACTCCTGCATTTCTGTATAGAAATCATGATGCATGGTTCTATCATTGTCACTTAGGCTTTGCAATAATTGCAGTTTGTAGGGAGTCATTTTCAGGCACTTTCTCAAAATTTCCAGTCTGTTGTGGAATTTGTGACTCCTGACCCACTATCCTTGTGGATTTCCTTGGGCTGTATTGGAAAATGCGTGGACACACTCCACTTATTCATCAGATACACGTGGTCTCCCTGGACTTTTACCTTTTCACTAATATCCTGTTGTCTTAAATTTCTTGAGCCAGTCATAAATGGATTGTCTACTCGGTGATGATTTCTTGAAATATGTTCTAAAATGCCATTGCACAACAGTAACAGAATTAAGTTTGCTGAATTCAAGCACACGGAATGCCTTCTTCACGGAATTTGTGGCCATCTTGCCTTATTGACCGCATGATGATGAAAATGTACAATCTTTTAGTGATGCATCTAATAAAATAATTACTATTGGTGATAAACAGTGCATTATGCGTATCAATATCTTAAATAGTTTTGGTTTTATAACATGGTGAAACTGTCTATTTCATTTGTAATAACTCTGTATAGTGGGTACTACTTATTATAATCACAAAAAATTAACCAGATTTATATATTCAGACCACTTATATAAAAACCACAGAGGAAAAACATCACTTATTGTAATCAGCTGTTTGTTCTCATAATCTCTTGCTTGACTATCCCGTAAAATTTGTGACTGTCTTGTTACTTAGCTATCCCATAAAATTCATAACTATTTATTCATGACAATCTTATCACTTAACTGTACCTTCGAATTCATGATTATTTTGCCACTTAACAATGCCATGAAATTAATAACTTCCTTGTCGCTTAACTATCATGAATATGAAATTCATGAAGCATGATTTTAATAACTCCAAACTCATTAGCATTACCCGCTTAAGGAGTGGTGAATGATCAGGACATTCACAACTTGTTTCAGAATGCGTTCTCAATGAGCCATATCAGTATACTAAAAGTTAAACAGGAGAAACAATGGATACCTAAGCTGGAGCTTTCTTTTTATCCTCGTGGAACCTTCATCACTACTCTTTTCTTACCTGTCTTCGAAGTTCAATTAATAATGACTCGAAAGACAAAATGCTGAAAGCAGGGTAAACTGTTTCGCATAACATATTTGATTCTTTGAATAAAGCTGATGCTGAAACTTGGCTTCCTAGTCTGGCTTCCAAGACAACAAAAGACTGCCTGAAGGAGAAGTTTTTTTTCCAAAAACTTGCATTTTTAATTAAAATATTTTCCTAGAAGATAAAACCCATATTAGATGTTGGAGATTAAGTGTTTGATTCTTTCTATATATATAAGTGTTTCTCGACATAACGAGATGGAAACATGTTGAAAAAACATATTTGTCTTTAGTTAATATCCATTTAATGAATATGGTTTAAATGTTGTAACTTTTTACGTTATTTTTCTTTTGCATTAAATGCAGTTCTCGATTGGAAAATATTAGGATTAATTGAAAGAAATTTGATAAACAAAGTCATAAAGTACCTTTAGGTTGTATCAGTTGTTGGGCCTAGCGTCGGTGTGATGTCTTTCACTCGGTTCTTGAGTGTAAACTCTCCAAAAATAGCAGATATATTCTTCACAGAGTTGTGCGTACTCATTGATTATGAAGTCAAAAAAACTTTTTCAAGTGTACTTAGGATTAGAATACCATTAGGTCAAGAATTCTGAAAGGCAAAGGGGTGGGGGTGGGGGTGGAAATCCATTAGACCAGTATAAAAATGTTTCTTTTAAAAACAATTGCTCCAAGAAGGGTAGTCATGAAAGACCAAGGACTAAAATGAACAGTAAGACATTAAAATGCCTTAGAATAGGAAGTACAAGCACAAGACATTTGAAATATTTCCGTACGAGAAAATGCAAGTCACCAAAACCTTCACTGGACATCATGGCTATATTGTCCAATGTATTTCGGCAAACTTGGTTGCCATCTTCTGGGACTTTGAGTTGTCCATTCTTTCTGCAGTCAACACTGACTATGCCACTTAATCAGATCACAATTCTCTGCCTTCATGTGTTATGACTACGTCATCGATCTAGTCCATAAAACATGAAGACAGAGATTTGTGATCTGAGATCTCTGCCTTCATGGCAGAGATTTGTGATCTGAGTACGTGGTACAGTCTGTGTGGGCTGCAGAAAGAACGGACGACTCAAAATCCCAAAAGACTGCAACCAAGTTTGCCGAAATGCATTGGACAATATAGTGATGATGTCCAGTGAAGGTTTTGATGACTTGCATTTTCTTGTACGGAAATATTTCAAACGCCTTGTGCTTGTACTTCCTATCCTAAGGTATTTTAATGTCTTACTGTTCATTTTAGTCCTTGGGTTTTCATGACTACCCTTCTTGGAGCAATTGTTTTTAAAAGAAACATTTTTATACTGGTCCAATGGGTTTCCACCAGCCTTTCAGAATTCTTGACCTAATGGTATTCTAATCCTAAGTACACTTGAAAAAGATTTTTTTGACTTCGTAATCAATGAGTACGTTTAATTCTGTGAAGAATATACCTGCTATTTTTAGAGAGTTTACACTCAAGAACCGAGTGAAAGACACCTCACCAATGCTAGGTCCAACTACTGATACAACCTAAGGGTACTTTACAACTTTGTTTATCAAATTTCTTGCAGTTAATCCTAATATTTTCCAATCGCGAAATGCATTTGACACAAAAGAAAAATAACATGTAAAAAGTTACAACAGTTAAACCATTATCATTAAATGGTTATTAACTAAAGACGAGTTGATTCTTTCTGTTTCAGAAGAAAGAAGTTTCTTCTAGTTTTCAGTGTCTCATGCATGTTCAGGAGTCAAATTAATGCCTCTTTTGTCATTTAAATTGCTCACTCTTAATGTGACACAAAAAACCAACTGTTGAGTTTTCATGAATTATCATGTGGGGTCTTGTGACCACACTAAGGCTCATGTTTCTCTTTGAGTGAAATGGAAGGATTCTGCACCCCACACCATTTTGACCACTAGCTACATGTTCACACTAGAAAGGCTGTTCTCGCACATATTTCATAGTTTGTTCATCCTCATTACTGAAGAGTAAAGTGCAAAAGGGACATTGAAAAAGTCACCATTTTGGAATGCTTCAGTGAACTTCCAACAATGAGGCAATTGAAATTAAAATTTTTGCAACATCTTTTTCAGTATTATCATAACTTTGTTTAGACAATCATAAAGACTATGCTCAGTCAAATTCACCAACAAGATACTCTCATAAATGGTTTAGTGATGCATAAGGAAGCAGAGGAGATAGCTCACCATGAGATAAAAAGGAGAAAAGACAGTTTTATTGCAGTGGGTGAATGGGTTAATCATTGAACGAGGGGGGGGGGTACTAAATTATATACAACTGTACACAGCACAAGGAAGTACACAGGGATGCAAAACTTAAGAACAAAGTGGAAATAGTAAAATAACACTGTAGCAGCAGCAGCACCCAAACACAGGTTAACTCAGGAACATGTCTCGAAACAGGAGCAGCTAGCTGCACATGAATAATAATGGAGCATGACATGTGGTTTGTGTATTGAACAGTTAGCATCAGTTGAACGGAAGTCACTGGAGATGTACATAAGTGTTACAGACATTCGATTGTGCTTGTTGTGTGCTAGAGATGATGAAATGGCCTGTCGAGAACATTGCAGTGCTTTTACTGGCGGTCAGATAATTGGGAAGCTCAAGGAGGAGCGAGCTGTGATGAGTGTGGCCTAAGAGTTGCCCATAGAATCGTATCGCATGTGTGGTTGGCCATCAAAATTGTAGGTACAGCTGTGCAGAAGACTGGTGGTGGTCGTCCACCAAAACCCACCTCCAGCGAGGACCGCTATCTTCTCCTACAGGCCAAGAGGGATCAAAATCAGACAGCAAATAACCTTGCAAAACAACTAAATAGGAGCACAGGATGCACAAAGTCATGGATTACAGTGTCCAGGTGACTACACCAAGCTGGACTGTTTGCTCGACGATCAGTATGCTATGTTCCATTAACAACTGCTCACCTGACACACTGTTTGTAGTAATCCAGGGAACATAAGGACTGGACAGCAGAACAGTGGAGCATGGTGCTCTTTACTGATGAGAGTAGATTTAGATTCTCTCTCTAGCGATTCTGGATGTCAGCTAATCTGGCATGAGGTAAGCACTCGGTGTCGCCCGAAAACATCAGTGAAAGGAATAGATATGGTGGCCATGGTGTTCTCATATTAGGAGGGCAATCTGATCGATGGATATATGGAGCTCCAGATACTGGTGTGCGTTACTGTAACTGGTGTGCGTTACTGTAATGAGGTAATCCTTACCCATGTTCGTCTGTTCCGAGGAGTCATTTGCCCACAGTTTCTGTCAATGGACAATAATGCCACACCCTGTTATATGGTGGCTGTTGATGTGTTGTTGGAAAGTGAAGACATTCAGCGGCTGGATTGGCAAGCATGTTCCTATGCCCTAAATCCAATGGAACATGTGTGGGATGTTCTGGGGAAATGTGTTGTAGCATATCAACACAAACCGAAAACTGTCCCACAGCTGAAGATGATGCTGATAGAAGATGCACAATTTTACTGCAAGAACTCATCAACAACCTAGTGCGAAGTTTGGACAGATGGTGCAAATCATACATTGATGTTAGGGGTGATCATATCCCATACTGAGGACTTCTTCTTCCCTTCATACCATCTTTGACAGTGATGCATCTGTATCATGGCACCCATTGCTATGTAGCCAATTCTTAATAAAATTCCACTATATCCTTTAGTATCTGTAGTTTTGTCGGTGTTGTTTCCATCATCATTTCCATTAGTAATGGAGTTCCTATGATTTGAATTTCACACATCCAGGTCGCTCCTGTGCGATGCTACAGTTCAAAACCTTGGCTCATCCTTAAGTTTTGCTCACCAGTGTACTTGAGGGACATCAGCAGGTAGGGAAGAGTATAACCTGAAAACCAGGTGACTCTGCTGTTGCGTCTACTACTGTGGACAGTTGTATACAATTACAAATTGTGGGGAGTTGTGGCTGTAAGCATATCGCATATTGTTTTTCTACATGTTCTTGAAATTTGTGAAGAACTTAAGTGTTAGCATTCTTTGTGTTAGTTGTAATCTGCATTTCTGTAGCGTTTGCATCAGTATTCATAGTATTAGGTTCATCCCTGATAGCAAATGAATGGCAAATTTTTTCTTTGCCCCTCTCATTTGGTTTTTAGTGACTGACAATCCAGTCATTAGTGATTTTATTTTTCAGTGCATAACCTATTTACTCCCAAATAATTTGTTGCATGTGTTTTCTGAAATATAATTGTATAGAGGTACACGTACACTGCCAGCATAGTCTATTTAATTTACTGCAAAATAATGAAACTAAAACTAATACTTACAAGAAAAAGAGACAGAGAGGGGGATAGATCCCTTAAACTTCTGCATCATACTCACTTTCAGGGATGGATTGGCCCACCGGGAGACACTTTTCAATGAATTGCGCAAGAAATGGTCTACTTTCTTGTATTCTTTTTGTCTAGGATTTTAGGATGAACAGATAAATATTTTTGGACTGATAAATAATAATTGTAAACTTCATTTGAGCTTCATTTCTGTCAGAAAAATTATTTTCTTTGAAAATTTTTTCTCTATATGTTAAGCTTTTGCTTCAAAATGTCATAGCAAAATCCTATGTACTTATGTGAGAAAACTGCTGCAGGAAAGTGTTCTAAATGAATTGAGCTAAAACTAACTACAGCTACTTGTAGGTTCACAGACTTGCAGCCCAAGGTCATTGATATGCCCTACTGAAGTTTTTTTCATTCTTGAAGGATTTATGATGGTCTATCATCCTCTCCCCCTTATCAACAGAGTATCACAGAGCACAAAAGTGATTCTGTCCCACAGACATTCCATGTTCCACTCACATTTATCTTATAAGAAATAATGGTTTACCAGCACTGCTTGCTCTCTCTCTCTCTCTCTCTCTCTCTCTCTCTCTCTCTCTCTCTCTCTCTCTCTCTCTCTCTCTCTCTCTCTCTCTCTCTCTCTCTCTCTCTCACACACACACCCACATCAAAGTAATGATAGACTTACAAAATCCATCTACTCAAGGAGGAGATCAGTGACCAAACAAATAAAATAAATTGCATAGGAAAATTGTTATGTGCACATTGCAACTTTCATTATGATCTTGGAGATTTACTGTAGGTGGAAATGCTGTCTTCAAGAGTACTAGTAAATTTTTTTGTTTTGGGGAAAACTACATTTTTTTGAAGGAAAGTAATTATCTGGTACAACACCCAGTTTTCAGTGCATTTTGATGCTAACTTAAATCATGAGCAGATTTTTAAAAAAAATTCATTGTTAAAATTTCTTAATGACTGAATTAATTTTGTAATGCGTATTTCAATAGTTTTCTTTCATCCAGCATATAACATAATTTTTCCATGGGGGAATTTCTGAAAAAAAAAAAACCCCTACAAATCATAAAATCAGATAGACACAGGAAAATCTAGTTCCTGCAGTAATTGTTGGAGGAATTGATATTGATATACAGCTGCAGGAACTATGTACCACCAGAGGTGAATTGTGATATGTGACACAACATTTTAATTAATAAAGAAGCTGAAAAAAAAAAAAAACAGTGTAAAAGCCAATGAATAGTAAAAAGACCTTGTGGTAAATGCTGTCATTGATGGGGAAAAAAATTAGATTGAAAGGATTGAAAGCAAAAATCTGAGGTAAAAACAATGACTGAAGTTGCATATGTTCTGTCCTGTCTAATTAAATAAGTTCTCTTTTTTTGCCATTTTTAAAATGTATGAGTTTGAATATTTCATAAAATTATTAATATTCAGCAGTAATATTCATTTTTTTATTTATCTCAGTGTGAACAATTATAATTGCATTTTTAAGTTTTAAAACATACTCTGAAAAAAAAAAAAGGAAAAAGCAAACAAACAAAGGAAGCACCCAGAAAGAATCATCCAATTGAGATGGAAATTGGTATGTGCAATGTACATGTATAGGAAAGGATAGGATTGCAATTCCAGAGCAGTTGGGCCATTTATTCGGATAAAACAGCTATACGAGTTGAACAAGTCAGTATGTTGTAGTGCCATTCCTGGCTCAGATACAAGCGGTTACCCAGTGTGGCATAGACACATACAGTCAGGGGAAGATTGGGACGACAATCTGCTCCTGACTGTATGAGCCATTTTTTGCAATAGCTGGACAAGGGTCTGGCTATTGTAAGAAATGGCTTCCTAGATGGTCACTCCCGGTGTGCGAGCTGTGTGCTGTTCCACAGTAAAGCCAGGATCCGTGCGCTGGCTGGCTTGTCTCCAGTTCCTGTGCCCCAAGTCATCTGGCAGTGGTCCAGGTGGCCACTTCCATATCTGCACTGCTCGTCAGCACCAAGTGCGAAACGTGACTCATCACTGAAGACACCACGACACAAATGGAGACTATCTCATGTTGATTTGGCCCAACACCACTGCAACCGGCACCTGTAATGCTCGTTGGTTGGTGGTAGGCAGTGGAATATTCTCCTCGAATGTAGTCCCCATGCCACAAGTCATGTGACAGCAGTCCAGATGGCCACTTCTGTATCTGTAGACGACACAACATGGCGACGGATGGTTGAGAGTGCCGAATTCTGTTCTGTTCGAGCAGCTCTTACAATCACTCGATCCTCGCGTTATGTCGTTGCCCTCAGCAGTCTACCGCTCGCGTGCCTCTTAGTCATGCCCTCCTCAACCCATTGGTGCTAACATTGTCTGATTGCCACATCGCTCTGATCCAAATGCCTGGCGATGCAGCGACTCGATCAACCGGCCTCTCTCAGCCAAATTATACATCCTCTCTCAAACTCACTCAGCTACTCCTATTGTGCATGGATAATTTCCTTCCTGACAGTGGAAGACAGGTGATGCCTCGTGTTTAACCGATCTGTTAAAGACCCTCCCTGAAAAAAAGGAGTTTGAAGTTGGTGCCCTGGGTTTTGATACATACAGATAGTGACTAAGGGTGTTAGCAAACTGCGGGGATTTGGCTGTCTTCAATTTTGTGCTAATGGCATGAGTGTTGTGGTGTCATGCTCACAGTGCTACCAGTGATTATTGAGCAGCCCTCACTTTCTTATTTATTTGTGTTGTATGTACTGGAAATTTTTTTATTAAAAATATATTCACAAAAAAAGTGAATATGAAGTCAGCCAGTAGCACTTGAGCATGTACTGGAATGAGATTTTACATTAAACTGAAATTTCAGTGATTCTTTCCCAGTGGGAAAAAACATTTACAGTAATGTGTTTCCTGTCTTGTAAGAACTTGGGAATGTATTAATTAGGAAATTATGTTTGGTCATGATTTTTTTTCTATTACGTGTGAAAAATATGAGCTGTAGAGACCTGCTGTGCACACAATTAGTTTAATTTTTTTAATTTTCTGTATGTGATTAAATGCAATGTCTTCTTGGTACCATTAATTGAAATGTAAGAATTTGCATCAATATGTTAAAATAATGGTAATTTTCCTCCCCCTTTAGTTCTTCCATGCTCTTCAGCAATGTACAGTAGCAGCAACTTGTCATCTGCAACTTATAGTGTCGTCACTGTTGTTGGAAACAATTACGAAAACAGCAGAGCCCAAAATCGTACCTCAGGACCATCACTTCAGCCACCTCCAAATGTTGACGAAGGAAGCCAAGCTTCGAGTGCATCGGCTTCGTCTTCTATTCCTGATGAACAAAATTCCATGAAAGCCAACTCAAAACCCAACTTTTCATATCCACCAACTCCCAACACACTTTCATCACCTGGTGCAGCATCAATGTCATCTTTTCATGATGATCTTGAATGCATGTCTAGTCCTGGATGGCCAAGAACTCCTGCTAGTCCTGTAAGCTACTTTGCTTCATATTCAATCTTTGTTCTGAAAAATTAAATTTAGTCTGAATTCTTATTTAGTTCCTTTTTACTGGATTGTATAAATACTGAGTCTTTTTGTTTGTTTGTTTATGTTAAAAATATTGGGTCTGCCAAAAAAGTTCTGTCATTTTTTTCTGGAAAATTTGCATTTTTACTTGCTGATTGTCATTTTGGAGAATGCCATCATACTATCCCACCGGAGTCACCCCTCCCTAAATTAGAAAAGCCATGAAAAAAAATATAGAATCCTCCTCCCCCAACAGGTGTCAGTTATTTGTTCATCTGTAAGTGAAATGCAAAGATGCTGCCAGTAGATAAGGTGCATTTAAGGCATTGTGTTCATGATGAGTCTCATATAGGAAAAAAACGCTGTGGTTGTGGTTGAACATGTGTGTAGGGTTTTCGGGTCAAATGGTGTTGTACGTGCAGTAATAAAGATGATTTGGGAAATTCAGAGAGGAGAATTTTAACCTAGAAGAGAACTGTAGATAAGGAAGGCCATCAAAGCTTGACTATGACCAGTGGCATAATTACTATTAAACGATGCTTAAGAGCCTGTTATATTATGGGAGCACCACAGAGGATTAAGAAGATAAAATTTTTAACTCAAATCCACCAGCAAAGAAGAAAGATGAGAGATGTGGGTGGAAAGAAAAATAATTGTAAACATCATGCTATAGGGACAGAACAGCATTTTTCAATTTGCTTGTTTGCTATGGTGTCAGCACTGCAGAAGGTGTCATTGGCATGATGCCAAACATTGGATTACCAAATTAAAAGACTTGAGATGCATTCAGAGTAAATGTATTTTACAGAATTTTAGACATACACTATCTACCAACAAGTAATTGGACACCCCTGCAATCGACGACATCTGCGGTCCTGATACACGTCACGGCCGCCGCCGTTAAATATCGTGTGGTGAACAACAACGCAACCAGTCGCATGTAAGATGCCACGCAGTTCGAAGCTCTCTGATTTCGAGAAAGGTGTAATCGTCGGGTATCACAGAAATAACCGATCCATACGTGACATATCCAGCGAGTTGAAGTACCCAAAATCGACAGTGGCCTACGTGATTGGCAAGTGGAAGATGAGAGGTGACTAAATGTGCCCCGACTCGGCAGACCCACAAAACTGAGAGTTAGAGACCGACGGGTGCTGGCCAGAGAAATTCGGAAGAACCGCACCAAATCGATGGGCTGCATCCGGGAGGAGTTTCAACAAACATCCGGGAGTGTTCTTTTGATGAATACCATCCGTAAGGAATCCCATCTGCTCGGTTATCATGGATGTGCTGCCGCCCACAAGCCTTTGATCACCAAATCCAATAGGGCTGCTCGGCTAACGTGGTGCAAAGAACGTCGACAGTGGACTGTTGAACAGTGGAAACAGGTTCTCTGGAGCGACAAATCAAGGTTCACCCTCTACCGTTTGGATGGCAGGGTCTATGTTTGGCGTCTGCCTGGAGAACGCTTCCTGCCAGAATGTATTGTGCCAACTGTGAAGTTCGGCGGCAGTGAAATTATGCTATGGGGGTGTTTCTCCTGGTATGGCACGAGACCCTTGGTCCGAATTCCTGGTAGACTCAACGGCAAGACCTAGTGCACCATTTTAGATGACCATGTGCTTCCTACGTTGTGGCAGTTTTACGGGGTGGACCCATGTTACTTTCAGGGTGACAATGCCACCTGTCATGTTGCGAGGTCCACCATGGCTTGGTATGGTGACAATAGGGTTAATTGAATGGACTGCCCTTCGCAGAGCCCGGACCTTAACCCTATCGAGCACCTCTGGGACGAGTTGGAGCGTTGACTTAAGGGGTGCCCCCACTGTCCGAAATCGGTGAAGGAACTGACCTGTCTTCTCCAAGCCAAGTGGAAGAAAATACCGCTAGCCGTCTTAGAATGCCTGGTTGAGAGTATGCCCGGAGGGTCGCAGCTGTAATCGCCGCTCGTGGAGGTTCCCCCAACTATTGAAGGTGAATAAACTTCGTTTTCCTTTGCTATCACAGGTGTCCAATTATTTGTTAGTAGATAGTGTATATATAACATAAATTAGCAAAAATCTTATCGGTATGCAGCAAATTGTTAATTTTGCGTTTTTGGAGCTACAGGACTTGCTTACACAAATGGAAAGTTATATTTTTAAATGTGTGGACAATTTACAAAAAATGTATGATAAAGATCAAAGTAAAAAAAAAAAAATTCAACTTTTGCAAACAGTTACAAATAGTTTTGTAAAAGGAAAAATTAAATTCAACAAAAGAGCTCTCGCAGATCTGTTAATAAAAAAGTTTGCCATTTGTTGTGTAGTAATCCACATGTTTGTACAGCCCTTATTTTAAGTTTCACTCCATCTGTTACATTAGCTACTTTTGAGATATCATTCGACAAACTGAAAACAGTAAAAAATCATTGGCAAGTTAAAATATGCATCAGGAATGGCTAAAATGCCTTTCACTAATTGCCGCTGATGCCCGACAGGCAGATAAATTAAATACCAAAGATTTAATTGGAGACTTTGCCGATGCAAAAAAAAGGAAGAAAAATTTATCTATTTATGAAAAGTATAATAATTTTGTTTAATGAAGTGATTTTAGAAGATAAAATATATGTATTTTTATTTTCT
Source organism: Macrothele yani (assembly GCA_039090855.1). NCBI lineage: Eukaryota > Metazoa > Arthropoda > Arachnida > Araneae > Macrothelidae > Macrothele > Macrothele yani. Next base: position 39,819,625 of record CM077024.1, on the reverse strand, counting down.
ATGTTAGATTTGCAAATATAACAGAAGCAAGGGGCCATTTTAATCATTTCATTTAAGGGTCGAAAATTTGTAGGCACCCCACCCCACCCACCCCACCCCACACACACACTCACACTCACACACACACACTCTCTCTCTCTCTCTCTCTCTCTCTCTCTCTCTCTCTCTCTCTCTCTCTCTGGCAATAATGTTCTATGCCAAACACAAACATTTTAGCAAGTCTGTTACCTGACCTGTAGAATTGGAAGACTAGTGTGGCATTTGCCATTCCACCATTTTGCAGCACATCTATAAGCTGGGATGTGTCTTAAAGTATTCTAAACGGGTATCACAAGAGTTGACTGAAAGAAACCTAAATGACAATCTGTAAGTTTGTTCTTTCCTTTTCATGTGGAGGGGGTGATTAATTTCTGGCATGTCAATATTTATGCTGAGAATCTAGAGCTTGCCACTCAATTCTCAAATCTACCCCCCCCAATTGTAAAAAGTAAGGCAAGAATGCTTTGAACCTATTTTAGAATTATTAAATTATTAAGCATAGTATTTCTTTTACTTCCAAGTAGGCAAGTAGGGTAAGGGAAGTTTTGGGTTATTTCTGTTGCTCACTTCAGATAGAATATCAGAAATAAAGGGAAATAATTGTAATAACGAAAATGTAACAAAACCCTATTAAAAACAACACTTATTCCTATTAAGAAGAAATAATTACATATTTTAAAAATACAGAATCCAGAAATAATCCCAAAATTATTTTGAAAACAACATCAATAACAAAGTGTAAAAATGTAACAGTAACATACTATTTAAGTGACTGATTATGTTTTATTAATAACAACATAATTATACAGTAAATGTGTAAAATCAAAAAGTAAGAAAAAAACTATTTCAGTTCTTTGTGGGGTTTTTGGATCTCTTTGACATTCACAAGTTCTTCAATGTTTGAATTTGTTGCCCTATTTGAAGCGGCACTCTAAAAATTTTTTTTAGAAAACTGTAACACATACCAACAAATAAGGCACACTAGTTTAGAATAAAAGTTGTTCTTCCAGTTCACTATTAAACTCCCAAAGGACCATAATGTCTTTGTACTTCCTTCTGAAAGCACATGCCTTTTTTAGGACCAATCTAAAACGGCATTGACAACAAGTGCAGAGGCTGAGAAGCAAATATTTTAAGATGGAGGGTAGCAAAACAGCAATCAGGATGACACCAGATTGAGGAATGCATCTGCGGCTAACCAGCACTGCACATGGTGTCGGGACATGTACTGGAAGGGGATGAGGAGGACATTCCAAGTGGCAGGGAACTATCTTCAGAGATGCAACTTAAATTACAGTTTTCGCAGACAAATCACATAGGCCCATTTGTCTGTTTGTCAATGTAAAATTTAATCTTTACTGTCATATTTTAATCTACCACTTAAAATACATTTGCATGGTATAAATGGGTCACCTACACTCTACAAGTAATTCCATGAGTCAAAAACTATACTGCAAGCTCAGCTGATGCAGACTAACTACCTTGAAACTGAATATCCATCAACAGAAGTGCATGTTATGCATCTGGTGCGACAGGAAAGATCCACACATTATGAAGTCTTGCCATTTGGAGAAACCATCATTGCAGTAAGATACTGTCAACAGCTCTTGGATTTGAAAGCAACAACAACAAAAAAAAAGCATGCTGTGTTGGCTAAAGAGAAAAGGTACAATGTGGTTGCACAATAATGGCAGGTCACATAGGTCCTTGAGGACACAGCAGAAACTCACTGTATTCATATGGAAAGTTTTATTGGATACCGCATATTCACATGAAACTGCACAATCTGATTTTTACCTATTCCCTTCTCTGCAAGACCTTCTAGCTGAAGACCCATTTCAGAATGATAAAGAGGCTAACATAACAATAAAGGTATATTTCAACTTCAAGAACTGTGAGTTTTATGATGAGAGAATCAAGAGGCTCAGATGGAGAAAAGTAGTGGAAGACAATACTGTACCGCTCTTAAAAGTCCCGAAAAAGTAACGAAATGAGAAAAAGGTCACAAAATAGTTGTGAATTTGTTTTTTTTTAAGGTCACAATTTTTTTCCCTTTTTCATTTTCTGTTGTTAAAAGAAAAACTTTGTGGAACCTACTTTAAGAGCATTTATATGAATATTTTCTCAGTTACCATACACGAGATCCTTCCGCGGATTCGCGGAATTTCGCCTTTTACGTCTCATTTGAGTGATCCTGTATGTAGATCAATGTAAAACTGAAGAGAAATTTTGGGGGGATTAGTTGGATGATCGTTTTACATCTGGGGACAGTATTTCATCTTTCAGAACTTTCGGAAACGCCGGTAAGAATAAGGTTTTCCCCGTATTATCATTATTTATTTTTCTCGCGATGTTTCTTCGGCATAGCATTGTTGTTAAATATCATTTTATTCCATAAATATTTGTATTTCAGCTTAAAAATGGAGGAAAATTTTCTAAAAACGGAAATTTTTGATGTCGGAAAAATTTCCCTGTAATCTTCACGCATTAAATTCTTCTGCGGATTACGTTTTTTTTCTCCGTCATTTGAGTTATCCTGTAGATCGATGTAAAACTGAAGCGAAATTTTTTGGGGATTAGTTGTGGAGCTGAAAAAAGTTTTTCAGACACACACACACACTAAAAGTTGGAAGAAAATCTGAAATATAGTGTTAGGTGATTTGATGTGAGATGAGGCATACTTGACTGCCTAAATTTGTTCTCATCATTCATAAATAATGAACAGCAAATGAAAATGTATGTGTTGTTAGTTTTATTGGAATGGTAATTTGTACATGGCTTATGTTATATGTTTACGAAGAAGAATATTCTTGCATATATGTTGTTTTCTGGAATGGCATGGGCTTCTAATATTGATGCCCATTAAATTGTGTTTTTGCTTTGTCTTTCTTAGACCATGAATACATTAATTATTTTGTAGGTCATGCATGCATGGATTAATACAGTATATATGATGTTGAGCATTGTATGTATCTTTTTGTCTGCATATGAGAATGTCCCTTTGTAATTTTTGTGAATCTACATGCACAAAAACTAAACTTTTCTCTTTGTCTCTCTCTCTCTTTTAGGTTGCAAACAATAATTATGAATTCAGCAATATTAAGGTAAGGATTTGTAAAGATTAAAATTTTGAAAAGGAAACTGTGGTTGTAGTTCTTTTATTTAGTGTGAACCAAGAGAAGAAATTTTCTTTTGCTGTACCAGTTAAGAATTTCCATATGCTGTCTTATGTTTAACAAAAATTAATAAGTCAGAATTGCTCTTGAGCCTAACTCTTTTTTTTTACTTGTATATCTACTTTTTGTGGACGTTTTCGTAATTTTTTTGTGGATTCATATATGCATAAGATTTGAATGTCTATTATACACTGCTCAACATAGGAAATGCTATACCAAGAAGTATTTGTTAGAGCACCATGCAAATTGGTGGGTATGTGTTGACAATTGGGTTGTGTAATTTAATGCAAATACAAACCAATCATGTGATAGGTGAGGGAGATAAAAGGGCCAGATGGCTCAGTGTAACCAAGTTTGGTGGTCCTTACCTGGGCATGTGGACTGCTGCATTGGAGTGATCTCAGTGTTGAAAGCTGAAAGCACATGAAAGGAGTGAAAGTATCTGGGAGACATCATGGGAAATCCTACTATCACATAGGTACTTTTTCCAGAGACTTCATTATTGGGCTATGTATGGCTGGTTGATTCCTGCATTGCATCATGGCAGAAATGCATTGGGATGTGACAATTGTTGGCTGAAGGTGGTTAATGGAAGGTAATGTGCATCACCTTTGTGAGACTGGTGCATGTTGGTGGACAACCTAACACTTTGATCACTGCTTTTGATGGCAGACCAAAGCAGCCCCACAATCCACAGCGGATGACATTCACAAGATGTACAGGCAGCTGTGGACATCCCTGTATTGATACAGATTGTGAATTGTGTATTGGCTGACTCTGGTTTGCACTGTTGCCAGCCTTTGTGACTACTGCCACTCTTGGCTGCGTATTATCAGAAAAGTTGCAGTGGTGTCTGACCAGCAGTGCCAGCCCTATGTAATATGGTGCCCCGGGGCGAGAGTGAATTTTGGCGCCCCATATCAGGGTTCATCTCCCCACCCTCCCAAATAAATATTCTGGGAAGGGGTTTGGTTTGGAACAATTCAACTAAAGAGATACAGTTTAAAACATTTCATTAATATTCAACACTTTTACAAAACCTCCTTCAATTACAGATTTAAGATAATTTCACTTTCCTTGCTTTCATTTCAGTGAAAGTTGTCACTGCTTTTGATAGGTGAATCTTCTGAGCTATGCCGTTTTCTATTGACAACATAGCTAATGAAGATAGTCTACTGTCAGTCATTGTAGAACTCTGATAATTTTTGATTAGTTTCAGCTTAGAGAAAGTACGCTCTGCACTTGCTACAGTTACTGGAACTGTCAGAAGGGTTCACAAAGCAATCCAAATGTTGGGGAAATTATTCCGCATTTTCATTTCAAGAAGAAACTGCAATGCTTCACAAGGGTTGACTCATTTAGGTTTAGATGGCATAATGAACTTGAAGTGTTTTAGATCTTGTGCTAATTTTGCACCATTTATGTTTGATGAGGTTTGGTCACTTAAAGCATGGTGTAAATCCATGCAGTGAGCTTCCAAGTTCTCCGGCAGACATTTTAAGTTAAATAGGAAACCCCATAACTTAGTGTAGCTGAGCATTTGCTCAAACCACTCATTTAAGGAACTTTGTCAACTATGTCAAAGAATAAATCTCTTAAACTTTCCTTCTGCAGTTTCCACTAATTCATCTGCCAGTTCGTAGTCAAACAACTTTGTAAGTTTTCTCCTTATGGTTTCTCGGAAAACGGCCTCGGCGCACTTGCTTTCTGCACTTTTTGCAGCTTTCAATTTTGCTTCATCGTAGCCATTGTCTCTGAAAGCCTTGATAAAGTTAATTGCGCCCTCTATCATGGCTGTAGCAACAATTAAGTCTCAGTGAGCATTTTGCATGCATTTGCTGATGTTATTCACTTGGTACAGTAGATCATACCACACATGGAGTCCAACTAAGAATTTGAAATTGCATAACTGTTCTGCGAGGCAATAAGTATCGTGCTTCACTCCCGCGTTGACAGATGAGTTTGTGTTTTCATAGATCTCTATCAAGCTATCGTACACTTGTTTTGTCTTAGTGCAAATAGCTCTGACCGTGTCAACTCTACTTTCCCATCTTGTTGTACAGAGTGACTTCACAGTAAGTGTTTTAAAGTGCTTCAAGGAACACTCCATCTTTGTGTCGAAGAAGTAAAAGTGCATATATCCTTTGGAGCACTCCAAAGAGAGTGATTTTTTCGGTGAATACTGACGCTGCATCAGATATCACCAAATTAAAGGGATGGCAGCTGCAAGAAAAGTAAAATACTCGAGGGTTCATCTGCAATACCCGCGCCTGTATGCCTTTGTTTTTTCCTTTCATATTTGAAGCACTGTTGTATCTTTGGCCTCGTAAGTTATTAAAATTTAGGTTGTTCTCCTGTAAAGTTCCTAGAAGAAGTTATGTCAGTCCTTTTTCGTGTGACCTTGTTTGCTTCTTTAAAACCTAAAAAATTTCTTTTACAGTGATTTCATCGTTACTGAAATCTGTAAACCTGATAATCACAGAGAGCTTTTCCGAGCGGCTCACATCTGGAGTGCAATCCAAAATGATTGAGAAGTTTTTAATTGCTTGGCTCTTTTACAGATGGCCATTAATACTTCATTTGCCATCAAATATATTATCTCATTTTGTACAGTTATCCCCAAATAATGGTCTGCTATAGAACCATCTTGGATTCTCCGCAGGTGTTCCCGCATTGTATTGTCAAACTGCCCATAAATCTCAACAAGTCAAAGGAAGTTCCCGTTATTAGTTGTAAAGGGTTTGTCTGACGAGCTGCTGATAGCAAGATTGTGTTCAGAGAAATAAAGAACTATTGCCATTAGTCTTTCCAATGCTCCACTTCACAATTTATCATAGTCTTGTTCAGGGCATCAACACCCTTTTTGATCTTAAGCCTCTTTTCTGTTTCACTCCTTGTACAATATGCTAAAGAATGACTGGGATGTTTTATGTTCTTTGAGACGATAAGCGAAGTGCTTCCAGGCGTCATAACCAGTTGTTCCTAGTAGTGACGGTATTGGATGTGACAGTTTTGTAGCAGGGAAAAGTTTGCGACACAGACAAAAAGCACGGTTCATCTGATTTGAATATACCGGCCATTGCCTTTTCAACTCTTCACCATTCGGTAACTTTCTTATGAAGTGTTAAGCAGAAAACTGGCTACATTTGTCATCTACTAGTAAATCTTTCTTCTCAGGACTTTGACTTTGTAGTCCGATTTCGATAATAAGAACAGTGTCACCAAACGGAAATCATCGCTCTTTCCATGTTAATAAGTGAGTTACAGAAAAATTCTCATCGGCCGCCACCGGGTGAGTCTGGAAGAATTCAAGGCCACTGAGGTGCAGTGGGTAGCATGTCCGGCGTGTTACTGGAAGACCCTGGATTAGATTCCCGGTGGCGGCCGATGAGAATTTTTCTGTGACTCACTTATTAACGTGGGAAGAGCGATGATTTCTGTTTGGTGTTCCTGATCCACGTTGAGTGTTTGAATTAAAAACAGTGTCAATGAATGGCGATGTGATATTGCCTGGCCAGTTGGCAGTGTCTGTGTAGTCAAAATATCTGTCAAAGAGGAAGAGGCACGTATCTGTTGATATTGTTCATTCTGCATGGTTTTCTGTGTGTAGTTCTGAGCTGGATCTGAAGCATATTTCGTAGGGCAGTGGGCATCAGAAGACTCTTCTTGCAGCTGGTTTTTCTCTTCATCAGCAATCAGAGTGTGATCTGTTGAATGCTCGGTGACAAAAAGTTAATCAGCTAAAAAGCAGTGGATGTGATCAGGATCAGATACTTGCTGTTCCTCAAGAGGTCTTTGAAAAAACCTTCGCAAACTTTCAGAGGATCTTTGATCTTCTGCTTGTCTCTCTGCCTTTTCCGGTGCTCACAACTAGATAGTTTAGTCCTTTTCATCTTTCAGCGCCTGGAAAGAACTTAAGAAACACTTTAAAATCGATGCACATGCTTATTGAAAAAAAAAAAAAGAAGCAAAATATACAGCCAAATATGCACTGAAACGTCCTCGGAAAGCTTGGATCATATGCACTCAAACGTCCATGGGCTTCTCGGGTTCTCCCCACCTTTTTTTTTATTGGAGATTTAACGACCACCGTGAGCAACTCAATGGGCTATAAGCAGTCACCCGTCCCTAATTTAGGGTCACTGGTTCCAGGGAAGGGAGAGAGCCAGTGCCGTAAGACAAACACAACATCCATGCCTCACTGGGATTCGAACCCGGACCCCTTTGGATAAATGATCAGAGGCCATCGCTTAGACCACTGCGCCACGGGGCGGCTCTCCCCACCTTTTCTCTTTGACCTTCGCTCAGGTCAGGCGATTTCCGTCGACCAATCACAGCAAGCCACTCTCCGCCGATTAAAAGAGAACTTGTTTTCGCTCCAATCAAGGTCAAGTGTCCCCAGATGCTAGTGCATACACACTAAAGAATTAGTTTGCTGAACGCAAAAAAAAAAAATTGTCAGAAACAAAAGTTAAAGAGAAAATTCATCTCAAATACATAAGCATAAGAAATGTTTTACGAAAAGTGTCTTGCCGAGGATGGGTAGCTTCAAAATTGTACATTGGCCGAAATTTATTGAAAATGTGCAAATATTTTCGAAATTATTCCTTATAGAAGCTGGTATCGAATCAAAGCTAATGTAGAATCAAATTGCAAAAATATTTGAGCTTCTGTTATATAGGAAATTCTTATTGAATTATTAAGATTGTACATCTGAATCAACCCTTGCTAAGCTCAGCTAAGATATGCTATGTGACCTCGTAAACTGTAATCTCTCTGCTCTTTGTAAAGCACTGGTATATAAACAAGAGATATAGAATATACCACTTTTTACTATTCCATGCACAGAAGCATAAACTCAGTTCGCTGGAAAGAAAATTGTACAGATCATTCTCATTCGAGATTCCGCATAACGTACACATAAACCCAACACTTATTTCATTCTGTTCTTGCTTGCTATTTACAGTAAATTTCCATCCCAATATGCTCAAAGTTATTGTAAAACATGCCAAATATGCATGCGCAACCAAAACATCTGTGTTATGGTCTTCAGCTTTTTAGACATGCTGACATATGCAAAGTATGAAAAATGTGCCTTATTCAAGAGAAGTGATAAAGCTAACTAAAACCAGTGCAGATGTGAAATTCCCGAAATCAATGGAAGAAAGGCACACTCAAGATTAGCACGCTGCAACCAATACTCCTACCTGATTGGTCAGCAGAATCTTTGATACTTTGATAAGGGCGGCATGTATTTGAGTGGCTGGAAATGTCCTAGAATAAAAAATGCTTCCGCAATAATTTTTGGAAGAGTGATAATTTTTTTTTTAATTCTTAGTGCGCATCTCAAGATTTGTTTCTTAATTATCATATTTCGAGTTTTATTTTTGGCGTCTCTACGCCTTCGGCGCCCGGGGCGTGGGCCCCCGCTTGCCCCGCTCAAAGGCCGGCCCTGCTGACTAGTATCGCTTCTGTCTCAGCACCAGTGTCTCCGATTGAGAGTCTGAATATGGCATTGTCACTGGGTTTATCTTGCTACCTTCCACGAGGGTCATATAGTTGCTTGGCCTGGCATCATGATTTGGGATACTATCAGTTTTAACAGATATTCATTGTTCTTGCACTGTGGATAGGACATTTGCCTTTTACTCAAAAGGACTCCTCATAAATTTGCCACATTTCTGATCTGATAATAATTATAGGTATCTAACCTTTCTCAATTAAAAATTCCATATTTTATTGTTTCTGCTATGATTGGAGTACTGCCATCAGGGTTAGGTGGTTTCAAGTGCTGAGTGCTACAGCTCAACTATAGTATGTGGTATGAGGCCTTTTTACTGCCATCTCATTTCCATAGGTTGGGAGCTTTCGATCTTAGGTTAGGTTTTCATCATGCCAAATGGAGGACTGAGTCGGGTTTCCAGATTCCAAGTTTCAAAGTGTGTTGTAGTTATTATTGACAGAATCTAGAATAGATCTCAAGATCATAGGCACGTAAAGTGGAGACTGAATTTTTTAAGTCTTTGGTTAAAAAAATGATTTCCAAGCTTTCACTTTAACGGAGTGCAAACCAATCCTCAAAAGTGAGTAATACATTTTGTTTCATTCCAGTCAGGAATTGCAGTAGTATCCTCCATTTCTAAATGTTATGATTTACTAATATAACAAAGCATGATCTTCTTTACCTACAATTAGTCGACCCAGTAAGTTAAAACTCATAAGGCAGTTATCAGACCCCAATTAGAATTGTATTCTGAGTTTCTTCATCATTAAAAATATTAATTTCATGAGGGACGTAATATCATCAGCTAATTTTTTTAAGTCTAGAGTGGAGTAATTGGACTTTTTTTTTTTTTATGTAGTCCTACTTGTATCTCATGTCTAGAGATGACTTGTTTCTGCTTCAGAGTGCTAGATGAGCTACTTGTGAGCTCAAAAATTATATAATTTAGATTTGAAATGTGTACAATTATAAAATTTCTTTTTCTTTGATTGCCACAGTCTTATTATCATCATCAGAAATAAGTTGAGTTTCTAATTTTTGACTGACCACCATAATGCTGATGTTGACGCCTTTTTTTTTTTTTTTTTTTTTTAGAACTTGGAAACATTTTATTTTTGAAATTAATTGCTCTGTGATGAATATTTTGTTGATTAGAAGACATGTTTTGGTGTGAATAGACAATGTCTTTAAATTGCAACAAAAAGTATGCAGGTTTTTATTTTTTAAGTTTATGCACTTTTTTAAAAGCCTAAAGTTCCATTATTATTATTATTATTATTATTATTATTATTATTATTATTAGTTTAATGACCATTTGAAACTTCATGGAAGCTAAAGAAAAACAAATAACTAAGTCTCAAAATGTACCCACAGAAAGGATCTGTAGTGATTCTTTTTAAAAAGACACTAATTTTCAAATAGATACACTATATGATTGATGAAAAGTATCTGGACACCCCTTTTAAGTAATGGATTTGCCCTGATACATCATAGCTGTGGCCCATACAAGTAAAAAAAGATGCACATGACCTGAAAAACATCATAGACAAGCATTAACAATAGAACAGGCTGTATGGCAAGTGCTCAGTGACTTTCAGCATGGCATGGTCATAGGATGCCATCTTAGCAACAAGTCAGCTTGGGAAATTTCTGCTCAGTGGCCCTGGTCAACTGTAAGGGATGTTATTGTGAAGTGAAAATGCCTAGGAGCAACAACTGTGCAGTTGTGACCAGGTAGGCCACATAAAGTGACAGAGCAGGACAGCCAATTGCTGAAGTGGGTAGTTCTACTAAAACACCAGTCTTTGGTTGTAACATTCACCACTGAGTTCCAAAATGCCTCCGGAAGAAACACTGTAATGGTTCATTAAGAGCTAAAGGGAATGGGTTTCCATGGCCGTCGGCAAGTCAACATCAAGTTGGAGTGGTGTATATCGTGGTGTCAGTGGACTTTAATCTGTAAGTGCTGAAGCACTTTGTTTAATAAATGCATATTAACATATAAAAAATGGAAACACCTAGCAAAAACATATGTACAAACTACACTCGTGTTCATAAAAAAACAGAACAACCCTGAAAAACGGCCGGTTTCTGGAGTCAAACTATGACTTTGATTTTTACAGGATATGCTAATCAGGCAATATTGCAAAAATGATTATTATTTCAGCATCGTGGGTGAATATGTATTGTGGCTAGACAAATCAGATCGCACAGTGTCACTGACCGGAAATTGGCCGTCTCTCTGTTGTGAATGCCACGTGGCTCGGTCGCCATGTCAGTGCTTGGTCAGCAGTGGGTAAAGATGCCTTGTCATTGGGTAAAATAGTCATGTATTCACATCAGCGAGTTCTACCGAAATCACATTATCGGCATGCGAGACTGCAATGCTTCCCACCAGGAAATTGCTGGTCATTTGGGTGCATTGTTTCCATCATGGCAAAAGTGTGCAAGGGGAGTGATATGAAGAAGGGCATAGGGCACAAAGAGAAGGTCCTTGACGTCGTACACAAGACAATAACCGAGGGACAAACATCATCTCATGAGGATGCATTTGAGTGACCCTTCTGCATCATCAACTGTGTTGTTGCAGCAGTGGTGAACTATGATGCGTTCTCCAATATCAGCTGTTGCTGGTTATTACAGACTGCAGGCTCAATGGTCCCTCCTCAGGTTACCTTTCACATCACAGTGACTGACTGCCAGGCTGCAATGGTACATTAAACAAAGCGAGTGGCGTGACAAATATCACAATATGGTGTTCTTGGATGAAACTCGCTTTTGTTCAGGTGGAAATCATGGCTGTATATGTGTTGGCCAACAACAGGGGGACAGGCATCGGGCAGAGTGTATTTGCACCAGGCATACTGCACCAACACAAGGCATTATGGCCTGAGGTTCTATCGGGTACAAAAGCAGATAACCTCTCATAAGAGTCAATACTACCATAACAAGCACCTGTTATGTCAATGGCATTTTACAGCTGGTTGCCCTTCCATACCTGCAAGATATTCCCAGGGTCATATTTTCAGCAGGACAATGCCACACCGCATGTTGCAATGATAACATGCACCTTCTTCAGGAATAACAACATTTCACTTCTGCTGTGGCCAGCTAGGTGGCTGGATTTTCACTCATAGAAAATCTCTGGGACATGCTCATGTGACAGGTGCAATGGTACGACTATTCGCCAGCTATTCTTGATGAACTTTGGATGTGGTTCAATACAGCCTGGATGGTTATTCCACAAAACACCATTCACACCTTATTTGATTCGGTGCTTCAGTGCATACAGCAAGTGATACAAGCCAGAGGTGGCCACACAGATTATTAGATACATTGACGCACCTGGTACACATGACACCGAGATGTTGATAATTTGTTCCATATTGCCTATGGAACGTATCCTGAAAAATCAAAGTCGTAGCTCAACTCCTTTAAGGTGTTCTGTTTTTTTATGAACATGAGTGTATAGATACAGGTAGAGCCATGAAATGTCACACAGCAAAGGCAGTGTGAAAAAGACAAGCTTTCAGAGCTCAACAGTTGCAAGAATTTGTGAAGGTTGATTATACAGTTAATGAGAGACTGTCATTATTCACATTGAACTGGGGTTGATCACCACAAGCTGGAAAACTTTTCCTGGGTACCCTGGCATGAGGAGACAACGTATTTAGATTGAAGCCATTCTCGAAGTGCGGAGCAGAAATGAGAGACTAGAATCAGCTGCAGCAAAGGAATTTGTTGCAGCAGACCTGACTAATGTTCTTTTGTGGCAGAATAGTAGGTAATTCTTGCAGCAGTGTGCCAAAATCTAATGGAAAGTCTTCCAGCAGAGATATATGCCTTCCCAGCAATCTAATGGAAAGCCTTCCCAGCAATCTAATGGAAAGCCTTCCCAGCAGAGTGGAAGCTGTGACAGCAGCAAAGGGTGGATCAACTCAGTATTAATTCCTTTTGTATTACAGGAAGTTTGTGGATAGGCAAGTGTCCAGATACTGTTGATCAGATAGTGTATCACTGAATGTCTACTGGCTTGTGTGATAATTTGTTAATTTTAGTTTTTTTCATGCAGTCATTGTTTTCCATATTATTTCAGCGTCCTGACAGTTTGCTGAAACTGTACAATTTGTCAGAAGATCCTGAAAGGAGGTACTTTTTGGATAAATTGTTGTTATTTAACGAAGATCGAGGAACACCAATTACACAGTGCCCAACCATAAGTAAACAACCTCTTGATGTCTACAGAGTGTATCTTGCTGTGAAAGAACGAGGAGGATTTGTTGAGGTAAATCAGTGTTCTCCATTTTTACATGTAGCAAAACAGCAAAAACCTATGTTAGCTTCCAATAATTAATTGCTTGGGCTTACTCCATTGAAACAGAAAAGTTCAGAACAAGTGCTGTGCACCTAAGTCAGAAACTTGATTTAATACTTCCATCTAGCAGCAATGAAAAAAGTCTGTATCGAAATTGGAATATGTTATGTAGATTTGTGACTGGTGAATAACCTTAATGTAAGTGAAACAAGCATTGAAAGCAGATTAGTTTTGCTTTCATAGCTGTAATAAGCTATTAAAAAAATTCTGGCTGAGTTTTTACAGAGGGCGAGTCGGAAGTTTTGCAATCTTTGCATAAACGCATGTGCTGCGACGGGTGTGTCACGTGTTTAAACTAGTTCAAGTTGCGTACTGCTGTCAGTCGAAAATGATACAAATTGGCAGTCGTCGCTGTGAATAGCATTTCACGTCGTCGTTCTGTCTTTGGTTAGGACACCTAAAAGACGAACAACCACAACTGGCTAATTAGGGAACTTTTGCTTTATGAGTTTGAACTCGGCCATAATGCTGCTCAAGCAATACAAAACATTTGTTGCGCAAAAGGGGAAGGTTCCGTGAACCACAGCACGGCAGCCAGATGGTTCAAGAAATTTTGCTCAGGTGACAGAAACGTCGACGATCAGCCAAGGTCAGGTAGGCCATGAACCGTGATTGGAAGGCAGTGCGCCAGGCCGTAGATACAAATCCGACAACCTGCACGTGGAGATTATCAGGCAAGCTGTGGAAATATCGCAGACCACCGTGGTTTGTCACCTTCGGGACCTCGGCAAGGTCTACAGGAGATGCTGCATTGTCCCTCACGAACAGACGCTAGCCAAAGCAAACCACGAAGTGGAAATGTGCACGAAACTCCTAGAAAATCAGCGTGATGTACATTTCATCAAGAGAATTGTTATGTGTGATGAAAGGTGGGTCTATTTCCATAATCCTAATACACAACAGCAGTAGTCGAGTCCGGGCCAGCTTCCAGAACCTGTCGCCAAATGTGGGCACTTTTAGCACAAGGTGATGCCCTGCGTCTGGTGGAATTTCGAGAGGATAATCCAATATGAATTTGTTCCAGATTGTCGGACCATCAATGCCAACCTCTACTCTGAATAGCTGGAGCAGACGTATGTCGTTTTGGAAGAGAAGTACCCAGCACTGGTAAACACAAAGCTCATTCTCTTACAGCAGGACAGTAGCCCGGTCTCACACCGTGCGAATGACCCCGGGCAGAATTCCAGGAACTTGAGGCCATCAAACTGATGCCACACCCAGTATATAGTCCGGTCAGATTATTACTTGTTCCGATCCATGGCCCACTTCCTTCGCGGGTGGCACTTCAACAACCAGGAGGAGGTGGCAGCTGGGGTGAAGGAGTTCTTTGCCTCAAAGGATAAGAACTGGTACCACTGCAGAATTAAAGAACTGGCAGATGGATAGCTAAAGATAGTGCAACACAATGGCCTAGTCAGCTTTCATCGTAAAGGTACGCAGAAAGACATAAAGTGATCCAAATATTGCAAAACTTTTGACTCACCCTCTGTATTATAGTAGCCTGGGGCATGGAGAGCACTTTCATCATGTAGAAATAATAAAAATCTCATAAACTGCGTTATGGTGTGATTCTACTCTGGAAATTAACAAGTGTACAGAAATGTTCTTATATGAGTTTTATAATGAAAAATCTGTGCTATATTAGTGTACAGCATATGAGTATGTGATTACTTTAATGAAAGATTCTATTATACACTCATTGTCAAAAAAATAGTTGCACTCAGAAGGAAACAACTGACAAAAATGAAACTTGGTGGGTAGGTTTGACATCGTGAGACATGCAAATGGTTTAAGAATCGCGCTCGACCACGCATGTGATGCCAGCAAGGAGGGGTCGTAGAGCTGTGTCTGACCGGCTAAGGTCATGCGCATGCTTGCCATTCTGACTCGTGTTGGTTGTATTCTTTGCAAGTGAAATATGCCTTGGAGAAAAGTTTGGAAGCAATTCGAGTAGTTGGAGGAGTTCAAGAGGGGCTGCATTGTAGGGCTCCAGGTAGCAGGATGGTCTTATCACCATATTGCGTGCCGTACCGGTTGTGGGGATATTACTATAACATGCTGTTGGCAGCAGTGGATAGAACAAGGCATGCAGCAGCAACAGGGAGGGTCTGGGAGACCTAGACGAACCACGGAAGGAGGGAGGGAGGGAGGGAGGGAGGGAGAGAGAGAGAGAGAGAGAGAGAGAGAGAGAGAGAGAGAGAGAGAGAGAGAGAGAGAGTGTACCGACGAGCTGTTCAACATGCGCGGAGTGACCCAACAGCCATGATTTTAGATATTCAGTGAGCAGTGGTGCCTTCCATGCATTGTCCAGTTAGTGCCAGCACCATTCGTAGACTGCTGCACGCATGCAGACAGTTATGACGACTGCCCTTAACACCATTGCATCATCGCCAAAGGCTGCAATGGTGTCATGCCAGACTGTCAAGGAGCCACTCAGAATGCCAGCGAGTGCTTTTCAGTGATGAGTCCCACTTTTGTCTTTGATGAGATGACCAACGAATCCATGTGTGGAGGCACTGTGGTCAGTGCCAAGATGAACAGTTTGTTGTTGAGCGTCACACGTCCAGAAGGCCTGGTGTCGGGGTGTGCAGTGCAATCACCTATGATGCCAGATCACCTTTGGTGTTCACTACAGACATTTTGACAGCCCAATGTTACATTAATGAGGTCCTGCAACCAGTGGCCCTACCTTTTCTGAACACTCACTCCGGTGTTATTTTCCAACAGGACAATGCTCGTCCACCGCATACTGCTACTGTCTCAAGAGCTTGCCTTCAAGTCACTGACACTCTGCCATGGTTAGCCGCATCGCCAGACCTATCGCCAATTGAAAATGTGTGGGATGCTATTGGACGCGCTATCCACGTTCACCCCTACCGCACAATCTTCAGGAACTGCGTGAGAAGATTCAAGCTGCATGGGATGGCTTATTGCAGGACACCATTAAGAACCTGTACAACTCCATGCTGAGACACCTGGCATGCTGTGTGAGCAAACATGGCGGTCCAATGCCATATTGAGAAACACTACTTATTGGCGTGTAGCTCAATAAATATTGCCCATATCAGTCTCAATGTTTAATAATTTATTGCTCCTGGTAGCCTTTACCTTCTTCCCAAATAGCATTGCAATCTGATGACACGTCCTTCTGGGTGCAACTATATATATTTTTTTATGACAAGTGTAAATACAAGGCTTTTACAGAAACAAACCAGCAATTGGTGAAGGCCAAAAAAAAAAAAAAAAAAAAAAAGTGCACTTCACTTTTGTAGAAGTCAGTTATTAACCACAGCAGTCATGACACACTTTTGAAGCATGATATGAAACTAAAGGTGTGATGTTCTTTATAAAAATTGTTGATACAAACCACAATGGATTCCTGAGTAATAAGATTTGTATAGATACAATGAGCATCAAGAGAACCAAGTCTTTCTTTTTCTTTCTTTGAATATTTCAGATGCATTGAAAGAAGGAAAGTTTACAGGAAACACTTATCTCTGATCTTTTGAAGATTTTTTGTTTTTGTTTTTTTGTTTCACCATTTGGATTTCTCAAATTTGTGAGCTAAAACCTGGATTTTTTGTCAGGAGTTTGTCATCTACAGTAGGTGTTACCACTCAAGTTGTAATGACCAACCTTTGTAGTTATTAATTGTGTTAATAACAATTTGCTGCCCCGGTGGTAGTGTTCTAAGGGCTGGCTTACGATCATTTGTCTGAGAAGGTTCCAGGTTTTAATCCCCGTGTGGTATGGATGTTGTGTTTGTCTTATGGCACTGGCTCTTCTCTCTCCCTTTTCTGGAACGAGTGGCCCTAAATTAGGGATGGGCTACAAGGCCCAAAGTTTTTGGTAAACTTAACCTTTTGATGAAATGAAAATTTAGGTGAAGAGACCTTTCAGTGAAATATATCTTTCGATCATATGGCCCTTTGGTAAAATGTACCTTTCGATCAAGTGACCTTTCGGTGAAACAATCTTTTTGGTAAAGTGATTTTCAGTCAAGTGACCCTTCGGTGAAGCAATCGTCGAGCAAATGAGCTAGACCCTTGAAAAAGTGGTCAATTGCCTTCTGAGTTTTTTTTTTTTTTTTTTGTAGCATCACTAATTCTATTGTTCTTTTTTCTGGGAGTGGGTGGTGGTGTCCACAAAACTTTGAGGAGCTTCTGTCTAACATGATTTCGAGAACATTTAAGAAGACAACATGGGGAGTTCAGAGTGTCTGTGTGTGTGTTTCAAATGAATATTTTGAAATTATTTGCATGGATTTTGAGAGACAGTTTAATGGGGTATTCTCCAATGAAAGGCATCAAAATGTCATTGTAATGTCATGGAAGATGGTGGTCAGTGAGGTGATGGGTTAAGGTGGTTCCACCTAAAATCTCTGCCTTATGTTTCCAATGGTAAAACTTCTTTACATATTTTCTTCGCAAGTAATGTATTCCCAAGATTTGTTTGTCTACTGACATAAATAAAACTAGCTTTAAGTTATAGCATGGGGTACTTAATACTTGCTAAAACACAGCCATAATTATATTAAAAATCAATCATTTTTCTTTGAATAATGTTCAGACCTCTTAATAGATAGTGTGACCTGTACATTGATGACATCAGTAGACAAACAAATATTGGATTGCTTAATTATGGTTATGTTTTAGCAAGTATTTAGTATCCCAGGCTATAACTTAAAGTTAGTTTTATCGATGTGCAAATTTTCATCCTTGGGAATACATTAATTGCGAAGAAAATATGTAAAGAAGTTTTACCATTGGAAACATAAGACAGAGATTTTAGGTGGAACCGCCTTAAAAGGAGAAATTTCCATTTAGTATAGTAGAATAAGATTTGTAACACATGAGCGGTGGGTGGAAGGCAGGGATGGTGGTTTAACGAGATCCAACTGCATATTGCTTGTCCTTAATAATTTCTGAGACTGAGTTTGGTACATTATAGGAGACTTGGAACAAAATAACATGAACAAGTAACCTGCAAAATTTCATCTTAGTAAATAAGTAACCTGCAAAATTTCATCTCAGTTCCTTGCAATATAAAACATTTTGGTTTAAATCTTATACCAGTTTTAGTAGTTAGATACACTGCACACTTGCATAAGTGTTCTCAGAAAGAGTATAAAATATTATATCATCGTGAAGAAAGGGTTTATGTTTTATAGAATCATTTTGTTCATGTGTGGTCTGTTTTAGAAGTGGTTCATACCTAATTATATGTATTTTTCTTTTTGGCTTCTTCCTTTATTTAAGTATGGTGTGCATCCTTAATCTTCATTCACCAAATCTTCTTGACTGTTTCTCTGAGCAATCCCTTCATTACGAATTTAAAAAGTGGTTTGATTATAATTTTTAAATATTTTGTACATAGAAAGCCAGCAGATAGCTTTTACAAACAACTTTTAATTTTATAACAAATGCGCCATTGATAGAACTTTTGAAGAATTTTTTTTTTTTAACAGAGATTAAGGGTTTACAGCTCTTCAAATGAGGTGGAAAGAGAACAAATACACAAGGTTGAAGGAAAACAAACAAACAAGAGAGCAGAAAAAAGTATGTAAAAAGCTGCTAGGACAAAATTAGTGTGAATAAAATAGTTACAGCACACAGACACCCCTCCTTCCCCCTTTCCTCTTACTTTAGATCATGTGATGTGATATTATGAACTCCGTTGTGAAAATAGCACACGATGATATTTCAGTATAGTTTCATATATGGGCAATAGTATTTTTAAATACTGTTGAATAAAATGGCATATAAAATTAATTCTCATGCTGTGTGGGTAGTCTAAACAAATTTATTAACTGCCATTTCATATTTTTTTTCTTCTTTTTCTTCTTCAGAGGTACAAAAAAAATTACTACATTATTAGTGAAACTGATAAAACATTTGATTTTAAAAGGAAAAATAAGTGTCTGATGTTATACGAGGGCTCTTGAACAGCTTGATTTTTTAACTTATTCTTTCATGTATGTGTGTTTAATGTGTTTCATGTAGAAAGAATATTTCTACTCCCTCTAACATTTTTACATTGCAACTATTCGGTTCGTTCAAATAAAAGTGGAAATGAACATGGTAACTTACGTGGATAAGCTAAAACTGAAAATAGTCACCATAAGCATTTAGGCAAGCATCCCATTTTAACACTAGTGAACAGATGGCATGATTGAAGAATGAAGACAGCTGCTGGGTGAACTAATCCATGACTACCTGTTTAACCTTGCCATCATTTGTAAAGCGGCATACTTTCAATTTTAGGGGGCAAACATGTGGTAGCCGTAAGATGACAATCCAGACTGTAGGGCGTATGTGGCAGGACATCTGGATGGATGACAATCCAGACTGTAGGGCGTATGTGGCAGGACATCCCATTGCAGTTTGGCAAGTTTAGCGCTTGTAACGTTGGAGGTATGCAGTGTTGCATTATCATGCAAGAGAACTACACCTTGTGTTAACTTTCCAGGCTGTTTTCACTTGATCGCCTGCTGACGGTTTTCTAGTATTGCACAGTATCACTCCCTTTTCACTGTTGCACTGTGTGGTAGCTGGTCCAGCAGTACTGGACCATGGTGATAAAAAAAAAAACAAAAAAAAAAAACCCTGATTAGATTCACTTTACCTGGTGCTGACGATGCGGTGTGATTTGCTATGAGGGGGCGATGATGGGTGCTTCCACTGCAAGCTCATGCAATGGGTGGCTGGTTCAAAGTGATGACACCACGTTTCATCACCGTCCACAATTCTGTCAAGGAACTTTTCACCCTCCTTCTGGTACCACAGCAAGTTCTCCAAGGACAGGCCCATTTTTTCACCTTTGTTTTCTGGTAACAAAAATTTGGGAACCCATCCCACACTCACCTTGCTGAACACTAAATGTTTATGGATTATTGTGTGCACAGTTCCTGTGATTAGTTCCAGCGCAGCACACAGCTGTTGCGTGATTATTCGCCTATTCTCCTTAATATGAATATCAACCACGGCAGCGCTTTCTTTCGCCTGTCCTGCCCTCGCGTCATTTGACATTGACACACATCCCTATCGAAACATGTCTTCCCATCAAAACACAGTATGCTTTGACACATATTCCTCGCTGTATACAGCCGGGATCCACTGATATATGTCTGTAAGATTTGTGCTCTCCATTATTAAAAACTGAATCACTGTTCTCTGTGCACATTTGGAAGAATCCATCCTTCACGGCAGCTCGAATTTCCCTGCAGTACTGCACATTATGATATTTTCAAACAGAATGAAAGCTGCTTATTAAACGATTCTATTCGACTACTTCCACCTTGCATGCGCACACACCCTTTTTTTCACTGTGCTGCCATGGCCACTTTCATTCGAACAACCTAATATTTTGAACACATGAAAACAAAAAAGTTTATTAGTACTTTTTTGAACTATAGGACCAAGATGTATTTATTGTATAAGGGTCATTCAAATGAAAATGAGCCATAGGGCGTGTAAGAAAGATATTGTGACTTACCTTAAAAACTATCCCCGTGGCTATTAAGGCACTTATCTTACTGTGACAGTAGACGTTCAATTCCTCGTGCGTAAAAGGCAGTGAGTTGCTAGCAGAACCATTCCCGAACAGCATCCTGCGCCTCTTCATCTGAGTGAAATCTACAACCCCGCAGATGCTTCTTCAGCTTCCCGAAAATGTAAAAGTCACAAGGACAAATCTGGGCTGTATGCCGGGATGTTGGAGTGTTTCCCACCTGAATTTGAAAAGGTAATCCTGGACGATTTTCACAGTGTGGGGCAAGCATTGTCATGAAGAATGACTCATGTGGTGAGCAGGCTGGTCCGCTTGGACTTGAGTGATGCTTGCAGGGATTTGAGTGTGTCTGCCATTTACAGTGTTTGCGATGACTAGAAACTCGATCAACAGGGAGCCCTTATGGTCAGAAAAGAAGGGCAACATGACCTTTCATGCACTTATCTGCATTCCCTTTGACATCTTTGGTGGTGGAGACTACATGTTCTTCCATTGGCTGCTTTGTATTTTGCTTTGAGGTTGATAATAAAAGCACCACATTTCATCTCCCGCAAAGATTTTGTTGATGAAATGGTTGCCTTTCTCATGATTCTGCAATAAATTTTCCAAATACACGGCCATGCAAATGTCTTTCTGCACAGATTGCAAGTTGTGTGGCAGCCACTAAGCGCAAATCTTCTAGTACTGCAGATGGTCCTGGGTAATGCTGTCCACACTCCCTACACTGATTCCAACTTTGTTGGCAAGTGCTTCCACCATGACTCTTCTGTCTTCCTGAATGAGACCATCCACTTCAGCAAAGGAAACATTGGTGATCACATGGTGTACTTGCCCTGGCCTCAAATCATCAGTCAACAATGACCACCCATCTCGGAACTGTTTACTCCAGTCTTTAACACGTGATGAAGACATGCAGTTTTCGTACACGTTACTCATGTAGCAATGAATTTCTGTATTCTCGAAACCTTCCCTGGTTAAAAACTGGATAACAGCTCTCTGTTCAATGTTGATTACTTCTATCGTGACTGATTGGACAGAAAACCTGTATAAAAGCCAACTGCTTCTATGTCATGTGATTGCAGTGCCACATTTCACTGCATCATAACACTACAGTGGTGCCACCTACATTTTGTGTCAACGCTGCCATGGTAAGTAAACCCATTCAGCAATATGCTATGTCTGTCGGCTTGTTTTCATTTGAATGACCCTTATATGAAGCTTGCCTTTGCAAAAGAGGGTAACTTGCATTATTTTTCAGGTAACAAATGCAAAGCGCTGGAAAGATATTGCCGGGGCTATAGGTGTGGGTGCCTCTTCAAGCGCTGCTTACACTCTTCGCAAACAGTACATGAAACTTCTGCTTCCCTTTGAGTGCAAATTTGACCGTGGTGGCATTGATCCTCAGCCAATTATCAACCAAGTTGAAGCCTCATCCAGGAAAAAAGGCAAAAATACAATGAACTCAGGTACTTCAGTATTCTGCTCTGTTTCATAAATTATATGTGATGTGAATGAAATTCTCCACAAAGTGTTTGATTTTTTTCTCTCAGTTTCATGTAAAAATTAAATATATAAGGGTAGGCAAGTACAGCATTTGTGAAACTGCTTAGGAAAGTCATGCAAAAGAAAACTAATTTTGTAATTCATAAGGAATCTCCATTGCACATTTTTTTTTACATGCTTAAAAATGTAGATATCAAGCTTGTACATTTTAACAATAAGTCCATTGTGCATGGCTTTTATCGATTATGAAAAAGCCTTTGATTCGGTGAAACCATCAGCAGTTACCACGGCTCTGAAATCCTGCGGTATTGAGGATGCATACATTAACATTATTAATAACATCTATGAAAATGCAAGTGCAAAGATTCGGCTGTTTGAAAATACAACACACATAAAAATTGGAAAGGGAGTGAGACAAGGTGACACCATATCTCCGAAGCTCTTTAATGCCACATTGGAAAATGTCTTTCAATCACTGAACTGGGAAAACAAAGGGATAAAGATTAATGGAGATTATCTAACCCACCTTCGTTTTGCTGATGACGTAGTCATTTTTGCAACTACCCCATCAGAGCTGCAGAGTATGATCCAGGAACTTGCTGACAAGAGTAAAGAAGTGGGATTAAAAATGAACTTTCAGAAGACAAAAGTGATGTTCAATGCTTTTACAAGAAATGAAGATTTATCGATTGATGGAGAAAAACTGGAGATAACAGATACATATGTTTATCTTGGACAGCAGATATCAAGTGAGGGTCACATTGATGAAGAAATTAATCGGCGTACAAAACTTGCCTGGAGAGCTTTTGGAAGAAACAGCATAATTTTCAAGAGCAATATGCCATTATGTCTTAAAAGAAAAGTGTTTGATCAATGCATCCTTCCAGTGCTTACGTATGGTGCAGAGACGTGGACCTTAACTAAAAGAGACATACAAAGGCTGCAGACAACTCAAAGAAGCATGGAGAGGTGCATGCTTGGTATAACCAGGAGAGATAAGAAGAGGAACTCGTGGATCCGAAAAATGACGAGAGTGGAAGACATCATGATCAGAGTTAAATCCCTGAAATGGCAATGGGCTGGACATACTGCCAGAAGGACAGACCATAGATGGACAGCCGAAATTTTAGATTGGATTCCAAGGGACAGGAAAAGACCCAGAAAAAGACCACATGGGAGATGGGTGGATGAAATTCGTAAATATGCGGGAGTGACATGGAGGAGACTGGCACAAGACAGACCGTTGTGGAGGAAACTTGGGGAGACCTTCGTCCAGCAGTGGATTGATAATGGTTGACAATGATGATGATGATGATATAGTCATTACTTTAAGGTTTGCCTGCTTACTCAATCAGTTCTCGTAGTATCATTCAAAATGTTCTCAAAATTGATTCATTTAGCAACAATTGAGAAAAATTCTGGTACTGTTTTTCAAAATTTTGCTTACATTTTGTTAGAACATCTTATTTTACTTCCAGGAAAAATGTTTAAGAACATCTTTTGTGGTGAATTTGTTATTAAATATACCAACAATGTGTACATCAATTTTGATGATATTTCACACAGTTGTCAACAGTGTTGTTGCATGTAATATCACACAATGTGATGTTGCAGCATGACCTGAATTTTTTGTAACATTATGTTTCACGATTCCAAGTTGAAGTTGGCCTGATACCAGTTACACATAAGCATATTTCTTGTAAATGGGAATAACTTAACTGTATATTTTCATCATGGGATATAATGTCATGGTTTTATGTTTTTATCCTACCTTTATGCTGCAGTCTTACTTTGAACCATCATTTCAGTTTTGGCATAGAATCTCTCTTCCGTTATTTTACAACCAGGCTATTCTTCACAAGCTTTGTGAATAATATAGAATACTTGTGTCTCCAAAAAAAAAAAAAAAAAAAAAAAAAAATGATACATTACAGGAATTATGCTAGTGATTAAAAGTTGATTAAACATAGAACTGCAAATGGAAGAATACAATGATTGAAGTTAAATGATAAAACATGCCAAAAAATGTGAGAGACTGTGCAATGGTATTAGGTTTGCACAAATGCAAAAAATTGAAGCAAGAATTATTGGTGCAGTAAACTGGGATACAATGTTGCAGCCGGTTAGCGACAGTGGAATGAATTACCCTTGCACATTAAATCAATTGTTAGCTTCAGGGCATTCAGGAGAGGATTAACTACTGAATTATTGGCTGGCTGATATGATTTGAATTGATGTCATGATTTCTTTTCTGGGATATAGTGGCACATTATTTTGTCTTGTTGATTATGGTTTGTTTATTGCTGCATGATTGCTTAAAAAAAATGTGCTGTACAGCTATTCTTGGGATGTGTATTTTCCGGTTGCATTGGTTTGGTGTATATATATATAAATGTCCTAACTAAATCATTCATTATTGTTTTTATACTTTGCTTATCAGTGGTTATGTTGGCATGTGTTAAGATTACTACGTATTGTAACTGAACTGTCTATATGCCACCTAATTTTTAATTACAATTGATTTTCATCATGTATCCTTAACTTACCTGTACTATTATGATGATTCGTGTCTCACTGTGATTTTCTGTGCACAGTGTTCTTGGCCTGTCACACACTTCTAGGGGACCGGGGGCTCGTCAGGCTTTTTCGTTAAAGCCTTTTTCCCTGGCTCCATGTCATCCACATACAGTGCTATATGTAGACATAGATTATTCTTTTACATTTCTTAACATCTACTTTATAAATTTTGGTTTAATTGTGCAAGTTCTTTGATTGTAATTAATAGTATGTTTACTGTAATTGAGTTATAACATACTAAGGATACATTACTAAAACTGTATTTTGTTTTGTTTAACTACTTAGCACAGATTTACTGTAATAATGTACTGTTGTGTTGAGCTCTGTCATGTATGGTATTGCTATGATGAATGGCAGAATATTCAATAAATTCAAATGTTATTTACTCTTAAGAACCTCACTTATGTCCATCAGATCTGTATGTACTCTTCACTTTTAAAGAAACAGTTCTTTCACAGACAGCTTGTCAATGGCACTTCACTAGTCACTAGGTCGGATTTTTGATAAAATGTGCTTTTACATACCTAAGGTGGATTTTAGTCTTTGATAGTTATCATTATCATCATCATCATCAACCATTATCAATCCACTGCTGAATGACGGTCTCTCTAAGTTTCTTCCACAATGGTCTGTCTTGAGCCAGTCTCCTCCATGTCACTCCCTCGTGCTTTCGAATTTCATCCACCCATCTCCCATGTAGTCTTTTTGTTCTTTTCCTGTCCCTTTAATCTAGAAATTCAGTTTTCCATTGGTGGTCCGTTCTTCTGGTATTATGTCCAGCCTATTGCCACTTCAGGGATTTTATTCTGATCATGATTTCTTTCACTCTAGCCATTTTCCTTATGCATGAGTTTCTCTTCTTATCTCTCCTGGTTACATCAAACATGGATGGTACAGGTAGAGTCATCAGCTAGTATTACATCAAACATGCATCTCCCATGCCTCTTTCAGTTGTCAGAAGTCTTTGTATGTGTTTTTTAGTTAAGGTCCACACCTCTGCTCCGTATGCAAGCACTAGAAGGATGCATTGATTAAACACTTTTCTTTTAAGACATAATGGCATATTGCTCTTGAAAATTGTACTAATTCTTCCAAAAGCTCTCCAATCAAGTTTTATAGGTCGATTTATTTCTTCATCAACGTGACCTTTACTTGATATCTGCTATCCAAGGTAAATGTAGGTATTGGTTATCTCCAGCTTTTCCCCATCAATCGATAAATCTTCATTTCTTGTAAAAGCGTTATACATCAGTTTTGTCTTCTGAAAGTTAATTTTTAATCCCACGTCTGCACTCTTGTCAGCAGTTCCTGGACTGCAGTTCTAAAGGGGCACTTGCAAAAATGACTGCATCATCAGCAAAACAAAGGTGAGTTAAATAATCTCCATTAATCTTTATCCCTTTGTTTTCCTAGTTCAGTGATTGAAACACATTTTACAATGTGGCATTTAAAGTGTTTGGAAAATATGGTGTCACCTTGTCTCACTCCCTTTCCAATTTTTATTGGTGTGGGATCAGAGGAAATGCTATCCCACTCACCATTTCATGTCGCACTGGCCTCTGCCTTGGCCAGGTACATTCTGCTTGGCCAGCATGGTGAGTTATGGCCAAACACCTCCAAAATGACTCTACAACTTAAATCTTGGCCCTCAGTCTCCGGCAGCTGGAATGTACCTGGCCAAGGCAGCGGCCTGTGCGACATGAAGGCAGAGGGTGCTAAACCGGACTAGGCTGCCATCTGATGCTGACCTTGGCTACGTATAATGGACGCTCCCTATCTTCTGATTCAAGGCTTCTTGAATTGGAAGAGGAACTACAAAGGATCAAGTGGGACATCGTCGGGCTAAGTGAGGTAAGGCGAAAAGGAGAAGATCTCATTGAACTGAAAAGTGGACATCTCTTCTACTATCGTGGGACAGATACTGGCAGAACTAGTGGTGTTGGATTTATAATAAACAGGAAACTGAAGGATAAAGTGGTAGAAGTTGAAATTTCCTCTGACAGAGCTGCACGACTCATTATCCAACCCTCGAGAAGATACCAGGCTCAGATTATTCAAAGTGATGCACCCACCACAAGTCATCCTGAAGAAGAAATTGAAGAATTTTATGAGGAAATTCGTCATCTAAATAATAAAGGTAAGTAGCACTTGAAGATAATTATGGGAGATTTCAATGCAAAAATAGAGCAACGGCAACAGAATGAAACTTCAGTAGGTAAATTCGGTCACGGCAACAGAAACCAGCGTGGAAATACTCTCGTTGAGTTTGCAGAGGCAGAAGGATTTTTCATCTTGAACTCCTTTTTCAAGAAAAAGCCACACAGGAAATGGACATGGAGACATCCAAATGGGACGACAAGTGAAATTGATTTTATTATGTGTAACAAAAAATTCATCATCCAAGACTGCAGTATGCTGAACAAGTTCAACACAGGTAGTGACCATAGATTGGTGAGATGTAAGATGCACCTCAACACTAAACTCGAACGTAGCAAGCTCATAAGACAAACAAAATGTATTGACATAACCAAACTTAAAAAACACCATAATACTTTCAAGTTGGAACTGAAGAACAGATTCTCTGCTTTAGAAGGCCTAACAGCGGAAGAAATGGATATTTCTGAAATTAATAGAAAAGTAACCAAAACTCTTATGGAAACAGCAACAAAATTAGCTGGGTCTAAGAACAAGTTGCATGTGAACAAATTATCAGGAAAAACCAAAATGTTGATGCAAAAAAGAAGAGAGATGAGGACAACGAAAGAAGATGTGACTTCCAAAGTTAAATATATAGAGCTATGCAAGACAGTTCGAAAAAGTATCACTGAAGATGTAAGGAAATTCAACTGTGAGCTAGTGAGGAAAGCAATGGAAAACAACCAAAGCCTAAAGATAGCAAAGGGACATCTCAGTAACGGAAGAAAACAGATTATGGCACTGAGAAAAGAAGATGGTTCTGTAACAAGAAATAGAGGCGAAATTTTGACAAGAGTGAAAGATTTCTACTCCAAATCATATGAAAGGGATGATACATGTACTCCAGACATCATGAAAGGTACCAGTACCAGAATTCTTCCAGTCCTCCCAGCAGAAGTTGCCCATGCAATCAAGAACATGAAGCGGGGAAAAGCTCCAGGAGAAGATGGAATTACTGTAGACATCATACAAGAAGCAAGTGGAGAAATCGAAACAGCACTCGCCCAAATTTTCACTCAATGCCTTAATGAAGGGAAGATTCCTGAGGATTGGAACAATGCTACAATGATCCTGCTGCATAAAAAGGTGACATTGAGGATATCAGGAACTACAGACCTATCAGCATCCTCTCAGTGGTTTATAAAATCTTCACTAAAGTTCTTTCACACCGCTTGAAGGTAACACTGGACATGGCTCAACCGAGAGAACAAGCTCGATTCAGGAGTGGCTACAGCACAATAGATCATATCCACGTACTGAGAGAACTAATTGAAAGAGCGAGGGAATATGAACTTCCGTCGTGCACAGCTTTTATCGATTATGAAAAAGCCTTTGATTCGGTGAAACCATCAGCAGTTACAATGGCTCTGAAATCCTGCGGTATTGAAGATGCATACATTAATATTATTAATAACATCTATGAAAATGCAAGTGCAAAGATTCGGCTGTTTGAAAATACAACACACATACAAATTGGAAAGGGAGTGAGACAAGGTGACACCATATCTCCGAAGCTCTTTAATGCCACATTGGAAAATGTCTTTCAATCACTGAACTGGGAAAACAAAGGGATAAAGATTAACGGAGATTATCTAACCCACCTTCATTTTGCTGATGACATAGTCATTTTTGCAACTACCCCACCAGAGCTGCAGAGTATGATCCAGGAACTTGCTGACAAGAGTAAAGAAGTGGGATTAAAAATGAACTTTCAGAAGACAAAAGTGATGTTCAATGCTTTTACAAGAAATGAAGATTTATCGATTGATGGAGAAAAACTGGAGATAACAGACACATACGTTTATCTTGGACAGCAGATATCAAGTGAGGGTCACATTGATGAAGAAATTAATCGGCGTACAAAACTTGTCTGGAATTGTTTTGGGTAAAAAAAAATCATTTATTTTATTTATTGATTGATTGATGTTATTTATCAAAAGCGTTACTATACTTATGCTGGTATTAAAATTTATATGGAAAATATAGAAAATTTAAATTTGGGAAATGGGTGGATGCATTTCGAAACAAAACTGAAATTTTGAATAAGGCCATGAAACAAAATAGAAAAATAAAATAAAATGCACCACTGAATTTGGTAACTTCCAAAAGATACTATTGTATTGTTTGCATTTGAAGAGTAGATACACCTGAAAGTGTAAGAAAAGGTAACTCTTGTTTGCATGTGTACCAAATTTGTAAACAATAAAATTTAATGGTATACAATGTACACGTGTAAATAACCTTTTGGAAGTGGCGATGATCAAATTAGCTAGTTAGGACAAAAACATTGATTTTACGGCTATAACCTCAGATTACTTTCCCACCTCAGTCATTGCTGAGGGGGATGCACTTGAACCATGTGATGAAAATTTAAACTGAAAATATCTAAAACTTCACTGCTTTAAGGTTTAGGTTTTTGAAAGGCCACTTGGCCTATATTTATTTTAAAAACTTAACAAGTTAAATTTTTAGGTCACAGATTTTATGCCTGGCCACAGGGCCCAATAAAAATAAACGGATGACAGGTTAGTTTCTTGCCAAGAAAAACTAGCACCAGGGACACTACTGATAAAAATAATAAACACAAGAATTTCATTGTACTTCAACAGCACCAACACTTGATTTAACATGGTGTACAACTTAAGTATTTGAAGTGAAAATATCTCACACTCTCTCTCAAAAAAATATTATATGCATATGGGTACACTATATTGTTCTAATTAAATCGCTCGAACCAACCTTCTCAGACCAGACTTCCGAATCCACTTTTAATTTTAAACTACTATAACAACTGCCAAAATTCTACGTATAATGAAAGTTAATTTAATAAAAGATTCCACCCTTCCAGGAAAATTTGTCTTAAAATCAGCATAACCCTGTCTTAAATCAACATTTGTCTTACAATCAACATTTCTAGCATTACCGGATACTCAACCCATTCTATACACCATACCAAAACCTAATGCACTAGATACCTTATTCAAATTACACAAAGTTATCATTAAATTGCTACACCGACAAGAGAATCTTACTTACACCATCATCATGAAAATCCAACATTTCAAAATTCCATACTATAAGTTTTCCAGTCAACTGGCACCCATGTAATAATCATCTCGGGCATAAAGCCAAACAATCATCTCACCCAATGAGTCCCACATCTCAAGAAAAACACTATTTTTCGGGGAGAACAACAAAGTTTGAGTCTGAAGGCGGGAATGGGTCGTGAATCCATTCCCAGCTTATACAGTGTAGTGGAGCAAAGTGCGACCTAACCCTTTTCTGTTCCTTCACTCTGATTTGGGGACAACCTATATCACTCCCCTCATAGGTACCACCTCCTATGGACCGAACAAGCTTACTCGGGCAGAAAACAAATCCCCCAATTTGTTTCGTGCACCCTTTCAGACCCCGCAGCATTGTCTACATAGGGTAAAGTATCCCACAAGAGTTCTCTTGTCCCCAAAATATCTCTTCGTCTATTTTCCAGAAAATTCAATACATCACCCTTTTTCCCAGAAAATTACTTCTTATCCTATTTTCCCCAGGAACACACTTCATATCCTTATTTTCCCAGGAACACACTCATTTCCCAGAAAATCACTTATCTTTATTTCCCAGGAACACACTGTACATATTCATTTCCCAGAAAACTCCATAACACCATACCTGACACACTATACCAAACCTTACTTTATTTCCTGAAAAATCTATACATCACCATACTTCCTAGATCACTCTTTTCCTGAAAAAAAAATCATCACTTCTTGAAGAAACACAACAGCTATTCGGGTTATTTTTTTTTTCACACTATACATATGCTCATATCTGCCTGTATGCCCAATTCTTATATTCTTTTCCCCATAAAAACCTGTTTTTCTAATCTACTGGCTGAAACTAGAAATTAGCCCTCACTAATACAAAAATTAAATTTTAAAGAGTAATTTAGCACCTAAATTTACCAAAACACCAAACCAAAATAATTACCAGCCTACAAGAAAAATTCCCAACTACATGGCACCTACGCTAAGTTCATAAATACAAATTCTACTTCACAAATACAAAAATCACCGAGCACAAAAAGAGTTAAATTTCACCTAAGAGAAATACTGGTCTGGAGAGGTGTTCGTTCCGAAATTACTTAATATTCTTATTATATCATCTATCCCTACATGACCCAGAAAATTATTCACTTCCATTCTTTGTTTTGCTTTGTTTTTCAATTACCTATCCACAGAAGATAACATGAAATTTATTTAAACAGCCTAAGATTAAATCAGGTGGTTTCATTCCTTAAGCACACCAGAACACTAAAATACAAAAAAAACCCTGAATGAAAACATTTAAATTTTTTTTACTTTAGTTCTACTGATCCAAGCATGGATTATAACTGACCCTAGATTATAACTGCAACCACTGTCAAAATCTTACATGTTAAAATATTTTAGAGTAACCCTATCATATCTCTTTCTTTTCCCCCTTTGAAATGCCAAAACAAAGTTTCTTTACCTTTTTCATTATGCGCAGGCAGCACCGCTCACTTTGGCTCACAACAAGAAAAAGTTTGCTTTGTTCTGCTTCTTTTTACTCCCCAAAAAGGGGTTGGGGGCGAAACAACACTGTCTCTCCTCTTTCTGTAGCCAGGGTTTAAGGAGGATGGCTTTGACAGGATTCGATGACTTTTTCCTTGCTACGGACGACAGCAAACCTCGGAACTGTATTGGCCTCTTCCTGAATAATGGCGGCCATTGATGACGCCTCGACTGGTCCCTGGCTAAGAACAGTTAGCTGGACATTCCTCTCAATGTCTCAGACGTGTTCCCTTGTCGACCAGAACTGCAAAGGCAAAATTCTCCTGTAGCCCAACACTGCAGGCTTCCACCATGGGAGGGATGAATCAAATGAACATCTCTACTCCAGTCATTAAGTCCTTGCATTTTTTTTTTTTTTCGACGTCAGATTCAGGCACTGCCGGCCAGGTCCTAGAGCTCGGCTGGCGGGATTGCCCGTCAACGGTTGTGTTTTTTCTTTTTCTTCTGCTGCCCCCTCCTCCGCCAAAAAGGCGAGGAGAGAAAATTTTTCCTTCCGCTGTCTACCAGCTAACGCAGCGACCAGAACAAAAGTGTTTCTCAACGGATAAAACTCTGGGGTGCTTGAAACCGCTGACCCCTCTCATTGGTCGAAACTTCAGCCTAGCAACACACGGCCTCCCAACGGAATCTTCACTCCCACGCCTCGAGTGACCTCTGACCTTCACACGTGTAGACCAGGCTCTTCTTGACCCTGAGGTCTAAAAATAGATTCTGTTGCTGAATTCCTTACCCCAAAGACGAAAAGTTGTTACACTTTTAGGCGACTTTTCCACGTTTGGAAACAGGAACGCAAAAATGGCGAATTCTTGCTTTGCAGAAAATCACTAATTTTAATTTTCTTTTTCTCTCGTTCCGTGATGTTAAACTAAAATTAATTTTGATTCTCTGAGCTGCACACCTACTCGCCTTTTCCTATCGCGATAAAAGAACAGATAAAATAATTATTTTCAGAAGCCCAAAGTCAGTTAAATCAAATATTATTCTTTTTTTTTTTCTCCAACATGAAATTTTGTTTTCCTGGTTGTGATTAAGACAAGCGAATTTTGCGCACGAATTCCCCTGCCTTTCAACCAGGAATTTTCTTCTAACGTATGTCATGGGAGAAAATTTTTGCATTAATTAATCTCTGATAAACCAACAGAAAGATTGATCAGGTCTCTCTGAAATTCACCAGAGGTTAAAATTTTCGCCATGACAGAGAGCTTTTGGAAGAAACAGCATAATTTTCAAGAGCAATATGCCATTATGTCTTAAAAGAAAAGTGTTTGATCAATGCATCCTTCCAGTGCTTACGTATGGTGCAGAGACGTGGACCTTAACTAAAAGAGACATACAAAGGCTGCAGACAACTCAAAGAAGCATGGAGAGGTGCATGCTTGGTATAACCAGGAGAGATAAGAAGAGGAACTCGTGGATCCGAAAAATGACGAGAGTGGAAGACATCATGATCAGAGTTAAATCCCTGAAATGGCAATGGGCTGGACATACTGCCAGGACAGACCATCGATGGACAGCCGAAATTTTAGAATTTTAGATTGGATTCCAAGGGACAGGAAAAGACCCAGAAGAAGACCACATGGGAGATGGGTTGATGAAATCCGAAAATATGCGGAAGTGACATGGAGGAGACTGGCACAAGACAGACTGTTGTGGAGGAAACTTGGGGAGACCTTCGTCCAGCAGTGGCTTGATAATGGTTGACAATGATGATGATGATCTTCAAATAATCGAACCTTTGCACTTGCATTTTCATAGATGTTACTAATAATACTAAAGTATGCATCTTCAATACCGCAGGATTTGAAAGCCATTGTAACTGCTGATGGTTTCACATAATCAAAGGCCTTTTCATAATCAATAAATGCCATACATAATGGAGTTCATATTCCCTCATTCTTTCAGTTAGTTCTCTCAGTACATGGATATGATCTATAGTACTGTAGCCGCTTCTGAATCCAGCTTGTTCTCTTGGTTGATCCATGTCCAGTGTTATCTTCAAGCGATGTGAAAGAATCTTAGTGAAGATTTTATAAACCACTGATAGGAGGCTGATTTGCCTGTAGTTCCTGCCACCTTTTTAATGTAGCAGGATCATTGTAGCATTGTAATGTTCCAATTCTTAGGAATCTTCCCTTCATTGAGATATCCAGTGAAAATTTGGGCAAGTCTAGTTGCAATTTCTCCACTTGCTTCTTATATAATGTCCATGGTAATTCCATTTTCTCCTGGAGCTAGTTATACATGCTGCTATTTCAAGAGTGAGCTGCCTGGTCGCTGAGTGGTTACAGGCATAAGTTTCTGGCCAGTCATATGAGTTGGATCTGGGTTCAAGTCCTGGATGAGGCATGGGTAATGTGTTTGTTTTACAGTGCTGGCTCTCTCCCTTCCCTGGAACCAGTGACTATAATTAGGAATGGTCGATAGCATATAGCTCTTCAGTGATTGTTAAATCCCAGAAAAAAAAAAAAAAAAAAAAGGAAATCAAGAGTAAAATTTAAAAAATAAAAGAAAGGAAACTGGCACAGAAAACTTTAATAGATAAATATCAGTTTAAAAATTGCTAATTTGTTGTTGAGTTAAAAAACTTCTGGCAAATGCTATGCTAGCAAAAGTTAGTTCAGTCTAGTTTTCTAAATCACAGTGTAACGACTGCAGTTGTGCTATTGCAAGAAAATTTTGAAAAATAACCTTAAAATTTGTGCACAATTCAAATTGTGCTGCTAAAATGCAGCAGTTGTGAATTTTAAAAATCACAGCAGATATAAATTATTACTTCAAATTAAATTCCAGTGCATGTCAACAGTATTTTTTTAAAAGTTCCTTACAGAGCTGAGAAGTGTAATAAAGGAATACACCGATAAGCCATTTCATTATGACCACCTACCTAATAAGCTGTAGGACCCCCTTTAGCCTGCACAACAGCTGCCACTCGGCATTGCATCGATTCAATGAAGTGACGATAGGTATCCTGGAGTATCTGGTACCATAATGTCAACAGCAGGTCCTCCAGTTCCCGTACGTTTCGGGGTGGTGGTGATTTAGTGTGAACCCGCTTTTCTAAGTCGAACCACAAATGTTCGATTCGGTTCATGGCACATGAATTTGGAGGCCAGGGCATTAACAGAAAGTCACCAACCAGCATGTTCCTTGAATCACTCCTTGACGGTTCTGGCAGTGTGACTTGGCGCATCATCCTGTTGGTAATGGCCATCACCAGCAGGACACACAGTTGCCATGAATGGGTGAATTTGGTCTGCAATGATGTTCAGGTACCTGACAGCTGTCAGGGATTGTGCTATTGGGATAATGGGGCCTAAAATATCCCAAGAAAACATCACCCACAGCATAACACCGCCGACCTGCTTCCACCCATCAGTGCATCCAGGTGCAATGGCCTCCGTTAGTAATTGGCATATCTGCGCTCAGCCGTCTACATGATACACCAGGAATCTTGATTCGTCAGACCAGGCCACTTTCTTCCAATCATCCCTGGTCCAATCTCGATGATCTTGGGCCCATTTCATGCGTTGTTGGTGATGACGTGCAGTGAGCATGGGGACTTGGCTGGGTCTTTGGCTGTACAGGCCCATGGGGAAAAAGCTGCAATGAACTGTTTGCTATGACACATTGCTCTGATCACCACTCTGTTGTAGCTGCAGGTGATTTGTCACACTGTGGCCTTACGGTCGCTGTGAACGATGAGCAGCAGTCTCCGCTCCCCTCTGGGATCAGTGAGCTGTGGACGACACTCTGCTGGATGACGGCTTGTCATTTGGCCATCTCTGCACCACTTTTGATACGTACTCACTACAGCGGCACGTGAACAACCCACAAGCTGCACTGTTTCCGAGATTGTAGTTCCGAGGTGCCGTGCCATCACAATTTGTCCTTTATCAAACTCCGATAAATTGGCAGCTTTTCCCATTCTGACTCCGAACACTCTACTAACCCAAAGCTGGTCCTCGGTTTGTGTATATACTGTTCTGTGACCTTCACCTTGTGCCACCTTTCGGTCTCTAGGCACGCTCATTTCTCTAGGCTGGGTTTAAAACTCAGGCTTCACACGACAATAACACACAAACATAGAAATCTAGCGAAAACACACAGTCACGTATGGTAAAACGTTTGTTTAGCGGTAGCTTTCAGTCATCCTACGACCTTGATCACCCACGATCGACTGGATGGGCTGGTTGCCAGAACTATAATTTGAGGTTGGGGTGCTGGAACTGTTGTCAGATTTTAGGAAAGATGTCCAAATAAATGGGATTTGGTGAGGGGTCTCTGAATTGCAGTTTTTGTTGAACAAAATTTCAATGCTTTCTTGGAAATGCACAGATGTTTTGTTGATGAATGGGGCAACTTTTTTTTTTGTTTCTTTCCAAATGGGAACTGCAGAGGTGCCTTCAAGGTAAAGCTGTCTTTGGAATACCATTGGAAACATCTTTTTTGTGTTCACCAAGAATCAATACAAGACTTGAACACAAAAAGGATGTTTCCAATGGTATTCCAAAGACAGCTTTATCTGCACTAACCCTTGAAGACACCTCTGCAGTCCCCATTTGGAAAGAAACAAAATAAGTTTCCCCATTCGTCAACAAAGTATCTCTACGTTTCCAAGAAAGCATTGAAATTTTGTTTACCAAAAACTGCAATTCAGAAACCCCTCTCCAAATCCCACTTATTTGATCTCTCTTCTAAAGTCTGGCAACAGTCCCAACACCCCAACTTTAAATTGTAGTTCTGGCAACCAGCCCATCCAGTCGATCGCAGGTGATCAAGGCCGTAGGATGACCGAAACCTACCGCTAAATGAACCTTTTACCAAACATGACTCTGTGTTTTCGCCTGATTTCTATGTTTATCTAGGCTAAGAGGGGGGGGGGTGTCATAATGTAATTGGCTCATTGGTGTATATCCCTCCTTTATTTGCAGCATCCAGTGTATTGTAAGTATCATTCTTGGCACAAATGTGTTGTATTTTCACTATTTCCATGTCGCCACCTCTTCAGAAGACTTGAAAATCACATCAACCTGGAGTGGGGGATAAACCCACATCTCCTGTTTTCCATTCAAGCATATTATTGGTTATGGGACGATGTAATTTTCAAGTTTTCTGAAGAGGTGTGGCTTCTTGGAAAATGGTGAAAATATGGCACATTTGTGCCAACAATGACATTTATATTGGCTTCTATATATATGTGAAGAATTATTTCTTCAGGGAGATTCATTTCTCACTGATATATAAGATGTCCATTGTATTGTAATTTTGCTGTTAATTTCACACAGTACTTCTGTATTTGTAACATAATATCTGCCGCCAAATAATATATAAAATTTGGTGCTTCTTTCAAGTCCAAACATTATCTAAACATGCTGAAACAATGTAACTTTCACAGCCTTTTGAGCTGAGCATACTACTCACCTCTTACAACCAACTTCTTTGTTTAGGACATCTCTAATGATCCACCTGGCTGTGGAAACCGTACAGTTTTCACAACTTTTTCAGAATTAAAATGCAATTGCAAACTTAAAGAACACAACTTTACATTAAAACGACCTTAGGTACTTACATAATTTTAAAAACTTATTTACACTAATCAAATCTATGGAACCATGTGGTCACACTCAAGGCTTATGCGTATCACAGGGTTCCTAAATGTCAGAAACTTTTGCTAAGTCTTCAATTATTTTTTCAATGTAAAAATATTGGGGCATGAAATACTTACATTTTATAATTACAGACAACATTAAAATTAACTACTATTTTACACATGTTAAAAAACTATGATTTAAAATAGGAACACTAAAGAGAACATTTCCTTGACCAGGACTCTTCAGTAAACCTTATAAGTCACTTAGCCCTTTCATTCCTGTACGGAACATCCTCAGAGCCAGTCTTGTTCTTGCATAAGGTCTTGTACACCCTGTACTAATATAAGATGAAAGAGTTGGAATTTTTCTCACTTTTGGTTTCGTAGGCATGGCCAGGAAAACAGAACTGCACAGAATCCAATGACATAAGTTCTATTTAAAAGCACTTGTGCTGCCATCTTGTGACGAAAAACAAACTAGAAAACTGTATAGTTACTACTCTTGATATTTTTGCTGCTCTTGTTTAATTAGAACTTTCCACGGTTGTATCAATATAGTAGGATCATGATTATTGCATTCATTTTTTTTTTATTTTTCTATGAATACTGATTCTGAAATTCTTAATTCATTTTCATTCCTATGTGTGAGCAGTAATTTAACTTTGATGCCACACATAGAAATGAATACACCATGGTACTCGAGAAAACCCAACCAGAATAGAGCAAGCATGGTCAACTGCAGTAAAAGGGATTGTGGAGTAGCACATGAACTCTGCGTAGTCCAGAGATCTCAAGTTGGAATGTGAATTTTGTAGTTGTGGGGGAAATGTATGGACATTATGGAGCTCTGTAATGGCACAATAGAAGGAACTTTGATGCTTCTTTTGTTGAATCTTCTGGCTCACAGTGGTTATGGTGTTTACTAGATTGACACGAAGTGAACGAAGTCATATCCTGCTGACGAAAGACTGTTGAGGTGCTTTGTACAGGCTAAGGTGCCACAGCTGATGTCACTTTTTGATTTAGGAAGTGCAAGTAGAATATTCCAGAATGATGCTCCGTGATCTTGTGTATAATGGGTATTAAAGATAGGCCTTGCAGGATGCAGACTTCTCAATAAAATACCATTTACAACTTCATACCAGTTGGGGAGTTGCACAGTTCACCTTTCCTTTCATTTGAGTAAATCATTCTAAACTGCATGCCAAAATTTTATTCCCCTG
This sequence comes from Macrothele yani, assembly GCA_039090855.1. Taxonomy (NCBI): domain Eukaryota; kingdom Metazoa; phylum Arthropoda; class Arachnida; order Araneae; family Macrothelidae; genus Macrothele; species Macrothele yani. The sequence goes on along the minus strand of CM077024.1, from coordinate 39,781,342 downwards.
ACACTCACTTCATGATCTCATTTATGACAATGACATGTAGGTTGAATTTTTCTGATTCTTTGGGTAATTCTAGCGCTTTTCCCTTTATTCCTTGTAGTGTACACCCAGGTTATGCACTTCATACTTTTTAGTAATTTTGTATGGGCTTTTCCATTAAATGGTTTTCTTATCTTAAGATTAATTTTAGCTACAAGTAAGGTGTCAACAGTGAGAATGTTAATGATATCATCCATTAATCTTTCAAGGGGGTAAAAACACTGATTAATGGGATATAAATTCTGTGGATGAAAATTCTTCTCTTAACATGGAAGTACGTCAGAATTATTCACTTCGCGATAAGATATGCTTGAATTGCTGTTTAACACATAACATCAGTCACATAATAGAACTTTAAAATTACATCACCCTAGACAAAGGTGCCCATAGGGGGGGACTCAAGCCCCCTCTAGCAGTTGGTATAGCCAAATTTTTGATAAATTTAAAACACTAAAATAGACAAAATCTTTTTTTAAAGCATTTTTAAAAATAATAAGATATTAGTGATTGTATCAATTATTTTTGTTGTATTTTTGTATCTTGTACATTTACTAAAATGTTTGACAACCTAGAAGAAGGTAAGGATTTTTCTTACCCCCCCTAAAAGTACTCATATGGACACCACTGACCCTAGAGTGGGAATCGAATTCACATTTCCTGATTTCCATTTGAGCATGCTATTACACCACCCAGGATTATAAAGTCCCAAATATCTGAGTTTGAAGAATCTGAAACTTTTCATATTTTCACCAGTCAAGGCAAATTCTGCTTCCTAGTAGCATAGTTCAGTGGAATCACCAATCTCTTAGGTATAATTAATACAGACATTTGACATGGACTAGGAACATCAAACAGAGGTCATCGCTCTTTCCACGTTTATAAGTGAGTCACAGAAAAATTATCATTGGCCGCCACCGGGAATCGAACCCAGGGCCTTCCAGTTATGTGCAGGATATGCTGCCACTGCACCACAGCGGCCTCGAATTCCTCCAGACTCGCACACACTAACTGCCAAGCCCCTGGGTTCGATTCCCGGTGGCGGCCAATGAGAATATTTCCATGACTCACTTATAAACGTGGAAAGAGCGACGACCTTTGTTTGATGCTCTCAGGTATAAATTCTGTGGAAGAAATATCCTTTTTAAATAAGTGGTTATTAACTTAGCAGTCAGATATGCTTGAATTGCCGAGATTTACTTTCAATGCGTGACACCAGTCACTTCAGAAAAATTGAAAACTTCCATGTATTAAGAGAAGATTTTTTTTTTTTCACAGAATTTATACCTGAGAGATTGGTGATTTTACTTAACTATTTTATGAGGAAGCAAAGTTTGCTTCAACTGGCAAAAAACAGAATATTCAGATTCTTAACACTCAGTATTTGGGACTTCATCGTCCTTGGTGGTGTAATGGATAGCATGCTTGAGCAGAAATTAGGAGATGCAAGTTTGAGTCCCGCTCCAGAGTGATGTAATTTTGAAGTAGCCACTCCTGTGGCGCTGTGGTCTAAGTGCTCTGGCTTCTAACCATTTGTTTGAGACCGGTTTGGGTTTGAATCACAGCAAGGCTTGGATGTGGTGTTTGCCTTATGGCACTGGCTCTCTCCCATACCTGGAGCCAGTGAACTGCCTATAGCCCATCGAGTTGCTCACGATGGTCGTTAAACCTTCAACAAAAAAAAATTTAAGTTTTCTGATGTGACTGATGTTACATGCTGAACAGTAAATACTGGCATTCAAGAATATCTCATTGCTAAGTTAATAATTCTGATTAATGAGTTTTTTGACAAATATTTGAAGTTTTAATTAGGGCACTGTTTAGCCACGGTGACATTCAACACTTGGTATGGTGAAATGTGCCTTATCTTTCATCCAGTGTTGTGTCATCTTAGTGGCTTGGTTTGAGTATGTTATATACCAGTCAGCCAGCTGGTTTGGTTGGTGGTCTTCCCCATTAGTCTTTGTCATAACAGAGAGTTTTTGCCCCACACCAAGATGTTGTTGAAAAGGTTACTTAGTGAGTTTCACACACATTCACTGACATTCAGTAGAAGCTTTCTTCTGGGCTGAATACTGACCAACACTTTTGTGAAGCAAGTTTTCATCATAAACATAAAATTTGATTTTCATGTAGGTTATTGATGTTGAAACACCTTTTGATACCCATCAAGTTATAATTGCATTCACTCGTGATTATAGCAGTCTTTCAGATCAATGAAGCCGCCCCAGTGGTGCAATGATCTAAGCACTGGCTCTCTCCTTTTCCTGGAACCAGTGACCCTAAATTAGGGATGGGCAACTGCCTATTGCCAGGGACATCACTAGACTTCAAAATCTGGATGGGCGACGGGTGGGCGAGCGTTATTTTTAGTGGGGCAAACTTGATGGCAACTTTTTTTTTTTTTTTTTTGCGAAACAATGAAAGAATTAATCTTTAGCGCTTTTCACTAACTGCTTGAAAAGAATTTATGCAATCACACACACACACACACAGCTGACTAGTTAGCCACTTGTGTAAGATAAAAGTGTTACTAGAATGTTGCCGTTAACTTTTTGCCTGCTCTGAATGCATTTTCTTAAATTGTTTCTCAAAATTTTGCATTTTTGCTGACGAAAATAGTACTGTACTTAAACAATTTAAAGGAAAATGTTGTTTTTGTTCATCTAAATTAAATTTTCATGTCATGCCACACAGACAGAATACCTTCCTCTCCTTAACTCCCTTCAAGCCAGTGACTTTGCTTTGCAGTCCTCTCCTATACACAGCAGTCTTTGGCCTTTTCTTGCACTTTTGCTGTCCTGGGACAGTCTTGAGAGGGTGGTGTAGCTGTAGACTCCACTTTTCGTGCTGAAATTTCCTATTTTGTAAAGAAAACAAACAGCAGAGCAAGTAATAGTAACCCTCAGATAATTCCTATCCACCCATTTCATTAGCCTCCCTGACCATGCAAACATGAAAAATAAGCTTAAACTCAGGAATTGGACGAGTGGAGAACAATTGCATTTTCACGGCCTTGCGGATGCTATTTTGATGACCTTTTTTGAAGACCTAAACAAAGGAGAAAATACGTATGGCTACATGAAGTAAAACAAGATTTATTATTTGGCAAAGTCCTGACTATATTTTAAAGTTAAATATATTGAAAAATGGCCCATTTTGAACTAAGTGGGCGGCACGGTGGGCAAGACAAATTTCAGGGTGGACTCAAACCCACCCTTGCACCCCCTTCGTGATGTCCTTGTGTATAGCCCATCAAGTTGCTCACAATGGTCATTAAACCTCCAAACAAACAGATCAATGAATTTGTTTTCACTAGAATGAACTGTTAGTTGGCACTCATGTTTCAAGAATTAAAATACCTTTATTAAATTTTTTTAACCTATATGGTATTTCAACAGAACTTTTAAATCAGTTTCATTTGGGGAAGAATTCTATGAAGAATTGGTTATAAGTAACACCACTATTTTAAAAAAAACAAAAAAAATCTATAAAGTGTGTTGAAAGAAGTTAGCCCTTGATTCAGTTAGTACACGATGAAACATTTAAAAAAATATGTGCAATAAGATTGATAACTGAGATTGGAAGATAATCTAGTGCAGCACTTAGATGGACTTTACTGCAAATGTTGATGTGGTCACATTTGTTTTTTAGTAGATGGAATATTGCACCTACTAAAAAAAAAAATGTGACCACATCAACATTTAATGTGTCACAAAACAGGTTACAAGAAATATCACAACCTTAATTTTATTTGTGACTGATTCGTCATTGAAATTGTGTGAGTTTGTATGGCATACTTGTTATGGATAATTTTTCACAAGAAAATTTTCTGGGTTTACTGATTAGTTGGAGTGTTAAGAGTGCTACTGCTTGGAGGAATTGTGAGGCAATTTTAATTTTGTTGCACAAATTTGAGTGAAGAGCAAATAAATATACAAGAGGAGGTTCACACATTAGCATTACAATTTTCCAGCAATGTAATTAATGTTTAAAATAAAATCATTTCTTTCTTAAATGTTCTATCTGATTGCCTTTTCTCTTGATATGAACCTACAGCTAGATTTCTGAGATAACAGGGCATTTCTTAAAATTGGTAGCAGCATTTTATTCCACTCCTCTTCCATTGTTTTCCACAGTCCAATCATTGTTTTAAGTCTATGTTTACAAAGCGCTCTTTTTAGCAGTCCCTGGCCCAATGTCCATTGGTGACACATTAGGGAATTTTGAAAGAACTTGAGCAAAAGTTATAGACTTGATACCTGTCTCTTTCATTTTTTCAAGAAATAGAGTGGTAGCCTTATCCTGATTGAGTTCTACTCTTTGAACGCTCTGTAGATAATAGAATGGTATTTTGTATTTAAAGATGGGAGTTAAAACATTATTTTGGTAATATGTAGAATTGATTTCAACATTCTTTTCAACTTTTCTTAACTTTAATTTCCCATTGTATGAGAAATCAATAATAATCCTGAATCCTTTACTGAAACTTTCTTTGGTTTCTTGGAACCAAGTTTGTAAATCTTTTTCTGCTCTTTTGCGATAGTAAATCAACGTTTCTTTTATATTTTTTTAGGTAGATCCATGCTTCATCAATAGTCACAATAAATTTTCATCTGTCTCCAGCTAAGTGATTTTCATAAAGAAGTCTACATTATGTTCTGCACTCATCCATGTTCCTAGGCAAAAGGCCATGAACATTTTTTTTTTCAGATTCAAATCTTTTTTTATTATCTTGTTTACAGTTGATACAGATATTTTTAAGGACTTGGTGATTGCTCTTTGGGTCAGTAGATTTTCTTTTAAGACCAGATACCTTACTTTTGAAATGGTCATAAAAGTACATAGCTTCTTTGTATACTCCTTTAGTGTTCTTTTTCCTGTTAAAATCAATGCTTGACGATTTTTCCCTCCATTATTATAATATTGCTTATTTTATATTTATTTTCAGAAATGCTAATTCCATGATTTTTACAGCTTTTTTTAATTACAAAATATGAATATTTCTCTTTGTAAAAACCAAAAACATAACTTTCTATCCACAGCTTGTTTACATGTATCATTTTCTTAGCAGACAATATTTAACTGCAGCAAATGTTTTGTGTTCATCTAACACGCTGTAGCCAGTTTCAGTTCTTTGAACTTCTTTTATTTTCTGTAATTTCTTATCAAAAATGTTTTAAAAATGTGTGAACATCCTCTGTATAACGGAAAATATCTCACAAGAAAATTTCCTGGGCTTACTGATTACAGTTACAGTGTTAAGATTGCAGCTGCTTGGCAAAATTGTGTGATAATTTTGCGGCACAAATCTGAGGGAAGTACAAATAAATGTTTCTGTTCAAAAATAGTAAAGCAAATTTTAGTTGATATGAAAAGAAAACTTTATTATTATGTTTTAACATTTCTACTGTTTTGTGTTGTGCTTACCATGTTTGTCTTATGTTTTCAATGTTCTCTGTCATGTATGGAGACATTTTGTTTAATCATGTAACAATTTCTTTCAATTTCAGGAACTCAAAATCATTTCAATCAAGGATATTCCCAATCTATGGATAACTACCATCACCCAAGTTACTCTGCATCATATGCATCATCCAGGTATCCCTGCAGCACAGGGACAGTGGATTATCATTGTTCTCAAAATACCATGCATTATCCTCAACCAGCAGCTGCAGTTCACCCTTCTTCTGGTACAAATGCAGCTGCTGCTGCATCAGGACAGCAAACTCATTATAGCCAGTATTGGCACAATCAGCAGCAGCAACAGCAGCAGCAGCAACAACAACAACAACCACATCAACAACAACAACCACATCAACAACAACAACCACATCAACAACAGCAGCCACATCAACAACAACAACCACATCAACAACAACAACCACATCAACAACAACAACCACATCAACAACAACAACCACATCAACAACAACAAGCTTATGGATATTATAAGGGAAACAACGCACCAGTAAGACCTCCGGTGCATAATAATACTTCTACTACCAACAATAATTATAATGTTAACAGTAGTAGCATCTGCAGGTATTCCAACAATGTAACTTCTCAGGCTCCTGAGCAAGATTACTATTCACAGCAGCATTATGCACCTCACCAAAATCCTTCTGTGCAGAATAATGCTGCATTTGTTAACAGGAGTAGAATTCAAGGTGATGTAACTGCCAATACGTACCCAGTAAATCAAATACCAGTACAACCTGAAGCTAAGCTTATGAACTACAGAGGTATGCAACCATCTATGGAAAATTCTGCAAATAACTCTGTTCCAGCTGCTAGTGAAATGCCAGTTGAACATCTGGCACCCAGGAAACAGACAGAGGACTCATACATTGCATCAGGGGTTAGTAACAACTGTCTCTCAAATGATTCTGCCATTCAAGAACCTATCACATGCTACAATGGGAATTATTCTTCTACAAAAACTCCAACATCAGAACAGTGTGTGGTTCCACCAATTAGCGATTGCCCAGCAATCAAAACAGCTGCACCCAGTGTGCCACAAGTGCACACCCCACAACATAGTATTGAAACGTTAGTTTCTTTTTCTCATTTCTTTTGTATTTGTTAATTGATATAAAAACTGTGTGAATTCCTTATTTTTATATATATTCCTGACTAATTTTTTTCAGGTTCATTTCTGTTGAAATCTGGTTTTGTAAAGCCTCGGTTGTAATTATGTGTGTTTGTATGTGTATGATTTTTTTCTTAATCTTAGGCTTTGTTGAAAGGTTCTAAGGCCTCCCCGGTGGTGCAATGGTCTAAGCGCTGGCTTCTGATCATTTGTCCGAGATGGGTCCGGGTTCGAATCCCGGTGAGGCATGGATGTTGGGATGTTGTGTTTGTCTTACGGCGCTGGCTCTATCTTTTTCCTGGAACCAGCTTACAACCCACTGCTGAGTTGCTCACAGTGGTCGTTAAACCTCCAACCACACACACACAAAAGGTTGTAAGCCTATCTTACTGATATATCTTTATGAAGTAATATTAAAATGTTGTTGGTAAGGTGGAGACTAATATTCTTGCGTGGTTTGGCCATGTTAAAAGAATAGCCAACTTCAAGACATGCATGGACTATGGGATATACAAAATAAGACATTTTCTACATATCTGCCATCCTCATTCCTGTCCATGCAAAATAATTTTGGCATGGTGTAGTTTTCCCTGAGTATGCAAGTTGATCTAAATTTTTGTCAGTTGTCATAGTATTTACAATTCAATATTAATTTTTAACATACTAGAGTATTGAAATTTTTTATTTAAATTAAAGTTTGAATATGCTGGTATGTTAAAAATTATAATTGAATTGCAAATACAGGGTTATTCAAAATGATTCATCTGATTTCAAAAGAGCCTAATTCCAAACGTATCAACTGTGTATCACCTTGGCATACACCAAATGAAAGACGAAATCTCCGAGTTAGTCGGTCACAGTGAGAGGGTTCTACTGTTGCTGTGTCTTCACGACAGAGAGTCTGTGATAAAATGGTGACCATACAGTAGAAGGCTTTTTGTGTGCTGCAGTTTTCAAGGTGTGAATCGGTAGTCACAGTTCAGCATGAGTTTCGTAAATGTTGTAGAAATGATCCACTGGGTACTCCATTGGTGGTATTGGCAATTCGAGGAATCAGGATGTTTCTGTAAAGCTGAAAGCACAGGAAGCCCTTCCATATTTGAGGATAATGTGCAAAGAATCAGAGTTTCCAGCATAGCTCGAGATAGTCAATCAGCCATACCAGTCAAAAACTGGGAATTCCACAGATGACTGGCATGTTTTGAAATGACACTTGATTATGAAGCCATACAGGTTTAAACTGTTGCAGGCTCTACAACCAGGGAACAAGTTAAAGCAACTGAACTTCTGCAAACTCATGCAAAATGCTATGGAGAATGACTATTTTGCTCCCCACCTGGTGTTGTGATGAAGCAATTTTTCATTTAAGTAGCAAGATGAACTGTTGCAAGATTTTCATATGGGGCATGAAAAACCCTCATGCAACAATTGAGCACAAATGTAACTCACCTAAAGTTAATGTCTGCTGTGCCATTGCCCGAGGAAAGGGTTTTAGCCCTTTCTTTTTTGCAGAAAACATAGTGTCTGGTATCTCCTATTTAAATATGCTGCAGAACTGGCCATTTCCACAATTGAACAAAAAATTCTGGTGACTAAATTTTCTAGCAACATGGGGCACCACCTCATTGCACTGTTCCTCATTTCCTCAATGAAGGGCTTCCTTGCCGTTGGATTGGTCACAGTGGATCCCATGACTTGGTGCTCTGCATCTGGCCTCCTTGGTCACTGGCTCGTACGCCATGTGACTTCTTCTTTTGGGGGCACATTAAGGATACTATGTACACGACACCATTGTCTACAACCTTGGATGAACTAAAAAACGCATTGTTACTGTGGTGGAGTCGGGGACAACGGACATGCGAATATGGAGGAAATAGACTATCGTCTTGACATTGCTCGTGTAACTATGGGAAGTCACATAGAGTACTTATAAGGTGAGAGACATAACTTGAACAGTTTTTCTTTTGGTTGATGTATCATTACTCACTGTGTTTTTGTAAACTGCAAAAATATAGTTATTTGAAATCATATGAATCATTTTGAATAACCCTGTACTATGATAACCATTGAAAATTTAGTTGAATATGTAAACTCTGGGAAAACTACACCTTGCCAAAATTGGGTTGCATGGACAGGAAAGAGGACAGCAGGCATGTAGAAAATTTCTTGATTTTTATATACCGTAGTCCACTGGTATCTTAGAATTCACTAGTGCTATAAGGTGATATTGTATCACAAAGAACAGCGTTTGAATTACCCAGTGGTCCGCTGGCCATTGGGCAGTTAAATTTCCGTCGGACCACTGAACTATTGATTTTACTGTCCTGGATGGCCAATAAGTTATTTTTTCTAATTTGTCGCAAGTTAAAAAATGAATTTCTATTTCTTTTATCTTGCTGCAGGGCACGAAAAATCTCGGAAATTTTACCTGTCCTCGAGGACGGTTTGTCTAAAAATGTACCCGTCCTCCTTTGAAACTAACCCGCCAGACTCGTATAAATACCATAACTACGTAGAATTTAAATATCATCATTCTTTTTCAGTTAAATCCATTCAATAGTGGTTTAACTGTTGGAACTTTACGTGTTATAGTTCCCTTGTGTGAAATGCAATTTCTCAGTTGGAAATTATTAGTATTTACTGTGAACAAATACCTCGGTAATCAAAAGTAATTCAAGGAAAAACTTTTCATGTACCTCTCAGTTGTAAGTGGTCGATATCTGAATCTTTGTACGGCTGTTCTCACAGGCTCTTGAGTTTAGAGTTTTAAGAATTTAATTGGCACAGTTTCTTCACGGGTCCCGAAATTGGATAGACAAATTAATTTGTTCGATGAATTTGTCTATCCAATTTCGGGACCTGTGAAGAAAATGTTCCGACTAAATTCTTAAAAGTCTAAACTCGAGCCTGAGGAGAACAGCCATATAAAGATTCAAACATCGGCCACTTACAACTGAGAGGTAGGTGAAAAGTTTTTCCTTGAATTACATTTGATTACTGAGGTATTTGTTCGCAGTAAATACTAATAATTTCCAACTGAGAAATTGCATTTCACACAAAGGAACTATAACATGTAAAATGTTCCAACAGTTAAACCACTATTGAATGGATTTAACTGAAAAAGGATAACTTATATAAAACATGTTTTTTAATCTCAATACGTCGAGAAATATGTGCATATTAAATATGGTCACTTTACTGAATTTTTTTTTTTTTTTTTTATGTACATACAGAAAATAAAATACATTTCTGCTTTCACAGCAAAAAGCTTGTTACATGGAATCCAGAATTTTCAACTGCAAAATGGCAAAACACGAGAGATAGAATAGTGCACATGCGGCATTAGGTACGATCGTCGTGAAGGATGCCAGGAAACATGCGGAAAACGGTAATGCATGGGAAACCAATATTACGGCTGGCATCACACTTGCGAGATGTCAAGGTCGCACGTGAAGGGAAGAGGCAACCATTGTTTAGTTGCATTGGTTAATAATGGGTCGCTCCTGTATTAACAAATGAAACTAAACAAGGGATGACTGGGGGAAGGAGATAGACTGGAGAGAAAGGAAGAAGAAAAAAACAACTGCGAAGCCGTTGTCCTCCCCCCCTCCGCTTCAGGCGTAAAATTCTCACGGGAAAACTTTATGAGAGGGAATCAGAAAGCAGGACATTGGCTTAGTACATAAAAATTTTGGAAGGGAGGGTTACTGCAGAACTATTTTGCCAAAACAAAGAATGGCTAATCGCTTAAGAGAATGCGTAATTTCGTAACACTGTGGCATTGGCATGCAAATTTTAAATTGGCAAAAAAAATAAATAAAATGTTTTAATCACAATCATACTGCAAGCTTGTGGAAAAAAGGGCTGTCCATGCGGACGTCGTGGTCGGGAAATTAATTGTGCGCAATGAATTCTTGATCGCCGTGGACGGGCAGTTGTGCGCACCCTGTCTTGCTGTATGGTTTTCTTTTAAGCTGCAAAGTAATGATAGGTTTAAAAACAAATATTGGAGATAATCCCATTGAAATGATAGTTATTTTCCACGTATATTGTAAATGTCTTTAAATGTTTTTATTATTTTTCTTGTGGGCCAGTGGCCATTTTGGTGGACCAGTGGTTTGCAAATTCTAGTGGTCTGCTGGGCCAGTTGAAGATTTATTTCTCATTTTAACACTGAAGAATATTGTCTTATGACATATTTTGGTGATAAAAACTAACTGAAGTTGAAAGAATAAGGGGTGAGATGCTTTCTAAGAGAATTTATTCAGGTCAAGTGACAGAAAAGAAAGTTAGAGGGAGGCTAAGGAAATCATGGGAGGTCAAGATTCAGAAATGTCTGCATGAATAAAAGATAATGAGTATAAAGCACCAAAGGTCTCTTGTGTGAAACATGATTTGGATGTCAGTGAAGCTTGAATGGTGTGCCAAGATCACTGTAAATGGAGACGTTTGATACATCAACAGTAAGTACAGTAAAATCTATTTCCATTGGCTTTAAACCTTAATCTGGCAAATGAGCTCCTTGGAGGAGCCAACCTCTGAATTTCAAAGAACAACTTAGTGATATATGTATAAATCTCTTTTTAGGGGGGGGGGGATATTCAGAATCATGGGAAGTGTTTTAGAAATTATCTTGTTTTTGTCTCACCAACTTTTCTTTGAGCCCAACCTTTTGCCCCCCCCAAATCTGCTTTCCTTTCCCTTTTACTAGGGAAAACTAGAATTAAGTTATTATATGAAAATCACTTTCAACAGAAAACAACAGACAGCATTCAATGACCATTTTTTTTATACATTTTTCCATTTTATTCAATTGGCAAGCAAGAAACTCACCAAGACTTCTCTTTTCTTCAGTAAAAACTGTGTGCTTCAAAATTCATCTGTATGATGTTCTCTTCTTTGCTGCACTGCAGAATTTATCGGCATAAACAGATCGTGTTGCAGCACAAAGGTGTATTTTTCTCTCCATTTTTCTGTTTGTATTAAAAAAATAATTCTGTAAATTGTGGGGTGGGTGCCACGCTCATCCCTGCCTAAGGGTGGACTGATTGGGGGAGAGGGTCAAGGCAGGAGGAAAGTTAAGCCTATCATCTGAAGTGGAAAACTTTCTCTGGGCTCCTGTGATATATGTGTAATTCTCAGAATGGGAAGGTTGCTTGTATGGTATAAGTAGAATTTTGCATCTGAATTAATACTACTTATAATGTGTAATCATTGGCACTGATGTGCTGTATTTTCACTGTTGTCCATGTAGCCACTCTTTCAGAAAAACATTGCCCTGGTGCGGGAATTGAACTTGCACCTCCCAATTACTGGCCGAGCATGCTATCCATTGCACCACCCAGGACAAGGAAGTTCCAAGCAACTGAAGCTAAGCAGATGCAACTTAGAAATCTGAGAACATTTCAGATTTGCGCTTGTCAAAGCAACTATAAGCTTCATCGTAGCATCCCAACGACCTTTTCTCACATCGGGGGTCGGATGTAGGTCTTTTTAAGTTCCAGTGCTTCATAGAACATCACACATAAATGGGAAACGAATTTTCCTAAAGAAATAATTCTTCTCAATTACATGAAACGCAATATAAAAGTAATCATTGGCACTAATGTCCTGTATTTTCACTGTTGTCCATGTAGTCACTCTGTCAGAAAACTTGAAATGGAGCGGGAATCGAACCCGCACCTCCCGATTACTCATGCTCGACCGGTAATCGGGAGGTGCGGGTTCGATTCTCGCTCCATTGCGAGTTTTCTTTCAAGTTTTCTGACAGAGTGACTACTTGGACAACAGTGAAAATACAGGACATTAGTGCCAATGATTACATTTGTATTGCCTTTCATGTAATTGAGAAGAATTATTTCTTTGGGAAAATTCTCGTTTCTCATTTACGTACTTATAATATGTTTAATGTAACAGCTTATGATGTCCATATACTATTGTAGACTACTCACCTTACTTGACGAACTTGGGAGTTCTACTTCCATTTTACATTTCCTACACATGCAGTAGTACTGTTCTGTGTCCTGACTTTGGTTCGAGGACATGAACTTTTAATAATATCTTCATAATAAGTAATTTTCAAATAACTAGCATTGCCACACTTTGCCATGTGTGTGACACTGTACATATGCATTCTAAAATTCCTAAACTCATGCATAATATCTTCCCATGTACATATTCTTCTTAAAATCTACAACACTGAAACACAAACTAAAAACCACCCATTCATTTCAAATTCGCTCCTACATTTAACCCTAACTGTCTACAATTACAATAAATATAAATCTTCTATACTCAAAATGTGCTATAAACACTCTGAAAATCAAACAATTAAAAACCACTCTATTAAAATCAACTAAAAGTCATATTTCCTTGTCCCAGGAGACGGCCACACCTTTTTCAAGACTTTCGATCATTACTCTGGGCATCCTCAAGAAGGCCCCGTAGCTCGGATCAACACGGTTGCTTCTTATCAAATGAACCTTCGGGCCATCGCAGCATAATAGGCACCAACAATGTTCTCTTCAATGCACCTTTGTGGTGTCATTGACGGGGTTCGTACTGCTCTTGGAATTTAAGGATATACTCCTTAAATGAACTTTTTTTCCATAATGGCCCTGGAAAACTCCTTAAATTTAAACCTAACTCTTGTGGAAAAAATGTTTTGACTCCTTAAATTATTACTATTTTGATGTTGGGAACTTCAAATTTCATAAGTATCGTGATTTTTTTTAGCGCGTCTTTTGTAAAAAAAAGATTGCGCTTACGTTATCGGTTCTTCCGTCCGTCCATCTGTGGGCATTATATCTCTGCAACCATTAGTTTGATTTGAAAAATTCTTTTTCCATTGGGAAGCATGAAATATGCGAGGGATGATCCTTCATTCCATTTTTTTTTTACAATGTACAATTTCGCCGCTAAGGGGCGTAAAGGCAGATGATATCGAATTCAAAGTACATTTTATTCCATATATTTGCTTCTAAAAATTTGATTGAAAAAAATTATTTTACCTTTCGATTCCAGTCATGTCGAAGAGTATTTTAGGTTTATTCACTTTTTCAAGTTACGCATAGATTTTCCGCTACGGGCGTAAAAGTTAATGGCGTTTTCCCCAATACCTCTACTTCTAAAAATCCAATTTGAAATTTTTTTCTTCAGCGGATACAGCTCCTAATAAAAAATGTTTTTTCATATAATTTCTAATATTTGAAAAAGAATGGTTTAGCCACCAGGAGCATAAGTGTTAATTTTTTGCTTCTGATGTATTTGCAGCAAAATCAAAGCTCTTGAAAACTCGACTGAAAGAAAATTCTTTTCTGGACCTATACCGCTCACATCGAAAAATCTTTTGAAAATACTTCTTAAAATAATGATTTTTTTCCCCTGCCAGGGGACATAGATGCATATCTTATATTTGTCGGTATCTCTGCTTCTAAGAGTCCAATTTGAGAAATTCTTTCTTTGTTAGAGAGCGGTTCCACTGCGAAATGTTTTGCATATAATTTCAAATTTTTCTTAACGCACAAGTCTACAACCAGAGGGCGTAAGTTCACGATTCCATTTATAGCAATATCTGCGGGATTAAACACCCAATTGAAAAACTTTTCTTCGGTCAGATACTACTGTTTTCCATACCGGTTTCATTGACTTTGAATAGCTTTGATAAATTTAATTCACGTCAGAACGGATTCAAAAGACATGCTCATTACACCCGAAAATTTGGTGTAATTGTTCTTGTTTTTTCTTTTCTTTCATTAATTGTGTGCATTAATTTTATCTGCATTGAACTGAATTATAATTCTTCATGATATCCTAATTCTCATGTTGTCAAATGTCATGTTGTATTTCAAGGATAAAAATAGATACCATACTTATATAAAATTACATTTTTTAGTTGCACTGGTAGTAATTTTAGTTAACTTTTGGGTATAAAATAATTTATTCAGAGTTATTCCCAGATTCCAGTATGTCATTGGAATTTCAAAGAAAGAAGCGAAATACTTAAATCACCTATAGCTATGGCATTAGTAACTTCAGTTAGCTAGGTATGAAAAAAAAAACATTTAACAAAGTTTGGTTTTCTCTCATTCTCGTATGCCATAATTGACTCCTGGAAAATACTATTTAGACTTCTTAAAAACTCCTTAAATGGACTTTCAAAAATTAATATGAACCCTGCATCTATGGGAATTCCAATACTCCACCAAAGTCTGCTTTAAAGTCTTAACTCACATTTCATTTGTCTTGTCCCCCCCCCCTTCCCCACTTTATATTGTTCGGATCACTATAATTACAAATTCTATGTCTGTTTTTTTTCAATTAATACAGATTCTGATATACATAAATGTTTCTGTTTTGCAACTGTTTTATTGTAGATAGTTAGGATTAAATGTAGGAGTGAATTTGAAATGAATGGGTGGTTTTTTGGTTTGCGTTTCAATGTTGTAGATTTTAAGAAGAATATGTATATGGGAAGATATTATGCATGACTTTAGGAATTTTAGAATGCTTATGTATAGTGTCACATTCATGGTGGAGTGTTGCAATGCCGGTTACTTGAAAATGATTTATTATGAAGATATTATTAAAAGTTCGTCACATCCTTGAAACAGAGTCAGGACGTAGAACAGTGCTGCATGTGTAGGAAATGTAAAATGGCAGTAGAACTCCCAAGCTCGTCAAGTAAGGTGAGTAATCTACAATAGTATATGGATACTGATATACATGTAATACAAAGTACCGAAGGATGAAGATTAATTTATCCAGAAGTACTATATAATATATATAGCTAGTGTTGTTATCTTTTGGCTCCCTCCATATAATGGTCATTGCAAAAGGCAAGGAATGTCCCTCATGACTCTCCCACTCTTTGGGATTTGACGAACAGGATGTGCAACACAAGTGGAAAGCCCAGTTTTCACCCTTGTTACCGACTTTCTTGGCTAAAGTAGAGGAAGTAAGCTTTCTGTACCTTTGGCATTAAAACGCACTTTCTTGAAGCAAGTATGCTTTCTCCACATATGTAACAAAAGCTATCCACACTGTTCAAACACTTAAGGGGCTTATTTTTCCTACCTAAAATAAAGGCTAGCAGAGGCCTGCAATCATTAAGAACAATACACCTAGAACTGCAGTTAACAGAAACACATGGAGCACCTAACTAAATTCCCAGAATCCTAATGAAACACTGCAAGACTGGTGTATCTGCAACATAGGTAGTTTATCACATGATGTTTTTAAAGTGTGATTACCTTAAAATGCGGTGTTGCCACATCTCAATTCCGAGAGCCATGACCACTTACACAGGACTGATCTGCTGATGTGGGATACCTTCTGTAACTTGGAAACAGAAGCCAATTCATAATTTTTGATGTCATTATCCTGTTCAATACCAAAAATTAGGTAAGATTAGGTAATTTCATTTCATAACAGTTCACATGTTGAAGAATGCCATCAACATTTAACAGGTGCATGTATCTTAAATCACTGTTGTACAAGCGTTTATTATTATTATTATTATTATTATTATTATTATTAGATATCTGATGACTGAATGCTGAAACGAGTATATTAATTAAATTAAGGCTTAAAAATTCTGTCTATTTTTCAAGAATTGCCATCAAAAAACAAGATAAAATGGTATTAACAAATTATTTTTTAATGTGTCATGTAAGTTGTTTAATATCCCTTTTTTTTTTCTATTTTTTTTTTTTTTGTCTTCCTGTCTCTAGTGCTATGAACAAAGCTTACCAGCCAAACTGCTCTAATAGCAATACATCTTCTGTGCCTTGTCACAGTCCTTCAAATTTCACTCCTTCGCAGTATAGTCAACCCATACAACACCATACAGAGTATCAAGCCAAAGCTCAACAGAACCATGCCAGTCAGTATGGGCAGTATGTCGAGACTCAAAATGAGAATTACAGGGGTCTGAAGGGCCTGCTAATTTTCAGGTAAGGAATTAACAATTGTGGAAAACTTGTATTACATACATAAGATCATACCACCTTTGTACTGGGTGTTTATTTCTATATATCGTAGTTCATATAAACATATCTTTGTTTAGAACTTACATTACATGGCTATAAAACATTAGTTTTATCTACAGTATATATGTCGAATTGTATTGCTGTTCACACATTATATGTTGAATTGTCATACTTGGGAGGTTATATATAATTACGCACAAAAAACAAGCGAGATATAACTTGTTTTGTGACTAATTATATATAACCTACCAAGTACGGCAATTCATCATACAGCGTGTGAACAGTAATAAAATTCGACATACATACTGTCGACAAAACTAATGTGTTTGAATTCCTTTTAGAGTTGCATTTTCACTGGTGAAGGAATGTAAAACAAGCCAATCTGAACATAAAACAAGCCACTTTCTAATACATATCAGAATATGGAACAGATATGATGAAGACACTATCGTGCTAATTGATACACAAATAAGGAAGATAGCTGTCTAAGCACGAACACTTTAGATTAAACCAATTGCAACACTCAGATGAAGATAAGACGTATCACCGGTATCAAAAGTATACACAGTTAAAAATTATGATGACACGAATAACTCATTCCATTGAGGTTTAAAAGGTTTAATGTTAAAAACTTGCGAGATCTTTTGAACTCACAACCTATAGGTTCATCATCAGGCACCAAAACTAGCAAGGTGCACATGAAACGCAGTGGTTATATACATGCGTGGTTGTGGGCAGAGACCGCGCATGCGTACAAGTCGGAACAGGATGAGGTCATAAAAATACATACATTTGAAATAACATGTAAGGTAAAAACACAATGGTTGTCATAAATATAAAAAAATATAAAATGAAGGTCAAAGTTCTTTCACCTGAGTTTTATATATGTACAATAAAATCAATTGTTGTCTAACCTTGTTTCTTGGTTTTTCAATAGGTATCTCCATGGTGCTGGTATATTGGATGGAGCTTCATCCTTACAACATTGTTCATTCAAATGATAAATATACAAGCTCTCGAGAAACAACAGGCCATTTTTGGTTTTGGTTGTCAATAACAGTTTTACATTGTCCCAGTCAGGATAGTGCTCTCCTTTTAGTACCTCTTGTGCTAAAGAAGTTGTTGAGGCATGTGTACGAACACTGTATTTGTGTTCTGTAATTCTTGTCTTTAATGATCTACAAGTGGACCCCACGTAAGAAGTAGACTGTGAGGTAGTTGAAATAGAGTTCATTGGTATGGAGTAAACACTGTATTTATCTAGGGTTGATGTCCAGTCTCGGTCTGATTCGGCCAAATTGAACAAACGTTCCAAAGAAACACCAAAGGAACAATCATATTTTTTTGCATGAATTTTGTAAAATCGGTACAATGGTTGGGTGGTAGGGAATGGATGCCCAGACCTGCCAAGTTTTACGGTTTACCCGTAAAATGTACGGAAATGTAACTTGTTTTACGGTTTTACAGGCAAAATGTTAATTTTACAGATTTGGCGATTCTCCGAGATTTTTTTTTTTTTCTGACGATTTTGCACCCACTCTCAAAACTTTTTTTTTTTTTAAACTTAATCCATTCAAAGTAAAGTGCCGATGTAAGTTACGAATAAGTTTTTAGTTACATGTGTTTATTTGGGAACATTTTGCTGCAGTTTTCCCACGTTTTAGGTTATTGTTTTGCCCTTTTTTAAACACTAGAACACCAACCAGCTGGGCTTATTTAACCTTCCATTTGGTTCTCTTCCTCTCTTGTGCAAGCTGTTTCCCCCGCCTTTCTTTTCAGATCATGCGTTGTTCATCTCCCGAGTCGCAACTTCTCAGAAGGCCAGCGTGGGGTGTGTCCGCGTTGGAGCAGGTGTCTTTTATCTTTATTCCTCCCAGTTCGAAATGCTATCTCAGAACGTAGTTATCATAGAAAAAAAATTCCAACGGATTTTAAATCTGTGGAATTTTTAACCCCAGATCGATACCCAACATGGCGAAATTAAGCAAAAACTGCCAGTTTTGTGAAACTAAAAATGCATTGGGGCATGCAGGGTTTCGTAACTTCTTCTCTGGCAATAAATTTGACCTAACGAAAGAATGCTACTATAAGAGGAAGTTAAAAAAAAAGAAGTCCAATGTTCATTCGAGCCAGTGCTGCTCCAGCAATGATATATTTTGCTGGTCTGTTAGTCAGTAAGTTTTCTACGCTTTCGCTTTCCAACCGTGTTGTGTTCATCGCTCGGTAACGTTCATAAAAATGTCTTGGCTTGATTCAATGAAATTAATATGTTGGGGTACATACTAATTCATCTAATCCTTATTGAAAATGGTCAAAGGTAAGGTCAAGACGTAGGAGCGGAATTCATTCTTCCGCCCTTTTGCGTGATGACTTGCGTAAAATCAAAGCATGATTGTGATGAAGTTTGGGTATGCTGTTCAGCACCCATAGTGGACCTATCCTATTGAAAATAGTTGCTATCAGCATTCACGGGGACAGCACATGCACAAGATTTGTTTGCTCGCGTTTCAGAATTTTAGCACAATATCTTCCGTGGAAATTGACCGATTTGGATGGAATTTTTAATTATAAAACGACGCGTGTGTGGCAGCTTTTTAATTTAGAAATTAACGGGCACAAAAAATGTTCTATAATAAAGCAAAAACACACAAAATATCAATTAATTCATACTAAGGGATTTGTAAAGAAAACAGTAAAGTATCGGGGAGAACACTGTTGCTTTTGCAAACCCACACTTTTTTACTTTTTTGTAGGTATGAAATTTTGGGCTTTTAGTAAACAACTCTGAATTTTAAAATATCCGGATTTTGACAGCACGAGTTTAATCTAGAGAGGAAGTGGATTTTTTTTTATCTGTTTGAAAAAAAAAAAAGAGATTTTCATTTTCTAAAACAGTACGTGTATTCTACGGTTTGTCATGTTAGACCATTTTTTTTTTTTTTTTTTTGCAGAGACATAAGATCGGAGTTAAAATCCCGGTTCAAACATTTTATGCCGTGGTTACGCCGCCACAAAGGGAGCAGGGGACGAGATGGGGAGGATGTTACCGATGAAGTGGCTGTTTCATTCCAGTTACGCCTGATGTAAAAGACAGTTGGTTTTGTTCCGGCAAAACAATTGTGTTAGTTTACTGCAGGAGAGGGGTTGGTTCAGACGTTGATGGGCCCAGATTGTTTTTAAAAGGAATGACTAGAGAAGCTCTATTCGGTAAGATGAAGGGAGGGGGCAGGACAGGAAGAGAAGACAGAACTATAGCATCAGTGCCATTTGGAAGTATAACGGATGCCGCTAAAGGGATCGGATTTAGTAAAAGACAAGGCATTGATCCGGCTGTGAGGAATGATCTGTAAGAAAGGACGAACTCAAGGGAATGATGACATTCGTAACTAAAACCTAAACCTTTGTTTCTAGATGAAAGGACCTTTCAGTTGCTCTCTGCTTTCCTAGCTGACCAGCTCGAATTGGATAACTCTGTAATCAGTATTTTTTCCTCTACTATAGCAGTTTTTACTTACATTTTTTTTCCCGAGTGGTAATAAATTTAGTATTAGTGATTCGCTATGAGCAGCAACATAAAAGGGGAAAAAAAGTACTATAAAATATTCCGTGATTCGTATTCTGCGGAATTCCCCTGTATTGCGAAATCTTCAAGAAAGTAAAATATGCATTTCACGCTATGTGCCGATGCAATTTCAACATTTCGCATGGTGGAAGGAATGATATTTCAAATCATATTTCTAGTGACAAGCATAAATATAACGTTGACTGCGTGGGTAAAAAAATAACGAAATTAACTTCCTTTGTTAAAAGTTATAATGAACTCTATGCGATTCGTACAAACTGTTTGTTCACTTCATTTTTAGTTGAACATAATTTACCAGTTAGTGTCTCTCAGTCACTCTTACTTATTTAATTTTTTTTATTTGACTGTCTCATCATCAGTGTTTCCGTAAGATAAAAACCTAACATGAAAATGGTTCGTTTTTGAAAATATTTTAGTATGTTTCACGACGGCGTGGGACACGATCCCATTGAAAGGGTAGAACATCCTTCCCTTTAGATGCAAACTTCTGTAAAAGTAAATTTTTATCACTTTATAGGTCATAATGATAGCATAGTAATGATAAATTATGTATAGAATTTATTTTAATCGATATGAATGTGCCGATAAATTTAAACATCTGTAGACACTTCAATTAAAAGTTGATGGTTCATTTGGGTAACATCGTTTTTTAAATTGATATGTTCGGTACATTTAATCAATATGCGCAACAAGTAATTTAATCGAATATGTCGATTAAATTTTTTTACGGATTTCTGTTTCTGAAAGTTGGCAGGTCTAGATGCCACGTATTTTTTGGTCACTTTGTCACGTATTGGTTGTAACATTGTGGAGATCCGTCGTTGACACCTGCGTAACAATTTTGTAAATAGATATCTGGGATAACCGGAAACCTTTGTTAGGTTTGAAATCCTGTGTAATTCCAGTTTCAAACCTAACAAAGGTTTCCGGATATCCCGGATATCTATTTACAAAATTGTTATGCAGGTGTGAACGACGAATCTCCACAATGTTACAACCAATACATGACGAAGTGACCAAAAAATGCATGGCATCCATTCCCTACCACCCAACAACCATTGTACCGATTTTACAAAATTCATGCAAAAAATATGATTGTTCCTTTGGTGTTTCTTCGGAACGTTTGTTCAATTTGACCAAATCAGACAGAGACCGGACATCAACCCTAGATAAATACAGTGTTTACTCCGTACCACTGAACTCTATTTCAACTACCTCACAGTCTACTTCTTACGTGGGGTCTACTTGTAGATCATTAAAGACAAGAATTACAGAACACAAATACAGTGTTCGTACACATGCCTCAACAACTTCTTTAGCACAAGAGGTACTAAAAGGAGAGCACTATCCTGACTGGGACAATGTAAAACTGTTATTGACGACCAAAACCAAAAATGGCCTGTTGTTTCTCGAGAGCTTGTATGTTTATCATTTGAATGAACAATGTTGTAATGATGAAGCTCCATCCAATATACCAGCACCATGGAGATACCTATTGAAAAACCAAGAAACAAGGTTAGACAACAATTGATTTTATTGTACATATATAAAACTCAGGTGAAAGAACTTTGACCTTCATTTTATATTTTTTTATATTTATGACAACCATTGTGTTTTTACCTTACATGTTATTTCAAATGTATGTATTTTTATGACCTCATCCTGTTCCGACTTGTACGCATGCGCGGTCTCTGCCCACAACCACGCATGTATATAACCACTGCGTTTCATGTGCACCTTGCTAGTTTTGGTGCCCGATGATGAACCTTTAGGTTGTGAGTTCGAAAGATCTTGCAAGTTTTTAACATTAAACCTTTTAAACCTCAATGGAATGAGTTATTCGTGTCATCATAATTTTTAACTGTGTGTACTTTTGATACCGGTGATACTTCTTATCTTCATCTGAGTGTTGCAATTGGTTTGATCTAAAGTGTTCGTGCTTAGACAGCTATCTTCCTTATTTGTGTATGGAACAGAAGAATCTCAACTAGGAAAGGTCAGGCTCACAGTTAGTCTGCAGGAACCAAACTGTGAGTATTTGCAGGCAAGGAGATCTGATGGTAAACAGTGCATGTTATGAGCTGTATACATATACTTCTGTGAGAGGTACCTATTCGTTTCTTTCACCAGGTGTTTCTATTACGTGGTATATTGGTTTTAATGTTGTGACAAAAACTGTCAAATTATTCTGTTCATCACCTTTTTTTAAGCCTTCGTTAGAGGAGCCTTACACATTTGTTAGTTCTTATTACTTTTATGCTGTTATTTGGTTCAAATAAAGAAGTTTATTTACCTTGAGTCTTGCTTCTTAGTGTTCTTAATTTCCCATACACGTCATTAATTCGATGAATGACTTGCATTTTTCTGAGTGACGTACTTTTCTCACTTATATTACCAGTTCTATGAAAGACTAAAGAGGTTAATGGGAAAACTGGTAATATGAGTGAGAAAAGTACGTCCCTCAGAAAAAAAATGTAAGTCATTCATCGAATTAATAACATGTATGGGAAATTAAGAACACTAAGAAGCAAGACTCAACATGAATAAACTTCTTTATTTGAACCCAAATAACAACATAAAAGCAATAAGAAATAACAAATGTGTAAGATTCCTCTAACGAAGGCTTAAAAAAAAAAAAAAACCCGTGATGAACAGAATAATTTGACAGTTTTTGTCACAACTTTAAAAAGTGCATGTTATGAGTTATGTATTAGCTGAATTTGACCATTTGGGATAAATGTGCCAAGGACTACTATAATAAATTGTTGCAGCATGACAGTCCCTTCCCTACTAATGCCCCAAACTGTGGAAACACTGCAGCTGCTGTGCTTTGAGATATTAGAACATCATTCTTACAGTGTTGAAGTTACACCATGAGAAGATGCCATCTGTTTGGATCTGTCATAGTTGTTTTAAGAGGTCACTGACCCCTTTTCCCAGTGACCACAAGTTGGAGAAAGCTGCATGTGCTAAAAACATTTTTTTCTTGGATGACATTCAAGAGCTTGTGCAATGGCATCAGGTTCTTGTGCGGAATGAGTCAATCATAAAAGTTTAAGGTAACAGTCTTAAAAGCACGATAATCAAAACAGTACGCAAGCTTCAGATGAAGTGAAGAACTTATTTAATATATAAGTTAAAATGTTAAAAATAAAGCCATAAGAACTTTCGGTCTTCCAAAAGATCATCATCAGGTGGAAGTACTAAAAGAGTTTTTTGGGGTGGGGAGACATAAGTAAGCTACAGGCAGAACGTGACATATTGAGCAGATGATCATGTTGTCAAATCCAAATATGTTAGTTTTAAATTGATATATGAATACAAACAATCAAGTGGTCAAATTATTGAATAAAAAACATACAAGACAGAGAAAAAGTACAACAAATACATACAATGAAGTAAGGCAAATACATACAATAAAGAGTCAACCTTACATAACTTACCTATAATAACTATATATACATACTTAGGTCAAACTAGAATATGGTAAAAAAAAATTAAAAATATAAATATTTTCATTCTCTGCAAATGGAGGGGAAAGTTTTAATAGTTGTGTCCAAAGTGCCAGTATGCAGACAGGAGTGTTATCATTACAACACGAAGTTTCTTGTTCAGCAATAATCAAACTTTTCGTGAATAATAAGGAGATAGATAGTACTTGGTGTTATAATGATTTTAGCCTCTTTCCAATTAGGATAGTGTTGTCCATCGTTCACTAGTCTTGCAAGAGCAGTGTTTGACAGGCCATTCTTAACGGCATATTTTTATGTTCATTTAGCCTAATTCCCAATGATCTTTTGGTTGAACCGATGTATTGGCTGCAGGGGGGAACTTGATTTAAACTATCAAGTAGGATGGTGTATGTGCCAAATTTGTTAGCTTCTGGAACTAGGTCATAATCTTTCTTGATCAAAGTAAAACTATTGGTAGTATGTATCCCAAAATCCAGATTGCATGTTTTACAAATATTTTTATGGTTTGAGGAGATAGTTGGAAAATAATCCATTGAGCTCCCAAATTGCGACAGGGGTGTTTGGCCTGAAGAATAGTTAGACGTTGACGACAGATTTTCCAGAGTGCAGCTTGAACAGTAAATTCTCTGAAACCATGGGCACAAGCAATGTTGAAAACCTCATCAATTTCGCAATGCCGCCTGAAGCTATCAGAAGAATGAGTGAATGTTCTTCTTAGCATGAAGTTAATTGATGAGAATTTATAATTATTTGGGTGTGCAGAAGAGGCAGGTATCATAGTGGGTGCGGACATAGGTCTATACGCCAAATAGTGTAAAGAGCAGGAGTCAGAGTCACATTCTAAGGGGGAATCTAGGAACAGTAAAGTACCATTATTTTCAAGTTCAATGGTGAATTTTATTGAAGGAAAAATTTACTGAAGGACGGGGAATTTTATTGAACTAAAGGATTTAACCTCCAAAAATGTAACCCAAGGACCCATAACATAATAGAGGAAAAGAAAACTCCTAGAACTGCAAAAAATTCACAACTTGTCTATTTTAGCAAAAAAAAAAAAAAAAAAAAAAAACTCTTTTAGTACTTCCATCTGATAATGGTGTTTAGGAAGACTGAAAGTTCTTATGGCTTTTTTTTTTTAACCTTTTAACTTATACATTAAATAAGTTCTTCACTTCATCGGAAGCTTGCGTACTGTTTTAATCCTCGTGCTTTTAAGACTGCTACCTTAAACTTTTATGATTGAGCTTCTGCAATGCTAGACAAATTATGTTGAAAAACAGCAGTTTATATTGAAAGATGATACTGCTGTTGTGCTAATTTTAATACACTATGTGTACCTTTTGACTTGAGTCATGTATAGGGCTATCATTCTATTGGTGCAGAGTTGCATGCTGTTTTCAGGTATAGAAAGCAACTGGCATATGGGCATGAATTTTGGTTGCCATAGCACACTGGGTATTTTACAAATGTGGTTCTTTTTCTTTATGCCTCATGGTGGGTTTAAATTAAATCTTTTATTACTGTAATAAGGAAAAATGTATTATTATTATTGTTATTTTGAGAAGGAAGAGAGTGGTAGATGTAGAAATTCTATGTTTGACTGTTACCATGCAGCCAAATGCTAAGAAAAATTGAGAAGTTTGCTGCATGGTAACAGCTAAATATGGAATTCCATCCTGAAAGGGGGAAAAAAATGAAACAAGATTTCCTTTCAGATTTATTCTTCATAAAAGTTTGTTGGTTTGTCATGAAAAAAAACAAAACAAAACAAAACAGCTTAGACATTCGACTATGTCACAAATTAAAGAAGAACATTTAAACATAAATTGATTAAAAAGAAATATGAACTTCCCATTTTATTTAAAGACAGTTGAGGTATACAGTATTGACAAATGCAAAGACAACTGACAGAAATACCAATATTATGGTGCCTAAATTTACATGCGTCACTTAAATTTTAAGTCATTTTTAGGCTAGAAATTACAAATAATTTTCAAGAACTAAAATTCTGCAGGGGTCATCTTAAAATATTGATGAACATACAGGGAGACTGTAAATGATGATCCTGATTACACAGAGCTTGAAAAATATCTGAAAAGTTAATGCCCTGCTGGGCATGTGCAGAAATTATTTACCTGTCCAGGTTGTAAAAATCTGGATGCCAAGGAAAATTTATGTTTTAAGATAACAAATCAGAACCCTCATTTTTTAAAGTTAAAAATATGATTAATTTTTTTACACATTTTGCATGTCCATTTTAAGGCGATGTATTCAAAATGTTCAATGCAGAAAAGCATCTAAGAGGATGATGATGATGTTGAAATTGGAGCAAAATGGTATGATGATAAAATTGATATTTGAGAAATTAGTGATTCTGCCATGTACCTTTCACCAAAGTTTTTGGCCTTTGTCACTAAACACCAGAGGCTAGTTCCATCAGAGGCATGCATCTTGTCGCTGACTATAAACAACATTTAGAGCAAAACTACATATGGTTCCAATTTCTAGACCTAGAGCATAATATAATGAAAGAAGTGATATTCTTCTGTCCTTAGCACTCTGTAACAATAATACAACTTTCAGTGATTGGCAGTGAAATGAAACATGACCTGCAATAACTGTCTTTTTTTCTTATTGTAGGAAATTCTATTCCAAACTTTTTCATTTTTAAATTTAGTTCCGCAGACCGGGCAACTAGTTTTATTTATTTTTATCTGTGTATGTTGGGCATGATATTTTTCAAGTCTTGTTACAGGATGCTTTAATTTTTTAATGACAAGTCTTAGATTCATTTCCATTTTACAGATGATTTCACACTCTCAGAGTTTCGAGTTTCTATGGTGGTGTTTTTGTTTACTGCATCTGCCACTAGGAGCACTGTAGCAGCTATGCAGTTAAGATAGCATCTGTGACTGAGAAGGCATGATGTATTGTGTGTGGCTAGTAGTAACAAAATTTCCTCTCGGTGTTCAACAAAAGTTCAGAACAAAGTATGGAAAGAAGCTACCTAATGTGAAGCTAATTAAGTCATGGATGATAAAATTCTTTGAAACAGGAGCAGTAGAAAAGGGGAGGAGCATTGGTAAGCTGTCAGTTTTTTTATGAGACAGTCGAAAAAACTCAAACTGCTTTCACTTGGTCACCATGAAACAGACTAGCATGTAGCTTCATGCCAATCACTCATACCAAAGTATGTGGTGTGTAAAGTATTACACAATTATTTACAGTTGTGTGCCTAGAAGTTAAAAATTTTTCAAGAACTGCAGCCTGATGATCATCCAAAATGTGAAGCATTTGCCAAGGCTATTTTGAACCTCATTTGCAAGGTTGATGTCTTCTTGCTACATGTCTGCTTTTCAGACAAAGCTGCTTTCCGTCATAGTACAGTCAATCTTAACATTCGGGGATTAGAGAACTAATGTCATTTGGGACAGTCTAAAAATCAGTGTCTAGTGTGGGCTAATGCGTAACTGGATAATTGGGCCTTTCTTTTTACTGAGAAAACGATTTCCACGAATGTGTACTGGGATATTCTCACTAATTACACAAACCCTCTGCTGAAGAACAGATAGCCGACTGTCATCTTTCAAAAAGATGGACATTCCCATATTGGGCACATATTTTTCCTGAAACTCTCAAAACAACATTTACAAAATGGTGGAATGGGGGGGGGCAGATAAATCCCATGGACCCCAAGATCACCATACATTTACCCAGGCTGGATTTCTTCCTGTGAAGTTATGTTAAAATATACACCAAGTAGATAGAAATCATGGGACACCTACGTATTGATAGGCAGGCCCACTTTTCCATCCTGAATGAGGGCAGTCACAAAGTGAGGCATTGAGCCCACTAGGTCATGAAAACGTTCTACATGTATCTCCATCCATGATGCACTCCTGTCTATAATTCTGTCGCATTACTGGGTGGAGGTTCCAAAGCTCGGATGGACCCTACCCCAGCATCCCAAAGATTTTCCACAGGGTTAATGTCCAGTAAATGGGGAGACCATTCCAGGGTTGGTACATCTGTGGAATGTTCTTCTAACCATTGTTTTAGTCATCATGGCTGTGTGGAGAGGTGCAATGTCCTTCTGGAAAATACAATTGCCTTTTTTTGGTGTGTGATGACCACAAACAGATGCAGATGGTGCAAGGATGGACACATGCATGTTTGAATCTAGATATACTAGAGGTCCTAACATGGGCCAGTTGAACACTCCCCAGACTGTAACTGAGCCTTTACCAGCCCAAACAGTTGCACATTGACATGCCAGGTCCATCGCTTCATGCAGTTTCCACCAGATTCACACACTCCCGCTGCACGGCCTATCTGGAAATGGAGCTCATCAAGCCAGGAGACCCATATTCAAGATCCAGTGCCAATGTTCTTTTTGCACAGTTAGGATTTCCAGTGATGTGGTGTTAGCAATGGGACTTTGGTGAGTCGGCGGCTCCCATAACATTCTGACTAATGGACACCTGATGGGATTTGTGCCACTGCTTTCTGGTTGGTTGCAATATGCAAAGCAGGTGTCGATAGCCATGTTCATCCTTCACCCACATCACTGTCCATGATACAGTGGCATATTTCCGATACACTCTTATTAATGTTGAACTCAAATAGTGCAAGTCCTGCACCACCTCTTGTATTGAGTTACCAGTGCATTTGGTGCACACCATCATCACTCTTTCAAACTTTGTTAATGCATGATATTTATTTAAAGTGGCATCAAATTATATATAATTTATTACTACTAAGCTTGCGGTGTTAAGATAGAATAATAACAACAACGTTTTGCACAATAAAATGTTTATTATACGTCGACTATAGTTTCACAGAGCTTTTGGCTCGGCTTCCTCAGGACGAATGGAGCATAAACATTCAAATCATTGTGACATCATCAGAATTCTGACGGTCACGGATTTTGGCGAGTTGTTTCCATGCGCGTGAAAGAAATGGAGTCGATGTCATGTTGTTGACAATCTGTGACAAGTTCCGGTATATGTGGAAAGCTCCTAATATATTAAGCTTGATAGTCAAGTCCGGTGTATCAATAAGCATAGCATTTCCAAACAAAAATTGATGGTTATTTTTGTGACAATGTTGGGCTATAGACAACTTCTTCAGCTTAATATATTAGAAGCTTTCCACATATACCGGAACTGCCACGGATTGTCAACGACATGACGTTGACTCTATTTCTTTCAAGCGCGTGGAAACAACTCGCCAAAATCCGTGACCATCAGAATTCTGATGATGTCACAATGATTTGAATGTTTACGCTCCATTTGTCCTGAGGAAGCCGAGCCAAAAGCTCTGCGAAACTATAGTTGTTGTATAATAAACATTTTATTGTGTGGAACATTATTATTATTATTATTATTATTATTATTATTATTATATGATATCAAATTACCGTCTACATAAATTAAGTGGTTTCAGCTTACCTATATACCTGCCAAACAGTGATTTCGCCCACTGCTAAAAGGGGTGACAGCATCTTGTTGCCCAGGAACTAGGTATCCTATGATTTCTGTCCTCTCAGTGTAGTTTTTGCAACACAATTTTGCAAGAATGTATTACAGGTGCAATAGCAAGTTACCCCACAAATGTTGGAAAATGGGTGGTGCAAGCATGAATATCATTTAGACATTTTGTGTGCCAATAGAGGGGCATGTGTAGAAGTATATTAAGTTCATTAACTATGTATTAGATCTTTGTATGTTTTTCTACTTTTGTTTAAAACTGTATTTAATTACCAGTGTTCATTTAAAAGTTCTGCCATGTTTAAATCCGGGTAATAATTTGTGGACAACCTGTGTATTGCGCGTAGTTGCCTCTTTGAACCTGCCTCCCAATTTAAAAACAAAGTACTTTTGCATCAGTTTAATTATAAAACATTTAAAATTTACATAAAAATAATTAAAATTCTTAAAAACTGTTAACTGGAAAGCAAAATCTTTGTTAACCCAGTCACTCACAAAACCATATGGTCCTTGTGTTATGTGGGCAGGATTTAGTTAAAAAAGAACAACAACAATGAAAAGAACTTCATTGCATGAAACAGTGTGTGAGGTATTCTTACTACAGTTAAAACCTCCTCAATGGGCACTCCCAAATAGCAGACACCTTCATTTAGAGGACAGTTTTGTGATCTCCTGTCCCAAAGATATGGTCCCTTATATTTATCTCTGAATAATGGGGTCCCATATATTATCTCCAAATAATGGGCAATGATGTTGGTCATAAAACAGTTAGAAACAGGAACTTTCAAGGGAAAACAGTGACACATCTTAGCCACAAAGATTTTTTTTGGCTTTTTTCAACAGAAGCAAAGTGACTTTTTTGTGCTCCAGATTCATATTACAAATCTACTGTTCTGTGGTTTCAATGTGGACAATATTTTCTGAGAAGTGATGAAACAGCTCCCTTTGACTCTCACTTCAGGGTTCCCACAGACCTGGGAAACATGGAAAAGTAAAAAGAAAAAAATTATAAATGTCAAAAGGGCCTGGAAAATTCTGGGATTTTTTTTTTGGAAAAAAAAAAACATATGCAAGCTTTGCTTTCTGTACTGCTAAGTTCCTATTTTGTGGTTTCTTTCAATGAGGCTCTAAACAAATTGCTCAGAAGGAGCAAATTAACATTGTTTTTAGTTTCTGGAATGACAATGACAACTCTGTGCCAACTTGTTATTTTTCATCTGTTTGAGCCATGAAGCAGCCAAGAAGATGTCATAAAATTTCTAGGAGCTTTCTCCTTATTTCCTACCAACAAATTATTACAGGTGTACATTTCAGTATGCAGGCACATTTTATAATTGCACTGCACATTTGATTCAGAATAAACATACATAGAGCAAGTGTTGAAAATAAACCACTTCTTGAGGTTGCTATACTACTTTTTCAAGGATTCTTCTGCTCATCAAGCTGATTATGCAAATGTGACTGGCAGTTTTCAACTTCCTAAAAAGTTCTGTATGACCCATTGGCTTGATTGAGAATGGCTCTGTGGCTGAAAGGGCCATTGGCATACTTAGCCATTTAAGACAGTACTTCCATCAGATGAAATCAAGCTGGGCTTCAATCTGAACACTCATGTCATGCCTAAAACACCATTTACATGATCCATTAATGCTCCTGAAACTTCATTTTTCTCATGTCACTTGCTTCTTCATTTGAAACTTTACTAAGGGTATACTATACATCAAAATCCATGCCATTTCTGTACAGCTGACTGATGAAACATCTTAATCTGTTGGACAATCTTGTGAAGAAGATCATGGATGAGGCTAAAGGTATTTGCTACAGGATGACAAAGATTGACTTGGCAGTGGAGAACCTTGCCCCTACTTTAATGATGTGTCTGTTGGAGTTCGTACAAAATAGGCTCTTGATAAATGTGAAGTACTGAGAGAAGTAAGCTTGCCTTCCACACAAGTGGCAGTTTTTTTTTTTAAAGCAGGTGCTGAAAAACTGCTAGAATGCATCCTCTAAAATAATTATTGTGAGAGCTGCTGGATGCTTAGCCCCTCACCATATGATTCAGCCACCCTCTCTGTGCATTCAGAGAATGGACGTACTCTTACAAGAGCTGGAGAGAAAGAAAAGAATTGAGTCTCTTTATATACAGAGAAGAAAAGAATCGAGTCTCTTTATATACAGAGAAAGCTCTCGTCCAGTTCAAAGAGCTTTTGTGAGTGTTAAGAGTGATCTTAGGGAAAGTTTAAAAACTTTTCCATAGAAAGGACAAATTAGATTCTTTATCATCAGAAATGTTGAAAACAAAAGATTTTTATGAACTATGGCATGTTATGCTTGTTTTTGTGCTATTCTATGGGAATGGATGTGTAGAACAGAGCTTTCCCATGTAATGACAAATGTTGGTTGAAAAGCTTCATGAATAGCACTTCGACTAGTGTATAATCCTGTCAACTGTTACACAGGGTGTCTCAAAAGTAGTAGTTACAAGGGACATTATATCACACCTGTATGCCAAAGGAGCATGCCAACGATACAGGCATGCTTTAGAAAAGAGAAAATCTGCATCAAAGATAAAGAGGAACAAGTGAACTGGCCCTCACCTATTAGTGAAAGGTCATTTGAACTTTCATATTACGTGGCTTTTCCATATATTTGCAACATGTTAGTAGTCTAACACAGAATTACTGTTTCACACGTTATATAGTTCATGAATATATTCGGGTTACCCCTAAACAATGATGACAAGTGTTAGGTAACATTAAAGGTAAATTTTGTTAATAATATAATCCTCTGAGATTCAAAAGGTAAGAATTTTTTATTTTTACCTTTAAAAATTTCTTACAAAATTTTTTACCTTCTGAATCTCAGATTATGTTATTAACAAAATTTACCTTTAATTCAGAAGGTAAGAATTTTTTTTTTTACCTTTAAAAATTTCTTACAGAATTTTTTACCTTCTGACTCTCAGAGGATTATATTATTAACAAAATTTACCTTTAATGTTACCTACCACTTTTTGTCATTGTTTAGGGGTAACCCGGTCTATTCATGAACTATATAGCGTGTGAAACAGTAATTCTGTGTTAGACTACTTACATGTTGCAAATATATGGCCCTCACCTGTTGCATCTCATCATGCATTTAGATAAGGAGAGGTATGCTATGGCTGTGAGGGAATATGGATGCGGCCTTAGACATAATTTACATATGAGATTCTTCCGCGGATTCACGGAATTCCGCTTTTTTTGTCATCAGTTGGGTTATTCTTGAGATCGATGCAAAACTGAATTTTGGAGGATTAATTTGGTGGGGAGTCGTTTTTGGGTTTGGGGATGGTATCTCGTTTTTCAAAACTTTCGAAAACGGAAGTTAAACAAAGTGAAATTTTTTTCCTGTAATCGTGATTTCTTTTTCTTGCAGTTTCTTCTGCACAATATTATTGTTAAATATAATTTAATTACATAAATATTTGCATTTCAGCATGAAAATGGAAGAAAAATTTTTGAAAATAGAAGTAGACGGTACGAAAATTTCCCTGTTATCTTCAGGCACGAGATTCTGCCGTGGATTTGAAAAATTACGCCTTTTTCATTGTCATTTCGATGGTTTAGAGATCGATGCTGAACCGAACAGAATTTGTTTGGGAGGGTTGGCAATGGTTGTGGTGGTGGTGGGGCTGGGCGTGTGTGTGTGTGTGTGGGGGGGGGGTCTGTCAGAGGACGGAATTCCGACTTTTGAAAACAGAAGTTTGACAGAGTGAAGTTTTCTCCTGTAATCATAATTCTTTTTTTCTCACGATGTTTCTTCTACCCAGTAGTGTTGTGAAATATAATTTTATTTCAGAAATATTTGTATTGCAGCTTGAAAATGAAGGAAAACTTTTCTAAAACGAAAGTCTGACAGGGCTTTAATTTTTTGTTCATTTATCGTAATTTTTTTTCTCTGCAATGCTGCATTTATCCTGTGTTGTTGCTAAATGTAAAAAAAGAAATATGTATTTTGAATACAGTGATGTGCTCCAGTTTAATATTTACATAGATAAATTTCAGTGAACAATTCTGTCTTGCTCATGCCACGTTATATTCACGCTGTTTCACAGCATGTTCTTATTTTTCACCCTGTTAAAAAGTTCAGCTTTTTGTTTCTTTGTCAGTCACATGTATGAATTTATGAAGAATACTAACCTGGTATTTCTCAAAAAGGTATGACT
The DNA here is from genome assembly GCA_039090855.1 of Macrothele yani. Lineage (NCBI taxonomy): Eukaryota > Metazoa > Arthropoda > Arachnida > Araneae > Macrothelidae > Macrothele > Macrothele yani. Next base: position 39,747,976 of record CM077024.1, on the reverse strand, counting down.
GCAAAAATAAACTGTTTGTTATTAAGTTTCCATCACCCGAATGCAGTATGCCTTAGGGATTTCATGACATGATGAAGTCAGAGAATTTTTTATCTAATGCTTTTGTGGGAACCCTGCACATTAACCCGAATATTTCGGAAAATTAATCAGTTCGCTATTTTGTTTTCTTGTCAACTGCTACTATTCTTTGAGTTTCACTGTGATTTCGTGCTTCTGTAGCTTGTAGTGGATGTTCAGAATTTTTGTTTGGGTAACTTGTTGGTTTTGAAAATGACGATGAAAGAAAATGATTAATGCTGAAAGAAAGAATCAAAATTTTGAATGCCGCTGAAAAGGAAAATTTGAGTGTGTGAATTCTTGCAGAACGTTTCAAAGTAAGCAAAACAAAAATAAGTGAACTTAGAAGAAGGAATTCAACAAACTGTGGATTACCAATTTGAATTCCACACAACTTTTAAAAATAAATCTGTGGCGAAAGGAAATAAGTGGACTCGAAACAAATGACTGGACTGGAAGGTTAAAAAAATATGTGAATATTATGAAGCCCGGAAAATTTTCAGTGTGTATTAAACATGACTGTTCTCTGGAATTATACCTATCAAAATAATATGCTTGAAGGGAGATGAGAGTGAAAGAGAGAATCGGCAAAGGAATGACTTATGCTGTGATATGTTAGGAGAATTTAAGACAAATCTTGTTATTGGCAAATCTGCAAAACCTAGGTGCTTTAAAGTCACAAATTAAGAATTTGGGTGTTATTTCACGTAGGAGCAAAATGTGTCGATGACTAATTAAATAAAAAGGAACTTTACACCAACTGTACTTAAATAGTATAACTATACTAGATATCTGAAATTTCTTGGTGTAGAATAGAAATCAAAATTTCCAGGCTTTCGCACATAAAAAAGATGGCTTTTTCAAGGAAGGTAGACAGCAAACTGAATAATATAACGCAGTGACTTGACTTGACAACAACAAAGAGATGCAAACATAATCAGGTATTCAAAGACACGAGGCATTATGCTCGTTTAGCATGCGGAATCATGGAAGGAAAATAAAGCGGTAATCACTATTTGAAGAAATGGTTCCAAATTCGTGGCAACTCCAGTGAGACGATATCATTGCAGGACTCGCTGTTTGTTATGATCTCCAAAGTTTCACGAATGGCATTAGATTTTGGGGTGGAGTAGGAAGCTAATTTCTTTACGTCATCCCACATAGGAGCAGCGGACTTGAACTTGACTTCTGTGGATAGGGCAGTGGTTTCTTTGCCCTTCTTTATGTCCCTTTTATGTTTGTTGACCCTAATTCTAAATGAACGTTTAGTCATTCCAATGTAGCATTGCTTGGAGCCGTCCGGATATAGAAACTAAAGTTTCGAAACTTGGACCAAAGTTCTGCATCCAAACGAGACCAAATCCTAAAAGCGTCGTTCCTGGTTTTGAGAGCGTAATATCGTGAGTTCCAGGGGACGCCAAAGATGAACTACTCCAACTCTGTTGCTCTAGATTACGATCGTGGTACAATTCTAAACAAGCGCCAAATAAATTTTAAATTCCGAGACAGATTTCGATCCTCAGAAATGACTGCTCTATAATATTAATGCTAATGGACAAATCCGGTCAGGTAGCGATTATGGATGCTGTGGATTACAATCGGAAACTCCAAGATTTCATCTCCGCTTCTGGATCTACAGTACTGCATAGGAACTCTCTAAATTGTTGGATTGCTCAAGTGCAAATAGCTGCCAGGCTGACCGCTATCCCGGACGATTTCAAGAAAACCATCAAATTACCTCGAGGCCCTCAGATCTCGAAACTCTTCGAAAAACTTAAACATCACAAGTCTGGTAATCTATTGAGACCCATCGTGCTAAGGAGGTCCGCACCGACATACTGTTTAGAGAAGGCACTATCCAAATTTCTGGTTAATCATCTCTCTGAATCGGACTTTATAATAACTTCAACTCTAGATTTCATCAGGAAAGTCAAGCAAATTTGTGTCAAACAAAGCAACATTATTGGCAGTTTCGATGTTGTTTCTCTTTACCCTTCGGTACCCGTGCCGGAAGCCATCAGAACATTAAAAGAAGCCATAACTAATTCGCCACTTTATTCGCAGGAGTCCTGCCTCAGCATCTCCAAGTTAATAGACTTGGTCTCAAATTCCAGCTACTTCAGTTTCCAGGGACAAATTTAGAAACAGATAAATGGTGCTCTGATGGGATCGTCCCTTTCAACCGTCCTCGCGGAAGCAATACTTTGCCCAGTGGAGCAGTATATATTCACCAACATCACTCTAAGGCTAAGATATGCGGACAACGTGTTCTTCATATGGCCTCGTGGAAAGGAGTCCATCCCGCTTTTTCTAGATAAAATCAATGGCATTCACCCTATTATCAATTTCACTATGGAGCTCGAACATAATGGCGCCTTGCCTTATCTGGATGTTTTACTGAGTAAATTACCTGAAAATCGCTCTCGCACACAGGTCTATTATAAACCCACATCCATGCCTAACCTGATTTTTGCAGCTCATTCTACCCCACTGACTACAAGGCAGCTTTTTTCGTTCTTGAATCCGAAGAGCCTTTGCAGTCTCCTCAGATGTTCCTTCTAGGCAATGCGAATTGAGAAACATTGTCGAGTTGGCCACTGAGGCAGGATATGTCCCGAACCTGGTACATCGCTACATCGAAAAACCCGAACCAGTCGTACTGATATTTCATGCCGCAGCTAAGCTACCTGGGCTCAATTTCCTATATACTAAATGTTTCCTATAAGCTCAAGAACTCGCCGAAGAAGATGAACCTCAGTGTTGGCATCAGGTCTCCGTTGTCTTTATATACCATGCTTAAGGGAAACACTGACAAGACTCCACCTTCCAACGAAGCAGGTGTTTATGCCATTGCTCTACTACAGGGTGATCCATTTAAACTAGTACCCTGAAAAAAACCTTACATTTTTGCAAGAGATCGCGCAAGGAACTACTTCTTTTTTTCAATAGAAGCAGCAACTCCTGGAGAATGAAAACCACCATTGTGCAGAAGATTGTTAACCGTAACTGTAACTCAGTTTGTGATTTGTTTGTTGTTGTGTTGTCATTCACTTGCGTGCATTTGGAAACATGCAGTGCTCTGTTCCAGAGCATGTTTTTTTAGTGAAATCATATTGGGTAACCAATTCTGTCATCAAAACGCAACGAGCATTTCGAAGAGAGTTTGGAGTTTGAAAAGTTCCAAGCAAGTCAACAATTCTGTCGATGGCCAAAAAACTGGAGCAAACCGGTTATCTTCTCAGCGGTAGACATCACCCTCCGATGCCCCAAAACGCGTGTGGACGATGTTCGGCAACGTTTACTTCAATCTCCGATGAAATCGTTGTGCAGATTAAGCAAACAGACAGGATATTCATACGGAACTTGTCAAAGGGCAGCAAAAAAAGCGAATGTTCGACCATTTAAAGTGCACATAATCCATCAGCTGCAGGAACCGGACAAGGGGAAGAGAGTAAGTTACTGCAAATGGTTTCAAAATTTTCCTAATTTGCAATCTGATATTCTCTCCATCACATGGTTTACAGATGAAGCCTGGTTTCATCTGTCAGGCTACGTCAATTCGCAAAACAGCAGATACTGGGCTGCCGAAAACCCACACGTTATGTGTGAAACACCGATGCATTCACAAAGGGTTGGTGTATGGTGTGCAGTTTCGTCTACGAAAATTATTAGCCCCATTTTTTTCCTCTGAGACTGTCAACACTAACGTTTATTGCCGCATATTCAATGAATTTATGGAACAACTTGATGACATTGAATTGACAGAGGGCTACTTTCAGCAGGATGGCGCTACGTGTCACACATCGAAAGTCTCAATGGAACTCATAACCAGCTTCTTGGATGACAGATTAATTTCAAAAAACATATGGCCTCCCCGATCTCCGGACTTAACTTCGCCTGACTTTTTTATGGGGCTACTTAAAGGATAGAGTTTACAAAACCCATCCAAAAACATTGGATGCATTGCGTGAAACAATCACGACTGAAATTGGCAATGTTACTGCTCGTACTCTACATGAGACATCACTGAATATGGTGCGGCGTGCTCAACTGTGTTTACAAGAAAATGAAGGACAATTCCAACATTTGCTTTGATAAAATGATTCTCCAATACCACATGTATAATTCTCAACTTACTGTATGATTTTGTTGTTATTTATAAAAAAGTTATAAGTAAATCACATGGTACTGGTTTAAATGGATCACCCTGTATATCCGGACGGCTCCAAGTGATGCTGTATTGGAGTGACTAAATGTTCATTTAGAATTAGAGTCAACAAACACAAAAGGGACATAAAGAACAGCAAAGAAACCACTGCCCTATCCAGAGAAGTCAAGTTCAAGTCCGCTGCTTCTATGTGGGATGAGGTAAAGAAATTCTACTGCCTCCCCAAAATCTACTGCCATTCGCGAGACTTTGGAGATCATTACCAACAGCGAGTCATGCAATGATATCGTCTCCCTGGAGTTGCCACGGGTTTGAAACCAGTTCTTCAAATAGTGAATACCTTTTGTTTTCCTTCCATTATTCCGCGTGCTGAACGAGCATAACGCCTTGCATTTTTTAATGCCTAATTACGCTCGCATCTGTTCGTTTATTGTCAAGTCACCGCGCTTAAATTGTTGAAGCGTTCTATTATTCAGTTTGCTGTCTACCTTCCTTGAAGAAGCCATCTGGTTGATGTGCGAAAGCTTGGAAATTTTGATTTCTATTCTACACCAAAAAATTTCGGATATCTCGTATAGTTATACTATTTAAGTGTTAATGACACTTTTGATGCCTGGGTGAGGAAACAACAGAGAAGTGTGCTGTTGTTTTTTGATAACACAACTTATCGTGCAGATTTGAAGTTGTAAATGTGAAAGTTTTGTGTTTTGCCCCAGTACAACTTGTGTGTGTCAGCCACTTGACCAGGGCATATTACACAACTTTAAAGCATGATACATGATTTTTTTTTTTATAATGCTGTGTCATTTCAACCTTGAATTCTGGCAAATTAGTTGAAGAACTTCCAAAGGCAGTGTCTCAATGCTGCTGCTTGGATTAAAAATTGAAATGGTGCACTACACACATAACATAAGTCAGATGTCTGATTACCCTGTGAATGTTAAGTTTAAGATCATAAATTCTTCAACTCCACTATTTGACTATCTGGCCCACTTTGACTTCACTGTATAGAATTGGAATGGAGTTGATACTGCATAAATAGTATCCTTACATTTTTTTTTTCATTAGCATTGTAAAATATAATATCTTATGACTGATAAAAAGATTTCTTTTTATGTAAATACTAAGAAGTATAATGCTGTACAATTTTGCATATGTACATACTCCAAGTTAGCTTTGCATTAGGAACATCTATCTAATAAGGCATTGATCCACCTTTCTGTGCAGTCACAGCTCGCAGGCACTTTGGAACAGATTCTACAAAATGTTGAACATCCTCAATGCGTAACTTGACCGCTGTCAGCTGCAGCAGCTCTGTCAGTTCACATTTATTCCATGGAGGATCAGCAGTTCTCACACTCTCTTCTAGCATATCCCACAATTGTTCAATTGAGATACAGTCGGCAGAGTTTGGGGGTCAAGGCAATGTGGAAAATTCGTTGTCGTGTTTCTCCAAATCTCGGTAGTTATGGTGTGCTTTGTCCTGTTGAAAGATGGTACTGTGGTCTAGATTTCAACAGGACCACACACCATGCAGAGGCATAACTAGGGCGGGGCAGACGCCCAGTCTGCCCCGGGCGCAGCTCAAGAGAGGGCGTAAAAACTATTGCTTGCAGTCTGATTTAAATTGAAACTGTAACTTTTAGACAAGCTTTTGGCACTCTTGAAATTCGATTTTCTTCCTTAGCATGTTCAGAGGATTCTAGCTGTTCACATTCAGAAATGAAGGAGTGGTTATATGGTCCATGAAACTAAAAAAGAACCACGACCTTTGTCAGCAACATGTGATGTACTACGGAGGCAAAGCACATGTCAAGATGACAAATCTGCAGTGATACATTCCGTCGGTGAAGTTTACTTGGTTAGAACGACTCACTCCGAAGTGAGGAAACGCGGATTTGATCTCCGTCACCGGCAAATGTGTGAATTTCACATTGACACCCGAGCGTAAAAATGGATCTACTGGCTATTGGGTTCTACGAAAAATGTGTGATGTTCATTCCACACATCGTCTGGAATTAATGAAAAATTCTTTCTTCGCTTTAAAAAATTTAAAGGGAGATGATGTGACTCATTCTGGAGCGAGGAGATGCTGCTTTGATTCCATCACCAGCAAATTTGGGAATTTCACAAACAATGGGGACTGCTGTTTTTCTTTAGTTGGATGGTATATATATACAGTGTGTACGTTGCAAGAAAAGGATGTTCACATTGCTAAAGATTTTCTGGGTGCTACTGTATTTGATCATTTCTGTGGCTGTGAGCCACTACTTCAAACTGAATTCGGTCCATTTGATGTAATATAGTAGGCCCGAACTCTGAAGCACTTGCGAAAAACTACACAAACAGTCGCAGTTAGATTGTATCTACCGTGTAGAGATAACTTTCGAGTATGAAGTTAATTTTGTTTTGTCGAGAAGAGTATTACACTGCTCGACATTATTACTAATTTACTAATATAATATACATATTAAGTAATTTGGTAGTTATTGGAGAGCTTTTGGAAGAAACAGCATAATTTTCAAGAGCAATATGCCATTATGTCTTAAAAGAAAAGTGTTTGATCAATGCATCCTACCAGTGCTTACGTATGGTGCAGAGACGTGGACCTTAACTAAAAGAGACATACAAAGGCTGCAGACAACTCAAAGAAGCATGGAGAGGTGCATACTTGGTGTAACCAGGAGAGATAAGAAGAGGAACTTGTGGATCCGAAAAATGACAAGAGTGGAAGACATCATGATCAGAGTTAAATCCCTGAAATGGCAATGGGCTGGACATACTGCCAGAAGGACAGATCATCGATGGACAGCCGAAATTTTAAATTGGATTCCAAGGGACAGGAAAAGACCCAGAAGAAGACCACATGGGAGATGGGTGGATGAAATTCGAAAGTATGCAGGGGTGACATGGAGGAGACTGGCACAAGACAGACCGTTGTGGAGGAAACTTGGGGAGACCTTCGTCCAGCAGTGGATTGATAATGGTTGACAATGATGATGATGATGATATGTATACAACTATTAAATTAGTAATGCCTAGAACGACAGATGGGAGGGTGCAGTATTTTGCGGTTTGCCCTGGGCGCAGAAATACCTAGCTACGCCTCTGCACTATGCCTCGGAGGTTTACGTAGTCCATATGGTCCATGCAAACCTCCTGTAGATATGAATGGAGATGGTCGACTAACAGGTCCCTGTAGCTCCCACCATTCGGGGTTTGTCTGATGATAACCAACGGACATAGGACTTGCCAGGAAAAAGCTCCCCAAAACAGAACACTAGCTCCACTGGCCTGTTGAACCCTAACAATGCAAGCCCAGGCATCAGTATGGTGCAGTAGGAAATGGGACTTGTCACTCCAGATGACCTTCTTCCATCCGTCGAGGGTCCATTGACAATGCTCCTTGGCCCATGTGAGGCGTTGTTTGCAAAGACTGGGTGTGATCGTGGGTACCCCGATTGGTCTCCGGCTGTGGAACCCCAGGCGAAGCAAGGTACGGCACATGGTACATTTAGAAATAGGTCGAACTGCACTGCTGTTGTACTAGTGGGTGAACTAGTTGACTGCTGCAAGTCATTGTGGAGATGCGCGTTGTGACACCTGATGCTTACCTCTAGAATCAACTGCACGTGGCTGACCAATGTGAACTTTTCTGTTCAATGTCTGCGTGGTTAATCCAGTCCTGGTACACCTTTGATACAGTAGTACGGGAGCAGCCAACAAGTGTGATGGTTTCCAAAATACTTACACCTTCCCTCCAAGCCCCAACTGTCTGGCCTTGGTCAAATTGGCTTAAGTCACTACATTTTACCATTACTGGCAAACATTTACTCACTACGTAGAGAGGATAAGTGTGCACAATTTATAGTAGCTGCATGTGATGTTCAAATCACGTGGTACTTCATGATTGCTACAAATATATAAGACGGGGTTGTTCCTAATGCCATGCTATCTCAGTATATGTATATGCTCACACACATTGTTTTGCCTTCAAAATGATAATAAAAGATTGTATTAGGTGCCTTTCAGTTGTATGTGCACATATCTGGTCCTTGCAAAGATTTATTGAAAAAAGTTTGCAACCATGACTGCACTGACACTAATCTTCATATATTTGATGGATGCTTGTTGTCAATAAAATGGAAGTTCTCATATTTGTTTCTTTTAAACAGAATCAACAAAGTGATCAGAATGCATTGTGTAAAGCAAGTGAAAGCCCAACCGTCACTATTCCTGTATGTCAGAGTAGCAGCAGTCCTGTCAAGACTGCCAGTTATTCTTCCTACAGTCAACCTCAAACACAAGTTGCAAATAAAGAGCATTGTACCACCACAGTTTCTAAAGATCAGTATAATCGTCAGCCTACCAAAGGTGAGACATGTTGAATTTTATGCCATTAGTAAATAGAAATATGCAAATGTAATTGTTGGCACAAATGTGCCATATTTTCACTGTTTCCATGTAGTAACTCCTTCAGAAAACTTGGAAATTATGTTGCCCTGGAGCAGGAATGGAACCTGCATCTCCCGATATCTGTTCGAGCATGAAAGTTACACCACCCAGGACAAAAAACTGAAGCTAAGCAGATATAGCTTAGAAATCTGAGAACCATTCAGATTTCAAGTTTTCTGAAGGAATTGCTACATGTAAACAGTGAAAATATGGCACATTTGTATTGCCTTCCACACATTTGTGAGGAATTATTTTGTTCAGGAAGATTCATTTTTCTCTTATATGTATGATAGAAATATGCAGTTTTCTGTTTTCTATTGTTGTGCACTTAGAACTTCATGATAGAATAAAAATAAGCAATGTTTCTCACAATAATGTTTATTATACATCGACTATAGTTTCGTCCTGATGATACTGAGCCAAACGCTCTGTGAAACTGTAGCCGATGTATAATAAACATTTTATTATGAGAAACGTTGCTACAACAAGTTTATTATATACAGAACTTCATGGTTTTGTCTTATACGAAACTTTCATGCTAAAGGAGTAGTATTTACATATGTGAAAGTGAAATGCTTGCTTATTCTTTATACAATTCTACTCACCAAGTCTACCATTACCAAACTGTGTGTGGGTGCATGTTTTAACAGTACACAGAGCACAAGCAGTATATGAACATCTTGCATGGAACTGCTTTTTTGATTCTTTGCACAGAATTAATTTTAGGTGACATATGCTATATACAAATAAACACAAAATGTGTGTGGTTGTGCTTGAAGAATAGTAGTTGTGCAAAGCACACAAAACTGTTATGGCTCAAATGTTGAATAAGCATTGCTTTCTCAAGTACCAAGTGTTTGTTTATAGGCATAATTAAAACAGCTTTCCTCCCCATTGTTCTTAATTTGCATTTTCACTGAAAATTACAGATCTAGATAGATTATATTATTTTGTCATATTGTGATCTTAGCTTGTAGAGAAAAAGCTTTCTACTTTCTTTAAAATGAAAATTGAAAATGCAACTCTGTTTAATTACTGTTTGTGTACTGCCATTGTTAAAAAGAACATTTTAACTTCAACGGAATTAAACATGATTGTATTGTTGAAGAAGTATTGCAAGGGAATTGAATAATAATAAAAAAATCTTTCTCTAATTTTGGGGATATTACTATGTAAAGATCAATGCTATCATGATTCTCAATACGCTGTAATTGCTACTGCTAGTAATGAAAACCCCAACTATAGAGTTAGTACAAGAATAGTGCATTACAATGAGAACCACTACAACAGGGCATTTTCATATGTCCATGCACACACAAACAAAGAAAAGAAAGGTTAATGAAAGAGATAAAACATCAGAGTGAAAAATAACTTAAATTTTTTGGAGAGCAGTTTTGCTCCTCAAATTCAGCATTACAGAGCAATTGAGTAATTATGTGGAGCACTTTTGAGACTTATTTTTCTTTTGATTTAAGTGGCTAATAATTTATTATCAAATAAAACTATTACTAGCACCTTTCAATATCTATCAAAAATACTCTAATCAGTAATGAAAAGTAAAATTAAAAAATATTTTATCAGATATGTGAAAAGTACAAATTTTCTTTCTATGGATGTATGGTAACATGTTACCTGGCCACACATTGCAACAGCTACTTACTGTCACTTTACAGTTAGACTACTCCTGAACTTGTAGCTTCAGATTCTGCATCTGTTCTTTTTCTTTTTCCACAAGACTTCACACTTGTGCATTGGGGCTTTTTTCAAAAATACCTCCACTGCTTGTACAGGATGAAACTCGCATAGTTCTGGTCATTCCAACATTATCCGCAATAGATAGTTCAAAGCATCAGAATTCATCCAATTACGGAAATCTGTCTTGATTCTTTTCATCACAGAAAAGGCTCTTTCGATCTAAGCATTGAATATGGGCAACAATCACCTGATATTTATCATGTGGTTTAGATTTGGGAACTCATTCGCATACTTTTCTTTCAAACGTTTCCATAACCGTTGCTTTGACAGGTGTTGCAGATTTCTTAACCAAAAGGTTTTGAAATAATCCCAGTCCTCTTGAATTTTATTGTTGTCAATGTTGTTGGCAGTCAACAACTCACTGAAATGTTCACTTAATACAGTAATTTTATCATCACCAAAATTTGCAAGACTAGATTTGTCTGTTGGACAAAGTTTAGGTTCTAACAGCTTGGCAACGTTGAATACTTGATTTTCGTGCAAATCACGAAGATGGGTATGCGCACACTGATGAATATGATTTAAAAGATATTCACAATTTTCGTAGAATACATCTACTGTCAAATTACAGCTCAGTTCAATGCCACAAAATTCTATAGTTTTCACTGAATCACAGTCACTGGAATCACAAGCTAAGTCTTGTAAAATTTTACAAGACTTAGCTTGTGATTCCAGGTACGTTTGCTAAGTCTTGTAAAATTTTGAACAGGTCGGCCGAAAACTTGCTTTTCTTCATGATTTCGATAGAATCATAAAAATTTTCTAATGTGTTCAAAATACAAGATGCATTCATATCATCCAACTGGGTAGACAGAAGATAATTTCAACAAGGAATATAAAATGTTGCAAAGCAACTGCAGCCAAGTTACAAATTTGATGAGCTTAATTTTTCTCAAAATGCCTGTAATCCTGGCTTTTTCTCCTTTGCTTGATGGATCTGCAACCATACTTTCTAGTTGTTGTGCAATAACAAAATAATTTTTAATCAGTGTGTCAGTGGCTCTGTGTATATGTAAACTCATCTGGTGCCATGGACTTGCAAAGCTGGAGTATCTGATACATCTTCATCGAGTATTGTTGAGAGAGCTCATGGAAGTCTAATTCGTTTGGCACTTTTTTCATAAAAATTATGAATGTCTCCCATCAACTTATGTACCTCATGAAAATATGTTGACAGCATAAAATCTTTTAGAGCTAGCTCTAAGCAATGACTTAAACAGTGCACAGATACTAAACAAGTTTTTCTTCAAAAGAGTTGTGACACCCTTTTCCTGTCCCATGTTAACATTTGCTCCATCAGCTAAAAATCCAATTAATTTATTTTCAAAATTAATTACTCCAAATTCTGCAATGGTCTCTACAATTGCATTTTTGATACCATTAGCATCAACAGGGTTCCCACTCAACCTGGAAAACAGGCAAAACCTGGAATTCTCAGGGAATTTGAAAATGGTTCCAAAAATCAGGGAAAACCCAGGGAAAATTACCCTTTTTGTAAAAGTCAGGGAAAATCACTTTTTTTTTTTTTTTTGTAAAAATCGATGGATACTTTATTTTGCCAAAAAATAAATAAATTATTTTTTCAATATTTCAAACTTTTGCTTGCAGTTACTACCTACCTAGAATTTGGTAGATCTTACTTTCAGTTATATTAAGTATTTCCTTTATTTTTCAAAAAAAGATGCAAAATTTAATTTTTAAAATTGCCAGTTATTACACTTTTGTTCAATTTCTGCAGGCAGTTGTTATAACATGGAACAATTAGGCACAATGGCTCCTGCTTGAAGAAACACTTCACAAGAGAACCAACCAAATGATGGATCAAAGTCCTTTGTCTGTTGGTTCTCTTGAAACATGTTTCTTTGAACAGAGCCATTCCATCATTAAGCTTAGCTGCATTGTGTTATAGAAAAACTGAAACTATTCAACTGACAGATTTTTTTTTTTTTTACAGATGGCCTGTTTCTATGGGAATGTATTTACAAATTCCATGTGGGTAGTATTCACAAAAGTTCACGGAACTTTGGTACAGAAAAAAATGTGCGCAGTTTGTTGTTATTAATGAAAAGCAGGTAATTTTATAAAGACAAATTACGTAAAGAATTTACAAGCGTGTGCTTTGGTGAGAAAAATTAATGGAATGGAATGAAATGTAACAATTCTTTGCAACATGCCACTCTGGAAAACTTTAAAAACCACCTGGAGAACCTGGAAAAGTCGGGGGAATTTTTGTATTACTTTTGAGTGGGAACCCTGATCAACATTTTTCAGTTCTTTTATTGCCAGGAATGGGAATTTGGTATCTCCTACTTCCACAGAACCCATATTTTTGACTTTTTAGTAGATAACCCGCTGATTATACGACGAAGATTATGGTAATTGATCCAGCAGAGGCAAGAAAATGAGGATAAATCAAAAAAGGAAATGCAATTTTGTTATATTTATTGTAAACAAAGTGAAATGTACATAACTGTAGCATCACTTTTCAGTGTAGTCTCCCTGCTGTTCCACAAGCTTCATGATCCCATTGGAGAAGGCTTTTGGCTGTCCCAGAAGCTGTGTATGAATGTTTCTTTCAGTTCATCGCCATCAAACTGCTGACCATGTAATGGTTCTTAACTCAAAGGTGTAAGGTAGATGTGAAAGAACCTTAGACTTGAGGTTTTGAATTTTCACCATAGTTGTAACCACAGCATGGGGACGATCATTGTTATGGTACAAAAGAACAGTTTTTGACAATAATCCTCTTCTTTTAGGGTGGATTCAAAGTTTCAGGTTATGCAAATCCCAGAACAAGGTAAACAAAGTTTTTTTGTTTTGTTTTAAATTTCCAGAGGTGGTACTTATTGAACTTTTTCTCTTTTTCTTAGGCACGAAGGGTTTTTTTACTGGATCATTTGTCTCTTCCTTCAGTGTCAAAATGATGCATCCAGGTCTTATCCCCAATGACAATACTTTCCAGTAAATCTGAATCTTCAGAACAATGTAAAAACTGGATGGAAATCTCCATGTGCTGTTGTTTTTGTTGATTGATCAGCTGCTTAGGAACCCACCTGGCACACACTTCCCAAAATCTTATGTTGTCATGCACCATTGCTTAAGCACAGCCATAACTTATGTCTAACATATCAGCCACAGTAATATCTCAGTTTTAAATGAAAGAATTCATACAATCATGGTATTGAGCTTGCAACATTGACAGGAACCCTGATCAAGCCATGTCAGTAACACTTGTCGGGCTACGTTTAAAGCTTTTCTACCAATTTGTAAACTTTCCATGCGGTTATTACCGTACTGCTGCACTACTTTTTCCATGAATTTCAGTGGGCTTTGATGCCTTCTGCCCAAAGAAACGTAATTACATTGTGGTGTTTTGACTGCAGTGCAATAGGAAAGAAGAGCTTCATTATTTACACACTCACTTCTGGAGTCAGACTAACAAGTAGTGTTGTATGACGCAGCTGCCACACCTTTTCTAACTTCTGTTAGGATGTATTTAAATTGGTTGGTTGCTGTCGCTTTCAGTATCAGTTTAACTCCCAAATTGTCCTTATTTTTTTATTTACGTTCCTATGTTAAAATACAAGTAGAAGGCACCTCAACTTCCCATGGAGGCACAAGCTAGAGGTTCAGGATCTTTGACACCCCCCTGCAGAGGCTTACCCTACAGATTCAGGACTCTTGACACCTCTCGTACAGAGGCACACAGGTTAAGGACCCTTGACACCTCTCCTGCAGAGGCACACTTACAGGTTAAAGACCCTTGACACCTCTCATGCAGAGGTACACCCTTCAGTCCTTTGAGAGCTCTTCTGCAGAAACACACCTCACAGACTAAGAACTCCTGACATCTCCCCAGAAGATGGCAGAGGCACACCATATGGATTAAAAATCTTTGACACCTCTCCTTCAGTAACACACCCCGTCATATAAGGACCCTAGCTCCAATGCAAATACTACTAGAATGTGTTAATGTTACTTACTCTGTTCTATTTGATGGCTTAATTATTGTATATACCCCCCCCCTCCTCTCTCTCTCTCTCTCTCTCTCTCTCTCTCTCTCTCTCTCTCTCTCTCTCTCTCTCTCTCTCTCTCTCTCTCTCTCTCTCTCTCTCTCTCTCTCTCTCTCTCTCTCTCTCTCTCTCTCTCTCTCTCTCTCTCTCTCTCTCTCTCTCTCTCTCTCTCTCTCTCTCTCTCTCTCTCTCTCTCAGCAAATTTAAAATTACATTTAGCTCTAAGATATCTGTATTTACAATGTTAAAACTAAACAAAATATTACTTAATAAAACTTCTTTAATGTCTTAAAGAAGACAGTTTGAAAATTTTGAATGATAAAATAATTCTACAATAAAAATGTTAAACAAAAGAACAATAAGAACTTGGAAACATTGACTTCAGACCCGATTCTTTCCTGCTAGTTCAATTTCAGTGACACAAGTCACCATTTTCAAGTAACTGCAGTACCTGCAAACCGGTAAAAACTGCACTGTCTTGTATTTGAAGTAGCTGCATTTCGATTAGGTGAATTAGGGCATGGTGGCATCTCTTAAAGGCTACTGATAGTTTCATTGTCAACTTTAAATGCTCTCACATCACAGGCTGTATGATTTAAACAGAATGAACTGTCCAGTGGTAGATTGATTCTCAATGTTACAGTCTCTTGAACATCTGTGAATTAAATAAAAATGTAATGAGGCATGCCCAGTTTACCCCATTTCCATAGTGTGGCTGATGATGGTGGATATTAACAGCGCAACTATATTCATCCAGACTGCTTCTTAAAACATGTTGAAAGCATACATAAAAGGATCAAAACCTCAGACAGAGGCTTGACTTGATCTCTGTAAAGATGAGTGAAGATGTTACTGATGTTGATAATGTACAGTTTTTTGCTGATGTAAATATAAAATACTTGGGGGGGGCTTGCTTGTTATGATGCCCATATAGGCATTTCCCCCCCCCTCATTTTTTGCATATCAAGATACAAATTTGAAATTGTGCATGTGCAGAAAGCTCTGTGTCAAACTTCTGTGTGAGTATAATTTATAAAATGCAGTTTTTTTAGTTTATTTTGAGAAAAGATAGCATTACCTCTAATGTGGTTCTATATTATTCAGCTTTTAATTGGATTTGATGGCTTAATTGTTAATTAATAACAGAATTTTACACCAGCTGCACTTTTAAGTTGTAAAACTATACTAATAATCCGAATTTATTAGTGTAAATTCTATTTTATGCCAGCAAATTTGGAATACTAGTCTGGTTTTACAAATTTAAGGCTTTGTTGTTCCTCAGAAGTCCTGATATTTCCATGGACTAGTAAACTGATGGATCGAGATCTGAAAACGAATTTTGTCTGGCAACACATTTTGCTTACTGAATTTTGCTTACACATTTTGCCACAAAGAATTGTTTCACTCTTGTCATCCTATAGTGGTGTCAGCCATTAGAGTTGGATGATTATTCTGTTTTTCCTGATCGTTGTTACTCTTGGTCTGTTCTGATTGCTGTTTTTGAAGTGCCTCCATTGAATTTAACTATCTAGATGATTCTCTTGTTTTCCCCGATCTTTGTTACTCTTGGTCTGTTCTGATTGCTGTGTTTGAGGTGCCTCCATTGAATTTAACTCTCTGTATCTCCATTTGCAGACTTTTCCTTTTGTGGAGTTTCCTAAGTTTCATGATGTTATTGCTGTTGTAGTTCCTTGTTTCTTCAGTGGCAACAGCATCTTCCAATCTATTTAAACCACCACCCTCACTTTATGCCTGCTGTAACCCTGGAATAGGAGTTTCTTGAATGCCTGTACATTAAAAATTACCTCAGTGAACTTCCACTTCTCTGTTTGCAAACTGCCCACACACTAAGTGCACAAAAACATTTTAAACACTCTTTTTAAACTGCCACCTCAACAAAAAAGTATTGAAATTTTTTGCATGTACCTTTTCTTTGCTATTCAAAGAGTTAAATTCTTGTTTCTACTTCACAGAATTTTCCATGAAACTCGGCCACAGGTGTTTGATCATTTTGCTTCATAGCTACACCTTCCATGCCTCTAACTCGTATCTCATTTTGCCTGCAAGAGTAGTTACTGTATTTGAAACACACATTATTTGAAGTTGCTTGGCTATTAACATTTATGTGCATGTGTATTTGAGTGTTCATCAGTACCCATTAGTGCCTGGAGGATGATGGGATAGAGGAGTGTTGTCCTACAAATTCACCTTTTGTTAAAAGTGGACAAAGCCCCCCCCACACTCCCACATTCTCCAGTGGACAACAGTGTTTTACCAAAGAGTAACATATTTTAAATTAAAGCATGAATTTACTGCATTCTCACGTGGTTAATCATTTGGGTAAGGAATTATTACAAGTGTAACTCGCTCTTATCTCAGTCTTGTTTTTGACAGAATTCTGCTGTAGTGGGAAAAACTATCTTGCCCAAATGATAAACGAAGTTGAAATGCAGTGTCTATGAAAAAAATTAAAAATTCTTAGTACATACACACAAGGAAAAAAAAATGTTCTTCAAGCCAGCAATTTATTTCAAGTCATTGTTTAAAATTTTGTTGTGAAACATACTATTATTAGCTGACAGTCAATAGTAGATACCCTAAACGAAAAAAAAAAGAAGTGGGTGGGCTTTAAAAAAATCATTATACTCTGTAAAGAAATCAAAAAATGATGAACATGATAAGCTGAAGCAAGTCTTTGTATTATGGATAAGACAAACACCAAGCATGGTGTCATTGCAGAAGAAATTACTGATTCAGGAAAAGTCTTAGCAGTTTGGAGTGCAGCTTAAAATTGGAAAATTTTCATATATTAAATTATACAGTCTGTTCCACAATTATATGGAAAGGTGTAAAAACAGAGTAAATACATACGATTAGTGAAAATCAGGGATCGCATTCCTCCTAAAATTCCTAAAATTCCTAATATTTTGTGACCCTCCTTAAATTCCTAAAATTATACCTAAAATTTGCTATTCATCCTAAAATTTCCGTAAGCTTATTTTTATTAAAAACACAACCGTTATTAACGCCAATAAATTTACCATTACGGTAAGGTAAAAAGACCTGTTATTGTAGAAACACAGCCTATATGCTGTGCTGCTGAAGGGAGGGAAAAATGACGCCATCGAGATGCACTTGCTTCGGGCGGGCGCTCCACTTTTTGCCTTCGAACAGTTTTCGAGAGTAAAAAGAGATCTAAGGGAAAAGGGGAGGGGTCATTTTCACCCCTGGTTTGCGCTTTGCAGACGAACTCCGTGGCACGCAGATCATCGTACTTTATTTTTGTACATGCCTTGTGGAACCTCCTCTTTCTGCTGATGTTTTGTTATTGTAAACCACAGGTGGGTGGAAGCAAAGAGGAAACATGTGGTCTCCTTCCGTAACCTCCGGTAATGACGATGGGATGGTAGCTGAGTGTTATCATGGCAGGCAGTAGAGCACGTGATCATTGACCTTCGATCATGCGTCGGCGACAGCGACCTTTGATGCGCAATATATCTCGGCTCCGACTCGCTTTGACTGAACTTGCGTGAGATGCTGGTAGCTGAGTGTTATCATGGCAGGCAGTAGAGCACGTGATCATTGACCTTCGATCATGCGTCGGCGACAGCGACCTTTGATGCGCAATATATCTCGGCTCCGACTCGCTTTGACTGAACTTGCGTGAGATGCGTATGATAGTTTCTGGTTTTGCGTCTTTTATGGTGTTCTCTGTGCTGTGTGCAGGTTCAGTTCTCTAGTGGTGACCTGCTTTTTTTTTTTCACATCTTCTGACATCTTCGCAGCCAAATTTCAGGAAGTTGTCTGGTTTTGCAATATTGGAACGTGTTTTTGTACTTCCCTTTCATTTTCTGGTTAGTAATACAAGTGTTTAAGATGCCTAAATCCAAAACAGAAATTTCAAGATGCGTGGCTCGCCAAAGAATTGGACGGAGTGAAGTTGAAAGAATGGTGTTCTGCAACTGAAACAATATTTTCTGCTAAGTGTATATTGTGTTCAGAAATTTTCAACATTTCTAATAGTGGCTTTTCACAAGTAAAAGCGCATCATAAAGGAAAAAAACATTTGCAGAAATTTCAAAGTAAATTTCAAAATAAGTCCATCCTGAAAGCCTTTGGAGGACGGGATCTTCAGCCCAAAACAAATATTAGTGAAGTACTGAGTCATGATTTACAGTTGGCTAAAGCCGAAGCATTATGGGCCATGAAAGTTGCTAAGGACAATATGTCTTTTGTTTCATGCACTGAAACAGTTGAACTTTTCAAAGAAATGTTTCCTGATTCTGCTATTGCAGCCAAAATGCAACTTAAAGAAAAAAAGTTGCTTATGTGATATCACATGGATTGTCAAAATATTTTGAAGAGGATTTGAAAAAAGACATTGCATCTAGTAGCCCAGGAAAGGTTACTATAGCATTTGATGAAACTACAAATACACAAGTGAAACGGCAGTTGGATGTGTGTCTCAGGTACTGGTCTTCAGAAATAAATTCAGTTTCTTGCCGATACCTAACAAGCATTTTTCTGGGTCATATAACAGCAGATATTTTGCTAAAAGAAATTCTTGATGTGTTATCATCCTTCAATATTTCGTTGAACAGAATTATTTGTGTATCCATGGACAGCCCAAATGTAAATAAGTGCTTTTTACGCAAATTCAATGAAGTTGTAAAACAAGAAACAGGCCAGAAATCTTTGGAACTAGGTTTTTGCAACCTGCATGTTGTTAGTAATGCATTTAAAATTTTTTTGACAAGCTTAAATATAGATTTTGACGAATTTGCTACTGATATGCATTACTTTTTAAAGAGTAGTGCTGCAAGATGAGAGGATTATAAATCTGTCCAGGATATAACATTGGTCACAGTCAAATTTCATTTGCGTCATGTCAGCAACAGATGGTTAACCGTTGGTTCTGTAGCCCAGAGGCTCTTGGATCAATGGCTAAATATTACAGAATATTTTTTAAACTTCTTGCCATCTCAAAAATTTTTTGAAAAACAACTACGCAATTCGGCAAGGTATAAAAGAATTCACTGTTTCCTGAAAAATGAGCTAACTCCTTGCTATTTAGCATTAATTTCATTTTCACACCAAAATTTTGAAAAGTTTTCATTATGTTATCAGAGTGAAGAACCAAAAATACACCAGTTATATTCTGATTTAAATACTTTAATGAGGAATATTATGGCTCTGTTTATCCAAGATGATGTTATTGCAGGGAAATTTGGAGAAGACCTAAAGAATGTAGATTTTGAAAACAAAAATTCATGGAAAAAACTAGGGGAGTTAGAAGTTGGTATGAAGACAAAAAAATCTCCTCAGGAATGTTCAGGAGACCAGGCAGAAATTATTTCTCTTAGATGTAAGATCATCACTAATTGCAACCACAAAATATTTAAAGTCAAATTTGCCATTCTGCAATCAAAAGCTAAGAGGCATAGAAGTTTTAAAGGTAAAAGAACCAAAGAAAGAGTCCACTCAACTTTCAGTCACTGAAGGACTTTCGGAAATAACCAGAATTTCAAGTGTTTTGCATCTTTCTGAGGAACAAATTGATAGAGTAAGAGAAGAGTGGAAACTTTTAAATTGCAATAAGCCAACTCTAGATGAACTAGTGAAATTTTCAGAGGAAGGGCATATTCCCGTGCGGATTGAGCATTACTGGCGTAATATATTTAGTATTAAAGACTCTAGCGGAAAAGAAAAATACTCGAATCTTGCTAAACTCATCAAGTCAATATTAGTTTTACCTCATGGTAATGCTGATGCAGAAAGGGGATTTTCAGTTAACACTACTCTGTTAAGGAAGGACAAGGCTAACTTAAAAGACTCAACTATAACATCATTAAGAATAGTTAAAGGGGCCATTAAACACTATGGATGTGTAAGTAAAGTTCCCATAACAAGAAATTTGTTAAATAGTGTTCGTGATTCACATAAATTTTATAAAGAGTATGTTGATAAGCTGAAGGAAGAAGAATAAAAAAAGGTAAAAGAAAGGAAGCAGAAAGAGAGGGAAAATAAGGAAAATCAGCTAGAGAAAAAAAGAAAAGCTGAGTTTGATGACAAAATAAAAGAAAATGATGCAGAAATAAATAGGCTTAAAAAAGATAAAGAAGCCTCCCTAGCAGTAATTCAAAAGGGAACAGAAAGAATGAGAAAAGCTGTAGAAAAACAAAATACTGTTGAAATAGCAGTTGCCTCTAACTTGATCATACAAGATTCAGCTGAAATAAAGAAAACTGAAAGTAAATTAGTTGTGGTGGAAGCAGAAAAAGATAGTCTAATCAGGAAAAGGTTAAAACAATAATATGAAAAAAGTAATTCAGTGAACAATTGTACATAGTTCTTGGTTTTCAATTACCTTTTTAGGATATTATAATTTAATGTGAAACCTGAAAACTTTACTGTGAAAATCGTGAATTGCTTCTGGTTCAACATCATATTAATGTTCAAAGTGAAACTTGAATGTGGTAAATATACTTGAATATGATAATAACACGTGAAAAGATAAGAACTGAACATTAGAAGTAAATCATACTTAAACTTTAGACATTAGAGGTTATGCAAAAAATTTGGGTGTGAACTTCGACCATATATACTAATGGACTGCGCATTGGCAATAGCTGCATCAAAGCCGCCATGGCTCAAACATTGGGCACGTCATCATCAGACTCCAAATTTCATGTAAAAATGCTGTTATGATTACTAATTTACGCTGCAGAACTTCAGTGTTTTCGGTGTATTATGTGAATGCGCCTCATATATAATGAAAACTCTTCAGGTAAGTTTACTTATGAGCTATATACATGCATGATCGGGTTGTTTACATTTTGTGATTTATAATGTGATGAACATTTGCGAAGAATTTGGAACATGCATTCCATTTTTTTTTCTTAAGTTACTATATTTTTATATCAATAGCTGCAAGTTTCTGGTTAAGTAATTGAACTTTATTGACTTAGGTATTTAATTCGTTTCTTACCCATGAAAAATCATAGAACTTTCTTTACTATATCGCTTAGAGCAACCATAAGCACAGCAGGTGTAACCCATCTTTTTGACTGTTGTCATGTGATTTTATGTTGGAGCCAGAAATTTTGATGTCATGCGCAGTCTATCAGTATATATGGTTGAAGGGTGTGAAGCAAACTCTTTACAATGTATACAAAGTTGTTTTACTAGATGTATACAAATATACATCTAGTTTTTATTGAAATACACTCCTAAAATTTTTCTAAAAAGTCCTAAAATTCCTACCTAAAATTTTCCAGAAGTATGCTATGATCCCTGGAAAATGTACGCAACTCAGTAACATAGTGGTGAAAATAATGCACATAGTATTTGGAGACATATTTTGCGGATGAGAAAATAATAATTTCAGATATGTATTAAATGTTTTAAACATGTAGTGTACTGAAACTGTCTTACAATTATATGGAATTTACACAAATGCACGAACACTAACACGCATTGCTATGCAAATTAGCCTGGTGTCAGAGCAGGATAAATAGTCGGTAAACGTTATAAGACTGATTCAGTTTGGGAAAGAGCTGTCAGCGGAGGAGATAATTCGCGTTCAGGAGTTGCACAATCGAGGAATGAATGCAAGTGCAATTTCAAACAAATTAAAATGATCCAAATCTTCTATTTATAACGTTTTAAGTGGTAGCAAAAAATATCCAGCTCAGAATCGAACTGGACGGCATAGTAATGTTTTGCCTCGAATTAAACTACATCTCCAGAAGCTCGCTGTGCATGGTAATCTGTTTGTACAGAATATAACTCAACATGGAAACGTGAAAATGTCGAAAAGGGTAGTTCACAGAGTATTGCAGCAGACACCCCTCATGAAATATGCAAGACTGTTAGAAACCGCCTTTAAGTGCACAGCACACACAAGCTAGATTAAACTGGGCCAAAGAGCATATGTCATGGAAGGACGAATGGCACCAAGTATTATTTAGTGATGAAAAGAAATTTAATTTAGATGGTCCAGACTGCGAAATATTATTGGCATGATATGAGAACTGAAAAGCGTCAAATATTCAGCTGACAATACACGGAGGTGGTTCCATGATTGTATGGGCCTTTTTTGGATTTAATATCTGCATTTTGTCAGGACGTCAAAATGGTGTAACATACCAGGAATTTTTGAAAGGCAATTTGTTCCCAGCTGCTATTGAAATAGGTGGTCCTGATTGGGTTTTCCAGCAGGACAACATGAGCATTCACAGAGCAACCTCTACGATGGCCTAGTTGAGATCAAACAGTGTCAAATTACTGTTGTGGCCAGCTCACAGCCCGGATCTTGACCCAATTGAAAATCTTTGGGGAATTTTGGTTCGAAGTGTTTATGCCAATCACTGGCAATTTTCAAGCTTTAAAGATCTGGAAACTGAAATCCTGAACTGTTGGTATAATATTGACAGTACAATTATGCACAATTTAATATACAGTATGCCGTAATGCATATTTCAGCTTATTGCGCATAGAAGAAAGTCAATTAATTATTAATTGTGTTTGCCATTTAAATATTCTTCTGGTTTTTTTCCTCCATATAATTCTGGGACAATGTTACATAGTTTGATTTCATAAAGCTGGAATATTATGTTTAAGTATATGTTGTCAACAGAGTTTGACGTGTGTATATTATGTTGGTCATAATACATAATGTTCTATTAGAAGTCTTTGTTATTTTCTGCATGCAACTTTTTTTGTTTACAAAATTATGTTTCCATATATATATGGGACGGATTGCATATAAAGTTTTTTCACTAAAAATGAATTCTAAATTATTATGACCACTCATCATTGGCAGTGATACCTATCGGGAAGGGATTACATGTTCTGGTTGAAATGTTTTTCAGAAAATTCATGCCTTCCTTGTTTCTCCAAATGTTTGTTAAGAGAGTGGGTTAAAAATTGAAAGCTATTGTCTGAAAAATAGTAATTTTTTTATCCATTCAATTTAAAGATGATTGTTAGTTAAGAAACATGGATTCCCTGCCCAATATTATTTTTAAAGAATTTTAAATTGTCACTTAACTATTTAACGCTGCCACCCTCAATTACTGCCAGAAAAACATATGAAACTGAGATGAATGGAGCTTCAAAACCTGGTTTTAATATATCACAAAACAAACTCAACTCAGAAATTTTTATTTGCTGTAACCATTTTTAGAGTTTACTTATTGGAAGAAGTTTTGGGACTTTTGAAGAATGACAACAGGAGTGCAAGAGAAATGATGCCATTATTGTTTACAAGTTCATTCACTTTTTCAAAAGTTATTCACCTTGGTATTTTATTTTCACAAGAATTTGAGATACTGTAATTTCAAAAACTGCTAATGAATGTTTTTTTCTTCTAAACTTCATTTTCATTTCTTTTAAAGCTTGGCCTTCAGAAGCACAATGTCAGTACCCAGCTACACCTGCCCAAAACTTCTCACGAGGCACGAAAGGTACTAACAAACAAATGAAATGTGTTCCTGAAGCTCCAAGACCAACCAAGATCTGGCCTCCTCCTGCGAGTACTGAGGCATCACAACCAGACATTAAACCAGCACCACCTCCACCACTTGCTGCAACAAATGAACGTGTGGCAGAAGTACCGACACCCACACCAAAAACTCAGGTATGATATAATTGATTATGTTTTCTTTTCCCTCCATTTTCTTTTGGAAATTGAACTTGTAATCACACACCCACAGAGAAAGGTCTTGCTTGACAACAAATAAACCTGCATGAAAATACATAGGTAGTTCAAGATTGACTTGGACTTTCTAGTAATTAATGACTTCATAGCTTGCTCTAATTACTGTCAGTAATGAAAAAACTTAATAGGAATTGTAGAATAACTTTTTTTATTAAGGTGCATTACCTCTCAAATTTTTGATCTGTACACTAAATCATTGTCAGGAGTTCCTGTGTCTTACTACTTCCACAGGTCTCAAAAATTTGAGAGGTATTAATAAATTTATCCTCTATAATTCCCATTAAGTTTTTCGGTATTGGACTTCCTCTTTTGTGTGGAAAAAAAATGAATAGGCATACATTTAACAAACTGTGGGTCTTTTTCTAGGTACTTCCCTTTATCATTAACACATCCCATCTCCATAGATTATTCCAGCCATGTAGAACAATTTAGGTTGCTGTCATAGTCATTGCTGGACACTGTCCTGTAGGTTATTTTGAGTTGGGATTTGGTAAGTTTATAACCATGTACTTGACTTACTTTAAACTCGTCTTACATTGCATATCCCATTTTTCACTCTCATGTTCTGTAAATAGGTGAATAGAAATGTGCCATATAGTTATAAAATTAGTATCCCTATTCTCAGATCTCTAGAAAAGTGAGAAAAGGTGATATCATAAGGAAACTTGGTAGATATTAAGGATATGGGGGAAACAATTTATTGGTGGGAAAATTAGTTTAAAATTATGCCACTAGAAGAGTGTTATATACTGTGGGACTGGGGATCACAAAATTGTCTGCTGAATGGAGGTGTCCACTATTTGGGAGTGTTCATTAAAGAGGTTTTACTGTACTACAAACATATATGGGAGAACACCTAGGATAGAATAGAAGCGACAGTATTACTAAGTTGTGCCAAAATTTTGGGGATGCACTCCCAAAATGATACATGTGTCCTACCACCGCAGTTGACAGCGGGTTTGTGTTTCTGACTGCGCTAGATATGAGCTCAAGCCCGGGCTTGGCATTACACATGTCGAATGTCATTACTAAATTCTTTATATAAATCCAATTTCATTGTTTATAAGTTACATTCACTGCAAATTGTAATTAAAAAATAATTTTCTTGTTATAAACTGGTTACCAAAAATTAAGAATTTCTAGTGTTGGTGGTGCCACTACTAGATCTGTAGCTTGATAAATAACAGTTTAATAAAAATGCAGGATATAGAAGTAAAACCAATGAAATTAAAGATTATCAAATGCACACAAACTTGTCATAGCATAGGCTCCCTGGCAGTCGTCAAAGTTGAGAATACGACTCAATGAAAAAGAACGAATTCCTGTAAAAATTGTTTCACTGGATACATTTTTATGTTACGTTGACTGTTTTCAAAGCAGCAAAACTGTAGGGTGAAGTAGCATTTACAGAGAAGTATTGATTTCAAGAAATACCTTCCATATCTTTAAACTTCAGTATTCCTGTAATATAATGAAGAGGCTTCATAAAAACTATGTGATTTAGATGGTCTTTTGATGCGTAGAGTTTTGCTTCTATCCTGCATTTTTATAAAAAAAAAAAAAAAAAAAAAAATCTTTTCTCGAGCTACAGAGCTTGTAGTGACGTAAAATCCCAAATTTTTGGAAATCAGTGTGCTTGTTATGTCATTGCCGTAAAGAATAAAGATGCTTTCACCACTGACTGATGCTCAGTTAATACACCATTCGTGTGTGTAGTGATGAAAGGAGTCTTTACTTGAGGCAGCAAAAAGCGAATGTGAAGTGAATTGTTGCTGACTGACGAGCAGAGAGACAAAACATGAAATGCACAGGAGTGTCCTCTGTATTCAATTGGGCAGTTCAGAGTTCACATTAAAGCTCAAGTTCTAAAGTGTCAAAGACATAGGAGAGAACATCACGCCCTTTCTCCTGACCCCCCTCTCCCCATCTGTACGGGCACATTCTACAATCATTTTGTTGTGATTTATGAGACACCAGCCAGCTGTAGGATAGCAAGGTAAATAAACAGGATGCGCTGACCCTGGCAGGACTATCACATTACTTTAGGTTGTGGTTTCGGTTTAGGTTAGTAGCTGCCCAACGAAATCGAAAACACAACCTGAAGTAAAGCGATGTTGTGACAGTCCTGTCAGGGTCACCATTCTATTGATTTACCTTGTTAACCACAGCTGAGCTACATAAGGGTATGCTAACTTTGTAGGCCCAACAAGCAGCATTTTCAATAGATCACGAGCATGAGTGAGATGAGTGTAAACGATATAAAGAGAAAAATTGATGCCGCCCCGGTGGCGCAGTGGTCCAAGCGATGGCCTCTGATCATTCGTCTGAAAGGGTTCCGGGTTTGAATCCCGGTGAGGCATGCACGTTGTGTTTGTCTTATGGCACTGGCTCCCTCCCTTCCCTGGTACCAGTGACCTTAAAATTTGAACCAGTGACCTTTATTGTACCAGTGACCTTTAAAGTTGCTCACGGTGGTCGTTAAACCTTCAATAAAAAAAAAAAAAAATGATGCTGGGAGTTTGCCACCATACCGTACAAGCACGGAAAGTCAGAGGCATGGAAATATTTCAAAGAAATAAATAGATTCAAAAACCAATGAAAAAAATCGTTTATGTTCAATGTGTGAGGTGTAAAGAAATCTGGACGTACAAATATTCCACAGGATCCAGCAGACTTACTAGACACGCTAAAAAATGCAGCAAACCGTCTGGTTCACACTCCGTCAAGAAATTTTTGTTTAAAAGTAGAAGGAATGTGTCGACTGCAGTAAAAGCGAAAGTTCTAAAAAACTGTTAAATTGTGCACTGAAGCCATTTGACCTTTTGATATTGTTGAGGGTAAAGGCTTCTTTGACTTAGCTCAATGTTTGATTGATGTCGGTGTTTCTGAGAGCAAAGTGATGGCTGAACATGTGCTTCCACATCGCAGTACAGTATCTAAACATATTAAAAGTTCAGCTGAATCTGTACATATAGAATACATTATACAAGTAAACACAGTTATCCAGAAATATGGCAGTGCAATTACAACAGATATGTGGACAGCCCCTTATCGTAAAGAAGCATATGTGGGCCATCACCTGACATTTCGTGGATAACGATTTAATTTTACGAGGCATTGCATTAACAGTAGCATTTCCACAAGTTTCCAAAACTGGGGAAAACTTACAAACTGAAGTTTTGCAGTCCCTAGAAAATGTTGGGTTTGATTGTTCAGTTCTGGATAAAAATATTATGTTTGTATTGGATGAAGGAGCCAACATAATTTTTCAGCGTTATGATGTTTTCACCGGTTGATGTGTACATGCCCCATACTGAACACTGCTTTAAAACATAGCTTTATGGAGACAACTGAAGAATTACCTGAAATGAAAGCAACTGTGGAGAGTTGTAAATCGTTAGTTATGTACTTAAAGAAATCAGGTACTGTGTCAGCGTTGAAAAAATCTGTCTACCAAGAAGTGGAAACTCGGTGGAATACCTTGTGTGCAACGTTACAATCAGTGTATGAACAATTAAGAGACATCAGTGACATTTTGAGTAAAAAAATGAAACCCATCGCATGGAACTGGAAACTCCGTGGAATACCTTATGTGCAACATTACAATCAGTATATGAACAATTAAGAGACATCAGTGACATTTTGAGTAAAAAAATGAAACCCATCGCATGGAAGGAATAAATGCTGGCATGTTGACGGTTTTAATACCATATTTGAAAAAGTTTCAGGAGGCAAGTATTCAACTGGAGGAAGAATTTTGTCCAACTTTGCATTTTGTTCTCTTATGGTATCACTACCTCTTAAAGCACTGCAACATTTCTCCAATGGATTCAGAAGTGGAAATGGTGTTAAAAACAACTCAAAAATGGTTTTAAACTAAACTGGTTATCAGTGATTTGCATAAAATTGGCAATGTTTCTTCACCCAACCTTTAAGTCGCTGAGAATGCTATTGGAGGATGAAAGGGAAAATGTGCATTTGCGCGTTGTGAGCATTGCTGGAACAAAACGATGAGCTTTCCCATGAAGGAGAGAAAGAGACTGAGACATTGCTAAAGGAACAGCGTCAATCGACTTCCGCAAAAAAATCAGCAGGCTTATTTAAAGATTTGGAAGATGAGTTTGAAATTCATGATCCTGATCCAGATGAAATTTGCAAGTATGTGGAATTGCACTTAGGAGAAACACATCTTGGAAGCTGTGGATTTTTTACTGTGGTGGAAGAATTCTCAATTTCCTAAGCTAGCTGCCATTGCGAGACGTGTACTATGTATACCAGCCTGTAGTTTTGCAAGTGAGAGAGCGTTTAGTGCAGCAGGTCAAGTTTCAGAGGAAAGAAGATCAAGGTTAAGCGCTGAAGCATTAGATGCAATTCTTTTTTTGAGGAGTTTTGAGAGGTTAAATGGTAAGCAATTTTGATGATGAACTTGATGGAAACTGCTCACACATAGAATAATATCATGGTTATTACACTATTAAGTGCAAATCTTTGTTAATGTTACAAAATGCAGAATAATCTGGTCTGGAATGCTCATACAGGTTTTTTTTTTTTATTATTTCTTTTGGAAATTTTCTTACATGTTTTTTTTATACTCTACTACATCACCGTAAACTATCTTTACCAGTTAGCTTATATGTAAATTATATTGCAAAGTTTAGCATTCTAGAGTCAAAATTTAGAACACGTGTGACTGTATGTAAAGTCGTACATTTTGTAATGCAGTTTATTCAAAGTAAAAGTAAATTTAGAAATCCACAAGAAAAATAATGAATGGAATATTTTGTGTTTCTAAAAGATTTTCTTATCTTCAGCTTTTGGCAAAATAACTGATTCTCCTGGTATAGTTGAATGGCATGTGCATCGATTATTATTATTTTTTTTTCTAGTTCACATTTTAGAACATTTGCTTTTATGCATAGTGTTTCAGAGAACATATTAATATTATGAAGTGGATTAACTGAAGTAAACTTTTTAAACTAATCCTTCATTGGGCCATAGCTTTGGCCTGTGCATAATGCAAGCCTTGTTAAGCAAAATTTTCTGAGAACCTGGGCTCGAGCTTAGCAAAAATACATGTAATCAAAGAAAGTAGGCGGGCTCGGGCTCCTAAAATTGAGCCTGAACTCATCTCTAGACCACACGACTCCCAGTGTGTTACTTTCTACCATAAATAGCTTCAAGCTATTTTGACAGGAAGATTTTGTCTAGGTTTTTTCACTGTTTTAAATTTGGCATAACATGTGCAATTTATGATTATAAATTTGATCTTGCTGTTTACTGTGCTAAACTTCAAAGTGTTACGTGTATACTTCAGCCACAGCAGCAGTGGGTTTATTTACAATTCAGACTGCGGCTCTTCATGTATAACTACACAATAGAAATAGTTCCACTATTTAAAAAAATATGATTCCTTCAGAGAGGAAATATATTTCAGTGAAATGCAAATAGAATACAAGAAATGTGAAATAAATGTGAATTTTCTTGCATTACATTTCTTTCCAGCTTAAAATTTCTTTCAGTACTGAAAAAACTTAACAGGAATTATAGAGGATAAATTTGTTAAGGTACATTACCTCTCAAATTTTCGATCAATACACTAGATCATCGTCAGGAGCAGGAATTCCTGACTATGATCTAGAGGTTTTAAAATCTAGAGGTTTTTTAAATTTGAGAGGTAATGTACCATAATAAATTTATCCTCTATAATTCCCATTATGTTTTTTCGGTACAGAAAGTAATTAGAATGAAGCCGTGAAGTCATTAATTACTAGAATTAAAATTCCTATTTGTCTGTTTGCACACTATTTATTTTATTTTGATGTAAACTAAATCCACCAACACTCTCAATGGCATAGAGACTCTTCAAGGATAAACTTACTTGTGATCCAGAAGAACTGTATATTGCACAGATCAGAAAATGTAGATGTTTCAGATTTGTAAAGAAAAATGAAGACTGACTGTGAATATAGGAAATCTGAAATGCCGCCCCGATGGTGCAGTCATCTAAGCGATGGCCTCTGATCATTCGTCCGAATGGGGTCCGGGTTCGAATCCCGGTGAGGCATGGATGTTGTGTTTGTCTTACAGCACTGGCTTTCTCCCTGCCCTGGAACCAGTGACCCTAAATTAGGGACGGGCGACTGCTTATAGCCCGTTGAGTTGCTCACGGCGATCGTTAAACCTTCAATCAAAAAAAAAAAAAAAGAAATCTGTAACATCTACAGCAGAAAATGTGGATGTTTTAGATTTCCTATATTCACAGTCAGTAGACTGCTGGTGCTGGAGTACAAGTATAAATTTTATTATTACTGATTTTTTAATTCCTGTCATTTGATTACTGGACCATATTTCAATTAAAGGTTCTCATGCAGTATATCATAATTATAATTTCAGAAAAACTTGAAAAATACAGGTCCAGAAGCTGATTAAGGTTTTTTTTTTTTTTTCTAAACCTGGACAGCACTAGATGCCTCTTTGCAAGTAATAATTAAAGTATAATCTACATCATCTCATACCTGCATAACAATATGGTATCTCATATATTGTTATCATGACTACTTAAAAAGTAATAAGAGGGAGAGAGGGGGGGGAGAAAATATTAAAGCTGTCTCGTAACTTTTTTTCGGCATCTTTTGGTCCTTTTCAATATGTTCTTGGGGTTACAGTTTTTTTTACTTCATACACTTCATTAGCTCATCTAATCCAAATTTAATGTAATGAAGTGACACAATAATTAGAATAACAATAATGATGTCATCTCATACCTGCATATCAACATTTATTCAGTAGTGTTGCACGTACTGACCATTTAAAAATTATAATTATGGAAATTAAAAATCAATGTCTTGCACGAAACTCTCCATGTCTTTCAGTCCATTTCATGCTACCTTGATCAAAAATGGATGACTTTACAGTATCAACCCACCTTGTTTTGAGGTCTACTCCTTCTTCTGTGGCACAATACAAGTAAAAGTTTCTGTTGGAGGCTTGAGTAATTTTTCATGTTCCATGTGACATTTTATAAATCCCTGAATATGTGTTCCTGAACTTTTTATGAAGTACCCGGATTGGATATTTCAGGGTCCACATAGCCCCGAAATTCTCAAAGTCCCTGAAATTATTTCCTTTTTTTCCAGGCCTGGAAAGTCCTTGAATTTTTCATATTTTGTGAAAGGTTGTGGAATTATTCTTGCATTGAAAAAAACAAAACAAAAAAAACCCATGTAGCCAAACTTCCACATTCGTTACATCTTCAGTGCCACAGCAAAATTGTTGCATTTTATTGTTACAAAGATGAAATTGGAATTTTGGAAGTTGATGGAAGAAAGCAGTTTTGGAAGAGTGCAACACAAGAAATTTAAGCAGCAAAAATGCACACAGTGCAAGAACCCCTCAAAACGGTTCCTTTCAGATAGTTCGCTGAGGTGCAGAGAATTTGTCTTGGAATGCGGTTGACATAAATAAACGAACAAATGCCGGGGTCACAGAGGAAAATTTAGAATCCAGATAGTCATATTTTAAAGTCAAGAGGTTTGTTATTGACAGCCTGGAGAATGAAAGAGAAAGGAAAGAAATGTTAGTTGTGTTGGCTCCGTCATGCACAAAAATAAGGGATATTCTGTACCTTTGAGAATCACAACTCAGGAAACCAGTGACCTTGATATAGATGAACAGTCCCCCAGAAGTGACTGGGCTTGCTTAAACATGCAGTATGGAAAGGGATTCCCTGCCAAAATCACAAGGCCCTGGTTCTGCCCTGAACTCCAGTCACCTGTTTGATGACATTATAGTCACAAAATGCATGGGGAAAGACCAGCAAAGAAATGAATGGACATTAGCATAGGTGTGTCTGAAGGCCCAAAGAAAGCTGGGAATGGCCCCTCCTTTTGAGTGTTAGCTGAAAGCCAGCTGAGACAGATACCAGAGGCAAAGTGGTTGAAGCCAATTTAGAATGAAAGGACATCCCTATTAACCCAAGGAAGCAACACAAAGGGATCTGTGCATTGCTGTATTGTGTGTATCATACAGGTGATGCTTATGGGCAGTGCTGAGAAAAAGAGAATGAGTGCTTCTGCTTCATGACCAATAGCCGAATTTGAGTTTTAAAAAATGCACAGTGTTACTGGATTGGATAAACATGGATCCTCATTCAGTGATGTAAGTACTCATTGTTTCTTGAACATACATTCTTATGTGGGTTGCATTACGACTTTAGGGAATAGGAATGCTATTATTCTTAGGACTTTTGTTTGCTTAAGAGCACTATTGGCTGGTGAAAGAGCCCTGAGGTTAAGTTAAACATACAGAAGTCCAGCCTCTATTAGAAAATTTATCCTCTTGTGTATGCATTTATTGTTAAATGAATTGTTACTTTGTTATATACTGCACACCTGAGTCTTTTCCCTTTTACTGTGGGCTTTCATTGCTTTTAGATATCTGCAGGTTCAGTGTACAAATTTGTGCTCTGGAAATTTGTCATCTCGTTGTCAGGCCACAAAGCACCCAAGTAAACACCAAGTTTGGTTTACAGTAGTGGGATACATATTCCCACTTGGCCTTCCTGAATGGTGCCCATGATACAAATTTAGTGTTAGGTAGTGGAATTTGTAAAGTACCTTAGAAGCCAGTCCAACCAGTGTGCAGCATTGACAGTAGTATTTGCATATGGCAGGATAACTACAGCCCAAAACCTCATAAATGGAGGAGATTAAAGCAGTACTGCTCGTACTCAAATATGAGCAGAAACTACTAGTGAACATCTAGAATGGCACGGAAAAAGCTTGGGAAAATCTTTCAAGCAGCAGAAAAAAGTTTTAACCTATAAACGTCACCACGTAAGACTATCATTGCAAGATGAGCTCCCTCCATCTAGTCTTGCTGTATGAAATGCATGAGTGAGCTTTTCTTAGTGATGTGGTGCCATGGTTGTGCATGATCCATTCTCTATGAAGACTTTTTGTCTTTTACTTCTGTTATCGCACTGTGCTACCTAGACATGGTAAAAGAAAGGTTTTGTATTACAGAGGAAAGAAGCTATCAGTATCATGCATGTATTTTGTTTTACTTGATGTAGAAAATCAAGTATTTTAAGGTATTGATTAATCAGAATGTCCTCTGTTTTCCGTTGATGTATTCTAAATGCATTGTAAACTTCACCCCAATTTGCAAAATATAAAACAAAAGCATTACGATGATTTTAGCAAAAGATTGAGATTGTGGAATTTTTTGATGAGCTCCTGGAGAAGTCCTGGGATTTATTTGCTGTGAATGTGTATGAACCCTAGATTTTAATTTATTCTTTCACAAGAACTGAATATTTAGTGGTTGTTGGGCAAGTCTAGAAATAATCTATGCCGGCTTTGAACAACAATGTCTACCTGGGAAGACAGATATTAAGCAAGGGTTACATTGAAGAAAATTTATTGGCATGTAAAACTTGGTTGGAAAGCATTTAGAAGAAACAGTGCAATTTTCAAGAGCAATTAATCATTATATCCTCAAAGAAAAGTGTTTAGTCAAGGATTAGACACATGGACTTTAATTAATTAAAAAAGATGTTAGAGGCCGCAGACAACTGAAAGAAGCATGGAGAGGTCCATGCTTGGTATAACCAGGAAAGATAAGGACTCGTGGAACAGGAAAATGACAAGTGTTGGTGGCATCATGATCAAGGTAAACATCATGAAATAGCAATGGGGCATACATGTTGCTACAGTGGGTGAGTCAAAAATTTTACAATATTTGCATAAATGCATGTGCTGCAGCGGGTATGTCACGTGTTTAAACTAGTTCAAGTCATTCCCTACAGTCAATCAAAAAGGATATAAAGTGGTAGTTGTTGCTGTGAACAGCATTTCATGTCGTTGTTCTGTCTGTGGTTGGGACACCTAAAAGATGAACAGCCACAACCGGCTAATTAGGGAACTTTTGCTTTACGAGTTTGAACTCAGCCATAATGCTACTCAAGCAGCACAAAACATTCCTCATGCAAAAGGGGAAGGTTCCTTGGACCACAGCACTGCAACCAGATGGTTCAAGAAATTTTGCTCAGGTGACAGAAACCTCGACAGTCAGTCAAGGTCAGGTAGGCTGCGCTCCAGGCCGTAGAAGCAAATCCAACAACCAGCACTCGAAGATTATCAGGCGAGCTGGGCATATCACAGACTTCCATTGTTTGTCACCTTCAGGACCTTGGCACAAGGTCTGCAGGAGCTGCCACATTGTCCCTCACAAACTGACGCCAGCTGAAACAAACCACCGGGTAGAAGTGTGCACAAAACTCCTAGAAAAACCGCGCTACATACATTTCATCAAGAGAATTGTTACGTGCAACGAAAAGTGGGTCTATTTCCACAATCCTAACACACAACGGCAGTGGTTGAGCCCGGGCCAGCTTCCTGAACCTTTTGCCAAACGTGGGAGCTTCGAGCACAAGGTGATGCTCTGTGTCTGGTGAAATTTTGAGGGGATAATCCATTATGAATTTGTTCCAGACAGTTGAACCATCAATGCCAACCTCTACTCTGAACAGCTGGAGCAAATGTATGCTGTTTTGGAGGAGAAATACCTGGCACTGGAGAACAAAAAACACACTCTCCTATAGTAGAACAACCCTCGCCCTCATTCTGCGTGAACGACCCTGGCAAAACTCCAGGAACTTGAGGGCATCGAACTGATGCCACACACAGCATATAGTTCGGACCTTGCCCCGTCGGATTATTACTTGTTCTGGTCCATGGCCCACTTCCTTCGAGGGTGGGACTTCAGCAACCAGGAGGAGGTGGCAGCTGGGGTGAAGGAGTTCTTCGTCTCAAAGGACAAGAACTGGTACCACCGCAGAACAGAACTGGCAGATAGGTGGCTAAAGACGGTGCATCATGATGACCTATACTTTAAATGCTTGGCAGCTTTCATTGTAAAGGTACGTATGAAGACATAAAGTGATCCAAATGTTGCAAAACTTTCGACTCACCCTCTGTAGAAGAACTGAACACCTTTGGATAACCGAAACACTAGATCGGATTTTAAGGGACAGGAAACAATCCAGAAGAAGACCATGTTGGAGATGGGTGGATGTAATTTGGAAGTATGTTGGAGTGACATGGAGACAGAAAGTTGTGGATTGATATTGATTGATGATGATGATTTTGTTTTGTCATTCAATTCTCCTTTTTCATGGTGATAGTTCCTTTCCCCTTCTAATTGTGAAGATGGTCTTTAACTTTGCAGTCAACTCTCACTGCTGTAATTGAGTAGCTGTAAAT
Organism: Macrothele yani; assembly: GCA_039090855.1. Lineage (NCBI taxonomy): Eukaryota > Metazoa > Arthropoda > Arachnida > Araneae > Macrothelidae > Macrothele > Macrothele yani. The sequence continues at coordinate 39,712,543 of CM077024.1, read as the reverse complement.
ACTGCACTGTACACATACAATTTAGTTCTTTGAGCTGTAACAACTAAAAATGTTATCATGATCATATATAGCAACCCTGATCTAAACTGTTGCCTTAAGTGATCCCTTTTGAAATGCATCAGGTACTTGTGAGTAAAACTTAAGAACTGCTTCATTCTAAATTTTTTCTCTCATATTACGCATTTCTAATACCTGTCATGTGAAGTCTTGATTCTTCTGAAGTTCATGTTTTAATTTTAGTATAACCTTTAGTTTGATACTGTTGTTTTTGACTCAATGGTACAAAGATACCTAAAAACAGTTTTTGAGGCTAATTTAACGTGCTTACAGGAATTTAACTGTGCAAGTAAAAAATTAAAACAATGAATGTAGGGTGAGTATATACCAGGGCACGAAAAATCTCGGAAATTGCACCCGTCCTCGAGGACGGTTTGTCTAAAAATGTACCCGTCCTCCTTTGAAAGTAACCCGTCAGACTCCATAACTATGTAGAATTTAAATATTGTCATTCTTTTTCAGTTTTCCATTCAATAGTGACTTAACTGTTGGAACTTTTTACATGTTATAGTTCCTTTGTGTGAAACGCAATTTCTCAGTTGGAAATTATTAGTATTTAATGTGAACAAATACCTCGGTAATCAAATGCAATTCAAGGAAAAACTTTTCACGTACCTTCCAGTTGTAAGTGGCCGATGTTCGAATCTTTGTATGGCTGTTCTGATCAGGCTCTTGAGTTTAGACTTTTAAGAATTTAAGCGGCACATTTTCTTCACGTGTCCCGAAATTGGATAGACAAATTAATTTATTCGATGAAGGTACGTGAAAAGTTTTTCCTTGAATTACATTTGATTACCGAGGTATTTGTTCGCATTAAATACTAATAATTTCCAACTGGAAATTGCATTTCACACAAAGGAACTATAACATGTAAAAGTTCCAACAGTTAAACCAGTATTGAATGGATTTAACTGAAAAAGAATAACGTATATAAAACCATGTTTTTCAATCTCAATACATCGAGAAATAAATGCATATTAAATGTCGTCACTTTATTGAATTTCTTTTTTTTATGTACATACAGAAAATAAATACATTTTTGCTTTCATAGCAAAAAGCTTGTTACACGGAATCTAGAATTTTGAACTGCAAAATTGCAAAAGATGAGAGATAGAATGTGCGACATTAAGTACGATCGTCATCAAGGACGCCAGGAAACATGCGGAAAACGATAATGCACGGGAAGCCAATATTACGGCGGGCATCACATGTGCGAGATGTCAAGGTCACACGTGAAGGGAAGAAGCAACCGTTGTTTAGTAGCATTGGTTAATACTGGGTCAGAAACTAAACAAGGCATGACTGGGGAGACGGAGATAGATGGGAGAGAAAGGAAGAAGAAAACAAACAAACTGCGAAGCCGCTATCCTTACAGTTACACCTCCCGCTTCAGGCGTAAAATTCACACGGGAAAACTTTGAGAGGAGAAAGCAGCACATTGGCTTAGTACGTTAAAATTTTGGAAGGGAGGGTGTCGCTGCGGAACTATTTTGCCAAAACAAAGAACGGCTTATCGCTTAAGAGAATGCGTAATTTCGTAAAACTGTGGCACTTGACATGCACGAATTTTAAATTGGGGGAAAAAAATGTAAAATAAAAATGTTCTAATCACAATCATACTGCAAGCTTGTGGATAAAAGGGCTGTCCGCGCGTACGTCGTGGTCGGGAAATTAATCGTCTGCAATGAATTCTCTACCGCTGCGGATGGGCGGTTTTGTGCGCCCTGGTATATACACATATACGCACCCTACATTCATTGTAGAACTAACACAATTTTTACAGCATGTTTTTTTTTTTTATTGCCGATTCACGATACAAACCACGTACAACTCGCCTTTGTTTGATTGTTTGATATTAAATATACACTATCTACCAACAAGTAATTGGACACTCCTGCAATCGACGATATCTGCAGTACTGATACATGTCACGGCCAGCGCCGTTAAATATCGTGTGGGAAACAACGACGCAACCAGTCGCATGCAAGATGCCACGCAGTTCGGAGCTCTCTGATTTCGAGAAAGGTGTAATCGTCGGGTATCACAGAAATGGCCAATCCATACGTGACATATCCAGCGAGTTGAAGTACCCAAAATTGTCAGTGGCCTACGTGATCAGCAAGTGGAAGATGAGAGGTGACTGTCGGAATGTGCCCCGACCCAGCAGACCCACAAAACTGGGAGTTAGAGACTGACGGGTGCTGGCCAGAGAAATTTAGAAGAACCGCACCAAATCGATGAGCCACATCCGCGAGGAGTTTCAATAGGCATCCGGGAGTGTTCTTTCGATGAATACCATCCTTAAGGAAACCCATCTGCCCGGTTATCATGGATGTGCTGCCGCCCACAAGCCTTTGATCGCCAAGTCCAATAGCGCTGCTCGGCTAACGTGGTGCAAAAAACGTCGACAGTGGACCATTGAACAGTGGAAACAGGTTCTCTGGAGCGACAAATCAAGGTTCACCCTCTACCGTTCAGATGGCAGGGTCTGGGTTTGGCGTCTGCCTGGAGAACGCCTCCTGCTGGAATGTATTGTGCTAACTGTGCAGTCGGCGGCGGTGGAATTATGCAATGGGGGTGTTTCTCCTGGTATGGCACGGGACCCTTGGTCGCAATTCCTGGTAGACTTAACACCGAGACCTACTGCACCATTTTGGATGACCATGCGCTTCCTACGTTGTGGCAGTTTTACGGGGTGGACCCATATTACTTTGAGGATGACAATGCCACCTGTCATGTTGCGAGGTCCACCATGGCTTGGTATGGTGACAATGGGGTTAATCGAATGGACTGGCCTGCGCAGAGCCCGGATCATAACCCTATCGAGCACCTCTGGGACGAGTTGGAGCGTCGACTTAAGGGGTGCCCCCACCGTCCGAAATCGGTGAAGGAACTGACCTGTCTTCTCTAAGCTGAGTGGAAGAAAATAACACTAGCTGTCGTACAACGCCTGGTTGAGAGTATGCCCCGGAGGGTCGCTGCCGTAATCGCCGCTCGTGGAGGCTCCACCAACTATTGAAGGTGAATAAACTTCGTTTTCCTTTGCTATCACAGGTGTCCAATTACTTGTTGGTAGATAGTGTATATAAAAAGAGAGAAAAACGTTTCAAAACAAAAAGAAAATCCTTTACCAAAAATGAACAATAAAATAAAAACAGATAAATAAATAAAATAGAAAAAATTAAAATAAAAAAATATAAAAAATAATAATAAAAGCACGGGAGAGAAAGCAATAATAATCATAACATTGGAAAAATCATAATAACTTATGTTAAAGTTAAATGAATAATTCAAATAAATGAGAAAGTCATATTCCGCCATTAAAATCTCTCTTTTAAACGAACTAACAACAATGCGTGATCACACACGCATTGATAATGCCGCTAAAAATTGGGATGAGGCCAAACACTCGCCATTTGCAATTTCTTGATGTGTGCATGAGCACGTAAGAACAACGCTGATATTGATGCCAGGAGACACACCGAAAACATGGGTTACGAGTTAATCAGCCACATTTGCAATCAAACTTACTGTGTACTTCATATACCCGTATTTTCAGTTAAAATTTTGTAAAATCCAACTAAAAAAGTGCGTATGTGTAAGACAACGTCTTTGAGCATGAATAATACAACTAAAGAAGTAAGTATTCCCAAACCAAGTGGTCTTAAGATAAATTTAAATTTATCAATACCAACAGTATTTTCTTTAAACCAAATATTTCGATTACAATATAATAAAGTATTAATATTCAATCTTTCTGAATATATATATATATATATATATATATATATATTTTAATATCAAACAAGGCCGAGTTAATGCGTGGTTTGTAACGCGAATCGGAGAAGAAAAAAACATGCAATATAAATATAGTGTTTGTCCTACAATGAATGTAAGGTGAGTATATGTGTATTTCACACATGCATTTACTTGCAAAGTTAATCCCTAGTTATTTTGTGTAAATATTAGGTGCTTGAATTAATTCCCGCTGTTGCCCAATAGAGTGCTGCGGTGGTGTGCTGTGACCCAGGCCACACGTGACCTCCCTTGCGCACGCACGTACTGTCCATAGTCTGGGCGAAGCAGTGTGTGACACGCGATCGGGGGGCACAGAACACAAGTTTGTATCGCATTCACGATGTCGAGTTTCATACCAAAAAGGAGCATTTGCGGGAAGCATTACTCTTCTGCTTTCATCTCAAGAAATATGCAGAGGAAAGTCATCGTTTGCTAGTGCAGGCCTATGGGGAACATGCCCGATCGGAAACAACATGCAGAGAGTGGTTCCAATGCTTCAAAGCCAACGAATATGACGTGAAGGACAAAGAGCTTCCTGTGCAGCCGGAAAAGTTCGAAGATGGCGCATTGGAGGCCTTGTTGAATGAGGATTCATGCCAGACGCTCCACGAGTTGTCTGAAACACTGCGGGTCGATGAGTCAACGGTTAGCAAACGTTTTAAGGCAATGGGAATGACCCAGAAGTTCGGAAACTTGATCCAACGTGCATCGCAGGAAAGCGACACCACCAAATGAGAAACCATGTGTGAATTGCTGCTGCAACAACACAAACGGAAGTCATTTTTGCATCGAATAGTGACTGGCGATGAAAAATAAATTCATTACCACAATCCTAAGCGCAAGAAATCATGGGTTCGTCCCGGCGAACCATCAACCTTTATGCCTGAACCGGACATCCATGGCAGGAAGGTGGTGCTGTGCATTTGGTGGGATCAAGTCGGTGTTGTGTATTCTGAGCTGCTGCAGCCCGGTGAAACCATCAGTGCTGAACGGTACCGAAGTCAATTACTCGATGTGAAATGTGCACTCACGGAGAAACGGTCGCAACACGCCAAAAGGCACGACAAGGTTATTCTTCTCCACGACAACGCTAGACCTCATGTCGCCAAATCCGTGAAGGAACTCTTGGAGGCACTTGGCTGGGACGTCTTACCCAACCCGCCAGTTCCCCGGACATTGCTCCCTGACCTTCCATTTGTTCCGGTCGCTACAACATGGCCTGTCGGAGCAGCACTTCCTTTCTGTCGTGGATATCCAAAAATGGTTCGATGAATGGTTCGCCTAGAAAGAACCTGCAGCTACCGCAGAATCCATTTGTTGCCTCAACGGTGGGAAAGGGTCATAGCTGCCAATGGACACTACTTTGAATAGACTATCCTGTACTGTTCTGTGGCAACACATAGGTGTTTGTGTGGCAAAAAACAGCAGGAATTAATTCAAGCACCTAATATTATTCCATTTTTCTGCCGAAGTTTGTCTTTAATATCTTTTGAAGGAATCAAAAACACTTAGAAACTGATTCCAAGAGTAGATGTTATTAAAAAGTTAAAGCTGTTTTTTTTTTAAACTTATAAAACTAGGATTTTCAATGATACCAGGATGAATCATAAGTTCGTAGTGTTTCGCTGTAATGATGGAGAAGCTCCGCCGAACAGGTGGGACATGCACAGTAAGGTGGAATGTGCCCGACACCTGGTTGGGTGACTTGCTCCACTGCTCAGACAGGTAGGCATGCTCCGGGCCGAACTCATGTCTGCTGCTCATATGACACGAGAATGTCGGAGGAGAAACTTGTTGTTCGTGTGCTCCTAAGCTATTATTGGGAAAAAAAAAAAAAAGGGTTGAACGAGAGAGCTGCCACGAAGGAAATTTGTAGTGTAGAAGGTGAGGGGACAGTGCACCCTACAACAGCATATCTGCCAACTACTATGGAATGTCTGTAGTTTCTATGGATTTTATTGTCTGACTACGGAACTCACTGTCGAAACGATGGATTCTACGAATTTTTATTTTGCTTAATTTATTTTTTTTTTTTTTTTTTGCTATTATTTTATAATATACATGAGATTCTAAAGTGGATTTGCGGAATTATGTTTTTTTTTTTTTTTGTCATCATTTAGATCATTCTCAAGATCGATGCAAAACTGAAGAGAAAGGGGGGGGGAGGTCCGTTTAAGGACTGTATTTCGTGTTCCAAAACTTTCAAAAGCGGTAGTTAAGTGGAGTCAAAAGTTTTGGCGTAATCGTAATTTGTTTTCTCCCAATGTGGCCTTTGTGTCTAGTATGGTTGTTAAATAACATTTTATTGCATAAATGTTTGTATTTCAGCTTGAAAATGTAGGCAACAATTTGTGAAAACGGAAGTCAGACGCCATGAAAATTTCTTTCGTAATCTTCAGGTATAAGATTCTTCCCGCGAATTTGAGGAATTCCGCCACTTTCATTATTGTTTGGGTCGTCACGAGATCAATGCGCAGATGAGCAGAAATGTGTGTGTGTGTGTGTGTGTGTGGGGGGGGGGGGGGATGTTCGTCGAAGGACGGAATTCCATCTTTACAAAACTTTCTAAAACGGAAGGTCGACGGAGATCAGATTTTTTTCCGTAATCGTAATTTCTTTTTCTCAGTATGTTGCCTCTGTCCAGTATTATTGTTAAATAACACTTTAACTGTATAAATATTTTTATTTCAGCTAGAAAATAGGGGGAAATTTCCAAAACCGGAAGTCAGACAGATCAAAGATTCTCGCCCCCTGCGATGTTCCCTCTCTCCTTGCGTTGTTAAATATCCCCAGTCCCATAAGTTTTTGCATTTAAGCTTGCTAAGGGAGATGGAAATTTCCAAAAACGGAAGTGACAAATTTGAAAAATTGATAAAAATTGGTGCATTTTTTTACAAAATTTCGGATTTTCCGTCTGTCAAGCGTTGTGGAATTCTAAGCGCATCTGACTGATTTTTACTGGTGGAAGTTTCGAATTTAAATCTTGCAGTGTTACATATCGTGCCCTCACCAGGGGAATCAACTTTGTGTTTTGCATGTGCTAAAGTCGTTAGTGTCCTTGTTTGTTGTGGCACGTATTTCTTTTTCACAAAGAGATGGATCGTTTCGTAAAAAAGCGTCTATGTGTGCCGCACAGTAATACTAGTTACTACTGACAAGGCTCTTGCCAATGTTGGCAGATATGCAACAGCAAGAAAATGATTCCAACACTTCCGGTCCTCAGACACAGAGCTCGTTGTCAAACCGAGGTGTGGGAGACCAGTCACCACCAACACTAAAGCCCTGTGTCTAGCTGCTGAACAGCACCTAGGAACCAACACCTGACAATTAGCAGAGGAGCTCCATGCATCACAAACCACCATCGTTTGTCACCTACACCAGCTTGGTTTTCTCTCCAGAGGTCCGTGAATGGTTTCCCATGAGTTGAGCCCAAATTAAGCTGAGGAGTGTGACTGGTTTTGGTGGAGAATTGTAATAAATTATGGAAAGTGGGTCTTCCTACATTGTCCTGATATTGGAAACTAATGGCTGCAGCCAGGGGATGGGGCTCAAGCAGTGGTTCAAAGAGGTTAATAAATTTCGATGTGAGATCCCTTGATTGCTCGCAGTACATCATGCCATGTATTGGTAAGCATCTGAGGAGTTATGGAATTTATAGCAGCTGTGATACACTGCTTCAGTTCCTGAAAATCAGTACAAGGCGTCTGATAGACGCGATCCTTCATATAACCCCACATGAAATAATCCAGTGGAGTTAGATCTGGAGAGTAAGGAGGCCACGGAATGGGACTGCCACGCCCAATCCATCTGTTGGGTAAATGCTCATTTAGGCACTTACGTACGCATGTTGACCAATGCGAAGGTGCGCCGTCTTGTTGGAAAACGACATCATATCTTTTGATCTGGGGTATAGTGAAATTTTCTAGCATATCCAAGTAAATGTCACCATTTATGGCTTTTTTTGCAGAAGAAAGGGCCAATCACTTCTCTTTTTGATAAGGAGCACCGCACATTAACTTTTGGAGAATCACGTTCCAGTTCAATAGCAGCATGAGGCGGTTCACTACCCCATATCCTACAGTTGTGATGATTCACAATACCTGATACATAAAATGTGGATTCATCACTAAAAATTACAGTACTGAGAAAGTTTTCGTTCATTTTCCACTCGTTTCAGCATATCCACAGCGAAATTGTATTGCAGAGTGTGATCATTTACATGCATCTTTTACACTATTTGAATTTTATAAGCATGAAACTTTAATTTCTTGTGCAAGATATCGTGAACTGTCGATTTCGGAATGCACAGTTCTCTGCTTGCTTTACGAATGGATTTCCTGAGGCTTCGTCAGAAACTTTCATTAACTTGGTCAACCGTCTCGCTGTTGATGCTAGGCCTACTGGCTCCTCCACGATGTTCCACATTGCCAGTTTCGTTAAACTGTTTCATCCACTGCTTAATTGCATTTGTTGACGGAGGACTACAACCATACTCTAAACGGTACCGTCTTTTAACTTTAATGGCAGACTTTTAATTCCGCAAGCCATAACACACACATCGCCTTTTGCTGTGTGGATGACATGACTACTGATTGTGCATTCCTCATCAGGCCACACCTAGCGCCATCTATCAGATTCTGGGAATAACAATTCTGCAAAACAAAATAATAGAAACCGTGTTAGTAATACGTGACATAGAAAAACAGACAATGCTCATAGTTTTTTTTTTACATAATTTTGTGATGTGTCCAATAATTCTTGGAAACCCTTGTATTTTGCCAAATAGCCACTATGTGTGGTCAACATGTGACATGTGGTACTGAATTGAACATTGTACTCCAAAATGCTACAAACTTATGACTCACCTGTGTATTTTAAAACACTTTTCAATTATGATTATATTTTATGAGTATGTTTCTGCCAAGTATTAGAAAATTTTAAATCACATAGGTGTGAAAAATGCAAAATATTCTATTTATTCATGTGATAAGTCTGTTCTACAAACTAAATTAATGAAATTAATTTAAAAAAATTAAAGGTTTTGTGTGTGTGTGTGTGTGTGTGTGTGTGTGTAAAGCATTGGAGCTTCAAATAAGAGAATGTATGTGTAAAAGCAAAACATGGCAAAAAAATGCTTGGTCCATTACATATACAGTGGATTTTTATTTGCCTGTAAAAACATTTTAAGTGAAAAGGTAGGTATAGCCATAAACTCTCCCAAAACAAGTAGAAAAATAATGAAAAACTTTTAAACAGCAGTATATTCTATATACCATTATATCCCCAAATAATAGCAGGGGAGAATATGTATCTTCCTTTTAGAGGAGGAGGATCCCTTCTAGGTGCCCTGGGAACAGAAAGCACAGATGTTGATGCTGTTTGTGGCCTGGGGTTCCTGGAGAAGGTACACTCCCAGACAGTTTTTACAAATTCCTACACTACGATGGGGTAACCCAAGAGCTTAGAAAAGATGCTTCCACACTGGGTACATAGAACAGAAAAGGTCATCATATACACAAAAGTGGATCGTACTAAAAAAAAAGCTACTCCATTATTAGACTTCATGAAGAAAATCATAAAGTACAGGGAGCAGAGGCTGTAAGAGAATTGTTAGAAGATTTTATGAAACCCGTGTTCAACAGATTTCCTGCTCTCTGGCTTTGTTTCTTGAACATATAGACTGAAACTTTACAACATCCAGTGAGTCTGTAATTTTGTTTCTTAAGTCATATAACACCTAAGTTTATTTGAATAATTTGATGTTTAGTCATTTTTGAATTTATTGTTGTTTAACATTTGTATGATCTTTTGTTTGAAGCGTGTTGAAGCGTGGATAAAGTCACCCCTAGATAAGCAAAAAATGGGTGTTCTTATTGATTTACTGCTGCGTCAGATGGAAAATTCAGCATTGTTTGCATTTGTGTAACTTTAACTGGTGTATTTAACTTCAATGATATTGCTTTTTCAGGAACTGATTTTAATAATTGGAAACTCAATTGCTCAAAGATAATCTAATAAATATTGTATCCACATTTGCCATTTTCACCGAATTACCCTGTTATATGAGTACCTTCAGGTTCCTGTTTTTGTTTCTTGATGTACTTGTTTGGTCAAGGCTACAAAATAAGAAAATTATTCCAAATTTGTATCGTATCTCACTTGTTCTTGCAGCAGCGAATTGTTGTTGTTGTTAACTGTAGTAATTCATCCTAACTGTTCACTTGATTAGCACCCATTTCATATCAATTTGTCAGGCAGAGACACACCAGAAAGTAGAAAAATTTTTTATCTTGTTTGTTCCTACAGCCCTTTTTTCTGCAGTATATCTTGGAAAGGGTAGAATGTAACAGTTTCTTTTTTTAAATGAAGCAAATTGCCATCTTTCTTATGAGTAGAAGTTGTAATAAAATCATGAGTTTCATTTTTTTCTTCAGTGTTGCTGACGGAATTTTTAAATGAATTAAATAAGGGTAGAATGTAACTGGTGTTTTTATTATTATTAATAAGGCAAACTGCCATCTTCATTACATGTAGAAATTGTAATAAAATCATTAGTTTCACTTCTTCTTAGTGTTGCTGACAAGCTTTTGAAATTAATTAAATAAAGATAGTTTTTTTTATATTGAATGAAACAAATTGTTCCCTTCCTTACATGTAGAAATTGTAATAAAGTCATCAGTTTTGTTTTTTCTTTCAGTGCTGCTGACAAACTTTTCAAAATTAAATAAAGTAGAATATAACATGTTTTATTAAATGGAGCAAATTGCCATCTTCTGTACATGTAGAAATTGTAATAAAATCATAAGTTTAGTTTTTCTTTCAGTGTAGCTGACAACCTTTTTGGAAGGAATTAAATATGGTAGAATGTAGCAGATTCTTTTTTTTAAATGAGGCAAATTGCCATCTTCCTTACATGTAGAAATTGTAATAAAATCATTAGTTTCGTTTTTTCTTTTAGTGTTGCTGACAAATTTCTGAAATGAATTAACTTCATATCTAACATTTTTACAAATAAAAACAATATTGAGTTTATGCTTCTGTGTAGGGATAACGATTATAAATTTGCCAGCCCATGACCTTGCGATTATAGAGAACTAAAATTAATATACTAAAAATATAAAAAACAAACAAAATCCCTGTCATTTCAATTATAAATGTTTCCAATGAAATAACACAAACTGTGCACAGTTATTTTTCGTTATTTCATGCTAGTATAGTATACTGATTGTTTTTGCTCATTCTACTGTGCTTCTTTCATGTGATTGTGACCCAGATATAAAATGTAATCAAGAAAATATAAAATTGTATTTACTTGAATGTTGGTCAATTAACAAAACAATTTTATAATCACCAGTAGTGTCAATCGTAAGAGTGATAGTAATTGTAGTTTTATGATTTTGTTATGTGATCTGCAGGGAAGAAGCAGTATCTTCCATCCACCATATTTACCTCTTCCCCTTTAAAGATGTCTTAATACACTACTGCTTGTGAAAACTACAACACCAAGGAAGAATCACGTTATTCAAATGAAATTTATATCACAGATTCCTTGTGTTACAGGAGATAACTGATCACATTTGTAGAGCTATACATGATTTTTTTCACTTCAAAACTCAGTATCATGTGAAGCCACTTCAAATAACAATAACAGCCTCTACATGGCATGGCATTGAATGGAAGAGGTAACTAATATAATTGAAATTTGCCGTATTTGCACGGTCTATACATAAGATGAAGGCACTAAGTGATCTTAAACGAGATATCAAGGTTTTGAAAAATGGGACTGCAAATACACCAAGAATATTTACGACACGAGCATGCCGATTTCCGTTTAATTAACGTAACAGTACAAACTAAAAAACTTGATGCTAGCTTTCACCGCCGAAGACGGGCTGCTTCAACAACCGAGTTGTTGCTCGCATATTTACTGTTGTAATTCTATGTTGTTATTGCTCTCTGTCTTATGGTATTTTGAATGAGGGGGTTGTGAAAGAGGGTTGGGGAGGGGGGGGGCTATGTAATACATGGTATGTTTTAACTGTTTTGGACTATATTTTGTAGGGAGTTTCTTGGGAGTGGTAAGAAAGGGGTGAGGTGCTGGTAAGAAATTCCTGGTTTTACTCGCGTACATGTGTTCTGCGCAGAACACACTTGTACTTACGTATGCCTCACACTTGTACTTACGTCACTTAAACTCTTATCTAGACAGTATTTATAACGAAGTTACTTGTATATATCTTTCAATGGTGCCTCCATCTGAAGATGATCTTGACTTAAGGTTGAAAGATCTAATGGTTTTAATTGTAAATATGTTTTTAACCTATCATTTTTACAAAATAAACATCTAATTTAAGATCACTTAGTGCCTTCATCTTGTGTATAAATCGTGCAAATACGGCAAATTTTGAATATATTAGTTACTATCAGCACGAAAATCAAACTAATGGAAGAGGTTTTTGATATCGTCCTGGGGAATAGACTGTCAGTCTGCTTCTATGCGAGATCAGAGTTCATTTGTGGTGACTTACAGAGGTGCTTGATGGGCCAGTCACTTAGCTACCATGTCATAGACATGTTTGATCAGGAGCATATCCAGCAAACATGCAGGCCAGGGAAGAAGCAGTATCTTCCATGCATGGAAGATATCTTGGACATTCTGGGCCACATGTGGCCAAGCATTGTTCTGCTGGAGTATAGTGCCAGGACAACTCCGAAGGAGGGGTATTACTCCTGTCTCTAAAACATTCCTGATATATCGCTGGCTGTTGGGAAGTTCCCTCAATACATATCAGGTGAGATTGCAAATTGAACCCAATGGCACCCCAAACCATGATGCTCGGCATTGGGCCAGTATGACACTGCAACGTGCTGCTCACTGCAATGCCTTCAAACATGTAGTGACCACCATGATGTATCAAGTTGAATCGTGACTCGTCAGAAAACATGACCTGTTGCCAATCAGCGCTCCAGTGTCTGTATTCAAGACCCCATTGCAGACTGAGGTGTCTGTGGTTGAGGGTCAAAGGAATTCGCAACAATTGGTTGCTAGTGACCAACCTTGTATTAAGCAGATGATGTCAAATTGTGCTGAAGGACAAAGTCTGACCTGCGACAGTGGTCCACTGCTGCACTAACGTCGTCAACGTCACCGTGCAATCAGTCTTTGCCATGTGGTATAGAGGGGTTTGCCATCCCGTACAGTCGAGCAATTTTGTGGTCCATTTCTCAGATTTCTGTGCATTCGAGCCTCATCTGTCCACTGATGCTACATTAGCACCACTGTATTGGCATTTCATCCCCTACAAGTGCCAACTTCATGGTAGGAAAATCCAGCTTCTCTCATTCCAGCAATCCTTCTTTGCTCAAAGTCCATCAGGTGTTCATAATGCGACATTCTTCGGCGATGGGGCACAATGAGACACAAGAAAATATCCCTTCAACTCAGTGTCAGCTCTTCACTGATTGCAACATCTCATTTGAGCCAGTTCTTTATACCCAAGCCTGGACAGTTCAGAGGGTGCTGCTCTGAAACTGCATGCACATTTTCACGGACATTTTAATCATTTGCATGTTGTACATATCTTTTAAATTTCAAGCAAATACCAGCAGTCCTTCATAGTGTTGCAATTTTCACAAACAGTAGCATGTTATATGATGAAAATAATGCTATTTGAGGAATTGTATTATGGCCATTTTGGATTGGAAATATTGTAGTTTTACATATGTAGAAAGGTATGTCATCATTGGGTTATGCTTTTCCTCACAGCATTAAAATGTATTTTTTATGCTATAATCCACACAGAAAGATTGCCAAAAAACAAAACTAAGAACACTGTGTATTATGTGTAGAGCATAACAGTAAGGCTTTAGGTTCTTTGCAGTCAGCTAATGTCGGAGGTTTTAGTATTTTGTAGTTCTCAACTTTCTTCCTTAACCATCAGTACTACATAATAAGTATGCAGTACACATACAACAAATAACTGAAGGTAATTGAAATATCATGCATGTTATGATAAAGAAAAATTGAAAACTTCTCACTATGTTAAATCTTTCTTCAATCCCATTGTCTCCTTTTGTTAAACAGTGCCTGTTCAATGGGCCATTATTTCCCCCAGCACTAAGATTAAACTTTCTTCATACCATTTCTCATCTTCAAGTAGCCATTCTAAGATTTGATCCAGTTCATCAACCTTTTGTTAGCATTAACTCTGCCATTGTTCTTTCTCAGCATGCCAATGAACCTTTCTGTTACTTTTCTACTCAACTTGTAAATATCAAACAATGTATTACTGCAAACAACTTAGCCATTTGTGAAGGCAATAAAATTGGCTGCCCATATATTCTAAAGAAGTGTGACCTTGAATTAAAAGTGGTCACATTTCTTCACTTCACAAACAGAAGATTTTTGAATTAAATCCTACTGAATCCATGAAGAACTCCATTGGCAGATTAAATAAAAAAGATACCTTGAACTCCTTCCTAGGTGATTTTGCTCCTCCATCATTTTACTGTATTCGACAGCTCTTTTTGCAAGTCAGGCTTCATGAAGAAGTTACCCTATTAGACCCTTGGTTGAAAATACATTTTCTCTAGCCTCTACTCATGAAAAGAAATTATTTAAAAACTGTTCTTGCTTTACTAAAAAACACCAGTACTTTATCTCATCCTCTAAAGAATTTGTCAACTGTCTTCCAGATTCTTTAGCACCTAATGAATGCATGTTCACTTTGGATGTTATTTCTCTGTTTTCTCCTGTGCCACTGTTTCAATCTCATATTTTAGTAGTTCACAAAATTGAGGACTTTATGACTATTCCTGGCAGTCTTACTAGGGACGTGTATGACTGCATGCACTTTTTAAGAGACAATTGTCACTTCAGGTTTAACCCTTTCAAGCCCAAAACTTTATTTTTGAAATTGGAAACTTTGTTTCTGTGTTTTTGTTGGGCTTGTAATAAATAAAAATAAAACTGAAAACTTTTTATAGCATTTTATTCCTCAAATACAAAATGTTGTTTGTGAACAACATTGGAATACAAAGTTCAGATTTCTGATAATTTGACTTGTTTCCTTCATGAGCACATCATTCTTTTTAAACATAGTTCTTTTTAAAAAGAAATTCTGTTTTGATCCCCCATCTCTGAATATAAGAAAATGTTCAGTAGAACATTTTTCATTTGACATGGAAATTGACATAGCAGTTTTTTTTTTTTTTGTGAAACAAAATCATATCACATTTTTGGCACACAACATAGGAAAATCCTGTCTTGCAGTTTTTACAGTATTGTTTTGGATAGTTGTGCCAAATATGAGTGATGCTTGCAGCATGAGTATGGTTCACTGCCTTCTCACAAAGTCTGATTGAAACCATAAGCCAGAAGAGCTTTTGATTTCAATTAGAAACATGAAATAAATTAGGATAAGCATAACTAATGGAAGCAATGGATTCAGTTGAGAGATACAACTGAGAAACTGGCTAAATGGACTGCCTTCGCTAGCAGCTGGTTATTGCTATTGTTAAAGCACATGCATCACTGGCTGTCGATATTGTTCTCGCCAGGCAATCAACTGCATGGCAGAGATGTGTTTCAAAGGTTTATTAATTGCAAGATAAATGAGATGCACCCATTGTAGGTTTGGGAATTTTGCAAAACCAAGGGTGAATACCACCTATCGGGTCTTCGAGTGATTGGGAAAAAGATGCTATTAATACATGACATCTGTCACTCCAAATCAATCACAAGTAATAGAGGTAACAACTTACCTCCAATTTGAACATTTACGGCACGTTATGAGCTTGGCAGACACGTTCTCCCACCCCCGAGAGAGGCATAACATACGTAGCTATTTGTTAGTTAAAATGAAATATTTACAAGCTAAAACACTGTTAATAATATTAATTTAGAATGCTTAAATTATATATTTACATACCTTAAACATTATCAGTTCAAATTAGTTGCAGTGATTTTAGTGATGTTTTTCTCAAACAGAAATATCCATTATAGCAGCTTTTAAACAAGTTCTTAGTGAACAGAAATTGCATTACTAATCAAAAACAACTATTATGGGAATTTTACTAGGAAATTTAGTTTTTAAATTCCAAATTTTCGGAGAAAACTCTTCTTCTTCAGGCTGTCTTTTTGTTGTCGCTTATTCCCGTCACTATCACGGTTACGGTTAACCTTGAAGGTTACGGTTAACCTTGAAGGTTACGGTTATTTTTCATAAAATCCTGCCAGATGCTAGGCAGGAAAATCCTTTGCAGTAATTGATGATGGAATTTTGATTTTTCTCAATCTATTCCTTCTTTCAGCTTTCTTTTTGAAAATTGCTTTGGATACTGATGACTTTAAAGGGAATTCCAATCCATGCTGTGACTAGTTTCTCTAACATGCCTATCTGAACCAGTCTTGTTGGAGCAATTTTTTATAGCAGCTTTATGCTCTACTATACGAGTTTCTAGTCTGTGACCTGTTTCACCTTTGTAAGATAGTCCACAACTACATTTTACTTCATAGACTACACCTTGCAATTTTAAAATATCTTCTTCTCTTTGAACTATTTTAGGGAAATTTTTTTAACTTGGTTCTCTAAACTTGGAGCTAGCCTAATATTGTACTTCTTACTAATTCTCTTTAAAGACTCAAATAAACCTTTGTGATAAGAAATTTTTTTAGTGAATTTTACTTGTTGCTTTTGTGGGTTTTTTGTACCATTAGAGAATCTTCTGAATTTTAATGGTACGAAGAACCCGCAAAAGCAACAAGTAAAATTCACCAAAAAAATTTCTTATCACAAAGGTTTATTTGAGTCTTTAAAGAGAATGAGTAAGAAGTACAATATTAGGCCAGCTCAAGTTTAGAGAACAAAGTTAAAAAATTTTTCCCTAAAATAGTTCAAAGAGAAGAAGATATTTTAAAATTGCAAGGTGTAGTCTATGAAGTAAAATGTAGTTGTGGACAATGTTACATTGGTGAAACAGGTCGCAGATTAGAAACTCGTATAGTAGAGCATAAAGCTGCTATAAAAAATTGCTCCAAGACTGGTTTAGATAGGCACGTCAGAGAAACT
This sequence comes from Macrothele yani, assembly GCA_039090855.1. Classification (NCBI taxonomy): domain Eukaryota; kingdom Metazoa; phylum Arthropoda; class Arachnida; order Araneae; family Macrothelidae; genus Macrothele; species Macrothele yani. Next base: position 39,695,618 of record CM077024.1, on the reverse strand, counting down.
AGTTGCAGCATGGATTGGAATTCCCTTAAAGTCATCAGTTTCCAAATCAATTTTCAAGAAAGAAAGCTAAAAGAAGGAATAGAGATTAAGAAAAATCAAAATTTCATCATCAGTGACTGCAAAGGATTTTCCCTGCCTAACATCTGGCAGGATTTGATGAAAAATAACCGTAATCATCAAGGTTAACCATAATCGTCAAGGTTAACTGTAACCGTGATAGTGACAGGAATAGGTGACAACAAAAAGACAGCCTGAAAAAGGAGAAGAGTTTTCTCTGAAAATTAGCAATTTAAATAAAAAAATTTCCTAGTAAAATTCCCATAGTAGTTGTTTTTGATTAGTAATTGAATTAAAAAACTAGGAAGCCATTTCTCAACATGAGCTTTATTCAAAGGAATTACATTTCGTATGCTTTCAGAATGGTTTCTTATGAAAGTAACATTGAGTTTCAGGTGCTTGGATCATGACCGAATTTAAGGCACAATATTTTTTCTTCCTCTCGTTGAGAAATTTTAATAGAAGAGTCGAGGCCCAGACTTCTGAAGAAAAAGTCTCGATATAGCTCAAGCTGTTAAGCCTGTTTCTGGACTACGTGGTAAAAATTGTTCATAGCAATTTTGAAGAATATATTTCGTTCTTAAATTTTCTGTTTCACACGTTAAAATTCTTCATTTGTGACTATGGAAGACAGTGTGAACAATTATGTAAGGAAGTTTCTTGAAAAATCACTTATGCCAATAATGCGAAAATGCTAACTCGCCTGCGTTCTTCGTGCTAGTGGCATAACAACCAACCTGCAGTTGCAGTGAGGGGGTAACAAAGGAGCATACTGCAGCTATTATAGTTTTATGAAAAAAATTCAGACACACACAAAAACAAACAAATAATTAGTCCCAAGATTTTCCTTTAAGATACAAAGGCCATTCCATAAAAATTGAGAGTAATTTTTTTTTAGTTGGCAACAGTGTGAAGAGGGAAAATAACCCCACAGATGACTAACTGAATTAAGGACATATCTATGGCAATAGTTATTGACTGTGGCAGATGATTCTGGTTTTAAAAAACTAAGTCATCAATTACCACCTTGGCAAAAAAAAAAAAAAAAAAGGTGGAATCATGTATATAAGTGTATATTCATCTATATATGATTCTGGTTTTGTTATTGTGTAGTTGTTTAAGGTGCATCTGCATTTCATCATACAGCTATGGAGGCGAGTGATTCAGAGTTAAGAAGTGAAATACGTTGTGCGATAAAATTTTGTTATCGTCTGGGTAAAATGGCTCCAGAAACAGTTGATTTAATGAAAATGCTTACAAAGATAAATGTTTGGGTTAGTCAACAATTTTTAGATGGCACCATGATTTCAATAAATGGTGTTTATCAGCAGAACTTGCTTCTAGGCCTGGTCGACATAAAAGTGTTGTGGAGCGCATTGTTAACACTGTTTGTGCAGTCCTGCAAGAAGATTGATGAATGATGTGTGAAGACATAGCAGTGTCAACTAATATTTCAAAAACATAGGCATTCCGCATCCTATGCTACAAATTACGGCTGCATCGTGTGTGTTCCAGAGGAGTAACTCATCACCTGATGAGACAACAACTGTTAGCCAGAGTTCAGGTGTATCATGAGTGGAAACAAATGATTGCAAAGGATCCAAACTTTCTAAACACAGTAATAACTGCCAATAAAACATGGGTCCACTATTTCGACCCCCTCATGAAAGTGCGCAATGAGTGCCTGGAAACACACAGGCTCACCTCCATTGAAAAAGTCTGCCAAACCAAATCAGCTGGGAAGGTGATAATAATTTCCTTTGATCATAAAGGTGTAGTCTACCAGCATGCTGTTCCTCCACAAATTACTGTCAATGCTGAGTATTACATTTCAGTCTTGAAGCATCTGCAATGACACGTATTGATTAAGTGACTGGAACTGTTAGGCAAGTGGACTGTATACCATGATAACGCCCACCCACATGTGGCTGCTTGTGTTCAACAGTTTCTTATGAAATGCAGTATTGAAATCATGCCATAGCCTGCTTACAGTCGTGACCTCGCCCCATGCGATTTTTGGTTGTTTCCAACAATGAAGGAGGAGTTCCGTGGCACGACATTAAACACAGATGCAGATGTTATTCAAGCTGTACAGGGGTCGCCAAAGCAGCTTCCACAAAATGCTTTCACCTCATGCTTTGAAAAGTGGACTGAATGATGGGACCGTTGCATATCATCTGAGGGAAGGTATTTTGAGAAAGAATAACATATATTTTGCTGTACCTATATTTATTCATTTTATGTGATTTTACTCTCAGTTTTTATGAAATGGCTGTTGTATATTTAGCTTTGCTTAAATAAACATCAGGTTTCACTTTTATGACACTGTGGTTGTCCTACAGATCGAAGCTATTTGGCTCCGGATTATAATACGCTCACTCTGCAGTAAGTCGTAATACGATTGCTGCCCAATCACCCTCTCTCAGCACTGCTGAGGAAAAGTGCGAGGCCACATGGGTATTTCCAGTGTAGGGTGTGAGAAAACAGTCGCTCACCTAGGATTACATACACGACAAGCACCAAAATTTATTCACAGCAGCCACAGATCTGCCATGTATAAGAGGGGTGATTTCTTCAAGTGATTTATTTTAGTTTTAGGCAAAACAATTACATATTGCTATTGCTTTTAGTTCTTCCTTATAATAAGTATGTCTATCTCTAATTCACTGTGTGGAGGAACTTTAATATACAGCCGAATGATATGCATGCCACAAAAGCATCCAAGTGGAACACAGTATTGGCGAAAGAAAAAAAGGGGGGGGGGTGCACGTGAAGAAACTTCCTAAACTCGACCAAACTCAAGTGCAGTTTCTGATGAATGGATGATTTGCCTAGCTCGTCAACTGTTCAAAATTTAGAAGCAGCCATTTTACAAAAACCAAACACTTCAGAAACAAGTAATAGTAAAACGGGTGATTATACAAAGTCTTATATTAATAGTTATTAACCTTGACCATTTAAATATATTTTACTGAATTTGTTTCTTGTGCTAAAATGTACTGTTTACTCATGTTCATGCACTGGTCCGTGCACCTTAATCCTGATAGGCTGAATGGTAGCCTAGCATTATGTACTTCTGTTCCAAAAATTTCTTAAAAATTTAAACTACAGGGCTTTTAGGTACCTCCCTTACTTTTCCAGACACTTTTCCTGACCCCCCCCCCCCCACACACACACACCATAAAAAACGCATACTCTGTTGTATTTGAAATCCTGGGAAAAGTACTGTGCTTGCAGGGGGAGGGGCACAAGCTGTGCTAGGTACACCACTGCATGCATATTCAGTTTTATCGACTTGCTCAGTCGATTTTGCATATTTATCATTTTGTTATTGGTAATAGCATACTGACTTACACCATGTGTTTTCAGATTGTCTAAATTTATTTTGTTCCAAAACCAAATTGTTTGAAATATAAAATCATTAATATAGATTTTTTTTTTTTTTTTTTACTTTTTAGCAACCTCCAGCAAGTTCACTGATACCACCAAACTGCTTTCAGCTTAGAAATACACGCAGTTTTCCTCCAGGATCTGTTGAAGCAGTCACTCCAATTTATCCCCGAAGAAAGCGTTACAGTGCGAAAGATGTAAGTCCTCTAGAAGCCTGGAGATTGATGCTGGCTCTAAAATCTGGACTCATAGGAGAATGTACATGGGCATTAGATGTTCTATCAGTCTTGCTCTGTGATAATAGCTCTATCATATATTTTGGTCTTAGTCATTTACCTGGACTTCTTGAAGTATTAGTGGAGCATTACCGCCGGTTCTTAAACGTAGTATTTAATTTAGCCGATGATCTAGAAGTTGGGAGTGGTAGTAAACTTGCAACTCCAAAAGTTTTGAAAAATGAAATTCAGCCCATTGCCGAAATTTCGAAAGACAGTTCTTCTCCAAGTGGGCTGTGTGTGCAAAAGAATCATGTGGGAATCAACTGCAGGGAGAGAACCACCATCTTTGACACAAAGAATTATACGTACGAAACCCGGTGCAAGAAACCTGTTCGTATTAAATACGACGAAGCCTTGTTTCTCATTGATCCTGAACGGAAGTGGGACAAATATGAAGGCTTTGACAGTGGTGTGGATCATTGGCAGATGGGTGGTGGAGACATGTCTATGTACATAGAGACACCTTTTAAAGATGTAAGTGGGAGAATTAATTTTGCACGAGACTTAGAAGTTGAAAAAGACAAGGCGGATGGCAAGGGTAAGAATAAATTTCATGCGCCTGTAATTATTAAAAACTTTTCTCTGAAGTATTATAAAAGAAACTCATTACCATTGCCTTTACTGACATACAAAGGAGAACCATTCGTTGTTTTAGAAAAGTGCTCTGTTGATAGTATTAAACAGAAACACTCATCACAGTCTACTGAGAGCTCAGATACAGATACTGAGGATGAGGAGTCATGCCTCTCAAATGATGCAGGAGAAACGAATGGGAAAGGAAGCAAGAGAAAGTTAGAGGAAGTGCTTGACGACAAACAAAAATGCAAAGAATTAGATTCATCAGCAAAAATTGTATGCAAAGAAAATTGCAGTGCAACAGATGCAACTTCCTCTTCAGTTTGTATTTCTTGTAAAGCAGACAGCTCGGAAACAGCATGCAACCATGTCACAGCAACAAGTAATTGTGAAAGTAACGTTTTGTCTAATAGCAACAGTGAAGCAAATTCGGAGGGGAAAGTTTCTCCACCAAAAAAGAAGACTGTGCTACTGAATCTTCTGCAGCAGCAGCTGCAAATGAATCCTGTGGCCTCTGTGTGGATAAAAAGGACAAGCCTAGCGTGAGCGAAGAGCATCAGGTTTTCTTTCCGAGGTTACGGTGTGCAGTATCGTCGCGCAAAAAATATTCCTCGGAGGAGTTGGAGGAAGAAGCAAATTGCTTTGACGAACCTGCATTATATACTGTCACAGAGCAACAGGAAGCTCTGACAAGACGTTGCATGTGCATTTCAAACATACTTCGTAATTTATCTTTTGTCCCAGGTAATGGCTTGGAAATGAAAAAGCACCCTTCCCTTTTGTTGCTTTTAGGACGCCTTTTGCTGCTGCATCATGAACACAAACCTATGACTCATCAAAAGTATGATAAAGAAATCAAAGGCAGTACAGTAGACGATTCAAGTATCAGTCTGAAAGATGAGCAGGAGTGGTGGTGGAGCTTACTTCACGTTCTTCGTGATAACACGCTAGTGATACTGTCGAATATTTCTGGTCAGTTGGACTTGACGCCGTTTCCTGAGGAAATCAGCTTGTCTATATTGGATGGCCTGCTTCACTGGGTGGTGTGCCCATCGTCGTATGCTCAAGATCCCTTGCCGACTCAGCCATCTTTCTCCGTCCTTTCTCCTCAGCGCCTGTCCTTGGAAGCACTGTGCAAACTGTCCGTGCTAGAAAACAATGTTGATCTCATGATAGCCACTCCACCGTGGTCTCGTATCGAAAGCTTCTTCTCTCTACTGACAAAACTGATTAGCGTGGGGGAGGATCAGGTGTTACGGGAATTTGCAATCATCCTCCTGTGTAACATATCGCAAGCAGACTCTACTGCGGCGAGAGCCATTGCTTCTCAGAACTCTTGTATATCCCATTTGATAGCATTCATTGAACAAGCTGAAACCAGTGCATTCCAGATTGCCAGTTCTCAGGGTATAAAAGCATTGAAGGAAAATCCTGAACTGATGGGAACAACCCCTGATATGGTACAACGTGCAGCAAGCACTTTAAAATGTTTGGCATTGGTACCTGAAAATAGGGGCTTATTTTTCAGGCACCAGCAGCGTCTTCTCGCAGTTGCAACTTCTCAAATAATGGACCAGGAAGTGGCATCTATTATAGCAGACATTCTTTTCTGTATCTCAGAGGACGAATCGGAAACACTATCGGTAATGACCTCCTAGCATATTAAATATGACTGTTATTACATTGATCACCTCATCACTAATCATGCCGTGTGGCGCAAGAATATCATGATGGTGCTACATCTGCAGTCGGTACTTGTTTTGTGCAATGTAGTTTTCCCATTTCCTCACAACATGAGAACAAATATTGGAATGGCTCTCCAACCTGAACTTTTCACAATGTGTTCACAGTTGTGTTATTCCAAAAGTAGTGTGTTTTGTGTGAACTGTCCAGTGATTCAAGAAAAGGCCCAAGGCCGCGTGAGTGATTTATATAATTTTAGGCTGTCTGTAGAATATGTTAGAAATTATGAGATATAAATTCAACATTTTTACTGTAAAGAACTTGCACATGTCACAATTATGTGCTAGTTTCATAATGCTGAAAATGAGATTAAATGTTTTTGTTGTTGCACAAACTGCTGGCAGGAAAAGCCACTTTGGCTTTAAAGAAAAAAAAAAAAACTTTGTAATTTATGTATAAAATTTATTTTGTGTAAATAATTAACTAGTTTATCTGCTTTTGCAGACAGACTGGTTTTATTAATCTTGCCTGAAGATATATATCAACCCATGTGAGGAAATTTTCAATTTTTAGCCATTAATATGAAATTGTTTTAGCAGATTTTTTTTTTTTTTGCTCTCATAATGTATTTTCAAAGTTATAAGCTTGTTAGACATCAAATTTACCAAAATTGCTGTATTAGTTTTCATGTTGCTGTATATTGAGTTGTTGATATATGTAAGCATTTTTTTTACTGTTGTCAATAGTAAATGAAGTTATTGGATACCAACACAATTTTTTTTTTTTTATTTCACTTTGATATGTAAAATATCCTTTGTGCATACACCCTTACCTGTTCCCCAATGAGATCATTTTTAAGCAATTTTCAAATAAAAATCATATGAGCTGTACATAATCATTTGTTTACATATCATGCTGTCTAAAAGTGTCTTGGGCATAAGAAATAAAATGATGGTTTCATTTTAGAAGTGTAAAGATTATCAGGACAAGATGTGTGTTTTTCAGGTTGTACTAATAGTAAAAATAAGTAAAGCAACACCATAAATCTTATACTACAAACCTTGTGAAGCAAATAAGGTTAAAGAAAACAATATTTAGTCACAATTTTCTTTTCAACCAGTTTCACTTTGGTCCTGCTTCCTCAGGACACATGACACATAATTGTTGAAATTGCTGTGACATCATCAGCAGTGTTGGCAGTCATGCATTCTTGTCAGGTGCTTCCATGTGCTTGATAGAAGCAGAGTGGATGCCATGTCATTGAAAAGCTGTGAGGAATTTTGATGTACAGTCCGAGTCAAAAGTGAACGTACACCTTCGATTTTTAAGATTAACGTCACGAAAAATAAATTAATTTATGAGAAATGGATAATTACCTTATAGAAATTATTTATACTTCTCATGTTCAGATATTTTACAAAATTATAAACTAAATATTTAAAAAAAAATCTGTTCTTAACTAGAAAAATTACGAGTCAAAAGTCTCCATACACTTGAAAATAACTAAAAATTGACAAACCGTGGCATCATAAAACTCAAGAATTAATATTTTATTGGTCCACCTTGAGCTTTTATGACCACTTTTAGTCTTCTTGGCATAGAATGAACTAGATATATTTTGTATCTGTAAATGCAGCAGAATTCCACACCTTTCTCAGTACTTTTTGAAGCGAGTCTTTGCTTGTAACAGTTTCACTTCTCAATTTATCCTTCATTATTCCCCATGAATGTTCAATGGGATTTAAATCCAGTGACTGTGATGGTGAATGCAATTGTTTTTGTGTATGAAAAGACATTGACTACAGCTCAAATTGCTTCACAATTTGAGCTGTAGTCAATGTCTTGCTGAGAACCCAGGAGTATCATAGATCAAATTTCTTTATGCTTTTGTTCAAATTCACTTTCAGTATGTTTAAGTAGCATAAACATCCATTTTAGAGTTTATAAAAGCAAGTTCTCATATACCTGAGGCTGCAGTACATCACTTAATCATTTGGGATCCTCTGCCATACTTTACAGTAGACATTAGATTCTTTGGTTGAAGTTCAGAATTTGTAGTTCTCCAAATTTTTGAGGAGTGAATATCTCAAATTTACATTCATCAGTAAATTGTACATTGTCTCAGTAGTCTAAAGGAGTATCTTTGAATCTTTTTGTAAAAAACAAGCCCTTTTGATGATTTATTTTACTTATTGCTGACACTGTGCCATTAAATCAATGGGAATTCAATGTTCTCCTGATAGTGCTTGCACTTACTGATGATTCTGCCGAATCAGAGATCTCATGCGCAAGTTTAACAGCTCTGGTGTTGGGATTCTGTTTAATCTTTCAAAATACAGCATGAGTGTCACCTTCGATAATTTCCTGGGTTGTCCTGAATGAGTGCGCATTTTAACACTTCCAGTAGAAAAATATGTTGCCACAACACCTAAATGGTATAGTGGCAACATATTTTTCATAATATTACATTATATTATCATAGAGCAACGTATTTACAATTAATATTACATTATATTAACTGTGAGGTTGTATTTTTATCACCATCTTCAACAAAAACATTGCTCTGTGAGTAACATTGCCATTTTCAAGCTAAATCAGCAAGCATGTGCACACTGTATGGTCACTTTTGACTTGTAGATTTCTGCCTTTCACCATAAATATGCAAGCAATGCATTTGCATATCATGACTTGCAATTTTCAGTGACGAGGACTTTAAGAAAATCGATTTATACAATTATTTAGAATGAAAATTCCAAGTCATTCCCCGATTTCCCAGCATCAAGGATGCACCGACGTCAAGGACGCACCCCGATTTTAAAATGCAAAATTTTGAGAAAAAGGAATTAACATAAAGATAAGTTGTAAATAAATACCTTATACATAGGAATATGTCCAATATCTAAAGGTTTAAGTTTAATGTGCAGCTATGTAATCAATACATTCAGGGCAACTTACCATTTTCATAGTCTTGCTCCCAGTTCAACATTTGCAGCACGTGAGTTTTGATCAAAATGCCGCGTGCTTTTAGAGGTAGCATGGGGCTATTCACTTTTCGTATCTGAAGTCATTCACTTTATTATATTCTGTTCCTGGTCGTGTAAGGAGTAATACAGGATTAATACATGACGCCTCCGAAAACCCTACATGACCAGGAACAGAATATAATAAAGTGCATGACTTCAGATGTGAAAAGTGAATAGCCCAATGCTACCTCTAAAAACATGCGGCATTTTGATCAAAACTCACGTGCTGGAAATGTTGAACTGGGAGCAAGGCCATGAAAATGGTAAGTTGTCCTGAATGTATTAATAAAAATAAGGTCTCAACTGATTTTCATACAGATTAAAAGCAACACAAATTTTACCTCTACATATCAGGAAAAACATTTCAGTCGTCCATAGCCTCAAATCCAGAAGATTCACTGGTGTTATCCATTTCACTTGCATCATTGTTATAATCAGGGGCGTCAATACTGTCCGAAGTGTCGCTATTTTCAAACAGAATGTTATCTTCTGTGTTATCTAACGCATTACTGATGCCACATTTTTAAAAAGATTTTCGTACTATTTCAGTGTTGACAGCATTCCATGATTTTAGGACCCACTCGCACACATGAGCAATTGTCGGCCAGTTGCTTTGTGCATCTACTGATTCCACTCTTCTTTCATAAATGCCTTAAAAGGCTTGTTGATGGATATGTCCAGTGGTTGTAATTGGCTTGTTGAACCACCAGAGATCACTGCCACTTTCGTCTTCAGCCTGCACCCTTTCTTCAGTAGTGTTTGTTTCATAGCCACAAAACTGCTCCCACACCAAGCAGGGATGGCCACCGCGATGCCTTGACCAGACTTTATCCAACCATACTTTCACACCCTCTTCATCCATCCACCCCTTTGAGCCGACATGAACAAAAATTCCACATGGAATTTTGTCTTTTGGTTAAGTTTTCTTTTTGAAAATCAGTAGCGATGGCAGTTTTGTTCCATCAGCACAACACTGTAGCACCGATTTGATACCACATCAAACGTTAATGGCACCTCATCCATATTTCCGATCTGACCCAGTTCGTAGTCAGTCTCTTTTCTTGCACTGATTATGAACCTGTGAAATTTGATTATTTTGTTGTCATAATTCTGGCAAAAACCTATTAGAGCGGCTCTTTTGATCTAGATCTGCATATGTCTGTGTGTCAGTCTCATAGTATAGACCACATGGTTTATCATAAATACATCCCAGCAAAAGTGATGCGAAGAAAAAAGACATTAGTCTTCACATGGCGTTTCACAATGAAGGCAGTCTTGTTATTAATAAGGTTTAGTGGTAAACATTTTAATATAGATAACCTTCCTCTGGGGTTAGCATAGGCCTACGAAAAATGTAATCTTTAGTCTCCAGGATGCATGATACATTTTCGAGACTTATTTCAGGAAAAAAATAGCATCCATGATGCTGGGAAATATGGTAATTTAACACATCAGATTTTCCGCATTATTAGTTTATGTACGGCAGCATGTACTTTAACTTTTGACTCTCACTGTATATGAAAAGCACCTAAAATATTAAGCTTGATGCTTGAATCTGATTTGTTGATAAGTTTAGCTGCTTCAAATACAAATTTATGATTATTTTCATGGCAATGTTTAGTTGCCAGTGATTTCTTTAGTTCACAGTTCCATATGTAAGACTTGTGTTGCTTCAATCAGTAACACGAGGCCCGTATGAAAGGCCTGATTCTCATGGGATTTAATAAAATTTCCTTGTAAATTTATATCTTCAACAAAGTCCCTTAATCCAAAAAAATTCATTTTATTTACGGGTTTAAAACTCGCTTTGAAATTAAAAACTCCAAGAATTTTGGTAATTTTGAAGTTAGTGTCATAAGAAAATGGACCAATGGCAAAACTCTCACATAATGGGTGCAAAATAGAAGTCAACATGGTGGTGCAGGCTTTGGTTTCCAAAATTTTTTAAGAGTCTAAAATGGAAAGGCTGTATCCTCTTTGTGCTGCTTTACTTTCTGAAAATAAAGTTCTTGTTTTTCAATCTTCATTTGAACATAAATATCACACAATACACTGAAGAGCAATTGAATTAGATATACCTGTCTAGTAATGTGTAGCACCACCTTTCACCCTGATGATGGTGGCGATTCGTCTTGGCATGGACTCGACAAGACACCGGAAGCGTTGGGAAGCCATATGGATCTACGACCCCTGAACAAGCTCCCACAGTTCACGAAGATTTAATGGAGGGGGGTCAGAGCCTCGAACATCTCTCTCGATGGCATCCCAGATGTGCTCGATGGGATTGAGGTCAGGTGACCTAGCTGGCCAAGGAAGCTAGGTCACGTAGGTGGAGTGTTCATTCAACCATTCGGATACAATTCGGGAGCGATGGCACGGTGCATTGTCGTGTTGCAGGATGATGTCCTCATTGGGATGTTGAAGATGCACAAATGGGAGCAAATGGTTGTCCAGGATATCCCGGTAACGTTGACCTGTGAGGGACGATGTCACACGTACCAGGGGTCTCATTTCAGTCCACGTAAACAGTCCCCAGACGAGAATGCCACCCCCACCAGCTTGAAGAGTACCCTGCTGGCAAGAAAGATCCATCACTTCCTGTGGTTTGCGCCGTACTCGTATCCTGCCATCCGCATGTACCAACGTGAATCTCGACTCATCAGTCCAGGCAACATTTCCCCCATGTCTAGGGTCCAGTGCCGATGTTCCCGCACCCATGTTTAATCTTTGCACCGTGTGATGTGCGGTCAGCAGCGGTACCCTTGTGGGACGATGGCTTCTGTACCCCATAACGAGGAGATGGTTCTGGATGGTGTGGCTGCTTGCACGTTTTTGTGCACCAGCTTTAAATTGCCGAGTGATTTCCTTCACTGTTGCCCGTCTATTCGCTGTTACAATGCAAGCTAGCCAACGATGACCCTGCTCATCCACACGCTGTTGTCCATGGCCCTTGCAAGAATGGTTTTATTGGATTCGATGTACTCGCGGTGCACCCGTGACACAGTGGCTCATGAAAACCCCAGTGCTTGCACGACTTCCGAGATGGAGTGACCCATTCGTTGGGCCCCGACAATGTGCCCACGATCAAATGCGCTTAGATCCTTCGTCTTACCCATACTGTGTCTAACTCTTACTGATTCCCGTCGCATCACTCCTTATATTGTCGGATCGCTGCATACGTCATGTCATTTCCGTTTACAGGGCCGCCCACAGCGCCACATTTGCATAATGCCAGCTGTCTCTAATTCAGTTGCTCTTCAGTGTATACATATATGTAAAAGGGGCTACATTTTGTTGCCAAAGGTGATTGGACCCGTCACATTGAGGTGAAGAAACAGCAAACGATTTACGATACAAAGTAGTTATGAGATCCTTCTGAATGTCATATCTGGAACTCAAGGACTGGTAGGAAATCATTGTTTTCAATCTTGTAGTTACGGATTTTTTACCTTATTTTTATGATTGTTTTCAATCTTGTTAGTTTCAGAATTTTTACTCTTTCAGAGAACCAACATATCATATCCATAGATTAATTTTCATAAGGTGGAAAAGCTTTTCTTAAAAATAATGCATATAGATTTCATGTAAGATAGGTAAAGGAATATCCAAAGGAGATACCCAATTGCTGACACACTTTTATTTTTTATCTGAAGGTAGGAGAGTTTTTGCCGAATTTTTTCTCTCGACATATTTTGTTGTTGTAATTTAACATTTCAGAATATTCAAATGGAAGATTAATATTGACTGCTTATTTTAAATATTTTTCAAGAAGTTGCAACACTGAAATTTCTCTTTCAGCGTTTAAATCACAGCATGTCTCCTCTTAGTACTCATATTAAAAGAACAGTGAACTGTTGGGCAGTTTAATGTGCTCACAGAATACCCCAAGTGACTTTTTTTTTTTTTAATGCATGTGTTTTTTTCTCTCTACGGCATGGAGTAATTGTACAGGGTGTCCACAATGTCTTGTTACCCCCCCCATATAATAAGAAATGTAAGTGAGCTATGTATCTGTTGTATGATGTATGTGTTGAGTTATATGTTGAGGCATCCTTAAACATCTAGTGGATCCGTTTGGGCTCTGTCATTCTTATGACAGAGAATAATTTTACGCCATGTTCTGTGGGACATTTTCTGAAGCAGTTGCAGGGTGATACAAGAGAAAGCTCGTCTCACTGCTTGTTTAAGTTCATCAGGGGTTTGGTAGCGCTCTGTGCAACAACCTCCTTTACGAAACCCCAAAGGGCATTATCACACGTTGAAAGATCTGGGCTTCGAGGTGGCCATTCAAGTGGAGCAGGCAGCACTGCCGAACTTCGTCAGATCCAACGATCCTGAAAGACCTCACCAAGGTATTCCCAAACACCGACTGTGTAATGGGCGGGTGCCCCATCCTGTTGAAACCATACATCATTCAGAATACCAAGATTTTCAAGTTGTGGCACAAACCAGGTTTGCAGCATGTCCAGATAAGTTGTCTGATTCACTGGACCATCAAAGAAATATGATCCAAACAGATGTCGACTATTCATTGTAGCCCATATCATGACATGCGGAGGACGATGTTCCAATTCTTCGACATAATGTGGGTTTTCCTTGGACCAGAACACAACGTTCCATGATCGACAGCTGCGGTATATCACACATTCATCACTGAAAATGACTTTCCCACGTTTTGGGATTGTGGCAAATGTCTGAATCATCATTGCACATGAATCCCGTCTGCGGTTTAAATCGATGTCTGATAACTCCTGAACGAACATCGAGCGATATGCGTGCAAATTCAGGTCATTCTTCATGTGCTTATGCAGTGTCGATCGCGGTATTCCAAGCTCCGCTTATCGTTTGCAGAGCAACTTTGTCGGTGACTTGATAACTGATTCCTCGACCGCTTGACACTAATGCACTCTTGTTGATGGTCTTCCCATTCGTGGTTTATCCTTAATGTTGCCTGCTTCGAAGAGTTTATGTTCCCACCGCAGAAGAGTCTGTTTTGGAGGGGCCTCTTTGTCGAATCATTGTTTAAAATCGGCACGCACATCACGCATTGTCTTCCCAGTGTGTGGACGTTCGTGTACCCAGACACTGACAACAATCAGCTGTCCCAGGGTGTATTCGCTGGTATCACACATGGTTCCGGTAACTAATCTGTAAATAAACACAATACAGACCATAAATCAACATATACATCATACAACAGATACATAGCTCACTTACATTTCTTATTATAGTGGGGGGGGGTAAACAAGACATTGTGAACACCCTGTAGGTTATTTCTCTATAAATGTAATTTTGGTAAGATATTCTGTGACCTCAAAAATTATTCAACACTTTAGGGTTCCTATGGTGTGATGTGGATAATGGGACATATTAGGTTTAGAATGCTGTAATAACAAGTTCAGTGTTATCTCCTGTAAAGCAAAATTATTGAAGGGGGGATCATCTTTCATTTGTGTTTTGTGAAATGTTTTTAAAAATGCAGTATGTGAAATAAAAAATGCTGGCAGTGTTTATTATTCACTGTTGCAAATCTGATGTATTATTCAGATTTACAGAGGTTGATACAGCTTTATAGAAAGGAATTGCTAAGTTTTGCCTACTTAGGAAATGCATTTGTTCATCCTTGTTTCTACTCAGTATGTTTCTTCTATGTATGGACAATGTACACTGACCTACCATTAATATCCCAACATTCCTCTATTGAAACTAAATTCAGTGCTACCCAAGAACCATGTAACAGACCCAACTATGCTCATAGGACTATGATGAGACAATAGCACAAATATGAACGCAAGATGTCTCGATTAACAGAGTTAACTGATTTCTAGTGCAGATTAACAATAAGGTACCTCTTGTAAGCATTAACTGTGAATGTGACATTTCAGCAGCATTGAAGTTCTGTTGGTTGACAGTTGGTGATGTGATATTCAGATGGAAGTGGACTGGAGCTGAATTTGCTAAAAAATTACCTGGTATGCTTCCGAAGCTAACAGGATGCAACAGGAGAGCTCACAAAGCACTGTTGACTCAGAATTCAAATCAACATTGTCTCAAATCATGCAAACACTGCAGAAGGTTACCAGGACTAATGTTACCATTAGTACAGTTCGCATGATACTGCACGACTTGGGTTGCCACGGTGAAGCAGCCATTCACAAGCCACTGAGCACTTCATCCAATGCCATATGCTGATTAGTGTGGTATAAGGAATGTGGATCTGGGATTGCAGACAAGTATGAAACTGTGCTTTGAACTAATTAGTCATGCTACACTGTCTACCAGTCAAACAGTCTTTCCTGGCAACGGCAGATGCCAGGAGGAAGTTATCTTATGAATTGTATCATCCAGACAACGAAGTTTGATGGTGACAGTGTGTAGCTACTTTTCGTTGTTCATCTTAGCTCCATTAGCCATTTTGGACAGAACTACAAATAATGTTCTCTACCTACGAGGGTCATTTCAAAAGTTTTGCACACTGGGTTATCTCTTAAAAATTGAATTTATTTTGCAGCACACCTTTACAGGCAGCCTTCAAAGTAATCTCCATGTTTCTTTATGACAGTAGCCCAATGTTTGGATAAGTCTTGTACTCCAGTCAGGACACCTCCATTGTTGAGGCATTGGATTACTCAGGTCACCTCATTAGAAACATCCCGAATCGTTTCCCGCAGAGTGGCTTTTTCAGTTTTCGAACAAGTCATAGTCTGCTGGGCTCATGTCAGGACTATGGCACATGGGGAAGCAATTCCCATCCATACTTTTCCAGAATGTCTCTTACTGTAAGGGCTACATGCGGCCTTGTGTTGTCGTGCAAAATGATGACACCAAATTCAAGCATGTTGGACCTTCTTTGGCGAATCTTAGGGCATAAATATTTTGTAGAAACCTGTAGTATTCCACTGTTTCTGTGGTCCCCTCAGGCACTCTGCCTGTTGCTATCACTCCAGCCTTGGGCTATAATCATCATCAGCTTAACCTTCAATTGTTGGCGGTGGATTTTTTTTTATGATTCTGAATGTTTTCACTGATTCAAAATCTGGTATCCAGGTTTCGTGTATAGCAACAATTCTGTCCCAAAACTGCTTGCCTTCTGTCTCGTACTGCTGAAGCAGTTCTTCTGAAGTCCCTTTGCAAACTGCTTGCTGCTCTTCATTCAGATTATGTGGAACCCATTTGGCAGCCACTTTTCTCTTCTGTAATTTTTCAGTTAGGATTCTGAAAACCGAAGCGGTACACACATTTTCTTCATATGCAATGTCTTCACATGTTTACCATCAATCTTCTTCCAAAATGCTGTTGATGATAACCGCAGAAGTGTTGTCCATTGCATCTGATGGCCTGCAGCTTCTTGGGTCGTCTTCGATGCTTTCCCGACCTTAGCGGAAACAAGAAGCCCACCGTGATACTGTGCTACAATCCATTGCACTAACTCCACAAATTTCACACAAAGCTTTATGAATTTCGGTAGGGGATTTTCCTCGCACAATTTCAATTTTAATGTAGGATCGCTGTTCGCTACGCGAGATCTGACCTGACTCAATTTCTTCCTCCGTTTCTAGGCAGAATTTTTCGGAACAGGAACGAAATAGCCAGCAAACGTAGACACAACTATGTATACTGGAGTCTGACTCACAACTAGCGCAACGACTGTAGTGATAGCATCATCCTACGGACAGCGCCTGCGCAGTGTGCAGAACTTTTGAAATGACCTACTGTATATAGATATCTTACACAATTATGCACTGCCAACATTGTTGCAGTGCTTTGGGAAATGCCCATGCTTCTTTCAGCATAACAACTCATGCCATACTGCTTGCATTGTTACAGACTTGTTTGCAGACAAGGACAGGAACGGATTGGAACGATCAAACCAGGCTGGGAAATTAGTCGTGTGGTCCACTATAAAAACACACATGGGAACACCTCAAATTTCCTCGTGAAACAAAATCGGATGCTGGATGAAAGCAAACTGTTGAAATATGTATTGTAAAATGAATTCAGTCGTGAAAAACAAAAAAGTTTTAACAGCTATTTAATGGTGAAATAACTTTAAAAATTCTGCTCATAATTGAAAGTAGTATCAAATCACAAAATGGAGTGGTGTACAAGGTAATTATTTTCCTTTGGAAAAAAAATTTGGTTTTAGTAAGACTCTATTTCCAACTTAATCGCCATGAAAAGATAGATCACTCTGAAAGTTGAAATGTGCACATGCCACATAGTAATTTTCCTCATGGGCAGCTCGTCAGATGAGGCACTGCCTCACCAGAAATTTTTCTTCCAAGAAAAAAGTTTTTACATATGCAAGATATAACGTGCTTTTAATTGTACAGGCTAAATAAAACTCTGAAATTCCTATTGTGATTCATAAATTTTGTTAAAAACGGCTTCAACCAGAGAATGAATCTTGAATTCATGAGCATTAAATTTATAAAGTTTAAATACTATTTTTGCAAAGAGGTTGAAACAAACATATTCTGAGTGCCTAGAGAGGTGAACATCTGAGTCGTCTCTGTTACAACAGACGGAAATCACGCGGAGATGGGGAAAAAACTGGTTCCCCCAGTTCATGATTTCTCTACGGATTTTGAAGGGAAACTCGAACAACGCCTAAATTTAACTGGTGTCTGCATTTCTATTGCAGGAAGGCAAGGATTTTGTCCAATGGGAGCGGGCAGACCAGAGCTGATACTCTTGGTAAAGTAGTTACTGAGGCGGCAATCCATTTCGCCTCAGCTCAGTAAGAGCATGTCTATTTCTGTATTTCACACACAGCTTTTTCTTCAAAGTGTACACTGTATTCTATATTTCAGTGCTGACTTTTTTTAATGTGTTTCTTCAGTAATTTCTGGTTAAGTGAGAAATGTGCTGAGTTTTTCTTTTAGTATTATTGCTCATAAATTTTGATTTATTAGTATTAACTAGGGCCTCTGTGAGTTTTGGAGAGGTGCAAGCTAGTTCTGTGTGACATTGGCGAAAAGACCCCAACTCACTGGATTTTGTTCCAGAATCCTTAGGTTGAATGACCAACTGGAACCCTCAGCTGTGGGCTAATCCCCCACACTGATGTACTTACCTGATTAAAAAGACAAAAAGAAATATTAAGAATGACTCAAGTGTGGGATATGGTGGACCTACCACACTTGAGGACGGTCCACCACAGAATCGACCTGGACTTTCTAAACGGCGTATCAGAAAGAGATCTCGGCTGAGTGAATGTAAGATTGGTGTATGGAATACTAGAGGTATAAATGGCAAGATGAGTGAGGTGATTGAGCCAAAAAGAAGGAAATTGGGGTAGAAGAAGTGAATGGCACGGTGAGTGTGTGGTCTGGAGTATTGGATAATATGAGAGGACAGGCTGGTGTAGGTGTGATTTTAAGTGAAAAGATGAAGAACAACTTGATTCACTATAGTTGCGTAAGTGAGAGAATCTCTGGATTCGTTTGAAACTGAAACTTCAGAGAAACTAGTAATTGTTGTAGTGTATGCTCCTTGTGACTCGGAACTTTCTGATAAGAAGGAAGATTTCTGGAATGAGCTAAAAGCTGTTTTGAGCCAGTTTGGTGCTAAAGAAAAAGTTATAATAGCAGGGGATTTCAATGCTTGAGTAGGTGTGCAAAATTCAATTTCTGACAATGTTCTGGGTAAGTTGAATGATCCTTGTGTGAATGATAATGGTGAAAGATTAATTGAACTCTGCGTTGAGAATGGTTTGTGTGTATCTAATACATTTTTCAACCACAAGTATATCCACACATATACTTGGGAAAATCGTACTCTTGGTCAAAAGAGTGTGATAGATTTTGTTGTCTACGATCAGCGTTTGAAACACTTAGTTGTTGACACTCATGTGATGAGAGGTGCAGATGTTGGTTCTGATCATTACTTGGTAGTGAAACTTAATGTTGGTTGGAGGAAAAGGAATAGGAAGAGACCCAGGATAGAAAGAATAAAGGTTGATAGGCTCCTTGAAGATCATCAGTGGTATTCTGACTTACTCGGAGAACGACTGAAGGATCTGAAGTCTGGTGAGAGGGATGTAGAAAAGAAGTGGGAATGTTTTAAGAACTGTGTTGTCACTGCTGCTAAAGAGGTCTGTGGCACCACAATAGTGGGTAACAATAGAGGTGATGCTTGGTGGAATAGTGAGATTGAAGAGACAGTAAAGAGAAAGAAGGAAGCCTATTTGGGGATGTTGCAAGGTAGAGAGACTCTGTGAATGAATATCGCTGTAAGAAGCGTGAAGCTGGTAAGCTAGTTCGCCAGAGTAAGGCAAAAGATAGGAAGGAGAAAGTGGAAAGGCATGAACTGGCTTTTTGGAAAGATAGAAAGTCCTTCTGGAAGTACATGAGACTCAGGAAAAATAGGGGAAACAAAGTTGTAAGTTGGGTGAAGAATGAGATTGGGGAAATGATATAGGAGCCCAAAGAGTTAAGTGAAAGATGGGGTGAATACTTCTGTGAGTTATTAGATCAGGAGAGCAAAAATGATTCTGAGACAGATGCAGATGATGTCACATTGAGGGATGAAAGCACAGGAGCGATCTCAAGAGGAGAAGTGTGTAAAGCTCTAAAATCTCTTCAGAATGGTAAGGCTCCAGGAGTTGATGGCATAACTGCAGAGATGTTGAAGTATGGTGGTGACTCTATAATTGACTGGTTAACTGAAATTTGCCAGTTGTGCTGGGAGTTAAGAATGTTCCCTCGGGATTGGAAGGATGCTATTATTGTTCCTTTGTATAAGGGAAAAGGTGATCAGACTGAATGCAAGAACTATCGTGGTATTAGCCAACTGAGTGTGCCAGGGAAACTGTTTGGTAAGGTTGTTATTGAAAAAGTATGGGGTCTTGCATCATTGAAAGTGTGGGATGTTCAGAGTGGTTTTATGCCTGGTAAAGGCTGCACTAACCAGATTTTTGCATTGCGCATGATGATTGAAAAGTATCTGGCTGTTGGGAAGAAAGTTTTTACTGCCTTCATAGATTTAGAGAAAGCTTACGACCGAGTGAATAGGACACTTTTGTGGAAGGTATTGAATGAATATGGTGTCACTGGGAATCTACTTAATAGTGTAAAAGCCATGTATGCTGGTAGTAGAGCTTGTGTATGAGTGAATGGTGTTTTATCAAAATGGTTTTCCATTGGTGCAGGAGTTAGACAAGGTTGTGTAATGTCACCATGGCTGTTTAATATATTTATGGGTGCATGCATGCGTGATGCCAAAATAGATAATAGTGGTTATTATCTATTTTGGCATCACGAATGTAATGTAAGTATAAATGGCACTGCGATTGACCAGGTGAGTGAGTTTGTGTATTTAGGAAGCATGTTTGACAGAGAGAACAAGTTGGATGGTGAAATCAGTAGGCGAGTGAATTCTTCTTTGAAAGTCATAGCTGCTCTGGGAGGTTTTCACAGGAATGATGGGTTCTCTAGAGAGTCCCGCATGGCTGTGTTTGAAAGTGTAATTGTTCCTACTCTGATGTATGGTAGTGAAACCTGGGTACTGCAGAAGAAACATAGGAGTTGTTTGTGTGCTGGAGAAATGCGTTACTTACGTGGGGTTTGTGACAAGACATGATTGATATGATTGTGAGAGAAATGAAGATGCATTGCAGTTGTGTGATGTGAAGCAAAATGTTGTTAGCAAGGTGGAGACCAATATGCTTCGGTGGTTTGGCCATGTTGAAAGAATGAGTGATGAAATGCTTACTAAAAAAATCTTTTCAGCCCAAGTGGCAGGAAGGAAAGGCAGAGGAATGCCAGGGAAGACATGGGTGGATCAGATTCAGGAGTGTCTGCATGAGATAAAGATTATGAGTATGAAGTATTGAAGATCTTCTGTACGGCGAGTTGTATGTCAAGATCGCTGTAAATGGAGAAGTTTGATACGACAACAATAAGTAAAAATATCTGGAAATTTGTATTTCTTTTTGGAGCTAACCTCTGAATCTCAGAGAACAGCTTAGTGATATGTATGTATGTATGTATGTATGTATGTATTATTTTTAGATTTGAACTCATTCGTAAAAAGTAAATTGAATAATACATTCTGTTAGGGGAGGGGGAAACAAATTTTACAGGTGGTTATCTGTTTTGATTCCTACCATGTTTAAGTTACTCGGCCTGTTTTGACGAGATATATAGAAATGTGGTTCCAAGTTGATTTCTCCTAGACATCATTTCCACGGGTCAGCCTTAATTTGTGGCCCGTGGGCCTTAATTGTGATCTACATGTAGGATGTACTTTCGCAATCAGACATGATGCTTTTATTCTGGACTTGCAGTTGTGTGATGCATCTTTTGAGAAAAGTAGTTTTTCTATTAAGATTTTCAAATTTTGGAGCTGTGGATGTTTGATTGGTGTTGTGCATGATGCGATGACCACTCATTTACTATCGCTAGATAAAGAAATTGAACGCAAAATGTGGTTTACACTGAGGAAGGATGATATAAAGTAAAACGGGTTTACCATTTTTCTTCTATTGATTCTGTTTTCATAAAATATACATTTCCCCTCCAAAACTGTTTCCAATGTTTGAAGTCTACCTCCTTCTCCTCCACCATGTTTGATGTCATCCTGTTGAACTATTGCTTTTTTTATTGCAAAGTTTAAGAATTTGTAGCACTTTAGTATTGCTATTCAGGTTTAAATTCTCTCTTAGGTAACTAGGTAACTTGGCAATGTGTTATTGCTGAACATTAATTCTGATTCATTAAGTCACTCTTACAACTTGAGTTTTCTATAATTATCTTTCTTCTGTTTATTAGTAACAGATGAAGAGCATGGGTTGGGCCAGGAAAGTTATAGATGCATGCTAAAATGTTAACTAAAGCTTCGTCATACAACTCTGTGGAGGTTATGACATATATATATATATATATATTTTTAAAAATTTTTTGGTGGGCTTATTACTTCCACTCTTGTAATTTTTCGGATCCACGAGTTCCTCTTCTTATCTCTTCTGGTGACACCAAGCATGCACCTCTCCATGCAGCTTTGAGTTGTCTGCAGCCTTTGTATGTCTCTTTTAGTTAAGGTCCACGTCTCTGCACCATACGTAAGCACTGGAAGGATGCAATAATCAAACACTTTTCTTTTAAGACATAATGGCATATTGCTCTTGAAAATTGGGATGTTTCTTCCAAAAGCTCTCTAGGCAAGTTTTGTACGCCGATTAATTTCTTCATCAATGTGACCCTCACTTGATATCTGCTGTCCAAAATAAATGTATGTGTCTGTTATCTCCAGCTTTTCTCCATCAATCGATAAATCTTCATTTCTTGTAAAAGCATTGAACATCACTTTTGTCTTCTGAAAGTTTTTTTTAATCCCACTTCTTTACTCTTGTCAGCAAGTTCCTCGATCATACTCTGCAGCTCTGATGGGGTAGTTGCAAAAATTACTACGTCATCAGCAAAACGAAGGTGGGTTAGATAAAAAATCTCCATTAATCTTTATCCCTTTGTTTTCCCAGTTCAGTGATTGAAAGACATTTTCCAATGTGGCATTAAAGAGCTTGGGAGATATGGTGTCACCTTGTCTCACTCCCTTTCCAATTTTTATGTGTGTTGTATTTTCAAACGGCCGAATCTTTGCACTTGCATTTTCATAGATGTTATTAATAATATTAATGTATGCATCTTCAATACCGCACGATTTCAGAGCCATTGTAACTGCTGATGGTTTCACCGAATCAAAGGCTTTATATATATATGTATATACACACTATATTGACAAAAGTCACTGGACACCTAGAAAAGAAACACAACAGAGCCTTTACTGACATACATTAGTACATGCATTAAGGCCAAAGGTACCGGTCCACCGTTGGCCTTAATGCATGCACTGACCCTTCAAGACATTCTTTCGACAAGGTTTTGGAACACAGCGATAGGTATGCACATCCACTCAGTACATAATGCTGCCGCTAACTGTTGCTTAGTAGTAGGCCTTGGTTCCAAACTTCTTATGCAGTGCTCTAATTCATCCCATAGGAGCTCTATGGGATTAAAATCAGGGCTCTGTGCAGGCCAGTCCACACACAATATGGAATTATTGCCAAACTATGCAGTAACTCCTTGCTTTATGGCTCAGTGCATTATCCTGCTGGTACCAAACAAGGTTCGATTCCCTAGTATTGCCACAGAGTTGGTAGGGCATAATTGTCCAGAATATCGAGGTAGACGTGCTGGTTAACAGGTTTGTCTACAATAACCAATGGACCAGGACCATACCACAAAAACACCCCCACATGAGTACACTACCAGCTCCAAACTTGACCGTAGGAACAGTACACTGTGGTAAATAGCATTCCCCCATCTGCTGCCATACACACACACAACCATCAGACTGATGGATCATGCATCTGGATTCATCAGTCCATAGGAGCCGTTTCCATTGATCTACAGTCCACGATAAATGTTCTTTACACATGCTAAATGACGAGTAGCATTCCGAGTGGAGATGAAAAGCTTATGAGCAGCCGCACAACCACCGTAACTCATGGAATGAAGTTCTCTGCGAATGGTACTCGTACATACCGAGGTTCCAGCATTTTTATTCACCTGTACACTGAGGTCTTGTGCAGTACTCCGTCGATTAGCTGTAACAACTCTCCTGAGGTTTCGACGTCCTCTATCACTGATTTTCTTAGGTCTGCCGGTACGTTTTGCTGCTTCAGGCACGCCATGTGTCTTCCACTTATTCAGTACATCCAAAACAGTTGACTTGGGTATGTTTAAATGCCTCTCAGTTTCTCTTATGGACAACCCACTAATATAACACCCAACAATCTTTACTTTCTCCAAGTCAGTTTTCTCCCGTTGCGACATTTTCACTCAACCTCACAGTGCGATATGATCTCGGTCAGCTGCAGGCTTGTTTTTATACTGTTTGCAGCTGTACCGCGCATCTTAGTAATGCAGCAGATCCGTTCATTTACTTTTTAAGGGGTGCCTAGTGACTTTTGTCAATATAGTGTATATATAATATACATAAGCATATATACTCATCAAATCGCTTCGCTACAAAATTTGGTTTTAGTTATCTTTCATAACTTATATACGTTATGGGCTGGGTCTTCACCTCACCAACATTTTACCCCACGAGCCACCACTGAGTTTCCTACATGATTAATTTTTACATTTATTTGGTCTCAAATTGGTGCTGCACAATACTGGTATCTCACCCTTGGGTGGATGCTTTTTTTTTTTTTTTATAAAGTCTATCCATCATTTTGACCCATGAATTACCATTTAGACCCATGTGAACTATACTGGTAAATTGTTCTTTCTTTTAAGATGAATGTGGGTGGGACATGGATTTTGTGATATCTGTGCCAAAGAATCGTTTTATGCTCTTATTATTCAGTGGATATGTGTGTGGGGATGATGGGCCATCACAGTGGGTACTAGTGTCTCTTTTAAGATTACAAAAGAAACAAGGAAGATAACAATGAATTTTTCTGGTGTAATGAGCAGGTCTTTTGAATCTGTTCTGATGCAAACTAAATTTCCCAAAGCTATTCCGTGTCAGTGGAACTGGTATCGCATAGATGCCAACTAGTACGGATTTTCCGTAATTTTACGGATTTTTGGTTGCTGTTACGGAAGTACGGAAACACCGCTGAAATTACGGAAAATCGCCATTTAATTTAATTTTCTGAGATAGAAAGCAAATTTTCATCAACTTAAAAATTTTTGTTGGTTCTTCAAGTTTTTCTGGGGGAAAAAAATCAAATGCTACATTCAGGGCTGCCAGACCTGCGCCATCCCACGCCAAAACGTTGTTCTTGCGCCATTCTGCTAAAAAATCGCCATTTCGACGAAATCTGCGCCAATTTTGCACCAAAAGTTAACATTTACCGGTCGTCGATATTTTAGCATTATCTTACGACATTCGAAATCGATTCAGCGGTTAATTCGTACTTGAGATTCTTCCGCAAATTCGCGGAGTCTCCTCCGTTTTTTTTTTTTTTTTTTTTTTTCCGAGATCGATGCAAAAGTGAAGAAATTTTCGGGATATTAGTTGGGGGGGGTCGTATTCCGTCTGGGGACGTTGTTTTGTCTTTTTAAACGTTTGAAAACAGAAGTTAAACGAAGTGCAGAGTTTTCCCGTAATCATATTTTTTTCTCTCTCGCGATGTTGCTTCTGTTCAGTACTGTTAAATATAATTTCATTGCATAATTTCAGCTTGAAATTGTAGGCAAAGATTTCTGAAAACGGAAGTTAGGCCGCCCAAAAATTTTCCCGTAATCTTTGGCGACGAGATTCTCACGCTGATTCGAGGAATTCCGTCTTTTTTTGTTATCATTTGCACCGTGTACGAAATCGATGCATAACTGAACTTAAATTTTAGGAGGATTGGTGGCGGCAGCAGCGGGGGTCGTTTTTTCCGTCATAGGACGGAATTTCATCCTTCAAAAACGAAAAGTAGACGGAGATAAGATTTCTCTGGTAATCGTAATTTTTTTCTCGCGATGTTTCCTCAACCCAGTATTGTTAGATATCATTTTATTCCATAAATATTTGTATTTCAGCTTGAAAATGTTGGATAAACTTCCGAAAAGTGAAGTCAATTCAGCTTGAAAATGTTGGATAAACTTCCGAAAAGTGAAGTCAATTCAGCTTGAAAATGTTGGATAAACTTCCGAAAAGTGAAGTCAATTCAGCTTGAAAATGTTGGATAAATTTTTGAAAAGTGAAGGCTTGAAAAACTGTTATTTCAAGCCATGTTTCCCGATTCAGTGATCGCAAAAAAAATATTTGTGTGGAAGAACCAAGGCTACTGCACTAATTCAGCACATGGCCAGTGTTTCTACAAGTAACATCGTATCTGAAGTTAAAAAAATCCTTTTTCTCTATCTACGGACGGAAGTAATGATGCTCAAGCAAATGAACTGTATCCCATTACAATAACATATTTTGACGAAAAAATAGGGAAAAATTCAACTGTTTTGTGGTTGAATCAAGTAATAATACAGGTGAAGAATATTCAACGTTTTGAACAATGAGTTTGTTAAAAAAAATATCTCGTGGAGCAACTGTGTGTCATTTTCATGTGACAATGCTAACACTATCATAGGTCAAGTAAAAAGGTGTTTCTCACATAAAGAAGGTTCAGCCTGCAATCATAGTGCAGCGATGTTCATGCCATTCAGTAAATTTAGCTGCACAGAAATCTGCTACTCAACTGAAAGGATTTAATGTTGAGCAGTTTCTGATACAGTTGTATTTTTTTTTTTTTTTTTTTGGAGAAAAGTTCAAATAGGAAACACAATCTAAAACTGAGTCAAGCTGTTTGTGGTACTAAACCACACAAAATTCTAAAGCATGTCAATACTCGCTTGTTATCACTTTTGGAATCCATTGACAGAATTTTAGAACAGTGGGAGGCTCTAGAACATTATTTCAGTGACAATGAAGAAGCTAATTCACAGTATAAGAACCTTGCAAGTATGATTGGAAATCCTTCATCTAAACTTTGTCTTTTTTATCTGCTACTCTTCCTTTGTTTACATCTGTTAACGTGTTTTTGCAACAGGAAGCTCCGCTTGTGCATGTATTAAAAAGAAAACTTCATAGTCTGTTATCTGAATTGCTTGTACGATTTATCAAGCTATCGGCATTTGATGTGACAGCAACATCTCTTGCAGATGGAAATTTTGAAAGAAGGAGAAATCAAAAAGAAAACTGTGATCTCGTAATTGGGTCAAAAGCGAGATCTTATATAGGCACAACTGCAGATCTGAGTGAAGACACAGTGGCTACTTTTTATTCTGAGGTGAGGGAATTTTACAAGGCAGGCTGCAATTACATTTTAAGAAAATTTCCACTTAATGATGAATTTCTGAGTCATGCTGAAATTGCAGATGTAGCATTAAGGCAAAGTGTTTCTTTTGCATCAGTCCAATATATGTGTTCCCTGTTTCCAGTTTTGAAACCAGAAGAATCTGACAAGGTGGAATCTGAATTTGCTCACTACCAGTTTGAAAATTTTAACTGTGCTGTTATTTCTGGGAGAATGGATGAAGTGTGGCACAGAATTTCTTTAATGAAAAATGAAAGTGGCCAGTTGAAGTATGAATCATTAAGCAAAATTATGAAAATGATTTTAATAGTCCCTCATAGCAATGCAAGTACAGAAAGAATTTTCAGTATTGTGAAAAAAAAAACCATGAATGATTCAGACCTAATTTTAGTAGTCATGTGCTGTCTTCTTTATTAGTAGAAAAAATAAACAGCATTGCACACAGTGAACTATGCTATCAGAAGAAGTTTTCACAAATTGAACTAAGGAAGGCCAAAATGGCAACTACAGCCAGTTTATCATAATAATTTGGCAACATTCCAAGGAATAATTTTTCTTCATGTCTGGAGGTAATTTATTATATTTTTCTGGTAGACAGTATTTTAAATTTTCCCACTAGCAAATTATTTTTTATTGTATTATTATTATTATTATTTTGTTAATAGTTCTGACAGATTAAAATTTGTTGCAGTGTTAAATACCCAGATTTGCAGCTGTAGACTGGATTACTGAAAATTACTGAAAAAAAAATTTGTTACTGAAAATTACTGAAAAATGAACATGTTGGTTACTGAAAACTACTTGAAAGAATTTTTCAAATCGAACTCTTCCAAGCAGAGATATGGACAAATATAACATATGCATCTATGCTCCCTGGTGGAAAAACCATGCATTATTTTAGGAAGAAAGTATTCTCAAAAGGTTTTTCGATGTAAGCGGTATCGGTCGAAGAAAAATAATTTTAGTTGAGTTTTCAGGAGCTCAGATTTGGTTGCAAATACATCAGAAGCAGAAATTAACACTTATGCCCCCTGGTGGTCAAACCATTCTTTACCAAATATTAGAAATTTTATGAAAAACATTTTCCATCAGAAGCTGTATGTGATACAGGAAGAATTTTTCAAGCAGAAATAATGCAGAAAATGCGATTTACCTTTGCATCCCCTAGCAGAAAGGCAATGATTTACTGGGAAAATTTTGAATTTATGTGAGAAACATTTTGCATCAGAAACACTATCCAACAAAGAAGGAATTTTTCAAATCGGACTCCTAGAAGTAGGGATATTGACAAAAATAAGATATACATCTACACCCCGTGGCGTAGAAACCATGCATTGTTTTAAGAAGACAATATTCCTAAATGGTTTGTCGAAGTGAGTAGTATTTGTCCACAAATGAATCATTTTCAATCCAGATTTTAGAAGCTCAGATTTTGCTGCAAATACATCAGAAGCGGAAATTAAGACTCGCGCCCGCTGGTGGCCAAAACCATTTTTTACCAAAATCAGAAATTATATACAAAGGATTTCCCACTGTATCCGGCGTAGAAAGAATTTTTCAAATCGGAGTTTTAGAAGCAGAGATATCGGGGGAAACGTAATTTAAATACCTTTACACTCACTAGCGGAAAGTCTATGAATTATTTGAAAATTTTGAAATTGTATGAAAAACATGACAATCTGGAAACTATCCAATAAAGAAAGAATTTTTCAAATCTGACCGTTAGAAGCAGAGATATTGACACAAATAAGATATACATCTATGTCCCCAGTGGAGAAAACATGCAATATTTTAAGAAGAAAATATTCTGAAAAGATTTACTGACGTGAGTGGCATTGGTCTACGGAAGAATTTTTTCAATCTAGATTTTAGAAGCTCAGATTTTATGGCAAATACATCAGAAGCAAAAATTAACACTTACGTCCCCTGGTGGCCAAAGTATTCCTTACCAAAAATTAGAAATTATATGCAAAAGACTTTCCACCAGGAGCTGTATCCGCTGAAGAAAAAAATTCAAATCTGAGTTTTAGAAGAGATATTGGAGAAAACGTAATTTACTTTTGCGCCCTAGCGGAAAATTTACACGTAACTTGAAAATGTAACTACAGTGGAACCTCTATATATTCGTCAGCCCCAATATTAATCAAATTAATATTTGTCACATTTTTTTGCCAAAAAATGCTCCGATATTCGTCCGAAAATCTAATATTCATCATGAAAAGTCACCCACCACATGGCCATCCTAGGCCTCATGCAATCATCCATGCAGTCGGACAGCCAGCCTCGTGTGATAGCCCAGCAATCTGTCTTGTGAGATAGTTCAGTGCACATCACCTGTTATTATCTCTTTGAATGTGTTTTTTAATTTTGCAATTTTTTGCAGTTATCTTTGTAAAAAGAAGTAACTATAGCTTCAAAAAAGTGTAGTGAAGAAAAACAACCAAAAAGGAAAGCTGTGAGAACCACAATTGAGTTGAAAAAAAGAAATCATTGCTGAGTTTGAAAGTGGAACACGTGTTTCCAACTCAGCGTTAGAATTTAACATGACGAGAACTATAGTAAGTAGTATAATTAAAAATAAAGAAGCAATTAAAGCGGCTGAAGTGGCAAAAGGTGTAAAAATCGAGAAGGAGACAAAAAAGACATTGATCACCAAAATTGGAGTTTCCCGATGTTTTAATGGAAGGCGACTCCCCTTCAAAACAATAATTCCTTTCCTCAGGCCATCATCGCTCCTCTGGTAAAGTTCTGTTTTACAGTATTTATGTATGAGATTCAGGGCTGGGAATGGATTATTACAATTTCAGTTAATTCCTATGGGAAAAACTGATTCTTTATTCGTCCGTCCCTCAGGAACGGATTCATGACGAATGGACGAATGTAGAGGTTCCACTGTATACCTAAAGTACTCTTCAACATAAATGGAATCGAAAGGATAAAAGATTTTTTCAATTGGATGTTTAAAAGCAAATATATGGAATACAATGTATTTTGAATTTGACATCATCTGCATTTATGCCCTCTAGAGGCGAAATTGTACATCGTAAAAAAAAAAAAAAAAACGAAATGAAGGATCATTATTTGCATATTTTAAGCTTCCCAATGCAAAAATGATTTTTCAAATCGGACTAATAGTTGCAGAGATATGGTGTCTACAGACGGACGGACAAATCGATAGATAGCATAAGCACGATCTTTTTTTTTTTTACAAAAGACGTGCTAAAAATGACCCAGGGCTCCAAGTCCAATGACCTATGTGTAATTTTAGTTAGCCCTAGCTTAAACAATTTACAACAGCCTACTTTGTCTGGTAATCCCAGTGGGCTAGTCTGCCTCAGGACAAGGGCATCAAAAAGTTGGACAGCAAACCCTGTAGAGAATGTCTGGGAAGAATTGGATTATCGAGTACATGAAAAAAGAAATTGGCAAATGAACAAAGAAGCTGAACTGGTCGCTGCTTTGAAGGCCGAATGACAGAACGCATCAGTGTTCTGCCATTCGACAAGGGCATGTTGGACTGCGAACCCTGTAGAGAATCTCTTGGAAGAGTTGGATTGTTGGGTACATGGAAGTAGAGATCACCCAACAAACAAAGAAGCTGAATTGGTCACTGCTTTGAAGGCTGAATGACAGAAAACATCAGTAGACATTTACCGAAAACTCACGGAGGTTATTCCTTGGCAACTCGAGGTCATCGTAAGGGCCAAAAGTTTCAGCACACAATAATAAATTTTTGGTAAATGAAAATTAATTATTTGTGCACATACAGGTGTCCAAATATCAATGTTAGACCAGGGTAACTGCAGCATACCAAGCGATCAGAAGCAGTGGAGTAGGAACGCTTTTGATTTAGGGGGTACAAGCTCATGAACCTTATATCTCAAGGATCAAGCCATCTATGGATGACCCCCTCTGAATTTTTTTTTGGGGGGGGGGTAGTATATTAGAGTTTTTATGAAATATGTATACTGATCAGGAATTCTTCCGAATTAACATTGTTATCATCATATTATTATTAATTATTGCCATTATTAATTTTATTGCTGTCAAAAAGTTCACATTATTAATTTCTTATCAGAAAATGAATGGAGGAGTTTTTTTTTTGTGTGGGTGTTCTCTCTTATTAATTTTTGTACTTTTTTTTTCCATTAAAATATTGGAGCAGGGACACGTCAACATTAGGATGAATTTCTGTCAGCAGGATTTGGAAAAGAGGAATTTCTCAGGAAATGTTATATAACTCTTTACAAGAACGAATTAAATTTCTTATCATTTTTGTTTATGTTAATAAAGTAAAACCGCAGTAAGATAAAAACTGCTCTACCAGCGAAGATAGTACCATTGAAGCATTATGAAGTCTATATTAAAAACTTTGAACGATGCATAGGCTGACAATTGATGTAAAAAGCACATTGGTCTGGTGCAAAGCTAAATGATGGTGAAGATATCGAGGAATTGGAGTTCTATGAGTGGTATGTGAAATCCGTAATGCACTTGTTGTATTGCTACAGATCTTAAGACAGAAAACAATTTTAGATACATAGGCTGACAATTGATGTAAAAAGCACATTGGTCTGGTGCAAAGCTAAATGATGGTGGAGATATCGAGGAATTGGAGTTCTATGAGTGGTATGTGAAATCCGTAATGCACTTGTTGTATTGCTACAGATCTTAAGACAGAAAACAATTTTAGTGCCGGGGCTGCGGGCGCTGAAATGTCCACTTGTGCGTTAATTGTTTTTTTAAAAGTGCAGATAGGATGACCTGATCAAGATGCATGGAATTTTAAGAGAAAAGAAACACTGATCACAAGTATGTTATCAAGCCCTAGCCCTACCATATGCTGTTTGAAGTTATTAACAAAAACCTCGCACTCGTCGTTTCCCTGCAGTACTAATTTGCTGGAGTTTCCCAGATGGTTGACCAGTTTTTGGTGGATGAAAAACCTCCCACTACAAGCTTCGGATATAAAAAAAACAAACCAGATGACCTGTGATATTTCTTTGAAAAAAAAAAAAATAAGTAGCATATAAATTTTACAGTTCACTCTTTATGAATGATTGGTTTGTGTTTGCTCATATCTGGGAGGTACAGTAGATATTAATGTACCCCTGTACCCCCCCCCCCCCCCCCCAATTCCTACACCACTGATCAGAAGTAGTGTGCTACATTTACAGTAACATGACATCACTACAAATAGAAAAATGTAGTTGTAGAAGAAGCATGCTACAAAATAAAGTAGCTTGTAGGGGTAAATTTGCTATAATTGTGCTGCTTTAAAAATAGTAAAAAGAAATTTCAAATCACATGACATTTTCAGATTTCTTGAAACACTATTGGCTGGAATGGGGGAGCCGAATGTGTCCTGCCTACAATCATGTGCCTGACTTGACTTGCATTGTGAAAGCTAGCCAAACTGGTAACCACAAAATATTATCTTCCATAATGTATGCTATTTACAGGGAAGTCTCCTTCAGCCTGAAAAATAGCGTGTAAGAGGTGATTGACCTTGAGATTTTGTTGATGACAGTTGAGAGAGAGAGAGATTCGATTTTCTTAGAGTAAAGAAAATTCGCAAATACTTCATGATTGTAATTATTTGAAATTTCTGGCCCTATCAACTGGCTTGGAACATAAGCCACTGAATGTGATAAAATGGTTTTTATATAGGATGTCACAGCTGATGTGAATATGAAGATACACAGTCAAGTCACATTACTGTGACCACCTCCTACTTTCGACGTCAACAGAGCGTAGCCAATGAAAGAAGGCACATGTTGTGAGCTGGCATGCTCTAGGCATTCTGAAACATATCATTCATTGCTGGCGTGGATAAAAGAAGCGATTTATCAGATTTGCAAAAAGGGACGATTATAGGCTTTCGGGCCAAGGGTGGCAGCACTTCTGAAACATCGCAGTTTGTGAACTGTTCGCGTGCTGCTGTGGTTAAAGTGTATCGTGATTGGAGAAATAGCACCATTGCGAATAAGTGATGTGGGAACTGCAGAGCACTATGTGCCATTGATGTGAGAGGTGAATGTCGGCTGCGAAGGTGCATGGGGGCGATCGACACGCTACAGTGGAGCAACTCACTGGCCAAATAAACTAGGGGGCTACCGGAAGTGTGTCTAAAACAACAGTTCAGCGAACCCTGCTGTGTATGGGGTTCCAATGCAGATAGATGGTCACTGCACCTATACTAATGAAGGACATCATCAGAAAAGGCTTACATTTGCACCGCAGGATCGGAATTGGACCTCCACTGATTGGCAAAGAATTGCCATCTCCAATGAGTCACATTTTTTGCTTCATCAAACAGATGGACGTTGGCGTATAACGCAAGAAACATCAGAGAACAAACACTCTTCAACCATTGCTGGAAGAACACAAGCTGGTGGGGGCAGCGTTACAGCCTGGGGAATGTTTTCGTGGCATTCCCTGGGTCCATTCATACCCGTGGACTGAATTCATTATGAATCCAGCCTTGCAGACCACGTACACCCATACATGCTGATTGTCTTCCCTGGTGCAGATGGGATATTCCAGCACGACAATGTGATGTGTCACACAGCTAGAAATGTCAAGGACATGATGAAGACTTCAAAGTACTTCCCTGGCCCCTTAATTTCCCAGACTTAAACCCAGTTAAGCATCTGTGGCTACTTCGATCATTTTGTTCGCTCTATGGATCCTCCACCACACACCCTCCAGTAGCTATCAGATACACTGCAGTCAGCATGGCTCCACATACCTATGAACACCTTCCAGCACCTTACTGAGTCACTCCCAGCCCGTGTAGCTGCTGTCTGTGCTGCACACAGCAGTTACTCTGGATATTAGCTGGTGGTCACAATAATGTGACTTGACTGTGTATATTATGTCATTTACCTTGACGTTTAGCTCTGAATATTGTGTGTAAGAAGGTACCTACATATAAAGATCATCTTCAGAATTTGCACTTTTTTTAACTTGAGACTAAATGTAGAAAAAGTAGGTATAGCTGTAGCAAGCTACTTTTTCAAGAATGTAGTTGTAGCTAACTACATTTGGAAAGTAGCTTTCTAATCACTGCAGCACTCTCCACAATCTACTAGCTGTGTGAGGTGAATGAATTTCTTTTCTTGATTTCAGCAGTACAATTGAAATTAATTCCATAGATGTTGCATAAGGTTAGTTTATTTCACTGAAGTGGGGAAACATGAATGCCTGATTTGACCTCTATTTTTTTTGCATAAATGCCTTGGTGGAATGTAATGTGTGTACTGGATGCTTTGTCCTGATGAATCAAAAAAATGTTTAACTTTTTGTGTGTGCTGTGGTACTGTAACTTTACAATGATAGCGTATGTCATGGTATATTATAGCATTCAAAAAACACCCTGCAGACTATGAGCTTTTCCTTATAATTAAGACATTATTTTGAATTCCCATCCAAAACATTTGTTGCATTCATGGGCCCAGGTTGGGTAACCCTTCGAATCACATGGACAAATAAATTGCCAGAAATGTGCTACAGTTAAAGTTTTCTTTTGTTTTCATCCTCCTAAGAATTTTTTCTTTATTATTATTATTTCTTTAGTATGTATAGGTTGTGCTAGGTCAAAATTGTTAGGTTTAAAGGGTGCAGGTTGATGTTCTCAAGTACTGTGTTTATGCCATGAACAAAATTTTCCTTTGTCAATCCGCAGAAGCTCTTGTTCTGATAATGATGTGTACCTATAGCTTTCTTCGAAAAGAGCAGATCAACAGTCATATTATAAAGCTGTGATTTGCCCTATGGTTTAGCCTACATAATAGAGGCTGAACTACATACAATTTTAACTACAGTTCAGCCTACTTAATGTATGCTGAACCACAGGGCAAATCACCTGTGTAGCACAGTATGTACGTATATTGTTTCCGTAAGGCTGAATCAATCTTAGTACCGCAGCATAAAACAAAAATCTCCTTGGACATTCGTCAGTTGTACATTATGGGTGAACTGAAATTGTGCTAAACTGAGATATGCATTATTACCTGCATGTTTCAGACTGATTTTGAATGTGAGGTGGGAAGAAAACAGCACCAACAACTACTAAAGCATTGCATAATTTTTCCTGTTTTTTTGTGTTTTAAATTTTTTTTCATAATTTTTTTTTTAAATTTTAAGATGTATGACCACTTTAATTTTTCAAGGATTCTTAAGACTTTTTTATTGCACAAGTTCTTGCCATTTAGAGTTTCCTTGTGAGGAAGCTTTGTATTAGGCTTCCAAAGGATACAGTAGGTAGCCAAAGCTTTGCTGAAATGAAAATAGTTGCTTTGGAATTGCAACACATTGAGTGTGTGTTAACACAAGTTTTGATAAAGTGCACGTTCATCGCTGGTTGCTTTTTGCATTCAATAGAAAAAAGTTAGGCAGTCTTGGCACATAGTGGCAGATGCCGTCTATACAGGAAAGATGCTGTAGTGAACTAACATGCCAAGATTGGTTCTAAGAGTTTTGTTCGGGTGAAAGGATGTTCAAAGATAAGCCCAGTTCTTGATGCCCTTCTGAAGTGTGTGATGAAGAACTAATGGCAATAATTAAGCCTGATCCTCATCAGACCTACAAGGATATTGCTGATAGACTTTCAATTCACTTGGCAATTGAAGAGGTCCAAAAACTGGATTAATGGGTCCCACATCAATTACTGGCTAAGAACCAAATGGATAGAGTGTGTCAAAAATGTATATCTGCAAGCTTGGTACAAAACCAACCAATTCTTGGATTCAATGGTGACTGGAAATGAAAACTGTATGCTATGCAAGAATATTGAATGCACCAAATCCACCCAGTTCTTGGAGTGAATGGGAACTGGAAATAAAAATGTATGCTTCGCAAGAATATTGAATTTCACCAAATGCAATCAATTCTTGGGTTAAGTGGGAACTGGAGATAAAAACTCTATGCTATGAAAATTTTTTAATGCATCAAATCTAATCAATTCTTGCATTGAATAGGAACTGGAGATTAAAACTGTATGCTATGCAAAAATATTGAATGCACGAAATCCAATCAATTTATGGATCAAATGGGAACTGGAAATGAAAAATGTATGCTATGAAAAATTTTAAATGCACCAAATCCAACCAATTCTTGGATTGAGTAGGAACTGGAGTTGAAAAGACCCCCTTACAAATCGATTGAAACATAGCACAAAGCAATTCTGCCACAGAGATATCTGAAATCTGTGTTGTACTGCATTTAGCTGAAAGAAACAACCATTTACCAATGCTGGTTCATAAGTTACAATAATAGGTAGACTTAAAAAATACTCAAGGAGGAGATACCAATCCCATTTCACATGTAGGCATTGATGACAAATTAAATGTAGAAATTAATTGTGTAAAAAAATTGCTATATGTTGTGTGAACATTTCAATTTTCAGAATTATCTTTATGGTAACTTAGTGGTAAACAGTCTCTCTCTCCTCAAGACTTTCATAATTTTTTTTTCTAAATCAAATTTTCAAATTATCTGGTACAACGCCTCATTTTGAGAGTGGTGGATGCTACATTCAATCATGAGTGGATTTGTAAAATTCTTTCACTGTTAAATTGTAGCTAAGAATTTGCTTATGACTAAATACATTTTACACTGCATATTTCAACAGTTTTCTTTCATCCAGGATCTAAACAGAGTTGTTTTCATGTGGGGATTGATAAGGTGTTTTCCTGAAGGTTTGTGTGGTTTTATAGTGGACCACAGTACTAAAATTCCTGGCCTGGTTTCCTCATCCCAATCTGCACCTGGTTATAATTGCAAAATGTAGGGTGAAAAATTGCTCTGTCATCAAGATTGGTAGGGCATACATTGAAATCTCTTTGCTGATGGAAAGTTGGATTCAGTAGCATATTTAAAATGCAGTTTTGCATGAAAATATAAAACACGTACGTTTTTCATTGTTACTACTTTTTGGTATAATAAAGTTATAACAATGAGTTGATACAATAGTTTAATTTAATATAATGTATATCTGAAGAAATTTAACAACAGTACATACATCTATACATACATACCATTAAGCTGTTCCCTGAGATTCAGAGGTAGCTCGTCAAAGAAAGACCATCTGCGATGTAACCGTTTAACTGGTGGAACTAGAATTTACTTACTGTTGGTGTATCAAATGTATCCATTTACAACGATCCCAGCACACAGCTCGAGCTTCATTGACATTCATCACACATTGCACACCTTTTTCTCAAGCTGACATTCCTCAATCTGGTCCTCCCATGATTTCCTTGGCATTCCTCTACCTTTTTTTCCTGCCACTTGGGCTGAAAAAATTATCTTAGTCAGCACCTCATCACTCATTCTTTCAACATAACAAAACCACTTAAGAATATTAGTCTCCACCTTACTAACATTTTGCCTCACATTACACATCTGCAACACATCTTTATTCCTCACATGATCAGCGCATCTCCCCAGCACACAAAATGACTCCTATGTCTTTTCTGCAGTACCCAGGTTTTACTGCCATGCATCAGAGTAGGAACAAATACACTCATATACAGCCATTCAGGACTTTTTTTGAGAACACATCATTCCTGTGAAATCCTCCTAAAGCAGCTATGACTTTCAAAGAAGAATTCACTCTCCAACTAATTTTGCCATCTAATTTGTTCTCTCTGTCAAACATATTTCCTTAATATACAAACTCATTCACCTGATCAATCTCGGTACCATTAAAACTTATCTTGCATACAGTTCTAACAGTTCCTCATTCCAAAACCATAACTTTGGTTTTTCCCTCATTTATGCTCTGTTTGAATTTCATACAAATAACTTTGGTTTTTCCCTCATTTATGCTCCGTTTGAAATTAACACATTCCTTTGTTATTTTTGTTAAGCCTTCCTGTCCCATAGAAACAGTAGCTATCACTTATGGCATATTCTACCCAATTTCCAAAATTTTACTAATTCACATGTCCACTAGTTTTAGTGTGACCAGACGTCCCGACTTTTAGCTTTATGTCCCTCTGTCCCCCTTAATCCTTCGGGGACGCTGAAATGTCCCCCTTTTTGGAAACTGTGTCAACAAAGTCCCACTTTATGCAGTTGGCATCATCCACCAATCCAAGTCATACTTTTTGAGTTCTAATATTCTGCACATTTTTTTTTTTTGAAAACCCAGCTCAGATCTTTGATTAAGCTTTGTCCACAGTAAAGCAGTAATCTTCAATCAAAGCATTAAAGTGGTTGAGGGGCAGACTGTGTCAGCAGTAGATGTGAAAAGGACAATAGGTGACCTGAAACTAAATGTGTTATCCAAAAAAAAAGGATGTGCTTCTGCCATATTCTGTTAGATTTGAAATGAAAAAGCTGCAATCTGAGGGCTTAGTAGAGGAACTGTCTATTCTAAAAACAGTAGATGAGTTTTACGACACATCTGCTTACTGTTTGGATCAATGGGATACTCATTTTAAAGACTTGAGCTGTTTTCAGCGGGCATCATTAAATGCTTCACCTACCTGGTCATATATTGATAAGTCAATGTAGCATCTTTTACAGAAAAACTTTTTCGACATTAAGTATGATACAGAGTTGTATGACGGATGCATATATGTTATTAGCTATGCAAATGAGGATAAAATATCTCAATGGAACAATGATAAGTTGTCAATGGAGCAGCATTGGGTTGAGGTGTTCACACATTTCAAAAATAAGAACATTCAACATAAACATATGGTAAAAATAATTCAGTATGTGCTTTGTTTGCCAGGGACAAATTCTGCTGTGGAATAAATTTTCTCTCATGTTAATAAATTGTGGGCATCAGAAAAGACCCAATGTCTATTATAGCAACACTAAAAGCATTCAAAAAGTAGGAACTGTACACCAAATTATACTCAAAATAGTATAACTATACTAAAATTCTAAAATTCCAAATATTTTTGGCGTAGAATAGAAATAAAAGTTTCCAAGCTTTCGCACATCAACCAGATGGCTTTCTCAAGGAAGATAGTTGTCTATCTTTCCTTGAGAAAGCCATCTGGTTGATGTGCGAAAGCTTGGAAACTTTTATTTCTATTCTACGCCAAGAATTTTTGGAATTTTAGTATAGTTATACTATTTTGACTAAAAGCATTATTGATTACAAAGGTGAATTTTAACAAATCTTGCCATGAATGTTTTAAATTTCTAAAAAATAGAAAAGTTATTAAAACAAATTGCATCACATGAGAAATATGAGCAGAAGTCTGCTGCATAAAGGTGTAATATATTATTAAAAAAAAATCTAGTTTACTGTATTTCATCATCATCATCATCATCATTGTCAACCATTATCAATCCACTGCTGGACGAAGGTCTCCCCAAGTTTCCTCCACAACGGTCTGTCTTGTGCCAGTCTCCTCCATGTCACCCCTGCATACTTTCGAATTTCATCCACCCATCTCCCATGTGGTCTTCTTCTGGGTCTTTTCCTGTCCCTTGGAATCCAATCTAAAATTTCGGCTGTCCATCGATGATCTGTCCTTCTGGCAGTATGTCCAGCCCATTGCCATTTCAGGGATTTAACTCTGATCATGATGTCTTCACAAGTATATATATTTTGATAGTTAAAACTTAGAAGGCTACAATTGAATGTGCATGTACAGTTACATGTGAAATAAATCAACCATCAATTTTCTGCATTGATATTTTATTTTAAAACTGTAAATATTGTGCTGGGCACTACTTTAATTAAAATACTAAAAATTATTGGAAAATGTCAAATTTCTGTTTAAAAAAATGGGTGTCTACCTCAGCCAATTTTAACAATCCTATCCCAATGCACACTGGCTAATGAGAGGTAGTTGATGTACATTGCTAGATTCAGGCAGGTCAGGTTAATCTTTTGCTAATTTAGAAAATTAAGTTATCACTTACATTTCATAAAGCCACAAAATAATTTAATGAAAGCTACCACTTTTTTAAAGTAAATAAAACATATTTTTATTGAATCTAAATATGGAGAATTAGGTTATTATAAAAAAAGAATCTCATTAAATATGGTTAACATTCATTATAGAGAATCATTTTGAGACCCTGGGTTTTGGTGAATAATAACTATTGTGGTTAATTGTTTGTCACGTGAGCTTGACTAACCACGTCGTACCTGTCCCACTTTTTGGTCCAGAAAAAATGGTCACATTAACCAGTCTTAAAAAGCTTATAGAGTTTGGATTGATTAATAAATACACTTGTCATTGTGGTCTTACCATGATCCATTCTTTACAGTGCTTGATGGGAATCACCATGCACAATGACAGTCTACACCCAAATACAAACATATTTCCCGTAATTTCTTTTAGATTTCCAACTGGCAGTTTTAAGTTTTATCAGATTCAAACCATAATGAGTAGCTTTTGTTGTACTTTGGTATATCTGTGTAAGTGCAGTTACATGTTTGAAAGTAAGAATTTAATGTATTACATGATATCAAGTAGTCCTGGTAACATTAAATGTAAACAACTGCAACCATCATTGTATAATATATTATAATTGACACTTCATTGAGAAGTGTTTCAGTATGTGACATATAATGATTGGTCTTACTCCTTCATATGTTTGATTACAAGAACAAAGTTAAACCTAATGAATTAAAAACGGTAAGTTTTGGTCAGAGGGAATGCCTAATTTAGCAAGTAGCAGTGGAGCTATGCTTGCATTTTGCTAAATAAAAAAATCAATATAGGATTTGATACTTTTCAGGCTGTCTAAGGTAATCTGTGAAAGAATTGTGTCAGAAAAATATGACTATTAAATAGCAGTTGCATAGGTAATGCATCATTAACAAGCTATAAATAATAGTAGTATTATGGTACTGGAATTCAAGACTATGTGAGACCCACATTGAATTTCATGGAGACGTGCCTTTTTTTGCAAAATGTACAGCACACTCCAACTTCTTTATCAAAATAGCTGTACACTCATTTTTAGTGGCATTAATTCAAAATACTGACAAAAATTATTTTCCTGATAGCTTTAATCTGTTGTGCCTTTTAAAGTATTACAGTGATACCTCTGAATAACTGTTAATTCTTAGACTAGAAAAAAGTGAACATTGTTGGGAGGTGGCCATTGCTCAGAGGTTAGGTCTAAATCAATGTGGTTTTGGTTGTGTTTGGGCTGAGCAAATTCTGGAAGTTAATGCAGAATTAGAGACAGATGTGGTCAGTGATTGTAGCGACACAAAGATGAGAATGTTATATTGAGTAGTGTTAGCCTACAGAAACCTGAGCGAATGAAAATGTTTAGATTCTGAACGGTGAAGATGACCAATTGTTTGCAGCTGAATTTTTGAATTCACGATATCGGTTTAAATGCAAGAGTTGTCCTCGTCATCTCCACTTACTGTCCACTAGAATGGATAACCTACAGCAATACTTTTACAAATAATCATTGTGCAGAGGATTTTAGGAAAGCAGTGTGTCTCACCCTTCATCTCAAACAGAGATGAAGTACCCTACAAGAAATAAAAACAAAACTTTAGGGGTAGTAAAGCACAACTGCACAATTAGGCAGATCCATGCAGGAAACAGACCAAGAGACGCCGCGCCATGAATGAGCAATATTCCAGGCAACATCACCCGCTGTCGCCAGTCTGGGTGTGGGACTGAGACGTACATGGGAGATGGAGCGTAGCTCAAGTAATTACTCTCGCACATCAAACAGAATTTGAATTCCTTCTCACCTAAGCATGCCATTGTGCCTGCCATAATGCAACACATCCTGACTGATGCATAATTTCTTAAGCAACATTCTTCATCCCTATCTTACTTACCCACTGAGGGGGACAAGGTGTCTGTTAGTTCTCCTTCTGGGCTCACTGCTGTTAAGAGGTTCTGTTGTTCAGAAGTTATTGCTAATACATACACTCTATGTGGATCTGGAACACCAAACAGAAGTCATCACTCTTTCCACGCTAATAAGCGAGACCCGTAAAAATTCTCATTGGTCGCCACTGGGAATTGAATCCAGGGTCTCCCAGTTAAGCACCGGACATGCTACCACTGCGGCCTCGAATTCTCCAGACTCGCATGTGATTAACTGCCAAAGCATGGCAGGTTGCTTCATAGAGTCCCGCACAGTGCTGGTGATTCACCAAAGATGGAAAGCGGCAACTGAAAAAATAACTAGGAGGCAATTGAATAATTAATTTATACACTCAACGTGGATCAGGAACACCAAACAGAAGTCATCGCTCTTTCCACGTTGATAAGTGAGTCCCGGAAAAGTTCTCATCGGTCGCCACCGGGAATCGAACCCAGGGTCTTCCATTTTGATTCCAAATGGCAGCCGATGAAAATTTTTCCGGGACTCACTTTTTAACGTGGAAAGAGCAATGACTTCTGTTTGTTATTGCTAATGTTACAATCCTATTACAGCTGTTCTGTACCAACCAAATGCTGTCATTTGGAGGTTACCAATTTTCATAGGTTTCACTGTACAAGAAGTTCTATTAAGCATGAAAACATGTCTATTGCTTCCTGTTAGGCTCCAATTACACAGATTTTTTGTTTATCTCAAACACTACAACAGTCTTGTGAAGATTATATATAGATTAAGATAATACAGCGTAGTTGTCACAAATGTGTATTTTTTCAAGCTGACCACGGTTTCGCTGGGTATTGACCTAGCTTTATCAGGACGAATGGCATGTAAATATTTAAATTGTATTTACTGTCGCGTGTTTTGGTTAGATGCTTCCATGCGTTTGATAGAAATGGCGTGGATGCCATGTCGTTAACAAGTTGCAAAGACTTCTGATATATATGGAAAGCTTCCAAACTATCAAGTTTGGAGGTTGAATCTGGCTTGTCAATAAGTTTTGCTTCTTCAAAGAGAAATCTGTGGTCCTTTTCGTAACAGTGTTCAGCCATCGATGACTTCTTTAGGTCACAATTCCGAATGTAGGTCTTGTGCTCCTTCAATCGAAAACGCATGGCTCTATGGGTCTGTCCTATGTACGAAGCGCCACATTTTTTGCAAGAGAATTTTGCCATTATTCCATTTTACCGTGACATTGCCTTCAAAATTACAAAAATTATCAAAACCTTTAATTTTAAGGTGATTTTTAAACCCATAAACAAAATGAGATTTTTAGGATCAAAGGACTATATTAAAGACAAAAACTCGTGGGTATTTATCAAATTCCATGTGGATGTGGCGCTTCGTACATGGGACAGACCCGTAGAGCCTTGCGTTTTCGATTGAAGGTGATTACTGAATATAGGTTTTGAAAAACACATGTAAACTGATTTTAATAAAAAGTTTATAGTTATCACTTTATAGGGAAATATTTCACCTAGCTCTTCAGCTGCCAATGCTTTGCAGTATATGAAACAATTACAAGATACTACAGTATGATTACATTTTCTATGGTGTACTAACCATTGCTTCCACTAAAATGTGGTGATACTTTTATAGTTACACCAGTCCAAACCACTTTCAGTGATATCTTCAGCAGTGAAATTTTTTTTTTTGCTGTGGTGCTATGGTTTACATGAGAAACTGTCAAATAATTACATTGATTAGATTAACAAATGTTGCATAAATTGCCGGAATCAAACATTTGCAGCATTACTTGAGACTTTTAATTGTACTGAAACTTTCTGATTTCAAACATCATTAACTACTGTTCATTCTCATCTGACACCAGAGAAATTTCATGACTGAAATTAACATTTGTTATAAAGAGTGCTTTTTCACTGTTTGCAGTAGATCGTGATAGTTAAATAATGTCTTATTTTAGTGAAATTGCTAACTAAATGTTTGTTGTTAACTAAACATATTGTGCATAAGTATTTTATAAAGGAATATGAAATGTCTAATTTTTGGTGGCATCCAACATCCTGTAATTTGTTAGTTATGCAACAGTTACTCTCTACCAATTGATGATTCTCTTCCTTTTTAGTTATCAAGAAACCTGTAAACAGGAATTCACAGGATTTTCTTGCATATTATTCGGTGGAACTTGAGTAGTTTTGAAACAATTTTCATGTAAAAG
Organism: Macrothele yani; assembly: GCA_039090855.1. Taxonomy (NCBI): domain Eukaryota; kingdom Metazoa; phylum Arthropoda; class Arachnida; order Araneae; family Macrothelidae; genus Macrothele; species Macrothele yani. The sequence continues at coordinate 39,651,779 of CM077024.1, read as the reverse complement.
CTTGTGACATTATACCAGTTAACAAATCTTTTTATGATTTTGTATTTTAATGTCAATATTTTTTCACTACACTACTGAGCAATAAGAAGCTAAGAGGATTTCAATTTTTTTGTTGGCATGCAATCATTTGCCTTTGCATGACAACAGTTTAAAACACAAACCAAACTCCATAGAATTAGATGCAAGGACATTCCATTAATAGTTCAAAGATTTTTGGATAATAAAAGGAAAAAGAATTACCATCTGGTGGGGAGTAACTGTTGCATAATTAAAAAATTATAGGATATCGTTGAAAATTAGATATTTCATATTTTCTACAACACTGTTATATAAAATGTTCTCTCTCCATTTTAAAGTCATTAGTCATCTTCATTTTATTTTTGTATCAGGGTTTAATGATCAGTGTGGAAATAAGGGCAATAAGCAGCTGTCCATTCCTAGCTTCTAATCATTTGTTTGAGATTGGTCCATGTTTAAATCCCAGGTGAGGCGTGTTTATCTTATAGCACTGGCTGTCTCCCTTCCCTGGAACCAGTGGCCTCAAATTAGGATGAGTGACTGCTTATGGCACATTCAGATGCTCACACAGTGGTAGTTAAACACCCCCCCCCCAAAAAAAAAAAAGCCAGTGCCAGAAGACAAACACATCATACATGCCTCACTGATGACTTAAACCCAAGCCGTCAGACAACTTGCCAGAAACCTATACTTGCGACCATGTGGCCACCAATTTATTACTAAGATAGTGAAAGTTATATTAACTTCAACTGTAAATCACTACCTGCTAAAAGCTTTTCACACACAAATTATGATGGATATGATGCAATACACACATAACATAAATATAGATTGTGATGGAATACACAATGTTACATTCCAAAAGAAACTGAAGATACACAGGTTTCAACCCAACTTAGGTCTTCAGCACCTGCAAACAGTAAAGCTCAGTGTTGCCAGATTTGATATTCAAGTTCTTGATTGTAGTTGTTGCCAATAGATAGGAGGTATTTCCAAGTGATGTGGATACAAAATAAGGACTATCAGTATTACAATTTGAAGAGGTGGGAATCTCAATGATCTCCCAAAAATTTAAAGCTGTTTTGCTGATGAAAGGGGCAATTTTCTTGGTATTCTTCCAGAGAGGCATTGCTGAAGTAGCAGTAAGAGTGCGTAAAAGCATTAGGCCTACCTTGGGTAACATTTAGTAATGCTGCAAAATATGTTGCCAATGTAAACTGTGGTACCAGCTGATGTAGAAATAGGAATTTTGTACACACCAGGAGCATTGAGGTGTTACATTTTATCTCTGTCCAGGAGGGTAAGTTTCATGATGGTAGTATTGGATGCGATACCAATCGAGTATTTATAGGATTTGAAAATTTGTTGCAGCTGGTAGGTAGACTGGTCAAGAAATGGGATACATCCAGCAAATTGCAATTCTCTGTTGACCTCAGAAGAATGTAGTGGAATGCTTGACTTCACAAAAAATTGTTTATGAGTTTGCCCACAACCCACTAGGGAATTAAGTGGTGGTGAGCAGCAATAGTTTTAATGTTATTGTATTCAAGGGCAAAAGAAGCTGGGCTATTTATTGCAGATGATACTGGCACAAGCAATAAGATAGCAAAGACAACTTAAATGCACCAAAAGTGTGTGAAGGGTACAACATTGGTAGAAGTCAGTTACAGATCTAGAAGCTCATTTTGGAAGGGGGTGAGGGTCTAACACACACTATAAATTTGCAGCACTGCCCCTTCCTGGCTTTTTGCAAGGCCTTTTAAAATTCCATTAAAAATTGTTTTACACACAAAAAACTTCCATGCTGACAGATGGATGCTTTTCCATCATCATGTGTACAGCAAAAAAAACAACAATTAACACAGCCCGCTTTTACCAGTCATAAAACCACTCTGTACATCGCACACCCCTCAGATCATCAGTTAATATGAAAATCCAAGGGAGTTTCTTGAATTTCATTTTGGGGTGGATTATATGAATCTTTAGACTTACTACCATGAAGAGCAATTCCATAATTGCTGCACTTTGTAGAGTTTTCCAATTATACAAATTCAACTTGTAAACCAAATATAAAATGAATCTCCCCAGAAAAGATGATGATGTACACTCTTTGTATTGAGAACTGGTCATAATTTTTCTTTTCACACATAAAACATAATTTTTTCAGGTGGTGCATTTTTAATGACATCTTGATTTTATGACTTTGTTCAGCATTTTTAAATTGTATTCCTTATATAAGATCTATTTTCTGAGCTTTATTAATACCTTTAGGGGTTCCACAATTTTTCAAGTTTGAATCAAGATCAAATTAAATTGGGCAACACTGAATTTATGCCCAAAATAGTTTACACAATTTTGCACGTGGGGTTACCAAGGCATTGTGTGTTACAGGACGCTTGTGAAGCAATCGATAACTGAATGACACAGCAAAAGTTACCTTGTTTATTGGCAAAGCAATGAAGTTTGATTAGCTACAGTAATAAAAAGGAAGGCATTGATCTTCAGGAGTCGATATAATAAAATGAGAACACACTCCTGATATATGTCAGCTTTAATGGAATTGCTCAGATCATGAACCCTACAAAATACATAAGCTATGACTAGAAAGAGAGCTAGACAGCCAACAAGATGATGCCAGAACACAACTATATGGCTGTAGTTTAAAACAGTCTCAAGTCTATAAGTGTTTTTAATGCATAATTATTTCACCTTTGCACTAGAGATTTTCTCTTCTTTATGAACCATTTTCATATAAGACTTTGTACACAATATAACTTATTTAAGCCTGAAACTTACAACTCCTTTCATATGAAGATTCTGTGTGCTGTGCTCCTATGAACCTGCTCCCAACAAATACTGTGTGTAGCAATGTCCTCCTGAATCCTTCCCATATGAAGATTCTGTGTTCCAAACAGAATCTTCATATGGGAAGGATTCAGGAGGACATTGCGCCATTTCATCTTTTATTCCCCCAGATGATTTTCTTCTGTCACCTAGGCACAGCCTCTTAATTCTTCTATCATCACTTGCTGTTGTGCACCTTTACCAGTCTAGTTTTGTAGTTACTGAGTCTCCTTATACCTCTTCAAAAATTTAGAAATGCCACCTTTGGTTAAGTTTCTACCCATTTTTCTTCTAGTTTCTTCCTAACTGAAGCCTTGTTCACCTAATAGTACTGTTTTACATTGCTTTCTGGGTGACCAGTAAACTCTTTGTGCCATTTCTTTAATTTTATTATGTTTTACAAGCTCACTAAATGAAAGAATACACACACACAAAAAGCAATCACATAACACACTGACAAATGTCCTCTCAGCTCTAATACATGACATCAATAGCTGAATCCTACTGTGACCTGATTGGCTCATTGCCAACACATGATACCTGATTGGCTCTCTAAACACTCATGCTCATTGGCTACATTCAAATGAAAAAAGCTACTACATATCAACCTAAGCATATATACCTTGATGAGGAATGCGAAACAAAAACACCTCAAAATGAAGACCTGAAAAACATGACTTCCAATAAGCTCAATCATGGACAGTGGTTATGCTCAAGGCATTTCAACACTATGAACCCGGTGTGTCATCATTAATGATAGAAAGTTCCAACTGCATCTTTTGCCACCTACAACACCTAAAAACACTGTTTCTGTATTTTTCCCTGTCGAGCTCCTTGATCTTGGGATTTGACATCATAAGCTGCCATTTCCTGTATATGTATTTGTGATGGAACACTGTTTATGTCGTTGCATTGCAACGTTTTTCCTGGCCTTCCTCTTCAGCAATTTCTAAGGCAAAGGAAGTTCGACACCACAATTGACTTTGCAACTCATTTCTTTTTATTTTTCAATTAAAACTGACTCAACATATCGATTTTTTACATCCCACTGAAAAAACAATTCGATATGCCGTGTCAGTTTTAATTGAAAAATGTTAAACTTTAATATTTTTTGTTGAACTTCTGAATACCATATTTTCTGAGAATAATATCACAATTCTGCTTATCTGTTATTGGGAATAACACTGCATACAGTCTCAGGTAAATATATACAAAAGGACTTTTATTTGAGGATCATTCCACCTTCCAACCCCAGCTGTTACTTAGACATGGTCATCTATTATTAAAAATAACTTTGGGAGACCAGGATATCCTGTCCCTTGAAATGAAATCACAATTTCCGATAATGGTTGCACCGTACATTAACTTTTCCTCTTAAGCAGTGAAAAACCACATCCTTTTCACAGGAAGAGCAGCAGGTGTATGAAAGACCATAAGTGTTTTACAGTGGGGCATTTCCTATTAATTATGACAGAATGGGGTTATTAATCAGAATGCAGGTGAATGTGGTTAAGCCTGTGGTTTGCACCTACAGAATGGTTTATGTATTTGGAAAGAGGGAGACATTTATCTATTTTCATGTGTATGATAGTAGAAGGGAGTACAACTTTGTTGTTTTTCCTATTGCAGGCTTACCAACTGTACCACAAGGCCCAAAATAAAATTCATTTTTTACCTTCCCCTAGAGCAAGATACAAATTGGCTGTCAGAAATACCATTATGTTATAACCCATTGCTCAGGTGATGAGAAATGCTTTTTTTTTTTGTGTGTGTGTGTGTGGGGGGGGGGGTAGGTCACTATAACAAAAGGAAAAATTGGGATTTTTTTTTTTTTTTTCAAGTTGTTTAATTTAAAAGTTTGGTATTACAAAGTTGGTCATCAGAAAATTATTTATACAAAGGGCATCTCAGTTGAAAGTAATGCCTCATCCCTCATAAGATTTTTATTTGTAGTGACAAAAATGTGAAACTTGGTGGCAAAATACTTGGGACATAATGCTAGCCATACATTTCCATTTTGGAAAAAATCCTGAGGCTGTCATTTTACCCACGAGTTCACAGCCAGTTTAACATCTGTCACATCATCGAAACATTTCCCACGAGGAGTGTTTTTCAAAGGGGCAAACAGGAAAAAATCTAAGGAAGCCAAATCAGGACTGTAAGAGGATTAGGGCATCACCGTCCACCCCATTTTTGGCAATAGCCTGTGAAGTCTCCATTGAGGTATGGGGACGTGCATTATCATGGTGTAAAACACTATGAAGTGGAATGTCATGTCTTTTCCTTATGATAGCTTCCTTTTTTTTTTTTTTTTTTTTAATTGGAGGTTTAACGACCACCGTGAGTAACTTGATGGGCTATAAGCAGTCGCCCGTCCCTAATTTAGGGTCACTGGTTCCTGGGAAGGGAGAGAGTCAGTGCCATAAGACAAACACAACATCCGTGCCTCACTGGTTTCAAACCCAGACCACTTTCGGACGAATGATCAGAGGCCATCGCTTAGACCACTGCACCACCAGGATGGCATAGCTTCCTGTAGCTTCTTCAATGTCTGCACACAGTGAGCACAGTTTATTGTTGCACCCCATTCAAGGAAATCAGTCTGTCTGTCCCAGAAAATTGTCACCATCACTTTCTCTGCAGAACGAGTTCTTTTCACCTTTTTCTGTCAAAATGATGATGTGTGGTGCATTTCCATTGATGCACGTTTTGTTTCTGGGTCATGAAAGAACACCCAGGTTTCATCCCCCGTCACAACATTAGAGAGAAACACCTCACCCTCCCTCTCACAACAGTCCAAGAGGTTCTGACATATGTCCACCCTTTGCTCACATTTTTCACGGGTTAGATTTCTTGGGATCCACTTTGAACAAAGTTTTCTGTAGCCCAGATCCCTAATTAATATTTCCATAGCACTATGACCACAATGAATTGCATCACACAACTCCTGGATGGTGACACGACCATCAGCTGTGATGAGGTCTTTCACTCATTGCCTGTTGGCATCTGTCACTGCAGTTGTGGGTCTTCCACACCATTGTTTGTTCGACACTGAACTTTCTCCCTCTCAAAACCTCTTCATCCATCTTCGGACATTACTGATATCGATTGTGGCAGCTCCATACACCGCCAGGAGTCTTCTATGGATTTCTGGAGCCTCACATCCCTGTTTATTCAGGAATTCAATTACAGCATGCTGCTTTTCTCTGGCATTCATAATCTTTATTTTCGATTCTGGAAAAAATGTCCCACATTGGTAACACATCAGTGCAGTTTCATTAAAATCACTTCAAAATTTCAAAAGAGGAGACATTACTTTTAGGATGCTCCCTGTACCAATGTATAATCTCCCTGTTGATATCAAAGTTTTCCTTGCCCCAAAAGCTTATGGATGTTAAACTCTCCTCATTTTCTGCCACAAATGACAACATAATTGTGATAGGGAGTTAGTCTAGCACATTTTTCACAAAGTTTGCTTATAAAAATTAGATTGGGTCTCTCTTGAGTGAGCTTATATTTTAATACTTCATGGTGGAAAACACTAAGGTGAGAGTCGCAGATTTTTTCATGTCAAATAACTTCATTAAACTGTTAACATTGACAACAAACCCCAATAATCATCCAGGGATTCAAATCATCTGTGTATATAAATCAACAGCACAGAACTTACTGAATATTTTGAGTTCTATTATTTTCTGTGAATACACAAATACTTACTATAATAAGTTCTCTAAAGAATTTTTGAATGTTGAAATTTGAAACAAAATATTTTACATTTATTATTAGTCCTACTGGGGAGGAGTTTCATGTACAAGGGGAATCCCAAAACTAATGCCCATTAGGTGATAACTTCATAGCGAGAATAATTGGCAGTGAAACATGTGACACACAAAACAGAAAAATTCTTGATGTCGACGTATCATGCAAAAGTTATGTAAAAATTACAAGGGGTGGGATGTTTCGGTAGTGACTTCTACCTTCATCAGCCATGGAATGAAACACGTGGATTGTGGTATAAGCATCAGTTGTTGCCAGATTTCAAAATAGCTTTCCAAATGATAGGTATGTGAAAAGGTGCATCTGAATTGCAGGTGTTAGGAGTAAGGAAGATTTCAATGCATTCGCGGTACCTGAGGGCTTTTCAATTGCTGAACGGAGCAATATGTTTAACATTTTGCTAATCGCGGATGTATTGCTGATGGTTAAAATTGGGAGGGTTGCCTTTCTTAACATCAGTGATATGTTCCACCAATCGCAGGTAGATGCTTCAGTAAGTACTACCAATATAGTGGGTAACACCAGTGGAAGTGTTGACAGGAATAGAGTAGACACCTTGTAACTCTAGGGGTTTATTGGGATCTCTGTCTTTAAGGTTAAGAAGATGTGGAGGTGGTTTAACAGCAATCATGTAGCCAAAAGACTTGAAAATGCAGCAAACTTTGTGAGTGAAGGCCAGACTAAAGGGCAAAGTGCCAACAAACTGGTGAGTGGTGGAAGGTTCAGGCAGTAAACTAGTAGATCTATTCTGCGATTCAAATTTCTTAATTAGCCTATGTACTAAGAGGGGTAGAAAGCCATGCAATTCGCCAATGTTGATGTTCTGATATTCGTTTTGAAGAGCAGAAGGACTGTTGCAAATAAGATTAGCTCTGAGGATACAGGAATGGTAAGGGATGGTATTATGGGTGGCAGGTTTCCTGTAAACAGAGAGACCAAATGAGAAGTCTGGGTTGATGCTGATGTTAACACCCAGAAAACTAATATTGTTGTCGACATGTTCTTGAGATGAGAATCTTATATGAGGGAACTTGGAAGTTATAGAGGATATAAGTTCAAACAGAAGGTGTTCAGCAATCGGAAAGCCCTCAGGTACCGCGAAAGCATTGAAATATTCCTTACTCCTAACACCTGCAATACAGACACACCTTTTAACATACCTATCATTTGGAAAGCTATTTTGAAAGCTGGCAACATCTTATGTTTATACCACGTGTTTCATTCCATGGCTGATGAGGGTAGAAGTCACTACTGAAACGACGACCACTTGTAATTTTTACGTAACTTTTGCGCAATATGTCGACATTAAGAATTTTTCTAAGGTGATAACTTTTTTTTATTAGAATACGTATGTAAGTACAACAAACCTTTCTAAATTAATCTTCATTTCACCCATCTCGAAACAGCCTGAAATCATGTTTTGAAAGATTCAGAAAAGCAGTCTGACTGTAGTATCACCCCACAGCTTGCATGGCTGTTTTCCTTTCCCACCCGCTGGTTACGTATTGTAAATATTATAGAGTGTTCCTTTGATAATGGCATACAAAAATGTCCTGTAATTTTGAATCATTATATCTCGTTCTAGGAATGTCATCAGTGTTTAAGCGATCACCCACATTTTTACCAAATCATGATAAAGACTGTAATTTTGCGACAAAAGTCCCCACTGAATCGTCAAAAAGCAAATATTTCTGGCCATTTTTTCTTTCTTTGCCCTTGTTGTTTTTCACCCCAGTTATTTTTTCGTTCCGTCACTTGCTGCTTTGCTCCGCCAACCTGGTTTTCTTCCCATTGTTGTGACCACACCTGCCAACATTTCATGAAGCTCATCTCTCCTCCACATGATGATCGCCTTCTCGCGAAGCTGATATAGTGCTACATTATCGGTCTTAACAAATTTAAAATGTGACATTCTAAGGATATCTACTACAATAAACAACCATTGAAAACACCTTAAATTAGAAATTTTTTATATATAAAATGTATATTTTTCTTTATTATCTTAGTAATATACATTCACCATATCTGAGAATATGTGGTTGCAAATAAATATAAAAGCTCTACAAAAAATAAGATACATTAAGAAACAAACTTAACTTCAAAGATAAATATGCTGATTGTTTTGCTTTGCATAAATCAGTATTAGAGCAAACTTGATCAGCATGAGCTTTGTATTTTTTAATTATATAAAAGATTTCAAAGTTGAAACTGGATTAAAAATCAGTTAGATTCTTCTTAACCATGCTAAACACTCGTTCACATGTGGCATTGCTGTGAGGTGAATTGTGGCCATTAAGTTTGGTAAAAGTGTATTTAAATGACCCATTATGATCTTTAATGCACAATATTAAATTCCAAGCTACATCAACTCTGTCGGCAGTTACGATTTCTTCTGTCAGAGGATCACTTTGGAATTATAGGAAACTGTTCTTCAACCAAATCTTTTTCTGTATCAGAAAAAGAAAAATTTAAAACAAAATCAACTGATGAGAATTTAGTTTCCTGGCACAAAGCAATGCCAGCAACCTCACAATGATAATACAGCTCATTTTGCAAAGGAAACTTCGTGTATATACATGCCTTACTATAGCACTGTCTAACAGAGGAATAAAAATTGTGCATATCTGTTTTGTGACAAATTTGAATCTTTGATACACTGTTGTGTTTTCCCACCAATAACAAGGTCATCTTCCCACGTGAAAAGTCCATGTCAAATACAGAAGCTGCAGCAGTCACAGCAGAAGGCTTAATAAATCTTGATACTAATTCATTAAATAATGATGTTAGCTGTCTTTGAAATCTGTGAATCATGGTGTTTACTTAGGTGAACAGTGGCATGGTTGATTGTAAAAAAGCAGATAAAGTTTCATCTTTGGAGCTTCAAAAATTTCTTTTAATTTCAAAAATGCTAAAGATTCACCCTTTTCTTCACACAAAAAAAATGTACTAATGCCTCCCACTGCTCCAAATATCTTTCAACAACACTGCTCATTGTCAGCCGCCACCTTGTTGAGCCATACTTAGTAATTTTATGTTCTTCTCATTCACAAACCTGTAGGCAAAATTTTAAAAGTTCAAGCCTTTTAGTACTTTTTTTTACATAGAAGTAAACATCAACAAAGAAATCTTCCACATTAACCCCTATTAATTCTTTTGAAGCATCTTTTGCCACTAAGTGGATCAAATGGCATGCACAACCATGTATTATAAGCATTAGGATTTTCTTTCTTAATAAATGCACTGACACCTTTATGAAATCCCAGCATTATCAGCACCAAATGCCACATAATTTGTCCAGGGAACATCATATTTTGAGAGTTCCGTGTTTAACAGCTTAAAAATATTTTCACCGGTAGATCAACATTTAGCTTTGGAAGCAATAATAAACAGGTAACAACAATCTTACCTAATGAAAAATCAAGGTAGGTCACAACTGGAAATATTTTATCATCTACAACAGAATTATAACCATCAGTTGCCAGTGAAAACTTGTTTGCCTTTAATATTTTGGAAATCTCCTGGGCTGTTGATTAAGCAAAGGATTTTATTATCGCTGTTGTCTTCGTGCAAGCACATCCGTATTTTGAAGCGATCTTTGAGTCCGGGAACATCTTTTTAAACAATGGATCGCCATGGTCCGATGCCGACAATGAGCAGTGTTCAATTAAGAATTTGGTAAACAGAGCCTCCGCCCAAATAACTTTTAAGTCATTGCTGCAGGGTAGCATGAATTTTAGGCTTCGGTTTGAATTTTGTGTCCTTACATTTCCAAGATGGCGTACACCTTCCACATGCAATCACATGTTTACCTCCGTGAGCAATCGAAAAATCTGAAGAGCAAATACCGCAAAAAACACGATTGTCTGATTTACGCGATTTTTTTCGGCAACGGCCATGCTGTTTCATATTTTCTTTTAAAAACATGGGAAAGCCCACGTTTTGCCATTGCGAAAAATCAAACACTCAGTTAACACACTTCCACAATTAAATCGCAAAAGCAGCGTGCATTAGCATAACTCTCTCTGCTTGGGGAATTCCCGCGTCCCGGCAGCCGACCTGAACGAGGGGCGACAATCTGATGCACTTCATTGGTCCATGCGCTTCATTTCGCCCCTATAGTTTCTCCGCCCCTCCCTTCAGCAGTGATCTACATACCTCCCTCTGAACTCGTGGGCGTAACATTCAAGCTGTTAAAACCAGGACCAAAGCTTGCAGACTTCCCATCTAACTTCCGTTGGCAAGAACTGGAGATCTACTTTAACTCTTCTGTACAAGCAAGAAAGGCATCTCCGAATTTTATATTCGGTGTGAGGGAATCGTATGCGAAACAACGAAGAAATTGTCAGCATGTGCTTTAAAAACAGGGAGAAAAAATTGAACTATATTCTGTAGCGTAGCACTACAAAATGGATCGTTCTCTTGGCAACGTCGCAACTGGTTTCACCTGTACTCTTCTGCCAGTGAATTGGCCGCCGCAACAAACCTCTATTTCAACGCTTGATCAGATGTCTTTGCCACAGCGTTGTGTTTTAGGCCTGCTGCAGCTTCTGTTCACAGTGTCGCACTTGCACATAAATATTACGGTAAAAATCTTTAAAATGCACTACAAAGATGAATTTTTTTCACTATCTGTACTTTTAGTGCAGTATATTTCTGGCCACAGTCGTTGTTTGAGGAAAAATGGGTAACGAAATAAAAAAATTTCTGGAGAAAACCCTAAACTACGCAGAGTGGCTGCATACGTCTGGGGATAATCCGGATATTCCAGAGCAGTTGGCAGGTCTGCCTGCTTTGCTCTGTGTTTTTCATCCCCATCATACTTTTTCAGTCATTTGAGTCCACCCATTTTGCCCCCCCCCCCTTTTTTTTTTATCCCAGTCATGTTTTTATTCTGTCATTGCTGTTTCACCCTATTCACTTGGTATCCTTCTACATCGTTCTCTTCTTTTTGCCTTCCTGTCCAACAACCCTGCATTGTTTTCATCCCCATAATTCACTGTTTCTCCCCACTGACCTGGTTTCCTTCCCCTTCATTTTCTCTTTCTGTATCGCAACCACCTGTTCCATCCTTGCATTTTTTTTTATCCCTGTAATTTTTCTGTTCCATCATCACTGTTGCACGCTGCTTCGCATTTTTTTTTTTTCCTATTGCAGAAAAGCACCACTGAGCCTCGAGAGCATCTTTTGCAAGGGCTTTGCTACAATGGATAATAAGGAAAGAGGTGTTTCGTTTGTTTCTTTGGCAGTTAACTGTCGAAGCAGCACGCCATTTCAGTTTGGGTCAGTCAATGCATCGTTGGTTGTGGCTTTGCTTTGTACATATTTTCACAAACTGCATGCATCAGAAAATGTAAATATTTTTATTAAAATTAGAAGTGTAAAAGCCTATTTGTTTTTATTCTTGAATTATATTTAATGTACAAAATTTTATTTAGCCAATGCATTTTGCTTGTATTTTCATAGGTAAATATAGCAAAAAATAGAATCATAAAAGTTGGCATATCTGCATAGCATTTTGCTACTTTTGGTGACAAAACAGCCAAACTGCTACACGAGAAGAAATTCTAGCTTAAACACTGCCCGCATGTCACAATGATAATAAAATATGAATACTAAGAGACAGGGAAAGATTTACAATAACATATAGTTTCTCTATGCTAAATTAATGTTCAAACTAATTTGCCATTATTATTATAGTATTAATGCTCAAATTAATTTATCCTGTTTGGAAATATGTTGAAAAGCAGTCTGACTATAGTGTTTTCCCCAGAGCTTGCCTGGCTGTTTCCCTTTCCCACTCAGCAGTTCTCAGTAAATATTATGGAATATTCCTTTGGTAATTATGTTAAAATTTTTACTTTCCAAAAATTGCAACCCTGAGCTCCCCATTTTCGTTCTATACATCTGGAAATCCCTCATTGCATCAAGTCACCTGGAGTTACCGTTACAAAACTTACCTTTCTAATCTGGCAATGAAACAAATCGTAGTCGCACTAATGAAGGCCATAGTAATGGCCGAAATATATTTGCCTTAAAACTTTTATACGTAACTTAGCGTGTTCTATACTACCATCATCTTAATTTGTATGTACAAAATATGTTCAATAATTCTGAATCATTATATTTTGCTCTAGGAATGTCACAATGATAATCAAATATGAATACTAAGACACAAAGGTTTGCAGTAACAAAATATAATAATAACCCCATGGTTATGAAATGTTTGTATTATGAGAAACAAAGAAATTTAACGCTAATATAGCTTCACTATTGGCAATGTGCTGATGTGTTGAAGATGCGCACAGTCAAAAGATGCCCTTGCTTTTACAAATTCTAAATAATATGATGCATGCATTTTGGCATTTCTGCACATAATTTTATTTTCATAAAATCATTTTTTATCACATAAGCTATTTGTTTTGAAAAGTTTTTATTCCTTTTTTTTTTTTTTTTTTTTTTTTTTTTTTGTTTTAGCTGTCAGCCCATTTGCTCTGATCGGCTGCAATTAAGCACTAAACCTTCAGCAGCATTGCTGTATGCTGCTGATCGATTCATGGTATATTCATTTTTAGCACAGCTATCAGGGTCTAAAGGTAATTTCATGCTATCATTTTACCGCTAACACCTGTTTCGTACAATAAAAATATTACTGTTTGCCATTATCATCTATTTTCTATGATAAAAAAATTAATTCATTAACCGTTAGTCTCCAATTGGCAGTGAGTTTGCATTTACCTTCAGAGATCTAAGGCTAAAAAAGGAAATGCACACATTTACAAAATTATAACTGAACTATGGAGTTTACCTGTAATTACGTACATTTTAAAAACAAATCTTGTTTAACAGTTATTATCTTTAGACCCCCCCACCAACATGGAATGCAGTCAAGGATATTAAAGACAGAACATCACAAAACTGTAACTGTGTTGCACACAAGTAAACACCTTTGGTTTTTAATGTTCTGAAATAAATAAAATCAGCATTAGATCCCACCAGTTTCACTATCTATCATCACTGAAGTGCAAACTCGCAGTCCATTGGAGTGAACAGGAGGACACCTAAAACTGCCTCCCCCCCCTTAAGGTAGTGGATATTTTTCCAGTTCTTCATGCACAAAAAGTTTTGTAATTCTTCCAATTCCTTAAAATATTTGTTCTCCATAATGGCTTTAATTTTGCATTGAACAACTTTCACTGTTGACCCAGGTAACACAATGTAGATAAAAAGATACCTAAAAATAACATAGAGAAGAGAAAAAAACAGTTTAGAACAATACTCTTAGAAACAACCACCACTTGGATAGCTCTTGATTGACACTATTTTATATCACCTAAAAATATTTTAACAGTGAAGACATTACTATTCCAGTGGCGGCTTTTGGGAGGAGGCAAGGGAGGCAGTGCCTCCTCAGAATTTTAAGACTCTTAGTTAAAATTATTCATTTTGTTCATTCAGTACTTTTTGGTATAGGAAAACAAACGTTAATGCTAGTTAACTCTTTTGAATTAAATGTCGTCTATGCGTTCATTCAGTTTTTTAAATTGACACTTTTCAAAAACAATCGGTAGCGCGTAGTTGCGAATTATCCTCAGCTTGCGATATCCGTCCTTGAGGCAGGAAGCAAACTGCCTTTCGTACATTTTGCACCAAACATGTTTACTCCCACTGAATCAGTAGATATGAAGTAGGCAGTGGAACTGCCAACACAAAGAGCGCATGCGCACCATGGACTTCCTGTGAGGCAGATGTTATCTTGCCTCATGGGAACAGCTGTTTAGTAGGCAGCAGCTCCGCTGTGTTAACTCCTCATTCTGACAGCTTCGAGCGTCATTACATAGCGTCTTCCTCCCAGTTGCTTTTCTTTCACACTAATGTTTGTGTAACTAATTTTATTTATGTTTTATGAAGAGTTGTTTATCAGACCATGGCCTCTGCTTCAAACATATCTAATATGGTGGATAGCTTACTGGAAAAGCCTTTTAGTAGAAGAGATTTTGAAGAAAAGAATCAAATTAAAAATGATGGTAAGCCTATGCCTGAAATGAAAAAGATGACTTCAAAGGGTAAAACTTTAAACAGAGGTTTTAATATTGACTGGTACAGAAAAGAATAATGGCTAACTGGTAGTGAATCAACAAACAAATTATATTGCTGGCCAAGTTTGCTGTTTCCTGTGAGTGGCAATGAAGTCTGGGAAGAGAAAGGCTTCCAATGATTTGAAAAATTTACCACGTGCTTTGGACAGGCGCAAAAAGTGTAAAGATCACATTCTGGCAGTTGTTAAATTAGAGTTGCTAGGCAAAACAAGGATAGACTACTCTCTCAACGAAGCGAAAAGAACAAGTGACTTACGTCATAATGAAAAAGGTAAAAAGAATCGTGATGTAATGAAGAAGTTGATTGATATTACAACACTACTGGCGCGCCAAAAGCTCCCATTTTGTGGACACGATGAGAGCAAAGTCTCTGAATATAAGGGAAATTACCTCAAGATGATTGATTTATTCTCCAAGAGTGACGAAAAATTGACAGTGTTTATGGAGAATAGTACAACATTTTGAGAAACTTCAAAATCAATAGAGAATGATTTAATCAAATCAGTTGCTCATATAATTAGGAATGAAATCAATGCAGGTATTGAAAATGCCCAGTTTTTTTCTTGGAAGATTGATGAAGTGACAGACATTAGCTCCCATGCACAAGTATCAATTATAGTTCGCTTCGTGAAAGATGGGGTACCAGTAGAAAGATTTTTGGGATTTTTTGATGTAAGTTCTGATCGGTGTGCCATTTCGCTTAAAGAATTACTGGATCGTGAGCTGGAAAGATTTGAGCTACAAAGAAAAACTAGTTGCACAGACATATGATGGCGCAGCCGTGATGGCATCAGAGCTGAATGGATTGCAAGCAAAAGGGAAGTGTGATGCCCCTCAAGCATTATTTGTTCACTGTTACGCCCACAGGCTGAACTTAGTTTTCAGCAGAGCAGCGTCAGTGTTGAAGGAATCACGTATTTTCTTTGCAAATTTAAATGCAATTTGTGCATTCTTTTCCAAATCGACAAAGCGTGTTCATTTACTAGAATCTGTTGGACTCAGACCAGGCGGAACTTCAAATCTCGTTCAGTGTCTACCATAGCTGACCACATGTGCCTGCTAATTGAAGTATTTGAAAAAAATTGAGAATGATTCCAACTATGACGATAAGACAATTCGCTAAGCAGCAGGACTAAAACACTGGCTCCAAGATTTTAATTTCGTTTTTCTTCTCTTCTCATTTAAAAAAATATATTTGATTTAACTGAAGTTACTTTCTCTGTACTGCAATCAAATAGCTCCGGTGTTACATTTTGTAACAAACGAATTACTGGCTTATGTGAAAAATTGTTGTACTTTCAAGATTAGACAGTTTGATGATCTCTATCATAACGTGTGCAGTGAGGTTGGTTCTCCAAATAAAAGATTTAAAGGAAGCAATGATATTCCAGCCACCGTGCAATACAGAAGACTGTATTACGAGGTAATAGACAATGTTACAACTCAGTTAAAATGTCAGTTTTCTGACATTGAGAAAATAAAATTTCTTCAGCTGGTCAATGTACACTGCTTTGAAGCTCATTCTAGAATTTTTCCTGCTCTGCTTCAAACTTATGAAAAATACTTTGACAGGACCAAACTGCATAGTGAGTTGCAGGTTCTGTATTCAGACAGAGATATGTGGAACAATGCCAAAAGTACAACAGAACTTCTATCTGCCATATACAATAATAATCTAACACAGGCACTGCCAGAGTTGTTTTGACTTTTTCCCTTGTAGTAACAATTCCTGCAACATCGACCTCTGTGGAACGCAGTTTCTCGTGCCTGAAGATAAAAAACTACAAGAGAAACTCCATTGGGCAAGAAAGGTTGCCAAGTTTATCAGTTCTGTCCATCGAGAAGGCGCTTGTGAAGAGGATGGAAGCAGAACAGAAATGGTGTGACCATATAATAAATAACTTCGCCAAACAGAAAGAACGAAAGATAGATCTCATATACAAGACAATATAAGCATAAGGTAAGCTTTCTCTCTTGCTGTATAGGTAAATGCTGTGTGCAGAAGTCTTCAAGATTTTTTACTTTTGGCGTCAGTGAAGGCAGAGGCGTACATACAATAGAATTTCGTTTGAGATGAAAAAGATGTATAGTTCAGTCTTGCTCTTTATCTTCTGTTGATCTCTTTAATAAAAATCTATTTCAGTGCAATATATTTCATATTCAAACTGGCTTAACAGTTCCCAAATAGTCCAAGAGGGCAATTCAGACTGAAGAAAATATATTTAGGCGAAGGGCCGGAGCCTTACATAAACAAGTTTTGTGTTGGTAAGTCATGTAAAACGTGCGTTTCCGGTAAAATTTTATAAATCTTTTCACGGGTCACGTTACTTATTTCATACTTCGCACATGAGAAAGTAAATAAACAAAATTATATTGTAAAAAAATGGCATTAAATTGAATAAATTTATCATGAAAGAAATATGAGATTTCACCATATAATACAAATTTTGAAGATGACAATCCGATTTTTGGCGTAAATGTGACAAGGATGGTAAGTCCGATAATATCCGAAAACTTTAAAATTTTCATTGTCCTGGAGCGGGACTCGAACCCGCGTCTCCCAGATAGCGCCCAGGTATGCTAACCACTACACCACCCAGGACGATGAAAATTTTAAAGTTTTCGGATATTATCTGACTTACCATCCTATTCACATTTACGCCAAAAATCGGTTTGTCATCTTCAAAATTTGAATAAATTTATTTGAATCCAGGCTGAAAAGTAGTTTGCCTCCCCAGCAATTTTGGTCATGGGCCGCCACTGTACTATTCTGTTAGTAAAATATCTGCTCGTATTCCAAGGGTCAATTTTGGTCACAGATAACTAACTGGTCATCCAACCTGTACAACAGTTTAGAAAACTCTCAAGAGATTTATGATTAAATAACACCCAAAATAGTGTTTTCAAGCTGAAATATACCAATTCTAAGTATTTAACATCCAAACATAAGGCTGTAATCATCCCTCTGCCAGAAAAACATTTCTGTCAAAATAAATAGTTTCAAGCAATCTATACTCAAAATAATACAACTTCATTCTGTCATGATGTCTAAAACACAATAGTTCATGCCACAGAAAACAAGTGGGGAAAAAATTCAAAAAATCGAGATTTTTTGGAATGAGGGAGCCAAAAGAAGAAGCTTGGGAGCAAGCAAGTTCTACACAGAAGGCACTACAACGGCCTGCAATTCGACCATGTGGATAAGACTGCTTCCAATGCATGGCTAACAAACGTATCACTATTCCCCAAGACCGAAGAGTACCTGATGGTTATACAAGATCAAGTTCTAAACACCAGAAACTATCGGAAGAATATCCTGAATGGCACATCAGTGGAAAGCGACACATGGCAAGGCCGTGAAGCACTAGGAACTATTCAACATATCACAGCATGATGCAATCTCACACAAACAGGCACAATCAAGTTGCCAAGATCCTCCATCAGAAATTGGCAAGAAAGCACCACCTCATTTACAACTCAGCCTGTCCCCTATTACAAGTATGAGCCAACAACGCTTCTATAGAACAACACCTTCAAGATGTACTGGGACAGATCGATCAGAACAGATAAGACCAACCCGTACAATTGGACTGATATTGTACTTGTCGACAAGGAGAAGAATTACTAATCAAAAACAACTATTATGGGAATTTTACTAGGAATTTTATTTAAATTGCAAATTTTCGGAGAAAACTCTTCTTTTTCTTCAGGCTGTCTTTTTGTTGTCACTTATTCCTGTCACTATCGCGGTTATGGTTAACCTTGAAGGTTACGGTTATTTTTAATCAAATCCTGGCAGATGTTAGGCAGGGAAAATCCTATGCAGTCATTGATGATGGAATTTTGATTTTTCTATATTCATTTTTAGCACAGCTAAAATTCATCAATGACTGCAAATGATTTTCCCTGCCTAACATCTGGCAGGATTTCATGAAAAATAACCGTAACCTTCAAGGAACCGTAACCGCGATAGTGACGAGAATAAGTGACAACAAAAAGACAGCCTGAAGAAGGAGAAGAGTTTTCTCCGAAAATTTGCAATTTAAATAAAAAATTTCCTAGTAAAATTCCCATAAGTTGTTTTTGATTAGTAATTGAATTAAGAAACTAAGAAGCCATTTCTCAACATGAGCTTTATTCAAAGAAGGAGAAGTCAACATACCTTAATGACATAGCCATGCTTAACATGTGCAACATCCAGAAGACGCATGTAGAGAAGCGGTCAAAGTATAAGGACCTACAGTACGAAGTCAAGGAAATGTGGCATATGGAGAACGTCACCACTGTTCCCATAGTAATATCAGCCACAGGAGTTGTACCTAAGACCACAGCTCTATACAGACACTAGAGCTTCAACCTAACACCTACATGGAACTACAAAAGGAAGCTATCCTGAACACTTGTAGGATAGTAAGGAAGCTCCTGGACATTGAAGTATAACTATTATTGTAAGCAGTGACAATACTGTTCATCATGCAACTTCATGTACATGTATGCGTAGGTTGAAGCCGTTAGGTTCAAGATAGCGAAATAAATATAAACAACAGAATGAACATTAGCCGTAAGACTCACCTCATTGTAGATTAGGTTTTATTGCTCATGGTCATATTACTTAGCCATATTGATTCAGTACTTGCAAAGTGAAACAGGAGATTCACGAGTTGAATAAAACAAAATTTCAAGCTACAATTCAGATACCATGGAAGAAAGTTCGATGAAAATGGCAATTAAAATCATTATGAAAGCTGAAAAACCAAAGGCATAAAACGATAAAAAGGACCCAACCCATTTTATCATCGTAACATACATTCAAACATGTTTAGGCAAAACTTATGCCTTCTTCAGTCGATTCATATAGGTATACGCGGGCACCTAGTCCTCACTAACGATCTTCAAATGACTGAGATACAAAAGTATGTTGTACCGCCCTCAACCTTCGTCGTTGCAGAGAATGGAAAACTGAGCGTCACTGCACAAACTGTTTGTGACGGCATTTGTGGAATTATGTTCTCCTTGATAGTCTTTCGTGACCTTGAGTTCACAACCTTTGCATCCGTTTCTTCATTTTTTGAAACTGACTATTTTCACATTCAATCAAATGTGCCATGCATGAGGCAGTTCAAGTGGCGAATTAGTGTTACAGCATTTATTCCTCAATGACTAAGGCCGCAGATGTAATGATTTGTCTACGAGTCCTATGAAATGTCAAGTATAATATTTTCCCAATCAGGCTCAGATTGATTTTCAATGCAATGTTGTATTAAAACTTTTTTGTCTTTGCCAATCATGAATATGTTCCTTCAATCTAGTAAGCAGATGCCTTCCAGTACTTCCTATATAAATTTAATCTTGTTTGTCGTTGGTCTGAGTTGGAATGGCATATACCCCCGACCGATCTAGGATGAATTTTTTATTATTTGATGTTAATAATGAGCCATTATCTACAATGGTTTCACCCAGAGAGGGCTTGGTGCCCGCATATACCTACACTGACGAAAAAAAAAATCCCAACACCACGAAAAAATAGTT
Source organism: Macrothele yani (assembly GCA_039090855.1). Taxonomy (NCBI): domain Eukaryota; kingdom Metazoa; phylum Arthropoda; class Arachnida; order Araneae; family Macrothelidae; genus Macrothele; species Macrothele yani. The sequence continues at coordinate 39,631,515 of CM077024.1, read as the reverse complement.
GTAAAGGAATGAAATGGCGGCAATACATTTGTATAGGTAACATATTTAAATCGATTAAGGTATCAAGATCACACAGCTTATTGTAAGCGCGAGAAGAGCCATTTTAAATGTGAAATGCTGGTACATTAATAAACGGTGTAACCGCCAGAATGTTGAATGCAAGCACGCAAACGTTCATGAATTGTTTCGTACAGGTGCTGGATGTCAGTTTGTGGGATGGAGTTCGATGCATGTTGCACTTGGTCGGTCAATACAGGGACGGTTAATGCTGGTTGGGGGTGGCGCTGGAGTTGTCGTCCAATGATGTCCCATACGTGCTCGATTGGTGAAAGATCTGGTGATCTAGCAGGCCACGGAAGCATGTCGACACCCTGTAGAGCATGTTGGGTTACAACAGCGGTATGCGGGCGACATGGTTATCCTGTTGGAAAACACCCCCTGGAATGCTGTTCATGAATGGCAGCACAACAGGTTGAATCACCAGACCGACGTACAACTGTGCCGTCAGGGTGCGTGGGATAACCACGAGAGTGCTCCTGCTGTCATAGGAAATATCTCCCCAGACCATAACTCCAGGTGTAGGTCCAGTGTGTCTCGGCAGCAGACAGGTTGGTTGCAGGCGCTCACCTGGCCTCCTTCTAACCAACACACAGCCATCACTGGCACCCAGGCAAAACCGGCTTTCATCAGAAAACACAACAGATCTCCACTCCATCCTTCAATGAGCTCTAGCTTGACACCACTGACGTCACAAACGGCAGTGGTTTGGAGTAAGTGGAATGCACGCTACAGGGAGTCTGGCTCGGAGCTGTCCTTCAAGTAACTGATTTGTAACAGTTCATTGTGTCACTGTGGTGGCAACTGCAGCTCGAATTGCTGCCGCAGACGCGGTACGATGCGCCACGGCCATACGCCGTACATGGCGGTCTTCCCTCTCAGTAGTGCCACGTGGCCGGCCGGAACCCGGTCTTCTTGAGGCAGTACCTTCCCTTGACCACCGCTGCCAACAATCATGCACAGTGGCTACATTCCTGCCAAGCCGTTCTGCAATATTGCGGAAAGAAAATCCACCTTCTCGTAGCCCTATTACACGACCTCGTTCAAACTCCGTGAGCTGTTGATAATGGCTTCTTCGTCTTCTTAAAGGCATTCTTGACTAACATCAACACCCTACGTCGAATCTCAACAATAACTAACGCTCACGAACGTTACAGCACGTATTTACAGCAAACCTGCTTTGCATGTTCCAAGGGGCGCTAATAGCGTCACACGTATGCGCCGAGCGCGAAATTTGCATAGAAGTCATCTTACAGATGTACTCTCACAGCCTACCAACTGTCGTTTATCTAACACAACCCCTTCTTGGTGTTGGGATTTTTTTTTCCCCGTCAGTGTATATGAATTCACTGAAGAAGGCATAAGTTTTGTCGAAACATGTTTGGATGTATGATGCGATGACGAAATGGGTTGGGTTTTATACATACATACATACATATCCCTAAGTTGTTCTCTGAAATTCAGAGGTTAGCTCCAAAAAGAAATACAAACTTCCAGATATTTTCACTTATTGTTGTTGTATCAAACTTCTCCATTTACAGCGATCTTGACTTACAACTCGTGCTTCACTGATATCCATTACACGCCGTACACAAGATCTTTTATACTTCATACTCATAATCTTTTTCTCATGCAGACACTTCTGAATCTGATCCACCCATGTCTTTCTTGGCCTTCCTCTGCCTTTCCTTCCCACTTATGCTGAAAAGATTTTCTTAGTAAGCATTTCATCACTCATTCTTTCAACATGGCCAAACCACCGAAGCATATTGGTCTCCACCTTGCTAACAACATTTTGCTTCACATCACACAACTGCAATACATCTTCATTTCTCACACAATCATATCATGTCTTGTCACAAACCCCACGTAAGTAACAAATTTCTCCAGCACACAAACGACTCCTATGTTTCTTCTGCAGTACCCAGGTTTCACTGCCATACATCAGAGTAGGAACAATTACACTTTCAAACACAGCCATGCGGGACTCTCTAGAGAACCCATCATTCCTGTGAAAACCTCCCAGAGCAGCTATGACTTTCAAAGAAGAATTCACTCGCCTACTGATTTCACCATCCAACTTGTTCTCTCTGTCAAACATGCTTCCTAAATACACAAACTCACTCACCTGGTTAATCACAGTGCCATTTATACACTGCCGGACAATTGCTAAGGATGGATGACAATAGCAACGATAGCAACCATAAAATGGAAGGCAGGAAAATGTGGAAATTAGCATAAGTGCGGGATACAGTAAGACGTGTTGTGCGTATGCGAATTTTGGATTGCCAAACTTGTTCGTGACGTCATAGCGCTGATAAGAGATATAAAGGATTTGACGCGTGTTGACCGTTGTTGTTCAAACGCAAAGTTGAAAGGGAAAGCATCAATTGACGAACTTGCAATTTTCAGTATGTCTTCCCGACATCACGTAGATGATTTTACGCGTGGCCGTATTATTGGCAAGATTGAAGAAGGGCGAAAAATAACAGATGTTGCCAGGGAGTTCGACGTCAGCCACAGTGTTGTTTCAAGGCTTTGGAAATCATTTCAAACAAATGGAGAGTGTAGCAAACGTCACGGGGGAAGTAGTGTTCGCAGTACGACACCTGCAGAAGATCGGTACATACTGCTACCAACAAAAAGACACCGGCGCAGCACAGCTAGTGAGGTAGCAAATCAGTTTATGGCTGCTACTGGCAAGCGGATCTCCCGAAAAACTGTCGCCAGACGTTTGCACGAAGGAGGACTATACGCCCGCCGTCCTGTTGTGTGCATCCCATTGTCCAGACGTCACCGTACCGCCCGTTTGCAATGGTGCCATCAACATCGCAATTGGACTGATAATGACTGGTCTGCTGTCCTCTTCGCAGATGAGAGTAGATACAGTCTGTCGTCTGATTGTCGACGACAACTGATCTGGCGTGATAGTGGTACTGCATATTGTCCAGCAAACATACAGGAAAGGGACCGATATCTGACATGTAGTGTCATGGTATGGGCTGGCATCGTGATCAATAGCCGTACGTCCCTCTATGTGCTTCCAACTGGGACTATGTCTGGCCAATGATACATTAATGATGTTCCGTGGTGCTGTCGGCGATAGATTCATTTTCATGGACGACAACGCAACATGTCATCGAACAGTCGCTGTCCAGGAGTGTCTTGAGAGCGAGGATATTCAACGCCTCGTATGGCCAGTACGTTCTCCAGATATGAATCCCATTGAAAATGTGTGGAATGTTTTGGGGAGGAGTCTTGCTGGTCGCCAATGCCCTCCAATAAACAAGAACACCCTCATCCGTGCACTGACACAGGAATGGGATAAATTACCCCAACAGCTGCTTGATAATGTTGTGCAAAGCATGACACGACGTGTGGAATCTTGCATCGCCCTCCATGGTGGCCATATCCCGTATTGACATCTTACGCCGGAACGCCTGCGGACGGTAATTGCATTTTTTTCACATTTACGTATTCTGCACAAAATGGCCTGTTTGTCCCTTGAACACGTTCCAAAGCCTTCTGGATTTCAGAGCACAATAAATTGTCTTTCTTGTAATGTCCTGGCATTCTGACATTATTTTATTTCACTTGGCATCCAACCACACTTACTTTCTTATGCGCTATATAGCCGTTTATGATCCGTCCTTAGCAATTGTCCAGCAGTGTACTTACATTACATTCAGTGCTACCAGTTCCTCTCTCAAAGACCATAACTTTGGTTTTTCCCTTATTTATACTCAGTTTGAATTTCATGCAAACTTCGTGCATCCGAGTCAACATACTCTGCAACTCACTTTTGCTCTCTGCCAACAGGACAGTGTCATCAGCATACAGCAATCTACACACACGGATATCACCAAGACATAAACCATTATTATCTATTTTGGCATCACGCATGCATGCGTCCATAAATATATTAAACAGAAATAGTGACATTACACAACCTTGTCTAACTCCTGCACCAATGGTAAACCATTTTGATAAAACACCATTCATTCGTACACAAGCTCTACTACCAGCATACATGGCTTTTACACTATTAAGTAGATTCCCAGTAACACCACATTCATTCAATACCTTCCACAAAAGTGTCCTATTCACTCGGTCGTAAGCTTTCTCTAAATCAATGAAGGCAGTAAAAACTTTCTTCCCAACAGCCAGATACTTTTCAATCATCTTGCATAATGCAAAAATCTAGTTAGCGCAGCCTTTACCAGACATAAAACCACTCTGAACATCCCACACTTTCAATGATGTAAGACCCCGTACTTTTTCAATAACAACCTTACCTAACACTTTCCCTGGCACACTCAGTAGGCTAATAAAACGATAGTTCTTGCATTCAGTCTGATCACCTTTCCCCCTTATACAAGGGTACAATGATAGCATCCTTCCAATCCCGAGGGACCATTCCTAACTCCCAGCACAACTGGCAAATTTCAGTTAACCAGTCAATTATAGAGTCACCACCATATTTCAACATCTCTGCAGTTATGCCATCAACTCCTGGAGCCTTACCAGTCTGAAGAGATTTTAGAGCTTTACACACTTTTTCTCTTGAGATCCCTCCTGTGCTTTCATCCCTCATTGTGACATCATCTGCGTCTATCTCAGAATCATCTTTGCTTTCCTGATCATAGAAGTATTCACCCCATCTTTCACTTAACTCATTGGGCTCCCATATCATTTCCCCAATCTCATTCTTCACACAACTTCCAACTTTGTTTCCCCTATTTTTCCTGAGTCTCGTGTACTTCCAGAAGGACTTTCTATCTTTCCAAAAAGCCAGTTCATGCCTTTCCACTTTCTCCTTCCTACTTTTGCCTTACTGTGGCGAACCAGCTTCACGTTTCTTATAGCGATATTCATCCACAGAGACTACCTTGCAACATCCCCAAATAGGTTTGCTTCTGTCTCTTTACTGCCTCTTTAATTTCACTATTCCACCAAGCATCACTTCTATTGTTACCCACTATTGTGGTGCCACAGACCTCTTTAGCAGCAGTGACAACACAGTTCATAAAACATTCCCACTTATTTTCTACATCCCTCTCGCCAGACTTCAGATCCTTCAGTCGTTCTCTGAGTAAGTCAGAATACCGCTGATGATCTTCAAGGAGCCTATCAACCTTTATTCTTTCTATCCTGGGTCTCTTCCTATTCCTTTTCCTCCAACCAACATTAAGTTTCACTCGTGACACTACCAAGTAATGATCAGAACCAACATCCGCACCTCTCATCACACGGGTATCAACAACTAAGTGTTTCAAACGCTGATCGTAGACAACAAAATCTATCACTCTCTTTTGACCAAGAGTATGATTTTCCCAAGTATATGTGTGGATATACTTGTGGTTGAAAAATGTATTAGATACACACAAACCATTCTCAATGCAGAGTTCAATTAATCTTTCACCATTATCATTCACACAAGGATCATTAAACTTACCCAGAACATTGTCAGAAATTGAATTCTGCACACCTACTCTAGCATTGAAATCCCCTGCTATTATAACTTTTTCTTTAGCACCAAACTGGCTCAAAACAGCTTTTAGCTCATTCCAGAAATCTTCTTTCTTATCAGAAGGTTCCGAGTCACAAGGAGCATACACTACAACAATTACAATTCTCTGAAGTTTCACTTTCAAACGAATCCAGAGAATTCTCTCACTTATGCAACTATAGTGAATCAAGTTGTTCTTCATCTTTTCACTTAAAATCACACCTACACCAGCCTGTCCTCTCATATTATCCAATACTCCAGACCACACACTCACTGTGCCATTCACTTCTACCCCAATTTCCTTCTTTTTGGTTTCACTTAAACACAGCACATCCAGTCTATACTTATTCATCTCCTCAATCACCTCACTCATCTTGCCATTTATACCTCTAGTATTCCATACACCAATCTTACATTCACTCAGCTGAGATCGCTTTCTCATACGCCATTTAGAAAGTCCAGGTCGATTGCGTGGTGTACCGTACTTCTCAAGTGTGGTAGGTCCACCATATCCCACACTTGAGTCATTCTTAATATTTCTTTTTAATCAGGTAAGTACATCAGTGTGGGGGATTAGCCCACAGCTGAGGGTTCCAGTTGGTCATTCAACCTAAGGATTCTGGAATAAAACCCAATGAGTTGGGGTCTTTTCGCCAATGTCACACAGAACTAGCTTGCACCTCTCCAACATTCACAGAGTCCCTAGTTGCTGTTGTGTGTGCCATTGTTACCACGGAGTGCCCCGAGGAGGCAAACCTTTAATTGCCATTTTCATTGAACTTTCTTTCATAGTATCTGAAGTTTAGCTTGAAATTTTATTTTATTCAACTCGTGAATCTCCTGTTTCGCTTTGCAAGTACTGAATCAATATGACCTTCACAAGCAATAAGCCTAATCTACAGTGAAGTGAGTCTTACTGTTAATGTCCATTCTGTTTATACCATATTTACTCGAATCTAACGCGTGCCTTTTCCTTCCAAAATTGAACCTGTTTATCCGGGTTCACATTAGAATCGGTGACAAATACCAACATCGGGAGTCTCGCAAATGCCCGACTGTCTAGGTGTGGTCGGCGCAGCACGTCAGTGGATGGAATTTCCTCCGAGCATCTGATTGTTGCTATGGCCACTGACAATCTACAACTTTCCCCATTCGTTGAGAATGAAAGATATAAAATACAGACAGTCGCTTGCCTTATAGTATTGTTCTCTGGAAGAAACACTGCATTTTGTAACTTGAACGTGGAGCATACTGTCCAGAGATGTGATCTAAATGGCAGCATTATCCAGCAAAGTTTGAACTGCGGGTGGTTGCCTATGCAGAGAAAAATGGCAATCACACTTGTTTTAGGGAGTATGGAGTTTCAGAAGTGAATGTAAGGCTTTGGAGGAAGAAAAAGCTGAATCAGTGCTCCAAAACAAGAAAGGCATTCTTGGAACCTAAGACGGGTTGATTTCCCGAGATTGACGATTGTCTAGATCATTTCGTGAAGCAGCAGTGTGCATCAGGTTTTCCTGTTACTGTACAAATTCTTTAGGCAAAATCACAAGAAATTTATCGTGAACTTGAATCCAGTGTAAGGTTCACTGCTTCAAGAGGATGAATTTGCCCTTTTATGAAAAGAAAAGGATTTTCTCTGAGGCGGCCTACTTCAATATGTCAGAGAATGCCATCTAACTTTGAAGAAAAGCTAGACAGTTTTCTTAAGTACGGTCATATCAGTAAGAAAGCAAGGGGCACCATGTTTTAAGCCAGATTAGGAATGCTGACCAAACACCATTGTATTTTGATATGCCATCAAATTACACTGTAGAAAGTATTGGTGCAAAGCAAGTTAAAGCGCTAACAACAGGAAACGAGAAGCTCCGAATGACGGCCATGCTTTCCATTACCGCCGATGGGAACAAGCTACCATCGTATGTTATTTTCAAGAGAAAAATATTTCCCAATAAAGATACTTTTCCTCAGAAAATTCATGTCAGAGTTCAAGAAAATGGCTGGATGACCGAAGAACTGGTAAAGGACTGGCTTCAAAAAGTGTGGTTTCGACGACCAGGTGCGGGGGCGAATGCTGTCCATGCTTGTATTGGATTCTTTCAAGCGGCATGTAACCAACTTGGTGAAAAGCAGGATTGTGGAAAACAGAACTGATCTAGTTGTTGTGCCTGGAGGAATGACTTCCCAACTTCAGCCCCTTGATGTCTGCATAAATAGGCCTTACACTATAATGCGTGGCTTACATCGGGAGACACAGAACAAACAAAAACTGGATGTGTTAAAACACCTTCACTCTCTGTAATAGCACAGTGAATTTGTAGATGCCCGAGAGTTAATTCCTAATGACTTAGTTAAGCAGTCTTTTCTGAAGTGCGGCATTTCCAATGCAATGGATAGCAGTGAAGACGACGCTATCTTCGAACAATCCAGGAGTGAAACCACAGCCAACAGCAGCAATGAAGATTCGTGCAGTGAAATGTCTGTGAGCAATGAATAATTTGGAATAATGTGGAATTTAAATAAATTCAAGAATTGCCATATTTCGTAAGTTTCATAAGTTTGTATTTCTTTCAAGTTTTCTTGTGTCTCAGTATACGAGTATTAAGAAAAATATATGCATTTTCATAGCTGAGAAGTGAGATGCGCCTTAGATTCGAGTAAATACGGTATTTATTTCGCTATCTTGGACCTAACGGCTTCAACCTACGCATACATGTACACGAAGTTACGTGATGAACAGTATCGTCACTGCTTTTAATAATAGCTACACTTCAATGTCAATAACCACGTATTGTCCACCATACGCTATTTTGCATTTAGGTCTAGATGAATAGTTCCTGGGCAACTGAGATAAAGATATACCTCTTCCCAGACTTGGTATGTCGTACCCATCCTGGAAGGAAGACAAATGCTGTCCTTCATCCCCTTCCCTCACTACCTTTTAATCCCTTATTTTTCATCCAAAAGCATTTTAATGATCACATCAAAGGATGATGAAAAACATTTACAACAGTGATCATGATAAGCACAAAACAAGCAAGAACTGGCTTATACACTTGGTATTATTACCCCAAAAATTAAAAATCGAACTTACCATGTGAAAACTAAAAGTTTTGGCAGTTACTTTAATTTTTACATTCACTAAATATTTTGCTTATTGCAGATCTCGCTCATATTATTTTGCAAGTTATAGTTTTCAAGTAACAAGTTATTTACTTTTACTTTCAATTAATTTATGATTTACTAGCTTTTAACCTGACATAATGTAATATGCCAAAAACAGCTTTCTTTAATCTGTCTGGCTATAACAAAGTTCACATATATCACACACAAAAATGTTTTTGACTCCCTTTCAACTTCGTATGTATAGGCTCTACTATAATAATAATAATAATAGTTTTAAAAATAATAGAAGACGGGAGGAATCAGGCTGGGTAAATTCATTTTTTATCCTACTACATAAAACTCAATAAAAATATCACATAATGGCCGAGTTCAGGAAATATTTTCTGCGAGTTCCAGAACTTCCTTTTCCTGCCAAATGTCACAAAAATAGATAATTTTTTCTTACTCTTTTAAGAATTTGTGTGTGTGTGTGGGGGGGGGGGGATTTAGCAAGTGAATCAGGAAATTGGAAGGTGGTAACAAACCTCGGTCTTTCAAATTAAAAAAAAAAATGAAATTTGGCAGTTATTAAATTATAACTGTAATTGTAGCTGGCATTAGTGTTCCCATATTTGTTTGTTTTTTAAATTCTGAAAATAAAAATAACTTGATACAGAAAAGGTGTTTGGAACTTACTTTTAATTTTTGCAACCATCATGGGGGATTGTTGGGAGGGAGAGGCTTACTTTCAGCACTTAAGAGGTTTTCTTTCTTGAAAGCATTAATACCAAATAAAAAAACTGCCATTTTGTTAACATTAAGAACAAGCTTTGAACACATTTATAGAATGTGAACAAATTTATCTAACAGTGACTTTTAGCAAAAACAATATACTACTTTGATCAAAAATAGAGACATTTTAAGAACTGGAAAAAGTTATGACTTTTCAATGATGGGAAAAATAAATAAATAAAAAAATTGCATTAGCATTAAAGTAATAGCTTAGATTACTTTTGCAAATGTGGCAGCATTTAGAAAAGTTACATTTAGCATGTATGAAAACTTCCATTAATAGCTTGTACCAACAATTTTTAGCATTATTTTTTTTTATATGAAGTTTGAGTAGTGTTTAAAAAATGTCTATTGGCCAAAAGTACAATTTGACCTGGATTATACATTTTGTATGACACCTGAGCAAGATCTTTCTGGACACCTTACATATTTTTTAAATATTACCCCTTAAGAAATCAATTTATCATTTTATTAGAAGTCATCAACTTCATTGTTGAAAACAGAACTGATTACTTCCCCAATGAAAATTACATTCACTCTTTACTTCCCAAGTGAAAAATTAGAGAACACCCTCACCAACCCCACTGTCACAGAATCTTGTGAAAGCTTTTACGTTTTTGCAGCTTATTTGCATAAACTAAATCATATACACTTTTCATAACATTCTGTACATTTCCTTTACCTTGCAATGTAAATAGGAGTCACCATGTCGCTTAATATTATTAACTCGTTTTTTAAATAAGAAATAAGTAAATGCATTAAATTCAGAATCTCTATGCAACTTCATGCGTATCATTCCACCTTGTTGACGTACAGTCTGCTTACACACAACTTTACGGAAAAGTAGCTTCATCACTGCAGAAAGATAATGAAAACTTGGACAAAAGAGGAAGTGTTATGTATGAAGCACCCTCTCCCTTCTCATTGAATACACATATCAAAAACATGAAATGAAACCAAATTATTCCTACAAGAAATTTATGCAAAGCTACTTCCCTTTCCTTTGCTCCTTAATGCTGGTTGTGAACAGCTAGTATGTAAACAAGGTGGAATGATATGCATGAAATTGGGAACTACTTGAAAGCACAGATGTTCAAAAGTTCACCAGAAACAAATATATGTAGTTAAAAAATTGCACAACAAATATTTCTGTCAGTTTTCTAGTACAGTAAAACTTCAAAAATCCGGCCGATTTCGTTTGCATAGAACATTCAATGTTTCGCCAATAATCATGGAAAACTGGCGTTGTACCATCTCAACAACTCATTGCGAGATCATCCGATCTCAGCTTGTAAATTGCCGATAGCCACCTAAGTGTAGCATTGAGAGGTTTCTCAATTTCGTCATCTCGTCGGGCTGCGTGAAGTGATGTGGATCAATGAGGCGACGAATCAGCGTGCACGTTTGAAATGCGTGTCGAACGTGTAACGATGATCTGTGCTTCGTGATGGCAGGATGTAAATTTGATCATGTAATGACATCTACATCGGCCTTCATGATGTGTCGTGGTAATTGCCTTCGCAATGTATTGTAGTTTCATCAGCCGAAAACCATAACATCGATGTAAAATTCACATCGGATTTTCGCGGTGTATCGTACATTGCCCAGCCCTAGCATTGCTCTAGCTTTTTTCAAGTTTTTGCCTAACCATTTACCAAATTCAATTTTTTTTTCAACAGAGTTTTACAATAATTAGTACAAAAATGTAATCACCAAAATTTTCGCCAAAACTTTTTTCCATCACCAAAACGATTTTTTGTTTGTAAATTGCGAAGAATGCGATTGGCAGCGCAACCTCTGCATATTTATAAGGAGTAGGCGCGCAAGTTTTTGTTAAATTTAACTGTTACGTGCTTTCCGAAACGTCCGTTACGCAATTTTTGGGTAGTTTCAGAAATCCGGAATTTCCATAAATTCGGCACTCCACCGGTCCTTTCGATGCCGGATTTTTGAGGTTTTACTGTACACTTATTTTTAAAAAATTCTTTGCCTTAATTAAGCTTCAGTGCTCACTGGAGCTCCATTAAGACGCAAATAGGTGATGAAACACATCTTCCCCTTATACACCTGTCTGATGGCCATTAAAAACATCAAAGGAAAGGCGAATGCGTGGGAGAAAGACATCCTCACCTCATGCACATGTATGACTCTCACTTAAAAAATTGGGGAGACAAATAGGTGATGGAAAGACAGCCCTCACTCATGAACATTTCTGACACTCACTTAAATTATTGGAGAGACAAATAGGTGAGGAAAAGATAGCCACCACTGTGCACACATCCGACATTCATTTAAAAAAATGGAGAGACAAATAGGAAACAAGAAATAAATCTACCACTCATGGACAGAGGCACATAGGTGAAGGAAAGTCAATTTCCACTCATACACATGCCCGCTATATTTAAAAAACTGAGCGGCAAATAGGTGAGGAAAATGCAGTCTCTCATTTGTACACATGTCTACCACTCATTTGAAAAACTGGAGAGACAAAAAAGTGAGGAAAAGGTACTCTTACACATCTGTTTGACACTCATTTAAAAAACTGGAGAGACAAAAAAGTGAGGAAAAGGTACTCTTACACATCTGTTTGACACTTATTTGAAAAACTGGAGAGACAAAAAAGTGAGGAAAAGGTACTCTTACACATCTGTTTGACACTCATTTAAAAACTGAAGGAGAGGCAGTCTCCACTCATGCACATGTCTGACACATTTAAAAAAACTGAGGAAGAGGCAACTAGGTGAGAGGAATACCTTCTCCACTTGTGCACATGTCCAACACTCACTTAAAAAACAGGAAAGGCAAATAGGTGAGGGAAAAACAGCCTTTACTTGTACATAAGCCTCTCACTCACTTTCAAAATTGAAGGAGAGATAAATCTGTGAAAGAAAGGCAGTTTCCATTCATGCACATGTCTGTCACATTTAAAAAACTGATGGAGAGTCAATTACTTGTATACACACTTCTAACTCATTTAAAAACCTGAAGGAAAGACAAATCGGTGATTGAAAGGCAGTCTTCACTCATGCACATGTCTGACACTCCTAAAAAATTTGGAGTGGCAAATAGTGAGGGAAAGAAACAGTTTCAACTGTGAACATGTCTGACACTCACTTAAATTAGAGAAGCAAATAGGTGAGGGAGAAAGATATTCTCCACTCCCGCATATCTGACACTCATTTAAAAAATTGAAGGAGAGAAGAAAGATATTCTGCACACTCATTTTAATTTTAAGAATGGAAGGAGAAGCAAATAGCTGAGGGAAAGGCAGATTCCACTCATGCACATGTCTGACACTCTTAAAAAAAATTAACAGTACTAAACACCACAATGACTCCTACTTACATGAATGAGAAGCATATATGTTAGAATTCATAGAAATAAATTACAAAGATTTTCATTTATTGAAAATAAACAAATCTACATAAACTCGTGGTGCAAGATATAAGAAGAGCCCTGAACCTGACTAGAAAAAACTTCTTTCAATACCAAGGAACTAATACAAACAGACCAAAGGAGCCCCTATGGGTTCCCCACTGTCAAGCACATTAGCAGAAGCAGTATTACGCCAGCTAGAAGAGAGAATTTTCTTCTGCACCAAGAAAAAGCTACGTATATGGTTTCAATATGTCAACGACATATTTTTCATATGGCAGCATTCTGATGCGGACCTTAAAGAGTTCTGGAGACAAGTCAATACCTTGCATTTAACACTTAAATTCACCCTAGAAAGGGAAACTAAAGGATGACTACCCTTTCTAGATGTTATGTTGCATTGAAACCGGAATGGTCAACTTGACACGGCGGTAATACTACAAACCAATAACAGTTCCCAACTTTATCACACCTAAATCTGTATCTCCAAGTTCATATAAAATGGCAGCATTTAGGACGTATTTTGAAAGAGCTTTCAACGTCTGTTCCAGCATAGAAGCAAGGAACAAAGAGATATCAGATATCATCAATAAAGGCATTGCAGCTCGTTTCCCTGAGCATGATTTAAGAAGAGTCCTACAAAAAGTCCAATCATGGGATCATACAACTCCCAAGGCAAAAAAAGGTAATGTGCGCTACGCCTGATCTGTGCCATATATCCCAAAATTCTTTTACTCGTTTAGAAGCCTAATGAGACGCCATGGCCTTCACTTAGCATCAGATCACCGAACAGCATACACAAAGCAGTGGCGAACATGCGCAGAAACCCGGACAGGAAATTGGAAGCAGGAGTATACAAGATACCTCTGATGTACCCGGACGGTTCATTGAAAATTTACATAGGAATGACGAAAAGGTCGATTGCATTCAGATCTAAGGAGAACATGAGAGACATCAGATTGTGAAAGACCTTAACAGCCGTGTCTAAAGAAGTGGCACAAAGAAATGCAGTCCCGTTATGGGATAAGGTGAAGATAATTGTGCCGTATACTGGCTACAAGGGCACACTGATCAGAGAAGGTATTGAGATCTTCACACATCCCTACGCATGCAACGATACCCAATCTATTGATATTCCATCTGCGTGGAGGAACATGCCGAGATGATTCTCCACACGAAAGAAACCCGTGTATCGCCTCGTGCATCAAGATTCAAATACGATATTCCCGAGATTTTTTGTTTGTACTCGCCAGACTTCTTAGTAATGTTTGTAATCCTTGAGAAAGCCTCCCGGTCGGAGAGCGAAAGCTCGGGAGATACAATTTTTTCTTTGTATTTCAACTTTAAATATACTTTCACACCAATAAACGGAGTTTATGCAGATTTGTTTAACGATTTTCATGTTAAAAATTAAGTTTTTCCAAACTCTTACGTTTAGTGTAGCTAAAATAAAATTGAGCTTCAAGTTCTGTTGATGCAGAAAACATCACAATGCATTCCACTCAGTGGACATCACGTGTAAATTACTACATATCATACCATCCTATGATGATTTTAACCTATTTATAACTTCCTTTGCTGTATTATTGAAAATGTTTTTTAAGGCAGAATACAATGCCTTGAATATTAGTTTTATATCCTCACAAGAAGGAATCCTTTCGTAGTGTGACGACTGAATGAGTGATGACATGCTGTAGCATACACATATGCTATGAACTGGAAAGATGACTTCAATTATAGAGCAACCACAATTCATGCTGTAGCACCAAATAAAAGGGGTAAAATAAAAGACACAATGACAAAATAAGTCTGTCCAGTTTTTAATGCTATACACAGTTACCCTTAATAAATTGTGTATATTTCAAAGGAAAGCTATGATATAAAAATCCCCACATTAGCCTGCCCTTTTGAGGCTATTTGTATTATTTCTGTAAAAACAAAAGGCACAGTTCTGGACTTTAGCATAACACAATGTTCGTGAAGATTCCAGTATTGGAAGCAAAAGTAGAATAAAGTCTTACATAAAGGAAAAGAGATGTAAACCAAACAGATTTAAATTCATGACAGCATTGTAATAAAACATGTGCCAGGTGACTTCACTCTGTACATTTTAGCTTTGCACAATAGTTGTTTTTACAATTTAAAATAGACATCACAATCCACACTGTTTGGTGTCACACAGTAAATTTGTAAAATTCTAAGACAAATACAAAAAACACTGCAACCTGTCACTAAAAACAGTAAGTGAAAATTCCATTTACATTATTCCTACATAGTGAAACAGCAACATGCATTGCCAGGAATTAGTGTTCCATCACAATACGATAGCAATTATTCAGAGGACTATGTTGTTTTTAATTACTTCCATTGCATATATCTATGGAGATACGCAGCTTAATGCAAGAAAATCAATATCATGCTTATTCATTTGTAGCAAATATATAATAGTGCAATTTATATGCAACATGCTTAATTTTTTATGGAGATTTGTAGCTTGATGTAAGAAAATCAATATCATGCTTGTTAAAAGTTCATTTCTAGCAAATAATATTATAATTGTGTAATTTATACAAAACATAAGCTTACTGTTTGTCACAGTCTCAAACAATTAGTGAAACTTGCACCAATAAAAAGTTATTTTTAAATGGATATGAAATGAAAGAGTTTTAAAGATTTAAAAGTTGCATTTAAAGTCAAATAACTTGCACAAAACTGCCGACTTAATCTAAGATTTTCACTAAAATGTAATATTCTAAGAAATTAACCACTGTACAAATTTATTTTTATCAGAGCAATACAAAATTGCACAAGGGAACAAAACAAATGGACCAACATGTAGTTAAAAGGATAAAACTAAATTCAATTTCTAATTTAGCAGCACTATAACTGAAACAAATTGTGCCCCAAATTTTCTGCATTTCTTCTATTCCTGTATTTTCCTGCTCCATGACCCAAGGCATGACAGGGAAGAGCTAGTCCCCCTGACATGAATGTCAAACAAGTGGTTCAAACATCTCACTCATTTCTTAGGTTTGTCACCTTTGTTACAGCAGTTAATCAGTCAAAAAGAATCAGTGACAATCTTCCCTCGAAAATGAGCACTTTCAATAATAAATCGAAGGGAAAAGCAACGCTTTCGGATGCCCAGATTCACTTATTTCAATCAACTTCTTACACAATAATAATTGATAACATGGCTATTCCTAGACTTAATGCATAAATAAATATCTCAAAATTATGGGTTTCTACTAAGAAATAAAAGGAAATTTTTAAGTCAAATTTTTGGGTAGTACCCCTACCATTCTCAGGACTACAGATATAGTAGGTGTTGCCATTCATGAGGTAAATTCCAACCTTTCAAATCATTTAATGTTGTACCTATTCTCTCTATTTCCAGTCCTTCTGACAATTTTCTTTTAAAAAAAGTGCTGTTAATGTGTCAGAACTATCAACAGCACTTTTTCAAAAGTAAATTGTCAGAAGGACTAAAAATAGAGAGAAGAGGAATGGCATTAAATGATTTCAAAGGATGTTCTGACACATCAAAAGAAAATTGTCAGCAGGACTGAACATAAAGAAGTACAACATTAAATGATTTGAAAGGTTGTAATTTTCCTCACGAATGGCAACATTTACTATAGTTGTAGTCCTGAGGAACAGTAGAGGTAGTACCCGAAAACCTGACATATAAATTTCTTTTTATTCCTTAGTAAAACCCCATTCTTACACAGTTAATATGTTCTTTTAAGCTGCTTTCAGCCCAGGTTGCTAATCCTGAGTTAATTTGCTCCAGTCAATTTAAGGGTTATAGGGATTCAAATACACATTAAAGCCCAACAAAAGGAGAGCTTGTCAGCAGAATTGTGCAAAGTTTATCTTTATGCCAAACTATACAGTATGCTTTTGAAAAACATAGTAAAAGAAACGGTGCACAAAATTTGTAAATTACTTTCAGAAAGAAAATTTTCCATGACAACAGAATGATTAAAAAATCAGTTTTTGAAAAGGCTGAAAACAATAAACTGAACTAAAATCATGTATTTATCCTAAAATGCATTCTTTATACAGCTGAAAGATAAATCATAGAAAAAACCCTGGTGTGCAGGGAAATAATGGTTCAGGAAAATTGATGGTTCAGCAGAGATACCAAGTATAACATGTATTTATCACATAACCTTTTAAAAAATAACATTTTACAAAACGAAGTTCCTTTAAGCATAAAAATTACTGCCAAGTTAAAAAATGTATTTCATTTTTAAGGTTACATGTGAAAAGGTTATGAATTAAAAATAAATATGCATGCAAAATATGACACAGAAACAGAAGTATGCACTACATACTAACACTAAAAGAGTAACATCACATGAAGCAAAGTGACCACACCTGCAAGAATATGAAGTTAATACAGTAACTATAAATTTATACTAAAAATATAAGAGAAACAAAAAAATCATTACAGTGGTATAACTCTAAATAAGAGGAGGGGCGCATAAACTAGATATATCAGATCATTATAAATAAGGGGCTCTAGTATAATTCTGTGGAAGAAATATTCTCTTTATATGTGGAAGTATGTCCAAATAATTAACTTAACAATCAGATATGCCTGAATTGCCAGTATTTACTGTTTAACAAGCAACATCAATCACATTTTATAAGTTTTCTTATGTGACTGATGTCACATGTTGAACAGTAAATACTGGCAATTCAGCCACATCTGATTGCTAAGTTATTAATAAGGGGTTCATCTTTTACAATACTGAATGTATGTCTTTGACCATGAATTTTCAGTGCTTTTCAACTCATGAGTAAACCTCACTGACCATGTGATTGTGGAGCAAGTGTGAATCACTTGGCATGGATGGTTCTGGTTTTCTTCCTGCTTTGGAGGCAGCAGCCCTAAATCAGAGATATGATTACCACTAAATACCTCCATTATGAATGGTACCAAAATGCTGTAATTTAATGTTAATACATGTAGATAAATCTTGGAAAATTGTATCTTCCCAGAGTGAGGCATAGTCTCATGTCTTTGTAGTAGGCAACTGTTGTGGGTTCCATTTCCTGTTGCCAACCATCTAATTTGAGAGTTTCCCTGAAAACTGGTCCTGGATGTCAGAGTCATTTCAGGCAGTTGCCGCTGTGCTCGGTACCCAATCTAGTTCATTCCTGGCTAAGAATCCTAATGGAGGCTTTGATGGCAAGGGCTCTTAATGATCCGTAGTGTTATATGAAGAGTTCTCCAACACAGTGCTGGTCATCAAACCTGGCACATTCCCAGCTAAGTCCTAATGAAGGCTAGGGAGCTTGACAATCTGTAATATCAAATGAAGATACCACCCATTGCATTGTGTCCCCTTCCAGAGCATCTCCAGCTGAGATTTCTAATGGAGGCCTTATCTCCATTCAGCAGCAAGGGTTGTTGATCTGTAATTCCATACAAAAAGTCACCTACCACTGGGTTGGTCACTCAGTTTGGTGTATTTCTGACTCAGAATTCTAATGTATGCCATGGCTCCATTTGGTGGCAAGGAATCTTGATGATCTTTAAGTACCATATGAAGCTGAGAGTGTGGTATCAAGCATTTCCTAATTTCAAACATCCAGACTAAACCATCACCTTCAGATCACATGAAAAATGGATAAAACATGGTCAATGCTGCAAGGAGGCACAAATGCACTGCCCTGAGTGACATACAGTTCCACATTCAGATACTACAAAACTGGGCTCAATTTGTACTTGCAAAATTCAGGTTTCTTGCATGGATGAACAATGGAATAACAGCATTTCTGTGCCCCAAAATAAAATTGTATGCCTACCATGTGTGTGTGCTTGGACGTTTTATTCATTATTTTCTGTGATACTAATTAATAAATCCATAACCCCTCTCCCCAAAGTTGCTTTCATAAGACTTTTACTGGAAAGTGCATACTACAAATAAATATGCTGGTATAAAGTAATAAAAAATCAATATGTGGAGATGGAGGGAATATGACAGGTTGGAATAAGCAAAGTAATAAAAGAATGTAAAACACTAAGACTGTTTTTTACAAATACTTCAGCATACAGGCACTGCCAAAACAGCACAGCATAGTGAGAATAATTGGCAGTAAAACACGTAACACACAAAACATTAGAATAATTCTTGATGTCGACATATCACGCATAAGTTACGTAAAGAGTTACAAGTGGTGGGACATTTCGATAGTGACCTCTACCTTCGTCAGCCATGGAATGAAACACGTGGTATAATGATATAAGCATCAGTTGTTGCCAGATTTGAAAATAGATTTCCAAATGATAGGTATGTTAAAAGGTGTATCTGTATTGCAGGTGTTAGGAGTAAGGTAGATTTCAATGCTTTCGCGGTATGGTACTGGTACGTACTGCGAAAGCATTGAAATATACCTTACTCCTAACACCAGAAATACAGATGCACCTTTTAACATACCTATCATTTGGAAAGATACACTGAAGAGCAACTGAGTTAGAGATACCTGTCTAGTAACGTGTAGCACCACCTTTCGCCCTGATGACGGCGGCGATTCGTCTCAGCATGGACTCGACAAGACATCGGAAGTGTTGGGAAACCATACTGATCCATGACCCCTGAACAAGCTCCCACAGTTCATGAAGATTTGATGGAGGGGGTCAGAGCTTCGAACATCTCTCTTGATGGCATTCCAGATATGCTCGATGGGGTTGAGGTCAGGTGACCTAGCTGGCCAAGGAAGCAAGGTCACGTCGGTGGAGTGTTCATCCAACCATTCGGATACAATTCGAGAGCGATGGCACAGTGCATTGTTTTGTTGCAGGATGAGATCCCAAGTGGGATGTTGAAGACGCACAAACGGGAGCAAATGGTCGTCCAGGATATCCCGGTAACGTTGACCTGTGAGGGACGATGTCACACGTACCAGGGGTACCATTTCAGTCCACGTAAATAGTCCCCAGATGAGAATGCCACCCCCACCAGCTTGAAGAGTACCCTGCTGGCAAGAAGGATCCATCGTTTCATGTGGCTTGTGCCAGACTCTTATCCTGCCATTCGCATGTACCAACATGAATCTCGACTCATCAGTCCAGGCAACATTTTCCCACATGTCTAGGGTCCAGTGGCGATGTTCCAGCACCCATGCTAATCTTTGTACCCTGTGATGTGCGGTCAGCAGCGGTACCCTCGTGGGACGATGGCTTCTGTACCCCATAGCGAGGAGATGGTTCTGGATGGTATGGCTTCTTAAACGTTTTAGTGCACCAGCGTTAAATTGCAGAGTGATTTCCTGCACTGTGGCTCGTCTATCCGCTGTTACAATGAGAGCTAGCCAATGATGACCCCACTCATCCACACGCTGTTGTCCACGGCATTGGCCCTTGCAGGGACGGTTTTACCAGATTCGATGTACTCACGGTGCACCCGTGACACTGTGGCTCATGAAAATCCCAGTGCCTGCAGGACTTCCGAGATGGAGTGACCCATTCGTCGGGTCCCGACAATTTGCCCATGATCAAATGCGCTTAGATCCTTCGTCTTACTCATACTGCGCCCGACTCTTACCGATTCCCGTTGCATCACTCCTTATATTGTCGGATCGCTGCATACGTCATGTTGTTTCTGTTTACAGGGCCGCCCACAGCGCCACATTTGCGTAATGCCAGCTGTCTCTAATTCAATTGCTCTTCAGTGTATTTTGAAATCTGGCAACAACTGATGCTTATACCACGTGTTTCAGTCCATGGATGATGAAGGTAGAAGTCACTAGTAAAACATCCCACCACTTATAATTTTTTACATAACTTATGCGTGACATGTTAACATCAAGAATTATTCTAACACAGCATTCTGCAAGTAACACACACAACCTGAAAGAGAAATTTCTCTTTACCTACTACATACCAATGACAATGGAACAGTACGAAAAAAAAACAAAATGTGAAGAGAAATAAAGGAATTTACTTTTTCTAGTGGATGAAGCCTACATTTTTAAATGCATTTTACGATGGCTTAATGACCACTACAAATGATGACACAGGGATGAGTCACCTGTCCTTCAAATTCATGGTTTCTGGAACACAAATGAATCACAGCAGAAGAATAATCATATGGAGCTTAAATCTTTTAAATCTTGGCACAAGGAAATAGCAGCCAATACAGGCAACTTCCAAATGTCACAATGAATATTACATTCGATGCTCTTGGGATAATATTTTCCTACTATTTATCAACAGATGGCACAGTATGAAAAGTTTAAATGCCATTTATTGATACGGTGACATGGGATAATATAAAAATGGAACCAACTATATATATTATGAAAAAAAAAATTAAAAGTTAGATATATACACACACACTCTGTAGCAAAAAAATCCGTGCACCGTGAATAATCATTCGACAAGCGTGAAACTTAACATGCAAATACCTCTGAGCCAGATATGCAAATAATACAGTATGCACAGAGCGTGTCACAAGCATCAGAAATGCTCACAAGTATGAGGTCCATTGCTCAGCCGCTACGTCAATTTGGATGGTTGCTGTGGTACATTTTTAGCAGTAGCAAATGAGAATGCTTTGAAGACCCACCTGACGATGTTACAACCAGTTGAGCAAGTTTGAGAGAGGTCGCATCACCACACTGCGGGAAGCGCGCTGGTCATACCGACGCATCGCCCACCACGAGGGTGGTAGCGATGATACAGTCAGATGATGATGTTACCAGTGGTTCCAACAGGGCGTTCATAACCATCAAGAGGACAGCGGCAGACCTTGAATGACAAATTCTCGCCAGGATAGTGCGAGCTGCCAGACACACACGGACAGCTTCTCTACCTGCCATTCGAGGCACCTACCTACCCACATCTCCTGGACGTGTAGTGTCACGCAGCACCGCTGGAAGAAGGCTTGCAGAGACTGGACTCCACTGTCGGCGACCGTTGGGCTGTATACCACTAATGCCTTAACATCACTACCTACGCTTTGTCTGGTATCAAGACCACGCAGATTGCAGCCGTATCATGTTTGGCGATGAATCCCGGTTATCACCGGGCTCGAATGACTGAAAAATTTGTGTGTAGAGGAGCCCTGGCCAACGCTGATCATTGTGGAGTGGCATATGTCCATAACACTAGTCATTACATTTTGGGAAGCCATCGCCAATGAAACCCGGTCACAGTTAGTGATCCTTCGCAGCACCGCAACGGACTGCCGATACGTCAACAAGATCTTGCAACCCATGGTAGTGCCAATGCTGTGGGGGCCATCTTTCAGCAAGATAATGCCTGTCGACGCTTGGCGAATGTCCCCATGGATTGTTTGCGGGGCGAGACGACCCTCCCTTGACCTGCCTGGTCGGTGGATCTCTCCCCAATCGAACGCATTTCGACCTCGTAAGATGCCAGCAACAGCCATTGCACGACGTGGATGAACTGGCTGCGCAATTGCGGCGGATCTGGCAGCAACTTTTGCAGGACAGCATTTAACCTCTGTATGACTCCATGCCGGACCGAATTTCCCCGTGCATTGCCACCAGAGGCGGCCATACATGTAACTAAAATGTAATGGTTCTGAACCAGTATCTGCTCAATAAATGGAGAGATTGCTCTCAAATTTGAATCATTTCGTCCTCTTAGTCTCCTCATTGCTCAAGTCAAATTTTATCATGATCGAACCATTTTTCCAGGTGAATGAATTGTTTTTTGCTACAGTGTGTGTGTGTGTGTGTGTGTATATATATATATATATATATAAATAAAAGTACAGTGGGTGTGTGTTAAATTGCAGTAAAATACAATAAGCATTACCTTAAAAACAATACTTATTCTATCCATCCATAGATTTTCACATGACAAAGCTGTGTGCTTTAAGAATACAATGTGTGACCAGTTCTTAAGTTCACAAGATTTTCACTGAAGTGACTCTTGATTTATGGTTTAAAACAAAAGAAAGAAAACTTTTTGGAGTTTACCTGCTTAGATTTTTTTTTTTTTTTAAACTAACACTGATCTGGGTTGTAGATTTTTTTTTAATTTTTTTTTTTTAGACTGGTCAATCTATTAATATTAATAAAACCAAATGTTTTGAGAACATAACAAAATACAAAGTAATTAAATTGTTTTAACTTGACAGGCTTTCAAATGTTCTACATATCTGCTGAGGTTTTCATTTTTTTTTTTTCTGTATTTTCAGATATTTATACCCAAGTAGCACACTGACATTGGCCAACGGTTGGCCCAATGATATTTTTGCGTCAACAGCGTTGGCCGAAGGTTGCGTTGTTTATCGAAGATTGGCCAACGGTTTTTCCAACCACACATGACCAACCATTTATCAACAAATGACCACTTAATGGTTATCCGATGGTTGTCCAACAACACATGATCAAACAGTTTTCTAATGTGGGTCCAACCGTTGAACCAACACATATCCAATTGTTGGCCGCCTCGTCGCTGGGCCGACTGTTGAAAGCCCACGGTTGGTCCAACATAATACTGCTACCTGGGTAGCCTCTAGAACTTTATCAAGGCTTGTCCTCAATGATCAGGAACTGTATCGAAGGCTTTCTTTACACAGAAACAATTAAAATTTTGTTGCCAGGTTCCTCATATCATATGTGTCCAGTTCTTAATATTATTAATCTGATGCTTTTTTAAGACTGGCTATATAGTATGAGAAACCTGGCAACAACATTTAAATTCCTGTGTAAAGAAAGCCTTTGATAGTTTCTAATCACTGAGAACAGGCCTTGATACATATCTAGAGGCCAGAAATATCTGAAAATACAAAAGAACTCAGAAGATATGTTAAAACAGAATTTAATTATTTCATCTGAGTAAAGTGTGAATAAGTGTTTTTAGAAAAAAAGAACTGTAGAATAAATAAGGTTTGAAATATTTTGGATCAGATGTATAAATAGACAAACAATCTGTTGAAAAAATGGAATGAACAACCATAACAAGATTATTGCTTCCAAAAATCTATTTTTTTATAAATGGAGGTGTGTTAGGTAAGAAACTGCAGAGACGGCTAGTTTTTTTTTTTTTTGTTTTTTTGGTCTTGTTTGGTGAGCTTATAAAGCAGATAAGACAAAATGATAAACTTAAATTAAACAAACTATTAATTGTGTGCAGCAAGGACACCAATACCCAACTCAGCAGATGTTGAAAAATTTACTAAAAATCAATCACATGTATGTGATATCCACTCTTATCATAGGTGAACTGCAATGTTCTGCAACACTTATAGCAGATGACTAAGGTAAAAAAAAATTAGTTTTTCATTAAAAATATTAAAGCTAAAATATGGAGATCACCACAGTTGTCAAAGTTCAGCTACAGTTTACACAATAACTTGAAAGAAATGTGTCTAACAATGTTTGCTAGTAGGCTAGCTAGAGAGGTTTATATATCACAAAGTCTTTATCTATGAGACTAATGGGGACATCTAGTATTTTGCTCCCTATACTTCCAATGGCAAATTTTTGGACCCTATTTTCTCAGCAAAGAAAGATTTTTCATACATCAAAACTGACCCACTGATAAACAATCGATGATTTTCGCAAAAAAAAAAAAAAAAAAACTTTCCTGGACCAAATTAAAAATTAACAACTTTACTTCGATGTAGTTATGATACTTGCTTACAGGTGCCGCACTACTCTACCTTATCACTACGCCGGAGTAAAGTTATTAATTTTTAATATAGTTCAAGCAAGTTTTTTTTGCAAAAATCACTGATTGAACAATATAAGTTGGGATGTTTTTTATCAATGGGCCAATTTTGATGTATGGGAAATCTTTCTTTGCTGAGCAAATACGGTCAAATTTTTTTCCATTGAAAGTATAAGGAGCAAAATTGCTAGATGTCCACCCTTAAGAGACAAAGATATAGGATTAATCATGCCACCATTCTGGAATGTTGCCACAGTGTAGCATCTGATGTTCATTCATCTGCTCTACATAGTAAATTTACCACCACTCTAAATTTTAAATATGTAAAATTAATAGATCATGCTACATATTTCCTCTTCACCATATTGTGTAGCAGCAACCTTACTGCATACAGCAGATATAATCATGACACTGAGGAACTTAAACAGCACAACATTTATTCTCAGAATGTCTTAGCTATTCTGTAAGTCATGAATTGCTAAGTCTGATGTTAAATCTTTAGCATGCAAAGTAAAACTAACTTGTCTACCTCACATCCTTATTTCTAGCTACAAAACATGTGAAGTGAAATCAGTAGAGGGCAATAGAACTTCAACAATAAGGTCTGACACTGCACATTAACTCCATTAGATTTCACTCTTGTTCTGTTTTCCGGATATTTGAAAATGGAAAGCATTTTGGATTCAAGCACAATATTTGAATGGTCAACCTGCAAATCTAACACAAACACCAAACATAATGATGATTCATTAGGGCCAGGGGGGGGGGGTGTAATGAAGCAGCAGCATGTATTATCTGTGCATATTTTATATCATTGGAAAATGGAACTCTTTCTCGGGTCTTTTTTTTTTTAATCAGTTGAACACAATTGCAGTTTTGCAAATGCATTTCAGAAGAAATAAAATGTTTATTATTTTCAGCAATCAGACGGCAGTACTGAATTGCTTTTAGTCGTCTGTTCTTCAGCTAGGAATTATATATTCCTATGCTATAATTTGCTTAGCTTCAGCTACTTGGAACTTCTACGTCCTGAAGGGTCATTTTAAAAGAGGCTTTGGAGGCCAAAGTCCCCAAGCTGCGACCTTTATGGGGGTCTCTACTGATATCCTTAAAAATAAATTTTACATGAAAAAATTATACTTAAAATGTTCTGAAATTGCTAGCATTTCTGCCACTTAAAGGTAAATATGTAAATATGAGTGCTTTGCATTATAAGCTGAAAGCTTTGATCGCACCTGAATATACAACTGCTCAACAAAATTAGGAGAGCACCCTTTTCCAACAATTTTATCCAAAGCAGTTGAGTAAAACGTTATTGAACTGTCAAAAAGATTCCCGCCGAATAATGAAAAACAGCTGTAGAAAGCAGTTCGACATGCAAATTAGCAACAATGACTTCAAAACTGTCGTCGATGTAAAACTCACATAAAACAGGAAGTTCTTTCGGAACTGTATTCTTGTACCGCTGGTTGCGGGAGTAGTAGTTTGTTGTGTTATCTCATGTTAGCATGCTGAATAAACACTATTTGCCGGAAAGTATCACGTGGCGAGCCATAGTTATGTTGGAAGCCGGTCAAAGTCAACAGATAGTAGCGTCTGCAATTGGAGTGAGCCGAAGTGTAATTGCATGTTTGTGGAGTCTGTTCCAACTGACGGGAAGTGTTTGAAGTCGTCCTGGTCAAGGCCGTCCACGAGTTGCCACCTCAAGTGATGACCATTATTTGTCATTAACAGTCCTTCGGAACAGGGGTCAAAATGCCACCCAGCTGCAAAGACAACTTTTAATGGCAACCGGAAGAAGCGTATCGACACAAACAATTCGTAGACACCTTCACGCACGTGGATTGTGTGCACGTAGGCCAGTTGTTTGTGTTCCACTGACCTCCCGACATCGTATGGCTTGAAGAAACTGGGCTGAAAAACACTGTGATTGGAGACCTGCCGAGTGGAGCCAAGTTCTCTTCTCCGACGAGTCCAGATTCAGCCTACAGCTGGATAATCAATGACTTCTGATATGGAGAGAACGTGGTACCCGATACAATTCAGCGCATGTCTAAGAAAGATCACGTTTTGGTGGAGGCAGTGTGCTTGTTTGGGCAGGGATAAGCTTAGGTGGGCATACTGACCTGTACGTCATTCGGAATGGGTCTCTGCTCAAAGGTACAGGAACGGAATTCTTAGACTCTTGACCATGCCTTATAGTGCTGCCATCGGCGATTCAGCCCTTTTTATGGATGCCAACGCCTGACCTCATCGAGCATGCCTTGCGAATCAGATGCTTGAAGAGGAAACAATAGAGCGTATAGAGTGGCCTGCATGCTCCCCGGATTTTAATCCGATCGAACATGTTTGGGACACATTATGCAGACGCATTGCTGCTAGACCACAACCTCCGTTGACTTGCTTTTAGTTGACAAATGCCCTTCGCAAAGACTGGGAAAGAATCCCCCAAAACCTCCTCTACCACCTGATCAATTCAATGCCCCACAGGTGTTAAGCCATCTTGCACGTTTGAGGTGACCACACACCTTATTAGACAGATGACAAAGTTTGTCAATGCTTATTTTTCTTCTCCAAAAGATATGGGTTTACGATTTCGGTGTCGCACATTTGGTTGACCGTAACGACTGGTCGA
Source organism: Macrothele yani (assembly GCA_039090855.1). Classification (NCBI taxonomy): domain Eukaryota; kingdom Metazoa; phylum Arthropoda; class Arachnida; order Araneae; family Macrothelidae; genus Macrothele; species Macrothele yani. The sequence continues at coordinate 39,604,383 of CM077024.1, read as the reverse complement.
CGCAACGATTGGTCGAGATAACCATTGGTTCAGAGGAAAATGGTTTACATTCACAGCAGTACCTTTCAGAACGTACTGACCTCTCAAAACGTAACGTTCCTTTTTGGAAATAATATCTTTTAGAATGTAGTCCTCAGAACGTACGGCATTATAACATATTATTTTCAAATAGGCCCCTGTGTCATCTTTTGTACTCTTAAGTAAAATCTATATAGAGGGCCTTCTGAACGATGTTATTTCCGAAAGGGCCCCGGGGCGCTTTTGGTATAGGCACCTTAGGGAAACTGCCACACATAATTTGGAAAATTGCCACACATTCAAAGCGTTTCTCGGATGAACGACAATTTGTGCTCGTCCCCTTAATGAACACCATGTGGCAATTTTCCGGGTTGCTGAAAGATGTGTGGCAATCTTCCGGTGGGGCAATTTACCGCCAAACTGTTTGCACTCATTGACATTTTTTGTTGTTGTTTTTTCCAAGTTCCATTGACCATTTTATGTTGATCAATGTCAATTAATTGTCATATTGACCAGTCGTTACTGTCGACCAATCGTTACTGTTGACTAATCATTACTGTCGACCAATCGTTTGTCAACCAATCGTTACATACCCAATGATTTTTTTATGGCACCAGGTGTGTTTCCTGTAAAAATGATCTTTGTTACATTAAAACATGTTTTTTCACCTATGCAATCCTTTATTTTCTTGTCCCTTTCATAAATATATTTTGATATTGTGCTGCATATTTACTAGCAGTTGTCTGCTCTCGCTAAATCACCTGCTCCCCTAATTTTGTTGAGCGGTGTATATAATTTACTGTCGTCATCTTTATAACTTAGTCATTAAAATATTTTTAGTTAAAAGCAATTGATTTGGGTAGTTCAGCTATGAAAAACAAATAAAAATACAACTGATATACAAGCCACTAGTTAGGTAAAGCAGAATAAGAGTTAACAAATAATAAAAATAATAATAACCATGACTTTATAGTGCAATAATAGCAATACAATGATTTATTTCTGATAATATAACCCCCCCCACCAATAAAGATAAACTTAAAATGTTAAACTAAAAATTATTGATAGCAAAATAACTTATAGAAATAGGAAAAGTTGACTGAAAGGGACCACAACATAACATAATTTGGCCCCGATCCTGGGAGGTGTAATTGGCAGCATTCCCTTTATGGAAACTGGGAGATACAGGTTCAATTTGTGCTCTAGAGTGATGAAAGTTCACTAAAAACTTATAGCAAAATAACTTATAGAAATAGGAAAAGTTTACTGAAAGGGGCCACAATGTAACATAATTTGGCCCTGATCCTGGGAGGTGTAATGGCAGCATTCCCTTTATGGAAACTGGGAGATACAGGTTCAATTCCTGCTCTAGAGTGATGTAAATTTTAAGTTTTCTGAGATGTTACACAATGAACTAAAAGCAATTAAATACTTCAATCTGATTGCTAAAAGTAATGCACTTGTGATGTACATAATTTCGGAAATTCTGCTTTGAAATGGGTTCTTACAAAACTTCCTGTCATTGTTCAACCGCAATTTCTTGTCAGAAACTTGAATAACACACAGCTCGAAGTGGGATTCACAGGAATAATGCATGCCAAAGTAGATAGCATATTACAAACTACGTAAAAAATTTGATTCTCTAAATTTCAGTAACTCCAAAACAGTGAACACAGGGTCATACTTAAGGGTAAGATGATTGAACCCCGTCATAAACTGTGTGTAAACTTTTAGAATTTCATTCCGAGCTGGATGGTTAATAAAAGAGAAATTCCACTTTGTGCTATAAATTTCAAATATTCAAGTAGGCTGTATAACTGTGACAGCATGATAAGCAGACAAAAAAAAAAAAAAAAAAATTCATGTATGTATTACATTGTGTAAAATAGATTTTAGTTTTGAGCAAAACTGTGATAACTGATAGCAGACAAATGTTATTAAAATACTGGGTCTTTGAATGCATACTATCATTGTACTGTGTGTGTGTGTCCATCCCCCCCCCGAAATCTTGAAATCTTATGTACGGGCCTGAGTATATAACACACAAAGAAAACCTCTGACAACAGCAAACCTGTGTGTGAAATGACACTACTAAAAATATAGCTTTGCAACTTTATTCTTTTTCTTTTTTCCTTAATGTTGGGCTTTTGTTTGGGGGAGAGGGGCTTACTTCAATGTCCATTATGAAAAGCTTGGTCTGTCCCTAATTTAGGGCCACTGGTTCCAGGGAATGAAGAAAGAGTGTGCTGTAAGACAAACACTACACTATATCCATGCTCACTGGGATTCGAACCTAGATCAATCTCGAATGAGTGGTCAGAAGCCAGCGCTTAGACCACTGCCCCGCTGGAGCAGCAAAATAATTAATTCTTTAAACATCCAAAGTGGTGTGTCTAAACAAACTTTGTGAAGTAAATATGATTAGAATAATATAAACAAAGCCAAAATTTAATTTAGGAGGTGAAAATGTCTACAAGTTTTCTGTTTAGTGATGAAAAGCATTTATTTATCACTCTACTACGTACCCCCCCCCCCCCCCCGCCTGAAAAAAATAACTGTTACTTCCTTGTATAGTCTGCAAGCATAATAAAGTCTGCTTGATATAGTAACAACTGAGGTTTAACATTTTAAAGTTATTACTCTGTATTTAATTAACACAGAACACTTTTTTATACCATATGCACAACTAAAGCAGTAACTCAAATAACAGTTCTCAGCCTGGAAGAAAAATGAAAAAATGAAAGCAACGCTAAAAATAAAACGCCAAACAACAGAACATGCATAAAATTCAAAAACTATTAATTCTGAACTATCTATAATGCTATGATGATCCACAAAGTGTATGTAATGTAGTTACATTTTGTACACCTAAAACGAAAGAATACACCTAGCGATGACACCTAGTTGAATCACAAAAAAAAAAAAAAAAAAATAAAAAAAAATCATTACCTTTGCATTTTGGCACATAGTAAAAGATTAAGGCATCAAAAGCAGGGATTGAGCATGCAAAAGTACATTTTGTTCTTTATGAAAATGGCAGTTTTTCTTTTAAATGCTTAAGGAATTCTGCTCGGTTATATATGCATACATAACTGTAACATAGTTTGTTTGGATATGGGTTTGTCCAACGGCAAATGCTCTTATGATGATGAAACATGCCCAGTTTATATATAACATTCATTTAAGTGACAAACTACACACACATTTTAGAATTTCAGTAAGATTCACTTATAAATTTTACTTTCAACTGCATTTCTACATATCAAAGAACACCTTCTCTCTTTTAATCACGGATATAAATTGATACATATAAAACATGAAAGTGAAAGGGCAAACCTAATTATTTATACAAGGCAAAAGTAACAAAAATTTTAAAAACAGGATACTGCAATTAACCAAAATGTAATTAAACGAGTACATGAAACAGGTTGATACTTCATGTCTGGTATATATACATAACTAGGCTAAATTGGGCCTTGAAAAGAAAGAAAAAAAAAAAAAAAAAAAAAAAACCTTTCTTGAATCTTTTTTTATCAAATGATAAAATTAAATTCCTTATTATATTTTAATGTCACAACAGAAAAGAAATCATAATAGAATTCATTGAATAAAAGATAAATATCAAAATCTGGAATTTACGTTTAGCACGAAAAAAAAAATATATATATATACAGACTAACGAACATAGTGATTCCTCATTTTATAACCAATTTAATTCTGACTTGATTTTATGATAACTATTTCATCTTTAAGCTTAAAATGAGAATTTTACATTGTAAAACAATAAATCCTGCAAATATAAATATGTTGGAAGGACAACAAATATAAGCCCTTGAAATTCCATTCATCATGTCAAAAGGCATGCTTAGTTATACTAGTTATCCTTTCAGCATACTTATGCTGCAAAAAACAGATTTTTTTGACACTGAACTGATGTATAACTTATAGTTATCCATTGAATTATAGTATAAACAGGCAAATGTTGCAACATGGTACAAACAAAAAAGGAAGAAATTTATATGTGAGCATAAAATATTGATAACAATGCAGTATGCCTCAGAATAATCCCCATGTATACAGCACATTAGGCTTTCTCAATATCACAGTGGGGCATAAGGCGGTTGTAAGAAGATACATATAAAAAAAAAAAATGCACTTTCAGCAAATAAGTCTAACAAATATTCAATAATTTCCCTAAATTCCCATGTTTCACCAAAACTTTCACATTTATCTTCTAACACACATGCACATTCAAGACAAGTGCAGGATTGTTACCAACTTGACAGTTATCCAAACGCTAAGTCACTTTTCATCCCAAAGCTGTTCTATAAGAAAGATCAGAATCTGATTTGGCCAGTGTACAAGTTCCAATGTTACTCTCTTGAAACTGTGTTCTTCACCTTTTAGTCATGGCACATGAGTACATAAGATGAAGTTAATATAGTACCAAAATAGTCAGAGAGTGAGGAGAACCCCTGTACGTTGATTTCACACGTTTCACACAATGAGCGATGAACATAGATATGATGGTGGACTGATGATGCTATGAGTATAGCAAAAGCACTTACCCTTGAAATGTAAAAATAGGATGGAACTGTGTTCTGTTAAATTTTTGACTTGTGTAATTTTAATTCTTTGTGTAAATAGTTAATGTTTTAAAATGCATATCAGGGAAATTGACTTGCTTGCTCCTATGAAAACAAAAAAAATAATAAACAAACATGCTTTTGAGGATTGGGTGTTATAATTAGTAAGTTTAATCTTAAATTTTAAAATGCAAATTTATGACTGCTTTTTGAAAATGGAATTATTTTTTTAATTTTATGAGAAAACACCAAATTCGGGCATACTCACACCTATACGAAAATTGTGCTGTGAAGATTTCAGCGTGTTCATTTGACAGGTGAGTAACTTCACATCCTGTTTTTTGTGCTCAATATCTTTAAAATAATTTAATAAGATGAAGTGCCATTAGTTTTTAAAAAAACACTAACGATTTATTACTTTCATCCACTAAATGCAATTGTTCCACTATTTGCTAAAGATGAATTTTAACTGCAACCCAATATTCTAAACAAAATTAGTTTTGGCATAGAAATGCCCTGAAAGAATGCTCTTTGGAATACCATGATGAAAAATACAAAAGATACATTAAGAGATTTTAAACCAATATATATTGAATTGTATAAAAAAAAACAAAAAAACAGCGAAACAGTACTGCAACAGAAATAACTGCATCCTGAAAATTGCAGATATTGAACTAGTATAATAACATCCAGAAATAAAAAGAGGTTCAAACTATTTAAAAAAAAAAAATCTAATTTAAAGTATGTCATAATCATGACCCTGCAGAAATCCCTGGGAAGTTATTATTAAAGTAAGAAACAAATCACAAAGTATGGGGGGGGGGAGAAATAAATGGAACGTTTCCCAAAAAAACAAGAAAGGCTGTCATCATGGCATGAAGACAATGAATACATATGTGCAATTAACCAACACTCTCCCTTTTAAAGGATAATTTTTTTTAATGGTGGATGCATGTCCATCAGGGATGAGCAGACGTGGTAGAGTCTGCTCATCCCTGGCGGACATAATATGAGGCACAACTATGAAATAATGAGACAGTGCTCGTGGCAAATGAAATGAATGGAAAGTCATTGACCTTAAACTGTCTGTAACCAGAAATGCAAAGTTGTCTTCACTCTCTGCATTAGTTCAATGATGTGTCGATGACAGTAGACGCGCTGTTTGTCACACACTGGGAAAATGACGAGTTCAGGAATTGGGAAATGGCTAAGCATGAAATTTCTAGGGAAATTAAAGAAAACACCAATGAAATCTTTTCACGTATTAAGTAAGGCATATGGGGAACAATGCATGTCGTGTGCACTGTTTTTATGTGTCATAAGAGGTTCAGTGAAAGCTGGACACTGAAGACGACGAACATCCGGGACACCCAAGCACTTAAAAAAAAACAAAACAGAATACAATGTGGACAAAATCTACACAATTGTTTGAAACGATTGATGACCGAGTGTTAGAATGATAGCAGAACTGGTACACATCGACAATGAAACAATTATGCAAATTTTAATGATAACATGACAAAAGTTTGTGACTCACACCTGAACAAAATCAAGACCACAAGCAAATCTGTGCTGACATGGGGCAAATTTATGTGAACCATCACCTTTTAGAAAGTGTTGTCATTTGTGATGAAACATGGATCTTCCAATATGACCCTGAAACAAAAGCAACAGTCAGTACAAGCACGGTCAATACAATGCAAAAAATCGTCATCATGGATGAAGAAAACACAGCAAAGCAAGGCCACGATAATTATTTTCTTTGGCACTAAGAGTGCAATTTTGGCAGTGTGGATTCCTGGTGGAACAACAGTGAACCAGCATTACTACAAACAGGTTCTGATGACTTTTAGAGAGCGTGTCTGAAAAAACAGGCCAGAGTTGTGGGGAAATGGTTTCATCCATCACTAAGGCAACACATCAGCTCATTCAGCACTCTCAGTGATGCAATTTTTATCTGAGAAATGCATCACTGGGCTTGGAACACACTGTCCAATCATACCGTTTAATCACCAGATTTGGCCCTGTGCAACTTTTTTCTTTTCCCTAAAGTCAAATCTGTACTCAAGGAAAACCATTTTGAGTCAGTTACTGAGGTGAAGAGAACAACCAAGCTTCTCAAAGAGATCACACCAGGTAAGCTACAGCACTAGGTGGGTGTTTGTTGAAAATTTGCAATGGGTGCATGGCACCTATTAAAAAATTGTAAAAAAATGAAACCTTACAAATAAAAAAAACAACAACTTTTAATTCACCAATTTTGGATGGTTTTTTTTCTTTTCTTTTCTTTTTTTTTATGATTAGCACGAAATCTGTCAATATCAAGACTTAGTAGAAGTACTCCATGCATTATGAAAAAATGCTGTGAACCTGCATTTCACATGCAGTATGTGGATTCTTCATAACCCAGGCACCTATTGAGCCAAAAAATAAAAGCCCCCCCCCCCCTCCCGCCAAAAAGATAAAAACTGCAAAAGCATGCAACTGCAAAATGTGCATTAAAAAAATTAAGAGCATATATAATTACATATACATTCCAATTTTAAAAACCTATCTCCGATTAAATTATATAAATAATTGCCAATGAAAGTCCACTTTACATTTACATCTGTGTATGTGAGTATGTAAAGAGTTTCAGCACCTATTGGACTTCAGAACTCTAGAATCCATTGGATGTCTGAAAAGTCAGTGCCTATGCTGTAAAATATCTGAAAATCATCATTCTGCGTGCATTTGAGGTCATTTTTTTTTTTAACTTTTCAGAACTACCTGCTATAATACCTGAAAAAGGTAAAAAAAAAAACATGCTGAGAATGAAGCTGGAAATTTGGAGAACCTCCAATGAAGTTAAGACTGGAAATGTTCAGTTATGAATTTATATGCTATAGTTCAAAGTTGAGACTGATGCTATTCTGCTCAATTTAAATTTTTGCTGGAAAATAATATGAAATAAATGCATAGATTCACAATGCATTAACTAATCATTTGGCAAAGTCAAGTTTAGGCCACCAATGATTTTACACATTGAACAATAATGGCTCAAAATAAAAACAAAGCAAAAGTATCTCTTTATGTACACTAAAGTTGGGAAGGGGGAAATTAGAAAATACAATACAGATAGAGTGAAAACTTATTTTTATTCAAAAGTGTCTAGAATTCCATACAGTAAAGCATTACCCTTTAGTAGGAAAAATAAAAATGCTACTACAGTAGCTCAAAAATTTCAAGGAAACACTTTTGCTTTCAAAAAAGGTTCTGTTGTTAACATGTATCATAAAATGTTGCAAGAATTCCAATTCTGCATCCATGTGTGAGGATTTTAACTTGCAAGAAAGTTAACTTCAGCACATTTCAAAGTTCTGAAAATTTAGCACATGCAAAAAAATCAAGTTTTTAGGTGGCTTTTCAGATACTGTTACAAAAAAAAAAAACTTTTTCAGATGAATTGTGCAAAAGATGTAAAATTTAAGTTCCCTTTCAGTTTCTTTTTGTAATTAATAAACTTGATTTTTAAGTACTACCAGCATGTGTTTAGAGCAAATTATTTCTCAAACACAATTTGAAAAATAGTACACATTCAAAAAATTAATAGATGCCTTGGGGCAAAGAAACGGGGAAGGGGTGTTAAAATTTCATTTCTAGCGATAGCATATCAGTTTTGTTTTGTTTTTTAAATCAGTACTTTAAAAGCATGCTGATGATGGATTCATGTTGAGATGGATCATTTTAAGTGCATGTTTAGAGAAAAATAATTCTGATAATCATAATCTGAATTTTTTGTTTTCAAAAGCTAACAAATAGGCATCTTAGGACAAAGTAAACTCACATGTAAGTAATAAACCATTCTGAAACAGTCCATTCTAAAACATGGGCACAAAAACAAAGTGCCCACTCAGTACATATGGAATTTATGAGGCTTGCATTTTATTGCCACTATTTTTTTATACACCCAATAAAATTCAAATAATTTTTAACCAAACAATGACTTAGAATTCACACCTTACCTCCTTACATGAGCTTATTACACTGGCCCTAGAATATCAGACTGAATCTTATCAATAAAATAAACAAAGCATTTTGCACTTGATGTAATGGTTACAAAATGCTGTGAAATGCATACTTACACACCACACACCATTTTCAGAGTGAGAACAGTATCCTAATAGCAGCTCTATTACTCTTCCATAACAATGTTTTTTCCAGTGTGAACTGAGATTTGGATGATATTTTTGCTGATCAAGAACAACAAAGAGCAAGTAATATATATGACATCACTAAAAACAGAATTCCAAGAATACAGTGAATGCAAATGATAGTTACAGGTTCTTAACTGAAAGAACACAAACAATTCAGTTTGGACACACCACAGGGATGACAAAAACATTTTTTTTTTCTTGTAAAGGTCAGCAAGTTTTATTTTCATGCAAGGCAATACATTTTTAGGTATAGAAAAAATTCTGTTGCTTTTGCACTGTATATACTGAATAAACTTAACAAATACATGATGACCAAATAATGATCTAATATAACAAACCATAACAAAAATCAAAATCTGGGCATCATTTCATTATTCACAAATGCTTACAAGTAAGATACACACAAAAACTGTGAAGTCACCTGGCAAGAATCTTACAAAACTAGCATACGAGAAATTTTTTTGGCCAGTGCATAAAGATCACCATAATATTATACAACTATGGCAATGTAACATTTTTTTTTGTTTGCGTCCATGCCATTCATTATCTTTGTACAAAAAAATGTGTAGCTTGTAAGGCCTCTGTACACAGTATAAAAAGTTATCAACATCATTGTAAATGCCACTGTTAACTAATCCTCCAAGAGAATTAACAATGAGCTATCATCAATTAACCTAGAGTAAGCCTTAAAATACCCACTAGAACATGGTTTGGGCTGTAATCTATGTACACAACAATGTTGGCTGCTTTGTGTGCATCAAATCTAGTAAATGTTTCAATCAAAACTAAAACACCTTATTTTAAAAACAAGTTCTCGCAGTACGATGAACAGAATAAAAGACACAAATAGAATGAAAAATTTAGTGGCTGCCTGCACCTGTAGCGTTTAATAATAATAATAACAACAAAGTGTTTACAGCAACAACATATTATTTGTGACTCAAAAGCAACAATTTAGAGAACACAAAAATGAAGAGCTGCGAGTGGTTATCCTTCATGGGATCCACTAGGAAAAGCTCTTAGAGGAAAAAAATTCTCACCTCTTAATAAATGTTTTTGCCAAAGGGAATGATCAATTCAAGGGCCTGAGAACCATTGTTAGCAGGAATTTCTGGGATGGCAAGAGCTGCTACAGGAATTTTTTTTTTTTTTTTTTTTTTTTTTTGCTTACCAGAGAGAGAGTTGTAATAGCTCAAAACTGGCACTAATTTATCATCCAGTAACTGGGCTGAGGAATTGAAGATCTAGTCCTGGATAAGTTCTTTAAGAACCAACAGTTTCCATGAAACAGGAATTAAAATTGCATTACAACTAAATTTTTGTTGTTACCTTATGACTAATTGTTCTTGTTACAGTAATTCTGCATTCCTTACAATTATGTTCTATGAATGGCACTTGAAGCCATCCAATAACCAAAACTTCACCTGCTCAAACCACTTACTAGCATACATCGGGTGTAAAGGTCAGCCAATTAAAAAGAAAAAAAAAAAAGAAAAGAAAAACAGTTGTCAACATTGGCATTAATGGAAAATGAATTCCCCTGAAAAAATAATTCCTTACAAATACACGGTAGGCATATACAAATGAAACTATAGGTGCATAAGTGGTGTATTTTCACTATTTTCCCACATAGCTCTATCTCTTCAGAAATCTTGAAAATATCATTTCCAGGGAGCAGGATTCGAACACACATCTGTTGATTCTTGTCCATGCATGCTACTGTCACACCACCCAGGGCAATGAAGTTCCAAGCAGCTGATATGTGTAAAAACAGTGGAAAAAGTACTACCATGTATCTGCGAAGAATTCTTAGGTACATACAAAAGTTTCTAGTGCTCCATGTAGTGGGCTGTAAAAGCAAAACAGTTGAATTTTCGTTCGAATTTCAGGCTGGGAAAATAAGATGGTAACACAGCATCAAAAAAAAAAAAAAAAATTTTCATTTATTAGCTTTGTGAAACCACTGCAGAAACAAGACTGGATTTGTTTGGTATATGGCAAGAAAGCAAGGCGCAAGCATGTGTCGTGAGTGGTGTGTTAAGTTCAGAAGTGGTGATTGCAGCATAGCAGATGGCCAAAGGAGATATAAAATGCATCTTTGCAAGCTCTTCTGGATGGAAATACCACCCAGTTAGCCACAAAGCTGGCAATACCATTAAGTGTGAACCAGTAGACTGTTGCTAGATAGTTACATGCCATGGGAAAGATACAAAAATTGGGTCTCACATGAACTCACTGAGCACAACATTGGTCTGAGACTGAACATGTTTTGTTGCTTGCCAGACACTAGAAAAAGGGACTTCCTGGCGAGAATAACTACAGCTGATGAAAAAAAAAAAAAAAAAAAAGATGTGTTCATTATGACAATTTCCAATGTGAAACATTATGGGTAGAACCTGGCTAGAAGTCCAAAACATCAACACTGAAGCCATAGTAAAAAAGTTATCTGTACCCAGTGGGACATACAAGGCTTGGTATGGTGTATCATGAGCTCATGCCACCAAGTGTTACAGTGACTGTGAAACACTACAGTCATCAACTACCACTTTTGAATGAGGAATTCCAACAGAAATAATCATTTTTGGAGCATGGGTGTCGGAAGGTCATTTTGCTGCACGCTAATGCACGACTCCATGCCACAGCAGCTACCCATGAAACCATCGTGTAGCTGAAATGGTAGTTTTTTCCTTATGTGGCTTACTCCCCAGACTTAGGCATATTGAACTTCCACTTATTTCGCCCAATGCAATGCTTCTTGGCTGGCCCATGGGTCACCAAACTTAACCTCCAACATTGAAACTGTTATTGTTTTTTCATGCCGATATTCACCAGGTACTCGATAGCAGGAGCAAAACTTACAGCCATAAATGAGACTGACAAAGAAATAAAATAGCGGAACTTTTTAACTGGGTGAAAGATAAGAAAGTGCGCTGAAAGAAATGAGAATATAATGCAAAAACAGCAAGATGGTAATGTTCATATAGTTTTTTATTTACTTGCTAGAACATCATTTCAAGTTTCAACCTTGCTTTCTCTCAGCAAGTTGCATGGCCATATTTGACTTCTTTTGACTCTGCGGCTGCATAACCTCCACTGCAAATTTTTCTTTTTACTGATATTTTCCAACTTCATCACTTCTGTTTTCAGGAATTTTCCACTACCCTATCATGCACACAACATTTATGGGGGGGGGGGTATGATAATGGGAGAAATCTTCACTATGTCTGATTCCCATTTTCAAGCTGAAATGCAAACAAATATTTAAGGAATAAAATGGTATCTAAGAACAATACTAGGCAGAAAAAAACTTTGCGGGGAAAAATAAATTTATGACTATGGGAGAAATCTTCATTCCGTCTAACTTCCATTTTCAAAAGTTTTGAAGGACAGAAAACGATCCTTTCTTCACCAAAATTTCTGTTCAATTATGCATCGATTACGAGAATAACCCAAATGATGACGGAAAAGGCAAAATTTCTTGTACTGCCTAACTAATGCTTTCAGAAATTATTGACTACAGTTTCAAGCTGAAATACAAACAATTTATAAAACGAAATATTTCATAACACTAATGGACAAAGGCAGCATTAGAAAAAGACATTACGATTACGGGAACAATCTTTGCTCCATTTAAATTACATTTTCAAAAAATTTTGAAAGCTGAAATACTGTCCCCAGAAGAAAAACAATTGCACCTTCCTCACTAATCCACCTAAAATTTGCCTTCAGCTTTGCATCGATCTCAAAAAAGACCCAAATGAAAACAGAAAAAGTGCAATTCTGAGAATCAACAGAATAATCTTGTGTATGTATGGGGCACATACTTCAATGATAATTATATGCGATACACTTGCGTAAGTATGACATTTATTCAACCATAAAACACTGAAAACTCATGTGTAGACCTATTTCTTCAGGATGAATCATTTTCTATTAACATCAATGATGTTATCTGAAATACTGTGAATTGTGATGTAGTAAAATTCCTAGGCAAGGAAATGGTGATGTTACAAGGGAGCAACAATTTGCTTCAGTAGACTGGAACTTCACAGTCCTAGGTGGTGTAATGGTAGCAAGCTTGAACGGAAATTGGGAGATGAGGGTTAGATTCCCACTCCAAGGTACTGCAATTTTGAAGTTTTCTGAAGTGATGGCTTTATGCAAAATGATGAAAATATGCTACTTATGTGCCTACAATTACATTTAACAGTATGATGTTACAACTTCCACAGCAACAAATATGCCTACACCTCTAGGACTTTTACCTCCTGATGAATTCCCTACATAAAGGGTTTTGTGGCCCTTGAAATGACAAAAAAAAAAAAAAAAAAAAATACAAGGAGCAATAATTTGATATGAACATGCATATTTTTCAATACAACAGTATAAATCTGTCATCAAAATTGGGTTTTAAAATTCTTCAAAATAAAAAATATGGAAAAAAAGAATCAAGCACGAAACGCACAAAGGGAAACAGCAAATTAAAATTTTTCCATGTCTATATTACTGTGCCGATTTTCTTTCTGCATTTGCAAATAATTCAATTTTACAGTACTATGGAACATGTGAATTCAACAAATGTGCTGAAGCCAGTAATCAGCGAAGTGCAAACTGACAAAGATGATAAAGGGAGGCAGTATCATCCTCAGAGCATCTCACTTTGTTGTCACAACAGTTTCATGGTTAATAACAGCAGCAATTTTAGTTTAGTATTTGTTTTTCTATAGAATGAATTTTTTTAAGGTCTAAAAATCTTGTTTCATAATCTTCAAGAGCTGAATGATAACTGAAACATAATTTTTACTTTACTTCAAGCTTGATCTGACATGAAACAGCTTTAACACTCAAAAACCAAGCAGACATTGATGCTGATGACAGAACACTTAACTTGGAACATTTGCATTCACAGATTTAAATTTTAATTTTCCATTGCTGTTGAGAAAATAGATGTAACCACTGATAACAAGTAAAACTAAGCAGTGTGTGTGTGTCATAACATTTATTGGTATGTGGTATAATTAAAAACATTGTGAATTATTATTTTGAACTAGATTTGTAAATCCTATCAATGCAGGTTAGTTGCCAGCCACAGTTTTCATCCTAATTAAATGAAAAATTAAAGTAAGAGTGGGAACAAAGGACACTTTTTATAACAACCTTTATATAAATGTTGCGTATATGCGGGGTGTTGTATTTACAGCATCGCTATTTTTTTTTTTTTTCAAGCTAACTTTATATACACAAGAAACATTCGCTTGAGCAATCAAAAGATGAAAATGAGTTATAAACAATGAAGGGGGCATATATTGTTTTAAATATACATTGTGCAGTATAATACACTGGAGTATTGCTTTGCTAGCATATTTTACAATATGGCAGTAAGGCATAACGCAGTATAATTCTCCATATGATGGTGAGGCTTCACTAGGTGGCTTTTTCTGAAGAAAATGTGTCAGTGCGATCTTCCATATCATATCCATAAAATTCAAACACAACAAAGATGGCTTCTTTAAAAATAAATAAGCATAATTAAAAAGTGCATAAAAGATTACAGTATTTTTATGTTTAATTGTAAACTTAAATGGGAGATACTTATATAAAAAGCCATGGTGAAGCAATAAAAAATGTTTAGAAAATGGTAAAAGTTTTGCAGTGAATGATAAAATATATGAAGTATTTGCAGCAAGCAAACTATACTTTAAGATGTACTAAAAGTATGATGGAACATTTACAGCAATTGATGCACACAGCGCAGCTTAAAGAATACATATATACATGCATGCCGTGCTCTCCACACTAAACAGTTGTACATCAACCTCTGTTTTTCACTTCAATAAACAAATTCAAACGCAAGCCATCCCTTGTTCTAGGTAACAGCAAACTCTGGATGCAGAACAGGAAGAAGTTAAAAGGATATGTTTAAATCAATAGCCATGATTTTCAAGGATAACAACAAAACTAAAGTTACTACAAGGTCATTCTTTACCTCCGGCAAAGGCAGTTTTTTTTTTCTTTGATATTCATAAATACGAAAACACAAAGTATATGATAAAACAATATTTGAAGAGATGAAATTTCCATGCATGTCCATTGTCATCTATTGCAGCAGTTCTTTATACACATTATCAACATGTCTTCTTCAGCCTTATTTGTCAACATCTTGGAGTGCACTAAAAAAATTTCAATGGTTTGAAATCTTCTTTCTTGAATAACTTGCATGGGGTTGGGCACAGAAGACAGATGATATGGGTGAGGAGTGGCAGGGTATGTGGTGGCAGAAACTAGACCCTACCATTCAAGGCTGCCATTTTGTTTACCAGCAGTCCAATGTTCACTAAACCAGTTTGAAAAATGAGGCAGGATTTAGCTGATGCAACCCCATTTCATTTGCAGGCAGGCCTTTGGGATTAATGCAAGCACACAGAGGCAACTGTAGGATGAAAAAAATACAGACCAACTAGCTCTGTGTGAACACTAGAGCTTACTGCCATGGCAACAAGAAACAACAAAACACATAAAATGCTTCATTACTAAAGCCAATTTTGAGAAAATCATGATGGTGTAGAAATGAGATATTTGGCCCCAAGATGTACCAAAAAGAATTTCATTAATTTAATTCACTCGATTTCTATTTGGAACTGATATTTCATTTAAAAACAACATGGTTAATAACTTGATGAAATTTAAAAATGAAAACATTTTCCTCACACAATTGTACTTCAAAAAACTGGCTTTAAATAAACAAGCACATGATGGTTATAACAAAATAAACATAATAAACATTATGGGCTTATGATTTATTGTTATGTACATAAAAACAGCAGCAGCTGCCAACAGAATATGTGTAACTACATTAGGAAATATAAATAATAACAATTATTTAAAACATGTACATAGCTAACATTACTACATAAACCATGTAACATATAATGACATTCAACTCTCATTACCTAAAAGGTATCTGATAGACTTTTTGTCCTTGAAATTGCTTACCATATACAAAGGGAATGCCAGAAAAAAATGGCAGAATTCTCAGAAAATAATCGGAAATTAGATGACACTTTAAAAAAAAAAATCCCCCATTGCTGTGAACTTGCTTATGGTTCAGTTGTGCAATAATAAAATTTCAGTTCCCTCCCTTTCATCTAGCTGACATGATGTCTAAAAGTATCAACAGAACAAATGCCTCTGCATGAATAGTATTATACTGTACACTTTTATCAGGTTCCCAGATGATTTAAACACCCAGGAATAACAAAATAAAATAACATCCTACAATCTGCACCACATTTCCTACACAGCGGCAAAAGAAGCAAGTACTTCATTCTGTGCTGAAATCGGAAGACATTTAATCGAACCTTGAAAGACACTGTGGAGTTCTGGCTTTCTTTTTTCTGAAGACAGATAAAGATCCATTTCACAGACAAAAAACACACACACACACACACTGGGGAAAAAAATAATTCAGGATATGTCTCCTCACTTGATAAAATGCAACACAAATCAATGTGTTATATGGTTTACCTAAAACATACAGAAATAGTAGTCAGTTCATTTTAAGAGGATACGTTTCAATTTAAGGGTAGCAAAATCACGCCGTGCCTTTGATTTCTTTCAATCTTTTCATAACTTTAGGGAAGAGTCCTTTACAAAAATATTATGAAGGATTACTTACACAATTATTACCCTTACTCTCAGAGGGGGAAAGAATGCAAAGTAAAAAGTAAGGCACAATATGGAAGAAAAATTCTAACATTTAAAATCATCATGCTTCCAATCACTAACTCATGATCTGCTACTATTATACATCAGTAAATACTGCAATAAATTCAAATATTTTTAAGTAAGTGATAAATATAATGATATGAAAATTACTCTCAAAACAGAATGACATGATTGCACCACAGTTCAACATCTACAAATGAAATGTCTTAATCTGACCCCTATCAGTTAATACATAATCGAAAAAAAAAAAAAAAAGTTGCCATGGCAAGGTGTTGGCCTTTACATCATATCAATCCAGACCTCCACGACGTTGATTGCCATAACTGTTTGACAAGGTACAGTTCTGCTAAGAGGGTTGCATTGAGCCATTCACATGCTGCAATTGTGTTAAATTTGGGTTGATGAAGTGAGAGCCATTCACAGCATTATTAGGCAAGGGATGGGAGCCTGCTGCATGGTTGGAATTACGTAGAACAGAGTATACATCGTCCATTTTGCTCAGCTGCTCGAAAAATGGAACAAGATCCCTTAACTCTGTATCTGACATATCATCAAACCATGAATTAACAGGCACCTGAAAGAAAGAAGAAATAACATTACACTATATAATATAAATTACATAAGTGACTGCTAAACATAAAATATGGACGTGAATTAACAGTACTCTGGAAAAAGCAAATTAACATTGCACAGTACTGAAATTGTCCCACCCAGAAGCAGTAATTTAAATAAAATAAAAAAAAACCCACTATTGATATAGAACAAAGGTGGATAACAAATGATTTAAATTGCAACATGACAGATTACTTTTGCATACTAAAACACAAGATACAGTGACAGGTAGGCATGAAAGTGGGCAATGATAGGAAAAGCCGAACTTCCGCATTAACAAAGTGTTGAATCTTGCATTTCACTCTCTGATGTACACAACCATGACATTTAGGTATTGGTCACATGCCTGCCAACTAAATACAGGGTGCCCACTCTTTTTCAGGGAAAAAATTCAAGGATGAATTTTTCAATGTCCTAAACCGCAATGAATATATCATATATCAAGAATTATGTGTGTTGCATTATGATACTCATTAACAGTATTTGTAATTGGTAACCAATTATAAAAAAAAATCTTAGCAACAATGCATCTCCAAATTTTGCAAAAAGTTCTTTACTGAATGACAAACTTTCTTCAGGTGAAAATATTTAACAAATGAAAATACTGTAATCAATTTTTAAATAATTAGAATTTTTTCTACTCAAATGTCAGTACTTTTAACACAACATTAAATTTATCATTGTTAAAATATAATTAACAAGCATATTAAAAAAATATTAAGCAAATGGATGAATAATTTATTTACAATTATTCACTAAATACATTTTTTCTTGAGTTCAAAATCTATTTCTTTTATCAATGATTGTTTGTCTTAATCTGTCTTTCTAAAGCTATTTGATTTAACAATGCAGTTAAAATTATGAGTATCTTCTGCTTCTGTTGCCAAGTCATTGGCTGATTTTAATAAATCTAATACTTCATTTTCTACACGCTTTTCTTTTTTTTTTATACTTTCTATTTCATCCAGTATTTGTTTTCTCTTTTGGGCTACAGCAGAATTAGCCTTGTCCCGAGCTTTTTCTTCTAAATTTATTACATATCTTTGCCCAGCACATCTGACATTACTCAGAAGCAATTTTGAAAACTCGACCTTTTCCATGCCACCAATGTTACTTAGATGGCCATTTATTATTCTTTGTGAAACAATAGAGTTTTCTTTCATATTGTCAATTATTAGTTCCTTATTAATGGAGAATTCTCTCTCTACTGATGCCTGTCCACGCGAGAGCAACAGCAGCTTTTTAGTTACTTCCCACAACAAATCATAGTTTTTACTTGAGGATAAATGTTCATAAAATAACACATCTATTCTCAATTCCTCATAACTGTTATCGAAAAATTTAAAATCTGAAGTTACTGCTGCAACACTATTTATAAAATCCTTTAACTACAGCATAATAGTGTCAACAACACCAGGTTTCAGATGATTTGCATCCACAAGAATTTCTAGAATAATCTTGAAACTTTTTAAGCAGGATTCCTTCTCAGCACTCATTAATTCAGGATCTAAACACTATATGTGCCACACAAGAGCATACTGCAGTGGACATTTAGTGAGCAATTTTTTGACAAGCTTTTGCAAAATTGATCCGCATTTCATACAAAATTCCATTATCTGCTTTTCACTTACATTTGATGTCTTCACCTCCTTTTTGATCAGGAATCCAATATCAATCATCCTATAAGTGGAACAATTTTTATTATCAGTTGGATCAATTTTTAGAAGTGCCGTAATGGTCTTTGTTTGGTCTAATACATCCATTTTAACAAAGCGACTAATCAGATTCCTTAACATTTTCTCTAAGTCTTTAGCCATGAATGGCAACATTGGCTTATCTGCCTGATACTTTTTTTAAAAAGGGACTCAGTTGCTTTGCAATAAAATGCAAAAATATAATTTGGCAAGTGCCAATGGATCCTTCACCCATTTTTGGACAATATTAAAGGAAACTACAATAATTATTTACAATTTTCTGGGCTACCAAAGTTACATACTTCAAAATAAAGGGCCAAATTTTTATAGCACGTTCACACACAGGAGAATTTTCAACCCACCTGCGTGAACAAAATTTTAGTGGCATTTTTACAGCATTATCCACATTTAAATAATTCTCACACCGTGCCGGTGAATCTTTAAATAACCCGTATAAGCCTTGAGAGAAATTTTTCTATTTCCCAATCACTCACAGTAGTAGCATGTCTCAATGCATTATGCACAATCCACAGGTATTGGTGTTTAAGGTGGACGTCAAGTAATTTTGCTTCCTATACTTCCAATGGAAAAACTTCTGTACACAATTTCTTCACAATTAATGCGTTCCCACAAGGATGAAAATTTGAGCATCGATTAAAATAGCTTCATTTTATAACTTGGAATACTTAATATTTTCTAAAACATAACCACAATTATGCAATCCAACATTTGTTTGTCTACTGACGTCATCAAAGTACAGGTCGCGTCACCTTTTTTCTGGTTTCAACACCACCAAAAGAAAAGTTATTGATTTTTAATATAATTATGGTTATGTTTTAGAAAATATCAAGCATCCCAAGTAATAATATGAAGTTATTTTAATCGATGTTCAAATTTTCATCCTTGGGAACACAGTAATTGTGAAGGAAATGTGTACAAAAGTTTTTCCATTGGTTGGAAGTATAGGAAACAAAATTACTTGACGTCCACCTTAAGAGAGATGAATTTCAATTGGCCGATAAATCATCTTGAAATAAAGAAAAAAGCTTTAAATTTACATTCAGCCCATCCATAGAAAACTGAACTGTATTTTTTAAAGGCAAATCCTTCAAAGATTGCTGGTTTATCTAATAAAATTTCTGCACTTGCGTGGCCTAAAAACACAGAAGTCAGATACTGTGATGTTACTCTGTTCTTGTCCCAAAATCTTATATGGATGTCCATTTGTTTTTGTTGAGAGTATTTATTTAAACTCTCATCAAACAAAACAACAAAATCTTTGCTTTCATTAATCTGTTGCAACAAAAGTGATTTAAAATGGGGTGCCAAGCCAAAGCAGCAAATATATGAGAGAAGTTCAGAGCCGTTTCACTGTCTGAAAACATCAATCGAAACAACTTATCAATTCCAGCACATGATCTGTACCAATAATGGCTTTCTACCCCTTTTAAAGTCCATCATATTTCGGCTTTTGTAGGATATTTTCTGGGTAAACAACCTGCTGCTGATGGTGATGATGGTGTTTGTGATGCTGGTGCAGGTACTTTTTCAAACAGTCTATCTAAGGTGGAATTTCGACTTTTGTTTTCTTCAGAACGGATCACGTGCTTTTTACTTTTCACGTGGCTTCGCAAAGCAGACTCTCCCGTGGACGAAATATCGATGTTCTTTAAGCATAACAAACATCTCGCAACATGATTATTGCTGCAATCCTTACTAACCCACGTGGAATACTTGGGATTGTGCAACCAAAGATCACTGAAATTGCACTTACGACTCATATTTATTAAACAAGAAAATTCTAATATCTAGCAATTAGATGACGACTAGAGACAATCTCAAAGCAAAACACTAAGCCAACAAAATTCAAAGTTTTTTTTTTCCAGTCGCTACACGAACATTGCAAAGAACTTTCAGGAAAAGCAATGTAAGGGATTCCTACTCAGTAATGCCATGAGCATTGTGTGTAATCCTATGTTATTGCCAGTTACAAAAAAGCAATATAATACTGTGGTCAGAAAAAAGTGCAACCAAAATATGGAAAATGAACCAACACAAACAAATAATTTCAACTTTTTGTTCTCATGGAACAACAGCAGCAAGGAGGACCTGTTGGTATGCACAATTTGTCAAAAAAAAAAAAAAAAAAAATCCAAATTTTCATTTAACAGATACCATAACTTGGTCTTATAAGGTTACCCTGCAAATTTCGCTTGGATCCAATATAAAGTTTTTAAATTACGCGTTTTTTTTTTATTAACCCTCCGAGCGGTTTGAACGTGCTGTGCGCGTTCAAGGTCACCTCTTTCTAAAACTGCTTGACCATGGTGAGGGGGAGGGCTGGTGAAATGCACCTATCAACAGCATCAAATGAACCCGCTTTCATGCAGATAAAGTAGAAACAAGAAGGGGAAATCCCCGCCTTGCTGTAAGGAAAATGAAAGAAACGATACAATAGTTTTCCCCGTCGCAGAACAAGTGCTCTGGGGTAGTAGATGGAGTTAAGTAGGTCAAGATTGCCCCCCATCTCGCAGTAGTTGGGGGCAATCTTGACCTACTTAACTTCCCATTAGACCGCAGTGCACTCTTTCTCCCAGTGATGCAGCTGCTTTGAAGTTTACTCTTTTGACTTCCGATGTCAATGCGGGATTGCAGAAAAAAAGTGAAAAATCACAAATGGAAAAAGATCGGAAATTTTGATCGAAATTTTTCGGATGTGGGATTTTAAAATTCAAGGACTTTCCAGGTTAATTAAAGAAATTCAAGGACATTCCAGGCCTTGAACTTTTTTTTAATTCAAGGACTTTCCAGGTTTTCAAGGACGCGCGGGCACCCTGTAAATAGATTTAATGTATGTATTTTGTTTCAAGAAAATTAAATATATAGTACAATATAATGTAATGTGAAAAATTGTTGATGAGGTCATATGCATAGAAAATCACTCACCTTAGTACAGAACAATGTCTTTAATCAAATGAGGAAATTAATCAAATGCCTTTATAAGATAACAACGTTGTATGGAAATCAAATATTGATGGTTTGAAAAATTTCTGACATGTTTGTTGATAAGTAATAAAAGTTTGATGAAGAATAAATGTTCATTCTTGATTTGACACAAAATTATTAATGAATAAATATGATAAATGCTTGCGAAAACGTTAGGCATTTTGTAGATAAATTAAATAATAAAAGTCATTCACAACTAATGAAATTTCATTTTCTTAAGTTGCTTCTGCCTAACAATTTGTTCTAACCTTTTTTTATGAATTAGCTGGCTGCAGTTTTCTTTCTCTTGAACCAATTCATTTGATTTTAATTTGCTGCGTAAGTTATTAGAGATATTTAGCTCCTTTCATTTCTTCCTCCTTATCTTGTAATTCTTTCTTATATTCTGAATATGATTTCATATTTTGGCATAAATCTCTATTTACAGGGTCATGCAAATAATCTTTTTCTTAAAAAATTCCAAGGCTGACTTATCCTGATTCAGAAGCTTATATTTCATGGTTTGAACAGATGAAAATGTTTCAATTTTTATGTTGATGGATTCTTTATCAAGTACATACCCCATCATACTAAAGGAATTTTCCACTTGAGAGCCAGGAAAACAACTCAATAATGCCTTCATTATTTCTGAGAGGGCACTAAATTTGTTTAACTTAAAAAGTGCATGTTTTGGGATTCACTGAAATTTATTTATGTAAATATTAAACTGGAGCACATCACTGCATCCAAAGTACAAAATTACAGACATTTAACAACAACACAGGGTAGAGGGAACGTTGCGCAAGCGGGGATTACGATTGCCGGCGAAATCTTTGCTCCGTCCGTCTTCCATTTTCCGATCCCCCACCCGTTTTTCAAGCTAAAATAAAAATATTTAGGCATTAAAATTAAAATTTAATAACAATACTGGGCAGAAGAAACATCACAAGAAAAATAAATTAGGATTGGAGGGGGGGGATTTTTCACTCCATTTAACTTCCGTTTTCGAAAGTTTTGAAAGATGAAATACCGTCCCTAAATGGAAAAGACCCCCCCCCCAAAAAGTTTCTTTTCAGTTGTACATCAATCTCGAGAATGACCCAAATGATGACAGAAGAAATGGAATGCCGCGAATCCACAAAATAATATCATGTATGAGTAAGAAGTAACTAAGAAATGGAAAAACACGCATTTTATGGAACATGAAAAATCACTACGGTGTTGCTCACTCTGCCGTGAAGCAATTTTATGTGTCACACCACCGTGAGCAACTCAATGGGCTATAAGCAGTCGCCTGTCCCTAATTTTGGGTCACTGGTTCCAGGGAAGGGAAAGAGCCAGTGCCGTAAGACAAACACAACATCCATGCCTCACCGGGATTCGAACCCGGACCTCTTACGGACAAATGATCAGGCCATCGCTTAGACCACTGCACCACCGGGCGGCAAGGCGTGGATTCCACCACGGACAAATTAAATACTGATCTAGAAATTTAATTTCATTTAATAAAAGGGAAAGGGGTGAAAACGATTGCTCTCTATTGATTAGTTTTGAAGAAGTATGTATTAGAAATAGGGTAACTTGCATTTCACTAGCAAAATTTCTTAAAAAAAGAAAAAAAAACGAAGTCGCTCCTTTTTACTATTACCCAAGATGTTAAAAATGAGGAATATGATAAGAAAACATCAAAAATAAAAATATAATCAGGCAGAGAGGGGGAGGGGGGGGGTCTTGGTAAAAAAAAAATTAATATGAGGAAACAGAAAACGACGTGACATACTCAACACTCAAGAAACACCCCCGAAAATATTTAGTAAGTGTTAGAATCTTGTAAAAACGAAAATAAACTTTACACAGATGTTTAATAACGTTACTTCACTGAGATTTTTGATTTCCGTTGTCCGTAGTGGACTCAATGCTTTCCATTGTAACTATATAAAATTCCTAGTACTTGGAGTCGCTGAATCGTTCTTCCTACTGCATGGACTCACTCAGCATTAAACACAAGAGTGGGCACGGAGAATTTACTGTACCGAAGTCCCGACGATGACGACGGGGAAACAGAAGGTTCTAGTGCCCAATGGTGCAAAACCTGCCTTTTGTAGCAAGACGGCTCAAGACTTTTGTATTGGCACACTTTGGCGCAGAATTTCCATCCCTGGAAGGTGACGTCATTCCCAGCAGTAACTATCCCGTCGTTCGAAGTCATTACGATTTTGCTTTCCACAAGAGGGAAAATTCCAAATTCCTAGCGCCCCCCCCCCCCGCCCAATAAAATTTCATTTCATTTTTGGAAAAATATTGGTAACACCAAAAAAAAAGCGGATTTCCGCGTTTTCGCGGAAGTCTTTCATGCCTGGTGACATGTCAATATAGGTGGCCACACTATTGGGGGGGGGGGGGGGTAATAACCACAATGTGCAACTCTATGGACTACAAGCAGCTGCACATTCCAAATTCAGAATTCAGAGCCACTGGTTCCAGGTAAGGGAGAGAGCCAGTGCCTTAAGCCAAAAACAACATCTATGCCCAGGGGTAGTAGTGCAAAAAATAAAATTTCAGGACATTTTTCAGACATTTTTAGAGCAAAAATTCAGGGTTCGATGGTTTATATAAATTGCACAAAAAATTTCAATCATTTAATTTTTTAATGTGTCTTCTCTAATTATTATAACGATATAAGATTATATAATAACTAGAATGTTTAAAATGGGGGGAATCTGAGATTTTTTATTACCTGCTTGTAAAATCATACTTACATACTTTTATATAAAGTAATACTGAGACTATTTGCCATTTTAGATAATTTTTCAGATATAAACATTACTAACCGCAAATTGTGTTAGTAGTGCTATGCCAGACTTTGCATTGACATTAAGAAATTACCAGGTTTTTAAAAGCATTAAAGTAAATATTAAAGAAATAAATAAGTTTTATCAAAAGTTTTCTAGACATTCATATGAATGATTATTACTAAGTATCAACAATGTATAGTTTATTTCAGGTAAAGAGTAAATAATATATACTGCATTTGATTTAAATAAAAAAAAATCGATTTTTTCTCTAAAAAAAATTAGGATTTTTTTAAACCCTACAAAATTGTGCATCAATTGCATAACTTTTTACAAAGCTGAAATTTAAGTGAGTTAATAAGGCATATTAAAAATTAGAATGAAACTTTAAAACATCAGTAGAAAATTCTTGATATTTTTTTTTTAATTTTCTTATTTTTGCAATATCATTGCGGACAATGGTTAACTTCTTTGAAATATTTATAATATTTTCATTTGCAGAGCTGAGCATCATTTGAGCCACTTTTATGCCATTCATATCATTTTGTGAAATGGCTAGCTGTAATGTTTCATTGGCATCATTTAATAAACGATGAGCTGCATTTTCATCTTGTAGTGTGTTGGTTTCAATCTTGGTCAGCTCAATAAGCTTTTCATTCTGTTCAGCCTTCTTTTTCTATTTTCGCACCTCTTCCTGCTCTCTCTCTGTATCCATCTTGCGCTTGACTTGTTGTTTGTTCTTTTCTTCTTTAAGTTGTTGTAAATGTGCAGCATATGCACTATGTGATTTCTCAACAATTTGAATGAGCTCCTTAGTTATTGGGATTTCAGCAACATTTTCAAACTTGTTAATATAATCTTTGCATATTCGCAAGGAACGAATACACAGTTCAGAAATAGAAGCTCTGTTTGATGTCGCTATGGTGTTGCTGATAGAAAATCCATGTTCTGGTATGGAATTTCCATGCGAGAGTGTTAAGCAGGCTTTAACAAATGTACACAGATTAGGATATTTTAGAATTTCAGCAGAATCTTTAATTTTTGAAATTTCTGCCCAGTACTTGCATATATTCTGATCTTCAGAATACGTATTTTGTTAAGTCTTCACATGCATGCATACACCACTCTGTGTTTATTGCATCAGATATGGTGTTTGTTTTTGAAACCTTCATCATATGATGTGTAAGACGTTGCAAAGCAAGTTTTGAACTTTCTTTATGATGTAGATTAGGATGAAGGCATTGTATATCCTTAAGGATAACATTGGACAGTGGCAATTTTTTCTGCAAGAATTCACAAGTTTCCATGAAACAACTCCTTACGCTTAAAAGGAATCTTTTATGCTCAGGCTTTTCAAAATCACCATCAAGCAAACAACTGGCACCAGATCCTATATTCATTTGCTTTCTTGTCACCCAAAATTTGGAATCGCAACAATCAATACTTGCCAATGATAGGCCTTCTTTTTGCTTACAACATTGCTTTTCATAAACTTATACATTATATTTCTTAAGAGTTCATTCAATTTAGGGTACAGTATATGAATTAAGGGAGTATCTTTTTGAAGCAAAGAGGAATAAGGGATGAAGCATGAAGCAAAAAAACTTGTAAAATGTAAATACATAAGTGAATCTTTAAGAAACATTGATATGCTACAATATTTTTCAGAGTTTAGCTGAGCTGTTTTTTGGAAGAAATTCCAAAAAATATTCAGTTAGGGCTGAATACTGTTCAATTATCTTCTCACAAACAGGTGCTAAAGTAAGCCATCTACTGCTCACATGTTTTAAAATCATGTGGTCAGCTTGTTCATCCATCAAAACATCGATCTGGATATTGCGGAAATCTTCTTTCCCAGCAGCAGAAATCTTAAAAAACTGAAAAATATCAAACACCAAAGTTTCCACATCGCAATCTAACTTGCACAGGCCTTTCTTCATTGCATTGTGCAAAATATGTAAAGAGCAAGTTCCGATATCGATGACATTTATAAAATTCAGCGAATCTAAATGAGAATTAAATTTTCTCAAAAACGACAAGTTAACATTGGGACCGTCCATAGAGCATTGTAAACATTTATAAATGTTTAGGCCATTATTTGTAATAAAATTTAAAATAATTTGAAAAATTTTGTCAGATTCTGCATGGCCAATGAATTTTGATTCACAGTATGATGTCCCAATTTTTTTAAATTTCTCCGACCAATATGAAATATGTATGTCCAGCTGTTTCTTAACTTGCTTCGTTGAGGTCTCATTAAAATAAAGGGTGAAAAATGACTTACCAATATCTTGAAAGATTTTTTTCCAAAAATGTGGTGCAAGTCCAAATTTTGTAATGTAACGTGTGCTTTCGCATCCGAAAGTGCAACATTCTTTGCTATTGTTGAATCTTCAAATGCAGCTGCACAAATTTCAACCAATCCTCCCAAATTAGAAAATGGATAATTGCACTTAATTGACTGTAACAGCAACAAAAATTCCGCTTTTACTGCCTTTTCTTTAGAATTGGAGGGTAGCCATGTTGTTCCCTTTGGAGCCGATAGTGTCAAACATTTTGAAGATTCACCTTCACTTTCAATGTTATTTTGCATTACAAGAGTACACTGATTCACTCTCTTATTCATGTTCTCCTTATGTTTAACGCTATTAGCATGCGAAATAAGTTGAGAAAATCCCATGTTAGAAACGCTGATCGTTTTGTTGCAAGCAACACAAAATGCTGAATATGGATCATATTCACATGGCGTACACCAGGTATTCAAATTGCTCCCACTCTTATCTCGTTTACTATCACAAAGCCACGATGCTGAGAATTTTGTTTTTCAGGGCATGATCACGAAAATACTTCCAGTGAAATCCTGAGAAACTGATGAACCGAGTAATTACTTGCCAATCGCCATGCCTTTATACATGTACACGACTGAAACATGTGGTTGGGAAATTATGTAATCCTAAAGTAAATATACGCAACGGACACAACCTGTCCTAAGACGAACACATACACAGCGTAAGATGAAACTCTGCTGGCGTCATGAAGTCGACTGCAGCGCCTCTACAACCTGCAGCAGAATTAGCCGTTGATTGATTCCCAGGAACCACGTGACTGCTTCCATACTGATTTTGGAACTCCTAGACCAAAGACGAAGATTTACTGTGCTATCATTTTTCAGTTTAACATCCCAATAAGTGGAATAACATCGTAATAAGTGGAATAACATCGTAATAAGTGGAGCATCCTTATAAGTGGAAGCAGGTTTGATAAAATACTGAAAATTAGCGCAATTCTAAATATATATATATATAGCTAATACATGATCGGATTCCGAAGGATTATGAAAGTGGGAGTTCAGTTCGCTTGGCTTCTGCCTCGCTTAGATTGGGGACGGGAGTTGAGGACAAAGGCCGTGGGTAGAAAGAAGGAAGGGTCCGGAGCTGCTGAACCCCATGCGCCAGTGCTGGGTTGCTATTAGCAACTTTTGCCGACATCACGGGGTCTGGTCATATTTTGCTTCTGCTGCAGGTGGCTGGGGGCATCACGTTCTATGGGAGGAGTTTGAACAGGCTTCTATGCCTGATTTCACTTTATGCGGTAACCCAACCCACCCTCTTTTCTTTAATACACACCAAACCAGTCACCGCCAATGAAGCTGCGCAAACCAGTGGCATGACATCATTACAGCATATGGTGGGCAGAAAAGTCGTTGACAGCAGGATTGGTGCCAGCATTATCACTGTCCCGTATGTTAGTCAATGTAAGGATCTTTGGATGATTGCCACATTTGGAGAAAATCAATTGAAATTTAAGAAAATTATTACGAAAAGTCGCAAATCCAAATCTGAAATATTTTCGGCAATAATTTTTAGAAATAAATGAAATTTTATTTCAGAACTTTTCGTAGCTTTTGGAAACTACTAAAAAAATTCAGGAATTTCAGGACAACTACGACCCCTGTATGCCTCATGCTTCACCGGGATTTGAACTCAGAACTAGCGCAGACGAATAGTCAGAAGCCAGGGCTCAGACCACTGTGCCACCGAGGCAGCCCACCTGGTTTGCAATACATTCAGAGACATAATGTGGAATGCAGCTGTATAGCAATCTAATGGTGTCTTGAGGTATCTCTGACCAATGCCACATTCACTTGATCTTATAACTGGACTATGTTCCTGGCCTGCTGGGGTGTGATACACAAGTATTGTTCACTTAAGTCCCTCTATTGCTTGACAGAAAAAAGGTCCACAGATCTCACTGGCCATGGAAGCCTGTGGGCTCCCAGCTGACAAGCTCTAGAGATGGTGGCAGTGTGTGGAAGAAAGATATTCTGCTGAAAAATGGTCTGCAGGATAGGTCTGAGAAACCCTGTTTCTGGTCATAGAACATTGTTGACTTATCATGGGGCCATCACAGTTCCCATTACACGAACCAGAGGCAACTTGCTATCATAACTGCATTGGGGGGGGGGGGAGGCACTACACACAAAAATAGCTTGTGGGCAAATGGTATGGTGCTTGCAGATGATTGCTAGGCCTGCACTGTGCCTACATCATATCCAAACACAGATTTGTTGGATGTCAACATCAAGGCAGAATATAGACTCCTTGCTAAACACAATAAAATGCCATTCATGTCCCAAGGCAGCTTGACTCCAACACTATTCCAGCTGAGCATGGAAGCAATTTTGAGTCAATAACAGTCAACACAATGACCACCTTGTGTGCAGGCCTGCCTCTGTCAATCTCCTGGATACCATTCAGGTTATTATGAGGATGTCCAAGACAGTGGTTACAGTTTGTCAAATGCTCATTGCAGCTACTATTGGTACCACAACTGCTTGGTAACGAGTACACTTATCACTCCATGCAGATGTATGACTGTCTCTGTATGACAGCTGTTGTTACCTTCTTACAAACAGCCTCCCACTGTTCTGGTGACTTCAGTTTGTTTAGGAAATTTCCTGTATGCATATTCCTAACATCCGGGTTTATCCTAGGTTAGTTTTTTTCGCATTTTACAAAAAGGAAATAATGTTTTGCAAAAACAAAATCCGTAATTTTCACTAAAAAGCAAAAGCTATGATACACACATTTTCATTTTTTTTCTTTTGCCGATTTCAGACTCTCAGATATTTAATCGGCCGTCAAATGCCAATCAATGCCAACACACGTAGTGTGGTTGCACCGCGACTCAATCCCTAGACCCTATGTCATCTGTGTAGGTCTAGCTCAATCTACCAATTGCAATGTAGCTTATAACAAGATGTACCAATCATCACTGATGTTACATATAAGGGGTAGCATTACCAACACGTGACCCCTTACCAACACATGGCAGTAAACTGAATTGTTAAATTGCATGTATACCATTACACAATACAATATCCTACAATTCGCCTGAACAGTATACTGGAGCATACAATGGGTAAGTGGTTAATTGGCAATGAAAATAAGTGGTGGTGGGGGGGTGGGGGAGGGGCAAAAAACGATGAATTACTAAAAAAAAAAATGAAGTTTCGGATTCCTTAGTTTTAAAATGGAAAGGACGATATAAATGGCTGGAAATGCAGTGGAGGGAGAATATTCCTTATGTTACATTTTCCACGTGAGCTCAAGTGGGCAAGAAGAATTCATTCACGGATACTAAAGGTAAGTCCGAAAAGATTTTAACAACTGTTATTTTGCAACTAATTTTTAGGAATGCCATTAATATTTCATTTAAGCATAAAATACATACATGAGACCGGCCGATGACAAAAAAAAAAGCTGAACTTTTTAACTGGGTGGAAAATTGGGACACGCAAACGCGCGGTGAGCAAATTCAAATACAGCATATATACAATATTTAAGAGTAAGCTAGCCATATGGAATTATTTTCTGTAAATTATGTAAGTAAATATTAAAGTGAAGCACATTATTATATTCACAATAGAAAAGTAGGGATTTAAGAACAAAAAAAATGAAATATTTTAAAAAATCAGATTTAAAACTTAAATGTGAATCTTTACTAGATAAATCCTGAGGTGAAAAATATTTGTCTAGGAAAGTTTGTGAATTTAGTCAAGCAATTAGAAACTTGCAAGAATTAGAAACATATATCCACAGATTAGTTTTTAGTCATTGAAGAAGTCAATAAAGTATTTCTCAATGTAACCTTATAAAATGGCTTGCAAAATTTTTTGCTTGCATTGTGAATATGGTGACATGAATCTCCATCAATGTCAAGGAAGAGGGGAGATTTTCTCTGCCGAATTCTTGTTTTCACCTGTTTTTGAGCCTCTCATGACACATTCTTTCCACTTAGCTTTCAAACAAGCAAAACAAATTCCTTCTTAAAAAGAAAGAATGAAAAAAAAAAAAAAAAAAAAACTGAAAGCTGCGTCACGAACTTTTTAGAGGCTTCGGCCCGACGTAATACGGGCCCGAACCATGCTTCCCCCCCCACTTAGCTTTCAAACATGCAAAACACATTCTTCCTTAGAAAAAAAAAGAAAGAAAAGAAACAGAGTTGCGTCACAAACTTTGTTCAGCGGCTTCGGGCCGATGTTATCCTAGCCGGGCGCCGTGCTTTCTTTCTACTAAGTTTTCAAACCAGCAGAACACATTCCTCCTCCTTTGAAAAAACAAAACAAAACAAAAAGGTTCATCACGAACATGGTTCAGAGGCATCGGCAGACGCAATTCCGGATCACTGGAAAAGAAGCACATCCGAACACGACGGGCATTTTTTTGTTCACACTTTGAAACACGCAAAACAAATTCCACCACCTGAGAAAAAAAAAAAAAAAGGATAAAGGGCTGTGTTACGAACTTAGTTCAGAGGCTTTTACTTCGATTATTTACAAAATCAGTAAAACTTTCTTAATAACAGCGAAAATCTGAATATCCATAATTTTTTTGTTAGTCACCCGTAATCCCGGGGGAAATCCGTAATAATTATGGAGATTCCGTATTTTTTGGCATCCTCCGTAGGAAGAGGATTCACGAGAGCTTCGATTCTCGAACGATCTCAGAAAAGCGGGAATGCATTCGGGTACATTTGCAAATTACAAGAGTGTTTCTGGCGATGACGTCACGGATAGAATCAAGCGGATAGTTTGGCCCTGATAGAATGCAGTGGCGATTCCCCGCAAGACATGGAAAGGGCTGCGGGAGTTTCCTTAACGCACGAAGTAGGCGGAGCTTCCACCCTTTGCGCTGCGATGTTCAAGTGACTGACATCCCATCCATTGTTGACAGCAGTAAAGGAATTGAGCTCCTGACTCCACCCTCCAACATTTCTTCTTGCCCCCACGTCTACTCCAAAAACAACGCTTTCAGCTAGAAAGCGCTTAGTTCTTTTACTCCACAAAAAAGCAGAATCGCGGAATTCCGCTTTTTTTTTCTATAAAACGATGAGCGCCCCCCCCCCCCAAAATTCTGAAAAATTTCTCTTCATTTTTGCAACGACTCTGAGAATGACCAAAATGATGCCGAAAAAAGCGGAATTCCGCGAATTCGCGGAATAATCTCATGTATGAAAATACTGTATTAAAACATTAATGATAATTAACACAGCAATCAGACATTGCTGTGTTAATTATCATGACATATTAGCCAAGTACACTGGTGTGCAAAAATTAAGGACGAAGAGGGAAAATTAGCATAACAGCTGAACGAGGAGGCAGAACAGACCGAAAGACCACTCAGGAGATAGACTCGGGTCCGATACCGTAGGGCATGCGCATATATGCAGCATGACGTGGGGGGTCAGAAGAGTATAAAGCACACAGGCGGTGTACGCTCAGCAATTCGGTGAAAGCTATTGCACGGTGTACATTGGTTTGAACGACGTTGAGTTGCTGCCACCGTGTGTTATGGCCAACAGGCAATCCAGTAGATGACATATGGATGACTTTACCCGAGGTCGCATCATTGGGAAGTTGGAAGAAGGTCAAAGTGTGACTACTGTGGCCGAGGAGTTCGGGATCGCTCACAGCATCGTTTCACGAGCTTGGAGAGCATTTCAAACGACAGGACCAGCTGTCCGAGGGTTTAGCAGTGGTCGTCCATGAGCAACCACGGCGGCGGACGACCGGTATATTGTCCTATAGGCGAGAAGAGGCAGACAGCGGTAGAAATCGCAAGGCACATGCAACAGACAACTGGACATCCATTATCGCGTTTTACCGTGGACAGGAGGCTGCACAAAGGTGGTCTATTTGCATGACGACCAGTACAGTGTGTGCCATTAATGCCTGCTCACCGGAGACGGCGGTTTCTGTGATGCCAGGAACACAAGAACTGGACACATCGGCAATGGGGTAGAGTTCTCTTTACGGATGAGAGCCGATTCAGTATGATGAGCAATTCTGGACGTATGCACATCTGGAGAGAGCAGGGAACACACAATCACACCTCCAACATCATCGAAAGGGATCGGTTTGGAGGTGTCGGAGTTCTCGTTTGGGGCGGTATCATGCTTGGTAGCCGTACTGACCTCCACATCTTCCAAGGAGGTTCAGTCACTGGTGTCCGCTATTGTACCGAGGTTCTCCTGCCTCACGTGCGTCTGTTTAGAGGCGCTGTGGGCCCTGAATTCCTCTTCACGGACGACAATGCTACACCTCATCGTACAGCGGCTGTCACAGAGGTGTTGGAGAGTGAAGATATTCAACACATGGATTGGCCCAAAAGGTCCCCGGACCTAAATCCAATTGAACACGTGTGGAACCTTCTTGGGAGACGCTAGGCAGCACGTCACCAGCCGCCAGCAACGATTCCGCAGTTAATATTGGCGCTACAAGAGGAATGGGCTGCGATGCCTCAACAGCTCCTTGACAACCTCGTCCTCAGCATGGACAAACGTTGTAAATCCTGCAACGCAGTTAGGAGAGATCATACCCCCTACTAAAGACTGGATTTTTCTTGGCAGCTGCCTGTCACATGACGTTTCTGTCTTCTGTCCAGTTGTGCTCGAAGTTACCTTTTCAACAAAGTGCCTTTGTATCCTTTGGATTTCTTGTTTGGACGGTTTTGCTCACTTGTCCCATATTCTTACATCTTGGGGAATCTTATGGTATGATTTGAGTCGATGTGAAGCACTTCTGCACGACATTACATTCGAAAAACCGTCTCGTCCTTAATTTTTGCACGCCAGTGTATTATGAGAAGAATATTTCTTCCACTCTGTATATTAAAACATTAATATTTTAAATACATAATTTATGTGTTAGGAGAAGGTAGAAAATCGAAATCATATGTTTTTATGCAAACGTGAGCTATTACTTTGTTAAGACCACTAATGCTATTGAAGTTTTACCTTATTTGCACTTATATATATATATGCTGATTTACTGTCAAATTTCCCCTCTTGCAGAAATCCGTAGTCCGATTTCTCCCCCTTTCCACGCAGCAGATGTGCACTTCAAGTGATAAAGAATACTAAACTGCATCAAAATCTGTTTGTATGCGAATCGTTTGCTTTGGAATTTCCTTTCCACTGAGTTCCGCCACAGTAATTATGTAACAATGGGAGAATCGTGCATCCGAGAGCTCACCGAGTGCAAAGGTTAAAAAATTGAGCCCTAGCGAAGAAAGGTATTACTGTTTTGTACACAAATCGTTTCGATGATCAAAACATAGTTTAAAAAATATACACATTTAAAGTTGTTTATTTTCAAATGAAAAGTCAATGTGAATGAGTATTCTGGGCCGTGAAAGAAATTCAGATACCTGAACAAATTTATGATATTTTTGTCATAAAAGCAGCAGTTCGTCATAAAAGGCAGGTGGGGTGCAATTTTTTTTTTAATCCAAAGGCGAGCGGAACGCAATATTTCAATCCAAACGGGGAGCATTTTTTGTGGTTCAAAGGACAAGTGGGGCAGCGTGCCCCACTCTAAAGTGAACCCTGAGCAACACCGGGTGTTTCTGCTAGTTATTATAGTAAAGAATAATAACAATAAAATGTTTTGTTTACTGTTTTTCAGTTCTCTTCTCCTCCCTTCCTCTTTAGTTACACTCTCCCCACTGGTTTAAAACTCAGGCTTCACGTGACAACACATAAACATAAAAATCGAGAAAAAAACAGAGTCATGTATGGTAAAAGGTTCGTTTAGCGGTAGCTTTCGGTCATCCTACGACCTAGGACGACTGAAAGCTACTGCTAAACAAACCTTTTACCATATGTGACTCTGTGTGTTTTTGCTCGATTTCTATGTTTATCTCTCCCCTCTTTTTTTTCAGGTTACTATGTTTCCAAAGCAGATGTTTTGAACAAACATGAGAGGTCAGCTGACCATAAATAAGCCTCAGAAAGTCTTACCTTGAAAAGCAGTGGATCTTTTGAAGAGGCTGTTGCCAATGCTAAATCTAAGTGCAAAATTCAGTTACTGCTGCTATGCACATTGTTCATTTGCAAGCAAAAGAAAATTTAGCTATAAGGAAATTCAGCGTTTTGAAAAATTTGTGTATGGATTTAGGATGTAACGAACTAAAAGAGCTCAACAGTGACAGCCATACCACTTACAAAAGCTACAAGAGTGTGCATGAGATGGAAAAAGCAATTTCTAGTGTTATAACTGAAAGCATTATTACCAAAGTGAAGTAAGCAAAATAGTTCTCTATCATCATTGATAAATGCACTGATGTAGGGGGTGAATCAGTGTATGGCAGTATTTGTCAAGGGGGTTTGCAAGGGAAATGCATTTACACACTTCTTAAGTTTAGAAGCTTTAGAAAATTCAACTGCTCAGGTAATCTTTAAAAGTGTTAAGTTATGCTTTGAATGTCATGGTATTGATATGACCAAGGATTGTCACAGATGGAGCAAGTGTCATGACTGGCATTAGGAATGGCATTACTGCTCTGATGAAAGAAGAACAGCCTCACATAATATCAATTCATTGTGTAGCCCATCAACTTGCTTTGGTGGCTAAACAGGCTGCTGATGAATTTCAGTACCTTATAAAATTTCAAGATATATTAAATAGAATCTATATTTATTTTGAAAGGCCCCCAAAATATTCCAAGCTACCTAGCACTAACCCAGAGCAGTTTGAATATGCCGAGAAAAAAGCTCATTCAGGGCCTTTTCACAAGGTAGTTGTTTTTTGGCAACAGTATAAATGCTTGCAATTGTAACTGGGAAGCACTTGTCTCTTTGCTTACTGAAGATAAATGTCCTGTCACTACAGGCATCCTTAAGCAAATAAGCAATTATCAGTTTTTATTTACTTCTGCTTTCTTGCAAGATATTATGTTTTTATGAACAAACTAAAACTATCCTTGCAATTTCAAAAAAGAAAGTTGACTTTGTAAGCATACAAGCTTGTGTTGCTGAATGCATCATAATTCTTCAAGAAATGATGCAAAAACCAGGAACTACTTTGGATTCATTTTTGAATTCAATTTCAGATGACACTGGTGAGGAATTCGCTTATAAAGTCCACACAGTAAAACGAGTCCCTAAACATCAATTCCAAAAAAAAAAAAAACTTTTCAATGACTTTCTTACATGCTTAATTGAAAACACTGAGGTGAGGTTGGGAAATATGATTCAGATTGTTCTGTTCAATATTTTGCTCCCACAGAATATTTGCAAAAATGCCGATTCTGTCAACTATGGGGAAGCACAAGTTATAAAAAATTATGAGGTTTTTCGTGCAAGCAGGGCATATACAGACAAATCTGAGAAAACTGTTGCACTCTTGGAGTGGAAACTTTTCAGTTTTAGAACTGCTGTCATTCCTCCATCAAAATGACATGG
Source organism: Macrothele yani (assembly GCA_039090855.1). NCBI lineage: Eukaryota > Metazoa > Arthropoda > Arachnida > Araneae > Macrothelidae > Macrothele > Macrothele yani. The sequence continues at coordinate 39,568,030 of CM077024.1, read as the reverse complement.
AGAAAGAGTTTCCCATAATGTGTTGTATTGTTGAATATGCTGCAACAGTGCCACTACACGCCGCTGACTGTAAGCGAGCATTGTCACAAATGAATTTAATAAAAACTGATTTGAGGAATCATTTAACAACTGAGCATGTTAGCACTTTGCTCACCATCAATTTAGAAGGTCCTTTTTGTAATGAGTTAGGTTTTGAAAAGGCTTACAAAAGATGGTGTGTTAAACCAAGAAGGTTAAATTAAGCAATGAAATTTTTCAGATTGTGACAAATATTGTTCGAAACATCAGATTGTGATAAATATTGCTTGAATTTTTAAGCTGCGATAAATGTGTTTTAAATATACACTGACGGAAAAAAATTCCCAACACCAAGAAGGGGTTGTGTTAGATAAACAACAGTTGGTAGGCGGTGAGAGTACATCTGTAAGATGATGTCTATGCAAATTTCGCACTCGGCGCATACGTGTGGCGCTAGTAGCGCCCTCGGAACATGCAAAGCAGGTTTGCTGTAAATACGCGCTGTAACGTTCATGAGCGTTAGTTATCGTTGAGATTCGACGTCGTGTGTTGATGTTAGTCAAGAATGCCTTTAAGAAGACGAAGAAGCCATTATCAACAGCTCACGGAGTTTGAACGAGGTCGTGTAATAGGGCTACGAGAAGGTGAATTTTCTTTCCGCAATATTGCAGAACGGCTTGGCAGGAATGTAGCCACTGTGCATGATTGTTGGCAGCGGTGGTCAAGGGAAGGTACTGCCTTAAGAAGACCGGGTTCCGGCCGGCCACGTGGCACTACTGAGAGGGAAGACCGCCGTGCACGGCGTATGGCCGTGGCGCATCGTACCGCGTCTGCGGCAGCAATTCGAGCTGCAGTTGCCACCACAGTGACACAACGAACTGTTACAAATCGGTTACTTGAAAGACAGCTCCGAGCCAGACGCCCTGCAGCGTGCATTCCACTTACTCCAAACCACTGCCGTTTGTGACGTCAGTGGTGTCAAGTTAGAGCTCATTGGAGGACGGAGTGGAGATCTGTTGTGTTTTCTGATGAAAGCCGGTTCTGCCTGGGTGCCAGTGATGGCCGTGTGTTGGTTAGAAAGAGGCCAGGCGAGCGCCTGCAACCAACCTGTCTGCGACCGAGACACACTGGACCTACACCTGGAGTTATGGTCTGGGGAGCAATTTCCTATGACAGCAGGAGCACTCTCGTGATTATCCCACGCACCCTGACGGCACAGTTGTACGTCGGTCTGGTGATTCAACCTGCTGCGCTGCCATTCATGAACAGCATTCCAGGGGGTGTTTTCCAACAGGATAACGCTCGCCCGCATACCACTGTTGTAACCCAACATGCTCTACAGAGTGTCGACATGTTGCCGTGGCCTGCTAGATCACCAGATCTTTCACCAATCGAGCACGTATGGGACATCATTGGACGACAACTCAAGCGTCACCCCGAACCAGCATTACCGTCCCTGTATTGACCGACCAAGTGCAACAGGCATGGAACTCCATCCCACAAACTGACATCCAGCACCTGTACGACACAATGCATGAACATTTGCGTGCTTGCATTCAACATTCTGGCGGTTACAACGGTTATTTATGTACCAGCATTTCACATTTAAAATGGCTCTTCTCGCGCTTACAATAAGCTGTGATCTTGAAACCTTAATCGATTAAATATGTTACCTATACAAATGTATTGCCGCCATTTCATTCCTCTACAACTATTTTTTCGTGGTGGTGGGATTTTTTTTCCGTCAGTGTATGTTTTCTGCAGTGCTTTATTTGTGTATGTAACAGTTTTACTAAAATCACATAATGATGGGGAATATCCAATGTTGTTTGTTTACTAGGCCAAGGATATCACTAGCCAACAATGGTTCTGCGGTAAACGTGAAAGTAGGTGATTCTTGTGGAAATCTGTGTCCTGAATCCGAAAATAACGTTAGTTTTGGTCCATCACATCTAGTTGTTTCACAATATTGGTTTTTCCGTATACGTGAATCCTGCTGGCACCGTAGAGTTATATTTTCTTGGTACAGGAATCGTGACAAGTGTTTTCGGAAGTACTACTCAAAGGAAGATATTTTTTTTTTTTTTTGTACGGACATCCATAATCTTATTCAATAGTTGGGAGAGGAAATTTATCAACCTAGTTCCTGGCGCCTTTTCACTGACTCTTCCAAAAGAAGCGTCAAGGCGGTTTTACTTCATAACGGCAACAAATTTGCGCTTCTGTAACACTTGCTCATTTCACAAAATTATCAGAATCATACAAAACATTAAAGTTAGTGCTTGAAAAAATTAAATTCCGTGAACACGAATGGCAAATATGTGGTGACTTGAAAGTCATTAGAATATTGTTAGGACAGCAGAGAGGATACACAAAATTCCCTGTTTCCTTTGCGAGTGAGATAGCAGAGCCAGGGACAAACATTGGGATACTGCACATTGATTGGCCTGAGAGGAAGCAACTAACAACAGGTTACAAGAATGTCATTAATGAAAGTCTAGTTGATCGTGAGAAAATTCTACTCCCTTCGTTACACATAAAACTTGGTATTATGAAACAGTTTGTAAAGGCACTAGACAAAAGTCGTCCATGTTTCCAATACTTATGCACAACATTTCCTTCATTGTCACAAGCTAAAATCAGAGAGGGAATATTTGATGGTCCGCAAATTCGTAAACTGATGATGGATAACAATTTCACCTGTACAATGATCGAAACTGAAGAAGAGGCGTGGAACGCTTTCAAAGAAGTGAAACTTTTTCTTGGAAATGTAAAGGACCCGTCGTACAAGACAACTGTACAAAATATGTTGGACAAATTCAAATTGCTTGGTTGTAATATGAGCCTAAAACTTCATTTCTTAAGTGCACATCTTGATTACTTTCCCTCCGAATTTGGGAGCTTTGAGTGAAGAGCAAGGTGAAAGGTTCCACCAGGGCTTAAAAGAGGCAGAGCGACGTTATCAGGGACGTTGGGATGAGCATATGATGGCTCATTACTGTTGGTCTATTGCACGTGAGGATCCTTCCAGAGAACACTCAAGGGCATCGTGAACACTGAGCTTCCATGGCAAGAGAAGAAAAAACTGCCTACTAACATTAAGGAATGTAATTAGGCAAGTTTTCAACTCTTGTACACTTTTAATTTTATTTCTATGTAGTTTTTTTTTTAATTATTCCCTTTCACTTTTAAAGGTTGTTCTTGCTTATGCTTAGTTTTAAAAATGGTTAAACATGCATGCTATATATGCAAAGACATGAAATGTATCGCTTCGGACAACACAAATTGATGAACTTACATTATACCACATTGCCAAGGAAGCCGATGTGATACAGCAGAACCGAATGCATTTTTGAATTCAGCGTACAAAGAGTAGTAAAAGTCACATATTCAAGTTCATACCGCAGAAAAAAGTTTTCATTTGCAGGCTAGTGTATTGGTTCGGGGCAAATGTACCATAAGGTGCGTTAAGGTGAATAGTTATGTGCTCTCCAAGGAGTTTGTGCAGGAAAATCAAGGCTTTTCTACATTCCGAAGGGTCTGATATTAGTATCAGCACTGTTTCCTCACATCTTAGCAAATATTTGGGATTAAACTCTTACAAACCTATACTTAAACCTAGACTAACTTCTGTCATGAAAAAGAAGAGACTTCAGTTTGTGAAGCGTCATCAATCGTGGACTGCTGAAAATTGGAACCAGGTCCTTTTTTCTGATGAATCAATTGTGTGCCAATTTGAATCATGTGATGCACATGTTCGATGACCAAAAGGCAAAAGTTTTGATGAAAAATCGTTAGCACAGTGAGACATCCGCCTAGTCAGATGATGGGGGGCTATGTCAGCATCCGATACTGCTTCATTATCCTTTTTGCTGACAGGCATTACCATGACTGGTACATTTTAAGAGGAAATGTTACGTGAGAAGTTGTTAACTCGTGCACAGATGTACAATATTTATGCATGATGGCGCTCTATGCTACAGATCAAAGACAGTAAAGGGCTAACTGCAGAGGAAAAACATAACTGTGCTTGACTGGCCCGGTAATAGACCCAACCTTAACACCATTAAAAATTTCTGGACCATTTTAAAAGACAAGGCAGCAGAAAAACAACCATCAAATTCCCACACTTTGACTGACATGATATAAAGTATGTGTGGTGGAAAAACATTTCAAGTGACTACTGCAAATCCCTCATTGAAAGTATGCCACATCGTATTTTGCCCGTTATAAAAAACAAAGGTGGCCAAACAAAGTATTGATTTCGGTCTTTTTGTGTTCTAAAGAAAGTAAGCATTCATCTGTGGTGTCATTTTTTTTTTTAAATATCTGGCTAGTAATTAGTTCAAATAGAAGTCATCGCTCTTTCCACGTATATAAGGAGTCACAGAAAAATTCTCATCTGCCGCCACCGGGAATTGAACACAGGGTCTTCCAGTATTCTTCTTCTTTAATATATTGTCTTCCATGTATATAAGTGAGTCACGGAAAAATTCTCATCAGCCGCCACTGGCCGATGAGAATTTTTCCGTAACTCACTTATATATGGGGAAAGAGCGATGACTTCTATTTGATGTTTCTTGCCCACGTCAACTGTGCATTTATCATTAGTAATTAGTCGTTTCTTTGAAAATCTTAATTTTCAATAAAGTTGACAGGTGGTGAATGTTGCAAATGACTGTATATATCAGACATCTGATATTTAAGAATATGTTACAACAGCATTTTGCTTGATGTCTATATTCTTATGAAAGTACACCAATTAACAGATATATCACAACATTGTGTTGATACCAAGTATATTTTTTAATTATGTTATCACCAAAAGTACAAGAAAATTTTGTAGGGCAGTTATTTTACTTTCATACATGCCTGATTTACCCTCTCCTTTGATTTACCCACCCTCCCCCACACTCAAGAAATCCACACATCATCAGAAAATACAATATATGGCCTCAGTTATTGGATACAAGATTGACCATGCAAGCATTAAATTTAGTTAATTAATTATTTCAAAGACAGCAAAAATGCACTGCAGTGGTTTGGTCATGCAAGTCATTTGGAATATGAACAAGTCCTGAAATACAGCTCTTTTTCATCTTTTCTACAACAAAAAACAACAATCCATTTCAACCCCTTTCCCCAAATTTAACATTCCTCTTAATCTGCAGCAACTAAGAGAAATGTAAAGCTTCTCAATTTTAGGCCCATCCTCCACGGAAGGGGGACAGCATAAAACACAATGATTGATGGAGTAAATTTAGCCATTACTGTTCAATATGCAAGTAAACCAATTTTTTCCTCCCTGGGCAGAAAAATCTTGCAATGAACTGCATATGATAGACAAATTTTCATAGAATACCAATAAAAATTTTAATTACTGTAGTTGTATTTTTGACTTCAATGTGAGCACCATTTTACTTTGAGAGTGTAAAACTGCAGATGTATGTGTACACCCTCTCAAAACTTTTGGGTGATATACAACAACTGGAAAGATTTTTTAATGTGTTCAAAAAATGGTGAAAGTGCACAACAGGAAAAAAAATAATCAGCAAGTGGTATTCAAGAAAGGCACTCTGAGCTGTAACAACTGACAACATTTTTGCAAGGGGAAGAATGTGTGCAGTGATTGACCAGGTGAATGAGTTTATGCATTTAGGAAGCATGTTTGACAGAGACAACAAATTGGATAGTAAAATTATTAGGCAAGTAAATTCTTCATTGAAAGTCGTGGCTGCGTTGGGAGGTTTTCACAGGAATGATGGGTTCTCAAGAGAGTCCCACATGGCTGTGTATGAAAGTGTAATTGTTCCCTACTCTGATGTATGGCAGTGTAACCTGGGTACTACAGAAGAAACATAGCAGTCCTTTGTGTGCTGGTAAAATGCGTTACTTATGGGGTGTTTTTGGCAAAACATGTTCTGATTGTGTGAGGAATGAATATGTATTGCAGTTGTGTAATGTGAAGCAAAGTGTGACTAATATGGTTTGGTGGTTTGGCCATGTTGAAAGAATGAGTGATGAGATGCTTACTAAGAAAATCTTTCTAACCCAAGTTGGCAGGAAGGAAAGGCAGAGGAAGGCCAAGGAAGTCATGGGAAGATCAGATTCAGGAGTGTGCACGAGAAAAAGATTATGAGTATGAAGTATAGAAGATCTTGCGTATGGTGTGTGATGGATGTCAGTGAAGCCCGAGTTGTATGTCAAGATCGCTGTAAATGGAGAAATTGGATACGGCAACAGTAAGTAAAAATTATCTGATAAGTTGTATTTCTTTGTGGAGCTAACCTCTGAATCTCAGAGAACAGCTTAGTGATATGTATGTATGTATGTATGTATGTATGTATGTAGAATGTATTGGTAGCTTAATACTACAAAACCTGTCCAGAGCACTGATATAGAGTAGTACACTTTCCTTTAACTTGATATTAGGGCATGAAAGCTTAAATAAACTGCACTTATTATCTCAAGTGAAATTCCTAAAATATGTGAAAAAAAACAGAACACTTGTTTAGATAAAACTTACTCAGCATTCAGAGGCATGCATGGAAATCTGCAGGTCAAAGAGATTAATTCAAAAGTTTCTGCTTTTCATGTTCTAAAAATTTCATAAATGGCATACAAAATCCAAGTGCCTTAGATATAGTGAAGTTCGGGTTTTCTCTGAGAAAGTTTCCTCATTGAAATGTTGTTTCAAAAACTAGTTTCTATGATATCAACTTCAGGCAGTTTTTTACATTCCTTATGGAACCACCTGCATACATTTAGAACAAAGAAACAATCCAGCTAGGACTTCATAATGTATCAACATCATACCGCAATTAAATCAGGATGCAGGAAACGCAAATATGAAATTTTACTTTCCTCTTTTCTTTGGAATGCAGAAGAATAGCACTAAGATGAGCTTACAATTTCCACACAGGGCATGACAGAAATGGATGTACAGATTTAAGTAAAAGTAATCGTTGGCACAAATGTACCATATTTTCACTGTTTCCATGTAGCCACGCTTTCAGAAAATTTGAAAACCCACACCTCCCAATTTCCGGTCGAGCATGCTATCTGTTACACACCCAGGACAAGGAAGTTTCAAGCAATTGAAGCTAAGCTGATGTAGCTTAGAAATCTGAGAACTGTTCAGATTTACGCTAGTCAAAGCTATTCTGTGCTTCTTCACAGTGTCAACATGACCTTTTCTCACATCCGGGTTTGGATGTAGGTCACAAGTTCTACTGCTTCAGAGAACATCATACATAAGTGGGAAACAAATTTCCCTGAATAAATAAGAAACAATTCTTCACAAATACATAGAAGGCAATACAAATGTAATCATTGGCACAAATGTGCCATATTTTCACTGTTTCCATGTAGCCACCCTTCCGAAAACTTGAAACTTTCATTGCCCTGGAGCGGGAATTGGGCCCGCACCTCCTGCTTTTCGATCGAGCATGCTATCCATTACAACACCCACGAAATTGAAGTTCTAAGCAACTGAAGCTAAGAAGATGTAGCTTAGAAATCTGAGAACTGTTCCGATTTATGTTAGTTAAAGCTATTCTGTGCTTCCTCGTAGCATCACCACGACCTTTTCTCACATCCGGGGTCGGATGTAGGTCACAAGTTCCAGTGCTTCAGAGAACATCATACAGAAGTGAAAAAAATTCTTCACAAATACATGGAAGGCAATACAGATGTGAAGTTTTCTGAAGGAGTGGCTACATGAAAGCACGGTATATTTATGCCAACGATTACATATGTATTGCCTTCCATGTATTTGTGAAGAATTATTTCTTCAGGGAAATTCGTTTCTCACTTAAGTATGATGTTAAGTAAAAGTGTTAAGGGTAATTTTTATCACCATTAAAATGTGTTAACTATGATTTTTGAAGTTTGTATGGTGATTTGCTTTGTCACACGACTGACTTCAAATCAAGATTCTATTAATGCTCTGATAGAGACTGAACCTTGCCTATCGACAGAAAAATAATTCCTTATGTCAATTAAAAGAGCATTTACTCACAAAAGTAATAAAAAGTACAGAGAAGAAAGCAAATGGATAAAATTAGTGTCAAAAAACTATGTTTATTCAAATAAAGAAATCATTAAATTATTTTTTAAGTATAAAACCTTCAAAAACATTGGGCTGTTGCAGTTGAAATGGCTGATTCCACTTTGTGCCATTCTGCTTGATTACACTGGTAAACACATGTTTTGTCCCAGACATAATCTCTTTAGATTCTTTAGTATTTTCATACGAGGAATCCAGATTTGCTATCCCATATAGTTTTAGAGATATAAGAATATGTTTTTTTCAATTTTTTATGTTAAAAATAGTTTTTATTATCTTTTGCGAGAAATATTTTCAGTACTGACTTGGAGCACATAGTATCGTTTATTCATATGAGAAAATAAAAGAAAAAAGCTGCAGGTGACATACAGACTCTGTTGCGTTCGTGTTTTATCAAGGGGGGTGGGGAGTTCTTGTCCGCACGTGCGAATGAGTCATATAGACATGGCGCCACCTGCACCCTTACCGACTGTTCACTGAATGCTGTGCTATTGCTCTTTATTAGTAGCTTTTGTTTGTGTGTGGAAACTGAAAAATGCCACGCAAGTGCCTCAACCATCCAGATATGTTTTGTTATGTGTGTGGTGAATTGACATTCAAACCTCAAAGGCGGAACTTTACCCCGTTAATACGAAAGTGTTATCAGCTTTACTTTGGTTGCAAAGTAGGAGATCAGGACAAAAGTTGGGCCCCACATATTTGTTGTGTTACATGCTCAACACTTTTAACGAGGTGGGCAAACGGTTCTCGCCATATGCCATTTGCAGTTCCCATGGTGTGGAGGGAGCTGAAAGATAATTCTTCGGACTGTTATTTTTGTATAACAAATACAAAGGGAACCACAAGTAAGTCGAAACACAGTTAAAAATATCCCAACTTACCTTCAGTGATGCGACCTATTCCCCACAGTGATGATATGCCAATACCACCTCACAAGGTATAAACTGATATAAATGAAAATTCAAGCTCTGAAGAGGATCAGAACGAAGATCGCGCTGATCGACATGATGTATGTTTCAACATTTCTAATGATCCTCATTTATTGACACAAGGAGACCTAAATGATTTAGTGCATGATTTAAATTTATCTAAAAAACAGGCAGAACTTTTGGGATCATGACTAAAAGGGTGGAACCTTCTTGATTGCGGAACTAGGTCAAGAAGGTTTCAAGCAGTTTTTTTTTTTTTTTTTGCAAGAAGAAAATATAGTGTACTGTAATGATATTTCATCAGTGATGGACATGCTCATAGCGCATAGGAATGGTGTTTGTTTATAGATTCGTCAAAAGTTAGCCTAAAAGCTGTCCTTTTGCACAATGGAAACAAATTCCCATTACTTCTTTACCCCGTTAATACGAAAGTGTTATCAGCACATGCTATTAAAATGAAAGACACAAGATACAGTATGAGAAATTCATTTGGAACATATGTGGAGACCTCAAGGTGATCGCTGTGTTGCTCAGGTTACAGTCTGGATTCACAAAATTTTGCTGTTTTTTGTGCGAGTGGGACAGTCAGGATTGTAAGTCATTTCAAAAGGAAGACATGGCCGTCATGTAAATAAATCTCTTACACCTAGTGAAAAAAATGTAATGAATGCTCCTTTAGTTGATCCCTAAAACATCTATCTCCCACCTCTTCATATCAAATTAGGTTTGATGAAAAATTTTGTGAAAGCCATGGACAGAAATGAAAGTAGTTTTTTGTAGTTGAAGGAGAAGTTCCACAAAATTAGCGGCGCAAAAACTAAAGAAGGAATTTTCGTAGGACCACAAATTAGAGAACTAATGAAAGATGAAACTTTTGAAAGACATTTGAATGACTTAGAAAAACACGCCTGGGTTTCTTTCAAGAATTTAGTAAAAAACTTTTTAGGCAACAAAATGTCTGACAACTATATGAATGTAGTACATGAGATGCTGAAAGCATATGAAGACTTAGGCTGCAATATGTCTCTGAAGATCCACTTCCTTCACTTTCGCTTAGATTTCTTTCCCGAAAACCTGGACGCCGTAAGTGAATAACATGTTGAAAGCTTTCATCAGGACATTTCAAGCATCAAAAAAAGATATAAAGGAAAGTAGAGTTCAAGTATGTTAGCAGATTACTGCTGGACTCTCAAAAGGAACCTTCCTGAGGCAAAGTATTCCAGGAAATCTTCAACTAAGACCTTTTAGGTACGTTGAGCATTAATTAATTTCCTAGTGTACATGTTTTTAGTGTAAAATATTTATGTAACTGTCACACAAAAACCTTATGTGATAGAGAAAAATGATTTTCATTATTGAATTCAGCGTGACAAATACTATAAAGATTGGCCAATAGCATCTTTGGGGCAGAAAAAAAGTTTTTTTTTTTTTTTTTTTTTGTAGACCAGTATTAGCTCTACAACAAACACACATGCAATATCCCACATGACAGCTTAGACTGCGGAATAGGATTGTCAGTTGTTGTGTGGTTACTAGTGGTAATAAATGTAGTGAGGTGTAAGTGGGACATGGAGCCAAGACAAATTTGCATTATTTTTCTTTAGGCAACAAGGAACCTGAATACAGCATTTGGTGAGGGAACAGACAGCGAGCGAGTGGACCAACTAAGACCTTTTAGGTACGTTGAACATTGTGGTGTAGTGGTTAGCATACCCAGGCGTTTTCTGGGAGACGCGGGTTCGAGTCCCGCTCCAGGACGACGAAAATTTTCAAGTTTTCGGATATTATCTGACTTATCATCCTTGTCACATTTACGCCAAAAATCGGATTGTCATCTTCAAAATTTGCATGTGTTATTAGTTCACAAAATTCTGGTCCGGCTACACAAGTCTCCAAAATGAACACCACAACCCCTGCAATCATTAATTATGTTGAATTGAAGGAAATCACTGAATTGGATACATGCAAAATGGTACAGAACATCGCACAGAAGTTAAACATCCACTATTCAACAGTGTTCCACCTACAGCACTCATAGGTAAAGTGAAAAAACTTCACCAGTGGGTGCCACATATGCTAACTGAGAAACGCACGGCGTGTTGCCTCGAAGTATGATCTCTGCTTAACAATAACAAAAGGGAAGGATTTCAGCAACACATTGTAACTACTAATGAGAAGTGGATCCCATATGATAATCACAGATGCTCCGCTCAATATTTGGATATTAATGAAATGCCTAGGAACATGCTGAAGCCAGCCCTACACCCGGAGAAAGTGGTCATCTGCAGGCACAATCCACTAATAATTCTTGAGACTTGGTCACACAATCACAGCAGAATGCTATTATGATGACCTGAAAAAATGAATATGAAACTGTGCAGGAAACAGCCAGTAATGGTCAATAAACATGGTATCCTGATGCTTCGTGATAATGCTAGCCCCCACGGTGTACGAATAACCATGCAGAAACTTCACCGCAGTTAGGATATGAGACTCTGCCACACCCAGCTTTAGACACTGCACCAATGGACTATATAACTTCTTTTGGCATCTGGACCATTTTTTGTCCAAGAGGACTTTCAACAAGGATGCAGCTGTTTACCAGTCATTTGAAGAATTTATTGCCTCTAGAGAACTGGAGTTTTTCAAAGTTAGAGTCAGCATCCTTGAGACCCGTGGGTAAAGTGCATTGATGCTGCTGTTCTTATGATCAGGTATATTGTTTCTTCTTTTATGCTTGCTTTCAGCATCCCAATGAATTCAGCCATTTTAATTGCAACTCCAATAAATTCAGAAGTAATAATGAAAATTAAAAAAAAAAAAAAAGTATGTACTGCAGCTCGTGAGGCACAAGGCATGTGATTTATTTTGGTCTGATGAAGTAAGTCTCAAGAGAATTAACATTGTGCTCAACTGCAAACACTGGATTGTAAGGAAAAGTTCATCTACACACCACTAAAATGGATTGATAACATACTACAGCAATTCAAGAAATCATTGCAAAAACACAACAGGGGAGCTTAAAGAGAAATTTTGCTAAATTCCACATTTTGTTTCTCAACTAAGCTCCAACAGCATCTTGTCTATATGTTACATTAACGATGCCCTCACGTTCAGGCCCTTTAGACAGCAAAAACTGTTCAAATGTGGAAGGCATAAGAATGAAATCAGCACATCAATTAACCAAAAATTCTGACTTCTATTGCAGAGGTATTAATGGCATAAATAAGTTGTCTAAGAAATGCATTATTTATCTTTAAAAATGTATAGTAAAAATATTACATATAGGTGACCTCAAACACATTTTCAAATCCTCTTTTCTTTTGAGCCCATAATGAAAGTGTAAGTACTCAAGGTACTGTGTTGTCACTACCGCTAAAGAGGTCTGTGGTACTGCAACAGTGGGGTAACTTCAAAGGTGATGCTTGGCAGAACAATGAGATTAAAGAAGCAGTAAAGAGAAAGAAGGAAGCATAAGCAGGGGTGTTAGTGCCCCTACCATGTTTTGGAGCAATTCTTGGAGCGAGAAAATATGCAATTTGGAGCAGAAACATTGGGTTTTGGAGCGAGAAAATTTGCTTTTTAGAGCAGAACTCAGGTTTTGGAGCAGCTAATGATAGTAGTTTTAATTGTTTTAAGTCCATGCTGTGCTTTAAATTATGTTTATATACTGAATTACCATTATTTTATGAACTATGAACAAATTTTACATTTCAGGTTTGTTGACATTTTACTGCTTCTCTTACGACTGTTAATTAGCATTTCTGTCGTTCCTACAGTGAGATAAATGGGAAAACAATTATACTACCCACGATTTATTGAAAACCAAACGACCTGCAATATTTTAAGCGTAACACATTAATATCAGGGATTTTCTTCTGAATGCATTTGTTTCATTGCAACACGAATTGGATGCTGCCGCGTCCAAGAACTGTTGCTATTGTTACTGAACGCTTGCAAATATACACTTAGGAAAAATAAATAATATTTTATTACTGTTTGTTGTTTGGTTGGTTTTTAGCAGCATATTTTTCGAGATTCATGGCATTCAGATGAAAATACATTATTTCTGAAACCAACCAACTGGCAAGCCACACATACGCGGTTTGCGTGTGCATCACAAACTCCTAAGGTTTTCTGAAAAAAAGCGTACCTTCGATATAAAAAGGAAAACTAATGTAACATTTAATAACCAAATTGTAAAATCACTTTTCAGCAGTTGTGCCATGATACTCTTCATACTATGTTTTTCATCCAGTAATTATCAATGTCAAACTTTCATTATTGCTGTGAACAATTACAACTGGAACCAAAATAAGATAACAGTGAGATTTAGTAAGGTTGGTTGGATAAAAGCTGCTTTCATCGCCTAATGCTAGCGCAGTGACGTTTTGGCACAGGATTGCCCCCCCTCCTTCTTCAGTAGTAGTAGAATCAGTTTATGACTTTTTTTAGTTGCTGTCTGAAAGAGCCACTGCTCTTGCATACTTGGGGTCCTGCATGTATGGACATGGACATTAAGCAGACGATTGCAAGTTACGAAGTGGTTCAACGCACCTTCCAAAAAAAGGAAAGTGTGAATTCACAAAAAGAAAAGTGTGAGGGTGAAGATGTTCCCCAAGGTAGGTCAAAATGAGAAAAAGAAAACTTCCTAAAAATTCTGCTCCCTGAATGTACGAGGCAAAATTCAGACTTTAAGTAAGAATTATTTGTGATAATTGATTACAAGTTATGTGATATAAACAATCCTTTCATTTATCCATAGCATTCGTGAGCGATTTTTTTTTATTTCATTTGATTGGAGGTTTAATGACCACCGTGAGCAACTCAATGGGCTATAAGCAGTCGCCCGTCCCTAATTTAGGGTCACTGGTTCCAGGGAAGGGAAAGAACCAGTGCCGTAAGACAAACACAACATCCATGCCTCACCGGGATTCGAACCCGGACCCCGTTCGGACGAATGATCAGAGGCCATCGCTTAGACCACTGCGCCACCGGGGCAGCCGTGAGCGATTTTAATTAGCATATATGAGATTGACGAAGAAAGAAAACAAAGCTGTACTTTTTAATTTAGTGAAAAATCAGACTGCGCAGTGAGAAAGTGTGAATATTATGCAGCACGAACAAAACTAAATTGTTCACTAATTTATTTATGAAAATATTTAACTAGATCACACCACTGTATTCACAATTATAAAATTACTAAATTCCAAACAAAATAAGGTGGTTTTTTTCCTGGTTTTGTTCTTGTACTTGCTAGAACTTAGCTCTGGTTTCCTCTTGCCAGCAAACTCTACTTTCTTCTCAGCAAGTTCCATGGCCATATTTGTCTTTTGTTGACTGCCACTGCACAGCATCCACTGTTTATGTTTTTTTTTTCTGCTGATAGTTTTCCCTTACCATTTTTCTTTGTTACTTTTCTTTCTTTTTTCGTTGTTTTTTTATTCCCTCAGATGACAATTTTATCCATCATGCTTAAAAGAACTTTCAGCCTGAGAACCATGAATTCTGATATCAGAGCTTTCACTATTTTAGATAAATAGTGTAATTTTCAGAGAATGAATACTTTTTTGAAAACCGTGCATCAATTCTTACAAATTTCCAAACTTCGTCACTTCCGTGTTTGGAAATTTCCCCCACTCTTATCAAGCTAAAATGAACACAAATTTATGAGGGTGATGACATTTAACAACAACATAGGAATGAAAACATCGCAGGGTGAGGGGGGGTACAATTACGGAAGAAATCTTCGCTCCGCCTGACTTCCGTTTTCGGAAATTTATCCAACATTTTCAGGCTGAAATACAAATATTTATGGAGTAAAATTATATTTAACAATACTGGGCAGAGGAAACATCGCTAGAAAAAAAAATCACGATTACGAGAGAAATCTTACCTCAGTCTATTTCCGTTTTCGAAGGATGAAATTCCGTCTTCTGACGGAGAAAACGATTACCTCCCCTTCCCATTTCAGTTCAGTTGTGCATCGATCTCGTGAATGGTCCAAATGATAAAAAAAAAAGAACGGAATTCCTGGAATCAGCGTAAAAATCCTGTGGCCGAAGATTATGGGGCAGATTTTCGAGCAGCCTAACTTCCATTTTTGGAAATCGTTGCCTACAATTTCAAGCTGAAATTATGCAATTAAATTATATTTAACAACAATACTGAACAGAAGCAACATCACGAGAGAGAAAAAATAAGATTACAGGAAAAATCTGCACTCCGTTTAACTTCCGTTTCCAAACGTTTAAAAAAGACAAAACATCACCATACGGAATACGACCCCCCCCCCACCATAACTACTAATACCCCAAATTTTTCTTCACTTTTGCATCGATCTCGAAAATGAAAAAAAGGGAGGAGACTCCGCGGAAGAACCTCACGTATGAATTAACCACTGAATCGATTTCGAATGTCGTAATTATGCTAAAATATTGATGGCCAGTAAATTTTAACTTTTGGCGCAGATTTCGTCAAAATTGCGATTCTTTAGCAGAATGTTGCAAGACCAATGTTTTGGCATGAGCTGGCACAATTGATGCAGGTTTGGCAGCCCTGCATAAAGCATACTTGAGGATGTTGCAAGGCAGAGTTTCTGAGGATGAATATCACTGTAAGAAGCGTAAGGCAGAAAAGCTGGTTCACCAGAGTAAGGCAAAAGATAGGAAGGAAAAGGTGGAACGGCATGAATTGGCTTTCTGGAAGATAGAAAAACATCCTGGAAGTACATAAGACATTGTATATAAGACATTGGAAAAAGAGGGAAAATAAAATTCTAAGTTGTAAGAGGAATAGGGTCAGAGAAATGATATGGGAGCCCAATGAGCTAAGTGAAAAATGGGGCAAATATTTCTGTGATTTATTAGATCATGAAAGCAAAGGCGATTCTGAGACAGAAGCAGATGATGTCACAGTGAGAGATGAAAGCACAGGTGGGACCTCAAGAGAAGAGGTGTGTAAAGCTCTAAAATATCTTCAGAATAGTAGGGCTTTGGAAGTAAATGGCATAACTGCTGAAATGTTAAAATGTGGTGTGACTCTGTGATTGACTGGTTAACTGAAATTTGCCATTTGTGTTGGGAATTAGGATCGGTCCCTCAGGATTGGAGGGATACTATCATTGTTCCTTTGTATAAAGAAAAAAGTGATCAGACTAAATGCAAGAACTATCGTGGAATCAGTTTGTCAAGTGTGCCAGAGAAAGTATGATGTGTTATATCAGAAAAAGTATGGGATGTACAGAGTGGTTTTATGCCTAGTAAGGTCTGAACTAATCAAATTTTGGCATTACACATGATGATTGATAAGTATCTGTCTGTTGGTAAGAAAGTGTTTTCTGCCTTCATAGATTTAAAGAAAGCTTATGACAGAGTAAATAGGATATTTCTGTGGAAGGTACTAAATAAATATGGTATTACTGGGAAACTACTTCATAGTGTGAAAGCCATGTATGCTGGCAGTAGAGCATGTGTACAAGTGAATAGTGTTTTATCGCAATGGGTTTCTATTGGTGCAGGAGTCAGACGAGGTTGTGTAATGTCACCTATGCTATTTAATATAATACTAATTTATGTCTTGATAATATCCATATGTGCAGATTGCTGTATGCTGATGACACAGTCCTGTTGGAAAGAGCAAAAGTGAGTTGCAGAGTATATTAAATTATCTACTCCGTACGGGCACTACCAGACTACCACTGACCAGAAGAATTTCATTTTGTGCTTAAGATTTCGCTTTGAATTATGGCTGACTACGAAGTGAGTGCATTGTTAGAAGACTGGGAACTGTCAACTCTGATAGACATTCAGAGGTAAGAATCTCTAATATATCTTAACTAGTAATTATTTTTTTTATATTGGAAGTTTCTTGTTTTTGTTTATTTTTACTAACAAGCAAATACTTTTCTGGCATGAAAAAATTAGATTTTCATTTGTTATATATCATCATCATCATCATCATCATTGTCAACCATTATCAATCCACTGCTGGATGAAGGTCTCCCCAAGTTTCCTCCACAACGGTCTGTCTTGTGCCAGTCTCCTCCATGTCACTCCTGCATATTTACGAATTTCATCCACCCATCTCCCATGTGGTCTTTTTCTGGGTCTTTTCCTGTCCCTTGGAATCCAATCTAAAATTTCGGCTGTCCATCGATGATCTGTCCTTCTGGCAGTATGTCCAGCCCATTGCCATTTCAGGGATTTAACTCTGATCATGATGTCTTCCACTCTTGTCATTTTTCGGATCCACGAGTTCCTCTTCTTATCTCTCCTGGTTACACCAAGTATGCACCTCTCCATGCTTCTTTGAGTTGTCTGCAGCCTTTGTATGTCTCTCTTAGTTAAGGTCCACGTCTCTGCACCATACGTAAGCACTGGAAGGATGCATTGATCAAATACTTTTCTTTTAAGACATAATGGCATATTGCTCTTGAAAATTATGCCGTTTCTTCCAAAAGCTCTGCAGGCAAGTTTTGTACGCCGATTAATTTCTTCATCAATGTGACCCTCACTTGATATCTGCTGTCCAAGATAAACGTACGTATCTGTTATCTCCAGCTTTTCTCCATCAATCGATAAATCTTCATTTCTTGTAAAAGCATTGAACATCACTTTTGTCTTCTGAAAGTTCATTTTTAATCCCACTTCTTTACTCTTGTCAGCAAGTTCCTGGATCATACTCTGCAGCTCTGATGGGCTAGTTGCAAAAATGACTACGTCATCAGCAAAACGAAGGTGGTTTAGATAACCTCCATTAATCTTTATCCCCTTGTTTTCCCAGCTCAGTGACTGAAAAACACCCTCCAATGTGGCAGTAAAGAGCTTCGGAGATATGGTGTCACCTTGTCTCACTCCCTTTCCAATTTTTATGTGTTGTATTTTCAAACAGCCTAATCTTTGCACTTGCATTTTCATAGATGTTATTAATAATATTAATGTATGCATCTTCAATACCGCAGGTTTTCAGAGCCATTGTAACTGCTGATGGTTTCACCGAATCAAAGGCTTTTTCATAATCGATAAAAGCCATGCACAATGGAAGTTCATATTCCTCGCTCTTTCAATTAGTTCTCTCAGCACATGGATATGATCTATTGTGCTGCAGCCACTCCTGAATCCAGCTTGTTCTCTCGGTTGAGCCATGTCCAGTGTTACCTTCAAGCGGTGTGAAAGAACTTTAGTGAAGATTTTATAAACTACTGATAGGAGGCTGATAGGTCTGTAGTTTCCGAGATCCTCAATGTCACCTTTCTTATGTAGCAGGATCATTGTAGCGGTGTTCCAATCCTCAGGAATCTTTCCTTCATTAAGGCATCGAGTGAAAATTTGGGCGAGTACTGTTTCGATTTCTCCACTTGCTTCTTGTATGATGTCTACAGTAATTCCATCTTCTCCTGGAGCTTTTCCCCGCTTCATGTTCTTGATTGCATGTGCAACTTCTGCTGGAAGGACTGGAGGAACTCTGGTACTGGTATCTTTCATGATGTCTGGAGTGCATGTATCATCCCTTTCATATAATTTGGAGTAGAAATCTTTCACTCTTGTCAAAATTTCGCCTCTATTTCTTGTTACAGAACCATCTTCTTTTCTCAGTGCCATAATCTGTTTTCTTCCCTTACTGAGATGTCCCTTTGCTATCTTTAGGCTTTGGTTGTTTTCAATTGCTTTCCTCACTAGTTCACAGTTGAATTTTCTTACGTCTTCAGTGATACTTTTTCGTACTGTCTTGCATAGCTCTATATATTCCACTTTGGAAGTCACATCTTCTTTAGTTGTCCTCATCTCTCTTCTTTTTTGCATCAACATTTTCGTTTTTCCTGATAATTTATTTACATGCAACTTGTTCTTAGACCCAGCTAATTTTGTTGCTGTTTCCATAAGAGCTTTGGTTACTTTTCTGTTAACTTCAGAGATGTCCACTTCTTCCGATGTTAGGCCTTCTAAAGCAGAGAACCTGTTCTTCAGTTCCAACTTGAAGGTATTATGGTGTTTTTAAGGTTGGTTATGTCAATAGATTTTGTTTGTCTTATGAGCTTGCCACGTTCAAGTTTAGTGTTGAGGTGCATCTTACGTCTCACCAATCTATGGTCACTACCTGTGTTGAACTTGTTTAGCACACTGCAGTCTTCTATGACGAATTTTTTGTTACACATAATAAAATCAATTTCACTTGTCGTCCCATTTGGATGTCTCCATGTCCATTTCCTGTGTGGTTTTTTCTTGAAGAAGGAGTTCAAGATGAAAAACCCTTCTGCCTCTGCAAACTCAACGAGAGTATTTCCACGCTGGTTTCTGTTGCCGTGACCGAATTTACCTACTGAAGTTTCATTCTGTTGCCGTTGCCCTATTTTTGCATTGAAATCTCCCATAATTATTTTCAAGTGCTGCTTACCTTTATTATTTAGATGACAAATTTCCTCATAAAATTCTTCAATTTCTTCTTCAGGATGACTTGTGGTGGGTGCATAAGTTTGAATAATCTGAGCCTGGTATCTTCTCGAGAGTTGGATAACAAGCCGTGCAGCTCTGTCAGAGGAACTTTCAACTTCTACAACTTTATCCTTCAGTTTCTTGTTTATTATAAATCCAACACCACTAGTTCTGCCAGTATTTGTCCCACGATAGTAGAAGAGATGTCCACTTTTCAGTTCGATGAGATCTTCTCCTTTTCTCCTTACCTCACTTAGCCCCACAATGTCCCACTTGATCCTTTGTAGTTCCTCTTCCAATTCAAGAAGCCTTGAATCAGAAGATAGGGAGCGTCCATTGTACGTTGCCAAGGTCAGCATCAGATGGCAGCCTAGTCCGGTCCTCCGGGGATTCTTAGCACCCTCTGCTTTCATGTCGCACTGGCCGCTGCCTTGGCCAGGTACATTCCAGCTGCCGGAGACTGAGGGCCAAGATTTAAGTTGTGGAGTCATTTTGGAGGGTTTGGCCATAACTCACCACGCTGGCCAAGCGGGGTTGGTGAGTGTGGGATAGAATTTCCTCTGATCCCGATGGTATAGTTATACCGCTATTGGCGGTCGTCAGAGCCCCTTTAGTGGGAACAGGATGCACCACGAGAAGGCGGGGTTGACATTTGTCAAGGAGAGGCTGTGATGTTACGCATCACCTGACCTTACATCCCTTGTTATATATATATATATATATATATACTAGCGACCCGACCCGGCCCGGCTTCGCAAGGTAGCAATTTAGAATTTATTGCAAAGCTTAAGAGAGACTAATATTACGTTCAACAGGCGACTGTCTTTCTCTTTGAAAAGCCATCCTTTGTCTGTCATTTGCCAATCAAGATTCTGTTTCTTTTCTTGGAAAGTTTCATTATGACGGGATAATCAAATTCTTTTAGCGTCCAATGTCATCATCATCATAGTCAACCATTATCAATCTACTGCTGGACGAAGGTCTCCCAAAGTTTCCTTCACAACGGTCTGGCTTGTGCCAGTCTCCTCCATGTCACCCCTGCATACTTACGAATTTCATCCACCCATCTCCCGTGTGGTCTTCTTCTGGGTCTTTTCCTGTCCCTTGGAATCCAATCTAAAATTTCGGCTGTCCATCGATGATCTGTCCTTCTGGCAGTATGCCCAGCCCATTGCCATTTCAGGGATTTAACTCTTATCATGTCTTCCACTCTTGTCATTTTTTGGATCCACGAATTCCTCTTCTTATCTCTCCTGGTTACACCAAGCATGCACCTCTCCATGCTTCTTTGAGTTATCTGCAGCCTTTGCATGTCTTTTTTAGTTAAGGTCCACGTCTCTGCACCATACATAAGCACTGGAAGAATGCATTGATCAAACACTTTTCTTTTAAGACATAATGGCATATTGCTCTTGAAAATTATGCCGTTTCTTCCAAAAGCTCTGCAGGCAAGTTTTGTACGCCGATTAATTTCTTCATCAATGTGACCCTCACTTGATATCTGCTGTCCAAGATAAACGTACGTGCCTGTTATCTCCAGCTTTTCTCCGTCAATCGATAAATCTCCATTTTTTGTAAAAGCATTGAACATCACTTTTGTCTAATAAAAATTCATTTTTAATCCCACTTCTTTACTCTTGTCAGCAAGTTCCTGGATCATACTCTGCAGCTCTGATGGGGTAGTTGCAAAAATGACTGTCATCAGCAAAATGAAGGTGGGTTAGATAATCTCCATTAATCTTTATCCCCTTGTTTTCCCAGCTCAGCGACTGAAAGACACCCTCCAATGTGGCATTAAAGAGCTTCGGAGATATGGTGTCACCTTGTCTCACTCCCTTTCCAATTTTTATGTGTGTTGTATTTTCAAACAACCGAATCTTTGCACTTGCATTTTCATAGATGTTATTAATAATATTAATGTATGCATCTTCAATACTGCAGGATTTCAGAGCCATTGTAGCTGCTGATGGTTTCACCGAATCAAAGGCTTTTTCATAATCGATGAAAGCCATGCATAATGGAAGTTCATATTTCCTCGCTCTTTCAATTAGTTCTCTCAGTACGTGGATATGATCTATTGTGCTGTAGCCACTCCTGAATCCAGCTTGTTCTCTCGGTTGAGCCATGTCAAGTGTTACCTTCAAGCGGTGTGAAAGAACTTTAGTGAAGATTTTATAAACCACTGATAGGAGGCTGATAGGTCTGTAGTTCCCGAGATCCTCAATGTCACCTTTTTTATGTAGCAGGATCATTGTAGCCGTGTTCCAATCCTCAGGAATCATCCCTTCATTAAGGCATCGAGTGAAAATTTGGGCGAGTACTGTTTCGATTTCTCCACTTGCTTCTTTTATGATGTCTACAGTAACACCATCTTCTCCTGGAGCTTTCCCCCGCTTCATGTTCTTGATTGCATGTGCAACTTCTTCTGGAAGGACTGGAGGAACTCTGGTACCTTTCATGATGTCTGAAGTGCATGTATCATCCCTTTCATATAATTTGGAGTAGACATCTTTCACTCTTGTTCAATGTACAACAACCTATATTTGATTTTGGTCTCGGCATAATGTTAATACAATATTTAAATTTCAATTAAAGAGCTACTCAAAGAGATAAAAACGTGCGGACGAAAACAACTACGCATTTAGTCTGTGACCTTACATGGTGGCAGACAGGCCGCCATGCATGTGCCTCACGTCCTTTTCCCAATGAGCAAATAAGTTTCATAAACCGGCCACAGCGCATCGTTCTTTAGGCAGTGGAAGCCACAAAAGAATGCGAACGGCATGTTTTTTTTTTTTTCTTTACTTGTCACTCAGATTGTTACTGCTTGGCTCCCCTTCTGTCATAGATTAATGTTTCATACACCTAAACCTTCCTCGACAAATGCTGGTGAAAACCGCATCAAAATCCGTCCAGCGATTCTCGAGATTAGCCCGAACAAATAGACAAACGCCTACCAGGGACTTTATTTTATACTATGTATAGATAAAGGTTAAACATTTACTGTTCATCACGTCGTTCTTGGTATAAAAATAGCCCTCCGACGTGACCTCCGACAAAACATGCACCATGAAAGTTATTCATATCAACACAATAAACGGCACACTCTGAATCTCACACATACAAAGAAAGTGCCCTACCTATGATGACGTCTATGAATATGTCCAAAAATCATTCACGGTTAATGTCCCATGTAGGCCAAGTCGAATATCCTGCTGCCTTTCAACAGCCAGGAACACTGGTGGTGAAATCTTGTATTCCGTGCATGTGATAAGATGTGCGGTCTTCCCACAGGACCAAGTCAAAATTAAAACGAAAGGTACCAAAACGACCATAAGATAAAAGACTTAAAAATATTAAAAGGAATCGGGAGTGAAATGAAGTAAAAGTAGATGGAAGGTCATAGTCATCAAACCATCAATGCTGAACTCATCAGACACGGAGGCCACACCCTCGGTTATCTGAATGCAAAGTATCCTGGGATCATTGACCCAAAAGAAATAGGTCCTTGATCTCACCGTAGATTGTGAGATCAAAGATCTATTTTCTTTTGGGTCATCTATTCTGTCATTCTGTACTTTCCTTCTTTTACCATAATGCTTCTTCTTCGTTTTCTCTTCGATTTCGATCAGATACTTGCAGGCATACAGTAATTCAGCTGGTACATTACTGTTACAATTCTTATTTTTCGTTTCCTCAATTACAACAGCTTCTGAAATAAACTGCTGGTCATATTTTTTATGTGAAGTTATTAATTTGACATTTGACCAGTTCAGTGATAAATTATTTTCAAAACAATACTGCATCAATATTGAAAGTTCCGGTATATATTCTATTCTGACAGTTAACAAGGAGGGAGTACAAATGAAATCATATATAGGCAGCACCAAAGGGCAATTACAAAGCAGGTTGAAGGAACATATTTCAAATTGGTGCAAAGGGGAGATGGAAGACTTCTCTGATGCAATATTGTTTCGAAAATAATTTATTGTCGGACTGGTCAAATGTCAAATTAATAACATCACATAAAAAATATGACCAGCAGTTTATTTCAGAAGCTGTTGTAATCGAGAAAACGAAAAACAGGAATTGTAACAGTAATGTACCATTCATAACTGTTACAATTCCCATAATAAGGAATAAAAAATATATGAAGTAATGTACCAGTTGAATGACCGTATGTCTGGAAGTACCTGCTTGAAATCGAAGAGAAAATGAAGAAGAAACGCTATGGCAAAAGAAGGAAAGTACAGAATGACAGAATTGATGACCCGAAAGAAAATAGGTCACCGATCTCACCATAGATGGCGCCTTGGGTGTTGTATTCTAATGATCCCAGGATACTTTGCGTTCAGATAACTAAGGGTGTGGCCTTCCGTGTCTGACAAGTTCAGCATTGATGCATGTACGTTTATGCGATGAAGAAGCACTGTTGGGAGTACCATTGAGGATAGCATGAAACATGCTGAAACCGGTCTGGTGAGATGTGGTTTGATGACTATGACCTTCCATCTACTTTTACTTCATTTCACTCTTGATTCCTTTTAATATTGTTTAAGTGTTTTATCTTACAGTCATTTTGGTGCTTATTGTTTTAATTTTGATTTGGTCCAGTGGGAGGACCGCATATCTTAATCATATGCACGGAATACAAGATTTCACCACCAGCATTCTTGATTGTTGGAAGGCAGCAGAATATTCGACTTGGCCTACATGGGACATTAGCCGTGAATGATTTTTGGACATATTCATAGACATCATAAGTAGGGCACTTTCTTTGTATGTATGTGATTCGAAGTGTGCTGTTTATTGCGTCGATGTGAATAACTTTTATGGTGCATTATCGATATGAATAACTTTTATGGTGCATTTTATGTCGGAGGTCACGTCGGAGGGCTATGTTCATACCAAAAACAACATGGTGAACAGTAAATGTTTAACGTTTCTACATTAATATAATAATGAGTCGCAGAGTATGTTGTCCCAGATGTACGAAAGTTTGTATGAAATTCAAACTGAGTATGAATAAGGGAAAAACTAAAGTTGTGGTTTTTGAGCAAGGAACTGTTAGTACTGAATGCAAGATAGGTCTTAATGGCACAGAGATTGACCAGGTGAATGAGTTTGTATATTTAGGAAATATATTTGACAGAGAAAACAAATTAGATGCCCAAAAATAGTAGGTGAGTGAATTCTTCTTTGAAAGTCATAGCTGCTTTAGGAGGATTTCACAGGAATGATGGTTTCTCAAGAAAGTCCAGAATGGCTATATATGAAAGTGCAATTGATGTATGGCAGTGAAACCTGTGTACTGCAGAAAAGACATGGGAGTCATTTGTGTGCTGGGGAGATGCATTACTTATGGGGGTTTGTGGCAAGACACGCTCTGATCACGTGAGGAATAAAAATGTATTTGCAGTTGCATAATGTAAGGCAAAATGTTGTCAGTAAGGTGGAGACTAATATTCTTAGGTGGTCTAGCCATGTTGAAAGAATGAGTGATGAGGTCCTGACTAAGAGAATTTTTTTCAGCCCCAAGTGGCAGGAAAGAAAGGCAGAGGAAGGCCAAGGAAGTCATGGGAGGCCCAGATTCAGGAATGCCTGCTTGAGAAAAAGATTGAGTATTAAATGCAAAAGGTCTTGTGTGCAGCTTGTGATGGATGTCAGTGAAGCTCGAGCTGTGTGCCGAGATCATTGTAAATGGAGATGTTTGATACACCAACAGTAAGTAAATTCTAATTCCATCAGTTAAACGTTTACTTGGCTGACAGTCTTTCTTTGAGGAGCTAACCTCTGAATCTCAGAGAACAGCTTAATGATATGTATGTTTGTAGGTACTCAAAAGAGATGAGGAAATACAGTACATTACACGGTTAATGAAACAAAAGAAAAAAATGTTTAACTAATGAAACATAATTAGATAACTTACTGCATTATCTGGATGGAAGATATAGGAAGCTGGAGAGTTGTCCACAATTACAACTTTGTGCAAATCACGACCAAGCCTACCAAGGTCCTGAAAGATACAAAGCAACTGGAGAAACTATTTTCATAACACTGTAAAAATACATTTTCTTTTAATAAAGTTTTACTTCAGTACATCATTAAACATTCAATTGTAGTGCTTCAAATTGCAGGAACTGTTTTTGGTATGAAATAAATACTATGATATGAAATAACTAGTGTTCCTATTGTTATTATAGACAAATGAATGGCATGCATTCCTTCTTATTTATGTAAATACTATTTCTTTTGAAAAAAAACTACACTCATCCTATTTTTAATGGGTTCCAGAAAATCTGAATTTTGCAGGATTCAGATTATCTTTTTACATTCAACACACAATCTATGAGGTTTGCCTTTATTTCCTATCCACGAAAAATTCAAAATTGAGATGAAGCTTTCAATTTTCAGCAACTTTTTATGTATTGTAATTAGATCACATGGAATAAGATGTTACTATCAGTTAATATCAGCCAAAGATTATTAAAAATCAAAATTGATATATTCAATATACACTTTAGAAACAGGGTGTGTTGAGTATACATCAAACAAAATCCATTGCTCTTTCCACGTTTATGAGCCAAGGAAAAATTCTCATTGGTTGCCAGCGGGAATCGAACCCAGGGTCTTCTAGTTACGTGCCGGACATGCTACCACTGCACCACAGCGGCCTCGAATTCCTTCAGACTCACATACGACTTAACTGCCAAGACACTTGGCAGGTTGCTTCTTGGAGCCCCACACAGTGCTGGGGATTCACCAAAGATGGTAAGTAGCAGCTGAACAAATAACTAGGAGGCAAATGAATCATTAATACACGCAACTGACGTAGACTAGGAACATCAAACAGAAGTCATCACCTTTCCACCTTTATAAGTGAGTCACGGAAAAATTCTCATTGACCGCCACCAAGAATCGAACCCAGTCTTTCAGTTACGCGTTGGACATGCTACCACTGCATCACAGCTGCCTCGAATTCCTCCAGACTCACACACGACCTGGGTTTGATTCACAGTGGCGGCCAATGAGAATATTTCTGTGACTCACTTATAAACGTGGAAAGAGTGATGACTTCTGTTTGATGTTCTTAATCCACGTCAATCGTCTGTATTAAGTGTTGAGTATCTTTCTTGTATAAATACATTCTATAATATGTTACGTCAGTTATAATTATATGCTGAATTCAATATAACAAACATTTTTCAAATCTACTGGGAAATGAAACAATCATTAAAAGAAAAATGTGAAAACAAGAAAACTTTTTGCCAGAAATATTTCATTTACTCACAAGCATGAGTACTAAATCAAAAATGGCCACTATTTTGAAAGTTTATTACTGGATAGCGATTAGAAATAACATTTTTATTTTTCTTCTTATTCGTTTTAAAGAAAATTAGTGCATAAACGCTGTGAATAAAATAGCCCTTTTTGCCGGTGATGGCATTCGAACCCACATTTTCCTTCTCCGAAGTCGGGCATTCTACCAATTGAACTACGACGGCAAAGTCTTTTCGCTGCAACTTGCCGTTTTGATATGTGCGTCACCTTTAAGGTACGTATATCCCAACGCCCTTGCATTTTTTTTGTTTTTGTTTTTTGAGCATGCCCTGAGATTTACAGAACTCTACCCCTGTGTTCTGACCTCAAAACTATCGCGCAGTGACACGATCATATCCTCAATTCTGTCCACCACTTTAAGTTCAAATTTGGCAGTGTAACTGAAACGTTTCCTTCTCAGAGACATCATGAATAGCAATGAAGGAAAATAGCAGCAACGACATTCGTCAAAACGGCGAAAGCAAACTAAGCACAAGGCAGCGCACAAGAGATCCAAAAGGAGGAACACATAGGTTCGTGCAGCGAGCGCTGTGTGTACTTCTTTGGCTTTTTGCCAAAAACAGAGATGGCAGTTGTCCTCAAAGATAACAAAATGACGCCTGCGGTCCCTTCCCAAACTTTCCGGATCTTTCGTTACGACATTCCTCCCCCCTGCTCCCCGACCTCCCCGCTTTGTACAAACTCCTGAACTGAGGAAAATCTTTCGAGGGAGTTCCTTTTCCAATTATACCCCATCCCCTGCACAATTACACTGCAGATTTTAAAAAATTGGAGAGTGGCAGTTTTTTTTTTTTTTAAATCGGCGTGTTATCCTTATTGGCGTGTAATCCGCAGAACCTATATTTTAAACTTTTTAGCCGATAATCCGCGGATTACACGATGGAAATTATGGTAAAACCTCAATCTACTTCAGGATTTCAAAGTCATTATAACTGTTAATGCTTTAGTGGAATCAAAAGCAGACATGCCAACCTTCAAAATCTGAAAATTGGGAGATTTTTACAGCTCATAAAATCACACGAGCGCTATTTTTTATAGACGTTTTCCAGACGTAGAAACAATTTTCCAGAAGTAGTATTATTGATCCACTAAAAGTTCTGAAGAAAAACAACAACAACAACAACAACCACACACACACACACACACACACACACACACACACACACACACACACACACACACACACACACACAAACAGTGCAGAAATTAACACTTCCTCCATCTACTGAATTTCGTTTTCAGGTACGTCGATTCCCAAGATAATGAAAATGTAAAATGGACCACACGTTGTTTTTTATGAATAAAATAGCAACCAATCGTTTCTCGCTTCTTCTCTAGGTTGTCCACAAAGGTGAAAATGACAAAAAGCAGCATGCTAACGTCGCCTTTCGTTACAAGGCGAGGGCCACTGTAAGTACTCCCTTTGTCGCTAAGTGAATTTGGCGCACCTCAAATGTTTATTCATCTGTCAATTTTAAGGATTGCTAAAATATATACATGATCGAGTCACATTTTGCTAGACGGGCTGGGAGAGATCCAATAAGGTGCTGGAAGGTGTTCACGGGCATTGGGAGCCAGGCTGACAGCAGTGCATCTGATTAAGCTTCTGAGGGAGCGTGTGTGGAGATCATAGAGGATCCTTTTGAAAGGTAGGAACTCCATCCCTGGGACAAAAAACTAACTCACTCATGATCAACTCTTGACTGATCTGAAAGGAAAATAATGGGGCATTCCTCAACTTTGAATAAGGATATAGATTACTGTATTCACTTGAATCTAACACACCCCAAATGTAACACGCATCCATCACCCCAGATTTTCTATCACGAAAACTAACTCACTCATGATCAACTCTTGACTGATTTGAAAGGAAAATATTGGGGCATTCCTCAACTTTGAATAAGGATATAGATTACTGTATTCACTTGAATCTAACACACCCCAAATGTAACACGCATCCATCACCCCAGGTTTTCTATCAGGAAAACTAACTCACTCATGATCAACTCTTGACTGATCTGAAAGGAAAATAATGGGGCATTCCTCAACTTTGAATAAAGATATAGATTACTGTATTAACTCGAATCTAACACACCCCGAATGTAACACGCATCCATCACCCCAGGTTCTCTATCAGGAAAACTATCTGTAACAGTATAAGTATATACATACTTGAATAAAATAAACAGTCTAAATTTTTTTTACCTAATTTCAGCTACATACAGATAAATACACATTACTGCAAAAATGTGTTATCAGTCACAGTCACTAATAGCACTACCC
The DNA here is from genome assembly GCA_039090855.1 of Macrothele yani. Lineage (NCBI taxonomy): Eukaryota > Metazoa > Arthropoda > Arachnida > Araneae > Macrothelidae > Macrothele > Macrothele yani. The sequence goes on along the minus strand of CM077024.1, from coordinate 39,538,958 downwards.
GCTTCCGATAGTTCATTGACCAAGCTCACTTCGTACAATGCATCATCCTCCATTTCATCCAAAGAATTTGAAATTCCACACTTCAGAAAGAGTTTTGTCAATAAAAGTGCTCTTTTCACACATCCAGTCTTCGTGAGTTCAGCCTAGAAGAGCCATTCGTTGTAAAGTCGATGGACAGTGGCCTTAAAGGACGGTTAATGCAGACATCTAAAGGATGGATCTGTGACATCATGCCTCCAGGAATAATCACAAGATCACAGCGGCTTTCTTTTAACTTCTTCTTGATTGTATCGACCAGATGCCCCCTAAATGGATCTAACAGTAGCATGGATGGCAACTTTTGGAGAGCTCCAGAGCATCGTAACCAAACTTTTCTAGCTGTCTGCTGTACACCACAGCACGTCTGTCATCCTCACTTTGTCCCGTCAGCAAGGTAACTTGCTTTGCTCCAACACTGTCCACCATGTACTTTGATTTGCATAGCCAATCTGTCCCAAAATGTGTTTTCCTTGCTTTCTCACAGAAATTACATGTTTCTGAAAAGCACCAAATTTCCCTTAAAAATTAGGTGGCAGTTTTTGGCAGATGAATGTATGTCGCCGAAGAGAGAATCCTTTCTGATTCACGAAATGTGACTCCAACTCACGGGAGGCTACAAATTTTCCTGTTCCTCCAAGCCCATGATGAATTTCTTTCGCTTTTCACTTCTTTTCACTTGCAGAATTTCTGTTGTTAATGGTAGCCCAACTGCCCACTGTTCTTTTATGAAAGTGCTCAATTGATCTCAGCATATTTTCTGTTTTTTGGCGCAGAGAAACCTTGTCTTTGAGCACATCTTTAGCAGCTCTTTCTGTTTTCCCCACAAATTTACATTCATCTCAAGGGACTCTAAATTTTGACATGTAAGCCTGATTGCTGTTTCTTCTATGAAAGAGATAACTTTAAGTTTAAACTTGGCGGTATAATGCTGCCTACGTGATGACATATTTCTGTTATCGTAGTGATGGGAAGAATTACTATTACACAGGTGCCACAAAACGACGAACATCTAGAGACGGCCATTTCAGCCAATCAAATTCTTTTCTGGGATTCCGAGAAAAAGGTGCGCATAGCCTAAAGCACTGATGAGTGGCCATAGCAATGGAGGTCAGAGTGTTGTGTGCTTACTCATTCATGGTCACCTGCTTCCACTCCTTCTGTCATTCGACCTTCCCTCTACCTCCTACTGTTACGTGTCATGCATTGCGGAGTTGAAACAATGAAAATGCTAAGCTTCCCTACTTTCAACCCCATGTACTTGATTTCAACATGCATCCTGATTTTTACTGCAGTATTTCTGGGTGAATGGCGTGTATTAGGTTTGAGTAAATATAGTATGATGCAAAAGTACAAAAGGTACATTTCGATCACAGAAAATAAAAAGGAACAATGACTTCAAAGAATCTGCATAAGAAAAAGAAAAAAAAATCTCTCACAGAATACACACAGTGCTAAAAAATAATGAAATTCAACAAATCTCCCTGCTAATTAATAAGAAGTGGCAAGTATAGTCCATTCAACTAAAGAACCTCTGGCCTCATTGATGTCAATGAGACCACCCATGGTTCTTCTTTAGATGGACAGATTATACACATATTTAACAACATACTCCACTCTTCTCAAAATTTTTGGAGGATGAAAAGTAAAATGTTATTTTGTAATTTTTACCACACATATTTGCATACAAGCTGAAGATTTTGGAAGAAACCCTTTTTATTTCAAAGAGAATGGCTCAGCTTATGCAAAAAAGCCAGTTAAAAATATAAACAAATAATGCAATGTTTCTGAACTTAGAATAAGACTCACGAAACAGTCATAGTTGTTGACAGAGTGGCAGAATATAGACGTACGCGTGTACACTGTACACGGATAGTTTCCAAATTATTAGCATATTTTGCAGATAGTTTTTGCTTATAGATTAAAAAAATTATTTACAGCAATCAAAACATTTACTCAAGGCTTTACTCAGATTAATATACTTAATTCCATTTTAACTTGTACTTTTAATTATTTTCACATCTTCTGAGTTCTTTTGTTTTTACAGACATTTCTGGTTTCTAGATTTTATCAAGGCCTGTTCTTAATGTATAAGTACTGTACCAAAAGCTTTGTTTACGCAGAAAGAATTTAAATTTTGTCAGCTTCCTCTTGCAGTTGCCAGTTATTAAATTAAAATCTTTTTCTTATGTATTTTGTAAGTCTATATTTTTGAATTAAGTTGTTGAAAATGCTATTTATAATTTTTGAAGGTTAATCGATAGAACTGTTTTTCTGGATATCAAATTTTTTTTTAAGTCTCCTGTTTAAAAATAAGAGTTAAAAATAAGGTTCGTAGTCCAACATTTTAATGTTTTGCCATAAAGGTCCATTTCACACACTTTTTGTCATGTACTTATTTTGTTCTCATTTGAATCTGTAATGTTAATTATTGTTTTATTAATTTTCCTTTAAATTATTTTATTCTATTGTTATTGTGGTTCGCGTTTCATGGGTTTGCAGCAAGCTTTCTGTTTCAGTGGTCATGTACGCAGATACATTTTATTTTTGTACAACGCTGGTTGCTGATAATATGATACATGCAAAACCTAATCCTGTTTCAATGTGAAACCACGGGGTTTCTTGCTCTGAAAAGGTAAACAAAGCTTTATATTAAGCCTTGGTCACTTTAAGTGTTTGTATGACACAGAATATTGATAGATAGCAACACATCAGTAATACGGTGAGAATGACCCTTCTTGCCAAAGACTAAGGATGCCAGCAGGTGTGACATCACACCACCCTCCTTCTTCTTCAGTGCACATTGACTGATCAAAGGAGTGATGTTTTTCAATGATATCTTGAGATGCTCAGTCCTAGGGAGAACAGTGGCATGGCTGAAGTACATCTCCTTTGGGATGTCATACAATGCTACTTTCACAAAGCACAGAACTATAAAAAATAGGATCAAATTACTAGGACAGTTATTATATGTAAGTGCACCCCCTCCCCCTCCAACCCTCTGACACAGCTGAGGACATAATTGACAGGTCAGAAAAATAGATGCCGATAGGTGGACACACAAAAGTGGGGTATAATCTAAAGATAAGCCCAGGATGGTAGCGTAATGTTGTGACTCATGATCTTTTCAAATAATGCTGCATAAGTAATGCTATAGATGGAACAGAAAATGATTTGGTTTATGATTCAGATTATAAAGAAAACAGCTACAATGCATTTGGCAATGCTGTTTACATTGATGATGCAACTTGAATGGAAATGGAGACCCACAGGAACTATTTGAAAATTCCAGTAATGAATGAAATAGTTCCTTCAAGTTTTCGACAACAAAGATAATTTAAAAAATTTGCATCATTTTATTTTGTTAATAATATAATATTTTCCAAACTCTTGAAATTTAAGGTCGGCTGATATGTGGGTGTTGGTTGTAAACCAATTTTTAGAACTGAAAAGGCAGAGGGGGTCCATTATATGCAAATATATACAGTAACTAATTGAACCAGAGAAACTAACAACACAAATATGCTACTTCCTTACAGCTTAACTCTGCATAGCTCTTAAATGGTAGAAAATGATACAAAATAATGCTTAGTTCACCACATTAACTCTTAACAATACTGATACATCCTACTGAGCAACAACCATTTTAGAAATGCTAGCCTTTAAAAACACAGCACTGACACATTTTCTAGAAAAAAATTAATTACTGATTGGCATACTTGCAAAAAACTAAGATCCATTTGCACGTGTTCAGAAACACTTACCTTTACATAATTGCCTCTGTAAAATACACAGGATTCTCTAAAAAGGCGCGAGCGAAACACACCCCATTTGTCTAATAAATCGGCAACAGGGTCTGCATACTGAAAGAAGAAAAAGAATTTTACTTCTGCAACTGTTATTTATCTTTATAAACTTGAAAAAAAAAGTAATTTTCAATTATTGTTTATACTGATACAGTTTTCAGGAACATTTTACTCTTCATAATAAATGTTTACATTTGGCTGAAGCTACATTTGCATGACACAGAACCCTGAATATTTTATAAGCTTGGAACTAAGATCTTCTTAGCTGCAACACTTTAATTCATATTTAACAATGAGGAATTTGAAAATTGCTACCTATTGTATATTCACTCTTTAAAAAAAAAAGGGGGGGGGACAACCAAGCACTATCCAATTATATAAATCTTGGGCTATACTTCCAATCACATCATGCTCTCCGTGAAAAATTGTAATTTATTGTGATTACAGATCGGCTGATAGTAGGCAGCACATTGGCATGCTTAGCTATTAGTTCCAGTGAGATTCTTGAACGGGTGTTTTGTAGTGGGAGCCAGTAAGTTCTTTTTCTTTTAAGCACCTTTTACTATGCTCTAAGATGTGGAATTGGAGGAAATTTTTCAATGAAATTGGTAGGGAAGAGGCTATGTTTATTTTGTGGTGTGAAAGCCAAAGATTGCTTCCAACTTCAAGATGTTCAGCAAGTCGCCCAATGACTTTCAGAGTAGATATGTCTCATTGTTTTGGACAATTCAGGTGTCGGAAGAATGATGAGCTGTATTCTCGTACCATTCTTCTACTAGAATTTACCTTTATCCCTCATGTATTTCCTTCAACTCATTTACTGAATACCTTGCATTTTTCTACACATTGCTCGGCAGCAATTTCCTTTGATAAAAGAAGATGGCATGAGTAACTTTCATCAGACACCAGCAAACTTATATTTAGAAAAAATTCTGGTGGTGTTCTCATATTATCTCACATAAGATCCGAAAATTTGATATCAAGACTGGCTACACTGTGAGGCTCACATCAACATACCATTGGTTCGCATCAACGTACCATTGCTAACTCACACTGCCACCCATTGGTTCATTTAGGAACACCATCCTACAGCAGAATCTTCTTGAAGGACATAGTACATGTGAAGCTGGGAAGTGTCTTTAGGGGTCCGTGCCACTGTCACTTGTTATGAAAATGGATAAGTATTTTGAACAAAGAATCAAAATGAAATTTTTGGTAAAATTTGGAAATAAGCTATCTGGAATGTTTGAAATGTTACAAAAAAAGTTTATGTGGATGAAAGTCACATCAAGAGTACATGTGTTTAAATGGAATAATAGTTTTCATAAGGAAGAGAAATGGTGTAGCTTGACAGCCATACTGGACATCCAGTGACGTCAAAGACAGATGAAGGTATACAGAGTGGAAGAAATATTCTTCTCATAATATGTGGCAAATACGTCATGATAATTAACACAGCAATCAGACATCGCTGAATTGACTGTTATTACTGTTTCACACAGGAATTACAGTAAATTCAGCGATGTCTGACTGCTGTGTTAATTATCATGACAGATGAAGATGAAGGTGAGAAACTTGTAAACAATGATCATCATTTTAGTGTTCGAATGTTTTTTTTTTTAAGAATTATAGTCAATAGAGAAACAGTTCAATTGATTGTAATGACACAAAACTTTGGAATGAGAAATGTGCACATAAAAGATGGTTCCCAAGAACCACACTGGTGAACAAATGTAATGGAGGAGTGAAATCTGCGTCTTTCTCTTGTAGCAAACAAACAAGAATGAAGAGTAGCTGAACAGTGTCATCAAAAGAGATGAAGCCTGGGTTTTCCAAAATAATACCAAGACTAGGAGACAGAACATGTAATGGAAATCTTCAGATTTATCACATACTGAAAATGCATGCATGTCAAAATCAAAGGTGAAGACCATGTTGATTTGTTTCTTTGACTCCAAAGGGATAGCTCGTTGATAGTTTGTTTTCCAGGGCAAACTATATTAACCACGCCATTTATGTATAAGTTTTGGAAAATTTAAGATCAAGAATTTGCTCGAACGAAGCCGAATTTGCTTCCCGACAAGTGGATTCTCTGCCACAACACTTCACACACAGTACAATCTGTTGAGGAGGAATTTTTGGATGAAAATAAATTATTGTTCTTGAACACCCTACTTATTAGACAAATCTTGGCCTGAGCAAAGTTTTCCTTATCTCAAGGTGGAAGAAATCCTCAAAGGTTTACATTATTACCATATGGTAGAAGAGGATTAGAAGCACAAGATACAAGTCTTAAACAGCTGGAAACAGTGCTGGAATTTGTGTATTGTGCAGAAGTGGAATTATTTCAAAGATGTGAAACTCCAAACTCAAGGAACATATAATTGATCATTCACAGACATGGGTCTCAGGGAAAAGTCATCTTCTTGCAAAACAACGAGGTGTAACCTATTTGTAAGTTCACCTCTCAGTGGTAAACAGGAACTACTTGCTTTTTCTGTAATGATGAGGCCTAGGACTGTGCATTTGGAAAGGAAAAGAGTAATAAACAAGTCTGAGATTTGCTGAATTTTCAAAAGCAGATTTCCTTCATACAAAATTGTGAATACAGTGCAACTCCCTCTTGCCTTAGATGCTATTCCTTCACACATTCTTTTTTCTTACAAAATAGTTTCTTTTATTACCATTGCCTTATTTTGTTTAACAGTTGCAAGACTAAGTAAGCTATGTTTGTCTTTTTTGGCACTTGGGTCATTCTATATTAAATCAACAAATTTTAAGAAAAAAATTTGCCACACCATTTTTTATTTTGATAAAATTTGATAGGTGATATGTACCAATCTTCTGAACTCCAAAACAAAAAACTTTTTGCTCCTGAGATATAGCCATTTGTTTACTACACGGACAAGCAGAAAAAAACGACATAATTTCAGACATATTTTCTGAAAGCTGTAGAATTTTCATTTGAATTAGCAGGGTGGTCAGATATGGCTTATTGGAAAGCTTAAAGAATTAACTTTTATTTGTGCAGACTGAATTAGATTTAAGTTAAGCCTAAACAGATGTTTTTGGGGCTTGAATCTTCATTCATGAACTGTTGTTTTTTGTCATTTTAAGCATAAAAAAAAATGAAGGACTTGAAGTAACAGGCCAATTCTTTTTCCTGTTACACTTATGTACTAGTAGTATGAGCAGAAAAAAAAAATGAGCTGCTACTGGTAGTCAGTCCATCCTGAAAAAATTGCTCAAGCTTCAAAAAATTTGTTTGGACGTAATGTGTCTTGCAAAGGAAACATGCAGACACTGGATTTGAGAGTCATCTTCCTGTATGAATTTTAACTGGGCCATTCTGCAGGAATTGCAGCTCAAAGCTTTTATAAAGCATTTGGGGAGAATACAGCCAACGAACAAACCATTCAGTGATGGTTTGTGAAGTTTCGAAGCGGAGATACGGACCTGAAAATCGAAGCACGTGGTCACCAACCTGTTGCGGTTTCTAACGGTGTTCTGTTACGTGTGGTTAAAGCGAACCCCCGAAAAATGTGTCGTGAGATAGCAGCAGTGGTAGGTGTCCACCACACGACAGTTGTTTGGCATCTGGCTGCGCTGGGTAAGGTAAAAAAGCAGGACATGTAGATGCCACATGAGTTGACAACTGCCAACAAGACTAGGCGTTTGGAAGTCTGCAAGTTGCTGCTTGCCAGGAATAAACAGGAACCCCTACTGCATCAGATCGTCACCGGCGACGAGAAGTGGGTCCTTTATGATAATCGGAAATGATCTGCACAAAGGTTAAGCAAGGCACAGCCTGCTGGACGGCATCCTAAGCCACCAGTACACGCGAAGATTATGCTCCTTGTCTGGTGGTCCACAGCCGGGATAATTCATTGGAGTTTCTTGGCAAGAGGCCAAACACCATCATTGCAGAACGTTATTGTGCTGAATTACACCAGATGCACCGGAAATTGCTGCAGAAACAACTGGGTTTGGTCAACAGACATGGTGTTCTGCTCCAGGACAACGCTCGCCCTCATGTCGCACAAGGAACGATGCTGACGCTAAGTGCCTTGAGCTATGAAACACAGCCTCATCCTGCCTATTGCCCGGACTTGTCTCCAATAGACTGTCATCTGTTTCGTCACCTGGATCACTTCCTGACTGGGAACACGACAACGAGGTTCAACGTGCAGTTGACGACTTCTTCGGGGTCCCAGTCACAAGACTTTTTCGTTCATGTATCGATGTCGAGGGTATTATTTTGCTTAGGTAAGTTGCCCTACTTTTCCATTCTTGCCATCCAAGTCTGCTGGTCCTTTGCCGGACATTTCATTTGCACCAACCCAATATTTCTGAGTTCACTGAAGAACAAAAAATATTATTTTCAATTAGAACTGAGTGCAATGATATAAAAAATGTTTGCCCTTTTCATAATGCTGAATTTTTGGACAGATACTTCCATATTTATGGAAAGTCTTGCTCTGACCCCTACTGTGTTCACTCAAAACCTATTAAAAAACCTCTCAGGCAAATATCAATGACAATTTCAATGTGCAATCCTGAGCTGAAATTAATCCCAGGGAAAAGCATTGTGCACAAAATGTTCAACAAAAATTCAAAATCCAAAACAAGGCACAGATATTGGCAGTGAAGATGGATGCTTAGACATTTATGAACCTGAAACTGTTCTTGTTGAAACAGTTAATGAAGCATGTTTGGCCCTTGGCATTTCTCCTGCCAAGGTGCAGAAGCTGTCAGTTGAAGCTAGACCCTCAGTGTTAAAGAAGAAAGTTAGTAAGATGGCTAAATCTTTAACAGAAAAGTTAAGTCTTTTGATTGGAACATTTTAACTGATAATGAGGATTTTTCAATAAACATGCATGTCAATTTAGAGAATGAGTATGAGCAATTGATTCACAAGCTTAAAGACAAAATGGAAGTTGCATCTTCTACACATGAAAAAGTAAACATTTTAAGTTTAGCCCCTAGCAGTTGGAGTAATAGTAAAATTCAGAGCGCTTGTCAAAACATTTAGTGCAAAAGAATGGGATTCTGCCACGAATTGGGGATAACAGGGCTAGAAATAAACTTGATGAAGTTTCAATCAAAACTGTACAACACTTCTATGAAAATGATGAGTACAGCAGAATGATGCCAAGAAAAAGGGATTGTGTATCTGTTAGGGCCTGATGGAGAAAAGGTTAACATTCAGAAAAGGTTAATTTTGTGTAACCTTAAAGAGATCTATGCAGCTTAAAAAAAAAAAAAAAAAAACACTCATGAAAATAGTTTTCAAATATGAAGAGCAAGTCGTGCAATTAAAATACAATAAATGAGCTCCGTCTTAACATGATTTATTTAAAAAACGAACATATATTTACAATTAAAAACCATTAGCACTTTCGGAGTGCCGTTCACTCCATCCTCAGATGATGCATGTTGCTGCACTATGCAGCTATATATATACACAGAGTCACGTGGGGCATTACGTAGCTAGCTTAACTAATTGTCATTCATGATTTACACGGTGTTATATCACATACATCTGTTGCCACAAAAAATATAGTGAAAAGCTATATACATATGTTATAATTTGATGATTTCACTAAGTGCTTCCAAAATTCAGGTAGATCGACAGGGTAATAGTCGTTACAACATTTCGTATCTAATGCCGTGATGAAAACACTTTCTGCTATCAATAAGGGCATGAACAGAGGAAGGAGTCTGGAGTATACCTGACATTGCACCAATCAGGAATAAATGTGCCATTATTTATATTATGTGCAAGTGCTGTATTACAAAGGTGCTCTTTAATGCTATACTTGTGTTCATTCACTCGTAGCTCCAAATTCCTCCTTGTAGAACCTACATAATTACTAATATGCTATTTTGTAATTGGGTCTAAAAGTGGAATGTTGTAAACACCCCAACTCCACAAAATATCGGGTTTATCTCGGTCTCGTCTGAGTTGTGCAAACAAATTGTTACACCTAATGCCTAGTTGAAATTTATATTTGGAGCACACATGTGACAACAAATTTGTAACACCAGGTAAGTATTCCAGTGATCCCATGAACTTCTGACTACGTTCATTTTCTCTGACCAACATAGTAGAACAACGTGTTACTACCCTTTCATGAATCCTACGGGTAATATAATCCGGGTACCCAAACATGTTAGACATCTTAAAAATTCCCTTAATCTCTCTGTTTAAAGCTCGGTCTGTGGATGAATGTGAGTAAGCTCTCCTGAAGTAAAAATCAATCGCTTAAGTTTTCTGCTTAAAAGGGTGACATGAGTTATACAGAATGATAGAACAAACATAAGATGGTTTTCAATAAACAGAAAATGCTAACTCATGGGTGGTAGAGTTACAACTAATACATACATCCAGAAACAGTAAAACATAGTTATACTCGATTTCAACCGTGAGCCTGATGGTACGGAAAATCGAAGATAGTGTGTCGACAAACTGTTCTAATAAATCCTGTGAATGAGGCCAAATAACCAGGATGTCGTCGACGTACCTTAAATACAAACAAGGTGGGTGTGGAAATTTAGATAGAACCAAATTTTCAACATGTTGCATAATAATTTCCGCAAGGACGGATGACAGTGGTGAACCCATAGGGCCCCACTTGTTGATAAACACATCCTTGAAATTTAAAGTATGAACGTTGTTTAACTAGTCAAAGTGCGTTCATAACAGCCATGATTTCCTCAGACGGAACTCCAGAATCAGCAAGAAGCGCCTCAATAATTTGGTGGGCGGCCTCCATGGGTACATTAGGGTACAAGGATACTACATCAAGGGACGCCAATATGAAAGGCTCATTATGTGGCTGAAACATTCTAAGCCTTTCTACAGGCCTAGTGGAACTCTGAATAGAGTAAGGGGAATCCACTACAAGTTTGGACAAATATAATGCCAAAGCTTTTTCGAGAGGATGGTCCAACACAGAAATGACATGAAACCAGAAAAAAGGCGAATCAGAAAGAGATCTCGGCTGAGTGAGTGTAAAATTGGTGTATGGAATACTAGAGGTATAAATGGCAAGATGAACGAGGTGATTGAAGAGATGAATAAGTATAGATTGGATGTGCTGTGTGTAAGTGAAACCAAAAAGAAGGAAATTGGGATACAAGAAGTGAATGGAATGGTGAGTGTGTGGTTTGGAGTATTAGATAATGTGAAAGGACAGGCTGGTGTTGGTGTGATTTTAAGTGAAAAGATGAAGAACAACTTGATTCACTACAGTTGCATAAGTGAGAGAATTCTGTGGATTTGTTTGAAAGTGAAACTTCAGAGAACAGTAATTGTTGTAGTGCAGGCTCCTTGTGACTTGGAACCTTCTGATAGGAAGGAAGATTTCTGGAATGAGCTGAAAGCTGTTTTGAACCAGTTTGGTGCTAAAGAGAAGTTATAATAGCAGGGGATTTCAATGCTAGAGTAGGTGTGCAGATTGCAATTTCTGACAATGTTCTGGGTAAGTTTAATGATCCTTGTGTGAATGATAATGGTGAAAGATTAATTGAACTCTGCATTGAGAATAGTTTGTGTATATCTAATACGCTTTTCAACCACAAGTATATCCACACATATATTCTTAGAAAAATAGTACTCTTGGTCAAAAGAGTGCGACAGATTTTGTTGTCTACAATCAGCGTCTGAAACATTTAGTTGTTGACACTTGTGTGATGAGAGGTACGGATGTTGGTTCTGATCATTACTTGGTAGCATCACGAGTAAAACTGAATGTCGGTTGGAGGAAAAGTAATAGGCCCAGGATGGAAAGAATAAAGGTTGAAAGGCTCCCTGAAGATCATCAGCATTATTCTGACATACTCATAGAATGACTGAAGGAGTTGAAGTCTTGTGAGAGGGATGTAGAAAAGAAGTAGGAATGTTTTAAGAACTGTATTGTCACTGCTGCTGTATAGGTCTGCGGCACAAAAATAGTGGGTAACAACAGAGGTGATGCTTGGTGGAATAGTGAGATTGAAGTGGCAGTAAAGAGAAAGAAAGAAGCTGATTTGGGGATGTTGCAAAGTAGAGTTTCTGTGGAAGAATACCGCTGTAAGAAGCGTGAAGACGCTACACTGGTTTGTCAGAGTAAAGCAAAAGATAGGAAGGAGAAGATGGAAAGGCATAAATTGGCTTTTTGGAAAGATAGGAAGACTTTCTGGAAGTACATAACACTCAGGAAATTAGGGGAAACAACGTTGTGCGAAGAACAGGGTTGGGGACATGATATGGGAGCCCAATGAGTTAAGTGAAAGATGGGATGAATACTTTTGAGAGTTATTAGATCAGAAAAGCAAAGGTGTTTTTGAGGCAGATGCAGATGATGTCACAGTGAAGGACGGAAGCACAGGAGGGATCTCAAGATAAGAGGTGTGTAAAGTTCTGAAATCTCTTCAGAATGCTAAGGCTCTGGGAGTTGATGGCATAACTGCAGAGATGTTGAAATATGGTGGTGACTCTGTAATTTGCGGGTTAACTGAAATTTGCCAGTTGTGCTGGGAGTTAGGAATGGTCCCTTGAGATTGGAAGGATGCTATCATTGTTCCCTTGTATAAGGGAAAAGGTGATCAGATAGACTGCACGAACTATCGTGGTATTAGCCTACTGGGTGTGCCAGGTAAAGTGTTTGGTAAGGTAATTATTGAAAAAGTACGGGGTCTTGCATCAGCGAAACTGTGGGATGTTCATAGCGATTTTATGCCTGGACTAACCAAATTTTTGCGTTACGCATGATGATTGAAAAATATCTGGCTGTTGGTCAGAAAGTTTTTGATGCCTTCATAGATTTAGAGAAAACTTACAACCGAGTAAATATGACACTTTTGTGGAAGGTATTGATTGATATGGTGTTACTGGGAATCTACTTAATAGTGTAAAAGCCATGCATGCTGGCAGTAGAGCTTGTGTACAAGTGAATGGTTTTGTATCAAAATGGTTTTCTATTGCTGCAGGAGTCAGAAAAGGTTGTGTAATGTCACCTAGGCTATATAATATATTCATGGATACATGCATGCATGATGCCAAGATGGACAATACTGGTTTATGTCTTGGTAATATCCGTGTGTGCAGATTGCTGTATGCTGATGACACAGTTTTGTTGGCAGACAGCAAAAGTGAGTTACAGAGTATGTTTTCCTGGATGTACGAAGTTTGTATGAAATTCAAACAGAGTATAAATAACGGAAAAACCAAAGTTATGGTTTTTGAGTGAGGAATTGTTAGTACTGAATGCAAGACAAATCTAAATGACACGGTGATTGACCAGGTGAATGAGTTTGTGTATTTAGGAAGCATGTTTGACAGAGAGAACAAATTAGAAGGTGAAATTAGTAGGTGAGTGAATTCTTCATTAAAAGTCATAGCTGCTTTAGGAGGTTTTCACAGGAATGATGGGTTCTCAAGTGAGTCCTGAATGATTGTGTATGAAAGTGTAATTTTTCCTACTCTGATGTACTGGAGTGAAACTTGGATTTTTACAGAAGAGACATAGGAGTTGTTTGTGTGCTGGAGAGATGCGTTATTTGTGGGGAGTTTGTGGCAAGACGCTCTCTGATCGTGTGAGGAATGAAGATGTTCTGCTGTTCTGTAATGTGAGGCAGAATGTTGTTAGTAAGGTGGAGGCTAATATTCTTAGGTGGTTTAGCCATGTTGAAAGAATGAATGATGAGATGCCTACTAAGAAAAATTTGCCCTTCCCCTGCCTTTTTTTTCCTGCCCAAGCAGCAGGAGAGAAAGGCAGAGGAAGGCCAAGGAAGGATCAGATTCAGGAGTGTCTGCATGAGAAAAACATTATGAGTATGAAGTATAGAAGGGCCTGTGTACGTCATGTGATGGATGTCAGTGAAGCCCAAGTTGTGTGTCAAGATCGTTGTAAATGGAGAAGTTTGATATGGCAGCAATAAGTAAATAAATAATCAGTTAACAATTTATCTGGTGGTTTGTATTTCTTTGTGGAGCTAACCTCAGAATCTCAGAGAAGCTTAGTGATATATATGTATGTATGTATTCCTGCATTAGAAATTTCTACAGAATAACTTTATTCATAGCTGCAATTGTGATAAAAGGCATCCATCTGTTGTCAGGTTAGAGGTTCTACCTCCTGATGAAAAGGCAGTCAAAGTTGATCGCTTTTTTTTTTTTTTTTTTTTTTATTTCTTTACGGCTTGATGACATTTGACTTTAGCCCACAATGTGCCATCTGCATCTCAGCTATGTACCTTGAAAATTGCAGTATTTACACATTGTGTAAGCTTTCTTTAACATTTTAGCAGCATCTTTCATAGATAATACCATGGGTGAGGGTGTTTCTATTTCTTCATTCCTGCTGTAGCATTGAAGAAATGAATAAGTATAGCTTATTATTTCAATGCTGACAGCAGCCTTCCTCTTCTGCCACTTTCCCGACCCTCTACAACTTCCAACTTTAATTTTACAGAGACATTTATTCACTTTGATGAGATTCTTAAAAATAATCTCAGATGAAAAATAAGTTTGAAAATTTCAAGCATCTTGCCACATAATCATTCATTGAACCCAAAACTGACCTATCTAATCACACTTCCTCAAGTTACATAATTCTTTTGAATCCTGTTGTTTTGGTTCCTTGGGCTGTTTGTAATGTCCTAATGAGAAACTCAGAGTAACACATCAGAACATTTTTAATTACAGCAGAGAGTGAGTGTGTAGGAATTCAATGACATCCAGTTCAAGAAATTTTTTGCTTTCCATTTATTAAGTTAAATGGTAGACAAGAAAAAAATGTACAATTCCTATGAACAAAGATTTTGCAAAATGCAAATGAAATGATGAGCTACACACAAACAAACTGAAACTATTTCTTTTAAATTAAAAATAGTCTGGATTTAAGGAATGGCATGAACAAAGCATAAAAACTAAAATTTGACATACATGCATGTTCATTTTCCAACCAATTATTGATACATTCTAAAATAATAGACCCTGGGCATCATTAATTATGTAATGGTAAATATTTTAAAACAAATGAAAAGATGAATACATTTTTGCTTTATTTCGTAGAATGATTATTTATGTGACGATAAGTACAGTAAAACCTCTGAATAGCAGACACCCTGGAACTTCAACATTTTGTCAACTATTGGGAGGTGGCTGCTATTCGGGAAACAGACTTTTGAGCACAGCAAAAGCTCACAACACAAAAAATTACAAGTTAAATAACTATGTACAACCAGAGCACATTTAAGGAGACGGGGGGGGGGGGGGCTGGACGGTATTTTGGTGGCCCACTATTAGTGGCACATTTAGGATTTCACTATGGGTGGATGAATAAAAATACCCAGAAGAAAACATTCCAAAAATATGAAGGAGCCAAAAATGCATAGCTGAAAAATGGGTACTAGTTTATTTCTGCTTTAACCTTCCACCCTCCTCCACAGGGTTCAGTTTTTAGAAATTATATTGAAGTAGCCACCAAAATAACATGATCCAAATATCATGATTCAAACAAATTCTTAAAGCATGAAAATTTTTCCCAATTACACGAGTACAAAAAGAAATCTGTAAGTTTTTGAAAGATTTGAGGATAGAGTGGGGGCGACTATACTTTTTGCAGACTTCTCTTAAAAAAGCGGAAAGAAATAGAAAGAAATTTTTTTTCACAAGGCAGTTTCTTATAGTTTTTGCTGTACTGTCTGCAAAGCAAAAAAAACAAAAAAAAAACTGTAGAACTCTATCAATTTTTTAAGCATCCTGCATAATTCTGGGGCCCCTTGAAAATGTGGGGCTTGGGGCTGCAGCCCCCCTAGCCCTTCTCTTAAATGGGCTCTGCATACAACATATAATTAAAAGGATGTTTTTTAACTAAATGTTTTATTTTTGTGATCATTTTGCATTGAAAAACAATACAATGTGTGCGATCCATACAATATGTGTACAGTATTTTCATTTTAAAATACAGTACATACAATGTACATATTTCAATGCATGTTCAAACATACACATGTAACAATAAAATATATTGCACCACAAATTTTAAAATGCACATACATACCTTTCATTATTTAATTAAATCAGTCAGCAATTTTTGGATGCCAAAAATCTGATAAAAGTGTGTGTGTGCGTGTGTGTGTAAAGGGGGGGGTAGTGTGTTTCTCAAAAGTGCATTTTTAAATCCCTCATATCTCCCCCCCTTCTGTTTTTTTTAAACAAACACAATTAGACACGATTCATCAATCAAATCACCCCCCCCCAGTTTTTCGAAGCAATGAGAACTCGCGCACATTGTTTGTTGCCTCTTTGGCACACGGATCTTCATCAACAGTAATGGAATATTTTGAAATTTCCTTCACTGGTTTAGACACCAAATTCTTCAAACATGGCGTCTAAATCCTCTTCCAGATTGACAATGAATACTCCATTTCGTTTGAAAGAAGCTGTTTTGCCCACTTATAAGAAAAAATATGCTATACTTGAAAACTGCAGACCAGTATTGTAATGGAAATCTGGAGGACAAAAGGTGCCCTATTTCAGTCCAAAGGCAAACAACATCTTTGTGGCAAAAATTATACCGATTATTTCCCCTTAAACATTCATGTTTTTAACTGTCTGAAAACCAACAAGATCAAGTTCATTATTCGAAGGGCTCACTATTTGGAGGAAAATATACAAAACCATATATATACTTCAGGATTGGGGATCACAAAACTTTTGGTCATTTGGGTGTGTCTGTTATTAAGGTTTTATTGCACTTAGAAATAGCAAAAGGATGTATATGATTTATTTTGTACAGCCTACTTACATCTTAATCTGGACAGTTGTTTAAATAATATATATTCATCATCATCATCATTGTCAACCATTATCAATCCACTGCTGGACGAAGGTCTCCCCAAGTTTCCTCCACAATGGTCTGTCTTGTGCCAGTCTCCTCAATGTCACTCCCGCATACTTTTGAATTTCATCCACCCATCTTCCATGTGGTCTTCTTCTGGGTCTTTCCTGTCCCTTGGAATCCAATTTAAAATTTCGGCTGTCCATCGATGGTCTGTCCTTCTGGCAGTATGTCCAGCCCATTGCCATTTCAGGGATTTAACTCTGATCATGATGTCTTCCACTCTTGTCATTTTTCGGATCCATGAGTTCCTCTTCTTATTTCTCCTGGTTACACCAAGCAAGCACCTCTCCATGCCTCTTTGAGTTGTCTGCAATCTTTGTATGTCTCTTTTACTTAAGGTCCACGTCTCTGCACCATACGTAAGCACTGGAAGGATGCATTGATCAAACACTTTTCTTTTAAGACATAATGGCATATTGCTCTTGAAAATTATGGTGTTTCTTCCAAAAGCTCTCCAGGCAAGTTTTGTACGACGATAATTTTCTTCATCAATGTGACCCTCACTTGATATCTGCTGTCCAAGATAAACGTACGTGTCTGTTATCTCCAGCTTTTCTCCATCAATCGATAAATCTTTATTTCTTGTAAAAGCATTGAACATCACTTTTGTCTTCTGAAAGTTCATTTTTAATCCCACTTCTTTACTCTTGTCAGCAAGTTCCTGGATCATACTCTGCAGCTCTGATGGGGTAGTTGCAAAAATGACTACATCATCAGCAAAACGAAGGTGGGTTAGATAATCTCCATTAATCTTTATCCCTTTGTTTTCCCAGTTCATTGACTGAAAGACATTTTCTAATGTGGCATTAAAGAGCTTCGGAGATATGGTGTCACCTTGTCTCACTCCTTTTCCAATTTTTATGCGTGTTGTATTTTCAAACAGCTGAATCTTTGCACTTGCATTTTCATAGATGTTATTAATAATATTAATGTACGCATCTTCAATACCGCAGGATTTCAGAGCCATTGTAGCTGCTGATGGTTTCACCGAATCAAAGGCTTTTTCATAATCGATAAAAGCCATGCACAATGGAAGTTCATATTCCCTCGCTCTTTCAATTAGTTCTCTCAGTACGTGGATATGATCTATTGTGCTGTAGCCACTCCTGAATCCAGTTTTGTTCTCTCGGTTGAGCCATGTCCAGTGTCACCTTCAAGCGGTGTGAAAGTACTTTAGTGAAGATTTTATAAACCACTGATAGGAGGCTGATAGGTCAGTAGTTCCAGAGATCCTCAATGTCACCTTTTTTATGTAGCAAGATCATTGTAGCGTTGTTTCAATCCTCAGGAATCTTCCCTTCATTAAGACATTGAGTGAAAATTTGGGCGAGTACTGTTTCGATTTCTCCACTTGCTTCTTGTATGATGTCTACAGTAATTCCATCTTCTCCTGGAGCTGTTCCCCGCTTCATGTTCTTGATTGCATGTGCAACTTCTGCTGGGAGGACTGGAAGAACTCTGGCATCTTTCATGATGTCTGGAGTACATGTATCATCCCTTTCTTATAATTTGGAGTAGAAATCTTTCACTCTTGTCAAAATTTCGCCTCTATTTTTTTGTTACAGAACCATCTTCTTTTCTCAGTGCCATAATCTGTTTTCTTCCCTTACTGAGATGTCCCTTTGCTATCTTTAGGCTTTGGTTGTTTTCAATTGCTTTCCTCACTAGTTCACAGTTGAATTTCCTTACGTCTTCAGTGATACTTTTTCGTACTGTCTTGCATAGCTCTATATATTCCACTTTGGAAGTCGCATCTTCTTTAGTTGTCCTCATCTCTCTTCTTTTTTGCATCAACATTTTGGTTTTTCCTGATAATTTGTTCACATGCAACTTGTTCTTAGACCCAGCTAATTTTGTTGCTGTTTCCATAAGAGCTTTGGTTACTTTTCTGTTAACTTCAGAAATATACACTTCTTCCGATGTTAGGCCTTCTAAAGCAGAGAATCTGTTCTTCAGTTCCAACTTGAAGGTAATATGGTGTTTTTTAAGGTTGGTTATGTCAATACATTTTGTTTGTCTTATGAGCTTGCCACGTTCAAGTTTAGTGTTGAGGTGCATCTTACATCTCACCAATCTATGGTCACTGCCTGTGTTGAACTTGTTTAGCACACTGCAGTCTTCTATGACGAATTTTTTGTTACACATAATAAAATCAATTTCACTTGTCGTCCCATTTGGATGTCTCCATGTCCATTTCCTGTGTGGCCTTTTCTTGAAAAAGGAGTTCAAGATGAAAAACCCTTCTTCCTCTGCAAACTCTACGAGAGTATTTCCACGCTGGTTTCTGTTGCCGTCACCAAATTTACCTACTGAAGTTTCATTCTGTTGCCATTGCCCTATTTTTGCATTGAAATCTCCCATAATTATCTTTAAGTGCTGCTTACTTTTATTATTTAGATGACGAATTTCCTCATAAAATTCTTCAATTTCTTCTTCAGGATGACTTGTGGTGGGTGCATAAATTTGAATAATCTGAGCCTGGTATCTTCTCGAGAGTTGGATAACGAGTCGTGCAGCTCTGTCAGAGGAAATTTCAACTTCTACAACTTTATCCTTCAGTTTCTTGTTTATTATAAATCCAACACCACTAGTTCTGCCAGTATCAGTTCCACGATAGTAGAAGAGATGTCCACTTTTCAGTACAATGAGATCTTCTCCTTTTCTCCTTGCCTCACTTAGCCCGACGATGTCCCACTTGATCCTTTGTAGTTTCTCTTCCAATTCAAGAAGCCTTGAATCAGAAGATAGGGAGCATCCATTATACGTAGCCAAGGTCAGCATCAGATGGCAGCCTAGTCCGATCCTCCGGGGATTCTTAGCACCCTCTGCCTTCATGTCGCACTGGCCGCTGCTTTGGCTAGGTACATTCCAGCTGCCGGAGACTGAGGGGAAAGATTTAAGTTGTGGAGTCATTTTGGAGGGGTTTGGCCATAACTCACCACGCTGGCCAAGCGGGTTGGTGAGTGTGGGATAGCATTTCCTCTAATCCCGATGGTATAGTTATACCGCTATTAGCGGTCGTCAGAGCCCCTTTAGTGGGAACAGGATGTACCACGAGAAGGCGGGGTTGACATTTGTCAAGGTACGTATATATTAGGGTGGTCCTTAAAATACTATCAATTTTTTCTTCAACAATTTATATGCTCTGACCCCCCCCCCCCCAAGTGTTCCTCGATGAAAAAATGTGTGTAAAATTTCTACCATTTTACTTAACATTTAGTGGTAGCTCAATATGCTCAAAGCTTTACTTGTGATTGCATATATTGTACATCATAAAATTATACATCAACTAGTGCAGAAATACCAATTTATTAATTTCTCTGAAAAATTCCAAAAACAAATCCTTATCTAAAATAATTTTCCCTATCAAAGACAACAGAACATTACTTCCACTTGAAGTAATATTCATTATTAACACTGGGAAAATCAGTAAATCAGAGTTCCTTGTAACGTGACTCATCTGAGATTAAGTTTTTTCTTTCCTGCAGTCAGGATAATTACACCTATGTTGTTCTACAACTTGTAATAAATATTGTTTTTGGTCTTCATTCTCCGTTTTTTTTTTTTTAATTATTATTGGAGATTTAACAATCACCATGAGCAACTCAAAGGGCTATAAGCAGTCTCCCGTCCCTAATTTAGGGCCACTGGTTCCACGGAAGTGAGAAAGCGAGCGCTGTAAGACAAACACAGCATCTATACCTCACCGGGATTCGAACCCGGACTCATCTCAGACGAATGATTTTTTTTTTTTTTTTTTGATTGGAGGTTTAACGACCACTGTGAGCAAATCAATGGGCTATAAGTAGTCGTCCGTCCCTAATTTAGGGTCACTGGTTCCAGGGAAGGGAGAGAGCCAGTGCCGTAAGACAAACACAACATCCATGCCTGACCGGGATTCGAACCCGGACCCCTTACGGACGAATGATCAGAGGCCAGCGCCTTAGACCACTGCGCCACCGGGGCGGCTCAGACGAATGATCAGAAGCCATGGCATAGACCACTGCACCAATGAGCTGGCCATTTCAGGATCAAAATCTAAATAATATCTTGGGATATTAAGGCGATAAAAGAAATTCATAGTGTTTTTTGCCACAAAATCTCCAATCTTCATATCACGAGAAATCTTGCCACTCAGCTTGATGCATTTAAGAGGTTCGTCGACCCTGTTCTTTTCATTAAGAGACCGAAGAATAGCTTTTTTTCGGACTTGTAATATTTTGCAACTTTCGTTTTAAATTCTAAAGTTTTTCCTTAGTCTTCAGTTTTGCTCTTCAGTATATATATATATATATACTTATAAATTGGAGCTGATTTGTAAACTGTCACATTAAAAAACAACAACAACAACAAAAAAAAAATGCATCATATCAGCAAATTTGTTGGTTTCATGTACAGAATGGGAACTTTTATAGACCAGGCAAATATTTTTATTTCCCATTTGAAACGGGACTTCTCTAAAACTTTTCCAGCCTGACATGAACTGCAAAATTTACCATACGGCTGATCATGAATTTCCAGTTTACATAAACACACAAATTTAAGGAAATAGAAACACATACCTTCGCAAGGCTTGCAGTAAATAGAATACACTCGTATAATTCACCCATTTTTTGTAGAAATTCATCTACATAAGGCCTCTTTAGGACATAAACCTGAAATGAGAAAAGTCACTTTAATCTGTGTGTACTGAATTAGTGTAGAAGTAATTTAAATTTTGAAATAAAAGCTTTTTTGGAAACTGAAAATTAGTTATTTACTCAATTATTACAATTTTTATTATGGGTTCCAACAGTACTCATTTCTTGTTAACTTCTCAATACTGTTTTTGTTCTCATAAAACGTTGCTAGTTAGGGGTGATAAAAGTTCTTAATTCAGATAGCATAACATGATTCTAGTTTATTTTTTAAGCTAGTAATGCAAAAGCACAGGGGAAAATAAACAAGTGGCAGTTACAAGGTACCATATCCGGTAAGATGGAGGATTTCGAAACAGTTCTCCTGGTTTTTCAGGGTGTTCAACGCAACACGATGTCAGGCATCCTAGTGGAAGATCACACCTTTTCCGTTTTATCAGAAATGTTCATTCAACTGCCATTGCATCATTCAGTTTTTCAACAGCATTAGAAAATAATTTTTTAATTGGGTTTAGCATTACAGCCACAGAATGCACAACTTGTTAATCCTTAAAATACGGTAAAACTTTCCTTGGCTTAAATCACCTTTTATGATAGTTAATGTTATTCAACTTTTATGAATCACTGTCTATTCTATAGGACTTTACTGTGCAATAATAAGTCTCTCCAGCAGTAACACAACTTAGCTCAAAAATAATTCACTTCCTTGATAAGAAAAAATGCAGTAAAAAGTAATAAATTCGTTGGTTATTTTTTCCCCTGGTACTTCATGAGGTACCTAAGCATCAAGCTTCGAGACTCCTTAAACTTACACAGTTCATCCAAATGTATGATGAAAATTACACTTTGCTCCAAGTTTTTTTACGTTTACCACAGGATTTCATAAAACATTTGTTTTAAAACATCAACACAGTCAGTCAACAATGACTTGCCAGAATGGAATTATTTGCTCAAGTCAATATCACTAGAGTAGTGAACGTTCTTACACCAAAGATGGCAATGCATCTTATAATCCCATTATCACCAAACACATCACAAATATTCTTTATGTCTATTTAATCGGAAAATCACATCTGTGCGAGGGATTAGCCCACAGCTGACAGTTACAGATGGTCAATCCACCTAAGGGTTGGAACAAAACCCAATGAGTAGGGGTCTTTTAGCCAATGGCACAACAGAGCTAGCTGGTACCTCAACAATATTTTACACTGAAGCTTAAATTTGTGTTCTGTCAGTTAGAGGCTGTTCACCTTGGAGATCTGCGGAAATAGGTACAGTCTGGCACAAAAATCACACTTCCTCCCTCAGATTTTCAAAGGCCGACAGGACTGCTCCGAACACCACAAGAGCTGCTGTGCTTTACGAGAACGTGCTTTATGAACACGTGGAGACTAATATTCTTAGATTGTTTGCACAGGTTGAAAGAATGAATGATGAGATGCTTACTAAGAGAATTAACTTTTATCACATTAGGATGCAGAATAGAAACTTATACTTTCATTTTATGGCAGTTTTGCAACACAACTGAACATGTACAGCCTCAAAAAATTACAGCATTTCTGCTATAAAGAAAGAACATTAATGTGTTTTATTTATTTAATGAATGTGTTCTACTAACACGGAATTGTTATACTTCATATTATGGCAAGTATTTTATTTTATACTACATATTTGAATATGTAGTTATTATATTTGCATTATATAGTTGTTACAGTACTAGTTGTACTAACAGAAAAAAGACCAAAAAAAAAAAAAAGTTAATAGGATAACACAATTCACTGGCTTCCACATCACTTCCACAATGAAGCATGCATAACACTAAACATTTTCTATGTTGCTGAGATATCAGTGATTCATGGGTCCTTCATAACCATGGAGACAGAAGTCTCTTGATGTCCAGCCATAAACAACAACAAACCACAAGATCTCCTTCACGCTCCACCCATTATAAACAGCTATGTGCAGAAGCAATGATTCCTGCAGCTCTGTTCCATAACCATCAAAATCTCCTTATGTCCTCTCTTGAACAACACACATCAGCAGATCAACTGATGTCCCACTGAATTCCAATGTTTCACTCAGCAATCTCTTCATCTCTTCAGCTTCATCCTTACTGAAGAGGTCAGTGAAGCATGTGCATGCCAAAATGTAAACTATGGCTTGACGGAAAGCAGTACCACCGTCAACAAAACAACTTATGGACCACTTGTTGCCCAATCAATTAGATGCCAATCCACACATGAATTGCTGATAATCGCAAATGTATACCATCATCAATGCACTGCGGATCGATCAGAACTGGTCTGAACATCTCTTGGGTTTGGTGGCAGCAAACATCGACGTCCACGGTGTGATCATGTAATGGCATGAACATCATACTTTGCAGTACATCACGGAGTATCATGATGCATACTGTATCGTACTATTGTTTGTCAAAACACTGGAACATCGATGCAAAATTCACGCCGATTTTTCACTACATATCGATAAATTGCTCATCCCTACTGGTTATACAAAGCATGCATCTCTCCATGCTGCTTAAAGTTGTCTGTAGCTTGTGCATGATTTAGTTAAGGTTCATGGATATGGTACATTAATAAGAACTGGAAGAATGCACTGATTAACTGTTCCACTCTTCTTTTAAAATACAATGGTAAATTGCTTTGAAAATTACACTGTTTCTTCTAAATACAACTTCTGCCAAGTTTTATATAATTTTTTTCTTTGATCTAGCCCTAGCTTGACATCTGTTGTCCAAGGCACAAGTAGCCATCAGTTACTTTTAAATTTCCTCCACCAACATGAAAATTTTCAGAACATACTCCACAGCTTCATTTTCTTGTCTTTCCAGTTCAATGACTTAAGGACATTCTGTAGTGCGGCATCAAAGACTTTGCGATATATGGTGTCACCTATTCTCACTCCATTTCCAATGTTTACATATGCGCTGTGTGCTCAAATATTCGAACTTTTGCATTTTCATAGATGTCATTAATAATATTAACCAATGCATCTTATTTAAACTTATTCTCTTATACAAGAAGTGAAAATTATATGCAAAGAAGTATGGGCCTCATTAAGTGGTAAGACAAACTGAAAAAAGAGACAAAGAATATTAGAAGGTGAGCAGGTGAATTTAATGACATAATAGGATTAGTAATGCAGGTATTATACTTCAGAGTTAGATATTTGTGTAGATGGCAGTTAATAAAAATTCACTTCAGTGTTTTGGCAATGTGTGTCTTTGACAGAGATGGGTAACGACTAGGAATAAAATTAATAAGTATAAACCTAAATCCATGCTTAAATTACATAAAATTAAAATATTGGAGCTTTTGAACTATGTCATCTTTTTGCACTTAAGTCTGGTAAGGAAATGTTCAGGTTGTTAACAGATCTATACACTTTTGTTTTTTCAGATGGTTTCCAGAACCTTTCAGATGGTTTCCAGAACCGGGATCATCCTCTTTTGTTTTGTTAGACTGAAAACACATTTCCAAATCATCAGAATAATTTGAAGGGAGTCAAAACTTCAATTATTGAGAATACATAAATTTCTGGATTTTCACAGTAAAAAATGCATAATGACTGAAGCAATTTATTTCCATTCTTACCAACGGGATCTGCTATCTTCCACTCAGAGAACCCAAAACAATGTTAAGAGTTTCCAATGTTCATACCATTTTGGTGTCCAGTCAAAGTTCTTCTAATGCTTCAGTAAGTGCTTCTGTTGCAGAAAATCTCTATTATTTAATGACATAGATAAAACAGACTCCTGGATTTCCCAAAAGTATATACCATAAAACTTCTTGACAGACCTGCAACATTGGAAGCACTTACCAAAACATTAGAGGCTGACACTAACAGAACACCAAAATAATGTAAAAATTAAATACTTTTTTAACACTGTCTTGGTTTTCCTGATTCTGGAAATCCCCCCTCCCCCCATTTGCTTCTGGGTTTAATTACTTAATTACTGCTATGGACAACTATGAGGGCTATAAGCTGTCACCTGTCCCTAATTTAAGGCCACTTGTACCAAGGATGGAATTTTCAGTTTCCATCGGACATGCACCACCTATACCTCACCTGGAACTCAAACCTAGGCCTATCTATCTGAATAAATGGTCAGAAGCCAGCACCTCAGAACACTCAGCCAACAAGGAAAATATTTCAGAAGATCCTGCTGGTAAGTCACTACTTAAATTGCTGTAATTGTTATGCAATTTGTTACTTCGAAAGTTTAAAAATTTATCATTCTCCTAATAATTGCAATTCTGACTTTCCTCAAATCATTTAAAAGGATCTCGAAATCTGTTTTCAATCTAACAAAACACGAGGAATTTGGTTCTGGCAACCATCTGAAGAAACACGAGGATACAGAGTTGGAAACAACCCAAATACCTCCTTACCAAACATTTGACAAACCATAAGGATACGCAGCTGACACCAACCTGAATGCCTCCTTACCAAAATTTAGTGGAAAAAGAACTGAAGATGTATATTCCAAAAGCTCCCATAGTTTAATTTCATGCAAACATGTGTTATACCAAAGATAACATGACATGTGCAGCATTCTAAACACCCTGTTGGAAGATACAATGAAAAAGACCTCAAATAATACAGTTTGATGGTGCAAAGTGGACTATTAGTGTGAAAACAGCATTTTGTCAGAATCAGGAAATCTTACTATTGGAATGGAGATGTGGAGAAAGCTTGTACATAATCAGCATTAATTTTTAGTTTGTTCATAATTTCCCATACTCAGGACTTGAAAAATATCTGAAAAGTTACATGCCCAGCTAGGCATGTTAAAACTTATTTACCTACTCAGGTAGTAAAAGCTAGATGCCCACGAAAATTTATCTTTTAAGATATAAAAAAAAATTATGGTTCTTATTTGTTAAGTTAAAAAAGATTTACTAACTTTTTTTACATGTTTTACATTTCCATTGTAAGGGTCTGTATTCAAAATGTTAAATGCCCAAAAGCGTGCATCTCAAGTTTTAAGATTATGCTGAAATTGGTATGGAACGGTATGATGATGAAATTGGTACTTGAGAAATTTCGTGATTCTGCCATATTCTTTACGTTGAAATTTTCGCCCTTTGTCACTAAATACCGGGGGCTAGTTCCATCAGAGGCATGCATCCCGTTGCTAACTATAAACAACATGTAGAACAAAATTACATAGAGTTCCAATATCTGGACCTCGAGCATAACATGATTAAAGAAGCGATATTCTTCTGTTCTTGTGTGACATACTGCAGAGGTAAAACACGCGACAAGACGTCAGATCAGCAGTGAAGCATTTTGTCGGTGTAGCTTAGTCAGTTAGAACAACTCGCTCCAGAGCGAAGAGGTGCAAGTTTGATCTCCATCACCAACAAATCTGCATTCTCACTTTTGGAACACCGTAACAATAATATAACTTCCAGTGATTAGCAGTGAAATGAAACATGCCATGCGACGACTGTCTTTTATCTTGTAGTAGGAAATTCTATTCCAAACTTTTTGATTTTTAAATTTAGTTGCCCATAGATTATTTTTTTACCCACCCAGGCCAATAATTTACACACCCAGGGCATGGTATTTTTCAAGCCCTGATACTGATAGTCTATAATTACTGTATTTTCTGATTATATTATTAAATTCGTCTTTGTTATGGAAGTGTTAGTTTGTACCCACCATTTGTTAAATTCTTTTTGTGTGTGTGTGTGTGTGTGTGTGACTATGAACCATCCACATATATATATATGCACTCCGGTAGAATTTTTAACTTGTATTAAGAGTATTTTTACCAGAGTTATTCGCTGCCACCAGTTCAGAATTTGTAAAGCCTGGACGACTTATTTCACACACCATTACTCACCTTAGAGGTGTAGCGAAGGATCAAATATTGATGACACAGAGCTGACATCTTCAGACATGGATCTTTTTTAATTTATATACAGTCCGTTACAGTTATGGCAATATGTACAAAGTTGGTGGAGAATAGCATCAATCTGAGGTCAAATTATTTAGGTATTTAACCTGCACAATTCTTTCAAAAATCTAGGTCACACACACAGCAGTGAGAACACATCGTCCACAGTTGGTTATAAAGTCAAGTTGATATTACAAACTTGTCAGTCATCTGAGACATAGCACAGTATATCAGCTACTTAAAAACACAGGGAGTTCTCTACTGGAGGTACATTTTATCTACTTATCTTAGAATTTTTAACCACAGCCTATTGCCTCAGTAATTCACAAAAATCAACCACTAACCTCGGCTAGTGATAAAGCATACTGGCAACCCAACTGCAGCTGAGCGCTCAGACTTTTTAGGTCTCAAACTTGATCCTGAGAGATGACCTATCATCTGCTCCTCTTGTTAGCTGAACGAGAAGTCCCACCAAAACTCTTCTCCTGCCTCACTCAACTTTTTACCATGACCCTGGACAGCGCACAACTAATCATAGGCTTGCATTTTGACCCGAGTCTTGAGGCATCACGCTCTCAAGAGTCATGTGGCCTTCCCACAACGTACTCTAACATCCCCCTGTTGCAGCTGCACTGGTCTATGTGAATTTCACTCTCCAAAATTCCTAGAAAGTCGCAACCTCCATGTGACCCTTGTGACCTTGTCACAAAAATGGCGGCTGTTTCTTCCTCCCTTCGTTCTTCTCAATATAATGGTGGCCCATTACCCGAGTTGAGAGTTTTTTCCCTTATACCTTTTCTTGTTTTTTTTTCTTTCCAGCATTACCACTGATTTTTTTGTCACTACAGGCAGTTTTTTTTCCTCATTTTTTTACACATCACTCCACGTCACCACGATAACTGCAGCATTAAACTTGATTTTACAAATGTGTAGCTCAGAAATGTGACATTTAACTATATGCAGCTTATAACTATTTCTAGTAAAATAAATTTCAACAGTTGTTCAAGATATTAACAGAACATTTTGTGAATCTTTTATGGCAGACATTGAGCTACGGAGGATTTGGAGTGCCAACTCTTCGCTGATAGCCTAGTGGTCATACTAAGTAAAGTCGTCCCCCAGGTAATGCCACTGAATAGGTAATCTGGAAAATGGCAAGGATTAATATGGCCTTTTATTTTGCACACAAGCGGTTACTAATAACTGTTTGAAAATCTTTGTTTAGGATAAGAAAATTATACTTTAGTGCTTTTTAGCACGTCTTTTGTAAAAAAAGATCGTGCTTATGTTATCGGTTTGTCCGTCCGTCTGTCTGTACCCACGATATCTCTGCAACTATTAGTCTGATTTGAAAACTTCTTATTGCATTGGGAAGCTTGAAATATGCAAATGACGATCCTTTCGTTTTTTTTTTATGATGTACAATTTCGCCGCTAGAGGGCGTAAATGCAGATGACGTCGAATTCAAAAATATGTTTTATTCCACATATTTGCTTCTAACCATCCGGTTGAAAAAATTCTTTTATACTTTGATTCCATTTATGTCGATGAGTATTTTAGATATAGTTACTTTTTCAAAAATTACGCATAGATTTTCCGCCAGGGCGTAAAAGTAAATTACATTGTATAAAAAAAAAAGTAAATTACTTTCTGCATCGGATACAGGTCCTGATTGGAAATCATTTGCACAAAATTTCTAATTTTTGTGAAAAAATGGTTTGGCCACCAGGGAGCGTAAATCTTAATTTCCGCTTCTGATGTATTTGCAGCAAAATATGAGCTTCTAAAATCTGATTGAAAAAAACTTCGTTTGTAGACCGATAGTACTCATGTCGACAAACCGTTTAGAAACATTTTCTTCTTAAAATAATGCATGGTTTCTACGCCAGGGGCGTAGATGTATTATAGCTTATGTTTGTCAATACCTCTACTTCTAGGAGTCCGATTTGAAAAATTCCTTCTTTGTTGGATAGTGTTTCTAGTGTGACATGTTTTTCATATATTTTCAAGTAATTCATAGACTTTCCGCTAGGGGGCATAAAAGTAAATTGCTTTCCACCCTATATCTCTGCTTCTAAATCTCCGATTTGAAAAATTCTTTCTGCACCGGATACAGCTACTGATGGGAAATCCTTTGCACATAACTTCAAATTTCTGTAAAAAATGGTTTGGCCACCAGGTGGCGTAAGTCTTAATTTCCGCTACCAGGGATCATAGCATACTTCTGGAAAATTTTTAGGTAAGAATTTTAGGAATTTTAGGAATTTTTAGAAAAATTTTAGGAAAATTTTAGGAGTGTATTTCAATAAAAACTCTATGTATATTTGTATACATCTAGTAAAACAACTTTGTATACACTGTAAAGAGTTTGCTTCACACCCTTCAACCATATATACTGATAGACTGCGCATGACATCAAAATTTCTGGCTCCAACATAAAATCACATGACAACAGTCAAAAAGATGGGTTACACCTGCTGTGCTTATGGTTGCTCTGACCGATATAGTAAAGAAAGTTCTATGATTTTTCATGGGTAAGAAACGAATTAAATACCTAAGTCAATAAAGTTCAATTACTTAACCAGAAACTTGCAGCTATTGATATAAAAATATAGTAACTTAAGAAAAAAAAAATGGAATGCATGTTCCAAATTCTTCGCAAATGTTCATCACATTATAAATCACAAAATGTAAACAACACGATCATGCATGTATATAGCTCATAAGTAAACTTACCTGAAGAGTTTTCATTATATATGAGGTGCATTCACATAATACACCGAAAACACTGAAGTTCTGCAGCGTAAATTAGTAATCATAACAGCATTTGTACACGAAATTTGGAGTCTGATGATGACGTGCCCAATGTTTGAGCCATGGCGGCTTTGATGCAGCTATTGCCAATGCGCAGTCCATTAGTATATATGGTCGAAGTTCACACCCAAATTTTTGCATAACGTCTAATGTCTAAAGTTTAAGTATGATTTACTTCTAATGTTCAGTTCTTATCTTTTCACGTGTTATTATCATATTCAAGTATATTTACCACATTCAAGTTTCACTTTGAACATTAATATGCTGTTGAACCAGAAGCAATTCACGATTTTCACAGTAAAGTTTTCAGGTTTCACATTAAACTATAATATCCTAAAAAGGTAATTGAAAACCAAGAACTATGTACAATTGTTCACTGAATTACTTTTTTCATATTATTGTTTTAACCTTTTCCTGATTAGCCTATCTTTTTCTGCTTCCACCACAACTAATTTACTTTCAGTTTTCTTTATTTCAGCTGAACCTTGTATGATCAAGTTAGAGGCAACTGCTATTTCAACAGTATTTTGTTTTTCTACAGCTTTTCTCATTCTTTCTGTTCCCTCTTGAATTACTGCTAGGAGGCTTCTTTATCTTTTTTAAGCCTATTTATTTCTGCATCATTTTCTTTTATTTTGTCATCAAACTCAGCTTTTCTTTTTTCTCTAGCTGCTTTTCCTTATTTTCCCTCTCTTTCTTCGAAAATAAAGCATAACAAACAGCGCGAAAACTAGCTCATAAATAGAATATTTGAAACACTCTCAATGTATGCACTCTCAATTATTAGGGATGGTAGAGGGGAAGGGAATAGAACTGTCCAAAATTAGCATGTTTTCGTTGCGCTAGGGCGCTGAAGCACGGCTGGATTCCTTCAGATACCCCCAATGTTCAAATGATTGAAATGTGCTGATGTTCATGGAATGAAATGGTTGATCAGCTATGATGACCGCATAAAAGTTCGGGGTGGGGGGTGAGGGCTTTATTTTTTAATTTATGCAACATTTTACATCACTCCAGTATTTATCTTGTCATCATCAACAATCGCAATGCAACTACCGCTTACGATCGCGGATATCAGCAACCGAAAATCTGCCATATCTCTAAGTGATATAACACACAGTATCCTGTTACAGTGTATTGTAATTGAAAAAAAAAGGATGTGGAAAAAAGAAACTTTCAGAAATTAAGATCATCAAGTCATGCGTTTCAAAAATCCGTTTTCCTTTATAACATTTAAAAACATGTTTTTGCTTTTTTACCTGTAGTGTAAATAAAAAAACTATGTTGATTTTTTTTATGGAATCAGACGTCCGTATGTCTGATTGTCTTCATCTGAGTTCACACTTTAGCTACTGTGTACAAGTAGACCTATTTTTTCAGCTCAAAAATATGTAGTTTTGTATATATTCACAGTATAAGTCATTCCTTATTCCCACAGAACTGAATTCAGCATATGCAAAATGAAGATCATCAAGACCCGCCCAACACTATGTTTCTGATTGTCTGCTGTTTATATTCAAGAAATGCAAACATGGATCAATGGCGAATGCAGCAACTATGATTTTTATTTATTACCAAGAAAAAAAAAAGAGCCGTGAAAGCTGTAAAGCTGAAACGGATATTTCTCTCGAACCCCCCCCCCCCCCCCATGCACAAAAACATTCCAATTAAGATCAAACAGCAGGAGGACGCGTCCACACAACACAACCTTTGGAATTACCTGATGGAATGGCTTCTTTTCATTTGGCACATCGCCATAAATCACCACCTGCACCTCACTGAACTGTCAAGTTGCACCCTTCCTCCTTCACTTTAACTATAATAGAAACTGTAAAAAAAAAAAAATGCTCCCCAATTTTCGACAAAATTAAATTACCAAATTTACGTCATGATGTTGCAATTTACTAAAATATGTTTGTTTATCTGCTGAATATTGCTTAAATCCATTGAAAACTTTTTAATTATAGATGATTTGTTTATTAAAACAGTAACTCAGACGTCTGAATAAAAACGTGTTTGTAATTCAAATAGAGTCCATATCATCACAGAAAAAAAATGTAAGGATCAAACCATTGCATCTAAAAAAAATAATTCACTTGCTTTTCCCGTAATTTATAATTACTGTTTCTTTTTTTCAATCCGATTATGCAACGTTTTTTTTTTTTTTTTTGCATCTGCTAAAGTTCCTAACGGAATTTGGCGAAATTTGCACTAGAACTTTATTGTGATGTATCTTAACTACTGTAAAAATTTTACTGTGTTATTTTCAAAATTCAGAAAAATGGATTTCTGAAAATATTCTCCTAGTCCTTTTGTGCTGTGGAAGTGATAAACAGGTGTTTGCTTTCTTCCCAACCAAGGGCTTCAGATCAGCGCTCCCAGCTGTCAATCAACCGTTGCTATGGTAACACCCTTTCTGCTGGAGGCTCACTCTGTCCAAAGAGGCACACATACTTGTCCATAATAAAAATTACCAAGCTAACTTTTAAAGTTTTAAACCGATTCAACTGGAATTTTGGAAGTGAGCTTCTGTAATCCAATTACAGTGAATGTAAAAATTTCAGCCACTTTCGTGAAAAATTCGCAAAGATAGTTTTCTTATTTTTTATCATAAGTAGTGGAAGTCTCTTGAGGGAGGGAGGGTGGCATGCACATAAACAAGAAGAAGATGAATGTGTTGTTCAGGCATACTCCTCACTGGTGGATGCCAGCTGACTTGGTACATACGCGACCCCCTGCAAATGCTAAATGCCTCTTCTTTCCCCTTCTGTTCTCAATTGTCGGACGGACATCAAGCTCCCCTTCGACCTACTAGTAATCATCCAATTTTATTGCACTGGAAGTAGTGCCTTTTTTTTTCTTTTTTTCCCCCCAGCCAAATTAGGATTTGGTGCACATCGAAACCGCTGCCAGTGGTTTCTTTGAGAACAGAGAAAAGGAACTTTAAAAAATGAAGGGGTAACAGTAACACGATTTCCTAAAAGGGCATTTTTTAAGCACTAATTTCAAATTTCAAGGCTTTTCAAGACGGCATTAAAAAAACACCGTTTTCCAGGATATTCAGGCCTTGAAAACGTAATCATGATTTTCCAGGACTTTCCAGGTTTTCAAGCACGCGTGCGCACCCTGCGTAATGGTAAATTTATTGGCGTTAATAACGGTTGTGTTTTTAATAAATAAGCTTACGAAAATTTTAGGATGAATAGCAAATTTTAGGTATAATTTTAGGAATTTAAGGAGGGTCACAAAATATTAGGAATTTTAGGAATTTTAGGAGGAATGCGATCCCTGCGCTACTGATGTATTTGCAGCAAAATATGAGCTTCTAAAACCTCGATTGAAAAAAAAAGTCATTTGTTGACCGATACTACTCATGTCGGCAAACCTTTCAGGAACATTTTCTTGAAATAATGCATGGTTTCTACGCCAGGGGCGCAGATGTGTATCTTATTTTTGTCAATATCTCTACTTCTAGGAATCCGATTTGGAAAATTCCTTCTTTGTTGGATGGTGTTTCCGATGCGAAATATTTCCCCTAAAAATTCAAAATTTTCAAGTAAAGGGGGCACAAAAACAAATTGCGTTTTATGCGTTATTTCTGCTTCTAAAACTTCGATTTGAAATATTCTTCTTGTATCGCATACAAGACCTCATGGAAAATATTTTTCACATAATTTCTAATGTTTGGTAAAGAATGGTTTGGCCACCAGGAGGCATAAGTGTTAATTTCTGCTTCTGATGTATTTGTAGCAAAATCTGGGCTCCTGAAAATTTGACAAAATTTTTTTTTTCTTGGACCGGTACCGCTCATATAGAAAATCCTTTTGAGAATATTTTCTTCCTAAAATAATGCATGGTTTCCCCACCAGGGGACGTAAAGTCACATCTTATTTTTGTCGATATCTGTTTCTAAAAGTCCGATTTGAAAAATTCTTTCTGTGTTGGAGAGCGTTTCCGGTGCGAAATGTTTCTCACATAAATTCATGTTTTTCTTAACACACAAGTCTGCAACCAGAGGGCGTAAGATCACGATGCGTTTACAGTAATATCTGAGGGATTAAAAACCTGATTGGAAAACTTCTTTCTTCCATCAGATACTATTGTTTACCAAACTGGCTCCATTGACTTTGAATAGCTTTGATAAATTTAATTTGCGTCAGAACGGATTCAAAAGACGTGCTTATTACACCCGAAAATTCGGTGTCATCTTTCTTGTTAATTCTTTCAATCAGTTTTTTCTCTAATCTCATGCTAGGGAAGGCAAAATGTGGATTTCTTTTCAGCCTTATGCTTAGTACCGAAGCAGGCAACAGAGGGAAAAATGTGCTTCCATTATCACACACTTCCTCATAAGTGAAATTAGGGTGCTGTCTCCCTCTTTTGAACATATAAACTGCTGTAGGTGTCAGCCACAAGCAGACTTGCCAACCTTAAGAAGAGAAAAATTCTGCAATTTTCTATGAAAATCCTGCAAGCTTATTTGCGTAGGTTTGAAATATCAATGGACATAATTTGAAGCACTAATGTTACGTTAAGGCATATAAAAAAAGTAAAACAATTTCTGTAAAAAAATATTTAAAAAAATCCTGTTAAGTTATGCATCGATCTGGAGGATAACCCAAATTATGACGGAAAAGGAGAAATTCTTCGATGCCGTTGCACTCTCATGCCTAAAGATTACAGCGAAATTTTTTCGCCGCCGAATTTCCGATTTCGGAAATTTTTCCTCCATTTTTAAACTGAAATACAAATATTTATGGAATAAAATGATATATAACAACAATACTGGACAGAGGCAACATCACAGGAAAAAGAAATTATGATTACAGAGAAAATCTTTATTTCGTTTACTTCCGTTTCTGAAAGGCAAAGTACCGTCCCGATGCGCATTTTTACGAATTGGTAAAATTATTCAACGCGTAGTTTTACACGCGAGAAAAAAAATTCCTGACGCATATTTTTACGCATCGAGAAAAATTCCCGAGGCATATTTTTACGCGTTGGTAAAATTTTGATGCATACATACTAAACGCGCAATTACGCGTTTTGGCGAACTCTGGTCGGCACATCACTTGAGCACACTCCCGTGGAGAGAGAGCTGCCGCACGATGACACGAAGACAGCGAGTCAAAGATGACATCATCGCGTGACACAGCGCTCGTAAGGTCTGGTAGAAAATCTAAGTGGATGGTTGCAGGGAGTTGAAATATTTCGATTGAGCAATCTAAATATTAAAAAAATCTGTTAAAAAAAGACCTCTATCCGTAAATCAGTAAAATTAAGCAGAAATCCGTAAAAGTTGGCAAGTATGCAAGTCTGTTTCTTAAAATTTCCCCATTTTTGCAACAACGCATGATGTTTTTGTTCTGTCGCATGCATATTTTTTTGCAATGTCACTATCTGGGAACATTTTCTTAAAAAGCACACTTGCATGGTCAGCACAGTTTAAAGGTAAGTTATGTTACATGAGGAATTGTCACGTGTTTTTGCGTACGAATGTGGTTAACGATATCTTCTTTGCCCTTGTGGACAACGGAAAAATCACACCTACAAATAGAGCAAAGAGCAAATTGTTGGCGCTTCCTTGATTCGATTATACACGGATAATCTATCGTATACTTCTTAAAAACAGACTGATATTTTCTACCAGCCATCGCTTGATTAAACACGTGCACAAAAAGTTCTCAGAAATTCCTGTGAAGACAGACGAAGTACATAAAACAAACCAAAACACTACCGCGCGGTTCTGATAGAAATCTGCGTCAGTACGTACGGTGTGCGCCAAAGCCAAGCCTGCTCCTACTCCGTGCCTGCAGCGACAGAGATCATTAGCGGACAGAAGAGTAAAAATTGCTGCCAACGGCCATGCAACGGCAGAGCAAAACTGCTCGCTGCTGACTCAGAAGGGAAAGGTCACTTCTCCGCTAATGAACTGATGCCTTGGAGAACTTCGAACTTTTCTCATTACTTTTTAATTTACGCTACAGAAATAATGATGGAATCCGGCAATATTGATTTCTAATCTGGAATTCCGGGAAGAGTAATATAATCCGGCATTGCCGGCCTAAACCCGGAGAGTTGGCACGTCTGCACAAGCTAAACTACATTTGCTTCCTGCCACCAGGGGTTGGTAATGAATGCCCCACTGTGAAGAACTTATGGTCTTCCACACCCCTGCCCTCTCTCATAAGCAGGGTGTGAAGATATTTTACCCATTAGGAAGAAGAGTTATATAAGTGCAGCAATGAGCAGTAGTGATGACTGCCATTTAGTGCATAATTTTGTGAACTAAATGGCAGTTGTCACTACTGCACATGTAGCGCTTTCACCTGTGACATTATTTGGTGTGAGTAGAGCACGCAATTTAAAGTGTATTAAAAATAAATTAACAGTTTTCCTAATATCTATGATAGTGAACAAAACAACGTTGATGGTATTCCAAGTATTATTTCTTTTTTAATTCGGGGATTTAACGATCATTGCGAGCACCTCAATGGGCCAAAAGCAGCAGCTTATCTCTAATTTAGGGCCACTGGTTCCAGGGAAGGGAGAGAGTTAGTGCAGTTAGGACAAACACAATATTCATACCTTATAGTGAATGGAACAAGCATAAAAATATTTCTCTTCTAGATACCAGCATCAAACTTTGGTGGTTGGCTAAATACATATCAAAGACTGTAAATCAGCCTGGAGACAACCTTAGAAATGATTATGTCACATGCAGTGACATTATCAAAATGGCCGCCCAGCAGATTCTTTAAAGTCGCATATCTCAAACTACTGAATGGATTTTAATAAAAGAAGTCTCATTTTAAAGCTCAATGTGTTATCTGAAAGAAAGGTTATTACACATTTTGTTGTAAATACAATAGTTTTTGTTTTATTACTAAAATATGAGACTTTTTCCATATTTCTTGTAATTTCTTTTCCCACTCACTTCCCAAGTGACATGTTTACCCAAAATTAAATATAAAACTGCTTAAAATAGTTTCAAAAATATAACTATAATTTCAGAATAGGTTTTGCAGTGCGCTTACACATATTATTTGCTTTACCTACTTAAAATTGCCCCCGGTTGATTCATTATGCATATATATATATATCAGTTTGACGAAGAAATTAATCGGCGATGAAACATCGATGAAGAAATTAATCGGCGTACAAAACTGGCCTGGAGAGCTTTTGGAAGAAACAGCATAATTTTCAAGAGCAATATGCCATTATGTTTTAAAAGAAAAGTGTTTGATCAATGCATCCTTCCAGTGCTTACATATGGTGCAGAGACATGGACCTTAACTAAAAGAGACATACAAAGGCTGCAGACAACTCGAAGAAGCATGAAGAGGTGCATGCTTGGTATAACCAGGAGAGATAAGAAGAGGAACTCGTGGATCCGAAAAATGACAAGAGTGGAAGACATCATGATCAGAGTTAAATCCCTGAAATGGCAATGGGCTGGACATACTGCCAGAAGGACAGACCATCGATGGACAGCCGGAATTTTAGATTGGATTCCAAGGGACAGGAAAAGACCCAGAAGAAGACCACATGGAAAATGGGTGGATGAAATTCGAAAGTATGCGGGAGTGACATGGAGGAGACTGGCACAAGACAGACCGTTGTGGAGGAAACTTGGGGAGACCTTCGTCCAGCAGTGAATTGACAATGATGATGATGATGATATATCAGTAAATAATAAACAGTTCGAATACTAATACAAAGTATCATTTTAAAATACTATTTATTCTCAACAAAGAAATTACATTAACAAATTTACTTTGAATGCAATGGTTTTCATTTAAATTTAACATTTTCTTAAAATTAAGTGTTTCCCAAAAAGCTTTTAACAGTTACTTGAGCTGTAACAACATTTGGAAACTCATGTCAATATAATCAGTTCATCATTCATCTATTCTCGAGCAATGACCTTCGCATGTACAC
Source organism: Macrothele yani (assembly GCA_039090855.1). NCBI lineage: Eukaryota > Metazoa > Arthropoda > Arachnida > Araneae > Macrothelidae > Macrothele > Macrothele yani. The sequence continues at coordinate 39,500,905 of CM077024.1, read as the reverse complement.
AAAGCATCGGAGTCCAGTTTTTACACAGCAGCACTGTGTACAACATTCCTCCCACTTACATGATACCAGTCGTTGGCAATGTTTGCTTACACCTGGTAGTTCGTCCAAAAAGGTTTGAACGTGGTGCCATCATCCGTTTTCCATCCCCATTGACATGGATCGTGAACTTGAGGATTTTTAGTCAAGCAGTTTCTCCAAACGTTACATTGAAACATTGCTCATTTTAAGTGATTGTAATAGGGCCCCCACCATTGCTGGGACATGTACAATGTTTCTACTCATCTGAGTAAACAGTATCCTGCATGCTTTATTTACATATTCTGCAGTACTTGTAGCATGGTACACTAATAGCACAAAACATTCAAGTACAGAAAAAACCATGCTGTCAGGTATAACTGCTGTTGTTGTCATATTAGAAAATGCTTGGAAAGCCAAATCAATATCACGAAATGACATCTGTGTTTTCCATGCAATTCCCCTACCAGAAAATGATGACACTGTGTCACACCCAGTGAATGAATGGAAGAATGGAATCATCTAGGATACACCACTGCTAGAATATAATTCATGAATGGGCAAATATTGTGAGTTCTTCCCAGTTCCATACTCAGTCCACAGTTCTTCGGCTTCTGCGTTGTGTGGAAATGCAAATAAAGCTATGGACATTACATTGGAGTCCACTGTTTTAATAAGAACTTTGCTGTGTCCATGTATAGCAGCATCCAATGCATGGAAAAGAAGCCATGCATCTGCTTCCACGTGTGATGATGGTGAAATTGAGGCTACACTCTCTTCTCCAGCTGATGATAACACTTTATACTTGAAAGTGCAAATTACTTCTTTGCTGGGGCTTGCTATTGCAACTAGATTAGTTGCCAACATATTGAACAGTTCCTCTTTATTCTTATCTTCATTTAAAAACTTTAAAATCGTGTGGGATCTTCACTCCAGGTCTGACTGCTATCCTTTCACAACAACCATTAGATTGGCGAGTTTGCAACTTTAAACTTCCATTAATATACTGGTCAAATGTCCACTCTACTGTTTCCAATTTCATCTTTATATATGGTGTTATAACACATTCACTGTATTGTTGAAAAATGATACTTGCTCCTGATGTCAACATATGCACAAGGTCAGCTCCATCAATGATTAGGGCAAATGCAATTGACATTAGGACAGGTGCAGTGACTTTGCTTGATAGGCAGCAGGTTTTCTGAGCACAAGATACAATGTCAGCTTTACTCAAAGGCAGACAAAGTTCACCAAACTCGGAAATACATGGTGGATATGTGCTCTTTTCATGGGAAAAGAAGTCTTCCACGTATCCATGTCTAACTTGACTTGCAATGTAAAGACGACAAAATACATTAGAATCCTTCCTCAGATGCACCAATTTTCATTTATCTTTGGACTTGATGGCAGGTGTTTGCTTATTGAACACTGAACGATCATTCACGTACGTGGAGTATTGTTTTTCTTCTTTTATGTGGGCTTCAAAGACAGACTTTGATGCTACTTTGCTCATAACTACTTGTACTTTACTATTGTTGACAGTAGTAAGTTCTTTCTCTTCAAATGGGTTACCATTCTCTTTCTAAATCACGTATATTTTTTTGAAAGTGAATTTCTGATGATGTGTTATCTTCGTGGTGTTTATTTTCATTAGACTTAGCTTTTTGATTCAAGTTGTTGATTTCTTTAAACTCAGTCACTGTTCATGTGTGCGATTCCAGCGCTGGCAGTCATCCATTTCAGTAATGCATCTTTGTTGCTAATAAGAGATAGTTTTGTACAATCAAGTTTAACAAGTTTATTATTTTGCTCATGGATCTGCTCGTGAGAAATGCACGAGAAGTTCCTTTTGGTTTATTGCCTACAAGTTTCCTTTCAAAAATTCCTTGTTCACTGTGGGATGAAGCTCTGGTAATTTCATTTCCACAGGTGTGCACAAAAATTGGCAGCCACCTATTATATAGTTCACATACATAGTCAAGTGCAAATATCCAAGGGCATATATTTTCAAGTGCTAAAAGAAAGTCCACAAAGTTCCCTTGATGGATGCTTTGTACTAAAACAGGAAGAAGGTCTAATTGTATAGTTGCCATCCAGTGCTTGAACTGAACAGATTCTTGTTGCATTCAGTTGCACCACTGGGTGAAGTTTTCTGATGATTTATTTTCACTGTTGTCATATGCTTAGTGCATACAGATATTAAGCGATACGTAGCTCACTTCACGAGCATATCGACTTCTTTTAACACGAGATGATTTAAAAAGGTCTTCAGGTCTTCCTGGAGTTGTAACACCTGACCTCACGAGGTTTTCAATCCAGCAGAGTCTTCCAACCATGAATTGATCATTGAAATTATGGCCATTTTAATGTGCAATCCTCTTAACATCAAGTACATTTTGTCTTCTCCATACAACTCAGGATATCTCCACTGAAGTTCTTTAGCAACTGCGTATATTGGTTGATCTGATGTTATAACTGAGGTTGTAAAAACTGGACCCCGATGCAGTCTTTTGTGTACATGCAAAGGTCATTGCTTGAAAAAGATGAATAATGAACTGATTATATTGATATGAATTCTAAATGTTGTACAGTTCAAGTAATTGTTAAGTGTTTTGGGGGAAACACTTAATCTTAAGAAAATGTTAAATTTAAATGAAAACCATTGTATTAAAAGTAAAATTCCTAATGTAATTTCTTTGTTGAGAGTATATAGCATTTTAAAATAATACCTCGTATTAGTATTCAAAACCTTTATTATTTACTGATACAGTATGCATAAGAAATTAATCGGGGACAATTTTAGGTAGGTAAAACAAATAATATGTGTAAGCATGCTGCAAAACCTATTCTGAAATTATAGTTATATTATAGAAACTATTTTAAGCAGTGTTATATTTAATTTTGGGTAAACATGTCATTTGGGAAGTGGGTGGGAAAAGAAATTACAAGAAATATGGAAAAAATTCATATTTTAGTAATAAATCAAAAACTATTGTATTTACAACAAAATGTGTAAGAACCTTTCTTTCAAATAAAACATTGTGCTTTAAAATGAGACCTCTTTTATTAAAATCCATTCAGTAGTTTCTGACATATGCGACTTTAAAGAATCTGCTGGGCGGCCATTTTGATGATGTCACTGCATGTGCCGTAATCATTTCTAAGATTGTCTTCCGGCTGATTTACAGTCTTTTATAATGTATTTAGCCAACCCCCATGTTGGAATCCGTAAGTGAAATGATTTTTGGGTATATGCTGCTTGTTCCACGCACTATTACTGGGATGTGAACCTGGACTCACCTAGGATGAATGGTTAGAAGGCAGTACTTTGACCACTCTGCCACCAGGGTGGCTATTCAAGTCATTACACTTCACTTACAAAAAAAAAAAAAAAAAAAAAAACCATGACACACTTTTACAGTGCCATTTACTGAACTTTCAAAAGTAACAGTTCATAAAACAGACAACACCTACCTGATGGATGACTCCATCAATTTCTACAGGAACTATAAAATCAGCATTACTAATGGGCTACAACAAAGAGAGAAAAAAAAAAAAAAACTATGGTAAATTTCCAATACAACACATTCAAAATTAAAAAAAATATAATATTTCACTAATTCCAAGCACATAATTAAGACTTGCCTCACTCACTTGAAGGAAATTGACTGAAAAAACATCACATTTTTTCCCACTGTGTCCTTTTGTGTAGCTAATTTGCATAATTTCAGTGAAATAGGATATCACTATTATAGACAGGAGAAATGCAAGCTCACTGTGTGGTAAACCAAATCACACATGGCATATGCGTTTGAAAAAATGTATTGAACCTTTACCACATTGTATAAAATGATCAAGAAGTTCGAAATATTATTTCTTTTGTGCCATTACTGGAAATGGGGGTTTAAAGCAGCTGAACCAATCCAAAAAATAAATTAAGTTGAAGGCAAAGGTGTTGCATTTGCTTGGACAATGCAAATCTTATTCAAAAGTTTGAAGATGACAATCCGTTTTTTTTTTTTTTTTGGTGTAAATATGACAAGGATAAGTAAGTCAGATAATATCTGAAAACTTGAAAATTTCGTCAGGAATCGAACCCATGTCTCCCAGGTAGCGCCCCGGTATGCTAACCACTGCACCACCCAGAACGACCAAGTTTTAAGTTTCTGATTAATTTGAAAACTTGAAACTTGGCCGTTCTGGGTGGTGTAGTGGTTAGCATACCTGGGCGCTACCTGGGAGACGTGGGTTCGATTCCCGCTCCAGAACAACGACATTTTTCAAGTTTTCGGATGTTATCTGACTTACCATCCTCATTATATTTACAACCCCCCCCCCCAAAAAAAAAACATTGTCATCTTCAAAATTTATATTGTATGGTGCAATCCCATATTCCATTCATGACTAGTTCAAAATGTTTGTGGCTTCTGACACGAGCTTTCAGAGGAAGAAAAATTTGAGAGAGCTCCGTCCAGTTAACTAGGACACCCTGCTTATGTCTGTTAAAGCAAACCTAATAACTAGCATCCACAAATTGCCAGCCAAACTGGGAGTTTAACAATCCACTACTATTCACCATCTGTACAAGCTTGGAGAGGTCTTGTCCACAGTTCAGCCTGAACAATGTATCGAGGCCTGCAAGGAAAAGAACCCATGTGGCATTCAATTCAACAAGTGGATAGTTATTGGGGATAAGATGATAATCTCAACACATCCAACCAATGGTTGGACCCAGGTGATCCAGCTTTGCCTGTCCCCAAGCACAGAAGTTTCAACAAAAGGGCCATGCCGTTTGCCTGGTATAATTACAATAGCATGATCCACTTTGAGCTTGTTCTGGATGGCCAAACTATCAATGCTGAATTGTATTTAGAGCAGCTAAATTGGATGCATCTCAAACTGAAGAAACGATACCCTACCTGCTTTACTCAACCAAAAGGCAGGTGCTCTTTCAATGAAACAATGCCAAGTCAAGCCGGATAGTATCGAGCTCCTACCACACCCACCCAGCATACAGCCCCGACCTAGCTCCTTTTTATTATCACCTGTTTCAGAAAATGATGCATTTTATCCATGGTGGAATAATGTCTAACATAGGTGCCAAGAGTTCTTCATCGCTAAATCAAAGGCATGGTACAGAACTGGGTTTGAACACCTTACAGAAAGATGAGTACAAACTCTTGAACACGATGTTGCATTCTCTGAAATATGAGTACTGATTGTTACAAGGCTCTGAGTAATACATTTTTATATCAGAAAAGTGATTCTTTCCCAGATGCTTCAATAACAGCACAATACAAGGGCACATGAGAGAGTCCTTAATATTATACATTATCACTGAGCTGATGCGAAACAAAACAATACACATAGCAAGTACAATAGCCAGTTTCATATGAAGACATTAAATATATATCAAATCTGAAACAGTCGTGTGCAGCAAAAATACCACACAAAATTTCAGCAAGAAATTTTTTTTAGCTGTAGTTCAGTTTCTATGAAGTATTAATTTTGAAGGTCAGACTTTTAATGCATCTACAACTAATTGACTGTGTTACCTCCTGTGTGCCTTCTAGGTGTACAACTACTATGTACAGCTTATTTCATACACTGAAATACACCTTCTTTGTCTAGAAACATACTATTTCTAAAATTGTCCTGTATCAGATGACGTGAATCCGATGCAACAACCATACAGTGATGAAGACAGAAACCACAGGTATTTTCCTGATTAGTTTGCCCAAACACACTTTTCAGAAATACAGCAAAGTATACAATTAAGATACTTTGCATTTCCTTATTTCTACAATGAATAAGTTTCATGGTCCTGACATACTACACGATCGAGTCACATTATTGTGACTACCAGCTGATATCCAGAGTAATTGCCGTGTGCAGTGCAGACAGCAGCTAGACAGGCTGGGAGTGACACAATAAGGTGCTGCAAGGTGTTCACAGGTATGTGGAGTCATGCTGACTGCAGTGCATCTACAACTGCCAAGGGTGATTGGTGGAGGCTCAATAGAGCGAACAACACGATCAAGGTGGTCCCACAGATGCTCAATTAGGTTTAAGTCTGGAGAATTAGCGGGCCAGTGAAGTACTTTGAAGTCTTCATCGTGCTCTTCCAACCACTCTAGGATATTTCTAGCTGTGTGACATGTCGCATTGTCGAGCTGGAAGATCCCATCCTCCCCATGGAAGACAATCAGCATGTACAGGTGTATGTGGTCTGCAAGGATGAATTCATAACAAATTCAGTCCATAGTACCTTCCACAGGTATGAGTGGACCCAGGGAATGCCACAAAAACATTCCCCAGACCATAATGCTGCCCCCCCGCCAGCATGTGCTCTTCCAGTAATGGTTGAAGAGTGTTTCTTCTCCAATGTTTCTCGCTTTATACGCCAACGTCCATATGAAGTAGAAAACGTGACTCATCGGAGAAGACAATCCTTTGCCAATCAGTGGAGGTCCAATTCTGATACTGCCGTGCATATGTGAGCCTTTTCTGCCGATGCACCATCGTTAGCATAGGTGCAGTGACCATCTCTCTGCATCGGAGCCCCATACGCAGCAGGATTGCTGAACTGACATTTTAGACCCACTTCCGGTAGCTCCCTGGTTCATTTGGCCAGTGAGTTGCTCTACTGTAGCGTGTCGATCGGCCCTCATGCACCTTCAAATCTGACATTCACTTCTAACATCAATGGCACGTGATGCTCTGCAGTTTCCACCTCGCTTATTCGCAATGGTGGTCAGTTCACAAACTGTGCTGTTTCAGAAATACTGCCACCCTTGGCCCGAAAGCCAATAATCATCATATATAATTATAATATGGGATGGAAAATACACTAACAACGGGGCAAAGCAGCAAGTGACAGCGATGACAGAACAAAAATATGATGGGGGAAAATGATGCCAGGGCAAAGCAGCGATGTCTGCGATGATGGAAAAAGTATGATGGGGGTGAAAAACACAACACAAGGGCAAAGCAGGGTTGGGCGGGATGAGAGGAAAAAAAAACAGATCAATGGAGCAAATCGGTTTTCTTTGCTATGTCGTTAAATATGGAACTTTATTAAATTTTGTTACTTCACTTCTAAAAAGTGATCATCTTAGCTTTTTTCTCCCTTCTTAAATTGGGGATTTTGTTAAACACAAAATTAGCTTTGAATTAATATTATACCAAAGTTCCTGTTTTGCTAATTAAATCTGGGATCTTGCAAAATATGGGCTGATTTAAAGTAGGTTCTATTGTATAAGTTTTTATACACGTGGACTATATTATGAAATACAGCATTGTGAAGATTAGACAAAAACACGAAAGCTGGAAATGCATCATTCATCACCACATATGGCTAATGTTGACAGTGAGAGAATAGCTATAAATACACTCTGTAGCAGAAAAAAAAAAAAAAGAAACACAACGCAATAATCAACCAACAAGCATGCAACTGAACATCCAAATACCTCTGACCCAGACATGCAAATGATCCAAAATGCACAGCCAATGAATGCACGGATCGTGTGTAACATGCATCGGAAACGCGCACCCCAGCACACATAAAAGGTCCATTGCTCGGCCGCCGCAACGATTCAGACGGCTACTGCAGTACAGTTGTTAGGAGTAGCAAATGAGAATGCCTCGAAGACCCACTCGACGTTGTTATAACCAGTTGAGTGAGTTCGAGAGAGGGCGCATCACTGCACTCTGGGAAGTGGGCTGGTTATACTGGCGTATCGCTCACTATGAGGGTAGGAACGATGACATAGTTAGACAATATTGTTACTAGTGGTTCCAACAGGGCATCCATAACCATGAAGAGGGCAGCAGCAGGCGTCGAATGACGAATTCTCACCAGGATAGCAAGAGCCACCAGATGCACACCAACAGCTTTGCTATCTGCCATTCAGAGGCTCCTACCCACATTTTCTGGATGTGTAGCATCATGCAGTACCGTTGGAAGAAGGGTAGAGCTGGACTCCGTTGTGCCGGATACCACTAATGCATGGACATCGGTAGCAATGCTCTGGTGTAGTGGGAGGGGGAGGGAGGGAGGAGAGAGAGAGAGAGAGAGAGAGAGAGAGAGAGAGAGAGAGAGAGAGCGCGCAGGCTAAATTACATTCTTTTCAGCCCAGTATGATACGACTGATAAGCAAATACATTGCTCTTTCACATTATCTCCTTCCCTTGCACCTTATGAACAAGAGTTATACACTTACAACAAGGAAACAGTGACAAGGACTCCTGTTTTAGCTCATCACTTCAGCATGTCTATAGCATACTCATCTCTGATGTTATTAGATCTGAATCATGTGAGTTGAAATGCATTACAAAAGAAAATGTTTTTTTTTAACGATCTCTTTTCCATTTCGCCATTAATCTCCGATGAAAGGCATACGATGCTACCATTCTCAGGAATTGTGATTTAATTTCAATGAGCAGGAAACCATGGTCTGCTGAAGTTCTTTATAATAATAAATAATCATATCTAATGATTGGCAGGGGAAGAGGTTGAATGGTCCTAAAATAAAAATTCTTTGTAGTATGTATTAACCTAAAGTTTTGAACTCAGTGCAACATCATTCCTGATAACAAAGCATGGAAATAAACAGAACTGCAGTGTTATATACTTGGTGCTGAGTTATTCTTGAAAAATATGTACTAAAATTTACAATAAAATTAAAACATGCCACAATTCTCTGGAAAAAGGTTACAGGTATTTCTTCAAACAAATAAAGCAACAACAAAACTATTTATATGTGAAAATTCACTGTCATTGACAAATCAAAATCTGTGGTTGTTAAATGTGAAAAACATTTCTTTTACAAAAAAAAAGGGGGGAGTTCTGGTTAGACTGCAAATGTGATAAGCAACCCATTCCTCCTTATGCAACTAACTTAGTCTGGCATGCAAGCACATTTGTACTATAGGATCTCTTAGTTATGGTTCATGCCTTAATGTGTTTTCTATCCTACAAGACATAAAAATAGAAAAATCAATGTACAAAATCTTATAAAGGTAGAAGGGAAAACCCATTTCTGTGTGTGTGCGTGTGCACATGAGTACACAAACGCACACGTTAAGAAATCACATACCATTACCTTAAATGAACTATGGACAAGGGTTTCATCAAGGTCAATGACCAGGCACATCTTATGAGCATCCTGGTGTTTGACTTGTGGAAGCAGATGCTTTCCCTACAATAAAAATGCATTCCATTAACAAAACAAAATTTACATTATTTTTAATTACATCTGCACACTGTATGTATCTTGAGAAATGCAGAAACAACATAATATTACTTTGAACAATTAGAAATTTTATACACTTGTTTATTGTGGCCGATATCATCATCATTGTCAACCATTATCAAACCACTGCTGGACGAAGGTCTCCCCAAGTTTCTTCCACAACGGTCTGTCTTGTGCCAGTCTCCTCCATGTTACTCCCGCATACTTTCAAATTTCATCCACCCATCTTCCATTTGGTCTTCTTCTGGGTCTTTTCCTGTCCCTCGGAATCCAATCTAAAATTTCAGCTATCCATCGATGGTCTGTCCTTCTGGCAATATGTCCAGCCCATTGCCATTTCAGGGATTTTACTCTGATCATGATGTCTTCCACTCTTGTCATTTTTCGGATCCACGAGTTCCTCTTCTTATCTCTCCTGGTTACATCAAGCACGCACCTCTTCATGCTTCTTCGAGTTGTCTGCAATCTTTGTATGTCTCTTTTAGTTAAGGTCCACGTCTCTGCACCATATGTAAGCACTGGAAGGATGCATTGATCAAAACCCCTTTTCTTTTAAGATATAATGGCATATTGTTCTTGAAAATTATACTGTTTTTTCCAAACGCTCTCCAGGCAAGTTTTATACGCTGATTAATTTCTTCATCAATGTGACCCTCACTTGATATCTGCTGTCCAAGATAAATGTAGGTATTGGTTATCTCCAGCTTTTCCCCATCAATCGATAAATCTTCATTTCTTGTAAAAGCATTGTACATCACTTCTGTCTTCTGAAAGTTCATTTTTAATTGTGGCTGATAATAACTACTTAAATAATTCAGTAGAATGGAAATCCATTATACCAGATAGCGAGAAAGTAGCAGGGTCAAACTAGAACTGTACAAATGCTGGTTTACATATCACTCAATGACAATATGAAAACTCCATGTTTACCGGAGAAATAATGTTAACACTAATTGTGAGCAGCATTAAAATATCAACTACAACATTTTTATCTTGTCAATTATAACGCTTTATATAAAAAACGCGCGCGCACACACACACACACACACACACACACACACACACACACAAACACACAAAGATGCCAATTTATTTAAGTACACCTGCCCTTGCCACATACATTGTTTACTACAGCACATGAATGTAGTATAAATCTGACAGACACTGTTGAGCATCAGTTAGAATTCAACTGAGCACCTCGAAATATGGTATGAAAGTTTGTGACACGCCTGCTGGTTTGAACATCTTGCAAACAGTCACCCTTCTTGGCTTTTGATGCACAACTACAACAAGGGTTTACTGTGAATGATGTGACATGCTTAGAAAAAAACTTCCAGCAATCACTGATCCTGCAGATGAAAACAGCTGCTGGATCAAAGGAGACTGATGAGAACTGTGCAAGTGCGTAAATAGGACACAACTCAGAAAATCCCTGTAGAATTCAGAATTGGTATGCCAAGGGTCATCTTTGAAATACCACCTATTGAATCATGCCACTGTTGAGCTGCAACAGCCAACAATAATGTTGCCATTTTCCTTTACACCTCTTCTGGTCCACCAGGTGGTTTCCTCCCCAGGATCAACAACTGCTGGTATGGTTTTACAAGCTGCACCATTAATAGTAAATCCTTACAACTGTTATATGCCTAAGATGACAGCCATTTGAGAGACTAAAAAAAAACAAAAAAACTGGCACACCTGTTGCAGACTATCATGCCACGTTTAAAGTTGCTCAGATCACTCATTTTGCCATTTCCGGCTATAAATGAAATGCTAACCAATGTTTGAAAAGCTTATCTGCCTCCTTTATAACACACACCACCACTTTCTTGCTATCTTAAGTGCTGAAGTTAGCCATATGTGATGATGACATAATTTAATAAACTGGCATCTCAGTTGCAGGTGTTTCACTTGAACAATACCTCAGAAACATGATCTACAAGACTTGACAGCTTGGTGAGTAGTTGGAAGTCTGAAACCTGTCAAGACACAGGACACAATGGTAGAAGCAGTGTTTCAAATCTCATCAGTAGACCGCGGAGGCATTTCCAGGAGGCCAGAACAGTGCGAAGCTGACCAGGGAAGGATTGGCCAACAGCAACAACGACACAAGACAACTTGCATTTGTGTGTGTGTTGTCTCAAAGGAATTGCAATGTCTGTTTACTGCGGCAACATGATGATGCCTATTTTACAGACCGTACGTAATCACCTCCGTCAAACAAGAGACTGTATGCCTGAAGACCAATAGCATGCATGCATCACTATGACACCCACAAGAAAGTGCTGAAGAATACTGTGGTTGGTACTGTGAACAGTGACACTCCGTTCTTTTCACAGATGAGTCATGGTTCAGCCTACATTCCGATAATCACTGTGTCCTTCTCTGGTGTGAATATGGGACACAAATAATCCAGCTTTCACACAGGAAAGAAATGCCTCTGGTAGTGGAAGAATCCCCATGTTGGTGAGCATCAGCATTGGCAGTTGTACAGACCTCTTCAGTCATCCGAATGAACCCCTGAGGTCAGTCAAATCTTGAGATGAGATCCTGCAACTTATATTTGTGCCCGATGCTGCAGTAGTTCAGGAAACTTTCCTCTTCATGGATGATAAGACATGCCCACATCAAGTCCAGCTGATGTGAAACATGCTTCAGGAAGAGGACCGAGCACATGGTCTAGCCTTTGTGCTTTCTGGACTTCAGCCCCATTGAGCATGCATGGGATGCACTGGGAAGATGTATTGCAGCTTGCACATCCATTTCTAGGATGCTTCAGCAGCTGGAACATGCTCTCACCAAGCAGTGGTGAAGAATTCCTTAAGAACTGCTGAGAAATCTTATCCCTTTGATGTCTCACTGATATGCCAGTGTTTTAGCTGTCACTGATAACAATACAACCTACTAGAAGTCATTACATACTGGATTCCTTCATTTGTTTATGCATAGCTTTGCTACCATGCACTGTGCATTACCACAATATTGCTGTGAATTTGTTCAAATAGCTTGTGTGTTGTCTGTTTGGTCATGTTTCCTGCTCCCACTGCCTCACATTCATGCTTTTGTTATCAATCCATCATGTGTCTGTCCATGCACAGTTGTTGCCACAATATCCCCTAATTTTTCTGAGCATTATAACATGTTCACAGCCATTTCCAAAAACAAACAGCCCCACAATCCTTCTGCAGGCAAAAATATCATTTCGTACTTGTAATAAATTGATGGCAAACTGATGGACATTCAAATAAAGCCATAATCTTCCTGTCATGGAAAAAACATTTTCTGATCAAAATGAATGCTTTCCTGTGACTTGCATAAAATAACACAATTTCATTCAGGCACAAAATCTAAAACATAATAAGGTTTGCTTCTATCAGACACTTGTCAAGAAAACTGTGATGAAAATGATTCCAAAAAGAAAATAAAAGAAAAAGGCAGTTTGCAACTTCATTGTTTTTTCTGCTTAATAGCGGCAGTATGTTATGAACTTTCCTTTTCGGAAGTAATACAGCAAAACACGACGGAATAGTTCCTTTCGATTATCCATTTTGAAAACGAGGCCCAATAAACACTTGCTGACAAAATCGTGCACTTTCTGTTCCTAAAACAAGCTTGAACTGAGAGCTGTCACATTACATAATGAACTTGTGGTTTCAAACGATGTTAGTTACATTTCAAGACACGTTTTGTCATCTGCGTGTAAAAAATGCAACGACTTTTTGACTAACCCGTTACAACGATATATTTTTTTTATTTCACATCTATACACTGTGGATTATACGAAGAACTCCCAAATTTTCCAAGCTATGGATTATATGCTGCCGTTGATTATGCTTAAGCTTTTTTTTTCTTTTCTTTTCTTTTCTTTTTTTGAATTTCAGGGCCTGTGGATTGAGCCTGTTCCAACAGAACAATGTACCTCCACACAAGTGTCCAGATGCTACAATACAGTTAGAGGAGAATCAATCTGAGTTTGGGTTTTGCCATTCCCATCCAATTCCCCAGATCTGAACGTGATAGAACACATTTGGGATGCCATGAAACACGCTATCGAACACAGGAATCCGAGACCTCGAAATACACTCGAACTGTGGAACGCTCTGCAGGAAGTATGGTGTGCATTGCCTACAGCATATTTCCAGAAGCTAGTGGAGTCCATGCCCAGTTGTATTTCTGCAGTCCTGCGCTCCCGTGGGGGACCTACCAAGAATTAGACTGGTGTACCAGTTTTTCTGGTGCTTCAGTGTACACATCTACCAGTAATTGTATGCACATGCCTACCAATTGCATCATTTGCATATTCTACAATCACCAGTAGGCAGCCGACTGTTATTTATGGCAGCAGAATGCGGTGGGTGGGCGTAATAGCTGAACAGAGGTGACATGGCAATGTCAGGAACTTAGTGACTTTGAAAGCGGTATCATCGTGGGATGCCACATCGGGGGTATGTCCATATGTGCGATCGGCACTCAACTGGAGCATGCAGAATCAACAGTTGGCAATGTGATAATAAAATGGAGACTTCTGGCAGTACTAGTGCAGGAAAACAACCCGGTCAGACCCTGAAAATGATGGACATACAGAAGTACATGTTACAACAGGTAGCATGGAAAAACCAGCTGAAATCAGTGCAGAGCATCCGTGAAAAGTTCCACAGCAGCACTAACATAACTGTGCACATTAATATGGTCCAAAAAGAACTCCATGCACTGGGTTTCCACGGCAGAGTAGCAGCACACAAGCTGAACATCACAAAACCGAACAGGGTGGCACATCTAGCATAGTGCAAAGAACATGTTAAACTGAACAATCGACCAGTGAAAAATGGTACTATGGAGGGACAAATCCAGTTTCATGTGCTGCCAGTCCAATGATAGGGTGTGGGTGTGGTGACAGTCCAAAGAATGCCTGCTACTGCAGTGTGTAGTACCCACTGGAAGGTTTGGTGGGGGTGGAGTTCTTGTATGGGCATGTGTTCATCAGATGGTACAGACTTAGACTTTTGGTCAGGGTCTCTGCTACCATGACAGTAGGTTAGCTACATTGACATTCTGGATAACCAGGTGCTTCCTACACTGTGGCAGTTCTACAGAACAGACGAATGTTATTACCAGGATGATAATGCACCCTGCCACAAAGTTGCAGCTGCTATGGACTGGTATGAAGAGATGGGTGTGCAACGACTGCCCTGGCATGCCCAGAGTCCTGACCTGAACCCCATCAAACACATTTGGTGTGCAAACTGGAATGCTGAACTCAGCGAGGCTTTGCAGATAGAATGGTGCCAAATTTCACTCAAGTCACATACTATTTGGTCAAAAGCCTTCCTCAATGAGTATTAGTGGTAATCCAGTCCAAGGGTGGACATACCAGATATTAGGATAAGTGTTTTCTATTCACATGTTTATTTCTCTAGTGTCCAGTCAATTATTGGTACATAGTGTATTATATTTATGTGTTATTCTTTGAAATTTGAATTCATTTCACCTGGCTTTTAGATCTGGAACACATTTTTCCAACCATGCTTTATTTAATATTTCCTTCATAACTGCTATACAAAAGTAGCCATGAGTAGAAATCAGGTCTTAATCTGCAAAACCACCACCATGGAAGGAAAGGGTAAGCAGTGAGAAGCTTCTTTTGCTTGTTCCTTACCAAACATAAATATCACAATTTTGTTCCTCAGTGTGGGCTGTACGGGGGTCATAACAAAAGTTCTGCACACTGTCCATTTTTGAGAACAGTTTGAAGTAACGGAGAAAACTTACCTTATTGCCATTCAATGTACTCTCCTCCGCTACTAATGACAGCTTCCCAGCAGTGAGGTAGGTCCTGGATGCCCCGTAGTATGCCGTCTTTGTTCAGCTGTTGTATTACTCGGGTCACATCCAATGACAGTTCGTCCAGCGATTTCTAGCTGATGCCATGGATCCAATTTTTTTTTATTTTGGGAAAAGATCAAAGTTGGGTGGAGTGAGAGATCATTGCTGCATGGTGAGTGGGGTTAAGTTTTCCAGCCATATTTCGACAAAAGTCCCTGTACCGACATTGCACCATGACATGATACGTTGTCATGCAGCAAGATTGCTCCCGCTTCCAACAAGTTGGGGCAATTTTGACAAATTTTCGATTTCAACTTAGTCCTCAAAAAGTCAAGATAATATTATGCATTAACATTTTGCCCGACTGACACTTGATCAGAGACCACAACATCCTAAGCATCGTATGCAAAGATAATTATTTGCTTCACTTTGGTATCAGTTCAGATCGTATGTAGAGAATTTTAGGAAGGGAGCATCTGACCCTAGGTCTTAAACAACCCTTAGAAATAGGAAGCTAGGAGATTTGGGCTAGAGTGCCCTATAGGAAAGTGATATGGAAGTGAGGTAGAAAGGGAAGGAAGACGCCCTTATTTAAAATGGGGGGGGGCAGCACCCGGGGCCTGATGGCTTAATGTGCCCATCCGACGCACGGCGTATATTTAGTGGTTTGAGCGTTCGTACCTGCCTGGGATCGAACCTGATATTTCTCCATGGCAGTCACAAGTGCTGATGCTTCACTTCGGATTGTTGCCGACGACACTTTGAGAGGCGTGGGGAACTTGGATGCCTTCATTCTGCTGTTTGTGACTTCAGTTTTGGCTCAAAATCATGGGTCCAAGTCTCATCAATTGCGACAATTCTGTTTAGGAAGATGTCACCCTCCCTTTCGAACCTGTGGAGGTGGATCCTGTGCGATGCTCACTCCGGTTGCCTTCTGCTTGGGGGTGAGTTGATGGGGCACCCAGCATGCCAATTTTTCTTTTTTCCAGTAGGTCGGTCAAAATCCTGTGAACAGACATGGTGGACAAATCTGCCTGAGGAGCAATCTCCTCGACTGTCAAACGGTGATTCTCTTTGAGAAGCGTTGCAACAATGGTGACAAATGTTTTGTCTGACCCCGTTTCAGGTCGGCCTGAGCACTGATCATCTTCGATGCTGCTTTAGCCCTCCCAAAAGCACAATGCTCAGCAAGAAATTGTGCTTCGATCAAGAGTTCCTTCCCCACAAACTTGTTGCAAGGCAGTGTGGATCTGTGTCGGAGTTTACCCCAGTTTCTATTTTCACGTACGAGCGCTGGTCTAATGCCTTTACTCGACCTGAGAAGCTGCACGCTTCCCATTTCCAAACTCTCTCAAGTCCACACTGCAAATGATAGTGCAGCGTTCTGACACCACTGCCTTGCTGAGAGTCTGGCCTTGACACGACTCAATCATTTTCCAGATTGCCTCATCCACTTCCATTTCAGATTAATGTGTGCAGAACTTTTGTTATGACCCTTGCATGAGGATGCTACTGCCCTTATGAAACTAAGACAGGCTACACTAATGAGGCAGCAGTTTTGGTGCAGCCCTCTTAATCCAGGTTAGTAATACTAATCAATGAAGCTTAACACACGGTAAACAAAAAAACTACTGGTACTCTACACAGATAGGAAACGGGATGGCATCACTTGTGGTCAACAACATCATGGGTGCTATCAACCTTGACACTAAAAAATCCTCAGTGCAATTCTTCATTCCCACAGTTTGGGACCATTCCAGGAAGTTTCTGAACCTACCTTGTGAGTGTAACTCTGTGAGTCTAGTAGTATATGCTCACCGTTATTAATGTACACTGAATTTTTCCTTTCAATTTCAATCAAGAAAGAGGGAAGTCCTACTGAAAGCATTACATCTACGTGAAACAATAGCAAAGTTTGGTAACACCCTTCAGAGAACACATTATAAAAGCCAAGTTAAAAGTCGTACTGTGAAATTTGTTGACAGGAATTTAAGAAACTCACTCACAGGCTTTATACAAATTAATATACTTAAATTTTATTTCAACTTGAAGAGCTTTACATTAATCTTCATATCTTCTATGTTCTTTTGCCCTTGCAGATGTTTCTGGCCTCTAGATCTTTATCAAGGCCTGTTTTCAATGATTAGAAACTGTATCAAAAGTTTTGTGAAAGAAAACAGAAAGAAAGCTTTTGGTACAACTTCTAATCATTGAGTCAATTTTTAATCATTGTCTCGATAAAAATCTAGAGTCCAGAAACGTCTGAATATACAAAAGAACTCAGAAGATATGAAGAATAATGGAAACCTCTTCAAGGTAAAACAGAATTTAAGAAATTTGTTCAGCAAAAATAGATAAAAGAAGATAAAAAAGTTCTGCAGTGGGCCATTTCAGACAGCAACAGTGCTACAGCCTTCATTATTTAAAAACTGTGAAAAATCCCACAAGCACCACCTGGCATTCTATTAATACATTATCAAATCACATTGTTATAACAACAGCTGAGACTTACCTTGGCAGCGTACTGTCCATTTTCTTCTGCGTGAATTGGTGGGTTAGGTCTGTGAGCTTTTGTACCAAAGCAGCATAACAAAGTATTAAGTAGGCCTTTGTTCCTATTTTTCTTAACCACAGTTAAAGCTACAAAAGATGAGGTGAAAAACAGTAATTAGTATAAAATGTCACATTTAACAATTTTATACATTTATCTACTTCTACAAATGTGTTTTAAAAAATGTTTCCACGATACTGAACACAATTCCATAAAATTAACAGCTAAAGATATACTGCAGACAAATTGAAGAGAGAGGGAGGTGGAAAAGAGGGCTACTACCTCTACAGTACTTTCAGTCATGTTTTGGTGATTATTACACATGAAAGTGATCAGTTTTACATGTTATAACTACAAAAGAATTTAAGCTGTCCTAACAAATTGAACATGAAGAACTGCAGAGTTTTAGTTAACCTGAGGAAATTCTTAAACCCTCTTCAGATAAGAACGGAGTTTACAGTAGAGAAGTGCACGTTGGAAAACCCAGCCCCCAGACAGTTTCAGACTTTCGTCCTGCATTCTCTGCCTGTTATTGCAACTAACACAAGGCTTGCTCTGGAGAAGCAAAGTTGCTCTGCTCAACTCAGTAGTTATACTAATACTGCACAGGCTTGAACATAATATAACACACACACACAACAAAAACTCTGGGCTGCTCTAAAAGCACAACCAAAAACTGCCTTTTGAAAAAGTAAATAAATAAAAAGAGCCGTAATTAATGAGTTCACACATTTTTTGAGATTGTCTCAAAGTAAAAATTAAACTTGCATGTTGGAGCAGTAGATTTCATTTATCTATGGTATTACATCTTTTGCATTATACTTTACGGTGCAAAACAAATATTAGTTAGCCATTAGCATCGTATCAGTTCACATGCAGTTGCTTTATTCAACTCTCACTCAAAACTAATATTAACAATGTCATGGGGGAATAATATATATACAATAAGGGCCACCATGACAAAAATTTTACACTAAATGATCTTATTTGCAGTTACATACATACACACACACACAAAAAAAAAAAAATTAGTGCTCTGCACACACATTTTTAACAGCAGTAGAAGAATTAATTAACTAGCAAGCAGATTTTTGCAGCTTAGTCACATTAGAAAATAAACTTTTGCCATGGTAAGATGCTCAATAAAATCCATCTTTATTTCTTAATAACTCACCACCATTCACTCGAAATCATTTTTATTTTCAATACCAGGATTTCTGAACTATTTTATTTTTTGGAGGGGGAAGGGCGGGAGTTTGCAAACTGTTACAAATAAAATGTGGTACACTGCTAGGAACACCTCCTGCTTGAAGTGGGCATTGGGGACTGATGATTAAATGCTCAAAATAAAATTCATTCAACTGTTAAGGACTACAGCTACTATGTCAAACGTTATTGATAAAGATTTCCAGAGAACACAGTGAATGGCAGTATTCTAAAAAACACTTAGCTTGCCTATTGCCATCATCCTCCTTAAAAGTGATTGCATTCTATTACCCTATGAATGAAATTATGTACAGACATACAATACAAAAAATTGTGAATATAACATTGATTTATATGAACAAGTGAACTGCTTTTTACTGAGTCCAATCCTGATTATCATATTTTTAACTTCCACAATAAAAAAAATTAACACTTTAAAAAAAAAAAAACAGTGCTGTCTGAAAACTCCAAAACAAATTATTGATTTAAAAAAGGAAACTTTTTAAAGATGAAACAGTAGGCTAATTTACACATGTGCGCAGTATTAACTACAGGGTTCTTTTACAGGAAAATTTTGTTTTCAATTTTTTAATCTTGTACGTCCATTTGTTAAAATATTTTCTGCTGCATCTTTTCATACTCTGAACAAAAATAGCTTTAAAAACACTGTACATTCTAACGTTCAATAAATTATCAAAGGAAATGATAAGTTTCCATTGTTTTCATTTCAATAGAAATTTATCTCGATAGGTAGTAGTCCAAATTTCACGCTTTCACTACAACTATTCTGACTGATAAAACATGAAGCAGAACTGAAAAGCAGATAACATGCTGTAAAACATGCTTAATTTCTACATACCAAAGGATCCTAGTTTTCCCTTCATGGTTTTCAGAGCCATCAAATTTGTACTCATCATAGGTTCTTAAATTTTGCTTATCTCATGTTATAGCCAATGCAAGTTTAATTTTGGGCAGTGATGTGCCTTCAACAAAGTAATGCACATCTACGTAGAAAAAGAATTTAAATATTTATAAGAGAGAAAAAGAAGCAATAAATACATGGTATTTCAGCTGATCACAGATACTTTTTTCATATGCTGCTTTGCCCATATTTCTATACTGCTTTGACCAAACATTTCTTCCTATTAACTACTATGATAATTGCACATCTTTTACACTCAATAGTGTTCTCCATAGATTTTTATTACAGCTGGGTGGCAAAAGATTTTAGCTGGATGGTACTTTTAATGACCCCTTCCTCAATCAAGAAAATAAAAGGATGTTTTGCTTAACATTATTATACTTATTAAACATCTTTAGGGTGTGGTAGGCATTAATGTAACAACATGATAAAAACAACAGAAAATGGTACCTAAATGATAAAAAAAAATCAGTTATATTCACAGATTTCAGCCAGTTTGCATCAATATTTATGGTGCATGTGGGAATAAGTTTTCCTATATTGTGAAAACATTCATTAAAGAAAATTTAGCTGGGAGGCAGAGAAAATTAGCTGAGTGGGCCGCCCAGTAAAAAGGCTCTAGGGAGAACACTACTCAATACCAAGTTAGTCAGGAACTTTGTAGGTTTTGAGTGGGGAGGATTTTGAAATAGTCAGTCCATATTAATAAAATTACTGTGCATGTCTGTCGGTTGCATCGCTACACAGGAAACTACTGAATGTAAAGACTTGAAATTTGGTATGCACACAGCGGTTAAGGAGGTTGGAGCAACTTGGAGCCATTCTTTTTTTTATTTGAATTTATTGATTTTTAATTAATTCATTAGTTTTTAAAGCATTTAACCATCGTTGAAGAAATTATTGCAATCTGATTGGACTGCATGCTGTCTCATGAAGTGATACAACAATATATTTTACTAACCTATGGCCGCAGCATAATTTTGTCGCCTTTTTAAAAACATTTAAGCATAACAATATCTCATTGCAATCTGCGTAAATTGCGAAAACCTGATGCTAACTGTGATAAAATCCACGACGGTTTGTTTTTTTCGTAGCAACTTATATGTGCCAAATTTTCACATAATTTTAGGTGGCTTTATCAAGGAAGACTAATACTACAAACTTACGCAGGAGGACAGCTACAGCACAATAGAAGATAAGTGACGATATTAATAGGCTGTATCAAAATTTTTTGGGATGCGCTTCTAAAATCTAACATGTATGATATCTCAGTAGTTGCAGATGGATTTATTAATGTTTTACACCGCAGCTCTTTATGTGTCACCACTCACCACTATAAGAAATTCCAAGCTATTTTTGCAGGAAGATTTCGACTAAGTTTGTTCAACCATTGTTTCAAATTCAACATAATGCACACAATTAACAATTTGATCTTGCTGATTACTGTATTATACTTCCAAAGTGTGTCCTTCCATCAAAGTGGTCCACAGATTTATTTACATTTGCATTATATATGGATCCCAGCTAATTTTTGGGATGACTTGAACTACGTTGCTTCAGCCATTATTTCGAATTTGACATAATGCATGTGATTTAAGATAACAAATCTGATCTCTCTGTTTACTGAGTTAGACTTTTAAAGTGTTACGTGTATCCTTCCTCTACAGTTACCAGAGGATTTGATTACATTTCAGATCCTGCTTGCTGTGTGTTACTACTTACTAGAAATATTTTAAAGCTATTTCTAAGGGAAGATTTTGACTATGTTTCTTCAACCACTGTATTGAATTTGACATAGTGTACAGGATTTACAATTTGAAATTTGATCTTGCTGTTTACTCTGTTAGGCTTCCGAAGGGTGTCCTTCCTTTGCAATTGTTCGTGCTTTGTTTACACTTCAGACTGCAGCTCCCATCATGTTACTACGTACTATATATTGTCCCAAATTATTTTTACGGGAATATTCTGAATAGGTTTTTTCAACCACTGTTTCAAATTTGGCATAAAGTGAGCTATTTACAATTAAAAAATTAATCTTTCTGTTTATTGCGTTAGACTTCCACCCCAATTGCCTGCAGGTTTGTTAAGGTTTCAGAACATGGCTCTCCATGTGTTACTACTTGCTGTAAATAGTTCCAAGTTATTTTGAGTGGAAGATTTTGACTAAGTATCTTCAATCAGTGTTTCTAATTTGACATAAAGTGCATGATTTACAATTTTAAATTTCATTTTGTTGTTTACTCTGTTAGACTTCCAAAACGTAGCATGTATGTTTTTGCCACAGATGCCGGTGGGTTTGCTTCCGTTTCACGCACCGGCTCTCTATCTGTTACTGCATGATATGAATAGTTCTATTTAAAACAGCAATTCCAGGGGTTTTTTGGAGAAGAAATACATTTCAATGAAATGCAAATGAAATGAAGAAAATCTGAAGTTTCCCACATTTTGATTTTTTCAAAGCTTAATTGAGCGGAGCTCTCTTTATGCGACTCGAGACAATTAGTTGTTCGGGCATAGGTACGAGATGACACATTCAACCACCATGATTTTTTGCATGTGATTGGACATCGACCACCGCCAGGTTTTGACGCCTTCCGATTCCCGAAATTCCATGTCATTGAGGAATAATCGTCCAAAAACTTGCATTTTTAGGGGGTTTTCTGGGTTTTGAGAAGGGGTCGTTTGTTACCTATCTCCCCAAAGATCTTCAGCCAATCGCGGTGACACTTGACACAGAGAAAGAAGGAAAGAATATGGTGAGTGACATGGGGTTGGCATCATGGTGATTGGTCGTGTCGTATAAAAATAATGACCATTAAAAACTGACCAGTTTTAATAATAATTGAAAAAATTCGCTCTTTATGTACGAGACTCGGGACAATTGGTTGTTCGGGCATAACTACGACATGACACATCTGATCACCATGATTTTTGGCATGTGATTGGACATCCTCCATGATCAGATTTTGACTCCTTCCGATTCCCGAAATTCCGTGTCATTGAGGAATTTCAATTAAAACTAGATGGCCTTTTCTTGAACCGTTTCACAAAAGTCAGCTCACTAACATTAATTTTAAAAAATCATTTGAATTGAAAAACAAAGAAATGGAAAGACTCAATCTGTTAGCTCAACACTTGATGTTAATCTATAATAATAAAACAAAGTTTTTTTTTTTTTTGTGTGTGTGTGTGTGTGTGTGTGTGTGTGTGTGTGTGTGTGTGTGTGTGTGTGTGTCTTTCGCGAGTAAAAATGAAAAACGTGGTTCCCAATCTGAGTGTCTTTCCTCTTTCATTACATGCAACCTGATCACAACCAACGTGAAGGAAAGTAGTTCACGATAAATTTTAGGCATTTCTTTTTTAGAATGTTTCGTATTTTTGTTCTGGAAGTCATAAATTTTACGAGTTCGTTTTTTTAGAATTTGTTACAATAGACGCCTTAATGAGCTTAGATTTTGCAACAAAATTTGTCAACTGTACCCGAGTTATCGATTACCATTGGCGGCTTGTCCCAATATACCTAGTCTTCCATATGCACATTTTCTCACATCATGCTAAAGACGTCTTTCTTTCGTCAGGATGAAATCTGGATCCTAGTGCATTCCACAATGGAACACGACTGACTATTGAGAAACTCGTGTGAAAAGTCATCAGAGCAGGGTTTGATTTCAAACGGTAGTTAGTAGCAAATTGCCAGCAAGCAAATGCATTTTGCTAGTGATAAAATATGGTTCTGGCAAAAGTTGCTTGTGGAAAAATGTTGAATATTTTAGTGTGAACTGCAAAGTGCCACTACATTGTGCATTTGGAATATTTTAGACACATACACAAAGGAACAACTGCTTTCTGGAAACAAATAGTACAAACATTATAAAAAAACATTTTGGCACTAGTAGAAATATCCGTCATATTTCCCTTATCTACTTCTGCATGTGAGGTTGGGTTCAGTTTCAGGAAAAAAAATCCAAGGTGATCGGAGGAGCAATTTAAACTTACAAACATTTGAATACTCTCATGAGCATTGATTGAGGTTGAAGTTCCGCCCGGAGACAAGTTTAACCCCAGGCCTGCTGTTTTTAAAGTGGTATAATGAAATTACCTGAAACCCAGATCGTAAACCATATGAAAAATAACTTAAGATTTTGAAGAGTGTTCTTGAATTTTGTGAATCAAGTTAAATAAAAAAAATGTTTTTTTTTAATATTTGCATTCAAATTAAATTGTTAGAATTAGTCTTTCAGGTCATGAAAAGGTGAGTTATATCTAAATATTTGTAATCTTTTCAGCATTACAATGTGACAGTTACGTGAAACTAAAATTTGTCATGATTGACTAATGGAGGGGGACATGCTAAAGTTTCTTTTGTATAATGTTAATAAAATTCAGCAAGTAGATAATGCAATTTGCTAGTAATAAATAATAAGGCCTAGCAAGTGTTGCTACTGCTTAAAAAAAAAAAATGAAATCAAGGCCTGCATCACAGCCTGCTATCATGACTGGTCATGCATGTTGCAGGAAACCATGATATTCCACACATTTCCAATTATCCCATCTGACCTCATATTTCAGTTTGAATGCCTACAGTTTCCTGTTGTTCTCAGTTTTGCCATGAGTATCAACTAAATACTGGCTCAATCGTTAAGTTGTTTAGACTCAACCTACAAAATTTAATGCTGGTAGCCCAAAGACTGTGGAAACTCTGTAGACCAATTTTATTTGGAACATCTTTGTTACCCATTCACATTGACAATAAATGCTCTTTTATTCCACTGCAAAATCTATTGTCTTCATCTCAAATCATTCGGCAGCTATCCACAGGATTATTATGATTTCTCGTGTGTGTGTGTGGGTGTGGGTGTGTGTGTGTGTACTGTTTGTAAAATAACATTGAATTCATTTCACATCATCTATTTAGCAACTACATGGGGTCGGTCAAGGGTCAGCTGATATTCCAGCTGATGGCCTGAGTTGGCTTTATGGCTGTTGTTTGTACCTGGCTAGTTCACTTTGCACACAGAGGTAGACAAATCCCAAAATTTTGAGGCACCAGCTCCATTTCTGCGAGCTATTGCATTTTTTCAAAAGATACGAGAAAGCCAGGATCGATCTGAGAAAAAGTCACACATTTAGAATATTGTGACCTTCATCAATCCAAATTAATATTATTGCTCTTACATATGGTTCAAATAATTCAGTGCAAAATCGGCTTCTGAAAACTAGGGAACATATATACCTTTGAATTAGTTCCATTTCAAAATAGGCTTTCATTGCAGATTTATCTTCTGGTATACTACATTTTGGGATGTAAGGTCAGGTGATGCGTAACATCACAGCCTCTCCTTGACAAATGTCAACCCCGCCTTCTCGTGGTGCATCCTGTTCCCACTAAAGGGGCTCTGCCGACCGCCAATAGCGGTATAACTATACCATCGGGATTAGAGGAAATTCTATCCCACACTCACCAACCCGCTTGGCCAGCGTGGTGAGTTATGGCCAAACCCCTCCAAAATGATTCCACAACTTAAATCTTGGCCCTCAGTCTCCGGGTGCTGGAATGTACCTGGCCAAGGCAGCGGCCAGTGCGACATGAAGGCAGAGGGTGCTAAGAATCCCCGGAGGACCGGACTAGGCTGCCATCTGATGCTGACCTTGGCTACGTACAATGGACGCTCCCTATCTTCTGATTCAAGGCTTCTTGAATTGGAAGAGGAACTACAAAGGATCAAGTGGGACATCGTGGGGCTAAGTGAGGTAAGGAGAAAAGGAGAAGATCTCATCGAACTGAAAAGTGGACATCTCTTCTACTATCGTGGGACAGATACTGGCAGAACTAGTGGTGTTGGATTTATAATAAACAAGAAACTGAAGGATAAAGTTGTAGAAGTTGAAAGTTCCTCTGACAGAGCTGCACGACTTGTTATCCAACTCTCGAAAAGATACCAGGCTCAGATTATTCAAACTTATGCACCCACCACAAGTCATCCTGAAGAAGAAATTGAAGAATTTTATGAGGAAATTTGTCATCTAAATAATAAAGGTAAGCAGCACTTGAAAATAATTATGGGAGATTTCAATGCAAAAATAGGGCAACGGCAACAGAATGAAACTTCAGTAGGTAAATTCGGTCACGGCAACAGAAATCAGCATGGAAATACTCTCGTTGAGTTTGCAGAGGCAGAAGGGTTTTTCATCTTGAACTCCTTCTTCAAGAAAAAGCCACACAGGAAATGGACATGGAGACATTCAAATGGGACGACAAGTGAAATTGATTTTATTATGTGTAACAAAAAATTCGTCATAGAAGACTGCAGTGTGCTAAACAAGTTCAACACGGTAGTGACCATAGATTGGTGAGATGTAAGATGCACCTCAACACTAAACTTGAACGTGGCAAGCTCATAAGACAAACAAAATCTATTGACATAACCAACCTTAAAACCTTCAAGTTGGAACTGAAGAACAGGTTCTCTGCTTTAGAAGGCCTAACATCGGAAGAAGTGGACATCTCTGAAGTTAACAGAAAAGTAACCAAAGCTCTTATGGAAACAGCAACAAAATTAGCTGGGTCTAAGAACAAGTTGCATGTAAATAAATTATCAGGAAAAACGAAAATGTTGATGCAAAAAAGAAGAGAGATGAGGACAACTAAAGAAGATGTGACTTCCAAAGTGGAATATATAGAGCTATGCAAGACAGTAAGAAAAAGTATCACTGAAGACGTAAGAAAATTCAACTGTGAACTAGTGAGGAAAGCAATTGAAAACAACCAAAGCCTAAAGATAGCAAAGGGACATCTCAGTAAGGGAAGAAAACAGATTATGGCACTGAGAAAAGAAGATGGTTCTGTAACAAGAAATAGAGGCGAAATTTTGACAAGAGTGAAAGATTTCTACTCCAAATTATATGAAAGGGATGATACATGCACTCCAGACATCATGAAAGATACCAGTACCAGAGTTCCTTCAGTCCTTCCAGCAGAAGTTGCACATGCAATCAAGAACATGAAGCGGGGAAAAGCTCCAGGAGAAGATGGAATTACTGTAGACATCATACAAGAAGCAAGTGGAGAAATCGAAACAGTACTCGCCCAAATTTTCACTCGATGCCTTAATGAAGGAAAGATTCCTGAGGATTGGAACACCGCTACAATGATCCTGCTACATAAGAAAGGTGACATTGAGGATCTCGGAAACTACAGACCTATCAGCCTCCTATCAGTAGTTTATAAAATCTTCACTAAAGTTCTTTCACACCGCTTGAAGGTAACACTGGACATGGCTCAACCGAGAGAACAAGCTGGATTCAGGAGTGGCTACAGCACAATAGATCATATCCACGTGCTGAGAGAACTAATTGAAAGAGCGAGGGAATATGAACTTCCATTGTGCATGGCTTTTATCGATTATGAAAAAGCCTTCGATTCGGTGAAACCATCAGCAGTTACAATGGCTCTGAAAACCTGCGGTATTGAAGATGCATACATTAATATTATTAATGACATCTATGAAAATGCAAGTGCAAAGATTAGGCTGTTTGAAAATACAACACACGTAAAAATTGGAAAGGGAGTGAGACAAGGTGACACCATATCTCCGAAGCTCTTTAATGCCACATTGGAGGGTGTTTTTCAGTCGCTGAGCTGGGAAAACAAGGGGATAAAGATTAATGGAGATTATCTAACCCACCTTCGTTTTGCTGATGACGTAGTCATTTTTGCAACTACCCCATCAGAGCTGCAGAGTATGATCCAGGAACTTGCTGACAAGAGTAAAGAAGTGGGATTAAAAATGAACTTTCAGAAGACAAAAGTGATGTTCAATGCTTTTACAAGAAATGAAGATTTATCGATTGATGGAGAAAAGCTGGAGATAACAGACACGTACGTTTATCTTGGACAGCAGATATCAAGTGAGGGTCACATTGATGAAGAAATTAATCGGCGTACAAAACTTGCCTGGAGAGCTTTTGGAAGAAACAGCATAATTTTCAAGAGCAATATGCCATTATGTCTTAAAAGAAAAGTGTTTGATCAATGCATCCTTCCAGTGCTTACGTATGGTGCAGAGACGTGGACCTTAACTAAAAGAGACATACAAAGGCTGCAGACAACTCAAAGCAGCATGGAGAGGTGCATACTTGGTGTAACCAGGAGAGATAAGAAGAGGAACTCGTGGATCCGAAAAATGACAAGAGTGGAAGACATCATGATCAGAGTTAAATCCCTGAAATGGCAATGGGCTGGACATACTGCCAGAAGGACAGATCATCGATGGACAGCCGAAATTTTAGATTGGATTCCAAGGGACAGGAAAAGGCCCAGAAGAAGACCACATGGGAGATGGGTGGATGAAATTCGAAAGTATGCAGGGGTGACATGGAGGAGACTGGCACAAGACAGACCGTTGTGGAGGAAACTTGGGGAGACCTTCGTCCAGCAGTGGATTGATAATGGTTGACAATGATGATGATGATGATACTACATTTAATAATAGCCCTAATGAATAAATACTCATAAACATCCCATGCGAAATCAGTGTTATGGCTAAGAACATTCAAATGCACACTCCAAATGAGCGTACGCGTCTCGCTTGGGCGCCGCAGTGTGGAACTTCAGACTAGATCACTACTGACGGTAGTACCAAAAATTTCTATTTGAATGCTCATCATTCTGATTGTAAGGAAATTAGTATGACAAAAAAAAAAAGACTCAAACAGAAAAAAATCTGTACTAGTTGCTTTATTAAAGAGATGCTTCTTCATAAAAATTCAAATTTTTGAAAAAACTATTTTCAGAACAGAATTTGAAAACTTGGGGTACCGTGGCGACTGGGCGTCTTCGATTTGTCTACCCCTAATATATTTTGACATGTCACTCTTTAGAACAAACCGGCACTCTCCCTCTCTCTCTCTCAGGCCATTACTTCTAAACTACCATTAGTTTATCGACCACAGAGGATGAAGAACACCCAAAGGCCTCTACTGCTCTGTAACTGAAAACAAAACACGGGATCGGTACCTCTACCAAAAATTTGATGAATGAATACGATAAATTTACAGCCTCATATCAATAAAATTTAACTTTTTTAATTGAGAGAGGAATTTAAGTTACTATATGATTACTAAAACAAAACTCAATTTTGTTGCTGGCCACTGTACTGAGATTTCCGCAAAGATTTAAGTAGGCAATGTCAATAATACATACTGACATTGCTTTTTCTTTTGGAATAGTCTGGAGCGTGGCGTTTATCTCACTCACTCACACACGTACACACCTGACATCCGTCACGCCATCAAATTCCACAAAATCCTTCGTACACACAAATCCGCCAACCTCCTCTCCCATAAAATCCATGGCTGCGACCTGGATCAACAGCCCAACAACAAAAACCTCTGATGCAGCTTCATCACTGGCGAGCTTCATGAGCTTAATCTCGGGGATACGCCAACACCTAACATTTCGTTCTATATCAGATCAAAGCCTTGCTTTCTAAAATCGAAAGGGGGCAAACTGATAAGCGGTTTTCGTTGAACGCCTGTTTATTTTACTATATTTAGTACCGCTCAAAAATGGGGTGGCCAGTAGGTGGCACGGGATCATTTCCTTATCCAGCACGGTTAAAGCGTTCCTTCATCCTCTGTACTAGTCATTAATCATCCCACCTGCTTGCTGACCTTGGGAGGGCATAATCATTCAGCAACAGCCACACATACACACGCACATGCAGAGGAAAGAGGACTACGCTTCTTCCTCTTCTCGCGTTACCAACTTTTACACAGCGATTTCGCTCGCAATGAAACGGCCCAGCTGAGTTTATCATTCTCATTTCGGAGGTTGTGTATTTACCTTGGTAATCTATAACACATCTCCGAGCTTCAAAACATTTGTATGCCGTGAAATTCCTTCTGTTGGAGGTACAGCCTTTCATTCAGCCTATACTATGAGGTTAACAGTATAAGAATAATATTAATATTATTAGTTCATGGATACAAATCATTCTTACCATCGAAATGTAAAAACGAGCCAATGGAAGTGAACGAAAGCAACAAGAAGGAAATTTGGAATAATCCAGTTGGAGATAGATATCAAAACCAACGTTCAAATTTCAAGGAGATTACATGCGTATTATTATTAGTAAAAACAAACTGACGTTTTAAAAAGGGGTACGAATTGAACTGAATCCAAATATTCATGGATAAAGAACTTATTCAGAGATCCCCATCTGTGTACAAAGTGAAAGATCGATTGAATGAGGAAGGGGACATTTTACGCAGAAGAGCTTCAAGAAGTGAAACTCTCCGACACGAGAAAAGAAAACGGAATACGTGTATTTCGTCAAGTTTAAGGGATATCCCGATAAATTCAATGCCTGGATTCCAGCCGAGCACTTAACATGGTAACATCGGCGAATTCGACAGTAACAAATACCTATAAACTTTAATACCCAAATGCACTGGACCAAATCACTGTTTTGCACAACAGTGACTAGTCTCAAAGTCAAAATTGCAGTATACTAGACGAAGAGATGCGAGCGTTCCTAATTCACGGTTGCTTGCTTCCATCCTTTCGCAGTACTCTACAAAATTATATTAAAAAACAAAAGTTAAAACTACGGATCCGCAAATCTTTGGTGGTGATCTGTACAGTTCAATAAACAGTTCAGTAATAAAATTAGCGAAATGAATTTTAAGTAATGCCTATCCTCAAGAAGCAAAAACAATTTTGGGCGAATTTATAGGCATCCATATAACGTATATACACGTGTATCATATAAATTTTGCAACCCCCTCCCCCTCCCCTCCGTGCACAAAATTTCGGTTGGTTTTTGAGTCAAACATCTATCGTTCGAAATACCAAAGCGGTAGCACTGAAAACAAAACCTACGCCAACAATCCACTACCTCAACAGGTTTCCAGCGGATTCAACCAGTTCTTTCAATGAGAAAGCATGATTCCTCATCACACACATGCCCAGTGAGGCACGAATTATTTTATGCATTCAACAAACGCGCAATGCACAATCTACACTTTGATTACGGCAGAGAGGGACTAATCATTGTATCTTTTCTTTTTACTTTTTTTTTTTTTTTTCTTTACAGACAGTAGCAATCTCGTCATCCAGATGTTCGGCAAAAATGCAAATTACCAAGGCTGAGGGAATAACCCAGGATCGGAATAAATTAAAATGTATCTTAGTTTGGCCACAGCTTTCAAAAAGCATCACACTTATTGCATAAAAAATTCTAACAACGGAAAATGTAGACAATAAAACTAGAATATATTCAGGCTTTCCGCATTTTTCCTTGTTAAACCCTAAACTCAATTTCTTACATACATGACGTCGTACAGTGAATGAACATCACAAATGTAACTTCTCACTTTTTTAATATTAGCACACCACAACAGAAACACGTTGCTACGGACTCGCTGTAGAGATTTTAAACTTACTTCTTAACATAATATATCCGACTATGAACAAATACATATATGTTCCTTATTGTGAGCAATTTTCTATGTTTACGTGTAGTTCGACCAAGTTTGAGTACTGGGTCGCACATATTTTTATTAGTTTTTAGAGAGAATCCCGAAGCCAAAAATATTTTACAGTTGCCCGCAGGCATCGGTACAAGAGATGCGCCGGATTAGTGATTTTTCCGGAAGGGTCATTCCACATGAAATCATCCAATTTCAAAATAAACGTTTGCGCACTTGACCACTTTATTATTTCTTTGTATTCTCACCATAGTTAGTACCATCAGTAAGCACACCAAAACAATTTTTTAGTTGTTGTTTTTTTTAGTTTTTTTTTAATCTGCTGCCATATTAGATCTGAACCTATTTTTACTTGCCGTGACAGACAATTCGGGTTTTCAAGGGTTCACGGAAATAGGTGTTTTTCCAAATCTGGATAGAAAGTCCATCGTCTCTCTTCTAGCAAGATTCCGTGCGAATCACAGAACTAAGAGTTTCAAGATAACGAATTAAGGACGCTCCCATCTGCATGCTAAAAAATTTTAACGCAAAATTTTTGAGACAGAAAATGCCAGTACCCGGTCGGGCCTCGGGTACTGGTCCCCCGGTAATAAAAAAAAAAAAAAGGACGTCTTCCTTCCCCTTTCTACCTCGCTTCCGTGTCACTTTCCTGTCGGGCACTCTAGCCCACATCTCCTAGCTTCCTATTTCTAAAGGTTGTTTAAGACCTGGGGTCAGACACTCCCTTCCTAAAATCCTGTACATATGATCTGAAAACATCCCCTCCAAGCCAGCTCTCGACAAGTGCCTTTTTTTTTTGGCTACGCGCTGTTAACGTCAAAAGTAGGAGGTGGTCACAATAATTGTGGCTCGACTGTGTATGTTACTGGAAACGTAGAGATAACTGAGAGAACACGACGGGCCACTGCGGAAATTGGCAAATTGCCCCAAAACACGCGAGTTCTCTGCCATTCGCCTCGAGCCATCTGTAAGAGATGGGCAAAACATTCTTTTGTAAGAATTCGACTCACTAAAACGATTTGTTCGTTGACACTTTTTTGAACGATTTACGCAGGGAATGGATCTCAGGATTCGATTCTGAGTCGGATCCTTTTGTTCGTCGACAATTCTGGGTTAGTGAACGATTTTCAGTTAACATTTATTTTTAATTCTTAAGGAAATTTTTTCTCCCCTTAGTTTTCAAATAAGTTCGTTTCGAAACCGTTCACATAATTTATGACATTATTTTACGCTTTTGATATAGCGTTTTCTGATCGAAGCATGAGCATCACCTAGACACCATGATGAAATTTTGTTGTCTAGCGGAAATAATTTTGACTGATTCATTCAGGGAATCGGCTCTTTTGTGGAACAATGGCATAGCCAGAAATTTCTTAAAGGGGAAGGGGTCCATGAATTTAGTTCATTGGTGAAAAGCCCCCGGAAAAAATACGCCACGTGGGAAAAAGCCAAATATCTTTAAAAGTAAATAAATAAAAAAAAGGTCAGAGAAAAAACTTTTTTAATATATTCATCATCATTGTCAACCATTATCAATCCAATGCTGGATGGTATCCCCAAGTTTCTTCCACAACGGTATGTCTTGATGTCGTTTTTATTGGAAGTTTAACGACCACCATGAGCAACTCAATAATGGGCTATAAGCAGTCGGCCGTTCCTAATTTATGGTCACTGGTTCCAGGGAAGGGAGAGAGCCAGTGCCGTAAGACAAACAACATTCATGCCTCATCCGGATTCGAACCAGGACCCCTTTTGGACGAATGATCAGAGGCCATCGCGTAGACCACTACGCCACCGGGCGGCGTCTTGATGTCTTGAACCTGTCACCTCCATGTTACTCCCGCATGTTTTCATATAGCAGAGTAGTTCGGTTCTTTAAAATAATAATCCGGTGATTCCTAGCACCCTCTGCCTTCATCGTCTTGGCCAGGTACTCCAGCTGCCGCAAAGTTCTAAGTTGTGGAATCATATCTTGGGGGGGGGTCATAACTTACCACACTGGCCAAGCGGGTTCGTAAGTGTAGGATATCATTTTCTCTATGGCGGTCGTCAGAGCCCCTTTAGCGGGAACAGGATGCAACGCGAGAACGAACGCGGGGTTGACATTTGTCAAGGAGAGGCTATGACATGTTCGCCCATCACCTGACCTTGCATCCTTTTTAATATATATAAAATAATAAAATAAATAATATATATCGCGTTAAATTCGCACTCAATCCCTCTCAAGGGTGGGGGGTTTGGAACCGATGACACCCCTCCCCCTCCCTTCTACGCCTATGTTGTGGAATCGATTCTTTTCGGAAAAAATTCGCTCCCGAATGACTCACACTTTGCAGATTCCTTCTTTTCGAGCGAATCATTCAAACGAATGGTAGTCCCATTCTTACGTTTCATACCATACTTGCTAGCTGACACTAATTCTTGAAATTACTTTTCTTATTGTGAATTCGTTTTCGAACTCATGGGGTAAACGAAAGCGCTGGGATTTCACTGTATATAGCAGTCACAGCGGATTCAATGATAATTCACAGCGGTGAGAGTGAGCCATTCATGGTGAACAGTCATGACTTTACCCGAGGTAGCGTCATTGGGAAGTTGGAAGAAGGTCGAAGTGTGACTAGTGTGGCCGAGGAGTTCGGGATCGCTCACAGCATCGTTTCACGAGCTTGGAGAGCAGTCGTTCGTTGTGAACGAATCTTGCAGGCATGGTCCTGGTCCAATGCTCCGATCAGTAACAACTGCTGAGCTTTTCACAGCAACCAGTCTTCCGCGAGGGCAAATAGTACCACTTCCGCTACATCACATTGTCTGTCAAAATGCTCGTAAGTGAAAAAAAAATCTTCCCACCTCTTAGCGGATCCCAATCTTTGTACTTTGTTACGTTTTTCATGTTGTCAACGCGTTTTTACTACGTTTGGAACACACCACCTCTTTAGACAATCAACACGCGGATTTCTTAGGAATCTAAGTGCCGCAAAAAAACGCCCTTTATTCTTTTTTAGTGCGGCTTAATATCCGCCGAAACTAAATTTATAACTTTTTAACACATAATCCACGGATTATACAACAAAAATTACGGTATTTACTAAAACTTTGAAGTAAAAAAAAAAAAAAAAAACGGGCGCCTGGGTGTCTGGGATTTGTGCAGTCTTGGTTTATAAAGAAGTGTTATGAACTGATTTATAACTGAGACATTTTCATACTCATGTATTCCAAAGATATTATTACACTCCTCTCAACAAGATTTACACACACAGAGTGCATAAAAGGCAAAAAAAAAAAAAAACTTTTCGTGGTTAGGGGTATGAGGAGGTGGTAGTTATTCACTTCAGTAAAAATCAGAAAATAAAATTTGCATCTTAAAGGTTATATACCCTGGGTCCCTGTACAGTTCAGCTAGTTAAAAATATTTTTCGAATCCTTTGTCGGAATTCACCAATTTAACAAATATCAAGGCCGTTCTAGCATTTTATAATCACATTAGTTTCTCCTTGACTTTCCACTTCATACGCGTACTTTCCTTCTTCAACTGGTGCTGCAATTTGTACTACCTGAAGAAGACATCTATTTATCCCAACCTTCTTCTTACCAACCACGTTCTATGATTCTTAAATTAATATATTTTTTTCTTTTGTGGAGAGGCAGCGATAGATTAAGACGGTTATCAATTTTGATTCCACGCCAATCGATAACTGCATCGTTACCTTTTTAACAGCTGAATTTCCATGCACTTACTACAGGGCGTGATTTATTTATTACGAACATGCGATTCAATTGCGAATGGCACTTTTAATGCTATGAATTTTGACACTAGCTAATGTCTATTCAACTTGCACTCTGCGAGAACCATAATAATAATAAAACTTTCTTTGTTCCATCTGTTTTACTTTGATCAACTACATAGTTAACAGCTAAGCCTGAGTCACTCGTGCATAGGTTGCGTGAGGGCTGAGACGGTGGAAAGAAAGAATTGTCGCTTGATCTTATACAGCTACCTCTAAAACTTCCATAGAAAGATTATTCAGAAACAGAAGTGTCTAGATGTTTTCATAAGTGTTTATGTTTTGAGACGATTTAATTTATTTTACAATTGTGAATTACCCCGAAAAAAAGTTCGGGTAACCTTTTTTCCTGGCAGACAGTTTTCTTTTTTACCCCTATACGTAAAAAAAAATTAAAAAACACATATGAGGGAGTACTCTAGTACCCTGTATATATAATTTATGCTATGCATCTTTCGTATGCTAAGATCTTTGTGAGTGTGAATTAAAACGAGTGATTAGAGAGTAATATATTTCTGTGTTAGAATTAGAAATAAATCTTTTACTGGCCAAGTGGACCACCAGAATTTGCAAACTACTGGTGCACCAAAACGCCCACTGGTCCGTAAAAAAAACAAAAAAAAACTTAAACACAAATGCACTGGCGGAAAGTGAAAAAAGAACACCAAGAAGGAATTGGCGGACGATCATGAAATTTACATATGTTAATAGGGTCGAGTTTACGTAGGTGTGATGTTAATTTCGGGACCAACCGGTGAGCGCTTACGCCACAGCACGGCATAATATGCAAATTATCGTCGGTGGTATTTAAGGAGTACGGCGAAGTGAATGTAATCAGTCGTCGGCGTACAGACACGTGCGAAGACCCTGAAGAAGCTGCAATGCCTGGACATGAAAGACGTGTACGATTTCAGCAGTTATCGGACTTTGAGCGAGGTCGTCTAGTCGGACTCCACGAGGCCGGGTGATCGTATCGTCGTATTGCGGAGCGAATTGGACGGGAAGTATCGGTGGTGGTACGATGGTGGCGCAGATGGTCCGAGGAACATTCCCACACGAGAAGACGTGGAACCGGGAGTCACAGACGGACTGATGAACGGACCAATCGACTCATAAGAAGAGCGGCGTTGTCAAGCAGGACATCCACTGCGACGCAAATCCGAGCTGCCGTTGCACCTGAGGTGACTGTGCGAACAATCCGCAACCGTCTACTGGATGCAGGACTACGTGCACGTGTGCTTCTGGCATGTGTACCTCTCACTCCAGCCCACCGTCAGGAACGGCAGCAGTGGTGTCGCCAACGTCTGCACTGCAGAACGCAATGGCGATCTGTCGTGTTCAGCGATGAAAGCAAATTCTGCTTGAGAGCCTCCGATGGCCGTATGCGTGTTCGCAGACGCACAGGGGAGCGTCTCCACCCTTCTTGCATCCGCCAGCGACACACAGGGCCTACACCTGGTCTCCTGGTGTGGGGAGCGATCAGCTATCACTCTCGTACAGAACTAGTGTTTGTACCGGGTACGTTAAACAGCAACTCCTACATCAACATTTTTCAGCCCGTTGTTGTGTCATTTGTAAGGTCAGTCCATTCGTGGTGTTTTCCAGCAAGATAACTCACGCCCACACACGGCACGTGCAACGCAACATGCACTTCAGGGTGTGAGACAACTTTCATGACCTGCACGTTCACCGGATTTGTCCCCCATTGAGCACGCGTGGGATTTTATGGGACAACGACTTATCCGGTCTCCACGGCCAGCCACGACCATCCCCGATTTACGCGTCCAGGTTGAGGATGCTTGGAACTCAATACCCCAAACCTTACATCCAACATCTGTACGACAGACTCCATGCCAGAATTACACAGTGTGACGCAGTTCATGGCGGTTCAACCTCGTACAAACCATGTTACATGGAAATGTTATTTTTCAGTTTACCAGCAAATACAGCTGTATTTTGCAATAATGTTTTGATTACGTTATCCTCTGTATTCCGTTATTATGCTGTATAAATTTCGATGGTATCAGATGTCTCCTTCTTGGTGTTCTTTTTTCACTTTCCACCAGTGTATATACTTTTATTATTATTATTATTATTATTATTATTGGGAGTTTAACGACCACCGCCAGCAACTCATTGGGCTGACGCCCGTCCCTAATTTAGAGCTACTGAATCCAGGGAAGGGAGAGAGCTAGTGCCGTAAGACGAACACAACATACATGCCTCAACGGGATTCGAAGCCGGACCCATCTTGCACGAATGATCAGAAGCCATCACTTACAGTGGCGCTTATAGGCATTTACAATATACGTATAAAATAACGTATCTCTTCCATGGAATTACCTCTAATATATATATTTTTTTTTACATCTAATTTGAAAGTGCAATTAACAGGAAAAAGAATGTTTCCAGAATAAGATTCCGGCGGATTAGTGATATAGAATAAGAGTGCATTCCCAATCTGTTTTTAAGTAAGAAGGGAACAAGGAGACTTCAAGGGTACCAAAATCCACATACATCAGCAGACTTTTTTTATATGTTTTATTGTTTAGGGTTTTGCAACTTCTTTCTTACTTTAGTCTTATTGCTCATCATCCCTCCTACTTTCCCATGAAGTTAGTTTTAGTCCCCCATTGAACACAATTTCAAGTGAATTGCTCTCTTACAAAAATTACCTTCACATATCCAATTGACCTCCTACGCCAGAGTTTTCTTGCGGCAGAAACAAAAGTCGGGTTGTGTATGGTGTTAGTATCTGCTGCATTCACTAGGGTGGGCGAATCCAAGGAAGATCAAAACATTTATTTTGCTTACTTCTGCTCATTACGAATGATGTGGACGGAAGTAACAAAAAATGGCTGTTGCCCTTACAAGACAAGGACTGGGGAACTTTTTTCTGTATTTGGTGTTTCTTGCGGTCTTTACAAATCATGAATGACAAAAAAAAAAAAAAAAAAAAAAAAAAGCTTTTCATGAACCTATCACTAGTTTTCAGTCTAAAAAGAAACCGTACAACAAGGTAAAAGAAACAGAAATTTATTTTTTAATTTGCAACAAATAGTGGTCCGGCGTAAGTTTTACTGGCTGCGGACCACTGGGTAATTCGAACACTGTATTTATTTACGTGTTACAGCGAAATCTCACAATTTCCCATTAACAAGTAATTTAAATATTCATCACGATTTTTAAGTAACCGGCAATTTAAATATTTAATATCCCAACTCCCGGTTTTCTTAAGGAACCCGCTCCACAGAATTCATAATTTAATTAAAATAATATGTTTTACATTTTTTTATTCATTGATAGGAAAAACTAAATTTAAGCACTCTCAATTTTTATTATTATTATTACTATTTTATTTATTTATTTATTTATTTATTTATTTATTTATTTATTTTCATTAGGCCCGGAGTGGAAATGTTGGAACACTTTTTTTCTCTCCTTAAAAACCCCCTCCCCTTTGTAGAAACGAAACTGAAAAATAAGAAAATATAAGGGAATTGCATTGGAAAAGAAAAAAAAAGGAGGAAGGAGAGAGAAAGAGAGAGAGAGTCTTTTATAGGAGAGTTTTTTTGGGACGGCTATGGAGAGTACAGACATGCGTGGGAGAGATGTACGGATGTTGAAGTGAACTTTGGAGTTTTCGATGAAATTTACATTGAACAGAGGTATTCCCGGTAAACTTCAGAGACGTCGCCAACCTAGAGACTGGGTAAGATGAATTTTCACTGTCCCTAAATCTTAAATGGAAAATTTCTCAATGCGTGCACCATGATAGAATTGTAACTAAAAGTTTGCTAGAAGTCAGGCTAGGAATAACTTTAAAAGTAATAACTCTTTAGAAAATGATTTAAATAAATTACTTACTTCCATCGAAAACATGTATTAGTTCTAAGCAGCATTTATTCAGAATAAACATTATTTTATTTTAACGTTACCCTTTTGTCGTAAATTCTATATCTGCAGTTTTCCATTTTTATTGTGCATAATATGTATGAGTATTTACGTTCTAGTAGTATGCTATCTTCTGACCTTAACCTAACTTTTGCAGCACCTAAGTTTAAGCGGAATTCCCGCTACGATTTAGGTGAAACACAACGCGTAATTGTAATTTGTCCGCAACTTTGAGCACGGAATTCCTATAAGGGATAGGAAATCTGACCTCAAAGTTTTTAATTCCCTAGGCGTTTTCTTTAACATTTAAATTCCGGAAGTATTTAATAGTAATAAATATTCCATTGTGGCGAATTGCCGACACAGTGGTTCACGTCCACAGTCGAGGGCGTGGTAATATATGTACAACGCATTGCATTTACACTGGTGTGCAAAAATTAAGGACGAAGAGGAGAAATTAGCATAACAGCGAAACGAGCAGGCAGAACGGACCGAAAGACCACTCAGGAGATAGACTAGGGTTCGGTACGGTAGGGCATGCGCATATATGCAGCATGACGTGGGGGGGGGGGATGTCGGAAGGGTATAAAACACACGGGCGGTGTACGTTCAGCAATTTTAGGCCGCGGGTGGCCAAGTGGGCAACGTACGTGACTGTCACGGGGAGGGCCTCAGGTTCGATCCCAGGCAGGTACGAACGCTCGATCCACTAAATAACCGCCGTGCGTCGGATGGGCACGTTAAGCCGTCGGACCCCGGGTACTGGCCCCCGGTAATAAATAAGGGCGTCTTCCTCCCCCTTTCTACTTCGCTTCCGTGTCACTTTCCTATCGGGCGCTCTAGCCCAAATCTCCCTAGTTTCCTATTTCTAAGGGTTGTTTAAGACCTGGGGTCAGACACTCCCTTCCTAAAATCCTCTACATATGATCATGATCATCATGCTCGGCAATTTGGCCACGTGTGGCCGAGTGGGCAACGTTCGTGACTGCCACGGGAAGGGCCTCAGGTTCGATCCCAGGTACGAACGCTCGATTCACTAAATACTCGCCGTGCGTCGGATGGGCACGTTAAGCCGTCGGACCCCGGGCACTGCCCCTCCCCCGGGTAATAAATAAGGGCGTCTTCCTTCCCCTTTTTACTTCGCTTCCGTGTCACTTTCCTATCGGGCGCTCCAGCCCAAATCTCCTAGTTTACTATTTCTAAGGGTTGTTTAAGACCTGGGGTCAGACACTCCCTTCCTAAAATCCTCTACATATGATTATAATCATGCTCAGCAATTCGAGCCGCGGATGGCTTAGTGGTTAGCGAGTCAGACTGTCAATACAAGGTCCTCAGGTTCGATCCTGGGCTGATCTTTCAAAGATGGTGTGATTTACTAACAATCGCTGAATATCGGACGAGCACGTTAAGTGACGGCCCCCAAGCTGGAGCCACTGGTTAAATGGGTATCCTTTCCTATGCACCCCCTCCCCTGAAATTCTCTCGTACTTGTACGGTGGCGTCATCTACTGTACTCAAATCTCACTACAAACTGTTCTGTCAAAGTCGCTAGACTTGCTCTCATTCCTTCCGTTTCTGTGTCCTGCCCAAAAGGCGAACTCGCTGTAGGTGGCTGGGACCTAAACTCTACTTATTGTGGACGGAAGTCCTACAAGAAAATGACTAATACAAAAAAACTAATAGAGCGCTCAGCAACTTGGTGAAAGCTAATGCACGGTGTACATCGGTTTGAACGACGTCGAGTTGCTGCCACTGTGTGATATGGCCAACAGGCAATTCAGTAGACGACATCTGGATGACTTTACCCGAGGTCGGTCATTGGGAAGTTGGAAGAAGGTCGAAGTGTGACTAGTGTGGCCGAGAAGTTCGGGATCGCTCACAGCATCGTTTCACGAGCTTGGAGAGCATTTCAAACGACAGGAACAGCTGTCCGAGAGTTTAGCAGTGGTCGTCCACGAGCAACCACGGCGGCGGACGACCGGTATATTGTCCTACAGGCGAGAACAGACAACTGGAAGTTCGTTATCACGTTTTTCCGTGGCCGGGAGGCTGCACAAAGGTGGTCTATTTGCACGACGACTAGTACGGTGTGTGCCAATAACGCCTGCTCATCGGAGACGGCGGTTTCTGTGGTGGCAGGAACAGAAGAACTGGACACATGAGCAATGGGTCGAGTTCTCTTTACGATGAGAGCCGATTTAGTCTGGCGAGCGATTCTGGACATATACACATCTGGAGAGAGCAGGGAACACCTAATCACACCTCAAACAACATCGAAAGGGACCGGTTTGGAGGTGGCGGAGTTCTCGTTTGGGGCGGTATCATGCTTGGTAGCCGTACTGATCTCCACAGCTTCCAAAGAGGTTCAGTCACTGGTGTCCGCTATTGTACCGAGGTTCTCCTGCCTCACGTGCGTCTGTTTAGCGTTGTCGTCCTGAGTTCCTCTTCATGGACGACAACGCTACACCTCATCGTACAGTGGCTGTCGCAGAGCTGTTGGAGAGTGAAGATATTCAACGCATGGATAGGCCCGCAAGGTCCCCTGACCTAAATCCAATCGAACACTTGTGGGACCTTCTCGGTAGACGCTTGGCAGCACGTCACCAGCCACCAGCAACGACTACAAGAGGAATGGGCCGCGATGCCTCAACAGCTCCTTGAAAATCTCGTCCTCAGCATGGACAGACGTTGTAAATCCTGCAACGCAGTCAGGGGTGATCATATACCCTACTAAAGACTGGATTTTTCTTGGCAGCCGCCTGTCACATGGACGTTTCTGTCTTCTGTCCAGTTGTGCTCGAAGCTACCTTTTCAATAAAGTGCCTTTGTATATTTTGGATTCCTTGTTTGGACGGTTTTGCTCACTTGTCCCATATTCTTACATCTTGGGGATCTTATGGTATGATTTGAGTCGATGTGGAGCACTTCTGCACCACGTTACATTCGAAAAACCGTCTCTTCCTTAAGTTTTGCACGCCAGTGTATTCGTGCCACTCACGACCACACAGAGCCACAGTCCCATACATACTAAGTGGAATTAAATTATAACAACAAATAATAAGGTTTATTAATTCCTGACATTGAGCGGCATTTAGGTCGCTAGATTAATGAAAGTTATAGCCCTCAAGCCAATGAACAAAATATGAGTCATAAAAGTTATTTTTTTACTAAACTGTGGCGACGATATTAGCAAGTATTTCGACTGTATAACAATATTAATATTATTCAGATTTAGACGAACGTAAGAAACGACCTTGACACCGATGAAATGTGAGGTAGCAACGAAAATCCATCCACGAATGCGCAAGCTAAAATCTAACGTCAAGTTAGAAAGAAACACTGAATCGCAAAGGAGTTAATGACGGGTATTGGAAACTTTTGTATTAAGCTATCTACCCTATCGTGTAATACATTATTTTAAAACTCTCGTCAATAGCAGGTAACCCCACCCCTCTCCCTCCTTTCAGGGAAATCGAGAGGACGCCAAATTTCCCTACGACGCACACTTTACACTACTGTCGGGAAAGATGCATAGCATCAAAACGCATTTTATAATGGGTTTTATCACATTTATCATCAGGTTCTCGTAATTTACAGAATAATGTTCGGCGATAGTTTAGTAAAATAGTGACGCAACAATTGTTAATCTCAATGAAATTAACTGTTGCGTCACTTCATGGTATAGCATTCACAAACCAGATTTCAACAATGGTTTTGATTACTTCCGTCCCCCATTTTCGTCACATCCAAATTTTTTACTTGGGATTTACTTTCCTACTATTGAGAAAGATGGGGGGAAAAAAAGAAAGAAAGAAGCATAGAAAGACTCATTTTTTACGCTTTCCAACCGTAGGTTGAAGAAGTATATGCTCCAGCTTTGTCCGTCTGTCCGTCCGTCCGCACGATAACTCGCGTAAAAATGGTTCGATTTCGATGAAATTTTAGTATGTGGTAGGGGACAAACCCTATTGAAAATGGGCGAAATGGGGTCAACGGTCAGGACATAGGAGCGGGATCCATTCCATTGCCCTTATGCGTCATAACTTGCGTAAAACTAGTTCGATTTCGATGAAATTTTAGTATGTGGTAGGGGACCACTGGGGACGAACCCTATTGAAAATAGGCGAAATGGGGTCAAAGGTCAGGACATAGGAACAGTATCCATTTCATTGCCCTTATGCGTCGTAACTTACGTAAAAAATGCTTCGATTGCGACAAAACTTTAGTATGTTGTTCCGGGGGTATACTGGTTCTGTTTAATATCACCGAAACGGGGTCAAAGATCAGGGCACAGGAGCCAGATTTATTCCACAGCCTTTATCCTCATAACTTGAGTAATGATTTCTGGTACGTTGGACGGCGTATCATAATAAATGCACTGCATGATTTTACTAACTTTTTTTTTTTTTAGTATCGCATAAACATTACATGTTTACCAATAAATAAAAAAATTCGATGACGAGGTTTCATTGATTAGGTAATAAAACAATGTCCGTGTTGATTAGCAAAAACCGAAACAAAACATCGCATCACATTTTGAAGATGACAATCCGATTTTTGGTGTAAATGTGACAAGGATGGTAAGTCAGATAATATCCGAAAACTTGAAAATTTTATCACCCTGGCGCGGGATTCGAACCCGCGTCTCCCAGATAGCGTCCGGGTATGCTAACCACAACACCACCCAGAACAACCAAGTCTCAAGATTCC
Organism: Macrothele yani; assembly: GCA_039090855.1. Taxonomy (NCBI): domain Eukaryota; kingdom Metazoa; phylum Arthropoda; class Arachnida; order Araneae; family Macrothelidae; genus Macrothele; species Macrothele yani. The sequence goes on along the minus strand of CM077024.1, from coordinate 39,457,258 downwards.
GATTAATTTGAATATAACCATCACACGATTCGCTAGTCGAAGCAACCGGCATTCATGTTCAGAGAATCTGGAGGTTAAGAATCCTATCCCGTGATTTTCCGGAGAAGCAGACAAATCATGAAAGAAGTACGGGGATTACACCATATAATACAAATTTCGAAGATGACACTTCGATTTTTAGCGTAAATGCGACAAGGATGGTAAGTCATCTTCAAAATTTGTATTACATGGTATAATCCCGTATTTCTTTAATGAAAACATCGCATCTTTTAAAGAGGAACGTGAGGGCAAACAAAAGAAAACACCGGCTGCGAAAATTCATAATCGTAGTCCTAATGTGTCGTTCTACTATTGCATTTCAAATATGGTTGATATTGTTGGTTAAACAACAGCCACATGTCACGCGATTAACACGTCTACGGTTTGTAAACGCAACTTCATCTTTCTGCTAATAAGGTTCCAACAGAGATCTACCAACTGCACACATTTTTTAGCGAAGGAGTATAACCAGCTTCGGATCTTTCCACATATTTCGTGGCGCAGGCGCAAAACAGGCAATAATAATTTAAACAATGGATTTCACACGGGATGCTGTTGGAGGAAAAAGCAAAGCTCGGCTTAACAAATCCATCTGCCACATCAGTGATTATAATTACTTCCGAAATTACTAATACTGTATTTCCATTCCATTCCCTTCCTGAACGTTACGTTAAGACACTGTAACATGCAAATACACTTATTACATTATCTTGGCTTTCGGGCGTGACGCATTTATTTGTACTGATTCTCAGGCCTAGGAAGCCAATACCTCAACAGTATGCGAAACTACAGATTCATGCGTCCTAATTTTTCGTCAGAATTAGCCATGCTTCGGTAACACATTTCAACATAAAGTCCGTATAACCAAATACGAGGAATGAAACAGCACAAATTTCGATCTTTTCCAGTGGGAGGCGGAACAGGTGACAAATGCTTAACTACGTCGCCACCATCGCGCTGGAGCCAGAATGCAAAAGCTACTTACTGTCACTATAAAAAAATAAAAAAATGTAAAATTATACATACTTACACATCACAGGGCTCTTAATGAGTGACGCGCCAACCCCCATTCCTCATTTAGGCCTACGCGAAAGAAGAGTAAAATGTGACAAATTGTAATATTCACACTAGACGGGCCGGGACTAGAAACGATTTGGCATTTTGCAGCTAGATTAAAGAGAAAAACACATGTTGCCTGACAAAAAATGGGCACTAACTTATGACATGTCAGTTGTTTCCTACATTACCCCCCCCCCCTATTGCTTATTCAAATTAACAAATAAAATGAAACCAAATTTAATTCGTGAAAGAAAATATCAAATTTATTTTACACCCCAAAGTTACCCCCCCCTCCTCTTTTGTTTCGGGGTTTAACGAACATTATGAGCAACCGCTACGGGCTGTAAACAGTCGCCCATCTCTAACTTGAGGCTGCTGGTTCCAGGGAATGGATAGAACTAGGGCCGTAAGACAAACACACACACTCATGCTTTATCCGAGACTCAAAATCTGGCCTACTTGGAAGCATGGTCCGAAGCCAGCGCTTAGACTGCGCGACCGGGAAAGAATTTAGTTTCTTCGAAATGTATATTATTAATAAGAGACATTTCATGCAGACTTTTTAGTAGAAATGTTACCGTTTTAAATTCCTCTCTTCCAGATTAGCACCCCCCTCCCGCCCCTCTCATCACCCTACTACTCTTATTCAAATGAAATACTGAACTCTAAATATGTTGAAATAAAATTTTGGTTTTACTCTGATCCTTTCTGGTGCCTTTAAATTACCCTTAAGAATGTGCAGGGGGCGATAATTTTTTTTTCGGGGGAGGGGGTTAACGACCACCATGAGCAATTCAATGGACTATAAAGCAGTCGCCCGTTCCTAATTAAAAACCAATGGTTCCAGAGAAGGAAGAGAGTCAATAAATTAAGACGCTCCATCCAGGACTCACCTCTGATTCGAACCCGGACCTCTCTCGGACAAACGATTAAAAGCCAACGCTTCAAGCCACTCAGCAATCGGGTGGCAGATGAAAATCACAAAGTGAAACGAAAGATATACCAAAGTGCAACATGAACACAGAGCGTTTACTCATTTACAGCAGAAAACAACGGCATGAGCGGATTTAGGGAAGCCCACGCGCGGAGCCCCGTGATGCTACTAGGCCTCAAAAATAATGAAGTTTTATTTATTTATTTATTTATTTATTTATTTATTTATTTATTTTGCTTCTAAAAAAAGGCACAGAGCGAGGGATAAATTCGCTGTTCTGGGTTCGGGAGCATGATTCTGATCGATGTAATCTACAAGTATGAATTTACTAGTTTAAATTCAGGCACACTAAAAGTCATTTTGAGAGTAATACTGCTTCTTAATACTACACTACAACTGTGTTCAGAAAAGGGGTGTTATTTCTGGCCAATTTTCTAAGGAAGCGGTGAACTTTTGCTTCTTAATTCGGCATTTGATATGATTGCCCATCTTTTCCTTAAAATTTCGTTTAACTCATTCACTCGAATTTAGGAGGCAAGAACAAGGCCCACGAGTAAAATGGCACTGGGAAAGCTGGTTTCACCAAACAGTAAGATTTGCTCATTCCACCTTCCTCGCCGACGGATAATCGTGGCGTAACTGAATGATGTCACGGTCGTAACATGTGAGTCGTAGGTCCGAATAGACATGAGTTCGGGCTCAATTTTAGGAGCCCGGGCCCGGATTCTTGGAAAAATTTGCTTATCCAAGCTTGTTGCATTTATGCATTATACACTGGCCAAAGATATGACCCAAGCAAGGATACTTTTTTTAAATATTTAGTTCAGTAAATCCACTTCACAACATTAATATGTTTTTAGAAATACTACGCATAAAGCCAAATGTTCTAAAATGTGGATTTGAAAATAAATAATCAACGTGCCCTTCGACCGTATCATGGGAATCGGTAATTTTGGTAAAAGCTGAAGAAAAGAAAATCGTTAGAAACGAAAAATTCCATTCGTTATTTCTTTTTGATTTCTAAATTTACTTTTATTTTTAATAAATTGCATTATAAAACGTACAACGCCGTACAGACAGTTGCAAGTGTTTGAAATTTTGACTCTAGAAAACTAATCTTTGCAATATAATTTACATATATGCTAATTGGTAAAGATAGTTTAGAGTGATTGATGTAGTAGAATAAAAAAAAAGCATGTAGGGAAATTTCCAAAATTAAAAAAAGAACGTAAAAGCATTCCACACCAGATTATTCTGCATTTTGTAACATTAACAAAGCTTTGCGCTTAATAGTATAATAATCACAATATTATCATTTGTGTGTGCAGTTTCCAGATCAAGTTCATCACGAAAAGAGAAAGAGAGAGAATTACATCTAATGCCTCAGCACTTAAACTTGATCTTCTTTTCTCTAAAACTCGACCTGCTGCACTAAAAACCAACGTCACCCCAAAAATCGCGGGAGTGAGGAAATTTTAAGAGATAAATAACAATACTTCTAACTGCACAATTTTGGAAATTAATACATTATTTTAAAGATAAGATTCTTGATTTTTAATAAAATACAAAAAATGGGAATGTGATTTTTTCGATACCAGACCTTAAACTAATCTTTGCTTGGGCTATAGCTTTGGACAATGCATAATACAAATTTTGCTAAGCAAAATTTGTCTTGCTTAGGAAATTGAAAATCTTTCCGCCATGGTAACAAATCCACAATGAAATTCAACACGTGTAATTCAACCGGGCTCGGAATTACACGTGATGAACTAATTACAGTAATGAAATTCAAGACGTGCAATTCCGAGCCCGGGTTTTTCGGTAGTCAGTGAATTCTGAGCCCGTCCTGAGCTCATCTCTAGATCCGAACTGTAACTATGGAGGAAGATGTCTTGTCAACAATTTTTATAACTCAAACACAGAACAAATGCTGATACAAAAGCACGTTTACATTAAATACAGAAGAAAATCAGTCATGTGAATATTTTAGTGACGGAGATTTCAAAAATACCTCCCGCACATTTTTGTTACGTAAAGGGCGGAAAACGGTTATACGTTTAAATGTTAACTTGGTTACAAGGGGAATTTTTGCTGTTTTTATAAAAATCTCAAGAAGGAAAAACGCACAGCAGGACGTGTTATTGTCATATTAATAAATAATTTCTTAATAGGAAAAGCATCTCGGCAACATTCCAAATTTTTTAAAATTAAAAATTGAAAGTATTATGCATTAAAAAATCTGGTAGAATTTATGAACATTATTCCGGCTGGTTTACAAATAATAATTCCGACACGCTGCTATGGTACAGAAACAAAGAAACGTGGCGTTCAGGGAGTCTTACGATGGCGACAGAACAGTGACGTCACACAGCAATCACCGGAATGCAGGATAAGCATAACCTTGTCATCTACTAACCTTGGGTTTTACGAGACACAGGAATGTGTAGATTCCTTCCATGTTCAGACTCTTTAGGGAAGCTGTTAATGGGGTGGTATCTGAAATGCGACAGCAGATCCCACACGGCATGTCAATTAAAGCAAAACCATAAACTAACTGTACGTAACATGTTAAAGTATGACTATGCTTCAGTATGACTATTCTTGTAAGTTCCGAATTTTTCTCCTTAATAAAGGGCTTTTCTACTTGTAACTTCCGCAGTTTCTTCTTCTTGTTCACAAACCTCCTTAATTATTAAATTTTGCGTTGATATCAACAATAGTTTTTGAGTTATGGCAGTATCAAGGAACACACACAGACACCACTATAAAAATTGACAAATCATGTCCGGGGAACATCAAATGTGTGTTTCTATTGAAATGTGGAAGTCAACTTTGTTTTCATACATTAGACTGACGAAGAAAAAAAAAAAAAGCTGAACTTTTTAACCGGGTGGAAAATTAGAAGGCGCGGCAAAACAATGTGAATAAAACGTACCACAAGCAAGACAGAATTGTTCACGCTAATTTATTTATGTAAATAGGGCACATCACTATTCAAAATATAAAATTACTAACATTTAACAACACAGGATAGAGGAAACATCGTGGAGGGAAAAAATATCGATTATAGGCGAAATACTCGCTCCGTCTGACTTTCGTTTTCGGAAATTCTTACATTTTCATGCTGAAATACAAATATTTATGTAATAAACTGATGCCTAACAACAATACTAAGAAGAAGGATATTGCCAGAAAAAAGATTACGATTACGGGAGAAATTTTCACTCCGTTTAACTTCCGATTTCGAAAGTCCTAATCCCTTCCTCTGACAGAAAACTACCCCCCCCCCCCAATTCTGTTCATTTATCCACGCAAATGGAAGAATCTCATGCCCGAAGATTGCAGGGATATTTTTGAGACGTCTAACTTCTTGTTTTGAAGCTGAAATACAAATGTTTAACAACAATACTAGGGCGAAGGAGCCTCGCTTGAAAAGGAAATTATGATTACGGGAAAAATTTTCACTACGTTTAACTTCCGTTTTCGAAAGTTTTGAAAGATGAAATATTTTTCTTTGACGGAAAACGAACCTTTCCCCTCAACTAACCCACCAAAAATTTTTCTTCAGTTTTGCATCGATCTCGAAGGTAACCCTTGTAAAACGACAAGTTAAAAATTTGAAAATCTTAAACCAGACCAAGGCTTCCCAAATTAAAGTTCATGTGGATCTCGAATCTACAAAGCTCGGCCACCCACGCAATTAGTAATATTGGGACAATAAAAAACAATCTATGACAGGGGGGCCAACTTCACAAAACTATTGGGGAGAGCTTGGGGGCAGGAGTGAAGAGATCAGACGTGGGGGGGGGGGGCACGACTCTCCAAGGTCAGGAGGGGAAGGGCAAAAGCAAAAGATAAACTACGAGATTCCACGTATATTTTAAAATACAATTGTAATTGCTCATCAGCAAACTAACAAGGCAACAGAAATCTCTTGCTGAATATTAATATCTCTAAAAACATAATTCAGCTTGTGATTTTATAAAAATATATAGAGATTTTATTTCCAAACATTTATAAAAAATATGAGTAATTAGCGCAGTTACTCAAACAAAGAACATTAATATCTCTAAAAACATAATTCAGCTTGTGATTTTATAAAAATATCCAGAGATTTTATTTCCAAACATTTATAAAAAATATGAGAAATTAGCGCAGTTACTCAAACAAAGAACAAGCGCAAAAAAATAGATAAATAAAGGCACGAGAGATTAAACGTTTCTATGTTTTTATTCATTAATTTTATTTTTGATAATTGCCTTAAACATTTACCACATATCACGAGAACATGTCTAACACAATACGGGGCTGGCAACCGATGTTTTTAATCAAATCAGCAATGCTATATAATATGAGAAAAAGAGTTTTTACTTATTTTGTTATTATTTTTTTGGAAATAATCTCATAAGTTGGAGCTTGGTCCATCTTACAAAGAATAATACAATTCCATAAAGGAAAGAAATGCATTTTTTGCAATTAGCACAGCATACTATAACCTCAATAGCAAGGGAAAGCATTTTTTTTCTCTGTAAAAATACTTCAACTCACGCATTTCGCTCCCCTAATAAAATTATTGGAGGGGCAAGATTGATCTTGACCCCCTATAGTCGGTGCAAGATTGATCTTGCCCCCTATAGTCGGCGCCCGTGATCTATGAATAAAAGTTATTTTGTAGTTGCAGACTGATTTCTGAAATGCGGGCCTCCAGCGCTTTGTGACTACTCCCCCCCCCCAATTTCTGACTCTTCTCTTTCTGTCTCTCTCTCAGTTTCCTCCTCCTCCCACGTCGCGTAAGTATCAGAATACCGGAAATGACATCAGGCGTTATTCTCGTTGCTTTCCAAACAGGAAAGGAGCCTGACCACCATAACTAAGTATATCCCCTCTTTGAAAGGTCCTAGCAGCACCATTCATTGAACGTAGCGTGCTTCGGGTGGAACCCATCGGTATAAAGATGTGTAGAAGGATTTGCAAAAGTTTCCCGATTATACATTGAAATCGCGTACCCAATAAGGATTGAACAGGGAATTTTCCAACACATTTAATCGTACAGAACGCAGTGCAGAATGCATGAATCGTTAATATGTACACTGAAACCTCCTGGGATCGCGAGGCAAGCAACTACACGTCGCGACGCAGAAAAGTAAAAACACCTGACTGCTATGGCAAACGGCTTGCGAAATCATTTGTTGGTCCACATTGGAACCATGGGACAACCGTAATTTTTTATAGGCAGAGAATGGGTCTCTGTGCGACATCCGCTTATGCACAAGAACAGTTCCGTGGACAATGAATTTCGTACCAGGGTAGTCTGTGTGCTGCTTAGCATATACATACATCTTGAGGCTGGCAAAAGAACGTGAGCGACCATTATTTTCCTGGAAGCAGGGATGGGCACACTAGAAATGATGGTGAAGTGCCAAACTGTCGACGTATAGAGATGTATTTAAACTACAATTACGCATACGAGAGGTTACCCTTCTGTTATAACAGCTAAGCATGGTCATCCAGCAGGGTCAGCAACGTATGCTTCGCGGCGAAATCTTCCGACATGAATGCAGGACGCATCAGAACCAGGACTCGTCAGCGATATAACATTACCACTCTTCATCTGGAGCTGGAGAAAGAGAACTTCCTGTGTCATAGCATGAAGTCTAGAACTGTCTAAACGGAGCTTGGACTCTAAGCAAAGACGACAAGTCATCCATATAGATATTACAATCAAACCCGATCCAATTATTTCCTTTATCGAACTTCCGAAAATCAATGCAATAATTACATTAAAAATAAAGAACTGATAAAAGACTATATCGAACAAAAACATAGTCACGATGTATAATATCCAACATTTAATGCCACCAATGACGCTAACCATTTTCTGAATCGGGCGTTCACCTGTAGCGTGCCAGACTTCGTCAGCTGCTTATTCAAGATCTTGCGCTAACTCTTTGTGGCTGGGAAACTTCCGAATAAAAACGAAGGGAGAGAAGTTCATCCTGTTTATCTCCAGAAAGAGCACTTGGGCTACGGTGGAAGATCCTGCCGTTGCAGATGCTGTCTTTGGGACATTGAAGGTTGATCACGTGATCAACTGCCATACAGAGAGAAATTGAGCTAAGGAAAAGTCGTTTTCTTCATTAAACTATCACGAGTGTTACTGTTTTACGAAATAGCGACGAAACCTACAGTTTTCTTTAAATCTCGAGATAATTCACAGAGTTTAAAGTAGTGAAAAAAGAAAGTGTAATATGACAGATCATTTTAAGATACCGAACAGTATTCTAGAACGATTTTCAAATATGAAGAAAACATTACAAAGAAATCTAGTGAACGTCCAAACGTTAAGAGTATGCGTACGACTAGGTAGAAGTTTGTCGACGTCAGAGTTCCTAACATTTCAATCTCCGAACCAGTAAACGTCTAAACACTACAACCAGGTATTGCAAAATAACTACAGTGTAGTTAATGAGTGCATCGAGTTCAACGTAGGTCGTTCAAAAAGTAACCAAATTGACAGTATTTCGTGAAACAAATTACCCCAGGCATTTGAGACTACCATGCAGGGAAGATACATTCTTAGAGAAGGTATTGACACTGCCCAATAGATGGCGTGGTGTGCTTAAGCGGAACGGCAGCATAAACGAAATAGCGGCGCACTTAGCTGTTTGCGCTGTAGAGGAACAGAGGGCAACCATTAGATTTTTGTGGTCCGAGGGTGTGAAACCTCGTGAAATTCGTAGAGGAGTGCTGCAACAGATGCCTGTATTGGCGAAAGAAAAGTGTACGAGTGGGTAGATGCGTTTAAAAATGGGTGAACATCCATCCGTGATGAGCAACGCTCTAGTTGTCCCAGCATGACAGTCACTAATGAGAAGGTGGGTCGAGCTGACGCCATTATTCGTTAAAACAGGCGCATTTCTTTAGAAGATCTGGCCAAGGAATTGGATGTCAGCATCGGATCCGTCCATACTATTGTCACGGAGGTTATCAAATATCGCAAATGCACGGTGGGTGCCTAGGATGCTGACTGATGAGCACAAGATGCTTCGTGTGCAGACTTCCATAACCTTTTTGGCGCGGTATACCGACAGAGACGACGACTTCCTGGCGCACGTATCGTCACAGGGGACGAAACCTGGGTGCATCACTATGAGCCCGAAAGCAAGAGGCAGTCTTCAGAATGGCGGCACACATCTTCTCCAGTCAAGAAGTTCAAGTCTCAACCTTCCGCCGGAAAGGTCCTGTTCAATCTCTTCTGGGATATGAATGGACCAATTTAGGAGCAGTATCAGAAAAAGGGGAAAACGGTAAATAGTGTCCGATACAGCGCAATGTTGGAGGAGCTGAAGCCAGCAATACGGAGCCGTCGCAGAGGACGTTTGTCTAAAGGCATTCTTCTCCTTCATGATAATGCCCGCTCTCACAAGGCCACTGCAACTCTAGAAACCATTCGGAGATTGAGATTTCAGATCTTACAGCATCTCCCATATAGCCCTGATTTTGTTCTGTCTGATTATTATCATATGTTTGGACTGCTAAAAGACGCTTTGAGAGGATGAAGATTTGGGAGTGATGAGGTCAAAGAAGCGGTGCATTCTTGGCTGAAGGCACAACCAAAAGCATTTTTTTCTGATGGACTAAAGAAGTTGGTGCAACTGTGTGAGAAATGCATTAAAAAAGGTGGATGATTATGTAGAAAAATGAAATATTGTTTGTATCTCTAATTGAATTATGTATCTCAAAATATTCAATTTGCTGTTACTTTTTGAACTGCCCTTGTACATATCTAACATTTTATCTACTATTCGTATCATCATCATTGTCAACAATTACATATCGATCCACTGCTGGATGAAGATCTACCCAAGTTTCTTTCAGAACGGTCTGTCTTGAGCCAGTCTCCTCCATGTTAATCACTCCTTTCAAATTTTATCCATCCATCTCCCACATGGTCTTCTTCTGTACCTTAGTACCCAGTCTAATATTTCAGTTGTCTATCGGTGGTCAGTTCTAGCAATATCATTCCGGACATTTCCATTTCAGGAATTTAATTTTGATCTTTCACCCTTGACATTTTCCCGATCCATCAGCTCCGCTTCTTAACTTTCCTGATCACACAATGCATGCATCTCTCCAGGCTTCTTTGAGTTGTCTGCAGCCTTTACATGGCGTTTTTTCTAAGATGAAGATCAAATCTCTGCTCCGTACGTAAGATCTGGAAGGATATATTGATTATTACTATTCGTAAACTATTCCGTATATCGAACAATTACGACTAAGTTCAATATAAACGGGATCGACTGTATTATTGCAAATGAAAACAATTCCTTGGCATTTCATGTCACAATCGTTTATGCAAACATATCACTTCATTTCCCCCTTCGAGCCATATACACTTACTTGTTGCTAGCTTCCTGCAAATCCTCAATATTTAAAAAATAATCTTTGGGCGTTCGGGAGTTTCAAAGCTAATTTCTCCTGTCGCTGTGGCAATAAAATAGAAATAAGCATCACTTGAAAACACAATTGCATCTAGATAATAATACCCTCGTGGAATAAACAATAATTGTACGCTTGCCTGCCCACTAGCTTCCATGACTTCAGAATTGATTAATAAAGTTCCTAGCGTCTTTATTACTGCAGGCCTGGCTTCTTGCCAAAGAACACTTACTCATCATCGGCTGCCTGCGAACAGACAGACGCGTGACCTTTTGCAGCGGCAGCCTAATAATAATCAGTCTCAGCACTCTGTAACGTAGTTGTGATGTAACATTATGACTTTTGTTTAATTACAGAAGAAACTGGGCTGTCCATAATAATGTGCTGATGCGATGAACAATTTAACGTACAATCGAACTGTTCCCACAAATACTGGTAGGTGCACTATACGCTACGGCGAATTCCAACAACATTACCGTAATTAATGGCGATTATACACCGGTGATACTGCAAAACAAAAGTAAATGCTCAATTCTGGCACGAAATGTTTTGACCTGGTACATATTTTTAAAGAAATAAGTTCTCTCAAAGGAAGCATCCCTCTCCCAACTAGCTGGCCTGGAACCAGCGCTCCTCGGGAACAACGTATAAGATGCAACTGTTCATTGTGCTGCAAGTGAATTATTGTATTGTGAGCACGACCTCCCGAAACGTCTAACAACGGAAAATATTCGCTTTTAATGCTCTGAGAGTAATTCTTGTTAGAGCGGTGCAGTAATGATATCTTTGGAACACATGAATACGGAAAAAATCTGAGTTATAATAATTCCAAAATGCCTCTATAAAACAGGTTGTCCTTCCACTGACTAGGTGATAAAACGTTTCTTTTCTCTGATTTTTCGCTTCTCCTGTTTTCATAGCTCTCTAGCTGCAGCTATGAATTTTCTTTTTCACCAGGAATGTAATAAAAACGAGTCTGACATACACAAACTGTACGATTTTTTTTTTGATTGATTGAAGGTTTAATTAACGATTACCGTGAGCAACTCGATGGGCAGTCGCCCGTCCCTAATTTAGGGCCACTGGTTCCAGGGAAGGGAGAGAGAGAGCTATTGACGTAAGACAAACACAACATCCATGCCTCACCGGGATTCGAACATAGACCCATCGACCTATCTCGGACGAATGATCAGAAGCCAGCACTTAAACCACTGCGCTGGTCCTTTTAGGAACAGTAGATAAAATGAGTGCATCAACTCAAGACAGACCAGTAGCGAAACACGCATACATTAGGAGAATGAAGTAAATTAGTCGCAACCAAAAACATAGCGACCATTGTCGAAAAAAAAAATGCCGAAATAATAATGGAAGCTCTGTTATATTTCATGATGCACAAGTGACAGGAGCATTTTCGTGCCAGCAACAATGGCAGAGCAAGCACGCAGGTTACAGGTCACATAACTGTTCTTAGCTATCTGATTTCTGTAGAAATAACATAATAAATGCTTTGCTCTTCTATTATGTCACCCTCTAAAAATTTCGACTTGAAACTATCCGCTGCAAGTCAGACAACTACGAAAAACAATATCTAAATTTCGAAGAGTGTACCACGATTTCCCGGCCCCGATTAGTAGCGTCTGCTGTCAAACACACATTTTTTTTTCATTACTATAGATTTTCGACGTACTTATTGCGAAGTAGTTCTAACGTGGGCAAATAGACGTGGGAAAGATGAGCCGCTCTCCCCACCCCCTTTTTTTTGAATAGGTTATCGCCCTTCGCCGTACAGATACTGAGAGTTCAAATGATTTCTTATGACCACCTTAAATGTTTTCGGCATTCATGAAATATAAAATTAAATTTCATCATTTTGTGGGCCCTACTTTTATATATTCAACAATTTGTGTATAAACCAAATACTTAAATTTAACAAAATAAAAAAAATTAATCACTGCAACATGTATATGACAAAAAAATATTTTTATGAATTTATTTTAGAAGAGTCCTTAAATATTAAATACACAAAAATATTCGCTACGCAGGTATCTTTTTATTACTATGTGAGGAAGTTTTTATAAAAGTCACAATACAACCTCGACCAGGAAAGAAAATCGTGGACACTTTTTACTCTCTCTCTTTCGGAATTTTCAATCCACTTTATGGTCTCTTTCGTAAGCTTAAAGCCAATACGTATTTCTGTGAGATAATCATTGTCTTTAGGACAGTTTTCATGTGTTCTTTACGAACGGCATTTTTCACGTAACGATTTTATTAAAATATGAGATTTATTTTCTAGTGCCCGCAATGAAATTTCGCCCCGGGCCCCGCAAAACCTCCATCCGGCCCTGCGACGAAGACAAAATAATAAGTGCCAATTTATTTTTCAATTTAATGGAAACACAAGACGCGGCAGAAAATTCGAACGCCTGTGAGATGGATAATGTGTCTATAAATACTTGCAATTTTGCTAATCCTGAAGAAGAAGCCATACGCTATTCTGCTGGATATTTAGCATTTCTTCACCAGGATAAAGAATTGGAAACGTTTTCCTACTTAACAGGGAACCAAAATCAAGGCTGGATTGAGACTTTATCAAAAGGTAGGCTAATTATATCAAACAACATTTGGATACAAACTGGCAAACAGTTTGAATCAGTTTCTTCAGAGTTTCACGGAGCTAGCATATATAAATCCCAAGAGGCCATAAACAAACTTCAGTCGAAATTGAAATTAAACTTTCCCGAAGTTGACGTGGGTGTCATTACAACATATGCGAGAGCAAGAACATTTTTCGTATTAAATATATTAACGACGTCAACCAACAAATCTTAATGAAGAGAAAAAACCAAGATTAAAAAAAGGCAAACAATGGAAGGAAAGTTCCAAGTTTTAGTAATCGGTAAGTTTTGTTTTAATTCTGTAATTCCTATTTTAAAAAAATCCTGCCTATGCATTCTTAAAAGCCTCGAATTTGAACTAAGAATCACGCATTTCACCATTCTTTACCACTGCGAAAGAAGACTGCTGGGGACCAACTACGTCACAGGCCTCCGCGAGGGGAGACCACCCGCTGTTTGTTTACAATCGTTGACCTACCTCTCTCATTCTAACTACCTTGACACGAATTGAGGTTCACAACACGCGAATACAACACGCGGACGTTACATACCAAACAGTAAGAAATTTTCTGAAATTCACGAGCCACTTTCTGTGATTTCTTTGGTGAATTAACGAAGCATCTTTCTGATACAACCGTTCCGTTAAGGTGGTTCTACCTAAAATATCTGCCTTCTGTTTCCAATGGTAAAACTTCTTTACATATTTTCTTCGCAATTAATGTATTCCCAAGGATGAAAATTTGAACATCGATAAAACTAACTTTAAATTATTGCATATGATACTTAATACTTGCTAAAACATAGCCATAAAAAGCAATCCAACATTTGTTTGTCTACTGACGTCATCAATATGATCACGCCATCTATTAACAGGTCTGAACATTACTCAAAGAAAAATAATTGATTTTTAATATAATTATGGTTATGTTTTAGCAAGTATCCCATGCTATAACTTAAAGTTAGTTTTATCGATGTGCAAATTTTCATCCTTGGGAATACATTAATTGCGAAGAAAATATGTAAAGAAGTTTTACCATTGGAAACAAGGCAGAGATTTTAGGTGGAACCACCTTAAATGACCGAAGGAACCTGAAATTCACGGATATTTGGTACTCGAGGAAAATTATTTCTGACAAGTCTTTGAATCCCGGTCCGCTGACCCGGTGTTGCAGTGGTCTAAGCGATGGCCTCTGATCTTTCGTCCGAAAGGGGTCCGGGTTCGAAACCCGTTGAGGCATGGATAATGTGTTTGTCTTACGGCACTGGCTCTCTCCCTTCCCTGGAACCAGTGACCCTAAATTAGGGACGGGCGACTGCTTATAGCCCATTGAGTTGCTCACGGTGGTCGTTAAACCTCCAATCAAAAAAAAAAAAAAAAAAAAACCCGGTCCTGCCAGCCATCTATCTACTCTGCGGTTTTTCCGAGGTTTTTCGCAGGCTCCCTGTGGTTGCTGACGCAAATGCTTAGATGGTTCTCTGTGAAATCGGTCCCGCACGCATTTTGTCCATCGATAAATCCGTATACAGTAGAGGAATGGCAAGCCGGCTGCATTAACTTGCCAGTGACTTTTAAGGGCCCATAGTAGTCTTTGCGGGACGGACGATACGGATAGAGGAAAATTCCGAATTCGCAGAAACCTTTCCGCAAATTCCTTTCTTATACTAACAGTAAATTACCGTTTTTAAGATGTCTTAACGAAAAATTCTGAATTTTCAGAAACCTTTCCACAATTCCTTTCGTATATTAACTGAAGGGATGTAAGGTCAGGTGATGCGTAACATCACAGCCTCTCCTTGACAAATGTCAACCCCGCCTTCTCGTGGTACATCCTGTTCCCACTAAAGGGGCTCTGACGACCGCCAATAGCGGTATAACTATACCATCGGGATTAGAGGAAATTCTATCCCACACTCACCAACCCGCTTGGCCAGCGTGGTGAGTTATGGCCAAACCCCTCCAAAATGATTCCACAACTTAAATCTTGGCCCTCAGTCTCCGGCAGCTGGAATGTACCTGGCCAAGGCAGCGGCCAGTGCGACATGAAGGCAGAGGGTGCTAAGAATCCCCGGAGGACCGGACTAGGCTGCCATCTGATGCTGACCTTGGGTACGTACAATGGACGCTCCCTATCTTCTGATTCAAGGCTTCTTGAATTGGAAGAGGAACTACAAAGGATCAAGTGGGACATCGTGAGGCTAAGTGAGGTAAGGAGAAAAGGAGAAGATCTCATCGAACTGAAAAGTGGACATCTCTTCTACTATCGTGGGACAGATACTGGCAGAACTAGTGGTGTTGGATTTATAATAAACAAGAAACTGAAGGATAAAGTTGTAGAAGTTGAAAGTTCCTCTGACAGAGCTGCACGACTTGTTATCCAACTCTCGAAAAGATACCAGGCTCAGATTATTCAAACTTATGCACCCACCACAAGTCATCCTGAAGAAGAAATTGAAGAATTTTATGAGGAAATTTGTCATCTAAATAATAAAGGTAAGCAGCATTTGAAAATAATTATGGGAGATTTCAATGCAAAAATAGGGCAACGGCAACAGAATGAAACTTCAGTAGGTAAATTTGGTCACGGCAACAGAAACCAGCGTGGAAATACTCTCGTTGAGTTTGCAGAGGCAGAAGGGTTTTTCATCTTGAACTCCTTTTTCAAGAAAAAGCCACACAGGAAATGGACTTGGAGACATCCAAATGGGTCGACAAGTGAAATTGATTTTATTATGTGTAACAAAAAATTCGTCATAGAAGACTGCAGTGTGCTAAACAAGTTCAACACAGGTAGTGACCATAGATTGGTGAGATGTAAGATGCACCTCAACACTAAACTTGAACGTGGCAAGCTCATAAGACAAACAAAATCTATTGACATAACCAACCTTAAAAAACACCATAATACCTTCAAGTTGGAACTGAAGAACAGGTTCTCTGCTTTAGAAGGCCTAACATCAGAAGAAGTGGACATCTCTGAAGTTAACACAAAAGTAACCAAAGCTCTTATGGAAACAGCAACAAAATTAGCTGGGTCTAAGAACAAGTTGCATGTAAATAAATTATCAGGAAAAACGAAAATGTTGATGCAAAAAAGAAGAGAGATGAGGACAACTAAAGAAGATGTGACTTCCAAAGTGGAATATATAGAGCTATGCAAGACAGTAAGAAAAAGTATCACTGAAGACGTAAGAAAATTCAACTGTGAACTAGTGAGGAAAGCAATTGAAAACAACCAAAGCCTAAAGATAGCAAAGGGACATCTCAGTAAGGGAAGAAAACAGATTATGGCACTGAGAAAAGAAGATGGTTCTGTAACAAGAAATAGAGGCGAAATTTTGACAAGAGTGAAAGATTTCTACTCCAAATTATACGAAAAGGGACGATACATGCACTCCAGACATCATGAAAGATACCAGTACCAGAGTTCCTCCAGTCCTTCCAGCAGAAGTTGCACATGCAATCAAGAACATGAAGCTGGGAAAAGCTCCAGGAGAAGATGGAATTACTGTAGACATCATACAAGAAGCAAGTGGAGAAATCGAAACAGTACTCGCCCAAATTTTCACTCGATGCCTTAATGAAGGAAAGATTCCTGAGGATTGGAACACCGCTTCAATGATCCTGCTACATAAAAAAGGTGACATTGAGGATCTCGGAAACTACAGACCTATCAGCCTCCTATCAGTAGTTTATAAAATCTTCACTAAAGTTCTTTCACACCGCTTGAAGGTAACACTGGACATGGCTCAACCGAGAGAACAAGCTGGATTCAGGAGTGGCTACAGCACAATAGATCATATCCACGTGCTGAGAGAACTAATTGAAAGAGCGAGGGAATATGAACTTCCATTGTGCATGGCTTTTATCTATTATGAAAAAGCCTTTGATTCGGTGAAACCATCAGCAGTTACAATGGCTCTGAAAACCTGCGGTATTGAAGATGCATACATTAATATTATTAATAACATCTATGAAAATGCAAAGATTAGGCTGTTTGAAAATACAACACACGTAAAAATTGGAAAGGGAGTGAGACAAGGTGACACCATATCTCCGAAGCTCTTTAATGCCACATTGGAGGGTGTTTTTCAGTCGCTGAGCTGGGAAAACAAGGGGATAAAGATTAATGGAGATTATCTAACCCACCTTCGTTTTGCTGATGACGTAGTCATTTTTGCAACTACCCCATCAGAGCTGCAGAGTATGATCCAGGAACTTGCTGACAAGAGTAAAGAAGTGGGATTAAAAATGAACTTTCAGAAGACAAAAGTGATGTTCAATGCTTTTACAAGAAATGAAGATTTATCGATTGATGGAGAAAAGCTGCAGATAACAGACACGTACGTTTATCTTGGACAGCAGATATCAAGTGAGGGTCACATTGATGAAGAAATTAATCGGCGTACAAAACTTGCCTGGAGAGCTTTTGGAAGAAACAGCATAATTTTCAAGAGCAATATGCCATTATGTCTTAAAAGAAAAGTGTTTGATCAATGCATCCTTCCAGTGCTTACGTATGGTGCAGAGACGTGGACCTTAACTAAAAGAGACATACAAAGGCTGCAGACAACTCAAAGCACCATGGAGAGGTGCATACTTGGTGTAACCAGGAGAGATAAGAAGAGGAACTCGTGGATCCGAAAAATGACAAAAGTGGAAGACATCATGATCAGAGTTAAATCCCTGAAATGGCAATGGGCTGGACATACTGCCAGAAGGACAGATCATCGATGGACAGCCGAAATTTTAGATTGGATTCCAAGGGACAGGAAAAGACCCAGAAGAAGACCACATAGGAGATGGGTGGATGAAATTCGAAAGTATGCAGGGGTGACATGGAGGAGACTGGCACAAGACAGACCGTTGTGGAGGAAACTTGGGGAGACCTTCGTGCAGCAGTGGATTGATAATGGTTGACAATGATGATGATGATGATTATTAACTGAAAAACTCCGTTTTCACTATTTCCCTATCCATATGACGAAAACATTCCAGTAATGGGAGCGATTCGAGGGAATACTTGGAAGTTTGATTAACTGTTAAATTTCAATCGTCTGTCAAGGGAACTGATTTTGAAGTACTGTAGAGAGATCGCATATAATGGATATCATATCCGCATTAAATTTGGTTACTGTGGCACAGGATGTTTCTTCTCTCCCGCATTTTGTGCACCAGCTATACCGTATATAATGTGTTGCCGTACGAAACGGGATATTTAAATTAACGTACATGTAACTGTACGGTGTCTATGTATCAGTCTGTGGAATCTTTAAAACAAAGGCTATTAAACGAGTTAGGTATCAAGAGTAAATTTTATATTTAGAAGTTTTGAGAATTAATGATATAAAACAGTACATTTAACCTTTTCTTAAAGAAAATTGGAAGTTATTATCAGTTTAAAAAAATATTAAGTTCCAAAGCATTCTATTGCTTCGAAAAATCACAATGAAAAAATACTTAATTTGTGATATATCCTCCTACCGAAAAAATGTATTGCAAACGTATTTAAAAAAATATTAGGCTCTAACAGAAATTTAAATGACTAAATCACTCGCATTAATGAAGATAACTTCATCGTTGCGCACTAAGTTTCACCTTGAACCCACGTGGGTGCGATTTCGAAGACATTAATTATTCTGCCTCACTGGTTAAAGTGCGCGGCTTCTGCAGACCCAACCCAATCGATCAATCGCAGATACCGGCGTGAAAGGATTATCTGGCGTAAAGGCTAAAAAATTCAGTTTTCGATTTAGCGAAATTTCTGTATAAAAACAGAAAAACTTGAAACGGACTTTTCTGAAATAAACGGAATTACTGACAACGGAAAATCTGTGAAAATACGGTTGTTAAAAAAACCGGCACTTTTAAAAACGGAAATTTCGTTAAAAGAGGACACTTTGCGGCAACTTTGCTGCAAGTTGTTTTCAGAAATTTTCCGTGAATAAACACCACTTAATTCTTACAGTGCGGTGGAGGCTATGTAATGTTCTGGCGAGCGTGTTGACTTAAGACATATTAGTGTCCCCTAGCACCACCGTACAAGACAATGATAGCGTACTCGTCGAGCACCTACACCCTTTCATGGCTAATTATTCCACACAACAGAATGCCTTCTTTCAATAAAACAACGCCCAATCACATCGCTCCCTTTTGGAGGAGAACTCGTTCGAGGAGAATTCAAGTGAGTTCGCAAGCATAGTCGAACGCCCCTCTGTTTCTCCGAATCTCAACCCAATTGAGCATATGTAAAACGAAAAGTAGCGATGCATTCGAGCCTGAAAGAAACCACCTGCAACCCTCGGAGCTTTACGAAGGGCTGCTGCCCTGGGATCATGAGCTGCAATCACAGGGGCCGACTACGCGAGAGCTCCGGGGTTCAGGTACCAGTATCAATTTTAAGATCCAGAGGGAATTTGATTTCAAGCACCAGTATCTCAATTTTAAGATCCCGAACCCGAATTTGATATCGCAAAAAATAGCCCGCGCCCAAAATCTATGACTAACCTGTTTAGGTATTAATAATAATAAAAAATCATCTCTTCCGACTTCCACTCCTTCCACCCCCTGCAATTAATAAAGTCTTTCTTAACTGGGGAGTAGGGAAGGGACGGAACATCTGTTGATATACTATACGAGCACGATACTCTTCACCCACTTGTTTCCTCCTCAAATGCTTCGGGCAATTGGCGAAATCTACTACATTGCGCATTAAAATTAGTAGAGAGTTACCGCGTGAGGAAAGGCGATAAACTTTCGACGGCGTATTACCTATAATCACCAATGCGTGGCCTATAGCATTTGCTCCCGAAGCCCAGAATAAACAGGGGTGAGCCCTCCCTAGTTCCCACTTCCCAAGATTCAGTTGTCGAAGAATTCCCTTTACCAACTAGGAAATTTAATAAAAGTCCCATATGCCAAATCACAGTCAGAAGAAAAAAAAAAAAAAAAAAAGAAGAAAGAAAGGAAAATCAGAGCCCGAGCCTACACCATAGTAAATATTGAGTAGCTCGAGCCCACTCAGCACTGGCAGGCACCCACTGAAATTCGTCAATGAATGCAGAAATTCTATGAAATGATTGGCAACGACCCCCCCCCGAATCAGACTTACGTTGGACTTCTTTAAGTTTAACACACACACACACACAGAATTCAGCGGTACGTTGGTTATACGCCTTCCAAGGGACTAAAATTCAAACACGTCGAACTGAAGAAAGCGCAGAGGGAAAATCAAAAGCGTACTACTTTATATACCCGTCCCAATTTTAAAATGGTTAAATCGTAAGACTAATTGACGTACAATAATGTTCCGCTGTAGATTCATACATCTGTGTATGCGTACGTAAAGAACTCGAGTACTTCTCTTCCCGAGATCCAGCTGTAAAGGAAGCTATCCGGAGATCGAGCATCTACTGACTTAGAAGAACTTATTCAAAGTTCTAGCAAGCATTGGATCGTTCAAAACAACGCGCGAAACTCCAACTGGATTTTCGGAAAGTCGGCACCTATTGCCGCAATACCAACACGAACTTTTCCAATACTGTTAATCTATGCCACGGCGTGTTGCTGCTGTTATGAGGGCGAAATGTGAGCTCATAAGTAACATGAGTAACGTAATTACGTGCGTGTATGTATACTTTCAGTATATTCTAACTGCATACATAACCAGTGGGTTTCTACTAAATCATGATTTCTTAGATAACGTATGGCCATGTTTAGCCATTCCTTTTTCATACTTTGTGCCAGAAATATGTTTGCAATTGAACATTATTAGCAGATATAACATGGTACGTACGACGAGTACACTAAGAAGTGGAAATTTTTGCATTAGGGAAAGCAGAGTAACACATTAGAAACTTTTGGAGTGATTACAGCTCCTTGAGGAAGGTTTTTTTTTTTTTTTTGATTGGAGGTTTAACGACCACCGTGAGCCACTTAATGGGCTATAAGCAGTCGCCCGTCCCTAATTTAGGGTCACTGGTTCCAGGGAAGGGAGAGAGCCAGTGCCGTAAGACAAACACAACATCCGTGCCTCACCGGGATTCGAACCCGGACCCCGTTCGGACGAATGATCAGAGGCCATCGCTTAACCACTGCGCCACCGGGGCGGCTGTATTTTGTTTGTTTGTAGGTTAAACGACTATCATGAGCAACTCGATGGGCTATAAGCAGTCACCCCCGTCCCTAATTTCGGACCACTGGTACTAGCAAAGAGAAAGAGCATTGCTGTAAGACAAACACAACATCCATGCCTTACAAGGATTCGAACCTGGACCCATCTCGGACGAATGGTCAGCGCCACCGAGGTGACAAGAATTTTCCCAGTCAGTAAGTGCAAATATCGTATAGTGCCTGATACGGATACATACATTTACGCCATCTAGCGGAACAATTTTTCATCAAGCAACCACTTGTGACATAACAGTCTCTTCTTCCCCATGATGTTAAATTAGCATTATCTTAAAAAAAAAAAAAAAAAAAAGAAGGAAAGAAAAGAACGATTCCTGCTCTTTTTCTCAGAAAAAATATGTTGTACTCTTCAAGTACTTTTAATAAGCATTCGTTCTAAATCGAGAAAAAAAAAATTAAGGACGTCACCAACTGAATACGCACTAATGACGTATAAACAAACATACTTTTACACACGACTTAATTAAGCAAATTGAAGTATGCTACTGAAGTTTGCAATATTTTCCCATAAGTTTGTGGATGCAATATATTTGAATTTATGCAAATTTAAAAGACAATCCTGTAGGTCAAATCAGTTTTTCTATCTGAGACAATAAGCACATATGCTATAGTGTACGTTAATTTTGAAACTGTATTTTTTTTAAAAGTTAAGAAGTTCTAAGTTTTGAATTTTGCAAGTAATCATCTCCTGGTCTTAAACTTCAAAACCAAGGTCAAAATTACGTATTCCAGATTTCAATTTTGCACTAAATGTTCTCATGGTATAACTGAAAAATTGTAATTTCAATATGCAAAACGGGAAATACAAATGTGAAATATTAGAACCAAGAGATGGGTGGTGGGGCTTGTTGAAGTGGAATCTGCTGGATGCGTTCAATTTAGCCCATGATCTTTCACATTTTTTTCAGCAAATTTATCGCACACTGCCCCGAGCTCTCCCACAGGCTTTCAACTGAAGTCACAAGACATCCTCAACATATCTAACTAGCAGAAGAAGTTCCATTAAGTGCCTTTTATGATTTTTGACAAAAAATACGTACTTTTAAGCACCCTAAAAAAAAAAGTACCTTTAAGGAATTATAAAGACCGTGGTAAGTCTGAAAAAGAATTTCTCGTACCTAACTTGAAGCGAAGATATGGAGTTTATACGCATAAACTATCACACTCAGTGCCTAACAGCCTGAGAGTCTGGAAGAAAATGCTGAAAAATCGTACAAATTATTGCTTATGCCTTATGGTTAGCAGCTAACCAATGAGAAAAAATTTCCGATGCGACTTCGACAAGCAAAGCCATGGCCACAGATTCAAACACGCAGTTTCTAGCAAAAATTGTTTACGTAAAGGAGTTGTCGATAATTTTGGCCATGATAAGAACTCTCTTCGGTAAAGGCAGTTTTCTTAAACGAGATTTTAAGTGCTGATATAATGCAAAACATAAATACATTGCAACGCCGCCTTGCGGGAAAAGAGGTTGTGGAAAGCCAAGAAACATGATGCATGCATGACGTTGGTCACGGGTGGTGCTGGCCGATCTCAACATGCTTTCCTCTTCTGAAAAGAGATGTGTCGTTCGAACAGAACGAATCAGCAACGTGAGACATTGGATAACGAATCTTTCCGGAAAAGAATCGATTCCTCAAAAGAGCCGATTCCCTGAATAAGTCTGTCAAAATTGCTTTTCACTAGACATTAAAATTTCACCAAAGTGTCTCGGTGAGGTTCCTGTTTTGATCAGAAAATCTTACCTTGTTCAGAAGTGTACAAATGCAATAATAAATTACGTGAACGTTTCAAAACAAACTTATATGAAGACCGTGGGGGAGGGGTGGGGGATCCGTAAGAGTAAAAAACAAATTTAAACTTAAAAATCGTCCACCGAACCGGAAACTATCAACGAACAAAAGCGCCCGACTCAATTGTTTCCCTAGACATAGTCACCAAACTAAACGATCCGATTCAGAATCGATTCCCTAGACACAAACCACTCTCTAAACCGGAAGTATCACCGAACAGAACAATAAATTGGTCCGAACGAATCTTTTTAAATGAGTCGAATCGAAAGAATCGGTTTGCCCATCTATACTTTTGGAACTGCAGAAGTTGTGATAAAATTCAACTGAAAATCTGTTCTTACGCCACCTAGCGTGAAAAAAATTTCTTGGCATATGTTAGGCTTGCATGGAATATTTTCGTGATGGCAACATGAATCGCATAAGAAAATGGAGTTTCAAATAAGACTGAGAAACGCAGATGTGGTGATAAATGAAAACACAGTTACACTTCCGTGGGAAAATATGGAAATATACAAAACGTTGTAAAATCAAATTAAAAATAGGTATGAAACATTTTAAATTACTACACGCCAAATATACACGCATGTTCATAAAACATGGAACACTTAAAAAAAGGAGTCCAGCTACGATTTTGATACTTACGAGATATATTCATTAGGCAATACAGAACAAATGATAAGCATCTCGGTGTCATTCGTACCAGGTGCGTCGATGTAAATAATAATCGATATAGCCACCTATGGCTTGTATCACCTGTTGCACTGGTAATAAGATCGTTAATCACACATCTTTAAACCTGAATTTTTTTTTTGATTGAAGGTTTAACGACCGCCGTGAGCAACTCAATGGGCTATAAGCAGTCGGCCGTCCCTAATTTAGGGTCACTGGCTACAGGGAAGGGAGAGAACCAGTGCCGTAAGACAAACACAACATCCATGCCACACGGGATTCGAACCCGGACCCCTTTCGGACGAATGATCAGAGGCCATCGCTTAGACCACTGCGCCTAGGGGGTTTCGATCGACAACTGTACAAAAACGAACAGATCTACAGCAATACGGTTTGCGGCATTTGAAAAAGTCAATATTCAAGTTTTTTACGCCATCTCTTTCCAACAGATGGCGCTACGTGCTCGCAAATACCGACGCCGACTGCAAAATAACTGAAAATGTCATCGCCGCAGGAGAAAGCAATGTGCGTGAGTTTGTTTTTTGAGATGAAGTTTGTGATTACGGTACAAAGAAATTACCGTCGGACATATGAGAAAGATCCACCGAGTGATTTCGGTATCAGAGCGTGGCAGAAGAAAGTCTTGGATACTAGTAGCCTCCTGGACCGGCAAAGAAGTGGCAGACCCTATGTCGGTGAAGAAACTGTGCAGAGCATACAGGAGCTTTTCGCTCGCAGTCTTAGCAAGTCCACGAGAAGGGCCTCTACAAGTGAATGTTCCACGATCCACATTGACGGGAGTGTAAAAACTAAGCGTATACAAAGTGCAACTCCTACACCAGATTAAACCGAACGATGGACCTCAGCGCTTAGCATTCGCTCGGGATATGTTGGAACGGCTGGAAGTTGATGAAAGTTTCCTAAGCCATAAAATGTTCTCGGAGGAGGCAACCTTTAACGTGCACGGAAAAATCAACACTCAGAACGTTCGTATATGGGGTAGTGAAAACCCACGTTCAGTCAGGGAGCACGTCGCGCACAGTCCAAAGGTGAATGTTTGGTGTGGGCTCATCGTGTAATTGGGCTATTCTTCTTCTCAGAGTTCACAGTGCAAATGAATAATTGCCTGGGCATGCTTCAGAACTTTGCAGTTCCTCAACTACAGGTTTTGCAAATAAACGTCATACTGCAACAAGATGCCGCTCCCCGACATTGGGGACTTGACGTTCGTGAATACCTGAACCGTGAGTTTCGCGACTGATGGATTGGCAGAGATGGTTCCATTCCTTGGCCACCCCGGTCCCGGATATCACTCCTTTAGACTTCTTCCTCTGGGGCTGTGCCAAGGACATGGTTTACCGGAAAAGATTACGGCAGCCTTCAGCAGCTCAAACAGCGTATTACAGCAGTGTTTGATAGAATCGATCCTGACACGTTGGAGCGCACATGGCAAGAAATTGAATACCGACTGGATGTGTTACGTGCCCCCAAAGGCGCACATGTAGAGGTGTATAAAGGTAAGATTATTAAACTCGAATATTTTCTCTTTCAAATGCCGCAAACCGCATTGCTGTAGATCTATTTTATTTTATTTTTTTGATTGAAGGTTTAACGACCACCGTGAGCAACTCAATGGGCTATAAGCAGTCGCCCGTCCCTAATTTAGGGTCACTGGTTCCAGGGAAGGGAGAGAGCCAGTGCCGTAAGACAAACACAACATCCATGCCTCACCGGGATTCGAACCCGGACCCCTTTCAGACGAATGATCAGAGGCCATCGCCTTAGACCACTCCGCCACCTGGGCGGCACGACTGTAGATCTGTTCGCTTTTGTACAGTTGTCAATCGAAACCCCTAAGGACTTTTCGACCACTCTGTACAACACTACGCCACTACAGCAAAGTTCGCAGAGATGTAAAAATATTTTTTTTCTAGGAGCGATAACCAATTTTCGCATTATACAGTTCAAATAAGTCCGGGAACGTACACTGTAAAAAAAATTTGAGGGTTGATTTTAAGGTTTTGACCGTTAACGAGGTTGTTGCACCGTAATTTTTTTTCATTATTATTGGGTTTTTTTTTTTTTTTTTTTTGATTGGAGGTTTAACGACCACCGTGAGCAACTCAATGGGCTATAAGCAGTCGCCCGTCCCTAATTTAGGGTCACTGGCTCCAGGGAAGGGAGAGAGCCAGTGCCGTAAGACAAACACAACATCCATGCCTGACCGGGATTCGAACCTGGACCCCTTACGGACGAATGATCAGAGGCCAACGCCTTAGACCACTGCGCCACCGGGGCGGCTTATTGGGGTTTAACGACCACCGTGAGCAACTCAATGGGCTATAATATGCAGTCGTCTGTCTCTAATTTAGGGTCACTGGTTCCAGAGAAGGGAGAGAGCCTGTGCCGCAAGACAAGCACAACATCCATGCCTTACCAGGATTCGAACCCGGACCCAACTCGGCCGAATGACCACTGCGCCACCGGGCCAGCCACTGTAAAAATAATTTTGTGCCGTATTATTTGCAGAAAATAACTGCAAACGAACAGTAAGGCACCATATTCTTACAGTTTTATGCCATATTAGTTACATAAAATAACTATGTATATCAGTATGCGACCCATAGGCCTTAAAAAGACTTTTTACCAATTCCTCCTTCACACTTCGAGGTGTATGGCGAAGCATAATTGAAATCTTAGCATTCCTATTTAAAATCTTTTTTCTTTCCATTATTTGGTTAAGATT
The DNA here is from genome assembly GCA_039090855.1 of Macrothele yani. Taxonomy (NCBI): domain Eukaryota; kingdom Metazoa; phylum Arthropoda; class Arachnida; order Araneae; family Macrothelidae; genus Macrothele; species Macrothele yani. The sequence continues at coordinate 39,430,773 of CM077024.1, read as the reverse complement.
TCATCTGATTGTATGAGGTCTAAGCAGTCGCTTCTGATCATTCGTCCGTGATGGGTCCGGGTTCACATCCCGTTCACGCACGGATGTTGTTTATATATATATTGTGAATCACGCAAACTGATTATGTTTGTGAAATGGAATATTGTTGTTTTTGGAAAAAGCAAAATTAATTTGAAGTGGCAACTCTATGAGGCTTCGTGACAAAAACACACTCCTACGTCTCCATAAAAAATAATAATAATAACCTCGCTCGTATGTTCCTTCGATGAAATATTGCGACTAAAGAATTCTACGCCTGGGCACTCGTAACGCGGTAGACGGTACACCTTAACATAAACAACTCAACTCAACTCGGTGGCTACAACAATATTCAACAGATTAATGAGCACGCGCAGTTTCCCTGTTCTGCTCCTGCTGATGACCAGTTGGGGTTGTCATCCTCATAACTTTTCACTGTAGATTCTAGTTTTAAATTGCCGAATACGATTACGGCATTTTTCAACGTTATACAATAATTTTCCGTAAAAACTAAATTTTTTTACAGTGTAGTTTCATGTTCTTGAGGATCTTACACACAGATGATAACACTGGCTGGTGATATGAATATGTTTTACGTGGAGAGGGGAGGGTAATAACGATTGCAAGCAATCTAAGGCTTATCGACAGACAGTCCGTAACTTTGGTTCAGTGATTTTCTCCACCGAAAGGTGAGAATCCGCGCATTAAGGATATGCGTAACAACTAACATCCAAGTCTAATTCAGGATTCGAACTCTGGTTCAGCAGCGCGGGGATATGGAAGCGATTGCTATAGTCTGGGTAATCTTTTGGTGGGAATATTTCGGCGCCTCTGATACGTCTGAAAAGTAGCAAGACTGCTCAGCACCGTTAGATATTTATCCTTGAACTATACGCGAAGTTTGTCCTCCAAGGGTGGTGGTATGGTTCAGCAGAATAAAGCATCGTAGGAAGAATTCTGTGTACTTCCGTGGCCATCGAGTTTCTCAGACTCCAACTCATTCGAGCACCTGTGGAACGAGTTACCTAGTGCTTCCACCCACTCGTCCACGCACTTGGCATTACCGCCTGCAGGCTCACACAGGCTCATAAACCTCAATGTCGCTTCTTCTGGTAGATATCAAGGACCAAGGAAGTTTAACGTTTAGAGAAAAGTACAAATTCAATAGTAAAAGAGTGCTTTATGCGTACAAGCGACCAATTTACCCCCTTCCCCCCACACACAATTACACTTCCTACCCTCGCCAAGGCCCATTTCACACAGACGGAATGATACCGACGAATTTATAAAACCGTCCCGCAGTGCTGTTTTTGGGTGGCTTTCTCACGAGCGGTTTTATTTTTGGAGCGGAGAAACAAAACACGTTCGACCGATAGGCGGGAACCAACTAGCTCTTTGTGTGGTCAGTTCCCAGATTGTGTCTTCGTTCAAATGCAGTATTTGATGTAGAAACTCAATGCATAACATGTTTTAAACTCATGAAAAGATAATGAATTGAATATTACGAGTACCTATGTCGATGTATAATCTACAGTAAATGTAGCAAATGTATGACATAAACCATTTTTTGGAGCCAATGTTCTATGAACCCGTTTACCGTGTTAAAAGATACATACACGGAAATACTACGAAACATTTGTAAAGTGCATTAAAACACACACACACACACACACACACACACACACTTTTACAGAGCATTTTGGAGAACACTTGAGGAAAACTATGGAAACACAGAATATCTTATTAACCTTTTATAAGACGTTTTTGAGAGCACTTTCACAAGGCTGCGTGATCATTTCGAAATAATTAACTTTCCTTATATGTGAAACTTTAAATTCCAACAAAGAAATGAGCGTTCCTGCTAAACGAACATTATTCCACATTGCGTAACTGGATATTATCTGTACAAATATGAATCATACTGCATGGATGACGACAGTAATTTCAAATAGATACCTCGAAGCGCATATTTTGCTCTTGTGATCAAAAGAAACTCATATTTAAGGCAGGCAACTACCATCAAACAACAAAATAGCAGTTATACCTCAACGAGACTGAATTCCGAGCGCTACGTCATCGGGTGATATACGCATTCCTATACTAAAAACACATGAATGTTTTAGTAGAATGAGTTTTTTAATATACGAAAATTCAGAGGCAGAATACCCAAACTTTTACCATTAATAAAAATTTACAATAACTGACGTATCTGAAAAATTAAAACGCTACTCACGTGCAAATGTTTTTGCGAGCACTGCGAAAACCCTATTTTTTACTTGAATTTTACGTTTGTCTGCCATTACAATCGCGAACTCACCCACAACGACGAAAGATTTAACATAAAAAGGTTAGCAATTTTAAATCATCCCATTTCGAAAGCCTATCACCAGCAACTAAAAAATATTGTTGTTGGTTTTCAAACTCGTCCTCCTGATGGCATTGGTAACCTCAAACGGATTAACTGTGTCCGCTCTCACACCGAGTTGGGCAGTAAGTTTTTCCTTTTTGTTCTCTACCACATTTTGCGCATGTCTTTGAAAACGAACTCATAAGTCTGCACATGTTCCGTAAGCCCTTTAATTTTTTTTTCTTTAATCTCCATTAGAAGCAATTTGTTGATTGATTTTCTTCGATCGGCTCAAGCACAGCTCCCTTTCCCTCCCTCCCTCCCCTACTAACCTGTCAAAGAGGATAAAGCAGAGAGGCAAATGCAATGAGCAGTGGATATTCCTCCCCCACCCCTAAAAAAATTCCCCAGTTTTCTTTTATTTTCGTTATTAAACTAATGGGAAACCATCTAAAGTATGGGTGATCACGCTTAAAAATTGCCGACAATTCCACATAAAAGATAAACTGCATTCTCCACAAGGTGGAAGTGCGTGACACCTACATTTGACAAATCTATAAAAAGCACTCAGATGTAATAACAATTAACCATCGAACAACAAAAATTTGGCGCCGCATGTGTTGTTCTCAATCTTACTGGTCCACTGTATCGTCAAAATGAAACAGTGTATGTACTTCACATCGGAATGAACTTACTGAATATTCCAATATGGCGCAGTACATAAGTCGGGTTCAGTTTTGAAGACTCCTGCACTTCTCATCTGCGATAAAGGAGCCTTGAACTTCGCCACATACTATGATTCCTGAGATATCAGAAACTCAGAACCGTAAAACGAATGCACCATCCATTCCTTCTCGTCAGGAATTCGAATCTAGTTCGCAGAATGTGAGATCTGTGCATACCACTACTGAATTATCCTTGCACGTTCGCGCAGATAAAGAGAGACAGATAAAGTCTACAACCTGTCAATTCTCCGTTTCCCCTCCTGCGGGTTGACTTCGCAAAGTTAACGAAACGCTGCTTCTTACAAAATCAGGAATGTTTCCCTGTACTTTATAAATTTCAAAGACCTTCCTCCTCGCCTTCAAACGACGATTGCATACACTAAATTAACTAAAAGAAGGATGGAAGATTTTTTTTTTTCTTCGAGGGTCAAACGGCTCTCATGAACATCCAAAGACAAGAAGCAGCACGTCCCTAATTTAGGATCACCAGCATCCTTAGGAAAATATACACTAGAAGAGGTCTGCGCGCGGGCCTGGCCCGGTTTTATTTTTTCAACAGTTAAGTTGAATCCTACAACTTAACTTTCGGAAAAAGAAACGATACAGTTCATGATATGTTATGTCACAAAGAATTCCAAAGTAGGTACATGATATGCCTATATTTTTCAGTAATGTTTAAAATTTTCTGTTATAATATTTATCGCAGCATAACTCATAGTACGTATATTTGGGAATTTAAAGTCAATGCACCCAAAGTAAGGTGCGTCGCATAAATATAGAGACAGTCGACTTTGCGCCGTGAACGCAATGCGAATATAGGTAGGAAGCTGAAATGGTACTTAATTAGACATAACCCTACAACAAACGTTTCGATCTGTCGAGATGACCGGATTGTGTGAAAAGAACACCACAAAGTGAAATAGTGTAATTTTAGGTGTCTTATAAATATAAAGACAACTATGTAAAGTAGCCACATGCAAATGAGATGTACAAATTAGCATGTTGTACGCACGCGCATGGGCGTACAACATGCTAATTTGTACATCTCATTCGGTCCAGCCTACAAAAGACAGCGGACCTGCCGTCAGACATTCATTTGCCGAAATGCCACGCAACAGTAAACTTTCTGGTGAGGAGGTGCAGAAGATTTGGAGACTGAGAGCAAATGGATGGCCTGTAACGAAAATTTGTAAAGCCATGGGGGCGGAGTAGGGCAGTCATTTATAAGACTTTAACGAAACGCGGTGAGTTAACTGCCAGAAAACGGCCTGGAAGGCCTCGAATAACAACCAAACGAGATGATCGTGCCATCCTGCGTTTAGTTTCATCCCAAAGGTTGTCACTACGTCAAGTTTCTCGGACTGTTGGTGTCGCCGTCTCAAAGGACACAGTTCATCGACAAATCAAGGAAAGTCGCAATATTGTGCTCCGTAAAATGCGCCGTCTGCCACACCTCACGCGGTGCCACAAGGAAGCTAGATTGTTATAGGCAAGCAGCCACATGCTTGCTTGCCTATAACAATTATTTTCTCCGATGAGAAAAAGTTCAACCTGGACGGCCCTCACGGTTGGAACTGCTATTGGCATGATTTACGATGCGAGCCACACACCTTCTTCAGCAGACAGAAAGGAGGGGGATCTGTGATGGTCTGGGGAGCTTTTGCGTTCAGTGGGACAAGGGATATCGCTTTTCTGCAAGGCAGGCAAAACTCCGAAACGTATCAGGACATACTCAGCAGCCACTTTCTACCGTTTGCCGAAACTCTAGCGGGTGTTGATTATCTGTTCCAGCAAAACAATGCCTCTATCCATCGGTCTGCATCAACGCAAAGCTGGCTTAACACTCATCATGTGACCGTAATGGATTGGCCAGCACTCAGTCCAGATCTGAACTGTATCGAGAACCTCTGGGGTATCCTAGCTCGTGATGTGTATGCGAATGGACGGCAGTTCTCAAGTGTGGTGGCATTGAAAGAGCAGATTGAACGAAGCTGCTACGCACTCCGTCCAGAACACTTACATCACTTGGTGGACAGCATCAGCATGCCCAATCGGGTTTTCAGTGTTATTCGGAACAACGGCTCTACTATTCGTACCGGAGGTGCTCATATCTAGTAAGTCTTTATATTTTTGAGACAGCGTATTTCTGTTTTTTTCTTGTACTTGGCGTTGGAATTGTTGTTTCCGTCAAGCTATTGTGCAGCTGCGTGTCCTATGCTATTTTTGCTATAAAATATGAGGTGTACATTTCAGCTCGTTGTTGCTGTTTTTTTATTCGAGAATTTGTTCTGTCTCTATATTTATGCGACGCACTATATCTATGTGGATATTCATTTCTCCATTTCGAAAATGCATATTTTCCATTGTAGAATTTACTTTGAGAACGTCTCGCGGGTCATTAAACGAGTGCTCCACGGGTCACGGGATTGAAGACCCTAATAGAGGAAGGAAGCCTTGCGTTGTTTGCAAGAAGTGGCAGAGAACGCTTGATTAAAGTCTGAAACGGAGTACAAACTGGAAATTCCGAACCAGGCCGGGCCCGGGAAGTCTTCTATACCCTAGTACCGCTGACCACCCCGACTACTGCGGCGCCAGCGAGGTGGTTGTTATGTTAAAGTTTTAGATGGCATCTTCTGGAGGTCTGCACGAGCCGGGTCAGACTTTTTTTTTTTAGTTTAGAGAACAAAGCGACGGGCAGCAGGGCTTTTCCCCAGACACTTACGGCCGGGACTGGCCAAGTCGACCCATTCTTTTTATTGCAGGTAAAGAAAGAAGTCGTGTTTCCGGATTTCCTGGTCTACTGTCTTGCTGGATTTACTTGTACTTCCATGACATAGCCCAGGTCGTAATCACAGAGGCGAGGAAGGACACTCAGTGTTTTTACCACCTGTAGGTATTAAGATGGTAAAAACACTTTGGGGCTTGTTGAAAACAAAACGATTTGACCCCGAGTGAGTGCGTGTGTTGTGTGCAGGGTGTGTGTGTGGGGGGGGGGGTGCAGAGTGAGAAAGAGAGAGTAGGACAACATAAAATGTTTCTCCTATCCCTAATCCGTTTTTTTGTAGTAGTTTTACTGCTTGCTAGTTCAGAGAAAGGCAGATTTTGAACGTGCGTCTCTCTTACTCTCTCTGTAAGGCTACATTCTTCGATAATTGGCAAAGTTTAGTTAATATTTTTAAGGCTTACGTTCAACTAAACATTTTCAATAACATCTCATTTCATTATTTGATTTTCACAATTTAACTAATAAAATACAATAAAATGACAAAATGATACAAAATTGTACATGGCGAGCCTTAAACACACGGGCTTAAGCTGGGCCGGGCTCACCAAATAAGGCCCGTGCAGACCTCTAGTACCTTGTTACTTGTCACAAAAATTATAAAGTACTTTGAACAAAGAAACAACGTGAAATATCAGGTAAAACGTTACAAAGAAACCATCGGAAGTATTCGAAATGTTATACGAAGTTTAAGGTGTTGAAGTCGTATCAAGAGCACGTGTATTTGGATAGTGTAAACAAAGGTTTCAGAAGGAAGAGAAACAGTGGAGATTTGACAGCTGTTCATGGACGCCCAACAACATCGATGACAGACAAAAAGATGAGAAACTTAGTAAAAACCGATCATCATCTTACGGTTAGAACGATTTCATAAGAATTTAGCATCAACAGGGAAGAAACTGCCCAATTGAAAGTGATGCAAAACTTAGGAAAGAGAAAAGTTTGTGCGAAGATGGTTCCTAAGAACCTCACGGATCAACAAATAAAACGGAGGATAGAAATCTGCACCCATGTCTTGTTCTGCAAATGAGAATGAAGAGTGGCGTTTTTTTAAACAGAGCCATAACTGGAGAGGAAACATGGATTTTCCAATATGATCCGGAGACTAAAACACAAAAGATGCAGTGGAAATCTAGATTCACTGCGTTCAAAAAAAAAAAAAAAAAAAAAAAGTCAAAATTACAAGTGTCCATGTTGATTTTTCTTTTTTCAATTGATACGGGCGCATCAAGAGTTTCCACACCAGGACAGACTTAACGAGATCATTTGTCTAACGAATTTGTAGAACGTCTAAGACACAAGACTTTTTCGAGAGAGGCCAAATTTGTTACCCGATCACAAGAATGTGCTTTCACACACAGAAATTTTTGTTACTTTTTGTTAAAAGAAAAAAATCAATTGTTTTTTTGTTTTTGTTTTGAGATTTAGCGACCACCGTGAGCACCTCAATGGGCTATATAAGCAGTCGCCCGTCCCTAATTTAGGGCCAATGGTTCCAGGGAAGGGAGAGAGCCTGTGCCGTAAGACAAACACAACATCCATGCCCGACTGGGATTCGAACCCGGACCCCTTTCGGACAAATGATCAGAAGCCTTAGACCACTGCGCCACCGGCGCAGCAAAAGTCAATTGTCATGCTTGAGCACCCTGCTTATTTGCCAAATCTAACTCCATGTGGCTTTTATTTTTATTTTCCCAAGGCTGAAGGAAGTCCTCAAAGGCTCGCATTATATCTTACGGTAGAAGAGGTTCATTAGCACACCACGACAGTTCTAAACTAAACAGCTTAAACTGACGTCTAGAACTGTTTCAACAGCTGAAAACAAGGCTGGAATTCGCGTATCGCTTCATAAGGAAATTATTTGGAGAGTGGTTACTGTTGTCCCCAATAAAATTCTTCACAGAGGAAGTGGTAAGTCCGGTCTTGTTATTTAATTGTCGGTCCTTGTACATGTGCTCTGTTTCGGAGCTCTTTGACTAAACATGGCCCTTCTTGCGTAAGTTTCTGTGATAAACAAAAATGGAGTATTAGTGGATTCGGTATAAATTACTGGGTTAACGAAATTCACTTTTAGCAGCTGTTTATATTTTCTGAGCCACTTCGGGGGGGGGGGGGGATTAAACTTCAGCTGGATTAAATTTTAGATTCCTTGACTACTGAAATTCGCACCACATCCAGAAGCTGTAAACCTTTCATACTAGTCATAGAGCCCAAAAGCTTATAACACCTATGGAACAGTTCGCATTCTGTGGAACAGATGATTACTCAGTTTTATTTTCAGATATGCGCAACCGGAATATTTCCGCAATTTAATTCAAATTTTTGGAGCCCAATAGTTTCACATTTCTGATCCACTTCCATTAAAAACACAGCTACTGCCCACGCAAAATATACGTTGAAATAATTTCTTATACCTTTTGAACACTGCAAAAGGATACATCTAAAGAGATTTTCCTTCTCTATTTCCATGCATGGAACGCAACAGGTGACTGCAATAAATGAGAAATAACATTCGTAAGCAATTTGTAAGGAACACGCACAATGATGCTGGATGCGACGATGATGTGAAAACGCTTTCCTTAACAAATAAAATCAATTTTTCTTCCTTTTTTCTACAGCTACGACATCTATGCTAACACTACCTAGGCACACAAATAAATGTTAATGCAGAAACACGACTTTCACCACAATTAAAATTACACAACAATGAAGGAGGGACTGAATCTTAGCCTACAACACGGGTGTTAAGATCTCGCCGATTGTAATGCAGCAAGCAAAAGAGGACACGTATTCAGGGGATCGTTAAAAGCAAAGCTTCCAGCCGTCAGTTGGCAAATGTTCAGCTCGGCAGTTGCTGCCCCAAGCCTCAAGGTTCTGGTTGTTTGGGCGGCTGACGTCAGGTCGTCAGACACATTCTAGTTTCACGGAACCCTCCCAAGATGCAGTTGCATCCTGGTCCAGCTCTTCAGGGATGTAAGAATTTCTGAATGTACGCAGCTAAGACTGGTTCGGTCAAAAGCGAAATTTTGGCACTGCTTACAGTATTTCTCCACGAGCACAAGCGATTTAGCCGTCTCTCACCGTAATTTCCCGTTGGAATCACTCCATTTCCTCCAACATAATTATTATTCGACAAAAAGACAAACCGCTTTCTTCTAATAGTTCAAGAACGAAAACTTGACCGACCTACCTAGAGTATTTAAAGGAAATGACTGAGCAAAAAAACTGCCAACATCTTGCTACATTTGCGCCCCGGGGATGTAGCAATAGTGCTCGCATAACGAATTAAAAGATCATGCGTGGGGAATCGAAAAACGTAACAAACGATTATAAAATGAAAGCAGGAATACTGATAATACTGTTCAGTTGTTAGATTAGAGAAGCAGAAGGTATTGATAGGTGAAAAAACGAGTAAGAGATCTGTAGCTTGTGCGAACACTTCAAAGTTCGAACGCAACAGAAAAATGAAAATAGCTGTAAGATTACTCACAGTACTGGTTTCTAAATGCTTTCTTATGGCGGAAATAACTTATTAAGACTTGTGTCTTTAGGAACAGAGCACTGTAATAAACGAGAAAATCAGCTTAAAATTAGGACCTACGTCCTCACGAACAGAAACTCTTATTTTGGGAATTCTATCGATGCAGTAGCAGGGGTCGCGCTGCCGATCGCCATCTTGGCAATTGCGAAAAAAAAAAAAATCGTTTTGGCGATGGAAAAAGAGCTTTGGTGATTACCTCTTTGTACTGTTATAACACTTTGGCGATAAAAAATTGAATTTGGCGTAAACTTTAAAAGTGCCAGCACGACCCTTGAATAGTACCTATATCTTTTCCAAAATTGAAACATGAAAGTGCTGAACTGAATGACCATATTCTTTTAAATACACAGAAATGTCCGAGACTGCCTAATTGTATGTAGATACAGAATTGCACGTTATACAATAGCTAACTGTGGGGGTTGCATTCCTTAAACACGTATGTATGTATGTATGTATGTATGTAACACTAAAATTCAGCATAACAGTTTAAATTCAATCGGCAATTATTTATACGTTACTATGACTATTTTTGGATATGTAAAACTATTAGTTTCTTAATAAAGCTCACTTTAATTCACAGAAATGATGAGTGATTGTGTCCAAACCGGTTTCTCCGCGAAAGAAACTGGACAGCGAATGCCGTGAATCAAAACATCCGGGCACGGAGCGCTTAACAAGGAACACGAGGCAAGAAGCCAGGAAGAATGATTTCCCCAAACGTTGTATGAAAAGATAGGCAGTGTAAGAGTCGCATGCGCCTCGCGAGCTGCTGCTAAGCCAATTGCTGTCGTAGGTCAAAGAGCAAATACCGGAAACCGTATTTTCACGGAGCTGTTAGGAAGGTTCTAAAACACTGACGGATTCTTGCATAATCAACTTTAGAGCGAGAAAACTGCGTTTCATTATTATACAATGGTTAATCTTTTAAATTAGGTTAGCGCTAAAATATTATTCGAGAGATGTGTATAAATTTTTAACAAAACAAACTTTAAAACACGAAACAAAATCGACAGCTTTACGGGGCTGTTGATTTTTAGCTGGCGAGTGAGATATTTGCCTGACTGGTAAACCAGCATGAAAATTGTTTAAACCCTGTATACATACACAGGCGGAAAGTGAAAAATGAACACCAAGACGGAGACGTCTGATACCAACGAAATTTTACAGCATAATAACGGAATACAGAGGATAACGTGATCAAAACATTATGGGAAAATACAGCTGTATTTGCTGTTAAACTGAAAAACAACATTTCCATGTAACATGGTTAGTACGAGGTTGAACCGCCATGAACTGCGTCACACTGTGCAACTCTGGCATGGAGTCTGCCGTACAGATGTTGGATGTAAGTTTGGGGTATTGAGTTCCACGCATCCTCAACCTGGACGCATAAATCGGGGATGGTCGTTGCTGGCCGTGGATACCGGATAAGTCGTTGTCCCATAAAATGCATGCTGCGTTGCACGTGTCGTGCGTGGGCGTGCGTTATCTTGCTGGAAAACACCACGATGGACCGACCTTACAAATGGCACAACAACGGGCTGAATGATATTGTTGATGTAGGAGGTGCTGTTTAACGTACCCAGTACAAGCACTAGTTGTGTACGGGAGTGATAGCTGATCGCTCCCCACACCAGGAGATCAGGTGTAGGCCCTCTGTGTCGCTGGCGGATGCAAGAAGGGTGGAGACGCTCCCCTGTGCGTCTGAGAACACGCATACGGCCATCGGAGGCTCCCAAGCAGAATCTGCTTTCATCGCTGAACACGACAGATCGCCATTGCGTTCTCCAGTGCAGACGTTGGCGACACCACTGCAGCCGTTCCTGACGGTGGGCAGGAGTCAGAGGTACACATGCCAGAGGCACACGTGCACGTAGTCCTGCATCCAGTAGACGGTGGCGGATTGTTCGAACAGTCACCTCAGGTGCAACGGCAGCTCGGATTTGCGTCGCAGTGGATGTTCTGCTTGACAACGCCGCTCTTCTTATGCGTCGATCGGTCCGCTCATCAGTCCGTCTGTGACTCCCGGTTCCACGTCTTCTCGTGTGGGAATGTTCCTCGGATCATCTACGCCACCATCGTACCACCACCGATACTTCCCGTCCAATTCGCTCAGCAATACGACGATACGACCACACGGCCTCGCGGAGTCCGACTAGACGACCTCGCTCAAAGTCCGATAACTGCTGAAATCGTACACGTCTTCCATGTCCAGGCATTGCAGCTTCTTCAGGGTCTCCGCACGTGTCCGTACGTCGACGACTGATTACATTCACTTCGCCGCACCCCTTAAATACCAACGATAGTTTGCATATTATGCCGTGCTGTGGCGTAAGCGCTCGCCGGTTGGTCCCGAAATTAACATCACACCTACGTAAACTCAACCCATTAACATATGTAAATTTCATGATCGTCTGCCAATTCCTTCTTGGTGTTCTTTTTTCACTTTCCGGCAGTGTATATAGTCTATGGAAAACTGAGCTTTGTTGAAGAGCGGAAATATTCTGATGGAAAAAAAAAAAAAAAGTAAAAAAAGATCATCACTGTAACTCAAATTTGAATAATATATGAACTAAAAGCAATATATAAATACAACCTACGTCCTAAAAGTTCCAGAACTGATGCAATAAAGAATATAAAAGAGTGCCATACTCACAATTAATGCTACCGACCTTCAAAGCACCGCCCTTCTGAGTCAACATACAGTTTCCAGCGTTCCTGAAGATTCTAAAAACAGTTCTGGAAGGTACTTTCTGAGATGTCAGCAAGTTGCTTTCCCACGGCTGCTCGGATAAATGTTATGTCTACAAGACACTGCCTTTTTAGTGCCCGTTTTATCCTAAAGGAACAGGAATAAGTCACAGGGCAATAAATCAGGGGATACGGCGCGTGTGAAAACACGATGATTTGATGTTGAGCTAGGAACTGTTGGACTGACAACGCGGTATGTGGTCTGGCGTTATCATGGAGCAAGAACCGACTTCCGGATTCCTATAACTGGGAACGAAGGCGAAGAATACTGCTGCGTAAACGTCGTAAGACTTGCTTGTAAAATTTTTGGTTTACCGTTTGACCCACTGGTAGGAATGCCTTGTGGACTACACATTTCGAATCGAAAAAGACTATCATCGTTTTGGTAATTTGCTGGTTGCATGCGTGCTTTCTTGATAGACGGTAAGTGAGTACCTCTCCATTCAGCGTTTTGTCGTTTGGTTTGTGGATCGTACTTAAGGCACCATGTTTCATCGCTTGCAATAATTCTGGAGCAAAAATCAGGATTTTCAGCTCCAGTGCCGAGCAGATCGGAACAGGCGGCCCCGGTGACGCAGTGGTCTAAGCGATGACTTCTGATCATTCGTCCGGAAAGGGGTTCGGGTTCGAATCCCGGTGAGGCATGAATGTTGTGTTTGTCTTACGGCACTGGCTCTCTCCCTTCCCTGGAACCAGTGACCCTAAATTAACGACGGGCGACTGCCTTATATATCCCACTGAGTTGCTCACGGTGGTTTTTAAACCTCCAATCGAAAAAATCTGTATAGATCGATGAACGAGCCGAGCCTCCTTTTGGTCATTATTCAGAATGCGGGGTACCAATCTGGCATTAAATTTTCGTTTTCCCTGATTCTCACGTAGAATCTCATGACAGACAGACAGACTTACTTGATGCCCATCGACTCAGCCAAAAGTCTCACTGTAATTTGGCGATATTTCTTTAACTGATTCCACACATCTTCGATTTTTTCCGCTGTTCGCACACTGGAAGAACGCCCAGATCTCGGACCATCATCAAAGGATTCCCGCCCATCACGAAACCGTGCATACCATTCCAAAACTCTGATGCGAGGTAATGCTGTGTCTCATACGCTTCTTTTAACATTCTATAAGTTTGAGTAGCTGATTTATCAAGTTTCCAACAAAAACTGATGTTTACTCTCTGCACTTCCATGGCTAAAATTAAACGGGACGAGAACGCTGGCTACGACTCCCTTAATGCCCGCCTGTCGGTACAGGTATAAACCGGTTACCAGCTGTTCGCTGATAGGCCAAGGACTGCTGTCATCTAGCATACACGTGATATTTTTAGCCCACTACTGTTACGTCAGTTATGCGGTCAGTCCTGGAACTTTCTGGACGTAGGTTGTACTATTTAAATATTAAATGAGGTATCCCTTTTTACTGAAATCCTCACAGATAGTCGCTAAACTGAAATCTCGATACCGGCGGTGGCGGTACCGTGGTATGTGGGGATTGTTTTCATGGACATCACTGCATGCCTGACGAGAGGGGGGGGGAGAGGTGCTGTAGCACCGGGGCCCAGAGCCCGTTTCTAAAGTAATTTTTTTCTAATTATTATTTTATGGCGTTCGAATATTTTTCAAGCTATAACGCGTCACCAGGGTTGGGAAGTTACGCGTAAAAAAATTATTTTCTACGAGGGGAGAATATGAAAAATTACCCACCGCAAAAAAAAAAAAAAAAAAAAAAAAAAATGAAGAGTTGCAACCTGTCGGGAAGTAGGGGAATGGTAGGTGGGGGTAGGTGAGGAAACGAAAATATGGATTTTGTGGTTAGTGGAGTAGCCGAGGGTGGGGAGGGGCGGAGATTTTATCGCACTGGGGCCCGAGCTCGCTCTCTACGGCCCTGCATCACTGGGCCCCCTCACCGTTAAGTTCTTACCAAAGCGTTGTTTCGAACCATATGTATATACCTTACATGGTGACTTCGTATTCGGATGGCACTGGACTCTTAGAAAGTTAACATGCTATGTCATAAGGTCATAGCATTGTGCAGGAATGGTTCGAGGCTATCTAAGCACTTCGCTAGTTCCTCTGGCTGCCAGATTCGCCCGACTTGAATCCAATCAGAACATTTTTTTATTCTTTCTTTTTGCAAGACGAAACATAGGCCGCCCACACCAGTACTTCGCTTCGTCCGGCAGGTGCAGAATTACTGAGAACATTTTCCACAGTATTATGGAGTCGATGCCACGACGGATGTAAGTAAACTGTTATGGAGACGAAAGAAGGCAAGGCCCAACACACGCTATTAGATAGGTTTTCATGAAGTCATGAGTCATTAGTGTACACATATGTAAGGGAAAAATTAGTTCAACATATATCGCGATGGTATAACTGAAACAGAAAACTCTATTACGACAGTTATGCCCAACCCTCAGCCGGGAAAATCTGCTAAAGTGCCAGCGGCAGAAATTTTATAATTCTGTTGATGAACACACACAAAAAATACTGTGTTGCAGCAGTCCAGAATTATTTAAACTGTAATAATTGAGAAAGAAAGACATCACCACCACAAAAGGGGGGGGGAGGTCTAAACTGAAGTTGTCTTCGTCCGGCAGGTGCTGAATTACTGACTGAGAACAGATAATGAATAAGCTGTAAAAGGATATTAAAAAAAAAGCCGCCACAAAAAGAAAGTCTTAACTGCCGCTGCTCCGTTTTTTTGTGACAGCTGAGCGAAAGGACTGGAAAAAAAAAAAAAGAAAAAAAAAAAAGTGAAATTTAATTTCTATTTTTTTTTTTACTTAACAGCACACAAATTTTGAAATGCTAAAATTAAGAACGAGCGAAACACAAAATTTAGCCGAGATAAGTTCAGAGGTCGAATTGGGAAATGAATACTGTTTGACATGCCGTCAGCTTTGACCTCTGTGACTAACAATGTAAGTATATCAATACTCCTAACTCTGGGCGTACAGATAATCTCGTATTTCGTTATCACGCTAAAGTTTGGATAAAGACTGAAGCTCCAAAATTTCAGGAGCAACTGCTCGTTGTCAGGTAGTAGGAGATAAAAAATCAGAAACCATCGTCCTGCAAAAAAGAAATAAAAAAAAAAAATTAAGACAGAAGGAGTAAAAGCTCAGAATTCATACATTGTATTGCAGCTACCTTGATCATTTTTGCTTGATCAAATGTAGAGGATTTTAGGAAGGAGTGTCTGACCCCAGGTCTTAAACACTTAGAAATAGGAAGCTAGGAGATTTGGGCTAGAGTACCCGATAGAAAAGTGACAAGGAAGCGAAGTAGAAAGGGGAGGAAGACGCCCTTATTTATTACCGGGGGGGGCAGTAACCGGGGTCCGACGGCTTAACGTGCCCGTCCGACGCACGGTGGATATTTAGTGGATCGAGCGTTCGTACCTGCCTGGGATCGAACCTGAGGTCCTTTCCGCGGCAGTCACGACGTTGCCCACTAGGCCACTCGCGGCCCTAATATTGCAGCTACCCAAACGCAGGACAACTCTTATTCTTCTACAAGGGCGGCAGAACGAAGATGGGAGGGGAGTGAACGATAAAATTTTCTGGACCATATCCACAGATTTTGTATGTTCTTACTTCTAACCGAACATTAAGATACCTATGCAATCTAACTTAGAGAGAACAGAAACATGCTTCGACGCGCACACAAGATAGAGGGATTTAATTCACTTTATTCCCGCAATTACACTTAAAAGTCCAAATCACGGTGGCACCCCGCCTTTGTACGGTAATTTCTACCACAAATATAATATTCTTTACGTGATAATTTTTTTCAAGAAAGAAGACCTCACCTGAAATTTAAGAAATTCCCACAATAAATAAATACACACTCAATGGACAAAACACTGGAGACACCTACATAATAGCATGTTTGGTCCTCCTCTAGGGCGAATAACAGCCTGTATACGCAGTGGCATCGACTCCACCAGATGCCAGAGGGTTTCCGGAGGTATGTCTCTGCCGGACCAGGATCTATAGGTCAAATGTCCTCCTCCACGGCATCCCAGAGAGCTTCCACAGGGTTTTAATCTGGGGACCTTGGGGCCACTGGATGCTTGCTTCTAAACTCATATGAATGTGTTCCTCGAGCCATGCCTGGGTAGTTGCGGCCCGGTGGAGCGGCGTATTGTCCTTCTGAAACAGACCATCTGTTGCAAGATGCGAAAAGGCCATGAAAGCGTGCAGGTGATGAGCCAGCACATGCTGGTAGCGCGCAGCTGTTAAGAACCTCTCCAGACACACTAAGCGACCTAACTTGTCTCATGAGAAAGCTCCCCAAATAATCAGAGCTGACCTGGCACGACGGGGCCACGGCCTAATGCTGTCTACGATACACCCGCAGCTTCCCATCAGCTCTGTACGGCTGAAAACGGGATTTATCCGACCATAAGACGCGGAGCCATTCTGTATGTTGGAAACACGCGGTGACCAATACGAATAGCGGCAGACGTCAAGCAACGTTCTACGAACCAAATCGAGAATACGGAACGATGTACGAGCGCGCGTAGTAGAGCTGACAACGGGGCATTCAGATTACGCGAGTGTAATGGAAAGTAATGGGCGTTGTTTTTTGAGGTGGGTCCACCACTGTAAAATATGAGTGTAACGATCAAAGCTGTTTTATATACTGTAATTTTCGTCGTATAATCCACGGATTGTCTGCTAAAAAAGTTAAAAATATAGGTTCTCCGTATTATACGCTGGTGCGGATAATACGCCGATTAAAAAAAAAAATTTACGACCCTTCCATTTTTTTAAAAATCTGCAGCGTAATTGTGCAGGAGAGGGGGTATAATTGGAAAAGGAACACCCTCGGAAGAATTTTCCTCAGGAGTTTCTACGGAGCGGGAGGAATGTCGTAACGAAAGATCGGGAAAGTTGTGGGAACGGACGGCGAGGTCATTTTGTATCGTTGAGAAGATCGTGCCGTCTCTGTTTTTGGCAAAAAGCCAAAGAAGTACGCACAGTGCTTCTTGCTACACGAACCTATGCGTTCCTACTTTCGGATCTCATGTGCGCTACCTTGTGTTTAGTTCGTCTTTCGCGGTTTTGACCATCGTCGTTGCTGCTATTTTCCTTCATTGCTATTCATGTCTTTGAAAAGGAAACGTTTCAGTTACACTGCCGAATTTAAACCTGAAGTGGTGGACACAATTGTGAACTATCGCACAGATAGTTTTGAAGTCAGAAAACAATCGGGCGGTAACAGGCGGAAAGCCTCTGTGCCGCGGTTTAAAACGTTAACAAATCCGTAGGTAAATTCCGCCGGAGAATTAACGGAAGTTTTTTTTATTACTGACCCACGTATAAGCCAATACGCCGACTCTGAAAGCAGGATTTCCTCCAAAAACTTTCGACTTATACGCGAGTACATACGGTATTTCTATGACTTGTTCTGAAACAGCCTTTCGTCATTGGCAAGGTGTAATGCAATACTCTGGAGCTGCGTCGGCGTGATCTATGGATGCCACAACCTTTATCTGTCCGGAGATAAAAATATGAAAAAGTAACCTTTAAAAATGAATTTCTTCATTTAATAAAATTGTTGTTTTTCTCTTACTTCTACTCATGGGTCATTATGTGACCGACTTTTCTATCGGAAATTCCACTTCCGGTTCAACATCTATGATGTGCGGATTATTTATTCCCTGAATGTCAGTCTGCGGATTATACGAAGGAAAAAAAGTTTTTATGTGAATTTCGCGGTCTGCGGATTGCACGACGAAAATTACGGTACAGGTCTAGAGCTGCGGATTGTCTTTTTTTTTTTTTTTCTCCCTATCGTTGATGAAGTAGACGAAGTACACCAGCATATTTTACTTTATAAATAAAGTCGTCAGTTTAGTTATTGATGTAAGGTGAATGATTTCAAGTTCGAGGCTTAATTTCCAATGACGAGCAGTCGACAACAGTGGCACATGAGTAGGGCGTCTGCTGCCGTACCCGGGTATGCAGTGTGGTACGTACCCTTCACTCGCTGACGCTACTTCGGCCTCCAATATTTAACCTGAATGTGATTTGCGCCGACGGTGACAAGCGGTCTGTCTGTATACGAACCTGGATAGTGAACGTCGACCCTGGTCATCTATGGGGTGTGGTCGGGCACTGAGCGCTTGTACGTCCGTAGATGGTATTTTCGCGAGGGTTGCCCTCGGGAACTGTAAGGTTCTTACCACTTGGGCGATACAATGACCCATCTGTTTTGCGCCGACAAGGCGTCCACGATCAAAGCCGCTCAGATCACCATGTTTACCCATTTTTTACGCTTTCCAACCGTAGGTTGAAGAAGCGTATATGCTCCTGCTTTCTCCGTCTGTTTGTTTGTCCGCACGATTATTCACATAAAGATGGTTCGATTTCGGTGAAATTTCCCTATGTGATAGGAGATAACCTAAGGGCAAACCCAACTGAAAATGGGCGAAATGGGGTCAAAGGTCAGGACATAGGAGCGGATTCTATTCCATCGCCCTTATGCGTCATAACTAAAATGCTTCTACCACGACAAAACTTTAGTATGTTGTTCCAGAGGTAAACTGAACCATTTCTGTTTAATATAATCAAAATGGGGTCAAAGGTCAGGGCACAGGCGCGAGATTTTGTCCACAGCCATTATCTTCATTAAAACTGCTTCTATTGCGACAAAACTTTAGTACAGTATGTTGTTCCGGAGGTAAACTGAACCAATTCTGTTTAATATCATCGAAATGGGGTCAAAGGTCAGGGCACAGGAGCAAGATTTACTTATTCCACAGCCATTATCCTCATAACTTGAGTAATGATTTCTGGTATGATGGAAAGCGTATCATAATCAATGCATTGCATGATTTTACTAACTTGTTTTCGATTGCGATACACTGCTGGGGAGCCCTGCTGCCCGCCTACTTATCGCCTGCGTTCGGTTTGGGTCTGTTCCACTTTACGCGGTGGATGCCCATGTCAACAGCACAACTCCTATCTTAAATATTTTATCAAATGAGTGTACTTTCTGTTGAAAACAGATTTTTCTTTTTTCAGAGTACCTTAAAGGCAGACCGTTTTTCAGTTTATTTTGTTATTAAATACTTGGTGTCACTGCACAGATCCCAACGAAAAAAATACGCACTCTCTCACTTTTATTTAGTGTTACGTAACATAAACCTAAATATTTTAATAAAGTTTTACGAAAGGCAGTGGGTATGCTCATTGATGCAAGGATGAGAAATGTATCCAAGTAGATCAATTTCTTGCTCATTGTCATTGCAATAACATTCTTTTTCCTCTTACATAATAAATGCGCTGTCACAAACTAGTAAATAAACAAATATAAATAACTAACTGACGGCAGATACATCCAGACTGGCTACATTGGCTTTACTGTTTTCAACAAAAGAGTCCTCAACAAGCCAGTAATTAATAATAATGATGGCATTCAAATGCGTCACAAATTCTAATCGAAGGAAGGAAGAATGAATGAATGAAACTCAAATTTTTCTTACTGGCAGACTTTCACGCGTCACAGCTTCCGAGCTTCATTGTGTTTGTGTGCCGACCTTGGAAGCGTAACAGATGAAGGTATGTACAAACACATGACCGTACGACAGTATTCTCTGATCACACGGGGGAATCTGATGGTGATCACAAAAGGCATCAATTTCATGCGCAGCAGTTTGATAGATCTCGCTAATTCTTTTAACATTTGATCCCGGACACAAGCCAGGTTTTCTTCTGTGTTACATGCCAGCAAGATTTAAAAACGTGTGGGGAAGGGGGAAATAAGCAATCGTCTCAGGGTGTTTTCATAACACCAACGTAACGATATTCACGAAAATTACAAAAAAGGATTCGAATTTGACACCCTTGGTTTTAAAAACACAATTTTCATATATATATATATATATATATATAGGACAAAGCAGGAGTAAAGCAAGAAAAAAGGTTTCTTTACTTGCAAACTGAATAAAGCGGAAACCCACACTTTCATGTCTTTGTAGAAGTGTGAGAGATGCTATCCGTGATTGCCCCTGAAAACGCCATGGATGATATGTCATATGTTCTGCAATCCTTGTCTTTTCTCTTGGTTGAATTTTTGGATTTTCTGCTAGTTCGAATTCATGTTTGCATTTTTTTCATTACTTTTTTTTCTCTTGTTATCTTGTTTTGTCCTGATAGGTTTTGAATTTTCTTCTATGCAGCCCAACGCTTTAGAGTTTTAAAGTTGTTTTGCTTTTTTGTTTATATATATTTTTTAATTCTTCTTTCTGTAATTTGTTATATAATATTATATATATATATATATATAGAAAAATTGACACAGTGAGACTGCGAAATAGGAGAAAAACGCCCAGCTGCGCAATTGCAGCACACCAGAACATGTCTCAAAATAGACGAAAATATAGTATACACTAAAGTAGCGTAAGCCTAAAACACGAAAAATTAACCAAACCATGCAAACTATGAACACAGAAAGAAAGATTCAAACAGATCACCATAATAATGGACAGCCAGATTCAAACAGATCCATTATTATGGTGGTCTGTTTGAATCTTTCTTTCTGTGCTCATAGTTTGCATGGTTTGGTTAATCTTTCTTTGCATGGTTTGGTTAATCTTTCATGTTTTAGGCTTACGCTACTTTAGTGTATACTATATAATATATATATATATGCACTGCTGGACGAAGGTCTCTCCAAACCTCTTCCAAAACGGTCTGTCTTGTGCCAGTCTCCTCCATGTTACTACCGCATACTTTCGAATTCCATCCACCCATCTCACATGTGGTCTTCTTCTGGGTCTTTTTCCTGTCTTTTGGAATCCAATCTAAAATTTCGGCTGTCCATCGATGGTCTGTCCTTCTGGCAGTATGTCCAGCCCATTGCCATTTCAGGGATTTAACTCTGATCATGATGTCTTCCACTCTTGTCATTTATCTGATCCACGAGTTCCTCTTCTTATCTCTCCAGATTACACCAAAGCATGCACCTCTCCATGCTTCTTTGAGTTATCTGCAGAATTTGTATGTATGTATGTCTGTCTGTCTCTCTCTGTCTCTCTCTCTCTCTCTCTCTATATATATATATATATATATATATATATATATATATATATATATATATATATCATCATCATCATCATCATTGTCAACCATTATCAATCCACTGCTGGACGAAGGTCTCCCCAAGTTTCCTCCACAACGGTCTGTCTTGTGCCAGTCTCCTCCATGTCACCCCTGCATACTTTCGAATTTCATCCACCCATCTCCCATGTGGTCTTCCTCTGGGTCTTTTCCTGTCCCTTGGAATCCAATCTAAAATTTCGGCTGTCCATCGATGATCTGTCCTTCTGGCAGTATGTCCAGCCCATTGCCATTTCAGGGATTTAACTCTGATCATGATGTCTTCCACTCTTGTCATTTTTCGGATCCACGAGTTCCTCTTCTTATCTCTCCTGGTTACACCAAGTATGCACCTCTCCATGCTTCTTTGAGTTGTCTGCAGCCTTTGTATGTCTCTTTTAGTTAAGGTCCACGTCTCTGCACCATACGTAAGCACTGGAAGGATGCATTGATCAAACACTTTTCTTTTAAGACATAATGGCATATTGCTCTTGAAAATTATGCTGTTTCTTCCAAAAGCTCTCCAGGCAAGTTTTGTACGCCGATTAATTTCTTCATCAATGTGACCCTCACTTGATATCTGCTGTCCAAGATAAACGTACGTGTCTGTTATCTCCAGCTTTTCTCCATCAATCGATAAATCTTCATTTCTTGTAAAAGCATTGAACATCACTTTTGTCTTCTGAAAGTTCATTTTTAATCCCACTTCTTTACTCTTGTCAGCAAGTTCCTGGATCATACTCTGCAGCTCTGATGGGCTAGTTGCAAAAATGACTACGTCATCAGCAAAACGAAGGTGGGTTAGATAATCTCCATTAATCTTTATCCCCTTGTTTTCCCAGCTCAGTGACTGAAAAACACCCTCCAATGTGGCATTAAAGAGCTTCGGAGATATGGTGTCACCTTGTCTCACTCCCTTTCCAATTTTTATGTGTGTTGTATTTTCAAACAGCCTAATCTTTGCACTTGCATTTTCATAGATGTTATTAATAATATTAATGTATGCATCTTCAATACCACAGGTTTTCAAAGCCATTGTAACTGCTGATGGTTTCACCGAATCAAAGGCTTTTTCATAATCGATAAAAGCCATGCACAATGGAAGTTCATATTCCCTCGCTCTTTCAATTAGTTCTCTCAGCACATGGATATGATCTATTGTGCTGTAGCCACTCCTGAATCCAGCTTGTTCTCTCGGTTGAGCCATGTCCAGTGTTACCTTCAAGCGGTGTGAAAGAACTTTAGTGAAGATTTTATAAACTACTGATAGGAGGCTGATAGGTCTGTAGTTTCCGAGATCCTCAATGTCACCTTTCTTATGTAGCAGGATCATTGTAGCGGTGTTCCAATCCTCAGGAATCTTTCCTTCATTAAGGCATCGAGTGAAAATTTGGGCGAGTACTGTTTCGATTTCTCCACTTGCTTCTTGTATGATGTCTACAGTAATTCCATCTTCTCCTGGAGCTTTTGCCCGCTTCATGTTCTTGATTGCATGTGCAACTTCTGCTGGAAGGACTGGAGGAACTCTGGTACTGGTATCTTTCATGATGTCTGGAGTGCATGTATCATCCCTTTCATATAATTTGGAGTAGAAATCTTTCACTCTTGTCAAAATTTCGCCTCTATTTCTTGTTACAGAACCATCTTCTTTTCTCAGTGCCATAATCTGTTTTCTTCCCTTACTGAGATGTCCCTTTGCTATCTTTAGGCTTTGGTTGTTTTCAATTGCTTTCCTCACTAGTTCACAGTTGAATTTTCTTACGTCTTCAGTGATACTTTTTCGTACTGTCTTGCATAGCTCTATATATTCCACTTTGGAAGTCACATCTTCTTTAGTTGTCCTCATCTCTCTTCTTTTTTGCATCAACATTTTCGTTTTTCCTGATAATTTATTTACATGCAACTTGTTCTTAGACCCATTTTTTTCTATATATATATATATATATATATATATATATATATATAGAAAAAAATGTATATATATATAGTTGAAAAAATGCTGTCGCTGTGAAGGCACATAAATCATCATTGGGAGGGGAGATCAGTGAGCATTGCGCATGTATTTCTAAAAGTGAAAATATTAATTCTGAAAGAAAGCATAAAAGTGGTAAAGAGTCCAAGGGGTCTGAGACCCCGAAGATTTATTGGGACGTCAAACGCAACAAGATCGACATTTCAGACCGAAGATTTATGACAGTTATACGTATTTTCATTGCTGGTGGTTTATGATTTACTTCAGTGTGAAATATTAAAAACCAAACTATGTGCAGCCTTTCGAAGGTAAAAAAAGAATACGTATGAACTGACCTAACTTAAAGAAATATATGATGACACCGACCGGAATCGACCGCACAAATTACAACAAAATTACGCAGTTGGTTAACGTTTCAAAAATAGACGGTGGCAACTGGTTGTAGAGGTGTTACAAAATTCTGTGGGACGGAATATGAAGAATAATAATTCCACGGAATTTCAATAGGATATATTTATCTGTGGTCGGAGTTTCGGTGCATCCATTTTGTACGTAGCACGTCTGGTGTTGACGTTTCCGAGCGTGAGTGATGACATAACATACAAATGTGGATGGAAACTGACACACATTGTTTCCACCAGACTCTCACCACAATGGCTGGGGTCCAAAAGTCAACGGCCCATTTGTCGTACGTTTTTCACTGCTAGACACAAATAACTGCAGCTGGCTCGGTGTGTAAAGCGCACCGACACTGGACATTCGAGACTGGCAAAAGGGTTTGTTAGTTTTATGAGTCCAGATACCCCCTCCCCTTATTTAAGGGTTTTAACAATCCCGTGATCATCTAAAGCTATAAATCGCTAATTCCTGATTCAGGGGCAATTCGCCGAACCGCAATTTAAAAATTCGAAAACAAGTTTGAAATAAATATATATACAGCAAAACAAAGGAAAACAAGGTTGATTTGCCATCAATACCACAAACCACAACCGGAGGCTATTTATGCTACATTGGATGGTAAACGCCCTAGATTTTAAAAGCTTCATTTGATGTAGGGAAAAGTGATTCGCGCACAGCCTACTTCTACATAGCAATGAACTTCTCTGTTTACGTAGATGATGACGGATATCACGATATCAAGTTGCCTACGAGCTCCATAGTGTAGTATATAGACTTGACAAAAATTGAGTAAAGAAAACAATAAAATAAAAAAAGAACAAATGAAATAAAAAATCGACAGAGCGAAAAACGAAAAAAAAATTAGAGAAAACAAAATCTAATTTAGACGTTTAGGATGAACGCTGTGCGTATGCAGTTACTGTTTACCCATCACATTCTTCAGGAAATTAAGATATGGCAAACGTCGCATCCTAAGAAAGCTTTTTTTTTTCTTTTTTTTTATTGGAGTCGTTAACATACAAATATGTTAAGACATTATTCATACCAGAAACATCCTATTTATCCAAGTACGCTCAGTTCTATACTGAATTAGTACTACCTCAAATTTTCACGAATTTCATTATTTAGAATTTTATATATCAAATAAAACGAACAGATTTCAGTGCTATACATAACTCAAATTTCAAATAATTTGTTTACTTACCCAGTTCTACGAAGAACCGTTTTATTTATTTAAAAAACAAAAAAAAAAAAAACCAGCAAATTGTGAAATGACTAGAATAAAATTTGCAATTGCAGGTACCGAACTTCACTTATTTTCCAACGCTGTTCCGGAAGTTAATTATTTTGAATGGATCTTCTCATACACAAGGAACCCTGATCAGATAAAGCCGCATACATCTCTGTCAGAAACCTTAAGACTGAACCTCAAGTAATTTTTTTATTCAGTGGAAAAGCTACGTCTTATTTAAAACTCATAATAAAAACGATAGCGATGCTACGTTTTGGGATAACATCGTCACAGGTGATGAAACGTGGTGCAACTTGTTTGATATCCAGTCAAAGCGTGCTTCTTCAACATGGAAATCGCCGTCTTTATCGCGATCAAAGAAATTCTGGCAGGATCGCAGCAAAGGTAAAGTCATGCTGGGGGTGTTTTTTGATTTTCACGACATTGTTCATTCCTAAGGCTGAGGGTACAACAGCTAACAAGGGACGTTATCTGGACATTTTACGGCGCTTACGGGAGTCAATCCGTCGTAAACGGCCGGAGATGTGGCGAAGTGGACAATGGTACCTTCTCCATGACAACGCGCCTTGCACATCGGTCCCTACTGGCCACAGAGTTTCTCGCCAGAAATCGTACTAATGGAGCTTCCACATCCCACCTATTCACCCAACTTAGCCACCTGCTATTTTTACATCTTTCTACCGATGAAACAAAATCTGCAGAGACGTCGTTTTGTGTCAACAAATGAGGTAAAACCAGCAACGCAGGAGGCATTACGAGGGGTTGCAAAACATGGCTTTCGGCAATGCTTCCGAATATTTACGAGCGCTGGCAAAAGTGCATTGTCGCCCAATGGGATTATTTTGAAAGTAGTTGTGCATCGGTGTTTTAAAGTATTCAAGGTAAGGAACTATACGCCAAGTCCTTGAACTTTTGGATCCTACCTCGTATATTTCGTCACGAACATCAAAAGTTCAGTGGAAATTCTTTAGAGGTGGGAAAACAAGTTTTGACATGTCCACTACCGTTTAAAGCCACAGCACGCCATTTTATTTCACTTCAATCACAGTTGATTTTCTCGCAGAGGGGTATGTAGCAGCGCATTTTCAAGGACATGCTTATAAATTTGCAAAGAAAAGCGCCACTGAGACGTTTAACATGCTTACTCACGGAGCAAGCGATTTTGAATGGCACAAACTTTTCCACGACGGATGAAGTTTTACAGACGATATTAATATATTGGATGCCCTTCAGCGATGGGTGAACGCACTGAAATAAGCCGTGCAATATGATCGGCGGAAAACCGTTATCAAAACACAAGTACATAACAGATGCATCACAGGAAACTTTCCTCAGCGTGTTGAAAGAGTGCGACAGTTTTAAACAGAACTTAATGCAGACACGCTGCTCCCTTGAATCTTCGAATTGTTCAGGTACTCCGCGCCTGTTCGGAGATTTGTGAAGGCTGTCTGTCTGGAAACGGACCTTCCAAGCAAGCCCCCCCCCCTCCCAACCTACACACACACACACTCCGCCCCCTTCAAGACGTTCCTAGAGTCCTGGAAGACCTAGGAAAAGACTCCCCCCCCCCTTTTTTTTCATCGTCAGCAGATAAATATCAGACAATGGTGAAGTTTAAGAGATTTTTAAGGCTAAAAGGGGATACTAATTGCCTCTTCATCGCATAATGGTCTTAGCCTTCTTTTGTCTGTTTATTCTCCTCCGAACGTGGTGAAGCATTCATTTAAATTTTTTCCCCCTTGCCCGAAGGTTTCTTTAGGTAGTCTTTTTGCGGTTTTTAGACTTTTAAGTACATTTTGGAACATTCTGAGCTTACCCCTAAATTTCTATTTTTGGTGCCTTCTTTGCCCCCCCCCCCAAGAATTTTTTAAATTATTTTTGCACTATTATTTTTATTTATTCATTATTCATATTTTCCTTAAAGTCCACTTCAATTCAATATTCGACACGTTACTCCTTTATGCAAGTGCGCCAACCGACTGAAATAAAAAGGCACATACAGCCATAACGAGCCAGAGCTGGCACGTCAAAACTTGTCTGCAGTCGAGTAAATGAGCCCAAGCATATGTGAACAAAAAGATCCGTTTTGGATATTAATTTCTTTTAGAACAAACTTTGGTATTAATATTTACGGCGCAGAAACCCTCGGTCTCACAATTTCCTCCTGACTACCGATCCTGTGGACGGACCCAAAACTACGTTAGCGTCTAGCAGGTGATACAAAGCCTGAGGCTATAAGTTGCAGCAACGCGGAGAAAGTTGACCCTCTTGAAAAAAATATAAAAGACAGTTGGACTTTCACAGCTACGGTAACGGCGTGTCAGTTCTATGTCCGTCCACTGGTAGGCTGGGCTGTTCTCCTCAAGTGGGATAATGCATCTGCCTAGAAACCCGCTGGACAGGGGTTCGAGCCTAGCGTGATCTTCGAGGATTAGTATTTCCTTGGAAAGAAAGTATTCCCAGCGTTGCGTCATGACGTCACACCGTAAAATTCAAAGCCCACTGGAAAGATGAGGCTAAGATCTTCCCGTCCAACTGGTTTCCACTAGCCTCTATGGGAGATATAACTCTCTGTCTCATTTCCTGTGGGTATAGGGAGATTTGGACAAGACCGCCTAGGGCTTTTCGGACGATAATCAGTGAATAATAGGCTCGTGATCGTGATACGTAACAGATTAGAACATTTTCCAGCTTTCCTAAAATTCTGTCATTAAGACCTACGAGAAAACACTGAATGATTAAATTATCAACAGTAAGAATAAATTTAAAATAAGTCCGAACTAAAGGCGTACAGTTGAACCACGGTTATACGTTTTTCCAGGGGCCGGCCTTAAAAAACGTATAAAAGAAATTTCAAATGTTAAATACTATTATAAAATTAATGCTTTGAAAGAGTACAAGATATTCCTTTAATAAGGATTTATTTAAAGTCGAATTGGCGGCGAAAGAAAAACAAAACCTTATAAATTATAATGCATTGCGGAAAGCCTATGAAAATCAAAATTTTCTTTCGACAGATCTGCACGACTACAAAAACCTCGATTCTAAACCGAAATCCTCACAACTAAGAATCTGAGAGGAGTGCTTCAATATGCAATAAATGAATTAACAGCATTTTTTTCTGGGGATCCTAGGTGTATCTGTTTGAAAACGGAATATTGGATATTGATGACACATCTAGGATTCTATTCTATTATGCAACGAAATGGTGGAGCTACAAAATTACATCCGAGAGATTTATCAATTTTGAATACGTAGTGAATGTGTGCGTGAGTCGTGAAATGCGAAACCAATTTTTCATCCAAATCGAAAGCAAACAACACACTCTTCTCTGATGGGATCAAGGTTCAATTCTGACGGCAACAAGAAGGAACAAAGCCACGCTGTCTCGATTCTCTCAAAGTTGTAACATACAAGATTACGTATTGCTGAATCAGAGAACCGTGAATTTTTGACAATCTGAAAAGCCAATTTTAACGTATAATCGCTTAAATCAAATACTTGAATTACGCATAACTAAATTGAAAAAGCGACAGGAAACTACAGTAAATCGGGACTAACGCAGAATTCCGTATAAAAGTGAAAAAGTGTAACTGAGGTTCCACTGTATTTATCACGAGCATGGGATTACAGAGGTAAAGACGCCAATAATTTTGATTCACCAAAATTATGCAAAGTCTCGGCATTAGAAAGAACAAGTCTTGAATCTTCAAGGACATCCATATATACAGGTAGCTTCAAAAGTTAAAATGGGTGGACTTCCTATTATCAGCCGTTCTAGTAGTTCCGCGTATTAATATGTGCTGCGTTTACATAAAGCAAACCCACCATCACGGGGCAAAGAAATTAGGTCCGCAGCTAAGGCTACGACAATAAAAATATAGAGAAAAAAAATCTTACTATTTGGAAACCCCACCACCACTACCGAATAAAATATATTTAAAACATAAAATGCTTGAAATGGAGAACAAACAGGAAGATAAGGTACAGAATATAAATTCGTGGTTAAACAAAAGTCGAACTAAAGACATTTCTAACACAGAATAATTTTTTGAGCCTGAATGGCTAATTATAGTGTTCTTGAATCATTTCTTACATTCTGATGACTAAATATTACTTTGATTACTTTCTGAAAGAAACATGAACGCTGCATTCGACACCTACGTCGAAATAAAAATTCTGAGAATGCTTGTTGGATACGACGATTTTTTATTTCATACACATATGGTACCCGTAACCTAAGAAACTTACAAAACAGTAAGACGCTAGCTACATGTTTCGATCGAGAATCACGCAATAGGTACGACCTATTCATTGAGCAGTATCGCTTGTCCGCAAACGAGTTTAGACATTATGACTAGCTGCATTCCCTTCTGAAAGTCTTACAGAAAAAAAAAAAAATCCCAGTTGCTGCGGAATAACTTTTCATGAGTTTCCCAGCAACACTGAATTACAAAAAAACCTAGATTTGCAACATCTCAAAGAAAGGAAAGTTGAACTGTCAGTACGCCATTAAGTTCTTTTTAAGAAAAAAACGAATTTATTTTTATAAATGCATTAATATGAAAACAGTAGTTACAAGAAAGGAAAAGAAATGGCTTTGCGTATACGTGCCAAAGTAAACACTGTATCAGCTTGCAAGTACATTTTAAACGGAAAAACCTTTAAAAGGGATTTTATATTTTCATAATATTTTGCAAATTTTCTTCTTGAAAAGGTGTGAACCACATTTCACCTTAAGTTATGTTTTCCTAATTGTTAAAGAAACACTGCTTTTGGAATATTTTTAAGGTAATCTTTTAGAAGACGGACACACTCAGTGCATCTATTTCGTCATTTTACTTCGTTTCGCGACTTATAAGCATATCCGGTAACGTAAATACCACACATTCCATGTTCTGTTTTTGTTAATAACACTTCGCTTTGTGTTTCCGTTCCGTGATACAATGATCATTACAAAGTAGAAAAAAAAAAAGTCTATTGCAATAAAAACGAGTCAAAAATTAAACGGCGATCTGGTTTTATCTTAATTTCAAATTCTGGTTTACACGATCTGGTTTTATCTTAATTTCAAATTCTGGTTTACACGATCTGGTTTTACATAATTTTAAACAACGTATTCACTGGCGAAATTACGACCTGTTATCACCGTTGTTTACGTTTCTAATTACGGTCTCTGCTCCCGTCTAGCGTCAAAACTTGCAACAGAACGGACACTTTTCCTGGTAGAGATCTTCTGATAGGGCAGGTCATATTTAATACACCAAAAAATTAATTTCGCATCTTTCCATTTAACATGCTTTGGATCAGTCGAAAATATCAGGTTTTAAACAGAGATTTAAGGCTTACTGCAAACATCCTGAACTTCTGGGATCCTTGAGACACCGGAATGATAAACGCACCAGATTTAAATTCCATCACTACGAGTCTATTTTCTACAGTTTTCTTTTTCAAACTGCCTCTAATATCTGAACGCTTTGTTCAGACCTGCTTCTGATGAAGACATAACTGCAGTTATATTGAAACATGTAGAGCTCCTTATTGTTTTTTATGTTTCTTAGCTTACTGATGGCGGCAGGTGTTCTTCCGACGCGCGGAACATCGCGAATCCCACCTACAACAAAGTACAATTAAACACATAATATTGATATAGACTATCATTTTAAAAATGTCGTTAATGCACAACAGCAATGATTCCACAATATGGGGAAAAAATTTTTAATTCTATGTTCTACAGATTCAACACCTTTCCGTGTAAGCACACATTCCATGCAAGTACAACTAGGGAACTTATACTGTGTTCATATGCACGTACAACTAGGGAACTTATACTGTGTTCTTATGCAAGTACAACTAGGGAACTTATACTGTGTTCATTGGAAATCAGTTTTTACATATTCTGGTTTTTATGATCGTCAACAATTCTTAGAAAACTTTAGTCTTATTCATTCAGCAGTTCCCTTCAAATAGATATTCCCGAAGTCGGTCAGCCAGAGCTTCTTTAGGAACACCTTCCTTAGTCACAGCGCGTTTTAATGGACGCCAGTGAGACTCAAATTTTTTAAGTATGAGCACCGAAATCTGGGTCAACAAAATTTTCAGAGTGATTCACAGTTTCATGAATAAAATATCTATCTTCAGACAAATGAGATAGGCCTTCCACTCATCGGATATTATTGCTGTTTCCTTTGCTACATACTTTTTTTTTCTTTTATATAATGGGGATTTTTTTTTTTTTTAAGATGCGTCCGCGGAACGTTTGTTCTCCGGGCATATCACCAAACGAAATTCTTTTGTATCTCTTTCAATCATTTCAAGGATCACACACCTTCCAACATAGTTTTTTCTCTTTCCAATTTTTGTCTCATCAATCTCAACTGTTTTCCCTACTAATCCAATCTGTCTCCTCTCTCTTCCACAAATTGCAACATATGCAAACGTATAACTTCTCAATAGTTAAACCAATCACTTATCGTTTCCGAAGAAGTTTCCAAGCCATCGTGAATGGACGTCTCACACCCGAATCATAGTCTAAATTACAAGCAAAGTTGTACGTTATTAACAATGTCTTTTGAGGAGACAACACTGTTTTTGTTTTGTTGAAGATTTAACGACCACCGTGAGCAACTCAATGGGTTATAAGCAGTCGCCCATCCCTAATTTAGGGTCACTGGTTCCGGGGAAGGGAGAGAGCCAGTGCCGTAAGACAAGCACAACATCCATGCCTCGCGGGATTTTGAATCCGCACCCCTTTCAGACGAATGATCAGAGGGCATCGCTTAGACCACTGCGCCATCGGGGCGGGCAACACTGTTTCAGCAAACCAGGTTCCTCGTGCCCTAGAGACAGATTCCCCACGAAGGTCACCAATATGAACTTCGGACATCCGAATAACAATTTCATGTCGTGCCTTTCTGAACATTTCTTGTCAATGGGATGAAACCTTCCTTTTCACACCAAGTAATACATGACAGCCAGCTTGTCTTTGACAACTTTAGTGCACAACCTGAAAAAATTGCAGTACACCATCTTAACTCAACGTATTGAAGCTTCGTCATTTCCAGTACACCATCTTAAGAGTCCTCCATACCATGTACTGTTTCAGTTTTGCCGAATGCGAAATTGAAACAAATATAGCATCATGCAGATGGAAAAATCAATATATAATATCATTCGTATGTGTTTCCAAATTTTTATATTTCGAGAGAAAATATCAAACTATTTTTCTGCTTTTTAACCTTTAGCAGATATCAAACTTAGAACTTTCTAAAAATAATTACCAATCTGCCCATTATTTGGCACTTTTGGGACAATAATTAAAATATTACTCCGCAAAGTGACGCTAATATAGAAACGCAGAAAGATGATTCAATGTTTATTCTACATGTGAAAAAAAAACGGATTTCTAAATTGTTTTTCATATATTTAATTTTGTTCTGCAAATGCGTGTTTTGAGCTATTTTTCACGAGGTACCGAGGACCCTTAACTCAACGTACAGACGCTTCGTCATTTACGGCGATAACGTCTTAAGCAATGTTGTAGGTGGGATCCGCGATGTTCCGCACGTCGGAAGAACACCCCTGCTTACTTTTGCGTGTAAAATTAAAAAAAAAAATCGCCGGATTTTAGTATGTTTGAGGGTTTAACGACCACAGTGAGCAACACAGTGGCTATGAGCAGTCGCCCGTCCCTAATTAGAGTTACTGGTTCCAGAGAAGGGAGAGAGAGCAAGTGCCGTAGGACAAACACAACATCCAAGCCTCACAGAGATTCAACCTCGACCCATCTTGGACGAACAGTCAAAAGCCAGAGCTTAGACACTGCGCCACCGGGACGGCAAATCGTCGTTTAAGACCAAAACTCTTATGAAATTAGCAGAGAAATTCAAAGAAAACTTTCAAGAACCTGCTAGCCAAATATTTTTCGAAGTAGAGTAATGGATTCTTCTCCCTTCTAAAATAACCAAATTATATATTTTAAAGGAAAGAATATTTGAAATTAACATCTACTTGGCATGTAACATATTTATAAATTACATAATTCTGCCCAATCACTTCTCATGGAAAAAACGCAATTTTTTTGAGCTAGCTAACAATTCCTCGAAGCAGAAAAAGTGCGATGGCGCACTGGTTTAAGCACTGGCATCTGACCATTCATCTGAGATGGATTCGGGTTCGAATACCGGTGAGGCATGAGCGTTGCGTTTGTACTACGGCACTGGCTCTCCTCCTTCCTTGGAATCAGTGGTTCTAAATTAGGGACGTGCGACTGCTTATAGCCCACTGAGTTGCTCACAGTGGTTGTTAAACATCCAACAACAACAAAAAAAACTTTTTTTCTGTATAAAAAATCGGTGTTACTACAGCGTCGAAATTATCGTTATTCGAATAAATGAAATATTGCGTTGGAGCTAGTTTCTTCGCCCGTCATGGTGGGTGTGCGACTGTGCGCAGGCCTTACGTAAACAGAGCGGAGTGATACACGGAACTACTTGAAGTGCTGATAATAATCGGTAGTCCACCGTTAAAATGGTTTCAAGCATTAATATCTCCTTTTCTTGAAGACATGTCGTTTGAATTTAGGCGTGTTCGATTTCCAGTTAAACTGTCATTTTCCATGTTAATTCATACGACTCAAGGAAGCTGGTATAAAATCTTGGAAGTCAGACGGAACAGCTTTGCACGTTCATACGCTGAAACTCTAAAAAAAAAAAAAAAACTAAGTTCTGGCCCCAAATGACAGGCCAAAACAAATGTTTTGCAGAAAAAACGCCACAGACACACAAAGGCTGGCACTAGAATATTTCTATTTTGTTTTGCGATTTAACGATCCTTTAAGTGTGCATCAATAAAAGAAGAAGAAGAAAAAAATACTCAGCGCAAGTGGCATAAAAGAAAGTAGGAAATCATGGAATGGCCAGATTCACGAATGTCTGAATGAGAAAAAAAATAATGAGTATGAAGTACATAAGCTCTTGTGTGAAACGTGTGATGGATGTTAGTGAAGTTCGGGTTGTCCAACTAAATCGTACATGGAGACGTTCGATAACATCAACAGCAAGTGAAATCAAGCTCCAACAATTTTAAACTTTAATCTGGTAGATTAAAGTTTAAAACTGCATGGGCTTTTTTCAGGAGCTAATCTCTGAATCACAGAGAACAACACAGTGATGGTATGCATGTGTGTAGTAAGCATCTAAGGCTACAAAGGAGTCGCTTGTCCTTAACTGTCTGTCCCATTGGTTTCAGAAGAGGGGCAAGACAAACACCACCCAAGCCTCGTCAACTCGGACATTTGCCAGCAGCTAGTGCCTCTAACCACTTAACCAATAAGGTGGCCTAGAACAAAATTTCTTTTTAATTATTTTGATTCATTAAGGTAAATGCGGGACATATTAGCGAATAATTAATAAGAGGAGGAGGAGGAGGCAAGCTTTACATAACGTTTCGTGTGAAATTTAACATCTTGATGTACTTAATTGCTTTTTAATGGTAAAATCCCTGTGTAGCAACCGCTATCAACGCCGGTCACTACATTTCTGTTTTCAGCTGCAAATCTGCCGACTAGGGGGTTTTTGACGAAAAATAGTAGCTGATTTTTTTTTTTTTTGTTTTTTACGGGAGACCTAAAGGCAAAATCTGTCCCATATCTGCAATGTTAATTCGTTCTGCATACGTTTCCTTAAAGACTTTGCGTTTTGGTATTCAAAATTTTCAACGCAAATGAAAAAATTTTCAACGCAATTTTTTCATTGTCGCTTCTCTTTCTTTCCTTTTTATTTTTTAATGCCCTCTAATGACAATAATTTCATCCATCATGCTTCAAAAGAACTTTCAGATCGCGGATCATGAATGCACGATCGGATATCGAAGCTTTCACTATTTTAGATAAATGGTGTGTAACTTTGAAAATATGAATACTTTTGAACACCATGAATGAATTCTTACAAATTTTTCAAATTTGTCACTTCCGTTTCAGGATTTTATTTCCTTACTTATCAAGCTTAAATATGTAAACACTTATGGGGAGGGGGATAACATTTCACAACAACACAGTAGAGTGTAACATCACGGAAAAAAAGATTGTGATTATTAGAGAAATCTTTGCTCCGCCGACTTTCGTTTTTTCTGAAATTTTTACCCCATTTTCAAGCTGAAATACAAATATTTAAACTTCACTCCGACGACCTTCCGTTTTTGAGTTTCGTAAAGATGAAATTCCGTCCTCCGTCGAATTCTGTTTACACCCACACCCCTCCCCCCATTATGTTTAGTTGTGCATCGACCTCGAGAATAAGCAAAATGATAACGGAAAAGACGGAATTATTCATTGAATTCGCGGAAGGATCTCATGCCTGAAGATTACAGGAAAATTAATTTTCGCGCTGGCTAACTTCCGTTTTCGCAAATTGTAGCCTACAGTTTAAAGCTGAAACACAACCATTTATGCAATAAATATTTAACAACAACACTGGATATAAGAAACAGCGTGACAAAAAAAATAATATTACGGAAAATTTTCATTACGTTAAATTTCCGTTTTCGAAAGTTTTGAAACACGAGATACCGTCTCCATACAGAAAATTACCCCCCCCCCCTCCAAAAAAATATATTCAGCTGTACATCGATCCCGAGAATTACCCCAATGATGGAAAAAAAAAAAAAAAAAAAAAAAAAAAAAGCGGAATTTTGAGAATCCGCAGAAGGATCTCATGTATGTAGCTAAAGACATTATTAATTTGCGCTAAAATTTTTGAAGACCACAACGCCGCTTCGGTGGCGAAGTCGTCTAAGCGCTGGCTTATGACCATTTGTCCGAGAAGGGTCCCGGTTCGAATCCTGGTGAGGAATGGATGCTGTGTTTGTCTTACGGCACGGGCTCTTTCCTTTCCCTGGAACCAGTGGCCCTAAATTAGAGACGAGCGACTTCTTATAGTCCATCGAGTTGCTCACGGTGGGCGTTAAACTTACAATTAAAAATAACAAAAAGACCAGAACGCAGTGGTCTTTGAGAAACCATGTATAAAACGAATTAACATTGCAAGTATGGGATAAATTTTCCTTTAAGGTCCATCCCTTAAATACGAGTCACGAGTATCCTTTACCACAAGTCGATGCGAAATTTCTTTTTTGCGTTATTTTACGTTTTTGTTTGCTTTGTGATGATTTTTTTTTTTTTTACCAAAACTAAATATAGCGTATCGCGTAAAAACAAATGCTACATGAATCCATGCACTTTTCGAAGCTAATTGCTTCACTCGGTAGATATTTAAATCGAAACGAGGGCGCAAGAATGTCGGGGGGGGGGGGGGGCTGTGCTGAAGAGCAATATAATAAAGCATATGCACAAATCGTTCAGCTTTTAATTTTAATCATAAAACATTATCTTTGAAATCATAATCCGTACAGAATCCAGCCAACCCAGCCCTAGGGGCAATTTTCAGAAGCTCTTTTAACTTGCCCTTGTGACATAATCATGCTGGTGTCACCCCAGTTCTTTCATTCCTTACGGCATGGGCGGAGCTCCTTAAACACGAAATTCCATGCAGTGTCCACTGTTTCACTTCTTCCACTCGCCGGGTACCATTAACCGAGGGATAAAAAAGGAATCTGTCAAGCGAAAATAAGTATGACGTATCGTTAACGTAAAATGAGGCAACACTAGCTTCTGCTTTGAGAGATATACATTTTGAATACATTCTCAATAATAACATTTACCCCGCGCGAACAGTTACCTGTAACACTTCTCACATATCGGGAGGGAAATATTTAGGTTTTGCTTTTTAACTCTTAGATGAATGCCTAGAAGCCAAAGAACAGGTTTCGTAAGGCAATAGGGTGGCATTTCCTGATCGAAGCAGTTTTTTTGTTTTGTTTTTATTTAATTCGCAGGCGCGACCATATGCGCGAGTGAGACATCCATAAAAAATAGAAAAAAAGTGCGATAACTACAAAACACAACCGTAACGTAAAAATATTCTGTACAATTCCTTATACACATTTATTTAGCTACCCAAAAATTTTCAGAAAAGAAACACATGGTGTAAAACGAAATGCCAATTGTCACACATCGACCAATAAATAAATTAATTAATTAAAATAAAAAATGCACCAGTTTATACGAGACGGAAAAACAGGAATATTCACAAAATATGTCAGCAAAGCTTACTAGTAATGAGATTACATCTGTATTTAAATGGATACTAGACGAAGTCCGTCGGAAACGACGGTTTTTTTTTTTTTTTTGAGAAGGATAAACTTATATCAAACAACCAATGTGAACTTCATTTGATTGACAAATTCATTCAACCACTTCAGTAAAAAGCAATAGTCCAGGTTCGTTTTTTTTCTTTTTTGACTGAAGGTTTAACGACCACCATGAGCAACTCAATGGGCTATATAAGCAGTCGCCCGTCCCCAAGGGTCACTGGTTCCAGGGAAGTGAAAGAGCCAGTGCCGTAAGACAAGCACAACATCCATGCCCCACGGGATTTGAACCCGAACCCTTCACGAACGATGTAAGCCAGCGCTTAGATCACTGCGCCACCGGGCCGGCCAGGTTCGTGATGAATATCACGACTGCACCCTTTTTCAGTCGTAAAATGTGAGGCGGAAGGCCACCCATCTCGATCGCGGGCAAAATTTCAACTGGATAGCGCCCTCTTTCACTCTCATTCAGTCACAACTGTGTTTATAGATGTTGTTGGAATGAGATTCGCGTTACGAACTCTTCACCCGTCGGAAACAACGGTTCGTTTTTTTTTTGTTTTTTTTTTTTTTTTTTTTTTTGACTGAAGGTTTAACGACCACCGTGAGCAACTCAATGGGCTTATACAGCAGTCGCCCGTAATATTTTCACTAACAATGGTCAACGTAATGTTTATTTACACCTTTACATAATGGGAAATGTCTTCCTTACGTGAATAAACTGGATCGAATGAATATTAAATTGTATATATATATATATCACACAATCCAACGGCATAACGCAATCAGGTCTTCGAGAGCGTTCGGTGTTCCGATGAGAAGAACTTTGATAGGAATGCCTGCTAGCGTTGCTTTGTTCAACGGTTCGCTCAGAAAAGATAAGACTTCGAACTATCTCAGTCCCTCCATGCTTTCGCCTTCATCAGCATGTGAGTCAACTGCATGCTTCTCCCATAGACTTTACATGTGAACTCTGCCGCCCCACAATGCCCGAACCGTTGCCCCAATCTCATTTTTCTCTTCGACTGGCACATCTACATGGTAAAACCTTTATTTTGGTACCTCAACCATATCTTTAGGTTCAGCCGTTCTCTCAAAACAGGACTCACGTCTTACAGTAAAAAACCTTATAGAATTAATATATAGATTTTACTTTTATTTATTACTAATTCTGTAGCTAAGTTTGACTTTCGCTCTTGAAGTGTGAGTTAATCCCAGGTAAAACATTGGACTTTTTTACAATAGCCGATATTAATTTATTTATCGGAGGGGATGGGGGCCTTGTTTGGGGGGTCTTAACGGCTCCATTAACGTCCATGCAGAGTTGTATAAAGATAAAATGTATCTGCATACACAACCACTAAAATACAAAACTTTCTGTAAACCTTCGAAGCGCAAACCACGATAACAATAGAATAAGATAATTTAAAGAAAATTTTATAAAACAATAAGTAATTATTACAACATTAGATTCCAATGAGGATGAAAAACTTACATTACAATTGTATGTGCAGCAATGTGTGTGAAATCGACCATTGTAGCAAAATATTGAAATATTGGACTACAATAACCTCATAAGAATAAGAGACTAATTAAAGTAACTTTCTACTTCCCGAAAAACAGTTCCATCAATGAACCTTGAAAAATGATAATTAGCATTTTCAACAAGTTAATTAAAAAATACTAGACTTACAAAATACATAACAAAAATGATTTTAGTTTAATAACTGGCAACTGCAAAATGAACCTGGCAATAAAATTTAAATTATTTTCGTGTAAACGAAACTTTTGGTACAGTTCCTATATATTTTGAGAACAGGCCTTGATAAAATGTAGAGGCCAGAAGCTCTGTAAGAACAACAAAAAAAAAAAAAAAAACCTCAGAAGAGGTGAAAAATAATTGAAAGTTCTTCAAGTTAAAATAGAATTTAGTATATTAATCTGAGTAAAGCCCCGAGTGTTATAATTGCTGTAAATAATGTTTTCATTTTTTATAAAGTACAATAAAAAACTCTGCAAAATATACTAATGATTTGGAAGCTGTCCGCGTACAGCATACTTGGGTATGTCTACATTTTGCTACCCTGCATCCAAGGTTATATTACGAGGACTCCCTCGTATGTCCTTGGCATTTGAAATCGCACACTGTCGTGTGGGTGCCGATAGACTGAGGATGTCAGTAGTGTATTGACGAAAATGCTCACTCGCAAATCGATGACAGAGTGTTTGTGTAGACGGTGTCTCCCAGGTCGTTGAGATAACTAGATTCAATGTTTTGTACATTTTAACTTTAGGATATTTTAGAAGTGTAAGGTACATACATATAATTTAATTAAGTATTATTAAATTAATTATATTAAGTGTTTTTTTTTTTTTTGGCTTTTAAATATTTCATTTTAACTAACAAATAGCTACGTATATTAGGCCTCTCTCGGGGTGGGAACACGTGTCTGCCGAGCTCATAATGTGCTATATATGTTTCAATTGAGGGTAAGTTGATACCTCTATTATTTATTACTGTCTTAAATGCATGTTTAAAGCATGAAATTATTCCTTTGGATAACTTTCATGACATGCATACACCCAAAATTGTTGATGGTGTTCATGACTTGATTTTGTCAGATCGCCAAATCTCGGCTAAAACAATAGGCTAGCTGAGACACTGCAGATATCCAGGGAATGTGTTGGCAAGGTACTTAGAAGGAGGACAGGTAGGTCCATCGTAACCACGCCATCTTCCTGCTTCTCTTCGCTGCGCTGTGACGTCACGGTGGCCATAAGCGAAGCTGTAATGCGCACAGAGCCATACCGAGAAAGTGTTGTGTGTTCTGTGAATTTTCAATCGAAATAACAGAGCTAGTTTTGAGTAAATAATTTTTAAGTAAAAATTGTACAAACATCCAACTATTTTTGTAGTTAAATTGTGTATTACGGGGATTACTAGGATATAAGTTTTCACTTTGTCAAATTTTTGGGTTGTACCCTAACCCTTCATCAGGACTGACTAAGATAGAAGGTGCTGCCACTCAAGTGGTAATGCCATACCGCTATGTTCGTTAATCGTGGAACCTCTTCTTCTCTCAATGTGTAGACTTTTTCAAGTTTCCGTTTTAGGTAGTGTTGTTGGTGTGCAAGAATTTTTAAAGATTCCCAGCACACCAACAACACTACCTAAAATGGAAACTTGAAGAAAGTCTACACATTGAGAGAAGAAGAGGTTCCACGATTAACGAACATAGCGGTATGACATTATTACTGGAGTGGCAGCCCCTTCTATCTTAGTCAGTCCTGACGAAGGTTGGTGTACAACCCGAAAATTTTACAAAGTGAAAACTTATATCCTAGTAATCCCCGTAATACACAATTTAACAACAATAATTGTTCACTAGGTTTGCCATGTCTTCATTAATTCACAAGATCCAACTATTTTTTAAAATAGAGTAAAAAATACATATATATCTGGGGGGAAAATGAGAATATGACATGAATACTGTTTGATGGGGTTTTTTTTTTTTTGCTGAATATCTTTTTTTTTCTTTTCCAAAAGCACACTCCATTGGCTCTTTGGAGCTCGGAAATCTACATTTCATTACGTCGAATCAGTCATTTACCAATTTTATAAAATTAGCAATTTGTTTTCTTTCAGGAAAAAAAAATACTCTACAGCTTTGCTTACGTTGAGATTGTACCTGGGGTGCTAAAACTAATTCTCTGTCTCATGGGGCCTGTGTGGATCCATTTTATTTTATGAAACACTAATTCTGAGTTATTACGTTCCAGCAAAAAGGTCAAATATCTGGAGAGTGATGGTTCCACACTACAGCGTGTTCTGCGATCAAATATATTTCAGGAAGTTCAATTACATGGGGCACATTGGCAAACATCCATATTTTTCGATTTTCATTTACTGGATTTGGAAAAGAAGACAATATTTGGGGTTATTCTAAGCTACCTCCAAACCTTGATACCCCCCCCCCCCCAGATTAGCACTAAATAACCTGATTGCTCAATTGGCTCAAATTATGTCAGTTTACAGCTTTTGATCCATCTGCATATCAAAGGAATAATACAGTATATGGTTGTTTCCAAGCTTTCCAGAAGCCTCTCAGCATAACTACTAAAACGTTACTATGCGGTCCTAAAATTTTATTTGCAGCAGCATGATAACAATATCCTCAATCAACGCTCATTTCAGCAAAAGATAAAACTGAAACTTTGTCGAATTCAGTTAGGTGTATAGCATTAATTTAAAATGGGCTCGATTAAACCATCGGTAACACAAATTTACCACACCACCGTTTCAGAGAGGAAATCCTTGGAAGCAGTATGTGCATTTTATTTCTGATGAAAAGATATGCTTTTCGAGAAATAGCAAGCAAAACAAGTGCTTGACTTATATCTTTTTCATTCCATTTTGCTGGTCTCCTTTTTGGCAAGATTTGCACTTCAGGGAAACAATGGCAAAGCAAATTTATAATAGCTGGCCACCTTTCACTGTTACTCAGCAAATTTCTATTCTTGCATTTGCATTTCATAATATTAATTTTCGTTTTCAGGCATCTTTTCTCGAGGCAAAAGCATCGTTTTACCATTACCAACTGTTTTCTTACGTTTGATAATTCTTCCTGTAGTGAATTATTTTCACTCTTCAGTTGCATTATATTTTTGTTCAGACATTCGCACTTCTCACATAACGTTGACAGTATGATAAATGTTGGTCAGGAATGATGTCACTTTCATTGTGACCTGTGATTTGACGTTTAATTGGACATATACTTTCAATTCGATTTAATGCATTTTTTCAAACCTCTCCGATCTTAAACCATTCACTTCGAACAGAAGTTTGATCCTCCATCTGCTAAGGCATAATTTTTGTAGGCACTGCATCTTTCTCAGTTTTTTTCTGGGAGTCAAGTTCAGCAATTCACTTCTTCCAAGATCTCGCTCTTACTTCGAGACATCAAAGTGTTCTGAACACATTCGAGCTTTCTTTGCATCGAATACATCCTTTCGACAGTATTTCGCTACCCACTGCTTCAAGAAATCTCTATCCGATGGGAAAACATGGTATGTAACATCTAACTTCCTTTCCTTTGAACTGTTATTACGACAAAGTGCAACAGTGTATCCAGGTATTTTTGAGATAGTTGTACACATTAAATAAATGAAGAAAAAAAAAATGAACGAAACAACAAAGCAGGTCTAAAATTGACAAAGAAATGCAGTGAGTAATCGACACTACAGCACAAGCTCCGAATGCTCAAGAGATCATTATGGCTACTGTGACGTCACACTCCAGCTCGTAGGGTGACAGCTCGCCGGCGGCACAGAAACAAAGGCGACTGGACCTACCTCTCCTCTTTCTAAGTACCTTGTGTGTTGGGTCCATAATTCATGAGCACTTGGATATGCAGATGATGTGAGCGAAGTAGGTGCCCAAACAGAGTTCACCGGAAAAAAATTTAAAGGAGTACTTTTACTCCTTTGAAAAAATTTTGGGAGCATTTTTTTAAAGTGGGAATTATTTTAGAAAAATTAACGGATGAAATAAAAACTTAACAAAAATGCTG
Organism: Macrothele yani; assembly: GCA_039090855.1. NCBI lineage: Eukaryota > Metazoa > Arthropoda > Arachnida > Araneae > Macrothelidae > Macrothele > Macrothele yani. The sequence goes on along the minus strand of CM077024.1, from coordinate 39,388,091 downwards.
GGCAATTATGAAAAATCAATCTAGATTTTTTCATATTAAAAAATATTTCACTAACACTCAATGTATTTAGAATTTGGATCCAATTTGCTTCTTGTTTTAGTAATAAATATAACTATAACATTTGTATTTTAAAACAATAACATTAAATTTATCATGTCTTGTAATGACTTCATGCAACAGCAATGTGTTCAAGAAGTTAATACATTGCACTTTTGAGAATATCGGCTACTGTAAAAAAGTCCAATGTTTTTTTTGTTGAGTCTGCAGCTGTGCAGCATTCAGTGCTTAAATTTTCATTTTGCTGATATCTTTTGTTTCCCTTCCCATTTCTTTATTGTCGCTATTTTTTTATATATATGATAGCTTTCACTTTTTTAGATAAAAGATGAATTGTGTAACTTTGAGAACATGAAACTTTTAAACACCATGCATCAATTCTTAAAAATTTTCAGCTTAGTCGCTTTCGTTTTCAGACCTTCTCCCTCTCATCCAGAAATTAAGTTGAAATGCAAACCTTTTTCGGGGGATATCTTTGTTTCCCTTATATTTGAGAATAAAGGATACATGTTTGGAACATCGTTGGGATAAAAAATTACAGTTACGGGAGAAATCTTTGCTACGTCCGATTTACGTTTTCGGACATTTTCCCTCCGTTTTCAAGTTGAAATACAAATATTTATGAAATAAAATGATATATAACAACAATACTAGGAAAAGGAAACATTGCATGAAAAATAAAATTACGATTATGGGAAAAATCTTCATTGCTTCTAACTTCTGTTTTTGAAAGTTTAGAAAGTTTCAGGCGGAAAAAAATCCTCCACTACTACCAATGGCCGCCAAAATTTCTGTTCAGTTATGCCTCGATCTTGGGGATAACTCAAATTATGATGGAAAAGGAGAAATTCCTCAAAGCCGTTGCACTCTCATGCTTAAAGATTACAGGAGAATTTTTGGGACGTCCAATTTTCGTTTTCAGAAATTTTTCCTCCATTTTCAAACTGAAATACAAATATCTTTTAAATAAAATTATGTATTATAACAACGATACTGGACTGAGGCAACATTGCAGGAAAATGAAATTACGATTACAGAAAAAAATCTTTATTTCGTTTACTTCCGTTTTTGAAAGACGAAATACCGTCCTGATGCATATTTTTACACTTTGATGTGTATTTTACACATTTCTCAATGCATATTTTTATGCGTCAAGAAAAATGGTAAAATTTTGATGCGTAAACACACTTTTCGATGCGTACCAGACGTGCAATTACGCATTTTGTCAAACTCTGTACCCAAATGCTTGAATGCAGATGAACGAAAACCAGTGGACACTTCCAAATCGGTTTTGCAGCATTTTGAGTGATCTGGTGATAATTTTTGCAGCGACTTGCCACTGTTGCTAAAACGTGGTCCCATCACTGTGATCCAGAGATGAAACAACAGCCCCTGCAGTGGCAGCACTTGGGTTCTCCACAGCCAAAGAAATTCAAGACTCAAAGGTCTGCAGGAAAGGTCATCGCAACCATTTTTTGAGATTTGGAAGGCGTTTTACTGACTGACTATCTCCCAAAGGGGCTAAACAATATATGCTGAAATGCTATTTCAACTTGCTGTGCCGATTAAAGGAGGCGTTGAAGGAAAAAGGGTGAGGACAACTGCGGAAAGGTGTTTTCGTTTTGCAGGACAATGCGCCAGCTCACAAGGCTGACAAGACAATACATGTTTTGAGGGATCTGCAGTTTAAGTGCATAGACCACCCACACTACTCATCAGACTTTGCTCCATCGAGTGATTTTCTGTTCTCAAACTTTAAAAAAATGTTTGAAGGGGAAGCATTTCTCGAATGATTCGGAGGTGACATCAGCAGCAGAGCAGTATTTGAGTGATCAGACTTCAGAATTTTTTTTTGGAAGAGTTAAAGAAACTCCAGAAATGCTGTGCACAATGTATTGAACTTCAGGGTGAATATGTGGAATAGTCTAAGTTTCATGGCTCTAGCCAATTTCCTTCTTGGTGAGGTCGAGAACTTATCAGCATCCCCTTGTATTTCATATCACACAAAGAATGGTAAATCTTACTATCACAGTTCGTTTGTTATTGACGATTTTTTTTTCACAGTAACTATATAACCTATCAGAAAGCAGGGGTGCAGAAAATGCTCAGAGCCCAATTTTTTCCAAGAACACTTTTTTGTCTGAAATTTCCCCCAAAACTGTAGCGGATTTTCATACAAGTTTAAGCGATTATTAGAGTATTGTCGATGATCAAGAACTTATCCTTAAAGCCTAAAAACTTGAGAAAAAAAAAAAAAAAAAAACCTAATATTTATTCCAATGAATCACCAACTTTTTTTTTTTTTACGCACGAAAAATTTAGTGCTGCTGGTGAAAATTTTAGGCGTGACTGGAATAGGCAAATCAAGAATTCTTCCCTCGCCTAAAATGGCAGAACCCAGTAACTTTTGACGTACGAAGAATAGGCGAATCAAGAAGTGACCCGGGGCAGAGAGGCTGAAAAATAAACAGCTAAATAATTCTGTAATTAACTACAATTTATTTCATTTTAGCATCCCAGGCATCTAATTGTGCCAGATAATTTTACTGAATGAAATTTAAATTCGACTTAAATCCTTTAAAAAATGCATGGGTCATTCACTTTAAAATGTCCGGAACCCCCAATAATTTTTCAAATCGGCACCTATGACACATTCGCTGCCATTTTTTTTTCTATTGGAGGTTTAACAATCACCTAGAGCAACTCAGTGGGCTATAGGCAGTCACCCGTCTCTAATTTAGGGCCACTGGTTTCAGAGAAGGGTGAGAGCCAGAGCCATAAGACAAACACAACATCCATGTCTCACAGGATTCGAACCTGGACCCATCTCGGACGAATAATCAGAAGCCATCGCTTAGACCACTATGCAACTGGGGCGGCCCATTAGTTTCGGAAACGTTTATTAGCGTGACTAGCGGTTGCGTCGTACTTGGTACTCAAGCCAGGCTGCCTCTGCCTTGGCAAAGTCGTTTAGGCTCGATGAATCGTTTGCGAGCGGCAGTTCGCAGTACGTCACAGCCCTCATATAACCTCTTGTATTCATAATGACACATTTTTCAAAATGATTACCTGATTACCATGAAGTAAAGTACTCCTATTTTTCACGTTATATTCGTTGTTAATAAGTCAATTTTTCGTTTTATTATTACTATTATTATTTTACCCCCGGGGCAAAAATTCCCCTAGAGCTGCCTTAATTTCTCCCGAACCTTGTTCGCGCATTCGGACATATTCTGCACCCCTGTCAAAAAGTACCTACATACATACTTGCAGGAGTAGATAAATCCAAGACACCCAGTCACCTGGAAATTTTCTAGAAATTTTGTTTTCCAAAATATGGATTTCTATTGTGAAGCTTCCACCTCTTCAACAAAGCATATAAGTACTGTACACAGATTTTTCTGTTTGTGCCTGTTTTGCAGACTAACTGTAGAATCAGATTTAACGAAAATACTAATACCAATTTTTGGCACTATCGTCAACAGATTCTGCAGTGATGCTGGTATCAGGCATTCAGGCAGAAGTTCCACAGTGCAACTTAAGAGATATAAAAATTGAGGAAGAAATATTCCTCATAAATGCATGAAAAATCCACTATATTATTCACAGCAATCAGATTGTATTACTAAATTGCTTGCAATTAATTAACTGGTCAGTCGCCATGAAGCTCTCTCAGAAAACTTGAAAATCACATCGTTCCGGAGCGAGACTCAAACCTGCATCTCTCAATTTCCATTTGAGCATGCTAACCAGGTTGTTTTACACTACGAGGGAGCATAGGATTACTTCAACTAGAACATAATCTTAAACTGTTCAAAATTCCTAAGCCATTATTACTTAGCTTCAGTTACTTGGAACTTTGCTGTCCTGGGTGTGTAATGGATCGCATGCTCAAATGGAAACGGAGAGATGCAGGTTCAATTCCTGCTCCAGGACGATGAAATTTTCAAGTTTTCTGAGAGTTACATGATGACCAGTTAAATATAAGCAATTCAGAAACACAATCTGATTGCTGTGAATAATCAAGAGAGCTGTGAACATATATGGGGTGAGCGACGGAGAGGTTCATAGCCATGGCTTTGATTTAGCATGGGGTGCTTACAAGTGTATTTATTCATTAGCATTTTTATTGAATGTTGTACATCAGAAGACAAAGCTGAACTTTCTGAAATGGAAACCTATTTTGAAATGCAGCTATTAATGCAAGTGTATGATATGTTCCTTATTTCTAGTTGTTGATTTTGCTCTGAATTATTGGACAATATCTAAGAAATAAAACATTAATTTTGACTGCTGAATGCCACAATTCTGCATGTGTAGTTTTTGTTTGGATTGATGATGGTTTTCATCTCTTATCTCTTGAAACAAATGTGCTGGCACCTGGAAATTTTCGTATTTTGTCTACCCTTGCCTATGGGAAAATACATGTAAACCTATTTCAAAGCAAAGAAAATGTAGTGTTTTATCATTATGATATGCTTGTTACTGATCATTTTTACTTATAAATTTAGCTTACTAAAACAGATGTTGAAAGCGACCTGCACGAACATCTAAACAAGGCTGAATTCATTCTATTTTCAAAAACCTTAATCAACTCTTGTGGTATGCCTTTGATATAAGTTACAGTTGTTTCAGGTTTTCTTTGTTCCTTTTATTTTTCTCAGTTCCACAAAGATAAAGAGCACACATTTGGTGAGCAAGGGGAAGGGGGCCATAAATTTTTTATTCAATCTCCCCAAAATTTCAAGCACAAGTGTATGTCATCGGTTTTGTAGAAGTATGGGCTGAGATGCCATCTTGTTGAAACCACTTCCTATTTATTTCATTCACATTGAGTTCACCAATGGATCAATACAAAATATTTGATCAGTAACCTTTAGAGTTTACTGTTTCACTAAAGATCGGAACAATGATTCTTGGCTGAAACACTTCTGCTATGGAGAGGCATTTCATGTAGCCTGCATGGATTCTGATGTCCACAATCTGTTATTCTAAGTATTCACATACCTTGATAAACAGAGCCATGCATCATCAGAAAAAGATGTGAAGATACAGAATACCACCAATATTTTCAGTGATAAACTTAAAAACCAGTGGCAGTAATGTTCTCACTTTTGGATATCTGCTGTTTTTAATTCTAGGACTGCTGCGACATTGTATGGGAAAAGGCAGAGCTTCTTCCTTACCACTAGATGCACAGTTGCAAGACATATACGAGGATAGATCCAAAAAAAAAAAAAAAAAAAAGGTTACAAGGGTCATAAAAAATGATTGATTAACAATAGACAGAAAATCCAAAAGGGAATTATGAGGCATACTTGCCAATCACTTTTCCACATAATCACCAAAACTGTTCAGGCATTTATCGGAACGTATGACCAACTTGTTTAACCCGGCTCGGTAGAAATCACGTCCCTGCCCATTGTTCCAGTTCTTGGCAGCAGTTTTCACATCACAGTCGGAAGAGAACCTTCTTCCAGATAAGTGTTCCTTCAATTTCGGAAGAAGAAAGTAGTCACTGGGTGCCAAATCTGGGCTGTATGGGAGGGTGGCTCCAGACTTCCTACTTGAACTTTTGCAGCAATTCTTGAGTTTTGCATGCAGTATGGGGCTTGGCATTGTCATGCAGGAAGATGACACCATCACTCAACATGCCAGGCCGTTTGCATCGGATGGCTTCACGTAACCTTGTCAAAGTGGCATAATAACGATCGGCATTAACGGTATGGCCACGCTCCAGATACTCGATAAGGATAATACCGCATGCATCCCAGAATATGGTTGCCATAACTTTACCGGCAGAGGGTGTAACCTTAAACTTCTTTTTCATTGGTGATCCAGCGTGTTTCCACTCCATACTGGCTCTTTTGGTTGTGGGGACGAAGTGATGAAGCCAAGTTTTGTCCCCAGTAACGATGTGATCAATGAACTGCTGGCCGTCGGCATGGTAACACTGCAGAAACGTGAGGCTGCACATCATTCGTGTGGCTTTCTGCTACTCGGATAACACACGTGGTACCCAGCAAGCGGGATGTAAGGTCAGGTGATGCGTAACATCACAGCCTCTCCTTGACAAATGTCAACCCCGCCTTCTCGTGGTGCATCCTGTTCCCACTAAAGGGGCTCTGACGACCGCAAATAGCGGTATAACTATACCATCGGGATCAGAGGAAATGCTATCCCACACTCACCAACCCGCTTGGCCAGCGTGATGAGTTATGGCCAAACACCTCCAAAATGACTCTACAACTTAAATCTTGGCCCTCAGTCTCCGGCAGCTGGAATGTACCTGGCCAAGGCAGCGGCCAGTGCGACATGAAGGCAGAGGGTGCTAAGAATCCCCGGAGGACCGGACTAGGCTGCCATTTGATGCTGACCTTGGCTACCTACAACGCACGCTCCCTATCTTCTGATTCAAGGCTTCTTGAATTGGAAGAGGAACTACAAAGGATCAAGTGGGACATCGTCGGGCTGAGTGAGGTAAGGAGAAAAGGAGAAGATCTCATTGAACTGAAAAGTGGACATCTCTTCTATTATCGTGGGACAGATACTGGCAGAACTAGTGGTGTTGGATTTATAATAAACAAGAAACTGAAGGATAAAGTGGTAGAAGTTGAAAGTTCCTCGGACAGAGCTGCACGACTCGTTATCCAACTATCGAGAAGATACCAGGCTCAGATTATTCAAACTTATGCCCCCACCACAAGTCATCCTGAAGAAGAAATTGAAGAATTTTATGAGGAAATTCGTCATCTAAATAATAAAGGTAAGCAGCACTTGAAGATAATTATGGGAGATTTCAATGCAAAAATAGGGCACCGGCAACAGAATGAAACTTCAGTAGGTAAATTCGGTCACGGCAACAGAAACCAGCGTGGAAATACTCTCGTTGAGTTTGCAGAGGCAGAAGGATTTTTCATCTTGAATTCCTTTTCAAGAAAAAGCCACACAGGAAATGGACATGGAGACATCCAATTGGGACGACAAGTGAAATTGATTTTATTATGTGTAACAAAAAATTCGTCATCGAAGACTGCAGTGTGCTAAACAAGTTCAACACAGGTAGTGACCATAGATTGGTGAGATGTAAGATGCACCTCAACACTAAACTGGAACGTGGCAAGCTCATAAGACAAACAAAATGTATTGACATAACCAACCTTAAAAAACACCATAATACTTTCAAGTTGGAACTGAAGAACAGATTCTCTGCTTTAGGCCTAACATCGGAAGAAGTGGATATTTCGGAAGTTAACAGAAAAGTAACCAAAGCTCTTATGGAAACAGCAACAAAATTAGCTGGGTCTAAGAACAAGTTGCATGTAAACAAATTATCAGGAAAAACCAAAATGTTGATGCAAAAAGAAGAGAGATGAGGACAACTAAAGAAGATGTGACTTCCAAAGTGGAATATATAGAGCTATGCAAGACAGCACGAAAAGTATCACTGAAGACGTAAGGAAATTCAACTGTGAGCTAGTGAGGAAAGCAATTGAAAACAACCAAAGCCTAAAGATAGCAAAGGGACATCTCAGTAAGGGAAGAAAACAGATTATGGCTCTGAGAAAAGAAGATGGTTCTATAACAAGAAATAGAGGTGAAATTTTGACAAGAGTGAAAGATTTCTACTCCAAATTATATGAAAGGGATGATACATGTACTCCAGACATCATGAAAGGTACCAGAGTTCTTCCAGTCCTCCCAGCAGAAGTTGCACATGCAATCAAGAACATGAAGCGGGGGAAAGCTCCAGGAGAAGATGGAATTACTATAGACATCATACAAGAAGCAAGTGGAGAAATTGAAACAGTACTCGCCCAAATTTTCACTCGATGCCTTAATGAAGGGAAGATTCCTGAGGATTGGAACAATGCTACAATGATCCTGCTACATAAAAAAGGTGACATTGAGGATCTCAGGAACTACAGACCTATCAGCCTCCTATCAGTGGTTTATAAAATCTTCACTAAAAGTTCTTTCACACCGCTTGAAGGTAACACTGGACATGGCTCAACCGAGAGAACAAAGCTGGATTCAGGAGTGGCTACAGCACAATAGATCATATCCACGTACTGAGAGAACTAATTGAAAGAGCGAGGGAATATGAACTTCCATTGTGCATGGCTTTTATCGATTATGAAAAAGCCTTTGATTCGGTGAAACCATCAGCAGTTACCACGGCTCTGAAATCCTGCGGTATTGAAGATGCATACATTAATATTATTAATAACATCTATGAAAATGCAAGTGCAAAGATTCGGCTGTTTGAAAATACAACACACATAAAAATTGGAAAGGGAGTGAGACAAGGTGACACCATATCTCCGAAGCTCTTTAATGCCACATTGGAAAATGTCTTTCAATCACTGAACTGGGAAAACAAAGGGATAAAGATTAATGGAGATTATCTAACCCACCTTCGTTTTGCTGATGACGTAGTCATTTTTGCAACTACCCCATCAGAGCTGCAGAGTATGATCCAGGAACTTGCTGACAAGAGTAAAGAAGTGGGATTAAAAATGAACTTTCAGAAGACAAAAGTGATGTTCAATGCTTTTACAAGAAATGAAGATTTATCGATTGATGGAGAAAAACTGGAGATAACAGATACGTATGTTTATCTTGGACAGCAGATATCAAGTGAGGGTCACATTGATGAAGAAATTAATCGGCGTACAAAACTTGCCTGGAGAGCTTTTGGAAGAAACAGCATAATTTTCAAGAGCAATATGCCATTATGTCTTAAAAGAAAAGTGTTTGATCAATGCATCCTTCCAGTGCTTACGTATGGTGCAGAGACGTGGACCTTAACTAAAAGAGACATACAAAGGCTGCAGACAACTCAAAGAAGCATGGAGAGGTGCATGCTTGGTATAACCAGGAGAGATAAGAAGAGGAACTCGTGGATCCGAAAAATGACAAGAGTGGAAGACATCATGATCAGAGTTAAATCCCTGAAATGGCAATGGGCTGGACATACTGCCAGAAGGACAGACCATAGATGGACAGCCGAAATTTTAGATTGGATTCCAAGGGACAGGAAAAGACCCAGAAAAAGACCACATGGGAGATGGGTGGATGAAAATTCGTAAATATGCGGGAGTGACATGGAGGAGACTGGCACAAGACAGACCGTTGTGGAGGAAACTTGGGGAGACCTTCGTCCAGCAGTGGATTGATAATGGTTGACAATGATGATGATGATGACCCAGCAAGCACAAACCTTGGAATATCCCAAAACATCAGAAACGATACGCTGAACGGTACCATAGCAGAGTCCCAGCTCTGATACCATTGCATGAACAGTTACTCGTCGATCATTTTGAATCATTTCGTCAACTCGTGCCGTGTTGATTTCTGTCGTTGACGAACTTGGGCGGCAGCTCGCTGCCCTGTTGCTGTTTTCCACATCCTCTCTGCCCAATTGAAAAGAGCGACACCATTTCGCTGCATGTTGTCGGCTGATTGCTTCTTCACCATAAACTTCCACTATTTGACTGTGAATTGCAGATGCGGACACATTCTTTGCCCATAAGAACCGAATTACGGCTCGCACCTCCAAGCGGGACCACTTTTCTAAACGTCTTGCCATTTCAATCGTTCTCACGTGTCTGCGAACTTGCACTAACTTCCCAAACAACCGCTGTCAGACAACTAGCGCCATCTGTCTCCACTCTGGGCAACAAATGTACCCTCTACACTAATTACTTTTCCAATGCTGCTGCTTGTAACCTTTTTTTTTTTTGGATCTATTCTCGTATTTTGCTTTCATGACAACAAGTATTTGTTTTTATGAATGGTAGTTGTACAGGTGGTATGGCTTCTGACCATTTGTTCAAGTGGGCCTGCCTACAAGTTCCTGAAAAAGTATGAGTGGTATGTTTGTCTTATAGAACTGCCTTTCTCCTTTCCTGGAACTAGGGGCCCTAAATTAGGGATGACTGACTGCTCATATACCTTACAAGGTGCTTATGGTAAGCATTAAGCACAGAAACAAAACCAAAATAAAATGTTACGATTCTAGGAAAGCATTAAACCAGGATTGTGCCCTTCACACACACACACACACACACACACACACACACACACACACACACACACACACACACACACACACACACACACACACACACACACACACACTTTCCCTCTTCTCATACGTAATTTTCTCCAAACATGACCAAGAAGTTAGTGAATATTGTTCTGTTGAAAAGGTGAGTTCTGAAAATTAATTCATTCATGAAGAACTTGCCCCTGAGCTTCCTTTTTATCCTCATTCACAGGTTTTCAATGTTCTATGTATGAATGTTAGAAATCTTAGGGTCAATGAAATTTTTGCTGTGGTTCACAGTGGAGTGAGCATAAATACCATTTCGCAAAGTATCAATCTCAGCATATGCCCAACAGTCAAAAATGATGTGACTTCCTCTCAATATTTGCTCTTGAATCAAGCTATTCAAAGTTTTTGCTTTGCGACCTGCCACCTTTCTTGCTAAAAGTGGCAGGTCACAAAGCAAGAACTTTCCCATCTCCCTATCAATGCCACTGAAAAGCCAGTGCCCCTTCCTATACAGCAGTCGGTAATTTTTCAATGAAGAAACAGGCTTTCATTTATTTCCACAACAATAAGATTACCATCAAATCCTCTTATTGGTTCCCAATTTCGCTGAAAGCAGGTGTCACAATTTTCATGACAGAAATTACACCAATCAATTTGCCTTCTTCCCGGCGACTATTTCATGGTGAATGAGCTTCTTGACACCAAAAGCAGGAAACAAGGGCAAACTTCTTCAAATACAACAAGTGACTTCATTCAGAAAACAATAAATACCTAATGCTTTGAGTGAAATCACATTTGTTGCATTTCCATCAATTTTTATCTATGTCATCAGAACAGTGAACCAGACTACATACATCACTGCACTTATCACATGTGCACATGTTCTTCAGCAGTCCTCTGTGCGCCAACTATTTCATGGCTTTGTACAGTCTCGTGCTAAAGTTCTGAGACTCCAGACTTTACTTCGCACTGAAGCAGGTGAAAGAATTTTGGTAAATGTGTAGTTTAGCGTCCTAAATTATTTCGCCGAAAATGTTGAAGAATTTCAAAAAAGTAAGACGTACAGATTTTAAAATGTGTAATTTCATGGCAAATGGTGAAAAAGTTTCACCTGTAAAATGCATTTCAAAGATTTTTAGCATAAAACTGACCTCCAAGTACGATGACATGAATAGCCCTGCGGCAGGCCTAACACAGCGATGTGCACGTCAAGCCTCACCTGCTGAAACGAAAGTCTCGTTCTGGTGGCCATTTTGCTGGCAGGAGAGTACAAGAGGAATGGCAAATGTTCTTGCCAGGAAAGCCTTCCAATTTGTAGTGCTACCTGATAGAAAATAGTTCTTTATTTCTGCACAGTTTTTCAAAACACATGGTGACAATACAATTGCTTCGATCTTACGCATATGATTCCCTGATACGAATCTGTATGTATTGAGACTACAGAAAGTATGCAGATGCCTTTCTTTCTTCCAGAAAAGCGTTAAAGTAGATGTCACATTCTCTTCAACAGAAGTTACATGGCATCGGAAAATGGAAGTTTTGCTCAGACTCCTATTACCGATGTAGTCAGCAATTCATTAAAATTGGATTAAAAAAAAACTCTCAAAGAAGAGAGTTCCTACATTGTGCATTACAGATTCATATGAGAAATATGCAAAAAAACAAAAACCAATTGTCAGATTGTGATGTGAAAACTTAAAGACAGAAAGATGAGCTATTTTATGTAACATACAAAATGAAACGCTTTCCTGGCAAGAACGTTCCCCGTTGTTCTTATACTCTTCCACTAGCAAAACGGCCTTCGGGACGAGACCATCATTTCACCAGATTCAAGCTTGACGTGGTCGCCGTGCCATTGTGTTAGGCTTGCCGCAGCTGGTGTTCATGTCGCCATACTTGGAGGTAAGTTTTACGCTAAAAATCTTTAACAAGCATTTCAAATATGAAATTATTTCACCATTTGCCATGAAATTTCATATTTTAAAATTTGAATGTCTCACTTTTCCAAAATCCTTCAACATTTGCGGCGAAATAGTTTAGGACGCTAAACTACACATTTTTCAGAAATTCTTCATCTGGCACAATATAAGTTGGCACTAGGACATCCTAGTCCTACCATATCTGAAAAAGACTTGTTGAAATTTATATGAAACAGTAAGTGCAAACAATGATGTCACTACTAGGACCCAAACTGTCACTTCCTGATTTGCAATAGCGCTTCCATGGAGGAGAACGTGGCCTGTATTTTAATTCTTTTCATGAAGCAAGAAAGGAATCTGTACATGTTCTTTTTCACATCAAAGAATCATATGTGAAGAAGCACCCAATTCTTAAGTCTGTGATACAAAAAACTGAGACAGAAATGAAGAGCTCTTTTCTGCAGCACAAAACAACAATGCTTCACTTGGAAGAAGTGGACCGGTTTCTCTTGTAGCTACCTAATTCCTATGTTAATAAATAGCAATTCTGATAAGAAAAATAAGTTTTGTTTCATTGAAATGAACTGTTGAACAATAAACTTCAGAACTTTCTTATGCTTTTTTTTTTTTTATGTTTCATGCAAAACCACTTTGTTCTTTTTTCCTCACTTGCTAATCATCCTTAAGTGTACACCGTTCAAGAAATGATTGAAGAAAAATAAAGTTGTAAAAATGTACATTTTTTTCCATAAAAAAGTACTCTGGTTTGGGCTATGTTTCCTTGTTTTTCTACAGTGGCAACACTAGCTTCTTGGCCTCATTATGATGGGTAACCTCAGGTATGGTAAAAACAAAATGAAGCAAAACTCTAAACTATTATACCTAAGAGTTGATCAAGGGCAGCCTTGCTGATTCCATTTCTGATTGGAAAACAAAGCACCACATGATTAATATAGTCTCTATATAACAAACTTCCATTTAATGAAATCTATTTAACGAAATTTTTCGCAGAACCTCTACTTTGAACATTTACATGTAAATTAATCTTCATATTACGAAAACCGATTTCTATAGAAAGAATAACTAAAAATTCAACTAAAAATTACCATTTTGTGTTTCAAAAATTTTGCTTTACAATTTATTGGCACGCAGATGGGAGCAAAGCATCCTTAATTTGTTATCTCAGGGTTCATACTCATTTTTATGAATTAAAATTTAGCACTTTTTAAGGACTTTTTAAGCACCATTCAAAATTTTTCAAAGGACTCTCAGGATTTTACATATACACAACGTAAGTTATATATACTGTACATATACACTGGCAGAAAGTGAAAAAAGAACACCAAGAAGGAGACGTCTGATACCAACAAAATTTATACAGCATAATAACGGAATACAGAGGATAATGTGATCAAAACATTATGGCAAAATACAGCTGAATTTGCTGGTAAAATGAAAAATAACATTCCCATGTAACATGGTTAGTACGAGGTTGAACCGCCATCAACTGCGTCACACTGTGCAATTCTGGCATGGAGTCTGTCGTACAGGTGTTGGATGTAAGTTTGGGGTATTGAGTTCCAAGCATCCTCAACTTGGACGCGTAAATCGGGGATAATCGTGGCTGGCCGTGGAGACCGGATAAATCGGTGTTCCATAAAATCTCACACGTGCTCAATGGGGGACAAATTCGGTGAGCGTGCAGGCCATGGAAGTTGTCTCACACCCTGAAGTGCATGTTGTGTTGCACGTGCCGTGTGTGGGCATGCGTTATCTTGCTGGAAAACACCACAATGGACAGACCTTACAAATGGCACAACAACGGGCTGAATGATGTTGTTGATGTAGGAGGTGCTGTTTAACGTACCCAGTACAAACACTAGTTGTGTACGGGAGTGATAGCTGATCGCTCCCCACACCAGGAGACCAGGTGTAGGCCCTGTGTGTCGCTGGCGGATGCAAGAAGGGTAGAGACGCTCCCTTGTGCGCCTGCGAACACGCATACGGCCATCGGAGGCTCCCAAGCAGAATCTGCTTTCATAGCTGAACACGACAAATTGCCATTGCGTTCTCCAGTGCAGACGTTGGCGACCCCACTGCAGCCGTTCCTGACGGTGGGCTGGTGTCAGAGGTACACATGCTATAGGCACACGTGCACGTAGTCCTGCATCCAGTAGATGGTTGCGGATTGTTTGCAGTCACCACAGGTACAACGGCAGCTCGGATTTGCGTCGCAGTGGATGTTCTGCTTGACAACGCCGCTCTTCTTATGTGTCGATCGGTCCGCTCATCAGTCCATCTGTGACTCCCGGTTCCATGTCTTCTCGTGTGGGAATGTTCCTCAGACCATCTACGCCACCATCGTACCACGACCGATACTTTCCGTCAAATTCGCTACGCAATACGACAATATGACCACCCAGCGTCGCGGAGTCCGACTAGACGCCCTTGCTCAAAGTCCGATAACTGCTGAAATCGTACACGTCTTCCATGTCCAGGCATTGCAGCTTCTTCAGGGTCTTTGCACGTGTCCATACGCCGACTACTGATTACATTCACTTCGCCGTACTCCTTAAATACCACCGACGATAATTTGCATATTAAGCCGTGCTGTGGCGTAAGCGCTCACTGGTTGGCTCTGAAATCAACATCACACCTACGTAAACTCAACCCCATCAACATATGTAAATTTCATGATCGCCCACCAATTCCTTCTTGGTGTTCTTTTTTCACTTTCCGCCAGTGCATATATAGGGGAAAACGCAATTTACCTTTACGCCCCTTAGTGGAAAATCTATGCATTACTTGAAAAATTTGAAATTATATTGAAAACATTTCGCTCCGGAAACGCTATCCAACAAAGAAGAAATTTTTCAAATCGGATTGTGAGAAGCAGAGATAGACAAAAATGTGATGTCAAACCCCTATTTAACGGACTGTGATTTAACAAATTCCACGATTTTGCGTACATTTTTTATGGTCCGGCGGAACCACATTGAAATTAATGCTTCTTGTTTCCTGCTTTAACGAACACAATTCCTCAATTTAGCGAACATTTTTTAACTTTTTAAACCACAAAACTATGTTAACCAGCATTTTCACATTAAAAGTTAGCCCAAATGCAATCCCTTGGTGATGTTTTCGATGAACAGATCGGACTAAATGCATCAGATTCTGATGAAGATGAAGCAGAACTGAAAGTTAGCTGCTTTAGTGCTGCTGGTAACAGTATAGAATGTGCTAAAAAGTACCTGATGCCCCTTGATATTAATTATGATGTTTTTCATGCATTTCATAAAATTAAAGCTGGAATTTATAAAGCTAAACATTCAGAACAAACATAAGCAATCTTCTCTAAAGCATTTCTTTTCTACAATGTAAAAAGTCAATCAACACATATTCTGTTTTTACAAGTTAATTAATACTAATTAATGTTCTGTTTATGCAGTTTAGGAAACTGAAATCATTATTTAAGAATCTAAATGCTCGGGAAAAAATCAACTATCGTATTTTTTTTTTTTTTTTTTTTTTTGCAATTTTAAAGTACGCTTAAATTTTGATGCTACATAATTATGTATTTAATATGCAAAGAAAATGTGTACCTATTATAACATTTTTAGCATGTCTTTTGTAAAAATAGATTGTGCTTATGTTACCAGTATGCCCGTCCGTCTGTACCCACGATATCTCTGCAACTATTAGCCCGATTTGAAAAATTCTTTTCGCATTGGGAAGCTTGAGATATGCGAATGATGATCCTTCATTTAGTTTTTTTGTACGATGTACAATTTCGCCGCTAGAGAGCGTAAATGCAGATGAATTCAAAAATAAGTTTTATTCCACATATTTGCTTCTAAACATCCGATTGAAAAAATTTTTATCTTTCGATTCCATTTATGTCGAAGAGTATTTTAGATATAGTTACATTTTCAAATTACGCATAGATTTTCTGCTAGGGGGCACAAAGGTAAATTGTGTTTTCTGCGCTATTTCTGCTTCTAAAACTCCGATTTTAAAAAAATTCCTGTATCGCGTACAAGACCTGATGGAAAATATTTTCCACCTAATTTCTGTTTGGTAAAGAATGGTTTGGCCACCAGGAGGCATAAGTGTTAATTTCTGCTTCTGATGTATTTAAAACCTTTTGAGAATACTTTCTATCTAAAATAATGCATGGTTTTCCCACCAGGGGACGTAAAGTCACATCTTATTTTTGTCGATATCTCTGTTTCTAAGAGTCCGATTTGAAAAATTATTTCTGTGTTGGAGAGTGTTTCCGGTGCGAAATGTGTTTTTTTCTTAACGCACAAGTCTGCAACCAGAGGGCGTAAGCTCATGATTCCGTTTACAGCAGTATCTGAGGGATTAAAAACCCGATTGAAAAACTTCTTTCTTCCATCAGATACTATTGTTTTCCATACCGGTTCCTTTGACTTTAAATAGCTTTGATAAATTTAATTTGCATCAGAACAGATTCAAAAGACATGCTTATTACATCCAAAAAGTCGGTCTCATCTTTCTTGTTGATAATAAATTCGTAATTAAAAGTACTGTACATAATTTAAATTTCACTGAAACAAAGAGAACTTAGCTGCTTACGTATTCTGTTTTGAACACTAACTTAATTTGAATGCTTCATTCGAAAGGTTTCCTCGACTTTTCATACAAGACTGTTGGTCCCGTAATCCTGTTAAATCGAGGTTTGACCGTACATCTATGCCCCTGGCAGCAGGGGCGGTATTTACAGGGAAGCCCACGAAGCCCAGGCCTCTGCGATGCTGGAAGGCCTCCAAAACAACGATTTCTTGCCTTTCTCCCAAAAATAAAAAATTAATAAAAGTTATATGACCGCAGAGATTGGCGAGTTTTCTGGTAGATTTACTTAGAATGTAATGAGCATTTTGTTGTTCAATTTGGTATTTCATGTAACGGGCCATGTTATCCTTAAAAAAAAAAATTCGATTCAGTACAGTTTAAGAGGCAGGCACAAGATTTTTACTGTGTGAGTATAATGACATGGGGGGAACTGCTTTTACGGGGCACGCTAATTGGTTTTGCCATTGTCCAGGCTTTTTTGGGAAGTCGAAGGGATAGACAAGTGACGATGACTGATAGCTTAAAAAAACTGTCCGTGGAGTGGAATATGATGTGCGGATAAGGAAGGAGATCCCACGACGCCTTGAAGTATAAATGACAATGAAAGCAGAGCCATAAACTAACCATTTGGAACATGTTAGGTGCTAGCAGGGAAGGCTGGTCTGAGCCAACAATTAAGTGATGAAACCACATGTAGCTTCAGCAATTTCTTCCCCAAAAAAACCTCTGGCTGAACGAAATTACTGTCCAGCATCTGCGTAAAACAGAGCTTTTACGTCCCACAACCCCTTGAAGTATCCCTGTCTTGTGGACAAGGATCTCTATCACAACAGAATGTGTAGGTAGTGGTCGCCAAGGCGGTTTTTTCTTTTTTTTTTTTTTGTTTTATCGCAAGGGGATTTAGGCATGAACTGACCCCAGTCCATCTCACATCTTTGGTATATTTCCTCCCAGCTATGTAAAATCAGCGCCGTTGACGGAGGAATACTGAAGTATGACACTGGTAACATTTTCTTTTCTCGCTATCTCTTTTGTTTGCGGTGCCTTATGAGTTGTTTTATTTGTTTACAAGGAGTTCTCCGTGATTTTCACCACGACATTTTAATTTCATATAGTTTGTTTCATTTATCTTTTTACATAGACATATCTTTGTTCACAGCAGTGCATTGCCTGCTTGTTTAAACCCTGAAGGGCTTTACCATTACTAGAATTTTTTTTTATTTAACAAAGTTTGGAATTTATCTTCTGGTATTGTGCGCGAAAGTGAAAACTAGACAGTAACAATGAAGCGACACTATGAGTCTGGCAGTCAGAAATGTAAAAAAAGTAAGATGAGACAAGAAAATGAAATTCAGCAAAGAAACAGTTTGTTATCGTATGTGAAAAAAAAAACTGAAGACGAGTCCAGTAGTGAACAACATTCATCGAAAACTGCGAGAGATGAACCACCAATTGAAAAAGTGGACTCTTTAGTAGCAGAAGTATGTACTCCATCGGAAAGGATGAACGAGGAAACATCTCATTTATCAGAGAATTTAAAGATTTCTGAGGCTGCTACACCGGTTGCAGTATCTGAACAAGTGAACTCTGAAATGCTAATGGTACTGCCTACTAATAGCAATTTTGTTGAAATGAGGGATGGTGCCTATCCTGAAGATATTGCATTATGGCCAAAATTGATTTCATCCGATATGATGGAATATTTTTTACTGAATAAACCAAAAAATGTAGGAAACCTGGAAAATATGAAAAAAGAGTATGAGGAAGGGGGACGGATTAAACTCACAGGTTTCAATGAGTCTCAATTTCTGAGAGTGAAGAAAAACGCAACAAAAGAAATGAGAAATTGGTTGATTTTTTTGGAAACAACCAAGACAATTTACTGTTATATTTGTAAATTAGTCCCTGACCATAGTAAAGAAAAACAGGCATTTGTGGACGGTTATTCAAACTGGAGAAAACGTTGCTAGAGATATTGCCGACCATGAAATTTCCAAATCTCATATCAATGCTATGTGCATCTTTGTAAAAAGGTGTAAAGTACGTGGAAGAATTGGTTCTGCATTAACTATCCAGTATGAAGAAGAATGCTCTTACTGGAGAAAAGTATTGAAACGAGTTGCTGCCACAGTCAAACTGCTATGTTCTTTGGGATTACCTTTAAGAGGACATGACGAATCAACAGCATCCAATCGGAAAGGTAATTTTTTAACCTGTCTTGAGTATCTCAGTGAATTTGATAGTTTCCTAAAAGAACATTTGAGAAACTTTCAGTGTTGTGGCTCAGGAAAAACTAACTACACTGCTGGCCACTCAAAATGCAACACCAAGAGGACACGACATAGCGAAGCCAGATTTACTGGACACATAACAACAGACACAAAGATGAAATGATTGAGCTTACAGGCCCGTGTGACTTGCGGAACATGCAGAAATCAATAGTTTGTGTGGCCCCCATGGCTGGCAATAACGGCCGCTACACTCCTCTACGTCGAACGAAAGAGGCTTTGGATGTGGGCTTGGGGTATGTCGGTCCAGGCTGCTTCCACACATTGCCACAGTTCATCAGGCGTATTCGCGGATGGTGCTTGCCAGGCCACTCGGTTGCCGATCAGCGACCAGACGTGTTTGATGGGTGACATATCGGGAGAACAGGCGGGCCACGGCAGCTGTGACACCTGGTTGGCCGTGAAGAAATGTTACACGATGCGTGCCACGTGCAGGTGCTCATTGTCCTGTTGAGACGTGGCCGCTGGCAGGTCCTGCAGGTAAGGAAGGACTACAGGCTCCAAAACGTCGGAGATGTAGCGGTGGCTGTTGAGTGTACCGGCGATGCGTACCAGGGGGTGCGGGTGTCATATCCAATTGCGCCCAAACTATAACACCAGGCGACGGACCGGTATGGCGATGCATAATGCAGGCGTCATACAGTCTCTCGCCGTGGTGCCGCCACACGCGGATCCAACCATCGTGGTGTTGCAGGCAGAAACGGGATTCGTCGGAGAAGACAATGTCGTGCCATTCCGTAGTCCAGGTGCGGCGTTCAACGGCCCACTGCCGGAGCACTCGCCGGTGTTGTAACGTCAATAGTAATCAGAGCAATGGGCGCCGTGCGACAAGTCCTCGCTCCTGCAGACGACGTCGAACGTTACGTGCTGACACAGGTTGTTGCGCAACACACCCTAATAGCTGCGCTAACGTTCGTGATGCGGCGGTGTGAGCCGTCAATGCTCGCCGCACAACATGCCGGTCCTCTTGTTCGGTGGTGTGCCGCAGCTGCGACAATCGCTCACGTTGGTCCATCTGTCCCTCCTGCACCAACCGAATCCATACTCACCTCACAGTGGCTGGATGTCTCAGTACGATAAACTGCTGTCACGATAAGCCACTATTCGTCCTCTGTCTAACTCCGAAACGTGCTGGAATGACTGCCGTATTTTGCGACGAGGCATCAGGAAGCTTCCCACGCACAGATCCGGCAGCACAACACACTTCCACTACTTGCACCCCACCTTCAGTGCACCCTTCTTATAGTGCTTCTCGGTGGCGTGCCGGACGCACACAATTTGCACATGCCCTGCAATGCTAATCGTTTGCATGTGCTCTCACGGGCGACGCATGCTGAGAATTTCAGGCTGATCGGATGCTTCTATCTTGGTGTTGCATTTTGGGTGGCTAGCAGTGTATTTAATGCACCAAGTCTATGATGAATTCATCACTTTAATGGCGGAGCGGGTCTGAAACTAGTTCTGTGACGAAGTAAAGAATTGCAAGTACTATTCCATAACAGTTGATTCAACACCAGATGTGAGCCATATAGATCAATTAACGTTAATTTTGAGATATGTGACAGACAGCGGCGAAGTTGTAGAACGATTAATTTCTTTCGTCCCACTGAAATCGCACACTTCTGAATGTGTGGAGACAACTGCTTTGAAAATCATTTCAGATTTAGGATTGGACATAAAAAACTGCAGTGGGCAGAGCTTTGATAATGCAGCTAATATGGCTGGAAAATATTCAGGTCTGCAGGCGACACTGAACAATGCATGCTCCTCTGCTTTATTCATGCCACGTTCTAGCCATTCGTAAATTTGATTTGCAATGCTGCAGCTGAATCATGCAAAGGAGCGACATATTTCTTTGACTTTGTTCAAAATGTGTATGCCTTTTTTTCGGTTTCCACACATCGGTGGAATATGCTACAAGCACGCTTGCAAGAAGAAAATATACACTTCACAGTAATGAGGATTTGTGACACCAGATGGTCTGCATGCGCTGATGCTGTTTTATCGACTGAAAATGGGCTATAATGATATAAAGAAAACATTAAACGACATAGCGTTATCAAATTCGAAAAAAATGCTTGCAAACATTGAAGCAAAGTCCTTAGCGGAAAAGTTTGAAAAGTACGATATAGCTGTTTTTACTGTTTTGTGGAATCGCTTGCTTCAAAGAATTGATGCTGTCAGCAAATCACTGCAGAAAGTTGAAACAAATGTACTCAGTGCTGTGAAACTGTTTGATTCACTTCAAAGTATATAGTTTCTGAAGTTCAAAATGACTACAGTTCGATAGAAGCCGAAGTGTATACTTTAGTTCAAAATAAAGCTTCTTCAGATATCTCTGATGAGAAGCGTTAAAAGAAGCAGAAAGTTATTTTTCGATGAGACGAGAGACAATGAAGTCAATTTGAAAAGTAAAGACAAATTCATCGTTGAGACCATCAATGTTATTTGTGACACAATAACAGTGCGCTTGAAGAATAGAAGCACATCTCTAAAAAAAATTGACTTATTTTGCGTGTTTTTATAAAAACGTGGACAAAAATCTTAAAAACAAACATGTTCACAAGTTAACTGAGTTGTACCGAGAGGACATCGACGCAATTCTTTTTGAAGATGAATTGAGACATTTCCTCCGTTTTATAGACAACGAGGAAGCAGTCTGTCCGTCCCAATCACCTACAGATCTGTATAAATGTTTGCTTGATGGTTAGCAGGCAACCTTTTCGAGTGTAGATACTATCCTAAAAATATTTCTAACAATACCTGTAACAAATGCTTCAGGCGAACGTTCTTTTTCAGTGTTAAAAAGAGTGAAAAATTGTTTGAGGAATTTTATGACTCGAGAACATTTGACGAGTTCCTCAATTTTGACAATAGAAAGTGCTACTTTAAAGAATGTGACTTACGATAGCATAATAGATGAGTTTGTAAAGAAAATATGTAGAAAGAAAACTATATGAATTCACTGAAGACTGAATCCAACTAGAACGGAAATATAATCCAGGTAACTTGTGATTGTGATTGGAGGTTTAACGACCACCGTGAGCAACTCAAATGGGCTATAAGCAGTCGCCCGTCCCTAATTTAGGGTCACTGGTTCCAGGGAAGGGAGAGAGCCAGTGCCGTAAGACAAACACAACATCCATGCCTCACCGGGATTCGAACCCGGACCCCGTTCGGACGAATGATCAGAGGCCATCGCTTAGACCACTGCACCACCGGGGCGGCATAATCCAGGTAACCTGACTTTATATTCATTTACATACTTCAGAATCAATTATATCAAAATATGTAACAATTTTTTTCATTCTGTTTTTCCTTTCATCCTGTTTTCATTTTATCCCTAAATACAAGTTATGTAAAAATGCACTGCAATGAAACACATAAATTATGCAATATCATAATGAAATCTTTCTGAAAAAAAAAGATATTTGCATGATATTCTTAGACTTTCTTATTTATGCTCTATTATTATACCAGTAGCACATATGCAGTGCAGTTAATAAAACACATTAATTTACTTCCTTTTATTTATATTCATAGCAAGCAAAAATATGTAAAAGGAAACCTACTCCAAATACAAGTATTCAAAACATATGTACAATGAAATGTCATAATGAATATTGTTGAAAAATATGGATCTGCATATAGTTCTCCATTCTATTACAGTTGCAGTTGATAAAATGCTGCACATATTCATTTACTTCCAGTTACTTATAAACCAGATTAAGATAAAAAATAAAGAGGGGGGTATACATAGCTCTTTAAGTTATTTTACTCTGTAACAGCAATATATTTGCGGTTGATAAAATGCTACACATATTCATTTACTTCCATTAACTAACAAAGATTTAGAAGCAAATATGTATGGAATAAAATGAATTTTGAATTCAATATCTGCATTTACGCCCTCTAGCGGCGAAATTATACATCGTAAAAAAAGACAAAAAGAAGAAGAAATGGAATGCAAGGATTATCACTCACATTTCAAGTTTCCCAATGCATAAGAATTTTTCAAATCAGACTAATAGATGCAGAGATATGGGGTGGAGGGACAGACAGACAAACAAACCGGTAACATAAACAAAATCTTTTTTTTTTTACAAAAGACGTGCTAAAAAATTTAGTTATGATAATCCATAACTAATATATTAAAAGGGCCGATGATCAAACGAAACAAAGACCTCACATCATCACTGGAGCCTCCTCCACTAAGAACCATGATGGATGGCATCACCACAGAAGTGTGCTTTTTTATGTTGTAGTTATCTACACCCCAGATAGTGGGAAATTTGTTAGCATCCTACACTGCGACCCTGCAACACACGCACAAGAAACAATGAAGCACTGCGTTATAAGTTGGAGGAGGTTTACTTGGCCATGAAAAATCGCGAATCAGACGTTCCGAGTTCATAAAGTAAATTACGGACTTTTTAAGGACTTGGTGAAATATTTAGCACTTTTAAGGGCTTTTAAAAAAGCAAAACAAATATTTAGTAGTTTTAAGCACTTTTTTAGACCCGTGCGAACCCTGTATCTTGAAACTATTGGTTCTGTGAGGTGCATGCAATCTGGTTGAAAGAGGGATGACACCACACGGGATCGTATCCCTGCAGACTTTACAAAACAGTTGTTTTTCTAAATCTGGATAGAAAATCTACGGTAGAAATTGCATTTCACAGGGCAAAACTGGCTGTAACTGCTGGGGGCCTGACTGTAAAGTTACATATTCATTCTCATTCAGTCAGTACACGCTCAACTCACCTGTGTTCGCTCAAAATGTCAAAACGAAAATGTTTGTCTCTAGCGAATAAAGGGAAACTTAGCTGATGTTGATCAAGGATAAAGAAGAAAACTGTGGCTATAAAATGGCAGCAGCTGAAAGAAAGTGTTGAAGAATATGTAGAGCTCTCTGATTTTAATGTTATGAAAATGTTATGATTGCTGATTATCCAACAGAGAATGACATCTCGGAAAGTGTTATAAAATGTAATGAAGAAAATACAATAAACGATGAAAATGATGATCAAGGGGCTATCAAAAAACCTTCACCCGAACAAATGCTAAAAGCATTCGATACGATTCAACGAGAATTACAGTTTCAAGAAAATATTGTAAACATCAAAATGAAACATTTTAAGAACTAAACACTTTTTATGGGGAATTTGTACAGAGCAGAATCATGGATTTTTTTACAGTTTAAAATAAGTACGCATATTATTAGGATGATGAAAAGGAGAGGTAAACTTTAGTCTTAGCTTCCTTCTCTTCACTAATTTGTTTATTCAAACAATGTATTCTACTTCTACTAATATATGTATAAATAAAAAAAGATTTAAACTCATTTACGAAAAGTTGCTACTCAAAAGTTCAATTTACTGTCCAAATTCAACTACATTTTACGATATTTTTCATTTTATTTGATTAAGTCTCTCCATTTTAAGTTCATTTCTATTTAACGAATTTTCTTTATAATAAAGTTTTTAAGAGGAACAATGGGACTTCGTTAAATAGAGACAACTATATTTAGAATGTGACAATATCAGATCATTAGAATTGTTTCTGAAATAATTACAAAACTTCTAATTTCCACTTTGTTTTAGACTATCCCAATACTGTTTATAATTATGCACTGGCGGAAAGTGAAAAAAGAACACCAAGAAGGAATTGGCGGACGATCATGAAATTTAGATATGTTAATGGGCTCGAGTGTACGTAGGTGTGATGTTAATTTCGGGACCAACCGGTGAGTGCTTACGCCACAGCACGGCATAATATGCAAATTATCGTCGGTGGTATTTAAGGAGTACGGCGAAGTAAATATAATCAGTCGTCGGTGGTATTTAAGGAGTATGGCGAAGTAAATATAATCAGTCGTCGGTGGTATTTAAGGAGTACGGCGAAGTAAATATAATCAGTCGTCGGTGTACGGGCACGTGCGAAGACCCTATAGAAGCTGCAATGCCTGGACATAGAAGACATGTACGATTTCAGCAGTTATTGGACTTTGAGCGAGGTCGTCTAGTCGGACTACGCAAGGCTGAGTGGTCGTATCGCGGAGCGGAATTGGACGGGAAGTATCGGTGGTGGTACGATGGTGGCGTAGATGGTCCGAGGAACATTCCCACACGAGAAGACGTGGAACCGGGAGTCACAGACGGACTGATGAGCGGACCGATCGGCGTATAAGAAGAGCGGCGTTGTCAAGCAGAACATCCACTGCAACGCAAATCTGAGCTGCCGTTGCACCTGGGGTGACTGTGCGAACAATCCGCAATCGTCTACTGGATGCAGGACTACGTGCACGTGTGCCTCTGGCATGTGTACCTCTGACTCCTGCCCACCGTCAGGAACGGTTGCAGTGGTGTCGCCAACGTCTGCACTGAAGAATGCAATGGCGATCTGTCGTGTTCAGCGATGAAAGCAGATGTTTGGGAGCCTCCGATGACCGTATGCGTGTTCGCAGACGCACAGGGGAACGTCTCCACCCTTCTTGCATCCGCTAGCGACACGCAGGGCCTACACCTGGTGTGGGGAGCGATCAGCTATCACTCCCGTACACAACTAGTGTTTGTACCGGGTACGTTAAACAGCACCTCCTACATCAACAACATCATTCAGCCCGTTGTTGTGCCATTTGTAAGGTCGGTCCATCGTGGTGTTTTCCAGCAAGATAACGCATGCCCACACACGGCACGTGCTATGCAACATGCACTTTAGGGTGTGAGACAAACTTCCATGGCCTGCACGTTCACCGGATTTGTCCCTCATTGAGCACGTGTGGAATTTTATGGGACAACGACTTATCCGGTCTCCACGGCCAGCCACGACTATCGCCGATTTACTCGTCCAGGTTGAGGATGCTTGGAACTCAATACCCCAAACTTACATCCAACATCTGTACGACAGACTCCATGCCAAAATTGCACAGTGTGACGCAGTTCATGGCGGTTCAGCCTCGTACTAACCATGTTACATGGAAATGTTATTTTTCAGTTTACCAGCAAATACAGCTGTATTTTGCCATCATTTTTTATCACGTTATCCTCTGTATTCCGTTATTATGCTGTATAAATTTCGTTGGCATCAGACGTCTCTTTGTTGGTGTTCTATTTTCACTTTCCGCCAGTGTATTACAGATCCTGTTGGCCACTATATCTGGCGACAAATCTAAGTAAGAAGGAAACAGTAAGTCTATTGAATTAAATCCAAAAGGCTATTCTGTAGAACTACAATGCTAGAAAGCATTTTCACTTTCTAAAAAGAATGTTGTGTTTTCATCGTTTTCCCCTCTCTTGCTCAGAACCATGTAAAAAAAGGATTGAAATTCTTTTGCTATATACAGTGAAACCTCGGTTATACATTTCTCACTTATATGGTTTTCACTTTTATACACAATTCTGCGTTAGTCCCCACATTTTGCTGTAGTTTCTATCACCTTTTTAACTCAGTAATACACACTTCATTTATATGATC
The DNA here is from genome assembly GCA_039090855.1 of Macrothele yani. Taxonomy (NCBI): domain Eukaryota; kingdom Metazoa; phylum Arthropoda; class Arachnida; order Araneae; family Macrothelidae; genus Macrothele; species Macrothele yani. The sequence goes on along the minus strand of CM077024.1, from coordinate 39,361,695 downwards.
TTTGCGATTACACACTGAAATTTTAATTTCAGATAATCAAAACTACACGGTTCCTCGATTCTTTTTATACATAACCCAGAAAGATATAACTTTGAGAGAACTGAGACAGTGTTGCGTTTCTTTTTGGTGCAGCAAAAGTTGAACCTTGATCTCATCAGAGAAGAGTAAGTTGATTATTTTCAAGTTCGGATGAAAAATCAGTTTCACATTTCATGACTCACACGCATATGAAATGATAAATCTCTGGGATGTAACTTTGTGGCTCCACTATTTTATGATGTAGTAGAAAAGAATCCTGAATGTGTCAAAAATATTTAACATTCCAGTTTCAAATGAACTCAGGATTGGCAGGTGTGAAAAAATGCTGTTAATTTATGAGTTCCACACTGAAACATTAGTCTCAGATTCTTAGTTGTGAGGATTCCACTTTATCTAGAATCAGAATTTTTAGACAGAGATTTAGAAAGAGAAGTTTGATTTTCATAGGGTTTACGATTTTGCAATATGATTATATTATACAACAATTTGTAATGCATTTTCTTTTCTCTCACTGCCAATTCAACTTTAGGTAAATCATTATGCCAAAGCTATTTCCACCGACTGTGATGTCACAGTTGGTGGAAATTGTGGGCCTTTAGTAGGCCTGCTATTTCTACAGACTGAATAGGTAAGAATAGCTAAACACTTGGAAATCATTAATTTCTACTGACTGAGTCAAGTGAGAATAGCCAAACACCTGCAAATCAGATTTTTACTGACTATGACAAAGTGACATCATGTTGATGCTTGTCGTAGCCGATGAGAAAGGTACCCGTTTAGTGTGTAGCATGAATGCGACCTTCTAACAGACGGGGAGGGGGATTCATTGATATCTCAAGGAGGGTTCCCCCTCCCCTAGACGACTCTTATAAGATTTTATTTGTTAAAATTCAGCGTCACAACTAACATAATTTAAGTACAAAATTCTATTTGTAATTTAACGGCTAATGAAAACATAATCATTGCAATTAATAAACCCATTTTTCTGGGAAAAGTTTTTTCTTTCTTTCAGTTTCTTTTTCTTTATGAAAAAAAAACGATGAACTAAAGTGATTTTTTGTAGTTTAAGTAAAATGGAGAGCACACTTTGTAACTGAAATGTATAGTATATTCTATACCTGCCATAGTTTATATGTAATATCCAGTCTAATTTTCCTAAATTTGACTTTCAGTGCTCCTAGCTGGGAATTTGCAGTTAAATTAATTTGAAATGAGGGGGGAAATTACCCAGAAGTACTGTGATAAGTTACGAAAAGAAGTTTTAATGTAACTAAAACAGTTTGAAATTTAAATATTTTCAGATAACATTTCAGAACAGAAGCAAAAATTTTAAATTGTAGTTTTTACACAGTGTCAAAACAGAAAATATGTCTTAGATTACTGAACCCTGAATTTCGTTAATATTTCATTAGATTCTACTTTTAGTTTTCTTTCACATCACCTTTCCTGATTTTTTTCTCTACAACTACACATATAACTTTACTCATAAATAAAGAGAAAAAGTGATTTAACGACATCTTTCCCTCATTATGTTTAGGAAAAAAGTTAAATCTGTTGGAAAAAAAAACTTTTTTTTTTTTATTATCAATTTTTGCAGCACTGATGATATGAAAGCTTCACAGTCATATTTTGAAGTTTCTGTATTTGGCCTTAAATTACCACTTTTTGAATCATATTTTCCATAGTGAACACATGAATATGTGATAGAAGCATATTTTAGCTTTGAATCTACTTCCTTCTTATGATATGGCTTACTATCATACTGCTCAACAGTTTCTGATATTTTTATGGAAAATAATGGGGCAAATGAATTGTCACATAGCTCATGATGGGCTCTTTAAAACAAGATTCCCAATCCTCGAATTCTTCCATCATTTTGTCTGTTAAAGCATTAAATCAAATGCGTTCAAGAAATTGCTATTTCACATACGTACAAGTTCAAAACATTTCACATGTGTCTGGTTCAAAACTGTGACTTCCAGTCGGTGACAAGATACTACTATCTTTCACTGGTTCAAAACCCTGACTTCCGGTCGGTGAGTCGGTTGAAATAGACACTCCGAAATCATTAATAAAGAACATTTTGTATTCTTCGCATGTATTTTACTAAAGTATTTAACAGTTTGACCTTTCATTTAAATACACTTTTTAAGGCGATCCCCTAGAAAAATGTACAACCAAAGTTTCACTGTAATTAGATTCATATTATGAAGAACAATTTCAGTTTGCATTTCTAAGCAGTTAGATACAAATGTCTGCACTCCAAGGAAATAAAATATTACGTGCTGATTAATGATGTTTTATGTATGAAGGAGAAACAAATCACAATCTTGGGAAAATACAAAATAAAACAAAACTGGTAGGTAACAAACAGTAGCTCAGTAGGATTTTCAGCCTTAAAATGCAAAATTAGACAAAACTGGTAGGTAGCATACAGCTCAGCAGAATTTACAGTCTTCTCAGAACTTACAGAACCTAACTAACTATAACCTTATGAGGTTTGCAACTGCAAACAAATGTGATGCTGCAATTGTTTCCTTCAGTTGAATTTTGAGAAATTTATTACATACAAACACATTACAGTATTTACTATTGCACTAAAACCATTGATACTTTGTAACATAATGCACACAAGATATCTTTTAGAGAAACATTTTTGTCTACGTGTTCGTGCACCTGAATTACTCACTGTGGAGAAAAAAGTGGAGAGAGTTCAAATGTCTATATCAGTAGTTTGTCAGAGAGAAAGCTCACTGGGATATCACAGTTTAGGAAGAATGAATCAAGATTAATACTGTCTGTTCATACACGCAGCTGAGAATGGAAGGAAAATTTCTTGAGGGTTTTAAAAGGCACAGTGTTCCACTTTGTGGTAATATCTCGATCGGTTTTTGTTTCAATTTTCCAATACATCTATATTCATAATTTTCTGCTCAAGATTCAATGCTACATTTCATCAAATATTTTTACGGTAAAAATTAATATGAAGCAGAATATTCTTAAGCAAATGCTTATATTAAGTGTATCATCACAAAAAATAACATTTAAGAAAAGGTATGCAATAAATATCATAAGACTTTAGGTGGTTTTACATTAAAATAGGCTGAGCGAGTGTGCTGTAAGAACTAAATTAAAGGGGAAAGAGCTGCTTTCATGGATAAACAGAATACACACTTTTATAGTGCTGAAACCCCAGTTCAAAGAAATCATTAAAATTTAAGTTGTAGTTAATTCAAGAGGCCAATGATTCAGTGTTTCAAATCTTTTTCTTTTAACAGCAAGCTTTCTGTTATCAGAAATCATAATATAGCCATTCCACAGATTTAAGAACAGAAAATGTGGCTCCATTTCCCTTCAATCATTTATTAGTGGTACATCTGCTATGTCTGTATCATGTGTTTGGTACTAATAATTTGGTGCTTTTGTTAGTTTTTTTTTTTTGTACCAGTACTGATGATATAATGTTATACTTAATTCCAGAGCACTTGTGATTCTGGTAGCAGCCAAATGGACTGGAAACAACTACCTGTCTCTTTGTACACCAATTACAGATGTTTTTATAATGCAGCATTCATCAGATTTTACTTCACTTCTTGCTCTGCAAGAGAATGCTCATCTGCTCACCGGAAGAGCTATGTGCCCACTGGTGATAGTTAAAAAATGTCAAATGACATGGCTTGAATAAGGCTGAATGTGTCCATTATATATATGCTAACTATAATTCAAATGATCAGAACTTTATGCAATGAATCTAAATCAGTGGCAGCTTTTGGGAGGAGGCAGTGCCTCCTCAGAATTTCAAGACTCTTAGTTCGAATTACTCCTTTTGTTCATTCAGTACTTTTGGATATATCTTTTGAATTAAATATAATCTATGCGGTCATTCAGTTTTTTAAATTAACGCTTGCGGAAAACAATCAGTAGCGTGTAGTTACAAAGTGTCCTCAGCTAGTGATCTCTGTCCGTGAGGCAGGAAACAAAATGCCTCTCGTAGATTTTGCGTCAAACCTGTTTACTTCCACTGAATCAGTAGATTCGAAGGGTAGACGATAAAACGGCGAACACAAAGAGTGCATGCGCACCGCCATGGACTTCCTGTGAGGCAGATGTTATCTTGCCTCATGGGAACAGCTGTTTCCCTATAGGTAGCTCCACTGTTTAAACTCCTCATTCTGACAGCTTCGAGTAGCATTACATAGCACCTTCTTCCTAGTTGCTTTTTTTCCCCACTAATGTTTAACTAATTTTATTTATGTTTTATGAAGTGTTGTTTGTCAAACCATGGCTTCTGCTTCAAACATATCTAATATGATGGAGAGCGTACTAGAAAAGCCTTTCAGTAGAAGAGATTTTGAAGAAAAGAATCAAATTAAAAATGATGGTAGGCCTACAACTGAAATGAAAAAGATGACTTCAAAGGGCAAAACTTCAAACAGAGTTTTTAGTATTGACTGGTACAAAAAAGAACAATGGCTAACTAGTAGTGAATCAACGAACAAACTATATTGTTGGCCACGTTTGCTGTTTCCTGTGAGTAGCAATAAAGTCTGGCAAGAGAAAGGCTTCAATGATTTGAAAAACTTACCACGTGCTTTGGACAGGCACAAAAAGCGTAAAGATCACATTCTGGCAGTTGTTAAATTAGAGTTTCTAGGCAAAACAAGGATAGACTACTCTCTCAATGAAGCGAACAAGTGACTTACATCATAATGAAAAAGTAAAAAAGAATCGTGATGTAATGAAGAAGTTGATTGATATTACAACACTACTAGCGCGGCAACAGCTCCCATTTCGTGGACACGACGAGAGCGAAGTCTCTGAAAATAAGGGAAATCACCTTGAGATTATTGATTTACTCTCCAAGAGTGACAAAACATTGAAGGTGTTTATGAAGAATAGTACAACATTTTCAGGAACTTCAAAAACAATACAGAATGATTTAACCATATCAGTTGCTTATATATTTAAGAATGAAATATATGTTGATATTGAAAATGCCCAGTTTTTTTTTCTTGGCAGATTGATGAAGCGACAGACATTAGGTCCCATGCACAAGTATCAATAATAGTTCGATTCGTGAATGATGGAGTACCAGTAGAAAGATTGGGATTTTTTGGCGTAAGTTCTGATTGGTGTGCTACTTCACTTAAAGAATTACTGGATCGTGAGCTGGAAAAATTTAGCTACAAAGAAAAACTAGTTTCACAGACATATGATGGCATCAGAGCTAAATGGATTGCAAGCAAAAGTGAAGTGTGATGCCCCTCAAGCATTATTTGTTCATTGCTACACACACTGGCTGAATTTAGTTTTGAGCAGAGCAGCGTCAGTGTTGAAGGAATCACGTATTTGTTTTGGAAATTTAAATGCAATGTGTGCATTATTTTCCAAATCGACAAAGTGTGTTCATTTACTAGAATCTGTTGGTGGACCCAGACCACCTTGTGTACCACAGACCAGGTGGAACTTTTTTTTTTTTTTCGATTGGAGGTTTAACGACCACCGTGAGCAACTCAATGGGCTATAAGCAGTCGCCCGTCCCTAATTTAGGGTAACTGGTTCCAGGGAAGGGAGAGAGCCAGTGCCGTATGACAAACACAACATCCGTGCCTCACCGGGATTCGAACCCGGACCCCGTTCGGACGAATGATCAGAGGCCATCGCTTAGACCACTGCGCCACCGGGGCGGTAGGTGGAACTTCAAATCTCGTTCAGTGTCTACCATAGCCGACCACAGGTTGCTGCTAATTGAAATATTTGAAAAAATTGAGGATGATTCCAACTATGATGATGAGACAATTCACAATGCAGTAGGACTAAACCAGAGGCTTCAAGATTTTAATTTTGTTTTTCTTCTCTTCTCATATAAAAAAATATTTGATTTAACTGAGGTTACTTTCTCCGTACTGCAATCAAATAGTACCGATGTTACATTCTGTAACAAACGAATTACTGGCTTATGTAAAAAATTGTTGTACTTTCAAGATCAGAGACAGTTTGATGAACTCTATCATAACGTGTGAAGTGAGGTTGGTTCTCCAAATAAAAGATTTAAAGGAAGCAATGATATTCCACCCACCGTGCAATACAGAAGACTAATGACGTAGTAGACAATGTTACAACTCAGTTAAAATGCCAGCTTTCTGACATTGAGAAATTAAAATTTCTTCAGCTGGTCGATGTAAACTGCTTTGAAACTCATTCTAAAATTTTTCCTGAACACTGTTTTAAAGCTCTGCTTCAAACTTATGAAAAATACTTTGATAGCACCAAACTGCATAGTGAGCTGCAGGTTCTGTGTTCAGACAGAGATCTGTGGAACAATGCCAAAAGTACAACAGAACTTCTGCCTTCCATATACAATAATAATCTAGCACAGGCACTGCCAAAGTTGTGTTTAGACTTTTTTCCTTTGTAGTAACAATTCCTGCAACATTGGCCTCTGTGGAACGGTTTCTTGTGCCTGGAGAGGATAAAAAAACTACAAGAGAAACTCCACTGGGCAAGAAAGGTTGCCAAGTTTATCAGTTCTGTCCATGTAATAAATCACTTCGCCAAACAGAAAGAACGAAAGGTAGACCTCGTATGCAAGACAATATAAGCGTAAGGTAAGCTTTCTCTCTTGCTGTATAGGTAAATGCTGTGTGCAAAAATTTTCAAGACATTTCTTTTGGCGTCAGTGAAGGTAGAGGTGTATATAGAATTTCATTTGAGATGAAAAAGATGTATAGTTCAGTCTTGCTTTTTATCTTTTGTTGATCTCTTTAATAAAAAACTATTTTGATGCAATATATTTCATATTCAAACTGGCTTAACAGTTCCCAAATAGTCCAAGAGGGCAATTCAGACTGAGAAAAAATATATTTAGGCGAGGGGCTGGAATCTTACATAAACAGGTTTTGTGGTCATGTAAAACGTGCTCTCCGATAAAATCTTTTCACGGGTCACGTTACTTATTTTATACTTCGCACATGAGAAAGTAAATAAAAAAAATTATGTGAAAAAAATGACATTAAATTGAATAAATTTATTTGAATCCAGGAAAGTAGTTTGCCTCCTCAGCAATTTTGGCCACGGGCCGCCACTGATCTAAATACTCCATCAGACACCTTGTATAACACTTCTAGTTTACAGTATGGTGTTATATACTGAATTTGTCAAACCCTGCTTATACAATGCCTTTGTAAAAACATTTGAGCTCTTTTTTAAAAAAAAAAAGTGTGCTATTAATGCATTTTTTTTTTAAGATTCCTCTTGACGAATCTTTGCGAATGATGAAAAATATGATCCGTTTGGAAAACACAACAGGGCAACAAAATGAAAGCTTAGATACCTTTCTCATAAAGTTATAACCGGTATCTTAGCAGCACGGCGACCAAGTCGACGGAAAGATATCTGATGATCGCCTCTACTCGATAAGGTACTAAGCCTAAACCGCCCTCCCAATGTTTTGATATGTCAGGTAGGGGCGCATGCCTGAAGAGCAATGGCGCATGTGGCAGGTTAGGGTTCGTAAACTACGGTAAATCCCACGCTCGGTTCCATCAACACTAAGCAAAAATTAATTGCGCTCAAGGGCAGTTGGTTGAAAGGCTCTTTAAACATTAAGTCAGAGAAATAAGGTTACAGGTTAGATTTACAGCGCACCCACGAACGCCATTTTGTTTGTACACTAACCTCTGTCTGGAGGAAAACTTGTGAGTTGCTCCTCTTCCCGACTTGCCTGGGTAATAATGGACGTACTGTCCATTTAGTCTCCTTTTCCGGACGCCGTTCCGATGGCTGATTATCCAAACTGTCGCAAGAAAAGTTCAAAATATTATCAAATTACATCCAAGATGTTTGCGATGGCCCTCACATCATGGAACACATGACACTTTACTAGGCGCATGCGCAATAGAAGCCACTTCTTGACCCTTGAAGGAGTCCCAGGACCAAACGCTCCTCTCCTACACGGTGGAGATGGAGGTGAGATTATTTTGGCTTAACAGAATATTCTTCCCACATTGCTCTTAATAACTTCGGAATGCGAATCCAATCCACCTGAGGGTGGATCAGAGAATACACTCTCCGTATCTTCAAGTGCCTGTAGTTTCGTAAACGTGGGACCTAATGCTATCCTGTAGGCTATTTTTAATCCTTGATTGCTGCTATTGCGGTCAGTTAAATGCATTCAAATATTTTTCTTCATTTTCTTTTCGGAAGTAAAACGAAAAAAAAAAAAAACACCGTCTTCTGAGCAAAGGCAGTCTCGTTTTCATTTGGTGTTAGTATTTGAATGTGTTGATATCAATGTAGCTAAACAAATACATTTGTTGTCAATAATTCTTAGGGTTGGTGGCTGGAAATATAGGGAGACTTCCGACTGAGTAATTTACTTTAATGAGTATTGTTTTTAAAATATTAAGTTGTTTTTGTGTAAAGAATTTCCCCTGCTAATGCATTAATCAATATTTCAGATATCAAGAAAATGGTAGACTACAGGTTTCTGAGAGGTTTTATTTAAGAAGCAGTACTCCTAGCTGCCGGGTGTTTTGAAAAAACGTAGAACTTAAAACACCTCATCAGTTGAACAAAATGTTGATAAGCGGAAGAGTTTTTAACTCTTGATTGATGAGAACATGCATGCATTCCCATGTTTTGAAGATAATTTTTATGTAAATACTTCATTGGTTTCTGCATTTTCAGTTGTGTGTGTGAGAGTTTAAAAAATAAGAATTTGTTATTGAAACATCGCCCTTATTGGAGAACACTACTTTAATGTCGCATGTGTTTAAATAGAGTGTGTGTGGTTTGTTATGCAGCTTTAATAGCCTCATCAAATAAACGGTACAAGAATGATGAACATAACAGACGAAAGAGGCACCGGAATAAAGTTAATTTCTGTAAACACAAAAACAGTATTTTTAAAGAGGATAAACTGCTGACCCTTTTTTTTTTTTTTTTAACCTGATGAATTTCCTTGAATGAAAACTCACAGAATCTGTAAGTTGTTGCAATAAAACATGGGCAAGCCAGCATATATATCACCCTTTTTAAAAAGATTGAGAAACAATATTTTTAAGAGCCGGATGATTTTTTTTAACTGTGATATTTTATTTCAATGAGGAAAACTAGCAGAACCACAGAATTTCTCATTTCCAAGTTGTTACAATACATGGACAAACCAGAGTATATATCATCTTTTATTTTTCTTTCAGGAGTTTCCCCAAGTACACATTATTGACTTCCATACATCTGTCAGTTTTAAAACTTTCAACTTTTATGGTAGGGGAGTCTACTTTTTAAAACTAGTTAAAGCTCCAGTCACAGCATTCAAAAAGTAAAAATAATGATAATAAACAACATAACTACCTTTTGTAAAGTAGTAAAATAAAATATCTCAATATAATTTAATATACAATTACATTTTAACAGTAACTGTTCTTCAAAAAACCTGTGCATACATTCACATTGCACACATGCATGTAAGAGGTAATTGATAATATAAACACAGATCCATCTCTGATTAATCCGTCTCTCTGGAATGCTTGACATCGCACTAATGTCTGCATTGTTGTGTTTTTACTTATCAATCAATTCATATATGCTCTCGCGATGTCAAAATGATTGCCTGTTATGTAATAGCACGAGATCACTTTTAGATATCAAGGTGATCATGTGCTAATTTAAAAACATTGGATTATCAATGACTCTAGTTCCATTTATCCGATCTACAAAATTTGAATTAAACTACTAATATCGCTGCAAATTGCATTTGTATATTAATTTAATTTAGCACAATTCAAATATTAATTTGTACACTTTGTTTTTTACTTTTTAATTTAACTAATTTTCGAAATTTAGTGCTGATCATATAGTCAAACCCCTATTTAACGTACTGTAATTTAACAAATTCCACGATTTTACGTACATATTTTATGGTCCTGGCGGAATCACATTGAAATTGATGCTTGGCATTTCTCGATTTAACGAACTCTTTTTCTCAATTTAGAGAACATTTTTTTTATTTTTTAAACCACAGAACTATGTTAACCAGCATTTTCACGTTAAAAGTTAGCCCAAATGCAATCCCTTGGTGATGTTTTCGGGAACAGATCTGACTAAATGTATCAGATTCTGATGAAGAAGATGAAGCAGAACTAAAAGTTAGCTGCTTTAGTGATGCTGGTAACATTATAGAATGTGCTAAAAAAGTACTTGATGCCCTTCGATATTGATGATGTTTTTCATGCACTTCATAAAATTCGAGCTGCAATTTATAAAGCTAAACGTTCAGAAAAAACATAAGCAATCTTCTCTAAAGCATTTCTTTTCTGCAGTGTAAAACAATAATCAACGCATATTCTGTTTTTACAAGTTAATTAGTACTATGTAATTGATGTTCTGTTTCTTGCAGTTTAGGATACTGAAATCATTATTTAAGAAGCTAAATGCTCGGGGGAAATATCCACTATCGTATTTTTCTCACAATTTTAAAGTATGCTTAAATTTTGATGCTACATATTGAAGTGTAATATCTACAAATTATGTATTTAATAGGCAAAGTAAATGTGCACATACTTGTAACACTTGTGATATTTTAAATTCGTAATTAAAAGTACTATACATAATTTAAATTTCACTGAAACAAAGAGAACTTAGCTGTTTATGTATTATGTTATGATCACTAGCTTAATTTGAGTGTTTCATTGGAAAGGCTTCATCGATTTAGCAAATTCCGCGATTTTATGTTCAACACTGTTAGTCCCTTGAAGTTCGTTAAATCGAGGTTTGACTGTATTTACATTTTGCAAAATATAGATCTATCTATACGCTCTAACCTATAATAAAGACTAAAATCTTGCGATTTCGTAGTGAGCAAGATTGCATCTAAAAGCAGATGTCGCCCCAATAGCACATTATCGAGAATTTACATAGTTCCGATTTGTAATGCCAGATATCGCATTATTTTGTAGAAAAAGCCTTGGTATGAAGCTTCAAACTAAACTTCAGATAGGACAGTCTAAAACAAGCCGTGAGGGGAATAACGTGTGCTGGAGAAAAAGTAATTTAATGTGAAAATTCAAAGCAAAGGTTATTAAGGTAAGTTTACACAAAAGCAACTGGACTACAAGGAAAATTATTGAACAAATATTTCGTACAGAATATTTATCGCGAGGTCTTTTGAAAAACAGAAATAAATAGCATTTAATTTTCAGTTCTAGCATGAATGAGTTCTTACTATATATAAATTTTTACTATATTTCCTTACATAGAAGCTGGCGTCTATTTGAATTATTTTCAATCTGCTTCAATTAAAATGTTCACCGTCTTAAGATGGGAAACATCTCCTATATATTAATATTTATTTAAAGCTTAAAAACAATAGTCTTAGGGCAGGCTATAGGCTAGTAACTTATAAATGAACTTCATTGTTTAGGTTTCTGATGCCTTTCAGTAATTCAACTTGCACAGATTCGCAATACGAAAAGCAGGTTTTAACACATCTTTTGTAAAAACGATTGTTATTGGTTAGTCAGTCTGTCGATACCATATCTCTGCAACTAATAGTCCGATTTGAAAAAGGTTTTTTGCATTGGGAGCAAGATTATGAAGTGTACAATGCTGGCAGAGGGCAGAAGCTTAGAATTCAGTCAGTACCCTGCTCAGAGTTGTATGAAATAAAATGTATCTGTATACACAACCATTAAAACAGAAAACTTGCTGCAAACCCACAAAGTGTGAACCATGATAATAAATAAAATAAAATAATTTAAAGAAAAGTTCATAAAACAATCAGTACTTATTAGAACATTACAGATTCTAATAGGATAAAATTAGTACATTACAATCGAACGTGCAGCAATGTGTGTGAAATAGACCTTTGTGGCCAAACATTAAAAACTTGTCAGTATTATAAATATTTAACGGAAATTCTCGAGGATAAATTTATTAAGGTACATTACCTCCCAATTTTTCGATCTATACATTAGATCTTCGTCAGGAGTTCTTGCATCTTACTACTTCCACAGGTCTGGCGATATATGGTTAATATATTGCCAGAGTAAAGCCTTAAGTATATATGGTTACTATATATAGGAGAAACAGGATGAAGGGTTAACCACCAGAATTAAAGAACACAAAGCAGCAATAAGGAACATCTCAAATAAAACAGGATTAGACAGGCACATACAACAAAATAGACTGGGACTCCTTAAAAGTGATCAAATATCAATCCCACGCAATTATCTGGAAATTAGAGGAATCCCTGGAAATTTATAAGGCACAAGGTGGCAATGACCATGCTGGATGGAAAATTTATCAAGCTTGGTCGCCAGACCTGTGGAAGTAGTAAGACGCAAGAACTCCTGACGAAGATCTAGTGTATAGATCGAAAATTTGAGAGGTAATGTACCTTAATAAATTTATCCTCGATAATTCCCATTAAATATTTATAATACTGAAAGTAATAAGATGAAGTCATTCATTATTATAATTAAAAAATTGTAATATGAACCTCATAAAAACAAGATATTAATTAAAGGGAGTTTTTTATTTCCAGAAAAAGTTTCATCGATGAACCTTCAAAAATTATAAATAGTATTTTCAACAATTTGATTCAAAACTAATAGTTTTTATTTTTATTTTTAATCTTCAATCAAAAACTGTCTGCAAAATCTGCTAATAATTCAGAAACTATCCACATACTCCCATACGTCTATATTTTGTTACTCTGGCCCTGCTCACACAAATCTTTCAGCAAATCCCATTCTCATGTGATTACATTGCACACAGTATGACACCAAAATAACCTGACAATGGCATGTTTGGCATTTGAAAAATGTAGAACTAAATTATTCTGAATTTTAATTTTAATTCTAGAAATAATGAGCTTTTGAAATTGAAATATTTAGTGAAACGTAGGATGTTGGATGACAAACTAAAGCCAAAAGTTGTAAGAGGCATGTCCCCCATGTCCCTATATGATTCTATGCCCATGGTGTAAAATGTTCCCTTAATTGTAATTCATTCTACCCAGTTATTATATTCTGATGTTTCCATCTTCAGTGCTTACAGGGTTCAACTGTGTCACAGCAATACATGGTTCAACAGTGTCTGTCTGTCTCTTTTTTATCCACTTATTTCTGTATCTTGCCATCACTCAGAGTTTCTTCTGCCTCCTCAGTTGCAGACTATGGAAGTGATAAAATTAGTAAATGTGTAGTTAAGTGTCCTAAATTATTAGGCTAAAAATTTAGAAAATTTTTGAGAAAAAAAGGATATACATATTTTAAAGTATGTAATTTGATGTGAAACGGTAAAACAAATTTCAGCTTTACAAAGCATTTTAAAGAATTTTACCGTAAAATTTACCAGCAAGTATGGAGATGTAAACATGCGCTGGAGTGAGCTTACCCCCAGGAGTGCCACATCGTCAAAACTATCTTCCACTCATGCTGCTGCTGCCATTTCATGGTCGTAAAACAAAGAGACCATAGCATCTTACAACAATCTGCTTTGCTCTGGGAAAGATTTCTAAATTTACCATTATTGTCTGTAGAAAGGGCATTACCAGAGGCAACTTTAAATCTTTTGGGACCCTAGGCACTAAACGATTCTGGAGCCCCTTCTTCCCCTTCTTACCTCAGAAATTTTCATCCATCAGAGTAACGCTTATTGAAATGCGATTCTATCATAAATTATTAGGACGTTTTGTCAGAAACAGTGCTAATGTAATTAGTTTGACTGTTCGTGCACATCAGACCTTTTGTTTTTACAGATACATGTATTTCAAAAATTATTTTTGCGGCTAATAGGAAATCAAAGGGCACTAAGTTTGACACTTTAAATATCCCATATTCTTTATGAATTTACGACTAAAGGTTGTCAAAGTCGAACATTCAAGAAATTAAAGTTCTCTTGTGACGAAATATTTTTGTGCCTCTCAGATTAGGCTTAACAGTTCTTTCTCACTTAAATTTTCGAATCAGTTCATTAATTTCCTGCTAGAAGTACTGAAGGACAATAAATGTGGTTTTCACAGATTCTTCAAAAATTATTGTTGCGAATGATAGGACATAAAATTTCATTAAATTTTGGCCATTTTAAATTTCACTACCAGTTCATAAATTTCCTTCTAGTTCTGGAATTGGAAATTTAATAAATTTCAGCTTTACGCTACAAGAGACCATTTCGGTTACTGCAAAAGTTCTTTTTGAGTTTGATACGTTTGGCAAAACTAGCTACATCTTCAGTTGCTATAGTTACTTGGCGAATTTAATGCGAAGGCGCTGAAAATGGAGTTTCGCTAAATTTATCAATACATTTCGTATAAATTGTCATGAAACTGGAATAAGTTTCAATTACAAAACGTGCCCTCTCCATTGCTTCAGCTTTAGAAAATCATCATGTTTTTACGTTATGAGCAAATTAGTCAAATTAGCAGGCAACGAGCCTGGTATCCAGCAAAAATAAAACACTGGCAACCGGAGAAGTCCTCCACATTACAAAATATGGGTAAATTTAAATTTGTGCACAGTACTTCGCTTAAAAAGGGTGGATGACTTTTCGTGGAGGAGTTTTCTTGTGGCGAATGATTCTTTAAATCGAAGAGATTCAGCCGTCCATGGCATAGACAAATGTCATGGACCAAAAAATTTGGACTGTAAGAATTTCATCAGTCAGTGCAAATAAGCGGGAGTGTGAAGAGTTTCCTGAAAACGTTTTACCTTATTACTTTCATAAGAAAATTGAGGTCTGCATTTTCTTTTATTATGTCAAAAAGATGTGTAAGATTTTCTTTATACCTCCACCACAGTTATCAGAAACAGAAGCATAAGGATTAAGTGCAAAAGATCCAGTTTGAAAATGGAAAAGTAGGAACCACAGTTTTTTGAGTAAGAGTATCATTAAAACTTTTATTGGCCGCCCAGGTGGCACAGTAGTCTAAGCGCTGGCTTATAATCATTCATTTGTGATGGGTCTGGTTTCAGATCCCGATGAATGGCCTTGGAACCAGTGACCCTAAATTAAGGACGGGCGACTGCTTATAGCCCATTTGAGTTGCTCACGGTGGTTGTTAAACCTTCAATAAAAAACAAAACTTTTATTGCTTTTTCAAATGTTAATTTGTTGTCAATTTAAGGAATAGAAAAGGTGAGAATACTTGATAATTATCAGTATTAAACTAGGGAAGGAGAAAGCAATAAGAAAATGCTTTTGCAATACAATAAAAATTTCTTTTAACACTATTCAATGAGAAAAAGATAAACAGCGAAACATTTTCGAATTTCTTTATTTTGCAGCCTAAGACACACTTTTTGTGAAAAAGAAAAAAAAAAAGAACGAAGCACCCCAAGAAAGTGCTTTGATCCTAATGAAACTCTGCATGCAAGTACCTCAGTGCCAAATATGCAAATGATTAATTAAAAAATAACTACCAATGACTAAATAGCGGCCCGCGACAGCGCATGGGAACTGCATCGAGAAGGGTATATCAAGAGCAAAGGGCCACACAAGGTCGTAGAATGTGTCGACGTACCGGACAATTGTGACAGCGAATTACTGGTACATTAACTTCCAGACTGTTGGGATGCCACGATGACGGATCCGTGCACACCACGAGAAGTTGAGCGGGTTTGTGAGAGGATATATAATTGGGCTGAGAGAAGCCGGGTGGTCAAGTCGCCGTATCGCCAGGCATTTGGATTGGAGCGACGCGGTAATCGGACAATGTTGGCACTAATGGGTCGAACAGGGCACCACAATCCAGTGGCACACAGGCAGTGGACGGCCGAGGGCAACGACAGAATACAAACATTGAGCGATTTTGAGAGCTGCACGAACAGAACCAAATTCATTGCTCTTGACAATCCTTGGCTATGTTACATCGTCTACAGGTATGGCAGTGGCCATTTGGCCCGTTGCCAGATGAGTTATGGCACAGGGATGTCCTGTTATCTCCAGTGATGAGTCACGGTTTGCACTTAGCGCCAATGACCAGCATATGCGTGTCTGGAGACAAACGAGCCGACCAATGCATGGATCCAGCTTTTACCGTGCAATGGCACAGGGCTCGGACACCCGATCTGACTGTCTAGGAAGCTATTTCCTACAATAGCTGGACACCCTTCAAAGTCCTCCATACTACCCTCACAGCTCAACGGTGTGTCGACGCATTCTACGACCTGTTATGTTGCCTTTCCTGTAGCACATCACCGAATAATTTTGCAACAGGATAATACCTGGCCACACACGGCACAGCTCTCCCGGGCCTTCCTCTGTAATGACGAGGCCCTTCTAGGCCAGCCCGATCACCCGATTTCTCACCGATCAAACATGATGGGACCCCACCTACACCCATCCCGAAATGTCGGCGAATTGGCCCACAATTTGGACATCATCTGGCATTCCATACCTCAGAACAGTATCCACAAACTGCATGTGTCTCTGCCACGCTGGGTTTTTGCTTGTATCTGAGCGAGAGGTGGCGCTACAATACAACTTACTGACTTCTACTCATGTAACTGTTTTATCCGGATAAATAGCCCAACTGCTGTGGAATTGCAATCATTTCCTCTCCTATACATGTATATTACACATGCCAATTTTCATCTTGATTAGATGATTCCTTCTGGGTGCTTCGTTTTCTTTTTCTTTTTGTTGTTCTTTCTTTCTTTTTAGCGAAGAGAAGATTGTTATAGCTACTTTGGTTTAGGGTGGTGTAGGAAGATTAGGGCTAAGGAAGAACTTGATTATACTACCCCAGAGAGAAAAGGTAGTAAACAGCAAACGCCCCGGATCATCAGGACCGTTTCTACAAGCACTCTTCATCGCAGCTCAGGAAAGACAGGTAAAAAGTTCCAACACAGATGTTTTTCCGTGGCTGGAAGTCATATAAAAGTAATTTATATCACAGCCAGCTAAGTATTTGCCTTAAACAATGAAAAGTGTGGGAAGCGTCAATCCTTGTTTCACCATGAACTAAAAGGAAGGCTAGGTTGTTTTAACAGTTTCTTTCAAAACAAGTATATCGATAACAATTCAAAAATTTTAAATGAGAAAGTAAATTATCAATTGACAATAAAGTGGTCATTTTAAGGATTGATTTATTTCGGTCCGTGAAAAGCAAAACAAAACTGACAATCCCACTAGGGGCAATCCCCCTAGTGGATTTTCCACTAGGCGTGCACCTATTGGGAAATCCGCCCCTGGGCATTACAGCTGAGTTTTCAAATGAATTAAAAAAACAAACAAACACTATAGTGATCTTCATTTCGGCAGATCCACAAAATCGTTGGCACAGCATGACTCGAAGGTTATCCCTTCGTTGAAGCCTCAGGCATCGCTGCGGCAATGTTGAGTAAGCTCGCCGCAGTGTGTGTTTATATTGCCGTACTTGCAGATAAATTTAATGGTAAAACTCTTTAAAATGCATTGTGTAAAGCTGAAATTGTTTCACAATTTATCAAATCACGTACTTTCAAATATGTATATAACTTTTTCTTGAAATTTTCAGCCAAATAATGTAAGACGCTAAACTACACATTTACCATAAAACTTGTCTGTCTACTACTGTGTAGTAATGGTTGTGTTTAAGCTGTTAACATCCATTCATGAATGGCATATCATGAGAGTTGCTATAGTGCTTATGCAAGTGAAATTGGAAAAGCTGCATGTGAAGCATCTGAAGTGTTAAACTGTCCTGTGAGGTGTAATGTTGGAGATAAAAATGTTGTTTCTAAGGAATGCAAATTATATGCTTTGCCCTTGTGCCTCAGTCACCTGTGCTATGCCTCTGTACCTCCAATCATATGGATTTATATAAACACAGAAATTGAGTGAAAAAGCAGTCATGTATAATAATGAAATTTGTTAAGCTGTAGCTTTTGGCCATTCTACAGCCTTGATCACCTGTGATCAACTGGTTGCCAGAACTATAATGTGAATTTGAGGTGCAGGAACTGTTGCCCCTCGGATTCAGTTGATCAAGGGTGATCGTAGCAGGAAAACCTCCCGAAAGCTAACTGCTTAACAAACTTCATTACTATGCGTGACTCTGTGTTTTGTTTCATTCAATTTCTATGTTTATGTTATATTGTTGCATGAAGCCAGTGTCGCACCCACGGCGGTGGCTGATAAGTCCTGGACACCCGCTTTGGGTTGACAGAGCGAAAAATTATCACGTCAGAAGTTTGAAAGAAAAAGTCGCAATATGCGATCTGTACATACTTCGTAATCATGTACTGTATAATTATAACATACAATAATTAGAAAGGAGTAGTTCTGTTAAATAAATTTAGAAAAATCTAACCAGGAAAAGAATTTCATCTGCTGCTTCTTCTAGTCATTTAACTTTCTTGTACTGCAACATTACTAGTAACTGGATAAGAATAAAACGTCCAGCTCCGGCGTAATTGTTATAGCACCTGACTACTTTTCCTGGTAAATTTAGGAGGATGGGGGGGGGGGGGGTCACCCTCACCTTGCAAAAATTCTGTGTGCCACGGCCCATGCCACCCTCCAGGAAATTTCTGGGTGTGCTACTGCATGAAGCCTGAGTTTTCAACCATAATAGATTTATCAAAAAGTTGCTCTGGCAGCTTTTTCCGACATTGCTTTGACACCTGACCAGGCGAAGGTCTTCACTTGGAATGGGCCCATGAATTTTTTTTTTTTTTTTTTTTAGCACTACTCATGAAAAGTAGATGATTCTTTTTTAAAGTGGGCATGTAACTCATGGAGATATTGTGGAACCAGTCATGATGGAGAATATCCTGTTGCCAGAAATCTCACTCTTAAAGTGTGTGGAATTCTTGCTGTGAAGCTAATCAGGATGCAAGTGCAAACTAATTTTTTGTGGATAGGAAATTATCAAGCAAGGATTGTATACACTGAAGATGTGTACTTATACTGAAAATGTGCCAAACCATGACATAAAGCTACGCATTGTTATGCAGCCCTTATTGATTCCACTTTCAGTTCCAGCATTTACCTATTTAGCTTGGGGGTGGGGCAATGAGTTAGCATACCTACAGTTGCTATGGGCTAGCATGTGAAATCTTTTTATCATTCTATGTTTTGCCAGATTAATTAAGAACAAGAAATAATGACACCGAATCAAGGTGTCGCAAGTTTTCAAATAAAATGTTTTTGTGAAATAAAGTGTTTTCCCATTGTATGATTTCATAGCAATGTATGTACACTATCTACCAACAAGTAATTGGACACCTGTGATAGCAAAGGAAAACGAAGTTTATTCACCTTCAATAGTTGGTGGAGCCTTCACGAGCGGCGATCACAGCTGCAACCCCCGGGGCATGCTCTCAACCAGGCGTTGTACGACGGCTTCACTCTGCTTGGAGAAGGCAGGTCAGTTCCTTCACCGATTTCGGACGGTGGGGGCATCCCTTAAGTCGACGCTCCAACTCGTCCCAGAGGTGCTCGATGGGATTAAGGTCCGGGCTCTGCGCAGGCCAGTCCATTCGATTAACCCCGTTGTCACCATACCAAGCCATGGTGGACCTCGCAACATGATAGGTGGCATTGTCATCCTGAAAGTAACATGGGTCCACCCCGTAAAACTGCCACAACGTAGGAAGCGCATGGTCATCCAAAATGGTGCAGTAGGTCTCGGGAATTGTGACCAAGGGTCCCGTGCCATACCAGGAGAAACATCCCCATAGCATAATTCCACCGCCGCCGAACTTCACAGTTGGCACAATACATTCCGGCAGTAGGCGTTCTCCAAGCAGACACCAAACCCAGACCCTGCCATCCAAACGGTAGAGGGTGAACCTTGATTCGTCACTTCAGAGAACCTGTTTCCACTGTTCAACAGTCCTCTGTCAACGTTCTTTGCACCACGTTAGCCGAGCAGCGCTATTGGACTTGGTGATCAAAGGCTTGTGGGCGGCAGCACGTCCATGATAACCGAGCAGATGGGCTTCCTTACGGATGGTATTCATCGAAAGAACACTCCTGGATGCCTGTTGAAACTCCTCGCGGATGTGGCCCATCGATTTGGTGCGGTTCTTCAAAATTTCTCGGGCCAGCACCCGTCGGTCTCTAACTCCCAGTTTTGTGGGTCTGTCGGGTCGGGGCACATTCCGACCGTCACCTCTCATCTTCCACTTGCCAATCAAGTAGGCCACTGTCGATTTTGGGTACTTCAACTCGCTGGATATGTGACGTATGGATCGGCCATTTCTGTGATACCCGACAATTGATTACACCTTTCTGGAAATCAGCGAGCTCAGAACTGCGTGGCATCTTGCATGCGACTGGTTGCGTTGTTGTTTCCCACACGATATTTAACGGCGGCGGCCGTGACTTGTATCAGCACCGCAGATATCGACGATTGCAGGGGTGTCCAATTACTTGTTGGTAGATAGTCTATAACCCATAGACCATGAAATTGAAAGGGGGGGGGGTGATGGCTGTATAATTCGCACGTGATGTGGATTCTGAAACGTAATTTATGACAGACAATTCATCATAATGACCTAGAAGTCCAAATACATAAAATAACTATTTTACTTAATAAAGTAACTCCAATTGCTTTTTAAAAGTGAATAGAGAGGAAAATCTCTAATTTTTCATTATTGACATCGGTCCATAGTTAGACCTAAAAATCCATAGAAACTCAGTGGTACTTGGAATCTGTAAAAATGTCTCAACTGAAGAGTGAACAAAGGCCTTAACTAATGCAATCAAGGTAGCAAAAACTGATGGATTTAATAATTTCATTGTGAAATATACATAATATCTAAGTTATTATTACCTGATATTGGCAAAGTATTTCGCATGTTGTTCCTCCATGAGGCACGTGTTCCCAGCCCGAGAGAGGTCTATTGTTATGGGTTTTTTCGGTTAGTTAAAAAATTTTTTTTTAATAAATGAAACAATTAGGTTATATTATTATCAGTTCAGATTCATTCATTCACACAATAAAACGTTTTAAATTTACTATTAATTAAAATATTGTATTAGAAAAAGTTATACTCATCGGGTCGGGAGACGTCTCTAAAGAGGCTCTTTGTCACATTGCTATGGCGAGCGCTTTCAGCACACCTGGTGTGCCATCGTCGGGCCTTCTACACCTACATGAGGGTTTCTTCGCGTGTGTGTAGCCGCATGTATATTTAGTCTAAAGCATGTGTATAACATAAGACAACCCTTAAGGTTTGTCTCATGAATTACATAATTTTATTGTGTGTGCTTGCTTGCCTGCACCAAGATTAATACTTTACTGCACATCTAATATCCAGTTGTGGTAACTGGGTTCATGTGTTACTGTGTATCTAAGTTGTAGTAAGAGAAAAGGTTTTTGAGTAGAATTTGCTGAGCTGTGTAAATTATCGCATGTATTAAAATTGCTTCCTGTTTTCTTATCTGATGTGTGGTGTGGCTTAGTCATGTATGGCTTAGCTGATTGACTAAATGATATACAGGGGTTGCGCTGCAGATCGCATTACTCTCATTTGCAGGGAAAAATTGTTTTGTGGTAGTAAAAATTTATTTGTTAAGTGACCACATAAGAATAATGAAAGAAAAAATTAAAACAGAAGTGGAAATTAACATTTTGTCCACAAAAGCTGCTGCATGCAAGATTTTGTTTCCAAATTCCTGTAATCCCCATCCTCTTCAACTTGAGAAACCATAGACAAACATATGTTAATCTGTTTGACTATGCTTAAGAACTCAAATGAATAAGAAGGGGTGGTGGGGTAATTACTAGTTAGTGGGGTGTTAGCATTGCTCTTTGAAACCCTATCAAATTATCTGGCTTAGATAATTGAAAGACTACTTTGGGTTTTAGAGGAGGACATTTGCAGGATATTCATTGTATTCATTCTAAGGGCTGAATTTTAGCATTATCAGCTTTTTCGCTTTCCTCCTACACCGACCTCAGTGATGGTGACCCCTGGCCACTCCACTTTTCTGTGTACAACTGCTTAATTATAAGTTGCAGGCACCTTGTAAAAATTCCAAGAAAAGTTCAGGGGATGGAGAGAGTACTTGATTGGCTCATGCCCTCCTTACAATGAGAATCTCGGGTCCCAAAGCTTCCATTACTGTTTTCTGGTGATCCTTCTAATTCCCATTGTTGAAGTATTGAGTACTGAAGAGTTTGTTCACTGTAGAAGAAAAATATTTCATTTCTCAAGACTAATTCTAACTATGAGTGATGGAAGGAAGAGAGTGAGTAGAGCCCTCAGTACACAAAAATAGCTACTTTTAAAAAAGTGAAAATTGCTGAAGAATTACTAAAATGTCAAAAAACTGATAAACATTTCATTGTTAAATGCATTGGATCAACTACAGTGATCAATGAAGAAACCACTTCAATTGATGTTGATGCCTTAAGTGCTACAAAGAATGTACTTGATGAAAAACCTGATCATAAAATACATGTTCAATTTTAGATCACGATGCAGAGCTGCCTGCTTAACAGTACTTGTGTAAGTGCTGATTCTGCAGAATGGGATATAAATGACCATACTACTGATTTTTTACTTTTTACTTTTTCAAGGTATAATATAAAATTTAAAGCGGAGTAGGGCGACAAATTTGTCTAGACCTAGGGGCCGCAAAACCCTTAATCCATCTCTGACCTAAAATAATGGATTTTAGTGAGGATGGTTTGTGAAAGTGAGACTGGCTACATTTGCAACTGCGAGAGTTATTCAGGTGAAGGCAAAAAGTTACAAGACACTATATTATCCATTTTACGGCCTTTCCGTGATGCTTGGCATCATGTTTACTAAGACAATTACTACAACAGCGTGTCAACTTCTGAGATTTTATTGAAAAACAAAACACTGGTCTGTGGTGCTATAAGGGAAAACTGAGGCTTGCCAAAATTACTCATAGACAAGTAAAAAAAAACTTCAGAGAAGAAATGATGTTCATCCGGAAAGAACCTATTGCTATTGTTTTATGGAAAGTCAAAAGGCTTGTGCGTATGATTTCGGCTATTCATGATGTCTCTATGAAATCAATGCAAAACAAAATAAAACCTACGTGCATAGTGGATTATAATAAGTATATAAAAGGTGTCTATCGAGCAGACCAGTATTTGGGGAACTGTAGTATCTTATGCAAAACTGTAAAATGGTATAAAAGAGTAGCCTCCTTTTTTATCAATTGTGCCTTATTCAATGCATTTAAAATTTACTGCAATTATAATCTACAAACCAAACTGAAGTACAAACATTTCCTGAAAAAAGTAGCTAGAGAATGGATAGCTGATTATTCAACTGAATGCGGCACAGAACCTGGAAGTTCTTCTGATATCTCTAGAAGAGCTCCGTATAAAGATTCTCCTTTGAGGCTTTCAGGAAAATTGTAAGACCATATTTAAAACAAAATAGTTACTAGTGGGGGAAAAAATCCCACTAGAGTATGTAGAGTCTGCTCTTCCAAAGGAAAGCACAGCGAAACTCGATATGTTTGTAAAACGTGTTGTGTACATAGGTAAATGCTATATGGCACATAGGTAAATGCTATATGGTATACCATACCCGTAAAAATTATTAAATATATGTAGTAAATTTCATTTTAATGCATGCTGTGAAAATAAAGGTTCTTGAAGCTTATTAGATGTTTTTCATTTTATATTCAACTGCAGAAAAATAGCCGGCTGCACAAGATAGTTTTGGCTTGAAATAGCCGGTCAGCAATGTGTTAAGTTTGTTATGCATTTTAGGCTACTCCTTGGAGTTCTTACTGAAGCAGCTTCATTTCATATGCACCTTTCTTGAGCAAAGAATTGTTTGTTTTATGTAATTGTCACACATGTTCTTAAAATTTGTATTAAAAAATTAAGCATCCTTGATATCAAATTCAAAATTCTGAGTAACAGGACCAAAGTATGTTTGGATAATGTATTGGGTAGTGCATAATATGAATGAAAAGCACATGTGTACCAAATATCTGCAAGTTCAATTTGTTATTAATCTCAATGAAGACACAACACACCCAGTAAAGTAAAAATTCAACAGAAAGTAATGTTATAATTATGTGAATGCAATTCTTTGTTGTTGTTGTTGTTTTGCAGAAATATAAAAAGCTGGGATTAGTTTCTGTCTTTTGTTGTTGTTGCAGTATTCCCCAACAATTTCCCGTTGTTGCTTACTGTAAAATGAGCATTTTCTAGGACCTCCATTTCCTCACTGTGATTCATTCTATCTAGTTCTTGTACTCTGACGTTACTACGTTCCATCTCATCATTACCACCTCTGTTTCATCATAATCTTCTGTTGATAGGGCCGGCCTGTGATATTGTTCATGCATGGGCAAGGTGGAGGTCTGGCAGTCTTTAGATTAAATTAAGATGTTTTGTTACATACATACCTCCCCCCCCCCCCCACACACACACACGCTTTTCTTGAGGCATGCAGTCCACATAGTGATAACATTATTTATGGAATTACCTTCCAAAAATTGAATGAAAACCTGCACAAATTGCCAGTTTGTATTTCGAGGGAGAATCTTGTAAGAATACTTATCAGAAAAAAATACTTCCTATGGGGATACTTCCAAAAACTTTCAGAACAGGCAACAAACAGGGAAATGAAATATTGAAAACTGACTGTGGAATGTATATCAGAAATGACGACAACAACATCGAAAATTCCCAAATACTGATTTTGCACCTTAAAGTTCTCAGGATATTTCTTTTCGGTTAAAATATTAAGTTGGAGTCCCTTGATTAATGCGAGGCTCAAGACCAACCCATTAAAATAGCTCAGTATGTACAAAGGTATCTAAAGAAAAACAGAGATTGAGGCTTTACCTGAATTGTATAGTGTACGCATTTTTATTTAGTTTCTTTTTTATTATATTAGCAATCTGGATTTCATTAGCAATTAGGTTAAAACAAATAATTCAAAATCCATCGAAAATGAAAAAAAAAAAAACGTATTTCCTTCCCCACTAAAATCCCAATTTTCTTTTTTCCTCTAAATGATTAGAGTATTTTTCCTGTATTCAGCTTTTTCGCCTCATACGGGTAAAATGAGAATTGCTAAATCACATGTTGTACCAACTAAACATGCCAATTTCGTACTTGGCCCTAGGAAGACAAATATTCACTCTGAAAACAAATATTCCCATCGGAGCAGTCATATTGTCCTCCCTTTTACGGTGTAATTAGTTTAAATTGTGGATGCGGTCACTTTGAAAATGATACCGTGCTATAGTAGTAGCACGGTATCATTTTGTTTCTGTCCTGCTCCTGGCCTCCTGCTTTGCAAAACAAGGGGTTGGTCAAGAAGTGAGCGACAATCATACTTTGGAGACATTTTCAAGACTGTAGCCTCAAGGCAAGTAATGTTGTCTCAGGTCCAGGAAGAGACACAAAGATACAGACTTCAAAAATAGAAAGGCTAAATATACAATATACCGGCTTAGAAGACCAGCAGAGAATGTGAACTGCTATAAAATATTGCAATTAGGAATTCACTTTTATGTAATAATACAGATGATGCAAACACGATTAATTCACAGAGAAAATAGGGCAAATAACATGTATTTTATGAAACAGTATATTTCAGATCATTATCATAAACATAATATATATATTTATATGCAAAATCTAAAGCAAAATAAGGGCATTCTACCGGCCAGCCGCCCCCCCCCCCTATGACCACCAAGCCCACATTGCCCATCCCTGTCTGTTGTTCATCTTTATCTATCTGTATTGATATTTTACTCACATTTTCTCAGCCCAACATGGGTTGCAATGAAGGTAAAAGAATTTCATAGTTTTGGTAACAATTTTTAAATGTAATGATATTCAGACATCCCACTTATGAATTTTCTTTAAGAGATTTTGTACCCACATAATTTGAGGTAAAAACAATACTGATTTTAGAGTTTTGTAATATCAAAATAACTTTGCAACTTTCTTCTTACAGAGTACACCTTATCTTCTAATACTGCATATTTTTTAAGAAAAAAGGAAATAATTGATTATTATTTCTTAAGGAAGCATGGTTTACATAACCTAACAAAGTAGTGTAAATACAGTACATAAATACTTTAAGGTAAATAAACTGGCATTGACACTTATTTTTTAGTTATTGAAGTTCTAAAAACTGTTGACTATAGATTGATAAATTCTGTGCTAAGGTATATTACAGAAATTTTGATTCTGCTTGTTCTGCACTGCTCGCCTAATAATAAATGTTAAGAATGTTGAGCAAAAGAATACTGATATGAAATATTTAAACTGTTCTCTTACTAGCAAAGGAGCCACCTGGGTTGGGTTTAACAAAAAATATGTGATTTGGCTTCTGGGCCAGTGTCGTCCAAATTTTCCTGAAATTATAAACAGGATATATTGTAGGGAAGCTAAAATTTAAATATCTTCCAGTAATTTAAATCTGAAATTCATCAGTAAGTTAAAATTTAAATATGTTCCAGTGATCAAAAGAAAGGAATTAAAAAAAAAATCTATGCTGTTAGGTCAATTGCAGGTGAAAAATTGTATTTGCTGAAGTAAAGATTACAGATTGTGAGCTTCTAGCTGTCTTTGAAATAACTGCAAAATTTTCTGCAGAAGAGCAAGTCTGCAGAGGAATAAAAAAGAACACTGTGATTATGAAAGTAGAGAACCCTGTTCCGTAGCCCTGGGGGGGGGGGGAACAAAATTAAAATTAACTTTTTCAACAGATTTTTTGACAACTATAAATTCAATAAATGATTGTTTTAAAAAATAGAACCTTAAATTTTATGAAATTAGCTCCTTGGTCAATTGGACATATGAAATACTGTCACAACATTACAAAGGTTTAGAAATTATTCTATTAACACATCTGATAGGAATGCAGTGGAACTCTTGGATGGATTAAAATTTTTGTACCTTGCTTGTTGAACAAAAATGTGGATCACAAAATGTGCTAAAATTAATCCATAAAAATAGTGAAAAGAAGGGGGTTGTTTCACTGTTGTTCCCCGTTACTCATGTTTCGTAAGTGACAGTGGTAAAATAACCCCTGTTTTCACTACTTCTATGGATCAATATGCCACGTAAAAAGTGGAATCATTTTGTGACAATTTGCTAAAATTAATTTATGACCGAAACTTAAAGGAAATTCGTCCAAATACAGGAACTGCATTGCACATTTTTTTGGTAATACGAGTAACTGTTGCCAGTGCATAACGGAGTTTTTTGAAGTCAAAGCTTATAAAAATATATATCATCATTATCAACCATTATCAATCCACTGATGGACGAAGGTCTCTCCAAGCCTCTTCCACAATGGTCTGTCTTGTGCCAGTCTCCTCCATGTTACTCTCGCATACTTTCCAATTTCATCTACCCATCTCCCATGTGGTCTTCTTCTGGGTCTTTTCCTGTCCCTTGGAATCCAATCTAAAATTTTAGCTGTTTATCTATGGTCTGTCCTTCTGGCAGTATGTCCAGCCCATTGTCATTTCAAGGATTTAACTATGATCATGATGTCTTCCACTCTTGTCATTTTTCGGATCCACGACTTCCTCTTCTTATCTCTCCTGGTTACACCAAGCATGCACTTCTCCATGCTTCATTGAGTTGTCTACAGCCTTTGTATGTCTCTTTTAGTTAAGGTCCACGTCTCTGCACCATACGTAAGCACTGGAAGGATGCATTGATCAAACACTTTTCTTTTAAGACATAATGGCATATTGCTCTTGAAAATTATGCTGTTTCTTCCAAAAGCTCTCCAGGCAAGTTTTGTACGCCGATTAATTTCTTCATCAATGTGACCCTCACTTGATATCTGCTGTCCAAGATAAACGTACGTGTCTGTTATCTCCAGCTTTTCTCCATCAATCGATAAATCTTCATTTCTTGTAAATGCAATGTACATCACTTTTGTCTTCTGAAAGTTAATTTTTAATCCCATTTCTTTACTCTTGTCAGCAAGTTCCTGGATCATACTCTGCAGCTCTGATGGGGTAGTTGCAAAAATGACTACATCATCAGCAAAACGAAGGTGAGTTAGATAATCTCCATTAATTTTTATCCCTTTGTTTTCCCAGTTCAGTGATTGTCACCTTGTCTCACTCACTTTCCAACTTTTATGTGTGCTGTATTCTCAAACAGCCGAATCTTTGCACTTACATTTTCCTAGATGTTATTTATAATATTAATGTATGCATCTTCAATACCATAGGATTTCAAAGCCATTGTAACTGCTGATGGTTTCACCGAATCAAAGGCCTTTTCATAATCTATAAAAGCATTGCACAATGGAAGTTCATATTCCTGCGCTCTTTCAATACGTAAATATGATTTATAGTGCTGTATCCCCTCCTGAATCCAGCTTGTTCTCTTGGTTGAGCCATTTCCAGTGTCACCTTCAAGCAGTGTGAAAGAACTTTAGTGAAGATTTTATAAACCACTGATAGGAGGCTAATAAGTCTGTAGTTCCTGAGATCCTCAATGTCACCTTTTTTATGTAGCAGGATCACTGTAGCATTGTTCCAATCCTCAGAAATCTTCCCTTCATTAAGGCATCAAGTAAAAACTTGGGTGAGTACTGTTTCAATTTGTCCACTTGGTTCTTGTATGATGTCTACAGTAATTCCATCTTCTCCTGAAGATTATACCTGCTTCATGTTCTTGATTGCATGTGCTACTTCTGCTGGGAGGACTGGTAGAACTGGTAGAACTTTGGTACTGGTACCTTTCATGATGTCTGGAGTACATGTATCATCCCTTTCATATAAAATTACATATATATATATACACTGCCGGAAAGTGAAAAAAAGAACACGAAGAAGGAATTGGTGGACGATCATGAAATTTACATATGTTAATGGGGTCGAGTTTACGTAGGTGTGATGTTAATTTCGGGACCAACAGGTTACCGCTTATGCCACAGCACAGCATAATATGGAAATTATTGTTGGTGGTATTTAAGGAGTACGGCAAAGTGAATGTAATCAGTCGTCGGTGTACGGACATGTGCGAAGACCCTGAAGAAGCTGCAATGCCTGGACATGGAAGATGTGTACAATTTCAGCAGTTATCGGACTTTGAGCAAGGTCGTCTAGTCGGACTCCGCGAGGCCGGGTGGTCGTATCGTCGTATTGTGGAGCGAATAGGACGGAAAGTATCAGTGGTGGTACGAAGGTGGCTTAGATGGTCCGAGGAACATTCCCACATGAGAAGACGTGGAACCGGGAGTCACAGACGAACTGATGAGCAGACCGATCGACGCATAAGAAGAGCGGCGTTGTCAAGCAGAACATCCACTGCGACGAAAATCCAAGCTGCCGTTGTACCTGAGGTGACTGTGCGAACAATCCACAACCGTCTACTGAATGCAGGACTACGTGCACGTGTGCCTCTCTGACTCCAGCCCACCGTCAGGAACGGCTGCAGTGGTGTCGCCAACGTCTGCACTGGAGAACGCAATGGCGATATGTCGTGTTCAGCGATGAAAGCACATTCTGCTTGGGAGCCTCTGATGGCCGTATGTGTGTTTGCAGATGCACAGGGGAGCATCTCCACCCTTCTTGCATCCGCCAGTGACACACAAGACCTACACCTGGTCTCCTGGTGTGGAGAGCAATCAGCTATCACTCCCGTACACAACTAGTGTTTGTACCTGGTACGTTAAACAGCACCTCTTACATCAACAACATCATTGTTGTGCCATTTGTAAGGTCGGTCCATCATGGTGTTTTCCAGCAAGATAACGCATGCCCACACACGGCACGTGCAACGCAACATGCACTTGAGGGTGTGAGACAACTTCCATGGCCTGCACGTTCACTGGATTTGTCCCCCATTGAGCATGTGTGGGATTTTATGGGACAACGACTTATCCGGTCTCCACGGCCAGCCACGACCATCCCTGATTTACGCGTCCAGGTTGAGGATGCTTGGAACTCAATACCCCAAACTTACATCCAACATCTGTACGACAGACTCCATGCCAGAATCGCACAGTGTGATGCAGTTCATGGCGGTTCAAGCTCGTACTAACCATGTTACATGGAAATGTTATTTTTCACTTTACCAGCATATACAGCTGTATTTTGCCATAATGTTTTGATCACGTTATCCTCTGTATTCCATTATTATGCTGTATAAATTTCGTTGGTATCAGACGTCTCCTTCTTGGTGTTTTTTTTTTTCACTTTCCGCCAGCGTATATAGGGATGTAAGGTCAGGTGATGCGCAACATCACAGCCACTCCTTGACAAATGTCAACCCTGCCTTCTCATGGTGCATCCTGTTCCCACTAAAGGGGCTCTGACGACTGCCAATAGCGGTATAACTATACCATCGGGATTAGAACGAAATGCTATCCCACACTCACCAAACCGCTTGCCCAGCGTGGTGAGTTATGGCCAAACCCTCCAAAATGACTCCGCAACTTAAATCTTGGCCGTCAGTCTCCAGTAGCTGGAATGTACCTGGCTAAGGCAGCGGCCAGTGCGACATGAAGGCAGAGGGTACTAAGAATCACCGGAGGACCAGACTAGGCTGCCATCTGATGCTGACCTGGCTACGTATAATGGACGCTCCGTATCTTCTGATTCACGGCATCTTGAATTGGAAGAGGAACTACAAAGGATCAAGTGGGACATCGTCGGGCTATCTCTTCTACTATCGTGGGACAGATACTGGCAGAACTAGTGGTATTGGATGTATAATAAACAAGAAACTGAAGTATAAAGTTGTAGAAGTTGAAAGTTCCTCTGACAGAGCTGCTCGACTTGTTATCTAACTGTCGAGAAGATACAAGGCTCAGATTATTCAAACTTATGCACCCACCAGAAGTCATCCTGAAGAAGAAATTGAAAAATTTTATGAGGAAATTCGTCATCTAAATAATAAAGGTAAGCAGCACTTGAAGATAATTATGGGAGATTTCAATTCAAAAATAGAGCAACGGCAACAGAATAAAACTTCAGTAGGTAAATTCGGTCACAGCAATAGAAACCAGCGTGGAAATACTGTCGTAGAGTTTGCAGAAGCAGAAGGGTTTCTCATCATGAACTCCTTTTTCAAGAAAAAGCCACACAGGAAATGGACATGGAGACATCCAAATGGGATGACAAGTGAAATTGATTTTATTATGTGTAACAAAAAATTCGTCATCGAAGACTGCAGTGTGCTAAACAAGTTCAACACAGGCAGTGACCATAGATTGGGGAGATGCGAGATGCACCTCAATACTAAACTCGAACGTGGCAAGCTCATAAGACAAACCAAATGTATTGACATAACCAACCTTAAAAAACACCATATTACCTTCAAGTTAGAACTGAAGAATAGATTATCTGCTTTAGAAGGCCTAACATCGGAAGAAGTGGATATTTCTGAAGTTAACAGAAAAGTAACCAAAGCTCTTATGGAAACAGCAACAAAATTAGCTGGATCTAAGAAAAAGTTGCATGTGAACAAATTATCAGGAAAAACCAAAATGTTGATGCAAAAAAGAAGAGAGATGAGGACAACTAAAGAAGATGTGACTTCCAAAGTGGAATATATAGAGCTATGCAAGACAGTAACAAAAAGTATCACTGAAGACGTAAGGAAATTCAACTGTGAACTAGTGAGGAAAGTAATTGAAAACAACCAAAGCCTAAAGATAGCAAAGGGACATCTCAGTAAGAGAAGAAAACGTATAACGGCACTGAGAAAAGATGGTGGTTCTGTAACAAGAAATTGAGGCAAAGTTTTGACAAGAGTGAAAGATTTCTTCTCCAAATTATATGAAAGGGATGATACATGTACTCCAGACATCATGAAAGGTACCAGAGTTCTACCAGTCCTCTCAGCAGAAGTTGCACATCCAATCAAGAACATGAAGTGGAGAAAAGCTCCAGGAGAAGATGGAATTACTGTAGACATCATACAAGAAGCAAGTGGAGAAATTGAAACAGTACTCGCCCAAATTTTCACTCTATGCTTTAATGAAGGGAAGATTCCTGAGGATTAGAACAACGCTACAATGATCCTGCTACATAAAAAAGGTGACATTGAGGATCTCAGGAACTACAGACCTATCAGCATCCTATCAGTGGTTTATAAAATTTTCACTAAAGTTCTTTCACACTGGTTGAAGGTAACACTGGACATGGCTCAACCGAGAGAACAAGCTGGATTCAGGAGTGGCTACAGCACAGTAGATCATATCCACGTACTGAGAGAACTAATTGAAAGAGTGAGGCAATATGAACTTTCATTGTGCATGGCTTTTATCGATTATGAAAAGGTCTTTGATTCGGTGAAACCATCAGCAGTTACAATGGCTTTGAAATCCTGCAGTATTGAAGATGCATACATTAATATTATTAATAACATCTATGAAAATGCAAATGCAAAGATTCAGCTGTTTGAAAATACAACACACATAAAAATTGGAAAGGGAGTGAGACAAGTTGACACCATATCTCCCAAGCTCTTTAATGCCACATTAGAAAATGTCTTTCAATCACTGAACTGGGAAAACAAAGGGATAAAGATTAATGGAGATTATCTCACTCACCTTCGTTTTGCTGATGATGTAGTCATTTTTGCAACTACCCCATCAGAGCTGCAGAGTATGATCCAGGATCTTGCTGACAAGAGTAAAGAAATGGGATTAAAAATTAACTTTCAGAAGACAAAAGTGATGTTCAATGCTTTTACAAGAAATGAAGATCTATTGATTGATGGAGAAAAGCTGGAGATAACAGACACGTACGTTTATCTTGGACAGCAGATATCAAGTAAGGGTCACATTGATGAAGAAATTAATCGGCGTACAAAACTTGCCTGGAGAGCTTTTGGAAGAAACAGCATAATTTTCAAGAGCAATATGCCATTATGTCTTAAAAGAAAAGTGTTTGATCAATGCATCCTTCCAGTGCTTACATATGGTGCAGAGACGTGGACCTTAACTAAAAGAGACATACAAAGTCTGTAGACAACTCAATGAAGCATGGAGAGGAGCATGCTTCGTGTAACCAGGAGAGATAAGAAGAGGAACTCATGAATCCAAAGAATGACAAGAGTGGAAGATATCATGATCATAGTTAAATCCTTGAAATGACAATGGGCTGGACATACTGCCAGAAGGACAGACCATAGATAAACAGCTAAAATTTTAGATTGGATTCCAAGGGACAGGAAAAGACCCAGAAGAAGACCGCATGGGAGATGGGTAGATGAAATTGGAAAGTATTCGAGAGTAACATTTAGGAGTCTGACACAAGGCAGACCATTGTGGAAGAAACTTGGAGAGATTTTCATCCAGCAGTGGATTGGTAATGGTTGACAATGATGATGGTGATATATATATATATATATATATATATACAGCAATAACTGAATAAGGACTAGTAAGGCTTTTCATTTCATCCACTGAAGGCAAAAGGGTTTATAATCTCAATCTGGAGGATATTGTTTAAAATTTGGCAGCAAAATGTGCAAGAAAAGTAGATTTCAAATTGTTTTTTTCCTTAACACTTTGTAATGCAGTAGTTCAAAAATAAAATTGTGTTTTATATATTTTTATAAGTATTTTGCAATGAAACAATTTAGATATAAAATTATATTAATGAATAGTTTTTTCTCTATTTATTCTTATATGCTAGGAGCGATCCTAAATTTCTTGCCTGCTGGTGGCAGATCTTCTAGAGACAGTCATACTTATTTTCATAGATGAATTAAAAACTTCTTAACACAGGGCCAGATTAAGAGGGAGAGGGGGAGTAAACAGGGCCTACCATTACCAATAGGCATGCTGCTACACAAAAAATACACAGCATACCTATCGATTTCAGTCTGTCTCTGTATATATATATATATATATATATATATATATATATACTATAAAGATACCTAAGCAAAAAAATACATATATAATTTTGACTCACACCTAGTACAACATAGAAAAGGTTATGCGCGTTTTGATTTTCAGGTTATTTTGCACCCTTCGTTTTAAATTCTAAAATTTTTTCCTTAGTCTTCAGTTTTGCTCTTAAGTATATATATATATATATATATATATATACACTACACTGCCGGACAATTGCTAATGACGGATGACAATAGCAACGATAGCAACCATAAAATGGAAGGCAGGAAAATGTGGAAATTAGCATAAGTGCGGGATACAGTAAGACGTGTTGTGCGTATGCAAATTTTGGATTGCCGAACTTGTTCGGGACGTCATAAGCGCTGATAAGAGATATAAAGGATTTGACGCGTATTGACCGTTGTTGTTCAAACGCAAAGTTGAAAGGAAAAGAATCAATTGACGAACTTGCAATTTTCAGTATGCCTTCCCGACATCACCTAGATGATTTTACGTGTGGTCGTATTATTGGCAAGATTGAAGAAGGGCGAAAAACAACAGATGTTGCCAGGGAGATCGACGTCAGCCACAGTGTTGTTTCAAGGCTTTGGAAATCATTTCAAACAAATGGAGAGTGTAGCAAACATCACGGGGGAGGTCGTGTTTGCAGTACGACACCTGCAGAAGATCGGTACATAGTGCTATAAACAAAAAGACACCGGTGCAGCACAGCTAGTGAGGTAGCAAATCAGTTTATGGCTGCTACTGGCAAGCGGATCTCCCGAAAAACTGTCGCCAGACGTTTGCATGAAGGAGGACTATACGCCCGCCGTCCTGTTGTGTGCATCCCATTGTCCAGATGTCACCGTACCGCCCGTTTGCAATGGTGCCATCAACATCGCAATTGGACTGATAACGACTGGTCTGCTGTCCTCTTCTCAGATGAGAGTAGATACAGTCTGTCGTCTGATTGTCGACGACAACTGATCTGGCGTGATAGTGGTACTGCATATTGTCCAGCAAACATACAGGAAAGGAACCGATATCTGACATGTACTGTCATGGTATGGGCTGGCATCATGATCAATGGCTGTACGTCCCTCTATGTGCTTCCAACTGGGACTATGACTGGCCAACAATACATTACTGATGTGCTGCTACCTCATGTTCGCATGTTCCGTGGAGCTGTCGGTGATAGATTCATTTTCATGGACGACAACGCAACATGTCATATATCGTTGTTCAATTTTCGCTAAGTTGCGATGAACATACTTTTTACGTGGCTACGATATTTTAATTCGGTTGACATTAAATGTCTGTAAATACTGTTTCACACGTTATGCAAGTTCTGCTATCGGGAGATTGCAAAAGGACGTTAACATAGTATTGGCAATTGAAGTCAAGTATAATAATAATAAGTATCTGTACTTACAATATTCATAGTGGCTGTCGGGGCTTCATATGTGCGTCATCTAAGAATGTGAATTCTTTCAATTATGAAGTTAAAATTCATGATATTGTAAAATCTGCACCAGATAAAATTAAACAAGATGAATTTTTTACAATGCAAAAAAATCCTTTAACATCGATGAAATAAGAAACTGAATTAAAACCTTGTTGAATTTTTTAAAAACGAACTACAATCCTGAAGAGGAGACAATCTTGACCACGAAGCACCCTGATACATAATGAAAACTGAAGATGAATTATACTTTTGCCAAAACCTCAAAAATAAACAATCTTGAAAAAGAAAATACAAACATACAAATCTCCCGAATGCGAAGCACCAAACTAGTTTCTGCTAACATTTATAGCCATCATCAGTGGTAGGTGCACGGACATTAGGATTACCGCACTCACTCGCTCAGGTATGCAGCTTAACCCCAATGTATATTCAGCCCTGTCGTGTAGATATTTGCGCATCATGATTTGGGTTCCACTGCGCATATCAATGGTGTCGCCATCTGTAGTCAAACAAAAATATACTAGTAGCATTTACGTAGAAATATTCAACTGTATTTTTAAGTAATATTTGATGTCACATGTTTTTTGTTAATGTTTTTCCTCTTGAAATGTTTTCTCTCCTGTTCAATAAGGTACCTCCATGCAAACTGAAGCTCTACTGGACTATTAACGTTACAGTTGTATCTTTTGGTTTTCTCAATGACTACAGCCTCGGAGGTTAGAATCTGGGCATGTGATCTATGTGATGTTAGAATTTTTGTGTTAGTCCAATCAGGAGTTACATGATTTTTGATACAATGTTGTATTAATGAAGTTTTTTCATCTTTTCTTGTCCAGTTCATAATATGTTCATTTAATCTAGTCAAAAATCTTCTACACGTACTTCTGATATATACTTTGTCTTTTTGGTTATCATCCGTAACTGTTGGAATGACATAAACACCAGATTTATTTAGAATTGATCTATTATTATTAGTAGTAAGTATGCTTCCATTGTCAATAACTGTTTCTGCAATGTTAATATTGTTGTTGTAACATTCTTTTTTTTTAAAATAGTACTAATAGGTGGTAAGTATGGAAATTTTCCATAATATTGCTGTATTTCTTTTTTAATGTTATTATCGAAAAAATGTATATTGGCCGTAATGTTGTTATATAAAGATTTTACTGTTTTGGCAGCACTCCAATCTTGAAATGGATAATTTCATTGCTAAATTTAACAATTGTTATCAATCTATACAGGTTAGTAAAGAAATTGAGGTTAATGGCCAGCTAAACTTCTTGGATATATCTATACAAAAGGATAACGGAATTATAGAATATTCTGTATACCGGAAGCCATCATATGTACAGGCAATTATCCCAAGAGATTCTACACACCCTTGGAAATATAAGACTGCAGCATTCCACTTTTATATTAAAAGAGCCATGACACACTCATCCAATAAAGAATTGGAGATCAAAGAGCTAAAATGGATTGAAAAAACTGCAGAAGAATTTG
Source organism: Macrothele yani (assembly GCA_039090855.1). NCBI lineage: Eukaryota > Metazoa > Arthropoda > Arachnida > Araneae > Macrothelidae > Macrothele > Macrothele yani. The sequence goes on along the minus strand of CM077024.1, from coordinate 39,324,915 downwards.
GATATAGTAAAGAATTAGTCAAATCTTTATATAACAACATTACGGCCAATATACATCGTTTCAATAATAACATTAAAAAAGAAATACAGCAATATTATGGAAAATTTCCATACTTACCTCCTATTAGTACTATTTTAAAAAAAGAATGTTACAACAACAATATTAACATTGCAGAAACAGTTATTGACAATGGAAGCATACTTACTACTACTAATAATAGATCAATTCTAAATAAATCTGGTGTTTATGTCATTCCAACAGTTACGGATGATAACCAAAAAGACAAAGTATATATCAGAAGTACGGGTAGAAGATTTTTGACTAGATTAAATGAACATATTACGAACTGGGCAAGAAAAGATGAAAAAACTTCATTAATACAACATTGTATCAAAAATCATGTAACTCCTGATTGGACTAACACAAAAATTCTAACATCACATAGATCACATGCCCAGATTCTAACCTCCGAGGCTGTAGTCATTGAGAAAACCAAAAGATACAACTGTAACGTTAATAGTCCAGTAGAGCTTCAGTTTGCATGGAGGTACCTTATTGAACAGGAGAGAAAACATTTCAAGAGGAAAAACATTAACAAAAAACATGTGACATCAAATATTACTTAAAAATACAGTTGAATATTTCTACGTAAATGCTACTAGTATATTTTTGTTTGACTACAGATGGCGACACCATTGATATGTGCAGTGGAACCCAAATCATGATGCGCAAATATCTACACGACAGGGCTGAACATACATTGGGGTTAAGCTGCATACCTGAGCAAGTGAGTGCGGTAATCCTAATGTCCGTGCACCTACCACTGATGATGGCTATAAATGTTAGCAGAAACTAGTTTGGTGCTTCGCATTCGGGAGATTTGTATGTTTGTATTTTCTTTTTCAAGATTGTTTATTTTTGAGGTTTTGGCAAAAGTATAATTCATCTTCAGTTTTCATTATGTATCAGGGTGCTTCGTGGTCAAGATTGTCTCCTCTTCAGGATTGTAGTTCGTTTTTAAAAAATTCAACAAGGTTTTTAATTCAGTTTCTTATTTCATCGATGTTAAAGGATTTTTGCATTGTAAAAAATTCATCTTGTTTAATTTTATCTGGTGCAGATTTTACAATATCATGAATTTTAACTTCACAATTGAAAGAATTCACATTCTTAGATGACGCACATATGAAGCCCCAACAGCCACTATGAATATTGTAAGTACAGATACTTATTGTTATTATACTTGACTTCAATTGCCAATACTATGTTAAAGTCCTTTTGCAATCTCCCGATAGCTGAACTTGCATAACGTGTGAAACAGTATTTACAGACATTTAATGTCAACCGAATTAAAAAAAAAAAAAAAAAATGCAACGTGTCATCGAACAGTCGCTGTCCAGGAGTGTCTTGAGAGCGAGGATATTCAATGCCTCGTATGGCCAGCACGTTCTCCTGATCTGAATCCCATTGAAAATGTGTGGCATGCTTTGGGGAGGAGTCTTGCTGGTCGTCAATGCCCTCCAATAAACAAGGACACCCTCATCCGTGCACTGACAGAGGAATGGGATAAATTACCCCAACAGCTGCTTGATAATGTTGTGCAAAGCATGACATGACGTGTGGAATCTTGCATCGCCCTCCATGGTGGCCATATCCCGTATTGACATCTTACACCGGAACGCCTGCGGACGGTGATTGCATTTTTTCATGTTTACGTATTCTGCACAAAATGGCCTGTTTGTCCCTTGAACACATTCCAAAGCCTTCTGGATTTCAGAGCACAATAAATTGTCTTTCTTGTAATGTCCTGGCATTCTGACATTATTTTATTTCACTTGGCATCCAACCACACTTACTTTTTTATCTGCTATATAGCCGTTTATGATCTGTCCTTAGCAATTGTCCAGCAGTGTATTAAGAAGAGACTGAAGCAAAAAAAATTTTTGACTCATACCAAGTACAACATAGAAAAGGTTATGTATTGACCGGTGTGAGTAAAAAGAGAAAAAAATAGAACAACTGAATGTAGAAAGTGTCGAGAATACTGAGCCTTGGCTTTATCAAGGACCAGCAAAAACTCTGCATGTTCTCACTTCCACAAAGACCTATTTGGAAATGGGTTTCTGCAAAGTCATAGATGCAAGTAATAAGCCCACCAAAAAAAAATTTAAAATATATATATATGTCATGACCTCCGCAGAGTTGTATGACCAAGCTTTAGTTAACAATTTAGCTTGCATCCATAACTTTCCTGGCCTGACGCATGCTCTTCATCTGTTACTATTAAACAGAAAGAAGATGATTATAGAAAACTCAAGTTGTAAGAGTGACATAATGAATCAGAAATAATGTTCAGCAATAACAAATTGCCAAGTTCGCCTGAGAGAGAATTTAAACCTGAATAGCAATACAAAAGTATTACAAATTCTTAACATTGCAATAAAAAAGGAAATATTAATTTTTTTTAAGGCGCAGATTCTTGAAAGAAAACTGGATTATAAAAACCCTGTACTCCACAACTTCAGGTTATTTTGCAACTTTCGTTTTAAATTCTGAAGTTTTTCTTATGTTTTTGGCTTTGCTCTTTAGTATATTTATATATATATACACACACACACATACAGGAGCATATTTACCCCCCCCCTCTCAAAAGTGTTTCATTTTTTAAAGTTTTTGGATAAAATGCAACTTACATTAGAAAAAAATGCCGTAATTTAATACATTTGAAGCAATGCTTTAATTTTTCTTCTATTTTTCAGTAACTTTAATTTCATTCTGCTGGATTTCAAAAACTTCCATTTTTTGTCGCCTTGACCTGCGCCGCCAAAATTCTATATACGCCCCTGTATACATATGCTCAGTGCAAGAAACTAGTGAAGAAACAGAAACTATACACTTGCCCAAGTTTTGACTATATGCCTCAGTGAAGGGAAGGTGACTAGAACAATGCTGCAGTATTCTTGCTGTGTAAAACAGTGGACCTTGAGTGTCTCTGAAACCATACCTATCATCCTCCAATCAACTGTTCACAAAATCTTCTTTCAGGTACTTTTGAAGTTTTTAAATCATGGTTTTTTGAACTGAAAAAATGGAGGAGAATGAATTGGTACTCATGGAAAATATAATGGTTTTTCATAATTTTAGTTTTTAAACATCATGTAAATGAACCAAAAAGTTTCCAGATTTTTTTATTAGTAATTTCCTCAACAAAAGAAATACACGAAGAAAAAAAAAGGGAGTATACAAATCTAAATCTATAAAAACTCTCAAGAAAAAATCTAGAAATGTTAAACTTTTAACTCATGTTTTCGTATTTTGAACAGTAGAAATTTCAGTGACTTGTTGCTGAAATATAATTCATCAGTTTGGAAAATGCACAGCATATTAGTTATCACAAATCCGATGCATATTCCTAGAGTTTTGTGTTCTAATGGACTTCACAATGATTCTTTGTCATCAGTTCTTTGGGGCCGAACTCAGACATTTTAGCTTAGGTGCCCATGAAGGCCTGAATATGTCCCTGTCTTAACCCACTTCAGCAGGGCCGTATTTGCAATGGGCATAGGTGGGTTAGTGCCCAGGACTACATAATTTTGGGGGAGGCAAAAAGGAAACAGAGAAAGGTTTTTGAAAGAAGATAAAAAACCCAGAGGACAGCAGAATGTGAAAGAATGGAAAATATTCACGACAGATATAGAATGAACAAGAAATATGACACCGAATTTTCGGGTGTAATAAGCACATTTTTGAATCCGTTCTGATGCAAATTAAATTTATCAAAGCTATTCAAAGTCAATGGAACCGGTAGGGGAAACAATAGTATCTGACGGAAGAAAGAAGTTTTTCAATTGGGTTTTTAATCCCTCGGATATTGCTGTAAACGGAATCGTGAGCTTACACCCTCTGGTTGCAGACTTGTGCATTAAGAAAAACATGAATTTATATGAGAAACATTTCACACCGGAAACGCTCTCCAACAGAAAGAATTTTTTTAATCGGACTCTTAGAAACAGAGATATCGACAAAAATAAGATGTGACTTTACGTCCCCTGATGGGAAAACCATGCATTATTTTAGGAAGAAAGTATTCCAAAAGGTTTTTCCATATGAGCGGTATCGGTACAAGAAAAAAAAAATTTAGTCGAGTTTTCAAGAGCCCAGATTGCAAATACATCAGAAGCAGAAATTAACACTTATGCCTCCTGGTGGCCTAACCATTCTTTACCAAACATCAGAAATTTTGTGAAAAATATTTTCCATCAGCTCTTGTATGCGATACAGGAAGAATTTTTCAAATCGGAGTTTTAGAAGCAGAAATAACACAGCAAACGCAATTTACCTTTGTGCCCCCCAGCGGAAAGTCTATGATGTACTTGAAAATTTTGAATTTATAGGAAAAATATTTCGCATTGGAAACACCATGCAACAAAGAAGGAATTTTTCAAATCGGTCTCCTAGAAGTAGGGATGTTGACAAAAATAAGATATACATCTATGCCCCCTGGCGTAGAAACCATGCATTATTTCAAGAAGAAAATGTTCCTAAAAGGTTTGTCAACATGAGTAGTATCGGTCAACAAACGACTTTTTTTCAGTCGAGATTTTGGAAGTTCATATTTTGCTCCAAATACATCAGAAGCGGAAATTAACTCTTACGCCACCTGGTGGCCAAACCATTTTTTACAAAAATTAGAAATTATGTGCAAAGGATTTCCCATCAGGAGCTGTATCCGGTGCAGAAAGATTTTTTCAAATAGGAGATTTAGAAGCAGAGATATAGGGGTAAACGGAATTTACCTCTACGCCCCCTAGCGGAAAGTCTATGAATTACTTAAACATTTTGAAATTATATGAAAAACGTGTCACACGAAAACACTATCCAACAAAGAAGAAATATTTCAAATCTGACTCCTAGAAGTAGAGATATTGACAAAAATGAAATATACATTTACACCCCTGGCGGAGAAACTGTGGAATATTGAAAAAAATATTCCGAAAAGGTTTATCGATGTGAGTAGCATCAATCCACGAAAGAATTTTTTCAATCGATATTTTAGAAGCTCAGATTTTATTGTAATTTTAGAAGCTCAGATTTTATTGTTTTATTTTGTCGCAATGGAAAGCATTTTTACGCAAGTTATGATGCATAAGGGCTATGGAATAGATTCCGCTCCTGTGTCCTAACCTGTGACCCCATTTCGCCCATTTTCAATAGGATTCGTTGACCCCATTTCGCCCATGTTGTAGGCAGGCTCCTACAACATACTAACATTTCATCCCAATCGAAGAATTTGTACGTAAGTTATGACGCATAATGGGGATGGAAGTGATTCCGCTCCTATGTCCTGACCTTTAACCCCATTTTGCCCATCCCTACCACATGCTAAAATTTGATCGAAATAGAACCTTTTTTACATTAGTCATGACGCATAAGAGCAGTGAAATGGATCCCTCTCCTATGTCCTAACTTTTGACACCATTTCGTTCACTTTCGATAGGGTTCCTTCCCAGGTGATCCCCTTCCACATACTAAAAGGTCATCGAAATCGAATGATTTTTACGCGAGTTATCGGGTGGCCGGACATACGCACACAACGCGTGACGTAATGAGACAGATGGGAATCGTGACCATCTGCTTGAAAGAGTGTGACGTCATAAAACTTTTTTTAAACCTCCAATCGAGGTTTAACGACCACCGTGAGCAACTCAATGGGCTATAAGCAGTCGCCCGTCCCTAATTTAGGGTCACTGGTTCCAGGGAAGGGAGAGAGCTAGTGCCGTAAGACAAACACAACATCCATGCCTGACCGGGATTCGAACCCGGACCCCTTACGGACGAATGATCAGAGGCCAGCGCCTTAGACCACTGCGCCACAGGGGCGGCCATAAAACTTTAGTAGGATCCACACATAACGCGTGACGTAATGAGACCGAAGGCGTGACCGCGCGCCAACACATCAAGCGCGAGATGGTGACGTCATAAGATTTCTAAGCATGGGCAACATTAATGGGACGACGCCATGACAGTAAAAACGTGGTAATTCGGAGTGGTTATTAACCCACTAAACGAATTTTCTTAAAGTCGAGATCAAGCTAAATCCATTTCTAGTACCAGAAAACAGTAGGCTAACGACTGGCATCAAAATCCTTAGAGCCGTTTTCAAAATAAAATTTACATACATACAATAATTGCTCCTTTAATACACTGGCGGAAAGTGAAAAAAGAACACCAAGAAGGAGACGTCTGATACCAACGAAATTTATACAGCATAATAACGGAATACCGAGGATAACGTGATCAAAACATTATGGCAAAATACAGCTGTATTTGCTGGTAAACTGAAAAATAACATTTCCATGTAACATGGTTAGTACGAGGTTGAACCGCCATGAACTGCGTCATACTGTGCAATTCTGGCATGGAGTCTGTCGTACAGATGTTGGTTGTAAGTTTGGGGGTATTGAGTTCCAAGCATCCTCAACCTGAACGCGTAAATCGGGGATGGTCGTGGCTGGCCGTGGAGACCGGATAGGTCGTTGTCCCATAAAATCCCACACGTGCTCAATGGGGGACAAATCCGGTGAACGTGCAGGCCATGGAAGTTGTCTCGCACCCTGAAGTGCATGTTGCGTTGCACGTGCCGTGTGTGGGCATGCGTTATCTTGCTGGAAAACACCACAATGGACAGACCTTGCAAATGGCACAACAACAGGCTGAATGATGTTGATGTAGGAGGTGCTGTTTAACGTACCCGGTACAAACACTAGTTGTGTACGGGAGTGATAGCTGATCGCTCCCCACACCAGGAGACCAGGTGTAGGCCCTGTGTGTCGCTGGCGGATGCAAGAACGGTAGAGATGCTCCCCTGTGCGTCTGCGAACACGCATACGGCCATCGGCGGCTCCCAAGCAGAATCTGCTTTCATCGCTGAACACGACAGATCGCCATTTCGTTCTCCAGTGCAGACGTTGGCCACACCACTGCAGCCGTTCCTGACGGTGGGCTGGAGTCAGAGGTACACATGCCAGAGGCACACGTAGTCCTGCATCCAGTAGACGGTTGTGGATTGTTCGCACCGTCACCTCAGGTGCAACGGCAGCTTGGATTTGCGTCGCAGTGGATGTTCTGCTTGACAACGCCGCTCTTCTTATGCGTCGATCGGTCCGCTCATCAGTCCGTCTGTAACTCCTGGTTCCACGTCTTCTCGTGTGGGAATGTTCCTCGGACCATCTACGCCACCATCGTACCACCACATATACTGTACTTCCCGTCCAATTCGCTGCACAATACGACGATACGACCACCCGGCCTCACCGAGTCCGACTAGACGACCTCGCTCAAAGTCCGATAACTGCTGAAATCGTACGTCTTCCATGTCCAGGCATTACAGTTTCTTCAGGGTCTTCGCACGTGTCCGTACGCCGACGACTGATTACATTCACTTCGCCGTACTCCTTAAATACCACCGACGATAATTTGCATATTATGCCGTGCTGTGGCGTAAGCGCTCACCGGTTGGTCCCGAAATTAACATCACACCTACGTAAACTCTACCCCATTAGCATATGTTAATTTCATGATCGTCCGCCAGTTCCTTCTTGGTGTTCTTTTTTCACTTTCCTTGAGTGTAGTATGGGATAAGGGCGATGGAGTGGATCCCGATCCTATGTCCTGACCTTTGACCCCATTTCGTCCATTTTCAATAGAGTTTGTCCCCAAGGGGTCCCCTACCACATACTAAATTTTTTTTTATCGAAATGGAACCATTTTTATGCACGTTATGATGCATAAGGGCAATGGAATGCATCCCGCTCCTATGTCCTGACCTTTGACCCCACTTCACCCATTTTCAACAGTTGATCCCTACAATATACTAAAATTTCATCGACATCGAACCATATTTACGCAAGTTATGACGCATAAGGGCAATGGAATGGATCTCGCTCCTATGCCGTGACCTTTGACATCATTTCGTCCATTTTTAATAGGGTTCGTCCCCAGGTGGTCCCCTACTACATATTAAACTTTCATCGAAATCGAACCATTTTTTCGCGAGTTATCATGCGGACAGACGAACGGACAAAGCTGGAACATATACGCTTCTTCAACCTACGGTTGGAAAGCGTAAATAAAACGTATTTTTGATTTCGCTCATCTGCATTTACGCCCTCTAGCGGCGAAATTGTACATCGTAAAAAAAAAAAGCGAAATGAAGGATCATCATTCGCATGTTTCAAGTTTCCTAATGCAAAAAGAATTTTTCAAATCGGACTAATAGTTGCAGAGATAGCGTGGGTACAGACGGACGGACAAACCGGTGACATAAGCACGATCTTTTTTTACAAAAGACGTGCTAAAAATAGTAGTATAATTATAATTAATGCACTGGTAAAAGTTAGGAGGTGGTGAGCATTGCATCGGGGTACTGGGGAATTGGCGATATCAACAGCTCAGTAAAGAATGTCATCGAAATAAGTCATTGTACCATGACATGGTGCAACAGTGTTGATGCTAGCAGTTCATCGCTGGGACGGACATTATGGGGGTCAAGTATCATGTGGAAGAAAATAATATATTATCTTTAAGTGCTTGGCAGAAATTTTGCCGAAAATTTTCATTTCGCTTTGAATTTTAATACCACACTGACAACAGGTTCATACTTAAAGGGGGGGGCAAGACGTAAGGCCCCTTTGTCTCCCCCTTAAATACAAAGTATTTTATATTTTTGTTAAAATGCAACTTACATTTGAAAAAAGATGCTTTGATTTAATAAAAATGCAGCAACTTACATTAGAAAAAATGTTTTAATTTCTCCGATTTTTGATTAACTTTTATTTAGTCTTGATGGGTTTTAAAAACTTCCTTTTTGCCCACCCCACCCCTCCAGTGGCGGATTTAGAGTTATTGGTCCCTCGAAAATATAACCCACACATTTTTACTCTCTCTCTCACAAATGTGTACAGTAAAAAAGTATTGTAATCGCAAAAACAAATTGACTTCCAGATTTTGACGCCCCAGTGGTGCAGTTGTCTAAGCGATGGCTTCAGATCATTCGTCCAAGAGTCCAAGAAGGGTCTGGGTTCAAATCCCGGTGAGGCATAGATGTTGTGTTTGTCTTACAGCACTGGTTATCTCCCTTCTCTGGAACTAGTGGCCCTAAATTAGGGACGGGCGACTGCTAATATCCCATCGAGTTGCTCACGGTGGTCGTTAAACCTTCAATCAAGGAAAAAAAAAAAATTCCAGATTTCAACAGAAATACCTATTCTTTGTTCCCATGAACATGATATGACTATTTTCATTGTCGCGTCTCTATGTGTGTGTGTGTGTGGTGGGGGGGGGGGGGGCATCGCCATAACTCAAAAACTATTATAACTATCAAGATGAAATTTAATACTAAGAGCCAGAAGCATAACTAGGCAGGGCGGCTGCCCCGACCATAGCTCAAGAGAAGGCGCAAAAATCACTTCTTACAATTTGATTAAAATTAAAATTAGAGGTTTTGCTCTAGTTTCTGATCGAGTGGATATTTTCGCACCATACTTTGCAATTTCTGCGCTTACAAACTTTCCTTATAATATGCTGCTCACATTCAGAAATGAAGGCACGTTGCAAGTTAAGGATGTCATTCACATTGTCAAAGATTCTCTGAGGACTATTCTGCTATTACTATGACTGCCAGCTGCATTCGATCCGTTTGATGTATTACCGAATGTCCAAACTTTGAAACAGTTGGGACAAGCTGTAGAAACAGTCATAGTTTGCCGTTTGATTGTGCCTCACACATAGCGATAACATTGGGATATAACCAGTGTTCAAAGTGTGCCGGTATGGCATACCGGCAGTTAAAAAAACATTATTTACCATCCCGGTATGTAGTTCATTATAAACCTGTCACGAACTACGTAAAGAAATTAGGATGAAAGCACAAATTTTAAAGTAAAAATCGGGAAATGACATTTTTAACGGATAAAATTGATAAATGATTAGCAGCTGGGACTAAAAGAGACCAAAAACCCTTCAATGAAGGTTTTTTTTAATTATTACATTATTTTTTTAATATTATATACATTAATTTTTTAATACAAAAACAACAACAATTGGGTGGAATGGTATGTATTTCTTTCGAAACTTCCTACTTATACTATGTGGATCTATGGTCAACACCATACCGGCAGTAGCTCTGTGCCACTTTGACCACTGGATATAACGGGTTTTCTTTCGGGTAGGGGAGGTCAACGACCACCCTGAGAAACTCGATGGTCTATAAGCAGTGGTCCGTTCCTATTTTAGGGCCAGTTGTTCCAGGAAAGAGAAAGAGCCAGTGCCATAAGACAAACACAACATCCATGCCTCCTCGGATGAATGGTTGGGGGGACAATTTTGTTTTGTCGAGTGGTGTACATATGAAATACAAAGAGACATAAGGGCGCAATAATTTGTGCTTTGCTCCATATGCAGAAACTTTTAATTACGCCTTTGCAGAGAGCTTTTGTGATACCCTGATGGATGGAAAGATAATGGCTGAAGCAAAAAGCGTAAAGCCTTTCGTTATAGAAGAAAAGTCGGTTCTTTTATATAGATGACCATTGCACCACAGTACTTTAATATGTTACGTAAGGCTAGTTTATGGTACTGCTTTAAATGACATTTATTTTATATGTGGTGTGGGATCCGCTGTCGCATATCGTCAGATTCCACCCCAACACGGATGAAATCCATTCCTGTGCCTCGTAAAATACGTTTTCCAATACCGTTTTACTTGTACGATAATAGTCTTGTGTTTGCCTCTGAAACTAAAGTTAATGGAAGCAGAGCAAACCAGGCTCGGCGCTACAGGTGGGCTGGGTGGGCTTCAGCCCATCCAACTGTTCTTTAAGCCTACCCATTAGCCCCCAAAAATATTTAAGCAGTAACACATGGCTAGCGTAGCCATGTAAGATTTTAGGGAACTTAGGTAAAAGTATGTGAATTTTTCGAATTCACAGAAATTTTGTTATATAAAATGAATATTTTGTTAAATTTAGTGATGTACTGTTCTGCGAAATGGAGGGAATTTCACCACTTTACAACAGCAAATACTAAAAAATATTTAAAAAATGCTGTAAGTGAGCTAAAATTGCGAAGAAATAGTAACTTGTTAAAAGACCATGGAGATTCGTATATCAATCGTTTCCAGTTCTACATACACTGAATAATTACTATGTACAGTATGTAGCTGAAAACTTATTTTTATACTGGGTATAACGTCGTCAGCGTCGGATTAAATCTGCATGTACGGAATGTTTTGGCATAATTCTGCCAAGCACTTCAAAATTTATCCCCCCCTCCCTCACACAAACACCGTAGGACACTTAGGCTTCCCTAATAGCCCACCCAGTTCTGGCATCGCCACTGGGACAAATTAATTTAAGGGAAGAGCTCGAGCTAAATGTTAATTACATTCTAATAAATAACATCCCAATTTCTAAGTTCAGTTGTAGTGTAGCATTTACTTTCAAACCGATATTTAGTGCATTTAAGCTAGTACATGCATACTTGTTGACGACGTACTTTGGGCGGAACTATGCCCCTAATCTTCCCAAACCCAGAGCAGCGAATTTATCCCTCGCTCTATGAATTTTTTTCTGTTTTTTTAGAAGCAAAATTAAAAAATGTATGTATAAAACATTATTTTTGAGGCCCGCCAGCATCTCGGGGCCCCTTGCCTGGGCTTCGTTGGCATCCCTGTAAATCCGCCCCTGCTCCCCCTCCACGAATTTTTTTTTATATAAGTTCGTGACTGACGATGTTATTTATCCCACGTAAAAAAAAAGTTTTCACGTCCATACTGTGCGTAGCCAGAAAAAAAATTTTAATTAGGGGGGGGGGGGGCATGGATTTTGTTCATCAGTGAAAGCCTCCTGGGCCGCCTCGGTGGCGCAGTGGTCAAAGCGATGGCTTATGACCATTCGTCCGGAAGGGGTCCGGGTTGGAATCCCGTCCCGGTGAGGCATGGATGTTGTGTTTGTCTTACGGTACTAGCTCTCTCCCTTCCCTGGAACCAGTGACCATAAATTAGGGACGGGCGACTGCTTATAGCCCATTGAGTTTGCTCACGGTGGTCGTTAACCCTACAATAAGAAAAAAAAAAAAAAAAAGCCTCCTGGAAAAAAGTACTCCAAGTAGGAATAAGCCCAAAATCTTTAAACGTCAAAAATGAAAAAACATTACTGGGGGAAAAAACTTATTAATATAAACACTGAAGTGCCAAAAATCATGGGATACGTAACTAGTACCGTTAGTACCTCCTCTAGCCAGGGGCGGATCCAGAAATTTACTCTAGAGGTGGGAAGGGGGTCGGGTATAAAAAAAGGTGGGCAGAAACCATTATGAAAGGTTTTTTTAGATATAACGTTAGTATATACAGGGATTGTCCAAAGTAATAGAAACACCTTGAAACAATAGGTTTTACACACCTAATATGGTGTGGGAGCACCCTTGGCATTTAAAACTGCTTGAAACCTCGGAATGGACGCATACAAGTCCTGGATGGTGGTAAGTGGTATGTTGTACCATTCTTCCTGCAGAAAGTGCTCCAATTCCTTGAGAGACGCCTGAGGAGGATAACGAGATCGCACTCTGTTTTCTAACACAGGCCACAGTGGCTCAGTGATGTTTTAGTCCGTTGATTGTACAGGCCAGGGAAGGTGTGCAACTTCATCCTCATGTTCCTCAAACCATGATTGAACAGTTCGACTTCTGTGAATCGGGGTATTATCCTCTTGAAAGGTGCAATCCCCTGACGGAAGCAATGTCTGCGCCATTGAATGCACACGGTCGGCCAAAAGAATGACATAGTCACCGCTAATGATCCGTTCGTGTAAGGTGATAATGGGACCTACTGCAAAACCCGAGATCATGGCACAAACCATTACAGAACCGCCTCCATGCTTCACTCTAGGAAGGAGACAGTTTGGTGTTTTAGGCTTCTGCGGGGGTTCTCCACACGTAAACCCGTCCTGTGGCGAGGAATAGTGAAAAACTTGATTCATCGGGGAAAAGACATGTTTCCAGTGATCCGCAGTCCACGTTTTATGTTCCTGGCATCACTGTAGTTTCCGTTTCTTATTCACCTGTGACACCAGGGAATTTGCAATCGCAGCTCTACCGTAAATATTGTGCTTATGCAATTCCCTTCGCACGGTATGGGTCGACAGTGGGTTGTGGAGATGTGCATTAGGCTCAGCAGTCACTTTCGTCGCCGTGGTCTTCCTCGCGGTGACAATCCTCTTTAATGTCCTGTCTCTCGCAGTGAGTTTGGTTTTCCTTCCACAGTTGGGTGTCGCAGATGATGTTGTGCCGTGAACATTATATGCTGTCATGACCGACACGGTACCTCTCGATACCCTCAATACCTGTGCCACTGTGGTTACTGACGCACCGACCTGACGGGCTCCTACAATCTGCCCTCTTTGGAACTCTGACAGGTCACTCATTGTGCTTTCGCCTGGAACGAAATTATGCAAACACCGATTTACAATGCAATCGCACAGACCCTTGAGACTATAAGCAATACTTTTTTACAAAAAAAATTGTAGCTATACGTTCGTTTTACTCAAAAAGCAGCACATAACAAAGTCACTGTTTTCAGCTAGGTGTTTCCATTATTTTGGACAACCACTGTATATATATATATTAGGGTGAAGCGAAAAACACTTTTTTTTTAATTAGAAACGTCACCGTGTGCAATAGTTGCGATTTTATTACTGCAATGACCCCCCGAAATATGGATGACATTTTTTCGATATCTTAGGCTTCCCCAAGAACCTCGAAGTTTGAAAGTTATAGGGAAAAATGCTTTAAAAATACCTGCTTTCTCCATTTGGTAAATATAAAAAAACACTGTGTCACCATGTCATTTAATATCACCTTTGAGTATATAAACACGGGTAAAAATTCAGCAGACGTGAGTTAATTTCTTAGGCTGTAGAAGCCTAAGAAATTAACTCACGTCTGCTGAAATTTTTATGTAATCTGTTGCCAAAAATAGCATGATAAGTTGCGTAAGCATCAAGTTCGACAGCAGCCTTACAGTTACCAATTCGGGCTTAACATTAACAACCCCCTCTCATACTTTCTGGAAGAGCCGCCCCGGTGGCGCAGTGGTCTAAGCGATGGCCTCTGATCATTCGTCCGAACGGGGTCCGGGTTCGAATCCCGGTGAGGCATGGATGTTGTGTTTGTCTTACGGCACTGACTCTCTCCCTTCCCTGGAACCAGTGACCCTAAATTAGGGACGGGCGACTGCTTATAGCCCATTGAGTTGCTCACGGTGGTCGTTAAACCTCCAATCCAATCCAATCTTTCTGGAAGCCTCGTGTTGATTTTCAGACACATAGCTTGCGGCCGTGTGCTCTCCTTTGGTTTTGTTACTTTCTTCACCTTATCCCACCTCCTCCCTCACAGCGCAGCTCTCTTTGCGAACTCAATGAGCAATCTCATCACAGTAGCACAGATTCTTTTGGGAGAGAGAGAGTGCATGTTGGCGGGTGGTGAGTCATAATGATGCAACAGTTTCTTTTACTCCTAGTGACGTTGTTTAGAGCGTACCGGCATTTTTTGTCGTTCAACTACTTAAGATGGCTGAAACAAGAAATAAAGCTGATTGTCGTATCCTTGGGAGTTGTAAGAAGATGCATGAAATGTGTTGCCTACGTACGAAGATGTAATGCTCCATTACTTCCTTGTGAAGAATACTCTTAGACAGGAAGGTGCAAATTATGAGCCCGCTGCAGCAGAAATAGCAAGTATTGTCGCGATATGGAAGAAAGCCTCTATTCCGACATCGCTCCACAAATCAGTTGTAAAGCGTATTACAGCATACAACACTGAAATCCAGAAGCTGAAAAAACACGCTCCAAGAATGGATGAAACCTACCGGAAGAAGGTTGAACAATTTCATGCAGATTCGCAACGTATCTTTGACGTATGCTCGTGCTAGTGCAAATGTTTTAGAACCTGAAAATGCAGCTCTGCAAAAAAAAGGCACCCGTGAAAGAGCGAGATCGACTTTCTAATGGACCAGAGAACAAACAGAAGAATGATAGTAGGTGGGGTTGACGCAAAAACCACCAGTGTACTGAAGAAAAGATCAGCTCGAAAAAGTGATAAGGAAGAGCATGTCTGTAAGAAATTACAGAAAACTGCATCTCTGAAATCTGCCCTGCGAGTCGAGGATGATATTTCATAAGAGGATACAAATAAGAATTCTGCGGCAAAACCAGACGAGCCGGGTCCCAGCCATTTGTTGGCCTCGAAGCAAGATTATGATTTCACTCCACGTAGCTCTTCAAAACCTAGGCGTCAAATGGCACTTATAATGAATAAAATTCTCCGGCTGGACGTGTAGTGGAGGAAAGCTTACGTTAAGTCACGTTAGGGTTATTGAAAGGTTACTTGACGTAGCTAAAGTGTGCTTGATCTTCAAAGTGCTAGAGTTTGTTTAGGTAAGACACGCACGTGCAATAAATTCCAAGAATATGGAATTTATTTTTACTCAGCGTTCCTCATTATCTTGAATATCAGTAATATAACTTCGGTTTTAGTACATTAGTACCTTGAAGGCTCCTTATTAGAGCGGTAAACACAATATACCCTGAACTTAACGTAAACACTCAATGAAATAGACTTAACGGCCAGACAGAGGTCTGACAATAAAATGAACTAAGAAAACGTACTCGCTTTTAACCTTTTATTGGGGAGCTCCTGGTATTACTCAAATACACACTCCAAAATAACACAACTACCGAACTTTCGTAATATCGTAGAAAAGTAGGTAAATCGCATATCAATAATCAGGAAGAACCTATCACATATAAAACGAAGCTCTTTGGTATATTTGAGCGCGCCTATATATACTGCATACCACCACGTCATGACTTACACTCGTTGCCACATATAATTCAGCGGGAGAAACAACATCTCGTTAAGTGAGAAGATAATTTGCATAGAAAAATAAAATAACAAGAGATAGTAAAATCAAAAAGAAGCTGAATCTAGAGTATACGTTACACACTGTCTGCATTTTCTAGAAAGAGCGATAGGCGAGGCATCAGCAATCAAGCGGCAGCTGATCTTGCGTTGCTTCATGATGTAAGTGAGAAGGTTCAGTCGAAAGAATGTAATGCACCTGTTATTGAGCGGCATAAAATACGACGATAACGGAAAAAGACCACTCAAACAATTCAAGTTGAGGTAAGCTCGACTGGTCGCAAGATTGTAGCTCTGTTTTTGTACAGAAGTAGGGATGAAACTCTTACGAATACACAGACAGATTATGGCAAGTGGCACAAGCGAAAAGAAAGGGAGGAGCATATTACACTTGTTGAAGAACCAGATTCGGTCTGTTTGGGACATTTTACAAAGAAGAGCAAGAGTGCAAAGGACATTTCTGACGGTATCTTTAGCTTCCTTTGACTTGTCGGAGTCAGTCTTTATTAGAAGTCACGGGAAGTGACTATAATACCGGCAGAAATGCAGGTATAATTAGGCGCCTTGAAGGGAAGCTCAATTCTCCCGTGCATTGGATTATATGTCAACATCATTTTAATGAACTGCCTCACTGAAGCAGTTGACAAAAAAACATTAGGTCTAAGAGGATTTAGTGGATTGAATGGAAAGCGCCTGAAGACGTGAGCAAACCTTCCTATCGTTAATTTCCAGAAAATTGAATTTTCGTTTCAGTCCAACATTAACTTTGGAGATCTTACCTCGGATCAACTTTATTTGTCGAACATTTGTAAGGATGTCTCTGCAGGTGAGCAAGATCTGGAAAATCAGGGTCCTAGAACACTTTCACATTCCAGTTGGTTGACCCTCGCAAATCGCGTTCTATGTTTGTATGTTGAACTAGTGATCCAACATCACAACTTGTCTCATTAGCCACCTTCGTAATGAAAGTATATGCACATCGTGGTTCACGATCAAATGTAACGGTACCTGTAAAGATGGCCCAAGGAATTTGCAGCTTTTTATATCTCGGTTTCAGTATCTTCCAGATAATTTAAAGGATACTGTAAAAAAGAGTTATCCAAGACAACACGTATTTTGCCCATGCAGAAATATTATTCGCTGCAATGTTGTTTGACTACAGAAGGTATGTCCTTGAACTTGCTGTACGACGCATCATGAAGGCCAGGAACTCTTCCGAAGAAACAACTACATTACACTGTAAAAAAAAATTGTAGATTTTACGGTTTTAAACCGTTTTCAAGGGTGCCAACACAAAACCGTAAAATCTACAGTTTTATGCCGTGTTGGAGCAAAGCTATAGCTTTGCTCCAACACCGCATTTAATGAAGAAAACAGCACACAATTTGGCTGGAGCGAGTCACAGTCCAAATAATCACGAAAACACAAAAATTTGGCTGGAACGAATGTGTTGATTGCGTTGGAGCAAAGCTATAGCTTTGCTCCAACACGGCATAAAACTGTAGATTTTACGGTTTTGTGTTGGCACCCTGGAAAACGGTTTAAAACCGTAAAATCTACAGTAGTTTTTTTTACAGTGTAGGAAGTTTCGGATTCCTAGGCGGAATTTCCAGAGCGATGATTACATCGACCTAATCGACTGGCAAGAGTGTATTGCGACTGAGCTTCCCATCGCACGGAAATGGAAAGACGATGGGTTTCTGGAATTACTACAGTCGGATAAATATCCAAGTTCTTGCCCCGAATTTACAAAAACACCCTGCCGTTCTCAGGCAGTAGAGAGGATGGTTAAGATTGTGACAGATTCTTCTGCTCATGTGTGCGGCCTTCTTGCAAGAGATGGATTCATCAGAGCAAAATTTTTTGATAAGAAGCTGATGCCAAGTTTTAAAAAAAGTCTGATTTCCAAGTGAAATAAACTCATTCCTGAAGTTATGATGTCTATCATATTTACATAACTTACCATGCCATTTTCAGAGAAATATGACAAACTTTGAGCTCTTTGGGGAAGCCTAAGAAATTAATTCACGTCTGCTGAATTTTTATCCGTGTTTATACTCTTAAAGATGATATAAATAACAAGGTGACACAGTATTTTTTATATTTACAAAATGGAGAAAGCAGGTATTTTCAAAGCATTTTCCCTTATAACTTTCAAACTTCGAGGTTTCTGGGGAAATCTAAGATATTGAAAAATGTCATCCATACCATATTTCGGGGGATCATATCAGTAAGAAAATCGCAACTAATATATACACAGTATATATATTTATATCGTCATTGTCTACCATTATCAATCCACTGCTGGGTGAAGGTCTCCCCACATTTCTTCCACAACAGTCTGTCTTGTCCCAGTATCCTTCATGTTGCTCTCGTGTACTTTCGAATTTCATCCTATATATTCAATTATATATATATATATATATATATATATATATATATATATATATATAGGGATGTAAGGTCAGGTGATGCGTAACATCACAGCCTCTCCTTGACAAATGTCAACCCCGCCTTCTCGTGGTACATCCTGTTCCCACTAAAGGGGCTCTGACGACCGCCAATAGCGGTATAACTATACCACCGGGATTAGAGGAAATGCTATCCCACACTCACCAACCCGCTTGGCCAGCGTGTTGAGTTATGGCCAAACCCCCCGAAATGACTCCACAACTTAAATCTTGGCCCTCAGTCTCCGGCAGCTGGAATGTACCTGGCCAAGGCAACGGCCAGTGCGACATGAAGGCAGAGGGTGCTAAGAATCCCCGGAGGACCGGACTAGGCTGCCATCTGATGCTGACCTTGGCTACGTATAATGGACGCTCCCTATCTTCTGATTCAAGGCTTCTTGAATTGGAAGAGGAACTACAAAGGATCAAGTGGGACATCGTCGGGCTAAGTGAGGTAAGGAGAAAAAGAGAAGATCTCATTGAACTGAAAAGTGGACATCTCTTCTACTATCGTGGGACTGATACTGGCAGAACTAGTGGTGTTGGATTTATAATAAACAAGAAACTGAAGGATAAAGTGGTAGAAGTTGAAAGTTCCTCTGACAGAGCTGCACGACTCGTTATCCAACTCTCGAGAAGATACCAGGCTCAGATTATTCAAACTTATGCACCCACCACAAGTCATCCTGAAGAAGAAATTGAAGAATTTTATGAGGAAATTCGTCATCTAAATAATAAAAGTAAGCAGCACTTAAAGATAATTATGGGAGATTTCAATGCAAAAATAAGGGAACGCAACAGAATGAAACTTCAGTAGGTAAATTCGGTCACGGAAACAGAAACCAGCGTGGAAATACTCTCGTAGAGTTTGCAGAGGCAGAAGGGTTTTTCATCTTGAACTCCTTTTTCAAGAAAAAACCACACAGGAAATGGACATGGAGACATCAAAATGGGACGACAAGTGAAATTGATTTTATTATGAGTAACAAAAAATTCGTCATAGAAGACTGAAGTGTGCTAAACAAATTCAACACAGGTAGTGACCATAGATTGGTGAGATGTAAGATGCACCTCAACACTAAACTCGAACGTAGCAATCTCATAAGACAAACAAAATGTATTGACATAACCAACCTTAAAAAACACCATAAAACCTTCAAGTTGGAACTGAAGAACAGATTCTCTGCTTTAGAAGGCCTAACATCGGAAGAAGTGGATATTTCTGAAGTTAACAGAAAAGTAATCAAAGCTCTTATGGAAACAGCAACAAAATTAGCTGGGTCTAAGAACAAGTTGCATGTGAACAAATTATCAGGAAAAACCAAAATGTTGATGCAAAAAAGAAGAGAGATGAGGACAACTAAAGATGTGACTTCCAAAGTGGAATATATAGAACTATGCAAGACAATACGAAAAAGTATCACTGAAGACTTAAGGAAATTCAACTGTGAACTAGTAAGTAAAGCAATTGAAAACAACCAAAGCCTAAAGATAGCAAAGGGACATCTCAGTAAGGGAAGAAAACAGATTATGGCACTCAGAAAAGAAGATGGTTCTGTAACAAGAAATAGAGGCGAAATTTTGACAAGAGTGAAAGATTTCTACTCCACATTATATGAAAGGGATTATACATGTACTCCAGACATCATGAAAGGTACCAGTACCAGAGTTCTTCCAGTCCTCCTAGCAGAAGTTACACATGCAATCAAGAACATGAAGCGGGGAAAAACTCCAGGAGAAGATTTAATTACTGTAGACATCATACAAGAAGCAAGTGGAGAAATTGAAACAGTACTCGCCCAAATTTTTACTCGATGCCTTAATGAAGGAAAGATTCCAACGCTACAATGATCTTGCTACATAAAAAAGGTGACATTGAGGATCTCAGGAACTACAGACCAATCAGCCTCCTATCAGTGGTTTATTAAATCTTCACTAAAGTTTTATACCGCTTAAAGGTGACGCTAAACATGGCCCAACCGAGAGAACAAGCTGGATTCAGGAGTGGCTACAGCACAATAGATCATATCCACGTACTGAGAGAACTAATTGAAAGAGCGAGGGAATATGAACTTCCATTGTACAGGGCTTTTATCGATTATGAAAAAGCCTTTGATTCGGTGAAACCATCAGCAGTTACAA
This sequence comes from Macrothele yani, assembly GCA_039090855.1. Lineage (NCBI taxonomy): Eukaryota > Metazoa > Arthropoda > Arachnida > Araneae > Macrothelidae > Macrothele > Macrothele yani. The sequence goes on along the minus strand of CM077024.1, from coordinate 39,304,351 downwards.
TGGCCCTGAAATCCTGCGGTATTGAAGATGCGTACATTAATATTATTAATAACATCTATGAAAATGCAAGTGCAAATATTTGGCTGTTTGAAAATACAACACACATAAAAATTGGAAAAGGAGTGAGACAAGGTGACACCATATCTCCCAAGCTCTTTAATGCCGCATTGGAAAATGTCTTTCAATCACTGAACTGGGAAAACAAAGGGATAAAGATTAATGGAGATTATCTAACCCACCTTCGTTTTGCTGATGACATAGTCATTTTTGCAACTACCCCATCAGAGCTGCAGAGTATGATCCAGGAACTTGCTGACAAGAGTAAAGAAATGGGATTAACTTTCAGAAGACAAAAGTGATGTACAATGCATTTACAAGAAATGAAGATTTATCGATTGATGGAGAAAAGCTGGAGATAACAGACACGTACGTTTATCTTGGACAGCAGATATCAAGTGAGGGTAACATTGATGAAGAAATTAATCGGCGTACAAAACTTGCCTGGAGAGCTTTTGGAAGAAACAGCATAATTTTCAAGAGCAATATGCCATTATGTCTTAAAAGAAAAGTGTTTGATCAATGCATCCTTCCAGTGCTTACGTATGGTGCAGACAACTCAAAGAGCATGGAGAGGTGCATGCTTGGTGTAACTAGGACAGATAAGAAGAGGAACTCGTGGATCCGAAAAATGACAAGAGTGGAAGACATCATGATCTGAGTTAAATCCCTGAAATGGCAATGGGCTGGACATACTGCCAGAAGGACAGACCATCGATTTACAGCCGAAAATTTCGATTGGATTCCAAGGGACAGGAAAAGACCCAGAAGACCACATGGGAGATTGGTGGATGAAATTCGAAAGTATGCGGGAGTGACATGGAGGAGACTGGCACAAGACAGACCGTTGTGGAGGAAACTTGAGGAGACCTTCGTCCAGCAGTGGATTGATAATGGTTGACAATGATGATGATGATATATATATATATCATCATCATCATCATCATTGTCAACCATTATCAATCCACTGCTGGACGAAGGTCTCACTCAAGTTTCCTCCACAACGGTCTGTCTTGTGCCAGTCTCCTCCATGTCACCCCTGCATACTTTCGAATTTCATCCACCCATCTCCCATGTGGTCTTCTTCTGGGTCTCCTGTCCCTTGGAATCCAATCTAAAATTTCGGCTGTCCATCGATGATCTGTCCTTCTGGCAGTATGTCCAGCCATTGCCATTTCAGAGATTTAACTCTGATCATGATGTCTTCCACTCTTGTCATTTTTCAGTCCACGAGTTCCTCTTCTTATCTCTCCTGGTTACACCAAGTATGCACCTCTCCATGCTGCTTTGAGTTGTCTGCAGCCTTCTGTATGTCTCTTTTAGTTAAGGTCCACGTCTCCGCACCATACGTAAGCACTGGAAGGATGCATTGATCAAACACTTTTCTTTTAAGACATAATGGCATATTGCTCTTGAAAATTATGCTGTTTCTTCCAAAAGCTCTCCAGGCAAGTTTTGTACGCCGATTAATTTCTTCATCAATGTGACCCTCACTTGATATCTGCTGTCCAAGATAAACGTACGTGTCTGTTATCTCCAGCTTTTCTCCATCAATCGATAAATCTTCATTTTTTGTAAAAGCATTGAACATCACTTTTGTCTTCTGAAAGTTCATTTTTAATCCCACTTCTTTACTCTTGTCAGCAAGTTCCTGGATCGTACTCTGCAGCTCTGATGGGGTAGTTGCAAAAATGACTAAGTCATCAGCAAAACGAAGGTGGGTTAGATAACCTCCATTAATCTTTATCCCCTTGTTTTCCCAGCTCAGTGACTGAAAAACACCCTCCAATGTGGCATTAAAGAGCTTCGGAGATATGGTGTCACCTTGTCTCACTCCCTTTCCAATTTTTACGTGTGTTGTATTTTCAAACAGCCTAATCTTTGCACTTGCATTTTCATAGATATTATTAATAATATTAATGTATGCATCTTCAATACCGCAGGTTTTCAGAGCCATTGTAACTGCTGATGGTTTCCACCAATCAAAGGCTTTTTCATAATCGATAAAAAGTGCACAATGGAAGTTCATATTCCCTCGCTCTTTCAATTAGTTCTCTCAGCACGTGGATATGATCTATTGTGCTGTAGCCACTTCTCTGAATCCAGCTTGAAATTCTCGAGCCATGTCCAGTGTTACCTTCAAGCGGTGTGAAAGAACTTTAGTGAAGATTTTATAAACTACTGATAGGAGGCTGATAGGTCTGTAGTTTCAGATCCTCAATGTCACCTTTCTTATGTAGCAGGATCATTGTAGCAGTGTTCCAATCCTCAGGAATCTTTCCTTCATTAAGGCATCAAGTGAAAATTTGAGGCGAGTACTCGATTTCTCCACTTGCTTCTTTATGATGTCTACAATAATTCCATCTTCTCCTGAGCTTTTCCTCGCTTCGTCATGTTCTTGATTGCATGTGCAACTTCTGCTGGAAGGGCTGGAGGAACTCTGAGTACTGGTATCTTTCATGATGTCTGAGTGCATATATCATCCCTTTCATATAATTTGGAGTAGAAATCTTCATATCTGTCAAAATTTCGCTCTATTCTTGTTGCAGAACCATCTTCTTTCTCAGTGCCATAATCTTCTCTTTGTTCCTTACTGAGATGGTCCTTTGCTATCTTTAGGCTTTGGTTGTTTCAATTGCTTTCCTCACTAGTTCACAGTTGAATTTCGTCTTCAGTGATACTTTTCTACTGTCTTGCATAGCTCTATATATTCACTTTGAAGTCACATCTTCTTTAGTTGTCTCATGTCTCTTCTTTTTTTGCATCAACATTTTGGTTTTCCTGATAATTTGTTCATGCAGCAATTCTTAGACAGCTAATTTTGTTGCTGTTTCCATAGGCTTTGGTTACTTTCTGTTAACTTCAGAGATGTCCATATTTCTGATGTGCAGGCCTTCTAAAGCTGAGAACCTGTTCTTCAGTTCTAACTTGAAGGTATTATGGTGTTTTTAAGGTTGGTTATGTCAATAGATTTTGTTTGTCTATGAGCTGCTACGCGTTCAAGTTTAGTGTTGAGGTGCATCTTACATCTCACCAATCTATGGTCACTACATGTTGAACTTGTTTAGCACTGCAATTTATGACGGAATTTTTTGTTACACTAATACAAAATCAATTTCAATTAATCGTCCATTTGGATGTCTCCATGTCCATTTCCTGTGTGGCTTCTTGAAAGGGATTCAAGATGAAAAACCCTTCTGCCTCTGCAAACTCAACAAGAGTATTTCCGCTGGTTTCTGTTGCCATGACCGAATTTACCTACTGAAGTTTCATTCTGTGTTATTGTTGCCCCTATTTTTGCATTGAAATCTCCCATAATTATCTTCAAATGCTGCTTGCACCTTTATAATTTAGATGACAAATTTCCTCGCATAAAATTCTTCAATTTCTCTTCAGGATGACTTTGTGGTGCATAAGTTTGAATAATCTGAGCCTGGTATCTTTCGAGAAATGGATAACAAGTCTTGCAGCTCTGTCAGAGGAACTTTCAACTTCTACAACTTTGTCCTTCAGTTTTCTATTTTATTTCTACAACTTTGTCTCAGTTTCTTGTTTATTATAAATCCAACACCACTAGTTCACTGCCAGTATCTATCCCACGATAGTAGAAGAGATGTCCACTTTTCAGTTCGACGAGATCTTCTCCTTTCTCCTTACTCATAGCCCACGATGTCCCACTTGATCCTTTATAGTTCCTCTTCAATTCAAGAAGCCTTGAATCAGAAGATAGGGTGCGTCCATTGTAGTAGCCAAGGTCAGCATCAGATGGCAGCCTAGTCCGGTCCTCCGGGATTCTAGCACCCTCTGCCTTCATGTCGCACTGGCCGCTTGGCTAGCCAGGTACCATTCCAGCTGCCGGAACTGAGGGCCAAGATTTGGCCGTGGAATCATTTTGGAGGTTTGGCCATAACTCACCACGCTGGCCAAGCGGGTTGGTGAGTGTGGATAGCATTTCTCTGGGATCCCGATGGTATAGTTATACCGCTATGGGCGGTCGTCCAGAGCCTTTAGTGGGAACAGGATGCACCACGAGAAGGCGGGGTTGACATTTGTCAGAGAGGACTGTGATGTTACGCATCACCCCTGACGCATCCTTATATATATATATATATATATATATATGGGATGTAAGGTCAGGTGATGCGTAACATCACAGCCTCTCCTTGACAAATGTCAACCCCGCCTTCTCGTATATATATATATATATATATATATATATATATATATATATATAAGGATGTAAGGTCAGGTGATGCGTAACATCACAGCCTCTCCTTGACAAATGTCAACCCCGCCTTCTCGTGGTACATCCTGTTCCCACTTAAAGGGGCTCTAACGACCGCCAATAGCGGTATAACTATACCATCGGGATTAGAGGAAATACTATCCCACACTCACCAACCCGCTTGGCCAGCGTGGTGAGTTATGGCCAAACCCCTCCAAAATGACTCCACAACTTAAATCTTGGCCCTCAGTCTCCGGCAGCTGGAATGTACCTGGCCAAGGCAGCGGCCAGTGCGACATGAAATCAGAGGGTGCTAAGAATCCCCGGAGGACCGGACTAGGCTGCCATCTGATGCTGACCTTGGCTACGTATAATGGACGCTCCCTATCTTCTGATTCAAGGCTTCTTGAATTGGAAGAGGAACTGCAAAGGATCAAGTGGGACATCGTCGGGCTAAGTGAGGTAAGGAGAAAAGGAGAAGATCTCATTGAACTGAAAAGTGGACATCTCTTCTACTATCGTGGGACAGATACTGGCAGAACTAGTGGTGTTGGATTTATAATAAACAAGAAACTGAAGGATAAAGTGGTAGAAGTTGAAAGTTCCTCTGACAGAGCTGCACGACTCGTTATCCAACTCTCGAGAAGATACCAGGCTCAGATTATTCAAACTTATGCACCCACCACAAGTCATGCTGAAGAAGAAATTGAAGAATTTTATGAGGAAATTCGTGATCTAAATAATAAAGGTAAGCAGCACTTGAAGATAATTATGAGAGATTTCAATGCAAAAATAGGGCAACGGCAACAGAATGAAACTTCAGTAGGTAAATTCGGTCACGGTAACAGAAACCAGCGTGGAAATACTCTCGTAGAGTTTGCAGAGGCAGAAGGGTTTTTCATCTTGAACTCCTTTTTCAAGAAAAAGCCACACAGGAAATGGACATGGAGACATCCAAATGGGACGACAAGTGAAATTGATTTTATTATGTGTAACAAAAAATTCGTCATCGAAGACTGCAGTGTGCTGAACAAGTTCAACACAGGTAGTGACCATAGATTGGTGAGATGTAAGATGCACCTCAACACTAAACTGGAACGTGGCAAGCTCATAAGACAAACAAAATCTATTGACATAACCAACCTTAAAAAACACCATAATACCTTCAAATTGGAACTGAAGAACAGATTCTTTGCTTTAGAAGGCCTAACATCGAAAGAAGTGGATATTTCTGAAGTTAACAGAAAAGTAACCAAAGCTCTTATGGAAACAGCAACAAAATTAGCTGGGTCTAAGAACAAATTGCATGTGAACAAATTATCAGGTAAAACCAAAATGTTGATGCAAAAAAGAAGAGTGATGAGGACAACTAAAGAAGATGTGACTTCCAAAGTGGAATATATAGAGCTATGCAAGACAGTACGAAAAAGTATCACTGAAGACGTAAGGAAATTCAACTGTGAACTAGTAAGGAATGCAATTGAAAACAACCAAAGCCTAAAGATAGCAAAGGGACATCTCAGTAAGGGGAAAAAACAGATTATGGCACTGAGAAAAGAAGATGGTTCTGTAACAAGAAATAGAGGCGAAATTTTGACAAGAGTGAAAGATTTCTACTCCAAATTATATGAGAGGGATGATACATGTACTCCAGACATCATGAAAGGTACCAGAGTTCTTCCAGTCCTTCCAGCAGAAGTTGCACATGCAATCAAGAACACGAAGCGGGGAAAAGCTCCAGGAGAAGATGGAATTACTGTAGACAGCATACAAGAAGCAAGTGGAGAAATCGAAACAGTACTCGCCCAAATTTTCACTCTATGCCTTTATGAAGGGAAAATTCCTGAGGATTGGAACAACGCTACAATGATCTTGCTACATAAAAAAGGTGACATTGAGGATCTCAGAAACTACAGACCTATCAGCCTCCTATCAGTGGTTTATAAAATCTTCACTAAAGTTCTTTCACACCGCTTGAAGGTGACACTGGACATGGCTCAACCGAGAGAACAAGCTGGATTCAGGAGTGGCTACAGCACAATAGATCATATCCACGTACTGAGAGAACTAATTGAAAGAGCGAGGGAATATGAACTTCCATTGTGCATGGCTTTTATCGATTATGAAAAAGCCTTTGATTCGGTGAAACCATCAGCAGTTGCAATGGCTCTGAAATCCTGCGGTATTGAAGATGCATACATTAATATTATTAATAACATCTATGAAAATGCAAGTGCAAAGATTCGGCTGTTTGAAAATACAACACACATAAAAATTGGAAAAGGAGTGAGACAAGGTGACACCATATCTCCGAAGTTCTTTAATGCCACATTGGAAAATGTCTTTCAATCACTGAACTGGGAAAACAAAGGGATAAAGATTAATGGAGATTATCTAACCCACCTTCGTTTTGCTGATGACTTAGTCATTTTTGCAACTACCCCATAAGAGCTACAGAGTATGATCCAGGAACTTGCTGACAAGAGTAAAGAAGTGGGATTAAAAATGAACTTTCAGAAGACAAAAGTGATGTACAATGCTTTTACAAGAAATGAAGATTTATCGATTGATGGAGAAAAGCTGGAGATAACAGACACGTACGTTTATCTTGGACAGCAGATATCAAGTGAGGGTCACATTGGTGAAGAAATTAATCGGCGTACAAAACTTGCCTGGAAAGCTTTTAAAAGAAACAGCATAATTTTCAAGAGCAATATGCCATTATGTCTTAAAAGAAAAGTGTTTGATCAATGCATCCTTCCAGTGCTTACGTATAGTGCAGAGACGTGGATCTTAGCTAAAAGAGACATACAAAGGCTGCAGACAACTCAAAGAGGCATGGAGAGGTGCATGCTTGGTGTAACCAGGAGAGATAAGAAGAGGAACACGTGGATCCGAAAAATGACAAGAGTGGAAGACATCATGATCAGAGTTAAATCCCTGAAATGGCAATGGGCTGGACATACTGCCAGAAGAACAGACCATCGATGGACAGCCGAAATTTTAGATTGGATTCCAAGAGACAGGAAAAGACCCAGAAGAAGACCACGTGGAAGATGGATGGATGAAATTCGAAAGTATGCGGGAGTGACATGGAGGAGACTGGCACAAGACAGACCGTTGTGGAGGAAACTTGAGGAGACCTTCGTCCAGCAGTGGATTGATAATGGTTGACAATGATGATGATGATGATGATGATATATCATCATCATCATCATTGTCAACCATTATCAATCCACTGCTGGACGAAGGTCTCCTCAAGTTTCCTCCACAACGGTCTGTCTTGTATCATCATCATCATCATCATCATCATTGTCAACCATTATCAATCCACTGCTGGACGAAGGTCTCCTCAAGTTTCCTCCACAACGGTCTGTCTTGTGCCAGTCTCCTCCATGTCACCCCTGTATACTTTCGAATTTCATCCACCCATCTCCCATGTGGTCTTCTTCTGGGTCTTTTCCTGTCCCTTGGAATCCAATCTAAAATTTCGGCTGTCCATCGATGATCTGTCCTTCTGGCAGTATGTCCAGCCCATTGCCATTTCAGGGATTTAACTCTGATCATGATGTCTTCCACTCTTGTCATTTTTCGGATCCACGAGTTCCTCTTCTTATCTCTCCTGGTTACACCAAGTATGCACCTCTCCATGCTGCTTTGAGTTGTCTGCAGCCTTTGTATGTCTCTTTTAGTTAAGGTCCACGTCTCTGCACCATACGTAAGCACTGGAAGGATGCATTGATCAAACACTTTTCTTTTAAGACATAATGGCATATTGCTCTTGAAAATTATGCTGTTTCTTCCAAAAGCTCTCCAGGCAAGTTTTGTACGCCGATTAATTTCTTCATCAATGTGACCCTCACTTGATATCTGCTGTCCAAGATAAACGTACGTGTCTGTTATCTCCAGCTTTTCTCCATCAATCGATAAATCTTCATTTCTTGTAAAAGCATTGAACATCACTTTTGTCTTCTGAAAGTTCATTTTTAATCCCACTTCTTTACTCTTGTCAGCAAGTTCCTGGATCATACTCTGCAGCTCTGATGGGCTAGTTGCAAAAATGACTACGTCATCAGCAAAGCGAAGGTGGGTTAGATAATATATATATATATATATATATATATGGAGATGATATTGAAGAGCAAAACTGAAGAATAAGGAAAAACTTTAGAATTTAAAACGAAAGTTGCAAAAAAACCTGAAGACCAAAACGCGCAACGCAGCAGTTTTGAAAATTCAGAATTCACATTCTATTAAAAAGATACCTAAGCAAAAAAATACATATATAATTTTGACTCACACCAAGTACAACATAGAAAAGGTTATGTATCTACCTGTGTGAGTAAAAGGAGAAAAGATAAAAAAATAATAAAATAAAACAACTGAATGTAGAAGGTGTCGAGAATACTGAGCCTTGGCTTTATCAAGGACCAGCAAAAACTCTGCATTTTCTCACTTCCACAAAGACCTAGTTGGAAATGGGTTTCTGCAAGGCCATAGATGCAAGTAACATTCCCACCTAAAATTGTTTTAAAAAATATATATATGTCATGTCCTCCGCAGAGTTGTATGACCTAGCACTAGTTAATAATTTCGCTTGCATCCATGAACCTTCCTGGCCCGACCCATGCTCTTCATCTGTTACTATTAAACAGAGAGAAGAAGATTAAAGAGAACTCAAGCTGTGAGAGTGACATAATAATTAGAAATAATTTTCAGCTATAACGAAATGCCAAGTTCGTTTGAGAGAGAATTTAAACCTGAAAAACAATGCAAAAGAAATCCAAATTTTTTCATTGCAATTAAAAAAGAAATTATTAATTTTTAAAAAACAGATTTTTGAAAGAAAACTTGAGTCTAAAACCCCTACTCTACAACTTATGACAGCACGAAAACGAGAATAAGTTAAAGACAATAATTAACTAAAGAAAACTTTGTGAAAGTTATATGACTTAAACAGTTAGTTGCAATATGTACAAAGTATTTCAGCAGTGCTTTAAGTGCATAATTAATTAGTTATTAAGTACTTAACTACTTTGAAAATACAGCGCAAAGAAAAGGAACAAGCTTAGCCATCTGCTGTTCCTAGGTTCCCCAAAAGACGCGCAAAGTTACAAAGAAAAGAAAGAGTTAAAACCCGCAAAAATGTTAACAGACAAGCCAGTGCCTAAAAGCTGAAAAGCAAAAAATCAACAAAGAAAAAAGTACATGAAGTACAAACATTGAACTTATAAGACCTAAAACCCAAATACAAGGAAGAGAGCTTACCTCTTGTGCGACGAAACTTTCTCCTCACAAGAGTAAAACATGGCTGACCTCTTCCGCCACTCCCTAGTCGCTGGGGGCAGTGTGGGTGGGGCTGATGGCCTCCTCATACAGAAAGAAACCAACTCGCGGAGATTTTAACCAGAGAAAAAAATATATAAACTTAAGACTGTGGATCTGTATGATCAGAAAGAGCAGAATTAACTCTCCAGAATACATGAGAAATATTATAAAATACACGAGTAGTGTATTTAATAATCTTTGCATGTATTAAATCACCTTAGTGAGCTTCTATAGATTAATCAGAATCTTATTAATTTTAATGTTGGTTTTACTATTTTTAGTATAGCTATCCTAGTGATGAATAACTAGTTTTCTTTTTTATTTGTTTTTATTTTCTTTTATAAACAGATTTTTAAGCTTTCTTTTGTGATTTTGTTTATATTATTTAATTTTTTGTTTTAATAGGACCTTCATATCCATAGCACTAAGGTTCCTTTAGGTAGTTAATAGACATCCTCTAGCCAACTTCCTTACGGCTTTGATTGGTCAGAATCATATTATTAACTGTGTAGAAAATTAAAGCAGATCTGCCAACCTTACTCTATTACTCAGAATAATTTTTCTTTAAGTTCTTTTGATGAAAGAAGAAGGAATTTCGTTCTCTAGAAAACTATCTAATAGTATATTAATGTGGTAATTAAAGTCCAAATTGTTGCTGCAAATTCTTGAAATTCTTAGGACCTGAGAAATTAGTACATTCTCAATTACTTTGGTTGATATGTTATTATTCCAGTGTAGATATTTAATTACTTTGAAAGGAAAATTAACTCTTTTATCAAAGAGGCTAATAGATGGGTTACCTCTGTTGAGCTTAATGCTTAAGTCTAGGAACTCAAGTTCCTGATTACTGTGGTTGGTTTTACATAAGTTAAGAGAGCTAGGATAGATATTATCAAAATCACTCACTATAACTTCTGAATTATTGATACACAGCAGATCATCAATATATCTAAAAGTGTAAAGGTAGTTATCTGAGCAGGTGGGGTGATATATATATATATATATATATCATCATCATTATCATTGTCAACCATTATCAATCCACTGCTGGACGAAGGTCTCCCCAAGTTTCCTCCAGAACGGTCTGTCTTGTGCCAGTCTCCTCCATGTCACTCCCGCATATTTACGAATTTCATCCACCCATCTCCCATGTGGTCTTTTTCTGGGTCTTTTCCTGTCCCTTGGAATCCAATCTAAAATTTCGGCTGTCCATCTATGGTCTGTCCTTCTGGCAGTATGTCCAGCCCATTGCCATTTCAGGGATTTAACTCTGATCATGATGTCTTCCACTCTCGTCATTTTTCGGATCCACGACTTCCTCTTCTTATCTCTCCTGGTTACACCAAGCATGCACTTCTCCATGCTACTTTGAGTTGTCTGCAGCCTTTGTATGTCTCTTTTAGTTAAGGTCCACGTCTCTGCACCATACGTAAGCACTGGAAGGATGCATTGATCAAACACTTTTCTTTTAAGACATAATGGCATATTGCTCTTGAAAATTATGCTGTTTCTTCCAAAAGCTCTCCAGGCAAGTTTTGTACGCCGATTAATTTCTTCATCAATGTGACCCTCACTTGATATCTGCTGTCCAAGATAAACATACGTATCTGTTATCTCCAGTTTTTCTCCATCAATCGATAAATCTTCATTTCTTGTAAAAGCATTGAACATCACTTTTGTCTTCTGAAAGTTCATTTTTAATCCCACTTCTTTACTCTTGTCAGCAAGTTCCTGGATCATACTCTGCAGCTCTGATGGGGTAGTTGCAAAAATGACTACGTCATCAGCAAAACAAAGGTGGGTTAGATAATCTCCATTAATCTTTATCCCTTTGTTTTCCCAGTTCAGTGATTGAAAGACATTTTCCAATGTGGCATTAAAGAGCTTCGGAGATATGGTGTCACCTTGTCTCACTCCCTTTCCAATTTTTATGTGTGTTGTATTTTCAAACAGCCGAATCTTTGCACTTGCATTTTCATGGATGTTATTAATAATATTAATGTATGCATCTTCAATACCGCAGGATTTCAGAGCCGTGGTAACTGCTGATGGTTTCACCGAATCAAAGGCTTTTTCATAATCGATAAAAGCCATGCACAATGGAAGTTCATATTCCCTCGCTCTTTCAATTAGTTCTCTCAGTACGTGGATATGATCTATTGTGCTGTAGCCACTCCTGAATCCAGCTTGTTCTCTCGGTTGAGCCATGTCTAGTGTTACCTTCAAGCGGTGTGAAAGAACTTTAGTGAAGATTTTATAAACCACTGATAGGAGGCTGATAGGTCTGTAGTTCCTGAGATCCTCAATGTCACCTTTTTTATGTAGCAGGATCATTGTAGCATTGTTCCAATCTTCAGGAATCTTCCCTTCATTAGAGCATCGAGTGAAAATTTGGGCGAGTACTGTTTCAATTTCTCCACTTGCTTCTTGTATGATGTCTATAGTAATTCCATCTTCTCCTGGAGCTTTCCCCCGCTTCATGTTCGTGATTGCATGAGCAACTTCTGCTGGGAGGACTGGAAGAACTCTGGTACCTTTCATGATGTCTGGAGTACATGTATCATCCCTTTCATATAATTTGGAGTAGAAATCTTTCACTCTTGTCAAAATTTCGCCTCTATTTCTTGTTATAGAACCATCTTCTTTTCTCAGAGCCATAATCTGTTTTCTTCCCTTACTGAGATGTCCCTTTGCTATCTTAAGGCTTTGGTTGTTTTCAATTGCTTTCCTCACTAGCTCACAGTTGAATTTCCTTACGTCTTCAGTGATACTTTTTCGTGCTGTCTTGCATAGCTCTATATATTCCACTTTGGAAGTCACATCTTCTTTAGTTGCCCTCATCTCTCTTCTTTTTTGCATCAACATTTTGGTTTTTCCTGATAATTTGTTCACATGCAACTTGTTCTTAGACCCAGCTAATTTTGTTGCTGTTTCCATAAGAGCTTTGGTTACTTTTCTGTTAACTTCCGAAATATCCACTTCTTCCGATGTTAGGCCTTCTAAAGCAGAGAATCTGTTCTTCAGTTCCAACTTGAAAGTATTATGGTGTTTTTTAAGGTTGGTTATGTCAATAGATTTTGTTTGTCTTATGAGCTTGCCACGTTCCAGTTTAGTGTTGAGGTGCATCTTACATCTCACCAATCTATGGTCACTACCTGTGTTGAACTTGTTCAGCACACTGCAGTCTTCGATGACGAATTTTTTGTTACACATAATAAAATCAATTTCACTTGTCGTCCCAATTGGATGTCTCCATGTCCATTTCCTGTGTGGCTTTTTCTTGAAAAAGGAGTTCAAGATGAAAAATCCTTCTGCCTCTGCAAACTCAACGAGAGTATTTCCACGCTGGTTTCTGTTGCCGTGACCGAATTTACCTACTGAAGTTTCATTCTGTTGCCGGTGCCCTATTTTTGCATTGAAATCTCCCATAATTATCTTTAAGTGCTGCTTACCTTTATTATTTAGATGACAAATTTCCTCATAAAATTCTTCAATTTCTTCTTCAGGATGACTTGTGGTGGGTGCATAAGTTTGAATAATCTGAGCCTGGTATCTTCTCGAGAGTTGGATAACGAGTCGTGCAGCTCTGTCAGAGGAACTTTCAACTTCTACCACTTTTTCCTTCAGTTTCTTGTTTATTATAAATCCAACACCACTAGTTCTGCCAGTATCTGTCCCACGATAATAGAAGAGATGTCCACTTTTCAGTTCAATGAGATCTTCTCCTTTTCTCCTTACCTCACTTAGCCCGACGATGTCCCACTTGATCTTTTGTAGTTCCTCTTCCAATTCAAGAAGCCTTGAATCAGAAGATAGGGAGCGTCCGTTATAGGTAGCCAAGGTCAGCATCAAATGGCAGCCTAGTCCGGTCCTCCGGGGATTCTTAGCACCCTCTGCCTTCATGTCGCACTGGCCGCTGCCTTGGCCAGGTACATTCCAGCTGCCGGAGACTGAGGGCCAAGATTTAAGTTGTAGAGTCATTTTGGAGGTGTTTGGCCATAACTCACCACGCTGGCCAAGCGGGTTGGCGAGTGTGGGATAGCATTTCCTCTGATCCCGATGGTATAGTTATACCGCTATTGGCGGTCGTCAGAGCCCCTTTAGTGGGAAAGGATGCACCACGAGAAGGCGGGGTTGACATTTGTCAAGGAGAGGCTGTGATGTTATGCATCACCTGACCTTACATCCCATATATATATATATATATATATATATATATATATATATATATATATATATATATATATATATATAACGATTTAAGCGATTTTCAACGCGGGGTCATAGTTGGCGCTCGTGAGGTGGGCCATAGTTCGGATTTTCACGGACGACCATTGCAAGGGTGTAACCATGACTACAAGACAAAACCTCCAACCTACGATACCAGTGCGGCCGTAAAAAGACATTGGGTGAACGTGACCATCGTCGGCTGTCAATAATCGTTTCACGCGATAGGCGTGCAACACTCTCGCAGGTATCATCGGAATTCAATGCTGGAGCCTCAACAAGCATCATTGTCCGGACTGTGCAACGTACCCTGCACGATATGGGCTTTGGGAGCCGACGCCCAACTCGAGTCCCCTTGATGGGTGCACGACACAGAGCTATGCGCCTCGCTTGGGCACGGCAACACCGCCCCTCTACACTTGATGACTGGAAACAAGTAGCCTAGTCTGACGAGTCGCGTTTCCAACTGTATCGGGTAGATGGAAGGATGCGTGTGTGGCGCAAACCCCATGAAGCCATGGATCCCGCCTGTGAACAGGGAACTGTACCGGATGGTGGGTTGTCCGTAATGGTATGGGGTGTGTTTAGCTGGACTTCACTGGGACCCCTGGTACGTCTACAAGCGTCTGTGACCGGCCAACGCTATGTGCGCATCCTTTCTGACGAGGTACACCCGTTCCAAGTATTAAACTGGTGTACCAGTTTTTCTGGCACTTCAGTGTATATATATATTTTTAGTAGCAGGAGATGCTGAAAGTTAACCCGTATTAGCCACGCTGCCTCCTTCCCACCCCACCCCACTCAAGCGGGGATTGACTTCGGAGTGGGTGGAGCAACGGAAAGCCCGCCCGTGAAGCGTCAAAAGACCATCTGGGAGGAAGCGATAGGAACATTTTTACGAATTTTGCTTACGACCAAATTAAGATACGTACGCAGTAGGTTAGATTGCTATTCACAGTTTCTCCCACCTACTCTGATTTCAGGACCAAGCTTTGCCTTACCCTGTTTCGAGACGTTACAGATGCAGACAATGTGACAATAGCAAAGAACTAAGAAATAATCTCTCCATGTTTTTTTCCCCGCTGTCCCTGTTTTCCCTTTATCTTTTCCGCTCTCTCTCTCTCTCTCTCTCTCTCTCTCTCTCTCTTTTTATTCTATTCCCTTCTCTTTCTTTTTTTACTGAACTTAAATCAATGTATTACATTGATCTAGGTTCAGTATTTTAAATCCTCCGTATTAAGTTTAATTGTTAATTTTTTTTAGAAAAACTGAAAACAAAATATGCAAAGTTAATCATTTACTATCTTCGCTACTTTAAACGTAAAAATTCGTTAGGGTTTAGGGATGCCATCACCCCAGTCGCCACCCGCAGGATCCGCCACTGCCTCTAGCCCAGCGAAGTACAACAACTCGACGTGGCATCGATTCCACAAGTGGCCGGGTGACTTCTGGAGAGATGTTGAGCCATGCCGTCTGAACAGCCGCCCACAGTTCCCTGGTATTTGTAGGTGCAGGATCTTGGGTGCAAATGGACCTTTCCACCACGTCCCATAAGTGCTCTACCCCAGCAAAAACAGTCTTGCTGGGCCAGCACTGCCATCAATAACCCAGCACCACGTTCCCGCTGCCGAACCGCCAATAAAATGTCCGGGCGGCCAACAGAAGAGCCAGCAGTTCAGGCCAACAATTGGCACCCCATCTGTTGTCATATGCCACAACAGGACCATCAGTGGTCCATCACAGGCAGTAGCTGTCACAAGTGGCCCTTCAGTGGCCCTGCAAGCACGTGCCAGAAATGATGGCTAGCCTAATGTGGTCCGCTAGTTTGCCGGTAGTGGCAGCCGGCAACCACGTGACGTAACTGGTGGCTTGCCGAATCTTATCCGCCAATTTCCCAGTAGCACTCATAAAAAAAAAAAAAAAAAAATCAAGGATAACCGCTGTTTCCCCAAAGCTACAAATTCTTTTTTTTTTTTCCCACCCTTTCGAAACTTTAGATTATGGCACTGCGCTGGGGAAATTTTCTCAACTAACCGGAAAAACGTCCGTTTGGATCTAATTAGATTTGAACCAGCGCCGTTTGCGTAGGAGCTGAGCTCTGTACCGACCAGACTATAATTTGCCACGCGTGAGAGTCTGCTTGAAGCTGTCTGTTTCGTAAGAAATGTGTAATCGAATGGTTTCCTCTTTCATTTGACAATATTGCGAGGTATTTTTCGTAAAAGTCAGTTTCATGTAATTCATAAATTTATTTTTACAACGTAGCGATATTTTTTTTTTTTTTTTTTTTTTTTGTTACCTTAAGGGAACTTCACTCATTTTCAAGGAATATACATACTTAGAGTCGCTTTCCAAGTTTTGTACTGTCCTTGTCGTCTTGAAAGGAGATTGTTAAATCAGGGCCGTCTGGACCAGAGGGGCAACCGGGGCGGTGGCACTGGGCCCCGCGTCTTCACGGGGCCCCATAGTTAAGAAAAATTAAAACAAAATAATATTTTCTAGGATTCTAAAGATATATCATATTTTCTAGAATTCCAAAGACATTTCTTCTAGAATTCGAAAAATATTTCTTCTAGAATTCTGAAGATATTATATCGCATTTTCCAGAATTAAAAAAGTTTACAATACCCTCCCCACTTTCAAGTAGGTTACCGTGCTTCGTCGTAAAGATACTGAGATTTTCAGATTTCAAATTACTGTTATTGTAAACACCTTAAACTTTTCCACATTCATGAAACAGCAAACTAAATTTTATCATTTTGTGACTCCCTACTGCATGTTCGACAATTTGATGTGCAAACCAGATGCTTAATTTAAAAAAAATAAAGACGGCAATACTAAAATTGTTATTGGGCAATATATATGGAGGCCAATTGTTTATTGGCTTTAAATGCAGTACTGAGAATTAAAAAAAAAGTAATTTTCATACATGAGAGCGCATAAAAGTTAAGAAAAGTCACTAATTTGTCAGTTATTCCACCTTCCATGAAAAATACATCACTAAAACATGTACCAAGAAAAAAAATATATATGTAAACGAATTTATTTAAGAAGGATCCTTATTATTCTCTACGCAAAAATATTCAGTACGGAGATTAGTTAAAGTTATATTTTTATCATTTTGTGAGAAATTTTATGTAAAAATCACAATGCAACCTAAACTCCCTTCTTTCCGGAAAGAAAATCGTAGATTTTAGCACTTTTTACTCTCTCTCTCTCTCTCTCTCTCTGAACTTTCAATCCATTTTGCAGTCTTTTTCTTAATCTCAGAACAATTTAAGATAATCATTTTTCCTTACGTTAGCTTTCATGTGTTTCTATTTTTCGTGTAACGACTTTATTAAACCGTGAGATTCATTTTCTAAGGCCCCGCTATGAAATTTCGCCCCGGGGCCGGCAAAAGTTCCATCCGACCCTGTGTTGAATTAATACACTGCTGGACAATTGCTAAGGACGGATCATAAACGGCTATATAGCGCATAAAAAAGTAAGTGTGGTTGGATGCCAAGTGAAATAAAATAATGTCAGAATGCCAGGACATTACAAGAAAGACAATTTATTGTGCTCTGAAATCCAGAAGGCTTTGGAACGTGTTCAAGGGACAAAGAGGCCATTTTGTGCAGAATACGTAAGCGTGAAAAAATGCAATTACCGTCCGCAGGCGTTCCGGCGTAAGATGTCAATAAGGGATATGGCCACCATGGAGGGCGATGCAAGATTCCACACGTCGTGTCATGCTCTGCACAACATTATCAAGCAGCTGTTGAGCTAATTTATCCCATTCCTCTGTCAGTGCACGGATGAGGGTGTCCTTGTTTATTGGAGGGCATTGGCGACCAGCAAGACTCCCTCCCTAAAGCATCCCACACATTTTCAATGGGATTCAGATCTGGAGAACGTGCTGGCCATACGAGGCGTTGAATATCCTCACTCTCAAGACACTCCTGGACAGCGACTGTTCGATGACATGTTGCGTTGTCGTCCATGAAAATGAATCTATCACCGACAGCACCACGGAACATGCGAACATGAGGTAGCAGAACATCATTAATGTATCGTTGGCCAGTCATAGTCCCAGTTGGAAGCACATAGAGGGGCGTACGGCCATTGATCATGATGCCAGCCCATACCATGACACTACATGTCGGATATCAGTCCCTTTCCTGTATGTTTGCTGGACAATATTCAGTACCACTATCACGCCAGATCAGTTGTCGTCGACAATCAGGCGATAGACTGTATCTACTCTCATCTGAGAAGAGGACAGCAGACCAGTCGTTATCAGTCCAATTGCAATGTTGATGGCACCATTGCAAACGGGCGGTACGGTGACGTCTGGACAATGGGATGCACACAACAGGACGGCGGGCTTATAGTCCTCCTTCATGCAAACGTCTGGCGACAGTTTTTCGGGAGATACGCTTGCCAGTAGCAGCCATAAACTGATTTGCTACCTCACTAGCTGTGCTGCGCCGGTGTCTTTTTGTTGATAGCACTATGTACCTATCTTCTGCAGGTGTCGTACTGCGAACACGACCTCCCCCGTGACGTTTGCTACACTCTCCATTTGTTTGAAATGATTTCCAAAGCCTTGAAACAACACTGTGGCTGACGTCAAACTCCCTGGCAACATCTGTTATTTTTCGCGCTTCTTCAATCTTGCCAATAATACGGCCACGCGTAAAATCATCTAGGTGATGTCGGGAAGACATACTGAAAATTGCAAGTTCGTCAATTGATTCTTTCTCTTTCATTTTTGCGTTTGAACAACAACGGTCAATACGCGTCAAATCCTTTATGTCTCTTATCAGCGCTATGACGTCACGAACAAGTTCGGCATTCCAAAATTTGCATACGCACAACACGTCTTACTGTATCCCGCACTTATGCTAATTTCCACATTTTCCTGCCTTCCATTTTATGGTTGCTATCGTTGCTATTGTCATCCGTCCTTAGCAATTGTCCGGCAGTGTATATATTTACCCGGGTTCATGTCACATTCTGTTACATTTTTAACGTTGTACCTTTCCTTTCCGTTGTCCGAAGCTACATTTGTTTTAAAGAGGAATTATATTTTATTTTACTTCGAATTCCTCCCAGTCTTGTGTATTCAACCCATGGATGAGTACATTATATCCACATAGCGTTGCATTTTTTTCTTTCAAATAATTAATAAATCTCGTACGCGTATAATTCTTTTTTTTCCATTTTCTTAACGGTTTTCCAGGACATTTGTTTCAAGCTGTTTCAAATTTTTTCTTGTTATTCACCCATTCCATTCCATGAATTGTTATTCACGGGAATGGAGTGGCCGAGTGGGTGTATTTCATGGCTGTAATCTAGTATTTCATGGCTTAATCTGATGTCTTCGTCGACGTAGAATTTCATAGAAAATTAGTTTGCCTCTCTACATATGGATTTTTTTCTTAACATCCACTAAAATAACACGATGGCGATAGCGTCGTGTTCAACTAACTGGTATCATGAGAGGCACAGCAAGTGTTGCTTCTGCTCATGCGTAGTCCCGTTGCTTCCACCTGCTGTTGGGGTTGCATTGGTTGCCAGCAACGGGCCACTAGTGACACTTGCTTGGAGGCCCACAATTCACGGCGATGCCGCAGGGCCATCAATGGCTCGCCAACTGATAGCGCTGCCACCAACGGACCGCTACCGGGCCGTGAGCGGCAGATTTCAGCCAGCAGTGACGCATCACTGCCAGCTGGTGGCCAGCAGTTTCCCAGCACCCGTGTTTCTGCTGGGATTGGGTTTATGTCGGGCGAACGTGGGACCCACGTACTATCCGTCGGAACTGTCCAGAATGCTCCTTGAACCAATTTTAGACAACTTGATCTCGATAACATGATGCATTGTCCGCCTGGAAAATCCCATTGGTGTTGGGGTACATGAAGTCCGTGAAGGGCTGCAAATAGTTACCCAGCAGAGCAATAAAGCGATTACCGGTCAATGACGTGTTTACGAGGACCAGATGACCAAAACTGTGCCACGTAAAGACACCTCACACATGTATGGAACCACCACTAGCTTGCACAGTGCCTTTTTGACAGTTTGGGTCCATGGCCTCATGGGGTCTGCGCCACACCCGAACTCTACCATCAGCTTGTAACAACTGGTAGCGTAACTCATCGGACCACGTCACATGTTGCCAGTCGTCCAGGGTCCAATTACCGTGTTCACGAGCCCAGGTGAGACGCTGTGTCCGATGTCGTGGTGTTAACAAAGGCACTCTGGTGGGTCTTCTGCTACCATACAGCATGGACGCCAAATTGCGATGCACTGACCTGATGGATTGATTGTGGATGTTTTTTGAACCAGTGTTGCTTGTCTGTTAGCATGGATAATCCTGGTCAGACGCTGCTGGTCACGGTCATTCAGCACCCGTGGTAGGCCACTGCGCTGTCCATGGTGGGTGGTAATGCCTTCCATGAGGTATTCTCGGCACACACGTGACTAGGTGGATCGAGGAATGTTAAATGTTCGTACAACTTCAGAAATTGCGTGTCCCATCGTCTGGCTTCCACTACCATGCCTCATTCAAACTCCGATAATTTACGTCGGCTTGCCATAATCCTACTGGCGGTTGTTCAACCTGACTCACGAGATTATTCCTTGCAACTGATAAAAACCGTGGCGTGCGTCGAAGACTTTATATGACTGCAGCGCCAGTTAAACATTTGCATACTGCTATTCCATGACTTTTGGCACTTTAGTGTATCATCATCATCATCATCGTCAACCATTATCAATCCACTGCTGGACGAAGGTCTCCCCAAGTTTCCTCCAACGGTCTGTCTTGTGTCAGTCTCCTCCATGTCACTCCTGCATACTTTCGAATTTCATCCACCCATCTCCCATGTGGTCTTCTTCTGGGTTTTTTCCTGTCCCTTGGAATCCAATTTAAAATTTCGGCTGTCCATCGATGATCTGTCCTTCTGGTAGTATGTCCAGCCCATTGCCATTTCAGGGATTTAACTCTGATCGTGATGTCTTCCACTATTGCCATTTTTCGGATCCACGAGTTCCTCTTCTTATCTCTCCTGGTTACACCAAGCATGCACCTCTGCATGCTTCTTTGAGTTGTCTGCAGCCTTTGTATGTCTCTGATAGTTAAGGTCCATGTCTCTGCACCATACGTAAGCAATGGAAGGATGCATTGATCAAACACTTTTCTTTTAAGACATAATGGCATATTGCTCTTGAAAATTATGCTGTTTCTTCCAAAAGCTCTCCAGGCAAGTTTTGTACGCCGATTAATTTCTTCATCAATGTGACTCTCACTTGATATCTGCTGTCCAAGATAAACGTACGTGCCTGTTATCTCCAGCTATTCTCCATTAATCAATAAATCTTCATTTCTTGTAAAAGCATTGAACATCACTTTTGTCTTCTGAAAGTTCATTTTTAATCCCACTTCTTTACTCTTGCCAGCAAGTTCCTGGATCATACTCTGCAGCTCTGATGGGGTAGTTGCAAAAATGACTACGTCATCAGCAAAACGAAGATGGGTTAGATAACCTCCATTAATCTTTATCCCCTGGTTTTCCCAGCTCAGCGACTGAAAGACACCCTCTAATGTGGCATTAAAGAGCTTCGGAGATATGGGGACACCTTGTATCACTCCCTTTCCAATTTTTATATGTGTTGTATTTTCAAACAGCCGAATCTTTGCACTTGCATTTTCATAGATGTTACTAATAATATTAATGTATGCATCTTCAATGCCGCAGGATTTCAGAGCCATTGTAACTGCTGATATATATATACACTGCCGGACAATTGCTAAGGACGGATGACAATAGCAACGATAGCAACCATAAAATGGAAGGCAGGAAAATGTGGAAATTAGCATAAGTGCAGGATACATTAAGACGTGTTGTGTGTATACAAATTTTGGATTGCCGAACTTGTTCGTGACGTCATAGCGCTGATAAGAGGTATAAAGGATTTGACGCGTATTGACCGTTGTTGTTCAAACGCAAAGTTGAAAGGGAAAGAATCAATTGACGAACTTGCAATTTTCAGTATGTCTTCCCGACATCACCTAGATGATTTTACGCGTGGCCGTATTATTGGCAAGACTGAAGAAGGGCGAAAAATAACAGATGTTGCCAGGGAGTTCGACGTCAGCCACAGTGTTGTTTCAAGGCTTTGGAAATCATTTCAAACAAATGGAGAGTGTAGCAAACGTCACGGGGGAGGTCGTGTTTGCAGTACGACACCTGCAGAAGATCGGTACATAGTGCTATCAACAAAAAGACACCGGCGCAGCACAGCTAGTGAGGTAGCAAATCAGTTTATGGCTGCTACTGGCAAGCGGATCTCTCGAAAAACTGTCGCCAGACGTTTGCATGAAGGAGGACTATACGCCCGCCGTCCTGTTGTGTGCATCCCATTGTCCAGACGTCACCGTACCGCCCGTTTGCAATGGTGACATCAACATCGCAATTGGTCTGATAACGACTGGTCTGCTGTCCTCTTCTCAGATGAGAGTAGATACAGTCTATCGTCTGATTGTCGACGACAACTGATCTGGCGTGATAGTGGTACTGCATATTGTCCAGCAAACATACAGGAAAGGGACCGATATCCGACATGTAGTGTCATGGTATGGGCTGGCATCATGATCAATGGCCGTACGTCCCTCTATGTGCTTCCAACTGGGACTATGACTGGCCAACGATACATTAATGATGTTCTGCTACCTCATGTTCGCATGTTCCGTGGTGCTGTCGGTGATAGATTCATTTTCATGAACGACAACGCAACATGTCATCGAACAGTCGCTGTCCAGGAGTGTCTTGAGAGCGAGGATATTCAACGCCTCTTATGGCCAGTACGTTCTCCAGATCTGAATCCCATTGAAAATGTGTGGGATGCTTTTGGGAGGAGTCTTGCTGGTCGCCAATGCCCTCCAATAAACAAGGACACCCTCATCCGTGCACTGACAGAGGAATGGGATAAATTACCCCAACAGCTGCTTGATAATGTTGTGCAAAGCATGACACGAGGTGTGGAATCTTGCATCGCCCTCCATGGTGGCCATATCCCGTATTGACATCTTACGCCGGAACGCCTGCGGACGGTAATTGCATTTTTTTCACGTTTACGTATTCTGCACAAAATGGTCTGTTTGTCCCTTGAACACGTTCCAAAGCCTTCTGGATTTCAGAGCACAATAAACTGTCTTTCTTGTAATGTCCTGGCATATTGACATTATTTTATTTCACTTGGCATCCAACCACACTTACTTTTTTATGCGCTATATAGCCGTTTATGATCCGTCCTTAGCAATTGTCCAGCAGTGTACATATATATCGCTTTAAATTTGTACTCAATCCCTGTCAAGGAGGGGGGGGGGGGGCGAGCCCCCCCTCATGGCTATGCCTATGGTGTGTAGTATTTGTAGTACTAGGAACCATACGAACCTCCATAGACTCAAGTTACTGTTTCTTCGTGATTTAGTTTTCTTAAGTCATTTTCCCTCGTTTCAATGTTTGCTGTCACAAGACTACGAATCTTTGTAACCTAATAAGAAATATTTCTCAACTTCTTAAATTATAATTACAAAGATGGTGTCTTTTTGCTACTCTCCCACATATTTGCTTAAAGGAATCCTTCGCATTCACAGAGAAGTACAACCCTAAATGATTTATTATATATATATAATAAAATTTCTGTCGAGAAAAATTAACACAGTTCACTAAAATTTTAGTGGTGCCCTCGCCATTAACTGCTTAAATATTTGGAAGGGGGGCTAAAAGGGTAGGGGCTCAAAGAAAAGTCGCGTGGGCTGCCCACCCGACTTTTCTATTAATTTATTAACCGACTTTTCTATTAATTTATTAAACGTAATATGATTTTTCATATTAATTTATTAACCGTAAAATTTGATCGTGGCATCCTGCCGCTCTGAGAATCTGACGCCCGGGTGCTTCGCACCCGTTGAATCTCCTTCCGCTTGGCGCGTCCCTGGTGAAACACATATCTCGGATGATTGAGAAATACAAATGAAACAGCATGACTTTATTGTCTGCCTTCCTTTTCTTCAAGTTAGCATCAAACACAGGCTCAATTTTGAGTTTTTTCATGCATCACTGCGAAACAAAAGAGAAAATTAAGACATTAATTGGGTTGTTAATTTAGACATTTTTTCAAACAAAAGGTAATTGTAAATTGTGTAGCAAAAATAAAGCAAGTTATTGGGTAATTTCAACGACTAATCTTTTCAGAAAAAATGTTCAGTAAATATCATTCGGAAACCTTAAAAGTAAACTTTTTAAGAAAACAGTAGGTCCTAAAAATATGCAATTACCCTTTTTTATGTAGAATTGTGGGAAAAACATTTTCTGTGTAAAATTTTTTTTAAATATAAAACGAACTGCTACTTAGACAAATGGGGAAAAGTGTTTGCGATAACGGCCATTTTGTTTTTCGCGTGCAACACTCAAACGCACCATTTTCGAGAGTAACGACATCGAAATTCTGTTTATCGACTAGCGAAAGAGACTATTCCCACACATACATCATCAAGAAGCCCACGGATGTACATTTGGCAGCCGACTGTAGTACAGATCTTCTTTTTACCAAAATAATATGTTCAACATATACACTGTTTCAAACTTGGGTGTTGAATATATCAGTTTTGTTTTTTAGAAATCTATGGCTGATGTTAGCTTATAGAACATCTTTTTCCGTCTGTTCAAATTACAATATATACAAATTGTTACAAAACAACAACAAAAAGAATAATAAAAACGGGGTTGCCCCTTCAGAAGTTGGGACATGCGCAACCGAGGAGACCGCAGTGATCTAAGCGCTCGCGTATGAGCATTCGTCCGAAATGGGTCCGGGTTCGAATCCCGGCGAGGAATGTATGTTGTGTTTCCTTACGGCACTAGTTCTCTCCCTTCCGTGGAACCAGTAGCCCTAAATTAGGGACGGGCGACTGCTTATAGACCATCGAGTTGCGCACGGTGGTCGTTAAACCCTCAATTTAAAAAATAAAAAAGCTAAAAAAGCAACCGAGCATGTCCGTAGTCAACGCTTGTGGTCACATTTGTCTCTACAAAACGATATAAACCCTTTTTATTGAACCTAATCGTTGTATTTCCAAGAGTATTGATAGATGGCGACACATCAGTGCTAGTAGTGAAAGACGGTAATTGGTAGCTCGAATGGGGAAGAAAGGAGTTACGTTTCTCTACATATCATGGGAGGAGCATATCGCAAAGCGAAGAACAACTTCTGTAAGAAAAATTATTTCCTTGCTAATCATCATACCAGTTTTTATCCTCAGATCACATAACTGACAGAAGGCTGTAAATTTTTTCATGAAAGTACAAACTTTAAGTCACTGATATAAGAGTAGTCTGCAGGACGGCTTGTAAGACACCTATTCCGATAGATGGCGACACAAAAGTTGGTTCAATCTAAAGGTTAACTACGTATTATTTCTGTTTTGTTTTCGTATTATTTCCATCTCAATTTCTTTCATAAATAACCTGAGTTTGTTGGTAGGAGATGTTTATCTTCCGAGTTTTTGACATTCCGTGCTGTAGCGATGTTCTCTGGCGTTTCTAGGGCTTGAATGTTTGAAGGCACATTTTCATGGCTAGAAAAAGCTTTCTGATCCAGGAGAGGGTAGCGAAACATGAAGTTACTCTCCTTCGAGTTCAAAAGTTCATCAAGTCTACTCACAAGTAGTACCCAGCTTTTACTTTCTCATACCTCCGTTATAGGAAGCACAGTTGAATCACACCAAACAATTTCAATCTACATCATGTAGATTTACATGTGCCTTTATTTTGAATTTCAAATAAAAAAAAATAATCTAAGGAATTTTGCTTTTCATAAAACAAAAATAATAGAAATGTAGGGAACAAAATTCTCAAATAAAAACTTTACTTGTCACTGTTATTTTTACATCTCGGTAGAAAATCAGTGATTTTTCTAAGTAGACAATTTGTAGCTACATACATATAAATCATGTAAATGTATTACGGAAACGCATAATTTACTCACTTATTGCAGAAAGTGTTGAAAGCGTCGCAAACGCATAATTAACTCACTTATAAAAAGTGTTAAAAATGTCGTTCTTTACATAGCCAAATTGTTTTACACATGCTTTCAAACAGATTTGGAGAGCCAAAAAGGCCCTCCACAGTACTATTAAGGCTGTTCCACTTAATTTAAGTGGTGCTACAGCCAAACTTTTTGAATTAAGTAAATTGTTGCATGTTTAATTTCAATTTTTGCTGTTGTCTTGATAACATATCAAGCTTCAGAATATGTTTTACAGCAACACCAATTTTTGCCAACTTCTAATGAGTTTAAAGTTTACAAAATATGCATGTTGATTTCATCACGGCCCCTTAGAAGCAAAGAACACTCAAGAAATAAACATTCACATATTGAAAACTTTCAACTCATCACCAGCTTGTGAAAATTGGTGTTGCTGTGAAACATATACTGGTTACTTAATAAGACGAAACAACTTCCTGAATTCACTCTTCGCCTTTTTGTTTCAATAAGAACGCATTTGTTGGCCTCGACGCCTTTTTCAATCTCCTTAATATTAAATTCATCCATATTAATAAACAATACATTAATTCCGACACGACATGCAATGGAACGGGAGTCTAGCAAGTCACGCGAAAATATGTGAATGCTCAATGCAAAAGATGCGATATGAAAAGTAACTCTCAGTCTTACAAGGTGACACGCGGGGTGTGACAAAATGAATCATCAGAGAAGGAGGCGACGGGCATTTGCCTGTATCTTGCTCCCAACAATGGCACTGAAAACAAACGCAAAGGAAGTATCGTTTTACGATATAGTATCGTTGGTCGCTGGAAATCTTCTTTGCTTTAAGAACGTGACGGCAAAATTTTTATATGACAAATCATTTTTGACTCCGCTAGCACCAACATAGAACACAAAATTCCACAGTACGCATTTTTCTTTGCAATATTCTATGGCCGACCCATTTGACCCGAAAGAAATTGTCGACCCGTTGAGCCGTTGACCCGTTTCCATCTTAGGACCAGCGCAACTTAATGAAAATAGAAGCAATTGCAGGTAAATGACGACGCGTGTGACGTGCCTGTGCAGCAGAACGCACACGACATAAAGGCAGATAGCAGTCAGAACGAACGTCCGCGTAGCTCAATTGGTAGAGGGACTTATTCCGGAATGAGGGGACCCGGGTACGAGCCCCGGCGTGGACAGAAATGACGGAGAAATTTACTTCGTTATAATGGCGCTCGAACTTCCCGGATGACCCGGCCGTTCAGGATCTCGCAATGGTGTGATGTTCTTACCACACCGCGAGATAGGAAAAATCAGAGAATCCCTTCTCCAGCGCTTCGAAAAATATATGTGTGTGACGTTGCATTCCACACACTAGATTGACTGGGAGTTCTCAAAAATACGTTCTACAGCGGATGGCTGCCTGCAACGATTCGTGGTCACGGCTGACCCGTGGGCCATGCCCCCGGCCCTCTTTGGGTTTGGGGGGGGAGATGTGACGTGCCTGCGCAGAAGGACGCACACGACATAAAGGCAGGTAGCAGTCAGAACGAATGTCTGCGTAGCTCAAATGGTAGAGTGACTTATTCCGGAATGAGGGGACCCGGGTTCGAGCCCCGGCGTGGACAAAAATGACGGAGAAATTTATTTCGTTATAAAGGGTATAAATATAACTTGAGCAGTGTTATTCTTGTTCTTCATATGGGAAAGGCAGCGAAATCGAGTGAGTTTGACAAAAGCCAAACTGTAATGGCCAGACGATTGGGTCAGAGCTTTCCAAGACTGCAAGGCTTGTATGGTGTTAACGGTCATCCGTGGTTATTACCTTCAAAAATGTGATGCGAGGAGGGAAAAACCACGAACCTCCGGCAAGGTTTTGGCCGACTACGGCTCTTCAAGGCTCATCGGTAGCATCGAAGACAGGATACTGTGAAGCAACAAACGGGTACTATGACGCAACTCACAGGTACTTTGAGTGCTTGTAACGAGAGTTATATGTCACAGTACATCGAACCATGCTGAAAATAGGGCCCCGTAGTTCCACGCCGCTCTGAGTGCCCATGCTGACCTCAGTTCACCGTCGAAAGTGCTTACAATGGACAGGCGAGCAGCAGAACTGGACTTTGGTTGATAAGAAAAAAGTCGTCCAGTCCAATGAATCTCGTTCCTTGTTGCATCATGTGGACGTCTGGGTAGGTGTGCTCCGTTTACCGTCGTTTACCTGGGGAATTGTTGGCACCAGAATGCACCGTGAGACGAAAACAAGCTGGTGGATGAATTATAATGCTTTGACATATATTCTGCTGGAAAACCCTGAGTCCTATCATTCATGTGCAGGAAACTATGGCGTCTACCACCTACCTAAACATCATTGCAGACCAGGTAGATCCGTCCATGGCAACGGTATTCTTCTCTAGCAATGCTTGCTTTCAGCAGGATAATGAGCCATTCCACGTTGTCCAAATTGATCGAGAATGCTTCTCGGAAAATGAGGAAGACTTCCAAGTATTGCCCTGGCCTCCATATTCCCTCTAACATCAGTCCAGCAGAGAATTTGTGGTTTGTGTTCGAACAGCAAATCCGAACTGCGGCAACCTAATCACGTAACTTATAAGAGTTGAAGGATCTGCTGGAAACGTATTGGTACCAGATACCACAAGACATCTTTAAAACTCTTATAATGTGAATGCCTCGCCGAGTAAGAGCTGTTTTGGCAGCACGTGAAGGACGAACGTCATATTACACAGGTAGTCATAATGTTTTGGCTCTTTGGTGTATATCCAGGTAAGAGCTGTTTCGGTGGCAGGTGGAGGACCAACATCGTACTTAGGCAGATGGTCATAATTTTTGGCTCTTCGGTGTACATTCTTTTCATTGCATAATCGAACGACCGGAACACCGTTTTCTAGTGATATGATGCTTGCTTTGAATAACTTTTCTGTTTGTCCCAAATTCAACTATGTCCTTATTATTTTTTAATTTTTTGTCCGATTATTTTTCTGTCCCATTTGATATAATGGAAGTTGACGTACATCTGATCACCAATCGTCAGCACAATTACGGGCATTGTAGATCCTGCTCCACAAAAACATGAGAATTAAATTCACTAATAGCAATTTTCCATTGCACTAATGAAATTCAGTGCCGTATTTGCTATAGGGATGTTTACTATGTTTCAGAGCCCTGTCCCATGGGTTCGTTAAACCTTCGCTTGTAAGGCATTTAGAAGTTCCAAGCTTTTAACTAGATTTCTCCTAATGATGAAACAAGTAAAATACCAGCTAAAGTGAAGACACACTCTTTTGTAAGGAAGAGTAGGTTTATTCAATGAAGTATTTAGGGAAAGTCACTTTCGAGGAGCTTTGTCGTGATTTCTTTACATTTCTTTACATTATTAACACGTTGATCTCTTTCTGTTTGTTATTTTATTAGGATTTTTATCTATCTGGCTATCACGTTGTCTTTTCCCGACTTTATTTCTTTCACGATCTCCCATTTCGTCACGAGAAGAACGTCTTCCCCGTTCTCCGGAGTGTGGCGGATTTTCCTCAAAACTGCTCTTCTCGACTTCAGGCCTTAAATGATTCTAACCATTTCTAGTGTCTTCTTCCTTTCTATATATACCCCGCTGACGGAGAAATTTTTCGAAGTTCCCTCTTCGAAAATCTAAATCAAGACTCATTGTGTATTGTTCCTTCACTCAGAAAAAGCGCGAGTTACTTTATGGCTTCCTTTCTTGGGCCCCCTTCGCGTGATCCGTTCTGCGATACCCGGTCAGCATCACTGTCACTTTTTTGACGCATGTTATCGCCTTTTCTTTAACAACATACCTGCGAGTGTGCATTTCATTTAACCCTTTTAGTCCTGACGGGGATCATATGTCCCGTGCAGGTTTGATGTGTGTGCTGCATGATGGAGTAAATCCATGTAAAAACATTTTACCAGCACAGTGACAGAAAATTACAGGAAAGCAAACGCCCAACCTCTACAAGAAAAATTGTTATTCTTCAAACCGTTGAATCTTGGCATTTATTACTTGTCTTTCATGATATTCCGCTGGGAATAGAAAAAACGGTACTCGTATCCTGTTCGTGTACAATCGATTTGCGAAACAGCGTCGTGTATCGCGAAGTGTGTTATACACTCATTGAATCTTGGTATTCATACTTGTCTTTCATGATATTCCCCTGGGAATAGAAAAATGGTACTCATACCCTGTTCATGTACCATCAATTTGCGAAACATCGTCTTGCCTCGCGAAATGTGTTATACACTCATTGACCAAAAAAAAAAACACACCTTCCGCACCAAGAAGGAGCCGTTGGAATCGAATGAAACTTTATCTGTAATAAGTGATTACAATACCACTTATTACAGATAAGTGATATTGTAAACATTTATTACGATGGTAATAAGCGATAACAATATCTCAGCCTGCGGAACATGGGTACCATTGAACCATTTGAGTTCTAAAGGGACACATATATCTCAACAGATCTTTGAATACTCCTGGTGGGAGAGCAATGTGCATTTCAATGCGACATTGCGTCCCAACAGTACGTTGTTGTGGTACAATATTGTTCCACCAGGACTCAAAATTAGACTGCTATGGCGGTCAGAAACAATGCAAATAATATTGTGTCTTCATTTGGTGAGTTTTAGCCTAAGACTTTATGAGCAACGCCAATAAGTACACTGCAGTGCCAGAAAAACTGGTACACCAGCCTAATAATTGGTAGGCCCCCCACGGGAACGCAGGACTGCAGAAATACGACAGAGCATGAATTCCACTGGCTTCGGGAAATATGCTGTAGGCAATGCACACCATACTTCCTGCAGAGCGTTCGACAAATCGGGTGTATTCCGTGGTCTCGGATTCCTGTGTTCGATTGCGCGTTGCATAGCATCCCAAATGTGTTCCATCACGTTCAGATCTGGGGACTTGGGTGGGAATGACAACACCCCAAACTCGTATGAATGCTTCTCTAATCATAATGTGGCGTCCCGACACTTGTGTGGACGCGCATTGTCCTGTTGGAACAGGCCCAACCCATCAGCATGAATACAGGACATGAACGGGTGTACCTCGTCAGAAAGGATGCGCACATCACGTTGGCCGGTCACAGACGTTTATAGACGTATTAGGAGTCCCAGTGAAGTCCAGCTAAACACACTCCATACCATTATGGACCCCACACCAGCAGGTACAGTTCCCTGTTGGAAGGCGGGATCCATGGCTTCATAGGGTTTGCTCCACACACGAATCCTTCTATCTGCCCGATACAGTTCGAAACGCGACTCGTCAGACCAGGCTACTTGTTTCCAGTCATCCAGTGGCGGTGTTGCCGTGCCCAAGAAAGGCGCATAGCTCTGTGTCGTGCACCCATCAAGGGGACTCGAGTTGGGCGTCGGCTCCCAAAGCCTACAGTAGCGAACAAAAGTATTTGGCGAAACACTTTTTCGACCATAATTTTTTGTGCTGGACCAAATCGGGCCATTTTGGGCCGCGTAGTTTGTATTTCTCTCAGAGCAAATTTGTGGTTCGAAATGTGCCATATTCAAGATTCGCCAATTATTATCCATTTGTTTGCTGCATGTATTAATGTTTTTCTTGTGATTTTTGTGGGTTTTGTGATGTGTAGTGTGATAATAAGTGAATCTTAGGTTTTCAAAAATGGGTAAAAAGGTGGAGATCACTGTTGGAGCTCGCCAGGCGGCCGTGAACATGATGGAATTCGGAATGCGCGTCACCGACATTGCGAGGGCCCTGAAGATCCGACACCAGTTCATTTCAACTATCCTGCAACGTTATAAGAAGACTGGGACCGTCGAGAACAGTCCGCGATGTGGTAGGCCTCGTTCCACTACGTTGCATCAGGATAGACGCATCCTCCGTCGATCTCGTGCTGATCCCACCTTGACTGCTGTGGACATCGCCACCGAATTCCGTGACAGCGACGACCTGAACGTCAGCCGAATGACAATCTCCCGTGGTCTCATTGCTGGTGGATTGAATGGAAGCCAAGAAATCACTCATCGGAGTCAAAAATCGACGAGCCAGAGTCGCGTTCGCGCGCCGTCATCGACACTGGACCGCAGCGGACTGGAGTAAGGTGCTTTTCACCGACGAGAGCAAGTTCAACTTTTTCGGAAGTGATGGCATCCGATACATACGACGTCCATGTGGCCAGAGATTCAACCCCCAGTTCATTCAGCCAACTGTCAAGCACGGAGGAGGATCGCTCATGGTTTACGGCGCCTTCTCTCGCAATGGAATGGCCCCCATCATCAAGATTGACGGAATAATGACCGACCAGAGCTACACGAACATGCTCATCAACGATGTCTTTCCATGGGCAAACCAGAACATACCACCCGGATGGATCATGCAGCAGGACAACGACCCGAAGCACACCTCCAGAGTAGCGGAGGCAGCCTTCTAGCAGCAACAGGTCACACTTCTAGACTGACCAAGCTAATCTCCAGACCTCAACCCCATCGAGAACATGTGGGAGGAGCTGGAGAGACGATGTGCGAAGAAAACCTGCCGGAATAGGGCCCAGAAATTCGACCAGCTGTCTGCAGAATGGGCACGAATTCCACAGGTCACCGTCGAAAAGCTAGTGGACTTGATGCCGGCCCGATGGGCAGCTGTTATTAAGTCTCGTGGTTATCCCACTAAATATTAGTTATTGTTTTGTCGTTTTCTCGTACTCGTTTTCTGTTATCGTTGCATTAAATGAATGTGATACACACCTACTTTGTTGGCCAATTTGTATGATCTTTGCGATTAAGCTCGGTACCTGATCTGTGTTAAGGTTTCCGGTCCATCTGCATATGGGTCATGTTTACAACTGAATAACACATATCATATCCCAAAATGACCTGATTTGGTCCAACAGAAAAAATATTACGGTCGAAAAAGTGTTTCGCCAAATACTTTTGTTCGCTACTGTATATCGTGCAGGGTACGTTGCACAGTCCGAACGCTGATGCTTGTTGAGGCTCCAGCATTGAATTCCGATGACACCTGCGAGAGTGTTGCACGCCTATCGCGTGAAACGATTTCTGACAGCCGACGATGGTCACGTTCACCCAATGTCTTTTTACGGCCACACTGGCATCGTAGGTTGGAGGTTTTGCTGGAATTCTTGTAGTCACGGTACACCCTTGCAATGGTCATCCGTGAAAATCCGAACTTCGTTTCAACCTCCGAAATACTATGGCCCATTTCACGAGCGCCAACTATGACACCGCTTTGAAAATCGCTTAAATCGTTATTAGTTGCCATTATCATGCCGAAAACAGCTATGACAGCTGGCAAGGATGTCTATCGCTTTATATACGCACTGGCGGACGCAACCGAGTACGCGAATAGGTGACGTTGCTATGTATTTTGCATAAGCTCGTCTGTACCAGTTTTTCTGGCACTTCAGTGTACATCATTTGTACATTAAGTTTTCGCACTCATATAATTCAACGTAGTTCGATTTGTTGTTCTGACGTGGGTTTTCCTTCGTTATTTTCACCGAATTATCACTATTAGTAAGCGTCAAAAAGTACTTTCGAAAGAAGTCTCGCAGGTGATAGAGATATCGGAATCTGATTCTGAGGACAGTTTCGATAATGACGATGAGAAACCAAAATTTGTTTACGATTCCAGCTGTTCTGAAAGCAATACCAGTATGCTGATGAGCTCTGGTGAAAGTGGTGGTGAACAGGTAGATGACCCAGCAGCTACTACAAGAGATGAAAATGCATCTGCTGTTGAAACAGATAAGGGTGTTTCAGAAAATGTTATACGGTCACTACTTGAAACTAATTTCAAGCCGAAAAAAGTATTCTGGATAAATTACTACCTATTATTTTGGCAAATGGAGATCGGTTATTGGGTTAGTTACACATCATGCAGCAACCGTCCCCACGAAGTTTGATGATGTACATTGCAGACTGTACAAACAAGCGTCTCGAAATTCTCGAAAGAAAGATAGAAAATTTTCGAAAGAAAGATAGAGAATTCTCGAAAGAAAGATAGGATAATCGATTCCTCGGACTGATGCAGGCGATATTATGGTGGTTATTCGCTGTCAGTTAGTAATATGCTACAACAAACTTCCAAGTGTCCGTGATTTTTGATCACAAGAACTTACTCTCGGCGACGCGATGATAAAGACAGAAATATCGCTCGATAGATTTCAGATGTTATCATCAAGAATGTACTTTTCGTCACCACAAAAGCCTGATGACGCTGGAGAGTTGTACTACATAGAGGATCTGGTATCATGTTTCAAACACAAATTTTCCCAAGGCACGAAGTGAGAGTACATTTCAGAGTATAGTCAAGTCTATGGTGAAATTCAAGGGGAGGTCGGCAATGAAATAATGCATGCCCTTGAAGCCTGCAAAACTAGGAATCAAAATGTGGGAAAGATGCGATTTCAAAACAGGACATGTTTATGATTTCAACATGTATATGCAGAAAAAGATCATGACGTGTGCAACGGAACTCTCGGCTGAAGAGTTGTGTTGAAACTCACAAGTGCCATTAGGTCTGGACAGAAGTTTCCTTTAGCGTTTGATGGTTTTTTCACGTCCGTAAACCTTCTGAATTTCATTTTATTTCCCGCTGTCGGCACATGTATGAAGACTCGAATCCGCCGCAAACAAGTCGATTGCCCGGAAGCAATATCATTTTATAGCTGTGTTATGGGTGGGGTCGGCTTATCTGACCAAAAAGTGGCAGTCTATGACCTAGACCGCCAGTCAGCAAAGTAGTGGGGGAAAAATGTATTACAAACTGCTGTTGGCTTCTGCTGTAAACGCTAGGATTGTCCATCAAGAACTCCGTCATGAAAAGCCCGGCTAGCTGAATAAATGATTGTGCACAGCAAAAGGAATGCTGCTTTCAAACTAAAACGTAGCACCGGTCACCCATCAATAGCATCAAAGAACATGGCAAATGTCGGTGATCATCTGCCAATAAAAGAAACAACGCGGAGGAGGTGTGCTCGTTGCGCAAAAGCCAAAAAATAATCTCGCACCACTACCATGTGTGTGATGTGCAATGTTCCACTTTGCCTTGTTTGTTTTCAACCTTATCATTCTTGAATGATTAAAAACACTGTTTGCTTATATTCGTAGCCAAGTAAGCATAAAAATACGATTAGTTACCAGGTAATTAAACAATAGAGCAATTTTTCATTACTTTTGAGTAGTGTTTAGTCTCTAGGTGGGGCATACCTTTCCTGCTAAAAAGTACTGACGGCACGTATACTGTATGTCCCACTTCTATCATTTTTTATTCCTTTCAACAAAATATAATTTCGCTCAGTTTGCTTCCCTGTAACCTACACATGCAAACACCGCTGCCAACTAATGGATAAGCAAAACTCGGACTCAAAGGGTTAATATAGTCCTGACTATAAACTCTACTTCGATCAGGCCTGAGATTTTCCTCACTAAAACCTCAAGATATAAGAAGGTCAATCTCACTATGGAAATTTTGATACTGTAAATCGATATGATCATTCCCTACTAGCACCCACAGAACAATAAAACAATAAAAACTGAATTCCTCCAATCCTTCCGATCGGATAGTAATACTGATCAGAAGGAAACGATAGTGTCACACCTTCTTTCGTTGACATATCTAGTAGAAAAGTAGGAAAGAGATCGTCTCCAAATCTTCCCTGAAAGCAATTTTACATCCGTTATATATACAGGGAACGATTATAGCTTACAAGATATTCAAAAATGATTATTAATGTTTATTACTCTTCAATAACGCTGGTCTGTCCTTTGTAAAAAGTTGTCTGTTGTCTTAAAACTAATAATGATGGTGATCATCATCATCATCATCAACAGCCATTATCAATCAATTGCTGGATGAAGGTCTCCATAAGTTTTTTACACAACGGTCTATCTTGCGACAGTCTCCTCCATGTCACTGCCGAATGCATTCAAATTTCATTCACTCATCTCAGATGTGGTCTTCTGGGTCTTTTCCTGTTCCTCGGAATCCGGTTGTCCATCGGTAGTCCGTTCTTCTGGCAACAGTCCAGCCCATTGCCATTTCAGGGATTTTTTTCTCATCATGATGTCTTTCATTCTTGTCACTTTCCTTGTCCTCAAGTTCTTCTTCTCATCTCTCTTCGTTACAACAAGCATGCATCTTTCCATGCTGCTTTCAGTTGGCTGTGCGGCAAGTCGCATTATGAGGAGCTCCTGGATACGCATTATTTTTCACGCATCTGCTGACGGCTGCTTTGCGAGGCACGTGCCGGGACCTACTTTCTGCTCTCCGTGTTTTGTTTCACGGACTAGCATTTGTCCGCCGTTGTGTTGTTTACTTAATTGGCTTCGCTTCTCTGCGTTTTTTCTAATCCGAAAGCTACCTGTTTCTGTGACTTTTCATCTCAGGTTTTCGGTATGTTATCCGAGCCCGATGATTCTCAAGTGAATATTTCTACTGCTGTTGCTACATTTTATGCTTCTGATTTAACATCGGACTTGGATAACATACGTAATACTATTACTGCTTCACCTACTACTTCAATGATTGAATGAAGAGGATTTATTTTCTCGCAATCTCATTTTCTTCAGCTATCTACAGCAACTCTGCCGACATCATCACAACCTTCTGCTTCATTCACATATGCCGACAAAGTTTCTGTATTCTCCTCCAATTAAGCATATCGTGCTTCTAATACTTTAGTGAATTCCAATATATTGGATATAGTTCGTGTCAATGATGATCTACGACTAAAATTCCAAGACAACTCAAGTTATGGTAAGCGTCTCCCTGAAAAAATTAATCTTGACTTGTTCTTCCCGGCACTTGCCTACCCAAGTGCAGGGAAAAAAAGCCAAGATTAAATTTTCGTCTTTAGATCTGCAGTGTAGAATTCTACACTGCAGGTTTAAAGAATATTGTCCCTGCTCAAGCTACAAAGGATTTATCCCGCTTTCAGAAAGGTTTAGTATTTTACTTCTGTTCTCAAACCTTTTTTGACAAAGTACTCTCCCACCAAGACATTGATTACAAATTGACTCACTTAAACCTTGTTACACTTGCACAGAGGCCAGTAACTGTTACATTATCACCTGTTCCACCTGAAGTTCCAGACGAACTATTAGTTCACTTTCTCTTCACCCTTGGGAAAGTTGTAGGATCTACGAAACGATTTCTTCTGCTCATGCCAACAGCTTTATGTGTCAGTACAGAATCATATTTCCATCTGATTCAGCTATTTTAACTCGCTTAAAGTATCCTACAGTCTACTCTGACACCAAGCGTTACACATATGACGTGTTCGTCGGAATGTAGTGTTTTGGATGCAAGGTTGAAGGACATGTCGTTTCAAACTGCCGTCATCGTTCTACCCTTGATCGTTTTAGTAATGAAAATTCCTCACCAGCAACTCCTCCTGCCGCTGGCTCTAATGTTCGGAATGTCACACCTCTTTCAAATAATATTACTGAGCAAATACCGCAGGTTGACTTGCCTCCTGCATCTACAGCTACGAAACCTACATTGCCTCTACCAAAGAATTCACATGCATCAACACCAGTTGCTGCTGTCAGCACGTCAAATCAATTTTCTGTATTAATTGATGTAGCTTATATAGATGATTTCTCAGATTCAAAAGAAGATACTCTTTCATGTGATGAAAGTATAGAAGATATTTCACTTGAACAAGTCTCTGAAACCAGAAAATCAAAACGTGCTACTATAAAAAATTCTTCCTCGTACCCATAAAAAAAATGCAGAACACGACACCCACCTACCAATTCTTTTCCAGCTGATTTGCTTTTGGAAGTAGAAGTTCCTTCTCCAGTTACCATAGCACCTGAAAAGGAAACT
This sequence comes from Macrothele yani, assembly GCA_039090855.1. NCBI lineage: Eukaryota > Metazoa > Arthropoda > Arachnida > Araneae > Macrothelidae > Macrothele > Macrothele yani. Next base: position 39,266,606 of record CM077024.1, on the reverse strand, counting down.
CCGGCTACTTCCTCCTCTCCTTTATAAGTTAAGATGACCAGTGAGAGCGTCCAGTCCGAAGAAATGAGCATTGAAGATGTCCAGCCTTCGGAATCAACCATTATCACAGACTCTGATATACATAACTTACCTGACTCTTCGTCTTCAAATACCACCGTAGCTTTGCGAAAAGCTCACAGAATAATTTGTATGCTGTCAACAGCTTCCTTTCCCCTTTCTCATCATGACCTGCAAATCCTCAGGCTTCCTCCCCGTTCCAAATTCAAAAAGAGGAACCTTTACCTTCAGCATCATAATGAACTTTCTCATTTGATAGTACAATTACGAAAAGTCAGCCGTATTTCTTCTGCGGACCTAGATCCTCAAGGACAGAAATATGGAAATAGATTGCGAAACTTTGCTGCCGCATGCAATCTACCGAAGAGTTGACTGGTGTTTTTGGAAATGCCAACCTTGAGCCTCTCCCACCAAGGCACTTTCAACTGCAGGTAAATGGCAACACCGTTGTCAAATTCCTTTGTTTTTGAGAGTCTCTCCTCTTCATTTAGGTATTATCGCATTCCAATAAACGTCTTGTACGTCATTCACTCCCTACCATCGCTGAATTGCTTGGCCTTATTCATTTATTCTTAGTTGTGGAAATACACCTCGCTCTGGTGTTCCTCTCGCCATTAATGATAATATATATTTTCAACGTTTTCAAATTTCTACAATGTGCTTTATTTACCCTTCAAAACCTTAATTACCATGTTTTTAATATGCATATGCCTCAACAAAACAATGATTTATTTGCAAGACAAATCGTCCAAATTTTACAGAACGCTCTTTCTTCAATATCTTCTATTGATGTTATTCTTCTATGCGGAGACTTCAACTGTACTCTTGAACCACATTTTGACAGAAAAAAATTCATCCGAGTACCGTATTTCAATAGCTGACATGCTTGAAGACCTTATTTCAACGAACTCACTCATTGAAATTTTCCGAATTCTTCATCCTTTATTACCAGCTTTTACATGGCGAGCAACTAACAACACGCCAGCGATGGCTAGACTGGATAGAATTTATGCATCAACAAATTTTCGACCAAATATTTATATATTTATAATTTTGCTCACACCCCCACTGCAGAATGTGATAATTTTATTGCTTCTGTCCTATTTAGTTTTGTCTCTCAATTACTACGCCTCCAAGATTACGGTCGCTCAGTGATTTTGTCTTGAATGAACGTTTTCAAAGCTCAAGTCATCTTCATCCTTCGCGGTTGTACTTCAAAAATCGATTCATTACCAGATCCTGTTAATCTATGGCTCAATACAAAATCATCAATTCGATTTATCGGTGCACCCATCTCCATTGAAAATCGCAGCACTTGTTCAATGGAAATCGACAGAATAAAATTTGAACTCGCACGCCTCCCGCCAAACTTACTAGAATATGTTACGTTCGCTCCAACGCTCAAGAAACTTCTTCTCCCAGCTGCAAAAGATGCTCTTAATCGACTAAAATTTCAATGCCTAGATTCTTCAAACCTTCCAGCAAAACTACTTTTAGATTTTGAAAACTCCTGTCGCCGCTCCCAAAGTATCACTCATCTTGTATTTGATGATAACTCTATTACTACTGATCCTGAAGTCATTTGTCATCATACGTTTCAACATTTCTCAGAACGTTTTAACCCGTCGAATCTTACAATGGTTCGGAATTCTCCTTTTCTCCAAATCTTCCACGGGTTCCAATTTCTCATCTTTCACTTCTCAGCACCATCACCAGTTCCGAGATTTTCACTGCTTTTACTCGCTTTACTCCGGGAATCGACGGCTTTCCTCCCTCCTACATTACTTTTAAATCTGAGGTTTTGCATTTATTTACTATTTTCTTCAATGCTCTTTTCACTTCATCAACTCTTCCTTCCAATTTCACAGTCGCTCTTCTTCGTCTCAAATCTGGGAACCTTCAACAACTTACTAATTGGCGTCCGATTTCCATTCTTAATACTGACTACAAACTTTATTCTACTGTTCTTTCTCTCCGAATGTGTCATGTCCTCCCGAATGTGGTCCATCCGGAACAAACTTACTCTATCACTAACTGCTCAATCAGTCAGAATCTTACTCTCCTCTCTAACCTTCAAACTACCGCTCAACTTTTTCATGAACCACTTGCTTTTCAATCTTGATCACCGTCAAGCGCTCGTTCATATCAATCATCCTTACCTTTAAATTACCCTCTCAAACTTCTGCTTTTCTTCATTATTATGTCAAGCTGTTCTCAATCTCTACATCGGCGCTGTTTTTCATGTTCCTAATTCTTCTTTCATAACTTGTGACGTACTACAGTGGTGAAAACATGTGTCAAGACGACAAATGTGCAAGGCGATATTCCGTCCACGTAGCTCAGTTGGGAGAGCGACTTACTCCGGAGTGAGGGGACACGGTTTCAATGTCCTTCGTAGACAAACTTGTGTTTTTACAATGGCGCCTATTTGAGGAAAATGGATCCACTGGCCGCTGGGTTGTTCAAAAAATGTGTGATGTTTTTTCCACACATTGTTTGGACTTAATGAAAATTTCTTACTTCGCTTCAAAGAAAAAAATAAAAACTTAAGAGGGAGATGATGTGACGTACTACAGTGGTAAAAACATGTGTCAAGACGACAAATCTGCCAGAGAGACATTCTGTCCGCGTAGTTCAGTTGGGAAAGCGAGTTACTCCGGAGTGAGGGGACACAGATTCGATGGCCGTCGCTGACAAACTTGTGTTTTCACAAACTGCTGCTATTCCTTTCAACACTTGTCTTGTGTTTGGCGCTCTTTGGCCAACTATGGCCCTTGCGCCACAAAAATTTATTAACCAACCAACCAACCAACCTTTCAACACTGGGGTTCGTCAGGGCGGCCCGCTATCAGGTCAACTTTTTGCCATCGCTTTTGAACCGTTTCTAATTGAGCTTCGTCGTCGACACACTCCTAGCCCTTTCCATCGCAATCCGACAACCCGTCATCACTCTACAATTCTAACAGCGTGTACTGATGATCTTACTATCATCATCCGAAATGATTCGAATTTCAATATCATCGCAAATACATACAAAGAATATCCTTCAATATCAGGAGCATCTCTCAACATCTTGAAAAGCTCAGGCATCTGTTAGGTATTTGAGGATGGGGAACTTCCCAACCATGGGGTGCTGCCTGGACTTCAGACTCTCTAAAATTCGTTGGCGTCTGGATAGGGAAACATACTCATGTGACCAAAAACACATGGAATCCAATGCGTCAACGACTTCAACGCTTCATAGGTACCTGGAATCGCTTCTCTCCATTTATCTCTTATTCCCAAAAAGCAGCTCTTCTTAATACTTTCATTATGCCGTCACTTTACCATACATGGATCATCTACTCTTCAACAATAACATTCAAACTTTCTTTACAACTTTCATTCATCAACTTCACATTGTCTAGCATTCACCATGTTCGCGCAAATATACTTACATGCCCATCTCAATATGGAGGTGTACAACTTCCATCGATCACTCTTCGCTGCAAAGTCTTCCGTACCATGCAGCTAATACTTCAAGTTTCTAGTACACCTTCTCCTTTAAGTGATATCATGAACTTCTTTGTCAATCCGTATAATTCTGCTCTTTCATTCAACATTCTTCTTCGCATGGATAAATATCTTCTTCTTCCACATCGTCTTTCTTCACTTTGCCGCGAAAGTATTTCTCTGTTTTGTTCTCTCCCCCTCCGACGTCTTTATCCAACTTCCACTCTAGACTTATTGCAGGAACCTATTTTCTACATTTCCTTCCTTCACTCATCTACGTGTACTATTTTTTCTTTCCATCTTGGTCTCGTGCTGGAATTCTCCAAGTACAACATTTTATCCAATCAGATTTATCATGGAAATTTATTACAGACTTCTCTGGCTCCATCCCTAACACAGCTGCTAATAAACTGAAACTTCAACTGCTATAGGAATCAATCATCAATAGCATCCCGGACATTGCTTCAACTACTGGACTAAATTACCTTCCATCTCTGTCACTACCTCTTCTTTCTATTTACAAATCAATCAGACAATCATCTGCGCTTCTTGCCTCACTACAAAAGACCTTTATGCTGACGTTAGATATACAACCTGCTCCAATTTTTGACTTACCTGATCTTTCACTTCAACGTTCATGAAAAGCCACATGTAACCCACTTTCATCGCTCAAAGATATCGACCGCCAATGGCTTTTTCTTCATAAAAAAAAGTCGTCTTCTTTCACCTTTACGACTTCACCAACTACAAATTTTAACATCAGATATTTGTTCATACTGCAATACCACTAGCTCAACCATTCATCTGTACTCTCAATGTTCTCTACTCTCACCACTCTTCAATTTCATGTTTAGCATCACTTCATCCGTCTGAACTGCAACACACAATGTTCGTGACTACATATTTTCTACCTGCCCATGACTCTATAACTACATGCCGAAGCCCATTATGCGCCTTTTTCTTTATTCCCACGAAATCTCCAATTTATAATTTCTTTTTTTAATCATGTCAGAGATAATCCTCCTCTACCACTTCGTACCGCAAGAAAGCTACTTCTTCTTCAATTCCACATCCAGCTCATATCCAGATTACAACTCGAACGTATAATGGCACGTAAAACTGCTCAAATTTCGAATTTAAATTCCACGTGGAAGGTTTCTACTGGTTGGATGTCTGTTCACCGCAAACGTATTCGTCTTAGAGTACTTTTCATCGTTGCGTAATGCTTCATTCAATATGTTTGTTCTGAATCAAATATGACTTCTAAAATAACCGTTTTGTAAATTTTTCTTTCATTGTTTTATCAAGTATCACATTATATTCTTTTATATTAACTAACTTTTATTTTTGCGACGTTTATATACTCAGCACTTGTGTTTTAATATCTTTTTTCTTTCTTTTAAGTTAGCTTATTCATCGTATATTACTGCTACTGTACAATGTAAAAGGGTTATTGCTTGTAAAAATGTCAGAATTTCCAGATTCTCATTACAACAATCGTGAAATGAGAAGTTTCCGTGCTATACTGCTCTTACGTTTACACCGGCTGCTGCAGTCGGGGTGTTTTTGGTTGACCTTTTTCCGCATTCGCTTCTCTCGAGTTGTTGAACGATGCTATCTTCACTGCTTTACGATATATGTTTTCTTCTTTATGTTAAAGTGGCTTAACCTGCTTTCGAGCTCCCAACACGTGTTGAGACAACCCTTCTTTTACAGCTGCGCAAAATAATTATTTTAGGTGGCAGATTAACTGTTTTAACGCACTTAATTTCTCAGCTTATATAAATCTAGATTTCATCTTTTCATGTTCTCATGTGCTACCATCTATTTAATCTTTTACGCTACCAATGATTTATGTGTGTATATATGTATATACTTATACATATATATAAGAAAGTTCAATAAAACCCAAACGAACCACAAGAACTCCAAAATGCAAAAGCCAGTAAATATAATAAAAAAGTCTGTAAACGGAAATACAATAACATGGAAAATTATCATTTAGAATCCTATCTGACAACAAGAGCAACAAGTGAAGGAAGTTGCTTGCTATCTGCGTGATTTTTTTTTTTTTTTTTACTATATGTGAGACAATGCGCTTTAGAACCACTTGCACTTTTTAAGGAGTTCTGAAGGACGTGAACCACTGACAAGGCTTGCTTTCTAGTGATTTCGTAAGTAAAACAATGCAGAGGGATACTGCGACTGGCTTCTGTTATTTGCTCTCGATATTTCATCAGCTGCCTATAGTTATTTAAAAAAACTATTCTTCATATCTTATTTTTGTCCGTCATTATTGACGGGCCTAATATATGGTAATGTAGAATAATATGATATGTCACATGAAACATAATTATTACGAAAACAATTATGTATACACCAAAAATTCATGTACTGTTCTTGCTACCTTTTCACAGTCGTTCATTGTTGCTTCAAACTTGCTATTCAACATCAACTTTTTAATTTGGGGCTCACCAAAAATTCCTTCTTTTAGTTTGGAACTAATTACAGAAGAGAATTTGCTACAAATATACTTAAAACAGTTCCTTTCTTTGACGAGGGCTTTACCAAATTGTTTCATTTTCTGTAATTCAATACGGAGTGACGGAAGCAAACAGTGGTGTAGTGCTAATCGAAAAAATCCCGGAACGCGTAGTGCCTTTACGTTTTCAATACCTTTCCCTTCTAACACTCCCATTCCGCCTTTCCCCTTTTTACTTTCTTATATTTATAGAACCAGAAAGTATAGTCATCGGTCGGAATCAGACTTCCGGATTTACACGTTTGACATTCAAGAAACAAGATTTCACCATTTTGGTAAAAGAACACTGAAACATTGGAGCCCAAATTGGGGTCGTCTTGGGGTGCAAAAACTATAATCAGCTTCATATTAGGTGTACAAATAAGTTTTAAAGCGTTTTAAGACAACGCAAGATATTATTTGAGAGAAAACAACAATGCCTTTATGAATCAAAGTATGCGCCGTCACTATCTATCACCTTCCCCCATCGGTCGGGCAGCTGACGGATTCTAGCCATGAAGAATACTTCGTCGTGTGACGCGATGAAGTGGTCAACACGTTTTGGCACTTCCTCACATGTCTGGAACCGTACAGCAGACAAACCATGTTGCATTGATCGGAACAAATGATAGTCTGAAGGGGTTATGTCGGGACTATAGGCCGGGTGACACAAAACTTCCCAGCCAAGCGTAATAACGTTTTTCTGACCGATTTCGCAACATGCGGCCTAGCGTTGCCATGCAGTAATTTCACGAGACGTAATCCTTTTCCTGTTAATGGACGTTTCCGAAAGAGTTCCTGGCTCAACCGGAGCAAGTATTGCTTGTAGCAATCAGCAGTAATAGTTTGACCCTGTTCCAATAGTTCATAATGAAGCACACCCTTCACATCCAACCAGATGCACATCAGACCTTTTTTGGAGTGAATATTCCGTTGCGGTGTCGAAATCGTTGCTTCGCCGGGGTCTGTCCAGTGTTTTTTGCGTTTGGGATTGTCGTATCATTTCCACTTTTCATCACCCGTAACGATTTTCCACAGGAGAGACTTTCTATGTTGTTTATTCAACAGATTTAAATACTATATGACACTTACATCCTTGTTCCTCTGGCTCAGGTCATGTGGCAACCATTTTCATTCTTTCTGAATTTTTCTCATTGCGCGTAAACGATTGCAAATGGTTTGTTGAGTTACCCCCAGTTGTTCAGCTTGTTCTTTTTTGCGTTTGACAAGCAGTTTCGTCCAGCAATGCTTGCGTTTCTCATGCGCAACCTTTTGCGGGGCGCCGCTATGTTCTCGATCGCTAACATCAAAATCACCTGCTTTAAACTGTCTTAGCCAAAACTCACGTGGTTTTCGACACAATATTCTGCCTCAGAACAGAAAGATCGATGCACATGCTTTTGCAGCACTTTTTCCTTGATGAAATTTGTAACGAATGCAGGGCCGAATAAATGCAGTATCGCTTGCCATCTTTCACCTACAGATGTGCAAGTGCGTTTGGCAGTTCGGCAAGCTTCTGTGTCACATTTTATACTCTGTACCCGTTAAGGTCACATGACAACAACGTAGGGGGAATGTCGGTTATATAAATAAGCGACATACATCCCACAAAAAAAGCTTTAAATCTTATTTGTACACCTAATATTATCGAGTAAGGTGTCGTTGGAGGCGGAAACTAGTGTAGAGCGCAATGGTGAAAGCCATTTATTACTGATATCTTAGCTCTCGAGATATTTGGATAGGAGCAGTTTGGGTGCAACACGGACAATTCTGTTGTCCGCTTCAAAACTAGCGGTAGAATCGCCTGAAGATTTACTCGTTTGCTATTACGGATTTTTTCCGCCAGTATACAATTGGCCTAAATCTCCAGAGAGAAAAATAATCTCCTCTATTTCTAGTGTAATTAAGGGAGCATTTGGGACTAATATTCACGGAGACTCACAACTTGACTAATTAGTAATGACTAGATTAGGAAAATTCCCAATTACAATAATTTCCTATTGCAATATCAACACCTCAACGTTTTTAACAACAGTAGAAAAAGGTGTTTCAGGGGACTGCCAAGTGAGAATTGAGTTAGAGGCTAACCCTACCTTCAAATGAACATGGGACGTTAATTCCTCTTAGTGTGCAGCTTTTTTCTCGCATCTTTATTGGGAAAACTTATTGAACACTCGCATTTTAAAAGCAAACAAATTATGCTGTACAGGGTTTACGGAAAAGCGTGGCGGCTAGAAAAAAAGTAACGGGAATGTCGTTGCGGCCCCACTACACTATTGGGAGCAAACTTTTTTGGGGTCGAGCACTGACTTTTCTTGGATATTTTTCGATCCAGGTGACAAATACAATTGGTACGGCCAATTTTTTTCCCAGGCTGTCTCATTCACAGAACGCATTTAAGGAGACAGGGGCCCGAGGCTTGACAGTATTTTGGGGCCCCAATATTAATGCACCATAAGGATTTCGCTATGGCTGGCCGAATAAAAATATCCAGGAAAAAACATTCCTGAAATATGATGGGTAAACCGTAAAAATATCCCTGCCGTATTGAAGTGCGTATCCAATGATTCATGAACAAATCAGTGTTAGCAAGAAAATGGAAAACGCATGGTTGAAAAATGGATACCAGTTCAGTTCTGCTTTAACCCCTCTCGCCCTAGGTTCAACTTGTTGAAACCACCGAAGTAGTGGGCAAAATAATGATTCAAGTATCACGATTAAAACGAACTCTTAATGTATGAAAATTTTCTCCAAATACAGATGTGTGCAAAAAAAAGCATGGGTAATGCTTTCGAAAGATTTTAGGATGGACTAGGGGTGGTTATACTTTTTGTGGACTCCTAAAAAAGTGGAAAGTAATAGAAATTTTTTTTTACAAGGCAGTTTTTTTGTTTTTGCTGTGCTATCGGAAAAAAAAGCTATAAAACTGTGTTGATTCTTGAAGAATCTTGCATAATTCTGGGGTCTCATGAAAATGCGAGGCTCGGACTGCCCCCCCCCCCCAAATTCTCCCTCTTTAAATGGGCTCTGCCCATTCACAAAAACATCTTGGAACTTTCGTGGATCTGAGCAGTTTAACGTTTGAAGGAAAGGGAATCCTCATCTACCTATTTTTGAATGACAAACTATTGTTTAAACGAGGATTCATTATAATTATGAGTGTAGCATGTTTTGAAAGCCGCGTCGGTTTTTCATTGGTTTCTGGCCAATCACCTGTGCTGAGCTTGAATCCCAAACCTCGATCAGGCGTCGGTGTGGTTTTTACTGTCTCATGGCCCTTTCTTGGTCTGGCTACTCCGGAACTAACGATTCTGAATTAGGGCCTCTCGACATCTTACATACGGCCTTAGATACTCATAGTGTTCGTAAAACCTCCAAAAAATATTATGTAGCCATTAATCGTCAGTCGTCTTTTCAGGTTTCTTTTCAGGTACCAGCAGTTTTTCTCCCAAAATTTTGCCTGAAGCATTTAGTAACCTTAAAACTTGAAGGCGCGTGTGTTGTTATATATGCATCACAATTTCTACTGCCAAAAATGAAATTTTGGAACAAAATGAACACACAGCCGTAGAATTGAACACCTTGGATTCTGAGGGAGAATGCTTCCCTACAGAAAAGTTTCGCTTTTGAAATAGAAAACAACAAAAAAAGATATGAATTCATAGTAAATTGCGCTAATATATTTCTCATGGGCTCAATATTTGAAATGTTTTAGGAGTTTAGGAAAAGACTTTATAGAACATTTTCTGTACCACTTAATGAAGAATAAAAATAAAGAGCTTACTTCCGTGTTTCCCCGTTCTCGTCGATCGTGCTGCCATTTTAACAATTAAATCATATAATTTTCGAAAAAGTAATAATGAAAAGAGGACTGTTGGAGCAAAGATCGATTTTCTGTTTTGCTTTATGCTCTCAACAATGTGCAAAAGGTGCGACAATGACATGTTTCAATAGCGTTCCTATCACGAAAGAAATACGGGACCACGCCATACAATACAAATTCTGAAGATGACAATCCGATTTTTGGCGTAAATGTGACAAGGACGGCAAGTCAGACAATATCCGAAAACTTGAAAATATTCATCATCCTGGAGCGGGACTCGAACCCGCGTCTTCCAGAAAACGCCTAGGTATGCTAACCACTACACCACCTAGAACGACCAAGTTTCAAGTTTCCGATCAATTTGAATTTAACCAACACAGGATTCGCTAGTCGAAGCAACCGGATTCGCTAGTCGAAGCAGCTGAAAGTTGCTGTCCTCTAAAACGCTTTTCGGACACAGGATGTTAGTCACAAAGGAGATCAGACAGCAAAATGAATCCGCCGTAATAATTCCCGCAACTGTTGTTTTTAGAAATGTTTAAACACTGACATATTCGGAACATACCTAAATATAAAACGAAAATAAATAATAAATAAGAACTGCACACTAACCATACTCAAAACAGTATAACTATAGTAATGATCCGAATTTCTTGGCGTAGAATAGGAATAAAAGTTTCCAAGCTTTTGCACATCAACCAGATGGCTTTCTCAAGGAAGGTAATCTGCTGAATCTTAGTCTGTTGGTAGTCTTTGTCTGCTGTTGGAATATATTCTGTTGTCTACCTTCCTTGAGAAAGCCGTCTTATTGTAGTGCGAATGCTAAGAAACTTTGATTCCTATTGTATGCCAAGAATTTCGGGTCATTAGTATAGTTATACTATTTTGAATAAAACGACGAAAATTCGAACAACTGCAGCAGCCTCCCTCTTTTTTAAACTATTATGGCACGCTCTTTCAAAATATCAAGTAGAGTTGGCTCACGGAATAGGGACTAAAGCTGTCTTTCTCATTGGGATGGAATGAAACTCTGTGCGATATATCTAAAATGTCACGCTTTCTAGTTGAAAGTTTACATCGTTTTGTGATTTTGGAAGATAACTGAATGCTAGAAAGTACATATCTGCATTTGGGAAAAAATCGACGGAATTTTTCCACACACATTGGCACTGCCTATGTACACTGGAGAAATCCTTTTGGGTGAATTTCATTGACATAGATTAATTTTTATATCCACCATTACAAAATGATTAAGTGTAAGTATATACCAGCAAGAATAATTCTAAGTACAGTATGCTGAATTTTAAATGTGTTTAAATCATGTTTAAGGAGAATTTGGAGGCAATAAGTAAACTAACGCTGCGATGATTTGAGAACTGCTAGAAGGTAAATGGTCGATATTCTCTTACAGTTTTGTCTTCCGATGTCCCTTAGGTTAACATGACCACTAACTCCAACTTCCAAATTAGAAATTCAAAATGAATAAATTTTTATACTGAAAGTATTGAAATTCTTCGGTTTCGCTACTATAAAATAGTTAATTCATATTGTCAGCACAGCTTTTTGTTACAACCTACACGATTTCTTCTTTTCCCCCGCCCTGTTTTGCTACCGTGCTATCTTTGCTTAGTAGGTACAAGGCCGAAACCTACTGTAAGGTAAAGACTCTGAGCTCACGAGCTAACGATCTTTAATTTGTAACACACAAGATACAAGCAATACTTTTTCTCAGTCTTTTTGTTTTTTTTTCATTTTTCGTTCCCGAATACTGAGAAAACGGTGCGTAGGTTACGTTCTTTGGCATTTCTTCTAGAACGCTAAACTTTTCCCTGCCATTTCATGTGAATGAAGTAGGGATAAATTTGTAACCAGATGTAATACTAAGTCCTTTTCCAGTTTCTTAATTTCGACTGGTAATTGCACTGCAGTTATATTTGACGAAAAATATTCTTAAAATATCCAAGATGCGTAGTGATCATTTCGATCCATACTCCCTTGGTTCGAAGTTGAAATTGTCCTAACACGATAGCTGTCATATGTAGCTTTGCACAGCTTTTATTGCGTCAATGCAGAAGTTGCGAAAATCACTATGGACGTCGCCGGTTTACAAAGAACGGATTTCGAACCATTGAGGTCACAGTTTTGTCTGTGTGTTTTCAGAAAAAAATAGTTAACTTGGGGTGTCGATCACTTTTTAGTATGAGGAGATGAAAAACCCATATTTTTTTTCACTTCCGCTGTTGACTGACTCAGTTCTTCGTGTTTCTTTTCTTTTTCTTTTTGTGACGTACCTGCCAGCAGGACGCACACGACATAAAGACAGATAGGAATCAGAATAAACGTCTGCGTAGCTCAGTTGGTAGAACGACTTGTTCCGGAATAAGCGGCCTCGGGTTCGAATCCCGGCGTAGACCAAAAATGACGGAGAAATTTACTTCGTTATAATGGCGCCCGAACTATCCGGATGACCCGGCCGTTCAAAATCTCGCATTGGTGTGATGTTCTTTCCACACCGCGAGATAGGAAAAATCAGAGAATTCCTTCTCCAGCGCTTCGAAAAATAAAAATGTGTGATGTTGCATTCCACACAGCAGATTGACTGGGAGTTCTCAAGTGCACGTTCTACAGTGGATGGCTGCCTGCAACGATTCATGGTCACGGCTGACCCGTGGGCCATGCCCCCGGCCCTCTTTCGGGGGGGGGGGAGATGTGACGTACCTGCCAGCAGGACGCACACGACATAAAGGCAGATAGGAATCAGAATAAACGTCTGCGTAGCTCAGTTGGTAGAGCGACTTGTTCCGGAATAAGCGGCCTCGGGTTCGAATCCCGGCGTAGACCAAAAATGACGGAGAAATTTACTTCGTTATATTTTCTTTCTTTTTCTCCGCGTGCTGAGAAAATGGGTGCGTAGGTTACGTTCTTTGATTTCTATTCTTGGAAAAGTAAAAGTTTAGCTATTATTTTGTGGAAATGGAATGTAGTTAAATTTGTAACCAGGGGTAATCTGAAAGTTAACAGTCTTTTTTCTAATTTCTTTATTTTTAATTGTAATTAAACTGCAGACTACGCATGGTGAACAGTAAATCTAAACTCATAAAGACTTGGTCTCTTTGTCCTATACATAATGACGTCATACGTAGACTACACAATAATTTCTGTGCATTAATTTGAAAAAAGATCTTCAGAAATCTTTGGGTTACAATGAACGCATCTCGAACCATCCGCGTCACAGCTTTGACTGCATGTGTGTTGTTTGAAGAAAAAGTTTTACATGGTCCATCGGTCACACTAAAGCATTAAGGGGGAAGAGTTCATTTGCGGTACTTTTAACCTATTTGTTCTTCGTAAGTCTTGTTTAGGGTACAGTGTGCATGCATTAAAATGACTTTATTTTAAAAGCTCCAAGCTACGTTTTTTTCTTTCTGTCAATTCACTTTCCCACAGTAGTTATGCTTTAATGGGAAAAGATCGCCATTAAAGCATTTTTGGCCATTCTCGCTTAGACAGCACTCAGGATAAAGGCAGTAGCTTTGTTGAAGTGAGGAAATCTGCGTATGAGTGATATGAAAGTGAGGCACTAAAAGAAACAAAACAAGAAAAATGACACCGATTTTTCGGATGTAATGAGCACGTCTTTTGAATCTGTTCTGGAGCGAATTAAATTTATCAAAGCTATTAAAAAGTCAATGGAACCGATTTTGAAAACAATCAACTGGTTCCAGAAATCGATAAAACATCCAGAAAAATAAACATCTATTTAGTTCCCCCAGCGGTTAAAAAGTATATTATGAAAATTAACAAGTGGGGAACAAAACGTTTCACATACTACAAGGAAGCTACCACAGACAAAAGACATTTTCAAATCCAACAGTTAAAAGCAGAAATATAGAAGGAAACATGATATAAGTATACGTCTGCAAGCGAAAAAAAAATTGGCAAAACGGAAAAGGCTATGCTAAGGGAAAAGAACTTTTCAAATACGTCCCCTGGGAGCAGATATTGCAAAAAACAAACAAACAAAAAAAGCTTTCGACCTTTACGTAGCTAGCGGAAAATCTTTACGTTATTTAAAGAGGATAATGCTCTGTTGTAGCGAATGGCATGCAGTAAAAAAGAAATTTCTCCATAGCGTTTTTAGAAGCGGCGATACAGTTGCAAACTGCCGAAACACCACCTATCGACAGAACTGTGAGCTACAAAATTTCTTATGTACTAGCCTGAAGTATTCTACAAGGGGAATGGCATACAGTGTTGAAATAATGTTTTTAAATCGTGCATGTGAAAGCAGTGATATTGAGAAAAACAGATAAAGCATTTGCGCTCCTAGGGGCGAAAGGATGCACTATTTTCGAAAGAAAGTACACAAACAGAGTTTGCATAGTTAGTGGTATCTGACCGAAGAAAGAAGTCTTTTGACCGGGTTTTTAGCCCCGCAGATATTTCTGTAAACGGAAACGTGAGCTTTCGCCCTCTGGTGGCAGACTTGTGCACTAAGAAAAGTTTGAAATTATATGCGAAACATTTCCCCACGAAAACGGTCTCTAACAAAGAAGTAATTTTTCAAATCGGGCTCATAGAAGCAGAGATATGGAAAAAAGAAGTTATGACTTTACGTCCCCTGGTGGAAAAAGCATGCATTATTTTAAGAAGAAAGTATTACCAAAAGGTTTTTCGATGTAAGCGGTATCGGTCCAGGGAAGAATTTTTTCAGTCGAGTTTTCAGGAGCTCAGATTTTGATACAAATACATCAGACGCAGAAATTAACACTTACGCCCCCTGGTGGCCAAACCATTCTTTATCAAATATTTTTTCAGAAATCATATTCAAAGCATTTCCTATCAGGAGATGTATCCGGTGTAGAGATAATTTTTCAAATCGGAGTTTTACAAGCAGAGATATAGAAGAAAACGCAATTTACATTTACGCCCCCTAGCGGAAAGTATGCTTTACTTGAAAATTTTGAAATTATATGAGAAAAATTTTGCACCGGAAAGGCTATCTAACAAAAAAGAAAATTTTCAATATCTTATTTCTGTCAATAACTCTGCTTCTAAAAGTCGGAAGCAGAGATACTGACAGAAATAAGATATACGTCTACGCTCCCTGGCAGAGGAACCATGCATTATTTTAAGAAGAAAATATTCTGAATGTTTATCGACATGAGCGGTATCGGCTCACGAAAGATTTTTTTCAATCGAGCATTTAGAAGCTCAGATTTTACTACAAATACCTATGAAACCAAAATTAATGCTTACGCCCCCTTGGTGCCCAAACTATATTTTACAAAAAATTATAAATTACAATCAAAACATTTCCCACCAGGAGCTGTATCCGGTGCAGGAAGAATTTTTCAAATCGGAGCTTTAGAAGCAGAGATCCGTGGGAAAGCGCGATTTACCTATTCTCCACCTAGCGGAAAGTCAATGCATTACTTAAAATTTTTTGAAATTATATGAAAAACATGTCGCACTGGAAGCTCTATCGAAAAAAGAAGAAATTTTTCAAATCGGGCCATTAGAAGTAGAGATATTGAAAAAAATAAGATATATATCTACGCCCCCTGGCGGAAGAACCATGCATTATTTTAAGAAGGAAATATTACGAAAAGGTTTATATACGTGAGTAGTGTCGGTCCACGGAAGAATGTTTTCAATCGACAATTTATAAACTCAGAGTTTGCTGCAAATACATCAGAAACAGAAATAAACACTTACGCCCTCTGGTGGCCAAACCGTTTCATAGCAAAAATTCGAATTTATATGGAAAGTATGTCCCATCGAGAGTTGTATCCTCTGCAGAAACTGTTTTTTAAATCGAAGCTTTAGAAGCAGAGATATCGGGGGAAACGCAATTTATTTTACGCCCCCTAGCGGAGAATCTATGCGCAACTTGAAAAAGTGACTATATCTAAAATAATCTTCGACATGAATGGAATCGAAAGGTAAAAGATTTTTTTTGAATTGGATGTTTAAATGCAAATATATGGAATAAAATGTTTTTTAATTCGATGTCATCTGCATTAATGCCCTCTGGTGGCGAAATTGTGCGTCGTGAAGGAAAACAACGAAATAAAGGATCATCATTCGCACATTTCAAGCTTCCTAATGCAAAAATAATTTTTCGAATCGGACTATTAGTTGCAGAGATATCGTGTCTACAGGCGGACGGACAGACGGACGGACAAACCGATAACATAAGCACAATCTTATTTTACAAAAGACGTGTTAAAAGATGCGCTATAATTATTGTAACTGATTTTTTCTCTGAGTATATTAGCAAGTATGTTGGACTTCAGCATTTACCGCACCACATTCGTAAAGAAAAGGGAGGGGGCCTAAAATACTCAGAATACTCTTCGGCAGTTTGGATGACATAACATATGAATTCCCTGCTTGAGAACCGTTCGGATCGGTATAAAAACATGAGAACTGTGAATAAAAAGCTCAGAAACAAACTCAGCAATGTATCCATCTCAATTCTGCTGTCTAATGTAGAAAATTTTATTCCAGTCATTAACTCTGGTTAAAAATTTACACGCAAAATCATCCGATAAATAAACTGCTGGCCACCCAAAATGCAACACCAAGAAGGAAGCATCCGATTGTCTTGAAATTCGCAGCATGCGTCGCCCGCGAGAGGACATGCAAACTATTAGCATTGCAGGGCATATACAAATCATGTGCGCCCGGCACGCCACCGAGAAGCACTATAAGAAGGGTGGCAGGTTGTAAGTAGAAGGCAGGAGCCGCGGATGGCTTAGTGGTTAGTGAGTCAGACTATCAATGCAAGTCCTCAGGTTCGAACCTGGACTGATCTTTCAGAGATGGTGTGAGTTACTAACAATCGCTGAATATCCGCCGTGCATCGGACGAGCACGTTAAGTGACGGCCCCCAGGCTGGACCCACTGGTTATATAGGTATCCTTTCCTATGACACCCCTGAAATTCTCTCACCACTCTGTGTGCAACATCGTACTTGTACGGTGGCGCCATCTACTGTACTCTTATCTCACTACAAACCGTTCTGTCAAAGTCGCTAGACTTGCTCTCATTCCTTCCGTTTCTGTGTCCTGCCCAAAAGGCAATCTCGCTGTAGGTGGCTGGGACCTAAACTCTACTAACTATGGACGGAAGTCCTACAAGAAAATGACAAATACTGCCCCGTCAAGTAGAAGGCAGGGTGTAAGTAGTGGAAGTGTGTAGTGCTGCCGGACTTGTGCGTGGGGAGCTTCCTGATGCCTCGTCGCAGAATACGGCAGTCATTCCAGCACGTTTTGGAGTTCGACAGAGGACGAATAGTGGCTTATTGCGACAGCGGTTTATCGTACCGAGACATCGGCGCCCGTGTGGGACGACATCCAGCCACAGTGAAGCGAGTATGGATTCGGTGGATGCAGGAGGAACGGACGGACCGACGTGAGCGATTGCCGCAGCCGCGGCACACCACCAAACGAGAGGACCGGCATGTTGTGCGGCGTGCATTGACGGCTCGCACCGCCACATCACGAACGTTAGCACAGGAATTTGGGTGTGTTGCGCAACAACCTGTGTCAGCACATACCGTTCGACTTCGTCTGCAGGAGCGGGGACTTGTCGCACGGAACTTATTGCTCCGATTACCATTGACGTTACACCACCGGCGAGTGCGGTGGCAGTGGACGCCGCACCTGGACTACGGAATGGCACGAGATTGTTTTCTCCGACGAATCCCGCTTCTGCCTGCAACACCACAATGGTCGGATCCGCGTGTGGCGGCACCGCGGCGAGAGACTGTATGACGCCTGCATTATGCATTGCCATACCGGTTCGTCGCCTGGCGTTAATGTTTGGGGCGCAATTGTATATGTGACACCCGCACCCCTCTGGTACGCATCGCAGGTACATTCAACAGCCACCGCTACCATCTCAGACGTTTTGGAGCCTGTAGTCCTCCCTAACCTTCAAGACCTGCCAGTGGCTGCGTTTCAACAGGATAATGCGCGCTTGCGTGTGACACGCATCGTGCAACAATACTTCACTGCCCACCAGGTGTCACTTCTGCCGTGGCCCGCCTGCTCTCCCGATATGTCGCCCATCGAACATGTCTGGTCGCTGATCCGCAACCGAGTTGCCCGGCAAGCACCACCCGCGACTACACCTTATGAACTGTGACAACGTGTGGAAGCAGCCTGGACCGACATACCCCAAGCCCACATCCAAAGCCTGTTTCGTTCGATGCCGCGGTGTGTAGCGGCCGTTATTGCCAGCCATTGGGGCCACACGAATTATTGATGTCTGCGTGTTCCGCAAGTCGCACGGGCCTGTAAGCTCAATCGTTTCATCTTTGTATCTGTTGTTATTTGTCCAGTAAATCTGGCTTTGCTATCTCGTGTCCTTCTTGGTGTTGCATTTTGGGTGGCCAGCAGTGTATTTTGTTATATCACTTAAGGGTCTTACCTAGAATTACGAAGAAGTCATATTAAATAAATAATCCAACTCACAGCGCGTGTGAAGGGGATTATTTTTTTAAATAGCACGTAAGGTAATAAATATGACTATCTCTAACACGGCATCTGTCGTCTGGTAAGGGCAATCGACGCGCAACAGTGCAATAATTGACCACGCAAATGAACGCTGCGACACCAAGATGCGTGTCCCCGATAACAATAGAACGAACCCTGTTATGCGTGGGTCTCCAGAGTCGACGCTGCGTCAAGACGACCATGTTATCCCAGGTCCATCCGCAACGACTCCTGTAGTTTGCATGGGACTACCATCATTGGACATTGGAAGAGTGGGAGAAGGTTCGCGGGTGGTGGGGGATAACGTGTCAGACACACGAGAGCCAACACCCGGACACGCTTGTCAGTCAAGTACTGGCACGGCGGTGGGAGTGTGCATGTCTGGGGGATATTTTCCTGGGACCACTGGTACCACTGGATGAGTCCCTGAACGCCAATGGCTACCTGTCCATCCTTACTGACCACATGCATCCCTTCATGTTGGACGTTTACCCTGGTGGTGATGGTGCCTACCAACAGAACAATGCGCCCGGCCATGTCGCTAAGGGGTGCGTGATTGGTTCCAGAAACACGACAGCGATGTCTTCGTTCTCCCTCCACCGGCGAAATCGACCGACCTCAATCCCATAGAGCACTTGTGGGACTATTCGGATCGGCAGGTTCGACGTGCTGACCCACACCATGTCATCTGTGGGACCTCCGTGCTCTGCTGCAGTCCGAATGGGCACGTGTTCCTCGAGCAATCTCAGGTCATGTGGCACCCATTTTCTACTCACGATGTTATTTACTCCTGTTCTTCGATTTCATTTTTTCCTACGTCTTTAATCATGAATTCTCCTTCGCTGGTACTCGGTGGTAACCACTGGAAAAGAGCCCCCCCCCGCTTTCTCTCGAAAACGAAGAACACTAGATTCCGGCTAAATCAAATTATTTCTTCAACACAGATGTTGTAAATTCACTGACACTGGAGAAAAAACAATGAATGAGAAGACGTCGAAATGTCTTTCTCAGTCGTGCAGGCGGAAGGATTTTCTTTTTAGCCCTATTTTCCAACGCGTAGAGGGATACATTTGGTTAAAATGTCCCTACAACAACACTTCTTCCTTTCTTCAAACAGCAGTTTAGCACCTCACAAACACTTAACAAATTATGAACATGGTTTTAGCCGTTTGCACAACTACTCGTCCACCTCTGTCACACTTTCAACATTTTATTTATTTATTTATTGGTAGAAGATCATGTGAGATGTGTGAACGAAATTCGAAAGCATGTCGCAGTGACATGAAAGAAATTGGTTCAAGATGCAAGGTCGGGGAAGAACTTCATCCAGCAGTGACAACTCGGGGAGACTTTCATCCAGCAGTGGTAATGGTTGTTGTGATGACATATACATAACATGATACAATATATATCCTGTTTATAATACGCTGTGATAGTAGAATGTTTTAAATTATAGATTCCTTGTTGGACACCTCTGGAAGTCTGATCTGTAACTCCGCGGGTGAACCCTGTGTAAAAGTGACACATTTCTTTGACTTTATTCAAAGCCTGGATGCCTTTTTTCGGTTTCCACATATCGATGGAATATGTCACAAATTTGTTTACAAGAGACGAATAAATATTTCACCGTAAAGACACCAGATGGTCTGCAGCACGTGCAGATGCTGTTTTACACTGAAAATGGACAATAAACAAAACCCTGAAAATAATAGTTTTATCAATGAAAATAGGCAATATAAAACAAAAAAATATTACTGTGCATAGGTTTATCAATAACAATGAATATAGCGATCCGGTTTATAATACGCTGTGATAGTAAAATGTTTGCCTTTGATAAAATGTGATACGAATTAATTTACTCCCAATTACTTATGAAGCAGTGGTCGAAAATCTGTAGTCGCCTTCACCGGAAAACCTCCTCTTAGGGCTATTGCCAATCGCCAGTCCCAAATTTTAACCCACTGGCACCAGGGAAGGAAAAGAGCCAGTTTCGTAAAGCAATTGCACCACCCCTGTCTTTGCGCGAGGCTCGAACTCAAACCTAGTCTAAATTGACTAAACACTTCTCTTTTAAGACATAATGGTATATTGCTCTCAAAAATTGTACTGTTTCTTCCAAAATTTTTCCAACCGAGTTTTATACGCAGATTAATTTGTTCATCAATGTCACCATCTTTTTGGTTTGTTGGGGGTAGGGGAGGAGGTTGGCCGTAACTAGTCACGCAGGCCAAGCGGGTTGGTGAGTGTGGGACTTTGGTGTGGGATAGCATTTCCTCTAATCCGGGAGGTATAGTTATACCGCTATTTTTCGGTCGTCAGAGCCGCTTTAGTGAGAACACTGTGCACCGATAGAAGGCAGGGGTTGGCATTTGTCAAGAGACGCTGTAGTATATTTGCGCATTACCTGACCTTGCATACCCAGATACCCTTATTCTATAAATATGCTTTCAAATATCCGATTGCAGAAATTATTTCTTCCTTTCGATGCCATTTAAAACGAAGGCTATTTTAGGCACAGTTTCTTTTTCAAGTAATGCATAGATATCCCGCTAGGGGGCGTAAAGATAAATTCCGTTTTCCTTGATATCTCTGATTCAAAAAGTCCGATTTGAAAAATTTTTTCCTGCATCAGAAACAGCTTCTCATGGGAAATGTTTTGCACATAATATCTAATTTTTGGTAAGGAATGGTTTTGGTCACCAGGGGGCGCAAGTTTCTCTTTCTGTTTCTGATGTATTTGTAGCAAAATCTGAGCTACTGAAATAATTCATTTGTGGACAGATACCGCTGACCTCGGAAAATCTTTTGAGAATACCTTATGTTTAAAATAGCGCATAGATGTATATCTTATTTTTGTCGATACCTGTACTTGTAAGAGTCCAATTTGAAAAATCCGTTCTTTCTTGGAGAGTGTGTTCGGTGCAAAATGTTTCTCATATAATTTCAAATTTTTCTTAACGCATACGTTTGCTACTAGATTTCTGATTTTAAGTACATAACTTCACGTTTCCGTTTACAGCAATACCTGCGGGACTAAACACCCGATATAAAAAAAATATTTTTCTGTCAGATACTACAAACTATGAGAACTCGTTGTGCGTATTATCTTCTGAAAATAATTCATAGGCGCCGCTAGTGGGGCGCCTATGTGGTTTTTTTTCAGTATCTCTGCTTGTATTTTACTTTGTACATATATGATTTAAAAAATTCTTTCCACACGGGACGTCATTATCCTTTTGGAACACTTTAGGTTAGTATTTGAGGAGTTTTAACATCACAGTTCTGTCGGTAGTTGGAAATTGTGCACTTCTGTTTGTAACTGTATCTCCGCTTCTTGTTTTTCTTTTTTTCTTTTTTCTTTTTTTAGCTTTAACGACCATCGTGAGCAATTGTTTACAGAAAGTTTATTTACTGACTTATTGTTTACAGAAAGTTTGTACATAAATATCTTTGCTGACCACTGTTGTAACGATGACGTGCCGTGGATTATACCGACCTCATGGAAATATTTTATATCAAATCATTGTACACACCATCAGAACTCATAACCGTGTTTTGTAGTTTATTTGCCTTATTTGTATGTGTGTCAAATACGCGTGTGTGAAGGATTCGAGCAACACCTTGCCATGCCGTTGCATTGTGGGTGATTGCTTTCGGCTATATAACCACGGTGCTTCACCCTCACTCCTCACAGTGCCTGATGACGAACCCATAGTGGGTTTGAAAAATCTTGCTACTGTTTTTAGCTGGTTTTAACTGCAAATAAAAATATCGGCTTTAAAAGTTGCAATTATTTCCATTATTAATCGTGTCACGGCAGCATTAAGAATCTTATGTATATCGTGAGCAACTCAATGGACCATTAGCAGTCGCCTGTTCCTAATTTTGGATCACTGGTTCCAGGAAACCGAGAAAAGCTGTGCTCATAAGGCAAATACGCCATCCATGTCTCACCGAGATTGGAACCGGAACCTATCTTTGGCGAATGATTAGTCCTCGAATCTCTGACCTCGGGCCACTTGGCCATCGGGTAGCTAATATCGATTTATTTCTGACTTCAAGTATGATCGAACTTTATAGCGAATTGTTTTTCTCAATGGAAAAGGTGAAGAAAAGGGGTCCGGAGCTGGCTTATTCTCCCAAAAGTTATGGTCAATAACATAACTTATATTCTGAAATAGGCAATGCCAGAATATGTATCCGTGGTACTCTGCACAATTTATTAGAAAACACTTAGTCGTGTTGGTCAAATGGAGGCACGCAACACACAAGTTCCGAAATATAGTTTTCCTCGAAAGGTGAGCGAAACAGCAGTAGAAAAAAATTTGCCGTTTAAATATTTTTTTATATATATTAGGCTCTTATAATGTGGATGTTTCATCATTTGGAATTATTTTCTTCAGTTGACGAATTTGCCATCGGAATTTTTTTACAACTCAAGCCATCAGTAACCATGTATACTTAACCATCAAACAAACTCCCTCCGACAATACCATGCTTTCTTGCTTTCCCGTGTTGTCCAAACATGGTAATTTACGAGTATATTTAGGGTGGACATTTAAGATTAGGACATCATGATAATTTGAAAATTATCTTATGTTAAACAATAAAATTTAGGGCAAATTGAAGAGATTTGAAATATTCTTAATTACGAGAAACACGTGAAAAACAACACCTACAAAATTCTCAAGTCAAACTTCCTTTCTGACACTCAGGGAGATCCTTTTTGTCCTTCACTTCTCGTCTCCTCCCCATCCAATACCGACTTCAGTAATCCCAAGTGTAATCCGATGAGAGTAGTACCTTTAGGCAATTTGACACCTTGCATCACCTTATGACTCAGAGCCCTGGACTCAGGGTAGTTCCACAGGACGGAAGACCTGTTTGTGCATGCCATCACCCCTAATTGTGGGAAATTTCAATTCCCCCAACTACCAAATTCCGATAGACGGCCAATACACACCCATAGCATATCCCGGATTCTCACTTTATTGTTTCTGTGTTGCGAAAAGTCTTCCACCCATAAAACCTCTTCTTCAACCACAAAATTAGATTTCAAACCTGGACAGTTCAGCGGCCGATAGAGCAAGGCTCTTCATTGATTAACTTCTCGTGTGAAATCTATTTCTAAAACGTTTGGCCATTTTAAAAAATTGTCTTTAATAACAATTTTGCCTGATAAACTGCTAGACAAACAAAAATGATGATTCTGGGTAATAATTATGTTACTTTTTTATTCTAAACGCTATTGATTACTTATCATAACGGAGGCAGTTGCTCCTCGTACCTTCGACAATAGTACACTCTTAAGTTAACTTGGATTATATTGAATACAGTCTAGAGGTCAGGTTACTAAGGTTTGTCGCTTATGCTTGCAGTCTTTGCAGACATGCCGGTTTTTTTGTTTTGTTGTTGTTGTTATTGTTTTTACTGGATAATACATTCAACACTCTGTCCTAAACCAAATCTGTGAGGTGGCAGTTGTACAAAGCACTAAAGGACTGATTTGTCACTTCAGGGGAGTAAGAATGGGGTGCTCAACGGGCCGAAGCCCCCTAATATTATATATAAGTTTTGTTTTTCAATGTTTAGTTTGGTTGTTTTTGCACTTTTTCTCCAGAGTAGAGGAAAGCCAAAATTTAAAACTTTTTTCGTTTTCAAAATGAATATTAATTCTAGAACATAGAGAGGGATGGTATGTCCTTGTGTGTTAATGTGTGTGGGGGCTGGAGGTGGAGCTTCAGCTGTTTCAAGTGTCTGAAATCACAATGTCACATTAAGGTCAAAGGCAACTGCAGTGTTCAATTGTACTTGGACGGCCATGAGCTCGGGTAGGAGTGTGAACTCACAAGTATACATTAGCTTGCTGATAGGGGACGGTTCGAAATAAGAAACTCTTCTATTCCCCACCACTGGCCTGGTCATTGTACGTAATGTCACAGCCTTGGGAATGGAATACAGTAATACACCCGGGACCCGGCCCCGAGTTCATTCAGGGATCTGCTGGGGAGGCGGGGAGCACACAAATTTTAGAGTGATGGTGCGGGGATTCCAGGACTTGGGTTAAGTGATCTGACGAAAGTGAAGCATGCCTGCCATGCAGCATAGCTCTAGACCTGAAGAACAGAGCTATCATTTAACCACAGCAATGAGGAAAGCGGTGTCCGCCAGCTTCCTTTCCCCTCCCAGCTTCCCTTGCAATTCTCATCGACATCGACGAACGGGGAAACTATAATGCAAGCTAAGCTCCAAGCTAACATTCATTCTTAGTGCAGTTTGGGTCTGCTGTGCATCACCCAGTTTTTTTATTTGTTTGTTCAGAATCATAGAATGTCTTACAAAAGAACAAGAAATGATTTATTTGTTTCCTTTTCTAAAATTCCTAAATTAAATGAAAGTTGAGAAGATGTACATATTAAATCTAAAATTATCCTACTAGAACAAGAATTGCCTTCGAATAATGTTCATCATGATGACAGAAACAGCGCAGGAGCTGCATAATTATCTTCAGCTGATCCAGATAAAGAAATGATGGAAACTGGAGTTGGAGTTTCCTGCAATCTACAGCAAAAGAAAGTAAATGATCTCGATATAGGACAGTACGTTGGTGTTCATCTAAGCGATGAAAAAAGTTAAAGCTTTTAGACAATTGCAGGAAGCCAGATTCATCATATTCTTTTCCTGTTAACGGTAATGAAAAGAAAAGAAAATTCCAGTACCAATGGTTCGAAAGATTCCCATGGGTGTGTTATTCAGCAAAATTGGTATGAGGAAAGAATGCCCACGGAAAAAACGCCCACGGAAAAATCGCCCACGGAAAAAACGCCCACGGAAAAAACGCCCACGGAAAAAACGCCCACTTCTCGAAAGTAGGAAAAAACGCCCACGGAAAAATCGCCCACAGACAAAATGCTCACGGGAAAAATATGTGATCGACTGATAAGTTTATATGTCTGTTATAAACGGTGACAGGACAACTGGTCACAGACTGCTGGCCAAAAAATCGTTAGGGGTCATATAAAAATTGCGGTTTCTTGGCCACCTCACCTACATAACGAAAATGGGTGTAGGAGAATTGGCCACAAAAGTTCAAGGGTGTGTGTGCGGGGGGGGGGGGGGGGGGTAAGTATTATCGATTTTTGGCCTACATTGAGAATTGAATTAGGAACTCCAAACAAATTTCGAGAAAACGTTCTATGTAAGCCAAGCGAGAATTACAGCATAATTCATGTATGTTCGGAAAAGGACCCTAAG
Source organism: Macrothele yani (assembly GCA_039090855.1). NCBI lineage: Eukaryota > Metazoa > Arthropoda > Arachnida > Araneae > Macrothelidae > Macrothele > Macrothele yani. The sequence continues at coordinate 39,240,955 of CM077024.1, read as the reverse complement.
GGGTGGGATTTTTTAATAACGCTGCACTTTTACGTAGGTACTAAATATTTACATAACATGTCAAGTTTGCAATATTTTTCTTTTACTTAATTAATTCTTTTTTTTTTTTTTTTGATTGGAGGTTTAACGACCACCGTGAGCAACTCAATGGGCTATAAGCAGTCGCCCGTCCCTAATTTAGGGTCACTGGTTCCAGGGAAGGGAGAGAGCCAGTGCCGTAAGACAAACACAACATCCATGCCTCACCGGGATTCGAACCCTGACCCTTACGGACGAATGATCAGAGGCCAGCGCCACCGGGGCGGCACTTAATTAATTCACAGGCGAAGAAAAAAGTGTTGAATTGGCTTAGGCCTACGGCCTATTAATTAATGTATGGATTGAATGTATGGTGCATAAGTAGAAGCGCAATATTATTGACAATTAATACAGACATTTGACGTGGAATAGGAATAGCTGTGGTGCCGTGGAAGCATATCCGGCGCGTAACTGGAAGACCCTGAGTTCGATTCCTGGAGGCGGCCACTGAGAATTTTTCAGTGACTCACTTATAAACGTGGAAAGAGCGATGACTTGCCGCCCCGGTGGCGCAGTGGTCTAAGGCGTTGGCCTCTGATCATTCGTCCGTAAGGGGTCCGGGTTCGAATCCCGGTCAGGCATGGATGTTGTGTTTGTCTTACGGCACTGGCTCTCTCCCTTCCCTGGAACCAGTGACACTAAATTAGGGACGGGCGACTGCTTATAGCCCATTGAGTTGCTCACGGTGGTCGTTAAACCTCCAATCAAAAAAAAAAAAAAAGAGCGATGACTTTTGTTTGATTATTGACAATACTTGTATACTTGTTATGTAAATTTTACGAATATGGGAATGACGGAACGAAAACTTTTAGAAGGGCCTAAACGTTAGTCCTAATATTATTTTGTGCCTGAGTAATACCGCAATATTAATAATTTGATGTGTTACGTAAACGTTATGAATATAACATCGTTAGAATAAAAACTGTTAAATAGGCCAAGGCCTAGGACTTATGACTTAAGGGCCGCGGGTGGCCTAGTGAAGAACCAAATAAGATTGTTAACTTTCAACTTCCTACTAGAGTAGCTACTTTCTTAAAAAATTCCAGTTCGGCTGTACTATAATAAATTTGTGACTATTCTTATTTTTTAAAGTAAGGTCTTAATTTTTATAAAACTATGCATGTTTATTATTTAACTATATCAATTAAAAAAGAAATCATTAAAAGTCAGATTATTTTATTTATAAATACTTTTAAAGTTTAATGCATTTAGTTGTAAAAGCGATTTTCGTAAAAGCCGCAGTGTACTGATATAACTTTGTGTAATGTGCTTTCTTTCCACTGTTGTCTGTTGAGTACGGCGAGCGGAAGGGGGGGGGGGACATCTGTCTTTCGTCAAAGTGGTACTTTGCAGCTGCAGCTTGAACGTTTGCTAGAGACCGCACCTCAAATAACAAGCGATATATTTCATTTAAATTTATCGGTTGGCCACCGGTCGGGGTGTGTCTTCCCCGTGAGTAGTATAATCTCAAGTTACAGGCATACTTCTTTTCTTCCCAGTGTAAAGAAAAAAATACGCACTCATAGCTTCCTGGGAGTTTTCCAAAGGACAACTAAAACAGTTAATTTCTACATGACGGGTGTAGGAGAACTGGCCACAAAAATTTTAAGGGGCCGTATAAAAATAACGTTTTTGACCGCTTCGTGCCCACAATCCCCAGAAGTTGGTAATCAGAGTCATATATAGTTTCCGTAATTTCGTCTTTTCTTAATTGCGATAATTAATGTAATTCTTTATAAGAAATGTTTATGATCTACATCTGAGCAAAAGATTTAAGGGTTTTCAAACTACAAGTCTGCAAATTATCTGAGCGCATGTGCTGACTCAGGAAACCTGTCGGGGGTGGGGGGATATATCAAAACTTGATTTAAAAAATGTATCGTCCCATCGGGAGATTTTCAGCATTTACAAGCTACAGTTGGACAGATTATTTGAGGGTACGTGCCTACTCAGCAAACCTGGGGGTGGGGGTGGGGGGTTATATGATAATTGTGAATTATATAGAATTTCTTGTCCGATCGGGCGATTTTCAGCATTTACAAACTACAACTGGAGACATTATCTCCGGGCATGAACCTACTGAGCAAACCTGTGTCGGGGGGGGGGGGGGAATACAAAAGTGTAGAATATGAAGAATTTCTCTTCCGACCCGGAGATTTTCATCATTCACATGTCTTCAGATAATGTGTCGAGTTGTAGCTGCTAATTGCCGAGAATCTCCCGATCGGACGAGAAATTGTTCATATCTTACACTTTTGGTATTACCCCCCCCCCCCTCTTCGCCGACAGGTTTCCAGAGAGTGACATGCGCTAAGAAAATTTGTCGAGTTGCAGTTTCTAAATGCTGAAGATCTCCAGATCGGAAGAGATATTCTTGATATTCACGATTTTGGTAATACCCCCCCCCCCCGACTAGTTTCCTGAGGCAGCAGATACCCTCAGATAATTCGACGTGTTGTAGCTTGTAAACGCTGGAAATCTCCCGATCTTACCAGAAATTCTTTATATTTCATATTTTAGATTTTAAGCACCCCCCCCCCCTCCCCAGACAAATTCCCTGGGTTTGCACATACTCGCAGAGAATTTTTTATTTGTAGTTTCTAGAAAAATATCGTATAGCAGTTGGCTTGAAGACAACGGTGAATCATTAGTGTGTTTTTAAATAAATGTTGCATAAGACTACCACGGCTTTCAGGCCAAGACCATACAACCTCTACAGTCAATCAGTGCAATCCGAACTTTCCTCTCATATTTGTGAGGTTTGCAGAAAATATTTTACACATCAAATTATTAATATTGCGGTATTACTTAGGCAGAAAATAATGTTAGTACTAACGTTTAGGCCCTTCTAAAAGTTTTCATTCCGTCATTCCCATATTCGCGTTATGTAGGTGAGGTGGCGAAGAAACCGCAATTTTTATATGACCCCTAACGATTTTTTGGCCAGCAGTCTGTGACCAGTTGTCCTGTCACCGTTTATAACAGACATATAAACTTATCAGTCGATCACATATTTTTCCCGTGAGCATTTTGTCTGTGGGCGATTTTTCCGTGGGCGTTTTTTCCTACTTTCGAAAAGTGGGCGTTTTTTCCGTGGGCGTTTTTTCCGTGGGCGATTTTTCCGTGGGCGTTTTTTCCGTGGGCATTCTTTCATACAATCGCAAAATTGGATGGTGCATTTTGCAAAAATTGTGTGCTGTTTTCAAAAAAAGAAGCAGGTCGTTAGGGGAGCCAAAAATAGGGGAAATTAGTTTTATCTCCGTTTAAGCAATGGAAACATTCTACAGAAGCGTTTACTGCACATCAGTTGTGCAATTATCACAGACACAGCTGCTTAACCTCGGAAGAATTCGGGAAAGTGATGGAAGAACATAAGTTGAATGTTGGTGTTCAATTGCACTAGAGCAGAAATAAAGAAATTGAAAAAAATAGGAAAAACTTACAATCCGTAATTAAAACAGTAGTCTTTTGTGGTAGGCAGTCTCTCGCATTGCGTGGACACCGAGATTCAGAAAGTATTTCATCATGCGAAGAAAATACTGAAAATGAAGGCAAATTTAGGGATCTGCTGCGTTTTCGGGCTGAATCTGGTGACACGGATTTGTTTGATAAAACATCATCTACAACAATTTCTAGCAAATATACCAGTCCAGAGATACAAAACGAGATTCTTAAGACATGTGGTCAATTTATTCAAGACCAACTTGTAAAAAATATTAATAAAGCAAGATGTGTCTCAGTACTTGTTGATGAAACTGCTGATATAGCTGGGAACGACACCTTACCTTATGTGTGCGCTATGTAGAGGAACCACTTGGTATTTTGAAAGAAGATTTTTTAGAATTTGTCGAGGTGGAAAATGTATCTGGCGCCGGAATTGCAGAGGTAGTAAATTCAAGTTTAAAGCGACTTGGTATCGATACTCAGTATTTGAGGGGTCAAGGATATGATGGCGTAGCTGCTAAGTCTGGGAAAATAAATGGTGTTCAGGCAAAAATTTTAGAGATTCACCCCACTGCTCTCTATGTCCACTGTTGTATACATGCGTTAAATCTTGTTTTGTCGAATGCTTGTTCAGTGCCATCAATTAGGAATTATTTGGCTACTTTAACAGACGTTGTGAAATTCTTCCGTTTGTCACCAAAATGGAATAACCTACTTAAAAATAAGGTTCAGGAATGTTCCGAAGGAAAAACAATGCATCGACTTAAACGGTTATGTGATACCCATTGGGTAGAAAGACACGACGCACTTTTCACGTTTTGCGAATTATTGGAGCCAGTTGTAGCAGCTCTACAGGATATTCATCAGGATGGCCACTATGACTCTGACACATCGAAGTTGGCAATGCTGTATCACCATTCAATATTCCAAACTGAATTTTTGATATCGATTTTTGTTGCTTAAAAGTGTTTTTCTCTTACTCTAAATCTGTCAAAAGCTTTGCAGAGACCAGACAACGACTTTGTATCATCTTTTGGTATGATTGACGAAGCAACGGAAAAATTCAGAGAGATGCGATGTAATTCAGAAACTGAATTTAATAATATTTTCGACAGGGTTTCTGCCATAGGAAGTAGAATAGGTATTGTGTTTGAAAAACCCAGAATTGTTAAAAAACAGATACATCGAAGTAACTATCAAAGTGAAAAGGTGGAAGATTTCTATCGTAAGGCAATATTCATTCCATCCTTGGATTACCTTCTGCAAAATATGAATGATCGTTTCTTGAATCACAGAAATGTACTCGATAGCTTGAACCATGTACTGCCTTGTAAAATTGAAAAATGTTCAATTGAAAAAATAACAGAATCAGCACAGATTTATTCTGAGTATATAAATGTGTTACCCAATCTTTTTCGTGGGGAAGTAGAAATGTAGAATAAGTAAATGGTTGTCACGGAAAGCAGAGGATCGGCCAAAAACAGCCGTTGCAGCTTTCCAAGATTGTGATGGTAATTTTTTTCCAAATGTGAAAAAAACTCTTAAAAATTCTGACTACCTTGCCAATTACAACGTCTACTCCAGAAAGAAGTTTTTCAACTCTGAGGCGGTTTAAAACATGCCTGCGAAGCACTATGTCCAATTCACGCCTAACTGGGCTTGCCCTATTAACTATCCACAGGAATGTGAATATTGATTCTGAAAAAAAAAATTGAATTTAATGGCCTTAAGCCGCAGGTACTGCATTTTATGAATAAGAAATGTTCCCGAACTACACCACCAAGGCACCGACCACCAAACCAATGAAATACATTGGGTATGTATATGTGTTGTACTTGTGTTTGTATGCTGACTCTATTTCATTTAATCTTTAGACTGTTTACTTTTGCAACATAACTTTTAAAACATTGGTTCCAAATCATGCGCTTTCGGTAGATAAAAGATTTAGATAAACATTTACACTTTTATTCTTGTGCTGTATTTTCATAATATCGTCTGTGGTGATGCGAACAGCCATCGAAAAAGAAAAAAGAAAGAGAGCGAGGTAGAGAGCTATGTGACCTGTGTGTAAGCCCCCAGCATGGGACGTTGTTTATGATGTTTTCTGCGGACACGTGCAAATGAGGGGTGAACTGAGAAGCGAGAAGAAATGGGGAGTGGCTTTCTTGGAAGGACACCAGCCAGATGAATGTTACTTGCGCGTCCAGGCAGTGCTCGTTTCTTTTGTGAACGAAGGAAGCATTATGATGTAATGTTAAATGTTTTCTGTTTATGTGTTGTACCGTCTTTGTGTGTTCGTCTGGTTTTATTAAAAAACATTTATTTTAACTTCCTGCATTTTTAGTTAGAACAATGCTTATGTTAATTTGCACCGACCTGCGATGATGAAGAACGGCTGGTCATAACAAGTGCCAAATACACTGGCGGAAAGTGAAAAAGAACACCAAGAAGGAATTGGCGGACGATCATGGAACATATGTCAATGGGGTCGAGTTTACGTAGGTGTGATGTTCATTTCGGGACCAACCGGTGAGCGCTTACGCCACAGCACGGCATGATATGAAAATTATCGTCGGTGGTATTTAAGGAGTACGGCGAAGTGATTGTAATCAGTCGTCGGCGTACGGACACGTGCGAAGACCCTGAAGAAGCTGCAATGCCTGGACATGGAAGACGTGTACGATTTCAGCAGTTATCGGATTTTGAACGAGGTCGTCTAGTCAGTCTTCGCGAGGCCGGGTGGTCGTATCGTCGTATTGCGGAGCGAATTGGACGGGAAGTATCGGTGGTGGTACGATGGTGGGGCAGATAGTCCGAGGAACATTCCCATACGAGAAGATGTGGAACCGGGAGTCACAGACGGACTGATGAGCGGACCGATCGATGCATAAGAAGAGCGGCGTTGTCAAGCAGAACATCCACTGTGACGCAAATCCTAGCGGCCGTTGCACCTGAGGTGACTGTGCGAACAATCCGCAACCGTCTACTGGATGCAGGACTACGTGCACGTGTACTTCTGGCATGTATACCTCTGACTCCAGCCCACCGTCAGGAACGGCTGCAGTGGTGTCGCCAACATCTGCACTGGAAAGCGCAATGGCGATCTGTCGTGTTCAGCGATGAAAGCAGATTCTGCTTGGGAGCCTCCGATGGCCGTATGCGTGTTCGCAGACGCACAGGGGAGCGTCTCCACCCTTCTTGCATCCGCCAGCGACACACAGGGCCTACACCTGGTCTCCTGGTGTGGGGAGCGATCAGCTATCACTCCCGTACACAACTAGTGTTTGTACCGGGTACGTTAAACAGCACCTTCTACATCAATAACATCATTCAGCCCGTTGCCGTGCTATTTGTAAGGTCGGTCCATCGTGGTGTTTTCTAGCAAGATAACGCACGCCCACACACGGCACGTGCAACGCAACATGCACTTCAGGGTGCGAGACAACTTCCATGGCCTGCACGTTCACCGGATTTGTCCCCCATTGAGCACGTGTGTGATTTTATGGGACAACGATTTATCCGGTCTCCACAGCCAGCCACGACCATCCCCGATTTACGCGTCCAAGTTGAGGATGCTTGGAACTCAATACCCCAAATTTACATCCAACATCTGTACGACAGACTCCATGCCAGAATCGCACAGTGTGACGCAGTTCATGGCGGTTAAACCTCGTACTAACCATGTTACATGGAAATGTTATTTTTCAGTTTACCAGCCAATACAGCTGTATTTTGCCATAATGTTTTGATCACGTTATCCTCTGTATTCCGGTATTATGCTGTATAAATTTCGTTGGTATCAGAGGTTTCCTTCTTGGTGTTCTTTTTTCACTTTGGGCCAGTGTATGTTGGCCAACGCTACCATAGAGAATAACATGTGAATGGAATCAACACCATCACATGTAGTAAAACGTTTTGGACAAGCAGGGGATTCACCCCTACAACCAACAATAACGAAATACAACAAAAGCTTTTGGTACCAGTGGTTGCGATGAAAATGAAAGTGCAATTTTAGCAAAGTTAAAAAAAAAATGCCAGTAGCAGAAAAAAGACGGTATAAATTTGAATTCTCGTATTCTTCGGACGAAGGCAAATGAGGAGATGACGGCGTTTTCATCTGCAATGAAAGCCGTAATATGGGAAGCCGATGGAAGAGGATGGAGGATAGGCATGAACCCGAATCAATTATGATATGACGGAAGTAGCAGATCTGCACTGGAAGGTACCATAGTGATTATTGAAGAGTCGTGGAAGAGAAGCGATTCCAGTTCCATTGCCAGTTCAAGTCATCGCCAATGTAAAGAATTGGATACAAAATATATTTGGAATTAAGAGATTAACAGTAAGAAAAAAAGCATTAGTCGAAGGAGAATAGGAAAGAAACAAAAAGAAAGTTATTGTTTTGTGATATATGATATATTAGGAAATACATATTAGGAAGTATATCTATATAGTGAGATAAGCATATTCAGTGTTATATTTTTTATCATATATATTAAGATATTCTGCATTAATTAAAAGTGTAGGTTTAATAGTAAAGTTAACAGTAAGGATTAATTATGGCTTCAAAGTACAGTGAATTGGCAAAAAAAGGTTTGCTAATTAAATGCAACGATAGTAATTTGGATAGTAAGAAAACGTCTAAGGAGGATTTAATTGAAATGTTGGTAGAATATGATAATCAACAGAGTAGTGGGCAGGAAGAAGTGATTACTGAAGAAGAAATATAGAGATACTCTAAAAATTAAGAAACAATGGGTGACAGTAGGGCCGTAGCCAGGGGAGGGCCAGGCCGGGCTGAGCCCGATCTCTGTTTCCTTTTGCCCGTCCCAGCGACTCACACAACAGTATAGTGCCCGACCTCTTTTACATCTTTTGCCCGACCACTTTACATCCTTCGCCCGATCTCAATCATCAGCCGACCCTCCCAGCTTGCTTGTCTGGCCACGGGCCTGGGTCACAGGGAATTTCAGTTGCAACTTATAAAGTTGGTATTGGAAGAAAAGAAAGCGGAGCAAGAATTTGAGTTAGAAAAGATGAGGTTAAACATATCTATGCAAAATTCAAATGCAGGGCAACAACCCAGTTCCGTGTTGTCGCGTGAGCAATCTGTTCATAATAAATATGGAGATATCATAAGAAAGTTCACAGAAGAGGATAACATGGATACATATTTAACAGAATTTGAGAAACATTGTGTAGTTTTGGGTATTCCTAAAGTAAAATGGAATCAGCTTATATTGCCTAGGTTAAACGTTAGAGCTGCAGGTGTAATTAATTCCATGAGCGGAGATGATTTGAAAAGTTTTGATAAACTTAAAGAAAATTTGTTACGTGAGTACGGGGTGACACCGGAAAAATACACGGTGATGTTTCGAAGTCTGTAGAAGGAAAAGAATCAAACATATCAGCGGTAGGGACTGAGAATGAGGGAACTTCTTGATAACTGGCTACAGGGAGCAAAGGTAGATGGAGATTGTGATAAGTTGGTAGAGGTCATTTTAATAGAACAAATGTATGATATGTTAAGTGAACCAGTGAAAGTGTATCTTAAAGATCATGTACCAAGTACTTTTGCAGAAGCAATGGAATTAGCAGACAGGTATTTGGAAGCTAGAGAGAAACAAAATGTGCAGTCATATCATAAGTCTCAGCAGTGTTCTGGGGGCTGAATGTTCGAAAGAGAGCAAAGAAAACAGACACCCAAGGATGTTGGACAGCATCAAGAGAAATCATTTCAGTTTGTTCATCAGGGAAAAGGTCCAGAGATCAAGGTCAGATGTTTTGTTTGTGGAAGAATTGGGCATAGTTCTCATGAAAGCAGAGAGAAAGGTCAACGGAGTAAGCAGAGTTATGGGAAAATTAGTGAGATAGGAGAAACTTCTGAGGAAAGCAAGAGTAGTCATGCAAATAAACAAGGCGGAAGCGAGCGTAGAGGAAGCTCACCTTCAATGTTGTGTTCTACTAAGTCAATATAGTCTACAAAAGAATCCATATTTGCACCATATATGGGTACAGCTAAGGTAAGTGGAGAAATAATGTCAACACTTAGAGACACAAGGTCAAGTGTTAGTTTGATAAGAGAAGCGATTGTGCCTAAAGGTACAAAAACTGGTAAAAGGATAACTGTCTTTCCAATTACATGAGAAAAGCATGAGCTTGAAATTGCGAGTTGTTGGTTGACATAAATGGAAAAGTCAGAAGTCATGAGTTTGCTATAGTGAAGAATGTGCCCTGGGATATTACACTGCTGGCCACCCAAAATGCAACACCAAGAAGGAAGCATCCGATTGGCCTGAAATTCGCAGCATGCGTCGCCCGCGAGGGGACACGTAAACGATTAGCATTGCATGCAGAGCATATGCAAATCATGTGCGCCCTGCACGCCACCGAGAAACACTATAAGAAGGGTGCACAGAAGGTGGGGTGTAAGTAAAGGAAGTGTGTTGGGCTGCCGGACATGATCGGGAAGCTTCCTGATGCCTCGTCGCAGAATACGGCAGTCATTCCAAAACGTTTCGGAGTTCGACAGAGGAAGTATAGTGGCTTATCGCAACAGCGGTTTATCGTACCGAGACATCAGCGCCCGTGTGGGCCGACATCCGGCCACAGTGAGGCGAGTATGGATTCGGTGGGTGCAGGAGGGACGGACGGAAGGACCAACGTGAGTGATTGCCGCAGCCGCGGCACACCACCAAACGAGAGGACCGGCAAGTTGTGCAGCGGGCATTGACGGCTCGCACCGCCACATCACGAAAGTTAGCGCAGGAATTAGGGTGTGTTGCGCAACAACCTGTGTCAGCACGTACCGTTCGACGTCGTCTGCAGGAGCGGGGCTTGTCGCACGGCGCCCATTGCTCCGATTACCAATGACGTTACACCACCGGGTACGCATCGCCGGTACACTCAACAGCCACCGCTACATCTCCGACGTTTTGGAGCCTGTAATCCTCCCTTACCTGCTGGACCTGCCAGCAGCCACGTTTCAACAGGACAAAGCGCCCGCACGTGGCACGCATCGTGCAACAATTCTTGAGGGCCCACCAGGTGTCACTGCTGCTGTGGCCCACCTGTTCTCCCGATATGTCGCCCATCGAACACGCCTGGTAGCTGATTGGCAACCAAGTGGGCCGGCAAGCACCACCCGCGGCTGCACCTGATGACAATGTGTGGAAGCAGCCTGGACCAACATACCCCAAGCCCACATCCAAAGCCTTTTTCGTTCGATGCCGCGGCGTGTACCGGCATTTATTGCCAGCCATGGGGGCCACACGAACTATTGATGTCTGCGTGTTCCGCAAGTCGCACGGGCCTGTAAGCTCAATCGTTTCATCTTTGTATCTGTTGCTATGTGTCCAGTAAATCTGGCTTTGCTATCTCGTGTCCTTCTTGGTGTTGCATTTTGGGTGGCCAGCAGTGTATATTAGGGAATGATTGGGAAATTGAGTAGAACAGACATAGAGACAGTGATATCATGCTTCGTCATGATGTGGAGATGGAGGGAAGTAGTATTGGAGGCAATGAGATTGTACAAAGAACTAGTGATACCCAAGAGCAAGAATGTGGGATACTGGCGCGTAGTATGGCTAAGAGCCAGAAAGAAAATGAAGGGAATAATAAAAGTGAAGAAGAGAATAACGATAACAGTGAAAAAGATAATCATAATAACAGTGAACAAAAGAATAATGATAACAGTGAAGAAAGTTTAATGGAAATTGAGGACAGTAGAAGTTTAATGGAAACTGAAGAAAGTGTAATGAAAATTGACGACAGTGAAGAAAGTTTAATGGTAATTAAGGACAGTAGTGTTAGAACAGAAGAACAGAGAGATGAAATAGAAAATATCAATCAAGGATTACAGAACCAGGAAGAGATACAGGAGAGTGGTGAGAACATATCACAACATTTTACATCCGACGAATTTAAGAGATTGTAGAAAAATGATAAAATATTAAATAATGTGTGGAAGAAGCTGAAGGAAAAATCTCAGAATGAAGATATTTGTTCACATTTTGTGCTGCAAAATGATTTCTTGAGAAGGGGGTATAAAAGAAAAGGAAAAGAGGGACGTGATACAGTACAATTAGTAGTACCACAGGTTTGCAGAAAGAAAATTCTAGAGGTGGCCCATGATGTGCCATTAGCAGGACATCTAGGAGTAAAGACAGTGGATCGTGTGTTAAAGAATTTTGCCAGGCGTGTATAAAGATGTGTCCAACTATGTAAATTCATGTTCATCATGTCAGTTTGAAAAGAAAAGAGGTAACCATGCACCTAGTAAATTGCAACCATAACCAATTATAGAAGAGCCATTCTTGAGAGTGAGTGTTGATCTTCTAGGTCCACTTAATGTCACAGAAAGTGGGAAGAAATATATTGTAGTTGTGATTGACCATGTAAGTAAGTATCCAGATGCTAGAGCCCTAGAGACAATAGAAGTAGAGAAAGTAGTTACAGCACTTATTGGCATTTTCTCACATGTAGGATTTCCGAGAGAAATTCTGTCCTACCAAGGAAAACAATTCACATGCAATCTAACAACAGAGCTTTGGAAACATTTGGGAGTTAAACCCATATTTTCTAGTCAGTACCCAGTGGTAGAAAAATTCGTAGGAACTTCAAAATCACTTCTAAAAAGAGTTTGTCAGGGAAATCCAGATGATTGGGATTTAATGTTACCTTACACATTATTTAGTTGTAGAGAAGTACCACAAGCGAGCACATGTTTATCACCTTTTCAATTAATTTTTGGTCACAATGTTAGAAGTCTATTAGATCTTCTCAGAGAGAGAAAAACTGAACACAGAAGAAGAAAAATCAGAAGTCTTAGAATATATAAACAGAGTGCACGAAAATTTGAATAGAGCTACAACCCTAGCTCAGGAAAACTTAACACTGGCAAAGGAGAAACAGGCTAAGTGGTTTGATAAGAAGGCTAGGTTGAGGGAGTTTGAGATAGGTGATGAAGTTCTTTTACTTACACCTAACAAAAGGAGAACGATGCAGGTAGAGTGGGAAGACACGAATGATTTAGTCCGAAAGAAAGCACAGAATACCTATGTTATTGACATTGGAGAAAATGAGCCATGTCATCGGACATACCATGTTAACATGTTAAAGAAATACCATCACAGACCTGATCATGTCAGCAATGCTTGTTTCACACGGGAGGACATAAGAAATGAAATTGCAGAGAATTTGAATTTTCCTCCAAAGGACGAAAGTGAGGAAAATCCAGAAGAATTGAAGGTTTCGGATAAACTTTCATTGAAACAGCAAAATAAACTTATCACCGTGTTATCAAAATTTCGAGATATTTTTACTGAAATACCAGGGATAACTACCATCATAATTGAACTTGACATAGAGTTAACAGATGACAAACCAATAAAATATGTAAGCTATATAGAGTAAACATCGAGAAAAAGCGGATCATTGACGAGGAAATTGAAATAATGTTGGAAATGGGAATTATCTAATAAAGTAAAAGTCCATATGCTTCACCAGTAGTATTGACCCCAAAAAATGTGGATCCATGAGATTTTGTTCTGACTATAGGAAATTAAATTCAATTACTAAGGGAGATGCATTTCCGACTCCAAACATAGAGAAACTAATTAATGGATTACACTCTTGTAACTATCTGAGAAAATTAGATTTATCAAAAGGGTATTGGCAGGTAAATTTAACAGAGAGAGCACGAGAACGAAGTGCATTTGTAACAACTGATCAATTATATGAATTTAAAGTAATGCCGTTTAGATTAAAGAATAGCCCAGCAACTTTTCTAAGATTAATGTCAAAAGTTCTCAAGGGAACACAAAATTTTGCAAAGTGCTATGTAGACAGTAATTTTTAGTGCTACGTGGGAAGATCACGTGAAACATATTCAGGAAGTTTTAGATAGAATCAAAACAGCAGGTTTAACGATAAATCCAAAAAAGAGTGAATTTGCAAATGCAAGCATCAGCCATTTGGGATTTTGTGTAGGATCGTTTGGGATTAAGCCAGAAATTGCTAGGGTGAATACCATCAAATCGTGGCCCCGTCCACTATCAAAAAAGGATGTAAGAGCATTTTTGGGAGTAACGGTTTACTACAGGAAGTTTATTTCAAATTATGCAGACATAGTAAGCCCATTAACAGACACACTTAAAAAGAAATGTCCGGATACTAATAATTGAACAGAATCATGTCAAAAAATCTTTTGATAATTTAAAATCACAGCTATGCCAAGAAACAGTTTTAAAATGTTTTGATAATAGTAAAGATACATTTGTACAGACAGATGTTAGTGTTTTAGGAATAGGTGCTATACTCAGTCAGCGAGATTCAGATGGGAAAGAGTATCCAGTGGCCTACTTAAGCAGAAAGATTACAGACACGAAAAAACAATATTCAACCATTGAAAAGGAAACATTAGCAGCAGTGTAGGCTGTAGATAACTTCCAACCATACTTGAGTTCAAAACCATTTACTATAGTGAGCGACCATAACCCACTGGTATGGTTAGACCATTTAAAAGATAAAAACAAGAAACTCATGAGATGGGTACTTTATTTGCAAGAATATATTTTAAAATTGAATACAAACCAGGGAATAAACACGGTAATGCTGATGGTTTGTCTAGGAGAAATTAAATATATAATTAAGTTGAAATGGTGGAGACAGTTTAAATAATTTGTATATGATTTAAGAAGGTTTGTTATTTCATAAATAATGTATTATTTTTTCTTTCGTATTAGCTCTCCACACATATAAACATGTATTAATAATTTCTATGTATGAATAGTGTAGAAACTGGGATGTATTGTGTAAATTAAGCGTACAGCAGTTGCATAAGAGGTAAGCTCTCTTCATTGTCTTTGGGTTTTAGGTTTTCCAAGTTCAATGATTGTACTTCTTGTACTTTTTTCTCAGTTTTTTTTTTTTGCTTTTTAGCATTTAGGTACTGGCAATTCTGTTAACTTTTTTGCGGATTTTAACTCTTTCTTTTCTTGGTAACTTTGCGCATTTTTTAGGAAACTTAGGCCAAGCAGCTGACCATTCATAGTTCTTGTACTTTGCGCTGTGTTTTCAAAGTAGTTAAGTTCTTAATAACTACTTAATTATGCACTTAAAGCACTTCTGAAATACTTTGTACATATTGCAACTAATTGTTTATGTCATATAACCTTCACAAAGCATTTCTTTAGTTAATTATTGTCTTTAATTTATACTCGTTTTTGTGTTGTCAGAAGTTGTGGAGTAGGGGTTTTAGAATCAAGTTTTCTTTCAAGAATCTGAGTTTTAAACAATTAATATTTCCTGTTTTAATTGCAATGTAAGAATTTGGAATACTTTTGCATTGCTATTCAGGTTTAAATTCTCTCTGAGGCGAACTTGGCATTTCGTTATTGCTGAACATTATTTCTAATTATTATGTCACTCACAACTTGAGTTTTTTATAATCTTCTTCTTTCTGTTAAATAGTAACAGATGAAGAGCATGGGTCGGGCCAGGAAAGTTATGGATGCAAGCTAAATTGTTAACTAAAGCTAGGTCATACAACTCTGCGGAGGTCATGACATATATATATATATAATTTAAAAAAAATATATATTTTTAAAAAAAATTTTTAGTGGGCTTATTACTTGCATCTATGGCTTTGCAGAAACCCATTTCCAACTAGGTCTTTGTGGAAGTGAGAAAATGCAGAGTTTTTGCCGGTCCTTGATAAAGCCAAGGCTCAGTATTCTCGACACTTTCTACATTCAGTTGTTTTATTTTATTTTTTATTTTTTCTCTTTTTACTCACACCGGTAGATACATAACTTTTTCTATGTTGTACTTGGTATGAGTCAAAAAAATTTTTTTGCTTCGGTCTCTTCTTAATAGAATGTGAATTCTGAATTTTCATAACTGCTGCCTTGCGCGTTTTGATCTTCAGGTTATTTTGCAACTTTCGTTTTAAATTCAAAAGTTTTTCCTTTGTTTTCAGCTTTGCTCTTCAGTATATATATATATATATATATATATATATATATATATATATATCAGTGGCGGCTTTTGGGAGGAGGCAAGGGAGGCAGTGCCTCCTCAGAATTTTAAGACTTAAGACCAGTTAGAATTATTCGTTTTGTTCATTCAGTACTTTTTGGTATAGGAGAGCAAACGTTTAATCTAGTTAACTCTTTTGAATTAAATGTCGTCTGGTGCAGAGACGTGGACCTTAACTAAAAGAGACATACAAAGGCTGCAGACAACTCAAAGCAGCATGGAGAGGTGCATGCTTGGTGTAACCAGGACAAATAAGAAGAGGAAGTCGTGGATCCGAAAAATGACAAGAGTGGAAGACATCATGATCAGAGTTAAATCCCTGAAATGGCAATGGGCTGGACATACTGCCAGAAGGACAGACCATCGATGGACAGCTGAAATTTTAGATTGAATTCCAAGGGACAGGAAAAGACCCAGAAGAAGACCACATGCAAGATGGGTGGATGAAATTCGAAAGTATGCGGGAGTGACATGGAGGAGACTGGCACAAGACAGACCGTTGTGGAGGAAACTTGGGGAGACCTTCATCCAGCAGTGGATTGATAATGGTTGACAATGATGATGATGATATATATATATATATATATATATATTGTAAGATATTTAATTTTTTATTGTTATTTGTAGCCAATAGATGGCAACACAGAGCTATGTCTCGTTTTTGCTCTCGTGCTGTGATGAGAGTTTATTTATTTATTTTTTTATGATAGTAGCAGCGGTTGTTAATGGTTGTGAGGTTCTTTTTGTTCGTTATTCAAGTGATAATTTCTTACGGAAATGTATAGAGTGAGTGATCATTAATTATGGTGACATTAAAGTAGCTCATAGAGCTAATTTTTAATAATACAGTCCTCTTGAGTTGAGTGTTTAGTGAGTGAACATTCTTCATTTTTTGGTCCGTTCGAGCAGGAATCCTTCGACCGTTTTTACATGGTGGCTGCTACTTGGAATTTGGGTTCGGCGATTTTAAATTTATTGTTATTCGATTTAAACTTATAGTTTTTTGAGTGTTTTGTTAACATTTTAATTATGGAAGCTGGAATCATTTTCGAACGTTTTAAATAATGGCTGCTATTCGATTTTATGTTCGGTGTTGATTATCGGCAAGTCTGTGATGAGATTGAAAGTGCGTGATAAAAACAAGTGAGTGTTCGGGACTGATTTTACCTTACAGGTTTAGAGCGCTTTTGCTGACATTCTAATTATGGAGGCACTAAAGATAGAAAAAACGTGTATTTAAAGCGTCGTTAACAAAACTTTGAGATAAGATTGAATCGAGTGATTTTGAGCAGTTGCACAGTGCCAGTCCGGTAGTGCTATTATGTAGATCGAAATTAGAAGCTATTGAGTCAAAGAAAGCAGAGGTTTTTGAAAGAATTTTTGAGTCCTGGCGCTCCGGAAGAAGTGGATGGATTCATAGCTGAAACAGAGGAGCTGCAGGAAATTATTGATAATTTGTCTCTGATACTGCTGAGGAAAGTGTCTGGACCCGTGCTTCTGACAAATAATAACACGACGAGTGAAAAATCAGTGCCGCTTCGCCTGCCGGAATTCTTAATTCCAATTTTTAGTGGTGGAGATGCCACTCAGTGGCTATCTTTCCAAGATTTGTTTACAGCGTCTGTGTCATCGAATGATAATTTGTCTGGTTCACAGAAACTTCAGTATTTGAAAGGGTGTCTGAGAGGAGATGCTCTTCGTATCGTCCAATCATTGTTATTGTGTGATGCCAATTTCGAGGTTGCGTGGGATTTGTTGAAAAAACGATATTCTAATAAACGTGAGTTGGTCTTCAATATTATAAGGAAATTAGTTTCGCTGCCAGCGGTCAACAGTGAGTCTACTGCTCAGCTTTTAAATATTGTTGACAGCACTATTGAATGTGTTCGTGCTTTAGAGAGTCTTGAGTTGAAGTGTGAAGGAGTTGCCGACACTCTGCTGCTGTTTATTGTGCAGAATAAGTTGGATATAACAACTCGTGGATGGTGGGAGAGAACCTTAGAAGGAGACAGTATTCCTCAACTAAATCAGCGGTTGGAGTTTATACAGAGGCATGTGTGTACGTTAAGAGGTGACAAGGGGATCTCTTATAGAAGGTCTGTTCAACCTAAGGTTTTATCGTTTGTTTCGGAAGTAAATAGAAGGTGTTTATTTTGTAAATTGAATGACCATTTGAACAAGTGTAATAATTTCTTAAGGCTGACTGTTCAGAAAAGAGTAGAATTTGTGAAACACCAAAAATTATGCTTCAACTGTTTATTACCGAATCATCTA
The DNA here is from genome assembly GCA_039090855.1 of Macrothele yani. NCBI lineage: Eukaryota > Metazoa > Arthropoda > Arachnida > Araneae > Macrothelidae > Macrothele > Macrothele yani. The sequence goes on along the minus strand of CM077024.1, from coordinate 39,223,120 downwards.
GTGAGCCGTTGCCAGAGTAAATATTCTTGCAGAATTTGTGCTCGAAATCATAATACCTTACTGTGCTTTCGTAATGAAGTTAAGCAATGTAATGAAGAACCAGAGTTTAGGACACAAGTTATATCTCCAACTACTACAACTGTTGAGAGTATAGAGCCCAAGCAGTCCACTTTGGAGAAGGAACTCGAGTCAACATCATCGACGATTGCGTCGTGTGTTTCAGATTTTAATATGCCGCAACAAGTTCTGTTATGCACAGCAGTCATTCGTGCTGAGGATGCCTTAGGGTGTTATCAGTTATGTCGATCACTCCTAGATCCCGGTTCCCAGGCAAATTTTATTTCAGAATCTTGTGCAAACAGACTTGGCCTGTGCAGAGAGAAAACACGAGTGGCTATTTCATGTCTAGGTTCGTCAAGCTCGCATGCGAATGGAGTAACACAGATTAAGTTTAGGCCGCATTACAAGAATACGCCTACGTTTTCAACTTCAGCCTTTGTACTCAGCAAAATCATTGGAGAACTGCCACACTCTCCACTTGATTCCTCTTTAGCAGAACTGTTTTCTGATGTGACTTTGGCTGATCCAAACATTTACAAATCTTCAGCGATTGATATATTGCTAGGAGTAAATATCTATCTGTCCTTGTTGAAGGGAGATACCATTAAGGCAAAAGACGGCAAACCCTTTGCGGTACGTTCGGAACTGGGCTGGATCGTTTCAGGTGAAATGACTACTTCTCGTGAGAAGTTATCTACAGTTCATGTAAACCACGTTCAAGTAGATCTTAACGATCGTGTATCTAATTTCTGGAAGCTGGATTCCCTTCCTGTGGCTAGTCCTTTTACGAAGGTTGAACAAGAATGTGAATCATTTTCACGATACGCATTCAAGAGACGAGAATGGCAGATACATTGTGATGCTTCCTTTTCACTTACCTCTCTCACATCTGGGCGATTCCAAGCAACTTGCCATGAAGCGCTTAAGGTCTTTGGAGAACTCACTCTCAAGGAACCCTCAATTATACAGGCAGTATTGCTCCTTTATGAGAGAATACGAAGACCTGGGCCATATGCAAAGAGTGCCAGAAAATGAGATTTGTAAACAACTGAGTTATTATTATCTTCCACATCATTGTGTAGTGAAGCCTTCAAGTAGTAACAAGAGTCCACGTGGTGTTTGATGCTTCGGCCAAGAGCACCTCGGGACGGTCCTTAAATGACCTCCTTATGGTGGGTCCGAGAGTTCATCAAGAATTGTTCCATATTCTCTTAAGATTTAGAACTTTCCGGGTGGCTTTGTGTGCAGACGTGGAAAAGATGTTTAGAAAAATAGTTATGCACCCAGAGAACACTGACTGTCAGAGAATCCTATGGAGAGAAAAACCTGAAGATCCTGTACAGACCTTTAGATTAAAAGCAGTCACTTATGGCACAGCGTGTGCCCCATTCTCGGCTAGTAGATCTTTGAAGCAATTGGCTTTGGATGGAGAGGCTGCTTTCCCACGAGCATCCAAGGTAGTTTTGCGAGATTTCTATGTTGATGATCTCCTTTCAGGAGCCAATTCACTGGAGGAAGCCTCTGAGCTTGCGCATGAGCTGCAAGAATTATTGGAAAAAGAGTGGTTTCACATTGCGTAAGTGGACATCGAGTGCTGCATCTGTTTTAGACACTATTCCTGATGAGTTCAAGGATTGAAGTGACACCCTGAGAATTGATTGTGACAAATCAATCAAGGTGCTTGGCATTGAGTGGTGTCCAACTAGGGATACCTTCCAATTTTCTGTTGCTACCAACGAGAAGTTGGAGTATAGCAAGCGAGCCATACTTTCAGAAATTGCCAAGATTTTTGATCCCTTGGGTTGGCTGTCGCCAATAGTGATTAAGGCGAAGATTCTTCTTCAAGAACTCTGGAGTTCTAATCTGAGTTGGGACGATGAGCTACCACAACAGTACAGGAACCGTTGGATCAAGTTCCAGTCACAACTTTCCTGTCTCAGAGATCTCAAAATTTCAAGATGTGTGATGACTCCAAATTCTGATTACTTTGAAATTCATGCCTTCTGTGATGCTTCTGAGAAAGCTTACTGTGCAGTGATTTACATTCGCTCAGTGGGTTTGGACTCCTCCGTGCACGTATCTTTACTAGCTGCCAAGTACAGAGTTGCTCCTTTAAAGAAGCAATCGATTCATAGGCTGGAGCTTTGCTCTGCTCTGTTGTTAGCAAATCTGCTGGAAGTTGTTCTTCCATGTCTCAACATTCCGATCAAGAAGGTTTTTGCATGGACAGATTCAAGAGTTACGCTCGCTTGAGTTTTGTCGGAACCACAACGCTGGCTCCCTTTTATAGCTAATAGAGAATTCAGGAAGCGATTCCCTTTGTGGAGTGGAATCACATTGCTGGAACGAAGAACCCTGCTGACTGTGCCACCAGAGGTATTTTTGCTTTGGAGTTGGTTCAGTGTGAGATGTAGTTAAGAGGTCCAGATTGGCTACAGCAGCCTAGTGTTCAACGTTCAGATGGAGATGCGCTTTAGGAGTTCTCGTTTTCTGAACTACATTTGAGAGAAGAAAGGACGAGTTATGTGACAGCAGCCAGCCAAAGTACAGATCTGTCCTATATTTTCAAGTTTTCGTCTTGGACCAGATTGTGCCGCGTGACAGCCTGGTGTTTGCGGTTCACACAAAACTGTGCTAATTCGTTATCTAAAAGAAACTTTGGCCATTTGAGTAGAGATGAGCTTCTTAAGGCCACTTATGTAATAGTGAAGCTCGTTCAATCATCTGAGTTCGCTGATGAGTTGGCATGCCTTCATACTGGAAGAGCCATCAAGTCATCAAGTAAATTTCTACCGTTGAATCCTTTTGTTGACTCTGAGGGTCTTTTACGAGTTGGTGGAAGACTTAGAAATGCCTCAGTTGCAGATAATGTGAAACACCCAATACTTCTAATTAGAAAGCATCAGATAACAGAATTAGTTGTGAAGTATTATCATCACACTCACCTTCACGCAAGCGCTCGACTTTTACTTGCTGTTATCCGACAAAATTTTTGGATTCTCTGCGGCAGAGATGTCACGCGAAGATTTGTGCGTCGTTGTGTGACATGCTTTCGCCATTTTGCTACTCCAGCTACTCAGCTTATGGGTAACTTGCCCTCAAAGAGAGTAACTCTCTCTAGAGTATTTCATGTGACGGGTCTAGACTTTGCAGGTCCCTTCCAATGCAGAGAAAGAGGGCACGAGGAAAAAAGCTTTTCAAGATTTACATTGCAGTCTTCGTGTGTTTCTTAACGAGAGCAATTCATCTGGAAATTGTTGGAGACCTTACTACTGACGCATTCATTGCAGCGTTTAAGAGATTTATTGCACGTCGAGGTTAGCCTAGTGAGATATTTAGTGACTGCGCCACGAATTTCGTTGGTGCAGATCGTGATTTGCGTCGTGTTCTTAAGCAAGTGCTCAATGCAACCGATGACAACAGCGTTGCTACCTTTTCCTCTTCCGAAGGCATCAAGTGGAATTTTAACCCTCCTTCAGCGCCTCATTTTGGTGGTCTTTGGGAGGCTGGAGTAAAGGCAATGAAGTTCCACCTTAAACGGATAGTGGACAATGCTTGTTGTTCTCTAGAAGAGTTCCTCACACTTTCATTGCAAGTTGAGGCATGCCTTAATTCTAGGCCTCTGTGTCCCATTTCTGAAGACCCTAATGCTCTGGATGCCTTGACGCCTGGATACTTCTTGGTGGGAGCTCCCTTGACGGCTCTCCCTGAGTTAGATCTCACTGCAGTTCCTATTTCTCGCCTTAAGAGATGGGAATTGATCCAACGCTTAGTTCAGCAGTTTTGGAGACGAGGTTAGAATACCTTACACAACTTCAACTTTGTCCTAAATGGTGCACTTCTAGACCAGACCTTACAGTGGGTGATCTTGCGCTGATCAAAAACGAACTGATGTCTACATTGCGTTGGAAACTTGCCAGAGTTATAGAAACACATCCCGGCAGTGATGGCAAGGTGCGAGTGGTGACTATTCGAACTGATTCCGGAATTCTCAAAAGACCCATAGTTAAACTGTGTCCATTACCGTTAGATTGACTGTAAGTTATTCTCGAAATTCCATCAGAATTCAGACTAAAGTAAGTGACAGACCTGTTCAAGAAACATGTTAGTAATGAAGACAAAGAACCTTGTTACAAGTACCCAGATCTTTTCTCTCGAGTCAACTGTAAACTTTTCACAATATTAGTAATGGGTTGTATTTGCTGTAGCCACATGTTCACAGTATGTATAGATTATATTTATAATTGTAATTTTCAGCCTTTTGTGTTTAATTTATAATGTTGAAAGTGATTGTATTACTTTATGTGTTGAAAGCTTGAGCTTCCAAGGTGGGAGTAATGTAAGATATTTAATTTTTTATTGTTATTTGTAGCTAATAGATGGCAACACAGAGCTATGTCTCGTTTTTGCTCTCGTGCCGTGATGAGAGTTTATTATTATTTTTTTTATGATAGTAGCAGCGGTTGTTAATGGTTGTGAGGTTCTTTTTGTTCGTTATTCGAGTGATAATTTCTTACGGAAATGTATAGAGTGAGTGATAATTAATTTTGGTGACATTAAAGTAGCTCATAGAGCTAATTTTTAATAATACAGTCCTCTTGAGTTGAGTGTTTAGTGAGTGAACATTCTTCATATATATATATAGCAATAACCAACAAAAGGAAAATAAGCAAAAACCAAGTACAAATTTGAAATTCCAAAGCGCCAGAGGCTGCATAGAAGAAAGATGAAATCAAAATAGAAATGCAAAACCAAGGAGAAAATTTTGAAAGAAAGAAAAAAATAAAACAAAAAATTCCGAGAACGAGCAGAAGAACAACAACCACCAATCTCCAACCGTCTGAAGCAGGCAAGCTCCAAACGATGGAAAACTAACGAACAGAAGAAGGCAGGGAAGCAGATCAATGACTGATTCTCCGATGGCTTCGTCAAGCAGCCATCGGAGAATCAGTCATTGATATGCTGAAGCCATCGGAGAATCAGTCATTGATATGCTGAAGCCATCAGAGAATCAGTCATTGATATGCTTCCCTGCGTTCTTCTGTTCGTTAGTTTTCCATCGTTTGGAGCTTGCCTACTCAGACGGTTGGAGATTGGTGGTTGTTGTTCTTCTGCTCGTTCTCGGAATTTTTTGTTTTATTTTTATCTTTCTTTCAAAATTTGCTCCTTGGTTTTGCATCTCTCTCTCTCTCTCTCTATATATATATATATATATATATATACTGTATATACATATACACACACACACTATATATATATATACCGAATATACATATACACACCTATATGTCCGGTGCATTCGCTGTATTATGTACGCATGCGTCAAGTATCGTCCAATGTTCTCTCACGCACTTGTGTTCTTTTTCTAATGTCCAGATGTCTCCAGGGTGCTGCTATTACATATGAAAAATCATCATTATAAGATTTTTGGCCTAATTTATAAGTATACATGCTCTCAGTCAGTAATAATTGTGATTTTGCTTAGGTGTATGTAAAAGTTTGGTTTTGTCCCATTGTGGCACATACATATCGTTCACACAGAGTCTTGATAGAGCCGTAGAGTTTGAGGCCGAGCGGATACAGTACTGATGTTTGGCTAATCTGAACCGTACGGCTCTAGCCGTTGAACCCACATACATCACTTCCGTCTCGGTTTCGTCCCTTAATGGTATACAGTAGACACCAAAACCATTTAATGCATCCACCCGGTCCCTATCATTTTTCACCAAGGACAGAACATTCACAGACTTGGAGTACAGAATGAGAATGTGAGTCATGAAATGATTATGTACAAACGAGCACCAAACAATTAGGCAATGAAATAAAACTACATACACTTACTATAGCGTAAGATAGAAGGGGAAAATAAACAGGTTAACAACAATGTGAGTGTCAATAAATTAGCATAGAGTATTCAAAATAGTTCAAACTGTAAAGGAAACTCCCTGGCCATCTATCTGGAACCAGCTGAGGTTTGGTCTCCAGAGTTTGTGGAAGTTGGAAAGAGTTTCTGTATTGACAGCGTGATCCCGTTCTAACTGTAAACAGAAGTGTAGTCCAGCTGTGAAGTGATGGACAAGCATCTCGCTTGCCTCTGTAAGAGTAGGCACGGTGGAGTTTTCCGGATGCATCAGTTGATGGGAGTAAATTGCTAAATTTACAAGTGTGAAAATATAAACACACGCTGACGGGAGAGAAAAGGTAGGATGGAGATCCTGTAGTGGGGTGATAAATCAGAGGGCACCCTGATTTCCTGGGCAAAGATGGTGTGTAATACGAAACACAAGATTTAACATAGATAGCAGGAGAGGACAAAACCAATATGCATGTTAAATGTCTACCGGGACATTACTGTAAGCACGTTGTGCAAAAACAACAAGTGTAATTCAGTGTAATATTTCAGGAACCGGGAGAGGGCGATGTCGGAACAGCCCATGAACATTCTTCTCATGAGATACAGCAAAAAGAGAGTGTTCAGCAGACCAGACAGCTATCATGGAGGCAGACGGAACAGTAGCGATAGACATTGGAGGCTGAGGTGTGCAGGTGCGAATAATTTCACTCAAAATCTCCTGTGGGCATGCCTCAGGCACAAAGGATTTCATACGGAGTTGCCCCAAAAAACGGGAAAAGTCGCGGTGCTGCTGCAACCTGCAGAATTTCTTCAGGAGAGACCAAGGTGGAGTAGAAATGGGTGATCGACGATTTTATCGACGTGTAGAGTGTCCTAGAGGAGACGGAATTATGAAGATGAGTAGACAGGCGAGAGGTCTTTCCATGTAAAATTGACGTTCACAAGGTCTCGGACAGTAATAATGCCTGCACGCATCTACTCAGAAGAGGCAAAGAAGGGACGGTCAGATGGAAGAAGAGCTGCTGAAACAGTTGTTCATTTAGTATCTCCGTTATGGAGGAGGTAGGTGCTCTCCGTAATGGGAGAGACCGCAGGATCTCTATGGCCTCCCAGTAAACGGCCGGGAGGCTTTGTCGCAAAGCTGGGAAACCATCAATTCGAAGAAAGACGACGAACGTTAATGAAGAATTCTTCAGTGAGGCAAGAACATTACGTACTGTGCATGTATCTGGGTTGGAGTTAGTAAGCACATGAAAGAACCAGTGAAGCCATGTGGCACGATGAACGAGATATACTGCAGGAAGACTAATTCTTCCCTGTGAAGGTTAGAGGCAGAGTGTTGAAGAGCAATTACAGTAATGCTTTGACCATACTACTGACGTAAGGCATGCTTGAACTTCACGGAATTTGTGGCCGGGAACGGTATCGATTTGCCAGAAATAGTAACACTTTGATAAGATGTATGTGCGAGCAATGTGAGCTCTTTGGTTGAAGGAGGTGCAAAAATGCGCTCTCCTCCAGAAACCTGCTGCTTTGAGAAGGACGGGATAGAGAGAGGACAAATTCGCCCTTACGGCCTCCGTTTGGTTTCCGAGATGAATTCATAAGGCGTTTTGGGTGGTATTTGACCATTTGGCTCCCCAGGGAGAGTCATTGCGATGTTTCCAAGTGCCGCACCAGAGATCTCCTCTTTTCTCAAGATTGAGTGAGGCTGACGATGGGGTAGCATACTCTTGGTAGTAGAAAAGAAGGATGGAGAACTGAGTATCATGACGTATGCAAAAATTTGCATCATATACATAGGTTGAGTAAGTAATTTTATGATGTCTCGAGATAGCTGTTACTGGAGGGAGTCGATGTATAAATTTTCTGTGTGTCAGGCGTAAAAACGACTCAGAAACTATGGCAAATAATTGTCCAGATAGAGGGCATCCCTGACGAATTCCTCTGAATAACTCTATTGGAGCTATAAGGAAAGCAGAAGTCTGGACTCGTTTTGTTGCTCTCTGTTAGAGAGAATGGAGTGAGATGATGTAGGAGACAGGGAAACCAAATGCCTGAAGTGTTGCAGATAAATAGACATGTGATATATTGTCAAATGCTGCTTTTTGATCAATATTGAGAAGAGGCAATGGCTCGAATTAAGTGTCAGAAAGGAAGATTAAGTCACATAGGAGTGTAATATTGTCAGTGATCGAATGTACAGGTACAGTATGAGATTGCTGCGGGGAAAGGATATGAGGTAGAATGGTATTGAGGCTCTGTGAAAGCAGCTTTGTATAGAGCTTGCAGTCGAGCTTCAATAATGATATCGGGCGCCAGTGTGGAAGATCCAGGATGTCTTGTTTGGGGAGTAAAGCAACGTAATCTTGCGTGAAGCACTGTGGAAGTCTGGAGGAGGTGAAGGCATCATTGAAAGCCGGAAGCAGGAGCTGGAGTAAGCGTGATGAGAAGACATCAAAGAATCCATGTGGAAGACCATCCGGTCCCGGTACAGCATTCCGATTAAGAGACCTAAATGAAGTTTGAAGTTCCGGAAAAGTGAAAGGATTCGTGAGACTGTTTTGTAGATGAGTTGGAACTTGAAGAAGAGACGTAAGAAGTGAGAAATCAGATGTTGAGCCGTTAACGCCAGTGGCCCTGTATTTTCGCATAAAAAATCGTGTACTAAGGAACACATGACAATAGGATCTGATGCGGTCTCCCCAGATGAGAGTCGTAGTTGTCGAATCGTGGTGGATTCCCGACTAGTAAAGATAAAAGCAATTTAATTTCGTACTATATGTAACATAAATAACAACACAGTCGACGTACGGTATTTAATGTTAAAAGATGAAGAATATTTACAATTAAAAACCCCACTAGTACTTTCGGGGTGACATTCACCCCGTCATCAGGTAGAACAGAGGTTATGTTATATTCGCAGCAATACATAACAGTACAGCAATGCACCACGGGTAAAGATCTTAACCGTCTATTAGGCCTTTGGTCGCAGGCTACGTTAACTCTACTCGCCCGCCTTGAAAAGCACTTGCCCTATATTTAGCTAAGTTAGCAGAGAGCTCACCACTTTCTATCAAAAGCTCCACTAGGGCAATTGAAAGGATTAGAATAATTCAGCCACATGCTGGTCCTTTCATACTTGCCTCTTTGGATGTAGTTTAACTGTACCCTATTGTATCTGTGGACGCCACCCATCGTATTATTTAGGCTAAACTTGCTCATGTTAACGTTCCCAACCCGAAATTTCTGCCATTATGAACGCACTTCGTTTAGTTGAACGGCGTTCATATTTTACATTTCTTGACAAAATTTACACGCAAACTGAAGGATCGCCCACGGGCTCCCCTATTTCCGCGGAGTTAGGAGAAATTCTGCTACAATACATTGAAAACAAAGTTCTCACTGAATTTCCACTAGTCCCCAGCTTATACCTCAGATACGTCAACGACATCTTCGTGTTTTGGCCTTACTCACAGGATGAGAAATCAATTCACCGACTCACTCTCTTTAGTATTTACCACTATCGGGCTCACGGTAGAACTTGAATCTAATTTCTCAGTGCCTTTTCTGGATTTTTGCATATTTTGTAATCCAGAAACCTAACCTATTTACTATCTTTTTCAGTTTATCGTAAGCCAACTGATTGCAATAGCCTTATTACGTTTAACTCTTCACATCCGATTCCACAAAAAATAACTGCCAGTAACTTTCTCATCAGAAGAGCCTTCTCGCATTCCTCAAGTGAAAGTTATTTACAGTCTGAGATAAAGTTCATTTTCGAGTTGGCGGACAAACATGGATATCCAAGAACTTTGGTCAATAGAGTATACCACAGAATAATAAATGATAGATCCCCAAGTCTGAAGCAAGGCCCAAAGCCCAACAAATGATTTGTGGGAGCGTTAGATCAGCACCCACACATCACTAACGTACTATCACGTATGTGCTCAAAACACGATATACAGTTTGGTGCCCGATCAAGGAATCTTATTTCGTATATTAAAAAAGATCGGGCAACAACTGATATAATGAGCAAATGGGGAGTGTATAACATTCCAATGTTGGACTCCTCAACAGGTGAACATGTTAGCAACTACGTGGGGTCTACAAGGAGAAGCTTGGGTATTCGTGTAGAGGAACACAAATATGATATACGAACCAACCGCAATAATACGGCATTATCTAGGAATGTTGCAAATGGAACATTGCAACCAGACTGGGCGAATATCAGACTGTTGGACACTCCGGCGTATGTACACTTACTACACCTTTTTGAAAGCCTGTACATTTCATTTCATTTCATTTCATTTCATTTATTTTGTTATGGGGTTACATTTGACTATATTACATTTCAAAATTAATTTTATAACATGTAGTATCAAGAAAAACAACATATATAATGTGAATACTTATGTACAGAGTAACCACAGAACAGGAAATTGAGTAAAAGGCTATATTTGTATAGCCTGAGTGAATCACAATTTACCTAAAGTACGTAGTCAAGTCAAACGTCCTGCACATATAAAATTTACTCATATGTGGTCTGATTAATAAATTTTACCATAGAGTTTTTTATTTCAATTTTTTAGCAAATATTTTTTTAGTTGCTTTCGAAAATAATTATAATTATTAATATGTGTTAATTGACAAGGTAGGTTATTCCATAACATCAATCCCTGGTAATCAATAAATCTTTTTTGGGTTAAAGTGTTAGGCATAGGTAACAAAAATGCAATTCTATCTCTTGTTTGATAGTCGTGGCCTACAGTGTTCAGTTGAATTAAATGTTGATACCTATTCTCTTTTATCCTTTTATACATGAATCCTAATAATCTAAATTGCCATAATTTCTTAATATCTAAAAATCCATAAGAATTTATCCGTACCCCCATATTCAAGTTAATTCCCCTAAAGTTATTTAAAGTTCTGACCATCCTATTTTGTAATGATTGTAATTCATGTAAATTAGTCTTAGTAGTTTGCCCCCATACTAATAAACAATAAGTCAAACATGGATAAATCTAACTGTAGTACAACATTTTTAATGTTTTAATTGTTAAATTACTTGAAATTCTCGTAATTAAACCCAATACCCCCGAAATTTTGTTTACAATATTTTGAATATTTATATTCCATTTTAGATTATCCTCGATTCTTATTCCCGAATAGTTAATATTATTTACTATTTCAAGGGTACACTTCTCCACACAGATAAATGGTGGCTCAACAATCTGTCTATCTCCCTGTTTAAAAATCATAATTTTATTTTTTTCAATATTTAAACACAGAAGATTTGTGTCCAGCCATTCCATCAATTTTTCAATAAATTTAGTACATTTTAGTTTTGCCTCATTTATATCTGCACCCGTAATCAGAACCGTGGCATCATCCGCAAACAAAATAAAATCCTCATTAAGTTCAATGTTAAAAATGTCGTTTATATAAATTAAAAAAAGTAATGGTCCCAGGACTGAACCCTGCGGCACTCCCATTTCATTAAGCAACCCGTGCGATTTCATTTTATTAATATGCACATACTGTTTCCTGTTATGTAAGTAGTCCTCTAATAAAGTGTAATATTGATTTCTTATTCCATTATCATAGAGTTTATTCAAAAGTATTCCATGATTGACCGTATCAAATGCTTTTGTAAGGTCCAGGAATACCGTAATGGTTACTAATCCCCTTTTTCTATTATTAATTATGATATTTTGAAATGTTCAAATGACTACGTTCATTTTTCCTTTTGAAACCCAAACTAGTTTTTATTGATAACATGATATTTCTCAAAAAAGTTTCCTAATCTTGTATATAATAGTTTTTCCAAAATCTTAGCAAAAAAAGATAAGTTAGAAATTGGTCTGTAATTATTTATATTATCTCTGGACCCAGTCTTATGTTTTGGAGTTATTTTTTGTTATTTTTAATTCTTCAGGTATTTTGCCAAGTTCAATAGTCACAACAAATATATGACTGAGGGGTTTAGAAATTATTTTAGAAACCCTTTTAATAGCCCTTCGATGTATGTCATCTGGTCCCACAGACGTTGATTTAATATTTCTTATGCATGCCTCAACTTCTGCTGTTGTGAAATATCCAAAATAATACGAATTTTGTAATGTTTTTTTGTTGGTAAGTAGTTTCCGATTTTTTTTATCATTAGTTTTAATTTTATTTTTTATTTCGTTAGGGGCATTTATAAAATAGTAATTGAATTTGTTTGCTACAGACAGAGCATCAGAAACCCTCTGACCACTTATGCTTAATGTAATTGTTTCAGTTGTATTTTTTTCCTTCTCAACATCTCATTTATATTTTTCCAAATAATTTCAGTCTATTGCGTATTGAATAGATTGTTATAGTACAATTTTTTTATATTTAATTTCTTTATTAAGCAAATTCAAATTTTTTTTAAAATTTAATAAAGCAGTTGGTTGTCGAGTTGAAATAAATTTCTTAAACACTTTATTTTTTTTTAAATTTTTCTCAATATTATTTTATTAATCCAAGGTTTTCTTGCCCTTTTAGGCTGTGTTACATATTTTATTGGAAAACATTCATTATAGACTGCTGTAAATTGATCAAGAAATTTACTATATAATTTTTCTGGAGGATCATATGTTGTAATACTACCCCAATTTATTTTTTGAATTAATTCATAAAATTTACCCATATTAACCTCACTCAGATCCCTGATTTCATATTTTACTTTAGTTTTGAAAGATATTGATTTTTTATTATGAATTAAATAAGTAGGTAAATGATCACTTATATCATAATTTAAAACACCAGCATATTTACACAGGTGTATGGTCATTACAGCATCTGGCTTCGAGGACAGATGCCGTAATGACCATACACCTGTGGACATATAAAAATTAAAGAAAAACCACTTATTTAATTAGAACTTTAAATTACAGTAATTAAAAAAACATGTAAATTTGACAATAGCCTTTAATAATTGCAACAAAATTTCTGCATATATATGTGAATGATTTGATGTTGGAAATTACATCGCTGCGTTTACTCGGTTTCGATGGTAACAATCACAACCTTGTGACTTTTGAGATCTTTACCCGTGGTGCATTGCTGTACGCTTACATATTAGTGCGAGAATCACGTAACCACTGCTCTACCTGATGACGGGGAGAATGTCACCCGAAAGTACTAGTGGAGTTTTTAATTGTCAATACTCTTCATCTTTCAACATTAAATATCGCACATAGACGGTGTTGTTATTTATAAATGTGACATATAGTACGAAATTTCTTTAATCTTTAAGATTGTTCACCGCGTCAAATTGTGTTTCTGCAGTGTATTTTGAGACACAATAACGTGAGTGCAGCTTTGCAAACATTCCAGTCACCGCGTGTGAAGCTCGTAAAGAGTGTGTGTGCTCACTTGGAATTCATGACTATAGCTGTAGAAACCTGAAAATTGTTCCGAGTCACCTCAGCATGCGTACAGCTCCTCTCCCATTGCCCGATAAATGCATACTTCGAAACGCTGAGAAGAAAAGATTAGTAAGTGCCATTAGAAGTAAAAGATCATTTATTGATTTTCTCAGTAGAAAATGATATACTTCTTACGAAAATCTGTCATGTTGTGAACACCCTATTATGATGGACCGTGCTTTCACGATCACTTCGGCTTTAGCTGAAAAATCTGTCAAATCGTTTGTTGATACCCATATTAAACAAGAAAGATGACATCGAATTTTCGGGTGTAATAAGCACGTCTTTGGAATCCTTTCTGACGCAAATTAAATTTATCAAAGTTATTCAAAGTCAATGGAACCGGGATAGAAAACAATAGATCTGACGAAAGAAAGAAGATTTTCAATCGGGGTTTTAATCCCTCAGATATTGCTGTAAACGGAATCGTGAGCTTACGAACTCTTAGAAACAGAGTTATCGACAAAAATAAGATGTGACTTTACGTCCCCTGGTAGGAAAACCATGCATTATTTTAGGAAAGAAAGTATTCTCAAAAGGTGTATCCATATAAGCGGTATCGGTCGGAGAAAAAAAATTAGTCGACTTTTCAGGAGCCCAGATTTTGCAACAAATACTTCAGAAGCAGAAATTAACACTTATAACCCCTGGTGGCTAAACCATTCTTCATCAAACATTAGAAATTAATTGAAAAAAAATTTTTCCATCAGGTCTTGTATGCGATACAGGAAGAATTCTTCGAATCAGATCTTTAGGAGAAAAAATAACGCAGAAAACGCACTTTACCTTTGTGCCCCCTAGCGGAAAGTCTATGATTTACTTGAAAATTTTGAATTTATAGGAAAAAACATTTTGCATCGGAAACACTATCCAACAAAGAAGTAATTTTTCAAATCGTACTCTTAGAAGTAGAGATATTGACAAAAATAAGATATACATCTACGCCCCGTGGCGTAAGAAACCTTGCACTATTTTAAGAAGAAAATGTTTCTAAAAGGTTTGTCGACATCAGGAGTAGTATCGGTCAACAAACGACGTTTTTTTCAATCGATAATTTAGAACATCATATTTTGCTGCAAATACAACAGAAGCGGAAATTAAGGTTTACGCCCCGTGGTGATCAAACTATTTTTTACAAAAATAGAAATTATATGCAAACGATTTCCCATCAGGAGCTGTATCCGGTGCTGAAAGAAATTTTCAAATCGGAGATTTAGAAGCAGAGATATAGGAGGAAACGCAATTTACCGCTACACCCCCTAGCGGGAAGTCTATGAATTACTTGAAAATTTTGAAATTACATTCAAAACATGTCACACGGAAAACACTATCCAACAAAGAAGGGATTTTTCAAATCGGACTTCTAGAAGTAGAGATATTGACAAAAATAAGATGTACATCTACGCCCCTGGCGTTGAAACTGTGTAATATTTTAAGAAGAAAATATTCCGAAAAGGTTTATCGATGTGAGGGGCATCAGTCCACGAAAGAATTTTTTCAATCGATATTATAGGAGCTCCGATTTTATGGCAAATACATCAGAAGCAAAAATTAACCCTTACGCCCCCTGGTGGCCAAAGTATGCTTTACCAAAATTTTTGAAATTACATGCAAAAGATTTTCCATTAGGAGATGTATCCGCTGAATAAAAATATTTTCAAATCGGAGTTTTAGAAGAAGAGTTATCGAGGAAAAGGTAATTTACTTTTACGCCCCCTAGTGGAAAATCTATGCGTAATTTGAAAAAGTAACTATATCTAAAATACTCTTCGATATAAATGGAATCGAAAGATAATTTTTCTTTTCCAATTTTTCCATCGGATGTTTAGAAGTAAATATGTGGAATAAAACGTATTTTTGAATTCGACATCATCTGCATTTAAGCCCTCTAGCGGTGAAATTGTACATCGTAAAGAAAAAAAAACTTGAAATGAAGGATCATCATTTGCATATTTCAAGCTTCCCAATGCAAAAAGATCTTTTGAAATCGGACTAATAGTTGCAGAGATATCGTGGGTACAGACGGGCTGACGGACGGACAAACCGATTACAGAAGCACGATCTTTTTTTACAAAAGACGAGCTAAAAAATGTGTTTCCTTGTCGACCGTGAAGTCAGTAACAGACCTATTTGAAATTGAGGAAGTTATAGAGGTAACAACTCAAACTTTGATGTTAATCTAAGTAATTATGAGTTAAATAAATTGAAACGTAGAGCTCTTGAAAGAGGAACTAAATGTGCATACCCGATGAACCGGGTCAATGTCTATAAGGTTATCCCACAAACCAAATGTATCATTAGAAACTTACCTAATGACGAGCATGAAGTTGCACGCGTACAAATTGATAGACACCTACGAAGAAGCAAAACGCAGCAGCATTCTGAACTATTCCCAATGTATGATGAAGGAAAGCAACAACTCTTTGCAATGAGAGATAATAATGAAATATCTGTACTGACTGTGGATAATATAACATCAAACGTTCTTATTATACAGTTCAACTTACCAAGAAAACATACTAGAGGCTATATCTTCCATCCCATGTAAGGTAGTCGAATGATATCCAACCAGAGCAACCTGCGCAGCTTTGACCAGATTGAAGAATGCTTATACATTTCCTGCAGGGTTTCCCAAAGCGTTTACCCCCCCACCCCCCGTTGTCATGTGCCCGATATTTTTGGGCGTCTTAAACTGTATAAGGAAGGGCTACCTATTAGCCTTTGGTCGCGGGCTACGTTAACCCTACTCGACAGCTCGAAAAAGCACTAGCTCTGTATTTGGCTCTAAGTTAGCAGAAATGTAATTCGATGGTCGATGGCTTTACCGCCATGTGAGGAGGTACGATACGAGTGATAAAAATGTATGCTCCCAGTCTCTCCACCGAAAGTAAGGGGAGTCAGGAGAATAGTTTGTTTCTTGTAAAAGGAGCACTTCTGAGGCACGATGAGCAATGTATTCATGTACTAAAGCATTTGCGAGAGGATTAGAGAAATCCCTACAATTGAATGTTAAGATCTGCAAGAGGAGAATTTGAATTTGAGTCATGAAGCTTGAGATAAGTTTCTTGGAAACGACGGAATTTTTTGAAGGATGCGAACATCATCGGGCACATCAGTAAAGTTGTTACAGCGCTCGCTTCTCGAGGCTGCACATCTAGGTGGAAAACCCATTCCCGAGTTTATTTATTTATTTATTCATTTTTATTAATTCGTATAATTTTGGAGGAAAGAGTACGTTTTATTTACTATTTATTTATTTTGCCATATACTTTCGGGTGATTCTTCTTTTCTTTTTTTTCCTCTCCGTCCCCCTCTCCCAGCGCAAGGCGTCGCATAGCGTAAGACTAGATAGACAGCGTTAGCGTTACCATGGACGGACCGACATTGTATGGAGTGTTTTATCGGGCAATAGAAGTGTCCTCCTTGTCTAGCATCCACAATGCGTGTTGAGTAGACCGTAGACCTTGTGGAATCGGTTCTAACAGTTTTATTGGGTAAGCATTTATGGCCCGGTGCTTATATCACGCGGCTAACGTAACTTGAGCGGTTCTCAGAATTTTTGCGGGAACGGGTAGCAATTTTGAACCCCTAACGAATGGATGAACAAAATGTTAATTCTCTGACCAGTAGGATTTAGACTTGGGAATTTAATTCAGAGAGGCTTGCGTTTGCCAGCTAGTGATTGGATGATGTGATGTTTTGAGGTAATGTGGGTCTTCTTGGGGGTTGTCGAAACTTTTCCAAGGGAAGAGAAGAACTTGTTCACTTCACTTTTACTTTCTTTTCTCGACGCATTTGACTTTTACTTTTTTCACGGCGTGCATCACTTTCACTTTTTATTCCTTGTGACTTGTCACTTGGAGTTTTTTTTTTCATGAACGTTGGGGACTTTCCTCCATGACTGTCACCTAGGAGCTAATAAATATTACGGCAGGACTGAAGCTACCGTAAGCTGCATACAAATTTTCCAAGCTGCGGATGGAAGATAACACCCACCTGACGAGAATTCTCCCGGGTCAGGTGTGGTCAGCGGCGCGAACCCAGAGACTTTAAGATGCGACGACCTACAGGCCATAGCCAACATCGTTCAACCGCCAGGATGTCATACCCCTGGATGAAGCTACAGCCGCAATGGGATCGCCAGGCCAGATTCGGATGTTAGGGTAGGAAATCCATCCTATTCTTTCTTTTGGTGTCCCCTCATAATATGTTTATCGGATCAGTTCATACGAAAGTCTTCCGTTAAAGTTAATGTTTTTATAAGCGAATAGTTAATTGAGTACAGGTTCCTATCAGAAAGTCAGAATCATTTTTTGCTGGTATTATGAATGTATCTTTATTATTATGCCAAAACATAACTAATAAATTGTTTGTTTGTTAATTTGTCTACGTTCTGTCATGAGTGTTTCGTTAATTACAAATTGTGTGCTCAACCCTGGATTTTTGGAGAATGGGTATATTTTAAGGCAGGGACTTAGAAAATCCGTTCACTTATGCTTTTTTTAAAACTAGACGTTCACGAAAACATTGCGGCACACAGCGGACCCTTTGATTCCCAAAGGAAAATCTGCTGCGTGAATCACAACGCCCAGTCAGTGGATCCTGAAGCTGCGTCAGTCCTAACTCAGGGAATCGCAGAATCACAATCCACTCGACACCCCGTTGGTTCCCAATATTACGCCGGATGAACCCAATTTGGAACCCGCGCGATTATAATAAAAAAAAAGCATAAGTGAACCGATTATCTAAGTCCCTGCCGTAAAATATACCCATTCTCCAAAAATCCAGGGTTGAGCACACAATTTGTAATTAACGAAACACTCATGATAGAACGTAGACAAATTAACAAACAAATAATTTATTAGTTAGGTTTTGGCATAATAATAAAGATACATTCATAATACTAGCAAAATATGATTCCGACTTTCTGACAGGAACCTGTACTCAATTAACTATTCGCTTATAAAAACATTAACTTTAACGGAAGACTTTCGTATGAACTGATCCGATAAACATTTTATGAGGGGACACCAAAAGAAAGAATAGGATGGATTTCCTACCTTAACATCCGAATCTGGCCTGGCGATCCCATTGCGGCTGTAGCTTCATCCGGGGTATGACGTCCTGGCGGTTGAACGATGTTGGCTATGGCCTGTAGGTCGTCGCATCTTAAAGTCTCTGGGTTCGCGCCGCTGACCACTCCTGACCCGGGAGAATTCTCGTCCGGTGGGTGTTATCTTCCATCCGCAGCTTGGAAAATTTGTATGCAGCTTACGGTAGCTTCAGTCCTGCCGTAATATTTATTAGCTCCTAGGTGACAGTCATGGAGGAAAGTCCCCAACGTTCATGAAAAAAAAACTCCAAGTGACAAGTCACAAGGAATAAAAAGTGAAAGTGATGCACGCCGTGAAAAAAGTAAAAGTCAAATGCGTCGAGAAAAGAAAGTAAAAGTGAAGTGAACAAGTTCTTCTCTTCCCTTGGAAAAGTTTCGACAACCCCCAAGAAGACCCACATTACCTCAAAACATCACATCATCCAATCACTAGCTGGCAAACGCAAGCCCTCTGAATTAAATTCCCAAGTCTAAATCCTACGGGTCAGAGAATTAACATTTTGTTCATCCATTCGTTAGGGGGTCAAAATTGCTACCCGTTCCCGCAAAAGTTCTGAGAACCACTCAAGTTACGTTAGCCGCGTGATATAAGCACCGGGCCATAAATGCTTTCCCAATAAAACTATTAGGACCGATTTCACAAGGTCTACGGTCTACTCAACACGCATTGTGGATGCTAGACAAGGAAGACACTTCTATTGCCCCATAAAACACTCCATACAATGTCGGCCCGTCCATGTAAACGCCAATGCTGTCTATCTAGTCTTACGCTATGCGACGCCTTGCGCTGGGAGAGGGGGACGGGGAGGGAAAAAAAGAAAAGAAGAATCACCCGAAAGTATATGGCAAAATAAATAAAAAGTAAATAAAACGTACTCTTTCCTCAAAAATTACACGAATTAATAAAAATGAATAAATAAAGAAACTCGGGAATGGGTTTTCCCCCTAGATGTGCAGCCTTGAGAAGCGAGCGCTGTAACAAGGGTTTGAAGCTGTAATTTTGCAAAGAGCTTTAGTTCCTATATTTTCTGAAGCATCTCTGCAAATTATCCTTCGCATTGATTGATTAGCTTCTTAAAGCAGTTGGGTTTATCGCGATAGCAGAGTATCGCTTTTAAGGAATCTAAAGACAAGGTGTGTCTTGGAACACTGGATGTCTCAAGAGCTTTTAATAGTTCCTCTCTTATTGAGACCTCTGAGGAAGAGTCTGAACTAGAGTGTTCTTTAGACTGCATAGTTGCTGAAGTGTAGTCAGATTCAACAGCAATAGACTTAGCTCTACGAGTATCTCTTCCGCTTCGGGTCTTTACTTTCTTAAACCCCGTTGAAGAATCATCGCTTAAAGGCGACTCTCGGTCGCTACGAGAACGGCGTGCTCTGGTCCGTCGACTGGAACGTCGTGGACACTCAGCGATGATCGACTGGGAAGGCGGAGGTATCGAACAAATTGAGAGTGCTTGAGAAGGAGAAGGTACAGAAGTTTCACAGGGAACAGAACAGACGATCGTTTCCGGTGAGTCTTTTGTCAGAGAAGTCGAGTTAGAGAGGGAGTCAACGGAGTGAGGTGTTGCACAACGGCAAGATTCACTATCCTTCTGATTCGAGTGATCAGATCGTGAAGTGCAATAAGCTGGAGTCGGAAAGCGTGCGACGTCCATATCCGGAGTTGGTTGAACTTGTGTGATGTTTAATGCACGAGTAGAAGACATGTTCTGCTCAGGCATGTTTGTCACCAAAAGGTCTAGACACTCGCCATCGAGTTGAGCACACGAAAAAGAGCTAAGATTCAGCAAGGTAGGGGTTGTAGTTTCCTGCCGTGTGAGGCCGGAAAACTTGGCCGTCATCTGTTTATCAGCTAGCGATGATTCTTGAGATGAGGTGTGTGTAGTTTTCTTAGAGGGAATGAGCAGGGCTGTCAATTGACTTGATTTTGAGTGAGGAGAGCGATTCAGGGGGTTTCTTTAGTAGATCTTACCAGTGCTAAGTCAGAGGCTGAGGTTTGGTGAAGTGATGATTGTTTCGTCGAGGAGGTCTGAGAGATACTGGATTGCAATATTTTGCTGTCGGAGGTATGGTCAGGTTCGTTGTGTATGTCTAGATAATTGCAGTGATTATATAATAAATCTGTTTCAATGTACATATCACAGGAATCATAGGAACGAGCACCTACACATAATTTTGGTCGAGTGGGACAGTTTTGAAGATCTTAAGGAATGGGAAAGCACATTTTTACTTGTCTGCTAAAGTTCAATATTTTGGAGTCGTCTGAGTCAAGAGGCGCAGCAGAGAGCTTACGAAAGTCACCAATCACTTCTCCGCTGGTGCTGAGGGCAGCCCGTGTAAGAGAGTTCATTGCAGGAACTGGTGAGGCAGGATCACAAGAAACTTGGACAAGTCTCTCAGCAAGAGGAGAGACGCCTAATGGTGAGTCAGGATCACAAGAAACATTGACAAGTCTCTCGGCAAGAGGAGAGACGCCTAATGTACGAGATCCACTAGTGAGTCCTTTCCGGACAAGTTGGCTGGAAAATTCAATTTGAGAAAGGTAAATTATTACACTTCTCCGCCGATGAGCCATATGAGTTATGGTTCCTCTCGACAGGGCGTTTTTGATTGCAGCACTGTATTTTTTCATATCCGTATTGGGTAGGGCATCAATACTAATTCCCTTCCGGAGTTCCGGTAAAAAATCTTGTGTAACTGCCGAAGATTCTGGGATTTGCATTTTAAGTATATCACCACTTCGAGTGATATACACTGGCGGAAAGTGAAAAAAGAACACCAAAAAGAAGACGTCTGGTACCAACAAAATTTATACAGCATAATAACGGAATACCGAGGATAACGTGATCAAAACATTATAGCAAAATACAGCTGTATTTGCTGGTAAATTGAAAAATAACATTTCCATGTAACATGGTTAGTACGAGGTTGAACCGCCATGAACTGCGTCACACTGTGCAATTCTGGCATGGAGTCTGTCGTACAGTACAGATGTTGGATGTAAGTTTGGGGTGTTGAGTTCCAAGCATCCTCAACCTGGACGCGTAAATCGGGGATGGTCGTTGCTGGCCGTGGAAACCGGATAAGTCGTTGTCCCATAAAATCCCACACGTGCTCAATGGGGGACAAATCCGGTGAACGTGCAGGCCATGGAAGTTGTCTCACACCCTGAAGTGCATGTTCCGTTGCACGTGCCGTGTGTGGACGTGGGTTATCTTGCTGGAAAACACCACGACGGACCGACCTTACAAATGGCACAACAACGAGCTGAAGGATGTTGTTGATGTAGGAGGTGCTGTTTAACGTACCCGGTAGAAACACTAGTTGTGTACGCGAGTGATAGCTGATCGCTCCCCACACCAGGAGACCAGGTGTAGGCCTTGTGTGTCGCTGGCGGATGCAAGAAGGGTGGAGACGCTCCCCTGTGCGTCTTCGAACACGCATACGGCCATCGGAGGCTCCCAAGCAGAATCTTCTTTCATCGCTGAACACGACAGATCGCCATTGCGTTCTCGAGTGCAGACGTTGGCGACACCACCGCAGCCGTTCCTGACGGTGGGCTGGAGTCAGAGGTACACATGCCAGAGGCAGACGTGCACGTAGCACTGCATCCAGTAGACGGTTGCGGATTGTTAGCACAGTCACCTCAGGTGCAACGGCAGCTCGGATTTGCGTCTCAGTGGATGTTCTGCTTGACAACGCCGCTCTTCCTATCATCAGTCCGTCTGTGACTCCCAGTTCCACGTCCTCTCGTGTGGGAATGTTTCTCGGGCCATCTACGCCACCATCGTACCACCATCGATACTTCCAGTCCAATTCGCGCCGCAATACGACGATACGACCACCCAGCCTCGCGGAGCCTGACTAGACGACCTCGCGCAAAGTCCGATAACTGCTGGAATCTTACACGTCTTCCATGTCCAGGCCTTGCAGCTTCTTCAGGGTCTTCGCACGTGTCCCTACGCCGACGACTGATTACATTCACTTCGCCGTACTTCTTAAATGCCACCAACGATAATTTGCATATTATGCCGTGCTGTGGCGTAAGCGCTCACCGGTTGGTCCCGAAATTAACATCACACCTACGTAAACTCGACTCCATTAACATATGTAAATTTCACGATCGTCCGCCAATTCCTTCTTGGTGTTCTTTTTTCACTTTCCGCCAGTGTATTTACTCAGAGAAGATGGTGTTACATATGCAGTGTTTGTAGATGTGCCACCGAGAATTGATGCATAACTGGGAATGTTACTTTTCGTAAATGAAGGAACATGTAATTCAGTTTCCATTGCTTCACCACTGTTATCAGAGAACGATCTGAGATCACGCAGTGTCATGGGTTCATTGAATCGACGTTTCGTTGCGTGAGGAGTGGATTGCCGAGTCCCGAGTGCAACCGGGAGAAATCTTTGACGTCACGCAAAGAGAGAGAGAGAGAGAAAAGTCTCAGCTGTTTTGGTGTGCGGGGCATTGAGCGCGTCAGCAGAATGCGTGCCTGAGCTGGATGCTGCCATTACCAAGCTTTAAATTATACGTGTGTCGGCCAGCTTGGTCGTACACAGAATTAAAGAAATAAGTATAATGAGGAACACACATGTCTTGAGAGCTCACTAAAGTTTACAACACCCCTTTGTCTAAAGTTAGGTTACAAAAAATAACTCACAACAATCGATAAACTTCTTAAAATGAGAGAAAATCGGAGCGAAAGAAAAACGACGTGCGTGCTAAGAATCGCCGGAGCACTGGACTAGACTGCCATCTGATGCTGACCTCTGCTACGTTTAATGGACGTTCCCTATCTTTTGATTCAAGACTCCTTGAATTAGATGAGGAATTCGAAAAGATCAACTAGGACACTGTGGGGCTAAGTGAGGTAAGAAGAAGAGAAGAAGATCTCATTGAACTGAAAAGTAGACATCTCTTTTAGTATCCTGGGACAGATACCGGCAGAATTAGTGGTGTTGGATTTATAATAAACAAAAGACGGAAGGACAATATTCTAGAAGTTGAAAGCTCCTCCGCCAGGGCTGTGCGACTCGTTATACAACTCTCAAAAAATGCCAGACTCATATTATTCAAGCTTATGCACCCACCACAAGTCTTCCTGAAGAACAAAACTGAAGAATTTTTACGAGGAAATTCGGAACCTAAATAACAAAAACAAATAGCACTTGAAGATCATTATGGGTGATTATTTCAAAGCAAAAATAGAGCACCAGCAAAGGTAATGAAACTTCGGTTGGTAAATTTGGTTATGGGAACAGTAATCAACATGGAAATACTCTCGCAGAGTTTGCAGAAGCAGAAAACTTTTTCATCATGAACTCCTTTTACAAGAAAAAACCAAACAGGAAATGGACATGGAAATATACGAATAGGACTGCAAGTGAAATTGATTTTAATATGTGTTACAAAACATTTGTCACCGAAGACTTGCAGTGTGCTAAACAAGTTCAACACGTGTAGTGACCACAGAATGGTGAGATGTAAGATACACCTCAACACTAAACTCGATCGAACGTGGCAAGCTCATAAGAAAAACAAAATGTATTGACATAACCAACCGTAAAAAGCACCATAATACTTTCAAGTTGGAACCGAGGAACAGATTCTCTGCTTTAGAATACCTAACATTGGAAGAAGTGGATATTTCTGAAGTTAACAGAGAACTCACCTAGGATCTTATGGAAACACAGCAAAAATAGGTGGTACTAAGAACAAGTTACATATGACGAAAATTTCAGGAAAAACAAAAATGTTGATGCAAAAGAGAAGGGAGATGAAAACAAATAAAGGCATAACTTTCAACGTGGAATATATAGAGCTATGCAAGACAGTGCAAAAAAATATCAGGAAATTCAATTGTGAACTAGTGAGAAAAGCAATTGAAAATAATCGAAGCCTGAAGAGAGCAAATCCACATCTCAGTTAGATAAGAAACCAGATCTTGGCTCTGAGAAAAAAAGATGGTACTGTAACAAGAAATAGAAGTGAGTTTGACAAGGGTGAAATATTTCTATTCAAAGCTATACGAAAGGGATGATACATCTACTCAAGACTTTACGACAGGTATAAGCATCGAAGTCCCTCCAGTCATCCCTGCAGAAGTTACATATGCAATTAAGACCATGAAACAGAGAAGAGCTCCAGGAGAAGATGGAATTACCATTGGAGATCATGCAAGAAGCAAGTAGAGAAATTGAAACTACACTCGCCAAAGTTTTCTCCAGATGTCTCAATGAAGGGAAGATTCCTGAGAATTGGAACAATGTTACAAGGATCCTGCTACATAAAAACAGTGACATTGAGGATCTCAGGAACTACAGGCCCATCAGCCACCTATGAGTGATTTATAAAATCTTCACTAAGGTTCTTTCACATCGCTTGAAGGTAACACTAAAGATGGCTCAACCAAGAGAACAAGCAGCATTCAGGAGTAGCTACAGCACTGTAGATCATACCCATTTTACTGAGGGAACTAACTGAAAGAACAAGAGATTATGAAGTCCGATTATGCATGGCTTTTATTGATTATAAAAAGGCCTTCGATTCCGTGAAACTATCAACAGCTACAATGGCTTTGAAATCCTGCGGTATTCAAGATGCATACACTAGCATTATTAATAACATCTACGAAAATGCAAGTGCAAAGGTTTGGATATTTGAGGATACAGCACAAATAAGAATTGGAAAGGGAGTGAGACAAGGTGGCACCACATCTCCCAAGCTCTTTAATGCCACATTGTAAAATGTCTTTCAATCATTGAACTGGGAAAACAAAGGGATAAAGATCAATGGAGATTACTCAACTCACCTTCGTTTTGCTGATGACGTAGTCATCTTTGCAACTACCACTTCAGAGCTGCAGAGTATGATCCAAGAACTTGCTGACAAGAGATAAGGAGGGGGATTAAAAATGAACTTTCAGATGACAAAAGTGATGTAAAATGCTTTTACAAGAAACGAAGATTTAAAAAGCTTGAGACAACCGATACCTACATTTATCTTGGGTAGCAGATATCAAGTGAGAGTCACATTGACGAAGAAATTAATCGGCGTATAAAACTTGGATGGAGAACTTTTGGAAGTAACAATACGATTTTTAAGAGCAGTATGCCATTATGTTTTAAAAGAAAAGTGTTTAATCAATGCATCCTGCCAGTGCTTAGTATGGAGCAAAGACATGGACCTCAACTGCAAAAGACGTTCAAAGACTGCAGACAACTCAAAGAATCATGGAAAGATGCATGTTTGGTGTAACCAGGAAAGAAAAGAAGAGGAACTTGTGTATAAGGAAATTGATAGGAGTGGACGACATCATGACCAGAGTGAAATCACTGAAATGACGATGGGCTGGACATGTTGCCAGAAGAACGGACCACAGATGGACAACCGAAATTTTAGGTAGGATTCCGAGGGACAGAAAAAGACCCAGAAGAAGACCCCATGGGAGATGGATGGATGAAATTCCAAAGTATGTTGGAGTGACAGGGAGGAGAAAGGCTCAAGACAGACAATTGTGGAACAAATTTGGGGACACTTTAATCAAGCAGTAGAATGATAATGGTTGATGGTGATGATATATATATATACACTGTCTACCAACCAGTAATTGGGCACCTCTGCAATCGACGATATCTGCGGTCCTGATACACGTCACGGCCGCCGCCATTAAATATCGTGTGGGAAACAACAACGCAACCAGTTGCATGCAAGATGACACGCAGTTCGGAGCTCTCTGATTTCGAGAAAGGTGTAATCGTCGGGTATCACAGAAATGGCAGATCCATACGTGACATATCCAGCAAGTTGAAGTACCCAAAATCGACAGTGGCCTACGTGATTGGCAAGTGGAAGATGAGAGGTGACTGTCGGAATATGCCCCAACCCGGCAGACCCACAAAACTGGGAGTTAGAGACCGACGGGTGCTGGCCAGAGAAATTCGGAAGAACCTTACCAAATCGATGGGCCACATCCGCGAGTGTTCTTTCGATGAATACCATCCGTAAGGAAGCCCATCTGCTCGGTTATCATGGACGTGCTGCCACCCACAAGCCTTTGATCACCAAGTCCAATAGCGCGGCTTGGCTAACGTGGTGCAAAGAAAAGTCGACAGTGGACCGTTGAACAGTGGAAACAGGTTCTCTGGAGCGACGAATTAAGGTTCACCCTCTACCGTTCGGATGGCAGGGTCTGTGTTTGGCGTCTGCCTGGAGAACGCCTCCTACCGGAATGTGTTGTGCCAACTGTGAAGTTCGGCGGCGGTGGAATTATGCTATGGGGGTGTTTTTCCTGGTATGGCAAGGGACCCTTGGTCGCAATTCCTGGTAGACTCAACGCCGAGACCTACTGCACCATTTTGGATGACCATGCGCTTCCTATGTTGTGGCAGTTTTACGGGGTGGACCCATGTTACTTTCAGGATGACAATGCCACCTGTCATGTTGCGAGGTACACCATGGTTTGGTGTCGTGACAATGGGGTTAATCGAATAGATTGGCCTGCGCAGAGCCCGGACCGTAACCCTATCGAGCACCTCTGGGACGAGTTGGAGCGCCGACTTAAGGGGTGCCCCCACCGTCCGAAATCGGTGAAGGAACTGACCTGTCTTCTCCAAGCCGAAAGGAAGAAAATACCGCTAACCATCGTACAACGTCTGCTTGAGAGTATGCTCCGGAGGGTCGCAGCTGTAATCGCCGCTCGTGGAGGCTCCACCACCTATTGAAGGTGAATAAACTTCGTTTACCTTTGCTATCACAGGTTTCCAATTACTTGTTGGAAGATAGTGTATATACCATTGGGGAGGGGGCACTAATAATAAATGACGCCGAGAAAAGCGCACCTAACTGCAATGAGCTGTGATAGTCCTTTTAGGGTTCATCAGTTCTCTAATGTGTACACCTTTTGAATTCCAACCCTTGCAGTGGAAATACCTGGATTGTATAATTTTCAGAATTTTGTTCATATTTTATCATAATCTAATTATTTTTCTGGAAAAAAGCCAGGCTTTCATTGCTTCTCCTGATGTGATCGCATTTATAAATTTTAAGACGGATGCGGGAAAATTCTCGTGATGTATTGCTGGTAAAAGCAAGAAAATCCCGAAGTGTGTGATTTAAGGCTGAAAGAAAATGAAAGAAAAGGAACAAAAGACAGAGGACATGTTTTTGTCCGTTTATCTTCCTATACTTAATTTATTTACTTATTTATTTATTCTTGTTTATAAATACTTTAGGAAAAGAAATATAGTGTTCAGGATTTTGAATCTTGATTCTTAGACGTTCAGTACGATCCCATTGTGGATTAAGTGAGGTTAAAATAACGCAACAGTGAACTGTTTAAGCAAGAATGTACATCTGTTTAATAATGAGGAGCAAATAATGATATTAGGGTTTAATGATATTTAAAATTTGACAAACCAAATTTGCATTCACGTATTTGGCTAAATTACGAAACCAAAAAAAAAAAAAAAAAAAGAAGTTAAAAAAACGAAAAAAAGTCAAAATTTAAAAAATAAATATTCCAGAAAACCTATAAAATCCTCCACCAAACGCACATTCCCTGTAAAACACAGGTTGAAATGTATCCGCAAGCCACTTCCGCGAGGTCAACTACCAAAAGACGGGAACCCAAACCAAGGTTACCATTTTGTAGTAAAAGCAATGGACATGTGGCGTTAGACGGGGATGGCCAAAGCACTGGATATGGGACGTTAGACGGTGATGGCCAAAGCACTGGATATGGGACGTTAGACGGTGATGGCCAAAGCACTGGATATGAGACGTTAGACGGTGATGGCCAAAGCACTGGATATGGGACGTTAGACGGTGATGGCCAAAGCACTGGATACGGGACGTTAGACGGTGATGGACAAAGCACTGGATATGGGACGTTAGACGGTGATGGCCAAAGCACTGGATATGGGACGTTAGACGGTGATGGCCAAAGCACTGGATATGGGACGTTAGACGGTGATGGCCAAAGCACTGGATATGGGACGTTAGACGGTGATGGCCAAAGCACTGGATATGGGACGTTAGACGGTGATGGCCAAAGCACTGGATATGGGACGTTAGACGGTGATGGCCAAAGCACTGGATATGGGACGTTAGACGGTGATGGCCAAAGCACTGGATATGGGACGTTAGACGGTGATGGCCAAAGCACTGGATATGGGACGTTAGACGATGATGGCCAAAGCACTGTAACATTCCACGAGGTGAAGAACGAAGGACTGCTTACAAGTCCTGTAACCCTTCAAGTGGGGAATGATGCACCGCTTACAACGTCTGAAATTCCTGATATAAATAATGATTCCGAAGATAGTTTAATTCAGAACATGAAGAACCACAGTCCTGCCTTTGCTGCATATAAATCCATCAGCAACCTGAAAAACCTATTACAGAAGCACTTTTTATTATCAAATGCTAGAGAAAAATTTATTAGCGAGATGATACTGAAATTAAAAGCATGAGGTGAAAGCAATTCTCCGCTGTTCAGAAATGTATAATTGCATGCATTCATTATGCTATAACATCGTATATAGGAATTTAGGAGGAGTACGAAATTTCCTCAGCTATTTTCAACACAGCCTTCCGTTCTATTATATTGGACTAGCTAAATACCCGTTCTTCGAACGTAGGGAATGTACGAAGGGGGGGGGGGGTTCGAGTAGGCGATTCCTCAGTAGATAGAAGATTTGAAGGATAGTGTATTCTGGATACATTCAAGATAGTTATTTGTGCCACCTCAAATTATTGGGAATCAAAATTTTATTGACAAAGAAGAAGCGTTGCTAGAGCTTCCACTGTAGTGCATTTAAACAATTGTCCCACACCCCTTTCTTGCCAATCCTCCCTTGTCATTAACTGGATGGGAATTGAAAAGGTTGAAGCCATCATGAACTTTCCAGAAGTATACAGTTTGACTGTGACTAGTAAAGAGAAATCCTATATTACCTTCTTGCAGTAACAATACATTTCGTCTGCTAGCTAACTGTTTCACGGTATTTTTGAAAGAGATTTCGTTTGAAGGAAATGGTCCAGAAAACTTATACACAATTTCTATACGTACACTGCACAGTTCAAATCAACAGTAGGAATAATATCTTCAATAGAAAGAAACGGATTTCTTATTTGATAAGAGTTTTGCACTCCATGTAAAACTGGTCTCTTCTCCTTAAAATAAAATCTATTTGGTCCACTGAAAAGAAAGATTTTTATAAACCTACACCATAACAAATTGACAAAGTTGAAATGGCGATACACTGCATATTTTTTCGCTCTCTTATGAAACACGTCTGCCTGACTTATTCTGCCAGACGACACATAAACAATTTCATTCATAACTTTAAATTTAAAACTTCAAGCCTACACGAAACAAATCATAATACCTGGTTACTCTTCACTTTCATCCTTAAAATATTAATACACAACAGAACAAAATAATAATAGAAAACAGAACAAATACGTTGTTACTTTCAGCATAAATGTAAAACGAACCTTGCTTATAAACAATTTTGTTTGAAACTGTACATTTAAAAGCTAGCGTCAGATGTTTTTGGAAGTGTAAGTAAAATTGCGTTGTCATCGCTAATATCTCAAGGGGGAAACTTTTTTTTTCAAAATTTCGCTTGCTATGAAAATCTACCCGCATATCTATATTTATTGTAGTCACCTTACCACTTATATGACGTCACCGTTGCTTCGGTGAAAACGAATGTTGGTAATTTGATTTTGATTAAAAAAAACACTTATATAACGTCACCGTTGCTTCGGGGAAAACGAATGTTACTAATTTGATTTTTGACTCAAAAAACCTTGACATTCGATATGTCAAACGATAACACAAACATTTAAATGCAAAGCATGTTATGATGTAGTACCTTTTACGTCATATTTTTAAAAGTCTTTTTGTTAAATAAATTTAGTACAAATCAAAAAACTTTGACATTCGATACGTCAAACGATAATAAATGTTTAAATGCAAAGCATATTATGATATAGCGCTTTTTACGTGATTTTTAAGGTTTTTTGTTAAATACATTTAGAACAAAATATACACAGAGCAGGTCACTCAAGTCATTCAAAACTTAGGGCGTGGCTTCAGTTGCTGAACAACAATGGGTCTATCATTGCAAAACGCCCTTGCGTTATCAAAGCTGGGTTTTTAAAACACCCATTTCGACCCACTTAATGATATCGTAGGAAAATATCCTTTCTTAGTGCGTCTCTATGCTGTAAAAGGAACATTTCTGTCAAGTATCAAAGTTCTAAGTTCAGTAGTTTGTGAGATTCGGTGATGAGTCAGTGAGTGAGTCAGTGAGGGCTTTCAGTTTTATATGAACAGATTAATTCCATATACTGCATTCACAGACAAGATCTTAAGAAAGAAAGTTTTTGTTAGCGTCATTCTGAACGTTTATTCGATATAATTCCTTCATCGACTGTGATTTCCCCTCTACTGTGAGAAATAGCAGTGCCTCAATTGCCTCCAGAAGATGCTCCAGCTATGGAAAATAGTCATCATCATCATCATTGTCAATCATTATCAATCCACTGCTGGACGAAGGTCTCCCCAAGTTTCCTCCACAACGGTCTGCCTTGTGCAAGTCTCCTCCATGTCACTCCCGCATACTTTCGAATTTCATCCACCCGTCTTCCATGTGGTCTTCTTCTGGGTCTTTTCCTGTCCCTTGGAATCCAATCTAAAATTTCGGCTGTCCATCGATGGTCTGTCCTTCTGGCAGTATGTCCAGCCCATTGCCATTTCAGGGATTTAACTCTGATCATGATGTCTTCCACTCTTGTCATTTTTCGGATCCACGAGTTCCTTTTCTTATCTCTCCTGGTTACACCAAGCATGCACCTCTCCATGCGCTTTGAGTTGTCTGCAGCCTTTGTATGTCTCTTTTAGTTAAGGTCCACGTCTCTGCATCATACGTAAGTACTGGAAGGATGCATTGATCAAACACTTTTCTTTTAAGACATAATGGCATATTGCTCTTGAAAATTATGCTGTTTCTTCCAAAAGCTCTCCAGGCAAGTTTAATACGCCGATTAATTTCTTCATCAATGTGACCCTCACTTGATATCTGCTGTCCAAGATAAACGTACGTGTGTGTTATCTCCAGCTTTTCTCCATCAATCGATAAATCTTCATTTCTTGTAAAGCCATTGAACATCACTTTTGTCTTCTGAAAGTTCATTTTTAATCCCACTTCTTTACTCTTGTCTGCAAGTTCCTGGATCATACTCTGCAGCTCTGATGAGGTAGTTGCAAAAATGACTATGTCATCAGCAAAACGAAGGTGGATTAGATAATCTCCATTAATCTTTATCCCTTTGTTTTCCCAGTTCAGTGATTGAAAGACATTTTCTGTGGCATTAAAGAGCTTTGGAGATATGGTGTCACCTTGTCTCACGCCTTTTCCAATTTTTATGTGTGTTGTATTTTCAAACAGCCGAATCTTTGCACTTGCATTTTCATAGATGTTATTAATAATATTAATGTACGCATCTTCAACACAGTAGGATTTCAGGGCCATTGTAACTGCTGATGGTTTCACCGAATCAAAGGCGTTTTCATAATCGATAAAAGGCATGCATAATGGAAGTTCATATTCTCTCGCTCTTTCAATTAGTTCTTGCAGTACGTGGATATGATCTATTGTGCTGTAGCCACTCCTGAATCCAGCTTGTTCTCTCGGTTGAGCCATGTCCAGTGTCACCTTTAAGCGGTGTGAAAGAACTTTAGTGAAGACTTTATAAACCACTGATAGGAGGCTGATAGGTCTGTAGTTCCTGAGATCCTCAATGTCACCTTTTTTATGTAGCAAGATCATTGTAGCTTTGTTCCAATCCTCAGGAATCTTTCCTTCGTTAAGGCATCGAGCGAAAATTTGGGCGAGTACTGTTTCGATTTCTCCACTTGCTTCTTGTATGATGTCTACAGTGATTCCATCTTCTCCTGGAGCTTTTCCCCGCTTCATGTTCTTGATTGCATGTGCAACTTCTGCTGGGAGGACTGGAAGAACTCTGGTACTGGTACCTTTCATGATGTATGGAGTACATGTATCATCCCTTTCATATAATTTGGAGTAGAAATCTTTCACTCTTGTCAAAATTTGGCCTCTATTTCTTGTTACAGAACCATCTTCTTTTCTCAGTGCCATAATCTATTTTCTTCCCTTACTGAGATGTTCCTTTGCTATTTTTAGGCTTTGGTTGTTTTCAATTGCTTTCCTTCCTAGTTCAAAGTTGAATTTCCTTACGTCTTCAGTGATACTTTTTCGTACTGTCTTGCATAGCTCTATATATTCCACTTTGGAAGTCACATCTTCTTTAGTTGTCTTCATCTCTCTTCTTTTTTGCATCAACATTTTGGTTTTTCCTGATAATTTGTTCACATGCAACTTGTTCTTAGACCCAGCTAATTTTGTTGCTGTTTCCATAAGAGCTTTGGTTACTTTTCTGTTAACTTCAAAAATATCCACTTCTTCCAATGTTAGGCCTTCTAAAGCAGAGAATCTGTTCTTCAGTTCCAACTTGAAGGTAATATGGTGTTTTTTAAGGTTGGTTATGTCAATACTTTTTGTTTGTCTTATGAGCTTGCAACGTTCGAGTTTAGTGTTGAGGTGCATCTTACGTCTCACCAATCTATGGTCACTACCTGTGTTGAACTTGTGTAGCACACTGCAGTCTTCTATGACGAATTTTTTGTTACACATAATAAAATCAATTTCACTTGTTGTCCCATTTGGATATCTCCATGTCCATTTCCTGGGTGGCTTTTTCTTGAAAAAGGAGTTCATGACGAAAAACCCTTCTGCCTCTGCAAACTCTACGAGAGTATTTCCACGCTGGTTTCTGTTGCCGTGACCGAATTTACCTACTGAAGTTTCATTTTGTTGCCGTTGCCCTATTCTTGCATTGAAATCTCCCATAATTATCTTTAAGTGCTGCTTACCTTTATTATTTAGATGACGAATTTCCTTATAAAATTCTTCAATTTCTTCTTCAGGATGACTTGTGGTGGGTGCATAAGTTTGAATAATCTGAGCCTGGTATCTTCTCGAGAGTTGGATAACGAGTCGTGCAGCTCTGTCAGAGGAACTTTCAACTTCTACAACTTTATCCTTCAGTTTCTTGTTTATTATAAATCCAACACCACTAGTTCTGCCAATATCAGTCCCACGGTAATAGAAGAGATGTCCACTTTTCAGTTCAATGAGATCTTCTCCTTTTCTCCTTACCTCACTTAGCCCGACGATGTCCCACTTGATCCTTTGTAGTTTCTCTTCCAATTCAAGAAGCCTTGAATCAGAAGATAGGGAGCGTCCATTATACGTAGCCAAGGTCAGCATCAGATGGCAGACTAGTCCGATTCTCCGGGGATTCTTAGCACCCTCTGCCTTCATGTCGCACTGGCTGCTGCCTTGGCCAGGTACATTCCAGCTGCCGGAGACTGAGGGCCAAGATTTAAGTTGTGGTGTCATTTTGGAGGGGTTTGGCCATAACTCACCACGCTGGCCAAGCGGGTTGATGAGTGTGGCATAGCATTTCTTCTAATCCCGTTGGTATAGTTATACCGCTATTGGCGGTCGTCAGAGACCCTTTAGTGGGAACAGGATGTACCACGAGAAGGCGGGGTTGACATTTGTCAAGGAGAGGCTGTGATGTTACGCATCACTTGACCGTACATCCCTAAAATAGTATCGGCGATTATATGCCGTTGTTTTCTGGAAACGAAAATGAACAAAATCAGAAGAACGGTGGTGTAGCTCCAGAGAACGAGAAAGAGATCATGAACCAATTTAGAAACGGAACATTGTTCGTATCAATGCTGGTCGATATTAAAGCCACGAAGAAACACAATGGGTCAAACTTTGCCTAGATCAATACCTACATAACGCGGAAGTACAAATTCGACCAAAAAATCAATCGGCAGAGCTAGGTTGGGAAAACTACAATCGGGAGCAGGAAGAAATGAGGCGAATAGCACCAGGGAAAATATTACATTTTTACATAATTCTTTTTTTATAGTACGTTAGTAACCAATAACATTTTTTTCGAAACTCAGATATGCCTGTTTCTTGTGCCAAAACATTGATCGCTAAAGGCACAATTCTGCGTTGATCTCACGATTTAGTCCTTTCACCACAATCAGCTTATCGATACATTTTTGTACCCAAACATTCGTCTTCTAATAACACGAGGAAAGCAGAACTTTATCGTCTTCGCAACAATGCTTTAAGAGCACAAGATTCTGCACTTACAGATTGTTGAGCAAAAGACGTTTAACATAGTCATACCAGCACAGCTTAACTGATAAAGTGTCAGATTGGGTGTGTTATGATTTCCACGATTCCGTTCTGTTGCCGTGTAGCCGAAGAATATGGAAAACGTCGTCTAATGGCAAAAACCGGTTTTCCAAACTCAAAGTTACGGTCTTCGCGTTGTGTTTTCATTTGAACCCTTAACGAGGAATATGTGCAACATAATAACTGACAGAAAAACACGCACAGTACACAGAATGGTGCACCAAGCAAAATGACATTAATGCAACTTATTTTAAAAGAAAATAAAGTCATATTTTAGCAATAGTAGAGGCAAAAATGTTTTAATGTTATGTGGGAGAAAAATCATGCTTCTTGTTCAGGTGATACTTCACAGGTTTAGTCTTTTATCCTTCCGCTGCGTCCATTACTTCAGGAGAATGCTTGCCAGCCGGTCTTAATTTTTAAAACTGAGACTTTGCTTGATTAATTATTAATCCTAGTAATAGATAATTGGGAAGTATTGATCATGACCGGCTCCTAGGTTACTTTCAATCGAACATAGCACCAATTTCCTTACAACAGAGGACCTATTTTTCAATGCAGCCACAGGTGTGGTGAATGAGAAGTGAAATTCGTCACGTCATGTAAAAAATGAGAAATGTTTTGTTTTTAATTATTGAAAACAACACATCCTGTTTTGAACAAGTTTATTCTAAACGTGTACACGTTGAGTACTCAGTTACAACTGCCTCAGACGCAAATGATGAAAATTGTTGTAATTGAAAATGTAGTACAGTTTAACACCAAAATTGACAATCATTTTCTCCGAGAAGTTGCAGAAACATTGGTTGAATATTTAAACTCAATGCACATCTAAGGTCCGCCTCCAAATTCACATCAACAGTTCGGGATTTGTTTTTTGACTTCGTGAATCCCATCGTGGAGAACATCGATTCGCATACTCACGTTGACTCGAACATGGGCAATAACTTCGAAATACCGAATTTGAATGTTCCGACATCATTGCCTATCAGAATAAATTTTTCACATATCTCTGACTGAAGAATTCTGGAAAACTTTCAGGTGTTCTAGACTGTGAAGAGAAAATGAATCATCTTCAAGTTCGCGCTTGTCCTAAGACAGAAAGTTGGAAATTTCTTTGCTTGAAATTGTAATATCAAAATGGAGTGGATCTAGCAAGAATTTAAATGCCAATTTGTATTTATTGAAATAGAATATACGTTATTCAAATTTCTCAGTAGGGGTCAGGTATTTTACTCTATTTACGTTGAGTTACTACTTCACGTCGAGTAGACCACACGCCTCATCTTTTCAAAAAATCTGGACAAGTTTGTAATATGGGTCGAATCGTCCTTCTGAGTTTGTATCAGAATGAGGTTCAGTTTTGATCCATATTTTTCAATATGCTGTGCCACCTCACATATTACATTACCCTTTGCCGACAGCTTCACGTTTAATTCATTTAAGTGGACCATGACATAGCACACACAGAAAGTGTAAATCACACTGCCATGAAGGACTCTCAATGTCAGAAAATGTTTCTATATGATATTTCTCAACAAGGAAATTTCGAATTTGAGGAAGTAATAAGAAAACCGTTCTAGAACTTTCCTCTACTAAGCCATTTCATATTCGCATAGGCAATAAGATCCTCGAAATCATAGTCACGGATTTCGAACGTATTTATCCATTTCGTAAATAATTCCTGGTTTTCACAACTACGTCTATCAAAGTTTTCAACGCGTCATTTCCGAGCACCTCAACACACAAATTCTTTTGACGCTGAATGCAATATGTGGATGGTAACATGTTTTTCACAGCATTCTCACTTAAATGCTACTTCAAACTGTAAACGAATCCCGATTTACTTCCAACCATTGCGGGTGCACCGTCCTTTGCAAAAGAATTTAGTTTCATCAGATCTAGATCAAATTTTTTGAAGCTTTAAAGAATTTTTCGAATGTAGTTCTATAAATTTGGGATCGTAGTCGACAAAGTGCAAGGATTTCTTCACGAATTGTAAGATCGGGATGCACAAATCGAACCCAAAATATTAATTTCGCCCTGTCTAAAAAAAAAAAAAAACAAAAAAAAAAAAAAAAACCGGTTGACTGGTTCAGTGCTAGTGAAAAGCACAAACAAGTTTTTCAATTGTATTCAAGAAGTTGCTTTTCTAGGTTCTTTGATAATTCCAGTACTCTGCGAACAACCATTCTGCGATTTAACTTCAAATTCTGCACTATTTGGAGGACATCAATCTTCACCTTTGATTCATATCAGTTCAACAGAGTTTTAATCGCCGTAATCAGAATATCTTTTATCATTTCAGCATCAAAAAAATGTTTTTCTTTTCCGAGTCAAAACCCAGGCGGCTTTATAGCTGGCTAATGTTACCAGATCATTTGACGAAAAGAACTGCTGAAAGGCTGCTTTTCAGATCTTGTAACTGTGATTTCAGTGAACAATTTCACTCAAACGACTACGGCCATCAACTGTAAATTTTTTGTTGAATTTACTGTTCATAATTTGAAAGTACTTCTTCAAATCGTATGCTTTATTCTCATTGAAACAGTTTTTTGTACAGGAGGTGCACTGGCTTTTCGTTTACACTGGCTTTTCGTTTACTTACGTCATTACAAATTTTAGCTCCTAGATTTTTTCAAATTTTCGACTCATTCTCTTCCATGCTCTTGGTTTTTTCTTTTTATGACTAGTTTTCAAATCAAAGAGTTCGTCAGCTTCTCTCACCGCAGCACAATCACCTGCTGCTGGTTCACCTCTTTTCGAATTACACACTCATCCATCACTCCAAAAGAAATCGGAAAACATCTTTAAAAAATAACAGGGTTTTTTTCGCAAAGCAGGCAAAATGTGAAAATCGCACACACGAAACAGACGCAAACGCACGCTTAAAAATGTATGTTATTAGACGTCACGCTTTCAATTTTGGTTCTAGACTCAAACAAAATGAAGAATTGAAACTAAGTGCTGGGAAAGAGAGTGGAGGGGTGTATTGCATGGCAGTGTAGTGTCAATGGCTAATTCAAAAAGGAGAATGCTTCCTATGATAAGCAGAAAATATAGTTACAACCAGAACACGTGGCCAGGAGAAAGTCCGTTTTGTGTAGGAACTGGCAAACTCAAATTCAACACACTTTCATGGCCAATTCGCCATTTGTAGCGATTAGCGTCAGGATTGCCCCATTGCCCTAAAAGGACGAGCAGCCACAGTGCATAGATAAACAGAAAGAAGTGCGTTGAAAATTAGAGTTGGATGTGGAGTGAAAATCATGCCTTCTGTTCGGGAAATACTCCACAAAATTCGTCTCTTTTCCTTCCGCAGTGTTTACTATTCCAAGTGGTTTATTGCTCGCCGGTCCTAACTTTAACCACTGGAAATTTACCTACAACAATCATTTAACTGCTTTTTCCACATGTCTCATTTTTTTTTACTTATTAGGTCTCTTAAATTTTTCACGTGGTATAGACATGTATTCAGTGTCTCAGGGCTCCTAGCTTCTAGGCCTGCTTAATCAGGCTCGGCTGACTCACCCTTGATCCTATCGACATCGACATTCATTTGAATTTCTGGAAGGACAGCATCGAGCTATAGACAGCTGTTAAATCAAGTAAGTGGAGTTTCGTACAGTTTGGTCCATTGATATACACCGATGAGCAATTTCATTATGACCACCCCAGCCTAGAGAATCGAGCGCGCCTGGAGATCGAACGGTGGCGCAGATGAAGTTCACAGAGCATTATCTATGCATCCCAAGGACCTGCTTTTGGTTAGTAGTGTTCGGAGCTAGAATGGGAAAAGCTGCCGATTTATATAAGTTTGAAAAAAAAACAAATTGTTGCCTCGGGACTATGATCTCGGAAACGGTGCGGCTTGTGGGTTGTTCACATCCCGCTGTAGTGAGTACGTATCAAAAGTGGTGCAAATATGGCCAAACAGCGAACCATCGTACGGTCGTCCGCAGCTCATTGATGCCAGAGGGGACCGGAGACTGTCGCGAATTGTTCACAGCGACCGCAGGACCACTGTGCGACAAATCACCCGCAGCTACAACAGTGGTGACCAGGGCAATGTGTCCCAGCATACAGTTCATCGCAGCCTTCTGCGCATGGGCCTGCGTAAGCGAAGGCCCAGCCGAGTCTTCATGCTCACTGCACGTCATCGCCAACAACGCATGAAATGGGCCCAAGAGCATCGAGATTGGACCATGGATGATAGGAAGAATGTTGCCTGATCTGACGAATCGAGACTCCTGGTGCATCACGTAGACGGCCAAACGCGGATACGCGGATTACCAACGGAAGCTATGGCACTTGGATGTATAGTTGGGAGGAAACAGGCCCACGGCGGCGGCGGTGTTAGGCTGTGAAAGATGCTTTCTTGGGACAGTTTTGGCCCCATTATCCCAATAGCACAATCTCTGACAGCTGTCAGGTATTTGAACATCGTTGCAGACTAAGTTCCCCCTTTCATGGCAACTGTGTTCCCTGCTGGTAATGGCCATAACCAGCAGAATGGCCATCACCAGGAATAAAAAAAATGCCACACTGCCAGAATCGTGAAGGAGTGGTTCGAGGAACATG
Organism: Macrothele yani; assembly: GCA_039090855.1. Classification (NCBI taxonomy): domain Eukaryota; kingdom Metazoa; phylum Arthropoda; class Arachnida; order Araneae; family Macrothelidae; genus Macrothele; species Macrothele yani. The sequence goes on along the minus strand of CM077024.1, from coordinate 39,183,729 downwards.
CTGGTGACTTCTGTTAATGCCCTGACCTCCAAATTCACCTGACATGAACCCAATCGAACATTTGTGATTCTTCTTGGAAAAAGCAGGCTCGCGCTAAATCACCACCACCCCAAAACGTACGGGAACCGGAGAACCTGCTGTTGACATTATGGTACCAGATACCCCAGGATACCTATCGCCACCTCATCGAATTCATGCCTCGCCGAGTGGCTACTGTTTTGCGGGCTAAAAGGAGTTCTACAGCTTATTAGTAGGTGCTTATTAGGTATATGGCTCTTCGGTGTATTTCCCAGATCCTAAAACGAATTGGGACAGGTTGCTTCAGACTTACTTTGTACCAATCTATGGCGTGCCGACCTCAGGCGTCAGGTACTTTTCAAGACGACAAAATTTGTGTTTTCACATTGGCGTCTGATTGTCGAAATGGACCATTGGGTTCTTCAAAAAATGTGTGATGTTCCTTCGACACGTCATCTGAAATTAATCGGAATTTTTTCTTTGTTTCGAAAATGTCTGTGAAACGATGCTTCTTCCACACATCGTCTGGAATTAGTTAGAATTCCTTTTCTTACAGTGAGCTTCTTTTAGCGTGGTTTGCTGTCTGACCCGAAAATCTACGATTCCCTACCAATTCTTTCTCAGAAAAGGGCAATATATGCGACGTACTTACTCAGAGCTGACGCCCATGTCAAAACGGCAAGTAGAAAAGAAAAACTGCCGGCGTAGATTAATTTTAAAAGCATTCGGCTCCGGAGCAGAAGAGTGTAGGTTCGAGTCTCGCCAACCGTAAATTTGGGTTTCACAAATTCTATGCACTCTGATGTTTATATTTCTTGTCCAAGTCCACGCCAACACGAGATTGTTATTAAATTCCAGTGTAGCTATTCACCTGGCAGGGTTCGGATATTATAAGGGATTTTTGAAAAGATGAATGTATCCGCACAGCGCCGCCCCGGTGGCGCAGTGGTCTAAGGCGCTGGCCTCTGATCATTCGTCCGTAAGGGGTCCGGGTTCGAATCCCGGTCAGGCATGGATGTTGTGTTTGTTGTCTTACGGCACTGGCTCTCTCCCTTCCCTGGAACCAGTGACCCTAAATTAGGGACGAGCGACTGCTTATAGCCCATTGAGTTGCTCACGGTGGTCGTTAAACCTCCAATCAAAAAAAAAAAAAAAAAAAAAGTATCCGCACAGCAGACAGAGATTAATGCCGGAGACACTGTGTTTCATGAATTATAGGAATTTCTCGCACTTTCCTAACTGAGGATTTGACGAGAAGACAAGAACAAAAGTATTTCGATTGCTTTATACGGGTGTCTTCGGTGAACGAAACAGGTTTATCGGATACTTGACCCATGTTCTACTGACACTAGCACTTCTTGATTAGATAGGGAAGCGAGAGATAAAAGAAAAGAAAAAAATAACGCACCTTACTCAAGGCTAAAACAATGTGTCCTGAAATATGAAGCATTTCCGGGACATCATTACTGATTAGCAACTCAGTTCATTAATGGGTTAAAAACAACACACACACACACACACACACACAAAAAAAAAACATGTACGAATTCAAGGTTCAAATAATATACAAATTAAGAACAAACATGAATTTATAAAAGGAATATCTTTCAAAATAAGACACCTAATGTGAGTGCTCCGATTATTCTTTTGATATTAGCCGCTGATACTGTTAGTGGGCTGTCCACTGCTTTTCGTCCTATGCCCTGTTGGGTGGGTTCGTCAGGTCTTCACTTGTAAAGGAATTTGGAAGTTTCGGGGTTTTAACCAGTGTTTCTTTCAGGCATACATCCAGGGGGCGAAGCCCTCCCGGAAACGACCATTCGCCCCTCCCCGGAGACATATTAGGTTACCGAGCCAAATTTTAATAAATTCAGGCTATGATGAAAAAGGAAGTTTCGTTTCTTTTTATGATACAAATATTTCTCCAATTATATTTTTTGAAATTATTGTTCAAATAGTACTAGTTATAGTTTATTTTATTAAAAAGTGTATTACGACGCATGGTATTTTTCCAAATATAATAAGTAGACAAATCATACCTAATTGTCTGGGAATCGTGATTCAGGAACAAGAGTGCGTTGAATGCATTTTATTAGAAAAAAATTTCAAGCCTGCGGACCGCCCCCCCCCTCCAAAAAGTTTGTTATTCCAAAATGTTTGAAGAAGTAATTACTATATCAGGGATGTACATAGAATTTTTCTTCGGGGGGGGGGGGGGGGAACGGAAAAAGGAAATTTTTGAAATCCACCATCTGGAATAAAATTAAAGTTAATGAAAAATTGAAGAAAATTTAAAGCATGTTTTTCTAATGTAAGTTCATAAATTTTTATTAAATTGAAGCTTTTTTTCTTAATGTAAGTCGTATTTTAACCATAAACAAAAAAATGAAACATTTTCCAGAAGGGGAAGGCCCCCTCTAAATGCGCCCCTGTGCTAGATATATATAGTAATTGCTTCTATATATATAAATATAGTAGTTAAAATTAAATACATATATATAGCAAATGGAAAACTTGCCCCTCTAATGTTCCATTTGGCCCCCCCCCCCGGCCAAAAGTTCTTGAGAGAAACACTGGCTTTGACTATATTTTCCTCCGTTGATGAAAAGAATCAGTCAGCAGTGAAGTGAAGACTTGCTCTTCGGCATTGAAGAGCAGCTCTGTTTGGGGATGCACATGGGAAATTTGTTAAATATTTCTAAACAATTAAAATCTATAATTCCTTTAAGTAACGCAGTAAGCCACTTACCAGCTGCAGGAAGATCTATCCTTAGTAATCACAGAGCGAAAAAGGGGATTCCACACATGAAAATGCTTCAAATGACAACACACTAATATTTATTGTACATCTCCACAAAAAGGTAATAACTCACTATTCCAACACGCACACCCTCTACATATCACCGACACTGTTGTTGTTCAGTCAAAGATCAACCACCTAGATTACTAACTGACGTGAGCAGCAGAAGGGGATCTTCTTTCTCAGGCAACGCTCGCTAGAGTAAACAACTAAAAACGTATCGAGCAGCGCCACCTGCAATTCTGTTAAATGTTCGCTGAGGCGTCTGGTTCGAAGAACTCTGACAGTCATATTTCTAATAATAATTTCTAACAGTCTCCCACTTGGCTGGAGGAGTTCATTTTATCATGCCTAGTGTCAATCTAAGTTTTTCAAACTGTGGTCCAGCCAAAGGCTTGGTGAAAACGTCCGCAACCACTTGAGAAGTATTACAGTAGTTTAACTGAAGAATAGTTCCACTCAATTCTTTCATAAACTGATACCGCACCATAATGTGTTTAGATTTGGAATTGATCTTTTGATTTTCTATAAGATGTATAGTAGATTTGTTGTCCTGAAATATTGTAGTGGTTCCAGTCTGTTCACAATCAAAATCCTTGAGTCTGTTCACAATCAAAATCCTTGAGTCTGTTCACAATCAAAATCCTTCAAAGTCTAATCCCGGTTGTTGTGTATACCCCTTTGCAACAAGTCTTGCTTTATAGCTTTCGACTTTTCCACTTGCATTGTATTTTGTTTTGAAAATCCATTTATTTTTAATGGCTTTCTTTCCTTCTGGAAGATCTACCAAAGTCCATGTTTCATTTTCCTTCAATGCATCTAGTTCTTCCTTTATGGTATACTAAACTTTTGCAACATACGCTAATCTTTCTGGAGGTTTTCTTTTGTTTATTCTTGAAGACTTTCTTTGAACATTTTCAGGTTCTTCTCTATCATTATTTTCTTCCACAGTTTCTGATGACATTACTTCATTTTGAACGAAAATTTCTTGTTCATCTTCTTTCCTTTCAGCAGGTTTACTTTTTATTATAGCTTGCTGACGTTCATCAAATTTTACTGATCTGGTAATGATTATTTTGTTTGTTTCTTTATTTAATACTCTGTATCCATTAGATCTTTGATCATATCCTAATAAGATTCCCTCTTGTGCTCTATTGCCAAATCTTCTTCTTTGTTGCTTTGGTACATATACATAAGCTTTTGATCCAAATACTTTAATATGACCAAGATATGGTTTAAATCCGTTCCATAATTCAAAAGGAGTTTTTCCTGTTGCTTGTGTTGGAACTCTATTTTGTATGTAAGCTGCTGTTATTACAGCTTCTGCCCAGTATTTACCTTCCATATTAGCATCTAACATCATAGTTCTGGTCATTTCTGTCAAAAATCTGTTTTTTTCTTTCAGCAATTCCATTCATCTGAGGACAGTATGGAACAGTAGTTTTATGTTCTATTCCTTGATACACTAAATAATTTTCAAAATCTCTTCCACAATACTCTCCTCCATTATCTGTTTTTATTGATTTTGGCATTTTTCCAAATTTGGTTTTCACTGAAGCTACATATTGCTTAAATTTTACTAATGCTTCATCTTTACTTTTAAGTAAATAGATGTAACAGTATCTGCTATAGTCATATATAAATGTGATAAAATACTTGTAACCACTAGGACTGGCCTCAACCATGGGACCATTAAAATATATGTGTGTACTAATTCTAATACAGCTTTGGCCTTAAAACTACTTTGTTTGGAGAATGGCTTCTGTGTAAGTTTGTTTTTTATGCAAAACTCACAATGTTCTTCCTTTTTACAATTGGAAAGAGTTATTCCTCTTGCTAACTCATTTTTCTCTATTTGTTTTATCATTTCAATATCCCTATGACCTAGCCTTCTGTGCCATAAATTCAAACAATTCTTATTTTCACATGTAGTGGCCAAATTTGCCTTTTCATCTAAGATTTGTAGTTTGTACAAATTGTCTGAGGCATCTATTAATCCTATAGCTACAATAGTATTCCCATACTTAATTGTGCATTTTTTATTCTTGAATAAAACTTCAAATCCTTTTTCTGTGGCTTTTCTAACAGATAAGAAATTAGTGTCTAAATCTAGAGCATATAACACATCCTTTACTTCCACTTTTCGAACTTTTCCTTTTTCGATTTTGCAGTTTAAGGTTATATTTCCCTTGCCTTCTGACTTCATCTGAGAACCGTCGGCAGTAGTAATCAGCTTTGATTCACCTTTTGAAAGTTCTTTAAACAGTGTTGCATCATTTGTCATGTGACACTTTGCACCGGAATCAATTGACCAACCTTTGGATATTTTGTTGGGTTTTGGCTTCGTTTCTAATGAGAAATTTTCAGTTTCTCTTTTTATGTCATTTTGTTCACAATCTAATTTTGTTTATCTTGTCTTCACGGTAATATTACTGTGAGACTCTGTATGTGGGCTTATTTTGTGAAACTTACCAGTGTTACCTTTATTTTGATTTCTTTTGTAATGCCAACAGTCATCTTTGACATGATTCTTTCTTTTACAAAAAGTGCAAAATCTTTCTTGTTTGGAGCTGTAATTTTTCTTTTTATAACTTGTTTTCAAAACAGTTGTGTGATCGGTGTGTGCCTGTGAGTTTTCTTTCCTTCTATTAGATTCATCTATCACTTTACATTTGATAAACTCAAGTGTTAAATCTTCTTCCTGTCTTGCTTCTGATGCAGTAACTAAATTTTCATAGGTACTTGGTAAACTATATAGCATGATAGCCCCCAAATGTGTGTCTTTGAATTCCTCTCCCTGTGCTTTAAGCTTGTGAACTATTTCCCGCATTCTATTTACATGCTGTTGCATAGTTGATCCATTTTCTTGAAAACGTAAACTATACAGTTTTCTAGGCAAATACAATTTACTACTAAAACTTTCTCTTTCGTAAACCCTTTTCAAAGCATTCCACATTTCAGAACTTGTTCTCTTATCGCGTACGTGAATAATTTGATCATCAGACACGCAAAGTGTTATTGTAGCTTTAGCCAGTTCGTCATTTCTCAACCATGCATCACTCTTTTCTTCTGGAATTGGCTCTGAAACAACCTTCCATAAATTATCTTTAATAAGAATCATTTCCATTCTTACTTTCCAAATTTGATAATTAAAATTATCTAACTTTGTTATACTGTACATGCCGCTTCCTATGAATGACGCCATTTTGTTCCGCTTTCGATTTTCCAATGAGGAACTACGCAGTAACAAATACGCCTTCAATCCACTCGACTCAAATGCTTGATGAATTTGACGAACTTTGCTTTTAATCTTCCTGACAGCAGTGAGATTTCAGTCTCATAATCAAGATTGTTAAATATTTCTAAACAATTAAAATCTATAATTCCTTTAAGTAACGCAGTAAGCCACTTACCAGCAGCAGGAAGATCTATCCTTAGTAATCACAGAGCGAAAAAGGGGATTCCACACATAAAAACGCTTCAAATGACAACACACTAATATTTATTGTACATCTCCACAAAAAGGTAATAACTCACTATTCCAACACGCACACCCTCTACATATCACCGACATTGTTGTTGTTCAGTCAAAGATCAACCACCTAGATTACTAACTGACGTGAGCAGCAGAAGGGGATCTTCTTGCTCGCTAGAGTAAACAACTAAAAACGTATCGAGCAGCGCCACCTGCAATTCTGTTAAATGTTCGCTGAGGCGTCTGGTTCGAAGAACTCTGACAGTCATATTTCTAATAATAATTTCTAACAAAATTCACTTTCAAGTTATACTGGTTTCCATAAATTAAGCAACAAATGGTAAAATCGTGATAACTCAAAAAGTATGCAACCGATTCGGATGAAATTTGGTGGTAAGCTTTATCAGACCAAATGCAACAACAACAAAAAAAAAACCAACAACGTAAAAACATGTTATACAAAGCATTTACATTTCGCATGAGCGATGCAGATATGAAAATGCAGAAATATAGGTATCAAGATGAAATTAGAAAAGGTACTTCAATATGGAGTGTGGCTAGACCGAACAGCAATACAGGCCCGACAGTGATGTCCCAGGCTGTTAATTACACTGGCGTGCAAAAATTAAGGACGAGACGGTTTTTCTAATGTAGCGTCGTGCAGAAGTACTCCACATCGACTCAAATCATACCATAAGATCCCCAAGATGTAAGAATATGGGACAAGTGAGAAAAACCGTCCGAACAAGGAATCCAAAGGATACAAAGGCACTTTATTGAAAAGGAAGCTTCGAGCACAATTGGACAGAAGACAGAAACGTCCATGTGACAAGCGGGTGCCAATTGGCCATATCACACGATGGCAGCAACTCGACGTCCTTCAAACCGATATACACCGTGAAATAGCTTTCACCGAATTGCTGAGCGTACACCACCCGTGTACTTTATACCCTCTCGACACTACCCTCCCCCTCTACGTCATGCTGCATATGTGCACATTCCCTACCGTACCGGACCCTATTATATCTCCTGAGTGGTCTTTCGGTCCGTTCTGCCTGCTCGTTCCGCTGTTATGATAATTTTTCCTCTTCGTCCGTAATTTTTGCACACCAGTGCATGATTTCCCACAGTTCCGTGGGCAGCTGTGTCCATTGCTCGAGCAAGGTAATGCGGAGCCTATGCATGGTTTCGATGAAGGGTCTAGAGGCCAGCAACACACATACCTACAGCATCCCGGACATGCTCAATGGGTTTCAGATTGAGAAAGCGTGCTGACTATCTCATACCGACTATACACTGAGTGGCCACTTTATTATGACCGCCTGACAGTTTTAAACAAATGAGCTATAGCTGCACGATGTTGCCACCAGAGGGCATGGCTGGTATAAAAATGGAAATCTTAGTGCTTGCGACAGTAGTAGAAGTGATTTTTGGGTGACGAGATGGGTAAAAAATACGATTTGACGGACTTTCAACGTGGAGCTCGGAGCCATAGAGCGAGTATCAGCGAAACCGCTGCATTCGTGAAATGTTCTAGAGTAGCTGTTATTAAAGTGTTTAAAGACTGGACTGTCAGCCAAAAAACTGGGTCTCTACGTGCAACGTGTGGTCGCCATCGACTAGTGACTAATCGAGCAGAACGGAGAGTGTCCAGACTGGTAACAGACAACAGAAGGGCAACAGTGCAGCAAATTACAGACCATCTTAATCAAGGATCTCTTCAAATGATCTCTGCGCGCACTGTTCGCCGTACACTGCATCGGATGGGATATGGCAGCCGACGCCTTGTTCGAACACCTTTGCTGTGTGCAGTTAACAAGAGAAAACGTCTCCAGTTCGCACAGCAGCACAAGGATTGGACAGTCGATAATTGTAAACAAATTATGTGGTCCGATGAATCACATTTTTAGTTGCAACATGCCGATGGCTGAGTGAGAATTTGGCGGAAACAGCACGAAAGCATGGACCCTAAATGCATTGCTACAACCCTTCAAGCTGGTGGAGGCAACGTTATGGTTTGGGGGATGTTTTCCAGGCACTCTTTCTGCCCTTTAATTCGTGTCTGACTGGCACATGATATCTAATGATCGTTGCGGACCAAGTGCATCCTGTCATGTGGATAGTTTATCCCAATGGCGATGGCTACTTTCAACAAGTTAATGCGTCCTGCCATAGTGCTCGTATTGAACAGGATTGGTTTCAGGAACATGCCGATGAGGTTACTTTGCTTAGGTGGCCCCCATAATCTCCAGATCTCAACCCCATTGAGAATTTGTGGGATGAAGTTGAACGAGCCATCAGGCAGCTGGATCCACAACCCTGCAATCTCACACTCCTGGAAAGTTCTATTCATCAAGCATGGTCTCAGATTCCACAAACCACCTATCAACATCTCGTGGAGTCCATGCCACGAAGAATCGACGCAGTATTAAAGGCAAAAGGTGGCCCAACAAAGTACTGAGGGGGTGATCATAATAAAGTGGCCACTCAGTGTAGTCTCCCGTTCCAGGTACTGGTGCACGAGGATAACTGTGTGTGTGTGTGTGGGGGGGGGCGTTATCCTGTGCAGTACAACTCTATCGCCAATTGTGGCCACATGCAGGCAAACACTGTATCTCTGAGCGTTGGAGTTTCCATGTGGCAACACATAGAAGTCAGTACGGCGGCCTAACGATATGCCTGTCCACACCAGAACACTTCCATCACAATAAGTATAACTTTTCTGGATATTAGAAGGAAGTTAGCAAGTACCGTCCTCTCTCCAGATCTAAACTCGATGATAATCACTCTGTAAACAGTATCGCGACTCATCAGTGAACAGAATGGACCACCAGTGATTTTGAGTCCAGTTCACATGCATTCGTGCCTAATTGAAACATTCCCTTCGGTGGCGGGGGTTGAGGGGCACGCATAATACTGGTCGCCGAGCATACAGTTCTCTTGCATGTAACCTTCTGCGTACACTCAAAGCTGATAACGTCCGTCCGGTGACTGCCGCAACTGCAGATCTGAGATAAATCGGTGTAGCTGTACTGTTCCGCTGCTGCCGAAAACCGCAAATACCGGTCATCCGCGGAGGTCGTCGCTCTTGGCCTACCTTCGCCGTACCCATCCTTCTAACCACAGAACGATCGACGTTGAGCCATCTAGCGACGTCCGTCTGCCATTCCCCTGTTTCGAGTCGGCCTATCGCTCTGTAGCGTATACTCCGCTTGTAAATGACGTCTCGAAGCCATGTTAACCAAATCGCTATCTCGAAATCTTGTCATTAACCGCCGCACATGAACTAGCGACTCCTTCCGAAACAGCTAGTTTTAAGCGCATTCGTATAACGCGCTGCCAGCGCCAATCATTTGCCTTTTGTACATTTATGTTGTATGCCTTTGCCTCTAACATATGCACATTTCGTGCAATTTAAACTATATTTCGCCCAGTTATCGCGATTTCTCGGTTTGTTGCTTAGTTTATGGAAATCAGTGTATGTCCCGATTTCTTTATGAATTTGATGTCATTAACGCATTGATCTTTTCATTCGTATTGTATCAAGATTTATTCGTTCTGGGTTAATACCCTGCTAAATTTGTCTTTATGGATTTTACTTCGCTTTCAATGCTTCATCTGCGAATTCGACATTTCCCTACCTCTCTTCCCTTGGACCGAAAACGTTCCTCCTATCACGAAGAAAATTTTACCCCAAACTTTTCCTTCAAACAGATACAAACTTCCTTGTTTTTCCCTTCTCTCAGAAAAAAGTATAGGTTACTATCTCGCTAACGATCCTCCGGTCAGCTCCATCGTCAGTTTCATTCTCTTTAATAACTTTCCGTTAGCGCCACTTTGACCCATCTTGAGAAATCCACCATTTTAATGACACTCTCACTCACAGTGCAATAAAGCAATTTAATTTAAACTCCATGAAAAACCGTTTGCATGGAGAACGGCTAGTAATAACATTCGGCAGAAAAAGAAGCAGTGGAAATCTCCCTTGCCTTATTAACGCGGTTCTCAGAAATCTTAGAAAGGTGACTTCTCAATGTTTCCCCTCAGAAAATGACGGAAAAAGGAAACGATTTTAACGCAGTACCGTAACAAGTAGCGTTAAGGTGAATTTTCAGTGGTCCAGTTTTCATATTAGAGAATATTTACGCGAGGTTCGCAAAATATTCTCAATATGAAAAATGGTTATATTTATGCTAGATTTTTTTTTCATCTAGGAGATTAGTTGCACTTCAGTTCTCCTGTTTTCGCTATAATGGCTTTGGACATTATAAATTAAAATGTTCGTGGAAAGAAGATGTATGTGCAAATTGTGGCGAATTTGGCCATAGACACTTTGAGTGTGCTTCTGATTCTAAATTTACGAATTGTATTAGAGCACGTGGTATTTATAAACACAAATTGAATGTAGATCACTCAGCTCTTGATAGGTCTTGTCCTTCGTTGATAAGAGAGTTATGTCTATTTCGTCAAAGAATAAATTATGAATAGTTTTAAATCACGATTTTTGCGAGTGGTTCAATTTAATGCACGGCATGCTCGAGCAGTTACTGCTCAGATTTTAAAGATTACTGAGGATAGGCATGTCGATATTCTGTTAAAACAGGAACCTTACGTGTATTTGGAAAGAGTTATTGGATTTCGCTTGAAGCAAAGATTTTTTCAGTGATTGCTAATACTTCTAGGGTGTGCACATTTGTTCGAAATAGAGGCGTGAGTGTTGTTGTGGAACTGTTTTCATCTAGAATATTAGTTACACTTCAGTTCTCCTGTGAAGGTGGAACCTACGTGCTTCTGAATGCATATGGTGCTCCCTTAGAGGATATCGATATTCTGATCTCTGATATAGAGATTATATTAGAGAGATACCCCGCCTTTTATGTATATTGGGAGGAAGACCACAGGGGGACGAAATTATTGAATTCTACATTTTCTCGAGGTTTTACAATTTGTAATGATGAATACAGTCAGCCCACATATCAGAGTGTTTTGGGTACATCGTGGATTGACACCACAATGATTAAGTGTTCCGGATCTTCTCCATTACAGAATTGGAGGGTTCCTAATTATAACACAGCGAGTGACCATCAATTCATTTGTTTTGAAATTCATATTGATCTTTTGGTTAATAGGAGAGATGTGACACGTCATTCGTTGGGGGTCATTGAATTGTGTTCAATTTAAGGAACAGATTGCCAAATTGCTGAACTCTGTGAAAGATGAAGAGGTGAGTTCGCCTTCTTCTTTGGATAACTACATCAGCTATTTGAATACATCCATTCAGATGATTTGTGAGAAACCGATGGTTAATAGGCCATCTTATAATAAAAAACGAATAACTTGGTGGAACGATGATCTTAAGAGAATGAGAACCAGAGTTCGTATTTTTCGTAGAAGATATCAGAGAGCTAGGACAACTGCGATGGATCTACAGGTTCTTGCGATAGAATATAAAAAAATGTCTATGGACAAAGTCGCCACAATTTGCCCATGCAAAAGCTATTTTGGAATGCTTTGTGTGGGAACATTGGACCTAATAATGCTTTTGGTACAACCTGTGCCATAGAACGAGATAGAGTGTGACGGAAGGTTGAAAGATCATCAATCTTGAGACAAAATGGAACATATACTGAAACAATGGATGAGGCTTTGAATGAATTACTGGAGTATCATTTTCCATTGGACTCTGCTTCGGAGGATTCGTTGGATCAAGATCACATTCGTGGGATTTGCAGGGTTGCTGCAAATAGTGAGAATGACCCATTGTTTACCGTTGAAGAGACTGAATATGCCTTGGGATGTTGTAATCAGGATACTGCGCCGGGCTTCGATAGTATTGAGATGAATATTATTACCGAGGTTTTCCGTACTAATCCTGAGAAATTTCTCTGTATTATGAACAGCTATTTGAAGATGGGTATTTTTCCTGAAATTTGAAAACGGGCAAAAGTGATATTTTTCAATAAGCCTGGCAGAAATGAAATGAATCCAGCATCATGTCGTCCCATTTGTTTATTGCCTGCTTGGGAAAAGTTGTTGGACAAGATTATAACGAAGCGTGTGCTTCATTTCCTGGACGAGAGGAAGTGGTTTAATGAATTTCAGTATGTATTTCTGCAGGGACGTGATTCCACATAGGTTTTATCTAATATTAAAATAATAGTTGAGACTAACAAAATGGCTGGAATGCATACTGTTTTAATATAATTGGATGTAACAAGTGCATTTAACAATGTGTGAAAGCCACGGGTTCTGTATACATTGCAAGAGTTACAATGCCCAAGAAATATATTTTTTGTTATCAGGGATTTCTTATCATCCCGGGTGGTGGAATATGATTCCCCGGATGAAGTTCTTATTCGACAATATGATAAAGGTTACCCACAGGACTCAGTGTATGGGCCAGTTTATTGGAATATAATTGCGAATTATTCATGGACTCATTCATTCGAAGATGGAGTTCATGTTCAAGCAAACGTCGATGAGTTTGCCCTTCTCATTTCGTCGCTGGGACGTCCAGCTATTGAAGAAATGACCAGAAGAGCTTTGGTCTGCTTTCTATGATGGGCTACAGATATGAAATTGAGTTCTTTCATTGAAAAAACTGCAGTGTTGGTATTCCTTAAAAGATATTTAATGAAAAGAAAACGTATGTGTCATTTCGGAGGGGTTTTTATTAGAAGAGTGGATACCCTTAATTACCTTGGAGTAATTTTAGATCGAAATTTTTCTGGACTGGCACATGTTAAATTTCTAAGAAGGTAATGGGTTTGGTGAATAGAATCATCATGCGATTTACTGGAATTACTCAAAAAATGATCTATAAAAAAGCAGTTGAAATAATTACTGTTCGTGCTGCAGGTGCTTGGTGGCGGCATACTGTTCAACTTCGTTAGAAGCAGCTGATTCAAATGCAACGAATGGCCTTATTGGGTATTTCTGGATGCTTTCGGACTATTTCCAGCGCTGCTCTTCAAGTAAAAACAGGGTGTGACTCCTGGATTTTGTGGTGGAGAGCGAGGCGGGATTGTTTCATGTGCGAGGGAATATTCAGCCAGTGAGAATTTGTGGAGTGACTTTCGAGATGAATTCATATGAGAATCAATTGCGACGAACTAAGGTTCATTCGGCTTTGGAATTTTATTTAAATATTTTTTTGTGTGGCCCCGACCGGATACAAATATGATATTTTTACTGACGGCTCCAAATTGAATGATCATGTGGCAGCAAGATTTTATGCCTTTTTGGATGAAAGACATGTTAAATCGATATGCTTTCGTTTAACAGATATGTCCACGGTTTTTCAAGCAGAATTATTGGTAATTTTAAGGGCTCTGGAATGGATCAATGCAAAGGCTGATAGTCAGCGTGTTAACATTTATGTGAACAGTCGAGCAGCCCTGAAGTCTTTGGCTAAATTTAATAATTGTGTTAACATGATACAGACGACGAAGCAGTTGATCCTCGATAATAATATGGTAAATGTGTTTTTTCATTGGATTAAGAGTCATGCTAGAAATCGTGGCAATGAGCTTGCTGATGACCTTGCTAAAAGTGGTACTTGCAAACCAGTGGTGGACATGGAGATTCTGGAAAGTTTTAGAACCATTAGAACACGCGTTTATGATATGATGATATTGGAATAGCAGGAACGATGGGCACATGGTAACACTGGCCGAATGACTTACGGGTATCTTCCAGTGGTAAAAACCAAACAATGCCTTTCTGATAGACTCCTAAACTAGTTTTTTGACTGAGCATGGCATAACTTCAGCCTATTTTAATCGTTTTAAAGTTAAGCACTGCACCTGCTTTTGCGTATTTGTTAATGCATCTATGTTCCATCTTGTGATGCAGTGCGAGGGGTTTGTCCATCAGTCCCTCGCACTACATCACAAGAGAGTGATTGTCAAGTGTTCATCGTGCTGTGGTGCAGTTGCCATGTAAATCAGCCTTTTCATACTTGGACGAACAGATATCGTGCTGCAGTTTCTCACTTGATCAGGAGACTTGTGAAGGAGCAGAGGACTCTGTTGAATATTTTCCGCAGATATTCATCTATCGGCCTTAATGCTGCAGAGGAGTCGGAGGAGGACTGGGAACCTTCATTTTGAGTTGTTTGTTTGTGTTATTTGAAATTTAGTGTTTGAAATTATGTTGCAATTTTCAGTAAATTATATTGTAATATTTTTTTTTTTTTTTTGATTGGAGGTTTAACGACCACCGTGAGCAACTCAATGGGCTATAAGCAGTCGCCCGTCCCTAATTTAGGGTCACTGGTTCTAGGGAAGGGAGAGAGCCAGTGCCGTAAGACAAACACAACATCCATGCCTCACCGGGATTCGAACCCGGACCCCTTACGGACGAATGATCAGAGGCCAACGCCTTAGACCACTGCGCCACCGGGGCGGCTGTAATATTTAGTGAAATGGATTACTTAATATGATTTGGTAATCCAATGGCCTACATAAGCTTGGATTTAATGGTGTACATAAATTTGGATTTAATTTATCAATGATTATATAATATTTTGTGTTTGACTTTTAACTTAATCTATAACATTTGTTATTAATTATTTCTTTTTTTATGCGATGTCAGTTGATTTGGGAGTTGGAAAATGTTGATGTTCAATTACTGGTGTGACTACGTGGAGTTTACTTTTGTCTTGTTGAATACTTTTTTCTTTGTTTAACATCCTTCTTTTGGAGAATTGTATTAATATGTGTATTTAGATTAGCGGGGCTTTTTTCCCCGCATGTAATTGGTTCTATTAATCTCTGTGAAACCAATTGACGGTACAGGTTTTATAATAAATTACTATACCATACTATACTAAAAATGCCGTTTTACAGACTACGAACACTGATAACCTTCCAGTCACCTCTTATTCTGGCCGCCATTCAATTTTTTTTTCTCTAGATTGCAAAACAAATGACCAGTCAGTTCTGTGTTTTCTTCGAAGGAGTAATATCACACTATTCAATTACTTATAGGAAGTAAACATGACGCTTTCAGTTTCCATACAGATATAGCAAACCCTTGCGTTTACAAAAGCGCGAGTTTATAGCGCGTTCAGGAGCTGTCACTACTTAAAACTAAAGTTCTGGTTTTATAATGTCTTGGATTAAAGATGGTTGCGGTTGACAACTACTGTATAGCGCGCATTCGGGCAAAAAAAAAAAAAAAAAAAATGAAGGAAAAATGGAGAATGTGTCGTTTACAAAACACGTGGATCGTTGTATTCTTCATTCCTCACTTACATTTCTTGAACTTTCAAAAATTCTCTCTCCCTCTCTCTCTCTCTACCTCTCTCTCTCCTCTCTGTTAACTTTTTAAAGCCAGGCTACATCCCCTTTTTAGGTGAAAGCATTTCGCCCGTCAAGTTAGAAAGAGTAGAGAAGGTTTCCCCAGATCTCTGCACATATGCAGCATGAGTCTTTCCTTGGGGTTACTAAAATTTTGAAGTGTGAGTTTGTACTAAAATTAAAATTCTGCGACTGAACCCTATCAGAGTTCCGGTTAAGTGAAAGATCTTATTATCCACCGCTTTCAAATTATAGTTTTCAAGTTTTAATGATGCCTTGCACGACCTAATTACGCGAACAAAGATTTTGTGCGTTGCATTAATGAAATCAAATTACGGAAACCGTGGTCAAGGAAAAAAATAACCAGAAACTTGAGGCTTCTTTCAGACATTTCAGCCATTATATGCATTGTACGGAGGATCATTGTTTTAAGCGAAAGTTAACGCTACTACGTATTGAGCACATTCAGTGCTCAATGAACAGCCGGACTGTGTAAGGTTACCGTAACTTCGAAGACTGAAATACGAAAAAAGTAACACTGAATTGGTGTAAATGAATGTTTAACAAATAAGGAGTAACCTAATTGGCCGAAACAAGTGAACCTGGTACCAGATGCAAGACTGTGTATGTAGATGTTCTTCAGCATAAAGGGGACCGACCTGCCAAGTAGCACTTGGTATTTCCAGTTGAAATTAAAATTGCAAGGTCCTGTGTTAGTACAGAGTGTTGATGTGTAATTTATAGCTGGGGGAGGTTGAAATAAAAATTAAGGATTAATTAATTAAATTAACGTCTGAGAAAGTGGTTTGGAACTATTAGATTTTAAATTCATTGACTAAGATGTTGAGGTTTTTGATATTATTTTCTGTGTTAGAACATATCTTGACTATTCTGTGAAATTGAGATATAATGACGTTACGGTGTATACCAACTGAGACACTGGAAGACCAGTGGGTGAAAAACTTTATGTCCAAATTAAAATCCTGTATCTTATCAAAAAGGTCGATCTGAAAACCCATTTTTTTATCTTAATATCTAGGTCCAGAAAGTTCACGTGGTTGGATGCACTGTTAGTTTTTTTTTAGGAAAAGGTCATCGGGATAAATTTCCTCACTCATTTGTAAAAGACGAGCGTTGTTGAAGACAATAATATCATTGATGCACTGATGATATTATTGTCTGCACTAGGGTTGTTAAAGACAATATTATTGTCCTTCAACGCTTAGGAAACAATGTCTCACTCATTTGTGAAAAACGAGGGTTGTTGAAGACAATAATATTGTCTTCAACAACCCTCGCTTTTTACAAATGAGTGAGGCAATTTATCCCGATGACCTTTCCCTGGAAAAAACTAACAGTGCTTCTAACCACGTGGACTTTCTGGACCTAGATATTAAGATCAACAAAAAAGAAAATGGGTTTTCAGATCGACCTTTTGAAAAGAGACAGGATTTTAATTTGGACATCAAGTTTTTCACCCCACTGGTCTTCCAATGTTTCAATTGGTATACACCGTAACGTATTATATCTCTGATTCACAGAATAGTCAAAGTATGTTCTAATACAGAAAATATTATCAAAAACCTCAACATCATAGTCAATAAATTTAAATCTAATGATGTTCCAAACCACTCTCTCAGACGTTACTTTAATCAATTAATCCTAAATTTTAATTCAACCTCCCCAGCTATAAATTACACATCAACATTCTGTACTAACACAGGATCTTACAATTTTAATTTTAACAGGAAATACCAAGTGCCACTTGGCAGGTCCCCTGTCGCCGAAGAACGTCTACATACACAGAAGGTGGTCCTTAGTATTATGGGAATTTTTTTAATATAAATTCGGTACCCACTAGTAATATTCCTTTTGGTGTTATATCAATATCAGAGAAAAGGTCAAAACAATCGAGCAAAGTTTAGAGGTCGACCAACACATTAGAAGTTTTGTGTTATTTGCATAAAATGTGCTACATAACGGTGCAACAATAATACAGCCAAATTTTGAAGATGACAATCCGATTCTTCAAAATTTGTATTATATGGCGTAATCCCGTATTTCTTTCATGAATAATACAGCCATTGGTATACTTTTAACAATAAAATCAATCTTTTGTTATTCAAACTTTAAAGCACACAAGCATGAAGAGACATTGTTTTGAGGTGAAAGTATAGTAGAAAACAAATTCATAGAAATAACAGTTCTATTATTTAGCTGGGAGAAGACTTCTGCTGCTCCATAAGAGATCTTTTAGTACAGGTGCAACGATTACGGTGATCAGCCACAACGTGCATAAAAAACTGAAATTGGTTTTCATTTTAAGTACTGAACTTGTACAATTGCTGTACAAGAGCCACCCCACGTTCAGCATTGTCATCGGTTTCCACGATCTTCTGTACAATAGCAATACCTGCTTTATAGTCTTCTTTGTCTCCCCAAGTCTGCGAGTCAAACTATAAAACTTCAATAGAGATATTCAGTTTTGAAAAGAATCCAATTGTGTTGGATGTAACAAAATCTGCAAGATTCCTCTTTGCTGCATTACTGACATTGAGAATGGCACGGTTCGAGCCCTTTGGAGTAAGAAGACTGTTGCCTTGTTTTAAATCTAAAACACTGACCATTTTCCGTTTTTCTGTGATTGATACTTCAGTATCAAAAATTCAAGGCCAATCATCTGCTCGGATAAATACCATAGATGATCATCCAATTTTTTACAAGTTTCTTTTAAAATATTTTATTGTGTTTTCATACCGATAGAGATCATTAAGGGAGATCATTATTTTCATTTTTTGTGTGGAAAAAAAATATTTTTTTACGTTATCTTAGTATTTAAGGTCTTAAGAATATGTGTACCAAATTTCAAGTCGAAACTCGCAAAATTCACCAAGTTATAATCTATTATTGTCCAATGGGGTGAATCACAGAGTAGGTGCAACTCTCGCAAAGCCGAAGCTGAGAAAACTCTGGACGAATTCAATCACGAGCCGCCACTTCATAAAGATGTCGAAACTGCTATAAAGCCGATTTACGATGTTCTGTCATCAAAAGAGTTGCTAGAAAGGTGTTTGGGTGGTGACACTCAAAATAACAACGAAAGTTTCAATTCTACCGTTTGACGGTTCGCGCGCAAAATTCTTCACTGTGGCTCAAAAACCATCGAAATGGCAGCTTACGTAGCAGCAGGCATTTTTAATGAAGAGTTTTCTGCCGTCTTTTCAACGATAGGAATCGTTATTGGCGAGCAAACAAAGGTATTTGCCAACGCGGGGGACCAATAGCGTCTGCAGAGATCGTCGAGACGCAGCCTCAAGGCTACAAAAGAATCTCGTACAAGGCGTAGAAGCCAGCAAATCTCTCTAAACGAGTTCTACGAAGCATAGGAAGGAACACTGTATGGCCCTGGTGTATCAGATTTGCATAAAATACTTTAAAGTACTCGATATGCCTCCGTAAACTGTACTTGAAACTTTAAATGCGTTTTTCAGGTAACAACTTTTTCGCGAATTGTTGGCATGATTTTTCAAAAACTACTGGACCTATCGACTTCAAATGTAAAACTGCATGTTCAGCAAACATCCTTTCATCATTTGATGAACCAGAAACGCAATACGTTATGTACATTTTTTAAATAACAGAAACATTGTCAATTTTTTGAGTTAAATTGATAATTTGAGTTTGACAAGTCACCATTTCCTCATATATATATATATATATTGCTAAACAAGTTCAACACAGGTAGTGACCATAGATTGGTGAGATGTAAGATGCACCTCAACACTAAACTTGAACGTGGCAAGCTCATAAGACAAACAAAATCTATTGACATAACCAACCTTAAAAAACACCATAATACCTTCAAGTTAGAACTGAAGAACAGGTTCTCTGCTTTAGAAGGCCTAACATCGGAAGAAGTGGAGATCTCTGAAGTTAACAGAAAAGTAACCAAAGCTCTTATGGAAACAGCAACAAAATTAGCTGGGTCTAAGAACAAGTTGCATGTGAACAAATTATCAGGAAAAACCAAAATTTTGATGCAAAAAAGAAGAGAGATGAGGACAACTAAAGAAGATGTGACTTCCAAAGTGGAATATATAGAGCTATGCAAGACAGTAAGAAAAAGTATCACTGAAGACGTAAGGAAATTCAACTGTGAACTAGTGAGGAAAGCAATTGAAAACAACCAAAGCCTAAAGATAGCAAAGGGACATCTCAGTAAGGGAAGAAAACAGATTATGGCACTGAGAAAAGAAGATGGTTCTGTAACAAGAAATAGAGGCGAAATTTTGACAAGAGTGAAAGATTTCTACTCCAAATTATATGAAAGGGATGATATATGCACTCCAGACATCATGAAAGATACCAGTACCAGAGTTCCTCCAGTCCTTCCAGCAGAAGTTGCATATGCAATCAAGAACATGAAGCGAGGAAAAGCTCCAGGGAGACGATGGAATTACTGTAGACATCATACAAGAAGCAAGTGGAGAAATCGAAACAGTACTCGCCCAAATTTTCACTCGATGCCTTAATGAAGGAAAGATTCCTGAGGATTGGAACACCGCTACAATGATCCTGCTACATAAGAAAGGTGACATTGAGGATCTCGGAAACTACAGACCTATCAGCCTCCTATCAGTAGTTTATAAAATCTTCACTAAAGTTCTTTCACACCACTTGAAGGTAACACTGGACATGGCTCAACCGAGAGAACAAGCTGGATTCAGGAGTGGCTACAGCACAATAGATCATATCCACGTGCTGAGAGAACTAATTGAAAGAGCGAGGGAATATGAACTTCCATTGTGCATGGCTTTTATCGATTATGGAAAAGCCTTTGATTCGGTGAAACCATCAGCAGTTACAATGGCTCTGAAAACCTGCGGTATTGAAGATGCATACATTAATATTATTAATAACATCTATGAAAATGCAAGTGCAAAGATTAGGCTGTTTGAAAATACAACACACGTAAAAATTGGAAAGGGAGTGAGACAAGGTGACACCATATCTCCGAAGCTCTTTAATGCCACATTGGAGGGTGTTTTTCAGTCACTGAGCTGGGAAAACAAGGGGATAAAGATTAATGGAGATTATCTAACCCACCTTCGTTTTGCTGATGACGTAGTCATTTTTGCAACTACCCCATCAGAGCTGCAGAGTATGATCCAGGAACTTGCTGACAAGAGTAAAGAAGTGGGATTAAAAATGAACTTTCAGAAGACAAAAGTGATGTTCAATGCTTTTACAAGAAATGAAGATTTATCGATTGATGGAGAAAAGCTGGAGATAACAGACACGTACGTTTATCTTGGACAGCAGATATCAAGTGAGGGTCACATTGATGAAGAAATTAATCGGCGTACAAAACTTGCCTGGAGAGCTTTTGGAAGAAACAGCATCATTTTCAAGAGCAATATGCCATTATGTCTTAAAAGAAAAGTGTTTGATCAATGCATCCTTCCAGTGCTTACGTATGGTGCAGAGACGTGGACCTTAACTAAAAGAGACATACAAAGGCTGCAGACAACTCAAAACAGCATGGAGAGGTGCATGCTTGGTGTAACCAGGAGAGATAAGAAGAGGAACTCGTGGATCCGAAAAATGACAAGAGTGGAAGACATCATGATCAGAGTTAAATCCCTGAAATGGCAATGGGCTGGACATACTGCCAGAAGGACAGATCATCGATGGACAGCCGAAATTATAGATTGGATTCCAAGGGACAGGAAAAGACCCAGAAGAAGACCACATGGGAGATGGGTGGATGAAATTCGAAAGTATGCAGGGGTGACATGGAGGAGACTGGCACAAGACAGACCGTTGTGGAGGAAACTTGGGGAGACCTTCGTCCAGCAGTGGATTGATAATGGTTGACAATGATGATGATGATGATGATATATATATATATATATATTTCTGGTTCATCAAACGATAACTACTTGTGTAAGAAGATGAAGGTCATTACGTGTTGCACTTGCTGCCAGTAGTGCTATGAACCAGGCTTTGAGGTACAAAATCACTGTACACTTACGCATTTCTTGAAGTCCTTTTTCCTGTAAGGATGTGAGGTTTAGTTAGGATCGAAACGCATAAATTTTGAGGGAGCAAATTAGCTTGTACATCCAACGTGCATGACACCCGGTGCTCGAAAATGAATTCCACGTGGTGGAGTGTCGCCCAGAAAGATGATTGACAGCTATAGTAATTCACTTTAATCATCCCTTACCTTAAAGTATTGCGAAAACTGATGCTCGACAAATTCGTTTATGTCTTCCTTCACAGTACTGAGAGCTGATGACAATTCTGAAATGTCATCACATGTAGAATAAATGTTCTGATTTATAACATGCCAATTCTTCTGAAACCTCTTAAACAATAACACTTCAGGTGCTGAAAAGGGTGAAAGACTTACTCGGAATGCAGCGCCAGCAAGTAACTTCATAACGTGGTGGCGACGAGCAAAATACAATAAGTCTTTGCCAAGTTTTTTTTTTCTAATTGAACACATGTACCAGCATGGCGACCAGTATTCGAGCTTGTAGTATCGAAGCACACTCCCACAACAGAATTCTTAGAGTTTCATCCTGGAGACTCAATAACAGCTTCTGACTGGTTTTCTCCTGATTCACTGGACAGTTTGTTTACTTTCAGAAGCCGTGAAACACCAGAACCACACACAATTATAGGAAGTCAACCAACATGTTGCTTCGCAGAAAGGTCACACATTAACTTTCCGTCCCAGTGGACCAGAAGAGGGACATCCTCAGAGATCCATTGCTTTAACGCAGCTGCAATTAGAGCACGATGTTTTTTACGGTGACGTTTCATAGAACTACGATTGATATTAAAATTTTCAATGTTATGCCCAAGATTGTGAGCTGTTTTAGTAATAACAAAGGTGGCCTTTCTGTCACTCATTTGCGTACGTCTAAGGCAGCAGTAAATGATGGAGTTATGGCATTTACCTTTGCTCTGCTGGTCTTTGTTGTAGGAGGAGAATAACTACTTTCGCTGCTGGATTCCTCCTGCAACAGGTCCTCTTCAACTTTATTTCTCCCAGAAGACGGATTTTGAGTTGTGTCATCGTTATCTAAGCTGACCAGAAGTCCCCAATTCTTGAGGACAGTCCTCGAATTTAGTTTACTGTCCCCAAAAACGTCTGATGCCTTTGGGGACGGACATTGTCCCCAAATTTTGATCTTTGTCCTTAAGTGTCCTCGAATTTACACTTCCTCATTAGCTCGTTAGATTTCTAATGAAAAATGTTCTTAAAAGTAGTTTTTGTTGTACTAGTTTTCCTACATGTTTCTTCTGAAAACAAATTTTGCCTATTTTTTTTTCTTCTTTCCGAGTTTAACGACCATCGATATCTCCGTTCTCCTTTGGCGGGCGAAATTGTCCGACCTCAATCCCATAGAGCACCTGCGAGACGTTTTGGATCGACAGGTTCGACGTGCCGACTCCCAACCACGTCATCTCCGGGACCTCCGAGTTCTGCTGCAGTCCGAATGGGCACGTGTGCCGCGGGCAACCATCCAGGCCCTCAATGCGTCCATGGGACGCCGTCTCGCCGCTCTCACTTGGGCTTAGGGTAGTTATTCCCATTATTAGGTAGGTGATCATATAATACTGATACGACCGTGTATACTGCGAACGCCACTGAGGATTTACTGATGAAAATTCTAATTTTTTGCACTCCTGTTCTTCGATTCCATTTTTATTTACGTCTTTGATCACGAATTCTCCTTCACTGGTACTCCGTGGTAACCAGTGGAAAAGGGTGCCCTCCCCCATTCTCTCTCAAAAACCAAGAGCACCAGAATCCAAATAAAACAAAGTATTTTTTGAACGCAGATACCGTAAATCCACTCCTGCTGGAGAAAAAACAATGTACGAGACGTCGAAAGTTCTTTCTCTGTCGTGCAGGCGAAAGGATTTCCCCTTTAGCCCAATTTTCCAACGCGTAGAGGGATGCCTTTGGTTAAAATGTCTCTACGACAGCAATTCCTTCTTTCTTTAAACAGCAGCTTTGCATACCTCACAATCACTTATCAAATGATGAACAGGGTGTTAGTCTTTTGCACCACTACTCGTCCACCTCTGTCACACTTTCAACGTTTTATTTATTTATTAATTGGTAGAAGATCATGTGAGATGGGTGAACGAAATTCGAAAGCATGTCGCAGTGACATGAAAGAAATTGGTTCAAGATGCAAGGTTGGGGAAGAAACTCGGGGAGACCTTCATCCAGAAGTGGTAATGGTTGTTGTGATACCATATACATAATATCATACATTTGCTTTAAACTATGGATTTCTTGTTGGACACCTCTCTGGAGGAAGTTTTGTGTTTGACTACTGCTGGTATATATTTATATGTATATATCAGAAAATGATTTTAGAAAATCCTGTATCCGTCACTGCTTGTTATATATTGCAGTATCTCTATCGGTAGAGTGCAATTGTGCAAGACAGCTAGCATAAAAATCGCTAAACGTATCTGGAGCACTAAAGCACCCATCCTTGTCAAATGAGAGATTTATCGCCATCCGGTTGTCGCTCTTTTACTAACACAGCAGCAACTGCTGTTATTTCAGAGTTTCGCCATCTTTTTCAACGAGGATAATAAATTCAATGATTTTATGCGAAGGTTCATAAATTTATTCCATTTGAGACAATTTTAAGCCAATCAATCGCTATATTGAAGAACTGTGACTTAGACAACTAATTTCTTTGCATCATGTATTTTTTCTTTTGCCTTTACTTTCTTCAATTCATTTGCACAAATCGTCATGTGCTGCCATCTATTGATAATGTTATTCAGATGCTTCGGTTTGTTTAGGCCAGTGGCTCCCAACCTTTTTTTGGCCATACCCCACCTAAGCATCTCAAAAATCGTTATGACCCCCTGTGACATATAATTCTTATTATTCAAAAAATTGAACTCCTATCCTCCATGTATAATGAAATATACGTATAATTCTGTGACATATAATTCTTATTATTCAAAAATGAACTCCTATTCACGTGGAGGATAGGAGTTACATATAAATCTTATTATTCAAAAAATAATTATATGTAACTCCTGTCCTCCACGTATAATGACATATACGTATAATTCTGTGACATATAATTCTTATTATTCAGAAAAAGGGATGTAAGGTCAGGTGATGCGTAACATCACAGCCTCTCCTTGACAAATGTCAACCCCGCCTTCTCGTGGTGCATCCTGTTCCCACTAAAGGGGCTCTGACGACCGCCCATAGCGGTATAACTATACCATCGGGATCAGAGGAAATGCTATCCCACACTCACCAACCCGCTTGGCCAGCGTGGTGAGTTATGGCCAAACACCTCCAAAATGACTCTACAACTTAAATCTTGGCCCTCAGTCTCCGGCAGCTGGAATGTACCTGGCCAAGGCAGCGGCCAGTGCGACATGAAGGCAGAGGGTGCTAAGAATCCCCGGAGGACCGGACTAGGCTGCCATTTGATGCTGACCTTGGCTACCTACAACGGACGCTCCCTATCTTCTGATTCAAGGCTTCTTGAATTGGAAGAGGAACTACAAAGGATCAAGTGGGAGATCGTCGGGCTGAGTGAGGTAAGGAGAAAAGGAGAAGATCTCATTGAACTGAAAAGTGGACATCTCTTCTATTATCGTGGGACAGATACTGGCAGAACTAGTGGTGTTGGATTTATAATAAACAAGAAACTGAAGGATAAAGTGGTAGAAGTTGAAAGTTCCTCTGACAGAGCTGCACGACTCGTTATCCAACTCTCGAGAAGATACCAGGCTCAGATTATTCAAACTTATGCACCCACCACAAGTCATCCTGAAGAAGAAATTGAAAGAATTTTATGAGGAAATTCGTCATCTAAATAATAAAGGTAAGCAGCACTTGAAGATAATTATGGGAGATTTCAATGCAAAAATAGGGCACCGGCAACAGAATGAAACTTCAGTAGGTAAATTCGGTCACGGCAACAGAAACCAGCGTGGAAATACTCTCGTTGAGTTTGCAGAGGCAGAAGGATTTTCATCTTGAATTCCTTTTTCAAGAAAAAGCCACACAGGAAATGGACATGGAGACATCCAATTGGGACGACAAGTGAAATTGATTTTATTATGTGTAACAAAAAATTCGTCATCGAAGACTGCAGTGTGCTAAACAAGTTCAACACAGGTAGTGACCATAGATTGGTGAGATGTAAGATGCACCTCAACACTAAACTGGAACGTGGCAAGCTCATAAGACAAACAAAATGTATTGACATAACCAACCTTAAAAAACACTATAATACTTTCAAGTTGGAACTGAAGAACAGATTCTCTGCTTTAGAAGGCCTAACATCGGAAGAAGTGGATATTTCTGAAGTTAACAGAAAAGTAACCAAAGCTCTTATGGAAACAGCAACAAAATTAGCTGGGTCTAAGAACAAGTTGCATGTAAACAAATTATCAGGAAAAACCAAAATGTTGATGCAAAAAAGAAGAGAGATGAGGACAACTAAAGAAGATGTGACTTCCAAAGTGGAATATATAGAGCTATGCAAGACAGCACGAAAAAGTATCACTGAAGACGTAAGGAAATTCAACTGTGAGCTAATGAGGAAAGCAATTGAAAACAACCAAAGCCTAAAGATAGCAAAGGGACATCTCAGTAAGGGAAGAAAACAGATTATGGCTCTGAGAAAAGAAGATGGTTCTATAACAAGAAATAGAGGCGAAATTTTGACAAGAGTGAAAGATTTCTACTCCAAACTACATGAAAGGGATGATACATGTACTCCAGACATCATGAAAGGTACCAGAGTTCTTCCAGTCCTCCCAGCAGAAGTTGCTCATGCAATCAAGAACATGAAGCGGGGAAAGCTCCAGGAGAAGATGGAATTACTATAGACATCATACAAGAAGCAAGTGGAGAAATTGAAACAGTACTCGCCCAAATTTTCACTCGATGACTTAATGAAGGGAAGATTCCTGAGGATTGGAACAATGCTACAATGATCCTGCTACATAAAAAAGGTGACATTGAGGATCTCAGGAACTACAGACCTATCAGCCTCCTATCAGTGGTTTATAAAATCTTCACTAAAGTTCTTTCACACCGCTTGAAGGTAACACTGGACATGGCTCAACCGAGAGAACAAGCTGGATTCAGGAGTGGCTACAGCACAATAGATCATATCCACGTACTGAGAGAACTAATTGAAAGAGCGAGGGAATATGAACTTCCATTGTGCATGGCTTTTATCGATTATGAAAAAGCCTTTGATTCGGTGAAACCATCAGCAGTTACCACGGCTCTGAAATCCTGCGGTATTGAAGATGCATACATTAATATTATTAATAACATCTATGAAAATGCAAGTGCAAAGATTCGGCTGTTTGAAAATACAACACACATAAAAATTGGAAAGGGAGTGAGACAAGGTGACACCATATCTCCGAAGCTCTTTAACGCGACATTGGAAAATGTCTTTCAATCACTGAACTGGGAAAACAAAGGGATAAAGATTAATGGAGATTATCTAACCCACCTTCGTTTTGCTGATGACGTAGTCATTTTTGCAACTACCCCATCAGAGCTGCAGAGTATGATCCAGGAACTTGCTGACAAGAGTAAAGAAGTGGGATTAAAAATGAACTTTCAGAAGACAAAAGTGATGTTCAATGCTTTTACAAGAAATGAAGATTTATCGATTGATGGAGAAAAACTGGAGATAACAGATACGTATGTTTATCTTGGACAGCAGATATCAAGTGAGGGTCACATTGATGAAGAAATTAATCGGCGTACAAAACTTGCCTGGAGAGCTTTTGGAAGAAACAGCATAATTTTCAAGAGCAATATGCCATTATGTCTTAAAAGAAAAGTGTTTGATCAATGCATCCTTCCAGTGCTTACGTATGGTGCAGAGACGTGGACCTTAACTAAAAGAGACATACAAAGGCTGCAGACAACTCAAAGAAGCATGGAGAGGTGCATGCTTGGTATAACCAGGAGAGATAAGAAGAGGAACTCGTGGATCCGAAAAATGACAAGAGTGGAAGACATCATGATCAGAGTTAAATCCCTGAAATGGCAATGGGCTGGACATACTGCCAGAAGGACAGACCATAGATGGACAGCCGAAATTTTAGATTGGATTCCAAGGGACAGGAAAAGACCCAGAAAAAGACCACATGGGAGATGGGTGGATGGAATTCGTAAATATGCGGGAGTGACATGGAGGAGACTGGCACAAGACAGACCGTTGTGGAGGAAACTTGGGGAGACCTTCGTCCAGCAGGTGATTGATAATGGTTGACAATGATGATGATGATGATGATTCAGAAAAATGAACACCTATTCACATGTTCTTTGGGAGCTTGTTAATGGCCTTTTAGGCCATTAACAAGCTCCCAAAGAACTGTGGACTTTGAAATGGAGTTTGAAGGATGGTTTTTCTCTTAGTGGAGCGGAAGTGAGCATGCGCGAGAAGATTACAAGCGGGGAAAATATTTGGAGGTTTCGGGGGATTCTTCTTGCTCTGGTTTTCAGAAAACCAAAATCACAGGTTTGCCTGTGAATTTTTTTTTTATTTCTTCTGGCTATCTTAGAAGAAAGTAAAAAGGTATTTAGTGTGCTCATTCTCGAATTTCCCCCCTTAAAAATCAAATTCCCCCTGTGGGGCGTGCGCCCTACGTTGGGAACCACTGGTTCAGGCAGTGGCGAATCCTGACTCGTAAGTTTGTAAGTCTAGACATGCATGCTCTCATTAGTGTGTGGAGGGATAAGGGCAGGGGGGGGGTAATGTATAATACAATACAATATATACATGGAAGATTATAATGCAGGATTAAAAACATAATATGCTAATAATCGAAATGCAAATGAAAGCAACAAAAAATTCAAATTAAAAACCATTTGAATAACAAAAGGCTCTAAAATATTCTACAATTAGTTGGCTGCTTTTGTTTTACTTAAAAAACGAAGTCTACTCACATAACTTTTCCAATAAATTTTTTAGTCACATCATCATAAAATGTTGGTGTTTTTTCTAATCGTCCGAACGAAGTTTTTTGATTGACATTAAAGCTAGGTTGGTTGGTTGGTTGTTTGATTTTTATGGCGCAAGGGCCATGGTTGGCCAAAGAGCGCCAGAAACAAGACAGACAAGCAAATAGTATTAAAAACGTGGTAAAAAGCTTAAAATCTGACTGATCATGTAAAACTGAAAAATGAGAACGATGGAAGGGCTAAAAAAGATAATGGAACAAACAGTATTAAAAACATGATACAATGATTAAAATCTAGCTGATTCAGTAAAACTGAGAAATGAGTAAGATGATAGGGCTAAAATCTAGATACGTTTAAAATAGTCAATTTGTTTAAAAAATAAAAAAAACAGCAACAATATTGCAGTGGTCACTGACGAGCCGCTGCAGTGTAGCGGCGTCCTCGTTCAACAAATGAGAATGAAAGAAATGAAAACGTACATCACGAAAACGAACACAGGTACACAGAAGATGAGTGACGGTGAGTCGGCAATTGCAAGTCTCACACATCGGCGCAGTGTCGCCCCACAGCAAAAAGCGGTGAGTGAAACGACAATGCCCAATGCGGAGACGCGCAAGCACCACTTCCTCCCTACGGTTCCGACGATATGTGGATTTCCAAATTTCAAGATTAGGTTTAATACGATGCAGTTTATTTTCCACCTCTTGGTCCCACAGACCTTGCCACGTTCGCTTGATATGGTCGCGAACCAGAAAGCGGAAATCCCGGTGAAACAGTGGCAAGGGTGTGACGACCAAAGAGGAAGCAGATCTAGCAGCCGCATCAGCACACTCGTTACCCGAGATTCCAACATGCCCGGGAATCCAACAAAATTGTATCTGGACACCGGCCTCGAGCAAAGAACACAGAAGCCTTCGTACGGTAAAAAGAAAAGGGTGGTTACAGCAGTCCAACGATGACAATGACTGTACAACACTCAAAGAATCAGTGTACACCGCAGCCCGTTGATGAGAGCCCGACTGAACATGAAGTAGTGCAAGATACACAGCATGCACCTCCGCCGAAAACACCGTGGCCTCAGCTGGGATCCGCGCTACTGACACGTCATCTACACAGACAGCCGCGGATCCAACGACTCCATGCATCTTGGAGCCATCAGTAAAAATAGGAGTGTAGTCAGAGTTGAGGTCACGGTGCTCAGCGAAGAGCTTCTGGTACACTGACGCAGGGGTTGAGGATTTATCAAAAGATGTAAAGGTGGTATCAACCATGACACCAAGTGGGTGCCATGGAGGATCCCCAAAGCCCCTGGTCTCTGCAACAAGTGACAAGTCGAGCCCTGCATCACGAGCTACGGCCGCCATACGAAGACCGAAGGTTGGAATGCACGAGGGCCGGTTCTCAAATAAACGAGCATGCTGAGGATGGAAAACTGCACCGTACAAAGGATGGTCTGGAAGAGATCGAAGTTTTAAGTAAAAGTGAACAGACAGCTGCAGACGGCGTAATTCAAGCGATGGTTCGTTCGCATCAGCGTAAAGGCTGGGAATTGGAGATGTTCGAAATGCTCCCGAACAAAGACGCAGTGCTTGATGGTGAATAGTGTCCAAAGGCCGGAGAACGGAACGACGAGCAGAGCCATACACGATACAACCATAATCCAGTTTCGACCGTATTAAGGAATGGTAAATGCGAATTAAAGACATCCTGTCTGCGCCCCACGAGACTCTCGAAAGGATCTTAAGAATAGATAGAGCCCGCAGACAGGAAATCTTGAGCCGCCGAACGTGCGCACGGAACGTAAGCGCACGGTCGACGGTCAGACCAAGGAACTTGGTCTCCGGCAAAACTGGTATGGCTGCACGGTCTAAATACAGCTCTGGGTCAGGATGGAGGCCACGCCTCCAGCAGAAATGGACACACGCTGTCTTGTCGGAGAAAGAACGAAACCATTGCTATTCGCCGCTTTATAGATCTGATTAATTGCAGACTGCAACTGCCTTTCAATAAAATGCATGCTTGATGACGAGCAGAAAATGTGCAAGTCATCAACATAGACAGTAGCCGAAACCGCAGGAGGAAGATTTATGAAAAGACAATTAATGCGGAGGATGAACGATGTGACAGATAAAATGCAACCTTGAGGAACACCTTGTTCTTGATGGAACAGTGCCGAGCGCGTCGTACCCAGGCGCACCTGGAACACCCGATTGCGAAGAAAATTAAAGATGAAAGTCGGAAGATTTCCTCGCAGTCCGCATGCGTGGAGGTCACGGATAATACCGTGCCGCCACGCTCGATCATAAGCTTTTTCAATATCAAAAAATACAGAAACCAGGTGCTGCCTACGCACGAATGCCTCGCGCACAGATGTCTCAAGGTGCAGGAGATGATCGTGAGGTGAACGATGACGGCGAAAACCGCTTTGTGATGGTGAAGAACTTGATGATATTCTAAAAAATGAACTAACCGGGAATTAACCATGCGTTCAAGAACTTTACACAGACAGCTAGTGAGAGCAATTGGACGATAACTAGAGGGAGACTTGGGATCCTTGCCAGGTTTGGGAAAAAGCAGAACAAAAGCTTTTCGCCAAGATTCCGGGAAACTGTGCTCCGACCAAATACGATTGTACAGGATTAAAAGATTCTCGAGAGACGACTGCGAGAGATGACGGAGCATGTCATAGTGGATGCCATCCGGACGGACAGATGTAGCGCCGGACCGATGCAGAGCCACTTTGAGTTCAACCATGCTGAAGGGGGAGTTATATCCCGTGTCGTGAAAGGGCGCAAAGGAGATTCTCTGGCGTTCCACAGTGGATTTTATTCTTTGAAAAGAAGAAGGATGCGCCAGGTCACTCGACACGGAGGCAAACGCCTCCCCGAAACAATCAGCAATCTCCCCGACTCCAGCATATGTGCAGCCGTTACTCTCGAGAATGGAGATCTGGTGAGAGCTGTAGTTACCCCGGATCTTACGAATCTTGTCCCACACACTTTTCGAACTGGCACGTGAAGTGAGAGATGACACATACTGGATCCAAGACTCCCTCTTGCTACGTCGACGCACCAACCGAGCATAGGATTTTGCTCGTTTGAATGTAACGAGATTAGCATCGGTTAGATAACGCCGAAACGTAGACCAGGCCTTATGTTGAGCTCTCCTAGCCGCTGCGCATTCAGGGTTCCACCAAGGCTTCGGACTTCTGGAGAGTGTCGTAGATGTTTTTGGTATAGAAAGATCAGCTGCCTGAAGAATACAATTTGTGACTTCAAGAAGCACTGCGTCAATTGACTCTAGGGTCACCATTGTAGAAGATATCAATGCTGACGGTGTGAAGACCTCCCATCTCGCACGCTCCACCCTCCACCGAGGAGGGCGGGAGGCAGGAGATGGCATGTTCGCATGATGCGAGAGCAAAATCGGAAAATGGTCGCTCCCGTGGAGGTCATTAAACACCGTCCACGACCAATCAGCAATAATCGATGGTGATCCCAAGGTCAAATCGATCGCACTGAAGGATCTTGTCGGCTCATGGAAGTACGTGTCAGCACCGGTGTTAAAAAGGCACAGAGAGGCCGAGGACAGAAGAGACTCTATGCGACGACCTCTCGTGCTAATGCTGACACTACCCAACAAATGATGATGGGCATTGAAGTCACCCCAAAAAGAAAGGGTGAAGGCAGCTGATCAACCAATCTCTCCAGAACAGAGACGCTTGCGTTCTCGTCCGGCGGCAGATAGACACTGCAGACAGTAAGAGGCCCTGGGACAGATATTCGCACCGCCACGGCCTGCAAAGTTGTGGATATTGCAACGGAAGACACCGGAACACTGTGAGGGACAAGAAGAGCGACTCCCCCACAGGCGATGTCTCCCGATGCATTATCTGTCAGATACGCACTGTAGCCTCGAACTGAAAGCAGGTCTGTTGGTTTTAGCTTCGTCTCCGGTAGACAAAGGCACACCGGAGAGTAAAATGAAAGCAGATGTTTCACTTCATCAAAACTCGTCCGAAAACCTCGACAGTTCCACTGAATGATTGAAGCCATGGTTATAAGTGAAATGAAAATAAAAATGATCAAACGAAGTCAGGCTCCATCACCTCTGATGGGGGTTCCCCCAGATCTGGAGGCGTGTGACCAGGGACCAAGATGGGAGCATGCTTTGTCCCAAGTGCCTTAACGGGAGGCGCACGATGTGGAATCGTTTGCTGAGGTTTTGGAGGTGAAGAAATGCTTTTTTTATCCTGAGCTTTGGTTTTTTGTTAGAAGAAGTGGCCTGAGTTCCCTTGTTGGTGGTGGGATGAGTCTGCTTCGGCGAAGTGGTGGGTGGCTCTTTCAGACCCCTAGCTCAAGACTGGAGTGCCTCCAGTCCGGCTGCGATGATTTCTTCTACATTGTATGGACATTTAAAGGGGATCTGAATGTCGGTCTGAATGGCAACCGTAGATTTGGCAACCACCACTGAAGCGTATGATCGCCGATCAGATGTAACAGGAACCACTCTTCTTCTGGCCTCAGGATAGGAAATATTTTCCACCGTTTTGAGCCTTTGGATTTCCTTCTCCTCCTTTCACTTGGGACAATCTTTGGCTGATGCTGGGTGTGAACCCTAGCAGTTCACACAAAACTCGGCCTCGGCCACACATTCTGAAAGTAGATGCTCTGTGGCACCACAGCGTCCACACCTAGGAGTACTCCTACATGACTTCTGAGAGTGGCCGTACGACTGGCACCTAAAACATCTCAACGGGTTAGGAATGTACGGTCGTACCTCGAGGTGGAGATACCCTGCCTTGATGGATGTAGGCAGGGAAGGGCTGTTGAATGTCAAGATGATGTTCCAGGATGGGACAAACTGCCCATTCCTCCTGAAAGAAATGAGCCGCACACCCGTAACATGTTGGCTCCTCAGTTCTTCGAGAAGTTCATCCTCGGTACATTCAATAAGATCCCGAGAGGAGACAACACCTCGAGATGAATTTAGGTAACCGTGTGGTGTTATTTTGACCGGAGTCTCAAGCAGCATGCTGGTGTTGATAAGTGTGGAACTGTAGGCCACAGTAGACATCTCAACAAGAAGATCTCCAGACTGGAGCTTCTTGACGCTCTTAGGAGAGCTTGCTATAGATTGAAGTGCTTTATTTATCTAAAATGGACTTTTGGCACTCAAAGGCTTTGAAGGGTCCAATGAGTGCACAAAAAAGAAACGAGCATTCGAGCAATCAGGAATATGTTTTTTTGCGGAAGGGGATGAGCCTTCCTCCATACTTCTTTTGGTCGTTGGTTCGTGGGAAACAGAATTGAGAGCCATGAAAAAATTTTTGAATTCGTCCGCAGACTTCCCCACCCACAATCGAGCCCAACGAAGGAAAGCCGGAGGTCCGTAAGCCCAAGTGGACGCAGGACACGGCTCTAGGGATAGCAAGCGGATATAGCAAGTCGATAGGGCAGACATGCGCTCGGCGTGCACCCAGACTTTCCCATGCCTGGGGAACATCCCTTTGGCATGCCCACCGTATCCCCAGACTCACCCTGTCGTGCGAAACGACAAGCCGTTAGAGGTCTGGGCTCCACTCGGCCACAGACCTCATTGACTAGGACTGGGTTAGTTCCCAGCCGCCCGTTTAATGTGAAGCAGGGGGCAAAGAGGAGTGTTGGCCACTGGCGACAACAACACCCAGGCCTCCAGAAACCTCAGCCTCCAGCATCCCCTTTTCCACCTTACGGGTCACCGCACACGGCAAACGTGCAGGTAGGTCTAGCTAACCAGCTCGGAAGAACAAAGAAAGGAACATGTAATGGAGAAGATAGGATAGAAAACGAGAAACTAAAATCCAGAGCTGGCGCATAATCACAACCTCAGCAACCTACAACTGAGGCGGGAGCGTGTCAAGTGAAAAAAACAAAAAACACAAAAAATGTGAAAATTCACATATAGCACATGTCGGCTCGGGCCGTGGGGACGCCATCCACCAGCAGCTGGATGAACAGCTGTCCCTTCGGTTACATAATCGTACAAGACGAAATGCCAAAATGATTCGTCACAAGGTCAGCTCGGGCCGTGGGGGCGGCGCTCCCCAAATAACTGGAAAACCAGTTATCCCCGTGCTGGGCATTAAAGCTAGGGAAGACAGTCTTTCTCCGCTTTGAGTACTACGTTTTGATCTTTTTGACTGCGTAAAACATCTTTTCTGCTGCAGAGGTAGTTACAATTAACTTTGCCAATTGATAAACTTCAGGTATTCCCAAATTCAATTTATTTTCTTGCATGAATTTTACTAATTGAAAAACTGGCATACTTTTGAAATCTGTGGAACAATACTAAACTACAAAACATCTAACTTACAATATCAAAAAAAAAAAAAAAAAAAAAAAAAAAAAAAGAGCCGTTATGGTTCTCCAAATACTTCAGTGGCCAATTACGAAACTGTTCATTGTGTTCATCTTACATAATACAGCTCACTAAAGAGACGAAATGCAATATTCCGCGGGCCTGAAATTGGTATTTTATTTAAATTAAAATATTGTCCGAAATTTCACTGAACAGAGCTTTATAACGTGAATCTCCTGGCTGTTAAACTTCACACCTTCTGATTTCTTTTCAGTGGGTTCATCACACTGTTTGGATCCATTTGAATCTGTGTTTAACCATAAAGGCGAGGTAACAGTTTTTTATATTTGGTGTTTTAACGACCACAATGAGAAACTGTCAAGACTATAAGCGGTTGTACATCCCTAACTTAGAGCCACTAGTATACAGTGCCGTTAAGAGGAATATACCACATATGCTTCATCGGGATCTGAACTTGCGCCCACTCGGAGGAGCAGTCAAAAGAAAGCGCTCAGATCATTTCATCACCAGAGCTTTATAACTGTCAGATGACTGTCATCCAGCTGGCTCGTACAATGAGACGACTTCAGCAAAACATCTGGCAGCAATTTTTAATTACTTGAACTTTAGCCAAATTCATGGCACAATGTTGTGCACTACTCGGAACTCTGGCGGCGTCGGTGAGGGTCAGCTATTTTTTGATCTTCATTATTTTTTTTTTTGATTGGAGGTTTAACGATCACCGTGAGCAACTCAATGGGCTATAAGCAGTCGCCTGTCCCTAATTTAGGGTTACTGGATCCAGGGAAGAGAGAGAGCCAGTGCCGTAAGACAAACACAACATCCATGCCTCACGGGATTCGAACCCGGACCCCTTTCGGACGAATGATCAGAAGCCATCGCTTAGACTACTGCGCCACCGGGGCGGCTTGACCTTCATGATAATTCTACTTCTGATCAAATCTCCCTTATGACGCTTTCGAGAATTCGTTTTCTTATCAGAAGCACCCCTAGCAAATAGTTCCTCAGCAGTCTGTGACGGATATCGTGACGCCACAAAATAATCTGCAGTCGCTGGAGAAGAGAATTGGATGAGAAAAACAAGAAAATTTGCACAGGTAGAAAAAAAAATTACCAACTGATATTCCTTTATCAGGATGTTTCACTCGCTCCCGGCTCCTGATTTCTCCTTATAACTTACAAGCTGGTGGACGTAACTCAGTGAAATTTGACATGGACCTACCGTGGTGTAAGAGAAGCATGGTCAGCGAACTACCGAGGATAGCGGACACTCAATCGGCCTTCACTTCACGCAGGTGCAATACGCGAGTCATAGAGTAGCGAATAGCCGCGCTACTCTCTGGCCCGTGTGTCACACCTGCGCAAAGTGAAGGCTGATTGCATGTTCACTGTCCTCTACAGTTGGTGTGACGCATCTGACTGTGCTGTTGTTACGGGATCGTCAAACTTATCGTGCCTTCGTGTTACGAGCAATTATAATACGAACTGGTACACAGTGGAACAGCGAATGCATGTACGGTAAAACTGCGTCGATAAAGGAATATCAAAGACAATTTATTGCGCAGTTTGGGGTTCGGAAACCACCGGCCAAATCCTCCATTCAGTATCTCGTGAAGAAACTAGAAACCAGGGGAACATTGTTGGATGTCCACGAAGGAGGACGTCTAAAACTGCCAGAAGCCACGGTGTAAGAAGTGAAAAACAGACTGCTGGCTTCCCTACGGAAGTCCTTGCGTAAACTGTCGCAGTAGATGGAGATTTTACAAGCACATGTCAACGAGCTGCAAAAAAGCAAAGCTGCATGTATATCGATTTCTGGCTGTGCAAGAATTGAAATCTCCTGACGAACAGAAGATACTGAATTAGTATCATTGGTTCCAGCAGTTTGTCAATGCACATTCGGGAACACTGGACTGCATGTGGTTCTCCTACGAGGCGTGGTTCCACCTAAGTGGGGACGCCAATTCCTAGAATAACCCTATTTGGGTAGTGAGAATCCTAACACCGTGCATGAGACCCTTATTCATGATGAAAACATGGTTCCACCTAAGTGGGCATGTCAATTCCCAGAATAGCCGTATTTGGGTAGTGAGAATCCTAACACCGTGCATGAGACACATCTTCATGATGAAAACATGGTTCCACCTAAGTGGGCACGTCAATTCCCAGAATAGCCGTATTTGGTTAGTGAGAATCCTAACACCGTGAATGAGACACTTATTCATGATGAAAACATGGTTCCACCTAAGTGGGCACGTCAATTCCCAGAATAGCCGTATTTGGGTAGTGAGAATCCTAACACCGTGCATGAGACACATCTTCATGATGAAAACATGGTTTCACCTAAGTGGGCACGTCAATTCCCAGAATAGCCGTATTTGGTTAGTGAGAATCCTAACACCGTGAATGAGACACTTATTCATGATGAAAACATGGTTCCACCTAAGTGGGCACGTCAATTCCCAGA
The DNA here is from genome assembly GCA_039090855.1 of Macrothele yani. Classification (NCBI taxonomy): domain Eukaryota; kingdom Metazoa; phylum Arthropoda; class Arachnida; order Araneae; family Macrothelidae; genus Macrothele; species Macrothele yani. The sequence goes on along the minus strand of CM077024.1, from coordinate 39,146,298 downwards.
ATAGCCGTATTTGGGTAGTGAGAATCCTAACACCGTGCATGAGACACATCTTCATGATGAAAACATGGTTTCACCTAAGTGGGCACGTCAATTCCCAGAATAGCCGTATTTGGGTAGTGAGAATCCTAACACCGTGCATGAGACACATCTTCATGATGAAAACATGGTTCCACCTAAGTGGGCACGTCAATTCCCAGAATAGCCGTATTTGGTTAGTGAGAATCCTAACACCGTGAATGAGACACTTATTCATGATGAAAACATGGTTCCACCTAAGTGGGCACGTCAATTCCCAGAATAGCCGTATTTGGGTAGTGAGAATTCTAATACCGTGCATGAGACACATCTTCATGATGAAAACATGGTTTCACCTAAGTGGGCACGTCAATTCCCAGAATAGCCGTATTTGGTTAGTGAGAATCCTAACACCGTGAATGAGACACTTATTCATGATGAAAACATGGTTCCACCTAAGTGGGCACGTCAATTCCCAGAATAGCCGTATTTGGGTAGTGAGAATTCTAACACCGTGCATGAGACACATCTTCATGATGAAAACATGGTTTCACCTAAGTGGGCACGTCAATTCCTAGACTAGCCGTATTTGGTTAGTGAGAATCGTAACACCGTGAATGAGACACTTATTCATGATGAAAACATGTTTCCACCTAAGTGGGCACGTCAATTCCCAGAATAGCCGTATTTGGGTAGTGAGAATCCTAACACCGTGCATGAGACACATCTTCATGATGAAAACATGGTTCCACCTAAGTGGGCACGTCAATTCCAATTAAATAGGATCAAGAATAATTAAAATTAAATAGGATCAAGAATAATGACCTCTGAAACTAGAACTTCTTTGTAAGATTCCCAAACAAGCTAAGAGGCTAGACACACTGCGAAGACTAAAAGTGCTTTAACTTTCCAACACCCTATCACTTAACTGTAACAAATTAGGCACAAGGCTAATAACTGTCTCTTTTATCTCCCTTTTTGAACGTAATGCCACATGTTTATACACGAGTATTTATGTAAATAAACACAAAAAATTATTATTACTATAATTAGCAGTGTATTTATTTGTGAATAAATACACTGCTAATTAGAGTGCTGAATTATAAGTTAAAATAAATTTAAAATCACTCCACAGATGAGTCAAGGTTTGTTGATAACAGACATGCTGAACAATAACTGACAGCAGAGTGCAAGCAACAGAGCACACGTTCCTCGGCGCACTTTTCAAAGATCGAATTTCAAAGTAAGATCTTTCGACTTGCTATCATGCCGAAATAAAACCATTTATGAAATAAAATAATATTTGACAATATTACACTGCAGTGAAAATATCGCGAGAGAAAAATTACAATTTCGGGAGAAATTATCGCTCCATCCAACCTCTGCCACTAATAAGTTTTGCCTCCATTTTCACTCCGCAACACAAAGATTTATAGAATACGTAAAATGATATTTAACAACAATACAGACCAAAGGTACACCGTAAGAAATAAGCGATAACGGGAGAAATCTTTGCTCACCTCCATTTTCAATCTTAAACACAAACATTTATGTAAATAAGTAGTATTTAACAGCATTGTAGAATGGGGGGAACACCACAGAAAAAAATAAATACAGGCGGGATTGAGCTGTCAGTTTGGTTCTGATTGAGCCTTCAGTTTGGAACGTAGGACTACGACTTGCAGATCGGAGAGTTGAAATGAGCTAGACGAGTATGGTTCCAAAGCGTTTATTTAATTTGTTATAGCCATCACAAGTCTATGATATGAAAAGTAGCTTACATACTTTTTACAAATAGTGCTGAATATATTGCGAACGCAAAGCAGATCGATACACGAATTACCCAACGTGGTGCTCTGTCTTCTTGGGCTTCTTACATTCCTCATCACTTGCTCTTGCCTCTCGTTTTGATTTTCTCCACTTCTTTTGTTTGCGTTCTTTCTGCGAATTTCGCGGCATTGTCGAAAACGTTAACCCGTTTACACGAAAACAATTTTTTGAAATTTTAGTTTAAACCACTGTGATATGCTATTTATATATTTGAATAGATCTTGTCGAGAGCTTTAAAATGATACCACGCAAAATCGTTTTGCACTCACGGTTGTCTAGATAAGCCGCGATACTGTCAAAAGTGTTCACCGGTTTACAAGAAAACAATTTTTAAAATGTTCAGTTCAAACTACTGCGAAATGTACTTCGTATATTTGAATAGATCTCGTCGAGAGTCGTGTTGCGCTCATGGTTGCCGAGATAGACTGAGTTAAACGCTGCGACACACCAGAAATATTGCATCACCTCCCTCGCACACAAATGGGAGCGAGGGAAGCGTCGCGCGAACGATGTATTGCGAAGTACGCGAATTGGACTCCGTTCTGTTTACGAATATGCTAACCCGATTAGTGCGCGACACGTATTTTTAACGTTATTGGGACCTATTTTTGTCATAGGAGTCACCTCATAATATCTGCGGAGTTAGACGTAGTCCTTCGTCAAAAAAAGAAAAAAAGAAAGGAACAGAAAGAAAGAAAGGAAAACGATCATGGGTAAATCCTTGCTCTCTTTAGCTTCTGTCGTCGGCAATTTTGGCCTCCATTTTTATGCTGAAACAGAAGCATTTCTGCAAAAAAATTATATTTAACAGCAATATTTCGATTTACGAAACACCGCAGTGAAACAAATTACACATAAAAACATTTTAACAACAATACAGCATAGAGGGCATCGCGGGAAAAAGAATTTGAAGAACAAGATTACAGCTTTTCGTCCAACTTCTGTTCATAGGAATCGGTGCTCCCGTTTTCAAGCTGAAACACAAACATTTATGCAGTAAAATGATATTTAATAATAACATGGACAGAGCACAAACATCGCGAGAAAAGAGAAAACACGGTTACGTGAGAAATATTCATTTTGTTTAGCTTCTGTTTTCAGAAAGTTTTGAAAGATAGAATTTCGCTCCCAGATGGAAAGCTTGCGCCCATGATCGGGAGTTTGCAAGAAAAATTAAAAACGGTTCTAAGCATGTCGTTTTTTTAACTATAGGACCAAACTAAAGGTTTTAGGGATCTTGTCTTTGTCTGCAGGACCAAAACAAAGGTTCTGGGGATATCATTTTTGTCTGTAGGACTCCCAAAAAATCTGCGACTCACGTCGCGCGTCTCAACAATTCTGCTACAGGCAGAATTAGCCGCCCCGATGGTGCAGTGGACTAAGCCAGTGATTCTCAAACTTTTATGCTTCACGTACTCCCTGGAAATGTGTATATAACTCGCTTACCCCTTGTATATATAGATAAAACTATAATTATAGTATAACAATGGGAATAAAATGAAACATATTTATTTGCACTCATCGTCAAGAAAATAGTTGCACCCAAAAGGACGTGTCTGATATTCAGGAGGAAGGTAAATGTTACCCAAACAGTAAATGATTAAACATTTGAGACTGATATGGGCAATACTGTATTTATTGAGCTGCACGCCAATAAGTAGTGTATTTCAGTATGGCGTCGGGACGCCATGTTTGCTCACACAGCATGACAGATGTAGATATAAAATGAGAGTACAAGCGCACACCCCACCTGCACGAGCAAAAATCGAAAAAACGCGCATTTTGAATCAAAAAGACATCAAAAACAAGTTAGTAAAATCATGCAATGCACTGATTGTAATACGCTTTCCAACATACCAGAAATCATTACTCAAGTTATGAGGATAATGGCTGTGGAATAAATCTATGTCCTGTGCCTTGACCTTTGATCCCATTTCGATGATATTTGACAGAACCGATTCAGTATACCTCCGACATAACATGATAAAGTTGTGTCGCAATGGAAGCATCTTTACGTAAGTTATAATGCATAAGGGCTATGGAATAGATCCCGCTCCTGTGTCCAAATCTTTGACCCCATTTCGCCTATTTTCAATAGTATTCGCTGACCCCGTTTCGCCCATTTTATAGGCAGGCCCCTACAACATACTAACATTTCATCCAAATCAAAGTATTGTTACGTAAGTTATGGCGATGGAAGTGATTCAGCTCTTATGTCCTGAACTTTGACCCCATTTCGCCCATTTTCAATAGGGTTTGTCCCCAGATGGTCCCCTACCACATACTAAAAATTAATCAAAATCGAACCTTTTTTACGTTAGTTATGACGCATAAGAGCAGTGGAATGGATCCCGCTCCTATGTCCTAACCTTTGACCCCATTTTGTTCACTTTCAATAGGGTTCCTTCCCAGGTGATCCCCTTCCACATACTAAATGTTCATCGAAATCGAACGATTTGTACGCGAGTTATCGTGCGGCCGGACATACGCACACAACGCGTGACGTAATGAGGCAGATGGGAATCGCGACCATCTGCTCGAAAGAGTGTGACGTCATAAAACTTTAATAGGATCCACACACAACGCGTGACGTAATGAGGCAGATGGCGTGACCGCGCGCCAACATCTCAAGCGCGAGATGGGGACGTCATAAGATTTCTAAGCATGGGAAACATTAATGGGACGACGCCATGACACTAAAACGTGGTAATTTGGGGTGGTTATTTAACCCACTAAACGAATTTTCCTAAAGTTGAGATGGAGCTAAATTGATTTCTAGTACCAGAAAACGGTAGGTTAACGACTTTCATCAAAATCCTTCGAGCCGTTTTCAAAATAAAATTTACATACATACATATAATAATTGCTCCTTTAATAGTATGGGATAAGGGCGATGGAATGGATCCCAATCCTATGTCCTGACCTTTGACCTCTTTTTTTTTTTGTCCATTTTCAATAAGGTTCGTCCCCAGGTGGTCTGCTACTACATACTAAAATTTCATCGAAATCGAACCATTTTTACGCACGTTATGACGCATAAGGCCAATGGAACGTACGGTTGGAAAGCGTAAACAATGAAAAAGAACCAAAATCATCAAAATGGAAAAATCAATCATTCGATTGTCAATATCTGGAAACTTCTCTGGATTAACTGTAGAAATCACCAATTGTAAATAAAAGTGCGCTCGTACCCTCATTTCTTAAGCAGATGTAAAATGAGGTACGAGCACACTTTTATTTACAATTGGTGTTTTCTGGAGTTAATCGAGAGCAGTTTCCTGTTTTTGAGACACGCATGATTGATTTTTCCATTTTTTGATGTCTTTTTGATTTCAAATCGGCGTTTTTCGATTTCTGCTCGTGCAGGACGGAAGGGGGGGGGGGGGCGCTCGCACTCTCATTTACGCTTTCCAACCGTAGGTTGAAGAAGTTTATATGCTCCAGCTTGGCCGCCTGTTCACACGATAACTCGCGTAATAATGGTTCGATTTCGATGAAAATTTAGTATGTGGTAGGGGACCACATGGGGACGAACCCTATTGAAAATGGGCGAAATGGGGTCAAAGGTCAGGACATAAAAGCGGGATCCATTCCATTGCCCTTATGCGTTATAACTTAGGTAAAAATGCTTCGATTGAGACAAAACTTTATCTTGTTGTTCCGGAAGTATACTTTACAAGTTTTGTTGAATATCATCGAAATGGGGTCAAAGGTCGGGTCATAGAAGCGAGATTTATTCCACAGCCATTATCCTCATAACTTGAGTAATGGTTTCTGGTATGCTGGAAAGTGTATCTAATCAGTGCATTACATGATTTTACTAACTTGTTTTATATCTACTTCTGTAATGCTGTGTGAGCAAACGTGGCTGCCCAATGCCATACTGAGAGACACTACTTTTTTTTTAATTAAAACACCAACTGTAAATAAAAGTACGTTCGTACCCTCATTTTATAGCTACTTAAGAAATGAAAGAAAATTGAAAAGTTTCATGAGGTTAAATTAGAATCATGTAGCTTTTGAATTTTCTTTCATTTCTTAAGTAGATATAAAATGAGGGTACGAGCGCAATTTTGTTTGAAATTGTTGTTTCCTGGAGTTAATTGAGAGCTGTTTAATGATTTTGACACTCGCATGATTGATTCTTCAATTTTTTGTTGATGATTTTGATTGCTTTTGATTGTTTTTTATGTCTCTTTGATTCAAAATGGGGGTTTTTCCGATTTTTGCTCGTGCACAAGGGAGGTGCGCTCGTTCTCTCATTTTATATCTACTGACAGACGTATCGGCATGGAGTTGCATAGGTTCCTAATGGTGCCCTGCAATAAGCCATTCCATGCAGCTAGAATCTTCTCACGCAGTTCCTTCAGATTGTGCGCTAGGGGTGGAGTATGGATATCGCGCCCAATAGCACCCCACACATTGTCAATCGGCGATAGGTTTGGCAATACGTCTGGCCATGGCAAAGTGTCAGTGCTTTGAAAGCAAGCTCTCGAGGCAGCAGCAGCAGCATGTGGACGAGCGTTGTCCTGTTGGAAAATCGCATCAGATTGAGCCTTCATAAAAGGTAGGGCCACTGATTGCAGGACTTTATTAACGTAACACTGGGCTGTCAAAGTGCCTGTAATGAACACCAAAGGTGATTTGGCATGATAGGCAATTGCACCACACACCATGACACCAGGCCTACTGGATGTGTGATGCTCGACGATAAACTGTTCATTTTGGCGCTGACCACGGTGCCTCTATACACGGATTCGTTGGTTGTCTCCTCCAAAACAAAAGCGGTACTCGTCACTGAAGATCACCCGCTGCCATTCTGAGTGGCTCTATGACAGTCTGGCACGGCGCCATTGCAGTCTTTGGCGATGATGCAATGGTGTTATGGGCAGTCGTCGTAATGGTCTGCGTGCGTGTAATCTTACATCGTGCAGCCGTCTGTCAATCTGGCGATGCATGGAGGGCATAACTGCTCGCTGAATATCCGCAGTCGTGGCTGTTGGGTCACTCCACTCATGTCCGACAACCCGTCGGTCCTCACTCTCCGTGGTTCGTCTAGGTCCCCCAGGCACTTCCTGTCGCTTCTGCATGCCTTGTTCTATCCACTGCTACCATCAGCGTGCTATGGTGATATTCGCACGACCGGTATGGCGCGCAATACGGCGATAAGACCATCCCGCTTCCCGGAGCCCTACGACGCGGCTTTTCTCGAATTCCTCTAACTGCTCGAATTGCTTGCTTACTTTTCTCAGAGGCGTACTTCACTTGCAAAGAATGCAACCAACACAACAGCACGAATCAGAACGGAAAGCGCTCGCAACGGGATGACCTTATTTAATCGGTCAAGCACAGCGCTAAGACCCCCACTTGCTTACGTTATATGCACGGCCCAGCGTGATACTTGAATAATTTGCATGTGTCACGATGTCAAACCTACCCACCAAGTTTCATTCCTGTCGGTTGCTTCTTTCTGGGTGCAACTATGTTTTTGACGATGAGTGTATATACACATTAAATTCTTTATTTATGAATTACGTATGTCGATAAACAAAAAGAGCCATGTGTCACTGTTAGACCACATGACCTATGGCCTTTTGATCCTTCGCGTACGCGCGCTGACTGTGAAAAAGAAGAAATCTCGCCGTCTCTCCCTTTCCCTTGTGCAACTCTAGAGCGTACCCCCAAAAGTTTTACCGCGTCGCGTCCCAAAGCGTACGCGTACACTACGTTGAGAACTCCCTAGCCCAGGGGTTCTTAACTTTTTTGGCCACCACCCAAAATCAACGAGACGATCAACTTCTCGATCCACGGATCTATTTTGAAATTAAAAACGCTAATGCAATAACATGAGTAAGTGAAATAATTATTTATTATTACACAGAGAATAAAAAATGTTTTGTTTTTGAAATTACAGTCAAACCAGGGGCGCAACCAGGTGCGGGGGAAGGTTAGGGTTATTTATATAGTGGGAAGGTATGAATGATAATATATTGTGGGGCAAATAATATCAATAATTGGAAATTATAACCATTTATAAAACAGATTTCAAAAATAACTACTCACACAATTCCAAACACCTAACAGAAATCATCGCTCTTTCCATGTTAATAAGTGAGTCACGAAAAAATTCTAATCGGTCGCTACCGGGAATCGGACCCAGGGTCTTCCAGTTACGCGCCGCACATGCTACCACTGCACCACAGCGGCCTCGAATTCTCTAGACTCACATGTGATTAACTGCCAAACTACTTATTAACGGGTAAAGAGCGATGAATTCCGTTTGGTGTTCCTGATCCACGCCAAGTGTTTGAATTAATTATCCATTTGTCTCCTAATTATTTGTTCATTTGTTGCTTTCCATCTTTGGTGAATCCCCAGCATTGTGCGGGGCTTCATGAAGCAACCTGCCTTGTAGTTTGGCAGTTAATCACATGTGAGTCTGGAGAATTCGAGGCCACTGTGGTACAGTGGTAGCATGCCCGGCGTGTAACTGGAAGACCCTGGGTTCAATTCCCGGTGGCGGCCGATGATAATTTTTCCGTGACTCACTTATTAACGTCGAAAGAGCAATGATTTATGTTAGGTGTTCCTGATCCACGTCGAGTGTTTAAATGAATTATTACTCACACAATAGTTCGGTGCGATCCTTGGTCTTGTAGGCACTACTGCTGAAAGCTCTTCAAACCATGGTTGTGCCTTTGAGAGGCAGCATCTCAAGTCATGCTTTGGTTGTAGTCGGCTTCTAGTCTTAGTTTTCATGACAGAAAGTGTCGAAAAGCCAGCTTCACATAAGTAGGTAGCCAGAAGCGGAAGTTAAACTTGCATAACTTAGTTGAGTAGAATTTTATTCAAAATGAACACAGTGTTCGTTTTTGGAAATCTTGACGTAAAGCTTCATCACTTTGGACTTCAATGAGCTCTTCCTGGATCCCTACAATATCTGAGAAATGTTCAGGCAAATCTTGAACATCAGTGTCAAATGGATTGCGCATTCAACTATATTTGACCATATCTTCTGGAACGTAGCGATCAAACTCAAGACTTACTTTCTGCAAATGCTCGATTATAAAATTTTTATCCTCTGCTAGCTCAGTGTTTTCATCTTCCAGAAGCAAGTTTAAAGTCGGGAAAGAAGCCACCTTATTTTCTTCCCCCACAGTTTCAACTTTACTTTGAATGCTGTCAATTTCTCTGCTAAGCCGATTACAGTGTGATCACGGCCTTGCATTGAGCTATTTACTGCAACTTATTAAGTTCTGCAAATATATCTGAAAGGTAGGCTAATTTCAATATCCACTTTTTGTTAGAAAACCGGGAAGTCAAAGGATGAAGTTACGGCGACCCATCTTGAAAGCCCCGGCGACCCAATTTTAGGTCGCAACCCATGGGTTAAGAACCCCTGCCATTCGTTCGTTCGAGATGGGTCAGGGTTCGAATCCCTGTGAGGCATGGATGTTGTGCTTGCCTTACGGTGCTGACTCTCTCTCCCTTCCCTGGAACCAGTGACCCTAAATTAGGGACAAGTGACTGCTAATAGCCCACTGAGTTGCTCACGGTGGTCGTTAAACCTCCTTACTGAAAAAATATGATGCACTCAAACTACAAAACCTATCCCACCCCCCAATCCCAGCCATAGCATATTAAACCTCCAATAAAGAAAATAACAGGCAGAATTATGTTCTTCATCGATTAAGTTTCTCGCTCCATTGAAAACACATAAAAACCGAATGAACACGTTTGATACCCATATGAGACTAAACCGTTTATGCAAAGAAAATAACGGCGAGAGGTGCTTGAGATTAAGAAGGAACTGAGTCAAACGATATTGTGCAAAACAAATGTCGTATTTCTGATAGCTTCGTTTCTAGAAATCTCATTTAGAAAGCCTTTTTGGCATGTGGCAAGGGTAACCACGAAGAATATTTTTAATATATCTTGAGATTTTCACAGCAGAACTTTCCATCTGCAGTCGTAAGTGAATCTTTGTCGTATCAGCTTCTGTTCTCGTCTAGAAGCTAAAAATGGTTCAGTCGCAGCCGTTGTTATCATTGCGCTAGTGCGGAATGAGGAGTCCACTTTCAGCGGATAGACACGTTCCACCCCATCCAGCGGAATGGTATCATTCAGCGGCGTTACACTGTGATGTCACAAGGTCAGTATCTATCTGATGTACGCTTTGCGTGTCTGATTTCTTGAGAAAGTACGATCGTGAATGCACAGAGTTCGGTCAAAGTAGACAATGGACACAGGCTAGTTGCCTGAATTTTTTTCTGTACGAGGTCAAACTCGGACATTCCGCGGGTATGACAGCCCGAAATATCAACGCGAAGTTTGGGCAGGATACTCCGAACGATCTTACCATACGTTGATGGTTCGCAAAACTCAAAGCAGGAGACACGTCCCTTGCAAATAAACCTCGTGATCATTCACAAGTAGCTGCGAAAGATGAAGAGGTGAAGAATGTCATGGAAACTGATACAAGGCAAAATACTCACGAGATGGCAGCCACGCGAGCTGTGGCTGCGATCATCAGCACAACTCATGATCCAGCTACGCGAGCTGTGAGTCGTCGAGATGATCGCAGCCACAGCTCGCGTGGTATCCCGACGATTGTCAGGATGTCTGGGTTCCAAAAGAATTGAGAGAAGCCAATAAGACGTACACTATATTATCAAAAGTATTCGGACACTACGAAATATTTGCATAAGTACAAAGAACTGTTGCGCAGGAAGGTGCGCTGTGAATGGAGAGGTACATATATAAAGCTACAGTATATATAAAGCTGAGATGTTCTGTCGTGTTATCAGTAGGTAACGTTCAAGCAGATACGCCGCTTGGACGTGAACATTTCGAGTTCCAACGCTGGCTAGTCATAAGATGTCATTTGTAACGTTTCCATACGGAGTATCGCAGCTAAATAAAACATACCAAAATCGACTGTAAGTGATGTCGTGAAGAGATGGAAGCAGGACGGTGGAACTACAGCAAAGAAACGTTCGAGAAGGCCACACAAACTGACGGAACGGGAGGGAAGAGTCATGGTAATGTTTTGGTGAGAAAAAAATAATTGAATTTATTTTTGCCGTATCATGCTGGTATTACAATTTAATATGGAAATTATAGAAAATTTAAATTTGGGAAATGGGTGGATGCATTTCGAAACAAAACTGAAATTTTGAATAAGGCCATGAAACAAAATAGAAAAAATAAAATAAAATGCACCACTGAATTTGGTATCTCCCAAAAGTTACTATTGTATTGTTTGCGTTGTTTGCATTTGATGAGTAGATACACCTGAAAGTGTAAGAAAAGGTAACTATTGTTTGCATGTGTACCAAATTTGTAAACAATAAAATTTAATGGTATACAATGTACACGTGTAAATAACCTTTTGGAAGTAGCGATGATCAAATTAGCTAGTTAGGACAAAAACATTGATTTTACGGTTATAACCTCAGATTACATTCCCACCTCAGTCATTGCTGAGGGGGATGCACTTGAACCATGTGATGAAAATTTAAACTGAAAATACCTAAAACTTCACTGCACTAAGGTTTAGGTTTTTGAAAGGCCACTTGGCCTATATTTATTTTAAAAACTTAACAAATTAAATTTTTAGGTCACAGATTTTATGCCTGGCCACAGGGCCCAATAAAAATAAACGGGTGACAGGTTAGTTTCTTTCCAAGAAAAATTAGCACCACGGACACTACTGATAAAAATAATAAACACAAGAATTTCATTGTACTTCAACAGCACCAACACTTGATTTAACATGGTGTACAACTTAAGTATTTGAAGTGAAAATATCTCACACTCTCTCTCAAAAAAATTATTATATGCATATGTGTACACTATATTGTTCTCATTAAATCGCTCGAACCAACCCTCTCAGACCAGACTTCCGAATCCACTTTTAATTTTAAACTACTATAACAACTGCCAAAATTCTACGTATAATGAAAGTTAATTTAATAAAAGATTCTACCCTTCCAGGAAAATTTGTCTTAAAATCAGCATAACCCTGTCTTAAATCAACATTTGTCTTACAATCAACATTTCTAGCATTACCGGATACTCAACCCATTCTATACACCATACCAAAACCTAATGCACTAGATACCTTATTCAAATTACACAAAGTTATCATTAAATTGCTACACTGACAAGAGAATCTTACTTACACCATCCTCATGCAAATCCAACATTTCAAAATTCCATACTATAATTTTTCCAGTCAACTGGCACCCATGTAATAATCAACTCGGGCATAAAGCCAAACAATCATCTCAACCAATGAGTCCCACATCTCAAGAAAAACACTAATTTTCGGGGAGAACAACAAAGTTTGAGTCTGAAGGCGGGAATGGGTCGTGAATCCATTCCCAGCTTATACAGTGTAGTGGAGCAAAGTGCGACCTAACCCTTTTCTGTTCCTTCACTCTGATTTGGGGACAACCTATATCACTCCCCTCATAGGTACCACCTCCTATGGACCGAACAAGCTTACTTGGGCAGAAAACAAATCCCCCAATTTGTTTCGTGCACCCTTTCAGACCCCGCGGCATTGTCTACATAGGGTAAAGTATCCCACAAGAGTTCTCTTGTCCCCAAAATATCTCTTCGTCCATTTTCCAGAAAATTCAACACATCACCCTTTTTCCCAGAAAATTGCTTCTTATCCTATTTTCCCCAGGAACACACTTCATATCCTTATTTTCCCAGGAACACACTTCATATCCTTATTTTCCCAGGAACACACTCATTTCCCAGAAAATCACTTATCTTTATTTCCCAGGAACACACTGTACATATTCATTTCCCAGAAAGCTCAATAACACCATACTTGACACACTATACCAAACCTTACTTTATTTCCTGAAAAATCTATACATCACCATACTTCCTAGATCACTCTTTTCCTGAAAAAAAATCATCACTTCTTGAAGAAACACAACAGCTATTCGGGTTATTATTTTAGTCACACTATACATATGCTCATATCTGCCTGTATGCCCAATTCTTATATTCTTTTCCCCATAAAAACCTGTTTTTCTAATCTACGGGCTGAAACTAGAAATTAGCCCTCACTAATACAAAAATTAAAATTTTAAAGAGTAATTTAGCACCTAAATTTACCAAAACACTAAACCAAAATAATTACCAGCCTACAAGAAAAATTCCCAACTACATGGCACCTACGCTAAGTTCATAAATACAAATTCTACTTCACAAATACAAAAATCACCGAGCACAAAAAGAGTTAAATTTCACCTAAGAGAAATACTGGTCTGGAGAGGTGTTCGTTCCGAAATAACTTAATATTCTTATTATATCATCTATCCCTACATGACCCAGAAAATTATCTACTTCCACTACTTTGTTTCGTTTTGTTTTTCAATTACCTATCCAACAGAAGATGACATGAAATTTATTTAAACAGCCTAAGATTTTAAAACCAACTCGTTTTATAATTTTAAAGAAACCACAACATAATACAAAAAAGAAAATGCCGAGAGAAATTTACCTTTAGGACTGGAGCAACAACACTTCCTGACAAGCACACTAACCGTCGACAATAATAAAAAAAGTTTCACAGCCTAATAATAGATAAAATAAATAAATAAAAAATAAACTCTCCCTGAGAGAACACCACTGTCCCGGTTGATTTTCACTTCACCTCCAAGGTTGTTTTTTTTTCTTTTTCTACCCTGTTGGTGGACTCCTTGTTGTAATCAGTAGTGGGCCCAGCTCGACAATTCAGCATTCGAAGCATTCACAAGGCCGTCCATGATAGCCATGGCCTTCTCCCCGAGGCCTGGGCGCAGCCCAGCGTTAAAATATGGAGGCAGCAACAACAATAGGTGGACTTTTGGTCCTCAGGCATGTTGGGCTTGAAAGTAAGAAATCGGGTCTGATCCTTCTCCGCCATCTGCATCCAACACGGCAGTCGACCGCTACTTGATAATTTGGGTGTATCAGCGGTCATTTCATCTCCGGCAATGAGATCCTTGAAAACAATCACTTTAGCTGACCGGTTTTTGAAGTCACTTCAGAATACGGGAACACAGCTAGCGGCCAGTCATTCTTACTGCCGACCAGGCCAAAGAAAAAGATTTTTCTTTTCCACACAGGGCCAACAGACCCCAGTGCATCTCATTCTGACTGCCCCCTCCACCGCCAAAAGGCGAGGAGAAAAAAACTCCGCCGTCCTCTCTTTCTCTGACGGCCAGCCAGAAGTCCAGAACAAAAGTGTTTTTCAACGGATAAACTCTGGGGTGCTTGAAACCGCTGACCCCTCTCATTGGTCGAAACTTCAGCCTAGCAACTCACAGCTTCCCCACGGAATCTTCACTCCCACGCCTCGAGTGACCTCTGACCTTCACACGTGTCGACCAAGCTCTCTTTTTGACCCTGAGGTCTAAAAATAGATTCTGTTGCTGAATTCCCTACCCCAAAAGGCGAAAAGATGTTACTTTTGGTGACTTTTCTACGACGCTTGGAAACACAAAAATGGCGAATTCTTGCTTTGCAGAAAATCACTAATTTTAATTTTCTTTTTCTCTCGTTCCGTGATGTTAAACTAAAATTAATTTTGATTCTCTGAGCTGCACACCTACTCGCCTTTTCCTATCGCGATAAAAGAACAGATAAAATAATTATTTTCAAAAACCCAAAGTCAGTTAAATCAAATATTATTCTTTTTTTTTTTTTTTCATTTCACCAACATGAAATTTTGTTTTCCTGGTTGCGATTAAGACAAGCGAATTTTGCGCACGAATTCCCCTGCCTTTCAACCAGGAGTTTTCTTCTAACGTATGTCATGGGAGAAAATTTTTGCATTAATTAATCTCTGATAAACCAACAGAAAGATTGATCAGGTCTCTCTGAAATTCACCAGAGGTTAAAATTTTCGCCATGACAGTAAGAAATGCTAAGAAATTCCGTTCTTCGCCTGCAGCTTCCATCGCTGCTGAAGTAGGAAATACTTGTAATGGCTAGGTTAGTACCATAACTATCCGCAGAGAGTTGCACAGTGTAGGCTATTATGGTAGAGCAGCTGCACACAAGCCACACATCACTACCGTGAATACGAATCGCTGCTTGAAGTGGTGTGTCTCTCGTCGTTCGTGGACTGCTGACGACTGGAAATCTGTCCTTTGTGGAGTGATGAGTCATACTTTTCACTCTTACAATCTGATGGGCGTGTTTGGATATGGTGACAGCCCGGCGAAGGATTTTCGTCGGACTGGGTTCTTCTGACTCTTAAATTTGGCGGAGGCTCCGTCCTAGTATGGAGTTGTTTTTCGTGGATGGGGGTCAGCCCGTTAGTTATTACAATACAAACCATGAACTCTCAAGTGCACAGAGGTCCTGAAAACGTTATGCACACTGTCCACTTGTGAGAAGTGTGCGAAGTAACGGAGAAAACTTACCTTATTGCCGTTCATTGTACTCTCTTCCGCTACTAATGACAGCTTGCCAGCGTTGAGGTAGGTCCTGGATGCCTCGTAGTAAGCCATTTTGTTCAGCTGTCGTATTACTCAGGTCACGTCCAGTGACAGTTCGTCCAGTAATTCGTAGCGGATGCCATCGAGACGTTTTTTTAACTTTGTGAAAAGATCAAAATCGGGTGGACTGAGATTAGGGCTGTATGGTGGGTGGGATCAAGGGCTCGCTGGGGGTGGGGGTGGCTAGACCCCCCAGCTTTGATAAATTTAAAACACTAAAATAGACGAAATCTTCTTTTAAAACATTTTTAAAAATAATAAGATATTAATGATTGATTGCATCAATTATTTTTGTTGTATTTTAGTATCTTGTACATTTACTAAAATGTTTGACAGCCTTGAAGGAGGTAAAGATTTTTCTTAGCACCCCCTCCCCCACCTAAAAGTACTCATATGGGCGCCACTGGGTGGGATAAAGTCTTTCAGCCATATTTCGGCAAAAGTTCTCGTACCTACGCTTCACCATGGCGCGATGAGTTGTCATACAGCAACATCGGTCCCGCTTCCAACAAGTTTAGGGAGATTTTGACAAATTTTCGGTATGGACTTTGTCCTCAGAAAGTCACGATAATATTGTGCGTTGAAATTTCGCCCTACCGGCACTCGATCAGAGACCACAACACCCTGGGCTTCGTACGCAAAAATCATCATTTGCTTCACTTTGGATTGTTGCCGACGACACTTTGATGGGCGCGGGGAACTTTGGATGCCTCCATTTCGCTGATTGTGACTTCAGTTCTAGCTCAAAATCACTGGTCTAAGTCTCATGAAATGCGACAATTCTGTTCAAGAAGGTATCGCGCTCCTTTTCGAACCTGTGGAGGTGATTACGTACCATGCTCATTCTGGCTGCCTTCTGCTCGGGATTGAGTTGATGGGGGCACCCAGGGCGCGGCGATTTTTCTTTTCCCAGGGAGTCGGTCGAAATCTAGTGAACAGACATGGTGGACAAATTTGCCTGATGAGCACGACTGTCAAACGACGATTCTCTTCGAGAAGCGTTTTTTCTGTCGCCGTTTGAGGTCGGCCTGACCGGTGATCATCTTCGATACTGCTTTGGCCCTCCCGAAAAGAGCGATGCCCAGCGAGAAACTGTGCTTCAATCAAGAATTCCTTCCCACAAACTTATTGCAAGGCAGTGTGGATCTGTGTCGCAGTTTTTCCCAGCAGAGTTTCTATTTTCATACGCTGGCCTAACTCCATGACTCGACCTGAGGAGCTGCACGCTTCCATTTCCAAACCGTCCCACATCCACACAGCAAATGATATCGCATCGTTCTGACACCACTGCGTTGCTGAGAGTCTGACCTTGGCATGACGCAATGATTTTCCCGATTGCATATCATCCCTTCCGTTTTAGATTAACATGTGCAGAACTTTTGTTATGACCAACGTTGACGTTGTGGATAACACTGCCCCACAATGTGGCAGTATTATGGAAATGACTGTTGTCTCTTCCAACAAGATCAAGTTCCCTGCCACACTGCATGGCGTTGCAGGACTGGTTTCTTAAAAATGAGGAGGAATTGTTAGACTGACGGTCTTCGCTCTCCACTCTGAGAATATGGATGGCGAGCCATCCCTGTCCAGACCTATCGGAAATTATTTGATAGTATGCTCTTCGTGTTGCCGCGGTCATACAAACAAAAGGTGGCACACATAGAGGAACTACAATACTGCTACAGATGTAGTACGGAACATAATGACCGATATGAAGATAACCCACTTGTAACACAATTAACGCTAAGCTGCTGTGATCCATCGATTTGTAAATTTGACCCCGTGTTGGCGGACGTTATGAGATGTTCACACCAGTGTATGTTACGCCGGTACCGTAGCGCCATGGTCTAAGTGCTGCTCTCTTATAACTGTTCGTCCAAATGTAAGCATTGTGCACAAAACCTTTCTCATAGCGGAAAATATCTAAGACAAAGGGGATTTTCAAAGTAGTTTCTAGAAACACAGAAAAGGTTCCACGTATGGCACAAAACGTCTCTCCGCGCGAATCATTTCGCCCACTCGCTGACGATTCGTGTTAGTGTTAGCAGATGATGGTCTGCCACTGTGTGGTTTTCTTCAATGCTGGTTTCCCCTTCTATAAACTTCTTGATCCATCTGTGCACATTGATCTTGTCCATGGTGTCATCTCCGTAAACATTTTGTAGCCTTCTTTGGTTGTCGGACAGCCTGTCATACAAACAAAAGGTGGACCGACTAACTACTAATTGCGATAATAAAGCCATTTGTCCCAAAACATTGTGGTTTTCGAATGCTTTTGATAACATAGTGTACTTTCCGAAAGGTGGGAATTTTCCTCCTTACCAGGCACAGACGGGAGGGATTTCTGCTTCGGTGCGATGAAAAGTGGGTTATCTACAAAAATCATAAGCCCTCACCACAGTGCTTAGATACCAAGAAGCAACCAAAATACTGTCCAAAGCCACCCACAAGAAGCTTTGGTTCCGGTTCAGGGGTCTGCAAATGGTTTGATCCACCATTCATTTCTCGGACAAGAGAGATCATCAGTTCATACCACTGTTGTCCTTAAATGCTGCAGATGAACAAAAGCCCCTGTACCAGTCAGCCAACTATGGTCAATAGGTATGGGGTTCCTCTGTTGCACAGGAACGCCCTCTCACATGGCTCTCCAAAAGGTCAAACAAATCCACCAGTTGGACAAGGAAACTCTGCAGCATGCTCCATATCCCCCAGATCTTGCTCTCACGGATTATCCCCTTTCCGGTATTTGAACCATTTGCTGGTGGAGATCTTTGCAAATGTCCAAGCTGCGTGTCAAGTAGATGCCACACTCTTTGTTATACAGACTCTGGAGTTTTATCGCAGCGAGACCTTCAGCCTCTTAATCTGTTGGCATAAGTGTCTTGATGCAGATGGGAACTACTTTGACTAGTAGACTAGTATAATTTTATGAGGGTTTATAGGTTATATTCTCATGTCAGACATTCTGATTCCAATTCCGATTTTTTTGAGCAAAAAAGTTTTTCATTAATTCCGTGCTTAACTACCACAATGAACAGTTCTAAGGGATATAAAGGATTCTTCCGTCCCTAATTTACAGTCACTGGCTCTAGGGAAGAACGAGAGCTACTGCTGTCGGGCAACACATCACCCATGCCTCATCTGGGTCTCAGATCTAGTTCCGACAATTAGCCTGAAACTAGCGCCTCTGACTATTCGGCCATGGAGGGATGCAAGACATTCCACCCAAATGAAATAAATTTTTATTTTTATGGGATATTAGCTTTACTACCCGGCTTTGCCCGGGATTTAGGCACATTAATTTCATATTCCCTTATATGTCACTGGAAATTTTTTTATGGGATATTAGCTTTACTACCCGGCTTTGCCCGGGATTTAGGCACATTAATTTCATATTCCCTTATATGTCACTGAAAAAATCGGGAAAAACATTAATGCTTGCAAAAAAGAAAAAAAAAACTGATTTCACAAATTTGGTCATTGCAAATTATTTATTCATAGTGTGATTATTTCAGCACTTGGCCGTACACAACATTTTTGGTTTCTCTTCCATCGGCGACAATGTATAATTTTGTTGGATCCTTTGCTTTTGACATTCCAACATACAGAATCAAACGGACCAAAAGCGTTACGAATTATTTAACACGCGTCCAGGAGACACAGCATTGGAACACTGACTGAAGAAAATTCGTTAACAAATTGTCATCGACGATCAAATGCATCACGTGCTTTCAGTTTCAGACGTCTTTGAGGGTATAAAAAAGTTAAAAACGCATCTTTGTGAATATTTTATGAAACAATAGGAACATGACCTCCAAATTTCGACTGAATCGGTAAATAACTTTTTAAATTAGCCGTCAAAATTTTATTAGCCGTTTTTGCTTATACATTTCTGTTTACTGATGAATTAAAAATTCCATGCCAATTTTAAAAAGTTTTGACAGGATTCCGGTGATATTTTGAGGGACTCCTCTTATCACGAATTCATGGTGTAGAAAAAATTTCAGCCCGTTTCGTTAAGATTTCGCAAAGTTCGTTTTTGCGTTTTTTTATGCACAGTTCTGAAAGAATAGAAACACCTGTGGATGAATGCAGTCACGTGCTTTCAGATTTGGAACAGATAACGATGATGTAGCAAACAAAGCTGACTTTATTGATTAGCTGATTAATTAATTCATAACTCGCGAACGGAACAACTTAGAGGTCTTAAAATATTTAAGTTGACCTAGAAATTCCAGTATTAATAAGCTATGCAAATTTCACGATGCCACAGTTCGGCGTTCGAGAGTTTTTGCTGCTTCAGACAAACAGACGTTTCGTGTTTTATATGCAAGATGATGCATTACACGAAAGGAAAATAAGAGATGCACTATATGATCAAAAATATCCAGACACCCATTTTCAGTAATGGATTTGACAAAATGCCCCACAGCCATGGCACATGCACAAGGCCGGATTTGTAAGGGAGCAAAAAGGGCAATCGTCTCGGGCTCTCCAGCCAAAGAGGCACAAAAATAGAATAATATAATAATTAAAAGAGTATTTTATTAAAATAAAAAAATTAAAAGTAGTGATGAACAAATATCAACAATGACCTACTTTTTGATATTCGTTACTAATGTTCCATTATATTTAAAATTTCGGAGGTGTTTGCTCTTATAGAGGAAATTGTCCAGTTTGCAGCTTTTACTAAACTCAGGTAATCCCCATCTAAAGCGATTTTACTCCTTGGTGATATCTTTTCAAGTGTTAATGAAGCTTTTCGAATATATATTAGAGCATGATGAACACTAGTTGTTCAGGATAAAGATCATTCAGTATAAAAGATCTTATGTGCCACGATGACACTGATGAGAGATCTTAGGAACCACGATGATCCATGAAAGACTAAGTGCTCTGTGCCTACTGGATGTAGAAAGCAGTGTTCTAAAGATGATACAGTTTGAGGAACTCATTAAAGATATTTTTTATTCGGGTTTAAAAAAATATTTATTGGACTTGGTTGACAGACATATACAGTAGAGACATCTTGTATTTCGACGTCAGCAACGTACGTAGTGAGCACAGTACGTTGGGTGAACCAGGAACACAACGAATAAACCCCCGAAAGACAAACGCAAACAATCATGTCTTACTTGGGATTCGAAACCAGACTCCTCCGTTGGGCGAATGATTAGAAGCCATCGCTTAGATCACTGCGCCACCGGGGAGGCAATGCTTGTCAGATGTCAAGTGTAGAAAGACTTTCTGCAGGTATTGTTTTGTTTCTATGTATGTATCTTTTATACGCTTATATTGTTTTGTTTCTATCTATGTATCTTTTATACGCTTTCCAACCGTAGGTTGAAGAAGCGTATATGCTCCAGCTTTGTCCGTCCGCCCGCACGATAACTGGTGTAAAAATGGTTCGATTTCGATGAAATTTTAATTTAAGTATGTTGTAGGGAACCACCTGGGGACGAACCCTATTGAAAATGGGACAAATGGGGTCAAAGATCACGACGTAGGAGCGGAATCATTCCATTGCCCTTATGCGCCATAACTTGCGTAAATATGGTTCGATTTCAATGAAACTTTACTATGTGATAGGGGACCACCTAGGGAAGAACCCTATTGAAAATGGGACAAATGGGATCAAAGATCACGGCGTAGGAGCGGGATCATTCCATTGCCCTTATGCGTCATAACTTGCGCAAATATGGTTCGATTTCAATGAAAGTTTACTATGTGGTAGGAGACTGCCTGGGGACGAACCCTATTCAAAATGGGTGAAGTGGGATCAAAGGTCAGGACATAAGATCGGGATGCATTCCGTTGCCCTTATGCGTCATAACTTGCGAAATATGGTTCGATTTCGATGAAATTTCAGTATGTAGTAGGGAACCACCTAGGGACGAACCCTATTGAAAATGGACGAAATGTGGTCAAAGGTCAGGACAAAGGATTGCAATCCTTTCCATTGCCCTTATCCCATATTATTAAGGTGGACGTCAAGTAATTTTGCTTCCTATACTTCCAATGGAAAATATTTTGTACACATTTCCTTCACAATTAATGTGTTCCCAAGGATGAAAATTTGAACATCGATTAAAATAACTTCATATTACAACTTGGAAAACTTAATATGTTCTAAAACATAACCATAATCATATTAAAAATCAATAACTTTTCCTTTGGTGGTGTTGAAACCAGAGAAAAGATGGCGCGACCTGTACTTTGATGACGTCAGTGGACAGAAAAATGTTGGATTGCATAATTACGGTTATGGTTTAGAAAATATTAAGTATTCCAAGTTATGAAATGAAGCTATTTTAATCGATGTTCAAATTTTCATCCTTGTGAACGCATTAATTGTTAAAAAAATGTGTACATAAGTTTTTCCATTGGAAGTATAGGAAGCAAAATTACTTGACGTCTAGCTTAAAGTAGCAATTCTTGTATGTATGTATGTTCATTTTATTTTGAAAACGGCTCTAAGAATTTTGATGAAAGTCGTTAACCTACCGTTTTCTGGTACTAGAAATCGATTTAGCTTGATCTCGACTCTAGGAGAATTTGTTTAGTTGGTTAAATAACCACCCCGAATTATAACGTTTTCAGTGTCATGGCGTTGTTCCATTAATGTTATCAATGCTTAGAAATCTTATGACGTCACAATTTCGCGTTTGAGAATGTTGGCGCGCGGTCACGCCATCTGTTTCATTACGTCACGCGTTGTGTGCATACAAAGAATATCTAACTGATGCATATGTCCGTCCGCACGATAACTCGCGTAACAATCGTTCGATTTCGATGAAATTTTAGTATCTGGTAGGGGATCACCTTGGAAGGTACCCTATTTAAAGTGAACGAAATGGGGTCAAAGGGCAGTAAATAGGAGCGGGATCCATTCCACTGTTGTTATGCGTCATAACTAACGTAAAAAAGGTTCGATTTCGATGAAATTTTAGTATGTGGTAGAAGACCACCTGGCGACAAACCTTATTGAAAATAGGCGAAATGGGGTCAAAGGTCAAGACATAGAAGCGGAATCACTTCCATCGCCATTATGCGTCATAACGTACGTAAAAATGCTTCGATTTGGATGAAATGTTAGTATGTTGTAGGGTCTTGCCTGGGGACGAATTCTATTGAAAATGGGCGAAATGGGGTCAAAGGTTAGGACAAAGGAGCGGGATCTATTCCATAGCCCTTATGCATCATAACTTACGTAAAAATGCTTCGATTGCGACAAAACGTTATCATGTTATTTCGGAGGTATACCAAACCGATTCTGTTGAATATCATCGAAATAGAATCAAAGGTCAGGGCACAGGACCGAGATTTATTCCACAGCCATTATTCTCATAACTTGAGTGATAACTTGAGTAATGATTTCTGTTATGTTGGAAAGCGTATTATAATCAATGCATTGCATGATTTTACTAACTTGTTATGTATTTACAGGGTGTCCGAGAATTATTGGACACATTAGAAAATTATTTACAAAAGAAAACTATGAGCATTGTCTGTTTTTCTATGTCACGTACATGTATTGCTAACACGGTTTCTATATTTTTGTTTTGTAGAATTGTTATTCTCAGAATCCGATAGATGATGCTAGGTGTGGCTTGATGAGGAATGTATAAGAAAAGCGCAATCAGTAGTCATGTCATCCGTACAGCAGAAGGCAATGTGTGTGTTATGGCTTGCGGAATTAAAGTTAAAAGACGGTACCAGTTTAGAGTATGGTTGTAATCCTCCGTCAACGAATTCATTTAAGCGGTGGATGAAACAGTTTAAAGAAACTGGCAATGTGGAACATCGTGGAGGAGCCGGTAAGCCTAACGTCAGCAGTGAGACGGTTGACCAAGTTAATGAAAGTTTCCGACGAAGCCCCAGGAAATCCGTTTGTAAAGCAAGCAGAAAACCGTGCATTCCGAAATCGACAGTTCACGATATCTTGCACAAGAAATTCAAGTTTCATGCTTATAAATTTCAAATAGTACAAAAGATGCATGTAAATGATCACACTCTGCGATACGATTTCGCTGTGGTAATGCTGAATCGAGTGGAAAACCACGAAAACTTTCTCAGTACTGTAATTTTTAGTGATGAATCCACATTTCATGTATCAGGTATTGTGAATCGTCACAACTGTAGGATATGGGGCAGTGAACCGCCTCATGCTGCTATTGAACTGGAACGTGATTCTTCAAAAGTCAATGTGTGGTGCGCCCTATCAAATACAGAAGTGATTGGCCCTTTCTTCTTCTGCGAAGAAACCATAAATGGTGACATTTACTTGGATATGCTAGAAAATTTCGCTATTCTCCAGATTAAAATATTTGACAACGTCCTTTTCCAACAAGATGGCGCGCCTCCGCATTGGTCAACGTGTGTACGTAAGTGCCTAAATGAGCTTTTCCGCAAAAGATGGATTGGGCGTGGTGGTCCCATTCCATGTCCTCCTCGCTCTCCAGATCTAACTCCATTGGATTATTTCATGTGGGGTTATGTGAAGGATCGTATCTATCAGACGCCTTATACTGATTTGCAGGAGCTGAAGCAGCGTATCACAGCTGCTATTAATTCCATAACTCCTCAGATGCTTGCCAATACATGGCATGAACTCGAGTATTGCTTGGACGTACTACGAGCAACCAAGGGTTCTCATATCGAAATTTATTAAATTGTGTAGTTACATTGTATGTTAGTACAGTCAGTTTCTTTCTATCTGTTTAATGTTTTATTTCATATAATTTTGTAATGTGTCCAACAATTCTCGGACACGCTGTATAACTTGTCAGTTCCAATTGCATGCAGTAAACTGGCTGTGATGTGTAAATTTGGTGAATTGTTTATTTTGCTATGTAGTTTGATTTCTAAGTTGAAGAGGCCCACCGAACATGAAAAGCCACGGGTCTCCGAAGATCTAAATCTGACCCTACCCATGCAGGTATAAAAACACGCACGCGGCATGGCAAAAATAATAGATAAGTATGAACAGTAAAATGGTCGTTTGGAAGAGCCCAGACTTTCAATGTGGCACGGTCATAGGATGCCATTTTAGCAACAAGTCAGTTCGTGCAATTTCTGCCGTGCTGCAGCTTCCCCGATCAACTGTAAGTGTAACGTACCAGGAGATGTGACGTACCTGCCAGAAGGACGCACACGACATAAAGGCAGATAGGAATCAGAATAAAACGTCCGCGTAGCTCAATTGGTAGAGTGACTTATTCCGGAATGAGGGGATCCGGGTTCGAATCCTGGCGTGGACAGAAATGACGGAAAAATTTACTTCGTTATATAAGGGATGTGTCTGTGAAGTGGAAACACCTAGGAGCAACAACAGTGCAATCACGACCTAACAGGCCACGTAAAATGACAGAGCGGGACCACCGAGTGCTGAAGATGGTAGTGCGACAAAATCGCCTGACCTCTGTTTCAACACTCACCACCGAGTTCCACAATGCCCCAGGATGCAACGCCAGCACCATAACGGTTCGCCGAGAACTGAACAGAATGAGTTTTCATGGCCGTGCAGCATCACACAAGCCAAACATCAGCAAAATCAACGTCAAGCGTCGGCTGGAGTGGTGGTGTTAAAGCTTTGTGCTGCTTGATTCTTGATCAGTGGAGTGATTAATCACCATCTAGTAGTCCGACGTATGAGTCTGAGTCGGGAGAATTCCAGTTAAACGCTACCTGCCCGACTATATGGTGTCAAACATGAAGTGTGGTGGAGGAGGCGTCATGACGTGGGGCTGTTTCTCGTGGTTTGAACTGGGACGATTATTTTCTCAGTACCAGGGAATATTAACGTTGCGGCCTATAAAACTCAACAGTTCTGCGAATACAATGCTATTACTGCTGCATCTCAGGTGAAAGCCCTTTACCTTACTAGCAGGAAAATGCACTTTCAACAAAGCGAAGTCTGAGCAGGAAAGGTTTTATGAGATGGGTGTGGAGGAACATGAGTGTCCTGCACAGCACCCTTCCTCCTTGGAGTGCCTGTGGAATGAATTGTAACGCCAACTGGGTGCCAGGCGGACCCGTCCGACATCGTTGACCCACCTGACTAATGCTCTTGTGGCAGGCAATTTCTGTGTCAATGTACCAAAATCTAGTGGAAACCTTCACCAGCAAAGTGGAGGCAGCAAAAGGTGGACGAATTCAATATTCACACATCTGCTGTTACGGAGAGTTTGTTGGTAGGCAAGTATTCGGATACTTTTGATCGGACAGTGTATTTTTGGGGAATGTACTGTTCTTAGAGAAGTGTTGAATGTACAACTTCAAAAACAAGAAAGATATTTTTTGAGGTTTAGCAAACTCCGAGAAATCGGCAGCTTTTCCTATTCTGACTCCGAACATTCTACTAACCTGAAAGCTGGTCCTCGGGTTATATATACAGTATATTGACAAAAGTCATCGGTCGCCTAGAAGAGAAACACAACATAGCATTTATTGACATACATTAGTACGGTGTCGGTCCACCTTTGGCCTTAATGCATGCACTGACCCTTCCACACATGCTTTCGACAAGGATTTGGAACACAGCGATAGGTATGCGTTTCAATTCAGGACATAATGCTGCCGCTAACTGTTGTTTAGTAGTAGGCCTTGGCTCCAAACTTCTTATGTGGTGCTCAAATTCATCCCATAGGTGCTCTATGGGATTAGGATCAAGGCCCTGTGCTGGCCAGTCCACACACGATACGGAATTATCGTCAAACCACGCCGTAACAGTCCTCGCTTTATGACTCTGTGCATTATTCTGCTGGTACCAACAAGGATCGGCTGCACAGTATTGCCACAGAGTTAGTAGGACATAATTGTGCAGAATATCTAGGTAGACGTGCTGGTTAGCAGGTTTGCCAGGGATAACCAATGGGACAGGACCATACCACGAAAAACACGCACACACGAGTACACTGCCAGTTCCGAACTTGACCGTAGGAACAGTACACTGTAGTAAATAGCATTCCCCCGACTACCGCCAGACCTGCACACGGCCATCAGACTGATGGTTCGTGTATCTCGATTCATCAGTCCATAGGACCCGTTTTCATTGATCTATGGTCCACCATAAATGTTCTTAACACCATGCTGAACGACGATTAGCATTCCGAGTGGAGATGAAAGGCTTATGAGCAGCCGTACGACCACGGTAGCCCATGGAATGAAGTTCTCTGCGAATGGTACGTGTACATACCGAGATTCCAGCATTTTCCTCGCCTGTACACTGAGGTCTTGTGCAGTACTCCGTCGATTAGCTGAAACGACTCTCCCGAGGCTTCGACGTCATCTATCACTGGTTTTCTTTGGTCTGCCGGTACGTTTTGCTACTTCAGGCACGCCATGTGTCTTCCAGTGTCTTCCACTTATTCAGTACATCCAAAACAATTGACTTGGGTATGTTTAAACATCTCTCGGTTTCTTTTACGGACAACCCACTAATATAACACCCAACATAATTTCCTTTCTCAAAGTCAGTTCTCTCCCGCCGCGACATTTTCATTCAAACTCACAGCGCGATATGATCGTGGTCAGCTGCAAGATCGTTTTTATACCGTTTGCAACTGTGCCGCGCATCTTAACAAAGCAGTGGATCTGTTCATTTGCTTTTGAAGGGGTGTCCGGTGAGTTTTGTCAAAATAATGTATGAACCCAAGATACACTGCTGAGCCATTCCATTATGACCACACCAAGCCTAGTAAAAAGAGCACGCCTGGAGATCGAACGGTGGCCCAGGTGAAGTTCACAGAGCAATATACACTGCTGGCCACCCAAAATGCAACACCAAGAAGGAAGCATCCGATTGGCCTGAAATTCGCAGCATGCGTTGCCAGCGAGAGGACATGTAAACGATTACCATTGCAGGGCATATGCAAATCATGTGCGTCCGGCACGACACCGAGAAGCACTATAAGAAGGGTGCACAGAAGGCGGGGTGTAAGTAGTGGAAGTCTGTTGTTCTGCCGGACCTGTGCGCGGGAAGCTTCCTGGCGCCTCGTCGCAGAATACGGCAGTCATTCGAGCACGTTTCAGAGTTCGACAGAGGACGAATAGTGGCTTATCGCGACAGTGGTTTATCGTACCGAGACATCGGCGCCCGTGTGGGACGACATCCAGGCACAGTAAGGCGAGTATGGATTCGATGGGTGCAGGATGGACGGACCGACGTGAGCGATTGCCGCAGCCGCGGCACACTACCGAATGAGACGACCGGCATGTTGTGCGGCGGGCATTGACGGCTCGCACCGCCACATGACGAACGTTAGTGTAGGAATTAGGGTGTGTGGCGCAACAACCTGTGTCAGTAGGTACCGTTCGACGTCGTCTGCAGGAGTGGGGACTTGTCGCACGGCACCCATTGCTCCTAATACCATTGACGCAACACCACCGGCGAGTGCGGCCGCAGCGGGCCGTTGAACGCCGCACCTGGACTACGGAATGGCACGACATTGTCTTCTTCGACGAATCCAACTTCTG
The DNA here is from genome assembly GCA_039090855.1 of Macrothele yani. NCBI lineage: Eukaryota > Metazoa > Arthropoda > Arachnida > Araneae > Macrothelidae > Macrothele > Macrothele yani. Next base: position 39,118,465 of record CM077024.1, on the reverse strand, counting down.
CCTGCAACACCACGATGGTCGGATCCGCGTGTGGCGGCACCACAGCGAAAGACTGTATAAGGTCTGCATTACGCATCGCCATACCTGTCCGTCGCATGGCGTTATGGTTTGGGGCGAAATTGCATATGACACCCGCACCTCTCTGGTATGCATCGCCTGTACACTCAACACCCACCGCAACATCGCCGACGTTTTGAAGCCTGTAGTCCTCCCTTACCTGCAGGACCTGCCAGCGGCCACATTTCAACAGGGCAATGCGCGCCCGCACGTGGCACGCGTCGTGCGACAGTTCTTCACGGCCCACCAGGTGTCAATGCTGCCGTGGCCTGCCTGTTCTCCCGATATGTCGTCCATCGAACACGTCTGGTAGCTCATCGGCAACCGAGTGGCCCGGCAAGCACCACCCGCGGCTACGCCTGATGAACTGTGGAAATATGTTTAAGCAGACTCGACCGACATACCCCAAGCCCACATTCAAAGCCTCTTTCGTTCGATGCCGCTGCGTGTAGCGTCCGTTATTGCCAGCCACGGGGGCCACACGAACTATTGATGTCTGCGTGTTCCACAAGTCGCACGGGCCTGTAAGCTCAATCGTTTCATCTTTGTATCTGTTGTTATGTGTCCAGTAAATCTGGCTTTGCTATCTCGTGTCCTTCTTGGTGTTGCATTTTAGGTGGCCAGCAGTGTATATACAACACGAGGACTAGCTTTCGGTTAGTAGAGTGTTGGATTCATAATGGGAAAAGCTGCAGATTTATCGGAGTTTGATAAAGGACAAATTGCGATAGCACGGCGCCTTGGAACTACGACCTCGGAAACGGCGCCGCTTGTGAGTTGTTCACGTGCCGCTGTAGTGAATACATATCAAAAGTGGTGCACAGATGGCCAAACGACGAGCCGTCGTCCAGCTGTGTGCCGTCCACAGCTGATTGATGCTAGAAGGAGGCGGAGACTGTCACGCATTGCTCACAGCGACGGCAGGGCCACAATACGACTAATCACCCGCAGCTACAACAGTGGTGATCAGGGTTAATGTGTCACAGCACACAGTTCATCGCAGTCTTCTGCGCATGGGCTTGCGTAGCCGAAGACCCTGTCGGGTCCCCAGGTGCACTGCATGTTATCGCCAACAACGCATGAAATGGGTCCCAGATCATCGAAAATGGGCCGAGGATGATTGGAAGAAAGTGGCCTGGTCTGGCGAATGAAGATTCCTGGTGCATCAGGTAGACGGCCGAGCACGGATACGCCGATTACCAACGGAGGGTTTGGATGCTGTGTTGGGCGGAAACAGGCCGGCGGTGGAGGTGTTATGCTGTGGGCGATGTTTTCTTGGGGCACTTTAGGCCCCATTATCCCAATAGCACAATCCCTGACAGCTGTCAGGTATCTGAACATGAGTGCGGACCAAGTTCACTCATTCATGGCAACTGTGTTCTCTGCTGGTGACGGCCATTACCTGGAGGATAGTGCGTCATGTCACACTGCCAGAATCGTCAAGGAATGGTTCGAGGAACATGCTGGTGACTATCTGTTAATGTTCTGGCCTCTAAATTCACCTGACATGAACCCAATCGAACATTTGTGGTTCGACTTGGAAAAGCGGGTTCGCGCTGAATCATCACCACCCTGAAATGTACGGGAACTGGAAGACCTTCTGTTGACCTTATGGTATCAGATAGCCCAGGATACCTATTGTCACCTTATAGAATCAATAGTTCGCCGAGTGGCCGCTGTTGTGCGGGCTAAATGAGATCCTACAGCTTATGCGGTAGGTGGTCATTATTTAATGGATCATCGGTGTATACACAGTAGACAAAACATTAGAGACAGGAGTTATGGGCAGTTGACATGGGTATCCACGACGCTGAGTCAAACAGACCGCATGCAATAGAAAGGCGGACAGTACGGCTTCTCAACAGTGTATCGCATTCGACGAACATGGGTAAACGTCGTGATCTGAGACACTTTGATCATGGACGCAATGCCGTATCAACAGAAATTGCTCATTCTCTCGACGAATTGGTATGAACCCTAGGGTTCCCCAGGGCAACGGTATCAAGGGTGTACCGCGAGTATACCATCGACGGATGGACCAGTGCCCAGAGAGCAATCTGTGACCGACCACACGCCGTTGATGACCTGGGTCGACAGAGACTATCCAGACTCGTACAGACCGACCGCTTGGCAACGACAGCGCAAATCACATCCAGATTTAATGTCGGAGCCCCAAGCAGAGTCAGCGAGTGAACAGTACAGCGCACTTTGTACTGGGCTACGAAGCGACACCCTAACCGCGTGCCACTGTTTACTGCAGGCCATCGGACATTAAGCCTCGCTTGGTGCTGGGAACATCAAAAGTTGACTTCAGCAGAGTGAGGCCTCGTCGTGTGTTCAGATGAATTACGTTTTTAGCTGTAAAGAGCTCACGGAAAACTGCGTGCGTGGCATCGACAGGATGAGGCAATGTTACCGTCGTGCCAGGTTGGCTCTATTCAAGGCGGTGGCGGTGGCTCTGTGATGGTTTCAGAAACCTTCTCATGTAAGACATTAGATTCCTTAGTGTGTTTGGAGAGGTTCTTAACCGCTGCGAGCTACCAGCGCTTGCTGGCTGATCACCTGCACGCTTTCATGACCTTCGCGTGTCCTGCTACCAGTGATCCGTTTCATCAGGATGGTGCGCCGCCCCAGTGGGCCGTAACCTCCCAGGCATGTCTACAGGAACACTCATTTGAGTTTGGAACCATCCAATGGCGTCAAAAGTCACCGGATTTAAACCATGTGGAAGCTCTCTGGGTTGCCGTGGAGGTGAACATTAGATCTATGGATCCTGGACAAACGTCTCGGGCTGGTTGTGGATAATGCTGCAACAGACATGGCTGGCATTTCCTCCGGTACCTGGTAGAGTCGATGTCCTGGCGTGCATAGGATGTTATTCGCGCTAGAGGAGGATCAACCCGCTATTAGGTAGGTATCTCAAATGCTTTGTCCATTGAATGTGTTTATGGGCGAATGGAATCCGAAAGGAGTTCTGAGTGAAATGAAACAGAACTGCTCAAACCATAGTGTTGTGGAAGAGACTTCGGGAGACCTTCATCCAAAAATGGATTGAGAATGATTAATGCTGCTGCTATTGATGATGATTTAAAATAAGAACAGTAATTTAAATTTTCTTCAAAAACTTTCGGAAATTACCCTGCATTTGCTTCTTACAAGCCTTCTTAAACACACAAACATAATGAACGACAAAAGAAAACCTTTCTCGCGCATATCCTTTGCATCAGACTGATAGTAAAAATCTTTGTTTAGTAGGAACTGTGGTTCCGCACAGGTTGCGTTTCAAGCCATTAGCAGCTGTGCCTGTTATTAAAAGTGGCTATTATCCACGTGTATGCTGGAGCGTAGAATCAGTGCAGCACTAGGAAGAGAACAATGTTTAAACTCTTCCTCTGAAGTGCAATAAACTGCATCTGGATTTTCCCCACAGGACATGAAAATCCCGAAGAAGCTCGTCTCCACGTTATAGATGGTCGTAATTGTATTATGGGAATTAATAGCAGATCGCACGTTCCAAAACGGGGGCCATGTTGTTACTTCACGCTTCGATTGCCACAACTAACAGGTTATAAAAGGAGCGAGGTGTAATAAAAGCAGTAATTCTTTTCGAAGCACTTTCCGAAGACATTCTAGAGGGACGAAGAGGGAAGAAACTTGTTGTTTGTGAGGCTCATACTTTGAACATCATGCGTACAGAAAAATTGCCTTTTACGTTTCGAGAGAAAAATTACTAGGTATCTATTTCTATTTTGTTTGATGTACAGGGCGTTTTACGAAGAGTGTTCGAAACGAATAGAACAGTAACGGATGGTGGTAGCAGAAAAGTGAAAAACGCAAAATACATAGCAAACGGAGGACAATTCAGTTATGATTATTGCATCTCCGGAATGGATAATTTCCCTAAAATACTAAAATTAGGTATTTTAACGGCTCAACACGGAAATCAAAGTAAGATAGTAAAAAACGCGCTGCGCTGAATTATTCGGAAAAGAAATTTACCCAGATGCTTTAGAGCAATATCTCGCTGAAATATCGATATTTCAAATTTTGGACGTATACAGCTTACCTGCAGTGAACATGTGCAGCGTTAACGTCCAAGAATAGTAAATATGGAGTACATCTGCAGACCTATTTAAGAAAGGACAATCGACATGTTGTCTGTTTAGACCAGTGTTTCCCAACAGCCGGTCCGCGAGGTTTTAGATTTTTTCTCAGTGTTTCCCAACAGCCGGTTCGCGAGGTTTTAGATTTTTTTTCAGTGTTTCCCAACAGCCGGTCTGCGAGGTTTTAGATTTTTTCTCAGTGTTTCCCAACAGCCGGTTCGCGAGGTTTTAGATTTTTTCTCAGTGTTTCCCAACAGCCGGTCCGCGAGGTTTCAGATTTTTTCTCAGTGTTTCCCAACAGCCGGTCCGCGAGGTTTTAGATTTTTTCTCAGTGTTTCCCAACAGCCGGTTCGCGAGGTTTTAGATTTTTTTTCAGTGTTTCCCAACAGCCGGTTCGCGAGGTTTTAGATTTTGTTCTCAGTGTTTCCCAACAGCCGGTTCGCGAGGTTTTAGATTTTTTCTCAGTGTTTCCCAACAGCCGGTCAGCGAGGTTTTAGATTTTTTCTCAGTGTTTCCCAACAGCCGGTTCGCGAGGTTTTAGATTTTTTTTCAGTGTTTCCCAACAGCCGGTCCTCGAGGTTTTAGATTTTTTCTCAGTGTTTCCCAACAGCCGGTTCGCGAGGTTTTAGATTTTTTCTCAGTTTTTCCCAACAGCCGGTCCGCGAGGTTTTAGATTTTTTCTCAGTGTTTTCCAACCGCCGCCAGTCCGCGAGAAACGAGTGAATTTATTTAATTTTCTTTTGAATCGAAATGGAGTCAAAGTTAGAGGATATCTAGATCTAAATTTTTTTGAATACCTGTCGCCGAAGGTTAAAAGAAGCTCAGATCTTCAATCTCTTCACAGAAGATTTGAACCCCTGCAGGCTAACTTGCCAGGAAAAGGAAAGCTTTGTTCAACTTCCTCCTGACGTCAGTGTGGTATCGATATTTAAATCCAAACCCCTGACTTAGTTTTGGGGTATTATGGGAAAAGAATATCCAAGTCTCAGAGACAAAGCTCTAAAATTATTTGTAACTTTTCGATCATGTATTTGTTTTGAGAAAACCTTTTCAGCCGTCTCGGCAATCGAAACACAAGGCCGTTACTTTCTACAAATCCCCAGCACCACCCACTGAAGCGATTTTCATGAATTTTTGTTTCAATTAAAGCACTGACACACAGACTTGTCATCGCTAAGTTTTATTGCCATAACTAATTTCTTTAATGTTACCATGGCATTTTCTTTCTTTCTTTATTTTTTTTTTTTTTGATTGAAGGTCTAACGACCACCGTGAGCAACTCAATGGGCTATAAGCAGTCGCCCGTCCCTAATTTAGGGTCACTGGTTCCAGGGAAGGGAGAGAGCCAGTGCCGTAAGACAAACACAACATCCATGCCTGACCGAGATTCGAACCCGAACCCCTTACGGACGAATGATCAGAGACCTGCGCCACCGGGGCGGCGCATTTTCTTTATAGAATCCGCCGTAAGCGGAAAGATACACGGGAAATCGGGAACTACTTGAAAGCGTTCTGATTCGGTAGTACGGCCAAAAATAATAAAAAATTAACGATATAGCCTATGCCCACCGGAAAGATGTAAGCCCCTCAATGGTGAAAGAATTATCCAAATCGGTTCATTAGCTTTTGAGATTACTACCAAAAATTCCGTGTGTTATCGTGAACAACTTTCTTTCACGTTGGGTGTGATCAGGTTGTATGTAAACAAAGCGCAACGATGCACTGGAAATTATGAACTACTTGAAAGCAATCTGATTTGGTAGTACTGCCAAAAATAATAAAAAATAATAAAAATCAATATGAAATAATAAAGAATAAACGAAACAGCCTATGTCTACCGGAAAGAAATAAGCTTCCCAACGGTGAAAGAATTGTCCAAATCGGTTCAGTAGTTTTCGAGATTACCTCAAACTCACAAACAAAGTTTCTCTGTTTATATATTAGTATAGATTATACAGGGTAATTCAAAATGATTGCCCCGATTACAAGTGACAATAATGTGTTTATGAAGATACATAGACAGCTGATATCCCTAACCAAGAAAAAGGAAGTTTAGAATTTTATTGGAACCCGCTGTGTTGCTATGGTGACGTAGGAAAGTGAGCTGCCCTGCGCCAAAGCCAGTAGGAAGGAACGGACAGCAGCAGAAAAGGCGTTTTGCGTGCTGGAGTTTGAAAAGTGTCATTCTGAGACTTCTTTTTGATTTCTTTTGGTGGGAGTATGTCAAAGACCATGTGTATGTGCCACCTTTGCCGAGAACACTGCAAGAACTAAAGATGCGCATTCAGCTTGCACTGGCATCAGTGACTACGGATATGCTTCATAATGTATGGCGTGATATGGATTACCATTTATATGTTGTTCGCGTGACTCAGGGGAGTCCTATAGAACATTTGTAGGTATGGAAACAAAATTCCAAACTTCCTTCTTTGTTGCGCAACAATGTGATCTCCGTATCTATGTTCTTATCCAGGTACTGTCATTTGTAATCGGGGCAATCATTTTGAATTACCCTGTACACTGAGTGGCCACTTTATTATGACCACCTGACAGTTTTAAGCAAATGAGCTATGGCTGCACGCTGTTGCCACCAGAGGGCGAGGCTAGTATAAAAAGTAAAAGCTTAGTGCTTGAGACAGTAGTAGAAGTGATTTTTGGGTGACGAGATGGGTAAAAAATGAGATTTGACGGACTTCCAACGTGGGATGATTGTAGGAGCTCAGGGCCATGGAGCGAATATCACTAAAACCGCCGCATTCGGGAAATGTTCCAGAGCAGCTGTTGTTAAAGTGTTTAAAGACTGGACTGTCAGCCAAAAAACTGGGTCTTTACGTGCAACGTGTGGTCGTCATCGACTAGTGACTGCTCGGGCGGAACGGAGAGTGTCCAGACTGGTAACAGACAATAGAAGTGCAACAGTGCAGCAAATTACAGACCATCTTAATCAAGGATCCCCTCAAATGATCTCTGCACGCACTGTTTGCCGTACACTGCCTCGGATGGGATATGGCAGCCGAAGGCCTGTTCGAACACCTTTGCTGTCTGCAGTTAACAAGAGAAAACGTCTCTAGTTCGCACAGGAGCACAAGGATTGGACAGTCGATAATTGGAAACAAATTATGTGGTCCGATGAATCACGTTTTCAGTTGCACCATGCCGATGGCCGAGTGAGAATTTGGCGGAAACAGCACGAAAGCATGGACTCCCAAATGCATTGCTACAACCCTTCAAGCTGGTGGAAGCAACGTTCTGGTTTGGGGAATGTTTTCCTGGCATGCTTTGGGTTCTTTATTTCGTGTTGATCAACGTCTGACTGGCACATCATATCTAAAAATCGTTGCGGACCAAGTGCATCCTGTCATGTGGATGGTTTATCCCAATGGCGATGGCTACTTTCAACAAGATAATGTAATGTATCCTGCCATAATGCTCGTATTGTACAGGATTGGTTTCAGGAACATGCCGGTGAGTTTACTTTGCTTAGGTGGCCCTCATAATCTCCAGATCTCAACCCCATTGAGAATTTGTGGGATGAAGTTGAACGAGCCATCAGATAGCTAGATCCACAACCCTGCAATCTTACACTCCTGGAAAGTGCTATTCATCAAGCATGGTCTCAGATTCCACAAACCATCTATCAACATCTAGTGGAGTCCATGCCACGAAGAATCGACGTAGTATTAAAGGCAAAAGGTGGCCCAACGAAGTACTGAGGCGGTGGTCATTATAAAATAGCCACTCAGTGTATAATGACACCCCAAAAAAAATTTTAAAGCCAAACTGGCAAAATAAAACACAGTTTTAACCCCATTGTGCAGTTATCTAGACACGATATAATTTCGGGTCATTGAAAGAATGTCTCAATACTCCAACGCAAGTCCGTCAGCGACAGCTAAGCACATGTTTATACAATAATGAGGAAAGTTATCGTTAAATTCGTATACGGGTAGTTGGAAAAATTAAACATTAATGGGAATATTACTAACATTTGTGTAGTTGGTGACCCTTCTTATGTACTTCCCCTTAATAATTCAACAGTTTATTATAATTATGCATTTTATTACGATTCGTGTTATATGACAAGAAAAAATGTCAGTCCAAACTTTTTCAATCGTGCATGGCACGGATTAAGGAAAAGTGGATAATAATGATGCATTCTGTTTAGCAGAAACGACGTTGGAACTACGGCTCGAGAAGATTATCGCAAAGCGGCAGCAACAGTTATCGCATTGACCCCAGAAAAAAAATTTAACGGTAAGGGGAATATTGTGGTAAATTGGTTATGAATTGCTCTTATTAATCATTAAAGAATATTAACAGATTAAATGATAGCTGCAAGTAGATGGCATGGAATAATCTGGTAAAAGAATTACGCAGTGAACATTTTAATATAGAATATGACGAGAGATTAAATGCTCAAAAATAGCCTAAAGGTTTTCTTTCGACATCGCCGGTCCGCGAAAATTCCCCAACGTTTTGCAGGAACGCGAATGCAAAAACTGCTTTTGACTTTAGAGGCGTTCAAAGTAATTGTGAGACAGTCAACCGACAGACATGTTGTCTGTTCAGAAATTAGAGGCGTTTGATGTGACTGTGAGACAGACATGTCGGTTGTCCTTTTTTAAATGGATTTGCAGATGCACACCTTATGAACTATTCGCGGACGTTAACGCTGCACATGTTCACTGCAAGTAAGCTGGCATACATTCAGAATTTCAACTACCGATATCTTTGCGAAATATTCCTCTAAAGCATCCGGGTAAATTTCTTTAACCCTAATTCGGTGCAACGCGTTTGTTACTAATTGACTTTGGTTTCAGTGGGGGGCCGTATAAATATTTAATTTTCATATTTTTAGGAAACTATCCATTCCGGGGGTGCAACTCTCATAGCTGAATTGTCCTCTGTTTGCTGAGTAATTTGCATTTTTCACTTTACTGCAACGACCAACCGTTACTTTTTGATTCCTTTCGGATACTCTTGTGAAACACCTTGCATATACACTGAAGTGCCAGAAAAACTGGTACACTAGTCTAATACTTGGTAGGTCCCCCACGGGAGCGCAGGACTGCAGAAATATGACGGGGCATGGACTCCACTAGCTTTAGGCAATTCCCACCTTAGTTCCTGCAGAGCGTTCCACAATTCGGGTGTATTCCGAGGTCTCGGATTCTTGTGTTTGATTGCGCGTTGCATGGCATCCCAAATGTTTTCTATCACGTTCAGATCTGGGGACTTGGGTGGGAATGGCAACACCCCAAACTCAGATGAATGATCCTCTAACCATAATGTGTCGTCCCGACACTTGTGTGGTGGTGCATTTTCCTGTTGGAACAGGCCCAACCCATTAACCTGAATGCAGGACATAAACGGGTGTACCTCGTCAGAAAGGATGCGCACATAGCGTTAGCCGGTCACAGATGTTTTTAGACGTTCCAGGGGCCCCAGTGAAGTCCAGCTAAGCACACCCCATACCATTACGGACACACCACCAGCCGGTACAGTTCCCCATTGACAGGAGGGATCCATGGCTTCATGGGGTTTGCGTCACACACGAATGCTTCCATCTGCCCGATACAGTTGGAAACGCGACTCGTCAGACCAGGCTACTTGTTTCCAGTCATCAAGCGTACAGTGGCGGTGTTGCCGTGCCCAGGCGAGGCACATAGCTCTGTGTCGTGCACTCATCAAGGGGATTCGAGTTAGGCGTCGGCTCCAAAAGCCCATATCGTGCAGGGCGTGTTGCACAGTCATGACGCTGATGCTTGTTGAGGCTCCAGTATTGAATTCCGATGATACCTGCGAGAGAGTTGCACGCCTATCGCGTGGAATGACTCTTGACAGCCGACGATGGTCACGTTCACCCAATGTCTTTTTACGGCCACAGTTGTATCGTAGGTTGGAGGTTTTGCCGGAATTCTGTAGTCCCTTGCAATGGTCGTTCGTGAAAATCTGAACTTCGTTTCTACCTCCGAAATACTATGGCCCATCTCACGAGCGCCAACTATGACACCGCGTTGAAAATCGCTTAAATCGTTATTACTTGTCATTCTCATGCAGAAAACAGCTCTGACAGCTGGCAAGGATGTCTATCGCTTTATATACGCACTGGCGGACGCAACCGAGTACGCTTATAGGTGACGTTGCTATGTATTTTGCATAAGCTCGTCTGTACCAGTTTTTTTGGCACTTCATTGTATGCTCTGGAGAAGAAATGTAAGTAAATGAATGTTTTCTGTGAAAATACAGTAGTCTCCGCTTACAAGGAGGAGCTCAGGACTGAGGGAAAATCCAAATCAAGTCTGGAGGCTTGCTAAATCCGTTTTAGAGTGAAAATTCCCACCATGTAAAAATATGAATACATGATAATATGCACATAGGTTAATATGGATACGCGATATTATGCACATACGCTAATATGGATTCATGATGATATGCGTATACGTTTATATAGGGTGGTGCATATAAAAACCGACCCCAAACGAGGTTTGGGCTACATTTGTAAAGTCATATTTTGTAATTCGCAGCTGTCGCGCATGCGTATATTAGCTCAATGATTGTTCACGCTCCGGTAGACAGTTACCGGCTGTTTGAGTATATAGTAAATCATGCTGCATGCAATTAAGCAACGCAATTTTAATGTGAAAGAGAAGGTTCACAGTACCCAACGATTAATTTACGGGGCCTAGGACAAACACATGAACGGGCCCTCACCCCCTCTTCTGAAATGTCACTTTTCCCCTACTAGGAAAAAAAATATTTTGCAACAAAAACAAATGAAAGAAGTTTTCAGTCAGATCTGAGAGATATATTTTCACAAGGAGTTTGCATTTTTCTTCAAGAGCATCCTCTGTGGAACTCAGATACAGTGTGTTCTCTGGGTCCACTCATACATTTGGAAGGCACTGTGGATTCGTTACGAATTCATCCTTGCAGACCACGTACCAGGAAATACATACATGCTGATTGTATTTCCTGGGGCGGATGTGATCTTCCAGCACGACAATGCGACGTGTGACACAGCTAGAAATGTCTGTGAGAGGTTTTAAGAGCACGATGAAGACTTCAAAGTAATTTCCTGGCCACCTAATTCCCAGACTTAAACCCAATTGAGCATCTGTGGACCGGCTCGATCGTGTTGTTTGCTCTATGGATCCTCCACCACGTACCGTCCATCAGCTGTCAGATGCACTGCAGTCAGCTTCGATTCACATACCGGTGAACACCTTCCAGCACTTTATTGAGTCACTCCGAGCCTAGACAGCGCGGACAGTCTAGCTGCTGTCCGCGCTGCATACGTCGGTTACTCTGGATATTAACTGGTGGTCACAATAATGCGACACGACCGTGTATCATCATCATCATCATCATCATCATTGTCAACCATTATCAATCCACTGCTGGACGAAGGTCTCCCCAAGTTTCCTCCACAACGGTCTGTCTTGTGCCAGTCTCCTCCACGTCACTCCCGCATACTTACGAATTTCATCCACCCATCTTCCATGTGGTCTTCTTCTGGGTCTTTTCCTGTCCCTTGGAATCCAATCTAAAATTTCGGCTGTCCATCGATGGTCTGTTCTTCTGGCAGTATGTCCAGCCCATTGCCATTTCAGGGATTTAACTCTGATCATGATGTCTTCCACTCTTGTCATTTTTCGGATCCACGTGTTCCTCTTCTTATCTCTCCTGGTTACACCAAGCATGCACCTCTCCATGCCCCTTTGAGTTGTCTGCAGCCTTTGTATGTCTCTTTTAGCTAAGGTCCACGTCTCTGCACCATACGTAAGCACTGGAAGGATGCATTGATCAAACACTTTTCTTTTAAGACATAATGGCATATTGCTCTTGAAAATTATGCTGTTTCTTCCAAAAGCTCTCCAGGCAAGTTTTGTACGCCGATTAATTTCTTCACCAATGTGACCCTCACTTGATATCTGCTGTCCAAGATAAACGTACGTGTCTGTTATCTCCAGCTTTTCTCCATCAATCGATAAATCTTCATTTCTTGTAAAAGCATTGAACATCACTTTTGTCTTCTGAAAGTTCATTTTTAATCCCACTTCTTTACTCTTGTCAGCAAGTTCCTGGATCATACTCTGTAGCTCTGATGGGGTAGTTGTAAAAATGACTATGTCATCAGCAAAACGAAGGTGAGTTAGATAATCTCCATTAATCTTTATCCCTTTGTTTTCCCAGTTCAGTGATTGAAAGACATTTTCCAATGTGGCATTAAAGAGCTTCGGAGATATGGTGTCACCTTGTCTCACTCCTTTTCCAATTTTTATGTGTGTTGTATTTTCAAACAGCCGAATCTTTGCACTTGCATTTTCATAGATGTTATTAATAATATTAATGTATGCATCTTCAATACCGCAGGATTTCAGAGCCATTGCAACTGCTGATGGTTTCGCCGAATCAAAGGCTCTTTCATAATCGATAAAAGCCATGCACAATGGAAGTTCATATTCCCTCGCTCTTTCAATTAGTTCTCTCAGTACGTGGATATGATCTATTGTGCTGTAGCCACTCCTGAATCCAGTTTGTTCTCTCGGTTGAGCCATGTCCAGTGTCACCTTTAAGCGGTGTGAAAGAACTTTAGTGAAGATTTTATAAACCACTGATAGGAGGCTGATAGGTCTGTAGTTCCTGAGATCCTCAATGTCACCTTTTTTATGTAGCAAGATCATTGTAGCGTTGTTTCAATCCTCAGGAATCTTCCCTTCATTAAGACATTGAGTGAAAATTTGGGCGAGTACTGTTTCGATTTCCCCACTTGCTTCTTGTATGATGTCTACAGTAATTCCATCTTCTCCTGGAACTTTTCCCCGCTTCATGTTCTTGCTTGCATGTGCAACTTCTGCTGGAAGGACTGGAGGAACTCTGGTACTGGTATCTTTCATGATGTCTGGAGTGCATGTATCATCATTTTAATATAGTTTGGAGTAGAAATCTTTCACTCTTGTCAAAATTTCGCCTCTATTTCTTGTTACAGAACCATCTTCTTTTCTCAGTGCCATAATCTGTTTTTTCCCCCTTACTGAGATGTCCTTTTGCTATCTTTAGGCTTTGGTTGTTTTCAATTGCTTTCCTTACTAGTTCACAGTTGAATTTCCTTACGTCTTCAGTGATACTTTTTCGTACTGTCTTGCATAGCTCTATATATTCCGCTTTGGAAGTCACATCTTCTTTAGTTGTCCTCATCACTCTTCTTTTTTGCATCAACATTTTGGTTTTTCCTGATAATTTGTTCACATGCAATTTGTTCTTAGACCCAGCTAATTTTGTTGCTGTTTCCATAAGAGCTTTGGTTACTTTTCTGTTAACTTCAGAAATATCCACTTCTTCCGATGTTAGGCCTTCTAAAGCAGAGAATCTGTTCTTCAATTCCAATTTGAAGGTATTATGGTGTTTTTTAAGGTTGGTTATGTCAATACATTTTGTTTGTCTTATGAGCTTTGCTACGTTCGAGTTTAGTGTTGAGGTGCATCTTACATCTCACCAATCTATGGTCACTGCCTGTGTTGAACTTGTTTAGCACACTGCAGTCTTCTATGACGAATTTTTTGTTACACATAATAAAATCAATTTCACTTGTCGTCCCATTTGGATGTCTCCATGTCCATTTCCTGTGTGGCTTTTTCTTGAAAAAGGAGTTTAAGATGAAAAACCCTTCTGCCTCTGCAAACTCTACGAGAGTATTTCCACGCTGGTTTCTGTTGCCGTGACCAAATTTACCTACTGAAGTTTCATTCTGTTGCCGTTGCCCTATTTTTGCATTGAAATCTCCCATAATTATCTTCAAGTGCTGCTTACCTTTATTATTTAGATGACGAATTTCCTCATAAAATTCTTCAATTTCTTCTTCAGGATGACTTGTGGTGGGTGCATAAGTTTGAATAATCTGAGCCTGGTATCTTCTCGAGAGTTGAATAACGAGTCGTGCAGCTCTGTCAGAGGAACTTTCAACTTCTACAACTTTATCCTTCAGTTTCCTGTTTATTATAAATCCAACACCACTAGTTCTGCCAGTATCTGTCCCACGATAGTAGAAGAGATGTCCACTTTTCAGTTCAATGAGATCTTCTCCTTTTCTCCTTACCTCACTTAGCCCGACGATGTCCCACTTGATCCTTTGTAGTTCCTCTTCCAATTCAAGAAGCCTTGAATCAGAAGATAGGGAGCGTCCGTTGTACGTAGACAAGGTCAGCTTCAGATGGCAGCCTAGTCCGGTCCTCCGGGGATTCTTAGCACCCTCTGCCTTCATGTCGCACTGGCCGCTGCCTTGGCCAGGTACATTCCAGCTGCCGGAGACTGAGGGCCAAGATTTAAGTTGTGGAGTCATTTTGGAGGGGTTTGGCCATAACTCACCACGCTGGCCAAGCGGGTTGGTGAGTGTAGGATAGCATTTCCTCTAATCCCGATGGTATAGTTATACCGCTATTGGCGGTCGTCAGAGCCCCTTTAGTGGGAACAGGATGTACCACGAGAAGGCGGGGTTGACATTTGTCAAGGAGAGGCTGTGATTTTACGCATCACCTGACCCTTGTTTACCCTGACTTTTGTTTTTCTCATACAAACCCTCTCTTGGGGTGAATGTGATCCCAAATCAATTTTTGTTATCGGGAATCGTGAAGTAAGTGCTTATATGAAGTAAGCACGATGTAATACAATACATTGCTTATTAATATTTAGTAATTGAGAATCCAAAATGTTACCTGTTCCAAAATGACCTGTTACTAAATAAACAACTATAACTGTATAATTATAAAATAAGCCTATTAATAAAGATTAATTCTGCTGTTTTTCTTGTAGCTGAAGTCTTCAATCAAATCACCATAGTCCAGAGTAGATCCCACATCGTTTACTATGGACAGAAGAGGAGAGCGGACTGTCGGTCATGGGTCGTGGTGTTCGTTATAGGTAGGTCTTGATGAGCTTCAGCTAAGAAAAGCTTCTCTCGGCACACGAAATATTAAAATCGGTCATTTATTTGTATATGATCGTGAACTACAACTACAATGTTTTAGGTGACGCCAGGCAAAAACTACTAATTAACTGGCGGCGGTGGAGTCTCCACTGGGCGCGGGAGCCCTAGGCGTTTGCCCTGTATGCTCGTACCTGTGGACGTCACTAAAAGAGAGAGAGAGAGAGAGAGAGAGAGAGTGATCTAATATTTCATATACAGTATATACATTAATATTATTAATAATATCTATGAAAATGCAAATGCAAAGATTCGGCTGTTTGAGAATACAGCACACATAAAAGTTGGAAAGGGAGTGAGACAAGGAGACACCATATCTCACACGCTTTTTAATGCCACATTGGAAAATGTCTTTCAGTCCCTCAAATGGGAAAACAAAGGGATAAAGATTAATGGAGATTACCTTCGTTTTGCTGATGACGTTGTAATTTTTGTAACTTCTCCATCAGAGATGCAGAGTACGATCCAGGAACTTGCTGACAAGAGTAAAGAAGTGAGATTAAAAATGAACTTTCAGAAGACAAAAGTGATGTACAAGGCTTTTACAAGAAATGAACATTTATCGATTGATGGAGAAAAGCTGGAGATAACAGACACATACGTTTATCTTGGAGAGCAGATATCAAGTGAGGGTCACATTGATGAAGAAATTAATCGGCGTATAAAACTTGCCTGGAGAGCTTTTGAAAGAAACAGCATAATTTTCAAGAGCAATATGCCATTATGTCTTAAAAGAAAAGTGTTTGATCAATGCATCCTTCCAGTGCTTACGTATGGTGCAGAGACGTGGCCCTTAACTAAAAGAGACACACAAAGGCTGCAGACAACTCAAAGAATCATGCAGAGGTGCATGCTTGGTGCAACAAGGAGAGATAGAGCCGCGGATGGCTTAGTGGTTAACAGTTCAGACTGTCGATGCTGGGTCCCCAGGTTCAAGCCTGGGCTGATCTTTCAGAGATGGTGTGATTTACTAACAATCGCTGAATATCCGCCGTGCATCGGACGAGCACGTTAAGTGACGGCCCCCAGGCTGGACCCACTGGTTAAATGGGTATACTTTCCTATCCTTCCCTCCGAAATTCTCTCACCCGTCTATGTGCAATATCGAACTTGTACGGTGGCGCCATCTACTGTACTCTAATCTCACTACAAAGTGTTCTGTCAAAGTCGCTAGACTTGCTCTCATTCCTTCCGTTTCTGTGTCCTGTCCAAAAAGCGATCTC
Source organism: Macrothele yani (assembly GCA_039090855.1). Taxonomy (NCBI): domain Eukaryota; kingdom Metazoa; phylum Arthropoda; class Arachnida; order Araneae; family Macrothelidae; genus Macrothele; species Macrothele yani. The sequence continues at coordinate 39,102,098 of CM077024.1, read as the reverse complement.
GCTGTAGGTGGCTGGTACCTAAACTCTACTCACTGTGGACGGAAGTCCTACAAGAAATTGACTAATACTGCAGTTCACCAGGAGAGATAAGAAGAGGAACTCGAAGGTCAGAAAAATGACAAGAGTGGAAGACATCATGATCAGAGTAAAATGCCTGTAATGGCAATGGGCTGGACATACTGCCAGAAGAACAGACCATCGATGGACAGCCGAAATTTAAGATTGAATTCCAAGGGACAGGAAAAGACCCAGAAGAAGACCACACGGGAGATGGGTGGATGAAATTCGAAAGTATGCGGGAGTAACATGGAGGAGACTGGCACAAGACAGACCGTTGTGGAAGAGGCTTGGAGAGACCTTCGTCCAGCACTGGATTGATAATGGTTGGCAATGATGATGATGATATACCTGTCCTTTGACGAGGCATCTGTATTTCATAGATGGCAGCACAATAAAGAAAGATACAAGACTGTGATGGCACATGATCTTTGAATGCCTGTTGGCATAGTTTGGGAGAACCCCGTGTAAGAGCAATTATTTTATAGTGCACATGTTTTTGCGTTAATGATAGCATGTAATGTGTCTTTCTGAGAATAAACGTGGAGATGTTTAAAAATCTTTAACTATATATTTTATCTGGATATTGGAGTTTAGTTGGAACATGGACTTCAACAAAAGCAACAACCAGTATCTACAGTAACAAGTATTTAAATTTTAGGACTGTAAATAAATTTCACAGAATGAGGAACTCCAAGGACTGTTTTCGGAGTGTTGTGTAGGGAGTGGGTGGCAGAGACTTTATGACGATATGATTCGTCTGTTCCCAATGAAGTTTCGCCAACGGCATAGACATTGGAGTAGATGACAAAACCTATGTGTTTCATTTGGAGTTTTTATGGAGTTCTGTTTGAACAAGAATTTCAGACCGCAACAAGCCTTCATGGTAAAAGTTTTTAATATTTAGACTGTAAATAACAATATTTAAGAATTTTACAGACTGTTTTAAAATGCCAAAAACATGTGGTTCATCTGTTCTCAATAAAATTCCGAATTGGAAAAGATAACCAGTATTTCCAGTAATATAAATATTGGGTTGGTGTGAATGAAATATCCGGCAAAGGACATTTTGCTGTCCACGTGTGCTGTCCAGCACACGTAGACAGCGAGAACGAAAAAGTAGGACAATTTACCTAGGCAAAATAATCTCCATCCGCATCGACATATAGTTGCCATCTGTCGGGCAAATCCATGATCCCAGAACGAAAAAGTGTCTTGTGACTGGGACCCGAAGAAGTTATCAACTGCATGTTGAACCTCGTTGTCTGTCGTGAACTGTTTCCCGGACAGGGAGTGATCCAGGCGACGAAACAGATGATAGTCTGTCGGAGACAAGTCCGGGTAATAGGCAGGATGAGACAGTGCTTCATAGCGCAAGGCACTTAGTGTCAGCATCGTTCGTTGTGCGACATGAGGGCGAGCGTTGTCCTGGAGCAGAAAAACACCATGTCTGTTGACCAAAGCCGATTGTTTCTGCAGAAATTTCCGGTGCATCTGGTGTAATTCAGCACAATAACATCCTGCAGTGATGGTTTGGCCTCTTGCCAAGAAACTCCGATAAATTACCCCGGCTGTGGACAACCAGACAAGGAGCACCATCTTCTTGGTGTGTAGGTGTGGCTTAGGATGCCTCCCAGCAAGCTGTGTCTTGCTTAACCATTGGGCAGATCGCTTTCGATTATCATAAAGGACCCACTTCTCCTCGCAGGTGACGATTCGATGTAATAGAGCTTCATATTTTTTCCTGGTAAGCAGCGACGCACAGACTTCCAAACTCTTAGTCTTGTTGGCAATTGCCAACTCATGCGGCAGCCACATGTCCAGCTTTTTTTACCTTACCCAGCGCAGCTAGACGCCAAACAACTGTCGTGTGGTGGACACCTACCTCTGCCGTTATCTGACGACACGTTTTTCGGGGTCCGCTTCAACCACACGTAACAGAACATCGTGAGAAACAGCAACATGTCGGTGACCACGTGATTCGTTTTGCAGGTCCGTATCTCCGCTTCGAAACTTCACAAACCATCCCAGAATGGTTCGTTCGTTGGCTGTATTCTCCCCAAATGCTTTGTTAACGTTTCAAACGGCAATTCCTGCACAAGGACCCAGTTTAAATTCATACAGGAACATGACTCTCAAATCCGGTGCCTGCATGTTTCCTCTGCAAGCCACATTACGTCCAAACAAACCACGCCTGAACCTCGTTCTTCACACACATGCTTGCTATTTATAGTAACTCTGTGACGTAACACCCGCAACACCTGTGGGTGGTTCCATTCCGCTGTGGTGGGGGCCTTCTTGGATTGGATTGGAGGTTTAACGACCACCGTGAGCAACTCAATGGGCTATAAGCAGTCGCCGTCCCTAATTTAGGGTCACTGGTTCCAGGGAAGGGAGAGAGCCAGTGCTGTAAGACAAACACAACATCCATGCCTCACCAGGATTCGAACCCGGACCCCTTTTGGATGAATGTTCAGAGGCCATCGCTTAGACCACCAGGGCACCGAGGCGGCGCGGTGGGGGCATGTCTCCAGTGCTCGTTCGCGCCGGACATTTCATTCGCACCAACCCAATAGAAGTTCTGAACTGTAAATTTTTTTAAGGAAAGTATAAAAGTATAAGCCTAATGATCGTGTAATATAATATAATTATATTTATTAAAGTTCTGCAAGAGAAAGACATGTTTCTTTGCTGAATTCAAGGCGAAAATGCCAGATAATAAAGAAAATTATGTCGCACCAAAAATATGAAAATGTCAAATGGTTATTTAAATACGTAATAACGTATCGAAATGTGCCATTATTGAGTGACAACATAAATTTTTAAAGAGAGAGAGAGAGAGAGAGAGAGGTAAAGCTAAAATCAGAAAGCGAAAGAGATACAGGGAAATTCGACGAAACGAGAGAGTTAAGTGAGAGAGGCAGGGAGATCTTCCAATTTTCTCACTTAAAAAAAAAAAAAACTGATGCGCAAAATAAGCGACATAGAAAAAATATTAAATTCAAAGTAGGTGTGAATGTGTGTTTTGATGCTAGTACATTCAGATGCAGAAGCTCTCCCACGTCTGAAAAACAAACAATACTCCCACTCTCTTTGAGTTATCAAAAACAAGTAAGAGAGGTTGGGACAAGTACAGACTCCACACTTTTGTTTCGATAGAAAAGACCTTTAAATGTTAGCATGAGGTACTTTGTTCAGGGTATTATTTCCCCGGAAATATGCTATATCCTTTTTTATTTTCATACACTCAGAGAGATTGTTTGCCACTAGGATTTCATTTCGGATCCTTGATGCTCGAGAAAATATCAAAACTTAATGCATTTTCAGCGGGTGTCTCGTTATTTGGAATTTTTTTTTCGCTAGCAGCCTTTTATCGGCCGTGTGTGATCTTTCGATGAGTCATCGCAACTTTTCATGTCGAGGCTTTTATTTCCTACGCTTTAAGAATTCTCCAAGATATAAAAAGGGTGCACTTCTTTTTGCTAGTGTTTGATTCTGTTTCCTTTACTGCGCTATCCGTACAGCGGTATTTTGCTTGTCGGGAGTATGCGGACTAAGCCTGATCATCGAAACAAATTAGAACACTGTACGCTGAGAAGTTGCAAATAATTGCAATTCTCCTGGAAAAAACTGAACAGTAATATTCAGTTCTGTAGATACGGTCCCTATATAACTGCTCAATTTTGCGGGATTCATAATTAAGGAATGATATGAGTAAATACAATGCAGGAAAAACCTTGCGCGTCCCTTTTTAAACAAATTAAATTCTTTTCCCGAACATGCCCCGAACAACATTAAAAAAAATAAGAAAAGAAATAGAGAATAGTGTATTGGTGGTTAGTGTTTCTTCTCGTTTTTTTAGAACAGTTTGCCTACTGAACGGTGGCGCCATCTTGGTGTTCCAGCTTTTTTTTTTTTTTTTTTTTTTTTTTTTTTGCAGAACTTCACCTATGAAAAGGAACTAACCACGCTTGCTGTTCTTCTTTGTTTGCCACAATTTGACCAATAAAAGGTAACACCGTTTTAGTGCTCGTCCTGTTCTTTTGACTCAATCTAACCTGTGAAAGGGAAGTTCGATATAACGTCCTCCTGTTTTTGGCGCAATTCGACCAATGAAGGGGATGCTCGTTCTGTGCTTTTAGCACAGTTTGACCTACGAAAGGGAAGTTCGCCTTGCTATCCTCATGTTGCTTTTCGCACAATTTAACCAATGAAAGAGAACATAGTTTAAGTGTTTTTCCTGGCTTTTGGCAAAATTTGACCTATGGAAGAGAAATCTGCTTTTCTGTCCTCCTATTTTCTTGGTATAATTTCCCCATGAAAGTGCACTTCCTGTTCATTTGGTACCGTTTGACTAATGAAAGAGAAGTTTGATTTGCTGTTTTCCTGGAACAATTTGACTAATGAAAGGGAACACGGGTTTAGCGCTCCTCTGTTCTTCAAGTACAATTCGACGGACGAAAAGGAAGCCCACTTTGCTGTTATGTTTCGTGACCAATACCATCAATAAAATGGAAACCCGTTTTAATGCTCATCCTGTTTTTATTTTTGTTTTCTTTCCACAGTTTGATCTATCAGAGGAAAAGCCGCAGCACCGCTTTGCTGTTCTCCTATTTTTTGGTACAATTTGACAAATCAAAGAGAACATCGTTTTAGGGCTTCTTTTTTGACCCAATTTGACTTACAAAAGGGAAGTCTTTTTTTTTTGCTGTTCTTCTTTAAGCAGAATTTGATCAATGAAATGGAACACCGTTCATTTTTTTTCTTTTTTTTTTTTTTTTTTTTTTTGATTGGAGGTTTAACTACCACCGTGAGCAGCTCAATGGGCTATAAGCAGTCACCTATCCCTAATTTAGGGCCTATGGTTTCAGGGAAGGGAGAGAGCCAGTGCCGTAAGACAAACACAACATCCATGCCCCATGGGATACGAACACGAACCCTTTTCGGACGAATGATCAGGCGCTTAGACCACTGCTGCACTGGGACGCCCACCGTTCTTGTGCTCTTCTTGCTTCGACACAATTGGACCTATGATAGATAATTCTGCTTTCGTGTTCTTCAATTTTTTCAGAACTTTACCAATGAAAGGGAGCACCGTTTCGGTGTCTTCCTGTCTTGCCTGTTGTTTGCCACAGATTGAACCACGTAAGAGATACCAAAGGAGTTTTTTTTTTTTTTTTGATTGGAGGTTTAACGACCACCGTGAGCAACTCAATGGGTTTAAGCAGTCGCCCGTCCCTAATTTAGGGACACTGGTTCCAGGGAAGGGAGAGAGCCAGTGCCGTAAGACAAACACAACATCCATGCCTCACCGGGATTCGAACCTGGACCCCTTTTGAACGAATGATCAGAGGCCATCGCTTAGACCACTGAGCCACCGGGGCGGCCCAAAGAAAGAGAAAAAATAAACTATGTTGATATTTTTCATAACTTTCCCGCTATTTAACCAATGAAAAGGAACGCACTTTTGATGTAATTTGTTTTGTTTTATACTCAAAGAACAAAGACAAAGAAACGAACACCCTACTTCTGTTTCCTCTGTTATTTACGGCACTGTTCCTTTCATGCCTCAAATTAATAATGTTTAAAATAAGATTCTATTTTTCTTTTTATCATCGTTTCATAATTTCACCTGTATTAGCGATTTTACAAACTCTAAAACGAAAACCGTTCACACTGCTCATTTTTATGTTGTTTTAGTGCTAATTGGTACTCACAAGTAGAGAAGATTCGGCATCATAATATTTGCAGGTAGGGGCAATGTTTAAGAAATATTAAGCCAGACAAGACAGACTTTGCGTAAAACACTTAAACTCATTCTCATTCGCAGTGGTCTAAGCGATGGCTTCTGATCATTCGTCCGACAGAGGTCCGGGTTTGGATCCCGGTGAGGCATGGATGCTGTGTTTGTCTTACGGCACTGGCTCTCTTCCTTCCCTGGAACCAGTGGCCCCTAATAAGGGACGTGCGACTGCTTATAGCCCATTGAGTTACTCACGTTGGTCGTTAAACCTCCAATCAAAGAAAACAAAATTCTCATTTATTGTAGCTGGCATGTATATTTCACAAATGAAAACTTCGTTATCCTACACGAGTTCTGTAACATACAGATTTTCTTTCAAAATTCATTTAAAATGGAGAAAAAACAGCAACGTCATCATTTTCGTGAATTTAATATACACAGCGACGTTTCTGTAAAACACCTGAAAAGATGAATTAAAAAATTTTTTTTTTTTTTGGAAGCGTTCTTCTAAAAGAAGTTATATATCCAAAATAACAGGGAAAAGTACCATCGTGAAGAAAAATGCAAGGAAGTCTTAGCGGATAGTGCGAGAGATTTGAGGATAGGAGTTCTCAGTTTCATGTCCCAGTGAGGTCAAATACCCTCCTTGGTGCTGAAGGCAAATTAAGCAGCTGTATCGGACATAGAAACCATTCGTTGGGAACAGGTCTAGTAATGCCCCTTATTCTCCAGTTCTTCCATGCTCTCATTTCAGTGCTTTCAAACTAGATGGTGCCCTATCCAGGATCCCATTCTTTCTTTGCTTCTACTCAAAAATCCTCGTGGTGTGAAGAAAGTCACAACTGATTCTACGCGGCGGATTAGTCCCAGTGATATAGTTCAAACCGCGTGTTCCACACAAAAAATAACTTTTGATGCCTTTCCCAACCAAAATCTGGTCTCAATATTCGGGAAAATTAATTAGTAACGATGCTATACTTAAGAAAGGTTATGTTCATTTATTCCTTTTTTTCTAGCGAAATTATTGTCTAATGAGTTACATCGACAATGAGTTTTTCTATTCATAGACATACAGGTTTATAAAAATAATGGAAACAGTTTTTGTTTGTGGATAACCTTTTATTAATAATCCAAAGTAATCGAGGTAGTTGCCTTCAATGCACGATCTTAATAACAAGAGTCACTCACAATACAAATTTAAATTCGTTAGCTGAATTTAAAGATTTTATTGTATAAGATCTTTGTGGTTTCCCTAGAACCCATCATCAGATACAGAAGAAGGAATAAGTTCAGATAAACTGTTACGTTAACATAATATAGATATCAGATATTAATATGACATAATGTCACGTGGCATCAAATTATCAAACGACGTGGCATGTATCATGAAATAAAGAAAATAGAATGCAGGTATACATAAAATACTGCATTGTAAAAATAAAGGAAGGTTAGTAGGTAACTAAATTAATTGTGTTGTTCTCATCAGGAGATACAACAAGGAGCACTATAGCAGAAATCAGATTAAGTGATTTCGTCCTCAGTTTGCCTAGTATTCGGAACTGTAAATAGTTTCCAGATTGCACATACAGATACTGGAGCATTGTCATTACAGCATAAATGTCTCTGAGTAGCAATTACAAGGCTCTCAGTGAACAGCATATAAGAGACAGCACTAGGTGTTACGATGATGGAAGCATCATTCCAAATTGGATAGTGCAGGCCATCGCACACGAGTCGAGACAATGCAGAATTTTTAAGTCCATTCTTTACGGCGCATTTATGTTCATTCAGTCTTGTTGCTAGTGTGCGTTTTGTAGATCCTATATATTTACTATCGGGAGTGTCAGCATCAATACTTTTTAAGGGGATGCTGTAAACGCCAAATTTGGTTAGCTTTGTTACCTGGTCTCGATCTTTTTTAATTAACTGGAAAATGTTTGTAGTACGTATTCCGAATTCCAGGTGAAAGTTTCTGCAAATATTTGAGAACAGGTGTTATGGTTGAATAATAATCTATGGCACCTATCCTATATATCTACGAGGCTGTTGGTCCCTCTGAAGAGTAGTTGAGTTTTCTTGGTGGAGCTTCTTAAGAGCTTTTTTTATGATAAAGGTGGGAAAGCCATGGTTGAGGGTGATGTTGAATATTTTGTTAATTTCACATTTACGTCTGCTGAAACTAGATGAATGCGTGATGGCTCTGCGTAGAAGGAAAGCGATTGAGGAGAGTTTATAGATTTTTGGATGTGCTGAAGAAGCCGGGATCAATGTAGGTACAGAAGTGGGTTTCCTATATACAGAGTGTTACAAGGTGCAAGTGATAGGCGCAAGATCGTGCATTGAAGGCAACTACCTCGATTACTAATATACTTTTATTAATAAGTTGTAGACCCACTTCAGGCTTTCAAAAGATAAGCAACTCGACTTGGAAGAGACTTATATAATTCATGAGCATACGACAATGGAATTTGAGATCAAATTTCCTGTAAAATACGTCCCAACTATGCCAGTGATTTTGGAGGTGTAAAGCGTGATCTGACCTTCTGCTCTAGATATTCTCACAAGTGTTCAATAATATTGAGATCTGGAGATTGAGATGGCCAGGATAGCTGCTGTATCTTATCCTCACGCTCCACAAACCACAACTTGACAGGTTTCGCACAACGCACTGGTGCATCAACTGTTGAAACGAGGAACGTTCATTAGGGAACAATGCATGCAACTTTGGATGCAAGTTGACCACAAAAACGGATTCGTACGCTGCAGATGTGACACAACCCTGTAGAACATCCAATAGCCCTAAGGAATGTCATGAGATGTTAACCCACAACATCAGGGATCCATCTCCATGATTCACAGTCGGAACCAAACAATCGGGGTGACACGGTTCCATAGGTTTTCGCCAGATGTACACACTCTACCAGTGGTGGAGTGTAAATCTGGCGAAAACCTACAGAACACTTCACTACTTTACCAGTAGTAGAGTGTAATGTGAAGCACAATTCACCAAACCAGATGACAAGTTGTCAGTCTTTAGCATTCCAGTTTTTATGAGCTTTGTACCACCGTACACCTTTTATTACATTGATGTATGTAACTAGAAGTTTGTGAATTGTAGCACAGCCATAAATACCGGCACGATAGAGTTCCTTTATGAATTGTTCAGACGGAAATGGAAGCACTCCTACGGGTGTTCAACTCTGCAGCTATTTGCAGTGCTGCGGTCTTCTTTTTCCATCGTACAATCCGTGCAAACGTTCGTCTATGTCGATCTGACATCTTCGTATGGCGATCACTATTTATAGATAGTCATAAGCTTCGATACAAGTCCTTGCGTTACATCTACAATTTATGCCGTTCTAGTTACTGAAGCTACTGCAAGACGAGTACCAATGATCACACAATTTTTTGAGGTCATTGAGGTCTGAGTTTGTAGACAATTACTCCACAACATTTGTTTCACCTGCGACTGTGGCACTGCTGCGTGATAGCGGATATTGTACTGCACACCAATATATACCACACATCACGGGTGACGTCGTTCCTGTGATTTGCATACGGCGCTTTGCATGTACTCCAGTCGCATTTGGTGTTTCCATTATTTTGATAAACCCTTGTAGGCGGGTTTGTCCCAAAATGGGGATTGGCAGTTAGCATTCTATGGTTTCTTAACGAAAAAAATGTTTTACGAGAATGAGGAACCTACGTTTCTGGCAGAAGTCGTAATGTAGCTTAGAATGTTTAGAACAATAAACTGTTTTCATACCATATCCTGGAGTTACACGAAGGCCGTTGTAGTAGTCCTGTGATCTGAGGTGCTAGTTTCTCTGACCGTTCGTCTGAACTGGATCCGGGGGTCCCTGATGAGACATGGCAGCGCTTTTGTCAGATAGTTTTAGCTCTGTCCCCTTCCTGGAACCAGTGGCCTCAAATCAGATGAGATCGCTAGCTTATAGCCCGAAGAGTTGCTCATGGTTGTAGTAAATGCCAAAAGAAAGTTTTTCAAAGAGCTCACTCGTACCGAGGACTTTGAGTTGTGACGTACCTGCCAGCAGGACGCACATGACATAAAGGCAGATAGGAATCAGAATACATGTCTGCGTAGCTCAGTTGGTAGAGCTGCTTGTTCCGGAATAAGCGTACTCGGGTTCGAATCCCGGCGTAGACCAAAAATGACGGAGAAATTTAATTCATTATAATGGCGCCCGAACTATCCGGATGACCCGGCCGTTCAAAATCTCGCATTGGTGTGATGTTATTTCCACACCGCGAGACAGGAAAAATCAGAGAATCCCTTCTCCAGTGCTTCGAAAAATAAATGTGTGTGACGTTGCATTCCACACACCAGATTGACTGGGAGTTCTCAAGTGCACGTTCTACAGTGGTTGTCTGCCTGCAGCGATTCATGGTCACGGCTGATCCGTGGGCCATGCCCCGGCCCTCTTTCGGGGGGGGGGGGAGATGTGACGTACCTGCCAGCAGGACGCACATGACATAAAGGCAGATAGGAATCAGAATACATGTCTGCGTAGCTCAGTTGGTAGAGCTGCTTGTTCCGGAATAAGCGTACTCGGGTTCGAATCCCGGCGTAGACCAAAAATGACGGAGAAATTTACTTCGTTATAGAGTTTATGAAAAAGGTCTTACATTGAATTTTGTTTCTCAAAAAAAAAAAAAAACTCAATGTAAGACCTCATAACTTGACTAAAAATGCTTCTATTGCGACAAACCTTTAGTATGTTGTTCCGAAAATATACGGAACCGGCTCTGTTGAATATCATAAAAATGGGGTGAAAGGTTAGGACACAGGGGTGAGATTTATTCAACAGCCATTATCCTCATAACTTGACTAAAAGTGCTGTTATTGCGACAATACTTTAGTATGTTGTTCCGGAGGTATACCGAACCAACTCTGTTTAATATCATCAAAATTAGGTCAAAGGTCAGGATACTGGAGGGAGATATATTCCACAGCCATTATCCTCATAACTTGAGTAATGATTTCTGGTATGTTGGAAAGCGTATCATAATCAATGCATTGCATGATTTTACTGACTTGTTTCTATCAAACGTGGGAAAAAACATTTTTCAACAGGTAAGTGCAGCCGAAAAAAATATCTGACAGACGAACAGAAGGAAAGACGCATCGATTACATTATTCATGTGATCTCCCTACCAGCCTCATTAAGGATTTCTTTAAATTGAGCTTTAGAAGCACATTTACAACTGCCTTCCCATAAAAACTGAGAGTAAAATCACACAAAATGAAGAAATATAGGTACAGCAAAATATAATCTATTCTTTCTCAAAGTATCTTCCCTCGGATGATATGCAAATGTCCCATCGTTCAGTCCACTTTTCAAAGCATGTGGCGAAGGTATTTTGTGGAAGCTGCTTTAGCACCCCTGTATATCTTGAATAACGTCAGTATCTGTGTTGAATGCTGCGCCACAGAACTTCTCCTTCACTGTTGGAAACAACCAGAAATCGCACGGGGCGAGGTCAGGATTGTAGGCAGTCTATGGCATGATTTCAATACTGCATTTCGTAAGTAACTTCTGAACACAAGCAGCCACATGTGGGCGGGCATTATCATGGCGTAGAGTGCATTTGCCCACCAGTTCCGGTCGCTTAATCGACATGTGTCACCGCAGATGCTTCAAGACTGAAATGTAATACTCGGCATTGACAGTAATTTGTGGAGGAACGGCATATTGGTAGACTATACCTTTATGATCAAAGAAAATTATCATCATCACCTTCCCAGCTGAATTGGTTTGGCGGACCTTTTTCGGAGGATGCGAGCCTGTGTATTTCCAGTCACTCGTTGCGCGCTTCGTGAGGGGATCGAAATAGTGGACCCATGTTTCTTTGAGAGTTATTACTGCGTTTAGAAGGTTCGGATCCGTTGCAATAATTTGTTTCCACTCATGACACACCTGAGCAATTGTTCTCTCGTCAGGTGAGGAGGTACCCCTTTGGAACACACACGATGCAGCAGTAATTTGTCGCATAGAATGCGGAATGCCGACGTTTTTGAAATATTATTTGACGCCTCTATATCTTCACACGTCATTCGTTGATCTTCTTCAAGAATTGCACAAACAGTGCTAACAATACGCTCCGTAAATACCCTTTCAGGTCGACCAGGCCTAGGAGCGAGTTCTGCCGCCAAACGCCTTTTCTCGAAATCATCTAAAAAATCGTTGACTCACCGAAACGTTTATCTTTGTAAGCTTTTTTCATTAAATCAACTGTTCCTTGAGCTGTTTTCCCCAAACGATAGAAAATTTTTATCCCACAACGCATTTCACTTCTTAACTCTGAATCACTCACCTCCATAGCTGTATGTAAATGCAGACGTACCTTTTAAACAACTACGCAATAACAAAATCGGAATCGTATGCCACGTCTAATAACTGTTGCCATAGATACATACTTCCTTAATTCACTTCGTCGCCTGCGTGGTTATTTTTTCCCTTCGCACTGTTGCCAACTCAAAAAAATTACTCTCAGTTTTTATGGAACGGCCTTTGTATAATTCCTGCAGCGACATACTGTCCGACATTTTGAAAGGGAGATGCCATTTCGACAGCTAGAAAGACAAGGATTTGCATCACAAAAATCTCGAGCTGTTTTCTATTCGATTTGCATGCGATTAAGATTAGTAAGCATTTCCGCAAAGAATTAACGTACAATCTCATTTTGTTTTAGAAAACAATCTCATTGAAATCATTGATGAACCGTGAAATATTCAGAAAATCAATTAAAAAGTGCAAAATAATGAAAAACAAATGAAATCCAAACTCTATTTAGTGAATGGTAAAGTATACTCATCGTACTTGTCTTCATGCATTTTTTTATATTTTTTAAAATAATTTAAAAAACGCACTTTTTAATGGGAGTCAGCAAACAGTAATGTTTCTTAAGGAAAGGGCCAAACCAGTCCGAGATAACACGCTGCCGTAGTGATCAAGGTTTGCCATGATATTTTTTTTTTGATTGGAGGTTGAACGACCACCGTGAGCAACTCAATGGGCTATAAGCAGTCGCTCGTCCCTAATTGAGGGTCACTGGTTCCAGGGAAGGGAGAGAGCCAGTGCCGTAAGACAAACACAACATCCATGCCTCACCGGGATTCGAACCCGGACCCCGTTCGGACGAATGATCAGAGGCCATCGCTTAGACCACTGCGCCACCGGGGCGGCTGTCATGATATGAAGCATTTTGCTCTCGATCTATATATATATATATATATATAAAAGATACACCGTCTGTCATATACTTCCGTGGCCGCCCCGGTGGCGCAGTGGTCTAAGGCGTTGGCTTCTGATCATTCGTCCGTAAGGGGTCCGGGTTCGAATCCCGGTGAGGCATGGATGTTGTGTTTGTCTTACGGCACTGGCTCTCTCCCTTCCCTGGAACCAGTGACCCTAAATTAGGGACGGGCGACTGCTTATAGCCCATTGAGTTGCTCACGGTGGTCGTTAAACCTCCAACCAAAAAAAAAAAAAAAAAAAAATATACTTCCGTGTTTTTCCGACACTGACCTTCGTATTTTGAAGAAACCCATGATCAATCGAATATCATTCGATACGTCAAACACAAGCAACCGTAGCGATATCTCGTCTTACAGAAAAGACAACATTGGTCAGATCACGCAAAGCTATATTCAGGCTGAGTGGCCAGACCAAAACTGAACATATTATCGGACATTTGTTTTGCTCCCTATCATGAAACACTAGACGTATGAAGGTCGTCGACGTATTCCTACGGTATATTTTGCTTAAAAATGATCACTAACGTCATTTGTAATAGCAGCAGTTTCTCTGCATTCAATCTTCGGTTTGAAAGCATTAATTTCCCCCCATGTCGTGATATCACTCAACTTCTGTGTATAAAAACATTGTCGTAAATCTAGATAGCGAAGCTTGATCGTTCTTGCTGAATGGGTGCCATTAATAGAAATTACAGCTGATTCCTTTCGTGAGTAAGAAATTGCGTATTTTCACTTTGTTGACATGTTTTCCTGTGTTTTTGAATTTAATATATGCTATCCCTGAAATGGCAATGGGCTGGACATACTGCCAGAAGGACAGATCATCGATGGACAGCCGAAATTTTAGATTGGATTCCAAGGGACAGGAAAAGACCCAGAAGAAGACCACATGGGAGATGGGTGGATGAAATTCGAAAGTATGCAGGGGTGACATGGAGGAGACTGGCACAAGACAGACCGTTGTGGAGGAAACTTGGGGAGACCTTCGTCCAGCAGTGGATTGATAATGGTTGACAATGATGATGATGATGATGATTTAATACACTTGTAGTCTTGGACCAATTTTTATCACACGTTTACTATAATAAAGTAGTTCTTCAGTTTTTTAAATATCTGCATCGAATGATTTGCTGTTAATATCAGAAAAATTGCATACGCTCATGCAGCTTTTAGAAAATTTGTTAACATTAATATTTCGCCTAGAGCTGTCATTGCCAGAAATAAAGAGCTAAATATCCAGTGAGCTGTCCTGAAACAAGGGTTTGGAACAGAAAACAAGAACGATGTTACCAAATGTTTCGGTTGTAATGGGCACGTCTTTTGAATCCTTTCCGACGCGTATAAAATTTATCAAAGTTATTCATAACCTGTTAGAAAAAAAAATCAACTGGATTTCCACAATCGATAAAAAGTATGTTACGAAAATTAACAAATGGTGCACAAAAGTTTCTTATAGCAGAAGGAAAATATCAGAACAAGGAGTTTTTCAAATCCAGCGGTTAAAAGAAGAAATATGGAAGGAACCAGGATACAACTAAGAAATATAGGTCAATGTTAAAAGTTACAGTTTCACCGAATACACTTCACTGCACAATCGCCAGTTATTATATTTACATGGGCAGTAGAAACAAAACATTACGATCAACCCCGTTATCGGACGTTTGCATGATCTCCAACTCGGCGGTGCAGACGTGTGAAGGATAAGAGCGTGTACCTGTGACACATGCAGTATAAGTCTAAGGTAAGGCACGAAATTTGATCTCCTCGGCAAAGGGCGTGATCACCGGATAAAAAGAAAATGGTGGCAATATCCGGGACATGACGAACTTTATCTGCTGTTCACGGGCTTCTGCAGTTAAAGGGCACCAAGAGCGGTTGGAAGATTTCGGAACGGCGGATGAGTGTTTGGAGCCCAATGCTGTTTAACGCTTGGGAAGAGAGGAAGCTGGACACTAGTGTCCGAAACAACAGGTGTGCTACCTTGGCACAGCTGACCATAGTCTGCAGCTAGGAAGCACATACCATAGCCTAGGAAGCACAGACCATAGTCTAAGAAGCACAGACCAAAATCTAGGAAGCACAGACCATAGTGTAGGAAGCACAGACCATAATCTAGGAAGCACAGACCATAGTGTAGGAAGCACAGACCATAATCTAGGAAGCACATACCATAGACTCATAACCTAGGAAGCACATACCATAGACTCATAACCTAGGAAGCACAGACCATAATCTGTGAAGCACCGACCATAGTCTAGGAAGCACATACCATAACCATAATCTGGGAAGCACATACCATAACCATAATCTGGGAAGCACATACCATAACCATAATCTGGGAAGCACATACCATAACCATAATCTGGGTAGCACATACCATAACCATAATCAGGGAAGCACAGAGTTTAGGAAGCTCAGACTAATGCCTAGGAAGCACATACCATAACCATAATCTGGGAAGCACAGAGTTTAGGAAGCTCAGACTAATGCCTAGGAAGCACAGACCATAGACTATAGTAGGAAGATACAGCTACAATGCAACGATTCCTCCAAAGTATTGACCTACGCTGTAAATGCATGACCACGCTGCCTTCACCACAGCATGTCACCTACGTCATCGACTGAAGTTTGACAGAAAACACTGGGAGTGGACCGTAGAAGTTTGAGAAAAAGCTGTCTTCTCTGATGGATTGCTTTCTTACTGCATCGCGTGGACGAACAGTGGCGGGTTAGGCCAACAGCTGCGGGAAAGATGGTAAAGATGCCGTGACGTAACAGGTACAGGCAGGCGGAAGGGGGTGCAATACTCTGGAAGATGTTTTTATAAGATACTCTCTGACCCCTGATTCTGTTATGTAGTTCTAAGAAAAGAAGTGCCTTAACCATGAACGGTTTTGTTAAAAACAGCCCTGGAAAGAAGACTTTTCCAGGGTTGTTTTAACAAAACCGTTGCTTTACATTCACGCTTGTTAAAACAACCCTGGAAAGAAGATCTTTCCACGGTTGTTTTAGCAAAACCGTTGCCATGCATCTTTCCCGACATTAGTAAAGCGAATCCCGAGTAAAAATTTTGGATGTAACAGAAATGGGTAACGGAAGTAGTTGTTGAAATCTGATTTTGAATGCTGTCCCGCGAAGTGGCGCTACAATAATTAATTTTTTTATTACTCAACAATATATTTTATTAAACTATCGCTGAACATTATTTCATCTCGTTTTACTTAAACGTAACAATATCTCATTGCAATCTACGTAAATTACGAGAAGTTCATGCTAAATGTGATAAAACCATTACAAAAATGCGTTTTGATGCTATACATCTTTCAAGACAGTAGTAAAGTTTGCGTCGTAGGAAACTTTGGCTTTCTCTCGGGGTTACCTGCTATTGACGGGATCTTTCTAATGACGTGGGACAAGATGAGGTGTAACCTGCACAGCCTTGACCAAAAATTACGAATTCCCCTCCCGAACACACTTGCCATTCGAAGTTTCTTTGTATCTTGAAATCAGGTTTTAGCTTATGCATGCGCAGACGGACTTTCGTAGCTACGTCACATTTCATCGGCGTCAGGATCATAAAAAAGTTTCTTGAGACTGGGACCGTCGCTGATCGTCCCACAAAGAGTTGGCCGCGTACCGTGAGGTCTGCTCGCCTGGTAAAAGCAGTGGCAGCTCGTATTCGACGACTGTCAGAAAACAATCAGTGAAGGCTCGTGAGCTGAATTTTCAAGAATGTCGATGTCACGCATGCTGAGGAATGAGCAGGATGCATGTCTGTATATTAAAGGGTGAGTGCTACAGGTCACTTAATCATCCCACAACTGAAGCAGCAGAGGGTTCCAAAAGCGGAACGTTTGCTGCAGCGTAACGCAGACAATCACCACAGACAGATCCTGTCCTCTGATGAAAACATTCTCACTATTGAAGATGCTTTCAACCGCCAAAATGACAGGGTGTATGCGTCAACCTTACGAAAAGCTCAGGAGAAAGCTTCAAGAATCATGAGGGGCCATCGTCCTGCTTCTGTCATGGTTCGGTGGGGAGTCTCCTACGGGGTTACCACGGAGCTCCATTTCTGTAAGAAAGGAGTGAAACATCCACCAAAATCCACCAGGACAGGGTTTCGAAGCCAGTAGTCAAAAATTTGAGTCACACTCTCTTCCAAAACCGACAGTGGAGCTTTCAGTAGGATTCTGCACCTGCCCACAAGGCCAAGTCACTGGTTTCAGGCGAATTTGCCAGACTTCATTTCTCCAGCTGGTTGGCCTTCAAGCAGTCCAGACCACAACCCATTGGACTGCAAGTTATAGGCCACACTGGAGGACATGGCCTGCAGAAAGAGACACCACAGTATTGACAGTCTCAAATGCTCTTTGGTGCGGACCGTAGCAGCTTTCCCTGGGGAGACCCTGCGTAAAGCTATACATGAGTGGTTATAGAGACTGAAGAACTGTGTGAAGACAAAACGATGCCATTTTGAAAAATGATTGGTGCCATGTATTCACAAGTGTACTACTTACGTCATATCACAGGTATATTAAAATATCTTTAAATTTCTTTCGTTATTTCATTGAATACTTTGTAACAATATTTATGGTAAGACAAGGTAAGACATTCTAAGAAATACACCAAAGATTCAAAACATTATGACCAGTGTGTCTAAATAAAAGCAACTGCAGGTAAACGACGGCACGTGTGAAGATGATGAAACGGTAATAACACCTGATACTGGGCTCTGTTAATCAATGTTATTCTTGTTCTTCAGGTGGGAAATGCAACGGACATAACAGAGTTCGACAAAGGCCAAACTGTAATGGACAGACCACTCGGACAGAGCATTTCCGAGACGGCAAGACTTGTGGGATGCTCGCGGTGAGACGTGGTTAGTACCTTTGAAACGCGGTCCAATGAGGGAAAAACCACGAACCACTGGCAAGGTGTGGACCGACCACCGCTCATCGATGCTAGTGGTGAGTTAAGACTATTCCGGATGTTACGAGTCAACAGAAGGGATGATGTGGCTCAACTCGCCAGTGATTTGAATGCTGGTAATGGGAGTAATGGGGTACAATGCATAATACATTGAAATCTGCTGAAAATGTTATTGCGTATCCTGAGGCAGCTCCAAGGGACCATGCTAAACTCGGTTCACCGTCGAAAGTGCCTACAATGGGCACAAGAGCATCAAAATTTCACCTTGAATGATTGGAAGAAGGTCGTACTGTCCGATTAATCTCGTTTCCTGTTGCACAATGCGTACAGCTGGTACGTGTGTGTCGTGTACTTGAGGAAGCGTTGGTACCAGGATGCACCGTGGGACGGAAACAAGCCGGTGAAGGAAGTGTAAAGCTTTGGTCCATGTCCTGCTGTAAAACCGAGGGACCAGTCATTCATGTGCAAGAAACTATGACGTCTACCATCTACCTAAACATCATTACATACCAGGTAATCCTTTCCTGAGAATAGTATTCCCCTCTAGTATTTCCTTTCAGCAGAATAGTGCGCCATGCCACAGTACCCGGATTGTCCCAGAATCAACCTAAACATCATTACATATCAGACAATCCTTTCTTGGGAATAGTATTCCTCTGTAGTGTCTCCTTTCAGCAGATAAGTGCGCCATGCCACAGTACCCGGATTGTTCCAGAATGATTCACCCAACATGAGGAAGACTTCCAGGTATTGCTTGGCCTCCAAATTGCCCTGGCATGAATTCAATCAAGAGCTTGTGGTTTGTGTTGGAACACCAAATCCTATCTGCGGCGGCTTTTTCATATAACGTACAAGAGTTAAAGGATTTTCTGATAGCGTGTTGGTATCAGATACCACAGGACACTTTTAGAAATCTTGCAGCGTCCATGCTTCGCTGGGTAAGAGCTGTTTTGACGGCTCGTGGGAGACCAACATCATATTAGACAGGTGGTCATAATGTTTTGGTTCTCCAGTGTATAACATGCCGTTAAAAATCTTATGTAGAATTCATATTATTCAGTAATGCAGTTTCAGCAGAATATTACACTCACTGTCATAAAAATTCGCGCACCAAGGAAAAACCGTGCGATTAAGGCCAAACTCGGCGAATAGATAAGGGGAGGGCAGACATGCAAATGATTAAAGTTTCGTACGATTCCGCATGCCTCCACGCGTCCAAGACCCGGCCTACAATCTCAATCCTTGGAGCTTATAAGGCGCCGCGCAGGGGACTCCACATTCGTGCCGAAGTGCACGGTAAGAGTCAGGTGAGATCCCTGAGCGATGGACATGCCGAAGAGCCGCCGTTGATGTGCGTACGGGTAACGGATTGAGTTGAACGAGTCCGTATAGTCGGGATGAAAGAGGCAGGGTGGCCGTCGCGCCGAATCGACCACCATGTGGGCCTGTCGGAGAGTACGGTGCGATCGTGTTGGAAGCAATGGACACGGGAAGGAACCCAGACACGGTGGACTGGCTGTGGATGAACCAGAAGTACCACAGGTAGGGAGGACCGTGGGATCGCGAGAGCATCACGCACAGATGCAACGACGTCCTTGTCCAATATCCAAAGATATGTGGCGGCTATAGAAGGGACTCCTGTGTCCGCCAGAACTATTTCCAGACGCCTGACAGAGGCCAATCTGCACTCTCGACGGCCCTTACGTTTTCTGCCATTAACGCCTGAACATCGTCGGCTTCGTTTGCAGTGGTGTCAGCAGCGAGCAACGTGGAGTGTTACGGTCTGGCGAGGTATAGTGTTCAGCGACGAATCCCGCTTCTGTATGCGAACGGACGACCACCGTGTCAGAGTGTGGAGGACCGCACGTGAGATCTACAATCCCAACCTCACTGTATAACGAATAGAATTTCTCCGTCATTTTTGGTCTACACCGAGATTCGAACCCGGATCCCCTCATTCCGGAATAAGTCGCTCTACCAATTGAGCTACGCAGAAGTTCATTCTTACTGCTATCTGCCTCTATGTCGTGTGCGTCCTGCTGGCAGGTACGTCGCATCTCCCCCCGAAAGAGGGCCGGGGGCATGGCCCACGGGTCAGCCGTGACCATGAATCGTTGCAGGCAGCCATCCGCTGTAGAACGTGCACTTGAGAACTCCCAGTTAATCTGGTGTGTGGAATGCAACGTCACACATTTTTATTTTTCGAAGCGCTGGAGATGGGATTCTCTGATTTTTTCTATCTCGCGGTGTGGAAAGAACATCACACCAATGCGAGATTTTGAACGGTCGGGTCATCCGGATAGTTCGGGCGCCACTATAACGAAGTAAATTTCTCCGTCATTTTTGGTCTACGCCGGGATTCGAACCCGGATCCCCTCATTCCGGAATAAGTCGCTCTACCAATTGAGCTACGCAGACGTTCATTCTGATTGCTATCTGCCTCTATGTCGTGTGCGTCTTGCTGGCAGGTACGTCACAACTGTACTGCTGCACACGTCCCGAACTGCGGGCGTGATGGTCTGGGAAGCCATTACGTATTACAGCCAGACATCCCTCGAAGTGATCCGAGGGACGTTGACAGCCCAGCGTTACGTACAGGAGATCCTGCAGCCCATGTGCTATCTTTCCTGGCGGGGCGGCCTGGTGCCATTTTCCAACAAGATAACGCCCATCCGCACACGGTTAGGGCTTCCCAGGACTGTCTACGTCTTGCTTTGATGCTTCTGTGGCCTGCAAGATCGCCTGATCTCTCACCCATCGAGCACGTGTGAGGCCAGGTGGGACATCAGCTTTCTCCATGTCCCAGTGTTCGTGATTTAGAACGTCAGTTGTAAGAAGTGTGGGCCAATCTGTCCCAGGATAACATACGACGCTTCTTTGACTCCATGCTGGGCCATATCACCGCATGTATCCGAGCACGAGGCGGTCCCACTCGGTACTAACGCTGACCGGAATGTGTACCGTATATTCGGGGGAAATCGTCCTGCTACTGTGATATTGCAATCGCTTCTGTTCTTGGTATGTACCATCTCACTACTAAAATCTCATTTCAATCCGACGTCTTTTTGTTGGTGCGCGGATTTTTATGACAATGAGTGTATTTGCCATCGCGGCGGTTTTATTATGAAGCAAAAAATAAATAAATACTTCCTATAACTCAATTGATAGCCACTGGCTTTTTTGTAAAGCGTTCAGTTGATTGATTAATGGACAACAGGGCGGAACAGAAATTTCCAAAAGACCATAATCATTCGGAATTACTATTGCTCTTATTTCAGGGTCTACTATGAAGTTCGTGTTTATCGCTTACAGGACACAGCAATCTGTTACATGGAGTATTAATCCACATTCAGGGTTGAATCTCATTATTTTCCTGGGCTCTCATCATAGTAATTGGCCTCCATCGATGGCACGCAACTATGTAATGAACGCACTAATCCTATTCTAAGTATTTTAGTGTAAGCTGTAATTCGCCCCGGCTATTGGCTGAAGCTTACGTTAATGCGATGATCTCTCTGATTCGTCTCTGACAATTTAGAATCACTGATGTCTTTCACTGTCCTTCATAACGGATTTTCTCATAGTTATGTTATCTCCTGCGCAATTCGCTTTCCTCTTAATTTCATCATACACATGAAACACCGCCCGTCAAAAGGGCAGCACGAAACGAAGTTATTGCCCGATTTGTATCAAACTTTATTGAATGGTACAACGATGCAAAGCGTGCTTGCAGTTGTGCAGTCGTGAAAAGTCAAATGGCTTGGCGTTCCGAAGACAGGCCAGGGCATAATGAATTCCAGCAGATATGCGCGGGGGGAGAGGGTACCTTTGAAATCGAATTTATGCAAGTATATACTCGTACATGGGTGCAGTCCTAAAAAAAACACTCTTACAGTATCTTACGTCCGGTCTCGCACTGTCAACCACCGCTAAATTACGAGAGAGAGGAGGTTAGTTGGAGCAGTAGGTCAACCGCAATTTGAAATTTCAAAAACTTTGCAATACTCTATTGTCAGAAACACAGGAATCAACTTTCATCGATGACAATCCGTTGTCTTTGTGATTGATTACTTCTTTTGTGCGGACTGTTTGGTACCGCTTCACTGGTTATTTCTGAGATGGTTTCCGTAGACCTTTTGTCTACGTATTTGTGCATAGCCACCATGAAAAGAAAAACAATAAAGAGAGAGAGAGAGAGAGAGAGAGCAAGAAGAAAGAAAAAAAAACTCGGTTAAGATGATTATTTGCGTTAACAAAAATGTCGATTTCGTTGGGCCACGATTGGATAAATAAATTTAAAAATTCCGATTCAGTAAGGTAAAAAGTAGACTAGTGAAGCCAGGCCTCGACTTACAGGTAGACTGCAATACAGACACATATGAAATGCAGACACATGTCCCAAAGATACAACCCCATAATAATGAGAGCTTTTTAATATGGAATGTGTCTCTTTCCTGAAGTGATGTAGGCTTGGCACCGATTGATCGTGTCCTCAGCAACATGGAGGCATTACGGACAGCGGCGAATTCTCGGACACACAGCTGACAGCACTGCATTGGTGTCCTCGGAACTTTTCCACCAAACTCAAAGAAAATCTTCCCACAAAGCGTTTTACTTGGGATGAGAACGTCGCAGACGAAATTGGTTCACCAACTTTGAAGAACATTTCCACGAACACAGTGTCTTGAAGTTGATGTTACGCTGGGAAGGGTCACGTTGAAATCTCAGAGAACGAGTCAGCTGATGCGTCTTCTAGATCCGTTTCCTTACACCCTTGCCACTGTTTAACCGTGATTTACGCTTTCTTGTTTATGAGCATATCAAAGGAACGTAACAGGATCTGTGGGACCAACAGGTGGAAAATAAACTGTGTCGCATCTCACCAATTCTTAGAGTCTGGAATTTTTCATGTCGCCGGAACAGTAGGAAGGAAGTTGTACTAACACATCTCCGCATTGGGCATTGCCGTATTACCGCTATTTCCAGTGTGGCGAAACTGCCTCTATGTGTGGGACGTGTGATGTAGTACCTCTGACCGTTACACATTTATTATGTTTATGCCATTGTTTTGTAAATGGTGTTCAATATTTTATTTTACCCACTTTACCAGAAGCCTTTTAAACGACCATTGAAATGCTTCTTTTGTGTTCTCATTTCTTCGTTGTACAGATGTTTTTTGTTTTATATACACTATGTTGACAAAAGTCACTGGACACCCCTTCGAAAGCAAATGAACGGATCCGCTCCGTTGTTCATATGCGCGGTGCAGCTGCAAACGGTATAAAAACTAGCCTGCAGCTGACCGCGATCATATCGAACTGTGAGGTTGAGTGAAAATATCGGAGCGGAAGAGAATTGACTTCGAGAAAGGAAAGATTGTGGGGTGTTATATTAGTGGGTTGTCTATAAGAGAAACCTAGAGGCGTTTAAACATACCCAAGTCAACTGTTTTAGATGTACTGGATAAGTGAAGGACCCATGGCGTGCCTGAAGCAAAAAACGAACCGGCAGACCAAAGAAAATTAGTGATAGAGGACGTCGCAGCCTCAGGAGAATAGTTACAGTTAATCGCCGGAGTACTGCACAAAACCTCAGTGTACAGGTGAGTAAAAATGCTGAAACCTCGGTATGTACACGTACCATTTGCAGGGAACTTCATTCCATGGATTACCGTGGTCGTGCGGCTGCTCATAAGCCTTTTATCTTTACTCGGAATGCTACTCGTCGTTTAGCACGATGTAAAGGACATTCATCGTGGACCGTAGATCAATGGAAACGGGTCCTATGGACTGATGAATCCAGATACACGATCCATCAGTCTGATGGCCATGTGTGGGTATGGAGGCATCCGGAGGAATGCTATTTACCACAATATACTGTTCCTACGGTCAAGTTTGGAGCTGGCAGTGTACTCGTGTGGGGGTGTTTTTCTTTTTATGATCCCGGCCCTTTGGTTATCTTGGACAAACCTGTTAACTAGCACGTCTACCTCGACATTCTGGACAATTATGCCCTACCAACTCTGTGGCAATGCTATGGAACCGAGCCTTGTTGGTACCAGCGGGAAAATGCACTGAGTCATAAAGCAAGGACTGTTATGGTGTGGTTTGACGATAATTGCGTATCGTGTGTGGACTGGCCAGCACAGAGCTGTGATCTTAATCCCATAGAGCACCTTTGGGATGAATTAGAACGCCGCATAAAAAGTTTGGAATTAAGGCCTACTACTAAGCAACAGTTAGCGGCAGCATTATGCACTGAATGGAAATGCATGCTTATGGATGTGCTCCAAAACCTTGTCTGGAAGAATCAGTGCATGCCTTAAGGCTAAAGGTGGACCTACATCGTGCTAATGTAAGTCAATAAATGTTATGCTGTGTTTCTCTTCTAGGTGTCCGGTGTCTTTTGTCAATATAATGTAGTTTGTTTTTGTTTTGTCGGCCATTTGCACTTTTTATTGTTGTGTTTTTTCTCATCATTTTTACTTTTAATATTTTTTTTATGTTAAATCATAGGATTCCTTGAACCGGTGTTGCTGTACAGTGAGTTGCTGTTTTATCGGCCTTTTACATAGCTTGTTTTGTTTTATATCATTTTTATCTTTTAATTTTATTTTGTAAAATATTTAAAGCATTGGCCTTGGCCCTCTTTGGCCCCTTCGAGACCGTTGCACCACTAAACATTGACCTACCAACCAATCACGCTGAAAACCAAGCTTGAATCGCTTTGGAGATTATTTCGAGAAATAAGCAAGCATGCGGCTACATGTTTGTATGTATAACATTATTCCATCGGAATAAAAATTTCGTTTTTGTGGTCGAGTGGCGCTTTTGCTTTTGGACCCCCCCCCCCCCCCGAATTGTATTATATGCATATCAGTGCTGTGGTGCTACCGCTGTCCCAATAACAAACACGAATGTAAGCCAAGTCAAGTCAGATATAATGTCTTTATGTTGCACAGTTAGACTGTTCCGAGGTAGACACAATGGAAGGTCCTGTTATATTTCAGTGTATGTGAAGGTTCTATTATATTTCAGTGTTGCCAGGTGAAATTCTCAAGATTCAGTTGATTTCATCCCAAAAAATCAGTAGATGAGTTTAAAAATCAGCAAATTTTTTTTTCGCTACAATATACAAAGTGTAGCGTTTTCGGAATGGTATAAAGCAAGGAGGTTATATTACTGGAGACACCACTGGCTCTGCTGCCATAGGTCACAGCTAATCTGTGGTGTGGCCGCCCCGGTGGCGCAGTGATCTAAGGCAATGGCCTCTGATCATTCGTCCGAAAGGGGTCCGGGTTCGAATCCCGGCGAGGCATGGATGTTGTGTTTGTCTTACGGCACTGGCTCTCTCGTCTTCCTTCCCTGGAACCAGTGACCCTCAATTAGGGACGGGCTACTGCTTATAGCCCATTGAGTTGCTCACGGTGGTCGTTAAACCTCCAATCAAAAAAAAAAATAAAAAATAAAAAAAAAAAAATCTGTGGTGTGACGTCACAGGCAGGCAAAACTGAACTAAATTATACCGTTGATGAAACAGTAAGCTTGTGTATCATTAGTAAAGATTATTGAATTACTCATTTTATCTGTTTATACGCTTAAAAGCTTGTGTTCCATTGGTTTCCAAGCAGCTTCTCTTTTGCGGCTGCGTCGTGCTTGCTCATGACGTCATTTGCAGCACGGACGGTGACTTATGGCGACCAATGCTGCGTGGATAGGAGTGGTGTCTCCCGTAATATAACCTCCTTGGTATAAAGTAGTTCTGATCACATAATATTTTCCATTTAATGTCCTTTCTTATAAAATAATCTTTAGATTTTCTGCTATGATATATAATACAAAGTCTAATAAAACAGGTCAACTGAACTATAGAATCCGTACTGTCAGAATTTGAGCAGAACAGTTGTTCTAATATTATTATCATGACTATCGCTATCATAGATGCTGTTGTTCATTTTTCTACAAAACCAATTTCACCCGTTAAAGCTATAACACGAAGAACTTGAAAGCATACGCTTTGCATGCAAAAACCGACACGCGGTTTTTGGAGAAAGTCTGTTTCTCTGATTTGTCTTCAAAAGGTTTATCACAAAAAAAAGAAAAAAAAAGAAATCCGTTCTACTACAGCCCTTGAATTAAGAAAGAATAACATACATGCCACAAAATTCGACAATAAAGGGGAAGGCTATGCTTCCCTCACCATTGCGTTATTTTCCCCACATGACCAAAAATCATGCACACATACACCAGAGTGCATTTCAAGATCAGTATTTCACAGCATTTTCCATTCATTATTTAGTTTTTGAATCTCATTGGGAGGAAGAATCACACTGGGAAAGAAAGAAACTAAAGCAGCAACTGATGGAAACTTCTTTCCCAAGACGCTAAGCACATCCAAATTTTGCATAGCATTATCAGCAAATAAAAATGTTTTTATTAAGTTCCTGTGTTAAAAAGTAATAGCAGAACAAGCTATTGGCGACAATTCAATAAAATAACAAAGCACTACAAAAAATTGTATCAGCCACTAAAGACAACCACGTGTTAACACAATTAACCACTTCCTACCAAGTCCTAGATGCGTCAAGGTTCGACTCACGGTGATGCATGCATGGATGTTGTATTTGTTTAGTGGCACTTGTTCTCTCTCTCTGTTTGTTTCCTGGTGCCAGTAGCTCTACATTGGGGTTGGCCGTCTGCTTATAGCCCATTGGTTGTTAAAACAAAAATGGTCTTCCTACCTCTACATCGGGGATCGTAACAGTAATGGCTATTTCTCATTCACGGAAAAGAGCACTGTGGCCTATCAATTATCGCAATCATCCGTTTGTTTACTAATGTAATACCCAAGTTTATCAACTACACTTCTGGCCACCCAAAATGCAACACCAAGAAGGACACGAGATAGCAAAGCCAGATTTATTGGACACATAACAACAGATACAAAGGTGAAACGATTGAGCTTACATGCCCGTGCGACTTGTGGAACACGCAGACAGCAATAGTTCGTGTGGCCCCATGGCTTGCAATAACGGCAGCTACACGCCGCGGCATCGAAAGAAAGAGGCTTTGGATGTGGGATTGGGGTATGTCGGTCCAGGCTGCTTCCACACGTTGCCACAGTTCATCAGGCGTAGCCGCGGGTGGTGCTTGCCGGGGCACTCGGTTGCTGATCAGTGACCAGACGTGTTCCAACGGCGACATATCGGGAGAACAGGCGAGCCACGGCAGCAGTGACACCTGGTGGGTCGTGAAGAATTGTTGCACGATGCGTGCCACGTGCGGGCGCGCATTGTCCTGTTGAAACATGGCCGCTGGCAGGTCCTGCAGGTAAGGGAGGACTACAGGCTCCAAAACGTCGGAGATGGTGCTGTGGCTGTTGAGTGTACCGGCGATGCGTACCAGAGGGCTGCGGGTGTCATATCCAATTGCACCCCAAACCATAACGCCAGGCGACGGACCGGTATGGCGATTCATAATGCTGGCGTCATACAGTGTCTCGCCGCGGTGCCGCCACACGCGGATCCGACCATCGTGGTGTTGCAGGCAGAAGCGGGATTCGTCGGAGAAGACAATGTCGTGCCATTCCGTAGTCTAGGTGCGGCGTTCAACGGCCCACTGTCGCCGCACTCGCCGGTGGTGTAACGTCAACGGTAATCGGAGCAATGGGCGTTGTGGGACAAATCCCCGCTCCTGGTGACGACGTCAAACGGTACGTACTGACATAGGTTGTTGCGCAGCACACCCTAATTCCTGCGCTAAAGATCGTGATGTGGGGGTGCGAGCCGTCTATGCCCACCACACAACATGCCGGTCCTGTTGTTCGGTGGTGTGTCGCGGCTGCGGCAATCGCTCTCGTCGGTCCGTCCGTCCCTCTTGCACCCACCAAATCCATACTCGCCTCACTGTGGCTGGATGTCGTCCCACACGGGCGCCGACGTCTCGGTACGATAAACCGCTGTCACGATAAGCCACTATTCGTCCTCTGTCGAACTCCGAAACGTGCTGGAATGACTGCCGTATTCTGCGACGAGGCATCAGGAAGCTTCTCACGCACAGGTCCGGCAGCACAACACACTTTCACTATTTACACCCCGCCTTCTGTGCACCCTTCTTATAGTGCTTCTCGGTGGCGTGCCGGGCGCACATGATTTGCATATGCCCTGCAATGCTAATTGTTTGCATGTACTCTCGCGGGCGACGCATGCTGCGAATTTCAGGCCAATCGGATGCTTCCTTTTTGGTGTTGCACTTTGGGTGGCTAGCAGTGTAAGAGTTTAACGAAACATGAAAAATCAGTAGAAATAACTTTTTTTTCAAAAAAAGTCTCCAAGTCACTTAAGGTGTGAAAAAATCAGATCTACTGATAAATCAGTAGACCTGGCAACCCTGCAATGGAGTTAGGACGTCTCTAAAATGTTTCTGGGATAATAATTATCTTGTAAATGATGCTGAATATTCTAACTAAATATACTGAAGGGCCAAACTTTATGAGCCTAAAGTGAAGTTGGTCCTCCACGGCCCGCCAAAATAGCTCCTACCCGGCAAGGAATGGATGCTAGAAGATTTCTAACGGTGCCTTGTGGTATCTGGTACCAAAACATTACCAGCAAATTCTTTTATTCTTGAGTTACGTGGTTCAGCCGCTGTAGATCAGATCTGCTGTTCCAATACAAACCACAGATACTTTATTGAACTGATGTCTGGTGAATTTTGTGGCCGTGACAATACCTGGAAGTCTTCCTCATGTTCTACGAACCATTCTCGAAACATTCGGGCGATATGCCAGGGCGCATTATCTTATGAAAGAACGTTGCCATGAAAGGATATACCTGGTCTGTAATGATGTTTAGCTAGGTGGTATAGACGCAATAGTTTCCTACACATGAATAACTGGACGTAGTATTTCCCAGCAAAACATTACCCAAATCATTACATTTCCTCCACCGGTTTGCTTTCGTCCCACTGTACATCCTGGGGCTAACACTTCCTGAGGTAAACGTCTCACACGTACCCGGCCATCCACATGGTGCATTAAGGAATGAGATTCATCGGACCAGATGATTTCCTATCAGTCTGGGGTCAGTTTTGATACTCTCAAGATAGTTGGCGCTCTCGACCGTAAACCGAGGTTAGCATGAGCACTCGGAGTTTTCTGGAGCTACGTAGCCGCATTTTCAGCAGAGTTCGATGTATTGCGTGTTGTGACACATTTCCCCCGTCACCCATATTTAAATTACCTGCGAGTTGTGCCACAGGGTCAGTTCTGTTGGCTTGTACCATACGGGATAGCCTCCTCTCACCTCTAGAATCGATGAATCGTGGTCGGCTCACACCTTGCCGAAAGTTCGTGTGGGTTTCCCTCCTCGAACCACTTTTTGAATATCTAACCGTGAGCGCCCGAAAAGCTTTGCCGTCTCGGAAATGCTTTGACCCAGTCTTCCGGCTATAACAATTTGTCCTGAAGGACGAGAATAACACTGATTAACAGAGTTCAGTGCAGGATTAACACACACAATTGACGTGGATTAGGAATATCAAACATAAGTCATCGATCTTTCCACATTTTTATAAGTGAGTTACGGAAAAATTCTCAGCAACCGCCACCGAGAATCGAACCCAGGGTCTTCCAGTTACGCGCCGGACAGGCTACCACTGCACCATAGCGGCCTTGATTTTTCCAGACTCACATACGACTAACTGCTAAACCACTTGGCAAGTTGCTTCTTGGAGCCCCGCACACTGCTGGGGATTCACCAAAGATGCTAGGCAGCAACTGAACAAATAACTAGGAAATAATTAATACACACAATTGACGGGGATTAAGAATATCAAACAGAAGCCATCGCTCTTTCATCGTTTTTATAAGTGAGTCACGGAAAAATTCTTGAAAAATTCTCAGGTGATATTATACCGTTTCATGGTCATTACACACGCCATCGCTTACTTACAGTTGCTTCGATTTGTATAATGACGCATTGGTCATAATGTTTTGGATCTTCGTTGTACTATATGTGTTAGGGTGATATAGTAAATAATGTCTGCATTTGATTTTAATTTCAACTTGTGAATGATTCATTAACTGTCACCCCGCCACAGTACTATCAAATAGTATTCGATAAATTTATTACATCTGGTAAGGGAAAGACTAACATGCATTAGACAATAGTTAAAATTCTGATTCCAGTACAGATTTTTAATTGTTTTCATCTGAAGACATTTGGATAAAAATTCTTGCGTGCAACAAGCTGAAATAAACTACCACTTAAATCTTTCCAGCCCCAAATTTTATTTCTGAAATTGGAAACCCTTTTTTTTCGGGTTTTTGTGGTGTTTTGGGCATGTAATAAATAAAAATAACAATGGAAACTCTTCATAACATTTTACTCCTCAAATACAAAATGTTGTTTGTTAACAAAATTGGGATTCAAAGGTTCAAATTTCTGATAATTTGACTTCCTTTTCGTTGTTTTGTTTCCTTCAGAAAAATGAAACCACATCGTTGTTTTCAAAAGGAAATTCTGTTTTGATCTCCCATGTCTGAATATAGGAAACTGCTCAATAAAATAGTATTCACTTCACACGGAAATCGACAAAGCAGTTTCTTTCTTTTTTTTTTATGAAAAACACAAAATCGTATTACCTTTTTAGCACACAACATAGGAAAATTCTGTCTTGAATCTTTTACAATGTTGTTTTGGATAGCTGTCTACCAGCTTCAATAGGTTTTGTAAGATTCGTTGTGTTAGAAGGACTACGAAATTTCAAAGAATATACTGTATGTTGTTTCTGAACAGCAATGGGCTGGAAAGGGTTAATTAGATTAACCCTTTGCCCTACGATTAAATGTAGATTTGTCGGACCAAAGCGTACTATTTCAATTCGCCTGACGACCTGAATGTACAAAGGTGGAATGTAGAGTAATTTGTACTGCTTTAACCCTGACGCTCTGAATGTACAAAGGTGGAAAATAAAAGAATTTGTACTGTTTTAAAGCAATGCGTTTATGTAAGATAGTTTTGTCGTTCTGACATATGTTGATAGTTTTGAATGAAAAAATAAAAATACTAAATTAGACTAATAGTTTTGCTGCATATGATACTATCCGAAAAAATAGTTTTGCTGCATATGATACTTTTCGAAAAAATAGTTTTGCTGCATATGATACTTTTGCATTATATAGTGCCTAACACGACCTTGTGACGCGATAACACGCAAACAAGACATATGCGTCAGATAATTTAATCTACATTTCCACACGTAACAGGATCAGACCAGCGGTTATCGATTCAATTTCTCCGTATATTATTCTCCATTCCCTTGAGAAAAGTATATGATTTACACAGACGAATAACATTATAAGTGGAAAAAAGTATGTGTAAAAAAAACCGTGATGAATAGCTTCCAAAATAGCATGACGTCTCCAAGACGTCATAGTCAGGTTTTTCCCACGAACACCATGACGTCTCCGAGACGTCATATTAAGCGAAAGCGTTAAAAAGGAATTCATTAAATCAGCGCTGATAGCACTGAGGAAACAGAATTATAAGATTTACACAGAAATCACTTTCAATTTAGATAATTAATAAAGCTAAACGGTATACACTCAAGTGGAAACATTTTTGATATTTTGTTACAATCTCTTTAAAATATATCAAAATGGATTTTCAGTTGTGACTCGGGTAAAATAAAAAAACAGATATCTTCACTGCGCTTAAATGTATGGAATTGGTTGTCACATTTAAATTGTTCAACTCAGGGTGGAAAAGCGAAATGACACAAATAATTATATAATGTGAAAGAACACTGAGATGTGCAAAGTAATTAGGACTGCCCATATTGTGAATAAAACAAAGGGAAGTAGTACATGCAGTGATGTAGAAGGGGCTTAGCGCGCCTTAGCAGCGCTAAGGCACTTTTTATGGTTACATGGTAAGAGAATCTGGAAAAAGGAACTTTTTAAATGATCATGTATAGAAAAATAGGGAAAACTGTGTTCTGTGTGCAAACATGCTCGTATCTTAACCGAATCTTCATACTACAGAAATGGCCGCCAGTGTAGTATAATGATCTGAGGCGCAGGGTCTGACCATTCTTCCGAGCTAAGACTGAGTCTCAACAGAAATGGCCGCCAGTGTAGTATAATGATCTGAGGCGCAGGGTCTGAATATTCTTCCGAGCTAAGACTGAGTCTCAACCCCGGATGAGTCATGGGTGGTGCGGATGGCCAAAAGTGTTGGATCTGTCTCATTCCTAGAACAAGTGACCCGAAATTAGGAACCGGCGACTGCTTATAGCCATAGGAGTTGCCCATGGTAGTTGTTAAACCCAGAAACAAACAAAATAAGAAAATACTGTGTAGATTGATCTACACAGATGAATAACGCAATTGGGTGTCTCGCAAATCATAAGATTATATCACAAAGAGAATGTGAACTCTTTTCTCTAGACAGTCAAAATAAATTTGTAGAAGATGGCTACTCCGTGGGGTTAAGATTGCAGTACTCAGAGAGAAAATGGTAGTGATAGACGATTGTATTAAGCAACTCATCACTGGTATCTTCTCCAATAAAAGTAATCCACTGAGCTCACTCTCCGACTCCTTACGGGCAACCCAAAAATCTTCCACATATACCACATAATCTCAGTAAAAATGGCGCATTAGTCGTACTGGATTGATGTTACTCTGTTAGTTCACAAATACTCCCAGAGCATATTTAAAATCGCATAGACCAACACAAAGCCGCATTTAAATACAATTTTTATAATCTCAAAATTTTTGTCTCCACATTACATCCTTCCTGTTGTTTAAAATTGCTCACATTACCCAGTTTTATGCAGTTTTAATGTAAATTGATATTGGTAATTAGTAATGAAAATTGCAAAATGTTAATAAACACAACGAATTAGATTTTGAAAAATTTGAGAGCGCTTTTTCCTAATCCGTTCACCGCTTTTTATTTAGAACTACGTCACTGAGTAGAAGGAAATCGACATTTCTTTGTCCTCCCTTCTTTCTATTGCTGTATTCTCCCTCTTGATAAAAAAAAAGCTAAAGCGTTTTGTTAATTCGTAGACCGCTGAAAAGAATTTACCTGTTTCAAAGATAAGTACAACTGTTTCCTGTTTTGAGATTCATTTTACTATTTTCGTATCGGCTAAACAACTTTTGCACCGATGGAATATTATCCGTTTTACTGCTGGTGACGATTATGACATCCCTACTTCTGACACGCACATGGTCACGTGTGGGTATCTATATGTGCACTTGGGGAAGGTGGGGGATGACTCCATGTCTGCCGGGGGATTTCCAGGTCAGTCTTGTTATTGGCAGTTTATGGATGAACTCGGTCCTTGAGCCATAAAATTCTGGAATCCAAACCAAACCGGCTTCGTTTATGTTCTGATCGGCTATTTGCAATAAAGGGAAGTTCCAGTAAAATGCTTTTCTTAGACGTTTGTACGATGTTTCTCCATTCAGCGACAAAGCAAATCGTTTCACAGTTTAGCCCCTCTTATTGCAAATGTTCTGCACTTTTTTGCCTGGGAGCTACAGGTGAACGAAAAAATCGGTAGTAAGTTTTTATTTCTCCCGGAATGTCTTTATTTTAAGATGAAAAAAATAAAACGAAACAAAACAAAACAGATAGTCTCAGTTCTGATTGAGCCGTCTGTTTGTTACGTAGGACTACGACTTGCATATCGAGAGTTGAAATGAGCTAGTCGAGTATGGTTTCAAAGCGTTTATTTAATTTGTTATAGCCAACACAAGTCTATGATATGCAAAGTAGCTTACATAGTTTTTACAAATAAAGCTGGCCGCCCCGGTGGCGCAGTGGTCTAAGGCGTTGGCCTCTGATCATTCGTCCGAAGGGGTCCGGGTTCGAATCCCGGTGAGGCATGGATGTTGTGTTTGTCTTACGGCACTGGCTCTCTCCCTTCCCTGGAACCAGTGACCCTAAATTAGGGACGGGCGACTGCTTATAGCCCATTGAGTTGCTCACGGTGGTCGTTAAACCTCCAATAAAAAAAAAAAAAAAAAGCTGGATACATTGCGAACACAAAGCAGATCGATTCACGAATTACCCAACGCGGTGCTCTGTCTTCTTAAGCTTCTAATATTCCCCATCACTTGCTCTTGCCTCTCGTTTTGATTTTCTCCATTTTTGCTTGCTTTCATTCTGCGAATTCCGCGGCATTGTCAAAAATGTTAACCCGTTCACACGAAAATAATTTTAAAAACTTTTAGTTCAAACCACTGCAATATGCTCTTTATATATTTGAATAGATCTTGTCAAGAGCTTTAAAATGATACCATGCAAAGTCCTTTTGCGCTCACGGCTGTCTAGATACGCCGCGATACTGTCAAAAGTGTTCACCGGTTTACAAGAAAACAATTTTTAAAATGTTCAGTTCAAACTACTGCGAAATATTCTTCGTATATTTGAATAGATCTCGTCGGGAGCTTTAAAAAGATACAACGCACAGTAGTGTTGCGCTCACGGTTGCCGAGATAGACTGAGTCAAACGCGGCCGCACCACCAAAAATATTGCATCGCCTCCTCCGCGCACACGGAGCGAGGGGAGCGTCATGCTCACGATGTATTGCGTAGTACGCCATGAATTGGACTCCATTCTGTTTATGATTATGCTAACACGATTAGCGTGCTGCACGTATTTTTAATGCTACAATGATTTCAATTGGGACCTGTTTTTGTCACAGGTGACCGGCTCTAAGTCACCCTATTTTATCCGCTGGAGTTAGACCTTGTCCTACGTCAAAAACCTGTTTAGCTGTGTCTATATTTTAGTTAAAAGTTAAACTATATTTCTTTTTAAAGCAAAATGTGTGCAGATGTTTGGCAGACCGATACGCAGAATAAATGATATTTCGTAAGGGACTTGAGTAATTATGAAGATTTCGAAATCGTTCTGCGGTTTAAATAGTTTGAGACACAATCCTCTTGTAAAGTATACTCTCGATTCACTTTCCTTTTGATTTTTACTATCTCTGGTTATTTTATTTTACTATGTAAATTATCTTCTTACTGAACGAGATGTTATTTCACCAGCTGAATGAGATCTGGCAATGAGTGTAAGTCATGACGTGGTGGTAGCCAGTATAAATAGGCGCGTTCAACGAACGTAGGAGAGCGTTGGTTGTTGTATAGGAAGAGCGTTGGTTTATGTGAAAGAGAGCTTTTTGTTGATGTGTGTAGGGAGAGCTTCGTTCTATGTGATTAGGTTTTTCTTCATTATTGTGATACAATTAGTGTGTGTGTGTGTGTTGGATGATTCAAGAGTTTATCTAATAAAAAGTTGTTCTAAGTAAGTACGTTTTTCTCAGTTCATAGTTTTGTGAGATCTCTGTCTGGCTGTTAGGTTTATTTCATTAAGTGTTATTAGTAACAACCAGAATAAGACTTTATTCATCTTAATTACTACTACAACATTACTACCAGTTATAAGCTTGTTCATTATTATTACTACGCCGCCCCGGTGGCGCAGTGGTCTAAGCGATGGCCTCTGATCATTCGTCCGAACGGGGTCCGGGTTCGAATCCCGGTGAGGCATGGATGTTGTGTTTGTCTTACGGTACTGGTTCTTTCCCTTCCCTGGAACCAGTGACCCTAAATTAGGGACGGGCGACTGCTTATAGCCCATTGAGTTGCTCATGGTGGTCGTTAAACCTCCAATCAAAAAAAAAAAAAAAAAAAAAAAAAAAAAAAAAATTATTACTACATTACTAGCAGGAAAGTTTATTCATGATATAATTAATAACACAACAACCATTAGTAGTAGAAGAAGCATTATTAGAAGAAGCTTATTAGCTTAGCAGAAGCGTGAAATTCATTATACTCTGATTAACAGCTGAAGTTTCCAAGAGAACAGAGTTACACAACAGCGCTAATTCTGCATACAGTATTTATTTTATTTAAGAAAATTTTAAACCCCTCGAAGAAAAGGGAATGGTTATTTTTAAACGCAATACTCCGTGAAGTTCATAATTCTGGCAATCCAATTCAAGACTGGCTGAAATCAGCATTTGACACTGTCACTCGAAAAAGAAGGTACAATTAACAATTCGTATGAGATGTCTTAAACGTATTCTTAAAGGTAGCTGATGTCAGGGATTAAGGGAATTAGGAATTGCTATTCTTTTAATCATATTTTACGAGAATGGAATTTGCATTGGAAAATTGTAGGATAAAGCATTTTTAGGGAGTTGTGAAAAAAGAGAGAATTTAAGCGTCGAAAACGTAATTTAAATGGAAGGAATGCCTAAAAAGGGCTCATTCGCCTTTGCAAGGGTCGTCAAGCGAGGACTCTCCTAGCAATAACAAACTCGTACAAAGTTACGGAAACTGAGAGGAATTTGGAAGCCAGTTGTACAAGAAGGTTGTACTTTAAAATTCAAATGCTTTGTTTCTGACAGCCAGGAGAAGAGAGAG
Organism: Macrothele yani; assembly: GCA_039090855.1. NCBI lineage: Eukaryota > Metazoa > Arthropoda > Arachnida > Araneae > Macrothelidae > Macrothele > Macrothele yani. Next base: position 39,065,636 of record CM077024.1, on the reverse strand, counting down.
AGAGAGAGAGAGACAAAGGGAAGCAAAAGGCAGTTGTGTTGGCAGTATCTCGGCAGATAGATGGAAACTGGTGGAGGGCTATGAAGACCCTCGAAAGAAAGGCAATTCGGTGCTGGGTCAAAGAGCTGAAGGGTGGCATTTTCCCTTGATGTGCATCAGGAACGTAGCTAGGCTTCGAAATTATGGTGGGCAAGTATAATTTTTTTTTTCTCGGTGCAAGTTTGAAAACAACTTTTTTGCGCAGCACTAAAAACAATTTTTAGATTCTGCAAAGGAATTCCTGCAATAACCCTCCGAATACATATTCATTAATTTCGGAACTGTCTTGATGATCTTGTGCTTTTAGAACACAAAATAATCCAATATGTTTGTGTTAATGTTCCGTTTTTAATCAATTTATAAACCCGTATAGTAAATACAACAAACTGCCACTAATATCAATAGGAACTTCCTAGGAGAAGCAATACCTTCCTTCTCCTTAACTCCCTTTCTTCAAGCCACTGACTTCGGAACTTCCTAGGAGAAGCAATACCTTCCTTCTCCTTAACTCCCTTTCTTCAAGCCACTGACTTTGTCTTCCACTCATCTCTTGTAAAGCAGTCGTCGGCAAAGTCCTGCTTACACACTGCTACGAAACAAGCTTAGGAGTGCTGGAATAACTTTAGACTCCACTTTACGTGTTGGAATCTCCTATTTAGAAGCACAAACAAACAGCAGAGCAATTAGTAATCACCTCTCGCAGAGAATTCCTATCCACCCTCCTCATTTGCACCTGGCCATGCTAACATGAACAAAATTAAACTAAGGGTTTGGAATAGTGGATAACATTTGATGTTTCATGGACCTATGGATGATATTTTAATAACCGTTCTTCGGAGGAGTAAAATCGCACTTCCTAACGGGAAAGTGAGCAAAAATGGCTGCCCGACGAAAAACACTAGACTTATTATTACTTGACAAGCTTCAGACTATATTTTAAAATTAAATAAAAACGGAAAATTGCACATCTTGAACTGGGTGGGCGGAAGGGTGGGCAAGGGAAATTTCAGGTAGGGCTCACACCTCCTTGGCGACAGCCCTCATGTGCATACATGCAGGGCTGTAGTGGAGGGTATACGGCGGTATACGTCGTATACCCTCTGTTCTTTTTGACAGAATAGCGTATAACTTCAATGTCCATATTATCAACAAAACTTCAATCTCGGACGACATCGCTGCCAGGAGCTAAACATCTAATAAGAAGAGCCATTACAATTATAGAGAGCTTCGGAGGAAATCCTGGAAAAAAACTCATTTAGCATTAGCAGCGAACGAGGAATTATTATTTTTAAATATCACATTGATTAATAACAACAAAACTGTACCTATTAACCAAACCAGTTTATTCAAAGCACGGCTGACAGGATGAAATCAAGACTGTGTTCATATTCAAACAGTGAAAATGTACAACCACTGAGAGATATTTCTTCATTAAAACGAATAAATATTAAAACAGACTACGTGCGCTATGGAGAACTATAGAAACAAGGTGAATATGTAGACGTTTTAATGTTGATGAAATGCAAGCTATTTATTCAGAGACTGAGAGAAGATGCTGAAAACGTCTAAGTTGTACCAGAAAACTTAAAACAAAACCCCTCTTAAGAACGATTTCAACTCTGCCTTGTTCGAAAGCTGAATACGAACGAGGACTCAGTTTAACGAACAACATTATAACCGATCTTGGAGCATCTTTGTTAATCTCTAATGTATCTAACTTGATGTTCATAAATTCAAATGGACTGCCCATTGAACTATTTAATCCAAAAAAATATGTAAGGTCTTGGTTGATGAATCATCGTTCAGCAACTGATAGTAGATCAAGAGTTTTTTTCTAGAGAAGAACAGTGCTGCATGGACTTTTCTCGTGAGGCTGTTTTTTTCTTTCTTTTTTTTTATTGGAGGTTTAACGACCACCGAGAGCAACTCAATGGGCTATAAGCAGTCGCCCGTCCCTAATTCAGGGTCACTGGTTCCAGGGAAGGGAGAGAGCCAGTGTCGTAAGGCAAGAACAACATCCATGCCTCACCGGGATTCGAATCGGGACCCCTTTCGGACGAATGATCAGATGCCATATTTAGACCACTGCGCCACCGAGGCGGCTAAGGCTTTATGGGATATTTTTCAATAAAAATTAAAATAATCTTGTGCATGCTCTTCAACATGTCATAATTGACAGGAGAGAGGAGAAGATACTTTATTCATATCGGTAAGTGAGCTCACAGTCATAATTGAAAAAAGGCACGGTACCCCCACTAGGGTACTGTGCCTTTTTTTATTTTTTTATCCATGTAGTATAACCTCTGTTTTTTAAGGATTTGCATATACCCTCTGCTGATTTTACAACTACAGCACTGCATACATGAAGGGGAAAAAAGGGTCTCTACAGATTGAATTTAGAATAGCGAGTTGCCCGCCAATGGAAGCTTTTGAGATACAGTTTGTCGCGCTGATGAACGAAGTCAGGAGGACTAAAGCTCAATTTATCTGAAATACGGCATTTCGAGAAATAGCGAGTGAGAATCGACATCGGATTACAGCGACATTTCGAGAAATAGCGAGTGAGAATCGACATCGGAGTACAGCGACATTTCGAGAAAAAGCGAGTGAGAATCGACATCGGAGTACAGCGACAAATAGTGAGTGAGAATCGACATCGGAGTACAGCGACATTTCGAGAAATAGCGCGTGAGAATTGACATCAGAGTACAGCGACAAATTCGAGAAATAGCGGGTGAGAATCGACATCGGAGTACAGCGACATTTCGAGAAATAGCGAGTGAGAATCGACATCGGAGTAAAACGGCATTTCGAGAAATAGCGAGTGAGAATCAAAATCGGATTACAGCTACATTTCGAGAAATAGCGAGTGAGAATCGACATCGGAGTACAGCGACATTTCGAGAAATAGCGCGTGAGAATCGACATCGGAGTACAGCGACATTTCGAGAAATAGCGCGTGAGAATCGACATCGGAGTACAGCGACATTTTGAGAAATAGCGCGTGAGAATCGACATCGGAGTACAGCGACAAATTCGAGAAATAGCGAGTGAGAATCGACATCGGAGTAAAACGGCATTTCGAGAAATAGCGAGTGAGAATCGACATCGGAGTACAACGGCATTTTGAGAAATAGCGAGTGAGAATCGACATCGGAGTACAGCGACATTTTGAGAAATAGCGAGTGAGAATCGACATCGGAGTACAGCGACATTTCGAGAAATAGCGAGTGAGAATAGACATCGGAGTACAGCGACATTTTGAGAAATAGCGCGTGAGAATCGACATCGGAGTACAGCGACATTTCGAGAAATAGCGAGTGAGAATCGACATCGGAGTACAGCGACATTTCGAGAAATAGCGCGTGAAAATTGACATCAGAGTACAGCGACAAATTCGAGAAATAGCGAGTGAGAATCGACATCGGAGTACAGCGACATTTCGAGAAATAGCGAGTGAGAATCGACATCGGAGTAAAACGGCATTTCGAGAAATAGCGAGTGAGAATCGACATCGGAGTACAGCGACATTTTGAGAAATAGCGCGTGAGAATCGACATCGGATTACAGCGACAATTTCGAGAAATAGCGAGTGAAAATCAACATCGGAGTAAAACGGCATTTCGAGAAATAGCGAGTGAGAATCGACATCGGAGTACAGCGACATTTTGAGAAATAGCGAGTGAGAATCGACATCGGATTACAGCGACAATTTCGAGAAATAGCGAGTGAGAATCGACATCGGAGTAAAACGGCATTTCGAGAAATAGCGAGTGAAAATCGACATCGGAGTACAGCGACATTTTGAGAAATAGCGAGTGAGAATCGACATCGGATTACAGCGACAATTTCGAGAAATAGCGAGTGAGAATCGACATCGGAGTAAAACGGCATTTCGAGAAATAGCGAGTTAGAATCGACATCGGAGTACAGCGACATTTTGAGAAATAGCGAGTGAGAATCGACATCGGATTACAGCGACAATTTCGAGAAATAGCGAGTGAGAATCGACATCGGAGTAAAACGGCATTTCGAGAAATAGCGAGTTAGAATCGACATCGGAGTACAGCGACATTTTGAGAAATAGCGAGTGAGAATCAACATCGGATTACAGCGACAATTTCGAGAAATAGCGAGTGAGAATCGACATCGGAGTAAAACGGCATTTCGAGAAATAGCGAGTTAGAATCGACATCGGAGTACAGCGACATTTTGAGAAATAGCGAGTGAGAATCGACATCGGATTACAGCGACAATTTCGAGAAATAGCGAGTGAGAATCGACATCGGAGTAAAACGGCATTTCAAGAAATAGCGAGTGAGAATCGACATCGGAGTACAGCGACATTTTGAGAAATAGCGAGTGAGAATCGACATCGGAGTACAGCGACATTTTGAGAAATAGCGCGTGAGAATCGACATCGGAGTACAGCGACAAATTCTAGAAATAGCGAGTGAGAATCGACATCGGAGTACAGCGACAAATTTAACTGCCGAGTATGGCCTCTCATATGGCTTGGAAAAGGAGAAATCCCTGCTGGTTGAAACGGCTACATCCGGCCAATTCTGACCAAAGAAGCCCAGAGCCCATCTTTCTGAAGGGGTTCGACCTCCTTTCTCCCAACAGCGGAGAGTACGAGACCTTGGATTACGGCAAGGGTCACATGGGCAAACGCGTCTGAAAATCGTCGATGACCTTTTGCCGGCACTTTTACGGAGTGTTTACAGGTGACTAAGACGACTAGAAAACTGCAAGCTGAAGCCGACTTGCAGTTTATAGGAAAATAGTCCATCTTGAAAAACAAAAACATGTAAATACGCAGTTAGAAGCAGCCATTTCTCTAACTGTTCTTGTTGAAGCAACACAAGAAAGATGAGGTATCGTTGAATAAAGAAAACTGGAAAATATGTCAAATTGTGCAATTAAAAAAACCTTGAAAAATGGTATGGGAACTGGTAATTACGGATATACAAGTCAGAATTCAAGTCAGCGTTTTAGAAGCACAGCGATAAGAAGCCTTGCACGGATGCAAGATCTTCCAAATGCAAGGACGCGGAGTATTTTTCCATAATTGGAGTATCACAAAGCGTTCCAGTACTGGCGTACGCAACTGCAACTGTGCGTTGATTCTGGAGGGAAGTACTTTTTTGGACAATAAAAGTTTCGCTGAAATAAGTGAAATTGCTTTTTTTTCTTCAGACGCATGTCAAGAACCTTTCGAAAGCCCTGGGAATTAACCATAACCAAAAACAGCTGTAATTTCCTTTCCAATCAAACAGTTAAAAGCTTAGATATCAAGTATAGCTTTTGAGCGCAAAAATAAATTTTCAGAAATGACTTTTAAAAGTACACCTACTTAGCGGTAAAAAATGTGTGTTGATAGTTTTCCACATGGCTTCAGCTGTCGAATGCAAAATTTTTTCTTAATTTCGATAGCTAGAAATGTACATCGAGCAAAATATAAATATAATTAAACGCCACCTAATGAGAAGATAGAACCTCTCCGAAATTCTATAGAAGCATCATTCTCACGGTTTGTAGATGGGATGCAAAAATAATTTTTCAAATCCGATTTATAAATGCGGTGTCCACAAACGGATAGGAAAAGTAATACTATATGAACGTGCTTTTTCTTTATGTTTCAAAAGGCATTCTTAGTAGTTTTTGCTTCCTACTTATCTGTGTATCAAATGAATTAATCTGGGCAGTGAAAGTATTATTTTTAACATTCGAAATAAATCTACATAAAAAGATCTCTTCTCAGCCTTTAACCAAATGATTAGGGTGTTTGCTTCTTTTATGGAAATTTTTGTTTGTTAACACGTCCTTTGTGAAAAAATTACGTGCATTAATTTGTCCTTCCGTCCGTCTGTGGACACCATATCTCTGCAACTATTTGTCCGATTTGAAAAAATCTATCCGCATTGAGAAGCCTGAAATATGAAAACGCTGATCTTTGCTTTCCATTTTGTTTTCCTGATGCATAACTTTGCCACTAGAGGGCGTAAATACAAATGCTATAAAATTCAAAATATACAGGGTGTCCCACTCGCTACCGAACCCGGCGTTTCTTTAATAATATTAACACCAGTGAAGATATTGCAACGAAATTTCAAGTGGACTTACTTCATTTCGTGTGAAATGTGATGACATAACAACATACGCTGGAAGTGGCCACCATTTGCTCCCAGACAGCATTGAACCCGGCGCTGTCCTCCAGCCAGCCGGAGTGCTCCTTAGTGGCAGACACATTCCTAAATGTGGCTCCACTGAGGTGCAGCCCGCCAGCCAGCCAGCCGCGCCTCTCTGCTGCTTTGTTATGCCATTTTGCTGAGCGTGGCTGCACAATACGGTTGTTGATAGTGAGTGCTCGTGCTCGTGACTGTTCGCGTACGTGAGAAAATGTATCGGTATACTACATATACGTAAATCTTCAACACCTTTATAAATCAATTGGATGACGAAGAACTCTCCATTGGATATTACCAGAATGATGGAGCGACATCACACACCAGTATGGCCGAAATTCCGTCCTTTTTTTGGCGACTGCGTCATTTCGAAGCGTCTATGTCCACCGCGCTCGCCCGATCTGACACTTCCCGATTACTTTTAATGGGGATATCTAAAAGGGAGAGTTTACCAAAAAAAAAAACCCAGTGAACCATAGATGCCTTGAAAGCAAACATCACCGAAGAAATTCAGGCAGTGACGGCGGATGTAGTGACAAGGACTTTCCACAATATGGTACGCCGGGTTCAATGCTGTCTGGACGCAAAGGGTGGCCACTTCCAGCACATGTTGTGATGCCATCACATTTCGCACGAAATGAGGTAAAGTCCACGTCAAATTTCGTTGCAAGATCTTCATTGGTGTTAATATTATTAAAGAAATGCCGGGTTCTGTAGCAAGTGGGACACCCTGTATTTTATTTCATACCTTCGCTTCTAAACATCCGAATGAAAAATTCTTTCTTTCCTACGATACTATTTATAGCGAATAATATTTTGCGTAAAATTTCGTTTTCATGTCATATATAATTTTTTTTGCATTGGGGGAGTAAATAAATCGCGATTCTCTCGATATCTCTGCTTTTAAACGTTTGATCTAAAACTTTCTTTTTGAATATGACAGAGCTTCTAGTGGGAAAGTTTCTGCATGTATAATTTCCAATTTTGGTGGAGAACGGTTTTGCCAATGGAGGACGTAAGGGAATAACGTATTTTCAGCAATATTTGAGCTTCTGAAAACTTGGTTGAAAAGTTTCTTTTGTGGTCACCACGAAAAATCTCTTGAGGATATCCGCTGCTTAAAACAATGCATAGCTTTTCCGCAGATTTGTATCTCATTATTCTCGACAACTCCGCTCCTAACAGCCCGATTAAAAAAAATAAACTTTCTTTGTCGGTGAGCGTTTTAAGTGCGAAATGTTTTGCATATAATTCCAAAATTTCCTTAACGCAAAAGTTTGCGACTAGACAGCATGAGCTCACGTTTCCGTTTACGACATGTTTTTCAGCAATATGGGCTCGTCTCAAAAAACCCTACTGCAAAAAAAAAAAAAAAAAAAAAAAAAAAAAAACCTTTTTCGGAGAGACTCTATGACGTAGAAGTCTTTTCGTACTTCTACGTTAATTTAAAACATCACTATACGAAGAAATAGTTCCTAAATTAAACCTTAACGGCCTGACGAAATATGTAAACACCAGAAGTCAAACTTACGGAAAAGATGCTTTATTCAAGGTTGTCTCCAACACATAGTAACATCACATGGCACTTCGTATTAAACACACCACACAAGCTCTACATTAAACGCTCTACAAGAAACTCACCACGCCACGCCACACACCCGAGCAACTGTTTTCTCGTAGCTCTCGTTCTTATCAAAACAGGCATACGTCACGTGCATTCAACCTCAATTGTGTTGCCAAACGTATTCGTTTGAGAGAAAAGATATTACGTTAAGAGTGAAATATAACTGAGAATAAACTCAAGATTTACATAGGGAAAGAAACTAAAGAGGAAAGTTAATTTAGAATATACGTCACAACTCTACTAACTACGAGAAATATTTTAGTGCATTTTCTCCCCAAAATCCCGCACAATTTCCTCGTTAGGGGCGCAAACGTTTAATTTGTTTTTCTCGGTATTCCAAATCTGATTTAAAACATCCTTTTAACACTGGATATCACTTACCTTGAGAAACAATGGTTGCACTCGTGGGGTTTAAGTTGCGTACAGTTCTGACGTTAGACGATGTTATGTGTGTATTTTTGTTTGCAGCCGTATCCCACTCCTAAAAATTTTTTGAGACGTAAACCTTTTTTACTCTATGCTATTCGCTACCGTAAAAATACCGAATATTATCCTGTTTAAAAACTGCACAGTTTTCACGACAGGGAGCGTAAATTTCAAAACCTTTTCTTGCTATCTCTGCTTCCAGGAGACGTAGTCGAAAGGTTCTTTTGCTATGAAGGATATTTTTGTCATATTTTCTACTTTTCCATTATTCAAAATTCTTCAGCTTGAGAACGTCAGCGTGTATTTCTATTTGAAAGAGTTAATTCGGTTCTGAAAATCTCATAGAGGAATCCTTTTTTGGTAGGATACACTTCATTACAAAGGGTACTTTACACACATTTTCTACTTTAAGTAACATACAGCTTTTCCGCGAGAAAACTCCAAGTTATATTAAGTTTTTCTGTATATATTTTTTTATAACTGTTCAGTTTAAAACTCATTTTGCATCTGATGTGTTCTTTCCGCTATGAGAAATGTTTTGTGCACAATTTGTTAATTTTCGTAAAATACCTTTCAGCCGCTAATAAGAGTATAAATAGTAATTATGTTTCTGGTTGTTTTATCGATTGTTGAAATCTGGCTGAGTATGTTTTCTTTTAACCGGTTCTATTAACTATGAATAACTAAACTTACACTGCGTATTTTGAATCATGCGCATATTTTTACTAGGTGCTACCCATAAAAATGCATTTTCCTTTTTTTGCTGAATTTTTAAATTTTCTAAAAATCAACTTTTAATGTAATTTTTTTTTGTATCGGAAAGAATTCAAACGACGTGCTCATTACAACGGAATTTCGCGGTTTAACGACAGCACCATGAGCAACTCTGATGGCTATAAGCAGTTGCCCGTCCCAAGACTGGGACCCACTGGTCCCAGGGAAGGGAAAGAGCTAACGCCGTAGGACAAACACCGCACCCACGTCTCATCCCTGCTCAGCTCTGACAGCTAGTCAGAAACGTACGCCTCTGACCACTCAGGTAGCAGGGTGGCTCCTTGTGAAGGCTTGGGTTTGAGTTCGGTTAAGAAATGGGGGTTCGATTTGTTCCGTTCTCGGATATGAAAACAGGACTTTTTTCTCTGCTATGGTCATCTTCGTTCTCTTTGGAGCCACTGACTAAATAATTCCTAAGGATGAGAGCGCATATCCTTTTCAATGTTCACGAATGGTGTTAAACTTAAAAAAAAAAAAAAAAGAAAAAGGATTCTGCTGCCTTTGAATCATGGAGTCAGAAACCCTTCATGGAAATTAAGAAACCCTCTACCTGGAGATCGCTCAAGCTATGCAAAAAGAAAAAAAAAAAAAAAAAAAAAAAAAAGGATTCTGCTGCCTTTCAATCATGGAGTCTCAAACTTTAACTTCTCATTCATAGCAATTAAGAAACCCTCTACCCGGAGATCGCTCAAGCTATGTAAAAAAAAAAAAAAAAAAAAAAAAAAAAAAAAAAAAAAAAAATTCTGCTGTCTTTGAATCATGGAGTCGCAGACCTTATCTTCTCATTCATAGCAATTAAAAAACCCTCTGCCCGGAAATCGCTCAAGCTATGTAAAAAAAAAGAAGAAAAAAAAAGAAGAAAAAAAAAGATTCTGCTGCCTTTCAATCATGGAGTCTCAAACCTTATCTTCTCATTCATAGCAATTAAGAAACCCTCTACCCGGAGATCGCTCAAGCTATGCAAAAAAAAAAAAAAAAAAAAAAAAAAAAAATTCTGCTGTCTTTGAATCATGGAGTCGCAGACCTTATCTTCTCATTCATAGCAATTAAGAAACCCTCTACCCGGAAATCGCTCAAGCTATGTAAAAAAAAAAAAGAACAAAAAAAAAAGAAAAAAAAAAAGAAAAAAAAAAAAAAAGATTCTGCTGCCTTTGAGTCATGGAGTCACAAACCTTAACTTTTCATCCATAGCAATTAAGAAACCCTCTACCCGGAAATCGCTCAAGCTATTCAGAAAAAAAAAAAAAAAAAAAGATTCTGCTGCCTTTCAATCATGGAGTCTCAAACTTTAAACTTTAACTTCTCATTCATAGCAATTAAGAAACCTTCTACCCGGAGATCGCTCAAGCTATACAAAAAAAAAAAAAAAAAAAAAAATTCTGCTGTCTTTGAATCATGGAGTCACAAACCTTATCTTCTCATTCATAGCAATTAAGAAACCCTCTGCCCGGAAATCGCTCAAGCTATGCAAAAAAAAAAAAAAAAAAAAAATTCTGCTGTCTTTGAATCATGGAGTCACAAACCTTATCTTCTCATTCATAGCAATTAAGAAACCCTCTGCCCGGAAATCGCTCAAGCTATGCAAAAAAAAAAAAAAAAAAAAAAATTCTGCTGTCTTTGAATCATGGAGTCACAAACCTTATCTTCTCATTCATAGCAATTAAGAAACCCTCTGCCCGGAAATCGCTCAAGCTATGCAAAAAAAAAAAATTCTGCTGTCTTTGAATCATGGAGTCACAAACCTTATCTTCTCATTCATAGCAATTAAGAAACCCTCTGCCCGGAAATCGCTCAAGCTATGCAAAAAAAAAAAAAAAAAAAAAAAAAATTCTGCTGTCTTTGAATCATGGAGTCACAAACCTTATCTTCTCATTCATAGCAATTAAGAAACCCTCTGCCCGGAAATCGCTCAAGCTATGCAAAAAAAAAAAAAAAAAAAAAAAAAAAGATTCTGCTGCCTTTGAATCATGGAGTCACAAACCTTAACTTCTCATTCATAACCCGGAGATCGCTCAAGCTATGCAAAAAAAAAAAAAAAAAATTCTGCTGCCTTTGAATCATGGAGTCACAAACCTTATCTTCTCATTCATAGCAATTAAGAACCCCTCTACCCGGAGATCGGTCAAGCTATGTAGAAAAAAAAAAAGACTCTGCTGCCTTTGAATCATGGAGTCAGAAACCTTATCTTCCCATTCATAGCAATTAAGAAACCCTCTACCCGGAGATCGCTCAAGCTATGTAAAAAAAAAAAAAAAAAAAAAGTGCATTCAAGCTTTCTTAGCTTCCATATTCCGAAAGATGGGAGAAGCGTTCAGTTTAAATGTTTTCATCTTTAAATCCAAGAATTGTTCAGAGCGATTTTCTTTAGTTCGAAAGATAGTTGGCTTAAAAGGCACATTTCCATAGTAAAGCAGTAAACAAGAGAGAGCAGTACATCCCATGACATGGCTGATTGCATCTATACAATGGCGAAGCGAAGCAAAGGCATAAACTGAATCCTTTTACCAGCTGCTAAAAAAGAAGCTTTTCTTACTCTCAGGAAAAGTTATTTTCTTTTTACAAAGCACGACCTTTAACGTTTCATAGGAAGGTAAATAAGATTTCAGTTTTCAAGTTCCATCACGTAAAACTTAAAGGATGAAAGACGGATGATCACGGCCTGGACTCTTGATAAATCCTCTCTCGGAATATTCCGACCGATAAATGAGGTGGCCTTAACCTCCAAGTTTTTGCTGCCGTCATTCCTGGAGAGAAAACGAGAAGAATCAGTGCACGGAAAAGACACAGAATCCGAAAATCCGTGAATTCGTACTAAGATCTAACACGCACACACATACAGCCACCATATTTTCTTTTGTGTTCATTGTTTTATTTTACTTGGGAATGTGTGTGTATTGCTGTGTGTGTGAGAAAGTAGAAGGGAGAAAGCAAGAGAGAGAGAGAGAGAGAGAGCTAAGAAAAGTCGGTTTAAAACTGACTTTGCAGTATTCGTGGAACGTCTCAGGAATATTCATAAGAAATAGTTTTTAGGAGCAGAAGCATGCAAAGCATGCCGTTCACGTTCATGAAACATTATCCTGCAAGATTGCAAAAGAAAAATGATGATGATAAAACTTTCTTCCACTGCCGTTACTCTCTTTATATTATCTTGGTGTTTGGTCAAATTCAAATATATTTCATAGGCACTTCGATATCTGCAAATCCGAAAGCGATATATATATATATTATGAAAAAAAATCTAATTAGTAAGCGAGGCCAATATCTCGGTTGCGCAGTAGACAGCATGCCGAAAGGAATTAGCGATAATATGGAATAGTGAAGAATTAATTAGGAAAGTTGAAATTTCAAGTGCGGACAAATATATGAATGTAAATAGAAGAACGTAGCAATTGAAAGGGAAAACCAGGCCAGGCTGCCATCATCAGGAGAGCATCACCCTGGGGGAGTGTGGCTTTTCAGGTATCAGTAAACGACTGGGAATAAGCCAATAGCCGACTGACCATGCTCCCTAAGCCACTGAAACCTAAAAAAGAAATGGAATAAGAAACACCCAAGTAACAACACTGTAATAAATTTAGGGAACTGAGACTTACCAAATGGTGGCAGATTCCTACAGCTGGACTTAGCAAGGCATCTAAAATCGAAGGACCGAAATATAAACAGAAGGAACACTAATTAAGTAACACGGAATAGGTGCAAATGAAAGTTAAACAAAATAAGGAATGCCCTAATTGGCCGTAAGAGGTGAGCGTAGTTACTACGCTCACCTTTTTCTCTTTTGCTCAACTTTTTCTTTAAGAGGTGATATAAGGCTCACCTCTTTCGGCAAATTAAGGCACCCCTTATTTTGTTTAACATTCATTTGCACCTATTCCGTGTTGCTTAATTAGTGTACCTTCTGTTTATATTTCAGTCTCTCGATTTTAGACGCCTTGCTAAGTCCAGCTGAAGCTCTCCTGATGAGCTAATGATGGCAGCCTGGCCTGGTTTTCCATTTTGATTTCTACGTTCTTCTATTCACATTCATATATTTGTCCGCACTTAAAATTTCAATTTTCGTAATTAATTCTTCACTACTCCATATATATTATATATCATCATCATCATCATCATCATTGTCAACCATTATCAATCCACTGCTGGACGAAGGTCTCTCCAAGTTTCCTAAACAACGGTCTGTCTTGTGCCAGTCTCCTCCATGTCACTCCCGCATACTTTCAACATTCATCCACACATATCCCATGTGGACTTCTTCTGGGTCTTTTCCTGTCCCTTGGAATCCAATCTAAAATTTCGGCTGTACATCGATGGTCTGTCCTTCTGACAGTATGTACAGCCCATTGCCATTTCAGGGATTTAACTCTGATCATGATGTCTTCCACTCTTGTCATTTTTCGGATCCACGAGTTCCTCTTCTTATCTCTCCTGGTTACACCAAGCATGCACCTGTCCATGCTTCTTTGAGTTGTCTGCAGCCTTTGTATGTCTCTTTTAGTTAAGGTCCATGTCTCTGCACCATACGTAAGAACTGGAAGGATGCACTGATCAAACACTTTTCTTTTAAGACATAATGGCATATTGCTCTTGAAAATTATGCTGTTTCTTTCAAAAGCTCTCCAGGCAAGTTTTGTACGCCGATTAATTTCTTCATCAATGTGACCCTCACTTGATATCTGCTGTCCAAGATAAACGTACGGGTCTGTTATCTCCAGCTTTTCTCCATCAATCGATAAATCTTCATTTCTTGTGAAAGCATTGAGCATCACTTTTGTCTTCTGAAAGTTCATTTTTAATCCCACTTCTGAAAGTTCATTTTTAATCCCATTTTTAATCCCGAAAGTTCATGTCTCTTGTCAGCAAGTTCCTGGATCATACCCTGCAGCTCTGATGGGGTGGATGCAAAAATGACTACGTCATCTGCAAAACGAAGGTGGGTTAGATAATCTCCATTAATCAATTTTCCTAGTTAATTCAATCTTGTCAAAATTTCCCTTTGTTTTCCCAATTCAGTGATTGAAAGACATTTTCCAATGTGACATTAAAGAGCTTCAGAGATATGGTGTCACCTTGTCTCACTCCCTTTCCAATTTTTATGTGTGTTGTATTTTCAAATAGCCGAATCTTTGCACTTGCATTTTCATAGATGTTATTAATAATATTAATGTATGCATCTTCAATACCGCAGGATTTCAGAACCATTGTAACAGCTGATGGTTTCACCGAATCAAAGGCTTTTTCATAATCGAAAAAACCCATGCACAATGGAAGTTCATCTTCTCTCGCTGTTTCAATTAGTTCTCTCAGTACGTGGATATGATCTATTGTGCTGTAGCCACTCCTGAATCCAGCTTGTTCTCTCGGTTGAGCCATGTCCATATGCAGTGTTACATTCAAGAAAGAACTTTAGTGAAGATTTTATACACCACTGATAGGAGGCTGATAGGTCTGTAGTTCCTGAGATCCTCAATGTCACCTTTTTTATGTAGCAGGATCATTGTAGCGTTGTTCAAATCCTCAGGAACATTCCCTTCATTAAGGCATCGAGTGAAAATTTGGGCGAGTACTGTTTCGATTTCTTCACTTGCTTCTTGTATGATGTCTACAGTAATTCCATCTTCTCCTGGAGCTTTTCCTCGCTTCATGTTCTTGATTGCAAGTGCAACTTCTGCTGGGAGGACTGGAAGAACTCTGGTACTGGTACCTTTCATGATGTCTATAGTACATGCATCATCCCTTTCATATAATTTGGAGTAGAAATATTTCACTCACGTGAAAATTTCGCATCTATTACTTGTTACAGAACCATCTTCTTTTCTCAGTGCCATAATCTGTTTTCTTCCCTTACTGAGATGTCCCTTTGCTATCTTTAGGCTTTGGTTGTTTTCAATTGCTTTCCTCACTAGTTCACAGTTGAATTTCCTTACGTCTTCAGTGATACTTTTTCGTACTGTCTTGTATAGCTATATAGCTCTATATATTCCACTTTGGAAGTCACATGTTCTTTAGTTGTCCTCATGTCTCTTCTTTTGCATCAACATTTTGGTTTTTCATGATAATTTGTTAACATGCAACTTGTTCTTAGACCCAGCTAATTTTGTTGCTGTTTCCATAAGAGCTTTGGTTACTTTTCTGTTAACTTCAGAAATATCCACTTCTTCCGATGTTAGGACTTCTAAAGCAGAGAATCTGTTCTTCAGTTCCAACTTGAAGGTATTATGGTATTTTTTAAGGTTGGTTATGTCAATACATTTTGTTTGTCTTATGAGCTTGCCACGTTCGAGTTTAGTGTTGAGGTGCATCTTACATCTCACCAATCTATGGTCACTACCTGTGTTGAACTTGTTTAGCACACTGCAGTCTTTTATGACGAATTTTTTGTTACACATAATAAAATCAATTTCACTTGTCGTCCCATTTGGATGTCTCCATGTCCATTTCCTGGCTTTTTCTTGAAAAAGGAGTTCAAGATGAAAAACCCTTCTGCCTCTGCAAACTCAACGAGAGTATTTCCACGCTGGTTTCTGTTGCCGTGACCGAATTTACCTACTGAAGTTTCATTCCGTTGCTGTTGCCGTATTCTTGCATTAAAATCTCCCATAATTATCTTTAAGTGCTGCTTACCATTATTATTTAGATCACGAATTTCGTCATAAAATTCTTCAATTTCTTCTTCAGGATAACTTGTGGTGGGTGCATAAGTTTGAATAATCTGAACCTGGTATCTTCTCGAGAGTTGGATAACGAGTCGTGCAGCTCTGTCAGAGGGACTTTCAACTTCTACAACTTTATCCTTCAGTTTCTTATTTATTATAAATCCAACACCACTAGTTCTGCCAGTATCTGTCCCACGATAGCAGAAGAGATGTCCACTTTTCAGTTCAATGAGATCTTCTCCTTTTCTCCTTACCTCACTTAGCCCGAATATGTCCCACTTGATCCTTTGTAGTTCTTCTTCCAGTTCAAGAAGCCTTGAATAAGAAGATAAGGAGCGTCCATTATACGTAGCCAAGGTCAGCATCAGATGGCAGCCTAGTCCGGTCCTCCGGGGATTCTTAGCACCCTCTGCCTTCATGTCGCACTGGCCTCTGCCTTGGCCAGGTACATTCCAGCTACCGGAGACTGAGGGCCAAGATTTAAGTTGTGGAGTCATTTTGGAGGGGTTTGGCCATAGCTCACCACGCTGTCCAAACGGGTTGGTGAGTGTGGGATACCATTTCCTCTAATCCCGATGGTATAGTTATGCCGCTATTGGCGGTCGTCAGAGCCCATTTAGTGGGAACAGCATGCACAACAAGAAGGCCGGGTTGACATTTGTCAAGGAGAGGCTGTGATGTTACGCAGTTACGCATATATATATATCATCACCATCATCATCATTGTCAACCATTATCAATCCACTGCTGGACGAAGGTCTCCCCAAGTTTCCTCCACAACGGTCTGTCTTGTGCCAGTCTCCTCCATGTCACCCCTGCATACTTTCGAATTTCACCCACCCATCTCCCATGTGGTCTTCTTCTGGGTCTTTTCCTGTCCCTTGGAATCCAATCAAAAATTTCGGCCGTCCATCGATGATCTGTCCTTCTGGCAGTATGTCCAGCCCATTGCCATTTCAGGGATTTAACTCTGATCATGATGTCTTCCACTCTTGTCATTTTTCGGATCCACGAGTTCCTCTTCTTATCTCTCCTGGTTACACCAAGTATGCACCTCTCCATGCTTCTTTGAGTTGTCTGCAGCCTTTGTATGTCTCTTTTAGTTAAGGTCCACGTCTCTGCACCATACGTAAGCACTGGAAGGATGCATTGATCAAACACTTTTCTTTTAAGACATAATGGCATATTGCTCTTGAAAATTATGCTGTTTCTTCCAAAAGCTCTCCAGGCAAGTTTTGTACGCCGATTAATTTCTTCATCAATGTGACCCTCACTTGATATCTGCTGTCCAAGATAAACGTACGTATCTGTTATCTCCAGCTTTTCTCCATCAATCGATAAATCTTCATTTCGTGTAAAAGCATTGAACATCACTTTTGTCTTCTGAAAGTTCATTTTTAATCCCACTTCTTTACTCTTGTCAGCAAGTTCCTGGATCATACTCTGCAGCTCTGATGGGCTAGTTGCAAAAATGACTACGTCATCAGCAAAACGAAGGTGGGCTAGATAATCTCCATTAATCTTTATCCCCTTGTTTTCCCAGCTCAGTGACTGAAAAACACCCTCCAATGTGGCATTGAAGAGCTTCGGAGATATGGTGTCACCTTGTCTCACTCCCTTTCCAATTTTTATGTGTGTTGTATTTTCAAACAGCCTAATCTTTGCACTTGCATTTTCATAGATGTTATTAATAATATTAATGTATGCATCTTCAATACCGCAGGTTTTCAGAGCCATTGTAACTGCTGATGGTTTCACCGAATCAAAGGCTTTTTCATAATCGATAAAAGCCATGCACAATGGAAGTTCATATTCCCTCGCTCTTTCAATTAGTTTTCTCAGCACATGGATATGATCTATTGTGCTGTAGCCACTCCTGAATCCAGCTTGTTCTCTCGGTTGAGCCATGTCCAGTGTTACCTTCAAGCGGTGTGAAAGAACTTTAGTGAAGATTTTATAAACTACTGATAGGAGGCTGATAGGTCTGTAGTTTCCGAGATCCTCAATGTCACCTTTCTTATGTAGCAGGATCATTGTAGCGGTGTTCCAATCCTCAGGAATCTTTCCTTCATTAAGGCATCGAGTGAAAATTTGGGCGAGTACTGTTTCGATTTCTCCACTTGCTTCTTGTATGATGTCTACAGTAATTCCATCTTCTCCTGGAGCTTTTCCCTGCTTCATGTTCTTGATTGCATGTGCAACTTCTGCTGGAAGGACTGGAGGAACTCTGGTACTGGTATCTTTCATGATGTCTGGAGTGCATGTATTATCCCTTTCATATAATTTGGAGTAGAAATCTTTCACTCTTGTCAAAATCTCGCCTCTATTTCTTGTTACAGAACCATCTTCTTTTCTCAGTGCCATAATCTGTTTTCTTCCCTTACTGAGATGTCCCTTTGCTATCTTTAGGCTTTGGTTGTTTTCAATTGCTTTCCTCACTAGTTCACAGTTGAATTTTCTTACGTCTTCAGTGATACTTTTTCGTACTGTCTTGCATAGCTCTATATATTCCACTTTGGAAGTCACATCTTCTGTAGTTGTCCTCATCTCTCTTCTTTTTGCATCAACATTTTCGTTTTTCCTGATAATTTATTTACATGCAACTTGTTCTTAGACCCAGCTAATTTTGTTGCTGTTTCCATAAGAGCTTTGGTTACTTTTCTGTTAACTTCAGAGATGTCCACTTCTTCCGATGTTAGGCTTTCTAAAGCAGAGAACCTGTTCTTCAGTTCCAACTTGAAGGTATTATGGTGTTTTTTAAGGTTGGTTATGTCAATAGATTTTGTTTGTCTTATGAGCTTGCCACGTTCAAGTTTAGTGTTGAGGTGCATCTTACATCTCACCAATCTATGGTCACTACCTGTGTTGAACTTGTTTAGCACACTGCAGTCTTCTATGACAAATTTTTTGTTACACATAATAAAATCAATTTCACTTGTCGTCCCATTTGGATGTCTCCATGTCCATTTACTGTGTGGCTTTTTCTTGAAGAAGGAGTTCAAGATGAAAAACCCTTCTGCCTCTGCAAACTCAACGAGAGTATTTCCACGCTGGTTTCTGTTGCCGTGACCGAATTTACCTACTGAAGTTTCATTCTGTTGCTGTTGCCCTATTTTTGCATTGAAATCTCCCATAATTATCTTCAAGTGCTGCTTACCTTTATTATTTAGATGACAAATTTCCTCATAAAATTCTTCAATTTCTTCTTCAGGATGACTTGTGGTGGGTGCATAAGTTTGAATAATCTGAGCCTGGTATCTTCTCGAGAGTTGGATAACGAGTCGTGCAGCTCTGTCAGAGGAACTTTCAACTTCTACCACTTTATCCTTCAGTTTCTTGTTTATTATAAATCCAACACCACTAGTTCTGCCAGTATCTGTCCCACGATAGTAGAAAAGATGTCCACTTTTCCGTTCGATGAGATCTTCTCCTTTTCTCCTTACCTCACTTAGCCCCACGATGTCCCACTTGATCCTTTGTAGTTCCTCTTCCAATTCAAGAAGTCTTGAATCAGAAGATAGGGAGCGTCCATTGTACGTTGCCAAGGTCAGCATCAGATGGCAGCCTAGTCCGGTCCTCCGGGGATTCTTAGCACCCTCTGCCTTCATGTCGCACTGGCCGCTGCCTTGGCCAGGTACATTCCAGCTGCCGGAGACTGAGGGCCAAGATTTAAGTTGTGGGGTCATTTTGGAGGGGTTTGGCCATAACTCACCACGCTGGCCAAGCGGGTTGGTGAGTGTGGGATAGCATTTCCTCTGATCCCGATGGTATAGTTATACCGCTATTGGCGGTCGTCAGAGCCCCTTTAGTGGGAACAGGATGCACCACGAGAAGGCGGGGTTGACATTTGTCAAGGAGAGGCTGTGATGTTACGCATCACCGGACCTTACATCCCTATATATATATATATATATATACAGTATATGAAGTGTGCAATACCACGATACATAAAATCTAGACGAACAAACAAAAAACAAATAACGAAACACACAACGATATACCATGAACTGCGGTCATCATGAGAGCACCAGTACATGGCAAGAGCAGATTTTCTGATGTCAGTGAAAGGTAGATAGAAAACCAAATACCCACGGACAGTACTCTCTAAGTTTGCAAACTCTGATGCGAGACTGACCGAAGAAACGAAAAGAAGCGACGTCTCGCATCAGAGTTAGCAGCTTAAAGAGTACTGTCCGTGGGTATTTGGTTTTCGACCTACCTTTCACGGACATCAGAAAATTTGCTCTTGCCATGTACTGGTACTCTCATGACGACGACAGTACATGGTACATCGTTTTATGTTTCATTATTTGTTGCTTGTTTGTTTGTCTGGGTTTTTTGCATCGTGGTATTGTACACTTCATATGTTGCTTCACCGATTGACCAGCTGCAGCATGCGCTACCTTCGGACGTAAGCTATTTTATTATTTATTGTGCCTCGATTCTGTTCAGTTTTTGGCTTTTATTGCTTTAACTTATTCTTATGCTATCATCATCATCATCATCATCATTGTCAACCATTATCAATCCACTGCTGGACGAAGGTCTCCCCAAGTTTCCTCCACAACGGTCTGTCTTGTGCCAGTCTCCTCCACGTCACTCCCGCATACTTACGAATTTCATCCACCCATCTTCCATGTGGTCTTCTTCTGGGTCTTTTCCTGTCCCTTGGAATCCAATCTAAAATTTCGGCTGTCCATCGATGGTCTGTTCTTCTGGCAGTATGTCCAGCCCATTGCCATTTCAGGGATTTAACTCTGATCATGATGTCTTCCACTCTTGTCATTTTTCGGATCCACGTGTTCCTCTTCTTATCTCTCCTGGTTACACCAAGCATGCACCTGTCCATGCTTCTTTGAGTTGTCTGCAGCCTTTGTATGTCTCTTTTAGCTAAGGTCCACGTCTCTGCACCATACGTAAGCACTGGAAGGATGCATTGATCAAACACTTTTCTTTTAAGACATAATGGATATTGCTCTTAAAAATTATGCTGTTTCTTCCAAAAGCTCTCCAGGCAAGTTTTGTACGCCAATTAATTTCTTCACCAATGTGATCCTCACTTGATATCTACTGTCCAAGATAAACGTACGTGTCTGTTATCTCCAGCTTTTCTCCATCAATCGATAAATCTTCATTTCTTGTAAAAGCATTGAACATAACTTTTGTCTTCTGAAAGTTCATTTTTAATCCCACTTCTTTACTCTTGTCAGCAAGTTTCTGCATCATACTCTGTAGCTCTGATGGGGTAGTTGCAAAAATGACCATGTCATCTGCAAAACGAAGGTGGGTTAGATAATCTCCATTAATCTTTATGCCTTTGTTTTCCCAGTTCAGTGATTGAAAGACATTTTCCAATGTGGCATTAAAGAGCTTCGGAGATATGGTGTCACCTTGTCTCACTCCTTTTCCAATTTTTATGGGTGTTGTATTTTCAAATAGCAGAAACTTTGCACTTGCATTTTCATAGATATTATTAATAATATTAGTGTATGCATCTTCAATACCGCAGGATTTCAGAGCCTTTGCAACTGCTGATGGTTTCACCGAATCAAAGGCTTTTTCATAATCGATAAAAGCCATGCACAATGGAAGTTCATATTCCCTCGCTCTTTCAATTAGTTCTCTCAGTACGTGGATATGATCTATTGTGCTGTAGCCACTCCTGAATCCAGCTTGTTCTCTCGGTTGAGCCATGTCCAGTGTTACCTTCAAGCGGTGTGAAAGAACTTTTGTGAAGATTTTATAAACCACTGATAGGAGGCTGATAGGTCTGTAGCTCCTGAGATCCTCAATGTCACCTTTTTTATGTAGCAGGATCATTGTAGCTTTGTTCCAATCCTCAGGAAATTTCCCTTCATTAAGGCATCGAGTGAAAATTTGGGCGAGTACTGTTTCGATTTCTCCACTTGCTTCTTGTATGATGTCTACAGTAATTCCATCTTCTCCTGGAGCTTTTCCCCGCTTCATGTTCTTGATTGCATGTGCAACTTCTACTGGAAGGACTGGAAGAACTCTGGTACCTTTCATGATGCCTGGAGTACATGTATCATCCCTTTCATATAATTTGGAGTAGAAATCTTTCACTCTTGTCAAAATTTCGCATCTATTTCTTGTTACAGAACCATCTTCTTTTCTCAGTGCCATAATCTGCTTTTTTCCCTTACTGAGATGTCCCTTTGCTATCTTTAGGCTTTGGTTGTTTTCAATTGCTTTCCTCACTAGTTCACAGTTAAACTTCCTTACGTCTTCAGTGATACTTTTTCGTACTGTCTTGTATAGCTTTATAGCTCTATATATTCCACTTTGGAAGTCACATGTTCTTTAGTTGTCCTCATCTCTCTTCTTTTTTGCATCAACATTTTGGTTTTTCCTGATAATTTGTTCACATGCAATTTGTTCTTAGACCCAGCTAATTTTGTTGCTGTTTCCATAAGGGCTTTGGTTACTTTTCTGTTAACTTCAGAAATATCCACTTCTTCCGATGTTAGGCCTTCTAAAGCAGAGAATCTGTTCTTCAGTTCCAATTTGAAGGTATTATGGTGTTTTTTAAGGTTGGTTATGTCAATACATTTTGTTTGTCTTATGAGCTTGCTACGTTCGAGTTTAGTGTTGAGGTGCATCTTACATCTCACCAATCTATGGTCACTGCCTGTGCTGAACTTGTTTAGCACACTGCAGTCTTCTATGACGAATTTTTTGTTACACATAATAAAATCAATTTCACTTGTCGTCCGATTTGGATGTCTCCATGTCCATTTCCTGTGTGGCTTTTTCTTGAATAAGGAGTTCAAGATAAAAAACCCTTCTGCCTCTGCAAACTCTACGAGAGTATTTCCACGCTGGTTTCTGTTGCCGTGACCGAATTTACCTACTGAAGTTTCATTCTGTTGCCGTTGCCCTATTTTTGCATTGAAATCTCCCATAATTATCTTCACGTGCTGCTTACCTTTATTATTTAGATCACGAATTTCCTCATAAAATTCTTCAATTTCTTCTTCAGCATGACTTGTGGTGGGTGCATAAGTTTGAATAATCTGAGCCTGGTATCTTCTCGAGAGTTGGATAACGAGTCGTGCAGCTCTGTCAGAGGAACTTTCAACTTCTACAACTTTATCCTTCAGTTTCTTGTTTATTATAAATCCAACACCACTAGTTCTGCCAGTATCTGTCCCACGATAGTAGAAGAGATGTCCACTTTTCAGTTCAATGAGATCTTCTCTTTTTCTCCTTACCTCACTTAGCCGGACGATGTCCCACTTGATCCTTTGTAGTTCTTCTTCCAGTTCAAGAAGCCTTGAATAAGAAGATAGGGAGCGTCCGTTATAGGTAGCCAAGGTCAGCATCAGATGGCAGTCTAGTCCGGTCCTCCGGGGATTCTTCGCACCCTCTGCCTTCATGTCGCACTGGCCGCTGCCTTGGCCAGGTACATTCCAGCTGCCGGAGACTGAGGGCCAAGATTTAAGTTGTGGAGTCATTTTGGAGGGGTTTGGCCATAACTCACCAGGCTGGCCAAGCGGGTTGGTGAGTGTGGGATAGCATTTCCTCTAATCCCGATGGTATAGTTATACCGCTATTGGCGGTCGTCAGAGCCCCTTTAGTGGGAACAGGATGTACCACGAGAAGGCGGGGTTGACATTTGTCAAGGAGAGGCTGTGATGTTACGCATCACCTGACCTTACATCCCTCTTATGCTATATATATATATATATATATATATATATATATATATATATATATATATATATACACTGACGGAAAACAAAATCCCAACACCACTAAAAAATAGTTGTAGAGGAATGAAATGGCGGCAATACATTTGTATAGGTAACATATTTAACCGATTAAGGTTTCAAGATCACAGCTTATTGTAAGCGCGAGAAGAGCCATTTTAAATGTGAAATGCTGGTACTTAAATAACCGGTGTAATCGCCAGAATGTTGAATGCAAGCACGCAAACGTTCATGCATTGTGTCGTACAGGTGCTGGATGTCAGTTTGTGGGATGGAGTTCCATGCTTGTTGCATTTGGTCGGTCAATACAGGCACGGTTAATGCTGTCTGGAGGTGACTCTGGTGTTGTCGTCCAATGATGTCCCATACGTTCTCGATTGCTGAAAGATCTGGTGATCTAGTAGGCCACGGCAACATGTCGACACTCTGTAGAGCATGTTGGGTTACAACAGCGGTATGCGGGCGAGCGTTATCCTGTTGGAAAATACCCCCTGGAATGCTGTTCATGAATGGCAGCACAACAGGTTGAATCACCAGACCGACGTATAACTGTGCCGTCAGGGTGCGTGGGATAACCACGAGAGTGCTCCTGCTGTCTTAGGAAATTGCTCCCCAGACCATAACTCCAGGTGTAGGTCCAGTGTGTCTCGGCCGCAGACAGGTCGGTTGCAGGCGCTCACCTGGCCTCCTTCTAACCAACACACGGCCATCACTGGCACCCAGGCAGAACCGGCTTTCATCAGAAAACACAAGAGATCTCCACTCCGTCCTCCAATGAGCTCTAGCTTGACACCACTGACGTCGCAAACGGCAGTGGTTTGGAGTGAGTGGAATGTACGCTACAGGGTATCTGGCTCGGAGCTGCCCTTCAAGTAACCGATTTGTAACAGTTTGTTGTGTCACTGTGGTGGCAACTGCAGCTCGAATTGCTGCCGAGGACGCGGTACGATGCGCCACGGCCATACGCCGTACACGGCGGTCTTCCCTCTCAGTAGTGCCACGTGGCCGGCCGGAACCCGGTCTTCTTGAGGCAGTACCTTCCCTTGACCACCGGTGCCAAGAATCATGCACAGTGGCTACATTCCTGCCAAGTCGTTCTGCAATATTGCGGAAAGAAAATCCACCTTCTCGTAGCCCTATTACACGACCTCGTTCAAACTCTGTGAGCTCTAGATAATGGCTTCTTTGTCTTCTTAAAGGCATTCTTGACTAACATCAACACCCTACGTCGAATCTCAACAATAACTAACGCTCACGAACGTTACAGTGCATATTTACAGCAAACCTGCTTTGCATGTTCCGAGGGGCGCTACTAGCCCCACACGTATGCGCTGAGCGCGAAATTTGCATAGACGTCATCTTACAGATGTACTCTCACCGCCTACCAACTGTCGTTTATCTAACACAACCCCTTCTTGGTGTTGGGATTTTTTTCCGTCAGTGTATATATGTATATACACTGGCGGAAAGTGATAAAAGAACACCAAGAAGGAATTGGCAGATGATCAAGAAATTTACATATGTTAATGGAGTCGAGTTTATGTAGGTGTGATGTTAATTTCGGGACCAACCGGTGAGCGCTTACGCCACAGCACGGCATAATATGCAAATTGTCGTCGGTGGTATTTAAGGAGTACGGCGAAGTGAATGTAATCAGACGTCGGCGTACGGACACGTGCGAAGACCCTGAAGAAGCTGCAATGCCTGGACATGAAAGACGTGTACGATTTCAGCAGTTATCGGACTTTGAGCGAAGTCGTCTGGTCGGACTCCGCGAGGCCGGGTGGTCGTATCGTCGTATTGCGGAGCGAATTGGACGGAAAGTATCGGTGGTGGTACGAGGGTGGCGTAGATGATCGGAGGAACATTCCCACACGAGAAGACGTGGAACCGCGAGTCACAGACGGACTGATGAGCGGACCGATCGACGCATAAGAAAAGCGGCGTTGTCAAGCAGAACATCCAATGCGACGCAAATCTGAGCTGCCGTTGCAATTGAGGTGACTGTGTGAATAATCCGCAACCGTCTACTGGATGCAGGACTACGTGCACGTGTGCCTCTGGCATGTATACCTCTGACTCCAGCCAACCGTCAGGAACAGCTGCAGCGGTGTCGCCAACGTCTGCACTGGAGAACGCAATGGCGATCTGTCGTGTTCAGCGATGAAAGCAGATTCTGCTTGGGAGCCTCCGATGGCCGTATGCGTGTTCTCAGACGCACAGGGGAGCGTCTCCACCCTTCTTGCATCCGCCAGCGATACACAGGCCCTACACCTGGTCTCCTGGTGTGGGGAGCGATCAAGTATCACTCCCGTACAAAACAAGTGTTTGTACCGGGTACGTTAAATAGCACCTCCTACATCAACAACATCATTCAGCCTGTTGTTGTGCCATTTGTAAGGTCGGTCCATCGTGTTGTTTTCCAGCAAGATAACGCACGCCCACACACCGCACGTGCAACGCAACATGCACTTCAGGTTGTGAGACAACTTCCATGACCTGCATGTTCACCGGATTTGTCCCCCAATGAGCACGTGTGGGATTTTATGGGGCAACTACTTATCCGGTCTCCACGGCCAGCCACGACCATCCCCGATTTACGCATCCAGGTTGAGGATGCTTGGAACTCAATACCTCAAACTTACGTCCAACATCTGTACGACAGACTCCATGCCAGAATTGCACAGTGTGATGCAGTTCATGGCAGTTCAACCTCGTACAAACCATGTTACATGGAAATGTTATTTTTTAGTTTACCAGCAAATACAGCTGTATTTTGCAATAATGTTTTGATCACGTTATCCTCTGTATTCCGTTATTATGCTGTATAAATTTCGTTGGTATCAGACGTCTCGTTCTTGGTGTTCTTTTTTCACTTTCCGCCAGTGTATATATACACTATTGACAAAAGTCACCGGCCACCTAGAAGAGCAACACAACATAGGATTTATTGACATACATTAGTACGGTGTCGGTTCATCTTTGGTCTTAATGCATGAACTGATCCTTTCGAGAATGCTTTTGACAAGGTTTAGGAACTCAACGATAGGTATGCGCTTCCGTTCAGTACATAATGATGCCGCTAACTGTTGCTTAGTAGTAGGCCATGGTTTCAAACTTCTTATTCGGTGCTCTAATTCATCCTATAGGTGCTCTATGGGATTAAGATCAGGGCTCTGTGCTGGCCAGAACACATACGATACGGAATTACCGTCAAACCTCGGCGTAACAGTCCTTTCTTTTTGGCTTGGTGCATTATTCCGCTGGTAACAACAAGGCTCGGTTCCATAGTATTACCACACAGTTGGTGGGGCATAATTGTCCAGAATATCGAGGTAGACGTGCTCGTTAACAGGTTTGTCCCCGATAACCAACGAGCCGGGACCCTACCACGAACCCCCCCCGCGAGTACACTGCCAGCTCAAACTTGACCGTAGGAACAGTACACTGTGGTAAATAGCGTTCCCCCGGCTGCTGCCATACCCACACACGGCCATCAGACTGATGGATCGTGTATCTGGATTCATCAGTCCATAGGACCCGTTTCCATTGATCTAGGGTGTACGATAAATGTTCCTTACACTATGCTAAGCGACGAGTAGCATTCCAAGTGGAGATGAAAGGCTTATGAGCAGCTGCACGACCACGGTAACCCATGGAAAGAAGTTCACTGCGAGTGGTACGTGCTCATACCGAGGTTCCAGCATTTTAACTCACCTGTACACTGAGGTCTTGTGCAATACTCCGTCGATTAGTTGTAAGGAATCTCCTGAGGCTTCGACGTCCTCTATGACTGATTTTGTTTGGTCTGCCGGTACGTTTTGCTGCTTTAGGTACGCTATGTGTCTTCCACTTATTCAATACATCCAAAACAGTTGACTTGGGTATTTTTAAACGCCTCTCGGTTTCTCTTATGCACAACCCACTAATATAACACCCAACAATCTTTCCTTTCTGAAAGTCCGTTCTCTCCCGCCGCGACATTTTCACTCAACCTCACAGTGCGATATGATCGCGTTCAGCTGCAGGCTTGTTTTTATACCGTTTGCAGCTGTACCGCGCATCTTAACAACACAGCGGATCCGTTCATTTTCTTTTGAAGGGTTGTCAATGTAGTGTATATATACAGTATATTTATGCTTTAATGTATGTGATCTATTTAAATAAATCAACATCTAAGTCTCTGAGATCTAAGCTTTTGAAAAATGCTTAATATTATTTCAATCATCCATATTATTACATATATTTTTTTCTCTCCTTCAGGGTTTTTTCTTTATTATATTATTTCCTTACTTAGATTTTATACATATGATACATCATAATAAAAACTCCCCTCTGACAGCTCGTACATTAAATCAAATTTGAAAACAATGTATCTTCTATTTCTGATAATTTTTAAGTTTTCTCTAACAAAGAGATTCCTTTTCTTTTCGAGGTACAAGGACCAAGATGGGGAATATTAAGCGCTTTAAGCAATCATTCGTTTCCAATTTTTTGCCGTCGAATGGAGCAGGATGCTCCATTCGCCGGCAAGGCGTCTTGATATTCTCTAATAACATATGACGAGCCTATCACCATTGAGCTGGCTACCCATCTTATACATTGATGAGGCATTACATTATGACCACCCCCAACCTAAGGAAATGAGCGCGCTTGGACACCGAACGGTGGTGCAGGTGTAGTTCACAGAGCAGTATATATACAACCCGAGGACCGGCTTTCGATTAGTAGAGTGTTCGGAGTCATAATGGGAAAAGCTGCAGATTCATCGGAGTTTGATAAAGGACAAATTGTGATGACACGGCTTCTCGGAAATGGTGCTGCTTGTGGGTTGTTCCCGTACTGCTGTAGTGAGTACGTATCAAAAGTGGTGCACAGATGGCCAAACGACGAACTGTCGTCCGCATCTCAGTGATGCCAGAAGGGAACGGAGACTGTCGCACGTTGTTCATAGAGACCCAGAGTGCGACAAATCACCCGCAGATACAACAGTTGCGATCAGGGGCAATTTGCCACAGCATACAGTTCATCGCAACCTTCTGCGCATGGGCCTCCGTAGCCGAAGATCCAGTCAGGTACCCAGGCTCACTGCACGTAATCACCAACAACGCATGAAATGGGCCCAAGACCATTGAGACTAGACTGTGGACGATTGGAAGAAAGTGGCCTGGTCTGACAAATTAAGATTCCTGGTGCATCAGGTAGACGGCCGAAAGCTGACACGCCGATTACTAACGGAGGTTACGGCACCTGGATGCACTGTTGGGCGGAAACAGGCAGACGGTAGCGGTGTTATGCTATGGGAGATGTTTTCTTGGGACACTTTAGGCCCCGTGATCCCAATAGCACAATCTCTAACAGCTGTCAGGTACCATTACCAACAGGATAATGCGCCATGCCACATAGTCAGCATCGTCAAGAAGTGGTTCGAGGAACATGCTGGTGACTTTCTGTTAATTTCCTGGCCTCCAAATTCATTTGACATGAACCCAATCGGACATTTCTGGTTCCACTTGGAAAAGCAGGTTCACAATAAATCACCACATGTCTGAAATGTACGGGAACTGGAGGACCTGCTGTTAACATTATGGTACCAGACACCCCAGGATGCCTATCGCCGCCTCATCGAATCGATGCCTTGCTGAGTGGCCGCTGTTTTGCAATCTAAAGGGGGTCCTACAGCTTATTAGGTAGGTAGTCATAATGTAGCAAATCATCGGTGTATATAAAGTAAGGTGAAAAAAAAATTGGAAATGACGATACATTTCCATTACATACCATCACACCCATGAGGTAAATGGTGTCGCCCGCAAGCAATGTATATATAGAGGCGGGTATCACCGCAAGCTCAAGTAGCAGCATTCGCAGTTCAGATGGCCGCTTATCAGGATTTAAGCGATATTGAACGTGGTATGATAGTCGGCGCCCGGGAGATGGTTTACTCCATCTTGGAAATTACCGGGAAATTTGTGTTTACACGGGCAGCAATTGGAGGGTGTACCTGGACTGCAGAAACTCAGGGAAAACATCCAGAGTGCTAGACCGGTGTGGCCACAGAAAAGCCCTGGGAGATCGTGGACAGTGGTGTCTGGCACGGATCATAACATCGTCCCGGCGGGCAACATTTCTGCAAATCACAACGCAGTTCAATGTTGGGGACAGTAGTAGCGTCAGCGTTCGGACAGGGCAACGTTCCCTGTGTTCTATGGGGTTCCTGAGGCGGCGGCACATCCTGGCGCCATTGCTGACCCAACGACACAAGGCTGTGCTCCTCGCCGTTTCCCTGGAACAAGGCTATTGGAAGCAAGATGGCTGGAAACGTGTGTCCAGGTCCGACGAATCGCGGTACCAACTCATTCGGGCAGATGGCCGACTTTGAGTGTGGCGACAACCCCACAAGACAATAGATCCTTCATGCCTACAAGGGAGAGTGCAGTCCGGCGGTGGCTTTGCTATAGTGTGGGGTGTTTTTAAATGGAATGCATTAGGACCCCTAATCTGTCTGCAGGCCGCTTTGACCAGTAGAAGATACGTAAGCATGCTAGGGGATGATTTGCATCCGTTTTGTCATACAAGCCCTGGCGAATTGTCTGATTTGACTCTGCATCCAGCCAGGGATTAGGCATTGGCGGCTCCGTCCCCTACCAGAAACTAATAGCTCTAAATTTGGGACGGCCGAATTCTTATAGCTTTGATACTCATGGAGTTAATTCATTCCAGAAAAAACAAATGAAAACGTAGCTACTTTTTTATGTAGTTGTAACATGAAAGAAACGTTAATGGGATTACGCGGCGCAGAGCTTTATTTCAACAAATGTAATATTTTGTTTTTTTGCACCATATAGAAAATTTTCCTTCTATTAGGTCTAAATGATCAATGACTTCTCAAACCTAATAATAGTTCATTTGTACAGTATAACTATACGAGTAATCCGAATTCCTTGGTGTAGAATAGAAATCAAAGTTTCCAAGCTTTCGCACATCAACCAGATGGTTTTTTCAAGGACAGTAGACAGCAAACTGCAAACTGAATAATAAAACGCTTCAACAATTTAAACGCGGTGACTTCACTTGACAATAAACGAACAAATGCGAACGTAATTAGGCATTAAAAAACGCGAGGCGTTATGCTCGTTTAGCACGCGGAATCATGGAAGAAAAACAAAAGGTATTCACTGCTTGATGAACTGGTTCCAAACCCATGGCAACTCCAGCGAGACGCTATCATTGTTGGTAATAATCTCCAAAGTTTCCCGAATGGTAGTAGATTAGGATTAGAGTCAACGAACATAAAAGGGGCATTAAGTACGGCAAATTAACCACCACCCTACCCAGAGAAGCCAAGTTCAAGTCCGCTGCTCATATGTGGGATGACGTAAAGAAACTAACTTTCTACTCCACCCCAAAATCTACTGCCATTCGGGAGACTTTGGAGATCATTACCAACAGCGAGACATGCAATGATAGCGTCTTGCTGGAGTTGCCACGGGTTTGAAACCAGTTCTTCAAGTAGTGAATACCTTTTGTTTTCCTTCCATGATTCCGCATGCTGAACGAGCATAACGCATCACGTTTTTAATGCCTAATTACGTCCGTATCTGTTCGTTTATTACCAAGTCAAGTCATCGCGTTTAAATTGTTGAAACGTTCTATTATTAAGTTTGCAGTTTGCTGTCTACCTTCCTTGAAGAAGCCATCTGGTTGATGAGCGAAAGCTTGAAAACTTTGATTTCTATTCTACACCAAGAAATTAGGATTACCAGTATAGTTATACTGCTTAAATATACTGAGTGGCCACTTTATTATGACCACCCCCTCAGTACTTCGTTGGACCACCTTTAATACTGCGTCGATTCTTCGTGGCATGGACTCCACGAAATGTTGATAGGTGGTTTGTGGAGTCTGAAACCATGCTTGATGAATAGCACTTTCCAGGAGTGTGAGATTGCAGGGTTGTGGATCCAGCTGTCTGATAGCTCATTTAACTTCATCCCACAAATTCTCAATGGAGTTGAGATCTGGAGATTGTGGGGGCCACCTAAGCAAAGTAAACTCACCGGCATGTTCCTAAAACCAATCCTGTACAATACGAGCACTATGGCAGGACGATTATCTTGTTGAAAGTGGCCATCGCCATTGGGATTAACCATCCACATGACAGGATGCACTTGGTCCGCAACGATATTTAGATATGATGTGCCAGTCAGACGTTGATCAACACGAA
This sequence comes from Macrothele yani, assembly GCA_039090855.1. Lineage (NCBI taxonomy): Eukaryota > Metazoa > Arthropoda > Arachnida > Araneae > Macrothelidae > Macrothele > Macrothele yani. The sequence continues at coordinate 39,033,978 of CM077024.1, read as the reverse complement.
TTAAAGGGCTCAAAGCATGCCAGGAAAACATTCCCCAAACCATAACGTTTCCTCCACCAGCTTGAAGGATTGTAGCAATGCATTTGGGGTCCATGCTTTCGTGCTGTTTCCGCCGAATTCTCACTCAGCCATCGGCATGGTGCAACTGAAAACGTGATTCATCGGACCACATAATTTGTTTCCAATTATCGACTGTTGAGTCCTTGTGCTCCTGTGCGAACTGGAGATGTTTTCTCTTGTTAACTGCAGACAGCAAAGGTGTTCGAACAGGCCTTCGGCTGCCATATCCCATCCGATGAGGTGTACGGCTAACAGTGCTTGCAGAGGTCATTTGAGGGGATCCTTGATTAAGATGGTCTGTAATTTGCTGCACTGTTGCCCTTCTGTTGTCTGTTACCAGTCTGGACACTCTCCGTTCCGCCCGAGCAGCCACTAGTTGATGACGACCACACGTTGCACGTAGAGACCCAGTTTTTTGGCTGACAGTCCAGTCTTTAAACAGTTTAACAACAGCTGCTCTGGAACATTTCACGAATGCGGCGGTTTCGGTGATACTCGTTCCATGGCTATGAGCTCCTACAATCATCCCACGTTGAAAGTTCGTCAAATCGCATTTTTTACCCATCTCGTCACCCAAAAATCACTTCTACTACTGTCGCAAGCACTAAGCTTTCCCTTTTATACTAGCCCCGCCCTCTGGAGGCAACAGCGTGCAGCCATAGCTCATTTGCTTAAAACTGTCACGTGGTTATAAAAAAGGGGACACTCAGTGTATAATAGTTGGTGTACAGTTCCTTGCAATTCAATTAATAGTTCATCTAACTCTTTAAGCCGCAGACGTATCTGAACTTAATGATGCCCCAAAATTTTCTGTACTCCCCAACTGAATTAATTCTCCTCATAGCGGTCGTGTTTTACAAATGCTAAAACAATTCCTTTCTTCCCCTCAACTTCTGCCGGTTTCTTCCTCTCACAATAAATTCTTTACTTATTCTCACCTATCCTTTCTTCCGCATTTCTGACCATAAACTTGTCACTGGTGATAAGCACTCCCATCTAGTAATTTATTCTGTGCTCCAAGACCCAAGTCATGATAGATAAAGGCTAGTTAGCCCCCCCCAGTGACACAGACAGAATGCACTGGCTAGACAAGTGACTCAAACATATCTTTATTTTATTAGGTTTGTCGGCATTGTCGTTGCCCTTTTAGCAGGTAATCAGTCAGAAAAGATTAATGTCAATTATACCTTTAGAACATCTATATCGATAAACAAAGCACTGGCAGCGGCTGTCAGTGAGCCTCCGTAGTCCCAACGTGAGGGCCGTCAGATCACGTGACATTAGGCTGCAGTGATTTCATGCTATCCAATTTCAATGCTTTCTTATGACCTGGCAGACTGCTTTTAAATATCTCCATTTAGTAAGTCATGTAGGTAATAAGTGCATTTTTTAGAAATAATAAACCTTAAAATATATTCATTAAAACAATGTCATTTATAGAAATTTAACTGCAACCATTCCGGAGTTATAAGATGAGTCCTTAAGACGAAAAAGGCCATTTGTCTAGTGTGTATTCTTGTATGAACCGTCTACGTTTATACTTAATACTTTATGTAAAGTGGTGTTCTCATTAACAATTTATGATACAGAGATACATTATTTCCAGTGTATTACAATGTGAAAAATCCAGAAGTACACAGTTAAACACTACGTAAAATATACGGAAATGACGTTGCCGCACTCAGAATAAATTTACTTAAAATACACAGTCGAGTCACATTATTGTGGCCACCTCCTACTTTTGACGTCAACAGCGCGTAGCCAATAAAAGAAGAGAAGAAGGCACGTGTCGTGAGCTGGCTTCGAGGGTATATAAGGTATGCAGTACAAAATCTGAAAACATATCACTCGTTGCTGTCATGGAAAAAAGGAGCGATTTATCAGATTTGCAAAAAGGGACGATTATTGACTTTCGGGCCAAGGGTGGTAGTATTCCTGAAGCAGTTCATTTTGTGAACTGTGCTTGTGCTGCTGTGGTTAAAGTGTATCGTGATTGGAGAAATGGCACCATTGCGAATAAGCGACGTGGAAACTGCGGAGCACCACGTGCCATTGATATGAGAGGTGAAAGTCGGCTTTGAAGGTGCGTGAGGGCCGATCGACACGCTACAGTGGAGCAACTCACTGGCCGAATGAACCAGAGGGCTACCGGAAGTGTGTCTAAAACGAATGTTCAGCGAACCCTACTGCGTATGGGGTTCCGATGCAGACGGATGTTCACTGAACCTATGCTAACGAAGGTGCATCCGCAGAAAAGGCTTACATTTGCACGGCAGTATTGGAATTGGATCTCCGCTGATTGGAAAAGCATTTCCTTCTGGGATGAGTCACGTTTTCTGCTTCATCGAACGGATGGACGTTGGCGTATAAGGCGAGAAAAATCGGAGAATAAACACTCTTAAACCATCCCTGGAAGAACAAAAGCTGGTGGTGGCAGCATTATGATCTGGGGAACGTTTTCGTGGCATTCCGTGGGTTCATTCAAACCTGTGGAAGGCTCTATGGACCGAATTCGTTATGCATCCATCCTTGCAGACCATATACACCCATGCTGATGGTCTTCCCTGGGGAGATGTGATCTTGCACACGACAATGCGACGTGTCACATAGCTAGAAATGTCCGAGAGTGGTTGTAAGAGCACGATGAAGACTTCAAAGTACTTCATTGGCCTTCTAATTTCCCCAGACTTAAACCCAATTGAGCATCTATGGAACCACCTCGAACGTGTTGTTCGCTCTATGGATCCTCCACCACGCACCCTCCAGCAGCTGTCAGATGCACTGCAGTCAGCATGGCTCCACATACCTTCAACACCTTCCAGCAGCTTATTGATTCACTTCCAGCTCGTCTAGCTTCTGTCCGCGGTGCACACGGCGGTTACTCTGGATATTAGCTGGTGGTCACAATGATATGACTCGACCGTGTATGTACTTAATGTATGTGCTTAGGTAGATTTGATTATAGGGCATGATTACAATTTTGCGATGAATATTTGTGAGAAATTTAAAATACGTAGATTCATTTTTTTAAACGCGAATGACTTTATTATTTTTTTAATAGGCACACGTCTTCTAGATTGGGAATCGAACCTCAATATCGATTATTTCTTCCCGTATATCATAATCATTACTTCAAATATGGAAAACTCAGGTGGAATAGTGGCCCATACTAACGTAATGAGAATTTACAAGAGACTGGAAACGCGTTATTACCATAGATGTATAAAATTTGCTGAATAATTTAATTCCTTTCTCACCGGTTACAAGTTGTGGAATTTTTTTTAAACATTTTTGACGAAGATCACGTGACATTTCCCTTTCTGATGTTGGAGCCAGAAATTGTGACGTCATTCCCAGTCTACCTATATGTAAGATCGACGATCATAACCCTAAACGATCACCTTGAATAACAAAGCTAAAACGAAATCAACGCGTTTTCCGATGTGACAACAAAAATATTCGTTCGAGCTGATTTCAGCCTATTTTGCTAACATCGAGTTAATTCGCCTCAGCCGGTAAAAGGGTTGATACGTACAAGAATTTAATGTTGGTTCGTTTTTTTTTTTTTTTTAACTTTAACTTTCCAACTGTTTCGGCTTCATTCTTTCTAGAAAAACAACGATTGTAGTTCTTAGCACGTCTTTTGTAAAAATAAAAAAAAGATCGTGCTTATATTATTGATTTGTCCGTCCGTCTGTGGACACCATATCTCTGGAACTACTAGATCGATTTGAAAAATTCTTTTTGCATTTGGAAGTTTGAAATATGCTAATGATGATCTTTTTTTTTTTTTTTTTTGACGTTGTACAATTTCACCGCTAGAGGGAGTAAATACAGATGATATCGATTTCAAAATACATTTTATTCCATATATTTGCTTTTAAACATCCGACTGAAAAAATTATTTTACCTTTCGATTCTAGTTATGTCCAAGAGTAATTTAGGTATAGTCACTTTTTTAAGTTACACATAGATTTTCCCGCTAGTAGTATATTGCGTTTTCCCCGATATCTACTTTTAAGACTCCGATCTGAAAATGTTTTTCTTCAGCGGAAACAGCTGCTTATGAGAAATCTGTTGCATATAATTTCTAATTTTTGATAAAGAATGGTTTGTACACCAGGGGGGGGGGGGGGTGTTAATTTCTGCTAATGATGTATTTGCCACAAAATCTGAGCTTTTAAAACCTCAATAGAAAAAATTCGTTTGTTGACCAATGCCACTCACGACGATAAACCTATTCGGAATGTGTTTTTCTTAAATTATTACATGGTTTCTCCGGCAGGGGCGTAGATGTATATCTTATTTTTGCCAATATCTCTGCTTCTAATGGTCCGATTTGAAAAATTTCCTCTTTATTAGATAGAGTATCCTGTGCGACATGTTTTTCATGTAATTTCAAAATTTTCAAGTAATTTATAGACTTTCCGCTAGATGGCGTAAAGGTAAATTGCGTTTCTCCTTATATCTCTGCTTCTAAAACTCCGATTTGAAAAACTCTTTCTGCGGCGGATACAGCTCCGAATGGGAAATCTTTTGCAAATAATTTCTAACTTTTGATAAAAATAATTTGGCCACCAGGTTGCGTAAGTGTTAATTTTTGCATCTGATATATTTTCGGCAAAATCTGAGCTTCTAAAATCCTGATTAAAAAAATTCATTTTGTAAACTACTCACGTCTATAAAACTTTTCGGAATATTTTTTTCTTAAAATATTGCATGGTTTCTCCTCCAGGAGGCGTAGATGTGTATCCTATTTTTGTCAATATCTCTACTTCTAAGAGTCCGGTTTGAAAAATTCCTTCTTTGTTGGATAGCGTTTACTGTGCGGAATGTTTTTCATATAATTTCAAAACTTTCAAGTAACTCATATACTTTCCGCTAGGGGGTGTTGAGGTGACTTGCGCTTCCCCCGATATTTCAACTTCTAAAAACCCGGTTTGAAAAATTCTTCTCGCATAGCATACATCTACTGATGGGAAATGTTTTTCATATATCTAATTATTTCTGATATTTGATAAAGAATAGTTTAGCCACCAGGGGACATAAGTGTTAATTTCTGCTTTTCATGCATTTACCGCAAAAGCTGAACTCTTGAAAACTCGTCTGAAAAAATTCTTCCCTGGACCTATACTGCTCACATCGAAAAAGCTTTTGATAATACTTCCTTCTTAAAATAATGGAGGTTTTTTCCTTCAGGGGACGTAGATGGATATCTTATATTTGTCGATATCTCTGCTTCTAAAAGTCAGATTTCAAAAATTATTTCTTTGTTGGAGACCGGTTCCGCTGCGAAATGTTTCTAATGCAATTTCAAATTTCTTTTAACACACGTCTGCAAATAGAAGGCGTAAGTTTACGATTCCGTTTACCGCAATATCTGCGGAATTAAAAACCTGATTGAAGAACTTCTTTCTTCGGTTAGATACTATTGTTTCCAATACCAGTTCCATTGACTTTGAATGGCCTTGATGAATTTAATTCGCGTCAGAACGGATTCTAAAAGCCGTGCTTATTACACCCGAAAATTCGGTGTCATCTTTTTTGTTTTAAAAAGTCAGAGGTTTGATATTTTAGAACTTCCAGCCGAAATAGCTGGTTCAATTTTTTTCAGGAACTTTTCGACAGTTTTATTACTCCCGATTGGCATGATGGACTAATCCGAATTTTTTTCCTTCCAGTTTATAGCAGCATTCACTAATATTTTGCGTTTGCTGCAAAAACGTTAGCAATTAAGAAAACAAAAACTGTTCAAAGATATTGTGTTGGTGCGATTGAAATGTCCGGAAAAGAACTCAGCACACGTGGACTGCGAGAACGGAAAAATAGGGTAATTTACCTGGGCAAAATGATCCCTCTCGGCATCGACACATAGTTGCCATCTGTCCGGCAAGGCCATGATCCCAGAACGAAAAAAGTCTTGTGGCTGGGACCCGAAGAAGTCATCAACTGCACGTTGAACCTCGTTGTCTGCCGTGAACTGTTTCTTTTTTTTTTTTTTTTTTTTTTTTTGATTGGAGGTTTAACGACCACCATGAGCAACTCAATGGGCTATAAGCAGTCGCCCTTCCCTAATTTAGGGTCACTGGTTCCAGGGAAGGGAGAGAGCCAGTGCCGTAAGACAAACACAACATCCATGCCTCACCGGGATTCGAACCCGGACCCCGTTCGGACGAATGATCAGAGGCCATCGCTTAGACCACTGCGCCACCGGGGCGGCATGTGAACTGTTTCCCAGACAGAAAGGGATCCATGTGACGTAACAGATGATAGTCTGTCGGTGAGAAGTCCGGGTAATAGGCAAGATGAGGCAGTGCTTCATAGCCCAAAGCACTTAGTGTCAGCATCGTTCGTTGCGCGACATGAGGGCGAGCGTTGTCCTGGAGCAGAAGAACACCATGTCTGCTGACCAAAGCCGTTTGTTTCTTCAGCACTTTCCCGTGCATCTGGTGTTATTCAGCAAAATAATGTTCTGCAGTGATGGTTTGGCCTCTTGCCAAGAAACGCCGGTGAATTATTCCGGCTGTGGACCACCAGACAAGGAGCATCATCTTCTTGGTGTGTAGGTGTGGCTTAGGATGTCGTCCAACAGGCTGTGCCTTGCTTAACCATTGTGTAGATCGTTTCCGATTATCATAAAGGACCCACTTTTTCACCGCAGGTGACGATTCGATGAAGTCGTCGTTCCTGTTTATTCCTGGCAAGCCTCCAAACGCCTAGTCTTGTTGGGAGGTGCCAACTCATGCGGAAGCCACATGTCCAGCTTTTTGACATTACCCAGCGCAGCCAGATACCGAACAACTGCCGTGTGGCTATCTCACGACACCTTTTTCGGGGGACCGCTTCAACCACACGTAACAGAACATCGTCAGAAACAGCAATAGGTCGGTAACCACGTGATTCGTTTTACAGGTCCGTATCTCCACTTTGAAACTTCACAAACCATCACCGAATGGTTCGTTCATTCGTTCTCTGTATTCTCTCCTTTGTTAACGTTTCGATCGGCAATTCCTGCAGAATGGCCCAGTTTAAATTCATACAGGAAAATTACTCTCAAATCCGGCGTATGCATGTTTCCTTTGCAAGCCACGTTACGTTCAAACAAACCACGCCTGAACCTTGTTCTTCACACACGTGCTAGCTATTTATATTAACTCTGTTATAACGAAGTAAATTTCTCCGTCATTTTTATCCGCGCCGGGGTTCGAACCCGGGTCCACTCATTCCGGAATAAGTTGCTCTACCAATTGAGCTACGCGGACGTTTTATTCTGATTCCTATCTGCCTTTATGTCGCGTGCATCCTTCTGGCAGGTACGTCACATCTCCTGGTACGTTACATCATCTCCCCCTTATTATTATTATTTTTTTTTTTGAAGTGCTGGAGAAGGGATTCTCTTGTTTTTCCTATCTCGCGGTGTAGAAATAACATCACACAAATGCGAGATTTTGAACGGTCGGGTCATCCGGATAGTTCGGGCGCCATTATAACGAAGTCAATTTCTCCGTCATTTCTGTCCACATCACGATTCGAAACCGGATCCCCTCATTCCGGAATAAGTCACTCTACCAATTGAGCTACGCGGACGTTTGTTCTGACTACTATCTGCCTTTATGTCGTGTGCGTCCTGATGGCAGGTACGTCACATCTCGCCCCCCCTCCCGAAAGAGGGCCTGGGGCATGGCCCACGGGTCAGCCGTGACCATGAATCGTTGCAGGCAGCCATCCACTGTAGAACGTGCACTTGAGAACTCCCAGTCAATTTTTTTTTTCGAAGCGCTGAAGAAGGGATTCTCTTATTTTTCCTATCTCGCGGTGTGGAAATAACATCACACCATTGGGAGATTTTGAATGGTCGGGTCATCCGGATAGTTCGGGCGCCATTATAACGAAGTAAATTTCTTCGTCATTTCTGTCCAAGCCAGGATTCGAACCCGGATCCCCTCATTCCGGAATAAGTCACTCTAACAATTGAGCTACGCGGACGTTTGTTCTGATTGCTATGTGCTTTTATGTCGTGTGCGTCCTGCTGGCAGGTACGTCACATCTCCTGGTACGTTACACTGTGACGTAATACCCACAGCACGTATGGGTGGTTCCATTCTGCTGTGGTGGGAGCCTGTCTCCAATGCTCATCCGCGCCGGACATTTCATTCGCACCTACCCAGTATTTCCCTAATTGCGCGTCACAACACCTAAAAACGGGAATTTCGTGTATTTGTTTCGCTCAAGTAAGATCCCTTTATAGGCGATACAATTATCCACTTTTGCGAAATTGTGAATTTCCTAAGCTCAGTTAAGGAACAGCTCTTTAAGCTAGAGAAATAAAATGCATAACATAACTGGCAGTTATGACACCAGAAAGAGTTTCAAATGGGGAAGAATTTATAAATGTTACTTGCCTTTTATTCAAAGGGTTTTGCAATTTTTTTCTCAGTGCAACTTACTTTAGAGATTACAAAAAACCCAAACTATCCGATTTGTTTCCTGCCTTACGGAATATTTTTTTTTTTTTGCATTCTGAATTATTCAGAAAAAAAGTTTGTATTCTAAAATTGAGAACTAGGTTTTATTTAAGAACTTGTCAGATAATTTAAGTTTGTTAGGTGCCGAAAAATAATTTTTATTTCAGAATGTGCAAATTCATCTGAGGAAAGCAACTTGGAAACATTAATACACTGCTGGCCACCCAAAATGCAACACCAAGAAGGAAGCATCCGATTGGCCTGAAATTCGCAGCATGCGTCGCCCGCGAGAGGACATGCAAACGATTAGCATCGCAGGGCATATGAAAATCATGTGCGACCGGCACGCCACCGAGAAGCACTATAAGAAGGGTGCACAGAAGGCGGGGTGTAAGTAGTGCAAGTGTGTTGTGCTGCCGGACCTGTGCGTGGGAAGCTTCCTGATGCCTCGTCGCAGAATACGGCAGTCATTCCAGCACGTTTCGGAGTTCGACAGAGGACGAATAGTGGCTTATCGCGACAGCCATTTATTGTACCTAGACATCGGCGCCCGTGTGGGACGACATCCAGCCACAGTGAGGCGAGCATGGATTCGGTGGGTGCAGGAGGGAAGGACGGACCGACGTGAGCGATTGCCACAGCACGCCACCGAACGAGAGGACCGGCATGTTGTGCGGCGGGCATGGACGGCTCCCACCGCCACATCACGAACGTTAGCGCAGGAATTAGGGTGTGTTGCGCAACAACCTGTGTCAGCACGTACCCTTCGACGTAGTCTGCAGGAGCGGGGACTTGTCGCACGGCGCCCATTGTTCCGATTACCATTAACGTTACACCACCGGCGAGTGCGGCGGCAGTGGGCCGTTGAACGCCACTCCTGGACAACGGAATGGCACGACATTGTTTTCTCCGACGAATCCCGCTTCTGCCTGCAACACCACAATAGTCGGATCCGCGTGTGGCGGCAACGCGGCGAGACACTGTATGACGCCTGCATTACGCATCGCCATACCGGTCCGTCGCCTGGGGTTATGGTTTGGGGCGCAATTGGATATGACACCCGCCCCCCTCTGGTACGCATCGCCTGTACACTCAACAGCCACCGCTACAACTCCGACGTTTTGGAGTTTGTAGTCCTCCTTTACCTGCAGGTCCTGCCAGCGGCCACGTTTCAACAGGACAATGCGCGCCCGCACGTGGCACGCATCGTGCAACAGTTCTTCACGGCCCACCAGGTGTCACTGCTGCCGTGGCCCGCCTGTTCTCCCGATATGTCGCCCATCGAACACGTCTGGTCACTGATCAGTAACCGAGTTGCCCGGCAAGCACCACCCGCGGCTACGCCTGTTGACTGTGGCAACGTGTGGAAGCAGCTTGTACCGATATACCCCAAGCCCATATCCAAAGCCTCTTTCGTTCGATGCCGCGGCGTGTAGCGGCCGTTATTGCCAACCATTAGGGCAACAAGAACTATCGATGTCTGCGTGTTCCGCAAGTCGCACGGACCTGTAAGCTCAATCGTTTCATCTTTGTATCTGTTGTTATGTGTCCAGTAAATCTGGCTTTGCTATCTCGTGTCCTTCTTGGTGTTGTATTTTGGGTGGCCTGCAATGTATTATTAAAACAAAAGCGATATAAAATAGCACAAGCTGAACATTCCTTCAGTGAGAGAATCGTTTGCATTATTTTCTGTTTGCTAACCGTGAATTTTAAGAATCTAAACGTCACAGACGTGGGTTCTAACGCAGAATACAATGAGTCGTTTTATCTTCTTATAAGTGAGAAGTGATAAATAAACCTTTGAAAAGGAGATTTTTTTACGATGAGTAAGTGGATGAGTTTTAAAAATTAAAGATGTTTCAGCATGGCGATTGCCAATTATTGCGTTGCAGGTAGGGATGTAAAATAATTTAGTATTGCGACGAAGATCGCAAAAGCTCGGTTTCGTTTCACTTAAAATACCAAAGGTTATTTTTATTAGTACATGTTTGATATGCTGTATGCTTTTGGGGTCGTTTTTCAGCTGTAGATTAAGTTTCCTATTGTTTTTTCACAAAGAAGCGGCAGAAGTTCTTGCATTTCGAGGATGAATACAGAAATATGTTTTTAATTGTTAATTCATCTTGCGCATATGAGAGTAATATTTTAACGCATCTGGGCATTTTGTGACATTTCCAGCGATATTTTTAATGAGATATTCTAAATTTTCTCAAGCGAGAACTATATATTGTTACATCAAAGCTCTGCATGCTTCACGTAAAACTAAATGGCACGTATCAAAGCCCTTTTGTGTCACGTAAAACTCGTGACACACGACACAGAATGTAAATTGGATAACGCTTAAATCTTCTGAGTGTGATTTAAGAATGCTAGTGATTCACCCTTTGAAAAAAAAATAGAGAAATAAAAAAGAAAGAAGTTAGTAAAATCATGCAATGCATTTATTATGATACGCTTTCCAACATACCAGAAATTGTTACTCAAGTTATGAGGATAATGGCTGTGTAATAAATCTCGCTCCTGTGTCCTGACCTTTGACCCCATTTCGATGATATTCAACAGAACTGGTTCAGTACACCTCAAGAATAACATACTGAAGTTTTGTCGCAATAGAAGCAGTTTTACGCAAGTTATGAGAATAATGGCTGTGGAATAAATCTTGCTTTTGTGCAATGCCCTTTGACCCCATTTCGTTGCTATTCAACAGAACCGGTTCACTATACCTCTGAAACAGCATGATAACGTTTTGTGGCAATCGAAACATTTTTTGGTAAGTTATGATGCACAAGGGCAATGGAATGGATCCCACTCCAGTGTCCTGACCTTTGACCCCATTTTGCCCATTTTCAATAGGGTTCGTCCCCAGTGGCTCCCTACAACATACTAAAATTTCATCGAAATCGAACCATTTTTACGCAAGTTATGACGCATAAGGGCAATGGAACAAATCCCGCTCTTATTAACTGCCTGACCTTTGACCCCATTTCGCCCATTTTCAATAGGGTTCGTCCCCAGTGGCTCCCTACAACATACTAAAATTTCATCGAAATCGAACCATTTTTACGCAAGTTATGACGCATAAGGGCAATGGAACAAATCCCGCTCTTATTAACTGCCTGACCTTTGACCCCATTTCGCCCATTTTCAATAGGGTTCGTGCCCAGGTGGTTCCCTACCACATACTAAAATTTCATCGAAATCGAACTATATTTACGCATGTTATGACGTATAAAGGCAATGGAATAAATCCCGCTCTTATGCCCTGCCTGACCTTTGACCCCACTTCACCCATTTTCAATAGGGTTCGTCCCCTGGTGGTCCCCTACCACATACTAAAATTTCATCGAAATCGAACCATATTTACGCAAGTTATGACGCATAAGGGCAATTGAATGGATCCCGCTCTTATGGCGTGACCTTTGACCCCATGTCACCCATTTTCAATAGGTTTCGTCCCCTGGTGGTCCCCTACCACATACTAAAATTTCATCGAAATCGAACAATTTTTACGGGAGTTATCGTGCCAAGTAGACGGACGGACGGACAGACGGACGTAAAAAACTGGAGCATATACGCTTCTTCAACCTACGGTTGGAAAGCGTAAAAAACGAAGCACTCAGAAGGAATCTTCCAATCGAGATAAAATTTGGTATATGTAATGTTTCGAAAGTATACGGGAGTGACATGGGGGAGACTCGCAGAAGACAGATCGTTGTGGAGGAAACTTGGAGAGACCTTCGTCCAACAGTGGATTGATAATGGGTGACAATGATGATGATGATGATGATGATATGCAATATACATGGCAGTTAGGTTATTATTCGGATAAAACAGATACACGAGTGGAACAAATCAGTACGTTGTAGCGCCACCTCTAGCTCGGATACAAGAGGTTACCCGGCGTGGCATAGAAGCAAACAGTTTACGGATACTGTTCTGAGGTATAGTATGTCAGATGATGCGCAAATTGCGGGTCAGTTTGCCGACATTCTGGGATGGGCGGAGGTGGCCCCAAATCATGTTCCAAACATGCTCGACCGATGAGAGGTCGGACGAACGGGGTGACCATGGAACGGTATCGGCATTACCGAGGAAAGCCTGGGAGAGCCGTGCCGTGTGTGGCCGGCCGTTATCTTGTTGTAAAGTTGCTCGGTGATGTGCAACAGGAATAGAGACACAACAGGTCGTAGAATGACGTCGATGTACCGTTGAGACGTGAGGATGGTATTGAGTCCCACCAAGGGTATCTGGCTATCGTAGGAAATGCCTTCCCAGAAATCACTCCAGGTGTGCGAGGTGGTTGCGGTACCACAGTAAAGCAAGATCAGTGCACTGGCCGGCTCGTGTCCAGACACGTATGCACTGGTCATCGGCGTTAAGTGTAAACCGTGACTGATCACTGAAGACAACACGACGCCACTGGACACTATTCCACTGTGATCGGGACTGACACCACTGCAACCGATGCTGGCGATGCTCACTGGTTAGTGGTGGCCTGCGGAGTGTCCTCCTCGAAAGCAGTTCCCATGCTGTAAATCGTCTGGCAACGGTCCTGATGTGGCCACTTCCGTACCTGCAGACAACGCAACATGGCCACTGATAGCTGAGAGCCACGAATTCGGTTCTTTTCGTACGGCTCTCACATTCGCACTATCCTCGCGTTCTGTTGTTGCCCTCAGCCGTCCACTGCCCGCGTGCCTCCGGGCTGTGCTCCCGTCGACCCACTGGTGCCAACATCGTCCGATTGCCTCGTCGCTCCGACCCAAATGCTTGGGTCCGAGCGACGGTTTGCGGTATTTTATCTTTCAGGACGATAATTCGCCATGTCATCGGTCAAAGTTGGTTAACGAGTGGTTTAATCGAAAAGTTATAAGAAACTTCACTGGCCGGCAAAGTCACCGGATCTTAGTTCCACAGATAATCTGTGGGTGAGATTGAAGCGAAAGATCCGTCAACAAGGACCAACACCTGAAACAGCATTATTTGAGTCTGTAAGGGCCGTATGGCACCGTGTTACCACCAATGGACAAATAGAGAAGCTCATTAGTTCCATGCTAAGAAGGTGCACTTTTTTTTCTTAAGAAACCGTGGTTATCCAATTACATATTAAAGCTTATTTTGCTTGTTGGTAAGTTATTTCAAGTGTCCTGCAAGTTTCAATAATCTACTGTACAATAATTTTACGTTAAATGCATTGTACACTAATTTCACAAATTCCACTCCTTTTAGCACGTCTTTTGTAAAAAAAAAAAAAAGATCGTGCTTATGTTACCGGTATGTCCGTCCGTCCGTCCGTCCGTCTGTACCCACGATATCTCTGCAACTATTAGTCCGATTTGAAAAATTCTTTTGCATTGGGAAGCTTGAAATATGTGAGAGATGATCCTTTATTTGTTTTTTTACGATGTACAATTTCACCGCTAGGGGCGTAAATGCTGATGATGTTGAATTCAAAAATACGTTTTATTCCACATATTTGCTTCTAAACATCCGATTGAAAAAATTCTTTTATCTTTCGATTCCATTTATGTCGAAGAGTATTTTAGATATAGTTACTTTTCAAATTACGCATAGATTTTCCGTTAGGGGCGTAAAAGTAAATTACATTTTCCCCGATAACTCTTCTTCTAAAACTCCGATTTGAAATTTTTTTTGCTTCAGCGGATACACCTCCTGATCAAAAAACTTTTGCATATAATTTCAAATTTTTGGTAAGAAATACTTTAGCCACCAGGGGGCGTAAGTGTTAATTTTTCCTTCTGATGTATTTGCCATAAAATCTGAGCTTCTAAAATATCGATTGAAAAAATTCTTTCGTGGACTGATGCCACTCACATCGATAAACATTTCGGAATATTTTCTTCTTAAATCATTCCATAGTTTCTCCACCAGGGGGCGTAGATGTAAATTTTTTTTCGTCAATATCTTTACTTCTAGGAGTCCGATTTGAAAAATCCCTTCTTTGTTGGTTAGTGTTCCCAGTGTAATATGTTTTTCATATAATTTCAAAATTTTCAAGTAATTCATAGACTTTCCGCTAGGGGGCGTAGGGCTAAATTGAGTTTCCCCTATATCTCTGCTTCTAAATCTCCGATTTGAAAAATTATTTCTGCACCTGATACAGCTCCTGATGGGAAATCATTTGCACATAATTTCTAATTTTTGTAAAAAATGGTTTGGCCACCAGGTGGCGTAAATCGCAATTCCCGCTTCTGATGTAAAATATGAGCTTCTAAAATCTCGATTGAAAAAAGTAGTTTGTTGATCGATACTACTCATGTCGACATACCTTTTAGGAACATTTTCTTCTTGAAATAATGCATGGTTTCTACGCCAGGGGTGCGTAGATGTATATCTTATTTTTGTCAATATCTCTACTTCTAGGAGTCCGATTTGAAAAATTCCTTCTTTGTTGGATAGTGTTTCCGATGCAAAATGTTTTTCTTATAAATTCAAGTTTTTCACGTTAATCATAGACTTTCCGCTAGGGGGCACAAAGGTAAATTGCGTTTTCTGCGTTATTTCTGCTCCTAAAATTCCGATTTGAAAAATTCTTCCTGTATCGCATACAAGACCTAAAGGAAAATATTTTTCACATAATTTCTAATGTTTGGTAAAGAATGGTTTGGCCACCAGGGGGCATAAATGTTTCTGCTTCTGATGCATTTGTAGCAAAATCTGGGCTCCTGAAAACTGGACTAATTTTTGTTTTTCTTGGACAGATAGTGCTCATATGGAAAAATCCTTTGAGAATACTTTCTTCCTAAAATAACGCATGGTTTTCCCACCAGGGGACGTAAAGTCGCATCTCATTTTTGTCGATATCTCTGTTTCTAAGAGTCCGATTTGAAATAATCAGCAATATCTGAGGAATTAAAAACCCGATTGAAAAACTTCTTTCTTCCGTCAGATACTATTATTTTCCATACCGGTTCCATTGACTTGGAATAGCTTAGATAAATTTAATTTGCGTCAGAACGGATTCAAAAGACGTGATCATTACACCCGAAAATTCGGTGTCATCTTTCTTGTTTTGCTTTTTATGACTAGACGCTGTACCTTTGCATGTACTTAACTTCACTTCTGTTACTGGTAATATGGTAATAACACTCTGTTAAAATATTTGCATTCAGCATAAAATTTCCTTTGAAATGATGTATAATATGTATTACTGACTTCATCATTACGCTGTACTGTAAAAGTTGACTTCGAATATCAAGCATCGACGTTCGGTGTACTTGTGCAGGACATTTGGCCACGATTGTATATCGAACTCCGCTGAAAATGGAGCTGCTTAGCCCGAGGTAGCTCCGAATGCCAACGCTAACCTCGGTTCACCATAGAAAGTACCTATAGTCAGCACGCGAGTATTGAAACTAGATGTTGAATGATTGGAAGAAGCTCATCTGGTCCGATGAATCTCGTTTCCTGTTGCACCATGTGGACGGCTAAGTAGATGTGTTGGTACAAGATGCAACGTTGAACCGAAAATCCGATGGACGAAGCGTGATGCTTTGGAAAATGTTTTGTTGGTCAATTCTGGTCCAGTCATTCATGTGTAGGAAACTATGACGTCTACCACTTACCTAAAGAACAGTGCAGACCAGGTACATCCTTCAAAGGCAACGGTATTTCCTTCTAGTAGTGCCTTCTTTCAGAAGGATCATGAGACACGCTACACTGCCTGGATGTTTCGAGAATGGTTCGAACAACACGAGGAAGACTTCTAGTTATTGCCCTGGACTCACAGTTCCCCAGATATCAATCCAATCGAGCATCTGTGGTTTGTGTCGGAACAGCAAGTCCGATCTGCGGCGGCTTGACAACGTAACTTACAAGAGATCTGCTGGTAACGTGTTGCTACCAGATACCACAAGACACCTTTAGAAATCTTGAAGCGCCAATGCCTCGCCGGGTAAGAGCTGTTTTGGTGGCACGTGGAGGACTAATATTATATTAAGCAGGTGGTCATAATATCGTGGTCCTTCGGTGTAAATAACGGCAGAGTATCTATCTATCTATCTATCTATCTATCTATCTATCTATCTATCTATCTATCTATCTATCTATCTATCTATCTATCTATCTCAGGATCACAATACGTAGTGTGATCAAAAAGTTCCGAGACTACGTACGTAGCGAACCAGCAGATGGCAGTAGGCGGATGCGCGGGCAGCGGTCGAGGGCAGCGACCTTCATGAGTCATTGTGCCGAGTGGCGTTGTTCTTTGGACATCCGGAGCTGTGCTACACGATATTTGGTGACCACGTGCAGAACACAGCTGCGAGTTTGGTTTGGAACGCAAACTAGTGCAGCGAACGAACATCAAATTCTGCGCCAAACTTGGCAAATCGGGAACGGAGACGCATGAAATGTTGTAGCAGGCTTATGGCAATGAAGCAATGCGTCGTGCGAGGTGGTTTGAGTGGCACGAGATGTTTAGAGCTGCAGGACGGCACTGGAAGATGACGAGAAGTCAGGGCGACCGTCCACGAGCGAACCCCGAAAATGTGGACAAAATTAGGGAACTGGTACATGAGGATCGTCAGAGAACCATTCAAGACATTGCTACCATCGTCAATGTGTCATATGGAACAGTGCAAGAAATTCTGACGTGGGTTTTGAACATGAACCGCATTCCCGCAAAGTTTGTGCCAAAGATTCTGAACGCCGAACCGAGGGCGCTCCGTGTCGAACTCTGTCAAGATCTTCGTCAGCAGGTGGTGAATGAACCAACGTTCCTGTCGCGGGTCGTTAAATGGAGAATGAGACTTAGGTCTACGGTTACGGCTCGGAGACAAAACAACAGTCGTCGCAGTAGAAGAACCCGGCATATCCACGACCAAAGAAGGCCTGACAGGTCCGGAATGCAACCAAAAGCATGCTCATCGTGTTCTTCGACATTAGTGAGGTTGTGCACCGTGAATTCGTCCCCCAGGTGCAGACCGTAACCGCTCTTTTTTATTGCGATGTTCTGCGGCGTCTTAGGGAGGACATTCGTCTCAAACGACCTGAAATGTGGCGCAGGGGCGATATCCTGCCTCATCACGACAATGCAGCAGCTCACAGAGCATTAGCAACAAGCCAGTTTTGTAGCCGCTACAGCATGACTACCTTCCTCACCCACCTCATTCGCCGGATTGGGGCCCCTGCGTCTTCTTTCTGTCCCCGAAGATGAAGCTGAAGCTCAAGGGTCGCCGTTTTGTAACAGTGGACGAGATCCAGCGGGAATCGCAGACGGTGCTTGACACGATTCACGAACAGGACTTCCAGGGAGCATTCCAACAGTGGCAAAACGCTGGCAGCGGTGTATCGCTGCCCAAATGAGACTACTTTGTGGGAGATCATCGCCAGACCTAAGTAACGTAATTACTTTCTTGTATATCGACCTAGTCTCGGAACTTTTTGATCGGACCTCGTATTATCCGAAAAGAAGATAGTCAGGAATTGACCACCCATCTTTCTTTCCCGTTATACTTCATTTTTATATAAAGATAATTGCTTTTATTATTTACTTATTTGACCATATTTCGGGTATAAAATAAGCCAATAAACAATCCCCACTGAGAACGTCGTACGATTGACGTTTAGTCAGTTCAGAACCTGGGAAATCTAGCGTAATCTCACCAAATGTAATATGCCGCCCCGGTGGCGCAGTGGTCTAAGGCGCTTGCCTCTGATCATTCGTCCGTAAGGGGTCCGGGTTCGAATCCCGCTGAGGCATGGATGTTGTGTTTGTCTTACGGCACTAGCTCTCTCCCTTCCCTGGAACCAGTGACCCTAAATTATGGACGGGGGACTGCTTATAGCCCATTGAGTTGCTCACGGTGGTCGTTCAACCTCCAATCAAAAAAAAAATGTAATATAGTCATCAGTAACTTCAAAGCGGTCTACGTTCCAGCTGGACAGAATACCGCTTCGCGAAGTTTCATTGGACGAAAATCATTTCACCGTAAAGATCACTCTACCGAAAGGTCGTTTACTTTTGGGAAGTGTTGTTTCACCGAAAATCACTTCGCCGTAAAGATCACTCTATCGAAAGGTCGTTTTACGAAATCGTTTACTTTTGCGAAGGGTTGTTTCACTGAAAAGATCACTTTACCGGGAGACTGTTTTATTGAAATGGTCACTTTAGCAAAGGACTGTTTGACCAAAATTTCTTTCATGGAAATTATCATTTTAGCCAAGGGTTGTTTCACCAAAATGTTCACTTAACCGAAAGGTCGTTTTATCGAAATTATCACCTCAGCGAGAGATTGTTTAATCCAAAAGTTAACTTTACCGAAAGGTCGTTTTATCGAAATGATCACTTCAGTGGAGGACTGTTTCACCGGAAAGATCACTTTACTGGAAGATTGTTTCACTGAAATGATTACTTTAGCGAAGGGCTGTTTCATCGAAAAGTTTACTTTACCGAAAAATTTACTTTACCTAAAGATTATTTTGTGCCAAAGTGTCACTTTACCTAAAATATCATTTTACCGAATTTCTCATTTCACCAACAGTTCATGTTATCGGATGGTTCATTTTATCCGAGGATACCTTCGCCTAATAATTCATTTCATTGATAGATTATTTCACCGAAGTGCCAGTTTATCGAAAAATTTGTCTTTTACTAAAGGATTCACTGGAGTGCAGTGCTTTCTTGGATATATTTTTAAAACACGCGCAGTAGTTTTGATTTTTTCCGAACGTTTCCGTAGATGCTTGCTGGTACAAAAATTCGTTATCTTTTATTGGCGTAGAACAAACTGATATTTCCAGGATCTCGCGCACCAACGGGTGGCTTCATCAAGGCAGACTGATGCTAACCTATGAGGAGAGAACTTATAGTAAACGATAACATTTTAAAATACATACTTGCTTTGAGATAACTTCAAATTGTACAAATTGGAAAATCTTGCACGTGAACCAAACATCAACAAGCAAAGTAAAAATATAGCGGCTAGAAGATATAATGTGTCGCGCGCTTCTGCAGACAAGTTTTTTTAAATCATTTATTCAGAAAGGGCACTGAAGAACGCTTCGACGCTATTGCTGCAAACTATGCTCATAGATATATATGTGCTTCTCGTTCCGTTCAGTACAGTAATTTCACTAAAAGTTTACCAAAGAATCTTTTCTTTTATCCTGCAGTACTACTACAGGGTGATTTACTCGGAACTGAACACTTATTTTTTTAAATAATTCACGATTGCAGAGGCACATCTGAATGAAATTAATATAAAATATACCTTGGTCTATGACAAAAAGGAATGCTTTATAGAAGATGCTGGAAGTGCCCACCGCCAGCGTCGAGGCACATTCACCCAATGCTCCATACTGGCAAATGTGCGATGTAGCGTAGCGACGTTAACGGCAGCAATTTCACGTGTGACGTTGTCTTTCAGTTCCGCAATTGACCTTGGCTTGCTGGCATAAACCTTGCTTTTTTAAAAGTCCCCAGAGAAAGAAATCAGGGGGTGTCAGGGCGGGAGAACTAGTCGGCCACATTTCTTTGGACATAATTTTGTCCTGGAAAAAGCTGCGAATTTCTGCCATGCTCTTATTAGAGGTGTGGCACGTTGCACCATCGTGTTGAAAGTAACCATCTGAAAGTTCCTGATCATCCAGCTGGTTCACAAACTCATTAAAGATTTCCAAGAATAGGTATGTATTCACAGTGTCTTTAAAAAGGTTTAGTCCACTGATACGGCGTGGGGACACTGTACACCAGACACCAATTTTCGCTGGATGCAATGGATCTTCATGGATGGCTTGGGGATTATCACTGGCGCACAGCCGTGTATTTTGCAAGTTAACACAACCGGATAAACGGAACCATGCTTTGTCAATAAAACACGTTATGTCCAACAGGGCGTGGTTTTCAGCGAAAATTTTGACAAACCATTGGCAGTATGCCAATCGCTTTGCAAAATATGGTGGCTGTAATTCGCTCACAGCCGTGATATAGTACGGCTTAATCTTCACCTGTTTGCCTGCTCTTTGACATATTGAATACAATCGTCCAGTCTCTTGGGATATCCGCCGAATAGATTTCGTAGGGATGCCAATATCCGCTGCTTCACATCCTCTATTGTGACCTTCGACCATCTGGGGTCGTTCGCCTGTATGCGGATCTACCAAGCTTCTCGTTCTCTCTAGCTTCTTTGCCAATTTCGAAATAGTGGTTCTGGTGGGTAGTTTACGCCCACAAAATTTCTTCAGAAACTCTGTCTAACATTGTTTGAAGGAACCGGGTGCGCAGTACTGACGCACAATGAACACACGCTCTTCAATTGAGTACACCATTTTCATTCGACCTCCTCGCTTAAACAGTCTGGGGAGACACGTTATTCCCCCACCACTGCTAGATAGATGGCGCGTCAGTGCGGCGCAACCCAGCTGCCGGGGATACATTTTATTCACAGGTAATGCGCGTCAACTGCTTCGTCAGGGAATGAAGTACCGCTCCGTTCAGGTTTTACACTCATCGTATATTCCCCATCTTATATATTCCATATAAAAAGTGCTCAGTCCCGAGTGAATCCCTCTGTAAAATTGATTAATGTCATATATGGATCACCTGGTGGTATAAGTGAATTCTTCCAAACGGGGTGTTTTGGGAAGCTTCGTCAACTTTATTCGGGAAATGCGTAATCTCGCATTGAATCTACACGTTACAAGGCTGGTTAGTACAAGTACATCACTGAACACAAATTTTCTCCGCAATTATTGGGATTTCTGCCCAATACTCTTATTGAATGCTGTTCTGATCCTGTTGCAACTGTTTTTCTCTATCTCTACAGAACAGAAAATATCTAATTTGGTTGCCACATGATACTGTACTTAAGCCTAAACTTCCCATAACAAAGTTTAAAGAACTTTGGTCAGAAAAAACACCCAAGTTGAATAATTTTAGACAAAATACTATGATATATAAAAGACTCAAATAAAATAAGGGGGCACACCTAACTATTGAGTGGCTTGATTTTGTACAAGTAAACAAAAATTCTATTCCTTCCGCCTTTTCTCATCTTTTGGCATGGTAAATAGAATTGCCTTTTGTTTGTAGGACCTGTAATACAAAACCTGTTGTCAACATTACGCACATATTACTACTACTTTTCATGACCGATCTGACAAATGAATCACTTTTTCAGTCGCTATCCAACAGACACCCCTATGACGTAGAAGTCTTGTCTTACTTCTACGTTAATTTGAAACATCAACATACTAAGAAATAGTTCCTAAATGAAAGAAACCTTACCGGCCAGACGAAACATGTAAACAACAGAAGGCACACTTACGGAAAAGAGGCGTTATTCAGGATGTAGCAAACACATCGTAGCATAGCATATTGCACTAAACTCTGGACACACCACACAACTCTTAACACAATGCTCTTTTCACAACGCTCCTTTCAATAATCAGTTTACAACCCAACGCTCGTCAAGCAACAATTTAGTCGTCGCTTTTATCTCTTGTTCTTATCAATATCAGGCATACGTCACGTGCATTCAACCTCAATTGTGTTGCTAAACGTATTCGTTTGAGAGAAAAGATATTACGTTAAGAGTGAAGAATAACAGAATAAACTCAAGATTTACATAGGGAAAGAAACTAAAAAGGAAAGTTAATTTAGAATATACGTCACACCCCATAGAAAAGCATGCTAATTTTTCCACATCATAGCAT
Source organism: Macrothele yani (assembly GCA_039090855.1). Classification (NCBI taxonomy): domain Eukaryota; kingdom Metazoa; phylum Arthropoda; class Arachnida; order Araneae; family Macrothelidae; genus Macrothele; species Macrothele yani. The sequence continues at coordinate 39,011,776 of CM077024.1, read as the reverse complement.
CGAAACTCGCACTGCAGTGTTGCTATTCTACTGATTTTGACTCCAGTCTACTGATAAATTTTTGTAATTTACTTATTACGTATTCTCTGACCACGAGCACTCTCAGGGACATTCTGTACAAGAATGTCTGCATTATTTCAGTACTCACCATCTACTCATTCAATGGACAAGACTCACCTCAGAACTGGTTGGCAGAGAAAATTCTGACGAAGACTAAAATTATTCAACACCCGCTATCAAAATTCATGCTGGTTGCCAAGATTTATTCTGGATAACTAATTGTCTGTTATACAAAGCTTTTCTCTAGTTTTGTTAAAATGCAGAATATTAGAAAAACGGCCATAGTACGATATTTGTGTTAATGATACTTTTTTTTATTGTTTTATAGCACTTATTTCACGTACTTTGCGAACATCTGGCTATCGTTCAGTAAGAAGACAGTGTAAGTATATCACTCTTTCTTCTTCGGAAGACAACAAGTGGGACCAATCCAACTGTGACTACATTAAGAGACAATTGCCATGATTATTTACACCAACAGTATTTTAATTATGAACATTATTTTATAAAGCTCATCGTCACAAATATCTTATAGAAAAGCGACTCAGGATTATATTGGTTTTCCTTTTACAGTATTTCGGTGTTTAACAACAGTTTGTGCAGTAATGGTATTATATGAAATACCAGTAGATTTTAGTGTTCCTTCGTATTGAGATCCAGTATTACGTGTCATTTGTAAGGTGGTGCATATTTCAAGCAAAAACATATGATCAATTGATTTTTTGAGCTCTATTCTACTGATTTCAAATAAAAGTCTCTGGCAACACGGCACACTACCTCTTCTAGCCACTATACTAAAAGCCTTAAGTCTTTACACATTAAGGTATAACTATCCAATGGGGGTGCAAGTCACGTTGACAGCATCGTTGCATGCGTATTGTGTTGTGACTGTTTCGATTGTCTTTCTGACGGCAATCCCAATTTGGATAGTGCATGGCGCTAAACATTTATATCCTACCCACTTGCTTGGGTCTAAATTAAATGAACTGAATAACGTGCTTTTATGAGTGTGAGAATGATCCAGTTATTCATGTTTGCTCAAATCTAAGTATCATTTCTCTGTTAATGGAATTATTCTACTATAATATTGAACACCTCACAGCTGATTATTCAGCTACATGGAAGCTTACGTTGCCGCAAAAAAATCAATCTGTACCAAGTCAAAGTAATGTTCATTGGTTAAAAAGTTAGTAAAATCATGCAATGCATTGATTATGATATGCTTTCCAACATATCAGAAATCATTACTCAAGTTATGAGGATAAAGGCTGTGGAATAAACCTCGCTTCTGTGCCCTGACTTTTGACCCATTTCTATGATATTAAACAGAATTGGTTCAGTATACCTCGAGAACAACATACTAAAGTTTTGTAGCAATAGAAGCATTTCTAGTCAAGTTACGAGGATAATGGCTGTGGAATAAATCTCACTCCTGTGCCCTAATCTTTGACCCCATTTCGATGATATTAAAGAGAATTGGCTCAGTATACCTCCGGAACAACATACTAAAGTTTTGTAGCAATAGAAGCATTTCTAGTCAAGCTATGAGGATAATGGCTGTGGAATATATCTCGCTCCTGTGCCCTGACCTTTCATTCTACAGTATTTCGATGCTATTCAACAGAACCGGTTAAGTGTATCTCCGGAACAACATGATAAAGTTTTGTCGCAAGCGAAGCATTTTTACGTAAGTTATGACGCATAAGTGCAATGGAATAGATCGCATTTCTATGTCCTGATCTTTGACCCTATTTCGTCCATTTTCAACAGATTTCGTCATCAGGTATTGAAAATTCATCGAAATCGAACCACATATTAAAATTCTACCCCAACCACATATTAAAATTTCATCGAAATCGAGCCATTTTTAAGCAAGGTATGACGCATAAGGGCAATGGAATAGACCCCGCTCCTATGTCCTGACCTTTGACCCCATTTCGTCCATTTTTAATAGGGTTCGTCCCCATGTGAACCCCTACCACATACTGAAATTTCATCGAAATCGAACCATTTTTACGCGAGTTATCGTGCTGACAGGCGAACATACGGACGGACAGACGGGCAAAGTTGGAGCATATACTCTTCTTCAACCTACGGTTGGAAAGCGTAAAAAGCAAAATTAAAAGTGATGAACAACTTAGCATCTGTGAATATTTGAATTATTACATTACTAAATGCGAAAACAGCAATACTAAACTATGGAATACTAGTGTTTTACTTACCCGTCTATATTTTTAAGTGCGAATTTCCTTGGTAACATTAAGATTTAATAAAAGTATTATAGATATTTCTTCTTGTTTTTCTTCACACAGTGTCCCATTTATTAAATCAACTTTTAAATTAATTGATAATATTAATAGCGACAAATATACTAACTCTTTCAAGAATGTGGACGGGTGAGTGGGTCTCATTTTGTGCTGTACCTAGTGCCCAATTCCGTACAAATCGTGTCCTGATCCTCGGTCGCAGGGTATATCTTCTTTTGTATGGGTAGAGCCGATTGCATACCATCTGTGTGAACGAGTCGGTCTGTGGACGTAGTAAATACTTGCTGTCCTGTTGTTTTTGTCGGTATTCTACGAGCCAATAAATTCAAATACTAGTCGTCTTGTGTCATTGTTAACGTTAACCGACCGTATCCTGGTCTTCTTCGTACTGTTTCGTCCTCCTGAAAACACCTCCACAGTTGACTTATGAAGCTTTAAGGCACCAACTCCTTCGACCACTGCTTCCTGTGCTTGCTCAGCTTCTAGCCTGGTCTCCAAATCGTCGATTCCGGCGCTGTTGAGACTTCGTTCAACTGAAACAAAACTGCAGCTACAACTTCCAATAGGATGAGTACAACTCAGCGAGTGCGATACCTACAGCGGGTTTGCTGCTGTTCGGTGAAGTGCGCAAATGTATCAGTGGTGTCTATTTGTATGTTTTGATCCCCTTTTTGTTAACTTGTGATTCACATATGTTAACCTTTTGTCACAGACTTTTAGCTAACCGATTTTTCGTTTACTTCATGCTCACATCGCAATACCACTCTAATTTTTTTTTAGCAGTGTACTTGCATTTCAAAAGTACAGAATTTCCAAGTTACGCTTCTTACGAAACATTTATTACGCATTTTTCTGCGTGACTGTACGTCGAAATGATTTGTTCAGACCGTCACTTGAAAATTTAATGTCGCATAATAATTGAATCATGGGGCACTCACATTGTGCACATTCGATCAAATAGAGCAATGATTGCAACACTAATTTGTTACTTCACTGCCATCATATAAATACGGTAGAATTGCCGACAAAGTAAATTGCTCAAGAAATGCATATAGCGTATTAAATCCGTTAATTTGTGTGGTGTAATAAGCACAAAGATTCGCCAAAGCTTTCGCACTTCACTGGGAGGCATTTTCAGGCAATGATAAAAATATTATGTCTACCATTACCTTGAAAAAACTTCCCGGTGGAGTTCTAAAGCTTGGGGAATATTTGTGCTTATTACACCACACTAACAAGCTTTTAAGGCATTGGTAGACATTTTTATGTCTACCATTGGCGAATCTTTGTACTTATTACACCACAAAAATAAACAGATTTAATACTCTATATGCGTCTCTTGAGCATTGAAGGTCTGGTGTATTTAAAATAAAGTGAATCACTATTTCGCAATATCCTGTATGTAGTCCGCACCTTTGTGGCTGCGTGTAGTAAGTATAAGGTTTGGTCAAATGAGAAGGTGACGACGACGCGCAAAAGTTCCCCGACGACGATATGAAAAAGTCAACCACTGACAAACGCAGACGAGACCGTAGTGGAAGTGACGGAAGAGAACAAGTCTGTGACGTCACGCAGTGAGGAACGACCATGCTTAATAGTACAGTGTGCAGCATTCGTTGGCCGCCAGTGGGATCAGCAGCAGGTGTGTTTGAAACGTGGGTTACGTGAAAATGGCGTTTCAGCTGTTGCAAGGAAACAACGTGTGGTCATATGCTTTTTATAGGCCGAAGGCAAAGGCGATCGACACTTTTAGGAGAATGCTCGCCGTGTATGGGGAGAAATTGCGTGTCACAAAAAACTGTCCATAAATTTAACGCACGCTTCCGACAAGGTCGTGACAGCCTGTTGTACGAGCGCGACACAGCCAGTCCAACGTTGTCGTCCCACCCGAACTCGTGGAACAAGTGGATGAATGCGTGAAGGCCGATCGTAGGGTGACCATACGTTCCCTGGAACAAACATTCAATGTGAGTCATGGCACTATGTGGACAGTTGTGCATGAGAAGTTGGGATACAGGAAAGTGTGTGCCCAGTGAGTGCCAAAGTTGTTGTCCGATGCACAAAAAAGTCTTCGAATGGGCCTTTCACTGGAGCATTTCTTGTAGTATCAGTGACCCTGTCCAGATTAGTGACAGGTGATGAAACTTTATGCTGTCTCTTCGAAACGGAAGCAAAACGCAGCAGTATGCAGTGGAACCATTCCTCATCGCCACTACGCAAAAAGTTTGAAACTGCACCACGGACTGGGAAGGTTTTGCTAACTGTGTTCTTCGATGAAAGTGATCAGATTTCCTTCTTGTAGAGTGAGCTCTCCTTCAAGTGTGGTTTTCCGGCTGTTTCGGGAACCAACGATTCCGTCCTAGCCCTTTCTCAAGGGAGAAAGAGGGGGATATGTCGACTTACCTAGCTCAGAGGTGACGCCCATGTCAAGACCGCAAAGTTGCAGCAACAAACTTCGTCGCTATAGCTTAATTGGGAAAACATCCGGCTCAGGAGCGGAAGGATGCGAGTTCGAAACCACCACCGGCTAATGGTTTTTACGCTATGCATTCCGATCCTCAACCGAACGCTAGCTGGTGCTCTACGAGCTCGTATGCCTGATATATATCTAACACTGTACTCACGTGATATCATGTAACGAGAGTAAACTGATACCTCAGTGTATGCGATATCTGATGGAAATAGAACAACACAACATTTTGTACCTTAGACAACTTTCGAACTCTGACTTCTGATAAGAGTGTCTATCGTTTTCAATACTTTATCATGGCATAAATTTAAGACTGTATTGCAGAAAAATCAAAGGTATGATCAAAGCGCGTTATTATTACATTTTTTTGTCGCTGAAATAAATGTCATGAAGGAACTTTGCTTGTTATACTGTATTAACCAAAATTCCTGGGGATATAAAATTTAAAAATAGGGAAATCATTTGAGAAGTTTTAATTTAAATAAATAAATAAATAACTAAATTAATTAATTAATTAATTAATTTCACTTACTTAAAACTTTAATTAAAACTTCTTTAATTCATATATATATAAATATATATACACTGAAGAGCAATTGAATTAGAGATACCTGTCTAGTAACGTGTAGCACCACCTTTCGACCTGATGACGGCGGCAATTCGTCTCGACATGGACTCGACAAGACGCCGGAAGCGTTGGAAAGCCATACGGATCCACGACCCCTGAACAAGCTCCCACAGTTCACGAAGATTTGATGGAGGGGAGTCAGATACTCGAACATCTCCCTCGATGGCATCCCAGATATGCTTGATGGGATTGAGGTCAGGTAACCTAGCTGGCCAAAGAAGCGAGGTCACGTCGGTGGAGTGTTCATCCAACCATTCGGATACAATTCGGAAGCGATGGCACGGTGCATTGTCTTGTTGCAGGATGAGGTCCTCAGTGGGATGTTGAAGACGCACAAACGGGAGCAAATGGTCGTCCAGGATATCCCGGTAACGTTGACCTGTGAGGGACGATGTTACAAGTACTAGGGGGTCCCATTTCAGTCCACGTAAGCAGTCCCCAGACGAGAATGCCATCCCCACCAGCTTGAAGAGTGCCCTGCTGGCAAGAAGGATCCATGGCTTCATGTGGTTTGCACCGTACTCGTATCCTGCCATCCGCATGTACCAACGTGAATCTCGACTCATCAGTCCAGGCAACATTTTTCTACATGTCTAGGGTGCAGTGGCGATGTTCCCGCGCCCATGCTGGTCTTTGCACCCTGTGATGTGCGGTCAGCAGCGGTACCCTCGTGGGACGATGGCTTCTGTACTCCATAGCGAGGAGATGGTTCTGGATGGTGTGGCTGCTTACACGTTTTTGTGCACCAACGTTAAATTGCCGAGTGATTTCTTGCACTGTGGCCCGTCTATCCGCTGTTACAATGCGAGCTAGCCGACGATGACCCCGCTCATCCACACGCTGTTGTCCACGGCAGTTGGCCCTTGCAGGGATGGTTTTACCGGATTCGATGTACTCACGGTGCACCCGTGACACAGTGGCTCATGAAAATCCCAGTGCCGCCCGCATGACTTCCAAGATGGAGTGACCCATAAGTCGGGCTCCGACAATTTGCCCACGATCAGACGCGCTTAGATCCTTCGTCTTACCCATACTGCGTTCGACTGTTACTGATTCCCGTCGCATCACTCCTTATATTGTCGGATCGCTGAATACGTCATGTCGTTTCCGTTTACAGGGCCGCCCACAGCGCCACATTTGCATAACGCCAGCTGTCTCTAACTCAATTGCTCTTCAGTATATATCACTTTAAACCCTAACAATACACTGAATGACAATATACTTGATGCGACAAACTAACACACCAAGGTTCTAATATGCGATTCGAGTTGTTTCTTTGCTTCTGTTACGTTATTTTCAGTGTTTGGCACTTGTTTTCTAGAGTTGTTTTAATTTTAAAGTATTTCTTGGGCCTATATTTTTTCAATTTTTTTGTATTGTTATTTGCATATATATATATATATATATATATATATATATATATATATAAATGGAAAATAAATTTAAGAGGTTTTATTTTAAATGAAATTACATGCATGCAACTGTTAATTATTTAATAATATGGATGTATAAAATTACGAAAAATCAATACCGAACGAACAAACCTTCGAGGAAATTTTGCTCCTTTTTCGAAAGAAAATCTCTGTGTAATTAAAAAACTATTTGCATGGATTGGATCACTTTCCTATTTTACAAATTCCGTTCTAAAGTTAATTAAAGAAAACTGCTATGTTCGTGTAACTGAAGAAGAGTCATGACGTTTGAAAAAAAGAAAAGACAAGTTAATCTTTGGTAGAGATTGGAAGATGTCTGGGAATATTGCATGTTTTTGCTGTTCGTTTGCCAGGTCTTACTTGGAAACACCAACCTGAAAGTGGAAGGTACCAAACGGCTTACACAACACGAAATATGAAAAAAAAAGTTTTCTTACCCTTAGATGTATAAGGTAATATAATTGAATTACGAAAATTTTCATTCCCGAATACTCGATTAAATAAATTTCTCAAAACGCATGTGACTGATTTCGTGCTGAGACAGGGTAAACGGTAATTCACCTCGAAGCTTCAACACCTTGAGTTATTGTGACTCAGAGTCGAACTACGTTCTGAAAGACACTGACGGGAAAAAAAATCCCAACACCACGAAAAAATAGTTGTAGAGGAATGAAATGGCGGCAATACATTTGTATAGGTAACATATTTAATCGATTAAGGCTTCAAGATCACAGCGCAATGTAAGCGCGAGAAGAGCCATTTTAAATGTGAAATGCTGGTACATTAATAACTGGTGTAACCGATAGAATGTTTAATGCAAGCATGCAAACGTTCATGCATTGTGTCGTACAGGTGCTGGATGTCAGTTTGTGGGATGGAGCTCCATGCCTGTTGCACTTGGTCGGTCAATACAGGGACGGTTAATGCTGGTTGGGGGTGACGCTGGAGTTATCGTCCAATGATATCCCATACGTGCTCGATTGGTGAAAGATCTGGTGCTCTAGCAGGCCACGGCAACATGTCGACACTCTGTAGAGCATGTTGGGTTACAACAGCGGTATGCGGGCGAGCGTTATCCTGTTGGAAAACACCCCCTGGAATGCTCTTCATGAATGGCAGCACAACAGGTTGAATCAACAGACCGACGTACAACTGTGCCGTCAGGGTGCGTGGGATAACCACGAGATTGCTCCTGCTGTCAGAGGAAATTGCTCCCCAGACCATAACTCCAGGTGTATGTCCAGTGTGTCTCGGCCGCAGACAGGTTGGTTGCAGGCACTCACCTGGCCTTCTAACCAACACACGGCCATCACTGGCACCCAGGCAGAACCGGCTTTCATCAGAAAACACAACAGATCTCCATTCCGTCCTCCAATGAGCTCTAGCTTGACACGACTGACGTCGCAAATGGCAGTGGTTTGGAGTAAGTGGAATGCACGCTACAGGGCGTCTGGCTCGGAGCTGTCCTTCAAGTAACCAATTTGTAACAGTTCGTTGTGTCACTGTGGTGGCAACTGCAGCTCGAATTACTGCCGCAGACGCGGTGCGATGCGCCACGGCCATACGCCGTACACGGCGGTCTTCCCTCTCAGTAGTGCCACGTGGCCGGCCGGAACCCGGTCTTCTTGAGGCAGTACCTTCCCTTGACCACCGCTGCCAAAATCATGCACAGTGGCTACATTCCTGCCAAGTCGTTCTGCAATATTGCGGAAAGAAAATCCACCTTCTCGTAGCCCTATTACACGACCTCGTTCAAACTCCGTGAGCTGTTGATAATGGCTTCTTCGTCTTCTTAAAGGCATTCTTGACTAACATCAACACACTACGTCGAATCTCAACGATAACTAACGCTCACGAACGTTTCAGCGCATATTTACAGCAAACCTGCTTTGCATTTTCCGAGGGGCGCTACTAGCGCCACACGTATGCGCCGAGCGCGAAATTTGCATAGACGTCATCTTACAGATGTACTCTCACCGCCTACCAACTGTCGTTTATCTAACACAACCCCTTCTTGGTGTTGGGATTTTTTTCCGTCAGTGTATAATGTGAAAAGCGGTGATCATCACACACACACAACCACGCACAATTGTAAACGCATGTGAAAGATAATTAAAAGAAGATGATTACCTGTTTTCAAAACGGTGTAAAATTGGAACGGATTAACGTATCAGAAATAGGTAGAATTCGAATAGATTAACGTATCGGAAATGCGATTGGTATAAGTTCACAATTACATTAGCTATGCATAGATCAACATATCAATGTTTAGCATAGAGATGGATAACGTTAGTAACACTTGGGTTAGACGCGGATTAAGATGTGGCTAGGATATTAACATATCAGAATTGCGTAAGATACCAGCATACCAGATTTAAGGCATTTATCAGATATTCGTAGGATATTAATCATGAATGCTTAATGATAATATATCAAAACTGCATTGAATCTGCTTCGATTAATCCTAGGCATAGTTTAACTTATCAGAAATGCACAGAATTAGCATACAAGAATACGTAACATAGTCATGCATAAACATCCAGATGCTTAGAATTAGAATGGATCAACATATCACATTTTGCATCGGATAGGTGTGAGTTAGTCCTAAACATGAATTAACACCAAACTACTTGTAATAATAATTAATTAACATATCAGAGATGCTTAGAATAAACGCTAATTAAGGATTAACACATTGTTATGATCTATCCCCCCCCCATTAATTCTGGAATTAATGGGCGTGGTGGAAGTATTGGATTAATTAAGAATTAATTAATTTTGGGGCTTTGTCGGGATCGTAAAGGAAAAGAGCGAAGGAAGTTTTAGCCGCCCCGGTGGCGCAGTGGTCTAAGGCGTTGGCCTCTGATCATTCGTCCGTAAGGGGTCCGGGTTCGAATCCCGGTGAGGCATGGATGTTGTGTTTGTCTTACGGCACTGGCTCTCTCCCTTCCCTGGAACCAGTGACCCTAAATTAGGGACGGGCGACTGCTTATAGCCCATTGAGTTGCTCACGGTGGTCGTTAAACCTCCAATCAAAAAAAAAAAAAAAAAAAAAAAAGAAGGAAGTTTTATTCGGGGGCAAGCGGGAGAAAATGGAGGAATCTCGCGCACGGTTTGCATGGTCCATGCCGTTAATGCCGATATGTCGTAAATAGCGGTAAGACAGGTCGCGGGCATCGTGTAGCCTAAACACCTTTGATGGCTAGATGCAAGGCTTTGTAAGCCACTTACAATGGAAAAAGGGGACAGATGTTGGCGTAATATCGTAAATTTGTTTATTGTTTAAGTGCATTTTTGAGTACCATTCCTCTCCTTGTGTGGTCCATCTATACGGGTGATCTCAGCACTCAAAGCTGACGAGACGAAAAGATAACCCAGTTGCGTTTGAGATTTGCTTTAAGGAAGAGATAGGAAGGGATACCAGTGGCTCCCTGAGAAAAACTGCGATTTCCTGCATTCGTGTAACGTACGAAGCAACTCAGAAACAAGCAAAAGGGCGTATGTGATAAAAAATACTGCCTGTAAATGTACAAACAATGGCAAGGAGTTGCGCTACGTCTTAATCTTCAGTAAGGAAGGACATGTGCGTGGAATACCTGCCCAAGTGAAGGTGAATCTCCCGGAAGAGAACCGAAACTATATGTGCGAACCAGAGGATCCTTTCCAAACCAAACCAAGAGAGGTTTATTGCAGCGTAGGTCATTAACCATGATCTGAAAGAGAGAAGAGAGCGAGAGGAGAAAAGTGCTCCACGCAGATGTAATGTGTGTGTGTGTGTGTGTGTGTGTGTGTGTCTGTGTCTGACAACGTAAAGAAAGTGATCGGTAAACGCCTCAGCGTAAGTGATAATCATCGCAGTGCTACAGAGAATGTCTGTGTTGGTGTGTGATACCACCGATACAAAGTTAAGTCCTACCTTTATTTGGATACAACGCCAGAGGCATGAGTGAGTACGCTATTTTTGTTATATTTGTCGTGTACTCGATATTGACGAGGAACTATTACAAAAGCAGATGCAGAAATGTTAGATGTTTGAGTGATAGAACTGGTCAATTTTTAAGAACTGAACTCTGAATCAAAATTGGATGTCGGTCATGAAGGATCCTTCCAACCACCATAGCTTTTCGTGTTCATAAGCAAGAATTTGGTGTCTTTGTATAGTAGTTAAATCGTTTTGTACTATAAAGACAGAGCAGTCTCTAGACATCTTTTCAGATGTATGTTGTCATCTGTACTTGTTTAAGTGGTAGCACAAAAAGACTTCAGTCTTCGCGTCGAGGACAATGTTTCGTAATCGCGGATTTTAAATAATAGCTCAGCCACGGTTACAACGATATAAATGATTGCCAGAATGATGAATACATATATGAGAAATATTGAGGGTAGATGTGAATGAACATTGTGACGTACCTTCCTCCGAGTTTTTGAATGAATGAACGAGCCCAGATGCCAAGTAGTAGTGAAAAGTCCTTACCGTGTAGCTTAGTTGGGAAAGCATTCGGCTCGGGAGCAGAAGGATATGGGTTCAAAGATCACTACCGGTAGAGGAAGAGGGCTTAAATTTCACAGCGTATCAGAGATGATTAATTTAGGCATTTATTATAGTATCAGAAATGGGCAGGATAGACGTGTATTAACCTATCAGAATTCAGAGTGTAGGGGTGGCTTGATGTATTATAAATGAATATGATAATTATGAATTGATGCATAAGAAATTCGTTAGACAGTAATGAATTAAACATGCTTATCAATGGGCAACCAGCCATAACCTACAAATTTCCATTCTTTGTCTTTCATTATGTGAAGGACTTTTCAAGAACGGTAGATGAAAATGTGGAGTTACTTGCACCCATTTCATATGTAGAAACGTAATTTACTCTGCAAGGACTATCTTCACGGTGACCGAAACATCACTTAAGAGATGAAGGCTACTACATAATATCTTGAAGAGTCCATAACTTTACTTCGATGTAGTACTCTTTTAGTCAATATCTTGAACAGTCATACATAATCAGCGTATAGATTTGAGGAAGGAGACTGCGAAACACATCAGCAAGATGGCTATTTTTCACAAAAAAAAACTTGCTGAAACTGTTGATTGTCGAGCTAACGAGTCGCGAAACACTTGTTTTCAGCGATGTGCATAGTACCGTTATGGTGGACGTCTAGTAATTTTTTTTTTTTTGTTGGAGGTTTTTTTCTTTTTTTTTTACATTATTTATTGGACTTGGTTGAGAGATACATGGACATATACAGTACAGACATTTTTGTGCTTCGACGTCAGCAATGTACATTGTCAACGTTGAATACAGAATGCCGGGTGAACAAGGAATATAGCGAATAAACTCCTGAAGACAAACACAAACAACCATACCTTACCTGAGATCCGAACCCAGACCCCTCCGTTGGGCGAAAGATCAGAAGCCATCGCTTAGACCACTACGCCACTGGGGCGGCTTAGTGATTTTTCTCCCTATACTTCCAATGGAAAAAATTGACCCTGTTTCCACAGCGAAGAAAGATTTTCCATACATCAAAATTGGCCCACTGATAAAAAAATCCAAACTTAGACAGTACAGTCGGCGTTTTTTTGCAAAATACTTTCCCGAACTATATTAAAAATCAATAACTTTACTTCGATGCAGTGGTAAGGAAGAGTGGCGCCACCTGTAAGCAAGTATTATAACTACATTGAAGTAAAGTTATTGATTTTTAATATAGTTTAGGAAAGCTTTTTGAGAAAAAACAGCGATTGCACAATCTAAGTTAGGATGTTTTTTTCGTATCAGTTGGCCGATTTTTATGTGTGGGAAATCTTTCTTCGCTGCGGAAATAGGGTCGAAACGTTTTCCATTGGAAGTATAGGTAGCAAAATCATTAGACGTCCACCTCAAAAGGGCAACTGATGTTCCTCCTTGCTTCGAAGAGAGCGCGCTTGTCTACACTGTTGCAAAAGATTTCAACGAGTGGCAGGTTTCCAAAACACACGTGCGCTTTGAAGAGATTTTCAACTTTACACCATCATTGTGCTGTTTGGAAGAACGCAGTATGCCACCAGATTTTCTGTCCTGGACCTATTTTTCTTTGAATAATGCGAAAACCGCAACATTGTTTTCATACTTACCTTCATTCTAATATTATTTGCCACGTATTAGTATCGTAACCATATTCTGTGCGTATTGTATTAAACCATGTCAATGGATATTACATTACACAAATTCTCCTACGTAACATCACGTTTTGTTACTTTTTTTTTTCGCATGATGTAAAGTCATTTTGGCCGCCCTGTTGGTGCAGTGGTCTTAGCGCTGGCTTCTGATCATTCGTCCGAGTTGGGTCCGGGTTCGAATCCCGGTGAGGCATGGATGCTGTGTTTGTCTTACGGCCCTAGTTCTGTCCCTTCCCTGGAGCCAGTGGCCCTAAATTAGGGATAAGTGATTGCTTATAGGCCATTGAGTTGCTTCCGGTGGTCGTTAAACCTCCAATAAAAAAAACCAACAACAAAAAAAAACAAAAAAACGTCATTGTCATAGATTCACGCTTTGCCATTCCACTATGCTTTGTACACACCACCTTAATTGCTGGAATCGTCACCGTCGAACGGAAACAAGAGGTGTACACTTCGGGTTCCGTTTCACTTAAAGAAAACTTAGACAACCGCGCGAATGATCTATGAATGGACTAGAACAGCTGCTCTTGCGGTGCGATTTGAATGAGTGTTAGTTTTTTCCAGCACTGCAACGCCGCATTTTCCAGGATAATGGTAGAACAACTTCTTAAAGCATCCGGTAAACTTGCCCACGACAGCAAAATGAACACGCCTTTTGGCCAGAGGCTAGATTTATAATATGAGCATTGCAAGTCATGTGCAGTGAATTAAGTATTTCTTTTTAGCTATTTCACCCATCGCTACCTGAAAGTAACCCCTCATATTAAAGCCGAAGGGAACATGCAAGAAATAAAACGGAACAGTAAAAATAATGCGGCAGTTGCAAGACTACGCGGAAAATTTCAAATTATACGGAATTGCGCATTTTTTACGCTTTCCAGCCGTAGGTTGAAAAAGCGTGTATACTCCAGCTTTGTCCGTCCGTTTGTCGGTCCGTCTGCCTGTGCGCACGATAGCTCGCGTAAAAATGGTTCGATTTCGATGAAATTTTAACATGTCGTAGGGGACCACCTGGGGACGAACCCTATTGAAAATGGGTGAAGGGGGATCAAAGGTCACGACGTAGGAGAGGGACTCGCTCCATTGCCTTTATGCGTCATAACTTGCGTAAATATGGTTCGATTTCAATCAAATTTTAGTATGTCGTAGAAGACCACCTGAGGACGAACCCTATTGAAAATGGGTGAAGTGGGGTCAAAGGTCAGGACATAGGAGCTGGATGCATTCCATTGCCCTTACGCGTGATAACTTGCGTAAATATGGTTCGATTTCGATGAAATTTTAGTATGTCGTAGAAGACCACCCGGGGACAAACCCCATCGAAAATGGATGAAGTGGGGTCAAAGGTCAGGACATAGGAGGAGGATGCATTCCATCAGATGTTATTAAAAGAGCAATTCTTGTATATATGTAAATTTTATTTTGAAAACGGCTAAAAGGATTTTGATGAAAGTGGTTAGCCTACCGTTTTCTGGTACTAGAAATCGATTTAGCTTGATCTCGACTTTGGAAAAATTCGTTCAGTGGGTTGAATAACCACCCCGAGTTACCACGTTTTTAGTGTCATGGCGTCGTCCTACCCATTTCTAGAAAATCTTATGAAAAGTCGTTTCCCATTCTTAGAAATCTTATGACGTCACACTCTCGCGATCGACTCGCGATTGAAATGTTAGGGCGCGGTCACGCCATCTGCCTCATTACATCACGCGTTGTTTGTGGATTCTATTAAAGTTTTATGACGTCACACTCTCGAGACCATCTACCTCATTACGTCATACATTGCGTAAAAATAATAAAAAAAAATAATGGTATGCGTCATAACTTCCGTAAAAATGGTTCGATTTCGATGAAATTTTAGTATGTGGTAGGGGACCATCTGGGGACGAACCCTATTGAGAATGGGGGAAATGGGGTCAAAGGTCAGGACGTAGGATCGGGATCTATTCCATTCCCCTTATGCGTTATAACTTACGTAAAAATGCTTCGATTGAGACAAAACTTTTCATGTTGTTCCGGAAGTATACTTCACCGGTTCTGTTGAATATAATCAAAATGGGGACAAAGGTCGGATCAGAAGAGCGGGATTTATTCTACACAGCCATTATCCTCATAACTTGAGTAATGATTTCTGGTAGGTTGGAAAGCGTATCATAATCAATGCGTTGCATGATTTTACTAACTTGTTGCGTAATTTATATTGCCCTAAATACAGGATGTCCATAAATGAAGTATACAACTTCAGTATGCTATTGAAAAAAACCCTACAATAAATACCAACTTACTTTTAACGTCAAAACACATGGTAACTGTGAAAGGTTTCTAAAAAATGTCAGTAGGTCTCCACGTGTGTTCCATTGGTTGCTAGCAGGATGTCTATACGATAGTCTAGTTCCACTCACGTACGCTGCAGAATGTCAATTGTAGCAAGGAGGAAGACTACAATAATGCGTTCTTTGAGTTTTTTCGTGTACACAACGGCCTTAATATAGCCCCTAAGAAAACAAAATCGCGTGGGGAAATATCAGGAGGACGGGGTGGCCACGCCGTCGGACCCGACGTCCAATCCAACGCTCTGGAAAATGGTGGTCTAAAATCTGCGTACATTCAAAGACCAGTGCGGAGGCGCTCCATCTTGCTGGAAAATGATATCTTGAATATCCTGGAGCTGTGGAATTGCGAATTGTTGTAACATGTCCAGGTACCTTATGCCAATAAAGGTTGGTCTAGCGAAGAAAAAGGGCCCTATCACTCTGCCTTTCATTTGCCCAACCCAGACATTAACCTTCGGGTTGTCTCTCTCGTGTGCAACGACCACATGGGGATTTTCCGTGCCCCAGATTCGTCAGTTATGTTTACTCCCTCTGCCAAAAACATGGAATGTCGACTCATCGCTGAAACAGATCCGTGAAAGGAGCGTGGGGTCTTCGTCAGTGCGATTAAGCATGTCTACCGTAAATGCTTTTCGACGTGGTTAATCATTTGGTCGAAGTTTTTGCACTAACTGCACTTTATATGCATATAGGCGTAGACATTCATGCAGAACTTTGTGAACCGTTGCTTGCGGTATTTCGAGTTCATGACTGACGACGCGGACGGACTTCCTCGGGCTGCCTTACGCACGTCTTCCATCTTTACGTTTGAAATTGAAGGTCTCCCAGTGCTTTTGCCTTTCAAGACACTTCCTGTTGCCTTGAATTTATTTTCTCATTGTTCAATGCCTCTTCGTGTCGGCAGCTGTCTCTTGTGCTCCGTTCTAAACTTACGCTGAAGTGTTGTTAGAGATTTTGACTCCCCAAACCAAAACGCACACATTTCTTTCTCCACTGGGGAAGCTATGTCTGTTGTATTCCGTGTTTGACGAGATTTTTTATTACATGAGACACCTGGCGCCATCTATCATCTGACTTAACAAGCTTTGCGACGTCTCGACGTATAAAATAATTTTTTTCTATCGTATTTTTTTAATAGCATACTGAAGTTGTATACTTCATTTATAGACACGCTGTATATCTACCTGTTACGTGCTTTGCGTGTGACAGTGCTTTGAAAGAAATAGGGCGGATATCACTATATATTCCAGCTCAAAACATTACCGACAAGTAGTGTTTTACATGAGTTACTTTCCTCCAGTATCGGTTACTGCACATCCAATAATGAATACAATCTATTGAAGAGACAATTAATATAAAATTTGGTCATCTCTGAAGAAGAGAACACTATCTGTTTTTCATAATCCATCACACAATTTTTGACTTCTATCAGTGTCGCCTACATGTAGTTTTCAGATCCTTAACAGCTGTCGTTTTAAACGAGGGGAGATAAGTTTTTTTAGAATTTACATTACAAAAGTTTTGCTCTTATTTCTTGACTTTACTTCCTCACCGGTTTCTCTGGGCTTATTAAAAGCTCTGATAAGGCCATCTGCGACGTATCATAATCAGTCGCATTTTTCACTCTTTCACTTCCAGGACGATCAGAAACACTTCAAGCTTCTTTAATGCAATTCATTTGTAGAACAGAGTTGGATTGATCAGCTGATGGCCAATGTGGATTTCGATTGATTTATCAATAAGAGGCAGATACAGATTCCGCCTGATAAACTTTGCATTGATTGTAGCACCTGCTACCTCAGAAAAAATCGAAGGCGAATGCAGAATAAAAGAGGAATGCACAGAATTGATCTTAAGGAGAAAGACACAATGAAAGAGAAATGCTACAAAGGGATCTTAAGGCGAAAGTTTCGAATAAAAAAAGCGCTAGAAGGGATCTTAAAGAGGAAATATCAAATAAAAAAACAATGCACCGAACACAAATAAAAGGAAGTGTTTATATAAGGCAAAATATTCGTTTAGGATCATTTTCAGTATGCAAATTGGGAAAAAAATGAACGTGCTTACTATACAGGATACATCGGAAAGTCCCTTTAGCCTGAAATAACTTGCGAACGGAGAGAGGTACAGTTATGCAAGTGAGATAAACGTATAGTAAAGGGACTACGCCCAACCGAGTGCAACCGATAGCAGCGCCCCTAGTGGCGAAATGCTGAAGTTAGCCATTGCAAATCGAAAACGAAAAGAGATAGATCAAAATTTCGAATTACAAAGTTGTAGAGCATCAATTAATTAGTACAAAACGACATTTGTTTTACACGGATAAGATAAATTGTTGCCTGAATAACCTAAAATGTCCAAAATCGATGCGCGACGATTCGAATCTGCATATTCACATTTCGTAAATGTAGCCTTATGCAAATGCAGATTGTGACGTTGTACCGTACCTACGATATAAAAACCAGTAGCAGGACAGTAGCAGGATGCACCCTGATCAGAAGTTTAGGTCTACGTACGCTGTGTGAGAATGGCGAGCTTCACTCACTCCCAATATTGCAAGATGGCGCTTATTTACGGCGAATGCCAACGAAACGCGGTGCTAGCTGCACGGAAATATGCCGTTCGTTTTCCAGCTGGGCCACATCCAAGTGCGGTTACCATCGCAAGTGTAGTGAGACGGCTAGTGGGCGATGGCGAACTCTTCGAACATACTCGACATTCACTTTTTATCACTGTGCGCCAGTTTGCCTTTTTTGTTTTTGTTTTGTCTAACGCCATCAAACAGTATTGACATAAGTACGCATTTTTGCACTAAATTATGTGTATTTGCTCATACGTACGCCTGTTCCCTTCAAACGTTCACACAAAAGGTCGCGCATCGATTTCGGATGTTTTAGGGTATTCAGGCGATAATTTATCTTATCCGTGTGAAATAAATATCGTTTTGTACTAATTGATTGATGCTCTACATCTTTGTAATTCAAAAGTTTGCTCTATATCTTTTCGATTTCGATTTGTAATGGCTAACTTCCGCATTTTGCCACTAGGGGCGCTGCTATTGGTTGCATTCGATCAGGCGTCGTCACTTTACTATACCGTTATCTCACTCGCGTAACTGTACCTCTTTCCGTTCGCAAGTTATTTCAGGCTAACGGAACTTTTCTGTGCACCCTGTACGTATACTTCATGTATTTATTGGTTGGGTGTGAGTTGTGATAACCCACAGTCATATATTTTGGTTTCGTGATGGGGGATGAATATTTTAACACATTTTCCGACAGATACTGATAAGTTAAATATTTTTAAGAATATTCGACTTATTTTTGATCCAATGAATATTCGTAAAATCAAACTTCGCTACCACCAGTCCAGCATGAAGGTAAAGTCTGGACAACCTTATTCAGATTCTTTCTTCAGAGTCATAGATGATGATTCACACTGATTTTGAACAGAGATTATAGTGTTTGACAACAAAACAAAATTTATTGATCCTGATACAGGATATGCTGCATGATGAATTATTGTTTATGTTGTATAGTCGGTGCATACATGACAGTTGTAATCATACAGTTAGAGTTCGGAGTTGACGTATTTTTCAGTATTGTTATCTACATACAAAGTTCGTTTACAGCTTCAGCAACACAGTCAATCCAAGTTAACATACACAAAAAGACACAAGACTTTATGATGTATCTACAGCGTATCCACAGTGATTTGTTCCAGTACAGGTAGTTGACGATTTACACAGTGACAGTGGAACTGTACGGTATGAGAAATTTGCTGCTACTGAGTGCCAGTGTTCTAGACCACAGCATGAACTAATAATAACTACCATTAACTAACTACAGTTAGTATAAATCCATTTAAGTTACTGAGCCGCAGTCAAGAGCTAGTTATACGCCACAAATTCCATCTCCTGGCGACTAAACCTGCTCTGTAACTATACGATACAAAAGAAGTGCCTCGATCTTCAAATATTTCATCTTCCTGCGTCCACTCAACTTTCTCTTCGGGCCTGGATTTCGCACAGCCAATCAGAAGCTTGCATGCTACATCTCTCGTCCTGCCTCTCTCTCTCTTCCTACATTCCTCTCACGTCATTACGCCACATGCAGTCCCTTACTGTTGCTAGAGGCTCTTCTTCCTGAATTACACATTCCAAGTTCTAAGAAGATGACGCTTCCCACTGCTTTTGTGACCCTGTTGCAAAATGGCCGTCTATTTCTTCCTCTCTTTTTCTCACTTAAAATGACTCCCCTCTATCCAGTTTCGGAGTAATTTTCCCATTCATTTGGAATTCAGCATTTAAATAGCCATCCCACAATACTGATATTTTCTCCTTTTTTTTTTTCATCCCGGAATTCTACGTCATCACAATACTTATTAGTAATACTGTGACCGTCGAAACGCACGATCTACGAGTTGGATTGTTTTCAGAGGGACGGAGAACATGTCTGAAGTCTAAAGGCCTATGTTGTGAGTCCGAGTTGTGGGGTTGAACAACACTAAGAGAAGTGTTTATCTTGGTGTTAGTCCGAGTTGAGTCACACAAAAAGAAATGCATGTCTTGGTGTATTACGAGTTGAGTTATACTAAGAGAAGGCCGTCCCGGTGGCTCAATGGTCTAACCGATGGCTACTGACCATTCGTCCGCGACGGGTCCGGGTTCGAATCCTAGTGAGGCATGAATGTTGTGTTTGCCTTATGACACTGGCTCTCTCCCTTCCCTGGAGCCAGTTGCCCTCAATTAGGGGCGGGCTACTGCTGATAGCCCAGTGAGTTGCTCACGGTGGTCGTTAAACCTCCAATAAAAAAAAGTACTAAGAGAAGTGTATGTCTTGGTGTTAGTCAGAGTTGAGTCAGATGAAAAGAAGTTTCTGTCTTGATGTGAGTCCGAGTTGAGTCACATGAAAAGAAGTTTCTGTCTTGATGTGAGACCAAGTTGAGTAACACGAAAAAAAGTTTCTGTCTTGATGTGAGTTCGAGTTGAGTCACATGAAAGAAAATTTCTGTCTTGATGTGAGTCCGAGTTGAGTCACACGAAAACAAGTTTCTGTCTTGATGTGAGTTCGAGTTGAGTCACACGAAAAGAAGTTTCTGTCTTGATGTGAGTCCGAGTTGAGTCACACAAAGAGAAATGTGTGTCCTGGTGTTAGTCCGAATTGACTCACGTTAGTCCGAATTGACTCAGTCCGAGTTGAGTCACACAAAGAGAAATGTGTGTCCTGGTGTTAGTCCGAATTGACTCACGCTACGAGTAGTGAGATGTGTTACGAATTCAGTTGCACTAAAAGAAGAGGGTGCTTTGATGTATTACGAGTTGAGTCACCCTAAAGGAAGTGTGGCTCAACTCGCAATATATAATACATGTGTGACTGAACTCATTCACACATATTGAGGGACCGGAAATGTTCCAGGAAAATATTCTCCAGCGCATTACACCCACGTCACCTACCTGTACCGATTGGATCACTGCATCTTATACCATCTTCTCCCGATGTTTTCTGGTAAGCACTAGTCGTTGTTGAGGATGACATTCTGTGGTGAAGGGTGCTGTTGTCGTGCGTTTACACATAGACAGGACAGTTGCAGTAAGACTGTCACCGACAATTTCACTGCAGCTGTGGATACACTCATTTGTGCTCCCTGGTTGCTGAGTGTGGTCAGCTGCGACAAGATAGCACGCCTAATTTTCCTGACAATACCGTCAATCAGCCTCTCTCCCCGAGCATTAAACAGCCGTGTCCGTCCAATAGCCACTCGTCGGTCGTGCGTTTCCATCTTTCCATCCACTTTCGGTACGCTTTAAGTGCAGCAGCTAAAAAATTTCCGTTTCCCGGATACTTCCACCCTTTGCTCTGTATCCGATGATCATGCCCTTTTCCAAGGGGGTAAACTATCTTTCCTTACCCATTACACTCACAGTTTCAGTTTCGTCTGATACTGCACGTGTCACAGATAGCACAACATATGCCCTTAGACTTCACACATGTGCTCCGCTCCTCTAAAAACAATCCAAACGCCAGATGGTAGCGTTGAAAAGTCTTTGGGGAGGTTGGGGGTTGGAAAATCGGAGGGCGGGGGCTGGATGAAAAAAAATCTTTTGGATGCTGAATTCTCTTTTAAAATGAAATGTTTAAGCTTTTTACATCTAGTATTAAAACTGGGGAAAACTTAAGAAAAAGGAGAACTGTTGAATTTTTTTTTTGCAGTTAAGAATGGTTGAAACCAGAAGTCTTTTTGTTTTGTTTTTTTCCAAAATTAGGCACGGGTATATTTGATCTTGCGCTGTTCTCATTTTTTATTTCCCATATCTAAGCGTTTCCCTAAACAAAGTGATAGCAACTAACTATAAACATGGGTTGTTGAAACAGCAGATAATGATATTGTTAAGAATTTCGGGTGGCGTTATGAATTCAGTTAGCTGGATTTGAGATAGGCGGGAAGAGCGTTAATTTTGTTCACAAAAAGTTAACGACTTGTGTCTTCCTCTTTGTGAAGACAGAAAACCAAGAAAGAGGGAGAATTCTTTAAGACACTTGTTTTGTTTGTGGGTGACGCAGATAGTGTGTATAGGATTTATTACAGGCGCTGGCTAACTGGGAGGTCCGTGTCAGAATGCAAAGAACAGCACTTTTCCCAGGTGTTTGATAACAGATTAAGTGTCAAGCTAAGAAAGTTACGGAAAAGTTATGGGACTGATGAAGGGCGAAAAAGTTGACCACACACAGAATTTAGGCTTCTGGTCATAATGCGATCACCAGACAGCAATATTTCCAAATACGAAGCTGTGTACTCTCATCATCTTGAATCATGGTGAATGGTTTTAGAGCAATTAAATTGAGAACTGATCCTGCATCTGATAGAAAATAGTAAACTGATTCTGCATCTGATAAGGAAAAAAGCTTGGTTCTGTATTAACACTAAGACCCGCAAGAAGAAGGAGTAGCAAATAACAGTGCGGTTTTCAGCGCCATCTAGGAGTAGAAGCTTCCGTTCGACATGCCTTTATGACCACCTTAAAACAGGCTCCTACGACGATAGAACCAGAGTTGGGCAAAATCGTAATTGAATTAATCGGTAATACATTACAGAGTAATGGTAATGGGAACAAAAACTTAGCGTTACCATTACATGGTAATGGTGAACTGGGCATTAGAATTACATGGTAATTGTAATGACATGTAGCAGTTACCAATTATAATCGAAATGGTTAATGTTAACTATATGTTGGTAATTAACCAATAACTTATGGGTAACAATACAACGTGAATAAACCAGCAACCAGTACACCCTTACACGTTGTGTAGATTATTTGACAATTGTTCTACCCCTCGGACCTCAAATACGTGTATGCAGGTATTGGAGATTGTACGTGTATGACATGAGTAGTTGCCCCGTCTTCGCCACAAGTAAAGTGATTTAAACGAAATAATGCATATGAAGTAAGTACGAATGTGATGTTTATTTCGGTTAGAGAATAGTACAAAAATGAAAGAAAGATCAATGCGCTTGCATGTGATCTTATTTTTCAACAAAGGACAATTCACTGAAGCACACACAAAAAACAGTTAGTAAATAAAAAAATGTGTATGAAACGCTAATGGAAACCTCTCTGAGACACTACATCACTTGAAATGGAAGGAATAAAAGGTCTGATTGCTACAAAACATGGCAACTACAAAGTGTACAAGAGAAACAATGAGCAACTAGATCATGACAAAGTAAAGAAATGACAAATCCTCATTGGAAAGTAGAAGTAGAATATCTAGGTGGCTTGTCGCAGAATAAGGTAGGATTTTCCTATTCCCTAATCCCTAGTTTGTTTGTGGTCTTTTTCTTCATACGTAAGATTCGCTTTTAAAATAACCCGCTTTTCAAACATTTCATTCGAAAATCTATTAGCTTTACAGTAATTGGTAATAGTAGCGTATGATAACAACCATTCGACGGGCGCCGCGGGGGGCAGAGGTGTATTACACTGCAAAAACAGATGCTTTACATCTTTATCATTATGTAACACACGTACATATCCTGGTACTTCGAGGCTGAAATATGCATAGATGAGTTCAGCTTTCCTTTTTGGATGTTTGCATCATGAGATGTCGCTGCGATTAATTTCTTTTGACAACTAGGGGCTGTGCCTCTAGGCTCGCTACGCTCGTTTCCAGAGTAGCGCTCGGAACCTGCAGCCCGATCTCCAAGTATATCACATGAAATAAAAACTGGAAAATTCATATAAATTTCAATTTTTATTGCACGTCTAAGCAAATAAGGCTTGTTATTCCAAAATTTCAGAGTTTTTTTTTACTGTCGTTAATTTTTAGAAGGTCGAACTTTTGTCATTTGAACTTATATCCCTTACTAAATTTACCACTAAAGAAAACAAAAGCGGTCCAAAAAGCATTTCCGTAAACCGTTATTCTAAACCGTTGAGGTGGACGTCAAGTAATTTTGCTTCCTATACTTCCAATGAAAAACTTTTGTACCCATTTCCTTCACAATTATTTTTTTCCCAAGGTTAAAAATTTGAACATCGATTAAAATAACTTCATATTATAACTTGGAATACTTAATATTTTCTAAAACATAACCATAATTATATAAAAAATCAATAACTTTTCCTTTGGTGGTGTTGGAACCAGAAAAACGATGGCACGACCTGTACTTTGATGACGTCAATAGACAAACAAATGTTGGATTGCATAATTATGGTTATGTGTTAGAAGATATTAAGTATTCCAAGTTATGAAATGATTTTAATGGATGTTCAAATTTTCATCCTTGCGAACGCATTAATCGTCCAGAAAAAAAAATGGCGCAACCTGTAATTTGATGACGTCAGTAGACAAACAAATGTTGGATTGCATAATTATGGTTATGTTTTAGAAAATATTAAGCATTCCAAGTTATTATAAAATGAAGCTATTTTAATCGATGCTCAAATTTTCATCCTTGGGAACGCATTAATTGTGAAGAAAATGTATGCAGAAGTTTTTCCATCGGAAATATAGGAAGCAAAATTACTTGACGTCCACCTTAAACAACTGAGATAACTTTACCAACAAAACATATGCATAACAAATTCTCTGCGTCACCATGGCAGCACGTCACGGGATCAGAACGTTCCTCTGTGGTTATCGTGAGGACAGACAAGCCGTTCGTTTCTTTCCTTTGCGTCTGTAAAAAAATGTTTTTTTCCTGTGAATTTATCGTCTGCGTTAGTGGTTCGTGTTGACTACGTTGTGGTTTCACCGTTTTGCCTCACTTGAAGTGAGTGTGAGTGCCTTCTGTTACGTTATTTTGTGTTTCTTCTGTGTGACGCAGTTGCAGCAGACAGTGTTGTGTTGTTCGGCTTAGCGGCCATGATGGCTGCTTCTCAAGTTTCGTCTGCTGATTTTATCTCTGCTGGATTTTCTTTAGCTACATCGACCGCTTGTGAGACAACTATGACCTCTTCAAGTGTGGATTTGTCTACTTCTAATTGTGTTTCTGCTTCTAATGTGCTTCGTCCTAATGTTTCTGCATCGAATGTTCTTCGTCCTAATTTGCATATCCTGGGTGCCGAGTCACGTTCTGCTGCCATGGCTGCTACTCCTCCACGTTCGTATGCTGCGACTGCTCGTCCAAACCAATCTCATGCACCTCTTTCTATGCAACCAGAATTTTCTAGAGAAGATAAAGTTCTCAAGATTCGGATTTCTGACGACTCACCAGCAGGTAAAGAACTTTCTTCAGCTTTGTTATTAAGTGTGTATTTTCCGTCTCTTCGTGACACCCCCTCCCCCTCTATTTGGAGGCCTTGGTTAAAGTTGTTCCCAAGGAAAGCATCGTTTCAATTATTCGCATTGGAGGGGGTGTTGTCGTTCATTTTGTTCAACAAAAAGCCACCGACACCGTTCTTGCCACAGGCATTGATATTGGCTCTTTTCACTTGCAACCTGTTGCTTCTGCACAGCGCCCGGTCACAGTGACATTATCTCCTGTGCCTACTGCTATTCCTGACAACTTACTTGTTGCTGCACTCGGCACTCTTGGTCGAGTAGTGGGAGAGACTAAATTTCTCCCAGCTGCTGCCAGAGACTCTCCATTCAAATTTGTGCAAGGAGGACGTCGCCAATATCGTGTTATTTTCCCCACTGACCAAGCCATTTCTAACCGCCCCACATCTCTGCAACTTGTTACGGACACACGAACATACGTTTTCAACTTATTTGCTGGTGTCCAGTGTTTCCGGTGTAGAGCTGAGGGACACCTGGCTTTTGAGTGCCCTCAGCGCATACTTGCGCAAGGTGCTGTCCCTTCGTTGAAGGTTCGTGACACACCTCCATCATACACTTCCTCCGCCCTTACTACTGAACAAACTGTTTCCCCAATGTCAACCACGTCACCATCTCTGCTACTTGCTCCTTCAATGACTGCAGATATTTCGTTGTCTTCACCTGTTTCAGTTCCGCCACTGCCATTCAACTCCGAGCAGCCGCTGTCTTTCAAAACTCCTACACAGTTTTTGCCAAGCACTAAACAGCCATTACCATACAACTCCGAGCAGGCGCTTTCTTTCAAAACAACTACGCAGTTATTGCCAAACACTGAACTGCCATTTCCATTCAACTCCGAGCAGCCGCTTTCTTCCGAAACTACTGCGTCATCATTGCCCAGCTCTCACGCGCCACCACCAAGCAACAAATTGCCTCCCGTTTCACAGCCTGTTTCGCAAGTGCAAACACCTGCTTCTGAACTGTTCAAATCTGCTCTCATTGTTGACATGTCATTTCCACCTCTTCCTACTTCGGTGGGCTCCTCTGGACCCAAAACTGCCGGGAAACGTCCAAATTCTGCCGAGTCTTCTCCTAGGCCTTCGCGTCGCACTAGGCGTTTTCGGACCAAATCTTCTGCCACTTCCTCTGGAACCTCACCTGGCGTAGAAAATTTTTCTTCTCAACTTCGTACAACAAACAGTTTCGCTTGCCTCCCTACTGATGATGATATGGATGTTGCTGCTAATTTAAGTGAATCAGCATCGATTGCTTCGGATGTTGTTGGAGATGATTCTTCTCTTCCCACCATTCCCAAACTTTCCGCTCTGTTCAAAGACTGTTCTGTTCCAATGCAACCGCTCACATTTACTGAACTTCTTGAACTAATTCAACGCCCTAGGATTGACAAATTTCTAACAATCCCGTGTATTCAATCTAAGTTAAATTGGTTACCTGAAATGCTTCAACAACTGCAATTGCTTGATGAATTTTTGATTAACGTTTCCGTTCCCCCTGAAGATGCCCAGCTTCAGCATCGTCTGTGGTACATGCTGAAGTTGCTCACAGCTGAACTCGAAAACAATCAACAGCCTGTTCATGATTTCCCAACTGACTGAGTTTTTTTTTTTTTTTTTTTTTTCTTCTGAATAAACGTTTTGTTTTGAAATTGCTTACCTTTGAACTTGTACTGCTTTACCGTCTGTTTTTGTTTAGTTTTCGGCGAACTCTTAGACACAGTTTAATACTATTGCTATCAACGGACTAATAGACTTTTATTTTTACTGCTGTTCAACTGGGCAGCCTCTCAGCGCCCTCTTTTTCACACCCTTTACACTGTTGTTATTGTTTTTTTAAATGCTTGCGTATACCTTGTTCTCTCCCACATCTTGTTACTGTTTTGTATTCTGTACTTGTTCATATTTTGTGGAGGCGTTTTTTATAACTAACATTTTGAGCAATAAATACCTTATGAAGACAAGCCGTTCGTTTCTTTCCTTTGCGTCTGTAAAAAAAAATGTTTTTTTCCTGTGAATTTATCGTCTGCGTTAGTGGTTCGTGTTGACTACGTTGTGGTTTCACCGTTTTGCCTCACTTGAAGTGAGTGTGAGTGCCTTCTGTTACGTTATTTTGTGTTTCTTCTGTGTGACGCAGTTGCAGCAGACAGTGTTGTGTTGTTCGGCTTAGCGGCCATGATGGCTGCTTCTCAAGTTTCGTCTGCTGATTTTATCTCTGCTGGATTTTCTTTAGCTACATCGACCGCTTGTGAGACAACTATGACCTCTTCAAGTGTGGATTTGTCTACTTCTAATTGTGTTTCTGCTTCTAATGTGCTTCGTCCTAATGTTTCTGCATCGAATGTTCTTCGTCCTAATTTGCATATCCTGGGTGCCGAGTCACGTTCTGCTGCCATGGCTGCTACTCCTCCACGTTCGTATGCTGCGACTGCTCGTCCAAACCAATCTCATGCACCTCTTTCTATGCAACCAGAATTTTCTAGAGAAGATAAAGTTCTCAAGATTCGGATTTCTGACGACTCACCAGCAGGTAAAGAACTTTCTTCAGCTTTGTTATTAAGTGTGTATTTTCCGTCTCTTCGTGACACCCCCTCCCCCTCTATTTGGAGGCCTTGGTTAAAGTTGTTCCCAAGGAAAGCATCGTTTCAATTATTCGCATTGGAGGGGGTGTTGTCGTTCATTTTGTTCACCAAAAAGCCACCGACACCGTTCTTGCTACAGGCATTGATATTGGCTCCTTTCACTTGCAACCTGTTGCTTCTGCACAGCGCCCGGTCACAGTAACATTATCTCCTGTGCCTACTGCTATTCCTGACAACTTACTTGTTGCTGCACTTGGCACTCTTGGTCGAGTAGTGGGAGAGACGAAATTTCTTCCAGCTGCTGCCAGAGACTCTCCTTTCAACTTTGTGCAAGGGGGTCGTCGCCAATATCGTGTTATTTTCCCCACTGACCAAGCCATTTCTTACCGCCCCACAACTCTGCAACTTGTTACGGACACACGAACATACGTTTTCAACTTATTTGCTGGGGTCCAGTGCTTCCGGTGCCGAGCTGAGGGACACCTGGTTTCTGAGTGCCCTCACCGCACACCTGCACCTGGTGCTGTCCCTTCGATGAAGGTTCACGATGCACCTCTATCTTCCACTTCTTCCTCCCTTACTACTGAACAAACTGTTGCTCCTATGTCAACCACGTCACCATCTCTGCTGATTGCTCCTTCCATGACTGCAGATATTTCGTTGTCTTTACCTGTTTCAGAACTGCCATTACCATACAACTCCGAGAAGGCGCTATCTTTCAAAACAACTACGCAGTTATTGCCAAACACTGATCCGTCTTTACCATTCAATTCCGAACAGCTGCTTTCTTTCAAAACTTCTGGGTCTTCATTGCCCAGCACTCAAGCGCCACCATCGTGCAACAAATTGGCACCAGTTTTACAGCCTGTTTCGCAAATTCAAACGCCTGCTTCTGAACTGTTCAAATCTGCTGTCATTGATGACATCTCATTTCCACCTCTTCCTTCTTCTGAGGGCTCCTCTGGACCCAAAACTTCCGGGAAACGCCCAAATTCTGCGGAGTCTTCTCCAAAGCGTTCGCGACGCTCAAGGCGTTCTCGGACCAAATCTTCTGCCACTTCCTCTGGACCCTCACCTGGCGTGGAGAATTTTTCTTCTCCACTTCGTACAACAAACAGATTCGCATGCCTCCCTACTGAAGATGATATGGATGTTGCTGCTGATTTAAGTGAATCAGCATCGGTTGCTTCGGATGTTGAAGATGATTCTTCATTTCCCACCATAACCAAACTTTCAACTCTTTTCAAAGACTGTTCTGTTCCAGTGCAACCGCTCCCATACACCGAACTTCTTGAACTTATTCAACACCCTAAAAAACGTAAAAAATTGCTAACAATCCCGTGTATTCAATCCAAGTTAAATAGGTTACCTGAAATGCTTCAACAACTTCAATTACTTGATGAATATTTGAGAAATATAACTCTTCCTCCTGATGCTGCCCAGTTTCAGCGGCGTCTTTCATACCTGTTGAAGAAGCTCTCAGCTGAACTCGAAAACCATCTACAGCCTGTTCATGATATCCCAACTGAGTTGTGTTAGTTTCAACTGCCGAAGCTTTGCTGCGTCGGCAACTAATGCTCTTGTCTTCGAAGATATTCGTTATCTTAAAGCTAACATCATTCTCCTGCAGGAAACAAACTGTTCTCCTTTGACAGACATTTCCCGCTGGCGACGCTGGCCTTTTGTTTTTTTTCACAATTTCCGTGCCCATTTGGGGTCCGGCACCGCAATTGGCATTCATAATCGTTTTCTTCCGTTTCTGTCTGACGTTGTTGAGTCACAGAGCCTGCTCGGGATTTTTCAATACCTTTCTTTTCGCTTCCTTTCTACCCGTTTTCATTTGTTAAATTTGCACGTTCCTCGTAGTGATTCAGAAGCTACATCCCTCTTTCTTCATGTTACTACAATTCTCACTGAGATTCCGTCTTCTGAAATTGTGATCATGGCTGGTGACTTTAACTGTACGCTGCAACCTCTTTACGATCGTGATGGGTCTCAAGATTTCCGCTCTTCTCTGGTTTCGCAACTCACTCAACTGGTCTTTAATTTTGATCTCCAAGATGCATTTCGCCTTCTCCATCCTGTGACCCGTGATTTCACTTGGTTTCCTCCTGCAGGATCCTCCAACGCTGCTGCACGATTGGACCGATTTTATGTTTCCAGTTTTTTGCGTTCTTCCCTTGTTTCTGTTTCACATGCTCCAGCTGTTTCCTCCGACCATCGTCCAGTCGTTCTACAATTTCATCTTCCCTCCACTGGTGTCCCTCACCCAATGGTTTGGACCCTTGATGATTTCTGCCTGCAAGATCCAACTTTTATTTCTCATGTCAATTCCATTATTGCGCAATCAGTCAATCAACTTTCCTCCACTGTTGACCCGGCAGCTCTGTGGCTCTCCACCAAGCATTAGATTACTGCGTTTGCTAAACGCTTTTGTTTTTCTGTTCGCACCAATCGTCTTATGGACATAGATTCAATCCGCCGTTCTCTTCAGTCTACCTCGCACACCGATCCTAACTTTGAAATCCTGCAAGCCCGGCTTCATCATCGCCTCCAATCATCAGCTAAATCTGCTCTGACTCGCTTGAAGTTCACCCTTATTCACTTTCAAGATGATCCCCTTCAGAGTCTACGTCATCTTGAAGAACATCGAACTAAATACAATACCATCGCTTATCTTTCCCTTCCGGATGGATCTACCATGGCAGAACCCTCCCTCATCTGCCAACATACTCATTCATATTTTTCTGGTCGTTTCCAACCTTCTCAGATGCCTCCAGCTGATTCCTCTCCACTTCTACACGGTCTTCCTCAAGTCCCTCAATGTTTCTTTTCTTCGCTCAGTGCTCCAATCTCACCAGCCGAAATTCGTTCTTCTGTTTTCAGTCTTAATGATCGTTCCTCACCAGGTGAAGACGGTCTTCCTCTTTCCTTTTATAAGGCTTTTCTTCCAACTCTTCTTCCTCTTCTTGTTGCCTGTTTTAACTTCGTTTTTTCTTCGTCTTCCTTTTCTTCATCAGCTTTTTCCTTTGCTCTACTTCGCCTTATTCCAAAATCTGGCAACCTTGGACTCTTGACAAACTGGCGGCCTATTTCCATTCTAAATACCGATTACAAAATCTTTGCCAAAGTTCTTGCTCTTCGCCTTAATCCAGTTCTTTCACACATCATCCATCCTGATCAGACCTACACTGTTCCTTCTCGCTCAATCGCTTCTAACATCACTGTCATTCGTAACTTATACTCTCTTGCTTCTCGACTCTCTGAACCTCTCGCAATTTTCAATATCGACCAGCGTCAAGCTTTTGATTCAATTAACCACTCATATCTCTTCACTGTTCTTCGCCAGTTTGGTTTTCCTTCCTCCTTCCGTTTGGCGCTTTCCAATCTTTACTCTCACTCCTTCTTTCGTGTTCGTACTTCAGCATTTCTCACCTCTGCTATTCCTTTTGCCAGTGGGATCCGGCAGGGCTGCCCCCTGTCGGGTCAACTCTTTGCTCTCTCTTTTGAACCGCTTTTGATTTGTCTCCGTTCTCGTTTGTTTTCCTCAGTTCCGCGAGGAGTTGCGTGCACACGTCACCACCACACAGTTCTTTCGGCTTACGCAGATGACCTAACAGTCTTCATCCGTTCTGAGGGAGCATTCGGAACTCTTCGAAATACCTATCTTGAATATGCTGCGATTTCTGGTTCTTCACTCAACATGGATAAATGCTCTGGATTATGGGCTGGGTCGTGGACGATCCGCGCTGACCGCCCATGGGGTGCCCGCTGGTCTTCAAGTGTTGCCAATTTTCTCGGAGTCTACATTGAAGACCCCTCTGCGGTCGCCGCTGCTACCTGGTCTCCCCTGGTTCAGCGGGTCAATCGCCGCCTAGCACCTTTTTACCGTCTCAAGCCTTTTCTGTCGTTCCTCAGCCGTGCCTACCTCCTCAACACCTTTCTCCAACCATCTTTTTTCATGCTTGGATTGCGCACCTTCCTCCGCCGTTTTTGCTTCGCGAACTTCAACGTACCTTCACTAATTTCGTCTGGAATGTCATTCATTGGGTGCAGCACTCCACTCTCGTTCTTCCTATTTCTTTTGGTGGTCTCTCTCTCTCCGACATCTCTCTGAAGTTCAAAGCTTTCCACCTTCAAAATTTCCTTCGGAATTTCTCTCTCCAACCTTCTTCTTCTCAAACCATTGTCGACACGCTTCTCTTTCCCCGAAGTCCCCACCTCACTGTCTCAACTTTTCTCCGCATGGACCTCTTTCCTCTCGTTCCGAGCCATTTCCCTGAGTTTTACAGATCCGCTCTTACCCTCTGGCGTTCCTTATATCCTATTCGCCTTCCCCCAGCCTCTACTAACGATCTCCTTGCGGAACCTCTCTTCTTTTCTTCTGCAATCCGTTCCTCCGCTTCTTCATATTTGCACTTCTCCACCTGGTTCACCAGTGGCGTGGTGCGAGTCTCTCAACTCGTGGATTCCAACCTTCGCTGGAAATCGCTCTCCCAGATCACTCCTCCTCTTTCGGATTCGCCCATTCATCGTTCTCAGCTTCGATTACTTCAAGTCAGTATTCGTCGACTCTATCCTCTCCTCGCAGATCAACATGGACTTATCTCGCAACCCTCAGCGCCTCATAGCCTTCCTTTTCTTGTGTATCTCAATGATATTCCTTTCCTTCCACATCAGGTTACTGTCAAGCTTCTTTATCAGCATTTTTTAACACATTTTCTTGAACCAATGCCTATTCCCAATGTACCATCTTCAGATTTGCCAGCCACCTGGACGGACTCTCATACTTCTTACGCCTCTCCAAAAGCTTGTGACATTCATTGGTTACATCTTCATCGCCGCCTACTGACTCCTCGAACTCTTCACCGTTTCCGTCATCTGACTTCACCTCTTTGTTTTTTTTGTTCAACCCTCGGAGATATTCATCATGCATACTTCTTGTGTCTGATGTTACAGCCCTTGTTCTCACTGATGTTCTCTCTCCTTCAAAAAGTTTGTGCTCACCTTCACCCCATGTCACATTATCTTGTGTTACGTCACCACTTTCCGTCGGCTCCCACGCATAATCATGTATGCTCCTTCCTAATTCTACAAGCGAAGTATACAATCTATCTGTACTATCATCGCTGCGTCGATCAACCTTCCCTCCGCCGTTATCACACAGCTCGTCGTTTCCTCTGCCGCAGATATCGTCACTCCGTTACAGCCAGACTACAACTCGAATTTGACATTGCACAAGCCAATAACACTGTTCCAAACTTCATGTCTATTTGGTCACCACATCAGCCTTGGTTCCAAGTCGTCGAAAATGTCGTGGAACTGTTGGCTTAACTTTCGGCTCTCCACTACTGTGTTTTATTCCATCATCAGTGTTCTTCATTAGTGTTCTGTGTCTACTTTTCTGCCCAAGTGCGAGACTTACTTTTACTACTGAATTCGCGTTTTTGTTTTGAAATTGTTTACCTTTGAACTCTTACTGCTTTACCGTCTGTTTTTTTTTTGGTGGATTCACAGACACATTTTATTTCTATTGTCACCAGTGGACTCATTGACTTATATTTTTTACTACTGTTAAACCGGGCAGCCTGCGAGCGCCCGCTTTTTCACACCTTTTATATTGTATTTATTTGTTTTTTTTAATGCTGGCGATCACCTTGTTCTCTCCCATTTCTTGTTACTATATTTATTTTGTACTTGTATATATTTTGTTCGGGGTTCTTTTCCCAACATTTTGAGCAATAAAGACCTTATGAAGACAAGCCGTTCGTTTCTTTCCTTTGCGTCTGTAAAAAAAATGTTTTTTTCCTGTGAATTTATCGTCTGCGTTAGTGGTTCGTGTTGACTACGTTGTGGTTTCACCGTTTTGCCTCACTTGAAGTGAGTGTGAGTGCCTTCTGTTACGTTATTTTGTGTTTCTTCTGTGTGACGCAGTTGCAGCAGACAGTGTTGTGTTGTTCGGCTTAGCGGCCATGATGGCTGCTTCTCAAGTTTCGTCTGCTGATTTTATCTCTGCTGGATTTTCTTTAGCTACATCGACCGCTTGTGAGACAACTATGACCTCTTCAAGTGTGGATTTGTCTACTTCTAATTGTGTTTCTGCTTCTAATGTGCTTCGTCCTAATGTTTCTGCATCGAATGTTCTTCGTCCTAATTTGCATATCCTGGGTGCCGAGTCACGTTCTGCTGCCATGGCTGCTACTCCTCCACGTTCGTATGCTGCGACTGCTCGTCCAAACCAATCTCATGCACCTCTTTCTATGCAACCAGAATTTTCTAGAGAAGATAAAGTTCTCAAGATTCGGATTTCTGACGACTCACCAGCAGGTAAAGAACTTTCTTCAGCTTTGTTATTAAGTGTGTATTTTCCGTCTCTTCGTGACACCCCCTCCCCCTCTATTTGGAGGCCTTGGTTAAAGTTGTTCCCAAGGAAAGCATCGTTTCAATTATTCGCATTGGAGGGGGTGTTGTCGTTCATTTTGTTCACCAAAAAGCCACCGACACCGTTCTTGCTACAGGCATTGATATTGGCTCCTTTCACTTGCAACCTGTTGCTTCTGCACAGCGCCCGGTCACAGTGACATTATCTCCTGTGCATACTGCTATTCCTGACAACTTACTTGTTTCTGCACTCGGCACTCTTGGTCGAGTAGTGGGAGAGACAAAATTTCTTCCAGCTGCTGCCAGAGACTCTCCTTTCAACTTTGTGCAAGGGGGTCGTCGCCAATATCGTGTTATTTTCCCCACTGACCAAGCCATTTCTTACCGCCCCACAACTCTGCAACTTGTTACGGACACACGAACATACGTTTTCAACTTATTTGCTGGTGTCCAGTGCTTCCGGTGCCGAGCTGAGGGACACCTGGTTTCTGAGTGCCCTCACCGCACACCTGCACCTGGTGCTGTCCCTTCGACGAAGGTTCCCGATGCACCTCCATCTTCCACTTCTTCCTCCCTTACTACTGAACAAACTGTTGCTCCTATATCAACCACGTCACCATCTCTGCTGATTGCTCCTTCCATGACTGCAGATATTTCGTTGTCTTTGCCTGTTTCAGAACTGCCATTACCATTCAACTCCGAGAAGGCGCTTTCTTTCAAACCAACTACGCAGTTATTGCCAAACACTGAACCGTCTTTACCATTCAATTCCGAACAGCTGCTTTCTTTCAAAACTTCTGCGTCTTCATTGCCCAGCACTCAAGCGCCACCACCGTGCAAAAAATTGGCACCCGTTTTACAGCAAATTCAAACGTCTGCTTCTGAACTGTTCAAATCTGCTGTCATTGATGACATCTCATTTCCACCTCTTCCTTCTTCTGAGGGCTCCTCTGGACCCAAAACTTCCGGGAAACGCGCAAATTCTGCGGAGTCTTCTCCAAAGCGTTCGCGACGCTCAAGGCGTTGTCGGACCAAATCTTCTGCCACTTCCTCTGGAACCTCACCTGGCGTGGAGAATTTTTCTTCTCCTCTTCGTACAACAAACAGATTCGCATGCCTCCCTACTGAAGATGATATGGATGTTGCTGCTGATTTATGTGAATCAGCATCGGTTGCCTCGGATGTTGAAGATGATTCTTCTTTTCCCACCATAACCAAACTTTCAACTCTTTTCAAAGACTGTTCTGTTCCAGTGCAACCGCTCACATACACCGAACTTCTTGAACTAATTCAACACCCTAAAAAACGTAAAATGCTAACAATCCCGTGTATTCAATCCAAGTTAAATAGGTTACCTGAAATGCTTCAACAACTTCAATTACTTGATGAATTTTTGAGAAATATTACTCTTCCTCCTGATGCTGCCCAGTTTCAGCGGCGTCTTTCATACCTGTTGAAGAAGCTCTCAGCTGAACTCGAAAACCATCTACAGCCTGTTCATGATATCCCAACTGATTTGTGTTAGTTTCAACTGCCGAAGCTTTGCTGCGTCGGCAACTAATGCTCTTGTCTTCGAAGATATTCGTTATCTTAAAGCTAACATCATTCTCCTGCAGGAAACAAACTGTTCTCCTTTGACAGACATTTCCCGCTGGCGACGCTGGCCTTTTGTCTTTTTTCACAATTTCCGTGCCCATTTGGGGTCCGGCACCGCAATTGGCATTCATAATCGTTTTCTTCCGTTTCTGTCTGACGTTGTTGAGTCACAGAGCCTGCTCGGGATTTTTCAATACCTTTCTTTTCGCTTCCTTTCTACCCGTTTTCATTTGTTAAATTTGCACGTTCCTCGTAGTGATTCAGAAGCTACATCCCTCTTTCTTCATGTTACTACAATTCTCGCTGAGATTCCGTCTTCTGAAATTGTGATTATGGCTGGTGACTTTAACTGTACGCTGCAACCTCTTTACGATCGTGATGGGTCTCAAGATTTCCGCTCTTCTCTGGTTTCGCAACTCACTCAACTGGTCTTTAATTTTGATCTCCAAGATGCATTTCGCCTTCTCCATCCTGTGACCCGTGATTTCACTTGGTTTCCTCCTGCAGGATCCTCCAACGCTGCTGCACGTTTGGACCGATTTTATGTTTCCAGTTTTTTGCGTTCTTCCCTTGTTTCTGTTTCACATGCTCCAGCTGTTTCCTCCGACCATCGTCCAGTCGTTCTTCAATTTCATCTTCCTTCCACTGGTGTCCCTCACCCAATGGTTTGGACCCTTGATGATTTCTGCCTGCAAGATCCAACTTTTATTTCTCATGTCAATTCCATTATTGCGCATTCAGTCAATCAACTTTCCTCCACTGTTGACCCGGCAGCTCTGTGGCTCTCCACCAAGCATTCCATTTCTGCGTTTGCTAAACGCTTTTGTTTTTCTGTTCGCACCAATCGTCTTATGGACATAGATTCAATCCGCCGTTCTCTTCAGTCTACCTCGCACACCGATCCTAACTTTGAAATCCTGCAAGCCCGACTTCATCATCGCCTCCAATCATCGGCTAAATCTGCTCTGACTCGCTTGAAGTTCACGCTTCTTCACTTTCATGATGATCCCCTTCAGAGTCTTCGTCATCTTGAAGAACATCGAACTAAATACAATACCATCGCTTATCTTTCCCTTCCGGATGGATCTACCACGGCAGACCCCTCCCTCATCTGCCAACATACTCATTCATACTTTTCTGGTCGTTTTCAACCTACTCAGATGCTTCCAGCTGATTCCTCTCCACTTCTTCACGGTCTTCCTCAAGTCCCTCAATGTTTCTTTTCTTCGCTCAGTGCTCCAATCTCACCAGCCGAAATTCGTTCTTCTGTTTTCAGTCTTAATGATCGTTCCTCACCAGGTGAAGACGGTCTTCCTCTTTCCTTTCATAAGGCTTTTCTTCCAACTCTTCTTCCTCTTCTTGTTGCCTGCTTTAACTTCGTTTTTTCTTCGTCTTCCTTTTCTTCATCAGCTTTTTCCTTTGCTCTACTTCGCCTTATTCCAAAATCTGGCAACCTTGGACTCTTGACAAACTGGCGGCCTATTTCCATTCTAAATACCGATTACAAAATCTTTGCCAAAGTTCTTGCTCTTCGCCTTAATCCAGTTCTTTCGCACATCATCCATCCTGATCAGACCTACACTGTTCCTTCTCGCTCAATCGCTTCTAACATCACTGTCATTCGTAACTTATACGCTCTTGCTTCTCGACTCTCTGAACCTCTCGCAATTTTCAATATCGACCAGCGTCAAGCTTTTGATTCAATTAACCACTCATATCTCTTCACTGTTCTTCGCAAGTTTGGTTTTCCTTCCTCCTTCCGTTTGGCGCTTTCCAATCTTTACACTCACTCCTT
Source organism: Macrothele yani (assembly GCA_039090855.1). Taxonomy (NCBI): domain Eukaryota; kingdom Metazoa; phylum Arthropoda; class Arachnida; order Araneae; family Macrothelidae; genus Macrothele; species Macrothele yani. Next base: position 38,974,290 of record CM077024.1, on the reverse strand, counting down.
CTTTCGTGTTCGTACTTCAGCATTTCTCACCTCTGCTATTCCTTTCACTAGTGGGATCCGGCAGGGCTGCCCCCTGTCGGGTCAACTCTTTGCTCTCTCTTTTGAGCCGCTTTTGATTTGTCTCCGTTCTCGTTTGTTCTCCTCAGTTCCGCGAGGAGTTGCGTGCACCCGTCACCACCACACAGTACTTTCGGCATACGCAGATGACTTAACAGTCTTCATCCGTTCTGAGGGAGCATTCGGAACTCTTCGAAATACCTATCTTGAATATGCTGCGATTTCTGGTTCTTCACTCAACATGGATAAATGCTCTGGATTATGGGCTGGGTCGTGGACGATCCGCGCTGACCGCCCATGGGGTGCCCGCTGGTCTTTAAGTGTTGCCAAATTCCTCGGAGTCTACATTGGAGACCCCTCTGCGGTCGCCGCTGCTACCTGGACTCCCCTGGTTCAAAGGGTCAATCGCAGCCTAGCACCTTTTTACCGTCTCAAGCCTTTTCTGTCGTTCCTCAGCCGTGCCTACCTCCTCAACACCTTTCTCCAACCTTCTTTTTCATGTTTGGATTGCGCACCTTCCTCCGCAGTTTTTGCTTCGCGAACTTCAACGTACCTTCACTAATTTCGTCTGGAATGTCATTCATTGGGTGCAGCACTCCACTCTCGTTCTTCCTATTTCTTTTGGTGGTCTCTCTCTCTCCGATATCTCTCTGAAGTTCAAAGCTTTCCACCTTCAAAATTTCCTTCGGAATTTCTTTCTCCAACCTTCTTCTTCTCAAACCATTGTCGACACGCTTCTCTTTCCCCGAAGTCCCCACCTCACTGTCTCAACCTTTCTCCGCATGGACCTCTTTCCTCTCGTTCCGAGCCATTTCCCTGAGTTTTACAGATCCGCTCTTACCCTCTGGCGTTCCTTATATCCTATTCGCCTTCCCCCTGCCTCTACTAACGATCTCCTTGCGGAACCTCTCTTCTTTTCTTCTGCTATCCGTTCCACTGCTTCTTCATATTTCCACTTCTCCACCTGGTTCACCAGTGGCGTGGTGCGAGTCTCTCAACTCGTGGATTCCAACCTTCGCTGGAAATCGCTCTCCCAGATCACTCCTCCTCTTTCAGATTCGCCCATTCATCGTTCTCAGCTTCGATTACTTCAAGTCAGTATTCGTCGACTCTATCCTCTCCTCGCAGATCAACATGGACTTATCTCGCAACCCTCAGCGCCTCATAGCCTTCCTTTTCTTGTGTATCTCAATGATATTCCTTTCCTTCCTCATCAGGTTACTGTCAAGCTTCTTTATCAGCATTTTTTAACACATTTTCTTGAACCTATGCCTATTCCCAATGTACCATCTTTAGATTTGCCAGCCACCTGGACAGACTCTCATACTTCTCTCGCCTCTCCAAAAGCTTGTGACATTCATTGGTTACATCTTCATCGCCGCCTACTGACTCCTCGAACTCTTCACCGTTTCCGTCTTCTGACTTCACCTCTTTGTTTTTTTTGTTCAACCCTCGGAGATGTTCATCATGCATACTTTTTGTGTCTGATGTTACAGCCCTTGTTCTCACTGATGTTCTCTCTCCTTCAAAAAGTTTGTGCTCACCTTCACACCATGTCACATTATCTTGTGTTACGTCACCACTTTCCGTCGGCTCCCACGCATAATCATGTATGCTCCTTCCTAATTCTACAAGCGAAGTATACAATCTATCTGTACTATCATCGCAGCGTCGATCAACCTTCCCTCCGCCGTTATCACACAGCTCGTCGTTTCCTCTGCCGCAGATATCGTCACTCCGTTACAGCCAGACTACAACTCGAATTTGACATTGCACAAGCCAATAACACTGTTCCAAACTTCATGTCTATATGGTCACCACATCAGCCTTGGTTCCATGTCGTCGAAAATGTCGTGGAACTGCTGGCTTAACTTTCGGCTCTCCACTACTGTGTTTTATTCCATCATCAGTGTTCTTCATTAGTGTTCTGTGTCTACTTTTCTGCCCAAGTGCGAGACTTACTTTTACTACTGAATTCGCGTTTTGTTTTGAAATTGTTTACCTTTGAACTCTTACTGCTTTACCGTCTGTTTTTTTTTCGGTGAACTCACAGACACATTTTATTTCTATTGTCACCAATGGACTCATTGACTTATTTTTTTTTACTACTGTTAAACTGGGCAGCCTGCGAGCGCCCGCTTTTTCACACCATTTATATTGTATCTATTTGTTTTTAATGCTGGCGATCACCTTGCTCTCTCCCATTTTTTGTTACTATATTTATTTTGTACTTGTATATATTTTGTTCGGGGTTCTTTTCCCAACATTTTGAGCAATAAAGACCTTATGAAGACAAGCCGTTCGTTTCTTTCCTTTGCGTCTGTAAAAAAATGTTTTTTTCCTGTGAATTTATCGTCTGCGTTAGTGGTTCGTGTTGACTGCGTTGTGGTTTCACCGTTTTGCCTCACTTGAAGTGAGTGTAAGTGCCTTCTGTTACGTTATTTTGTGTTTCTTCTGTGTGACGCAGTTGCAGCAGACAGTGTTGTGTTGTTCGGCTTAGCGGCCATGATGGCTGCTTCCCAAGTTCCGTCTGCTGATTTTATCTCCGCTGGATTTTCGTTGGCTACATCGACCGCTTGTGAGACAACTTTGACCTCTTCAAGTGTGGATTTGTCTTCTTCTAATTGTGTTTCTGCTTCTAATGTGCTTCGTCCTAATGTTTCTGCATCGAATGTTCTTCGTCCTAATTTGCATATCCTGGATGCCGAGTCACGTTCTGCTGCCACGGCTGCAACTCCTCCACGCTCGTATGCTGCGACTGCTCGTCCAAACCAATCTCATACACCTCTTTCCTTGCAACCAGAATTTTCTAGAGAAGATAAAGTTCTCAAGATTCGGATTTCTGACGACTCACCAGCAGGTAAAGAACTTTCTTCAGCTTTGTTATTAAGTGTGTATTTTCCGTCTCTTCGTGACACCCCCTCCCCCTCTATTTGGAGGCCTTGGTTAAAGTTGTTCCCAAGGAAAGCATCGTTTCAATTATTCGCATTGGAGGGTGTTGTCGTTCATTTTGTTCACCAAAAAGCCACCGACACCGTTCTTGCCACAGGCATTGATATTGGCTCCTTTCACTTGCAACCTGTTGCTTCTGCACAGCGCCCGGTCACAGTGACATTATCTCCTGTGCCTACTGCTATTCCTGACAACTTACTTGTTGCTGCACTCGGAACTCTTGGTCGAGTAGTGGGAGAGACAAAATTTCTTCCAGCTGCTGCCAGAGACTCTCCTTTCAACTTTGTGCAAGGGGGTCGTCGCCAATATCGTGTTATTTTCCCCACTGACCAAGCCATTTCTTACCGCCCCACAACTCTGCAACTTGTTACGGACACACGAACATACGTTTTCAACTTATTTGCTGGTGTTCAGTGCTTCCGGTGCCGAGCTGAGGGACACCTGGTTTCTGAGTGCCCTCACCGCACACCTGCACCTGGTGCTGTCCCTTCGACGAAGGTTCCCGATGCACCTCCATCTTCCACTTCTTCCTCCCTTACTACTGAACAAACTGTTGCTCCTATGTCAACCACGTCACCATCTCTGCTAATTGCTCCTTCCATGACTGCAGATATTTCGTTGTCTTTGCCTGTTTCAGAACTGCCATTACCATACAACTCCGAGAAGGCGCTTTCTTTCAAAACAACTACGCAGTTATTGCCAAACACTGAACCGTCTTTACCATTCAATTCCGAACAGCTGCTTTCTTTCAAAACTTCTGCATCTTCATTGCCCAGCACTCAAGTGCCACCACCGTGCAAATAATTGGCACCCGTTTTACAGCCTGTTTCGCAAATTCAAACGTCTGCTTCTGAACTGTTCAAATCTGCTGTTATTGATGACATCTCATTTCCACCTCTTCCTTCTTCTGAGGGCTCCTCTGGACCCAAAACTTCCGGGAAACGCCCAAATTCTGCGGAGTCTTCTCCAAAGCGTTCGCGACGCTCATGGCGTTCTCGGACCAAATCTTCTGCCACTTCCTCTGGAACCTCACCTGGCGTGGAGAATTTTTCTTCTCCACTTCGTACAACAAACAGATTCGCATGCCTCCCTACTGAAGATGATATGGATGTTGCTGCTGATTTAAGTGAATCAGCATCGGTTGCTTCGGATGTTGAAGATGATTCTTCTTTTCCCACCATAACCAAACTTTCAACTCTTTTCAAAGACTGTTCTGTTCCAGTGCAACCGCTCACATACACCGAACTTCTTGAACTAATTCAACACCCTAAAAAACGTAAATTGCTAACAATCCCGTGTATTCAATCCAAGTTAAATAGGTTACCTGAAATGCTTCAACAACTTCAATTACTTGATGAATTTTTGAGAAATATTACTCTTCCTCCTGATGCTGCCCAGTTTCAGCGGCGTCTTTCATACCTGTTGAAGAAGCTCTCAGCTGAACTCGAAAACCATCTACAGCCTGCTCATGATATCCCAACTGATTTGTGTTAGTTTCAACTGCCGAAGCTTTGCTGCGTCGGCAACTAATGCTCTTGTCTTCGAAGATATTCGTTATCTTAAAGCTAACATCATTCTCCTGCAGGAAACAAACTGTTCTCATTTGACAGACATTTCCCGCTGGCGACGCTGGCCTTTTGTCTTTTTTCACAATTTCCGTGCCCATTTGGGGTCCGGCACCGCAATTGGCATTCATAATCGTTTTCTTCCGTTTCTGTCTGACGTTGTTGAGTCACAGAGCCTGCTCGGGATTTTTCAATACCTTTCTTTTCGCTTCCTTTCTACCCGTTTTCATTTGTTAAATTTGCACGTTCCTCGTAGTGATTCAGAAGCTACATCCCTCTTTCTTCATGTTACTACAATTCTCGCTGAGATTCCGTCTTCTGAAATTGTGATTATGGCTGGTGACTTTAACTGTACGCTGCAACCTCTTTTCGATCGTGATGGGTCTCAAGATTTCCGCTCTTCTCTGGTTTCGCAACTCACTCAACTGGTCTTTAATTTTGATCTCCAAGATGCATTTCGCCTTCTCCATCCTGTGACCCGTGATTTCACTTGGTTTCCTCCTGCTGGATCCTCCAACGCTGCTGCACGATTGGACCGATTTTATGTTTCCAGTTTTTTGCGTTCTTCCCTTGTTTCTGTTTCACATGCTCCAGCTGTTTCCTCCGACCATCGTCCAGTTGTTCTTCAATTTCATCTTCCTTCCACTGGTGTCCCTCACCCAATGGTTTGGACCCTTGATGATTTCTGCCTGCAAGATCCAACTTTTATTTCTCATGTCAATTCCATTATTGCGCAATCAGTTAATCAACTTTCCTCCACTGTTGACCCGGCAGCTCTGTGGCTCTCCACCAAGCATTCCATTTCTGCGTTTGCTAAACGCTTTTGTTTTTCTGTTCGCACCAATCGTCTTATGGACATAGATTCAATCCGCCGTTCTCTTCAGTCTACCTCGCACACCGATCCTAACTTTGAAATCCTGCAAGCCCGACTTCATCATCGCCTCCAATCATCGGCTAAATCTGCTCTGACTCGCTTGAAGTTCACCCTTCTTCACTTTCATGATGATCCCCTTCAGAGTCTTCGTCATCTTGAAGAACATCGAACTAAATACAATACCATCGCTTATCTTTCCCTTCCGGATGGATCTACCACGGCAGACCCCTCCCTCATCTGCCAACATACCCATTCATACTTTTCTGGTCGTTTTCAACCTACTCAGATGCCTCCAGCTGATTCCTCTCCACTTCTTCACGGTCTTCCTCAAGTCCCTCAATGTTTCTTTTCTTCGCTCAGTGCTCCAATCTCACCAGCCGAAATTCGTTCTTCTGTTTTCAGTCTTAATGATCGTTCCTCACCAGGTGAAGACGGTCTTCCTCTTTCCTTTTATAAGGCTTTTCTTCCAACTCTTCTTCCTCTTCTTGTTGCCTGCTTTAACTTCGTTTTTTCTTCGTCTTCCTTTTCTTCATCAGCTTTTTCCTTTGCTCTACTTCGCCTTATTCCAAAATCTGGCAACCTTGGACTCTTGACAAACTGGCGGCCTATTTCCATTCTAAATACCGATTACAAAATCTTTGCCAAAGTTCTTGCTCTTCGCCTTAATCCAGTTCTTTCGCACATCATCCATCCTGATCAGACCTACACTGTTCCTTCTCGCTCAATCGCTTCTAACATCTCTGTCATTCGTAACTTATACTCTCTTGCTTCTCGACTCTCTGAACCTCTCGCAATTTTCAATATCGACCAGCGTCAAGCTTTTGATTCAATTAACCACTCATATCTCTTCACTGTTCTTCGCCAGTTTGGTTTACCTTCCTCCTTCCGTTTGGCGCTTTCCAATCTTTACTCTCACTCCTTCTTTCGTGTTCGTACTTCAGCATTTCTCACCTCTGCTATTCCTTTCGCTAGTGGGATCCGGCAGGGCTGCCCCTGTCGGGTCAACTCTTTGCTCTCTCTTTTGAACCGCTTTTCATTTGTCTCCGTTCTCGTTTGTTTTCCTCAGTTCCGCGAGGAGTTGCGTGCACCCGTCACCACCACACAGTTCTTTCGGCATACGCAGATGACTTAACAGTCTTCATCCGTTCTGAGGGAGCATTCGGAACTCTTCGAAATACCTATCTTGAATATGCTGCGATTTCTGGTTCTTCACTCAACATGGATAAATGCTCTGGATTATGGGCTGGGTCGTGGACGATCCGCGCTGACCGCCCATGGGGTGCCCGCTGGTCTTCAAGTGTTGCCAAATTCCTCGGAGTCTACATTGGAGACCCCTCTGCGGTCGCCGCTGCTACCTGGACTCCCCTGGTTCAAAGGGTCAATCGCCGCCTAGCACCTTTTTACCGTCTCAAGCCTTTTCTGTCGTTCCTCAGCCGTGCCTACCTCCTCAACACCTTTCTCCAACCATCTTTTTCATGTTTGGATTGCGCAGCTTCCTCCGCAGTTTTTGCTTCGCGAACTTCAACGTACCTTCACTAATTTCGTCTGGAATGTCATTCATTGGGTGCAGCACTCCACTCTCGTTCTTCCTATTTCTTTTGGTGGTCTCTCTCTCTCCGATATCTCTCTGAAGTTCAAAGCTTTCCACCTTCAAAATTTCCTTCGGAATTTCTTTCTCCAACCTTCTTCTTCTCAAACCATTGTCGACACGCTTCTCTTTCCCCGTAGTCCCCACCTCACTGTCTCAACTTTTCTCCGCATGGACCTCTTTCCTCTCGTTCCGAGCCATTTCCCTGAGTTTTACAGATCCGCTCTTACCCTCTGGCGTTCCTTATATCCTATTCGCCTTCCCCCTGCCTCTACTAACGATCTCCTTGCGGAACCTCTCTTCTTTTCTTCTGCTATCCGTTCCACTGCTTCTTCATATTTGCACTTCTCCACCTGGTTCACCAGTGGCGTGGTGCGAGTCTCTCAACTCGTAGATTCCAACCTTCGCTGGAAATCGCTCTCCCAGATCACTCCTCCTCTTTCGGATTCGCCCATTCATCGTTCTCAGCTTCGATTACTTCAAGTCAGTATTCGTCGACTCTATCCTCTCCTCGCAGATCAACATGGACTTATCTCGCAACCCTCAGCGCCTCATAGCCTTCCTTTTCTTGTGTATCTCAATGATGTTCCTTTCCTTCCTCATCAGGTTACTGTCAAGCTTCTTTATCAGCATTTTTTAACACATTTTCTTGAACCAATGCCTATTCCTAATGTACCATCTTCAGATTTGCCAGCCACCTGGACAGACTCTCATACTTCTCTCGCCTCTCCAAAAGCTTGTGACATTCATTGGTTACATCTTCATCGCCGCCTACTGACTCCTCGAACTCTTCACCGTTTCCGTCATCTGACTTCCCCTCTTTGTTTTTTTTGTTCAACCCTCGGAGATGTTCATCATGCATACTTCTTGTGTCTGATGTTACAGCCCTTGTTCTCTCTGATGTTCTCTCTCCTTCAAAAAGTTTGTGCTCACCTTCACACCATGTCACATTATCTTGTGTTACGTCACCACTTTCCGTCGGCTCCCACGCATAATCATGTATGCTCCTTCCTAATTCTACAAGCGAAGTATACAATCTATCTATACTATCATCGCAGCGTCGATCAACCTTCCCTCCGCCGTTATCACACAGCTCGTCGTTTCCTCTGCCGCAGATATCGTCACTCCGTTACAACCAGACTACAACTCGAATTTGACATTGCACAAGCCAATAACACTGTTCCAAACTTCATGTCTATATGGTCACCACATCAGCCTTGGTTCCAAGTCGTCGAAAATGTCGTGGAACTGCTGGCTTAACTTTCGGCTCTCCACTACTGTGTTTTATTCCATCATCAGTGTTCTTCATTAGTGTTCTGTGTCTACTTTTCTGCCCAAGTGCGAGACTTACTTTTACTACTGAATTCGCGTTTTGTTTTGAAATTGTTTACCTTTGAACTCTTACTGCTTTACCGTCTGTTTTTTTTTTTTTTCGGTGAACTCACAGACACATTTTATTTCTATTGTCACCAATGGACTCATTGACTGATATTTTTTTACTACTGTTAAACTGGGCAGCCTGCGAGCGCCCGCTTTTTCACACCATTTATATTGTATTTATTTGTTTTTTTATTGCTGGCGATCACCTTGTTCTCTCCCATTTCTTGTTACTATATTTATTTTGTACTTGTATATATTTTGTTCGGGGTTCTTTTCCCAACATTTTGAGCAATAAAGACCTTATGAAGACAAGCCGTTCGTTTCTTTCCTTTGCGTCTGTAAAAAAATGTTTTTTTCCTGTGAATTTATCGTCTGCGTTAGTGGTTCGTGTTGACTGCGTTGTGGTTTCACCGTTTTGCCTCACTTGAAGTGAGTGTGAGTGCCTTCTGTTACGTTATTTTGTGTTTCTTCTGTGTGACGCAGTTGCAGCAGACAGTGTTGTGTTGTTCGGCTTAGCGGCCATGATGGCTGCTTCCCAAGTTTCGTCTGCTGATTTTATCTCTGCTGGATTTTCTTTAGCTACATCGACCGCTTGTGAGACAACTATGACCTCTTCAAGTGTGGATTTGTCTACTTCTAATTGTGTTTCTGCTTCTAATGTGCTTCGTACTAATGTTTCTGCATCGAATGTTCTTCGTCCTAATTTGCATATCCTGGGTGCCGAGTCACGTTCTGCTGCCATGGCTGCTACTCCTCCACGTTCGTATGCTGCGACTGCTCGTCCAAACCAATCTCATGCACCTCTTTCTATGCAACCAGAATTTTCTAGAGAAGATAAAGTTCTCAAGATTCGGATTTCTGACGACTCACCAGCAGGTAAAGAACTTTCTTCAGCTTTGTTATTAAGTGTGTATTTTCCGTCTCTTCGTGACACCCCCTCCCCCTCTATTTGGAGGCCTTGGTTAAAGTTGTTCCCAAGGAAAGCATCGTTTCAATTATTCGCATTGGAGGGGGTGTTGTCGTTCATTTTGTTCACCAAAAAGCCACCGACACCGTTCTTGCCACAGGCATTGATATTGGCTCTTTTCACTTGCAACCTGTTGCTTCTGCACAGCGCCCGGTCACAGTGACATTATCTCCTGTGCCTACTGCTATTCCTGACAACTTACTTGTTTCTGCACTCGGCACTCTTGGTCGAGTAGTGGGAGAGACAAAATTTCTTCCAGCTGCTGCCAGAGACTCTCCTTTCAACTTTGTGCAAGGGGGTCGTCGCCAATATCGTGTTATTTTCCCCACTGACCAAGCCATTTCTTACCGCCCCACAACTCTGCAACTTGTTACGGACACACGAACATACGTTTTCAACTTATTTGCTGGTGTCCAGTGCTTCCGGTGCCGAGCTGAGGGACACCTGGTTTCTGAGTGCCCTCACCGCACACCTGCACCTGGTGCTGTCCCTTCGACGAAGGTTCCCGATGCACCTCCATCTTCCACTTCTTCCTCCCTTACTACTGAACAAACTGTTGCTCCTATGTCAACCACGTCACCATCTCTGCTGATTGCTCCTTCCATGACTGCAGATATTTCGTTGTCTTTGCCTGTTTCAGAACTGCCATTACCATACAACTCCGATAAGGCGCTTTCTTTCAAAACAACTGCGCAGTTATTGCCAAACACTGAACCGTCTTTACCATTCAATTCCGAACAGCTCCTTTCTTTCAAAACTTCTGCATCTTCATTGCCCAGCACTCAAGCGCCACCACCGTGCAAAAAATTGGCACCCGTTTTACAGCCTGTTTCGCAAATTCAAACGTCTGCTTCTGAACTGTTCAAATCTGCTGTCATTGATGACATCTCATTTCCACCTCTTCCTTCTTCTGAGGGCTCCTCTGGACCCAAAACGTCCGGGAAACGCCCAAATTCTGCGGAGTCTTCTCCAAAGCGTTCGCGACGCTCAAGGCGTTCTCGGACCAAATCTTCTGCCACTTCCTCTGGAACCTCACCTGGCGTGGAGAATTTTTCTTCTCCACTTCGTACAACAAACAGATTCGCATGCCTCCCTACTGAAGATGATATGGATGTTGCTGCTGATTTAAGTGAATCAGCATCGGTTGCTTCGGATGTTGAAGATGATTCTTCTTTTCCCACCATAACCAAACTTTCAACTCTTTTCAAAGACTGTTCTGTTCCAGTGCAACCGCTCACATACACCGAACTTCTTGAACTAATTCAACACCCTAAAAAACGTAAATTGCTAACAATCCCGTGTATTCAATCCAAGTTAAATAGGTTAACTGAAATGCTTCAACAACTTCAATTACTTGATGAATTTTTGAGAAATATTACTCTTCCTCCTGATGCTGCCCAGTTTCAGCGGCGTCTTTCATACCTGTTGAAGAAGCTCTCAGCTGAACTCGAAAACCATCTACAGCCTGTTCATGATATCCCAACTGATTTGTGTTAGTTTCAACTGCCGAAGCTTTGCTACGTCGGCAACTAATGCTCTTGTCTTCGAAGATATTCGTTATCTTAAAGCTAACATCATTCTCCTGCAGGAAACAAACTGTTCTCCTTTGACAGACATTTCCCGCTGGCGACGCTGGCCTTTTGTCTTTTTTCACAATTTCCGTGCCCATTTGGGGTCCGGCACCGCAATTGGCATTCATAATCGTTTTCTTCCGTTTCTGTCTGACGTTGTTGAGTCACAGAGCCTGCTCGGGATTTTTCAATACCTTTCTTTTCGCTTCCTTTCTACCCGTTTTCATTTGTTAAATTTGCACGTTCCTCGTAGTGATTCAGAAGCTACATCCCTCTTTCTTCATGTTACTACAATTCTCGCTGAGATTCCGTCTTCTGAAATTGTGATTATGGCTGGTGACTTTAACTGTACGCTGCAACCTCTTTTCGATCGTGATGGGTCTCAAGATTTCCGCTCTTCTCTGGTTTCGCAACTCACTCAACTGGTCTTTAATTTTGATCTCCAAGATGCATTTCGCCTTCTCCATCCTGTGACCCGTGATTTCACTTGGTTTCCTCCTGCTGGATCCTCCAACGCTGCTGCACGATTGGACCGATTTTATGTTTATAGTTTTTTGCGTTCTTCCCTTGTTTCTGTTTCACATGCTCCAGCTGTTTCCTCCGACCATCGTCCAGTTGTTCTTCAATTTCATCTTCCTTCCACTGGTGTCCCTCACCCAATGGTTTGGACTCTTGATGATTTCTGCCTGCAAGATCCAACTTTTATTTCTCATGTCAATTCCATTATTGCGCAATCAGTCAATCAACTTTCCTCCACTGTTGACCCGGCAGCTCTGTGGCTCTCCACCAAGCATTCCATTTCTGCGTTTGCTAAACGCTTTTGTTTTTCTGTTCGCACCAATCGTCTTATGGACATAGATTCAATCCGCCGTTCTCTTCAGTCTATCTCGCACACCGATCCTAACTTTAAAATCCTGCAAGCCCGACTTCATCATCGCCTCCAATCATCGGCTAAATCTGCTCTGACTCGCTTGAAGTTCACCCTTCTTCACTTTCATGATGATCCCCTTCAGAGTCTTCGTCATCTTGAAGAACATCGAACTAAATACAATACCATCGCTTATCTTTCCCTTCCGGATGGATCTACCACGGCAGACCCCTCCCTCATCTGCCAACATACCCATTCATACTTTTCTGGTCGTTTTCAACCTACTCAGATGCCTCCAGCTGATTCCTCTCCACTTCTTCACGGTCTTCCTCAAGTCCCTCAATGTTTCTTTTCTTCGCTCAGTGCTCCAATCTCACCAGCCGAAATTCGTTCTTCTGTTTTCAGTCTTAATGATCGTTCCTCACCAGGTGAAGACGGTCTTCCTCTTTCCTTTTATAAGGCTTTTCTTCCAACTCTTCTTCCTCTTCTTGTTGCCTGCTTTAACTTCGTTTTTTCTTCGTCTTCCTTTTCTTCATCAGCTTTTTCCTTTGCTCTACTTCGCCTTATTCCAAAATCTGGCAACCTTGGACTCTTGACAAACTGGCGGCCTATTTCCATTCTAAATACCGATTACAAAATCTTTGCCAAAGTTCTTGCTCTTCGCCTTAATCCAGTTCTTTCGCACATCATCCATCCTGATCAGACCTACACTGTTCCTTCTCGCTCAATCGCTTCTAACATCTCTGTCATTCGTAACTTATACTCTCTTGCTTCTCGGCTCTCTGAACCTCTCGCAATTTTCAATATCGACCAGCGTCAAGCTTTTGATTCAATTAACCACTCATAACTCTTCACTGTTCTTCGCCAGTTTGGTTTTCCTTCCTCCTTCCGTTTGGCGATTTCCAATCTTTACTCTCACTCCTTCTTTCGTGTTCGTACTTCAGCATTTCTCACCTCTGCTATTCCTTTCGCTAGTGGGATCCGGCAGGGCTGCCCCCTGTCGGGTCAACTCTTTGCTCTCTCTTTTGAACCGCTTTTGATTTGTCTCCGTTCTCGTTTGTTTTCCTCAGTTCCGCGAGGAGTTGCGTGCACCCGTCACCACCACACAGTTCTTTCGGCATACGCAGATGACTTAACAGTCTTCATCCGTTCTGAGGGAGCATTCGGAACTCTTCGAAATACCTATCTTGAATATGCTGCAATTTCTGGTTCTTCACTCAACATGGATAAATGCTCTGGATTATGGGCTGGGTCGTGGACGATCCGCGCTGACCGCCCATGGGGTGCCCGCTGGTCTTCAAGTGTTGCCAAATTCCTCGGAGTCTACATTGGAGACCCCTCTGCGGTCGCCGCTGCTACCTGGACTCCCCTGGTTCAAAGGGTCAATCGCCGCCTAGCACCTTTTTACCGTCTCAAGCCTTTTCTGTCGTTCCTCAGCCGTGCCTACCTCCTCAACACCTTTCTCCAACCATCTTTTTTTCATGTTTGGATTGCGCACCTTCCTCCGCAGTTTTTGCTTCGCGAACTTCAACGTACCTTCACTAATTTCGTCTGGAATGTCATTCATTGGGTGCAGCACTCCACTCTCGTTCTTCCTATTTCTTTTGGTGGTCTCTCTCTCTCCGATATCTCTCTGAAGTTCAAAGCTTTCCACCTTCAAAATTTCCTTCGGAATTTCTTTCTCCAACCTTCTTCTTCTCAAACCATTGTCGACACGCTTCTCTTTCCCCGTAGTCCCCACCTCACTGTCTCAACTTTTCTCCGCATGGACCTCTTTCCTCTCGTTCCGAGCCATTTCCCTGAGTTTTACAGATCCGCTCTTACCCTCTGGCGTTCCTTATATCCTATTCGCCTTCCCCCTGCCTCTACTAACGATCTCCTTGCGGAACCTCTCTTCTTTTCTTCTGCTATCCGTTCCACTGCTTCTTCATATTTGCACTTCTCCACCTGGTTCACCAGTGGCGTGGTGCGAGTCTCTCAACTCGTAGATTCCAACCTTCGCTGGAAATCGCTCTCCCAGATCACTCCTCCTCTTTCGGATTCGCCCATTCATCGTTCTCAGCTTCGATTACTTCAAGTCAGTATTCGTCGACTCTATCCTCTCCTCGCAGATCAACATGGACTTATCTCGCAACCCTCAGCGCCTCATAGCCTTCCTTTTCTTGTGTATCTCAATGATGTTCCTTTCCTTCCTCATCAGGTTACTGTCAAGCTTCTTTATCAGCATTTTTTAACACATTTTCTTGAACCAATGCCTATTCCTAATGTACCATCTTCAGATTTGCCAGCCACCTGGACAGACTCTCATACTTCTCTCGCCTATCCAAAAGCTTGTGACATTCATTGGTTACATCTTCATCGCCGCCTACTGACTCCTCGAACTCTTCACCGTTTCCGTCATCTGACTTCCCCTCTTTGTTTTTTTTGTTCAACCCTCGGAGATGTTCATCATGCATACTTCTTGTGTCTGATGTTACAGCCCTTGTTCTCTCTGATGTTCTCTCTCCTTCAAAAGTTTGTGCTCACCTTCACACCATGTCACATTATCTTGTGTTACGTCACCACTTTCCGTCGGCTCCCACGCATAATCATGTATGCTCCTTCCTAATTCTACAAGCGAAGTATACAATCTATCTATACTATCATCGCAGCGTCGATCAACCTTCCCTCCGCCGTTATCACACAGCTCGTCGTTTCCTCTGCCGCAGATATCGTCACTCCGTTACAACCAGACTACAACTCGAATTTGACATTGCACAAGCCAATAACACTGTTCCAAACTTCATGTCTATATGGTCACCACATCAGCCTTGGTTCCAAGTCGTCGAAAATGTCGTGGAACTGCTGGCTTAACTTTCGGCTCTCCACTACTGTGTTTTATTCCATCATCAGTGTTCTTCATTAGTGTTCTGTGTCTACTTTTCTGCCCAAGTGCGAGACTTACTTTTACTACTGAATTCGCGTTTTGTTTTGAAATTGTTTACCTTTGAACTCTTACTGCTTTACCGTCTGTTTTTTTTTTTTTTTTTCGGTGAACTCACAGACACATTTTATTTCTATTGTCACCAATGGACTCATTGACTGATATTTTTTTACTACTGTTAAACTGGGCAGCCTGCGAGCGCCCGCTTTTTCACACCATTTATATTGTATTTATTTGTTTTTTTTATTGCTGGCGATCACCTTGTTCTCTCCCATTTCTTGTTACTATATTTATTTTGTACTTGTATATATTTTGTTCGGGGTTCTTTTCCCAACATTTTGAGCAATAAAGACCTTATGAAGACAAGCCGTTCGTTTCTTTCCTTTGCGTCTGTAAAAAAATGTTTTTTTCCTGTGAATTTATCGTCTGCGTTAGTGGTTCGTGTTGACTGCGTTGTGGTTTCACCGTTTTGCCTCACTTGAAGTGAGTGTGAGTGCCTTCTGTTACGTTATTTTGTGTTTCTTCTGTGTGACGCAGTTGCAGCAGACAGTGTTGTGTTGTTCGGCTTAGCGGCCATGATGGCTGCTTCCCAAGTTTCGTCTGCTGATTTTATCTCTGCTGGATTTTCTTTAGCTACATCGACCGCTTGTGAGACAACTATGACCTCTTCAAGTGTGGATTTGTCTACTTCTAATTGTGTTTCTGCTTCTAATGTGCTTCGTACTAATGTTTCTGCATCGAATGTTCTTCGTCCTAATTTGCATATCCTGGGTGCCGAGTCACGTTCTGCTGCCATGGCTGCTACTCCTCCACGTTCGTATGCTGCGACTGCTCGTCCAAACCAATCTCATGCACCTCTTTCTATGCAACCAGAATTTTCTAGAGAAGATAAAGTTCTCAAGATTCGGATTTCTGACGACTCACCAGCAGGTAAAGAACTTTCTTCAGCTTTGTTATTAAGTGTGTATTTTCCGTCTCTTCGTGACACCCCCTCCCCTCTATTTGGAGGCCTTGGTTAAAGTTGTTCCCAAGGAAAGCATCGTTTCAATTATTCGCATTGGAGGGGGTGTTGTCGTTCATTTTGTTCACCAAAAAGCCACCGACACCGTTCTTGCCACAGGCATTGATATTGGCTCTTTTCACTTGCAACCTGTTGCTTCTGCACAGCGCCCGGTCACAGTGACATTATCTCCTGTGCCTACTGCTATTCCTGACAACTTACTTGTTTCTGCACTCGGCACTCTTGGTCGAGTAGTGGGAGAGACAAAATTTCTTCCAGCTGCTGCCAGAGACTCTCCTTTCAACTTTGTGCAAGGGGGTCGTCGCCAATATCGTGTTATTTTCCCCACTGACCAAGCCATTTCTTACCGCCCCACAACTCTGCAACTTGTTACGGACACACGAACATACGTTTTCAACTTATTTGCTGGTGTCCAGTGCTTCCGGTGCCGAGCTGAGGGACACCTGGTTTCTGAGTGCCCTCACCGCACACCTGCACCTGGTGCTGTCCCTTCGACGAAGGTTCCCGATGCACCTCCATCTTCCACTTCTTCCTCCCTTACTACTGAACAAACTGTTGCTCCTATGTCAACCACGTCACCATCTCTGCTGATTGCTCCTTCCATGACTGCAGATATTTCGTTGTCTTTGCCTGTTTCAGAACTGCCATTACCATACAACTCCGATAAGGCGCTTTCTTTCAAAACAACTGCGCAGTTATTGCCAAACACTGAACCGTCTTTACCATTCAATTCCGAACAGCTCCTTTCTTTCAAAACTTCTGCATCTTCATTGCCCAGCACTCAAGCGCCACCACCGTGCAAAAAATTGGCACCCGTTTTACAGCCTGTTTCGCAAATTCAAACGTCTGCTTCTGAACTGTTCAAATCTGCTGTCATTGATGACATCTCATTTCCACCTCTTCCTTCTTCTGAGGGCTCCTCTGGACCCAAAACGTCCGGGAAACGCCCAAATTCTGCGGAGTCTTCTCCAAAGCGTTCGCGACGCTCAAGGCGTTCTCGGACCAAATCTTCTGCCACTTCCTCTGGAACCTCACCTGGCGTGGAGAATTTTTCTTCTCCACTTCGTACAACAAACAGATTCGCATGCCTCCCTACTGAAGATGATATGGATGTTGCTGCTGATTTAAGTGAATCAGCATCGGTTGCTTCGGATGTTGAAGATGATTCTTCTTTTCCCACCATAACCAAACTTTCAACTCTTTTCAAAGACTGTTCTGTTCCAGTGCAACCGCTCACATACACCGAACTTCTTGAACTAATTCAACACCCTAAAAACGTAAATTGCTAACAATCCCGTGTATTCAATCCAAGTTAAATAGGTTAACTGAAATGCTTCAACAACTTCAATTACTTGATGAATTTTTGAGAAATATTACTCTTCCTCCTGATGCTGCCCAGTTTCAGCGGCGTCTTTCATACCTGTTGAAGAAGCTCTCAGCTGAACTCGAAAACCATCTACAGCCTGTTCATGATATCCCAACTGATTTGTGTTAGTTTCAACTGCCGAAGCTTTGCTACGTCGGCAACTAATGCTCTTGTCTTCGAAGATATTCGTTATCTTAAAGCTAACATCATTCTCCTGCAGGAAACAAACTGTTCTCCTTTGACAGACATTTCCCGCTGGCGACGCTGGCCTTTTGTCTTTTTTCACAATTTCCGTGCCCATTTGGGGTCCGGCACCGCAATTGGCATTCATAATCGTTTTCTTCCGTTTCTGTCTGACGTTGTTGAGTCACAGAGCCTGCTCGGGATTTTTCAATACCTTTCTTTTCGCTTCCTTTCTACCCGTTTTCATTTGTTAAATTTGCACGTTCCTCGTAGTGATTCAGAAGCTACATCCCTCTTTCTTCATGTTACTACAATTCTCGCTGAGATTCCGTCTTCTGAAATTGTGATTATGGCTGGTGACTTTAACTGTACGCTGCAACCTCTTTTCGATCGTGATGGGTCTCAAGATTTCCGCTCTTCTCTGGTTTCGCAACTCACTCAACTGGTCTTTAATTTTGATCTCCAAGATGCATTTCGCCTTCTCCATCCTGTGACCCGTGATTTCACTTGGTTTCCTCCTGCTGGATCCTCCAACGCTGCTGCACGATTGGACCGATTTTATGTTTATAGTTTTTTGCGTTCTTCCCTTGTTTCTGTTTCACATGCTCCAGCTGTTTCCTCCGACCATCGTCCAGTTGTTCTTCAATTTCATCTTCCTTCCACTGGTGTCCCTCACCCAATGGTTTGGACTCTTGATGATTTCTGCCTGCAAGATCCAACTTTTATTTCTCATGTCAATTCCATTATTGCGCAATCAGTCAATCAACTTTCCTCCACTGTTGACCCGGCAGCTCTGTGGCTCTCCACCAAGCATTCCATTTCTGCGTTTGCTAAACGCTTTTGTTTTTCTGTTCGCACCAATCGTCTTATGGACATAGATTCAATCCGCCGTTCTCTTCAGTCTATCTCGCACACCGATCCTAACTTTAAAATCCTGCAAGCCCGACTTCATCATCGCCTCCAATCATCGGCTAAATCTGCTCTGACTCGCTTGAAGTTCACCCTTCTTCACTTTCATGATGATCCCCTTCAGAGTCTTCGTCATCTTGAAGAACATCGAACTAAATACAATACCATCGCTTATCTTTCCCTTCCGGATGGATCTACCACGGCAGACCCCTCCCTCATCTGCCAACATACCCATTCATACTTTTCTGGTCGTTTTCAACCTACTCAGATGCCTCCAGCTGATTCCTCTCCACTTCTTCACGGTCTTCCTCAAGTCCCTCAATGTTTCTTTTCTTCGCTCAGTGCTCCAATCTCACCAGCCGAAATTCGTTCTTCTGTTTTCAGTCTTAATGATCGTTCCTCACCAGGTGAAGACGGTCTTCCTCTTTCCTTTTATAAGGCTTTTCTTCCAACTCTTCTTCCTCTTCTTGTTGCCTGCTTTAACTTCGTTTTTTCTTCGTCTTCCTTTTCTTCATCAGCTTTTTCCTTTGCTCTACTTCGCCTTATTCCAAAATCTGGCAACCTTGGACTCTTGACAAACTGGCGGCCTATTTCCATTCTAAATACCGATTACAAAATCTTTGCCAAAGTTCTTGCTCTTCGCCTTAATCCAGTTCTTTCGCACATCATCCATCCTGATCAGACCTACACTGTTCCTTCTCGCTCAATCGCTTCTAACATCTCTGTCATTCGTAACTTATACTCTCTTGCTTCTCGGCTCTCTGAACCTCTCGCAATTTTCAATATCGACCAGCGTCAAGCTTTTGATTCAATTAACCACTCATAACTCTTCACTGTTCTTCGCCAGTTTGGTTTTCCTTCCTCCTTCCGTTTGGCGATTTCCAATCTTTACTCTCACTCCTTCTTTCGTGTTCGTACTTCAGCATTTCTCACCTCTGCTATTCCTTTCGCTAGTGGGATCCGGCAGGGCTGCCCCCTGTCGGGTCAACTCTTTGCTCTCTCTTTTGAACCGCTTTTGATTTGTCTCCGTTCTCGTTTGTTTTCCTCAGTTCCGCGAGGAGTTGCGTGCACCCGTCACCACCACACAGTTCTTTCGGCATACGCAGATGACTTAACAGTCTTCATCCGTTCTGAGGGAGCATTCGGAACTCTTCGAAATACCTATCTTGAATATGCTGCGATTTCTGGTTCTTCACTCAACATGGATAAATGCTCTGGATTATGGGCTGGGTCGTGGACGATCCGCGCTGACCGCCCATGGGGTGCCCGCTGGTCTTCAAGTGTTGCCAAATTCCTCGGAGTCTACATTGGAGACCCCTCTGCGGTCGCCGCTGCTACCTGGACTCCCCTGGTTCAAAGGGTCAATCGCCGCCTAGCACCTTTTTACCGTCTCAAGCCTTTTCTGTCGTTCCTCAGCCGTGCCTACCTCCTCAACACCTTTCTCCAACCATCTTTTTTTCATGTTTGGATTGCGCACCTTCCTCCGCAGTTTTTGCTTCGCGAACTTCAACGTACCTTCACTAATTTCGTCTGGAATGTCATTCATTGGGTGCAGCACTCCACTCTCGTTCTTCCTATTTCTTTTGGTGGTCTCTCTCTCTCCGATATCTCTCTGAAGTTCAAAGCTTTCCACCTTCAAAATTTCCTTCGGAATTTCTTTCTCCAACCTTCTTCTTCTCAAACCATTGTCGACACGCTTCTCTTTCCCCGTAGTCCCCACCTCACTGTCTCAACTTTTCTCCGCATGGACCTCTTTCCTCTCGTTCCGAGCCATTTCCCTGAGTTTTACAGATCCGCTCTTACCCTCTGGCGTTCCTTATATCCTATTCGCCTTCCCCTGCCTCTACTAACGATCTCCTTGCGGAACCTCTCTTCTTTTCTTCTGCTATCCGTTCCACTGCTTCTTCATATTTGCACTTCTCCACCTGGTTCACCAGTGGCGTGGTGCGAGTCTCTCAACTCGTAGATTCCAACCTTCGCTGGAAATCGCTCTCCCAGATCACTCCTCCTCTTTCGGATTCGCCCATTCATCGTTCTCAGCTTCGATTACTTCAAGTCAGTATTCGTCGACTCTATCCTCTCCTCGCAGATCAACATGGACTTATCTCGCAACCCTCAGCGCCTCATAGCCTTCCTTTTCTTGTGTATCTCAATGATGTTCCTTTCCTTCCTCATCAGGTTACTGTCAAGCTTCTTTATCAGCATTTTTTAACACATTTTCTTGAACCAATGCCTATTCCTAATGTACCATCTTCAGATTTGCCAGCCACCTGGACAGACTCTCATACTTCTCTCGCCTATCCAAAAGCTTGTGACATTCATTGGTTACATCTTCATCGCCGCCTACTGACTCCTCGAACTCTTCACCGTTTCCGTCATCTGACTTCCCCTCTTTGTTTTTTTTGTTCAACCCTCGGAGATGTTCATCATGCATACTTCTTGTGTCTGATGTTACAGCCCTTGTTCTCTCTGATGTTCTCTCTCCTTCAAAAAGTTTGTGCTCACCTTCACACCATGTCACATTATCTTGTGTTACGTCACCACTTTCCGTCGGCTCCCACGCATAATCATGTATGCTCCTTCCTAATTCTACAAGCGAAGTATACAATCTATCTATACTATCATCGCAGCGTCGATCAACCTTCCCTCCGCCGTTATCACACAGCTCGTCGTTTCCTCTGCCGCAGATATCGTCACTCCGTTACAACCAGACTACAACTCGAATTTGACATTGCACAAGCCAATAACACTGTTCCAAACTTCATGTCTATATGGTCACCACATCAGCCTTGGTTCCAAGTCGTCGAAAATGTCGTGGAACTGCTGGCTTAACTTTCGGCTCTCCACTACTGTGTTTTATTCCATCATCAGTGTTCTTCATTAGTGTTCTGTGTCTACTTTTCTGCCCAAGTGCGAGACTTACTTTTACTACTGAATTCGCGTTTTGTTTTGAAATTGTTTACCTTTGAACTCTTACTGCTTTACCGTCTGTTTTTTTTTTTTTTTTTTCGGTGAACTCACAGACACATTTTATTTCTATTGTCACCAATGGACTCATTGACTGATATTTTTTTACTACTGTTAAACTGGGCAGCCTGCGAGCGCCCGCTTTTTCACACCATTTATATTGTATTTATTTGTTTTTTTTATTGCTGGCGATCACCTTGTTCTCTCCCATTTCTTGTTACTATATTTATTTTGTACTTGTATATATTTTGTTCGGGGTTCTTTTCCCAACATTTTGAGCAATAAAGACCTTATGAAGACAAGCCGTTCGTTTCTTTCCTTTGCGTCTGTAAAAAAATGTTTTTTCCTGTGAATTTATCGTCTGCGTTAGTGGTTCGTGTTGACTGCGTTGTGGTTTCACCGTTTTGCCTCACTTGAAGTGAGTGTGGGTGCCTTCTGTTACGTTATTTTGTGTTTCTTCTGTGTGACGCAGTTGCAGCAGACAGTGTTGTGTTGTTCGGTTTAGCGGCCATGATGGCTGCTTCCCAAGTTTCGTCTGCTGATTTTATCTCTGCTGGATTTTCTTTAGCTACATCGACCGCTTGTGAGACAACTATGACCTCTTCAAGTGTGGATTTGTCTACTTCTAATTGTGTTTCTGCTTCTAATGTGCTTCGTCCTAATGTTTCTGCATCGAATGTTCTTCGTCCTAATTTGCATATCCTGGGTGCCGAGTCACGTTCTGCTGCCATGGCTGCTACTCCTCCACGTTCGTATGCTGCGACTGCTCGTCCAAACCAATCTCATGCACCTCTTTCTATGCAACCAGAATTTTCTAGAGAAGATAAAGTTCTCAAGATTCGGATTTCTGACGACTCACCAGCAGGTAAAGAACTTTCTTCAGCTTTGTTATTAAGTGTGTATTTTCCGTCTCTTCGTGACACCCCCTCCCCCTCTATTTGGAGGCCTTGGTTAAAGTTGTTCCCAAGGAAAGCATCGTTTCAATTATTCGCATTGGAGGGGGTGTTGTCGTTCATTTTGTTCACCAAAAAGCCACCGACACCGTTCTTGCTACAGGCATTGATATTGGCTCCCTTCACTTGCAACCTGTTGCTTCTGCACAGCGCCCGGTCACAGTGACATTATCTCCTGTGCCTACTGCTATTCCTGACAACTTACTTGTTGCTGCACTCGGCACTCTTGGTCGAGTAGTGGGAGAGACAAAATTTCTTCCAGCTGCTGCCAGAGACTCTCCTTTCAACTTTGTGCAAGGGGGTCGTCGCCAATATCGTGTTATTTTCCCCACTGACCAAGCCATTTCTTACCGCCCCACAACTCTGCAACTTGTTACGGACACACGAACATACGTTTTCAACTTATTTGCTGGTGTCCAGTGCTTCCGGTGCCGAGCTGAGGGACACCTGGTTTCTGAGTGCCCTCACCGCACACCTGCACCTGGTGCTGTCCCTTCGACGAAGGTTCCCGATGCACCTCCATCTTCCACTTCTTCCTCCCTTACTACTGAACAAACTGTTGCTCCTATATCAACCACGTCACTATCTCTGCTGATTGCTCCTTCCATGACTGCAGATATTTCGTTGTCTTTGCCTGTTTCAGAACTGCCATTACCATTCAACTCCGAGAAGGCGCTTTCTTTCAAACCAACTACGCAGTTATTGCCAAACACTGAACCGTCTTTACCATTCAATTCCGAACAGCTGCTTTCTTTCAAAACTTCTGCGTCTTCATTGCCCAGCACTCAAGCGCCACCACCGTGCAAAAAATTGGCACCCGTTTTACAGCAAATTCAAACGTCTGCTTCTGAACTGTTCAAATCTGCTGTCATTGATGACATCTCATTTCCACCTCTTCCTTCTTCTGAGGGCTCCTCTGGACCCAAAACGTCCGGGAAACGCCCAAATTCTGCGGAGTCTTCTCCAAAGCGTTCGCGACGCTCAAGGCGTTCTCGGACCAAATCTTCTGCCACTTCCTCTGGAACCTCACCTGGCGTGGAGAATTTTTCTTCTCCACTTCGTACAACAAACAGATTCGCATGCCTCCCTACTGAAGATGATATGGATGTTGCTGCTGATTTAAGTGAATCAGCATCGGTTGCTTCGGATGTTGAAGATGATTCTTCTTTTCCCACCATAACCAAACTTTCAACTCTTTTCAAAGACTGTTCTGTTCCAGTGCAACCGCTCACATACACCGAACTTCTTGAACTAATTCAACACCCTAAAAAACGTAAATTGCTAACAATCCCGTGTATTCAATCCAAGTTAAATAGGTTACCTGAAATGCTTCAACAACTTCAATTACTTGATGAATTTTTGAGAAATATAACTCTTCGTCCTGATGCTGCCCAGTTTCAGCGGCGTCTTTCATACCTGTTGAAAAAGCTCTCAGCTGAACTCGAAAACCATCTACAGCCGGTTCATGATATCTCAACTGATTTGTGTTAGTTTCAACTGCCGAAGCTTTGCTGCGTCGGCAACTAATGCTCTTGTCTTCGAAGATATTCGTTATCTCAAAGCTAACATCATTCTCCTGCAGGAAACAAACTGTTCTCCTTTGACAGACATTTCCCGCTGGCGACGCTGGCCTTTTGTCTTTTTTCACAATTTCCGTGCCCATTTGGGGTCCGGCACCGCAATTGGCATTCATAATCGTTTTCTTCCGTTTCTGTCTGACGTTGTTGAGTCACAGAGCCTGCTCGGGATTTTTCAATACCTTTCTTTTCGCTTCCTTTCTACCCGTTTTCATTTGTTAAATTTGCACGTTCCTCGTAGTGATTCAGAAGCTACATCCCTCTTTCTTCATGTTACTACAATTCTCGCTGAGATTCCGTCTTCTGAAATTGTGATTATGGCTGGTGACTTTAACTGTACGCTGCAACCTCTTTACGATCGTGATGGGTCTCAAGATTTCCGCTCTTCTCTGGTTTCGCAACTCACTCAACTGGTCTTTAATTTTGATCTCCAAGATGCATTTCGCCTTCTCCATCCTGTGACCCGTGATTTCACTTGGTTTCCTCCTGCAGGATCCTCCAACGCTGCTGCACGTTTGGACCGATTTTATGTTTCCAGTTTTTTGCGTTCTTCCCTTGTTTCTGTTTCACATGCTCCAGCTGTTTCCTCCGACCATCGTCCAGTTGTTCTTCAATTTCATCTTCCTTCCACTGGTGTCCCTCACCCAATGGTTTGGACCCTTGATGATTTCTGCCTGCAAGATCCAACTTTTATTTCTCATGTCAATTCCATTATTGCGCAATCAGTCAATCAACTTTCCTCCACTGTTGACCCGGCAGCTCTGTGGCTCTCCACCAAGCATTCCATTTCTGCGTTTGCTAAACGCTTTTGTTTTTCTGTTCGCACCAATCGTCTTATGGACATAGATTCAATCCGCCGTTCTCTTCAGTCTATCTCGCACACCGATCCTAACTTTAAAATCCTGCAAGCCCGACTTCATCATCGCCTCCAATCATCGGCTAAATCTGCTCTGACTCGCTTGAAGTTCACCCTTCTTCACTTTCATGATGATCCCCTTCAGAGTCTTCGTCATCTTGAAGAACATCGAACTAAATACAATACCATCGCTTATCTTTCCCTTCCGGATGGATCTAATACGGCAGACCCCTCCCTCATCTGCCAACATACCCATTCATACTTTTCTGGTCGTTTTCAACCTACTCAGATGCCTCCAGCTGATTCCTCTCCACTTCTTCACGGTCTTCCTCAAGTCCCTCAATGTTTCTTTTCTTCGCTCAGTGCTCCAATCTCACCAGCCGAAATTCGTTCTTCTGTTTTCAGTCTTAATGATCGTTCCTCACCAGGTGAAGACGGTCTTCCTCTTTCCTTTTATAAGGCTTTTCTTCCAACTCTTCTTCCTCTTCTTGTTGCCTGCTTTAACTTCGTTTTTTCTTCGTCTTCCTTTTCTTCATCAGCTTTTTCCTTTGCTCTACTTCGCCTTATTCCAAAATCTGGCAACCTTGGACTCTTGACAAACTGGCGGCCTATTTCCATTCTAAATACCGATTACAAAATCTTTGCCAAAGTTCTTGCTCTTCGCCTTAATCCAGTTCTTTCGCACATCATCCATCCTGATCAGACCTACACTGTTCCTTCTCGCTCAATCGCTTCTAACATCTCTGTCATTCGTAACTTATACTCTCTTGCTTCTCGACTCTCTGAACCTCTCGCAATTTTCAATATCGACCAGCGTCAAGCTTTTGATTCAATTAACCACTCATATCTCTTCACTGTTCTTCGCCAGTTTGGTTTTCCTTCCTCCTTCCGTTTGGCGATTTCCAATCTTTACTCTCACTCCTTCTTTCGTGTTCGTACTTCAGCATTTCTCACCTCTGCTATTCCTTTCGCTAGTGGGATCCGGCAGGGCTGCCCCTGTCGGGTCAACTCTTTGCTCTCTCTTTTGAACCGCTTTTGATTTGTCTCCGTTCTCGTTTGTTTTCCTCAGTTCCGCGAGGAGTTGCGTGCACCCGTCACCACCACACAGTTCTTTCGGCATACGCAGATGACTTAACAGTCTTCATCCGTTCTGAGGGAGCATTCGGAACTCTTCGAAATACCTATCTTGAATATGCTGCGATTTCTGGTTCTTCACTCAACATGGATAAATGCTCTGGATTATGGGCTGGGTCGTGGACGATCCGCGCTGACCGCCCATGGGGTGCCCGCTGGTCTTCAAGTGTTGCCAAATTCCTCGGAGTCTACATTGGAGACCCCTCTGCGGTCGCCGCTGCTACCTGGACTCCCCTGGTTCAAAGGGTCAATCGCCGCCTAGCACCTTTTTACCGTCTCAAGCCTTTTCTGTCGTTCCTCAGCCGTGCCTACCTCCTCAACACCTTTCTCCAACCATCTTTTTTCATGTTTGGATTGCGCACCTTCCTCCGCAGTTTTTGCTTCGCGAACTTCAACGTACCTTCACTAATTTCGTCTGGAATGTCATTCATTGGGTGCAGCACTCCACTCTCGTTCTTCCTATTTCTTTTGGTGGTCTCTCTCTCTCCGATATCTCTCTGAAGTTCAAAGCTTTCCACCTTCAAAATTTCCTTCGGAATTTTTTTCTCCAACCTTCTTCTTCTCAAACCATTGTCGACACGCTTCTCTTTCCCCGTAGTCCCCACCTCACTGTCTCAACTTTTCTCCGCATGGACCTCTTTCCTCTCGTTCCGAGCCATTTCCCTGAGTTTTACAGATCCGCTCTTACCCTCTGGCGTTCCTTATATCCTATTCGCCTTCCCCTGCCTCTACTAACGATCTCCTTGCGGAACCTCTCTTCTTTTCTTCTGCTATCCGTTCCACTGCTTCTTCATATTTGCACTTCTCCACCTGGTTCACCAGTGGCGTGGTGCGAGTCTCTCAACTCGTAGATTCCAACCTTCGCTGGAAATCGCTCTCCCAGATCACTCCTCCTCTTTCGGATTCGCCCATTCATCGTTCTCAGCTTCGATTACTTCAAGTCAGTATTCGTCGACTCTATCCTCTCCTCGCAGATCAACATGGACTTATCTCGCAACCCTCAGCGCCTCATAGCCTTCCTTTTCTTGTGTATCTCAATGATGTTCCTTTCCTTCCTCATCAGGTTACTGTCAAGCTTCTTTATCAGCATTTTTTAACACATTTTCTTGAACCAATGCCTATTCCTAATGTACCATCTTCAGATTTGCCAGCCACCTGGACAGACTCTCATACTTCTCTCGCCTCTCCAAAAGCTTGTGACATTCATTGGTTACATCTTCATCGCCGCCTACTGACTCCTCGAACTCTTCACCGTTTCCGTCATCTGACTTCCCCTCTTTGTTTTTTTTGTTCAACCCTCGGAGATGTTCATCATGCATACTTCTTGTGTCTGATGTTACAGCCCTTGTTCTCTCTGATGTTCTCTCTCCTTCAAAAAGTTTGTGCTCACCTTCACACCATGTCACATTATCTTGTGTTACGTCACCACTTTCCGTCGGCTCCCACGCATAATCATGTATGCTCCTTCCTAATTCTACAAGCGAAGTATACAATCTATCTATACTATCATCGCAGCGTCGATCAACCTTCCCTCCGCCGTTATCACACAGCTCGTCGTTTCCTCTGCCGCAGATATCGTCACTCCGTTACAACCAGACTACAACTCGAATTTGACATTGCACAAGCCAATAACACTGTTCCAAACTTCATGTCTATATGGTCACCACATCAGCCTTGGTTCCAAGTCGTCGAAAATGTCGTGGAACTGCTGGCTTAACTTTCGGCTCTCCACTACTGTGTTTTTTTCCATCATCAGTGTTCTTCATTAGTGTTCTGTGTCTACTTTTCTGCCCAAGTGCGAGACTTACTTTTACTACTGAATTCGCGTTTTGTTTTGAAATTGTTTACCTTTGAACTCTTACTGCTTTACCGTCTGTTTTTTTTTTTTTTTTTTTTTCGGTGAAATCACAGACACATTTTATTTCTATTGTCACCAATGGACTCATTGACTGATATTTTTTTACTACTGTTAAACTGGGCAGCCTGCGAGCGCCCGCTTTTTCACACCATTTATATTGTATTTATTTGTTTTTTTTATTGCTGGCGATCACCTTGTTCTCTCCCATTTCTTGTTACTATATTTATTTTGTACTTGTATATATTTTGTTCGGGGTTCTTTTCCCAACATTTTGAGCAATAAAGACCTTATGAAGACAAGCCGTTTGTTTCTTTCCTTTGCGTCTGTAAAAAAATGTTTTTTTCCTGTGAATTTATCGTCTGCGTTAGTGGTTCGTGTTGACTGCGTTGTGGTTTCACCGTTTTGCCTCACTTGAAGTGAGTGTGAGTGCCTTCTGTTACGTTATTTTGTGTTTCTTCTGTGTGACGCAGTTGCAGCAGACAGTGTTGTGTTGTTCGGTTTAGCGGCCATGATGGCTGCTTCCCAAGTTTCGTCTGCTGATTTTATCTCTGCTGGATTTTCTTTAGCTACATCGACCGCTTGTGAGACAACTATGACCTCTTCAAGTGTGGATTTGTCTACTTCTAATTGTGTTTCTGCTTCTAATGTGCTTCGTACTACTGTTTCTGCATCGAATGTTCTTCGTCCTAATTTGCATATCCTGGGTGCCGAGTCACGTTCTGCTGCCATGGCTGCTACTCCTCCACGTTCGTATGCTGCGACTGCTCGTCCAAACCAATCTCATGCACCTCTTTCTATGCAACCAGAATTTTCTAGAGAAGATAAAGTTCTCAAGATTCGGATTTCTGACGACTCACCAGCAGGTAAAGAACTTTCTTCAGCTTTGTTATTAAGTGTGTATTTTCCGTCTCTTCGTGACACCCCCTCCCCCTCTATTTGGAGGCCTTGGTTAAAGTTGTTCCCAAGGAAAGCATCGTTTCAATTATTCGCATTGGAGGGGGTGTTGTCGTTCATTTTGTTCACCAAAAAGCCACCGACACCGTTCTTGCTACAGGCATTGATATTGGCTCCTTTCACTTGCAACCTGTTGCTTCTGCACAGCGCCCGGTCACAGTGACATTATCTCCTGTGCCTACTGCTATTCCTGACAACTTACTTGTTGCTGCACTCGGCACTCTTGGTCGAGTAGTGGGAGAGACAAAATTTCTTCCAGCTGCTGCCAGAGACTCTCCTTTCAACTTTGTGCAAGGGGGTCGTCGCCAATATCGTGTTATTTTCCCCACTGACCAAGCCATTTCTTACCGCCCCACAACTCTGCAACTTGTTACGGACACACGAACATACGTTTTCAACTTATTTGCTGGTGTCCAGTGCTTCCGGTGCCGAGCTGAGGGACACCTGGTTTCTGAGTGCCCTCACCGCACACCTGCACCTGGTGCTGTCCCTTCGACGAAGGTTCCCGATGCACCTCCATCTTCCACTTCTTCCTCCCTTACTACTGAACAAACTGTTGCTCCTATGTCAACCACGTCACCATCTCTGCTGATTGCTCCTTCCATGACTGCAGATATTTCGTTGTCTTTGCCTGTTTCAGAACTGCCATTACCATACAACTCCGATAAGGCGCTTTCTTTCAAAACAACTGCGCAGTTATTGCCAAACACTGAACCGTCTTTACCATTCAATTCCGAACAGCTCCTTTCTTTCAAAACTTCTGCATCTTCATTGCCCAGCACTCAAGCGCCACCACCGTGCAAAAAATTGGCACCCGTTTTACAGCCTGTTTCGCAAATTCAAACGTCTGCTTCTGAACTATTCAAATCTGCTGTCATTGATGACATCTCATTTCCACCTCTTCCTTCTTCTGAGGGCTCCTCTGGACCCAAAACGTCCGGGAAACGCCCAAATTCTGCGGAGTCTTCTCCAAAGCGTTCGCGACGCTCAAGGCGTTCTCGGACCAAATCTTCTGCCACTTCCTCTGGAACCTCACCTGGCGTGGAGAATTTTTCTTCTCCACTTCGTACAACAAACAGATTCGCATGCCTCCCTACTGAAGATGATATGGATGTTGCTGCTGATTTAAGTGAATCAGCATCGGTTGCTTCGGATGTTGAAGATGATTCTTCTTTTCCCACCATAACCAAACTTTCAACTCTTTTCAAAGACTGTTCTGTTCCAGTGCAACCGCTCACGTACACCGAACTTCTTGAACTAATTCAACACCCTAAAAACATAAATTGCTAACAATCCCGTGTATTCAATCCAAGTTAAATAGGTTACCTGAAATGCTTCAACAACTTCAATTACTTGATGAATTTTTGAGAAATATTACTCTTCCTCCTGATGCTGCCCAGTTTCAGCGGCGTCTTTCATACCTGTTGAAGAAGCTCTCAGCTGAACTCGAAAACCATCTACAGCCTGTTCATGATATCCCAACTGATTTGTGTTAGTTTCAACTGCCGAAGCTTTGCTGCGTCGGCAACTAATGCTCTTGTCTTCGAAGATATTCGTTATCTCAAAGCTAACATCATTCTCCTGCAGGAAACAAACTGTTCTCCTTTGACAGACATTTCCCGCTGGCGACGCTGGCCTTTTGTCTTTTTTCACAATTTCCGTGCCCATTTGGGGTCCGGCACCGCAATTGGCATTCATAATCGTTTTCTTCCGTTTCTGTCTGACGTTGTTGAGTCACAGAGCCTGCTCGGGATTTTTCAATACCTTTCTTTTCGCTTCCTTTCTACCCGTTTTCATTTGTTAAATTTGCACGTTCCTCGTAGTGATTCAGAAGCTACATCCCTCTTTCTTCATGTTACTACAATTCTCACTGAGATTCCGTCTTCTGAAATTGTGATCATGGCTGGTGACTTTAACTGTACGCTGCAACCTCTTTACGATCGTGATGGGTCTCAAGATTTCCGCTCTTCTCTGGTTTCGCAACTCACTCAACTGGTCTTTAATTTTGATCTCCAAGATGCATTTCGCCTTCTCCATCCTGTGACCCGTGATTTCACTTGGTTTCCTCCTGCAGGATCCTCCAACGCTGCTGCACGTTTGGACCGATTTTATGTTTCCAGTTTTTTGCGTTCTTCCCTTGTTTCTGTTTCACATGCTCCAGCTGTTTCCTCCGACCATCGTCCAGTCGTTCCCTCACCCAATGGTTTGGACCCTTGATGATTTCTGCCTGCAAGATCCAACTTTTATTTCTCATGTCAATTCCATTATTGCGCAATCAGTCAATCAACTTTCCGCCACTGTTGACCCGGCAGCTCTGTGGCTCTCCACCAAGCATTCCATTTCTGCGTTTGCTAAACGCTTTTGTTTTTCTGTTCGCACCAATCGTCTTATGGACATAGATTCAATCCGCCGTTCTCTTCAGTCTATCTCGCACACCGATCCTAACTTTAAAATCCTGCAAGCCCGACTTCATCATCGCCTCCAATCATCGGCTAAATCTGCTCTGACTCGCTTGAAGTTCACCCTTCTTCACTTTCATGATGATCCCCTTCAGAGTCTTCGTCATCTTGAAGAACATCGAACTAAATACAATACCATCGCTTATCTTTCCCTTCCGGATGGATCTACCACGGCAGACCCCTCCCTCATCTGCCAACATACCCATTCATACTTTTCTGGTCGTTTTCAACCTACTCAGATGCCTCCAGCTGATTCCTCTCCACTTCTTCACGGTCTTCCTCAAGTCCCTCAATGTTTCTTTTCTTCGCTCAGTGCTCCAATCTCACCAGCCGAAATTCGTTCTTCTGTTTTCAGTCTTAATGATCGTTCCTCACCAGGTGAAGACGGTCTTCCTCTTTCCTTTTATAAGGCTTTTCTTCCAACTCTTCTTCCTCTTCTTGTTGCCTGCTTTAACTTCATTTTTTCTTCGTCTTCCTTTTCTTCATCAGCTTTTTCCTTTGCTCTACTTCGCCTTATTCCAAAATCTGGCAACCTTGGACTCTTGACAAACTGGCGGCCTATTTCCATTCTAAATACCGATTACAAAATCTTTGCCAAAGTTCTTGCTCTTCGCCTTAATCCAGTTCTTTCGCACATCATCCATCCTGATCAGACCTACACTGTTCCTTCTCGCTCAATCGCTTCTAACATCTCTGTCATTCGTAACTTATACTCTCTTGCTTCTCGACTCTCTGAACCTCTCGCAATTTTCAATATCGACCAGCGTCAAGCTTTTGATTCAATTAACCACTCATATCTCTTCACTGTTCTTCGCCAGTTTGGTTTTCCTTCCTCCTTCCGTTTGGCGATTTCCAATCTTTACTCTCACTCCTTCTTTCGTGTTCGTACTTCAGCATTTCTCACCTCTGCTATTCCTTTCGCTAGTGGGATCCGGCAGGGCTGCCCCCTGTCGGGTCAACTCTTTGCTCTCTCTTTTGAACCGCTTTTGATTTGTCTCCGTTCTCGTTTGTTTTCCTCAGTTCCGCGAGGAGTTGCGTGCACCCGTCACCACCACACAGTTCTTTCGGCATACGCAGATGACTTAACAGTCTTCATCCGTTCTGAGGGAGCATTCGGAACTCTTCGAAATACCTATCTTGAATATGCTGCGATTTCTGGTTCTTCACTCAACATGGATAAATGCTCTGGATTATGGGCTGGGTCGTGGACGATCCGCGCTGACCGCCCATGGGGTGCCCGCTGGTCTTCAAGTGTTGCCAAATTCCTCGGAGTCTACATTGGAGACCCCTCTGCGGTCGCCGCTGCTACCTGGACTCCCCTGGTTCAAAGGGTCAATCGCCGCCTAGCACCTTTTTACCGTCTCAAGCCTTTTCTGTCGTTCCTCAGCCGTGCCTACCTCCTCAACACCTTTCTCCAACCATCTTTTTCATGTTTGGATTGCGCACCTTCCTCCGCAGTTTTTGCTTCGCGAACTTCAACGTACCTTCACTAATTTCGTCTGGAATGTCATTCATTGGGTGCAGCACTCCACTCTCGTTCTTCCTATTTCTTTTGGTGGTCTCTCTCTCTCCGATATCTCTCTGAAGTTCAAAGCTTTCCACCTTCAAAATTTCCTTCGGAATTTCTTTCTCCAACCTTCTTCTTCTCAAACCATTGTCGACACGCTTCTCTTTCCCCGTAGTCCCCACCTCACTGTCTCAACGTTTCTCCGCATGGACCTCTTTCCTCTCGTTCCGAGCCATTTCCCTGAGTTTTACAGATCCGCTCTTACCCTCTGGCGTTCCTTATATCCTATTCGCCTTCCCCTGCCTCTACTAACGATCTCCTTGCGGAACCTCTCTTCTTTTCTTCTGCTATCCGTTCCACTGCTTCTTCATATTTGCACTTCTCCACCTGGTTCACCAGTGGCGTGGTGCGAGTCTCTCAACTCGTAGATTCCAACCTTCGCTGGAAATCGCTCTCCCAGATCACTCCTCCTCTTTCGGATTCGCCCATTCATCGTTCTCAGCTTCGATTACTTCAAGTCAGTATTCGTCGACTCTATCCTCTCCTCGCAGATCAACATGGACTTATCTCGCAACCCTCAGCGCCTCATAGCCTTTCTTTTCTTGTGTATCTCAATGATGTTCCTTTCCTTCCTCATCAGGTTACTGTCAAGCTTCTTTATCAGCATTTTTTAACACATTTTCTTGAACCAATGCCTATTCCTAATGTACCATCTTCAGATTTGCCAGCCACCTGGACAGACTCTCATACTTCTCTCGCCTCTCCAAAAGCTTGTGACATTCATTGGTTACATCTTCATCGCCGCCTACTGACTCCTCGAACTCTTCACCGTTTCCGTCATCTGACTTCCCCTCTTTGTTTTTTTTGTTCAACCCTCGGAGATGTTCATCATGCATACTTCTTGTGTCTGATGTTACAGCCCTTGTTCTCTCTGATGTTCTCTCTCCTTCAAAAAGTTTGTGCTCACCTTCACACCATGTCACATTATCTTGTGTTACGTCACCACTTTCCGTCGGCTCCCACGCATAATCATGTATGCTCCTTCCTAATTCTACAAGCGAAGTATACAATCTATCTATACTATCATCGCAGCGTCGATCAACCTTCCCTCCGCCGTTATCACACAGCTCGTCGTTTCCTCTGCCGCAGATATCGTCACTCCGTTACAACCAGACTACAACTCGAATTTGACATTGCACAAGCCAATAACACTGTTCCAAACTTCATGTCTATATGGTCACCACATCAGCCTTGGTTCCAAGTCGTCGAAAATGTCGTGGAACTGCTGGCTTAACTTTCGGCTCTCCACTACTGTGTTTTATTCCATCATCAGTGTTCTTCATTAGTGTTCTGTGTCTACTTTTCTGCCCAAGTGCGAGACTTACTTTTACTACTGAATTCGCGTTTTGTTTTGAAATTGTTTACCTTTGAACTCTTACTGCTTTACCGTCTGTTTTTTTTCGGTGAACTCACAGACACATTTTATTTCTATTGTCACCAATGGACTCATTGACTTATATTTTTTTACTACTGTTAAACTGGGCAGCCTGCGAGCGCCCGCTTTTTCACACCATTTATATTGTATTTATTTGTTTTTTATTGCTGGCGATCACCTTGTTCTCTCCCATTTCTTGTTACTATATTTATTTTGTACTTGTATATATTTTGTTCGGGGTTCTTTTCCCAACATTTTGAGCAATAAAGACCTTATGAAGACAAGCCGTTCGTTTCTTTCCTTTGCGTCTGTAAAAAAAAATGTTTTTTTTCCTGTGAATGTATCGTCTGCGTTAGTGGTTCGTGTTGACTGCGTTGTGGTTTCACCGTTTTGCCTCACTTGAAGTGAGTGTGAGTGCCTTCTGTTACGTTATTTTGTGTTTCTTCTGTGTGACGCAGTTGCAGCAGACAGTGTTGTGTTGTTCGGCTTAGCGGCCATGATGGCTGCTTCCCAAGTTTCGTCTGCTGATTTTATCTCTGCTGGATTTTCTTTAGCTACATCGACCGCTTGTGAGACAACTATGACCTCTTCAAGTGTGGATTTGTCCACTTCTAATTGTGTTTCTGCTTCTAATGTGCTTCGTCCTAATGTTTCTGCATCGAATGTTCTTCGTCCTAATTTGCATATCCTGGGTGCCGAGTCACGTTCTGCTGCCATGGCTGCTACTCCACCACGTTCGTATGCTGCGACTGCTCGTGCAAACCAATCTCATGCACCTCTTTCTATGCAACCAGAATTTTCTAGAGAAGATAAAGTTCTCAAGATTCGGATTTCTGACGACTCACCAGCAGGTAAAGAACTTTCTTCAGCTTTGTTATTAAGTGTGTATTTTCCGTCTCTTCGTGACACCCCCTCCCCTCTATTTGGAGGCCTTGGTTAAAGTTGTTCCCAAGGAAAGCATCGTTTCAATTATTCGCATTGGAGGGGGTGTTGTCGTTCATTTTGTTCACCAAAAAGCCACCGACACCGTTCTTGCTACAGGCATTGATATTGGCTCCTTTCACTTGCAACCTGTTGCTTCTGCACAGCGCCCGGTCACAGTGACATTATCTCCTGTGCCTACTGCTATTCCTGACAACTTACTTGTTTCTGCACTCGGCACTCTTGGTCGAGTAGTGGGAGAGACAAAATTTCTTCCAGCTGCTGCCAGAGACTCTCCTTTCAACTTTGTGCAAGGGGGTCGTCGCCAATATCGTGTTATTTTCCCCACTGACCAAGCCATTTCTTACCGCCCCACAACTCTGCAACTTGTTACGGACACACGAACATACGTTTTCAACTTATTTGCTGGTGTCCAGTGCTTCCGGTGCCGAGCTGAGGGACACCTGGTTTCTGAGTGCCCTCACCGCACACCTGCACCTGGTGCTGTCCCTTCGACGAAGGTTCCCGATGCACCTCCATCTTCCACTTCTTCCTCCCTTACTACTGAACAAACTGTTGCTCCTATATCAACCACGTCACCATCTCTGCTGATTGCTCCTTCCATGACTGCAGATATTTCGTTGTCTTTGCCTGTTTCAGAACTGCCATTACCATTCAACTCCGAGAAGGCGCTTTCTTTCAAACCAACTACGCAGTTATTGCCAAACACTGAACCGTCTTTACCATTCAATTCCGAACAGCTGCTTTCTTTCAAAACTTCTGCGTCTTCATTGCCCAGCACTCAAGCGCCACCACCGTGCAAAAAATTGGCACCCGTTTTACAGCAAATTCAAACGTCTGCTTCTGAACTGTTCAAATCTGCTGTCATTGATGACATCTCATTTCCACCTCTTCCTTCTTCTGAGGGCTTCTCTGGACCCAAAACCTCCGGGAAACGCGCAAATTCTGCGGAGTCTTCTCCAAAGCGTTCGCGACGCTCAAGGCGTTGTCGGACCAAATCTTCTGCCACTTCCTCTGGAACCTCACCTGGCGTGGAGAATTTTTCTTCTCCTCTTCGTACAACAAACAGATTCGCATGCCTCCCTACTGAAGATGATATGGATGTTGCTGCTGATTTAAGTGAATCAGCATCGGTTGCTTCGGATGTTGAAGATGATTCTTCTTTTCCCACCATAACCAAACTTTCAACTCTTTTCAAAGATTGTTCTGTTCCAGTGCAACCGCTCACATACACCGAACTTCTTGAACTAATTCAACACCCTGAAAAACGTAAATTGCTAACAATCCCGTGTATTCAATCCAAGTTAAATAGGTTACCTGAAATGCTTCAACAACTTCAATTACTTGATGAATTTTTGAGAAATATAACTCTTCCTCCTGATGGTGCCCAGTTTCAGCGGCGTCTTTCATACCTGTTGAAGAAGCTCTCAGCTGAACTCGAAAACCATCTACAGCCTGTTCATGATATCCCAACTGATTTGTGTTAGTTTCAACTGCCGAAGCTTTGCTACGTCGGCAACTAATGCTCTTGTCTTCGAAGATATTCGTTATCTTAAAGCTAACATCATTCTCCTGCAGGAAACAAACTGTTCTCCTTTGACAGACATTTCCCGCTGGCGACGCTGGCCTTTTGTCTTTTTTCACAATTTCCGTGCCCATTTGGGGTCCGGCACCGCAATTGGCATTCATAATCGTTTTCTTCCGTTTCTGTCTGACGTTGTTGAGTCACAGAGCCTGCTTAGGATTTTTCAATACCTTTCTTTTCGCTTCCTTTCTACCCGTTTTCATTTGTTAAATTTGCACGTTCCTCGAAGTGATTCAGAAGCTACATCCCTCTTTCTTCATGTTACTACAATTCTCGCTGAGATTCCTTCTTCTGAAATTGTGATCATGGCTGGTGACTTTAACTGTACGCTGCAACCTCTTTACGATCGTGATGGGTCTCAAGATTTCCGCTCTTCTCTGGTTTCGCAACTCACTCAACTGGTCTTTAATTTTGATCTCCAAGATGCATTTCGCCTTCTCCATCCTGTGACCCGTGATTTCACCTGGTTTCCTCCTGCAGGATCCTCCAACGCTGCTGCACGTTTGGACCGATTTTATGTTTCCAGTTTTTTGCGTTCTTCCCTTGTTTCTGTTTCACATGCTCCAGCTGTTTCCTCCGACCATCGTCCAGTCGTTCTACAATTTCATCTTCCCTCCACTGGTGTCCCTCACCCAATGGTTTGGACCCTTGATGATTTCTGCCTGCAAGATCCAACTTTTATTTCTCATGTCAATTCCATTATTGCGCAATCA
The DNA here is from genome assembly GCA_039090855.1 of Macrothele yani. Taxonomy (NCBI): domain Eukaryota; kingdom Metazoa; phylum Arthropoda; class Arachnida; order Araneae; family Macrothelidae; genus Macrothele; species Macrothele yani. The sequence goes on along the minus strand of CM077024.1, from coordinate 38,937,126 downwards.
GTCAATCAACTTTCCTCCACTGTTGACCCGGCAGCTCTGTGGCTCTCCACCAAGCATTCCATTACTGCGTTTGCTAAACGCTTTTCTTTTTCTGTTCGTACCAATCGTCTTATGGACATAGATTCAATCCGCCGTTCTCTTCAGTCTACCTCGCACACCGATCCTAACTTTGAAATCCTGCTAGCCCGACTTCATCATCGCCTCCAATCATCGGCTAAATCTGCTCTGACTCGCTTGAAGTTCACGCTTCTTCACTTTCATGATGATCCCCTTCAGAGTCTTCGTCATCTTGAAGAACATCGAACTAAATACAATACCATCGCTTATCTTTCCCTTCCGGATGGATCTACCACGGCAGACCCCTCCCTCATCTGCCAACATACTCATTCATACTTTTCTGGTCGTTTTCAACCTACTCAGATGCTTCCAGCTGATTCCTCTCCACTTCTTCACGGTCTTCCTCAAGTCCCTCAATGTTTCTTTTCTTCGCTCAGTGCTCCAATCTCACCAGCCGAAATTCGTTCTTCTGTTTTCAGTCTTAATGATCGTTCCTCACCAGGTGAAGACGGTCTTCCTCTTTCCTTTTATAAGGCTTTTCTTCCAACTCTTCTTCCTCTTCTTGTTGCCTGCTTTAACTTGGTTTTTTCTTCTTCTTCCTTTTCTTCATCAGCTTTTTTCCTTTGCTCTACTTCGCCTTATTCCAAAATCTGGCAACCTTGGACTCTTGACAAACTGGCGGCCTATTTCCATTCTAAATACCGATTACAAAATCTTTGCCAAAGTTCTTGCTCTTCGCCTTAATCCAGTTCTTTCGCACATCATCCATCCTGATCAGACCTACACTGTCCCTTCTGGCTCAATCGCTTCTAACATCACTGTCATTCGTAACTTATACGCTCTTGCTTCCCGACTCTCTGAACCTCTCGCAATTTTCAATATCGACCAGCGTCAAGCTTTTGATTCAATTAACCACTCATATCTCTTCACTGTTCTTCGCCAGTTTGGTTTTCCTTCCTCCTTCCGTTTGGCGCTTTCCAATCTTTACTCTCACTCCTTCTTTCGTGTTCGTACTTCAGCATTTCTCACCTCTGCTATTCCTTTCGCTAGTGGGATCCGGCAGGGCTGCCCCTGTCGGGTCAACTCTTTGCTCTCTCTTTTGAGCCGCTTTTGATTTGTCTCCGTTCTCGTTTGTTCTCCTCAGTTCCGCGAGGAGTTGCGTGCACCCGTCACCACCACACAGTACTTTCGGCATACGCAGATGACTTAACAGTCTTCATCCGTTCTGAGGGAGCATTCGGAACTCTTCGAAATACCTATCTTGAATATGCTGAGATTTCTGGTTCTTCACTCAACATGGATAAATGCTCTGGATTATGGGCTGGGTCGTGGACGATCCGCGCAGACCGCCCATGGGGTGCCCGCTGGTCTTCAAGTGTTGCCAAATTCCTCGGAGTCTACATTGGAGACCCCTCTGCGGTCGCCACTGCTACCTGGACTCCCCTGGTTCAAAGGGTCAATCGCCGCCTAGCACCTTTTTACCGTCTCAAGCCTTTTCTGTCGTTCCTCAGCCGTGCCTACCTCCTCAACACCTTTCTCCAACCATCTTTTTTTCATGTTTGGATTGCGCACCTTCCTCCGCAGTTTTTGCTTCGCGAACTTCAACGTACCTTCACTAATTTCGTCTGGAATGTCATTCATTGGGTGCAGCACTCCACTCTCGTTCTTCCTATTTCTTTTGGTGGTCTATCTCTCTCCGATATCTCTCTGAAGTTCAAAGCTTTCCACCTTCAAAATTTCCTTCGGAATTTCTTTCTCCAACCTTCTTCTTCTCAAACCATTGTCGACACGCTTCTCTTTCCCCGAAGTCCCCACCTCACTGTCTCAACTTTTCTCCGCATGGACCTCTTTCCTCTCGTTCCGAGCCATTTCCCTGAGTTTTACAGATCCGCTCTTACCCTCTGGCGTTCCTTATATCCTATTCGCCTTCCCCCTGCCTCTACTAACGATCTCCTTGCGGAACCTCTCTTCTTTTCTTCTGCTATCCGTTCCACTGCTTCTTCATATTTGCACTTCTCCACCTGGTTCACCAGTGGCGTGGTGCGAGTCTCTCAACTCGTGGATTCCAACCTTCGCTGGAAATCGCTCTCCCATATCACTCCTCCTCTTTCGGATTCGCCCATTCATCGTTCTCAGCTTCGATTACTTCAAGTCAGTATTCGTCGACTCTATCCTCTCCTCGCAGATCAACATGGACTTATCTCGCAACCCTCAGCGCCTCATAGCCTTCCTTTTCTTGCGTATCTCAATGATATTCCTTTCCTTCCTCATCAGGTTACTGTCAAGCTTCTTTATCAGCATTTTTTAACACATTTTCTTGAACCAATGCCTATTCCCAATGTACCATCTTCAGATTTGCCAGCCACCTGGACAGACTCTCATACTTCTCTCGCCTCTCCAAAAGCTTGTGACATTCATTGGTTACATCTTCATCGCCGCCTACTGACTCCTCGAACTCTTCACCGTTTCCGTCTTCTGACTTCACCTCTTTGTTTTTTTTGTTCAACCCTCGGAGATGTTCATCATGCATACTTTTTGTGTCTGATGTTACAGCCCTTGTTCTCACTGATGTTCTCTCTCCTTCAAAAAGTTTGTGCTCACCTTCACACCATGTCACATTATCTTGTGTTACGTCACCACTTTCCGTCGGCTCCCATGCATAATCATGTATGCTCCTTCCTAATTCTACAAGCGAAGTATACAATCTATCTGTACTATCATCGCAGCGTCGATCAACCTTCCCTCCGCCGTTATCACACAGCTCGTCGTTTCCTCTGCCGCAGATATCGTCACTCCGTTACAGCCAGACTACAACTCGAATTTGACATTGCACAAGCCAATAACACTGTTCCAAACTTCATGTCTATATGGTCACCACATCAGCCTTGGTTTCAAGTCGTCGAAAATGTCGTGAAACTGCTGGCTTAACTTTCGGCTCTCCACTACTGTGTTTTATTCCATCATCAGTGTTCTTCATTAGTGTTCTGTGTCTACTTTTCTGCCCAAGTGCGAGACTTACTTTTACTACTGAATTCGCGTTTTGTTTTGAAATTGTTTACCTTTGAACTCTTACTGCTTTACCGTCTGTTTTTTTTTTTTTTTTTTTTTTCGGTGAACTCACAGACACATTTTATTTCTATTGCCACCAATGGACTCATTGACTTATATTTTTTACTACTGTTAAACTGGGCAGCCTGCGAGCGCCCGCTTTTTCACACCATTTATATTGTATTTATTTGTTTTTAATGCTGGCGATCACCTTGTTCTCTCCCATTTCTTGTTACTATATTTATTTTGTACTTGTATATATTTTGTTCGGGGTTCTTTTCCCAACATTTTGAGCAATAAAGACCTTATGAAGACAAGCCGTTCGTTTCTTTCCTTGCGTCTGTAAAAAAATGTTTTTTTCCTGTGAATTTATAGTCTGCTTTAGTGGTTCGGGTTGACTGTGTTGTGTTTTCACCGTTTTGCCTCACTTGAAGTGAGTGTGTGTGCCTCCTGTTACGTTATTTTGTGTTTCTTCTGTGTGACGCAGCTGCAGCACTCAGTGTTGTGTTGTTCGGCTTAGCGGCCATGATATCTGCTTCCCAAGTACAAATGCAGTTTCCGTCTGCTGATTTTATCTCCGCTGGATTTTCTTTGGCTACATCGACCGCTTGTGAGACAACTATGACCTCCTCAAGTGTGGATTTGTCTACTTCTAATTGTGTTTCTGCTTCTAATGTGCTTCGTCCTAATGTTTCTGCATCGAATGTTCTTCGTCCTAATTTGCATATCCTGGGTGCCGAGTCACGTTCTGCTGCCATGGATGCTACTCCTCCACGCTCGTATGCTGCGACTGCTCGTCCAAACCAACCTCTTTCAATGCAACCAGAATTTTCTAGAGAAGATAAAGTTCTCAAGATTCGGATTTCTGACGACTCACCAGCAGGTAAAGAACTTTCCTCAGCTTTGTTATTAAGTGTGTATTTTCCGTCTCTTCGTGACACCCCCTCCCCCTCTATTTGGAGGCCTTGGTTAAAGTTGTTCCCAAGGAAAGCATCGTTTCAATTATTCGCATTGGAGGGGTGTTGTCCTTGATTTTGTTCACCAAAAAGCCACCGACACCGTTCTTGCTACAGGCATTGATATTGGCTCCTTTCACTTGCAACCTGTTGCTTCTGCACAGCGCCCGGTCACAGTGACATTATCTCCTGTGCTTACTGCTATTCCTGACAACTTACTTGTTGCTGCACTCGGCACTCTTGCTCGAGTAGTGGGAGAGACTAAATTTCTCCCAGCTGCTGCCAGAGACTCTCCATTCAAATTTGTGCAAGGAGGACGTCGCCAATATCGTGTTATTTTCCTCCCTGACCAAGCCATTTCTAACCGCCCAACATCTCTGCAACTTGTTACGGACACACGAACATACGTTTTCAACTTATTTGCTGGTGTCCAGTGTTTCCGGCGTAGAGCTGAAGGACACCTGGCTTATGAGTGCCCTCAGCGCACACTTGCGCAAGGTGCTGTCCTTTCGTTGAAGGTTCCTGACACACCTCCATCATACACTTCCTCCTCCCTTACTACTGAACAAACTGTTTCCCCAATGTCAACCACGTCACCATCTCTGCTGCTTGCTCCTTCAATGACTGCAGATATTTCGTTGTCTTCACCTGTTTCAGTTCCGCCACTGCCATTCAACTCCGAGCAGCCGCTGTCTTTCAAAACTCCTACGCAGTTATTGCCAAGCACTAAAAAGCCATTACCATACAATTCCGAGCATGTGCTTTCTTTCAAAACAACTACGCAGTTATTGCCAAATACTGAACTGCCATTTCCATTCAACTCCGAGCAGCCGCTTTCTTCCGAAACTACTGCGTCATCATTGCCCAGCTCTCACGCGCCACCACCTAGCAACAAATCGCCTCCCGTTTCACAGCCTGTTTCGCAAGTGCAAACACCTGCTTCTGAACTGTTCAAATCTGCTCTCATTGTTGACATGTCATTTCCACCTCTTCTTACTTCGGTGGGTTCCTCTGGATCCAAAACTGCCGGGAAACGCCCAAATTCTGCCGAGTCTTCTCCTAGGCCTTCGCGTCGCACTAGGCGTTTTCGGACCAAATCTTCTGCAACTTCCTCTGGAACCTCACCTGGCGTAGAAAAGTTTTCTTCTCAACTTCGTACAACAAACAGATTCGCTTGCCTCCCTACTGATGATGATATGGATGTTGCTGCTAATTTAAGTGAATCAGCATCGATTGCTTCGGATGTTGTTGGAGATGATTCTTCTCTTCCCACCATTCCCAAACTTTCCGCTCTGTTCAAAGACTGTTCTGTTCCAATGCAACCGCTCACATTTACTGAACTTCTTGAACTAAATCAACGCCCTAGGATTGACAAATTTCTAACAATCCCGTGTATTCAATCTAAGTTAAATTGGTTACCTGAAATGCTTCAACAACTGCAATTGCTTGATGAATTTTTGATTAACATTTCCGTTCCTCCTGAAGATGCCCAGCTTCAGCATCGTCTGTGGTACATGCTGAAGTTGCTCACAGCTGAACTCGAAAACAATCAACAGCCTGTTCATGATTTCCCAACTGACTGAGTTTTTTTCTTCTGAATAAACGTTTTGTTTTGAAATTGTTTACCTTTGAACTTGTACTGCTTTACGGTCTGTTTTTGTTTAGTTTTCGGCGAACTCTTAGACAGTTTAATACTATTGTTATCAACGGACTCATGGACTTTTATTTTTACTACTGTTCAACTGGGCAGCCTGTGAGCGCCCTCTTTTTCACACCCTTTACACTGTTGTTATTGTTTTTTTAATGCTTGCGTATACCTTGTTCTCTCATACATCTTGTTACTGTTTTGTATTCTGTACTTGTTCATATTTTGTAGAGGCGTTTTTTATACCTAACATTTTGAGTAATAAATACCTTATGAAGACAAGCCGTTCGTTTCTTTCCTTTGCGTCTGTAAAAAAAAATGTTTTTTTCCTGTGAATTTATCGTCTGCGTTAGTGGTTCGTGTTGACTGTGTTGTGTTTTCACCGTTTTGCCTCACTTGAAGTGAGCGTGTATGCCTTCTGTTACGTTATTTTGTGTTTCTTCTGTGTGACGCAGTTGCAGCACACGGTGTTGTGTTGTTCGGCTTAGCGGCCATGATGGCTGCTTCATAAGTACAAATGCAGTTTCCGTCTGCTGATTTTATCTCCGCTGGATTTTCTTTGGCTACATCGACCGCTTGTGAGACAACTATGACCTCTTCAAGTGTGGATTTGTCTACTTCTAATTGTGTTTCTGCTTCTAATGTGCTTCGTCCTAATGTTTCTGCATCGAATGTTCTTCGTCCTAATTTGCATATCCTGGGTGCCGAGTCACGTTCTGCTGCCATGGATGCTATTCCTCCACGCTCGTATGCTGCGACTGCTCGTCCAAACCAATCTCATGCACCTCTTTCAATGCAACCAGAATTTTCTAGAGAAGATAAAGTTCTCAAGATTCGGATTTCTGACAACTCACCAGCAGGTAAAGAACTTTCCTCAGCTTTGTTATTAAGTGCGTATTTTCCGTCTCTTCGTGACACCCCCCTCCCCCTCTATTTGGAGGCCTTGGTTAAAGTTGTTCCCAAGGAAAGCATCGTTTCAATTATTCGCATTGGAGGGCGTGTTGTCGTTCATTTTGTTCATTAAAAAGCCACCGACACCGTTCTTGCTACAGGCATTGATATTGGCTCCTTTCACTTGCAACCTGTCGCTTCTGCACAGCGCCCGGTCACAGTGACATTATCTCCTGTGCCTACTGCTATTCCTGACAACTTGCTTGTTGCTGCACTCGGCACTCTTGGTCGAGTAGTGGGAGAGACTAAATTTCTTCCAGCTGCTGCCAAAGACTCTCCTTTCAACTTTGTGCAAGGGGGTCGTCGCCAATATCGTGTTATTTTCCCCCCTGACCAAGCCATTTCTTACCGCCCCACAACTCTGAAACTTGTTACGGACACACGAACATACGTTTTCAACTTATTTGCTGGTGTCCAGTGCTTCCGGTGTCGAGCTGAGGGACACCTGGTTTCTGAGTGCCCTCACCGCACACCTGCACCTGGTGCTGTCCCTTCGATGAAGGTTTCCGATGCACCTCCATCTTCCACTTCTTCCTCCCTTACTACAGAACAAACTGTTGCTCCTATGTCAACCACGTCACCATCTCTGCTGATTGCTCCTTCCATGACTGCAGATATTTCGTTGTCTTTACCTGTTTCAGAACTGCCATTACCATACAACTCCGAGAAGGCGCTATCTTTCAAAACAACTACGCAGTTATTGCCAAACACTGAACCGTCTTTACCATTCAATTCCGAACAGCTGCTTTCTTTCAAAACTTCTGCGTCTTCATTGCCCAGCACTCAAGCGCCACTACCGTGCAACAAATTGGCACCCGTTTTACAGCCTGTTTCGCAAATTCAAACGTCTGCTTCTGAACTGTTCAAATCTGCTCTAATTGATGATATCTGATTTCCACCTCTTCCTTCTTCTGTGGGCTCCTCTGGACCCAAAACTTCCGGGAAACGCCCAAGTCTTCTCCAAAGCTTTCGCAACGCTCAAGGCGTTCTCGGACCAAATTTTCTGCCACTTCCTCTGGAACCTCACCTGGTGTGGAGAATTTTTCTTCTCCACTTCGTACAACAAACAGATTCGCATGCCTCCCTACTGAAGATGACATGGATGTTGCTGCTGATTTCAGTGAATCAGCATCGGTTGCTTCGGATGTTGAAGATGATTCTTCTTTTCCCATAATAACCAAACTTTCAACTCTTTTCAAAGACTGTTCTGTTCTAGTGCTACCGCTCACATACATCGAACTTCTTGAACTAATTCAACACCCTAAAAAACGTAAATTGCTAACAATCCCGTGTATTCAATCCAAGTTAAATAGGTTACCTGAAATGCTTCAACAACTTCAATTACTTGATGAATTTTTGAGAAATATAACTCTTCGTCCTGATGCTGCCCAGTTTCAGCGGCGTCTTTCATACCTGTTGAAAAAGCTCTCAGCTGAACTCGAAAACCATCTACAGCCGGTTCATGATATCTCAACTGATTTGTGTTAGTTTCAACTGCCGAAGCTTTGCTGCGTCGGCAACTAATGCTCTTGTCTTCGAAGATATTTGTTATCTTAAAGCTAACATCATTCTCCTGCAGGAAACAAACTGTTCTCCTTTGACAGACATTTCCCGCTGGCGACGCTGACCTTTTGTCTTTTTTCACAATTTCCGTGCCCATTTGGGGTCCGGCACCGCAATTGGCATTCATAATCGTTTTCTTCCGTTTCTGTCTGACGTTGTTGAGTCACAGAGCCTGCTCGGGATTTTTCAATACCTTTCTTTTCGCTTCCTTTCTACCCGTTTTCATTTGTTAAATTTGCACGTTCCTCGTAGTGATTCAGAAGCTACATCCCTCTTTCTTCATGTTACTACAATTCTCGCTGAGATTCCGTCTTCTGAAATTGTGATCATGGCTGGTGACTTTAACTGTACGCTGCAACCTCTTTACGATCGTGATGGGTCTCAAGATTTCCGCTCTTCTCTGGTTTCGCAACTCACTCAACTGGTCTTTAATTTTGATCTCCAAGATGCATTTCGCCTTCTCCATCTTGTGACCCGTGATTTCATCTGGTTTCCTCCTGCAGGATCCTCCAACGCTGCTGCACGTTTGGACCGATTTTATGTTTCCAGTTTTTTGCGTTCTTCCCTTGTTTCTGTTTCACATGCTCCAGCTGTTTCCTCCGACCATCGTCCAGTCGTTCTACAATTTCATCATCCCTCCACTGGTGTCCCTCACCCAATGGTTCGGACCCTTGAGGATTTCTGCCTGCAAGATCTAACTTCTATTTCTCATGTCAATTTCATTATTGCGCAATCAGTCAATCAACTTCCCTCCACTGTTGACCCGGCAGCTCTGTGGCTCTCCACCAAGCATTCCATTACTGCGTTTGCTAAACGCTTTTGTTTTTATGTTCGCACCAATCGTCTTATGGACATAGAATCAATCCGCCGTTCTCTTCAGTCTACCTCGCACACCGATCCTAACTTTGAAATCCTGCAAGCCCGGCTTCATCATCGCCTCCAATCATCGGCTAAATCTGCTCTGACTCGCTTGAAGTTCACCCTTCTTCCCTTTCATGATGGTCCCCTTCAGAGTCTTCGTCATCTTGAAGAACATTGAACTAAATACAATATCATCGCTTATCTTTCCCTTCCGGATGGATCTACCACGGCAGACCCCTCCCTCATCTGCCAACATACTCATTCATACTTTTCTGGTCGTTTTCAACCTACTCAGATGCCTCCAGCTGATTCCTCTCCACTTCTTCACGGTCTTCCTCAAGTCCCTCAATGTTTCTTTTCTTCGCTCAGTGCTCCAATCTCACCAGCCGAAATTCGTTCTTCTGTTTTCAGTCTTAATGATCGTTCCTCACCAGGTGAAGACGGTCTTCCTCTTTCCTTTTATAAGGCTTTTCTTCCAACTCTTCTTCCTCTTCTTGTTGCCTGTTTTAACTTTGTTTTTTCTTCGTCTTCCTTTTCTTCATCAGCTTTTTCCTTTGCTCTACTTAGCCTTATTTCAAAATCTGGCAAACTTGGACTCTTGACAAACTGGCGGCCTATTTCCATTCTAAATACCGATTACAAAATCTATGCCAAAGTTCTTGCTGTTCGCCTTAATCCAGTTCTTTCGCACATCATCCATCCTGATCAGACCTACACTGTTCCTTCTCGCTCAATCGCTTCTAACATCACTGTCATTCGTAACTTATACTCTCTTGCTTCTCGACTCTCTGAACCTCTCGCAATTTTCAATATCGACCAGCGTCAAGCTTTTGATTCAATTAACCACTCATATCTCTTCACTGTTCTTCGCCAGTTTGGTTTTCCTTCCACCTTCCGTTTGGCGCTTTCCAATCTTTACTCTCACTCCTTCTTTTGTGTTCGTACTTCAGCATTTCTCACCTCTGCATTTCTCACCTCTGCTATTCCTTTCGCTTGTGGGATCCGGCAGGGCTGCCCCCTGTCGGGTCAACTCTTTGCTCTCTCTTTTGAACCGATTTTGATTTGTCTCCGTTCTCGTTTGTTTTCCTCAGTTCCGCGAGGAGTTGCGATCACCCGTCACCACCACACAGTTCTTTCGGCATACTCAGATACCTATCTTGAATATGCTGCGATTTCTGGTTCTTCACTCAACATGGATAAATGCTCTGGATTATGGGCTGGGTCGTGGACGATCCGCGCTGACCGCCCATGGGGTGCCCGCTGGTCTTCAAGTGTTGCCAAATTTCTCGGAGTCTACATTGGAGACCCCTCTGCGGACGCCGCTGCTACCTGGACTCCCCTGGTTCAGCGGGTCAATCGCCGCCTAGCACCTTTTTACCGTCTCAAGCCTTTTCTGTCGTTCCTCAGCCGTGCCTACTTCCTCAACACCTTTCTCCAACCATCTTTTTTTCATGCTTGGATTGCGCACCTTCCTCCGCCGTTTTTGCTTCGCGAACTTCAACGTACCTTCACTAATTTCGTCTGGAATGTCATTCATTGGGTGCAGCACTCCACTCTCGTTCTTCCTATTTCTTTTGGTGGTCTCTCTCTCTCCGATATCTCTCTGAAGTTCAAAGCTTTCCACCTTCAAAATTTCCTTCGGAATTTCTCTCTCCAACCTTCTTCTTCTCAAACCATTGTCGACACGCTTCTCTTTCCCCGAAGTCCCCACCTCACTGTCTCAACTTTTCTCCGCATGGACCTCTTTCCTCTCGTTCCGAGCCATTTCCCTGAGTTTTACAGATCCGCTCTTACCCTCTGGTGTTCCTTATATCCTATTCGCCTTCCCCCTGCCTCTACTAACGATCTCCTTGCGGAACCTCTCTTCTTTTCTTCTGCTATCCGTTCCTCTGCTTCTTCATATTTGCACTTCTCCACCTGGTTCACTAGTGGCGTGGTGCGAGTCTCTAAACTCGTGGATTCCAACCTTCGCTGGAAATCGCTCTCCCAGATCACTCCTCCTCTTTCGGATTCGCCCATTCATCGTTCTCAGCTTCGATTACTTCAAGTCAGTATTCGTCGACTCTATCCTCTCCTCGCAGATCAACATGGACTTATCTCGCAACCCTCAGCACCTCATAGCCTTCCTTTTCTTGTGTATCTCAAAGATATTCCTTTCCTTCCTCATCAGGTTACTGTCAAGCTTCTTTATCAGCATTTTTTTAACACATTTTCTTGATCCAATGCCTATTCCCAATGCACCATCTTCAGATTTGCCAGCCACCTGGACAGATTCTCATACTTTTCTCGCCTCTCCAAAAGCTTGTGACATTCATTGGTTACATCTTCATCGCCGCCTACTGACTCCTCGAACTCTTCACCGTTTCCGTCATCTGACTTCACATCTTTGTTTTTTTTGTTCAACCCTCGGAGATGTTCATCATGTATACTTCTTGTGTCTGATGTTACAGCCCTTGTTCTCACTTCTCACTGTTGTTCTCCTCTCTCCTTCAAAAAGTTTGTGCTCACCTTCACACCATGTCATATTATCTTGTGTTACGTCACCACTATCCGTCGGCTCCCACGCATAATCATGTATGCTCCTTCCTAATTCTACAAGCGAAGTATACAATCTATCTGTACTATCATCGCAGCGTCGATCAACCTTCCCTCCGCCGTTATCACACATCTCGTCGTTTCCTCTGCCGCATATATCGTCACTCCGTTACAGCCAGACTACAACTCGAATTTGACATTGCACAAGTCAATAACACTGTTCCAAACTTTGTCTAAATGGTCACCACATCAGCCTTGGTTCCAAGTCGTCGAAAATGTCGTGGAACTGTTGGCTTAACTTTCGGCTCTCCACTACTGTGTTTTATTCCATCATCAGTGTTCTTCATTAGTGTTCTGTGTCTACTTTTCTGCCCAAGTGCGAGACTTACTATTACTACTGAATTCGCGTTTTGTTTTGAAATTGTATACCTTTGAACTCTTACTGCTTTACCGTCTGTTTTTTTTTTTCGTTTTCGGTGGACTCACAGACACATTTTATTACTATTGTCACCAATGGACTCATTGACTTATATTTTTTACTACTGTTAAACTGGGCAGCCTGCGAGCGCCCGCTTTTTCACACCTTTTATATTGTATTTATTTGTTGTTGTTTTTTTAATGCTGGCGATCACCTTGTTCTCTCCCATTTCTTGTTACTATATTTATTTTGTACTTGTATATATATTTTGTTCGGGGTTCCTTTCCCAACATTTTGAGCAATAAAGACCTTATGAAGACAAGCCGTTCGTTTCTTTCCTTGCTTCTGTAAAAAAAATGTTTTTTTCCTGTGAATTTATCGTCTGCTTTAGTGGTTCGGGTTGACTGTGTTGTGTTTTCACCGTTTTGCCTCACTTGAAGTGAGTGTGTGTGCCTCCTGTTACGTTATTTTGTGTTTCTTCTGTGTGACGCAGCTGCTGCACGCAGTGTTGTGTTGTTCGGCTTAGCGGCCATGATGGCTGCTTCCCAAGTACAAATGCAGTTTCCGTCTGCTGATTTAATCTCCGCTGGATTTTCTTTGGCTACATCGACCGCTTGTGAGACAACTATGACCTCTTCAAGTGTGGATTTGTCAACTTCTAATTGTGTTTCTGCTTCTAATGTGCTTCGTCCTAATGTTTCTGCATCGAATGTTCTTCGTCCTAATTTGCATATCCTGGGTGCCGAGTCACGTTCTGCTGAAATGGATGCTACTCCTCCACGCTCGTATGCTGCGACTGCTCGTCCAAACCAACCTCTTTCAATGCAACCAGAATTTTCTAGAGAAGATAAAGTTCTCAAGATTCGGATTTCTGACGACTGACCAGCAGGTAAAGAACTTTCCTCAGCTTTGTTATTAAGTGTGTATTTTCCGTCTCTTCGTGACACCCCCTCCCCCTCTATTTGGAGGCCTTGGTTAAAGTTGTTCCCAAGGAAAGCATCGTTTCAATTATTCGCATTGGAGGGTGTTGTCCTTGATTTTGTTCACCAAAAAGCCACCGACACCGTTCTTGCTACAGGCATTGATATTGGCTCCTTTCACTTGCAACCTGTCGCTTCTGCACAGCGCCCGGTTACAGTGACATTATTTCCTGTGCCTACTACTATTCCTGACAACTTACTTGTTGCTGCACTCGGCACTCTTGCTCGAGTAGTGGGAGAGACTAAATTTCTCCCAGCTGCTGCCAGAGACTCTCCATTCAAATTTGTGCAAGGAGGACGTCGCCAATATCGTGTTATTTTCCCCCCTGACCAAGCCATTTCTAACCGCCCAACATCTCTGCAACTTGTTACGGACACACGAACATACGTTTTCAACTTATTTGCTGGTGTCCAGTGTTTCCGGCGTAGAGCTTAAGGACACCTGGCTTATGAGTGCCCTCAGCGCACACTTGTGCAAGGTGCTGTCCCTTCGTTGAAGGTTCCTGACACACCTCCATCATACACTTCCTCCTCCCTTACTACTGAACAAACTGTTTCCCCAATGTCAACCACGTCACCATCTCTGCTGCTTGCTCCTTCAATGACTGCAGATATTTCGTTGTCTTCACCTGTTTCAGTTCCGCCACTGCCATTCAACTCCGAGCAGCCGCTGTCTTTCAAAACTCCTACGCAGTTATTGCCAAGCACTAAACAGCCATTACCATACAACTCCGAGCATGCGCTTTCTTTCAAAACAACTACGCAGTTATTGCCAAACACTGAACTGCCATTTCCATTCAACTCCGAGCAGCCGCTTTCTTCCGATACTACTGCGTCATCATTGCCCAGCTCTCACGCGCCACCACCTAGCAACAAATCGCCTCCCGTTTCACAGCCTGTTTCGCAAGTGCAAACACCTGCTTCTGAACTGTTCAAATCTGCTCTCATTGTTGACATGTCATTTCCACCTCTTCTTACTTCGGTGGGCTCCTCTGGACCCAAAACTGCCGGGAAACGCCCAAATTCTGCCGAGTCTTCTCCTAGGTATTCGCGTCGCACTAGGCGTTTTCGGACCAAATCTTCTGCCACTTCCTCTGGAACCTCACCTGGCGTAGAAAATTTTTCTTCTCAACTTCGTACAACAAACAGATTCGCTTGCCTCCCTACTGATGATGATATGGATGTTGCTGCTAATTTAAGTGAATCAGCATCGATTGCTTCGGATGTTGTTGGAGATGATTCTTCTCTTCCCACCATTCCCAAACTTTCCGCTCTGTTCAAAGACTGTTCTGTTCCAATGCAACCGCTCACATTTACTGAACTTCTTGAACTAAATCAACGCCCTAGGATTGACAAATTTCTAACAATCCCGTGTATTCAATCTAAGTTAAATTGGTTACCTGAAATGCTTCAACAACTGCAATTGCTTGATGAATTTTTGATTAACATTTCCGTTCCTCCTGAAGATGCCCAGCTTCAGCATCGTCTGTGGTACATGCTGAAGTTGCTCACAGCTGAACTCGAAAACAATCAACAGCCTGTTCATGATTTCCCAACTGACTGAGTTTTTTTCTTCTGAATAAACGTTTTGTTTTGAAATTGTTTACCTTTGAACTTGTACTGCTTTACGGTCTGTTTTTGTTTAGTTTTCGGCGAACTCTTAGACAGTTTAATACTATTGTTATCAACGGACTCATAGACTTTTATTTTTACTACTGTTCAACTGGGCAGCCTGTGAGCGCCCTCTTTTTCACACCCTTTACACTGTTGTTATTGTTTTTTTTAATGCTTTCTTATACCTTGTTCTCTCCCACATCTTGTTACTGTTTTGTATTCTGTACTTGTTCATATTTTGTAGAGGCGTTTTTTACACCTAACATTTTGAGCAATAAATACCTTATGAAGACAAGCCGTTCGTTTATTTCCTTTGCGTCTTTAAAAAATGCTTAAAAATCAGAAAATGATTTTTTCTTAAATTTTGTTTTTGTAAAAAAGGGACGCTGGTTGTAAGTTTATGCTGTAAAAATTGCAATGCGTTATATAAATTATAGTTTGCCATATATTGATTTTTTTAAATGGATCCCATCGCGAAATATAGAATTTTGTGAAATTTAGAAATTTAATTTCTCGTAAACTAAATCGAAATTCAAGAAAAGGGCGACGAGGTGCAAAAATTCGGTCATGGCACTACATGCCTACAAAGTTTCGTGGTTCTGTTGCTCTTAGTGTGTCCGGAACGCGAACTGATAGCACGGTTTTGCTTACCTTAACTTTGAAATACAATAGCTCTTGAAGTATCGCTAAAATCGAGAAACGGTTTATTTCAGCGTGTTTTCCAAACAATTCTCTACAAACGATGTAAATTTCATATTTTTGTGTTCAATACGTTTTGCGCTGCGAGCTAGGAAAGCAAGAGTGTCGCGAAATTTCTAAAACAGCGGCAGCAGCAGCGGCGGCAGTTACTTTTTTTAGAATAGAGAGATTCATTTATGAGCAATGTTTTCATTTTGACGTAATAGGAATTAGGAATACAAGATTCTCATTTAAATTAGCTGAACTTAATGTGTAATAAAGCTGCTACTGCAGCCTTTTCCGCCTGGGGAGATGACAGTGTGAAGTATTCCTTAAACCTTCGTTCTAGACCTTTCAAATAAGCTTCGGCTAATGGTCGGCAACATATGAGGTCTCCAGACAATAGCGTTTGTAATTTGTACCTTAATGATAATTTAGTTGGGAGTAGAATGCCTAAATACATATCATTTTCACCTTGGAAGATGTCTAGGGCCTCGGCGATGGGTTTAGTACATTTAACATATTCTTCAATATAACTGCACAGTACTGCAATCCAAACCTCACTGTACAGTGGCACACCATGTCCAGAATTGCAGGCGTGATGGTCTGAGGAGCCATCGAGTAAGACAGCCGGACTTCCCTTCGCAGTTATCCGAGGGACGTTGACAGCCCAGCGCTACGTACACGAGATCCTGCGGCTTCATGTGCTGCCTTTCCTGGCGGGGAGGCCTAAAGCCTTTTTCCAACAAGATACCGCCCGTCCGCACACGGGTCAGGTTTCCCAGCGCTGTCAACGTCATGTTTCGACGCTTCCGTGGCCTGCCAGATTGCCCGATCTCTTGCCCATCGAGCATGTGCGGGAACAGATGAGTCGCCAGCTCTCTCCATGCTCCAGTATTCGTGCTTCAGAGCGTCAGTTGCAAGAAGTGTGGGCCAGAATGTCCCAGCGTAATATACGGCGTCTCTTTGACTCCATGCCGGACGATATCACCGTATGTATCCGAGCACGAGGCGGTCGGACGCGGTACTAAGGCTGACCGGAATACGTACCGTATGTCCACGGGAAATCGTCCATCGGCTGTGATATCGTAATCACTTCTATCCTTGGTATGTACCATCTCACCACTAAAATCTCATTTCAATCCGACGCCTCCTTCTTGGTGCGCGAATTTTTATGTCAATGAGTGAATTTTAATCGAAAAACTCATAACAGGAAACAAATTGCATGCAAGCAATGCCCGCTGAACTTTTTTCTGCCTAGTAATAAAAATTTCATCAAAACAGCGAAGCTCTGCTGTGTTCCATCCATTCTGAGGACGAAATGAATGTGGACAAAGTGAATGGTGGACGAAGTGAACGTGGACGAAATGAACACGAACAAAGTAATCGGGAACCACATACTATAAGCATACCAGCTGAAAGTACCCTTCAACGAAGCGAGCTCATCGAAATTTTGACACAATGAATTTGAAATTTAAAAGTCCTGCCTGCTTTCTGTCGAGTCGTGAAGTCAGACATGCTAGCTATACACTGCATTGGCTTTGACGCTGATATATCTGTGAACTTAATGATAGGTAACTTAAAAACGATTCGGGGTAAAGTTTCGGTGTTCATACGCTATCATACTGTTATGTGATACTAAAGAATGTAGCCAAGTAATGAGAAATTACGATGGGACGTTTTCTTACCAAACTGAGCTGTCATCAATGCCACATGAAAGGTAAGTATTTTGTACTTCTGTGCTACGCAGAGCCTATACGTCTTCTGCATCGGACGTCTTAAATAATTTTCCTTTTGAGTTTCCGTGTTCTTTCGTACATTTAGTTTCCTCTTGTTAAATGCTTCTAATTTAAAGATACATTATTTCCCCCGAAGAGTTTTCTAAGTTTGGCAGCATTGACAGCAGGTCAGAGTTCAATAAAACCCAAAGACTGGTTGTAGCAGGAGTGCCATGCAGTTTGTGATAACAATTTGTTAGGTGTGAATTTTGTGATGGCGAATGGTTAACGATATGAGGGGCCTACCCGGTTGCGCATTATTTTCTAAGCGCTGGCTATGATCATTTGCACGAGATCTAATTCGAATCCTGAACGAAGTATGGATGGTACGTTTATCATGCGGCACTGGATCTTCTCTGTCAAAATTAGCGACGGGTGACTACGTATAGTTCATTAAGTTGCTCACGGTGGTTGTTAAAGCCCCCAATAAAACAAACAAAAATATAAAAAGGTTAGAGTTTTGTTAAGTTAACGCCCTGCTAGAGATTAATGCATTTGGAAAAAGTGAATTGTTAAATATAAGTGTGTTTGTTTTAGCGACGTATGATAAACGTAGGTCGCGAAGTATTGTGGCTGTAGTAGATGATTTGAAGCCAGTAAGTGCATTTGTTTTGGCTAGGGCTGTGCTATTGTATTGAGACGCAAGCTACGAGCAAATAAACATGGACTCATGTAAATGCAATTGTGTTTATTCAATCCCTAGCTTACGCTTTTCTGTAGTTACTACCCAGCAAAAACAGTCCTGCTGGGCCAGCACTGGACCATTGCTGGCAGCCAACACTGCCAGCAATGGCCCTGCACTATGTTGCCGCTACCAAACCGTCAATAAAATGTCCGGGCGGCCAACAGAAGGGCCAGCAGTTCAGGCCAACAGCTGGCCAACAGTTGGCACCCCATCAGTTGTCATATGCCACAATAGGGCCATCAGTTGCCCATAACAGGCAGTAGCTGCCACAAGGGGCCCTTCAGTGGCCCTGCAAGCACGTGCCAGAAATGATGGCTGGCCTAATGTGGTCCGCTAGTGTGCCGTTAGTGGCAGCCGGC
Organism: Macrothele yani; assembly: GCA_039090855.1. Taxonomy (NCBI): domain Eukaryota; kingdom Metazoa; phylum Arthropoda; class Arachnida; order Araneae; family Macrothelidae; genus Macrothele; species Macrothele yani. The sequence goes on along the minus strand of CM077024.1, from coordinate 38,918,998 downwards.
AACAACGTGACGTAACTGGTGGCTTGCCGAAACTTGTCCGCCAATTTCCCAGTAGTAGCCATAATAATAATAATAAAAAAGCAAGGATAACAGCATTTTCCCAAAGCTACAATATTCTTTTCTACCCTTACGAAGCTTGTGAATTAACGCACTGCGCTGGGGAAATTTTCTCAACAGATCGGAAAAACGCACGTGTGCATCTGAGTGGATTTGAACCAGGGCCGTTAACGTGGTAGTTGAGCTCTTCACCGCCCGGACTAATTTGCCACGCGCGAGCGTATGCTTAAAGCTGTCTGTTTGGTATGCAATGTGTATTCGAATGCTTCCCTCTTTGATTTTACAATATTGCGAGGTATTTTTCATAAAAGTCAGTTTCATATAATTGATAAATTAATATTTTCAACGTAACGATAGTTTTTTTTTACCTTAAGAGAACTTCACTCATTATTTTCAAGGAACGTACATACTTAAGAGTCGCTTTCCAAAGTTTTGTACTGTCCTTGCCGTCTTGAAAAGAGATTGTTGAATAAATATATATTTACCCGGGTTCATGTCACATTCTGTTACATTTTTAACGTTGTGTCTTTCCTTTCCGTTGTCCGAAGCTACATTTGTTTTAAAGAGTAAAGATATTTTATTTTACTTCTCGTTATTTTTAGGAGCGAATTCCTCCCAGTCTTGTGTATTCAACCCGTAGATGAGTACACCACATAGCGTTGCTTTTTTTTCTTTCAAATAATCAATAAATTTTGTACGCGTAGAATTTTTTCCCCAACAAACGTTGTTTTAATGGTTTTCCAGGATATTTGTTTCAAGCGGTTTCAAATTTTTTCTTGTTATTCATCCACTCCATTCCATGAATTTTTATTCATGGGAATGGAGTGGGTGTATTTCATGACTGTAATCTAGTATTTCACGGCTTAATCTGATATCTTCGTCGACGTAGAATTTCATTAGGAAATTGATTTGCCTCTCTACATACGGATTTTTTCTTAACATCCACTAAAATAACACAATGGCGATAGCGTCGTCTTCAACTAACTGGTGCCATGAGAGACACAGCAAGTGTTGCTTCTGCGCATGCGCAGTCCCGTTGCTTCCACCAGCTGTTGGGGTTGCATTGGTCGCCAGCAACGGGCCACTAGTAGCACTTGCTTGGAGGCCCAAAATTCACGGCGATGCTGCAGGGCCATCAATGGCTCGCCAACTGATAGCGCTGCCACCAACGGACCACTACCGGGCCGTGGGCGGCAGATTTCAGGCAGCAGTAACCCATCACTGCCAGCTGGTGGCCAGCAGTTTCCCAGCACTAGTGTTTATGCTGAGTAGTAATAGATACACAGTCGAGTCACATTATTGTGACCACCACCTACTTTTGACGTCAACAGCGCGTAGCCAAGGAAAGAAGACACGTGTCCTGAGCTGGCTTGGAGGGTATATAAGCTGTGATGTACACATTCTGAAAACATATAACCCGTTGCTGTCATGGATAAAAGGAGCGATTTATCAGATTTGCAAACAGGTGTGTTTATCGGATTTCGAGCCAAGGGTGGCAGTATTTCTGAAAGAGCGCTGTTTGTGAACTCTTCGCGCGCTGCTGTGGTTAAAGTGTATCGTGATTGTAGAAATGGCACCATTGCGAATAAGCGACGCGGAAACTGCTGAGTACTACGTGCCATTGATGTGAGAGGTGAACTGTGGCCTCGAAGATGCGTGAGGGCCCATCGACACGCTACAGTGGAGAAACTCACTGGCCGAATGAACCAGGGGGATACCAGAAGTGTGTCTAAAACAACAGTTCAAAGAACCCTGCTGCGTATGAGGCTCCGATGCATACCTGATGGCCACTGCACCTATGCTAACGTACGTGCATCTGCAGAAAAGGCTTACATTTGCACGGCAGTATCGGAATTGGATCTCCGCTGACTGGCAAAGGATTGCCTTCTCGCATGAGTCACGTTTTCTGCTTCATCGAACAAATGGACGTTGGCGTATAAGGCGCGAAATATCGGAGAAGAAACAGTCTTAAACCACTGCTGGAAGAACACAAGCTGGTGGGGGCAGCGTTATGATCTAGGAAATGTTTTCGTGGCATTCTCTGGGTCTACTCATGCCCGAGGAAGGCACTATGGACCGAATTCGTTATGAATCCATCCTTGCAGACCACGTACACCCATACATGCTGATTGTCTTCCCTGGGACGGATGGAATCTTCCAGGACAACAGTGCGACGGGTCTCTCAGCTAGAAATATCCGCAAGTGGTTGGAACAGTACGACGAAGATTTCAAAGTACTTCCCTGGCCCCCTAATTCCTCAGACTTAAACCCAATTGAGCATCTGTGGGACCACCTCGATCGTGTTGTTAGCTCTATGGATCCTCCACCACACACCCTCCAGCAGCTGTCAGATGCACTGCCGTCAGGATGGCTCCACATACCTGTGAACACCTTCCAGCACCTTATTGAGTCACTCCAGGCCCGTCTAGCAGCTGTCCGCGGTGCATACGGTGGTTACTCCGGATATTAGCTGGTAGTCACAATAATGTGACTCGACCGTGTTTATACGTATGGCTTAAGAAACGTTAACAATTAAGCAAATACATTTCACAATTAGAGCTTACAGTTCCAGTGTTTAAACCTATTTTTACACTGAAACCACCTACTACAAACCTTTAAACCAGCCATGCGACTAAGTGTGAAATTTTTAGCTGCCCATTAAAAAAACTAGTGGTGGCCCAAATTAACATAGGCTTTTATTTCTTACCGTAGGTCTTATTTGATCTTCAATAACTATGTTACTGATAAGAATGGCTTAAAATTGTACCTTACTGCATGAGAAGTATCGAATTCTTGAAAGCTCACACCATTTACGCTCACCAAGGAGGCAGGGTTCTCCGGTCAGAGCCCCCCTCCTCTTTGAGAGGAATTGAGTACGAATTTAAAGCGATATATACCAGGTCTTTCAGAAAATAATGGCTGATTTGGAGGGCAAAAATGAAAGAGACATACCTCATAGAACACGACCTTGTTTTATTCGAAATACACGTATTCATAATCTACTAATGTAACACCAAACAATCTTTCCTTTCTCAAAGTCAGTTCTCTCCCGCCGCGACATTTTCACTTAACCTCACAGTGCGATATGATCGCAGTCAGCTGCAGGTTTGACCGCGATCATATCGCACTGTCAGCTGCTGTAACGCGCATCTTAACAACGCAGCTGATCAGTTCATTTGCTTTTGAAGGGTGTCCGGTGACTTTTGTCAATATAGAGTATGTAATATACATTGCTGGCCACCCAAACTGCAACACCAAGAAGGAAGCATCCGATTGGCCTGAAATTCACAGGATACGTCGCCGCGTGGTCATCGTCGGCTAGCTCGCATTGTAACAGCGGATAGACGGGCCACAACGCAAGAAATCACTCGGAAATTTAACGCTGGTGCACAAAAACGTGTACGCAACCACACCATCTAGTACCATCTCCTCTCTATGGGGTACAGAAGCCATCGTCCCACGAGAGTACCGCTGCTGACCGCACATCACAGGGTGCAAAGGTTAGCATGGGCGCGGGAACATCGCCACTGGACCCTAGACATGTGAAAAAATGTTGCCTGGACTGATGAGTCGAGATTCACGTTGGTACATGCAGATGGCAGGATACGAGTACGGCGCAAACCACATGAAGCGATGGATCCTTCTTGCCAGCAGGGTACTCTTCAAGCTGGTTGGGGTGCCGTTCTCGTCTGGGGAATGTTTACATGAACTGAAATGGGGCCCCTGGTACATGTGACATCGTCCCGCACAGGTCAACGTTACCGGGATATCCTGGACAACCATTTGCTCCCGTTTATGCGTCTTCAACATCCCACTGGAGACCTCATCCTGCAACAAGACAATGCACCGTGCCATCGCTCTCGAATTGAATCCGAATGGTTGGATGAACACTCCACCGACGTGACCTCGCTTCCTTGGCCAGCTAGGTCACTTGACGTCAATCCCATCGAGCACATCTGGGATGCCATCGAGAGAGATGTTTGAGGCTCTGACCCCCCTCCATCAAATCTTCGTGAACTGTGGGAGCTTGTTCAGGGGTCGTGGATCCGTATGGCTTCCCAACGCTTCCGGTATCTTGTCGAGTCCATGCCAAGACGAATCGCCGCCGTTATCAGGGCGAAAGGTGGTGCTACACGTTACTAGACAGGTATCTCTAATTCAATTGCTCTTCAGTGTATATGGAGTGGTTGAATCTGGCTTGTCAATTAGTTTGGTTTCTTCAAAGAGAAATTTATGGTCCTTTTCGTAACAGTGTTTAGCCATCGATGACTTCTTTAGGTCACAATTCCGAATGTAGGTCTTGTTCTCCTTCAATCGAAAACGCAAGGCTTCACGGTCTGTCCTATATACGAAGCGCCACATTCACATGGAATTTGATAAATTCCTCACAAGTTTTTGCCTGCAACATAGTCCTTTGATCCTAAAAATCTCATTTTGTTTATGGGTTTAAAAATCACCATAAAATTAAAGGTTTTGAGAATTTTTGAAATTTTGAAGGCAATGTCATGGGAAAATGGAATAAGGGCAAACTTCTTTCGCAATGGGTGCATCACAGGAGTTAACATGTTGATAGGCTTCGGTTTCCGGAATTTTGTTAGAGCCTTGTCTGATACACGATTTATAAAATATTTAAATACAATTAAAAGATGAATATTATGTAAGCACTTCCTTAGAATTACTTTCGAGCTCACGTTGACGAGCTCAACGTGAGCTCGAAAGTACTAATGTTTTAACTTCTCTTTTTAGTGTACATAATATTCAACTTTTAATTGTATATTAATATTTTATAAATCGTGTATCAGACGGCAAAGAAGCTTTATATTAATAAGATTTACTGATTCCTGATATTGAGGGGTACTCAGGTAGGTGGATTAATGAACGTTATTTTCGTAAAATCAATGAAAGAAGATATGTGAATTATAAAAGTAAATACTTACTAAACTATAGCTGCGGCAACAATAAGCATTTCGACTAATCAGATATTCAAAAACAATATTTTTAGTCATTATTATTATATAGTACAGTCATTTGCAAAAGCTAGAGACCACCTGTCAATTTATTAAAAATTAAGATTTTCAAAGAAACAGCAAATTACTGGTCGGAGATATTTGAAAAATTTACACCACAGTTGAATACTTGCATTCTTTAGAACACAAAAAAAAGACCGAAATCAGTATTTTGTGTGGCCACCTTTGGGTTTTATAACGGACAGACTACGATGTGGCATAGTCTCAATTATAACGAAGTAAATTTCTCCGTCATTTTTGGTTTACGCCGGGATTCGAACCCGGATCCCCTCATTCCGGAATAAGTTGCTCTACCAATTGAGCTACGCGGACGTTTTATTCTGATTCCTATCTGCCTTTATGTCGTGTGCGTCCTTCTGGCAGGTACGTCACATCTCCTGGTACGTTACACAATGAGGGACTTGCAGTAGTCACTTGAAATGCCTTTGCACCACACGTACTTGAATTTGAATTTAATTTTGCCATGTTACACTATCTAGCATACAATCAAATTGCACATACAACTTCTGTACCAAAAAATGATTAGCCAAATACAAATCGCACCATATGCAAACACAAAAGAAATACAGTACATATACCGTATGTAAGAAATGCATTAATACAAAACATAAATGCAAAAATATGAATAATAATGCAACTAATACAAACACGTGAACCATCAAACATGCAAATATAAATATCATACAATAATAATAGACATATAATGCAAAGTACAAGTACAAACGTATGCCAATACGAATAGTACCACGTATATTTCAAACACTTACACAATCAACTTGTGACGTGCCAGGAGATGTGACGTACCTGCCAGAAAGACGCACACGACGTAAAGGAAGATAGGAATCAGAATAAAACGTCCGCGTAGCTCAATTGGTAGAGTGACTTATTCCGGAATGAGGGGATCCGGGTTCGAACCCCGGCGCGGATAAAAATGACGGAGAAATTTACTTCGTTATAAAGTGTAGGGCAACATAGCAGGGAGCCAGCGAAAAAGGCTAGTGTAAGCCTGACGAGCCCCTGGTTCCCTAAAAATCAAAGTTTGGGAATTGTTGGAGTCAATCAAAGCTTGTAAATTTGATGGACGGCTATTTTTCTGCTACCTTGTCTTTTAAAATGGTCCACAAATTTTCGATGGGTTAAGGTCGGGACAGTTACAGGGCCAGTCATGCACAGTTATATTTTTCCTCTTCAGGTAGTCCTTTACTGTCTTTGACCTGTGGCATGGAGTACCATCATGTATAAAGTTTGTGCATCTGTGCACTTGCATATATGAGTTAACAGCTTCTCACCTAACATTTCCTCATAAGAAGGACTAGTCATGGTAATGCCTGTCGGCAAAAAGGATAATAAAGCAGTACCGGATGCTGACATAGCACCCCATATCATCTGACTAGGCGGATGTCTCAAGGTACTAACTGTGTTTTTTTCATCAAAATATTTGTCTTCTGGTCGTCGAACATGTGCTTCACTTGATTCGAATTGCCGCAGAGTTGATTCGTCGGAAGAAATAACTTGGTTCCAATTTTCGGCAGTCCACGATTGATGACGCTTTACAAACTGGCTTCTTCTTTTTCATGACAGAGGTTAGTCTAGGTACTTGTGTGCAGATTTATAAGACTTTAACCCAAAATCTTTGCTAAGACGTCAGGAAAGAATGCTGATACTGATATCAGACATTTTGAATGTAGAAAGGCCTTGATTTTCTTGCACGAACTCCTCGGAGAACGTATAACTATTTTCCTTATGGTATTGTCATCCCTTGGGGTTGTTTTTCTTGGACGTCCAATTCTCTTTCGGTCGCTAAATTCACCTGTATCTCGATATTTCATGATCGTTTTATGAATAGCAGTCTTGCTCACTTTCACCTTTCTGTTTACATCACGTTCGGAGTATCCTTCATGATATAAGGTCACTATTTGTGCCCTCTGAGTAAATTTAATGACGCTTTTCTGCCCATTTTTCGCTATATAGAAAATACGTACGAAACCTCTCAGCATGAAAACCAGAAGAAAACTGACGCTCCCACGCTTCCCCCAACTCTATGAACAGCTGCCGCTATAGAATGATGCAACTGCGACAGGAAGTTGAGTAATACAGACAGTAGCTGGCGCAATCGGTAGAAATCTCCTAATACCAACAGGGGCTCTTACACTTTTGCAAATGACTGTATTTAGATTTAGACAAACTTAAGAAACGACCTGAAATCGATGAGATGTAATGTAACTGCGAAAATCCATTTGCGCATGCGCAAGCTTAAATCTGACCTCAACATAGAAAGAAAAGCTGAATTGCACGTCTGTTAGTGAGGGAAATCGGTAACTTTTGGTTTAGAATAGCTACAGATTACACCTGATTGTTTTATATATCATTTTAAAGCTGCCTTCAATAGTAGGCAACCCTCCCTCCTTAGGGGAGTTGAGAGGAAGCCAAATATCGCTATGACGCACCGTTCTGACAGCATCAAAAATGCATTTTTGTAATTTTTGAAATGTCTTTCTTATCACATTTAGCACCAGGTTGTAATTTACGCAGTTTGCAATGAGATATTGTTACGTTTTCATAAAGCGTGATGGAATAATATTCGGCGATAGTTCAGTAAAATATATTATTGCGTAACAATAAAATTATCTATTGTTGCGTCACTCCATTGGGCAGCATGCGGCACGATCAGATTTCAACAATGGTTTTGACTACTTCCATTACCCATTTTCGTTACATCGAAATTTCTTACTTGGGATTCACTTTAATACTGTCTAGAAAGGTGCACAGCATTAAAAAAAATCACTTTTACAAAAGAACTCTAGAATGCAAGCTTGGCAGTTTGACGCTGCGATATCTCGGAAACTTCTTTCATCGAATGAACAAATACACTTCAAGCATTATTCACAGATGTTTTTTGCTTTTCTATTGATTTCTTAGATATTGGCTGCCATTTTGAGTCAGTCTCGTCTGCGAACTCATATTCGGCAATGATGAAAAGTAAAAAGAGGAAGAAAAAGTGGTTTCCCGCTGATTGTTTGATCCTATATAAACCCATTGTTTCGTACAAAAACAATGGTGACTCATTTACATCTGTAGTTTATACAGGATGTACAGTTCTTTCGGAAAAACACTGGACTTAAGACATGCATTTTAATTTATGTTTATAATGAATAGAATGTATGCCACGTAAGGTGAGTTATCAGAAAAAAGATGCGATTTCGGCTTTATACTGTCGAAATGCAAATTTATTCTTGCGAAAAATAAAAATATTTTCCTGGTGGAATGGAAAATTGATTAATTCTTATAAGTAGAGCACCCAATACACAACTATTCCTTTCACGTAAATCTCGTTTTGGTTTTGCGACTTTTTCATTGTGATTTAGGAGGAAAGAATTCACTTCGTTTTCAAATTACTTCAAACTTCATGAATAACAAAGCCATAGGGAGAAATAATTTCTTTTTTCATGTGAGCCGAAATCTGAATATTACAATTTCCGTTTTATTTGAAATACTCCGAATTTGAATAACAGTAGATTAATAAGTACTGCGCTATTAAAGATACATTTTTTTGCTAATTGAAAGATATTCCACGATATAAAGTTTAGGTCATTTATACCATATTCAGAACTCATGGGACAAACTTTAAGGAGTGGTAGAGCACACTGCAACAAACATTTTTTGTATAGGAATGTATGGGCGCAAGTGACGCGTTGAGGCACAAACGCAAGAAATAGACATGAAAGGAAACATAAATTGTTTACTTACAGCATCGTTGGCAAGTGCTTCTTTACAGCAATGTTTACAATAATTGCTCAAAATTGCGTCCACCAACATTAATACATGCGCGGCAGCGTCGACGGAGTAATTGGCGTACAGTTTTAAAGATGTCAGGTATTTCTCGCACACGTGCAGCCGCAACGGATATTCGAGCGACGAGGTCCTCAACAGAGTCAACTGGAGTCTCGTAAACGAGGTCCACAACAGAGTCAACTGGAGTCTCGTAAACGAGGTCCACAACAGAGTCAACTGGAGTCTCGTAAACGAGGGCCTACAGATGTCCCCATAAGAAGTAATCGAGGCTCAGTAAATCGGGCGATCGGGGTGGCCAACGGACTGGTCTACCAAGGCCAATCCATCGCGCCCCAAAAGTGGCATCCAGGTAATTGCGCACACTAATGTTGAAATGGGTTGGCACCCCATCATGCTGAAACCACAGTCCTTGTCTGACGGACAGTGGTACATCTTGAAGCAATTCTGGTAAAACCTCTTTCAGAAAAATACGATAACATCTGCCATCGAGTTGCGTTGGTAGTAGATATAAGCCAAGCAGGAAGCCGTTCACAATACCCGCCCACACATTCACAGAGAATCGTTCTTGGTACGCATGTGGACGTGTGGCGTGTGTGTTAGAGGTTGCCCACACATGACAATTGTGCACACTGAAAACACGTGTGTCCGTGTGTAAAAATCGCCTCATCTGTGAATAACACATGAGCTGGAAATTTCTTGTGTTTGTGCCTCAACGCGTTACTTGCGCCCATACATTCCTATACAAAAAATGTTTGTTGCAGTGTGCTCTACCTCCCCTTAAAGTCTGTCCCATGAATTCTGAATCACCCTGTATTTGTCTCAGATTTAACGGTGGCTATTGAAGGAAATTTTAAGTAGCGAATTTTCTTTCAAATTCAATAGTAATAGTTGAAATTTATTTAACGAAAATAAGTCGTGAAATCGCCTTTGGGCTAAATTTCTTTGTCGTAACACATGTTTTTGAATAACGATTTTTACTGTTTCTTACATGAGAAATACAAGACGAAAAAGTTCTGATGTCAGACAAATAAATACCTAGACAGCCTTTGTTGTTACGTAATCCTACATTTGGACACTCACGTTCTTTTTCATAAATAAAAGCGGGTTTTTTAACAATTTCCATGAAATGCCTTTCCCCCGTATTTCTTCACATTTACAGAATTCATACACTGAACTAGTATACGAGGTCCGATCAAAAAGTTCCGAGACTAAGCCGACATACAACAAATTACTTACGTTACTTCAGTATGGCTATGATCTCCTCAAACTAGAATCCTTGGACAACGAAAGCCAGTGTTTTTGCCACTGTTGGAACGTTCCCTGGAAGTCCTGTTCGTGAATCGTGTCAAGCACCGTCTGCGATTCGCGCTGGATCTCGTCCACGATTTCCAAACTGCGACCCCTGAGCTTCAGTTTCATCTTCGGAAACAGAAAGAAGTCGCAGGGGGCCAAACCTGGCGAGTAAGGTGGGTGAGGAAGGGTAGTCATGCTGTTGCGGCTGCAAAACGGACGTGTTGCTAATCCTGTATTGTCGTGATGGAGCAGGAAATCGCCCCTGCTCCACATTTCAGGTAGTTTGCGGCGAATGTCCTCCCTAAGACGCCGAAGAACATCGCAGTAAAAAAGGGTGGTGACGGTCTGTCCCTGGAGGACGAATTCACGGTGCACAACCCCACAAATGTCGAAGAACACGATGAGCATGCTTTTGGGTGCGCTCCGGACCTATCCGGCTTTCTTCGGTCGTGAAGATGCCGGACTCTTCCACTGCGACGATTGTTGTTTGGTCTCCGGGTCGTAACCATAGACCCGATTCTCGTCCCCAGTGATGATCCGCGACAAGAATGTTGGCTCATTCACCACCTGCTGACGACGCCGTCTGTTCGGGGTTCAGCATCTTTGGCACAAAATTTGCAGAATCGACGTCAGAATTTCTTGCACTGTTCCGTATGACACATTGACGATGGTAGCAATGTCTTGAATGGTGCTCCGACGATCCTCATGAACCAGTTATTTAATTTTGTCCACATTTTCGAGGAATTTGCTCGTGGACGGTCGCCCTGACCTCTCGTCGTCTTCCAGTGCCGCTCTTGAAGCGCGAGTGCCACTTAAATCACTTCGAACGACTTATTGCTTCGTTACCATAAGCCTGCCGCAACATTTCATGCGTCTCCGTTTCCGATCTGCCGAGTTTGACGCAGAGTTTGATGTTCGTTCGCGGCTCTAGTTTGCAGTCCATACCAAAATCGCAGCTGTGCTCTGCATGTGGTCACCAAATATCGTGTAGCAGAGCTTCAGATGTTCACAGAACGACGTCACTCTGCACAAAGACTCATGAATGTCACTTCCCTCGACCGCTGCTCACGCATCCACGTACTGCCATCTGTTGGTGCGCTACGTACCTAGCCTCGGAACTTTTTGAGCGCAGTACGTATAATCAGAAAAAACTTGCCTAACAATGTCTTCAGCCACTTTAGGCCTTCAAAACTGCATGGATTCGACATGCTAGGGATTCAACGACATGTTCATATCGTTCCTCAGGCATGTTCAGCCAATAGTATGTGATACTTTCCGTTAACTGCCGAATGCTTGTGAAGTACTACAGAGGTGAAGCACTTGTCAAGACGACAAATTTACATCGATACATTCTGTTGTTGTAGCTTAGTCAGTTAGATCAACTCACTCCGAAACGAGGAGACGTGGGTTCGATCCCAGTCATGGACAAATTCCTGTTTTCACATGTTCGCCTGGGAAGGATCTGCGTTACGAATGACTCTCTCAATCTTACTTCACAGGAGTTCAGTTGGATTAAGCAATGAATAATTATTCATTGCTAAATTATTCATTATGATGAATAATTGCGGGACATAACATATTCAACGAGATTCTAATATCTTTCCTGAGGTATGTTCAGCGAAGCGGATGTGATGCCTTCCGTTAATAGCCAAATGTTCATTTGAGAAGAATCTGCGTAGCAAATGACTCTCTCAATCCTATTTTGCAGGGGTTCGGTTGGGTTCAGCAATGAATAATTGCAATAAATAATAAGTAGGGTGCTTGTAAATATATATAGGGTGCTTGTATATTCAACGAGATGCTGATAGCGTTATTCAGGAATGTTTTGCCAAGCGAAGTGATGCCTTCCGATGATTGCCAAATGTTCGTTTGGGGAGTATCTGCGTTACAAATGGCTCTCTCCGTCTGATTTCACAGGTGCTCAGTTCGGTTAAGCAATGAGTAATTGCAATGAATAATGAATAATTCTGGGTGCCAGTATATTTCAACGAGATGCTGATATCTTTCCTCAGATATGTTAAGCCAAGTTTATGTGATACCTTCCTTTAATTGCGAAATGTTCACTAGGGGAGGATCTGCGTTACAGATGACTCTCAATCCGTCTGATTTCACAGGTGTTCAGTTCGGTTAAGCAATGAGTAATTGCAATGAATAATGAATAATTCTGGGTGCCAGTATATTTCAACGAGATGCTGATATCTTTCCTCAGATATGTTAAGCCAAGTTTATGTGATACCTTCCTTTAATTGCGAAATGTTCACTAGGGGAGGATCTGCGTTACAAATGACTCTCAATCCTATTTCACAGGTGTTCAGTTGGGTTAAGCAATGAGTAATTGCAATGAATAATAGCGGGTGCTGGTATATTCAACGAGATGCTGATATCGTTCTTCAGGTATGTTTGGCGTAGCAGATGGAATGGCTTCCGTTAATTGCCAGTGGCTTGAAATCTATTTCACAGGTGTTCAATTGTATAAAGCAATGAATAATGAATAATTGCGGATGTTTTATTGAACGAGTTGTTGATAACGTTCTTCAGTTATGTTTTGCCACGCGGATGGGATGCCTTCTGTTATTTGCCAAATGTTCGTTTGGGGAGGATCTGCGTTACAAATGACTCTCAATCCTATTTCACAGGTGTTCAGTTGGGTTAAGCAATGAGTAATCGCAATGAATAATGACTAATTGCGGATGCTGGTATATTCAACGAGATGCTGACATCGTTTTTCAGGTATGTTTAGCGAAGCGAATGGGATGGCTTCCGTTAATTGCCAAATGAACTCGGCCAGGAGAGCAAACGAATTTTTTACGAATGTGTCTAAGGAGTTGGCAGCCAGTTCATTTGCTTATCTTGACCATCGTCATCGTAAGATTTGTAGTTCGACCTAGATCCCAGTGACTGGAAACTGGATTACTAGGAAAAAGTCGTCTGGTTGGGTGTGTCTCAAACAAGCCAATGGAAGAGTCTATGTTCCAAACAAGCCAATGGAAGAGTCTATGCGCAGCACGAGTGAACATAGTGGAAGTCCAGAAACATGTTGACGGCAGCAGTATCGTGGTACAGGGATTGCTCCCAAGAACATAGTGAGAGTGTAACTGGATGACACTCAATCCTCTCTGAAAGACAGCGTCCCATGTCACAAGGCGCGCATTGTGCAGAAATGGCTAAAGGATTAGGTTCAAGCATTTCGTGTGCTTCTCCTCGCCTCTAAATTCTCCCCTACTTGAATCCCATTAAACATTTGTGAGATGCAGTGGAAATCATCATTCGCCGGTCCACGCCAATGTCTCTTTCTGTCGCGTAACTCCAGAACGTCATTCAGTCTAACTGGTACAGAATACCTAATGACACTTTCCGCGGTATAGTGTCATCGATGCGTCTCCGGATGTAAGAAGTAATCTCTACAAATGGTTGTCCAACACGATATTTTGTAGGTTGCCCTAATAGTATAGCTTATGTGTGTGTGTGTATTTCCGGAACACGTGATATCTCATTACAAGAAAATGGACTTTCGAGTACGAAGAAAGACTAAGCAGACTGAAATTAATCTCAATTGAAAAAGAAGTTGAACATTGTTTTTGGTGAAGAAAAACTGGTGGCGACATTAGCAGCATCAAATTTTTTTGTAACGTTAGTTATTTAACAAATTACAGAAGAATTTTAAGATAGCTGTTTTCTATTTTTATTTGTTTGGAGTTTAACGACTCCGTGAGCAACTCGATTGGTTATAAGGAGCATGCCGTCACTAATTTAAGGCCACTGGTTCCAGGGAAGGGAGAGAGACAAATACAGCATCCATGTCTCACCAGGATTCGAACCCGGATTCATCGTGATCGAATTGCCTGAAGTCAATGCTGAGACCACTAATCCATCGGGTCAGATTTAACGTTCCACTTACGTAATTTGCGTTGACATTCAACACGGACATGCAATGTAAATGCTGCGGTATCTGAATGCAAAATTTATAAAGCACACTTTTAACCCTTTAACCGGCTGGAACGAATTAACTCGGGGTTAACAACATAGGCTGAAATCAGCTCCAAAGAGTATGGCCAAACCCGACAGAAACTAGTGAACCTGCGCATCATAAAGTGTAGCTTTTATCTTAGGTTTAGCACTGTAAGTGGTCATTTGGGTGTGTGGTTGTCATTAATCCTTCCTCTTTGATTATTATCTTTTCCACTAAGAATGCTATAAAAATGGGAGACGAACCTATGAAAGAAGAGAACAGATGTTTGAGTAACTTATTTCTACCCTGTGGCATGATGTTCATGTCGGGGGAACTACTTCGAGTTATTCCTTAGGTGATGGAACAGAGAATAAGGGTCTATAAGGGAATCAGACTACATACTGTAACACTAAGGACTGTAAGGGAACACTTACAACTAGCAACAGATTTATGGTCGATACACCTGAGATGAAACAGGGAAAGGAATTGTTTTGCCGTAGCGTTCATATAACCCGGCCACTATGAAAACATTTCTGTTTGAGGAGCGCAGGATAATTTGGGCAAATTTTGGTTCTGGTACATCGGCCGTTTAAAGGTTTAATCATTTTTCTCATGGGCCTTTAAATCTTCCGTTGAGGAGGGCGCAAAATGTCCTAAACTGCTATTATTCAGTGCTCGCGGCTATTACCATTTTCTAACAAAGGAAAAATGAAATCTGCCGCCGTGGTGACCCAGTGGTCTAAGCGATGGCTTCTCACCGTTCGTTAGACAGTGACCGGGTTCGAATTCCGAATGAGGCATGGCTGATGTGCTTGTTTTACAGCACTGGCTCTCCCCTTCCCTTGACCAATGGCCCTAAATTAGAGAAGTACGCCAGCTTGCGCACTGTGGTCTAGAGATCTACACGGGCCGGCCCGGAATTTTTTCCATACAATTACGGCCGGGCCATACCAGTCCAAGTCGACCCACTCTTTTTATGTTATGAATGGGTCGACTATTATTGTTTTTCAATTTTGGCCTACACGGGCCGGTCCGGGATTTTTTCCATGCCCTTATGGCAGGGCCGGGCCGCGTATAGGCATTTCGTACATTGATACGGGACTCTGAAAATTTCAGCCAATAAGAGGGCGGTATTTAGTTTCTGTGACGACACCTATGGGTGGGGCTTATTTGGCTGTGTCACGTGTGATTACTCACTAATGGTAGGAACGGATTTTGCTAACTGACTGGTGTAAATGTTTGTAGGTTTGTTGGCAGGAGATGCTTTTTAAATGTGATAATGATGCGACATTGGTTGTTTTAGAACATGTTGGTGAGGTGGGGAGGGAAATGTTTTTAACACAGACCTTGTAGAGAGGGAGACTGGCAAACACAATGACAGCGCTTTGAAAGTGACGGGAATCAATTGAATAGCTCAGTTGATTCTGTACGGTATGAATAGCGCAGAAAGAATATTCTCGTGCGAACCAACAGATTTCAGACTAAATTTTAATCAATAAGTTCTCAATTTCGGCGAAAATTGGCTATAAAATAAAAAAAAGTCGTTACATGGAGCCAACATGAACAAATACGTGGTTACAGAAATACAAATTTTGAAAATATCACATTATCATACCTTCATATTACCCTTAACCAGACTATTTTGTTCCTCAAATTGTTTTATTGAAAGATATTTTTACCCAATGAGCTGATGCAAAATAAATATCCCACAAATAAATTTAAAAAAGGAGGGGATCTGTAGTTTGTTTACAGAACTATCGCCGCTTTTCCTCAGACATGCAATGCACTTTATTATTAATTGCGATGCTGCCTTCATACTCAAAAACTAATTTTAAAAACTACACCGACATATGAGTTGAAAGAACAAAACAGCACTTTTTCTCATTTAAATTTTTAACCAAGCACTTCTGTGCCTCTATAAATTATGTATGTTCTTCTGAAGCAAAGCAACAATTAATACATCCCACCCTCATGCAAATAGAAATACTTTTCTTAACTTAATATTTTCTCCGAGTATAGATCTGCGTGAACTTTTTTTTTCTTTTTTTTTTTTTTTTTTTGCAAAAAAAAAAAAAAAGAAGTTATGAGTACCTAACATTTTTTTCAAATCATCTTATAAAAGATGAAAAAGGAGAACACAGCACAGGACAAGCACTGAAGGAATGAAATAGTGGTAAGCAAGTTTGTTTTTCATCATGCAATTATGATTTAATCAAATGCTAGCTTTGATATGAACTGACAGCAAATTGAGTTCAGTGTGGTAGGATCAAGAACGTAAAAAGGAAGCTTTTTTCTTCTTGCAATGTAGTTTAATAAATAAGATAAAAAATCTGTTTGCAGCTATGCGACTGACAATAATCATTATTATAAAATAACACTTTCACAAATTCAGTAATACCTACCTTGATATCCCTAATATGTTATTTCCTGTTTTATTTTTTCAGTGGTGAAATGCCCTTACTCTAAAATACTTATGCATTGTCACTTTTAATAAGTTTTCCTAATAGCTTAAATATTAATCATAATGTAAAAACAAGATTTTGTGTGGAAATTCTTCCTATACTGCTTTAAGGAATTTTGTCTGTATATTTTGCTCTTGTGGCATACGGTGCCTGTATCTTGGAGGAAAGAATAGAGTGGAGGTGTTGAGATGTTTAATACCAGAAGCCAGTTTTTCCTGCAATCTCCTGTTGACCTAGGAGCACTAGGATTTCGGCCACAAGCTCGAAAGGAGTCCAACAGCCTTACAGGAAGCAAGTGCAAGCCGATGCTCAGGCTCTTTTCAAACATTTACGTTACTAATTTCTATCTTTTTATTCATCTTAAAGATGCCTTTTTTGAACACTATTAGAGCAAGAAGTACCGTATCAGTGTTTTAGGATTTTGTATTGCATAAGTACGTGCGCGTGCACACACGCTCGTGCGTTCCTTTCCTTTCCCTTTCGTGTTCTGTTTTCCATTTTTGCATATGGTCACTGCACAATTTGGCATTATGGCGTTAGGGAAATGCCAAGAATATCCAAAACAAGAAGTCACAATACACACACCGCGCTTCATGATGGTAATATAACTACAATAACTCAAATAATATAACTATAGAATAATTATATTAATATAACTAGAATTATTAAATTAATATAACAATTATTACTAGATAAATATAACAAGACGGACTAGAATACTCTAACAAGAATATCTAAATTAGTACAACTCCTTGAATACAATTGACCTCAATAAACAAGACACGAGTGCAAGGAAGCGAGAAATTAGAGCCGAGACATGTTTACATCTGCGGTCGAATCGCACTCGATGATGACGACATTCTCAAATCATCGAAACTTTTTTCACTGCGGCGCATAGCTGTTATGGCCACCCCTGTATACACGGGTAAAGTTGGATATTCACGTGCAGTGTTGTAAATGGGTATCGTTCACTTGACCGAAAGGTCACTTGACCGAAAATCACTTGATCGAAAGGTACATTTCACCGAAGGGTCACTTGACCGAAAAGTTCATTTCACTGAAAGATCACTTCACCTAAAAGTTCATTTCATCGAAAGGACACTTGATCGAAAAGTTCATTTCACCGAAAGATTACTTTACCTAAAAGTTCATTATATCGAAAGATCATTTCACCGAATGGTCAGTTTATCGAAAACTTAGAATTTTGTTGTTATAGATCTGTTGGAGTATGGTGCTGGTTTTTAAAAAACTGGTCACCTAAACATTATTGGATTGTATAAAAAATACACTTTTAATTTCTTTTAAACACCTCCCCATAAGTAGGTTTTTCGAAATATAACATTAATTATAAGTCATAGATAGACCTGTGCCTTTTTGCCAAATTGTAATCCCCCGAGCTCATATTCATGAAGTTTACATAACAACTCTAGTTAATGAGTTGTTATGTAAACACACTTATTCAGACAAAAAAAAAAAAAAAAAAAAAATCAGTTTTAGGGCCCTTGGCCTCGGTTTAGGCCTTTTTAGAACATTTTAATCGTGCGTGCTCATATTCATAAGGTTTACGTAAAATGTCCAGCTAATAATGTTGCACATTTATTCAGGCAAAAAAGAATCAATTTTTGGGCCCTAGGCCTCGGCTTAGGCCTTTTTAGAAAATATAAACCGTGCGTGCTCATGTTTATAAGGTTTACATAAAAACTAAAGTTAATGATGTTGTACTCTTATTCAGGCCAAAAGAATCAGTCTTGGCCTCGTTTTAGGCCTTTTTAGAAAATTTTAATCCTGCGTGCTCATATTTATAAGGTTTACATAAAATGTCAAGTTAATAATGTCGCACATTTATTGAGGCAAAAAAGAATCAATATTAGTGCCATAGGCCTAGCTTAGGCCTTTTTTGCAAATTTTAATCGTGCTTGCTCATGTTCATAAGCTTTACATAAATAGTAAAGTTAATAATGTTACACATTTTTTCAGGCAAAAAAGAATCAATTTTAGGGCCCTAGGTCTCAGCTTAGGCCTTTTTAGAAAATTTTAATTGTGCTTGCTCATGTTCATAAGCTTTACATAAATAGTAAAGTTAATAATGTTACACAATTTTTCAGGCAAAAAGAATCAATTTTAGGGCCCTAGGTCTCAGCTTAGGCCTTTTTAGAACATTTTAATTGTGCTTGCTGATGTTCATAAGCTTTACATAAATAGTAAAGTTAATAAAGTTACACAATTTTTCAGGCAAAAAGAATCAATTTTAGGGCCCTAGGTCTCAGCTTAGGCCTTTTTAGAACATTTTAATTGTGCTTGCTCATGTTCATAAGCTTTACATAAAAAGTCAAGTTAATAATGTTGCAATTTTTTTCAGGCAAAAAGAATCAATTTTAAGGTCCTAGGCCTCAGCTTAGGCCTTTTTAGAAAATAATAACGGTACGTGCTCATGTTCATAGGTTAACCTAAAAACTCAAGTTAATGATGTTGCACACTTTTCAGGCTAAAAGAATGAATCAAGTTTAGGGCTCTAAGCCTCGGCTTAGGCCTTTTTAGCAGATTTTAATCGTGCGTGCTCATATTCATAAGGTTTACATAACAACTCAAGTTAATGATGTTGTACACTTATTCAGGCCAAAAGAATCAGTCTTAAAGCCCTAGGTCTCGGCTTAGGCCTTTTTAGAAAATTGTAATCGTGCGTGCTCATATTTATAAGGTTTACATAAAATGTCAAGTTAATAATGTCGCCCATTTATTCAGGCAAAAAAGAATCAATATTAGGGCCGTAGGCCTCGCTTAGGCCTTTTTAGCAAATTTTAATCGTGCTTGCTCATGTTCATAAGCTTTACATAAAAAGTAAAGTTAATAATGTTACACATTTTTCTGGCAAAAATAATCAATTCTAGGGCCCTAGACCTCGGCTTAGGCCTTTATCGCAAATTTTAATCGTGCGTGCTCATATTCATAAGGTTTACGTAAAAAGTCAAGTTAATAATGTTGCACATGTATTCAGGCAAAAAAGAATCAATTTTAGGGCCCAAGGTCAGCTTAGGCCTTTTTAGAACATTTTAATCGAGCGTGCTCATATTCATAAGGTTTACATAAAATGTCAAGTTAATAATGTTGCACATTTATTCAGGCAAAAAAGAATCAATTTTATTGCCCTTAGGCCTTTTTTTTTTTTTTTTTTTAGCTTAGGCGTTTTTAGAAAATTCTAATCTTGCTGGTTTATAAGTTTACATAAAATGTCAAGTTAATAAGTTAATAATGTTGCACATTTATTAAGGCAAAAAAGAATAAATTTTATTGCCCTTAGGGCTTTTTTTTTTTTTTTAGCTTAGGCGTTTTTAGAAAATTCTAATCTTGCTTGTTCATAAGTTTACATAAAATGTCAAGTTAAAAAAATCAAAGGGGGGTTAAAGATTGCCGTTTCTGGGCATATATTGAGAAATGAATTGGGAACTCCAAACGCATTTCGCGAAAACGGTCCATGTAAGCCAAGCGAGGCGAGAATTGCACTTTAATTTGAAGAAAAAATTGCCGAGGATCCGAGGTACACCTAGTTTTGGGAGGGTGTACCCCCAACTTCCGTAATATTATGTTCGGGGCCGCTGGAGTCTGTCAGTGTATCCAGGATGTTCCCCTTGAAGCGTCCGCGAGGTCCGTCATCTGGGGGGGGGGTTGGCTTTCCCCCAAAATGTTAAAATGGACGTAAAGCTGCAAACATTAGACCCATGCTTTATATAATGATTCTGTACACGACCACGAATTTTCAGGAATGTGGAGTGAAACTGAACCCCCCCCCCCCGTTTCCAAGAGCTCTTCAGGGGTAACATCGAGGATACACTGATGACCGACTCCAGAGGTCCAGAATATAAAATTACGGAAGTTGGGGGTAGAGCCCTTAAAACCAAGCACCTCGTATCCCTTTTACAGACTTCACCAAATTTCTGGGGGAGGGGGAAGGGCATGCATAGTTTGGCACTAAACACAACATGAAGCATAGAAATTGCGAGCAAATCCCTTACCTTGAACACCTGTCTGCGCTCTTAGAAACTTGGGGGAGGGTGAATTCGTCCCACCCTCTTGAAAATTCGTGATCGTGTACAGAATCATTATATAAAGCAAGGTTCTAATGTTTACAGCTCTACGTCCATTTTAACATTTTGGGGGAAAGCCCCCTCCCAAAGCTCACGGACTTCGCAGACACTTCAAGGGGAACATCCTGGATACACTGACAGACTCCAGCGGCACAGAATATAATACTACGGAAGTTCGGGGTACAGTTCCCTCAAACCAAGTGTACCTCGGATCATCGGCAATTAATTTCTTCAAATTAAAGCACAATTCTCGCTTGGCTTACATGGAACGTTTTTGCGAAATTCGTTTAGAGTTCCTAAAAAGGCCTAAGCCGAGGCTTAGGGCCCTAAAATTGAATCTTTTTGTCTCAATAAATGTGCAACATTATTAACTTGACTTTTGCGTAAACCTTATAAATATGAGCACGCACGATTAAAATTTGCTAAAAAGGCCTAAGCGGAGGCCTAGGGCCCTAAAATTGATTCTTTTTGCCTGAAAAAATGTGTAACATCATTAACTTGATTTTTTATGTAAACCTTATGAACATGAGCACGCACGGTTAAAATTTGCTAAAAAGGCCTAAGCGAGGCCTACGTCTTTTTGCCTGAAAAAATGTGTAACATCATTAACTTGATTTTTTATGTAAACCTTATGAACATGAGCACGCACCGTTAAAATTTGCTAAAAAGGCCTAAGCGAGGCCTACGGCACTAATATTGATTCTTTTTGCCTGAATAAATGTGCGACATTATTAACTTGACATTTTATGTAAACCTTATAAATATGAGCATGCAGGATTAAAATTTTCTAAAAGGGCCTAAGCCGAGGCCGTGGGCTTTATGACTGATTCTTTTGGCCAAAATAAGTGTACAACATCATTAACTTGAGTTGTTATGTAAACCTTATGAACATGAGCACGCACGGTTAAAATTTGCTAAAAAGGCCTAAGCGAGGCCTACGGCCCTAATATTGATTCTTTTTTGCCTGAATAAATGTGCAACGTTATTATCTTGACTTTTCATGTAAACTATTTATGAACATGAGCACTGAACATGATTTTTATGAAAAACGTATGAACATGATAAAACTTGCTAAAAAGGCCTAGGCCGAGGCATAGGGACTTAAAATTAATTATTTTTGCCTTAAAACTAAATCTTTGCGTTCTCTGTGACACGGAGAAATCAAAAGTGCAATTTGAGTATGATCCCCTAACGTTTCGGTGGTCTGTCTGTCAAACTTGCACCATGCTTCAACAGATCCTGTAATTAAATCTAGCGTTTTCGATAAACTGACCCTTCGGTGAAATGACCTTTCGATGAAATGAACTTTTAGGTAAAGAGACCTTTCGGTGAAATGAACTTTTCGATCAAGTGACCCTTCGGTGAAATGTACCTTTCGATCAAGTGACCCTTCGGTGAAATGAACGCTTCGATCAAGTGATCTTTCGGTGAAACAATTTTTTCGGTGAAGTGATTTTCGGTCAAGTGACCCTTCGGTGAAGTAAACGTCGGGCAAATGAACCAGACCCGTTGTAAATACATAGGTAAAATTTTGGGTTGCGAGTAAAAATTGCCATGTTTTTCATTAAGGGGCCAGGCACAAATTGCTGTTCTTCCGAGGAACACTTTGAATGTGTGGCAGTTTTCCAAGGTGCTTAACGACGGGAAGGAGCTCTTTTGCTTGTCTGAACTTTCATGCCGGTTCATACGAGTTCAGGGCAGCTGGCCACAAACATTCAAGGGGGTTATAAAGATTGCCGTCCCGTGTGGCAGTTTACAATGAACCAAAATGTTGTATGCATATGCAGTGTTGTAATGTTTTATAGGTGGGTAGTAAGATTTGGAGAGGACTGACATGGTTGAGCATTGCCCTCTAATCATTCTTATTTCATTATACTCTATGAAAATGTTTATCTCAGTTTCGTAAAATACATAATTTTGCTGTCTAAAAATTTTGTGCAGTAGGTAGAGAAATTTTTAGTGTTCCTGGGCACAGACACCGCAGTTGAACTTTTTTTTTAGTGGAGTTTAAGTACCACTGTGAGCAACTCTATGGGCTATAAGTAGTCCCCGGTCCCTAATTTAGGGCCACTGGGTCTAGGCAAGAAAGAGAGAACTAGTGCAGTAAGACAGATACAGCATCCATGACTCACCGCGACTCGAACCCAGACCCATCTCGGACAAATGGTCAGAAGTCGCAGTTGATCCTCTGTATGGTTTTAAAATAAAATTATAGACAGATTTTTAAATATTGGTAATTTTTGACAATTGCTTGGCAGGATATTCAAATGGTAAAAGTTATCAACTGTGGCGACTTTTCTTTTTCTGATATAATTGTATGGTTGCAATTAGAAAAATATGCATACAAACCTCCATGATGTGAGTAAAGCAGTTCCCCAAGTCGTAATGTGGTGACTTTTCAACAGTGCGTGTTACTGAAACAATGGCAATGACAAAAAGAGTAAAAGCTGCCCCAGTGGCACAGTAGACTAAGCGATGGTTTTGCCGCCCCGGGGGCACAGTGGTCTAAGCGATGGCTTCTGATCATTTATCCGAGTTGGCTCCAGATTTAATTCCTGGTGAGACATAGATGTGTTTGTCTTATGGTGCTGGCTCTCTTCCTTCCCTGGAACTAGTGGTTCTAAGTTAGGGACGGGCGATTGCTTGTGGCACGGAAATCTTGTTTACCATCGACTGCTTATAGCCCATTGAGTTGCTCACGGTGGTCGTTAAACCTTCAGCCAAAAAAAAACAAACAAACAAACTGGGATGCAGCTTCTTTTTTTTTTTTTTTTTTTTTTTGATTGGAGGTTTAACGACCACCGTGAGCAACTCAATGGGCTATAAGCAGTCGCCCGTCCCTAATTTAGGGTCACTGGTTCCAGGGAAGGGAGAGAGCCAGTGCCGTAAGACAAACACAACATCCATGCCTGACCGGGATTCGAACCCGGACCCCGTACGGACGAATGATCAGAGGCCAACTCCTTAGACCACTGTGCCACCGGGGCGGTGGATGCAGCTTCCCCCCCTCCCCAGCTTATTACAAACTGCAACTGAGTAAATAACATGCAAAATGCGTAGATATTGTATACCACAATACAAATTTCACGCCAGCGAAGCCTTTCAAGAAATGACGGGGCAAGTAGAGGGGAAAACTTGCATATTCTGACCGAGCAAACAACACATGAAATAAGACTTCAAAACTTAAGGTATCGCAAATTTCATGCCAACTAAGCCTTTCAGCGCAGCCAATGACAAATGAGATGGACAGGGCTGGGCGGCCAATCCGCTCAGTGGAGGTCATGTGGCAGTTCTAGTTGCTCTTCAGAGATGAAAAAATATATGAACAATCTTTACTGTACTTTAACCTATCCTGTTTTTTACTTTTTGGGAGAAGGAAGATTACACATATACACACGATATTCCTTTACACGCATATATTACATATTTCTGATAAAGATGACAAACTTCGGTTTTATTATTCTGAGATGAGAAGTCAAGTTTTATCAAAGACTAAAACAATGTGTTTATTTTGCTTATACGCTATGCAATCAGAATTGCTTTCATGTGTCAGGAAAAATATAACAGCATAATTTGCACAATACATCATGAATGCAAACTTACATAAACTATTTGGCTGTTGTAAGACAATGAGAGAGATCTATCTCGGCTGTGATATAAATGGAATGAACTAAAAATTTTTTTACTTACAGAAGTGTTAATTTCCTTATACTTACTTAGTTTTTTGTAACTTTTCCAAAATGTGTGTATGTACGCGCATATTTTTTTTTTTTTTTTTTTTTGCCAAGAATTGCAACTTTTTTTTCTGCTAACAAAAAGTGTTATTGCTTACATTTTATGCAAGCAAAATGATCAAATGTAGTAGCTAAATTCTACCTGAATACCATGCAAACAAGAATGCATAAGTAAAACTTTGTCAGTTGTACATTAGAGAAATGGACAATATTATTTATTCACGTGCTGATGGCTGTCGAAAGTTCATTTCTCAAGCATCATTTTTTCAAAAGTCATTTTTTTGCTTATACATATTGAGTTAAAGTTTGCATGCATCTACATTTGTTTCATTTCTGCTTGTATAATTAATACAAATACAAATTTTGGAGGGGTGAATTGAACTCTTGCTTTGAGTTGTGATTGCAAGCCCAACAAACCAGCTACATTCAGCTCACTTTCAAAGTCATAATCACAACTCAAAGCAAGATATATCTAATAAATAAAAACAAACTTGTAGCCACACATATCATTATAAATAACATAGTTTTTTGCTCTTGTGGGTAGTGTTTGTGGTAAATAAAATGCATCACCCAAAATGCATAGTGAAATCACTCATTTGCATCCTTCCACAACCATAACATTCTATAATGTGGAAATAACCTTTTTACGGGTCTTACAGAGGTTATTATTTTTTAAAAAATTTGGTGGTCAAATTTTGAACTAAAGCCTAGTTCCTCTTCAGGACTACGTCACTGGAGTAGTTGCTGCCGCTCTGTCGGAAGTGTCCAACCGCAATTATCGTTAATTGTGGTACTTCTTCTTCTCGCTATTTCGATCTCTTCGTTTAGTTTTCTGTTTACTAAGTCCCAAATTATGGAGTGTCCACTTGTTTGTATATGTCTGTCTAGCCCAGTTTTGTTACTAATGTTCCTAATAGTTGCTTGGTGTTCTTTCATTAGGACTTTAATACTTCTCCTTGTTTCTCCTATATAGCTGAGCTCGCAGTTACAGTCGATGCAATATATTACTCCTTCTTGCAAACTGGATGTCCATTTATTTCTGCTTTAGAGCTGAAAGAAATTTCTTTAATTTGTTATTTAGATCTGGAGCAAGCCTGATATTAAATTTTGCTCCGATCCTCTTCAGTTTTTCAAAAATACCCTTGTGGTATGTAATTTTGCTAGTGAATTTGAAGTTGTTTGTTTCCTGCTTCTTTTTTAAAAACAGTACATTACATCCACAATGTAAAACACTAAACTTGTCTAAATAATTTCTTAATATATGAGGAGGGGTAATTGTTCTCTGTCAATATTATTTTTAATTAATTGTGTTGTGTTTTTAATTGTGTTCTCCGCATAACATTATGTTAAGCGGAGAACACTTATTCTTTTTCACTCTTTTCTGCTAATGTCAAAAATTTCCGCTTTCGTTTTTCACTCATTTTCATGAAAGCAGAAGAACTCACGAGTTTAAACTGCAGAAAAGTGTGCTTTTGGCAAATGTCGAAAAGTCGTCCTGAATACTGCAGATCTTTATGTGTGTGAAACCAGCTTTCTGTGAAATGAGGAGAAAAGAGGCATGTCCATGGGCAAATAATTTCTATATGCCAAACAATTCATCAATAAGTTGGGTTGAGAATATCCTGAAAGTCAAAATGGAATTAGAGACAGATATGCTCCGCGCTTGTATTAATGCGAGGATGCAAACGCTATTGCTTGTCTACAAAAAAACTGAACTTAGTCCAAGAGTGACATTATCCAGATTCAGAACAGTAAAACAACTGATCATTTAGAGCTGATTTTTTTAAGCAGGGAAAGGAATAACAAGTATAACTAGTAGTAGCAAAGCTTTTAGAATCATGCTGAACAAAAAAATGTCGCAGACAGTGAAATGTAGCTGCAGAGTTTTTTGACCGCAATGGAAAGCAGGAACAAGACCCACAGGGACAAAACCAATTGACACCGTCGCCAACTCGCGACATTTAAGGCACTATCACGCCTAATGCAGGGACGGGGAGATATGCAGTTTGCCTTAAGCAATTACTGCTGTACGTCGAATTAAAGTTTAACTCCCTTACATGTAAATAAATAAATACGTCGCTCTTAACCACGTTCTAGAAACCCACAGCAACCGAAAAATTGTTATTTCCACAGTGGCGGCTGCAAAACAATTTTTCGGTTGCTGTGTGTTTCTAGAACGTGGTTAAGAGCGATGTATTTATTTATTTACTTGTCGTCGCTTATTTGGAGTATTTTCCTTTACATGTGCTTAAGCATTCCACTGTACCCGCCATAATGCATGTACAGCAACATTTTTGTCCCCCTCTTATTACTCCAGACAAAGTACCGAAGGAAGTGCGTAAAATCCCTATGGACAAAGTGTCCATTAGAGCTTCTTCTTATTTTTTTTTTTTTTTTTTTTTTTTGTGATTGGAGGTTTAACGACCACCGTGAGCAACTCAATGGGCTATAAGCAGTCACCCGTCCCTAATTTAGGATCACTGGTTCCAGGGAAGGGAGAGAACCAGTGCCGTAAGACAAACACAACATCCATGCCTGACTGGGATTCGAACCCGGACCCAATTCGGACGAATGATCAGAAGCCATCGCTTAGACCACTGCGCCATCTGGGCGGCCGCTAATGTTCATCCTAAAGCAGATGTTTGGGACCGACCAACACTTACCAAGCAGGATAAAAGAAACATGTACTATGTTTGGTGATGGGTTACTCTTATTTATTTATATATAATGATTTATAAATAAGAGTAACCCATCACCAAACATAGAACATGTTTCTTTTTATGCTGCTGGTTGGCTAGATTATAAAGCTTATCTATTGATCAGTAGAACATGCTTATTTTAGTCATATGGTAAATTTACCAAACATGTAAATTTAATAAAATCCTTGTAACCTTTGATGCCCATCAGTTGCCACCCACAAATTTATAAAATATCACTTTTCGAGAAATTCAAAGTCAAGTTTGAAATTGTGTGACCTTGAAATTAAAAATAAAATTAAATTTATGCATTAGTAATATATCATTTTGAAGCCAGTGAAAAGAGGTTTAAGAAAATCACTCTATGATAAAAAGAACTTGAGTTTTGTTCTTTTATGACATACAAAACACTGAAATTTGGCAAATTTTTGAATTTTATAATCTACCGCAGGACATTTTAAAGCTATTGTGCTAAAAATTGGCACACATTCATTTCTTGTGTATGTCAACAAATCTACAAAGTTTCATAAAAATCCAAAAGGGTCAGGTTGAAAATGCTATTTTTTTGTGTTAAATTGACATGGAATGACCCATTTTGAAAAATTCAGGGATCCTTCTGATTTAATTTAAGCAAGCTGGTTCATGGAGACAAGGGTGATGCATATTGTACCAGTGTCAGTTTGCACTAGTTTTACTCGAGCTGCTGTGTAAATGCAATAAAATTGTAGCTTATATTGGGTCAGTAATACAAAACAATTCTTCAACTGGCCTCAGCTGAAACTAGATTGGTTCATTCTTCCAAAAAATTTTGCTACAGTAAATTACATCCACAATGTTAAACAAAAGGCCACGTGGGAATGAGAAATGCCTAATAAAATCGTTCACTATTGTTTAAATAATGAATTGTTCCTTTCGGTTTACCTTGAATATCGTAACATACTATCACTAATAACTAACACTGAAGCTATTCAGGCTTCCTGAGGGTTCATAAAGGGCCAAGGGGTTGGACATTACGAATTAAATGATTATATACACATTAATTATACAAGCAGCAATGAAACAAATGTAGATGCGAGCGAATTTTAACACAATATTTATAAGCAAACAAGTTAGTAAAATCATGCAATGCATTGATTATGATACGCTTTCCAACATACCAGAAATTATTACTCAAGTTATGTGGATAATGGCTGTGGAATAAAAATCGCTCCTGTGTCCTGACCTTTGACCCCATTTCGTTTATATTCAACAGAACCGGTTCACTATACCTCCGGAACAACATGATAAAGTTTTGTCGAAATCCAAGCATTTTAGGTAAGTTATGATGCACAGGGGAAATGGAATGGATCCCACTCCAGTGTCCTGACCTTTGACCCCATTTCGCCCATTTTCAATAGGGTTCGTCCCCAGTGGCTCCCTACCACATACTAAAATTTCATCAAAATCGAACCATTTTTACGCAAGTTATGACGCATAAGGGCAATGGAACATATCCCGCTCTTATGCCCTGCCTGACCTTTGACCCCATTTCGCCTATTTTCAATAGGGTTCGTGCCCAGGTGGTTCCCTACCACATACTAAAATTTCATCGAAATCTAACCATATTTACGCATGTTATGACACCTAAAGGCAATGGAATGGATTACGCTTTTATGTCCTGACCTTTGACCCCATTTCGCCCATTTTCAATTGGGTTTGTCCCCATGTGGTTCCTTACCACATGCTAAAAGTTCATCGAAATCGAACCATTTTTACGCAAGTTATGGCGCATAAGGGCAATGGAATGGATCCAGCTCCTATTTCCTGACCTTTGACCCTATTTTACCCATTTTTAATAAGGCTTGTCCCGAGGTGGTTCCCTGTCACATACTAAAATTTCTTCGAAATCGAACCATTTTCACGTGAGTTATCATGCGGACGGACAAAGCTGGAGCATATACGCTTCTTCAACCTACGGTTGGAAAGAGTAAAAAACCGACTTACCTTCGAAAAACTGTAATCCTTGAGAAATGAAGCACTTTCGACAAAGTTCACACCAGCTACAAGCCGTGTTAAAATAGCCATTCCATACATTGATACATGTGATTGAGTAAGAGTAAAATACGAGGTTTGTTATGATCACGTGACTCTACTGAAGCTCCGCCCCTAAGCTGTTCGAAAGTACGCCTGTCATTGGCCAGAATGTTGCCTCACATATATCAATGTACGGAATACCTATACGCGACCGGTCCAGGCCCAGTCGACCCATTCTTTTTATGTTATGAATGGGTAGACTATTATTGTTTTTCAATTTTGGCCTACACTGGGCGTTCCGGGATTTTTTCCGTACACTTACGGCCTGGACGGGCCAGGCCAAGTCGACCCATTCTTTTTATGTTATGAATAGGTCGACTACTATTGTTTTACAATTTTGGCCTACATGAGCCGGTCCGGGATTTTTCCATGCCCTTATGGCCGGGCCGGGCCAGGCAAAGTCGAGGCATTCTTTTTATGTTATGAATGGGCCGACTATTATTGTTTTTCAATATTGGACCACACGGGCTGGTTTGGGATGTTTTCCGTATACTTACGGCCGGACCGGGGCAGACCAAGTCGACCCATTCTTTTTATCGCAATGGTAAAGAAAGAGAAAGTCATGTTTCATTATTTCCTGGAGTGTTTAACTTGGCTTTACGTTCTTCCATGGCATAGCCCAGGGTGTAATCACAGAAGCGAGGAGGGGCACTCACAGAATTTTTACCATCTGTAGGTATTAAGATCGTAAAAACACTTTACGGGTTGTTGACAACAAAACGATTCGACCTAGAACGAGTGTGTGTGTTTTGTGGAGTGAAGGACTGAGGGTGTCTGCAGTGGTGTGTGTGTGTGTGTGTGTGTGTGTGTGCGTGTGCGTGTGTGTGCGCGCGCATTTGCATTTGCATGAGGGGATGGGACGACATCGATTGTTTCTCTTATCCCTAATCTGCATAGGATTGACCTTTGTAGTGTTTCCATTTGCTAGTTTAGAGAAAGTAAGATTTTGAACGCGCTTTGTTTTCTTTTCTCTCTCTTTAAAGGTTATATTCTTCGATAATTGCCAAAGTTACTTAATATTTTTAGGCTTACATTCAATTAAATATTTTCTAAAATATCTCATATAATTATTTAAATTTTCACAATTTAATAAAATACAATAAAAAGACAAAATAATTAAAAATGGCGCATCACTGGCCGGGTGTCTAATATCTGAAACGGGCAGGGTCTTAAACGCACGGGTCTGAGCCAGGCCGGGTTCACCAAATAAGACCCGTGCAGACCTCTACTGTGGTCATTAAATCCCGGAAAAAAATTAAATGAGAAATTTGTATTTTTCCCAGCTACTGGAAATAATTTTTATCAGAAAATATAGGAACTGTGGAAAAAAATCACATTGTTGATACGACAATCAAATGAAAAAATTGCTTGAAAAATGGGACTTTGAAAAGCCTAGATAGCGCAGAAGACGTAAATGTTCGTACGTCCTCCTGTAGCAATAAAATCGTACATCTTGCAAACCAGAAGCCGTGTCTACACCATTTGGTCGCAGTTTTAGACTGAGAATGTTTCAGAGACTTTTGCAAATCCAATCTGTAGAAGCTAAGGCGCTGTGAGAAAAAATATATAAGCTGAAATGCTGCACCGCAAAAGTATTGAAATCTTCTCTCATGTCGACAGAAATCGAAATCAAAAAGAATTATTGAAATCGAACTGTTTGAAGCACAGATATGCACACGTAAAACGACATTTCCTAGTGGGAAATTAGTGCATATCTGCAAAATCAGGTAATTATGGGGAGGGGAGCTATCTTACGTTATGCGTAAGTTACAAAACGGAGACATCATGACAGTAAAAATTAAAGTTACGGAAAAGTGGAGGAAATGTTATATCCGCTGTCCGTCAACAGTTAAGCACGAGAGTGTGCATAACAAACGAAGTGGTGGAGTCTTAAAAATTTTCAGGATAATTCCGAGTTGAAACATGTAAATATCAGAACATATGTTAGATAGCGCTTCGCGGAGAGAGTAATAAACAAATTTGGGCTTCATATTAAAGGAGTGCTTGCTGTGAGATGTTATCTGTGTGAATGCTATATATAATACCTGGGTCAGAGCTCTCTTAGTCAGAATTTCGTTTCGTCTCAACATGTAAAAAGCAAAAGATTTATCTGATGTGGACAAAGGCCAGATCGGTATTGCAAAGGCGCCTTGGTAAGAGTATCTCCGAAATAGCAACGCTGTTAGGCTGTTCATGTTAGGCAGTAGTTAGTACAACCAAAGATGGTCCAAAACAGGTGACACTTCGAGCCTTCGACGAGGCTTGGGCAGGTCACACCTCATTGATGCCAGTGGTCAGCTCAGGCTACTTCGTCTTGTCCGCAGCAACAGGAGGGCTACTATGAACGGCATTACCATAATTTCAGTTCTGGTGAAGGCCAATGTGTTGGAACACGCAGTTCATCATACGCTCTGGGATATGGGTCTCCGCAGCAGCAGAACCATCTGTGTGCCTATACTGACAGCCGTTCACCGTCGTCAACACTTGCAGTGGGATTTTAATAATCGACATTGGAGCAATAGAAGACTGGAAGAAGGTCTCATGGTCAGACGAATCCCATTTTCTGTTACAACCATGTTGACGGACGAGCTCGTGAGCGACGTTTACCCAAGGAAGCCTTCTCACCTGGATGCACCGTGGGAGTGTGGAATGGACTGAGGTGGCGGCTAGAGGGAGTGTGGAATGGACTGAGGTGACTGGAGGGAGAGTGGAATGGACTGAGGTGGCCGAAGGGAGTGTGGAACGGACTGAGGTGGCTGGAGGGAGTGTGGAATGGACTGAGGTGGCTTGAGGGAGTGTGGAATGCACTGAGGTGGATGGAAGGAGTGTGCTGATCGGGGCAATATCTTCTTGGAGAACACTTGCGCCCATTATCCCTGTGGAGTGAACTCTGACAGCTGTCACGTACCTGAACATCGTGGCTCACAAAGTACACTGAAGTGCCAGAAAAACCGGTACAGACGAGCTTATGCAAAATACATAGCAACGTCACCTATGCGGGTACTCGGTTGCGTCCGCCAGTGCGTAAATAAAGCGATAGACAACCTTGCCAGCTGTCAGAGCTGTTTTCGGCATGAGAATGACAAGTAATAACGATTTAAGCGATTTTCAACGCCATAGTATTTCGGAGGTAGAAACGAAGTTCTGATTTTCACGGACGACCATTGCAAAGGTGTACCGTGACTACGATAATTCCGGCAAAACCTCCAACCTACGATACCAGTGTGGCCGTAAAAAGACATTGGGTGAAGGTGACCATCGTCGGATGTCAGGAATCGTTTTACGAGATGGGCGTGTAACACTCTCGCAGGTATCATCGGAATTCAATGATGGAGCCTCAACAAGCATCAGCGTCCGGACTGTGCAACGTACCCTGCACGATATGGGCCTTGGGAGCCGACGCCCAACTCGAGTTCCATTGATGAATGCTTGACACAGAGTTATGCGCCTCGGTTGGGCACGGCAACACCGCCACTGGGCACTTGAGGACTGGAAACAAGTAGCCTGGTCTGGCGAGTCGCGTTTTCAACTGTATCGGGCAGATGAAGGATTCGTGTGTGGCGCAAACCCCATGAAGCCATGGATCCCGCCTGTCAACATGGAACTGTACCGGCTGGTGGTGGGTCCGTAATGGTATGGGGTGTGTTTAGCTGGACGTATACAAACGTCTGTGACCGGCCAACGCAATGTGCACATCCTTTCTGACGAGGCACACCCTTTCATGTCCTGCATTCATGCTGATGGGTTGGGCCTGTTCCAACAGGACAATGCACCTCCACACAAGTGTCGGGACCCCCCATTATGGTTAGAGGAGCATTCATCTGAGTTTGAGGTGTTGCCATTCCCACCCAAGTCCACAGATCGGAATGTGATTGAACACATTTGGGATGCCATGCAACGCGCTATCGAACACAGGAATCCGAGAACACGGAATACACCCGAATTGTAGAACGCTCTGCAGGAAGTATGGGGTACATTGCCTACAATATATTTCCAGAAGCTAGTGGTGTCCATGTCCGTCGTATTTCTGCAGTCCTCTGCTCCCGTGGGGGACCTACCAAGTATTAGACTGATGTACCAGTTTTTCTGGCACTTCAGTGTACATCCTTTATTTCGACTGTATTCCCTGGCGAAGATGGCGTCTTTCAAAAGACAACGCTCTGTGACACACCGCGAAGAAGGTTCAGGAATGGTTCCAAGAACATGAATACCATTTATTGCCATGGCTCCCAAATTCGCCGAACATGAATCCTATCGAGCATTTGTGGTTTGAGTTGGAAAAAGGGGTACGAGGAGCATCATCCCACCCACGTAATTTACGGGAACTGCGGGATCTTCTGTTGTAGTCATGATACCAAATATCAAGAGACACCTACCAACATCTCGTTGAATCTATGCCTCATAGGGTGAGAGCTCTTTTGGCGGCGAGAGGAGAACCTACATCATATTAGGTAGGTGGTTTTAACGTTTTGGCTAATCGGTGTATACGCTCGAATCTAGATAAATTTTAGTACAGTTAAACTTTGACATTTACAAACATTTACGATCTCTGATTGAAAATGTATGTACGCAATGTATTGACAAATTTGATTGAGCATACTCCAACTGGGAGGAAGACCGCGACAAAAAACTTCCAACGCGAAACGACAAGCAATTGGTCTTACAGCGTGAGAAAGCAAACAAACCCTGCAAGCTGCTTTCGCAGTCGAACGATAAGTTCAGAATCCAATGGCTACGAGTTCGTTGCGCTGCGATCAACTTTAACCCCGCGCGTGCGGTAGGCGTTGTTGCAGTGACGACGAATGTTGTCTACTCTCTTAGCTGTATATGATGAATCGGGAATAGAAACTTTCTCGCATCGCAGAGACGTTATTTTGAAGTTTCCCAAAGCTGAAGAGCTATAGGGAAGTTAGTGGCAGGCCAATCGATTATGAACGTAGCTTTAGGGAGGTTAGTGACAGGTCAATCAGTTATGAACGTAACTTTAGGGAGGTTAGTGGCATACCAACCGATTATGAACGCAGCTTTAGGTAGGTTAGTGGCAGGCCAATCAATTATGAACGTAACTTTAGGTAGGTTAGTGGCAGGCCAATCGATAATGAACGTAGCTTTAGGGAGGTTAGTGGCAGACCAATCGATTATGAACGTAGCTTCAGGGAGGTTAGTGGCAGGCCAATCGATAATGATTGTAGTTTCAGGGAGATTAGTGGCAGGCCAATCGATTAATGATCGTAGCTTCAGGGAGGTTACTGGCAGGCCAATCGATTATGAACGTAGCTTTAGGGAGGTTAGCGGCAGGCCAATCGATTATGAACGTAGCTTTAGGGAGGTTAGTGGCAGCCCAATCGATTATGAACGTAACTTTACGAAGGTTCGTCGCAGGCCAATCGATTATGAACGTAGCTTTAGGCAGGTTAGTGGCAGCCCAATGGATAATGGACGTAGGTTTAGGGAGGTTTGTGGCAGGCCAATCGATCATGAACGTAGCTCGATCGTTTCGATTCAACCATTGCGTGATCTCAGAGGTTTGCAACCAGTTTTGAAAAATAAAAACATGGAACAATCCCCTAGAGATCTGTTCCATGTCGTTCAAGAGCGAAAACACTGCAAGATGAAAGCAGCATCGCATTATTAAAAATAAAGAAAAGGAGAGCAACAGTATCCAGCCTGCAATCGGACCTCCGCAGCCATACGAAGCCAGGTGTCAGTCTATACCGTGACCAGAAGGATCAGAACTGCGGACGCAATGCCACGAGACATTTTGTATGTGTGCCGTAACGTGTCATCACAGAAGCAGCCGCTTAAAAGGGCGACGCGATTATATTGATTGAACCAAGGAACATTGTGTAAAGTCTCCCTCACCGACGAGCTCCGTTTCTTTTTAGAATCGAATAGTAGGCGTGTATTACCTGACGACAGAATGCAATCTGCGATGGATCATCATAAAACAAAGCGCATTTCTTTTACTAAATGTACATGGCTGGTTTTTCGCTGAGATCCATGTTCTATCTAAATTCTCTGTGACTACCGTAAAGTGCCGTGCCGATATAAAATTATCCATTCCTAGGTGAGGCTATATATGAAGATAAAATGTGAGGCTATATATGAAGATATTCGTAGATTAAGTCCTAATGCGTGATAATGCACCTCCCAATATACCGAATGTCCTCGACGAAGAACTTAAAAAATCAAGGAATCCTTTGAACGGAGTAGCCTGCATTTTTTCCGAACCTCAATCCTATTAAGCATTCATGGGATGCTCTGTGGTGAAACATTTCTGCGGTCCAATAACCTTCCAAAATCCTTCGAGTCCTCAAGATGGCTCTCATTCGCCAGTGGCAATTATTGCCTTTCCGCTCACAAAATGATCTTATTAAGGCTATGACTCGTTGGTGACACGCCTGTGTTACTTTGAGGGGATGTAACATTCCATATTGGCCATGCGTTTTATATACCATAGTCCCATATTTTTTGACGTTGTATCTTTGTGGTATGTGTTTATCGGTTCGAATGTGTCTGTATTACACTTTATTCGTATGCCATTTAGGGGCGCCGACTTCACCAAATTATTGAGGGGGGGGTGGCAGGCTGGATGATGTCAGACGTGAGAGGGGCACGTCTCTTCTGTTGTCTACAGGAAAATAAAAAAAGCGCAAAATGATAAACTACGAAATTTGACGTATTTTATAAAACGCAATTGTAACTGCTTATCAGCAAATTAACAAGGAGACAGAAATATCCTTTTGCTGAATTTAATATTTTTAAAAATAAAATTCAGCCTGTAATTTTATGAAAAAAAATATCTTCAGAGATTTTATTTTCTATAAAAAATATGCGAAATTAGTGCCGTTACTCAAAGAAGGAGAAGCGCCGAAAATAAATAGATAAATAAAGACGCTAGAGGTTATACGCTTCTGTAGTTCTATTTATTTATTTTATTTTTGATAATTGTTTTAAACATTTGCTACATATTACGAGAACATGTCAGACACAATATTGGACTGGCAATCAAGTTTCTTATCAAATGAGCAGTGCTAAATATGGAATTTTTTTTTACTTATTTTGTTATTTATTAATTCCTTTTCAGGCTTATCTATATATTAATTCTATAAGGTTTTTTACTGTGAGTCCTATTTTGAGAGAACTGCTGAACGTAAAGACATGGCTGAGCTATCAAAATAAAGGTCTTACCATGTAGATGTGCCAGTGGAAGAGAAAAATGTGATTGGGGTAACGGTTCGTGCGTGATGGGGCGGCAAAGTCCCATGTAAAGTCTATGAGAGAAACGTGCGGTTGACATTCGATCGCCTGCGGTTGACTCACGCGCTGTTGAAAACGCAAGCATGGCGGGACTGAGATAGTCCAAAGTCCGAAGTCTCTTTTCTGAGCGAATCGTTGCGCAAAGCAACGCTAGCAGGCATTCGTATTAAAGTTCTCATCAGAACAGCGAACACTCTCGAAGACCTTATTGCGTTATGCCGTTGGACTGTGTGATGTATGTATTCAATTTAATATTCATTCGATCCAGTTTATTCACGTAGGTAAGACGTTTGTTGTAAATAAACATTCCGTTGACCATTGTTAGTGAGAATATTACGGGCGACAGCTATATAGCGCATTGAGTTGCTCACGGTGGTCGTTAAACCTTCAGTCAAAAAAAAAAAAAAAAGGAACCGGGACTATTGTCTTTACTGAAGTGGTTGAATGAATTTGTCAATGAAATAAAGTTTACATTTGTTGTTTCATATGAGTTTATTCTTTAAAAAAAGGAAAAAAAGAAAAGGACTAACCGTCGATTTTGACGGATGAAGAGTATTCGCAACGCGAATCTCATTCCAACAACATTTGCAAAGACAGTTGTGACTGAAGATGAGAGTGAAAGAGTGCTCTATCCAGTTGAATTTTTGCACACGATCGAGATGAGTGGACTTCCACCTCACATTTTACGACGGAAAAAGGGTGCAGTTGTGATGTTCATCACGAAGCTGGCCGCCCCGGTGGCGCAGTGGTCTAAGCCCTGGCTTATGATGATTCGTTCGTGAAGGGTCCGGGTTCGAATCCCGGTGAGGTATGGATGTTGTGTTTGTCTTACGGCACTAGCTTTCTCCCTTTCCTGGAACCAGTGCCCCTAAATTAGAGACGGGCGACTGCTTACCACATTGAGTTGCTCACGGTGGACGTTAAACCTTCAGTCAAAGAAAAATCACGAACCTGGACTATTGTCTGTACTGAAGTGGTTCAATGAATTTGTCAATCATATAAAGTTTACATTTGTTGTTTCATATGAGTTTATTCTTTTCAAAAAAACAAACAAACTAACCGTTGTTTCCGACGGGTTAAAGAAAGAAATGTACTTTTTGTAATTAGCACAGCACATCATAGGTCGAATAGCACGGGAAAACATTTATTCTCTATAGAAATATTTCAACTCAAACATTTCGAAAACGACATACACACACGAAACGAAAACTAAATTTAATTAAACAAGACGAAAAATATTCGGTGGGGACAGCTCCCCAGTAGAATTATTTGAGGGGGGGGGAGACAAGATTTACCTTGCCCCTCTTAGTGTGCGCGTATGATTCCGTGTACACCTTATACATCATTGTATCATGCCATGAAGTTTGATACAAACTAATTATAAACTAACTTATAATTACTTTTTACACTCCAACCAGCATGCTCTTAGTGCGTGAGTGCGTGCGTGTTGTATTTTTGGTCAGAAAAAGTTAAGAAATTCACAGAAAATTTTGGTCGTGACTGCAGCTGTCGGATTCAGTCGCAAATTGCTTTTTTCCTGTCTGTCAAATATAAACATATCTCTACTTCCATGTAAAAGTTTGCGTCATTCAAAGCAAGCTATCGAAAGCAATAACATTTTTTCCGACCACCGGTTTAGAAGTTCAGGTATAACGGGAAAATCGGAAAATACGGATAATCACTCATCCTCATGATTAGCGCTATCAATGTCGAAAACAATGTTTCAAATCTGTCTTACGTAAGGGCAGAAATGGTGACTAAATATCGAGGGAGAAATGGTTTCTAAATATCGAGGGAGAAATGGTGACTAAAAAATCGAGGGAGAAATGGTGACTAAAAAATCGAGGGAGAAATGGTGACTAAGAAATCGAGGGAGAAATGGTGACTAAAAAATCGAGGGAGAAATGGTGACTAAATGAGGAAAAAACGGTGACTAATCGAGAGAGAAATGGCGACTAAAAATCGAGGGAGTAAATGACTAAACGGTGACTAATCTAGGAGTAAATGACTAAACGGTGACTAATCGAGGAGAAATGGTGAGTAAATGACTAAATGGTGACTAAATGAGGAAAAATGGTGACTAATCAAGGGAGAAATGGTGACTAAAATGGTGATTAAAAATCGAGGGAGAAATGGTGACAAAAAATCGAGGGAGAAATGGTGACAAAAAATCGAGGGAGAAATGGTGACTAAATGACTACATGGTGACTAAATGAGGAAAATATGGTGACTAAATGACTAAATGGTGAGTGAGGAAAAAATGGTGACTAATCGAGGGAGAAATGGTGACATAAATGGTGACTAAAAATCGAGAGGCAAAAATTATTTGCTGTTCTAATACGGCAATGAAACTGAAGATTATCGGGATTACGCAGCCAATTTATCGTGGCTTGCATGCTTGTTTTTTTTTTTTTTTTTTTTTTTTTTTTTTGAATAAGTCGAGGGGTCCACACGTACCTTTACTTTCAGATATAGGGTTGCTCGTTAAGGTAAACGACACATCTTGCGTAATCAAGCAAACTCCTGAAACATCATTCAATATTTCTTTGGGCAATGCGTTGAAGTATGCGGAGCATTTACACGGTGCTATCAGAACAATATGACCACCCCTGGGATCGCAGTGCACCTGCCCAGGCGCGTCACACAGTGCACGTGACAAAGCCAACGATACGGAGATATAATCGGCCAGCCAGGACAGATGAGCCATAGTGCGTAACGTGAGCACAATGAACTGAGGTAGTGATTTGACGGAAGTTCAAAAGGGAATGATCCCAGCTACCATGCCAAGGGTGGAAACATCTCAGAAACAGGACTTCGTCTTCCGTTCGCGAGGTGCAAAGTAAGTGTGTGTTTCGTAAGGGTATATTTAGAATGGACCGCTGGCACACCGAGTGCCTCTCAACGTCATAACTGTGGATCCCCAAAGGATATAGACCTCAGAGGAGAACGTCGACTGGTAAAGGTCAATCGACGAGCAACAGTGAAGCAATTGATAACGAAAATGAACGCTGGGGCACCCAGGTACGTGAACAATGTGCAACAGTAGAGTGAACCCTATAACGCATGGGTCTCCGGAGTCGACGATGTGTCAAGCAGCCCGTGTTAACCCAGTTCCATCGGCTACGACGCCTGCAGTTCGCATGGGACTACCGTCATTGGACAGTGGAAGTGCAGGAAAAGGTTGCCTTCTCCGGCGAATCGAGGTTTCTACTCCACAGAAGTAACGGATAGCAGCGGATACGGCGTCAGACACACGAGAACCTACACTAGGACACACGTACATGCTGCCGGTGGCATTGTGCATGTTTGCGGGATGTTTTCCTGGTATGACCTGGGATCACTGGTACCAGTGGATGAGTCCCTGAACGTCAATGGCTTCCTGTCCATCCTCGCTGATCACATGCATCCCTTCATGTTGGACGTTTACCCTATTGGTGATGGTGTTTTCCAACAGAACAATGCGCCACGCCACCTCGATAAGAGGGTGCATGACTGGTTGCAGGAACACGACAGCGATGTCTCCGTTCTCCCTTGGCCGGCGAAATCGCTCGACGTCAATCCCATAGAGCACTTGTGGGACTGTTTGGATCGACAAAATTGCTTGGATTTCCAATGAGTTGTAAATATTCTGATTTTGAAGCTTTTGTTCTATAATGGAATGTACTGTAGGAATTGGTACATTTGGGAACAGTGATACTACATCCAGGGAGGCCATTATGAAAGGGTTAAGTGAAGAGAAATTGTTAAATTGGGTTATTATTTGAAGGGTGCTAGAGAGAGATAGATTAGAATTGGAAATGAGGGGTCTAGCAACTTGGCCAATGGGCACTCTATAAGTCGGGCAGGGCGACAATAAGCTGAAACCAGTGGCCGAACTGGATAACCGGGTTTGTGAAATTTTTTAACTTGTAAATACTAAAGGTATGTTGTAAATCTTGAATCTAAATTAAAGTATTATATTTTATGGTATCGTGCGTAAGACGGCAGTTTGTCCATCTGTTATAATAATATCTCACACGAAAACTCTGTTCATTTTCAAAATCGATAAATCATCCAGAAATAGAAACATCTGCTTAGTTCCACCAGCGGCTAAAGAGTTGTTACGAAAATTAAAAAATAGCGCACAAAAAGTTTCTCATAGCAAAGACAAAAATATTTTCAAAGCAAACAGTTAAAAGAAGAATTATACGAGGAAAGGAAACGCTGCATAACTTTATGCCTTCTAACGGAAAAATTCTGCATAATAGAAAAATTGAAAATAGTTGAAAAATATTCTGCATGGAAAAAGCTACGCTAAGGAAAAAGAATTTTTCAAATTCGTCTCCCGGAAGCAGAACAAGGTTTCGACCTTTAACCCCCTAGCGTGAAATATGTGCGTTATTTAAAAAGGATAATGCTCCACATCTCTAGTATAGCGAATAGTATATAGTACAGAAGAAATTTCTCAGTAGTATTTTTAGAAGCGGCGATACAGCTGCAAACTGAAATACAAAAACACCACCTACCGACAGAACTGTGAACTACTAAATTCCTCATATGCTAGAATAAAGTTTTCTGCAAGGTAAATGTCATCGGGTGTTAAAAGAATTTTTTAAATCGCACATGTAGAAGCTGGGATATTGAGAAAAACAGTATAGGTATTTGCGCCCCTTAGAGGCGAACTTGTGCTTTATTTTGGGAAGAAAATACGCACCCAGAGTTTGCATATTTAGTAGTATCTGACCGAAGGAAGAAGTTTTTCAGTCGGGTCTTAGTCCCTCAGATATTGCTGTAAGCGGAAACGTGAACTTAGCCCGCTGGTGGTAGACTTACGCGTTAAGGCTCTACGAGACCCGCCATCTTGTATTGTGCCTTCTCTTGTTAACCAACGAGCAAGCGTATTTCACAAATTTCTCGGACAATTTCGCACATTTTGGAACACTCTTTGTGGCTAATGCAAGATATATGATAAATAAAGAGTTCTCTGGTTTCAGATTTTCATTTTGGACTCTTTAAGCACTTTTTATTAATTAATAAAACTATGGAAGACGCCTTGGTACGACTTTCGCTGCCGATAAAAAATGAAGGAAAAGGTCAATAAAAATTCTGAAACCGGGAAACACTTTATTTATCATATATCTTGCGTTAGCCACAAACGGTGTTCCAAAATGTGCAAAATTACCCGAGCAATTTGTGAAATACTCTTGCCCGTTTGTTAACAAGAGAAGGCAGCAATACAAGATGGCGAGTCTCGTAGAGCCTTAAGAAAAAATTGAAAGTATATGAAAAGCATTTCGCAGCGGAAACGCTCTTCAACAAAATTAAAAAAAACAACTGAAAAAATGTTTAGAAATTTTTTTCAAATCGAACTCTTAGAGGCAGAGATATCGACCAAAATAAGATATGCACCTACGCCCCCTGGTGAAAAATCCATGCATGATTTTAAGAAGAAAGCTTTCTGAAAAGGTTTTTTGGTATCGGCCCTCGGAAGAATTTTTTCAATCGAGTTTTCAGTAGCTCAGATTTTGCTGCAAATACATCAGGAGCAGAAATAAACACTTACGCCCTTGGCCGCCAAACGATTGCTTACCAAATAATAAAAATTATACGCAAAGCATTTTCCATCAGAAGCTGCATCCTGTACTGAAAGAATTTTTCAAATCGGAATTTTAGAAGCAGATATATCGGGGAAAACACAATGTACCTTCACGCCCCTTGCGGAAAATCTATGAATTACCAAAACATTTTGAAATTATATGAAAAACATTTCGCACTGGAAACAAAAAAGGAATTTTTCAAATTGGTTTCTTAGAAGCAGAGATATCGACAAAAATAAGATATAAATCTAAGCCTCCTGGCAGAGAAACCATGCATTATTTTAAGAAGAAAATATTCCGAAAATGTTTATCGACGTGAGTGGTACGGGTCCACGAACCGAATTTCTTAAAAGAGATTTTAGAATTTAGACTTTTCTGCAAATGCAACAGAAGCAGAAATTAACTCTTACGCCCCCCTGGTGGCCAAACCGTGTTTTACCAAATATTGGAAATTATATGCAAAAGATTTCGCCTCTGGAGCTGTATCCGCTTCAGAAATAATTTTTCAAATCGGAGTTTTAGAAGCAGAGATATCGGGGAAAACGCAGTTTACTTTTACGCCCTCTAGCGGAAAATCTACGTGTAACTTGAAAAAGTGACTATACCTAAAACAGTTTTCGATATAAGTGGTATCGAAAGGTAAAACAGTTTTTCAATCGGACGTTTAGAAGCAAATATATGGAATAAAATGTATTTTGAATTCGATATCACCTGCATTTACGCCCTCTAGCGGAAATATTGTGCATCGCGCAAAAACAACAAAAGAAAAAAAAAAAAGAAACGAAATAAAGGGTCATCATTCGTACATTTCAAGCTTTCCAATGCAAAAAGAACTTTTCAAATCGGACTATTAGTTGCAGAGATATGGTGTCCACAGACGGACGGACGGAAGGAAGGACAAACCGATAACGTAATTACGACCCTTTTTACAAAAGACGTGCTAAAAAAGGTAAGAAAGATGTCTTAACGAGTATGATATCTATTGTATTTAAATAGGGTATTTTAGTCTTTTCACATTTACAGGGAAATTACCTTTGCTGTAATAAATGTTCCCGCTTGTGAAGACACGCACAAAAATATCAAAGGCAATTTCATTTTAATATTGCTTTTCTCAATTGCCGTCTCCCGTATAGCGTGCCTTACCTGAAAATGTTCGTTAACGTTCAATATGATTAATTAATCCGGTTTTCCATTACACAAAAAGCACTGACAGAAATTTTGTAGAGAGAAGCAGATAAAACATACATGCTTGACATTGGAAGGAAGACAAATTAATTACGGGAATTGCTTAAAGAAGTGCATTAATAAGAAACATACTTTCTTAATTCTATGTTTAATTTTGGAATATTTCGAGATACGGATGGAAAAGTAATTAACTCTAATTTGTTCTTGTAATCGCAAAATAAATAAATAAATAAATAAAAAAGAATGAAAGACTGCGGCTGCTGCCACCATCAAGATGAAACGAGGATAATTAAAGTACTCAAAAGGAGACCTGGCCGGTGATTTCTGCGAAATCACTACCTTCCAAAAAAAATTTATTTATCCATTTCAACTTGTAGAAGCTGAGAGATTCAGCCTAGGGCGAAGCAAAAGAAGGGAAGTTGACTAATACTACAGCCCTACAAAAGTATCAAAGACAACTTTGTTGCCATCTAATTAGAATAGTTAAAGAGAGTCTCAAAGACTCCACGTGTGGAGCACCAAGTACTTTTTCATGCGTGCACACCTCAACCTCATCTTCGGAACACTTGGCATTTATTTTCAGCTCCAGGAAGCTCAGTAATTGATCGATGTGCGAAGTGCTCCCGATTTTCCATTAGGAGCTTTCTCCGAAATTCTCTAAATCGTAATACCACCTATTAGAGTATTTCGGGAAACGCTTAAGTGACAGCACATCCCACATGTTTATGAAATACAGGAAAATCGCTTCAGCGATTTCTGAAGATCTTTTCGTAGTACATGTTTGTGTATAAATAACAGCGTTCAGAAAACAACAATTCTATTTTTAGCATGTTTTTTTTTAAAAAAGTAAATAAAAGAAAGCACGTGTTTATGCGAGTAATATAACATTTTACGCCGGTCCGTTTGGCTGTTGGTACGATACCTTAGCAAGATGTACAATGTTTTATAGTCATTTGCAAAAGTTTAAGACCCCCTGCCAATCTATTAAAAATTAAGAATTTCAAAGAAACAACTAATTACTA
Source organism: Macrothele yani (assembly GCA_039090855.1). Classification (NCBI taxonomy): domain Eukaryota; kingdom Metazoa; phylum Arthropoda; class Arachnida; order Araneae; family Macrothelidae; genus Macrothele; species Macrothele yani. The sequence goes on along the minus strand of CM077024.1, from coordinate 38,874,790 downwards.
GTCAGAGATATTTGAAAAATGACACCACAGATGAATACTTACATTCTTCAGAACACAAGAAGACCGAAATCAATACTTTGTGTGGCCACCTTTGTCTTCTATAACGGATGGAATGCGATATGGCATACTCTCAACTCAACGAAGGATTTGCAGTAGTTCACTTGAAACATCTTTGCACCACACGTACTTTATCGCGTCAATCAAAGCTTGGGAATTTGATGGCTGTTTTTCTGCTACCTTGCCTTTTAAAATGGTCCACACATTTTCGATGGGGTTAAGGTCGGGACTATTACCGGTCCAGTCAAGCACAGTGCTGCTTTTCCTCTGCATGTAGTCCTTCACTGTCTTTCGTCTGTGGTATGGAGCACCATCATGCATAGAGATTGTGCATTTGTACACTTGCATGTGAGCTAACAACTTCTCACGTAACATTTCTTCATAAAAAGGACAAGTACCTATTGGCAAAAGGGATAATGAAGCAGTACCGGATGCTGTCATAGCATCCCATATCATCTGACTAAGCGGATGTCTCACGGTGCTAACGGCGTAGTTTTCATCAAACCTTTTGCAGTTTGGTCGTCGAACATGTGCTTCACGTGATTCAAATTGACGCACCGTGGACTCATCGGAAAAAGAACTTGGTTCCAATTTTCCGCAGTCCACGATTGATGACGCTTTGCAAACTGGATTCTCTTCTTTTTCATGACAGAGGTTAGTCTAAGTTTACGTGCAGGTTTACACGACTTTTTTCCAAAATCTTTGTTAAGACGTCAGGAAAAAGTGTTGATACTAATATCAGGCCCTTTCGAAAGTAGAAAAGCCTTGATTTTCTTCCGCGAACTTCTCGGATTCGCCTTATGGTATTTTCATCACTTGGAGTTATTTTCTTTGGACGTCCACTTCTCTTTCTGTCGCTGAATTCACCTGTATCTTGATATTTCATGATCGTATTATGAATAGTAGTCTTGCTCACATTCACCTTTCTGCCTATGTCAAGTTCTGAGTATCTTTCAAGATATAAAGTCACTATTTGTGGTCTCAGAGTTAATGACGCTTTTTTTGCCAATTTTTCGCTATATAGAAAATACGTACAAAAGCTCTCAGTATGAAAACCAGATGCAAATTGACGCTCGCATGCTTCCCCAACTTTATCGACAGATGCCGCTGTAGGATGATGCAACATCGACAGGAAGTTGAGTAATACAGACAGTAGCTGAGACACAATCAGCAGAAATCTCCTAATATCAACAGGTGGTCTTAAACTTTTGAAAATGACGGAAAATCTGTTTTGTTTCGTTGTTGAACCAGATTGCTTGCGGAAATTTATGCGAAATCTATATGATTTGTTTTGAAAAAAATATTCCCCAGCTAGCGGAATTTTATCTACAGATACGCTATGTAGATGATACGTTTTTGTTCTCTGAAAGGGAAAACATTCTGGAATTTCAAAATTCGTTGAACTTATTAATTCCATTGATTCTCACAAATAATTTAATTACAAGATAGTTACCTGCCATTTCTTGTTGTCCTGCTGTCCCGTTCAAAAGGATCTTTCTTAACTATTTAATTCAATTCATTTATTTTGCTGAGCCAAAAAAACCAAAAAAAAAAAAAAAAAAAAAAAACAGTGTTGCAGAAACACCAGTTGAAACAATACACAGCAAGGAAGCAGGGGATAAAGGCCAGCCAGGCCTGACAGGGTCCCATGCTCCTTGGGCTAGTTTTACACTCAGGTCAGTAGTTGTAATTACAAGCAAGAGTATCATAGTAACAAAAAAACAAAAAAAAAGAGGTAATTATTTATGAGCAGATAATAAACATTACAGATAATATCATTGAAAAAGCAATTTACATCACCATATACAAGTCGTAATATTAGTCATAGTTCCCCTCCACTGTAATCATTAATTTTAGGAGCTGGAATTCATTATAAAGTTTTTTAGTTTTTTTAAAAAAGGTTAAAATTGTTTAAAGAACTTAGTTCCGTAGGTAATGAGTTCCAGTAGTGTGGGCCAATATAATTTAAACTTTGCTTCATGGTCTCCGTTTTCGGATGAATAGGCCGAATATATGATTTTAGTGCGTGTGTTATGTGTGTGTACTAGGGTATAATTTGTATGATGTCGGCGTGTAAATTATTCTTAATGCGTTTGAACACAATTTTCCCGATATTGAAGTAATATAATTGGTTAATCGTAAGAATGTTATATTTGTTTGGGAAAACTCTTGTGGTATTATATAGTGTTAGTTGTGCATTTCTATCAAATTTTAGATCAATTATTCTTATATATTTGTTTTGAAGAATTTGAAGTTTTTTGAAATTATATGTAGTTCTCTGTCCCCACGATAAGATGGCATAATTAATATGAGTCTGAAACATGGTATGACATAAATGAATTAGAGTTTTATAGGTGAGGTTTGTAAATACCAAGCTGATACTTCCAATGGTTTTAGACAGTTTGAAAAGAAGAGTCCACATGTTGGTTCCATTTAAGGTCCCTATGTAAGGTAATCCCCAAATAAAGTAAGGAGTTAACCTCTCCTATATTTGTACCATTATTAGATACTGTGATAGAAGAAAGTTGTGAAATAATTTGTTTTGCGAAAATTAAACATTTTGTTTTGGTAGTATTTATAATTAATTCATTGGAATTTAGCCAATCTGAGATGTTATTAAGTTGAGTATTAATAATACTAGTAGTGTCAGTCGTTAAATTAAATGAGGTGAGGATGGCTATGTCGTCTGCATAGAGGAGTAGATCTATATCACTTATTGAAATAAAGATATCGTTAGTGTAGATACTGAAAAGTACACACTTTATTGTAAAATTTTTGCTGTCACTTTGCCGTCTGTGACCCTTCTTTTGCTGATAATCAGTGGCTTCCATAAAATCTGGTATACGCATGGCCATCATTGTGGTGTTGTGGTTCCCGGTCACGCTGAAGAAGTTCATTACTTCAGCCTGGCGAACTGTCGAAAGCGACAGTTTCTGCGAGACTTTGAGGCCTTCTCTCTTTAGGTATGCATCGTAAGTACTTGAACACAGTTCCAATAACTTTCGCTATGTATGTAGGAAGGTGGCATTCGTAGGACAAAGAAACGTGAATAAACTCCGAGTGAGGAAAGAATACAATCTTTACTTTGAATGGAAGATTTGACATCCAGACATTAGTTGGGCAATACACGTATACACTGAAGTAGAAAATTATTACCAACCACTGCTTAGCAAAGTGTTCGGGTCTACATAACAACTTCGACTCGAAGTGGCACTGATACAACGAGGTGCTGCTATTGTTCTACAAGTGTACTGAGAACAGTTGACGGACATGCAGAACAGTTGACGGACGCCATTGCTCCGTCAATTGTTCAATGTTTGCCGAATCTCTGTTACGAATAGCTCTTTCACTTTCATCCCGACGGGGATCAATTGGGTGAAGATACGGGAACTGTGGGTGCCATTTTAATACTTTCATGTTACTATCATGCTCCTGAAATCAACTCGTTAACATCCGAGTCTTGTTGCAGGATCCATCATCCGACTGGAAAGAAGCCCTTTCTATCAATCTCTGTTACGAAAGGCTCTTTCAATTTCATCCCGACGGGGCTGAATTGGGTGAAGGTACGGGAACTGTGGGTGTCATTTCAATACTTTGATGTTACTATTGTGCTCCCGAAACCACTTTGTGACTATCCGAGTGTTGTTGCAAGATGCATTATCCGGCTAGAAGGAGCCCTCATTATCAAACTCTGTTACGAAGGGCTCACTCAGTTTTATCCCGACGGGGCTCAACTGGGTGAAGATATGAGTACTGTGGGTACTGTTTTAATATTTTGATGTTACCATCGTGCTCATGAAAACAATTTGTGACGATCCGAATCTTGTTGTAAAATGCATTACCCGGCTGGAAGGAGTCCTCTCTATCAGGAAACACAACTTACCCTCGTATGAATGCGTCTGGTCCGATGTTGAGATACCACGTGCCTTCCAAATGCTGTTCCAGAAGTCAGTTCCTGTCATGAAAACAGACCCCAGATCATTACTCCGCCTCCACCAGCTTGCACAATCAACGCTAGGCAACTGGAATCCATAGTTTTCTGCTGACTACGTCATATTTTGGCCTGTCCATCGGCGTGTGCTAACTGAACATGTGTGAGCACGCAACCCTTGTCCAGTCTCAAGGGTCCTGTTTCGGCACTTCGGTTCACAATGTACTAGAATTTTTTCGGTTCTCAAAAGAGATGACGTCTACAGTTATAGACCGTTCGCATTGTTGTGTGGCGGACATTGCTTGCGAAAAACTACCTCTCGATACCGATGTTGTACTGCGATGCCACTTGATTCAATGGAGTTCATCTGTTACCTCGCACAATCCTTCCCGCTGCCGTTTCCCTCGAACATCGACCAGTAGTTTCCGTCCACAGCAAGAACGCTGACTGCTTGTTTTGTTGTTTGTGCACTATTCATTGTACACCCTCGATACAGTTGGTCTTGCATAGTCGTTTCCGCTCACAGGAAGACCGCTGACTACTTGTTTTGTTGTTTGTGCACCACTCATCGTACACCCTCGATACAGTTGTTCTTGCATAGTCGTTTCCACACACAGGAAGATCGCTGACTGCTTGTTTTGTTGTTTGTGCACAACTCATTGTACACCCTCGAAACAGTTGGTCTTGCATAGCCGTTTCCACCCACAGGAAGACCGCTGACTGCTTGTTTTGTTGTTTGTGCACAACTCATTGTACACCCTCGATACAGTTGGTCTTGCATAGTCGTTTCCACACACAGGAAGACCGCTGACTGCTTGTTCATTGTACACCCTCGATACACTTGTTCTTGCATAGTCGTTTCCACCCACAGGAAGACCGCTGACTGCTTGTTTTGTTGTTTGTGCACCACTCATTGTACACCTTCGATACAGTTGGTCTTGCATAGTCGTTTCCACACACAGGAAAACCGCTGACTGCTTGTTTTGTTGTTTGTGCACCACTCACTGTACACCCTTGATACAGTTGGTCTTGCATAGTCGTTTCCACTCACAGGAAAACCGCTGACTGCTTGTTTTGTTGTTTGTGCACCACTCATTGTACGCCCTCGATACAGTTGGTCTTGCATAGTCGTTTCCACCCACAGGAAAACCGCTGACTGCTTGTTTTGTTGTTTGTGCACCACTCATTGTACACCCTTGATACAGTTGGTCTTGCATAGTACTTTCCACCCAGAGGAAAAGACCGCTGACTGCTTGTTTTGCTGTTTGTGCACCACTCATTGTACACCCTCGATACAGTTGTTCTTGTACAGACGTTTCCACACACAGGAAGACCGCTGACTGCTTGTTTTGTTGTTTGTGCACCACTCATTGTACACCCTCGATACAGTTGGTCTTGCATAGTCGTTTCCACCCACAGGAAAACCGCTGACTGCTTGTTTTGTTGTTTGTGCACCACTCATTGTACACCCTTGATACAGTTGGTCTTGCATAGTACTTTCCACCCAGAGGAAGACCGCTGACTGCTTGTTTTGCTGTTTGTGCACCACTCATTGTACACCCTCGATACAGTTGTTCTTGTACAGACGTTTCCACACACAGGAAGACCGCTGACTGCTTGTTTTCTTATTTGTTCACCACTCTTTGTACACCTTCGATGCAGTTGTTCTGTATGAAAGGTCTGCCGTTTCTCAGATGCTTTCACCTGGCCGCCTAGTGCCCACTATCATGCTCCTTTCAAAATTGATTAAAATGTATTGTAACGATATGCGTTTTGTATTTCGAAGTGAGTCAGAATCATATCGCAACGACATACATTTCGATTTCAAAGTCGATTAAGATCATATTGTAACGATACACGTTCCGATTTCAAAGTCTATTAAAATCATATTGTAAAGATATACGTTTCGATTTCAAAGTCGATTAAAATCATATTGTAAAGATATACGTTTCGATTTCAAAGTCGATTAAAATAATATTGTAACGACAACACAAAATTCATATACGTCTGAATCTTTGTAGTGAGGTTTTTGTAAAGCATAGTTTCGTTCGTAAGTGAGGATGGCATTCGTCTCAATGTGTTCTAAGAATTCGCCACTGCAGTGCATATTCATTTCAAATGGAGGTGATAAACATCGTAAGTAATGAAGTATTTTATCTGTGAGTAAACGCGAAAAACCTGTCACTGGATGGCATGAGTTACTTGACTTTCTATGTACACTCATGCGCACAAAAAGCAGAACACTTGAAACGTGTCGAGCTACGACTTTGATTTTCACATGATATGCTAATCAGGCAATATCATAGAAATTATTAGCACCTCGGAGTCATAAGTGCATGTGAACCGTGTCTAGCAAATCAGATCGCGACACAGCCCCGAAAACGGCCGTTTTCCAGTTATAAGCGCCGCGTGGCTCAGTCGACATGTCAGTGCTTGGTCAGCAGTGGGAAAGGAAGCATCGTTGTCGTGTAAGACAGTCGAACAATCACATCCGTGATTTCGACAGAGGTAGCATTATCGGCATGAGGGACTGCAACGCTACCCTCTGGGAGATTGACGGCCGTGTGGGGCGCAGCGTGTCCCTCGTGACAAAAGTGTCCACGGAATGGTACGTAGGACACGAAGAGAATGTTCTGGACGTTGTTTACAGAAAACTCAGAGCGACAACCATCATGTTATGAGGATGTCTTTGAGTGACCAGTTTGTATCATCAACGGCGTTGGCGCAGCAGTGGCGAACTGTGACGCATTCTCCCATGTCACCTATCTCAGTATGTCGCCGGTAATTATAGTTCGGTTTAACGTCCCCTCCGCAGGCTACCTTTGACACCGCAGCAACGAACTGCCAGGCTGCAATAGTGCATCGAGCGAAGAGAGTGAAGTGACGAATGGCACAGTATCGTGTTCTCTAACAAAACCAGCTTCTTTTTAGGTAAAAATGACGTCCGCATCTATGTCTGCGGACGACAGGGGTGGGGGAGGCATCGAGAAGAGTGTATTTGCAGCAGGCATACCGCACCAATACGAAGCATTATAGCCTGGGGTGCTATCGGGTACGAAAGCAGGTGAGAGTCCGTAGCACCGTAACGAGTGCCGGTTACATCAACGACAATCCACGGCCGGTCGCCCTTCCGTACCTGTAGCAGGTCACCTGGGGCCATATTTCAGCAGGAAAATGCCACACCGCTTATTGCAGCGACAGCACGTGCTTTCTTCAGGGATACTAAGTGCTTTCTTCAGGGATACTAACGACGTTCCACTTCTGTCGTGGCCGGCTAGATCGCCCGATTTGTCTCCCATGTAAAATCTCTGTGACATGCTCAAACGAGAGTTGCAGTAGTACGACCGTCCGCCAGCAACTTTTGATGACCTTTGAACTCGGGTCAATATAGTCCGGATGCCTATTCCACACGACACCATTCACACATTATCTGATTCGATGCCCTAGCGCGTACAGTAGGTGATACAAACCAGAGGTGGTCACACTGATTATTAGGTACATCGGTGCACTTGGTACGTGTGACATCGAGATGCTAATGATTTGTTCTGTATTTCCTAGTGAAGATATCCTGAAAAAATCAAAGCCGTTGCTCGACTCTTTTCAGGTGTTCTGTTTTTTCTGTACATCAGTGTACATTTCCGTGGTTCCATCTGCAGCTAGAAAGCAGGCCATGTGCTGTGAGATCAAAAGAACGATAAATTTAAAATGTCGTAAGCTCAAGGAATAAGTAAAAGAGAAAGTATTTTTCTGCTATTAATTAAAGTGTATGCTTTCATATATTAAACTGCTTTTCATTCGATAAATGCTGTCGATGTTTCTTTGATCGATGCGCAAAAGAAATATCTTTCTTTTTCTTCCAGAGGGTATGTTGCTACCTCTTACAGTAATTGAAAAGTTACATGTTTTATGAGGTAGCGTAAGAGATGTGAATTTATTAAATTTGAAGCAAAAACCGCAATATTAAAATTAAAGGGTGCAGTAACTATGGAAGTTACATTGCATTTTAAAATACAACGTTTCAGTTTTTCCGATTAATAGAAAACTTGATTAACCTTTATGTGCAATTTTTTGAAAATAATGTTTTCTAAGCCTACGGTTTGCCGAAAGTCTGACTGGCTTCTTTCATTTTCATAAATTTCTTATGGTAATTTTATTTTTCGTTTAGTTGAGTGGCTATACATTTCTTTAACAATGTATGTCTTTTGTGATTGCTCTATTATACTTTTCTGCAACATCTCTTCTGCATCGCTTAAATTATTTGAAATTATTTTGATTCAGGCTCTTTAAAATGATCTAAGTGAAGCTTTTTTACATTTTAAGATATAGCCTTTCAGTTATTTGTATTCAACAAAAAGCGTTTTCCTTTTATTGCTTGGCTTTCGTCAACAGTTTGTCGGTAATGAAAGAAATTCCATACAGTTCGTAAAACTCGGCTTTCGGTCTGACGATACATTTATTCTGTTAATTAAGAACGAAATTAGTATATTTTATTAACCCTTTAACCGGCTGTAACAAATTATTACTATATATACGTATATATTTTTTGGTTGTAGGTTTAGCGACCACCGAGAGCAACTCAGTAGGCTCAAATCATTTGCCCGTCCCTGATTTAGGTCCACTGGTTCCAGGGAAGGGAGGGAGCCAGCACCGGGAGACCAACACAAAATCCATGCCTCACCAAGATTCCAACCCGGACGTATCTCTGACGAATGGTGAGAAGCGAGAACTTAGACCTCTGCGCTACTGGATCAGTTGTAAAAAATTAGCTCGTTTTTTTTTTGAGTTTTTTTTGTTGTTGTTCTGATTGATTGAAGGTTTAACGACCACCGTGAGTAACTCAATGTACTATAAGCAGTCGCCCGTCTTTATTGAAGGTTTAATTTCAATAGGAACGTGCTATAAGCAGTCGCCTGACCCTAATTTAGGCCACTGGTTCCAGGGAAGGGAGAAGAGAGCCAGCGCCGTAAGACAAGCACAACATCCATGCTTCACCGGTATTCGAACCTGGACCCGATCTCGGACTAATGGTCATAAGCCATCGCTTAGAATACTGCGCTACTGGGTCAGCTGTAACAAATTAACTCGTTTTTTTTTGAGGTTTAACGACCACCATGAGCAACTCAGTGGGTAATAAGCAGTCGCCCGTCCCTAGTTTAAGACAACTGGTTCCAGGTAGGTGATAAAGCCAGTGCCGAAAGGCAAATACAACATCCATGTCTCACTACAGCGTTCGAACCCGGACCAATCTCGGACGAGTGGTCAGAGGCCAGTGGTTAGACCACTGCGTCACTGGGACAACCAACTTGGGGTTAGCAAAATGGGCTGAAATCAGCTTGAGCGAATAGATCCGCTGTCTAAGAAGTGGACCGAACGTAGCTCGAACGAATAGATTCGCTGTCTAAGACGTGGACCGAACTTAGCTCGAACGAGTGAACCTGCGGGTCAAGAATCGTTGCTTTTCTCTTAGATTTGTTATTCAAAGTGACCATTCAAAGGGTTGATTGACACTGATTTTTTCTGACTGGTTACCTGTTAAAAGCACTATAACAATGGCGACCAACCTAAGAAAGGAGGAAGAAGATGTTTGAATCACTTGTTTCTACTCATTGGCAAGGTAGACTTGCCCTTCTCCATCATGCCTGGAGAAGAGGTTTATTGGTGGTACTAATGATATGATATGAGAATGGAATTGCGCTGCTGCAGCTTGCGTAAAACCGGGCCGCTATGTGAGAGTTCTTGTTAGGGGAGCACATTAAATTTTGGGCACCATTTTTTTCAAGTGCATCGGTCGCTTATAGGTTCAAAACGCATGGACGTAACGCTTAGAACTTTGATTTTTTACCATTTTTGCAGAACTTAACAAAGAGGCGAACCTCCTCATTTTTCGTAGTTTTTAATTATAGACTTTCCTTACAACTTTTATAACACGCAGTCTTTGCTACCACTTTAAAATTCAATTGAAGCTCATTTTCTGATTGGTTTTACTTGCATTTCTTTTTCCTTTAAAGGGCGAACTTGGACACATCATTCTATAATGCTGGTCACAATCAATTACCTCAGAGCACTAAATGAGAAAAATGGAAGAAAAGAAAAGAGACAATCGTACAGCTACATAATTTTCTCCATGTTACCAAATTATCTCTGGGATCATGTATCAAATCGTTGAGAGTGAATAAAGTTTATCATGTTTTGATGTATATAATGAATTCAACTTCCTTCTAATATAATGAATTCAGCTTCTACTAATGCTTGTTGTTTGTTAATTATACCATGAATAAACTTGCCTGCTAGTAGTGTAGTAATAATAATGAACAAGCTTTTAACTGCTAGTAATGTTGTAGTAGTAATTAAGATGAATAAAGTCTTAATGCTGGTTGTTAATAATAACAACTAATGAAATAAACCTAACAGCCAGACAGAGGTCTGACAAAACTATGAACTGAGAAAAACGTACTTACTAAGACAATCTTTTATTTGGTAAACTTCTATTATCTATCCACACTCACTTCATCGGTCACACAACTACTCGATATCTGGCTCTCACATAAACGAAGATCTCTTTACACACGAAACAAAGCTATCACCATACAACAACAGCTCTTCCTACGCACATCAACAAAAAGCTCTCTCGCACATAAACAACCGCTCTCTCTACGCACATCAACAAAAAGCTCTCTTATGTATCGTTGAACGCGCCTATTTATACTGGCTACCACCACGTCATGACTTACACTCATTGCCAGATCTCATTCAGCGGGAGAAATAACATCTCGTTCAGTAAGAAGATAATTTACATAGGAAAATAAAATAACCAGAGATAGTAAAAATCAAAAGGAAAGTGAATCTAGAGTATACGTTACATATATTTATAAACGTTTTAGATATTTGTATTTGAAATTCCATTAAATGTTTACTCAACATTTTAACTTCTTTATTTGGTGTCACGACAAGAAGTCATTAGGCGACTTGTTCCTGACAAAAATTGAAGGAATGCACATATCATTAATTTCACAAAGGAGCTCAAAAATGACAATGAACTTCCATATTTTGAAATCCTTTTCTCCAGATCTGAACATAGGAAATTACACATTAGAGTCAACTATAAGCCTTCATCTGTACGGAATTTCGCTTCATCAGACTTTTTTCCACCTGTGAAATACAAGACAGTGTATTGACAAGATAGTGTTGAACAAGACCAGTGTATTTATAGCACGCTTGAAAAAAGCACTTACTTTCCACGGAAAAGGAAACGAAAGAAACAGAAATCGAAAATGCACTGCTGGCCACCCAAAATTCAACACCAAGAATAACACGAGATAGCAAAGCCAGATTTACTGGACATATAACAATAGATACAAAAATGAAACGATTGAGATTAAAGGCCCGTGCGACTTGCGAAACACGCAGACATTAATAGTTCGTGTGGCCCCCATGGCTGGCAATAACGGCCGCTACACGCCGCGGCATCGAACGAAAGAGGCTTTGGATGTGGGCTTGGGGTATGTCGGCCCAGGCTGCTTCCCCACGCTGCCACAGTTCATCAGGCGTAGCCGCGGGTGGTGCTTGCCGGGCAACTCGGTTGCCGATCAGCGACCACGAGTGTTCTATGGGCGACATATCGGGAGAACAGGCGGGCAACGACAGCAGTGACACCTGGTGGGCTGTGAATAATTGTTGCACGATGTGTGTCACGTGCGGGCGCGTCGGAGAAAACAGTGTCGGGCCATTCCGTAGTCCAGGTGCGGCGTTCAATGGCCCACTGCCGCCGCACTTACTGGTGGTGTAACGCCAATGGTAATCGGAGCAATGGACGCAATGTGACAAGTCCCCGCTCCTGCAGATGACGTCGAATAGTACGTGCTGACACAGGTTTTTGCGCAACACACCCTGCACTAATGTTCGTGATGTGGTGGTGCGAGCCGTCAATGCCCACCGCACAACATGCCGGTCCTCTCGTTCGGTGGTGTGCCGCGACTGCGGCAATCGCTCACATCGGTCCGTCCGTCCCTCCTGCACCGACCGAATCCATACTCGCCTCACTGTGGCTGGATGTCGCCCGACACGGGCGCCGATGTCTCGGTACGATAAATCGCTGTCACGATAAGCCACTATTAGTCCTCTGTCGAACTCCGAAATGTGCCGGAATGACTGCCGTATTCTGCGACGAGGCATCAGGAAGCTTCCCACACACAGGTCCGGCAGCTAAACACACTTCCACTGCTTACACCCCGTCTTCTGTGCTCCCTTCGTATAGTATAGTTGCTTCTCGGTGGCGTGCCGGGCGCACGTGATTTGCATATGCCCTGCAATGTTAATCGTTTGCATGTCCTCTCGCGGGCAACGCATGCTGCGAATTTCAGGCCAATCGGATGCTTCCTTCTTGGTGTTGCAGTTTGGGTGGCCAGCAGTGCATTTCTAATCAAGCACTGTTTGCAGGCTTCAACAGAGAATTGATAAATTCCATTCCAGATAAAATCAAAAGGCGCAAGAATGAAGGGACACCTATAGACAATTTCCAATTAAATTTCATCGGATCTCTGCCAGACATTCTTGGCGTCGCATTGTTTCTAAGAAACGTCATAAAGAAGCTAGGTCTGGGAACTGGAATCCGAACAGTAAGAATATTCTTCTCCCAGGAGGAAAATTGACACGGAATGAAAGGCAGGAGTTTATTACATCTCGGGGGAATACCAAGACGGAACGCAGAGATGGTACATAGTAATGACTAAGAGGTCAGTTGGCACATAGATAGTGGAACACCAAAGAAATGTGAAAAATGGAACCCTCAACACAGCCCTTGCAAGAGAAGTTCGTCTCAACGAAGCGACACCTTAATGGGCTGGATATAAATGTTTTCCCCCGTAACCTAACCCAAATTGGGACTTCTGTCAGAGAGAGTCAATTGAAATAATCACACCACCATATGCATACAGATATTCTGTCTCATGTGACGTGCATGCCATCTGGATAGATATCTTAGAGTATTAAGGCCTTAAGGCTTTCTGTTTCGCTTGTTTTTTTTTTTTTCATGTGCAAATTTGAAATATAGACACAATTTGAAGTTAAGTATTTATTTTCAAATGGCAATGTTTTTGTAAATCTTCTTCAAATAAGCTAGTATCAACTCCCTCGAAAAAGCTACCCGTTGGTGCGCGAAAACTTGGCAATATCAGTTGTTTACACCAATATAAAATTCCATGGTAAAATTTATTAATCAGACCACATATGAGTAAATTTTATATGTGCAGGACGTTTGACCTGACTACGCACTTTAGGGGAATTGGGATTCACTCAGGCTATACATATATATATATAGCCTTTTACTCAATTTCCTGTTCTGTGGTTGCCCTGTACATAAGTATTCACATTATATATGTTGTTTTTCTTAATATTATATGTAATAAAATTAATTTTGAAATGTAATATCGTCAAATGTAACCCCATAACGAAATAAATGAAATGAAATAAAGGGCAGATTTTTGTAATAATTCGTACCAATTTGATGTATACTTGTATATTTATGTTTTTATCGATGCGTTTCATTGAGCTGTCTTTCTTTCAGTGTTTGTAAAATTGTCGTTCAAGTTTTTAATTTTTCATATCCTCCTTTTACTTGCTGAAAGTGTTTTAAGTTTTGTGATGTGCCTAAGTTAAGGCTTGTTTGTGCGATTGTAGATCAAAAAGTAAGGTCAATGTTGTCGTATGTTAAAGAAACTAAGAGGCATACAGATAACAATTACCTTATTTCTCAACATAGTCTCCCTCTGTCTTTCAACGCATGTTTTATTTCTTTCAACAAGTTTCTGGATTCCTGCAGAGAAGAATGTTTTGGGTTGCTCCTGCAGAAAATAATGTTTTGGTTTGTTCCTGCAGCCACGAATGCACCTCTTCCTGTATCTGGACATCACTTTCAAAACGGCAGCCTTGTAAAGCGTCTTTCAGAGGCCCGAAGACATGAAAGTCGCACTGTGCCAGATCGAGGCAGTAAGCAAAATGTGGTAACACCTCAAACTTCAACACGGTAATTGTTTCTTAAGTTGCCAATTTCGTATGTGGACGAGTGTTGTCGTGCAGCAGTATTACCCCGCCCCCGGTAGTACGGTGGTCACGGAATACTTAATCATCGTCTAATTGGATAAACAGTGAGGTTGCGCTCCCATAAATGTAAGGAACCGAATCCCAAAGTTTACGAACGTCGCGTTGTGTTTCATATAGGCTTGTTACGAGGTATTCGTAAAAAACCCATATGCCGCAAATTGTGAATTAGAGAAATATACACAGCCTAGAAAAGTTAGCTACACCAGGTTAAGTAATTAACAATGTTTATTATAAGAAAAGTATATTTTAGCAATTACAGCCTTCAGGTGGAGGCCAAATAAAAGTTACGTTAAATTAAAAATATTAGAATTAGCCATGTTGACTGGTTCACTGCTGCTTAAGCCTGTTACACCCTTCAGCTTAACTTTAAATTAAATCCCTCAATCTATCTCGAGGAGGCATAGCGACCATGCATATGTACATATATACAGTTAACATTTTAAACTGGAATTGGGGAAAAGAACGTCATCTTACCTTCCTTCGGTTTGGTTGTCGCTCGATGAAGCCCTACGCTGGTAGACGAAATCTTTCGAGGATGCTCTCTCCGGATCTATCTATTGCGTTATATGGTTAATCAGCCTCCGTCTCATCATCGGTATCCCCTCTCTTTATATCTCTCTCGCTCTACCTAATCCTCGCTGAATAATCTCTCTGACTAGCTATCCTCTCATTCTAAAATATCTATGAATCTGTCCTCTGAATACTATACGTGAATGAACATGTGCCGATATCTGTCTGTAAATCCCCGTTTCGAATAATATATCCTGACTATGTCTTTTTTCTGTATATATATTTCCGTACCTTTAATTTTCCACGTGGTAGGGGCGTGCCTACAACCTTCTAAGAACTCTTTGCCTGGGGTTTGGATGGGTCAGCTGAGCTGACCAGTGCTCGAGCTTAGTGGCTATTGGTTGGCCCTTTGGTCCACGTAGCTACCTTTTCGCAGCAGCTGGCATATTGGGCAGGTGAGGGTTTTTGCAAATTCAATGGGACATAATTTCTGAGCTCGGATGAATAGCAAAGAATTTGACGGGGCTTCCCTCAGACAGAGTTACGACTTTTTAGTGACACTGCGATGTACTTTACGACTTTCGCTGGTGCCTCCTTCATCAAAGAGATGGTCGTAAACTGCAACTCGCCTTTTCATCTGACCACGGTTCGGACTCTTGCATGTGCACTCCTGAAATACCGGGAAGTTTTATCTCACCAGCATCGCTAGCACTGGGGCCATTTCGTAAATTTCGTGAATACATTGCTTCTTCTCACAAGAGTGAAAAGAAGATAAATTCCTTGGTCATTTTCCACGAATGTCCGGGGAAAACCACATTGACCACCTGGGCTTTCTGCTCCAGTGGGGAAAAGAAGGTTTATGAGGCAGGAAAGGAACAAAGAAAAATAATTTATATTAAGTAAAAAATAATTAAAGCAAATTACTCCTGGTGTTTGTATTTAATTAGGCCGCAAACAATGTGACCCGAACTATGAAGTAGTTCTGCGGCAACAGCAACAGCACTTTTATTGGATGGCATTCCCGGTCGTTCTGTGCAAATTGCTGGTTTCAATTTGTCTTTCAGCAAGTCACACTATGGCCGACTGTTAATTGAGTCACTCTGTGCTTGATAGTGTTCAACGATGAGAACACGACGCCACTAGACACTATCCCACGGTGATGGGGGCCGATAACACTGCAATCGTTGCCGGTGATGATCGTTGGTCAGTGGTAGCCGGCGAAGTCGCCTCCTCGCATATAGTCTCCGTCTCGCAAGTCGAATGGCAACTGTCCGGATTGCACACTTCCTATATCTGTAGATTAAGCAACATGGCCACAGATGGTTAACAGCAAGGAAATCGGTTCTCTTCGTGTAGCTCTCACAATCACTCGATCCTCGCGTTTTGTCGTTCGCCCTCGGCCGTGCACTACTGGGAGTGCCGCTGGGAGTGCCGCTGGGTTGTGCCCTCTTCGGCCAATTGTCTGATTGCCACGTCGCTCTGATCCAGCGATACGTGGAATTGACCAACCTGCCCCTTTCAACCCAATTATTCGTCCTCTCTCAAAGTCGCTCATCTGCTTGTAGTGTGCCCGTGTTCGACATCCGGGTATCCTCACAGTCCGTGGAGGTTAATGCAACTGCAATCCTCTATCACAACTATCCCTGCGTGCGAGCTTTACTCTTGATATATCCTTCTCGCAGTGGTGGCTTGTGAAGTAACATTCCTGGTGAGGCGAAGACCGAGCCCATAACATATACATATGTTATCAGAGACAAAGACATTATAGAAGAGGTAAAAACACAAAATGTTGTAATGAAGCGATATGATGTTTATACAGGGTGTTCGTAAACTGTTTTGACAAAAGAAAAGGGGTGATAGTACCCATCAAGACGAAAAATATTTGCAATGGAACCTAGGGTTGCATTCCACTCTGAGTGCCAGAAAAGACTAAAGTTAGATGTCCAAGTTGAACTTTCAATAGTGCAAAGAAAGAGAATTAACGACATCATAAGTTGCACAATCCCGTTTATGGAGATCATGGACAGACTCAAAGTAGATGCTCAAAGTGGCGGCCACGGGTGCCGTTGCACAATTCACACCAGCGAATGAAAGACTGGCGCACCCTCTCGAAGACTTCTTGTGTCGTGTTTATCCTGTCCGCTGCAACAACGATTCTCGCAACGAGATCTTCCACGGAGTCCACAGGCTTCTCGTAGACCAATGATTTCATATGCCCCCTGAAGAAGAAGTCCAGTGGATTTAAGTTCGGTGAGCGTGGAGGCTATGCCACAGGTCTACCACATCCAACTCATCGTGCGGGATATGTGGCATTCAGGAAGTGTCTACTGCACCTTGGTAAGCCAATCAGCTGCAACTGTCGATGCTGCGTCTTTTCTCTGGCAATTTGCATACGGTAAATGCTTGACTGTGATGTTCTGGCGATGTTCTACTTCTCCGGCAAAAAAAAAATGACGTCTGAGGTGACGAATTGTGCTTGTTGGACGTATTTCGAAGTTACTCTTTTCTGACACTCAGAGTGGAATGCGACCCTAGGTTCCGTTGTAAATATTGTTCGTCTTGATGAGTGCTATCACCCCTCTTCTTTTGTCAAAACAGTTTACGAACACCCTGTATATACTAATGAATCTGTATATATTATTCGACTATAATTGAACAAAATTATATGAGGACATGAAGCACAGTGGAGGAGGAAGACTTGAATAATTTCGAACTATTTCAGAGGGAGAAACGTACATTTCATGATAAAAGCAGTAGAGGGGAAATGGTCCACCTGTTTTCTATTGTTTTGTCCCTCCGAGACGGAGAGCACATTTTGCCCTTAATTTCTTCATCCAGCGGTAGTTAATGAGTGGTCATTGTATCACGCTCAACATCAATCGAACGTTCGCTGCTCAAAAACTTTGAAGTAACTCATTTTAATAAAAAACGTACTTTCTCACAAAGTGTTTCAGGAGCGCAGAATAAAAATCACAGACCTATCAGCGATAATTTATCGTGTATGTAACGCGGTTAAGAAATTAAGGCTCTGGCCTGTATTAAAGCCGTGAAGGAGAAGCCAAGCTGGTAGTACATTTCTGTATATCTCGTAAAAACAGATCAAGCAACTGAAGCATGGAAGAAATCAGAACAGATTATCACCGGTGAGAATTTGCTTTTTCCCCAACAGAGTGCATTCAGTTTATTTTTTATGAATGAGCTCAATTCCAAAAATAATATCTTTTTATTGTTACAAATGAAACCTAAATTTATTAGTAAGTTAATATTAAGATGGAAAATTTCATCGCATTTAAGATGGTTCCACCTAAAATCTCTGCCTTATGTTTCCAATGGTAAAACTTCTTTACATATTTTCTTCGGAATTAATATATTCCCAAAGATGAAAATTTACACATCGATAAAACTGACTTTAAGTTATAGCATGGGATACTTAATACTTGCTAAAACATAACCATAACTAAGCAATCCAACATTTGTTTGTCTACTGACGTCATCAATGTGCAGGTCGCGCCATCTATTAACAGGTCTAAACATTACTCAAAGAAAAAAGCTTGATTTTTAATATAATTACGGTTATGTTTTAGCAAGTATTAAGCATCCCATGCTATAACTTAAAGTTAGTTTTATCGATGTGCAAATTTTCATCCTATGGAATACATTAATTGCGGAGAAAATACGTAAAGAAGTTTTACCATTGGAAACATAAGACAGAGATTACCACTTTAACTACCTACTATCGTAGATACACATTCCAAAAAGTCAATATACAAATAGAAAATACACTGTACACTTGACGAAAACGTTTTGTGGACATGATGTAGTAGTAACGTGCGTACTCGAATCGGCGCTGAGGCGAAATGCGTTGTCGCCTCACAGATCGACTTCCCCAACGGCATCAGCTCAGGTCTGTCCGCTCCCATTGGATTGCCTCCACCAATAGAAACAAAGATGTCAGTCGATTTTAAGCGGCGTGGACTACCACCTCAGGACCTCACTGGAAGTCATGATCTGGGAACAGGCTTGGGCTTGTTCTCTTGGTTTGCTGCGATCGCCTCTCAAGCGCTCAAAGCAGGCTCATTTCAACCTCTTAGATTCAAACTTTATACATTTAATGCGTATACGTTCAGGATTCATTCTCCGGTTGAATTTCAATGTCTCGTTTAGATGTACAATTAAAAGGCGCAATATACGTTACAGAATGTAAAATTTTCTTCATATGAGAAAATATTTCGGGCGAGACAGCGCCTCACTTGCCTCATTTAACGAGCTGTCCATGTCTCCTCGCTACGGGGTTCTCATGCACTGTGATGGGCCACTATTTAGTTATTGGTCGTTATCATTTAATCATCTGCATATTCGGCCCTGAGGTACTTACAGTAGCTCCCGAAATTGAGTATACACCCCTCACTCTCTTCGTTAAAAGTCTAAAAGCTATTATTAAATCGTTATTGAAAATTAATATTTATAGGAACGATAAAATATACATTAAGAAATGTTTAGGCTAGAAAACAAATATGAAGTCTCTATAATATGTTAATTACATAATTTTTATGTCGAAGTTATAAAATACGAAGTCACAAAATGAAGTATACACTTTATAAAAAATCCGATTTGACTACCACTATATTTTATAAATGAAACTGTATAATAGTTTTATTGACTTAACATACTAAACTATGGGCCGCAGGTGGCCGAGTGGGCAACGTTCGTGACTGCCACGGAAAGATCCTCAAGTTCTATCCCAGACAGGTACGAACGCTTGATCCACTAAATATCCGCCGTGCGTCGGATGGGCACGTTAAGCCGTCGGACCCCGGGTACTGGCCCCCGGTGATAAATAAGGGCGTCTTCCTCCCCCTTTCTACCTCGCTTCCGTGTGACTTTCCTATCGGGCACTCTAGCCCAAATCTCCTAGCTTCCTATTTCTAAGGGTTGTTAAAGATCTGAGGTCTGACACTCCCTTCATAAAATCCTCTACATATGATCAGATCAGATCAGATACTAAACTATAGGGCAGCGGATGGCCTAATGGTCAGTTAGCCATTGCAAATCGAAAACGAAAAGAGATAGAGCAAAATTTCCAATTACAAAGTTGTAGAGCATCAATTAATTAGTACAAAACGACATTTGTTTTACACGGATAAGATAAATTGTCGCCTGAATACCCTAAAATGTTCGAAATCGATGCCCGACGATTCGAATCTGCATATTCACATTTCGCAAATTAAGCCGTATGCAAATGCAGATTGTGACGTTGTACCGTACCTACGATATAAAAACCAGTAGCAGGATGTACCCTGATCAGAAGTTTAGGTCTACGTACGCTGTGTGAGAATTGTGAGCTTCACACTCTCTCAATAATGCGAGATGATGCTTATTTACGGCGAATGCCAACGAAACGCGGCGCTAGCTGCACAGGAATATGCCGTTCGTTTTCCAGATGGGCCACATCCAAGTGCGGTTGCCATCGCAAATGTAATGAGACGGCTCAGGGAGACAGAAATCACTGAAAGTCGTTCTCGTTCTGGCAGACCAGTGGGTGCAGGTATGCGTATAATGGCAGAGGGTATTTTGGCATATGCACTAGCCCATCTACAAAGCAGTACAGAGATATCAGCAGGGCGAATGGCTTAACACGGGGCCGTGTATGGCAAATACTGCATGCTCAAAGTGCACATCCCTATCGTGTCACTCCGCAGCAAGAACTGTGACCACAGGACAATGAGCGTCGATTTGATTGGTGCAACTGGGCGTTGATTAATGTTAAAGGTGACTCATACTTTTTTATCCAACATTCTTTGTTCGGACGAGGCAGTGATCCACCGTTCCGGATTACTAAACCGACACAACGCTCACTACTGGGGGATGGAAAATCCCTCGTGGGGACGATCCACCAGAAATCAAGTGCGTTGGTCCATTAACGTGTGGTGCGACATTTGGAAGAACGGCTTAGTTAGACCTGTGTTCTACGAAGGCACATTATACGGACAGATATACCTGTAACTATTACAGGGTATCAAACCTGACTTTTTAGATGACATTACCCTGTCCGCATTACATTCCTTGTGGTTCCAACATGACGGTGCCCTTGCACACCAGCCAGCAGCAGTGCGACGCTTTCTCACAGGTTGTTTTGGGCAACGAATCATCGGGTATGGTGGTGCTGTTGAATGGCCTCCACGATCGCCGGTCCTCACTCCGTTGAATTTCTTCCTCTGGGGTTACGTAAAAAAATCAGGTGTATGCAACAGCGCCTACAAGTCTACTGGATCTACGTCGTCGTGTTTCAGATGCTTGCAATAGTGTGACACCTTCCATGCTGAGGAATGTGCATGCAGAGTTACTTTCAGGAATACAAATGTGTATCCTGGGCAATGACGAACTCTTCGAACATACTCAACATTAACTTTTTATCACTGTACACTAGTTTACCTTTATGGTTTTTGTTTTGTCTGACGTCATCAACTGTATTGACATAAGTACGCATTTATGCGATAAATTGTGTGTATTTGCTCATACCTATGCCTGTTCCCTTCAAACGTTCACACAAAAGGTCGCGTAACGATTTCGGACATTTTAGGGTATTCAGGCGACAATTTATCTTATCTGTGTGAAACAAATGTCGTTTTTGTACTAATTAATTGATGCTCTACAACTTTGAAATTGGAAATTTTGCTCTATCTCTTTTCGTTTTCGATTTGCAATGGCTAACTTCCGCATTTCGCCACTAGGGGCGCTGCTATCGGTTGCATTCGATCGAGCGTAGTCGCTTTACTATACCGTTATCACACTTGCATAACTGTGCACCTCTCTCCGTTCGCAAGTTATTTCAGGCTAAAGGAACTTTCCTATGCACCCTATACACTGAAGAGCAATTGAATTAGAGACAGTTGGCGTTATGCAAATGTGGTGCTGTGGGCGGCCCTGTAAACGGAAACGACGTGACGTATGCAGCGATCCGACAATATAAGGAGTGATGCGACGGGAATCAGTAAGAGTCGGACGCAGTATGGGCTAGACGAAGGATCTAAGCTCATTTGATCGCGGGCAAATTGTCGGGGCCCGACGAATGGGTCACTTCATTTCGGAAGTCGTGAAGGCACTGGGATTTTCACGAGCCACTGTGTCACGGGTGCACCATGAATACATCGAATCCGGTAAAACCATTCCTGCAAGGGCCAACTGCCGTGGACAACCGCGTGTGGGTGAGCGGGGGTCATCGTCGGCTAGCTCGCATTGTAACAGCGGATAGACGGGCCACAGTGCAAGAAATCACTCGGCAATTTAACGCTGGTGCGCAAAAACGTGTAAGCAGCCACACCATCCAGAACCATCTCCTCGCTATGGGGTACAGAAGCCATCGTCCCACGAGGGTACTGCTGCTGACCGCACATCTCAAGGCGTAAAGATTTGCATGGGCGCGGGAACATCGCCACTGGACCCTAGACATGTGGAAAAATGTTTCCTGGACTGATGAGTCGAGATTCACGTTGCTACATGCCGATGGCAGGATACCAGTACGGCGCAAACCACATGAAGCGATGGCTCCTTCTTGCCAGCAGGGTACTCTTCAAGCTGGCGGGGGTGGCATTCTCGTCCGGGGACTGTTTACGTGGACTGAAATGGGACCCCTGGTACGTGTGACATCGTCCCTCACAGGTCAAAATTACCGGGATATCCTGGACAACCATTTGCTCCCGTTTGTGCGTCTTGAACATCCCACTGGAAACCTCATCCTGCCATCGCTCCCGAATTGTATCTGAATGGTTGGATGAACACTCCACCGACGTGACCTCGCTTCCTTGGCCAGCTAGGTCACCTGACCTAAATCCCATCGAGCACATTTGGGATGCCATCGAGAGAGATGGTCGAGGCTCTGACACCCCTCCATCAAATCTTCGTGAACTGTGGGAGCTGGTTCAGGGGTCGTGGATCCGTATGGTTTCCCAACGCTTCCGGTGTCTTGTGTAGTCCATGCCGAGACGAATCACTGCCGTCATCAGGGCGAAGGGTGGTGCAACACGTTACTAGACAGGTATGTGCAATTCAATTGCTCTTCAGTGTATATAACGTGTGTATGTGTGATCGGACCCACCAGATTTTGAAACACGGTTACGTCACTGTACTGGACCCCCGAGAATAAATAAGGGCGTCTTCCTCTCCTTTCTACCTCGCTTCCGTGTCACTTTCCTAACGGGCACTCTAGCCCAAATATCCTCGCTTCCTATTTCTAAGGGTTATTGAAGACCTGGGGTCAGACAATCCATTCCAAAAACCTCCACATATGATCTAATCTGATACTAAACTTTGATATCCCAGTAAAAATACAATTTTCAGTTAACAGAATGAGCTCCAAAACGGAAACGAGTGTTAAAACTCTGCAACTTGTGATTCGAATGTCTGAAGAGGGTGAATCTCTGCGTGAAATTGGAAAGGCAGTTCAACGCAGACACAGATGTGTTCAAAAAATTATCCAGAAGTATAAAAAGTTTGGACATATTGCAAATAAACCCAGAAAGCGACGAAAATAAATCCTCAGTTCCACGACAAAGAGAAGAATAATTCGAGAAGTAAAAGAAAATCCTAAAGTGAGTGCTCCAAAAATTGCTGCATCCACTACTACAACGATAGGAAGACCTGTTTCTGCAGATACAATTCAAATACGTAGTACTCAGAAAAGCAGGTTTTAATGGTCGTATAGCTAAAAGGAAACCTTTCATTTCCAAAGTAACTCTAGAGAAAAAGATTTCATTCGTTAGAAATCATATTTCGAAGCCTGGAGACTTCTGGAATCAAGTAATATTCAGTGACGAGAGTAAGTTTAATGTTTTCGGGAGTGATGGCCGATGCTATGTTTGGCGGAAGTTTAACAGTGGACTGCTTCTCCAAAGCACCATCACCACTATAGGTAGTTCGGTGCTGCATGTTGGCAAAGGGCGTGGGAAATTTAATTTTCGTTGATTGAATCATGAATAAAATGAAATACATGGACATATTAAAAAATAATTTAAAGCAAAGTGCTCAGAGGTTCGTTTAAGGTCAAATTTTGTGTTTCAACAGAAAAACGACCTGAAGCACACCCCTAAAATAGTTAAGCTGTGGCTGTTGTATAATTGTAAAATTTATAAGTGCACATTCAAACGCAATCTCCAGCTCTGAACGCTACTGAAAATTTGTGGTCCCAGTTGCAAATATCGGTTCAGAAAGAGAAGAATGGGCAAAAATATCCAGCGAAACAACACAAACTCTTGTTAACCCAACGCAACACCGTTCGGAAGCCGTTCTACATGCAAAACGATATGCAACAAAATATTAGTTCATGTTTTTTCTTTCTTTTTGTTAACAAATTATACAATGTGAACACTCAATTCCGTGACTTCGAATTTTGTAACTTTGACATAAAAATCATGTCATTAAAATATTATAGAGACTTCATATTTGTTTTCTAGCCTAATACATTTCTTAATGTGTATTTTACCGTTCCTATAAATATTAATTTTCAATAACGATTTAATAATACTTTTTTTCGGCGTTTAAAAAAGAGAGTGAGTTGTGTATACTCCATTTCGGGAGCCACAGTACGTGCGGAGTTTCATCAGGATGGAACAATTTTCTCAGGCGTCTTCGTTTTTTTTTTTTTTTTTTTTTTTTGGCAAAGAGTGTAATTTACATAGAAACAAAAGGCTCAAGAGAAAGGTTGAATTACTGGTATACATCACAAATTTTTCATAACAAAATCATCTTAATCATTTAGCAAATTTCCCTTTTAAATAATATGATGATAATGCTAAAGATGTAAAATTTATTTGCTCGTGAAAACATTTAGTTTATTAAAAAATTTTGAAATCAGTAAAAAATGACTTAAAAAGGCGTATTTTCGTCTTTCTTTCTCATGCCTGTGGAAATCACACAACTACTTTTAGTGTAATACTACGGATATATCACAAGATAAAAACAATTTCCCACATGCATCGTGAAAAACCAACAGAACGTTGTGCTAAAAAAAATGTGAAGTAGAAAGAAGCCATGAATAAAAATTTAATGATAGTGCAGAGAAGACTAAAAAATGTTAAGTGGAGCAGCGTGAAATGCGCTGAGTGTTTCGCTCTTGCTGCTACATTCTGCTGATCTACTGGGAGAGGTTCCAATCGTAATCTCGGTTAAAAAAAGAATTTCAAATGAACACGGATACCTGGCTTCTGTCATAGAAGCGACGTAATTCATCGTTGCTCAACATCAAATGAAGGGTTTCGTCGAAAAAAAAAACAAGATTGGAAGGTACCTTCACGTATGTAATTTCTTCTACGCCATTATTTAAACAAATTACAAGAAAAAAAGGTTTTCAGAAACCGTTGCGAAAACTAGAATGTTTAAAGATACGTGATCCTGCATTCTAAGATTTTTTACGTGTACAACAACATTTGAACAGATCGAAATAAGTTTTGTGACTTGTTTTTGGAAGTGAACAGATTTTACCCATTCTGCTAAAGTGGAAAATATAACAATGATTATTTTTTATTTTTTCAATTCAGTTTTGAAGCGTTGTGAATCAGAGAAAAGGTTTTTGGAAAGGTGCTGTAGTAAAATTCAAATATCAGGCTTTACGTACTTCTATTTTATGAACTGTATCAGGTATCAATTGTTGGACAATAACAATTCCATTAGTGAAAGTTGCGAAGAAAAACCGTAGCGGAACGGCGAAGCGTGAATCTATTACAACGATTTCACTTTATAGAAAAGGAAAAAGAAAAAAACCGACGTGCTTTGATTGCACAGGAGAATTTGTGTAATCCAATGTTCATTAAGAGCCCCGGTGGCGCAGTGGTACGTTGAGGACTCGGGTTCGAATCCCTGTGGGGCATGTATGCTGTGCTTGTCTTACGGCCCTGGCTCTCTCCATTCACTGGAGCCAGTGGCTCTAAATCAGGTATAGGCGACACCTTATACTACATCGAGCTTCCCGCGTTGGTCGTTAAACCTTCACTACAAAAACAACCATTAATGAAATGCTTTTAATAAAAACAAGCACACAGAAGATGGTAACAACACTAAGATCTGGCAAAAAATATTATTAGAATAAAAATAAGTATTAAAATATATTGGTTTTCGCATTATTCGAAGTAATAATAGCTAATCGAGGTATGGCTGTAATATGCGCCTTCACTACAGAAAAGCTGCGCTTGTAGGAACTGTATTTCGTGGTTTATCTTTGGCCGATTAGTACGTTTGGACAAAATCGATTTATTATTTCAAGTCTTAAGAATATGTGTACCAAATTTAAAATCGAAATTCGCAAAATTGGCCATGTTATAATCTGTAATTGTCCAGTGGGGTCACAGAATTGGTGCAACTGGCGCATAGCTGAAGCTGAGAAAACTTTGGACGAATTCAATCACGAACCGCCACTTCATAAAAATGTCGAAAATGCTATAAAGCCGATTTACAACGATTTGTCATCAAGAGGGTTGCTAGAAAGGTGTTTGGGTGGTGACACTCAAAACAACAATGAAAGTTCCAATTCTACTGTGCGGCGGTTGACGCCTAAAACATCTTCACTGTGCCTCAAAAAAACATCGAAATGGCAGCTTACGGAGCAGCAGACATTTTTAATGAAGGCTTTTCTGCCGTACTGAAAATGATGACATCGACAGGAATTGTTATTGGCGAGCAAACGAAGATATTTGCCAACTCGCTGGACCAACAGCGTTTACAGAGATCGTCGAGACGCAGCCTCGAGGCTACAAAAAAGGCTCCTACAAGGCGTAGAAGCGAGAAAATGTCTCTAAACGAATTATACGTAGCAGATTAAAAAAAACACTGTATGACCTTGGTATAGCAGATTAGCAGAAAAGTACTGTAAGTATTCGATATGCCTCCGTAAACTGTACTTGAAACTTTAAACGCGTTTTTCTCGAAATAGCTTTTTCGCGAATGGTTGGCATGATATTTCAAAAACTATTGGACCGATCGACTTCAAAGGTAAAACTGCATGTTCAGCAAACATCCTTTTATCGTTTAATGAACCAGAAACGCGATACGTTATGTTCATTTTCTTTAATACCGAAAAACATTTTTTGAGCTAAATTGATAATTTGAGTTCGACAAGTCACCATTTCCTCAAATATATATATATTTTTTTTTCTGGCTCATCAAACGATAACCACTTGTGTGTAGAGTAAAACGCAGTTCGAGTTTTTTGTTTCAGATCACCTGGAGTGGAGAAATCATGCCAAACAGTGACCGCCGATTTTCGCGCAGTGTTATGTTCGAGGGGGATTTGCGGGCGTGATTCTTCATGAAACTTGTTAGAAATTGTTTTATAAGTACCTGAAACGATAATAAATTGATGTAGCTATTTTGCAATCAATTGATTGCACAGTCTCGTCAATAAACACTAAAAAAGCGGTAATTTTAGCGTAAAAAATGAGAATCCCTCCTTAACCCAACCCTTCGTTTTGCTGACGATACGGTCATTTTTTGCAATTCTTTTACAAGAACTGAAATTTAGAGGTTCATGGGGCAAATCTAGAAGAAACTTATGCCTGCATCTATCTCGGACGATAGATATACCACGAACGAGTGCCACATCGAAGAACAAATTAATAGGCATGCAAAACTTGGTTTGAGTGCATTTAGAAGAAACGGTATAACTTTTTTTCTAGAGCAATTTACCAATATGTCTTTAAAAAAACGTTCCATCAACTTCTTATAAATGGATCCGAGACATGGATCGTAACTGAAACTGACATACAGAGGCTGCGGGCAACTGAAAGAAGCATTGAAAAATGCATACTTCTGGATCAGAAAAAGACGAGTTGATTACATCATAATTAAAATAAAGACCCCCAAATAGCAATAGGCAAATAGAACTGGCCAACCAACTGCAATAGTAGTCAGGATTCAAAAGAGACAAGGAAAGATGTAGAAGAAGAACAGATGAGGCATAGACAAATGAAATTCGGAAACATTCTGGAGTGACAAGAGAAGTGCTGAAGGCAGAGAGTTGTCAAAATCATCCAGTAGTGGATTGAGAATGGTTGTTTAAATATGGTTGCCAAATGATGATATGCCACTGATTTATGTAAATCCTGTTTGGTGCACCATTCCTTTTTGAAAACATTTTCCACAGGTAGCAATTGCACTCAAGCGCCAAAAATCATGGGATAGCAGTATGCAAATTTTTAACTGGCGCTGCCATCACATAAAGACTTCGACGAACGCCAAGATTTCTATCAGTTGTGAGGTGTTGTCTCATGAATCAGGTTGAACAACCGCCAGTAGGATTATGGCAAGCCGACGTGTATTATCGGAGTTTGAACGAGGCATGGTAGTGGGAGCCAGGCGAATGAGACATTCAGTTCCCGAAATTGCACGAACATTCAACATTTATTGATCAACGGTGTCACGTGTGTACCGAGAAACCTCATGGAAGGCATTACTACCAACCGTTGACATCGCACTGGCCGACCACGGGTGCTGAATGACCGTGACCAGCGGCGTCTGATTACGATTGTCCATGCTAACAGACAAGCGATACTGGCTCAAATAACATCCACATTCAATGCAGGAGGTTCCAGAGACATATTCATCAGGTCAGTGCAGCGTAATTTAGCGTCCATGGGGTATGAACTCAGAAGACCCACCAGAGTGCTTTTGGAAACACCACGACATCGGACACAGCGCCTCACCTGGAATCGTGAACACGGTAATTGGAACTTGGAAGACTGGCAAAATATGGCGTGGTCCGATGAGTCGCGCTACCAGTTGTTACGCGCTGATGGTAATGTTCGGGTGTGGTGCAGACCCTTGAGGCCAAGCAGTCAACAAGGCACTGTGCAAGCTGGTGGTGTTTCCATACATGTGTGGTGTGTCTTTACGTGTCACGATTTGGGTCCTCTGGTCCTCGTAAACACGTCATTAACCTGTACTAGCTTTGTTGTTCAGCTCAGTGACTATTTGCAGCCCTTCATGGACCATGCACCTCAACAAGGATGAGATTATCCAGGCGGACAATGAATGCACCATATCATTGGGCCCAAGTTGTCCAAAATTGGTTCTAGGAGAATTCTGGACAGTTCCGACGAATGGTGTGGCCACCACGTTCGCCCGACATAAACCCAATTGAGCACTTATGGGACGTGGTGAAAAGGTTCATTCGCACCCAAAATCCTGCACCTACAAATACCAGAGAACTGTGGAAGGCTGTTTTGACGGCATGTCTCAACATCTCTCCAGAAGCCTTCTAGCCACTTGTTGAATCAATGCCACGTCGAGTTGCTGCATTTCGCCTTGCTACAGAAGGTCCTACACAATACTGGGTACGCATCCCCAAAATTTTTGGCACTTCAGTGTATTTTAATAATTAGTTCCGGGTGTTCCTTTCCAATGGACCTTCCACAAAATTGAATCTAACGAGAGGTGACTGAAATGTGCTCGGCTCAATCGTGGAAGAATAATCTTGGAAAATATGGTCAACCTATTTTGCTGCATGGTCTCCTTGATCATCTACACACGTTTTTCAGCGATGTACTAAGGCTGCGCTCTGCAAATAAATTGATTTGTCAAGGTTATCAAAATAGTCTTCCACACAGCATCTCGTCTTCGTTCATTCCAGAATGCCATCCAGAGAAGTTCTTTATGAAATCGGGAACATATGATAGTTCTAGGAGGCAAGTTGAGGTGAAGTGGGAGGCTATGGTAGCAGTTAAAGCTCACACCCGGATGACACCCATGGGAAATGTTGATTTATGGATTGGAGAGTTATTCTGTCGAAACAACATCCACTTTCATCAGCTTTCTTCGGAAATTAACTTTCATATGTTGTCGAAGTTTCCGTAGTAAGTAAGTGTAATATGCTCCAGTGATGGTTTGGCTCTTCGCAATGTAATCAAACATAACCACCCCCTCTACATCCCAGAAAACTGCTTCCATGAACTTTCTAGCAGAAGAAGAAAATGACAGGCCCCATGCGGCGTGCACCATAAATATGGCGATCCTCAAGACCGTTGGGCGCCGCCGAATAGGTCACGACGTCCTCGGCAACTCGACCGAGAGACGAAATAACTGTGAGGAGCATGACATTTGTGACTTCGGGTGTCACCGGGTAGAATGACACCTTGACCAGGTGCTGAATCACAGGTCTGGGCGTCAAGAGGTTGTTACTAATAGCAATACCTTTCTGCAAAAGAGAGGTCACATGGTCAGGCTGAGAAAGATAAGCAACAATAGTTCGTGCCCGACAATATAGGTGATAAATAGCAGACGGAGATAACAGTTTCTTAATTGCTATAGCATAAACCTTCAGCTTGGTATCGGGAAGGGCTTTAAAAAAGACTCCTAAAGTCATATGCGAGGAAAACTGTTGAGCCTGAACAGAAGACGCCGGAACATTTAGAAAAATGGAATTGCCTCTTCGACGAACATGAGGTTTCAAAGCATCGACTTGCTGTAACACAGGTGAGGATTGGCAATCAGAAGCAGAGGCCGCTGCAGCAGAATTAGACGATGGCAAACGAGCTGCGGTAGAAGGAGAAAGAGTGACGTCATCATAAGTATCCATTGCATCAGCAAAAGTCACAGTAGAAGCTGTATCAGAAGAGCTGTCTGACTGGACAGCAGAATGAGAAGAGGTGCCGAATGACGCACCGGAAGAGGGCAGCTGAACAGCGCCACGAGGAGTAGTTAGCATAGCGGTACCACCAGCAATGGTGCCAGTTGCAGGAACAGCTGAAGTAGGGCTAACGAACTTGACATAACCACCGGAAGCCGCCATTCCCCAGCATCTCTGCTGGCCAGCTCGATCAGAAGGTAAATAAAGCTTGTAATGAAAAAAATGTCGTACTTATGAATCGGAAAGTAAAACGAAACGATGCACTAGAACTTTAGATACACGAAAAATACAAAATTATAACTCTGAGGGCACTAGAAACTGAACTTTGGACGTGAAAAAATCGGAACTGACAACGAACACAGGCGGTGTATGGAGCGGTCCTGGACGATTGGTCCAATGCCGATTCGTTCAAAGGGACAATTGGTCCAATGCCGATTGGTCCAATGTCCGATTCGTCCAATGGTACGATTGGTCCAACGCCGATTCTTCCAATGGTATCATCTTACCAACGGTAAACTGCTTTATTTTCCAGAGAGGAATAAGGATTTAAATTATTCTGCTCATTATATCCTTTTGAAAGATCATTTCCGTATATTTGGTAATTGTAAACATTTTACATAAACCTGGTAAAAGGCACTCAATGGAGCATTTCTCAGCTGTTTGCAAAGCACCTAGGCGCTGGCCTTTTTATAATCTTTTATGTTAAAACCTAGATATTTGGTATTTCTAAACCTTTTATAAAACCTTATAAAAGGCACTCATCGTATCATTTCTCAGGTCTTTACAAGGCACCTAGGCCGCGGGCCTTTTTAGAAGATTTTGAGTTACAACCTAGATATTTGGTATTTGCAAACCTTTTATAAAACCTTACAAAAGGCACTCACCGTATCATTTCTCACGTCTTTACAAGGCACATAGGCCGCAGGCCTTTTCAGAATATTTTAAGTTACAACCTAGATATTTGGTATTTGTAAACATTTTATAAAACCTAATAAAAGGCACTCATCGTATCATTTCTCAGGCCTTTACAAGGCACCTAGGCCGCGGGCCTTTTTAGAAGATTTTAAGTAACAACCTAGATATTTGGTATTTGTAAACATTTGATAAAACCTTATTAAAGGCATTCAACGGATCATTTCTCAGCTCTCTACCAGGTACCTAGGCCACGATCCTTTTTAGAAGACTTTAAGTTACAACCTAGGTATTTGGTATTTGTAAATATGTTATAAAATCTAATAAAAGGCACTCATCGTATCATTTCTTAGTTGTTTACACGCACTTAGGCCTCGGCCTTTTAACACTTTTTATTCTACTGATATCATATTCTAACGTTTAAGTAAAGTTAAAAATACTAGCATAACATTAGTAAGTTTTCTTGATAGGTAAACGTTATGAATCTGACATCGGTAAGATAAAAACTGTCAAAAAGGCATAATTCTAGGGCCTGTGAATTAATATTTCGTGCTTAAGTAAAAACGCAATATTTGTTTGGTTGTTTGATTTTTATGGCGCAAGGGCCATAGTTGGCCAAAGAGCGCAACGCAATATTTACTTGCTTTGATAGGTAAACGTTATGAATATGACATCGGTAGAATACATTTTTTTAAAAAGGTCTAGGCCTAGAGCCCATGAATTAAGATTTCATGTTTAAGTAAAATCACAATATTATTAACTTGATTTGATATGTAAACGTTATGAATATGACATCGCTAGAATAAAAACTGTGAAAAGGCCTCTGTCCGAACCCGACCAGAACGTTTCCATTGGCCAGTTGGCGGAACCCCACTGCATGCTACAAACAGATTATTTCATGCAAAAGAGAAACATTGAAGTTAATTGAGCGGCTCGCGCATCAGTAACTTCATACGGCATCAAGGACAGTAAAAAAAAAATCTGTTACCACAAAATTACGCATGAAATGTAACATTATTTTACATTCTTTGTACTACCGGCACTTTCGTATAACATCGGAGATGAAATCAGAACAGCTGAGATTTTTATAACACGAGTAGCACTTTGGACAGATAGGACGGAATTGGACCAAACGTCCCATTGGACGAATCGGCATTGGACCAATCGTACCATTGGACGAATCGTACCTTTGTACCAATTGTCCATTGGACGAATCGGCATTGGACCAATCGTCGTTGGACGAATCGTACCAGACCCGTATGGAGCTGCCACAATCAATATCAAGTGATGTCCGAAGAAGTATGAATGAAGAGGTTTTGAGAGGAAGAAAGTTCAGTGTAGGACAAACAACGGAGTGGAAGACGCGCAACTGCGGTGATAGATGCCAACTGGCAACGAGTGAAAGACCTCATCACAGCTGCACCATCCAGGAGTTGCAATAATAAACAGTGCTCACTATGTGCAGACATTGAAGAAACTAAATGAAGCTGTCAGAAGGAAAACACGTGACATTCAACTTCCTAGTGTTGTTTCACACCAGATAACGCTCGTCCCCACACCTCAATGGAGACTTCACAGGCTATTGCCAACATGGGGTGGATGGTGATGCCCCAACTCCCCCACAGTCCTGAATTAGCTCCCTCAGATTTCTTCGTGTTTGCCCCTTTTGAAAAACACCCTTTGTGAGGAACGTTTCGACGATGTAATAGACGTTAAATTGGCTGTGAACTCATTGGTGAAACGATTGTCTCAGGAATCTTTCCAAATTAGATTTTACCAATGGGTTCAAAGATGGCTTAAATGTATAGAAAGTGATGGACAGTACTTTGAATAGGCCAACATTTTAAACAATATGTCCAAGTATTTTGTCACCAAGTTTCATATTTCTGCTGCTATAAATAAAAACCTTATGGCATTACTTTCAGGATGCCCTATTTAAAATCAAAACATCAGCTTCTCTCGAACTCGAATGTAAAATTACAATGTGTATTAATTTTCTGGCTGTTGAGAACAATGCGCGCCGTTCAAATTTGTTGGATGGTAAAGCAAAGTAAAGAACTTGAAGACTAGGAGTTTTAGGTCTAAAATTTCAAGAACTTTAAATTACCTTTTGTACTTCTGGTTAAAAGTTCCATTACGAGATTCATTGGTTGTCTGTTCTTGCGCGTTTATCCCAAAATATCCTTCATGGTTGACTACACAACGATGTCTTCCTTTCCTCAAGAATGCGTATCAATTTTCACTTCATTGATTTCATGGCCTTAGTGGTTCTGAACTGAATACCTGGACCACATTTGCATGCCCAGCCGTTATTGCTCTACTCGCTCTTCTTCAAGTGCCTTTCAAATCTTTCGGTACAAGTTCCACCTTCGATTAAGCTCTCCTTCCTTTGCCCATGCTTTTCAAATAAAAAACACTTGACGATCTGAATAAAGTTAATAAGAAATACCAGAGTCTTAAGTTGAAAAGCTTTTTTATTGAATTCCACGCTCCCTTTCACATTAAAAGGAAAAAATGATTGAAGAAGTGCGCTTATTCTAATTTCGTGTTGGAAAGAAACGATTTAAAATCTCGATGGATCTTTATGATGCATGATAGATCAACTGTGAGAGCAGATGCACCGACACCTTTAAAAACGACGCAAGTAAATAAAGTTTAATTAGAAGACCAACTTTGCAGCGCAATGAAAGGGTTAAACTTTCACTGGCAACTTTCATTAAGTGCTAATGGAATTACCATGTGTTCGCCCGTTCGTTAGCGTATCTTTGCATCTATTAGTCAGATTTAAAATATTATTTTCCTGTTGGGAATTCCGAACACTGAGAATGAATACATTCTGGCCTTTTTCCAGGGATATTATCTTGCCGCTAGAGAGCGTGAATGCAGATGCCATAAACTTGTAAATAAGTTTTATTCCATTTCATTACTTTTCAAAAATCGATTGAGAAAGATTCGCCTTTCCTTCGAATACTATTTCGACCATTCCGAGCAAAAGTTTTATTTCAAAGGACGCATTTTCTCCGCTAGGGGAAGGGTAGATAAATGAGCATTCCATTTTATTCGGTATCTATGTTTTTAAAATACGTATTTGAAAAATTCTTTTGGTGTCGCACTGCATGCACAAAAGGAAATATTTCGTATATGTTTTATAATTTTCTTTAACTCTCAAGTCTGCCACTAAGAGGCGTTCGAGCATATTTCTAATTGCAGCAGCATCACCGCTTCTTAAAATCCGGTTTCGGAAATTAGTTTTTGGAGAGATACCACTCACTACGAAAACATTTTACGGATATTTTCTAATCAAAATAACGCAGAGTTTGTCCACCAGTGGACAAACTCCGTTATGAACATTTTATTCATGTTCTCCATTTTTTCTCTGTATCGAGCAGAGATCGCAAAAACCTAAAGGCAGCCACAGACATACACGTTTGAATGAGACATTTGAGTGTCACGCCAGCAAACCGGGGAGTTTTGTGCCTGGAACGGCATGTAGTGTTGAGTTTAGCAGGAGTGAAGCTCTTCAACGCCTGCCTGAAATCCTCTTCACTCCACGCTACATGCCACCTCAGGCACAAAACTCTTACTTACGTTTGCTGGCGCGACGCTCAAACGAGCCATTCGACACCCAAACGAGTGAGTATGTGTCTTTGGCCACCTTTAGGCTCTGACCACTTAGCCATCAGAGCGACATTCTACAAATATGATACCCTTTTTCTATTTCCTGCTCTAGAGAGATGCAGTTTTTAAGTTTTCCGATGAGATGGTGAATAGTAAACTAGAAGCAAAATTTAAAATCTGACTGCCAAGAATAATCTCGCGAATTTCCCATGTATTTGTGAGAAAGGTTTCTTCCTTAATGTTTTAACCGGCTAGAACGAATTAACTACGAGTAAGCAAAATAGGCTGAAATCAGCTCCAACAAATACATTAGCTGTATACAAAATGGGCATAACACGACTGGAACAAGTGAACCTGTGTATCAGGAAGTGTTGCTTTCGCCTTAGCTTTTCTTCTTCACAGTATGCATTTAAAAAGATGATTGATACAAATCCTTCCTGATTGGTCATCTAGTAAAACGGGTCTATAACTTCTTTAAAGAAAAGACAGAGAATACACACGGTTGAGTCACATTATTGTGACCACCAGCTAATATCCAGAGTAACCGCCGTGTGCAGCGCTGACAGCAGCTAGACGGGCTGGGAGTGACTCAGTAAGGTGCTGGAAGGTGTTCACAGGTATGTGGAGCCATGCTGACTGCAGTGCATTTGACAGCTGCTGGTGGATACGTGGTGGAGGATCCATAGAGCGAACAGCACGATCGAGGTGGTCCCACACACGCTCAACTGGGTTTAAGTCTTGGAAATTAGGAGGGTCAGGAAAGTACTTTGAAATCTTCATCGGGACTCTTCCAACCACTGTCGGACATTTCTAGTTGTGTGACACGTCGCATTGTCATGCTAGAAGATCACATCCTCCCCAGGGAAGACAATCAGCATGTATGGATGTACGTGGTCTGTAAGGTTGGATTCACAACGAATTCGGTTCATAATGCCTTCCACGGGTTTGAATGGACCTTGGGAATGCCACCAAAACATTTTCCAGACCATAACGCTGCTCACACCAGCTTGTGTTCTTCCAGCAATGGTTGAAGAGTGTTTGTTATCCGATGTTTCTCGTCTTATACGCCAACGTCCATCTGTTCGATGAAGCAGAAAACGTGACTCACTGAAGAAGGCAATTTTTCGCCAATCAGTGGAGGTCCAATTCTATACTACCGTACAAATATAAGCCTTTTCTGCAGATGCATCTACGCTAGCATAGGTGCAGTGATCATCCGTCTGCATCGGAGCTCACATACGCAGGAGGGTTTGCTGAATTGTCGTTTTAGATACACTTCCGGTAGCCCCCTGGTTCATTCGGACAGTGAGTTGCTCCACTGTAGCGTGTCGATCGGTCCTCAAGCACCTTCGCAGCCGACGTCCACCTCTCACATTAATGGCACCTGGTGCTCCGCAGTTTCCACGTCGCTTATTCGCAACGGTGCCGTTTTTCCAATCACGATACACTTTAACCAGATCAGCAAGGGAACAGTTCAAAAACTGCGCTGTTTCAGAAATACTGCCACCATTGGCCCGAAAGCGGATAATCATCCATTTTTGTAAATCTGATAAATCGCTCCTTTTATCCATAACAGCAACGAGTGATATGTTTTCAGAATGCTTACAGCACACCCTATATACCTTCCAAGCCAGCTCACGGTACGCGCCTTGTTTCACTGGCTAAGCGCTGTTGACATCAAAAGCAGGAGGTGGTCAAACTAATGTGACTCGACTGTGTATTTGAGTGATGTGTTTTTACCCAGTGGCATGATGCCCCTGTGAGGATGACCATCTCTTCCCTATCATGCCTTTAGAGTCATGAAGCAAAGAATATAGGACTAAAAGGGAGCGATTATCACTATTGAAAGGTGTATTGCCGGTGTGGCTTAAATAAGAGGGGAAAAAGAATTTTTTTGCCGTAGCTTTCCTAAAACCAGGTCGCTACATGAACATATCTGTTTGAGGAGCGCAGAAAATTTCGGGCACAGTTTACATTTCGGCCGTTAAAGGGTTAAATTCCACATGGCCGAGGAAGTTATCACTCATTCGTTTTCCTATTCATCTGTCTCGAAATTCAGAGCACTACTGTCTCGAAATTCAGAGCATATGTATTTGGCAAAATGGCTCATGTTACTGCCTCTGCAATTTACGGAGCTCACAAAAGACTACACAAAAATAAGAAAACGGTAAATCAATATTTGAGGGTCTGAGGTGATTTATTTTGCAAAATTAGGTTATCAAAATCTCACTTATTTTAAGTAAGGATGGCTGCTCGACACCCGATAATTTCCCTTGAGCTGCGAGAGAGAGAGAGAGAGAGAGAGAGAGAGAGAGAGAGAGAGAGGGGACATAACTGAACGAAAGATGTAGAGAGTTAGTTCACATAAGCATTCAAAGAAGATGGATGGGTTTCCAAAATTGGGTGTTATTAACTGAGGAAAATCATATTCATTGATATTCTAATTAACACGCTATATAATAGAGCCTAAAGCCATATGAATGCAGTATGGCGCTTAATTTCTATCATCGACTCGACAACAAACAAGAAAGATGACACCGAATTTTCGGGTGTAATAAGCACGTCTTTTGAATCCGTTCTGACTCAAATTAAATTTATCAAAGCTATTCAAAGTTAACGGAACCGGTATGGAAAACAATAGATCTGACGAAAGAAAGAAGATTTTCAATCGGGTTTTTAATCCCTCAGATATTGCTGTAAATGGAATCGTGAGCTTACGAACTCTTAGAAACAGAGATATCGACAAAAATAAGATGTGACTTTACGTCCCCTGGTGGGAAAACCATGCTTTATTTTAGGAAGAAAGTATTCTCAAAAGGTTTATCATATAAGCGGTATCGGCAGAAGAAAAAAAAATTAGTCGAGTTTTCAGGTGCCCAGATTTTGCAACTAATACTTCAGAAGCAGAAATTAACACTTATGAACTCTGGTGGCCAAACCATTCTTTGCCAAACATTAGAAACTATATGAAAAATATTTTCCATGAGGTCTTGTGTGCGATACAGGAAGAATTTTTCAAATCAGAGCTTTAGGAGCAGAAATAACGCTAGCGGAAAGTCTATGATTTACTTGAAAATTTTGAATTTATAGGAACAACATTTCGCATCGGAAACGCTATCCAACAAAGAAGGAATTTTTCAAATCGTACTCTTAGAAGTACAGATATTGACAAAAATAAGTTATACATTTATGCCCCCTGGCGTCGAAACCATGCATTTTTTCAAGAAGAAAATTTTTCTAAAAGGTTTTTAGGCATGAGTAGTATCGATCAACAAGCGACGTTTTTATCAGTCGAGATTTTAGAAGCTCATATTTTGCTGCAAATACAACAGAAGCGGAAATTAAGACGTACGCCACCTGGTGGCCAAACCATTTCTTACAAAAATTAGAAAATATGTGCAAACAATTTCCCATCAGGAGCTGTATGCGGTGCAGAAAGAAGTTTTCAAATCGGAGATTTAGAAGCAGCGATATAGGGGAAATGCAATTTGCATTTACGCCCCCTAGCGGAAAGTCTATGAATTACTTGAAAATTTTGAAATTATATGAACCACGTGTCACTCTAGAAACACTATCCAACAAAGAAGGAATTTTTCAAATCGGACTCCTAGAAGTAGAGATATTGACAAAAATAAGATATACAT
Source organism: Macrothele yani (assembly GCA_039090855.1). NCBI lineage: Eukaryota > Metazoa > Arthropoda > Arachnida > Araneae > Macrothelidae > Macrothele > Macrothele yani. The sequence continues at coordinate 38,836,410 of CM077024.1, read as the reverse complement.
CTACGCTCCCTGGCGTAGAAACCATGCACTATTTTAAGAAGAAAATGCTTATAAAAGGTTTGTCGACATGAGTAGTATCGGTCAACAAACGACGTTTTTTTCAATCGAGAATTTAGAAGCTCATATTTTGCTGCAAATACAACAGAAGCGGAAATTAAGATTTACGCCCCCTGGAGGCCAAACTATTTTTTACAAAAATCAGAAATTATGTGCAAACGATTCCCCATCAGGAGCTGTATCCGGTGCAGAAAGAATTTTTTAAATCGGATCAGATCAGATCATATATAGAAGATTTTAGGAAGGGAGTGTCTGACCCCAGGTCTTAAACAAACCTTATAAATAGGAAGCTAGGAGATTTGAACTAGAGTGCCCGATAGGAAAGTGACACGAAAACGAGATAGAAATAGGGAGGAAGACGCCCTTATTTATTACCGTAAGGCCAGTACCCGAGGTCCGACTGCTTAACGTACCTATCCGACGCACGGCGGATATTTAGTGATTCGAGCGTTCGTACCTGCCTGGGATCGAACCTGAGGTCTTCTCCGTGGCAGTCACGAACGTTAACCACTAGGTCACCCGCGGCCCCCTTTTCAAATCGGAGATTTAGAAGCAGAGATATAGGGGGAAACGCTATTTACAGCTACGCCCCCTAGCGGAAAGTCTATGAATTACTTGAAATTTTTGAAATTACATGAAAAACATGTCACACGGAAAACACTATCCCACAAAAAAGGAATTTTTCAAATTGGACTCCTAGAAGTAGAGATATTGACAAAATAAGATGTACATCTACGCCCCTGGCGGAGAAACTGTGTAACATTTTAAGAAGAAAATATTCCGCAAAGGTTTATCGATGTGAGTGGCATCAGTCCACGAAAGAATGTTTTCAATCGATATTTTAGAAGCTCCGATTTTATGGCAAATACGTCAGGAGCCAAAATTAGCACTTACGCCCCCTGGTGGTCAAAGTATTCTTCACCAGAAATTTGAAATTATATGCAAAAGATTTTCCATCAGAAGATGTATCCGCTGAAGAAAAAGGTTTCAAATCGGAGCTTTAGAAGAAGAGTTATCGAGTAAAATGTCATTTAGTTTTACGCCCTCTAGCGGAAAATCTATGCGTAATTTGAAAAAGTAACTATATCTAAAATACTTTTCGACATAAATAGAATCGAAAGATAAAAACATTTTTTCAATCGGATGTTTAGAAGCAAATATGTGGAATAAAAGGTATTTTTGAATTCAACATCATCTGCATTTATGCCCTCTACCGGCGAAATTGTACATCGTAAAAAAAAAAAAAACGAAATGAAGGATCATCATTTGTATATTTCAAGCTTCCCAATGCAAAAATAATTTTTCAAATCGGACTAATAGTTGCAGAGATATCGTGGGTACAGACGGACGGACGGACGGACAAACCGATAACAGAAGCACGATCTTTTTTTACAAAAGACGTGCTAAAAACTGTATTTACTTCCGGTGAAGTGGGTAATGTTTATTACATGATTTCATTAGTTCTCCGATAAATGGTTTCAGAAATTAAAATATTACTGAATATGGGCATCTTCCAGCTGTGTTCTGCTTATCTTTGGAACTCTCAAAACAAATGTGCGAAGACCTAATGCATTATTCTGCTGCTCTAACGAAATACTGAAGTGGATGTTGGATACGAAATTACCAGTTTTATAAGCTGGACCAAATAACTGATCATAAGCATCTACACCTAATTCCAAAAAAAAAAAAAAAAACCCAACCTGATATTCCATTTTACTTTTTAATGGAAGAACTGAAATACGTGAAACAGAAGGTGGTACTGACTTTTGATAAACTGTATATACATATCATCATCATCATCATCATTGTCAACCATTATCAATCCACTGCTGGACGAAGGTCTCCCCAAGTTTCCTCCACAACGGTCTGTCTTGTGCCAGTCTCCTCCATGTCACCCCTGCATACTTTCGAATTTCATCCACCCATCTCCCATGTGGTCTTCTTCTGGGTCTTTTCCTGTCCCTTGGAATCCAATCTAAAATTTCGGCTGTCCATCGATGATCTGTCCTTCTGGCAGTATGTCCAGCCCATTGCCATTTCAGGGATTTAACTCTAATCATGATGTCTTCCACTCTTGTCATTTTTCGGATCCACGAGTTCCTCTTCTTATCTCTTCTGGTTACACCAAGTATGCACCTCTCCATGGCTCGTTGAGTTGTCTGCAGCCTTTGTATGTCTCTTTTAGTTAAGGTCCACGTCTCTGCACCATACGTAAGCACTGGAAGGACGCATTGATCAAACACTTTTCTTTTAAGACATAATGGCATATTGCTCTTGAAAATTATGCTGTTTCTTCCAAAAGCTCTCCAGGCAAGTTTTGTACGCCGATTAATTTCTTCATCAATGTGACCCTCACTTGATATCTGCTGTCCAAGATAAACGTACGTGTCTGTTATCTCTAGCTTTTCTCCATCAATCGATAAATCTTCATTTCTTGTAAAAGCATTGAACATCACTTTTGTCTTCTGAAAGTTCATTTTTAATCCCACTTCTTTACTCTTGTCAGCAAGTTCCTGGATCATACTCTGCAGCTCTGATGGGGTAGTTGCAAAAATGACTATGTCATCAGCAAAACGAAGGTGGGTTAGATAATCTCCATTAATCTTTATCCCCTTGTTTTCCCAGCTCAGCGACTGAAAAACACCCTCCAATGTGGCATTAAAGAGCTTCGGAGATATGGTGTCACCTTGTCTCACTCCCTTTCCAATTTTTACATGTGTTGTATTTTCAAACAGCCTAATCTTTGCACTTGCATTTTCATAGATGTTATTAATAATATTAATGTACGCATCTTCAATACCGCAGGTTTTCAGAGCCATTGTAACTGCTGATGGTTTCACCGAATCAAAGGCTTTTTCATAATCGATAAAAGCCATGCACAATGGAAGTTCATATTCCCTCGCTCTTTCAATTAGTTCTCTCAGCACGTGGATATGATCTATTGTGCTGTAGCCACTCCTGAATCCAGCTTGTTCTCTCGGTTGAGCCATGTCCAGTGTTACCTTCAAGCGGTGTGAAAGAACTTTAGTGAAGATTTTATAAACTACTGATAGGAGGCTGATAGGTCTGTAGTTTCCGAGATCCTCAATGTCACCTTTCTTATGTAGTAGGATCATTGTAGCGGTGTTCCAATCCTCAGGAATCTTTCCTTCATTAAGGCATCGAGTGAAAATTTGGGCGAGTACTGTTTCGATTTCTCCACTTGCTTCTTGTATGATGTCTACAGTAATTCCATCTTCTCCTGGAGCTTTTCCTCGCTTCATGTTCTTGATTGCATGTGCAACGTCTGCTGGAAGGACTGGAGGAACTCTGGTATTGGTATCTTTCATGATGTCTGGAGTGCAAGTATCATCCCTTTCATATAATTTGGAGTAGAAATCTTTCACTCTTGTCAAAATTTCGCCTCTATTTCTTGTTACAGAACCATCTTCTTTTCTCAGTGCCATAATCTGTTTTCTTCCCTTACTGAGATGTCCCTTTGCTATCTTTAGGCTTTGGTTGTTTTCAATTGCTTTCCTCACTAGTTCACAGTTGAATTTTCTTACGTCTTCAGTGATACTTTTTCTTACTGTCTTGCATAGCTCTATATACTCCACTTTGGAAGTCACATCTTCTTTAGTTGTCCTCATCTCTCTTCTTTTTTGCATCAACATTTTCGTTTTTCCTGATAATTTATTTACATGCAACTTGTTCTTAGACCCAGCTAATTTTGTTGCTGTTTCCATAAGAGCTTTGGTTACTTTTCTGTTAACTTCAGAGATGTCCACTTCTTCTGATGTTAGGCCTTCTAAAGCAGAGAACCTGTTCTTCAGTTCCAACTTGAAGGCATTATGGTGTTTTTTAAGGTTGGTTATGTCAATAGATTTTGTTTGTCTTATGAGCTTGCCACGTTCAAGTTTAGTGTTGAGGTGCATCTTACATCTCACCAATCTATGGTCACTACCTGTGTTGAACTTGTTTAGCACACTGCAGTCTTCTATGACGAATTTTTTGTTACACATAATAAAATCAATTTCACTTGTCGTCCCATTTGGATGTCTCCATGTCCATTTCCTGTGTGGCTTTTTCTTGAAGGAGTTCAAGATGAAAAACCCATCTGCCTCTGCAAACTCAACAAGAGTATTTCCACGCTGGCTTCTGTTGCCGTGACCGAATTTACCTACTGAAGTTTCATTCTGTTGCCGTTGCCCTATTTTTGCATTGAAATCTCCCATAATTATTTTCAAATGCTGCTTACCTTTATTATTTAGATGACAAATTTCCTTTTAAAATTCTTCAATTTCTTCTTCAGGATGACTTGTGGTGGGTGCATAAGTTTGAATAATCTGAGCCTGGTATCTTTTCGAGAGTTGGATAACAAGTCGTGCAGCTCTGTCAGAGGAACTTTCAACTTCTACAACTTTATCCTTCAGTTTCTTGTTTATTATAAATCCAACACCACTAGTTCTGCCAGTATCTGTCCCACGATAGTAGAAGAGATGTCCACTTTTCAGTTCGATGAGATCTTCTCCTTTTCTCCTTACCTCACTTAGCCCCACGATGTCCCACTTGATCCTTTGTAGTTCCTCTTCCAATTCAAGAAGCCTTGAATCAGAAGATAGGGAGCGTCCATTGTACGTAGCCAAGGTCGACATCAGATGGCAGCCTAGTCCGGTCCTCCGGGGATTCTTAGCACCCTCTGCCTTCATGTCGCACTGGCCGCTGTCTTGGCCAGGTACATTCCAGCTGCCGGAGACTGAGGGCCAAGATTTAAGTTGTGGAATCATTTTGGAGGGGTTTGGCCATAACTCACCACGCTGGCCAAGCGGGTTGGTGAGTGTGGGATAGAATTTCCTCTAATCCCAATGGTATAATTATACCGCTATTGGCGGTCGTCAGAGCCCCTTTAGTGGGAACAGGATGCACCACGAGAAGGCGGGGTTGACATTTGTCAAGGAGAGGCTGTGATGTTACGCATCACCTGACCTTACATCCATATACATATACCCTGTACTAATTCTGATAGTGTGAGACGTAGTGGGTTTACCTGAGTGGTCAAATTATTAGCATCACTGAACTATTTTTTCATGTTTGCAAATGCGTTATCCGCTGTGCACATCCATTTGGTACATCTGCCCCTTTTCACATACTTGGTTCGTAGAAGTGAAAGTGGCAACGAACATGGAAACTTACACGAATAAGCTGAAAACGAAAATAATCGCTATTAACATTTAGGCAAGCATCCCATCTTGTCACGAATGGCGTTGATCGAAGAATGAAAACGTCTGCTGGACGAGCCAATCCATGACCACCTGTGTGACATCACCGTCGTTTGTAAAGCGTTTTTTTCTAGAGAGCAAAAAACTGTGGTAATCGGAAGGCGACATATCCGGACTGTAGGGCTGATGCGGCAGGACATTCCGTCGCAGTTTAGCGAGTGTAACGTTGGAGGAATGCGCGTTGGGTTGTCATGCAAGAAAAACACACCTTGCATTAACTTTCCAGGCCGTTTTGAATTGATCACCTGCCGCAGTTTTTCGAGCGTTGCACCGTATCGTTTCTTATTCACTGTTGCACCGTATATCAGATTTTCGAGCGTTGCACAGCATCGTTCCTTATTCACTGTTGCACCGTATGGCAGATTTTCGAGCGTTGCACAGTATCGTTCCTTATTCACTGTTGCACCGTATGGCATATTTTTGAGCGTTGCACAGCATCGTTCCTTATTCACTGTTACACCGTATGGCAGATTTTCGAGCGTTGCACAGTATCGTTCTTTATTCACTGTTGCACCATATGGCAGATTTTCGAGCGTTGCACAGTATCGTTCCTTATTCACTGTTGCACCGTATGGTAGATTTCCGAGGGTTGCACAGTATCGTTCCTTATTCACTGTTGCACCGTATATCAGATTTTCGAGCGTTGCACAGTATCGTTCCTTATTCACTGTTGCACCGTATGGCAGATTTTCGAGCGTTGCACAGTATCGTTCCTTATTCACTGTTGCACCGTATGGTAGATTAAAAAAACCGGTGATCATCACTTTACCGGTGCTGATGACGTTGCGTGATTTGCGATGTGCGGCAGATGACGGGTGCTATCACTGCAAGCTCATGCGACGAATGGCTGATTCAAAGTGATGACACCATGTTTCAACACCGGCCATAATTATGTCAAAGAACTCTTCACCCTCCTTCTCGTACCGCAGCAAGTTCTCCTAGGGCAGGCTCATTCTTTCAGCCTTGTGTTTGTTCTGTTGACAACAATTTCGGAACCCACATTGCGCTCACGTTGCTGTACGCTAAGGGTTTATGGACTATTGTGACCACACTTCCTGTGCTTAGTTGCAACCCAGCACACAGCTGATGCACAGTTATTCGCCTATTCTCTCTAATGTGAGCATCAAACGCCACGATGTTTTATTCTGCGATTTTCCTGTTTGCTTGTCCTGGCCACGCGACACCTGTCGTCGACACACGTCCCTGTCGAAACATGTCTGCCCTTAGAAACATGGTGCATTTTGATACGCATTCCTCGCGGTACACTGCTGAAAATTTTGGGGTAGGTTACACTAAAAAGTGGTGCTATTCCAGCCGCACCGCTTTCTGAGAAAAGAAAACCCAACAACATAGTGCAACCTTAAACTGTAGTGTGGTACAACCTTGTACCATATCGTAGTGCAAAGTTGCAACTTGTTGTTGGATTTCGTTTGCACCACACAGTGGTACATCTTTTCTCAGAAAGTGAAGGTTAGTAGCACGTTTTTGGTGCAACCTACCATACAATTTTTAACAGTGATATACGTCCTTCATCCACCGATAAATGTCTCCGTAGGAGTTGTGCCTTCTATCTTTAAAAACTGATTCACTGCTCTCTGTGTACTTTTGGATGAATCCATCATGTACAGCAATGTGAATTTCCCTGTAGTACTGCACTTTACAATACTTTTAAACAGAACGACTGCTACACAACGAAAGCGGCTTATTAAACGATCGTATTCGGCACGAGCAATCGCTTTTTTCACTCTGCCGTTGCCACTTTGACTTGAACTACCCTAATTATTACATTGCTCCAACACGTAAGACGGCAGCCGCCGCAATGACGCTGTGGTCAAAGCGCTGGTTTCTGAAAATTCGTCCGAGAGCAGTCCAGTGTAACCATGGGGTCGTAGGTTTTAACAAGAGTAAGTTTTTAATAATAATTTTGAATATGGTAAGTTAAAATCAGCTCCAATTTTCTTACAGCACATTTGGAGAGGATCTATTTTTTCACCAGATATCAGCCAACTGTGTTAACGAGGCAGGATACTTTCTTAAAGTCTTTACTGTCTGATCCGAGAAAATCGCGGAACACGGTTTTATGGTTTTATTGTTCTGCGAGATAGTGAGTGGACAATGATCCCTTCTCAGGCTAAGTTTCAAGCGCATAGCTATTCAAACATCTGCAAATCTTAATGGAGCAAATTCTCACGGTGAGGCGATTAGGTTTGAAGAAAAAGTGAGAAGAGGGATAGAACAGCTGGGCAAGGGTGTAAGTAAATGTGGGAGTCACGGATTCGTCCAAGAACGGGATAAACAAAACACGGAGACTTCTGATCGGGCTCTGGAAGAGAGCGGTTTCGAATATTTTCTTCCGTGTCATGCAAATGGCGGTAGAAGGAAAGTTTGATATGAAAGCATAATAAAAAAACGAAGTCGAAAAAGGTAAATTTAGCAGCGAGATAGATGAGAAAGAAGTCCGATAAAACAATAAACAGAAACGGATCATCGAGTTAATAACAAAGAGCACACTCGTCTTAACCTAGTACGATGAAAAAGATATTATTACTGAAGATTAGAACTAGTAAAGAAACAAGCTAGTAAAATCATGCAATGCATTGATTATGATACGCTATCCAGCATACCAGAAATCATTACTCAAGTTAAGAGGATAATGGTTGTGGAAGAAATCTCGCTTCTGTGCCCTGATCTTTGAACCCATTACGATGATATTAAACAGAATTGGTTCATAATACTTCCGGAACAACATACTAAGGTTTTGTCGCAGCAGAAGCATTTTTAGTCAAGTTATGAGGATGATGGCTGCAGAACAAATCTCACTCCTGTGCCCTGACCTTTGACCTCATTTTAATGATATTCCACAGAACTGATTCAGTATACCTCCAGAACGACATGATCATGTTTTGTCGCAATCGAAGCATTTTTAAATAAGTTATACCATATAAGGGCAATAGAATGGATCCCGCTCCTATGTTCTGATCTTCGACTCCATTTAGTCCATTTTCAATAGGGTTCGTCAACAGGTTGTTCCCTATCACATACTAAAATTCCATCGAAATCGAACCACTTTTACGCGAGTTATCGTGCAGACAGACAGACACATGGACAAAGCTGGAGCATATACGCTTCTTCAACCTACGGTTGGAAAGCGTAAAAAATGAAAGTTAATAGGATAACGGAAAATCAATCGTGCCCTTTTTTGAAGGAATATACTGAATCTACGAAGGGATAACAAAAGTTCTGCACACGTTTATATAAAATGGAACAGAATGATGCAATAGGGAAAATGATTGCGTCATGTCAAGGTCAGACTCTAAGCAACACAGTGGAGCCAGAATGACGCGCTATCATTTGCTGTGTGGACTTGGGAAGGTTTGGAAATAGAAGCTTGCAGCTCCTCAGGTCGAGTCATGGCGTTAGACCAGCGCTCGTATACGTGGCGTTAGACCAGCGCTCGGGGCAAAACTCCGACACAGATCCACACTGTCTCGCAAGAAGTTTATGGAGAAGGAACTCTTAATCGAAGCTATAACGAAGTAAATTTATCCGTCATTTTTGTCTACGCCGGGATTCGAACCCGAGTCCGCTTATTCCGGAACAAGTTGCTCTACCAACTGAGCAACGCAGACGTTCATTCTGATTGCTATCTGCCTATATGTCGTGTGCGTCCTGCTGACAGGTACGTCACATCTCCCCCCCGAAAGAAGGCCGGGGACATGGCCCACGGGTCAGCCGTGACCATGAATCGTCGCAGGCAGCCATCCGCTGTAGAACGTGCACTTGAGAACTCCCAGTCAATCCGGTATGTGGAATGCAACGTCACACACATTTATTTTTCGAAGCGCTGGAGAAGAGATTCTCTGATTTTTCCTATCTCGCGGTGTGGAAATAACATCACACCATTGCGAGATTTTGAACGGTCGGGTCATCCGGATAGTTTGGGCGCCATTATAACGAAGTAAATTTCTCCGTCATTTTTGGTCTACGCCGGGATTCGAACCCGAGTCCGCTTATTCCGGAACAAGTCGCTCTACCAACTGAGCTACGCAGACGTTCATTCTGATTGCTATCTGCCTTTATGTCGTGTGCGTCCTGCTGGTAAGTACGTCACAAAGCACAATCTCTTTATGAGGACAAAGTTAAGATCGAAAATTCGTCAAAATCGCCCGAACCCGTTGGAAGCGGGAGCGATCTTACTGCACGACAACGCATCGTGGCATGGTGCAGCGTCCGTACTGGGACCTTTGTCGAAATATGGCTAGGAAACTTTATCCCACCCACCATACAGCCCTGATCTCAGTCCACCCGACTTTGATCTTTTCCCAAAGTTACAAAATCGGCTCCGTGGCATCCGGTACGAATCACTGGATGAACTTCATTCGACGTGACCCGAGTAAATATGACAGCTGAACAAAGATGGCGTACTACGGGGCATCCAGGACCCACCTCACTGCAGACAAGCTGCTATTAGCAGGTGAGGTGAGTAAATTGAACAGGAATAAGGTAAGTTTTTTCCGTTACTTCACACTTTTCTCAAAAATGGACAATGTGCATAACTTTTGTTATGACTCTCGTATAGAGAATGTTGGCAGAAGAGATTAGGGTAAATGTGGCAGAAAATACACTGGCGTGCAAAAATTAAGGACGAGACGGTTTTTCGAATGCAACGTCATGCAGAAGTGCTCCACGTCGTCTTAAATCATACCATAAGATCCCCAAGATGTAAGAATATGGGACAAGTGAGCAAAATCGTCCAAACAAGAAATACAAAGGATACAAAGGCACTTTATTGAAAAGGTAACTTTGAGCACAACTGGACAGAAGACAGAAACGTCCATGTGACAGGCGGCTGCCAAAAAAATCCAGGCTTTAGTAAGTGATATGATCACCCCTGACTGCGTTGCAGGATTTTCAACGTCTGTCCATGCTGAGGACGAGGTTGTCAAGGAGCTGTTGAGGCATCGCTGCCCATTCATCTTGTAGCGCCAATCGCAGCTGCGGAATCGTTGCTGTCGGCTGGTGACGTGATGGCAAGCGTCTCCCGAGAAGGTTCCACACGTGTTCGATTGGATTTACGTCCGAGGACCTTTCGGGACAATCCATGCGTTGAATATTTTCACTCTCCAACAGCTCTGCGACAGCCACTGAACGATGAGGTGTAGCGTAGTGGTCCATGAACAGGAATTCAGGACCCACAGCGCCTCTAAACAGACGCACGTGTGGCAGGAGAACCTAGGTACAATAGCGGACACTAGTGACTGAACCTCCTTGGAAGATGTGGAGGTCAGTACGGCTACCAAACATGATACCGCCCCAAACGAGAACTCCACCACCTCCAAACCGGGCCCTTTCGATGATGTTGCAGGTGTGATTGCGTGTTCCCTGCTCTCTCCAGATGTGTATACGTCCAGAATCGATCGTCAGGCCAAATCGGCTTTCATCCGTAAAAAGAACTCGACCCCATTGCTGATGTGTCCAGTTCTTGTGTTCCTGGCAGCACAGAAACTGCCGTCTCTGATGAGCAGGCGCTAATGGCACACACCGTACTGGTCGTCGTGCAAATAGACCACCTTTGTGCTGCCTCCTGGCCACGGTAAATCGCGATAACGGACGTCCAGTTGTCTGTTGCATGTGTCTTGCGATTTTTCCCGCTGTCTGCCGTCTGTCTCGTCTTGCCTGCAGGACAATATGCCGGTCGTTCGCCGCCGTGGTTGCTCGTGGACGATCACTGCTAAACTCTCGGACAGCTGTTCCTGTCGTTTGAAATGCTCTCCAAGCTCGTGAAACGATGCTGTGAGCGATCCCGAACTCCTCGGCCACACTAGTCACACTTCGACCTACTTCCGAGTTCCCAATGACGCGACCTCGGATAAAGTCATCCAGATGTCGTCTAGTGGATTGCCTGTTGGCCATACCACACGGTGGCAGCAACTCGACGTCATTCAAACCGATGTACACCGTCCAGTAGCTTTCACTGAATTGCTGAGCATACACCACCCGTGTGCTTTATTCCCTTCTGACCTTTCCCCCCCCCCTCTAAGTCATGCAGCATATATGCGCATGCCCTATCGTACCGGACCCTAGTCTATCTCCTGAGTGGTCTTTCGGTCCGTTCTGCCTGCTGGTTCCGCTGTTATGCTAATTTCTCCTCTTTGTCCTTAATTTTTGCACACCAGTGTAATAAAGACACTTAGTCAATAATTAGGCTGACTCTGAATTCTATTGGGGAAAAAGGTATAATAGGAAAATAAAGTGAAAAAATAGTATTGTTATACAGGAATCTAAAAGCGGAAAAGGGTTAAGACTAGAGTTAGTATAGAGGCAAATTTTCCTATAGAAGGGTAATGAAGAATTTAAAACTCCACAAGTTTGTGTTTTAAGTATTAAGTTACATGATGCAGATTGTGTCTGACTTTACGGAAATAATAATAAGGGGGGTAATTTAGGAAAATAAATTTAGGAAGGCTTTTGAAGATGCGGGGAAGACGGTTTTGGTAATCAGATTAAAGTTTTAAGTGATCATAGTACAACATCAAGGCAAATGCAGCAGTGGCGATGGATGCTAGAAAAATGAGGATGGTTATAAAAAGGTCTAGTTGGCAAATTTTGTAAAAAAATATAGTCTCTCTAATTTTATTGACTGAAGGGGGACTGAAATGCTGGCGGCTGTAAATGCGAACCATCAGAAAGTGATATTAGGAAGGGTAATGAGGAGACCTTTAAAAATTAAAATATTTCGGGAGTGGCAAGTTACGACAAAGAAAGCCAGACAAAGCTTTGAAGACCCACCCCGTAATGAATTGAATAAACTTACTCTTCACTACAAAAAAAAGACTTTTAATTTTAGCAGATATTTTACTTATTTTAGCATCGGGGAAAATACAGGTGAAATACCGATACTTCGAAATTCTTTACAAACAAAAGTCGAACGAACCCTTGACACAGGTCACAGAAACAAACTCAATGAACAGCCCTGTAACACCGGGTTCAAATCCCGTTAGATGTTGTATTTTGTCTCTTACAGCACTGGCTCTCTCCCTTCTCTGGAACCAGTGGCTCTTAATTAAGGACGAGTGACTGCTTGTAGCCATTGAGTTGCTCACGGTGGTCGTTAAACCCCAAAACAAACAAATAAAAAAGATAGATAGCACGTGATCGTGGTGTGCAGTGTAAAACTGTCAGGCCAGCTCGACGTTCATCAGTGAGTATTTAACCATTTAGATAGTCGATGCTCCTGAACCACATGATGCCCAAACGTTTCTGATATCTGCAAAGAGAAATTGTTCACATAGCGAGTGGTTTCGCCCCGACAAAACAATACCTTTACTCCTACCACCTCAGCAGTTCCATCCATAAACCTGTCACCAGTGATCTCGCTTTTATAGTTCTTTACTCGTACTCCATGATCCTAGACATGATACTCGTACTCCATGATCCTAGACATGATACTCGAGCTCCATGATCCCTTGACAAAGACAACGTGTCACTGGGTAAACACAAGCGTTTCAAACATCTTCTCCCACTCTTTTCTTAGGTTAGTCGGTACTATTACTTCCCTTTTAGCAGGTAATCAGTTAGAAAGGATTAGTGCTAATCACCCTTCTAAACGACCACTTTGAGAAAAAATTGGTCATTTAGGAGGTTGAACAAAAGTGGTCATTTAGGAGGTTGAACAATGTGGTTATTTAGTGTCAATGATTCCTCTAACTGAATTTCACGCATTCCAACCGATTAATTCATTTTAGACAACGAATGTATTCGTTTGAGCACATTGCAAGCGATTTTATTTAATCCCGAGTTAACTCTAGCCGGTTAAAGGGTCGTGATGGATACAACGTGTGATCTGAGCGACTGTGAAGATGGAATGATAGTTGATGCCAGGCGTTCCGATTTGAGCATCTCTCCAGCGGCCGTCCTGGGCGTTTCACGCACAGCGACACATGGATTTTCCGTGAATGAAGCTACGCACAAGAAACTCACAGGTAACAGACGATCCTGTAGACGAAAACGGTTGGTTGCTCAGAGGGAGTCAAAGGAGACTTGCGAGAATCGTCCAAGAGATCAGACGAGCTACAATACGATAAATAGCTGCAGAATTCAACACTGGTGTGTCGAGAATCGTCTTCCAATGCACCACACGCACCAGACCATCACGATTGGGCTACATTAGCTGATGCTAGTCTCTTTTGTTCCGTCTTATCAACCAGTTCTTTTCATCCACAGGATGGTTAACTGCTGGAAGGCTCTTGCGTATCGCACCATTCACGGCAAACCCCTGCTAGTGTTGTGTGTCAGGAGAATGGCGTTCGAAACGTGCTCGAACCGGCACACATGGAAGTAACTATCATGTCACGTTCAAAGTGGCTCAAACTACTAGATTTGTCTTTTCTAACTCTAAAACAAATACTAACTGATGCCCGTTTGGCTTGCCTGATTTATATCATACACCGCGTTCACGTGATATCAGTCTCACATGTTGGAGTCAGCCCAGGCATGGTCAGTGTCGCTATTCCACTGATTATGACTCCTTTCTACTGAAATATGTTCGTAATCTACTAATTTTTCTCTGTTTGAAGACCGCCTACAAACTCAGTATCATGCTGTCTAAGAATGTCTGCATTCTTTCAGTACTCACCATTTAGTGATCCAATCGACAAGGTCTCAACGTTGGCTTCTGATCATTCGTCCAAGGTGGGCCCGGGCTCGAATTCCGGTGAGGCGTGGATGTTGTGTTTGCCTTACGGCACAAACTCCCTCCCTTCCCTGGAAACAGGGGAACTAATTTTGGGACGGGCGAATGCTTACAGTCCATTAAGTTGCACATGGTGGTCGTTAAGTCCCCCCCCTCGAAGAAACAAGAATCGACAAGATTCCCCCGCAACACTGGTCTGAAGAGAAAAAGGCTGACAAACACTAAAATTATTCAACCCCTGATACCTTTTATTTTTTACGCTTTCCAACCGTAGGTTGAAGAAGCGTATATGCTCCAGCTTTTCCCGTCCGTCCGTCTGTCTACACGTTAACTGGCGTAAAAATGGTACGATTTCGATGAAATTTTAGTATGTGGTAGGGAACCACCTGGGGCCCTATTGAAAATAGGACAAATGGGGTCAAAGGTCAAGACGTAGGAGCCGGATCCATTCCATTGCCCTTATGCGTCATAACTTACGTAAATATGGTTCGATTTCAACGAAATTTTACTATGTGGTAGGAGACCGCCTGGGGACGAACCCTGTTCAAAATAGGTGAAGTGGGGTCAATGGTCAGTACATAAGAGCGGGATGCATTCCATTGCCCTTATGCATCATAACGTGCGTAAAAATGGTTCGACCTATCCCATATTATCATTTCGTCCATTTTCAATGGGGACGAACCCCATTGAAAATGGACGAAATGGGGTCAAAGGTCAGGACATAGGATTGGGATCCATTCCATCGCCCTTATCACATATTATTAAGGTGGACGTCAAGTAATTTTGCTTCCTATACTTCTAATGATAAAACTTTTGTACACATTTCCTTCGGAATTAATGTGTTCCCAAGGATGAAAATTTGAACATCGATTAAAACAACTTCATATCATAACTTGGAATACTTAATATTTTCTAAAACATAACATAATTATATTAAAAATGAAGCTATTTTAATCGATGTTCAAATTTTCATCCTTGTGAATGCATTAATTGTCCAGAAAAAAGATGGCGCGACCTGTACTTTCATGACGTCAGTAGACAAACAAATGTTGAATTGCATAATTATGTTTATGTTTTAGAAAATATTAAGTATTGCAAGTTATAAAATGAAGATATTTTAATCGATGTTCAAATTTTCACCCTTGGGAACGTATTAATTAGGAAGAAAATGTGTACAGGAATTTTTCCATTCGAAGTACAGGAAGCAAAATTACTTGACGTTCACCTTAAAGGAGCAATTCTTGTATGTATTTAAATTTTGTTTTGAAAACAGCTCTAAGGATTCCGAAGAAAGTCGTTAACCTACCGTTTTCTGGTACTAGAAATCGATTTAGCTTGATCTCGACTTTAGGAAAATTCGTTTAGTGAGTTAAATAACCACCCCGAAGTACCACGTTTTTAGTGTTATGGCGTCGTCCCATTAATGTTGCCCATGCTTAGAAATCTTGTGACGTCCCAATCTCGCGCTTGAGATGTCGGCGCGCGGTCGCGCCATCTGTCCAATTACGTCACGCGTTGTGTGCGTATGTTCGTCCACACGATAAATCGCGTAAGAATCGTTCGATTTCGATGAAATTTTAGTATGTGGTAGGGGAATACCTGGGAAAGAAACCTATTGAAAGTGAACGAAATGGGGGTCAAAGGTCAGGACATAGGAGCGGGATCCATTCCACTGTTCTTATGCGTCATAACTAACGTAAAAAAAGGTTCGATTTCGATGAAATTTTAGTATATTTTAGGGAACCACCTGGGAACAAACTCTATTGAAAATGGGCGAACTGGGGTCAAAGGTCAGAACATATGAGCGGATTCACTTACACCGCCATTATGCGTCATAGCTTACGTAAAAATGTTTCGATTTGGATGAAATGTTAGTATGTTATAGGGACCTACCTGGGGACTAATCCTATTGAAACTGGGCGAAATGGGGTCAAAGGTTAGAACACAGGAGCTGGATCTATTCCATAGCCCTTGTGCATCATAACTTACGTAAAATTGCTTCGATTGCTACAAACTTTATAATGTTATTTCGGAGGTATACTGAACCAGTTCTGTTGAATATAATCGAAATGGGATCAAAGGTCAGGGCACAGGAGCGAGATTTATTCCACAGCCATTATCCTCATAACTTGAGTAACGATTTCTGGTATGTTGGAAAGCGTATCATAATCAATGCATTGCATGATTTTACTAACTTGTTTTAAATTCATCCTGCATTTAATGAAATGTTATTTTTTAATTCTAGATAAATAATTAGTTTGTTATCCAAAGATCTTTCCTAGTTTTGTTAGAACGCAGAATATTAGGAAAACGTCTATAATAGATATTTATGTTAATGATACTTTTTTACGCTTTCCAACATTTGGTTGAAGAAGCGTATATGTTCCAGCTTTGTCCGTCAGTCCGTCCGTCCGTCCGTCTGTTCGCACGAAAACTCGCGTGAAAACGGTTCGATTTCGATGAAATTTTAGTATATGGTAGAAGACCACCTGGGGACGAACCCTATTGAAAATGGACGAAATGGAGTCAAAGCTCACGACATAGGAGCGGGATCCATTCCGTTGCCGTTATGCGTCATAACTTGCGTAAATATGGTTCGATTTCAATCAAATTTTAATATGTAGTAGGACACTACCCGGGGACGAATGCTGTTTAAAATGGGTGAAGTGGGGTCAAAGATCAGGATATGGGACCGGGATGCATTCCATTGCCCTTATGCGTCATAACTTACGTAAATATGGTTCGATTTCGATAAAACTTTAGTGTGTCATAGGGGACCACCTAGGGATGAACCCTATTGAAAATGGGTGAAGTAGAGTCAAAGGTCAGGACATAGGAGCGGGATGCATTCCATTGCCTTTATGCGTCATAACTTACGTAAAAATGGTTCGATTTCGATGGAATTTTAGTATGTGGTACGGGACACCTGGGACGAACCCTATTGAAAAAAGAAAAAATGGGGTCAAAGGTCAGGACATAGGATCGGGATCCATTCCAACGCCCTTATACGTTATAACTTACGTAAAAATTCTTCGATTGAGACAAAACTTTACCATGTTGTTCCGGAAGTACACTTTACCGGTTCTGTTGAATATCATCGAAATGGGGTCAAACTACAGCCATTAACCTCATAACTTTAGTAATAATTGGAGTAATGATTTCTGGTATGTCGGAAAGCGTATCATAATCAATGTATTGCATGATTTTACTAACTTGTTGAGTATAGCACTTATTTCACGTAATTCAGGAAAAAATCTAGGTATTGTTTAGTAAGAAGTGTAAGTATATGATTCTTTGTTTTTAAGAAGACAACAAGTGGGACCGATCCAACTAGACTACATTAAAAGGCAAATACCATGATTATTTGCACCAGCATTAGTTATATGAGGAGCATTGTTTTATAAAGCTAATCATCGGTAATATCTTATGAAAAAGCGACTCAGGATTACATTGGTTTGAATTTCCATTCTGCTGTTTAAATACTTCATTACATTTGTCAGGTGGTTCATATCTCAAGCAAAAAAAAAAAAAAGAAAAAAAAAACAACAACCCTGATCTACTGATTTCTACCAATGTTATACTTTAAACTATTCATCATCATCATCATTATCATTGTCAACCATTATCAATCCACTGCTGGACGAAGGTCTCCCCAAGTTTCCTCCACAACGGTCTGTCTTGTGCCAGTCTCCTCCATGTCACTCCCGCATATTTACGAATTTCATCCACCCATCTCCCATGTCGTCTTTTTCTGGGTCTTTTCCTGTCCCTTGGAATCCAATCTAAAATTTCGGCTGTCCATCTATGGTCTGTCCTTCTGGCAGTATGTCCAGCCCATTGCCATTTCAGGGATTTAACTCTGATCATGATGTCTTCCACTCTCGTCATTTTTCGGATCCACGAGTTCCTCTTCTTATCTCTCCTGGTTATACCAAGCATGCACCTCTCCATGCTGCTTTGAGTTGTCTGCAGCCTTTGTATGTCTCTTTTAGTTAAGGTCCACGTCTCTGCACCATACGTAAGCACTGGAAGGATGCATTGATCAACACTTTTCTTTTAAGACATAATGGCATATTGCTCTTGAAAATTATGCTGTTTCTTCCAAAAGCTCTCCAGGCAAGTTTTGTACGCCGATTAATTTCTTCATCAATGTGACCCTCACTTGATATCTGCTGTCCAAGATAAACATACGTATCTGTTATCTCCAGTTTTTCTCCATCAATCGATAAATCTTCATTTCTTGTAAAAGCATTGAACATCACTTTTGTCTTCTGAAAGTTCATTTTTAATCCCACTTCTTTACTCTTGTCAGCAAGTTCCTGGATCATACTCTGCAGCTCTGATGGGGTAGTTGCAAAAATGACTACGTCATCAGCAAAACGAAGGTGGGTTAGATAATCTCCATTAATCTTTATCCCTTTGTTTTCCCAGTTCAGTGATTGAAAGACATTTTCCAATGTGGCATTAAAGAGCTTCGGAGATATGGTGTCACCTTGTCTCACTCCCTTTCCAATTTTTATGTGTGTTGTATTTTCAAACAGCCGAATCTTTGCACTTGCATTTTCATAGATGTTATTAATAATATTAATGTATGCATCTTCAATACCGCAGGATTTCAGAGCCGTGGTAACTGCTGATGGTTTCACCGAATCAAAGGCTTTTTCATAATCGATAAAAGCCATGCACAATGAAAGTTCATATTCCCTCGCTCTTTCAATTAGTTCTCTCAGTACGTGGATATGATCTATTGTGCTGTAGCCACTCCTGAATCCAGCTTGTTCTCTCGGTTGAGCCATGTCCAGTGTCACCTTCAAGCGGTGTGAAAGAACTTTAGTGAAGATTTTATAAACCACTGATAGGAGGCTGATAGGTCTGTAGTTCCTGAGATCCTCAATGTCACCTTTTTTATGTAGCAGGATCATTGTAGCATTGTTCCAATCCTCAGGAATCTTCCCTTCATTAAGGCATCGAGTGAAAATTTGGGCGAGTACTGTTTCGATTTCTCCACTTGCTTCTTGTATGATGTCTATAGTAATTCCATCTTCTCCTGGAGCTTTCCCCCGCTTCATGTTCTTGATTGCATGAGCAACTTCTGCTGGGAGGACTGGAAGAACTCTGGTACCTTTCATGATGTCTGGAGTACATGTATCATCCCTTTCATATAATTTGGAGTAGAAATCTTTCACTCTTGTCAAAATTTCGCCTCTATTTCTTGTTATAGAACCATCTTCTTTTCTCAGAGCCATAATCTGTTTTCTTCCCTTACTGAGATGTCCCTTTGCTATCTTTAGGCTTTGGTTGTTTTCAATTGCTTTCCTCACTAGCTCACAGTTGAATTTCCTTACGTCTTCAGTGATACTTTTTCGTGCTGTCTTGCATAGCTCTATATATTCCACTTTGGAAGTCACATCTTCTTTAGTTGTCCTCATCTGTCTTCTTTTTTGCATCAACATTTTGGTTTTTCCTGATAATTTGTTTACATGCAACTTGTTCTTAGACCCAGCTAATTTTGTTGCTGTTTCCATAAGAGCTTTGGTTACTTTTCTGTTAACTTCCGAAATATCCACTTCTTCCGATGTTAGGCCTTCTAAAGCAGAGAATCTGTTCTTCAGTTCCAACTTGAAAGTATTATGGTGTTTTTTAAGGTTGGTTATGTCAATACATTTTGTTTGTCTTATGAGCTTGCCACGTTCCAGTTTAGTGTTGAGGTGCATCTTACATCTCACCAATCTATGGTCACTACCTGTGTTGAACTTGTTTAGCACACTGCAGTCTTCGATGACGAATTTTTTGTTACACATAATAAAATCAATTTCACTTGTCGTCCCAATTGGATGTCTCCATGTCCATTTCCTGTGTGGCTTTTTCTTGAAAAAGGAATTCAAGATGAAAAATCCTTCTGCCTCTGCAAACTCAACGAGAGTATTTCCACGCTGGTTTCTGTTGCCGTGACCGAATTTACCTACTGAAGTTTCATTCTGTTGCCGGTGCCCTATTTTTGCATTGAAATCTCTCATAATTATCTTCAAGTGTTGCTTACCTTTATTATTTAGATGACGAATTTCCTCATAAAATTCTTCAATTTCTTCTTCAGGATGACTTGTGGTGGGTGCATAAGTTTGAATAATCTGAGCCTGGTATCTTCTCGATAGTTGGATAACGAGTCGTGCAGCTCTGTCAGAGGAACTTTCAACTTCTACCACTTTATCCTTCAGTTTCTTGTTTATTATAAATCCGACACCACTAGTTCTGCCAGTATCTGTCCCACGATAATAGAAGAGATGTCCACTTTTCAGTTCAATGAGATCTTCTCCTTTTCTCCTTACCTCACTCAGCCCGACGATGTCCCACTTGATCCTTTGTAGTTCCTCTTCCAATTCAAGAAGCCTTGAATCAGAAGATAGGGAGCGTCCGTTGTAGGTAGCCAAGGTCAGCATCAAATGGCAGCCTAGTCCGGTCCTCCGGGGATTCTTAGCACCCTCTGCCTTCATGTCGCACTGGCCGCTGCCTTGGCCAGGTACATTCCAGCTGCCGGAGACTGAGGGCCAAGATTTAAGTTGTAGAGTCATTTTGGAGGTGTTTGGCCATAACTCACCACGCTGGCCAAGCGGGTTGGTGAGTGTGGGATAGCATTTCCTCTGATCCCGATGGTATAGTTATACCGCTATTTGCGGTCGTCAGAGCCCCTTTAGTGGGAACAGGATGCACCACGAGAAGGCGGGGTTGACATTTGTCAAGGAGAGGCTGTGATGTTACGCATCACCTAATTTTAACAAATAGCTATTCACCAAGGAAACGCAAAATAAAATATTTTGCTCTAAAAGAAATCGATCTAATTCTATTTCTTGCACGACCTGGATACCTGAGCTTTTAATTCAGCAAATATGCATAACGGAGTTATTTGTCTTGATGTAGTTTTATACATGTGCAGGTGAATAAGAAGAGAAACTGCGCATAACGCAACAATATATATATGTTTTGCTGAAATATTTTTATTCTTTTCGTTTCCTTGCTATTAAACGAAAAGAATAAAATATTTTATTCTTTTCGTTTCCCTGCCTACGCTCAGAGGCTGTATATAAGCGGCATGCTTATATACAGCCTCTGAGCGTAGGCGCAAGCAGATGAGAATGACTGAAGTGAATGTAAAGATAAACAAATAATTGTATTTGCTCGGAGATTATAGTAAATGCAGGTAGAGAATGTTGTATCAAAGGAAAGTGAGGTATATTATAAGCTATCAGCACGCATATCAGTTGTCAGTGGAATTGTATTTGCTGCTGCTGCAGCTGACTCTACGGATAAAATTCTTTTTCGATGATATTCCAGAAACAACATTTGCCCAGTTCCCGCAGCTCCAAAGAAAAATATGTTCGATGCAGCGACTGAGGATATCATTTTCCAAATCCTCATAGAATACATTTGAAAACGACTCCCTTTTCCGTTTATTTTTCATTTGGTGGGAGGCATAAATTTCTGTTTTTATCCGTGAGAAAATAAAAATGTTTTGAATTTTAGACACAAAAGTGTTTTGAATTTTAGCGTTGGATCGAGAATTTCATGAAAAACACCAAGAACAGACTAAATACTTTCTGATGTATTAGATGTACAAATGAGTTTTAAAGCGTTTTAAGACAACGCAACGTGTAATTTGTGAGAAAACAACAATACCTTTAAGAATCAAAACATGCGCCTTCATTATCTATCACCTTTCCCCATCGGTCGGGCAGCTGACGGATTCAAGCCATGAAGAATACTTCGCCGTGTGACGCGATGAAGTCGTCAACCCATTTTTGCACTTCGTCACATTATAACGAAGTAAGACAAACCATGTTGCATCGACTGGAACAAATGAAAGTATGAAGGGGCTATGACACTACTATATACCGGGTGCTCCCAAACTTCCCAGCAAAGCGTCAAACACGTTTCCTTGACCGATTTTTTTATTTGAAGTTTAACGACCACCGTGAGCAACTCAATGGACTATAAGCAGTCGCTCGTCCCTAATTTAGGGCCACTGGGTCCAGGGAAGGGAGTGAGCCAGTGCCGTAAGACAAACTCAACATCCATGCCTCACCAGGATTCGAACATGGATCCCTTTCTGACGAATGATCAGAGGCCATCGCTTAGACCACTGTGCCACGTCTGACCGGTTTGACGACATGCGGCCTAGCGCTGTCATGCAGTAGTTTCACGGAACACAATCCTTTGCCTGTGAATGGACGTTTCCGACACATTTCCTGGTTCAACCGCAGCAATTGTTGCTTGTAGCGATGAGTAGTAGCAGCCTGACCCTGTTCCAATAGTTCATAATAGAGCACACCCTTCATATTCCACCAGATGCACAGCAGAACTTTCTTGGAGTGAATATTGCGTTTCGGTGTCAAAGTCGTTACTTCACCGGGGTCTACCCAGTGTTTTTGAGTTTGGGATTGTCGTACCATATCCACTTTTTATCACCAGTAACGATTTTCCACAGGAAAGACTTTCTGTGTTGTTTATTAAACAGATTCAAACACTTCATGACACGCTCATCCTTGTTCCTCTTCCTCAGGCCATATTGGCACCCATTTTCCTTTTTTCTGAATCTTTCCATTGCGCGTAAATGATTGGAAATGGCTTCTTGAGATAGTTCCAGTTGTTTAGCTAGATCGTTTTGCGTTTGAGACGAATCTTTATCCAGCAATTCTTGCAGTTCCTCATGGGCAACCTTCTGCGGGGCGCCGCTACGTTCTCGATCGCTAACATGAAAATCAGCTGCTTTAAACTGTCTAAACCAAAACTCACCCCTGCTTTTCGAAGAACAGAACAGATCGTTGCACATGCTTTTGCAGCACCTTTTCCTTGATGAAATTCGTAACGAATGCAGTATCGAATAAATGCAGTATTTCTTGCCATCTTTCACTTACAGATGTGCAAGTGTGTTTGACTGTTGGGCAAACTTCTGTGTCACATTTTATACTCTGGACCAGTTACGGTCACATGACAACAACGCGGGGGAATGTCGGATATGTAAATTAGCGGTATACGTCACACAAAAACACTCTAAAACTTTTTTGTGCACTAATACAAAGATTGAAAGAAAAGTTACAAAGACAATAATTTCACGAATACGAGTGAAACAATCGTGAATATATACTACGTGATCACTGAATTATGACCACCTATACCTAATACTTCTTACGTCCTACTTTCGCTCTCAGTACAACAGCTACGAGTATCCCACGTGGAATCCATTCGATAAGATTCCGGAAGCGGGTCTGGTACGATTCGTCCAACGACGATTGGTCCAATTCCGATACGTCGAAAGGAACAATTCGTCCAAGGGTACGATTCATCCAACGGTACGATTGGTCCAATGCTGATTTGTCCAAAGGTACGATTCATTGAAAGGTACGATTCGTCCAATGGTACGATTGGTCCAATGATGATTTGTCCAAAGGAACAATTCGTCCAAAGGTACTATTCGTCCAAAGGTACTATTTGTCCAAAGGTTCTATTCGTACAAAGGTACGATTGGTCCAATGCTGATTTGTCCAAAGGGACAATTCGTCCAAAGGTACGATTCGTCCAATGGTACGATTAGTCCCATTCCGTCTAATCTGTCCGAAGTGCTACTAGTGCGAAACAAATCTCATTCGATCTGATTCTGTCTTTGATGTTCTATTAAAATACCAGTAATCCAAACAATGTAAAATAATGATACATTTCATGCGTAATATTATAGTTATATATTTTTTTTCGGAATAGCTTTTTTCGTTACACTGTTCTCGTTTCCTTATGAAGTTACTGATGTACGAGCCATTCAATCAACTTCGACGTTTCTCTCTTGTATTAAATAATTAATAGCTAAGAGTCTAGTTTCCCGTTTCTGTTTGTAGCATGCAGTGGGGTTCGGCTAAGTGGCCACTGTAAAACTGGGACGGGGTTCGGACCTAGGCCTTTTAAAACAGTTCTTATTCTACTGGTGTGATATTAATAACATTTACATATCAAATCAAGTTAATAATATTGCGCCTTTACCTAGGCACTTAATATTAATTCACGAGGTCTAGGCCTTTTTAACAGTTTTTATTCTATCGATTTCATATTCACAAAGTTTACACATCAGGTCAAGTTAATAATATTGCGCTTTTACATAGGCACTTAATATTAATTCATAGGCCTTAGGCCTATGCCTAGGCCTTTTAAACAGTTTTATTGTACCGACGTCATATTCTTATTCGTTTACATATAAAATCAACTTAATAATATTGGGCCTTTACTTTGGCACTCAATATTAATTCATAAGGCCTAGGCCTTTTAAACAGTTTGTATTGTACCAATGTCATATTCTTAACGTTTACATATAAAATTAAGTTAATAATATTGCGCCTTTACTTAGACACTCAATATGAATCGGTAAGGCCTACGCCTAGGCCTTTTTGACATTTTTATTCTACCGATGTCATATTCATAATGTTTACATATCAAATCAAGTTAATAATATTGCTCCTATACTTAGGCACTAAATATTATTTCATAGGCCCTAGGCTAGGTCTTTCGTTTTTATTTTACCGATGCCATGTTCATAACGTTTACAGATCAGGTCAAGTTATTATTATTGTACTGTGATTTTGGCACAAAATATTAATGCACAGGCCCATGACCTAGGTGCCTCGTAAAGAGCTGATATATGATTCGTTGAGTGCCTTTTATTAGGTTTTATAGCATGTTTACATACACGAAATATCTAAGCTTCAACCTAAAAACTTCTAAAAAGGCTCATGGCCTAGGTGCCTCGTGAAGAGTTGAGAAATGATTCATTGAGTGCCATTTATTAGGTTTTATAACATGTTTGCAAATACCAAATTTCCAAGTTGTAACTTGAAATCTCTTAAAAAGGCCCTCGGCCTTGGTGCCTTGCAAAGAGGTGAGGAATGTTCCGTTGAGTGCATTTTACCAGATTTATAAAATGTTTACAAATACCGAATATCTAGGTTGTAACTTACAATCTTCTAAAAAGGAACGAGGCCTAGGTGCTTTGTAAAGAGCTGAGAAATGATCCGTTGAGTGCCCTTCATTAGGTTTTGTAAAATGTTTACAAATATCAAATATCTAGGTTGTAACTTAAAATCTTCTAAAAAGATTTATAAAATGTTTACAAATATCAAATATATATGTAAATCATTTTTCAAAAGGATATAAAGAGGAGAATAACAAGAATTATTATTCCTTTCTCAAAAATAAAAAATAAAAATGACTGTTTTAGGATACCAATGAATGAATCGAGGTTGGACCATACCATTAGACGAATCGGCTTTGGACCAATCGTACGTTAGACGAATTGTCCATCGGACAAAACGGCATTGAACCAATTGTCCCTTTGGACAAATCGACATTGGACGAATCGTCCGGGACCGACCGGAAGCAGTTTGGAGGAATGGCCAACCAAGTTGTGTGTGATGCGGTATTTAATGCAAGTATGGAGGCGATTAGTGTATTCAGACACCTGATATGCGTTTCATGGTATCCCACAAGTGTTCTATGGGATTGATATCGGGGTTGTTCGGAGGCCAGTCGATATACTGGAAGTCTGAAATGTGTTCCTCAAAGAATTCCTGCACAACACTGGACCTGTGGCTCCGCGCATTGTCATCTTGAAAGACACATTCAGGAAAAAACGTAACATTGCTGGATATAGAGTCGGCAAGCAATTCATGATAATGGGCACTAGTCACACGCTGGTCCACATGCACCAGGGGTCCAAGTTCCTGCCAGGTAAACATGCCCCACACCATACAACCTTCTCCACCGGCTTGCAATGTGGAGACTATGCAGGATGGATGGAGTGCGTTATGTTGTTTGCGCCAAATACAAACACGACCATCCACGGAGACCCCCATACTATTTTCCAGTCATCCGACATTCAACTTGCATGTTCTTTGCACCAGGCGAGTCTTTTACCCCTGTGAACTGTGGTAGGGAGAGGATGTCTTTTAGGTCGTCTGGCTGTTATAGCCCATACGTGCAAGCGTGCGGCGCATGCTCATATAGATACTGTTCCAGGTTGACCACTGTTGTATTGAGTAGTCAACTGTTGAACAGTACTGTGTCTGTTAACCTGTACGAGTCGATGGACTCTGCGCTCATTTCTCACACCAGCCTGGCACAATCCGTGCAGTTTTGCTTCCGGGTCGTTGTGTGACAAAATTCACTCCAGTCCTGATACACTTTCACTACGGCGGCGGCTTGCGAACACCACCACCAGTTCAGCCGTTTGGGACATTGAAACACCCGTTGTCCGAGCTCCCACAATCTACCCTTACTGAAAGTCCAATAAATCCTTCCGTTTACCCATCACGCTCCAAATTTTACTTCCTACTTCTCCATTCATGTCTTATATAGGTTTCGTCGGTCGATTAATCGCGCCCTCTCGGAACGCACGTGGCGAACGGGCCACATCCACTTCTGATGGGGCTGGTTATGATTCAGTGATCACTCAGTGTATATTATTCAGGTTTAGACGAACGTAAGAAACGACCCTGACACACCTTAAATGTGATGTAGCTACGAAAGCCATCCTGCGCATGCGCAAGCTAAACTCTGACCTCCAGATAGAAAGAAAAGCTGAATCGCAAGGGTGTAAGTAAGGCGAATTGGTAGCTTTTTGCTCTAGGATATCAACGGGTTACGCGCCATCATGTTATACATAATTTTAAAGCTCTCGTGAATAGCAGGTAACCATCCCCCTTAGGGGGAGAGATCGAGAGGCAGCCAAATTTTGCTACGACGCATACTTTGCTACTGTCGAAGAAGAATCATAGCATAAAAATGCATTTTTGTAATGGTTTTTATCACGTTTAGCACCAGGTTCTCGTAATTTACGAAGATTGGCTAGTTAAGTTTTTGTAAAATGTAATGAAATAACGTTCGGCGACAGTTTAGTAAAATATATTGTTGCGTAACAGTGAAATTAACTATTGTTCATTCTTGGGGGGAGGGTCTTAACGCCCACCGTGAGCAACTCAGTTGGCTGTAAGCCAGGGAAGGGAGGGAGCCAGTGACGTACGAAAAATGCAACAGCATGCTTCACCGGGATTCGACCCATCTCGGACAAGTGGTAAGAAGCCTGCGCCACTGGAACGACACGGTGCAGCATTCAAAAATCAGATTTCAACAATTTTTTCACTCCTTCCGTTACCCATTTTCATTACATCGAAATTTTTTACTTGGGATTTACTTTATTGCTGTCAGTTGTTCATTGATAATAGTTTATTGATGTTTATAATTCCTCTTTGAGTTCACTTTAAAATGTGGGTTTAAACTGTGGGAATTTCGTAGTATTAGAAATTTGTATTCGATTTCAATGTTGTAAAATTCTTGTGCGATTGCTTATTGTTGAAAGATTGTTTCTATTGAGTTTCAATAGCAACATATTGGTGCGAAAACTGTACCTTTAAAAAAGCTGACCAAAGGAGGATTGATGGATTTGAGCTTTGGGGCTGGAGAAGATTGTTAAGGATACCTATCGACTGCAAGGATTACCGCCAAAGAGGTTCTAGAGTGATCAAACCAGAAATGTCACTTCAGAGAAAGATTATCAGACTACAGGATGCGATCGGACTCATTAGAGAAGGTAAAGATGCTTTAATAGTTGGAGGGAACAAGAAGACTAGGACGACAAAGAACTCGTTGGATGGACACAATAAAAAAAAAATGATCATCTGTAGAGGATTTTAGGAAGGGAGTGTCTGACCCCAGGTCTTAAACAATCCTTTGAAATAGGAAGGTAGGAGATTTGGGCTAGAGTGCCCGATAGGAAAGTGACACGGAAGCGAAGTAGAAAGATGGAGGAAGAGGCCCTTATTTATTGCCGGGTGGCCAGTACCTGGAGTACAACGGCTTAACGTGCCCATCCGACGCACGGCGGATATTTAGTGATCGAGCGTTCGCCTGGAATCGAAACTGAGGTCCTTTCCGTGGCAGCCACGAACGTTGCCCACTAGGCCACCCGCGGCCCAAGGACACGATCAAAATGAATACTGGACTGGACATGGAACAGCTGAGAGGGAGAGAGAGAGAGAGAGAGTCCAACATCGAGAGGCATGGAGGGCCGCAGCCTATAGAATTGCCAAGAGTCGGACCCGACTGAATGGATAACATCATCATCATAATCATCATCAATGTTAATAGTATTTATTATAGTCCATGAAATAGCTCGATGTTTCTTGTATTTCTTGGAATCATTTTTTGTCATCCAAATCGTTAGGGTTTTGGTTCTGAAACATGAGGTATACATATTTGTAATGTTGAAATGTATTAATAAATCTACCAGTCCATTTCTTTGTAAACACAAGAGCCGTTCCATAAAAACTGAGAGTATTTTTTTTTTTGAGTTGCCAACAGTGCGAAGGGGAAAAATAACCACGCAGACGACTAACTGAATTTACGAAGAATCTATGGCAACAGTTATTAGCCGTGGCAGACGATTCTGGTTTTGTTATTGCGCAGTTGTTTAAGGTATGTCTGCATTTTGACATACAGCTATGGAGGTGAGTGATTCAGAGTGAAGAAGTGAAATGCGTTGTGTGATAAAATTTTGCAATCGTTTGGACAAAATGGTTCCAAAAACAGCTTATTTGATGAAAAAGTTTACAAAGATAAAGATTTGGGTGAGTCAACGACTTTTAGATGGCACCATGACTTCAAAAAAGGGCGTTTGTCGGCAGAACTCGCTCCTAGGCCTAGTCGACCTGAAAGTGTTGTTATGGAGCGTATTGTTAACGTTCTTTGAGAAATCCTGCAAGACGATCGACGAATGACGTGCGGAAACATAGCGGCATCAACTAATATTTCGAAAACGTCGGCATTCCCCATTCTACGCGACAAATTACTGCTGCATCGTGTGCGTTCCAGATGAGTACCTCATCACCTGACGAGAGAACAATTGTTAGCGAGAGTTCAGGTGTGTCATGAGTGGAAACAAATGATTGCAAAGGAGCCAAACTTTCTAAACCCAGTAATAACTGTCAATGAAACATGGCTCCACTATTTCGACCCTGTCATGAAGCGCGCAACGAGTGTCTGAAAACACACAGGCTCGCCTCCTCCGAAAAACGTTCGCCAAACCAAATCAGCTGGGAAGATGATGACGATAATTTTCTTTGATCACAAAGATATAGTCTACCAGCATGCCGTTCCTCCATAAGTAACTGTCAAAGCTGAGTATTACATTTCAGTCTTGAAGCGACTGGGACGACACATACCGATTAAGTGACCGGAACCGGTGGGCAAGTGCACCCTGCACCATGATAATGCCCGCCCACATGAGGCTGCTTGTGTTCAACAGGACTTCTGGTTGTTTCCAACAGTGAAGGAGATGTTCCGTGGCGCAACATTCAACACAGATGCTGACGTTATTCAAGCTGTACAGGAGTCGCTAAAGCAGCTTCCACAAAATGCCTTCACCACATGCTTTGAAATGTATACTGAACGATGGAACCGTTGCATATCATCAGAAGAAAGATACTTTGAGAAAGAATAACATATATTTTGTTCTACCTATATTTCTTCTTTTTGTGTGAATTTACTCTCAATTTTTATGGAACGGCCGTTGTAGTTATTGATATACTTAAATTTTCAAAAATCTACACTGACGGAAAAAAACCCAACACCAAGAAGGGGTTGTGTTAGATAAACGACAGTTGGTAGGCGGTGAGAGTACATCTGTAAGATGACGTCTATGCAAATTTCGCGCTCAGCGCATACGTGTGGCGCTAGTAGCGCCCCTCGGAACATGCAAAGCAGGTTTGCTGTAAATACGCGCTGTAACGTTCGTGAGCGTTAGTTATCGTTGAGATTCGACGTAGGATGTTGATGTTAGTCAAGAATGCCTTTAAGAAGACGAAGAAGCCATTATCAACAGCTCACGTAGTTTGAACGAGGTCGTGTAATAGGGTTACGAGAAGGTGGATTTTCTTTCCGCAATATTGCAGAACGACTTGGCAGGAATGTAGCCACTGTGCATGATTGTTGGCAGCGGTGGTCAAGGGAAGGTACTGCCTCAAGAAGACCGGGTTCCGGCCGGCCACGTGGCACTACTGAGAGAGAAGACCACCGTGTACGGCGTATGGTCGTGGCGCATCGTACCGCGCCTGCGGCAGCAATTCGAGCTGCAGTTGCCACCACAGTGACACAACGAACTGTTACAAATCGGTTACTTGAAGGAGAGCTCCGAGCCAGACGCCCTGTAGCGTGCATTCCACTTACTCCAAACCACTGCCGTTTGCGACGTCAGTGGTGTGAAGCTAGAGCTCATTGGAGGACGGAGTGGAGATCTGTTGTGTTTTCTGATGAAAGCCGGTTCTACCTGGGTGCCAGTGATGGCCGTGTGTTGGTTAGAAGGAGGTCAGGTGAGCGCCTGCAACCAACCTGTCTGCGGCCGGGACACACTGGACCTACACCAGGATTTATGGTCTGGGAAGCAATTTCCTATGACAGCAGGAGCACTCTCGTGGTTATCCCACGCACCCTTACGGCACAGTTGTACGTCGGTCTGGTGATTCAACCTGTTGTGCTGTTATTCATGAAGAGTATTCCAGGGGGTGTTTTCCAACAGGATAACGCTCGCCCGCATACCGCTGTTGTAACCCAACGTGCTCTACAGAGTGTCGACATGTTGCCGTGGCCTGCTAGATCACCAGATCTTTCACCAATCGAGCACGTATGGGACATCATTGGACGACAACT
Organism: Macrothele yani; assembly: GCA_039090855.1. NCBI lineage: Eukaryota > Metazoa > Arthropoda > Arachnida > Araneae > Macrothelidae > Macrothele > Macrothele yani. The sequence continues at coordinate 38,805,672 of CM077024.1, read as the reverse complement.
CCAGCGTCAACCCCAACCAGCATTAACCGTCCCTGTATTGACCGACCAAGTGCAACAGGCATGGAACTCCATCCCACAAACTGACATCCAGCACCTGTACGACACAATGCATGAACGTTTGCGTGCTTGCATTCAACATTCTGGCGGTTACACCGGTTATTAATGTACCAGCATTTCACATTTAAAATGGCTCTTCTCGCGTTTGCAATAAGCTGTGATCTTGAAACCTTAATCGATTAAATATGTTACCTATACAAATGTATTGCCGCCGTTTCATTCCTCTACAACTATTTTTTCGTGGTGTTGGGATTTTTTTTTCGTCAGTGTATTTGAATCGCTTATTATTGTTAATAGTTCAGCATTATAATTAATGAAGCATTTCAACAGTTTTTTGTACTTAATGAAATGCTTCTGGCTGCAGATATTTTCCAATTGACAATTTCATTGTAAATTCGAAATGTAAATAAGTATCTAATGTACTCTATGCAATACAATTAAACTAAGTGGCATTTTTGTTGCATGTTATTGTTAAGATAGCACCATTGTAATTAATGAAGGATTTCAGTTGTTTTTTTACTTAATGCAAATTCTGCGGCTGAAGATATAATGTAGTTTAGGGCCGTAGCTACTGGAAGAGCAGGAAGGGCGGTTACCCTCCTACGAAGGTCATATCAGGTGCATAATTTCATACTCTGAGGTGCATGAAGAGCGGAAATGAACAGAGTGTGAATAAATTTGCTGAACATTTTAACTCGCAAACGAAGTTATGCACTTTACAGTATCTTCTTTTGTAAATACTTTAGTCACCCGCATGCACTATTACGCGCAGCTGATCCTGCGTACAAAACTTAAACTGTGAGTTGTGGATCACTTCATATGGATGCCTAAAACTGTCCGAAACAGGGGGTCAACGATTGCCGCCTTAGTTCTGGGATACCTAAGGAATTCGCTAGGATTGTATTCTACCGCGCCACTAACAAGTCCATGAGGGTGGGTTTCCGCTTTCTTGAAGAACTTTCTCGCGAGTTGGGTGGAAAACTCATGTACCTTCTCGATTCCAAGTCTGTTCCTCAGGTTCCTAAGTGGGCTCCAAGGGGAGTCCCAGTGATCATTCGAAGTGCTCGGCTTTGCACCCTCTCGATTCTCTCTCGCTGTTTCCTACTAATACCAATCCAGATGGAGCAGGCGTAGGTAAGCACCGACCTGACGACCGTCTTGTACAGCAGTACTTTGTGCCGTGTTGTAAGGAAGCGCTTTTCCGGCGGAGTAGTGGGGCTAGCTGCCCAATGCATTGTCTAGTTTTATTCGTGCGGTTCATAATCTAACAACCATGAGTTCATAATCTAACAACCATGAGTTCATAATCTAACAACCATGAGTTCATAATCTAGCGACTTTCAATAGCATGAGTTCATAATCTAACAACTTTCAATAGCATGAGTTCATAATCTAACAACTTTCAATAGCATGAGTTCATAATCTAACAACTTTCAATAGCATGAGTTCATAATCTAACAACTTTCAATAGCATGAGTTCATAATCTAACAACTTTCAATAGCATGAGTTCATAATCTAACAACTTTCAATAGCATGAGTTCATAATCTAACAACTTTCAATAGCATGAGTTCATAATCTAACAACTTTCAATAGCAAGAGTTCATAATCTAACAACTTTCAATAGCATGAGTTCATAATCTAACAACTTTCAATAGCATGAGTTCATAATCTAACAACTTTCAATAGCATGAGTTCATAATCTAACAACTTTCAATAGCATGAGTTCATAATCTAACAACTTTCAATAGCATGAGTTCATAATCTAACAACTTTCAATAGCATGAGTTCATAATCTAACAACTTTCAATAGCATGAGTTCATAATCTAACAACTTTCAATAGCATGAGTTCATAATCTAACAACTTTCAATAGCATGAGTTCATAATCTAACAACTTTCAATAGCATGAGTTCATAATCTAACAACTTTCAATAGCATGAGTTCATAATCTAACAACTTTCAATAGCATGAGTTCATAATCTAACAACTTTCCTTCACAATTTTTCCAGACTTAGACTGGCAGTTAAACAACTGGCGTGTTTAAAAATGGTGAGAAGAACATGCTCTTGTCTTGTATGAGTCAAAAAAATCATTGAAGAAAGCACAAGGATTGCCATTTGAAGTTTCTGACAGCACTATAATATCCGTTTTGTTTAAATAAAATCTCCAGATACAACAAGAGCACTATGCGACGGAATTTTAAGAGAACAAACAAACAAAGTAATGATTGTCAGTCCCCCTTAGTACGGAAGTAACACACGATCAGTTTGCGTCCCTCTCCTCTCGTGAAAGAATTTGGGGATGCAGTTGAAGAATTCTTGCTTGTACGAATCTGACACGAAATTTTCATTGTACGGAAGTGCCATATCCAGATGCGCCACGACACCCAGGAAAGATGCATGGCATCAAAAACATGGTACATTTGTACTACTACCTACTGATCTGGTGGGATAACATAATACGTTGTATATTTTTTGTGTCTTTCATGCATCAAGGATTGTTTATATTTGCCCCCAAAAGATGGTGCACTAGGTGTAGCACGTTGAAAATACTCCAAATACGTGGCGACAGTAAATAAATAAATACATCGCTCTTAACAACGTTCTAGAAACACACAGCAACCGGTGTAGCACATTCGTTTAGGTGCTGAATGCCAAATTTTAACACTGTAACTGAATGTTTTTGGTGCCTTGTAAGAAATATTTAACAGTGTCGACCATTTTTTGTACAACATAGCAAATTTTAAACCGTGTAGCACAGTCTTTTGTTGCGACATACCAAACTTTTAACAGAGTATCACGATTTCTTTTGCTGCAACATACCAAATGTTTAGAAGTGTAGCACACTTTTTTTGTCCAAACATACCAACTTTGTAACAATGTTGAGCAATTTTTTCAGTGCAATATGTACAAATCTTTTAACAGTGCAGAAGTAGCATTATTTAAAGAAAATTTTAACCTAATAATTTATTTTATGAAGGCTGTGAATTATATTGTGTTCTATTTCAACTGAGGCAGATTCTCTGTTCTCTGTTAATTTAATTTGAGATAATTAATGTCAACTTAGGACAAAAATCACGAAGTTGTGTAATCGAAAGCTGATCAACCAGATAAAACTGCCTTCCACTTTATTTAGTTTTGCCAGAATTTATTTTTATTTTGCTTCAGTCGGAAAAACAGCTGATGGAATATTTGGGATCTTCAAATAGTGTATGGATTTTTGAAGAAGCTATTTCTCCTTTTGTTTTCCGAAAAGTTTTCCTGAAGCAGTTTTCAAAATATATTGTCAGAACTAACGTCTTTGCGATGACGATAATTTCTTTTTTTGGGGGAGGGGGGGGCAAGAATGAAAAACAAAGGTTCTTTGCTTTGAGCTAAGTATCGGTAAATATATTTTGCTACACTCATATATATACATAACTTGTCAAATGAAAGCACGTATTTATTCAAGGTCAGCTTTGATTCATGGATACGCAAGTTTTAAGCAAAATGTTTTATAATTCAAATAACAACGGCGATAGCTTCGGTACCTCAGCGAAGAGAAAGCGGCTGATTCTTTCAAAAGAATGCCCCCCATTAAAGTGGAAATGTCCCGATACGTAAAAGTGGTTAGAGATCGGTTTCCGTATAGGAGCAGCATTACATCACGCTTAATGGATTGTCCCCGCTCTCCGCGAGATCCCAGAAGAGTAGTAGAGATCTCAAGATACTTCTGAGAAGATATTTAACTTGATTGCGCTATAAATAATACAACTAGGAGACTACGGTTTAGATGTTTGCTTTATTACTGCTTTTATTCTTCGGAGCTACTTTTAGGGTTGGACGGGTTGTGATTTATCATCCTCCTTTCACGAAGAAGAGATACTTCAGAGGAAGCTTTTATTTATCAAGGCTGGCAATTAATTATGCTGCTTTAAAGGATTTATGTAGTTGTTTTTATTCATAAAAGTGCCCTAATGAGGCAGTTTCGGGACTGCTTTTTGTTCAAAAGTAACGAAAATGCTCCGAGATTAGTTTTTTTTATGTAAGCTTCTTCAATTGACGAATGAAATACGGGATTACACCAATGTGCAATACGAATTTGAAAGATGTGAATCCGTTAATTGGTGTAAATATGACATGGATGTTAAGTCAGATAATATCCGAAAATTTCGTCGTTCTGAAGCGGGAATCGAATCCGCGTCTCCCGGATAGTGCTCGAGTATGCTAATCATTGCACCTCCCAGAACGACCAAGTTTCAAGTTTCCGATTAATTTTTTATATTCAATTTAATCGGAAACTTCAAACTTGGTCGTTCTGGGTGGTGTAGTGGCTAGCATTCTCGGGAGCTATCTATTCCCGCTTCAGAGACGCTGGTTCGATTCCCGCTTCAAGTTTTTGGATATTATCGGACTTAATATCCATGTCATGTTTACACCAATAAACGGATTCACATAATCCAAATTTGTAATGTACAATGGTGTAATCCCGTATTTCATTCATTGATATTCTGCGTCTCCGGGCAATCACGGGAATTTGCATTCTTACGTCCGTTAGTATTTGTCATTTTCTTGTAGGACTTCCGTCCACAGTGAGTAAAGTTTAGGTCCCAGCCACCTACAGCGAGATCGCCTTTTGGGCAGGACACAGAAACGGAAGGAATGAGAGCGACTTTTGACAGAATCTAGCGACTTTTGACAGAACAGTTTGTAGTGAGATTAGAGTACAGTAGATGGCGCCACCGTACAAGTACGATGTTGCACATCGTACTTGTACATCGGACAAGCACTTAACGTGCTCGTCCGATGCACGGCGGATATTCAGCGATTGTTAGTAAATCACACCATCTCTGAAAGATCAGCCCAGGTTCGAACCTGAGGACCCTGCAATGATAGTCTGACTCGCTAACCATTAAGCCATCCGCAGCTCTCACTGGAATTCAAAATCTCCGAATTCTTTATATACCCATAAACGCCTGTTGCTTCGACTAGCGAATCCTAGTTATATTCAGACTAATCGGACACTGGAGACTTGGTCGTTCTGGGTGGTGTAGTGGTTAGCATACTCGGGCCTCGTTTGGGATTCAGGGGTTCGATTCCCCCTCCAGGACGACGAAAGTTTAAGTTTTCGGATATTATCTGACTTAACATTAATGCCATATTTACACCAATAAACGGATTTACATCTTCCAAATTTGTATTCTTAAACTGAATTTGAACAATTGAAATGAACGTGCTTCGGCTTTCTTAAAATATTTGACATTAATGAGGGATAGTTAAATTATACATAAATTAGAGAGATGTGAGATTGAAGGGAATAAGAACATGGATGAAAAATTTCCCCATTCTGTTGCTTGTATTTTTTGACACTTTTGGGGAAAATAAGATTCCTTTGGATTTCTCTAGTTTTTATCATATGAAAGTCAACGCTTTGCCCACCATAAAGCTTAATTTCCGAATAGAAGTATCTACAATGTTAAATAAATGTATGGGCGACTGCTTACAGTCTATCAAGTTGCTCAAGGTAGTGGTTAAACCCCCTTCAAAAAAAAAAAAATGAATGATTTCTTTAGCCTTGAATATTTTCCCCTGTAATGCATTCTCTTCCATTATGATAGATTTTTCTTGGTGGGCTAAGCACGATCAGTTTGTTATTCTATTTTACAATGTGTTTAAATTTAGTTTATTTGGCCTTGATTCAAAGACATGAAGCCTGCTATTTCATGACGAGGTGTACAAAGTAACGACCAACACATTTTAGATATAGAGAACGAATGAATGAATTGACAAAGCTACACAGAAAAGGAAATTTTTTCTTTGGAAAAATTGCATACAGGAATTTCTCGTAGAGTTTACACACATAGGGAAAGTTTAGAAACAATTACCTACAGGGTGTCCGAAAAAGGTGTAACCAATTTCAAATGACGATAACTTTTGATACAAAACAAATATAAGCATTATGTTTGTTGCAGGTGGTAAGGAATACCTTCAAGTTTTCTAGAAGTGTACCCAATGGTTCCTGCGACGAAAGCATGGATTGTGGAATGGTTTATTGAAACTCGATCCGAAACGCAGGTTCAGCGGAATTTCAGACAAAAATATGAGAGCAAACCGCACACACGTAACAGCGTCAGAAAATGGTACAAGTCATTCAAGGAAACTGATAGCGTCCTTACAAAAAAAAGCCCTGGACGACTCTCGCTGGTTCCAGAAAGAGAGGATGTTGTGAGATAAACAATCACTCGTAGCCTTCGAAAGTCAATCACATAAGCAGTACGACAACTGGCCAACTCATGTCGTCAGTGCACAGAGTGTTACGTCACAGATTGGAAATGTACCCGTATGAACTGCAGATAACCAATCACATAACCCCAGATGATCATGTGAAACGTAAACAGTTTGTTGAAGAGATGTTGGAGAACATTGCAAGTGCTGAATCTTTCCTGCGATGAATCTGTTGCTCGGATGAGTGCACTTTTCATGTTTCTGGAAAGGTAAATAAACAGAATGTGAGAACTTGGGGAACTGAACACCCGCATTACACAATAGAACATGAGCCCAAAAGTGAATGTTTGGTGTGGCATAGTGATCGACTGTGTTATTGGACCCTTTTTCTTTCAGGAAGCGACCGTGAGAGCTGATAATTACCTGGACATGATTAAGCAGTTTGTGTATCTCCAGTTGGATGAACTTGCAACTCAGGTTATTTTCCAACAAGATGGGGCCGCCACCTTATTGGGCTTTGATTGTGAGGAGGTCTCTGGATACCAAATTTCCCAATCGGTGGATTGGGCGTGGTGGTCACATTGCATGGACCCCCACGTTCGCCGGATTTAACACCCTTAGACTTTTTTTTTATGGGAATTCATCAAGAATGAGGTTTGAAACACCTTTGTGGCAGACATTACTCACCTAAAAAGGAGGATTACACACGCACTGCAGAAATTTAATACTGCCATTCTCGAACGAACATGATTGGAACCAGCGTTGGAAACGGGTCAAAATTTCGGACCCGACCCGGACCCGTAACTGACCCAGACAAATTTGCTTTGAACTATAAATTCGAACTCAATTTATATATATGCATATAAACGTAATATATATATTCATCCCAATAACTCCTTGATATTTAATAACTGAAATTCTTTTTTAATAATAAAATTTGGTTACCTGTTAAATTTTAGGGCCATATTTAGTACCACAATTTTGCGTAATCCAGAAATAATGGCTGACAATGACCGTGACCCGTGACCGTGGAATACATTACAAATGGGAATCATTATTTACGATTACACAAATTAATTTTTTTTAATGTATTTAGATTATTCACTCTTTCCACGCTCTGATTGAGGTGCGCATACTTTCATATGGTCCGTTAGATTTTTGTCTCCATAATCTTTTATTACACCGTCGACATCTTTCTTTGTAATTATACACTTTCCACATTTTCAACAACAAGCAAGAGCAAACAACACAGAATTATTCACCGGTTACTTAATGTGACGAAACAATTTCCAGAATTAACTCTTCCCCTTGTGGTTTTCAACAAGCACGTTTTTGTTGCCACGACGCCTTTCTCACCCTCCTTAATATTGAATCAATCCATATTAACAAATAAGAAGTAAATTTTGACATGACATGTCATGGGAACGGGATGTTAGCACATCAATCGAAAACCTCCTAATGCTCATTGTAAAAGATGCGATATGAAAAGTAACTGTTAGTCATACAGTGAACTTAGCACGGAGAGAGTGAATCAGCTGAGAAACAGGCGAATGGCGTTTGCCTGTACCTTGACCTGGACAATCGCACTGTAAAACAACGCAAAGGAAGTATCTTTTTACGATATGGTGTTGGTGTGTCTGACGTCAGTCGGTGGACATCTTCGTTGCTTTAAGAAACAGACGACAATATTTTTGCATGGAAAATCATTATTCACTCCATGGGCACCAGTATTGACTACAGAATTCCATAACGCGCCTTTTTTTTTGGGAATATATTATTCTCTTTCCAAAAATAAAGCGGGAATAAAACTGGGTCAAAATCGGGTCAGAAACACCTTGACCCAACCCACTGGACCTGCAAGAAATTGTCAACCCGTTGACCCGTGACCCGTGACCCGTTTCCATCTCTGATTGGAATTGGAATACCATTTAGACATTGTTCGGGTGACAAATTGTGACCATGTCAAATATCTATAAAACATCATGATCTGTTCTGTCAATTAACACAAGGTGTTGTATTGAGGTCATTTATGTTAAAACTGTTATGATTATTTGAAATTGGTTACACCTTTATGGGGCAAACCGCATATCCTATGGGACTTTTGTACTACGTAACAGACACGAGGTTACATTAGATTTACCGTAGAGGTTCCTATACGAGAGAGGACACACAGGTCAGAGAAGTGGGTGTTCCAGATTGGAAGCGCGAGTCTTTGACATCACAAGAGGAACTCGCAGGAAGAGAGAACAAGTGCGGGAGAGGACGGGGGGGATGACCTTATTCGTAACGGGGGTTTTAATACCCGGAGCCGAGGGCTTAACGTGCCCATCCGACGCAACGCGAGTGGTTTAGAGCAACTTAACGCACTTAGGATTCATCCCGCAACCATCTGGTCTCAAGGTGGTTGCTCCAATTAGCAGGACACTCGTGGTTACTGCGGTACCTAATATACTAAACACAACATGGATGTTAAGCAACAGTGCTTCGCACACAACGCTCCATTATGTCTTCATGTATTTATGACATAAATATCCGGAGTATAACAATAGGGAAAAACATATTATAAATGAATTGTTCACTTGCAGTTCTGAAGTTGACAGCACTTTTATTCGGTACTCGAAGCAAGTACCCCGGTGAAGGGAATTCACAAGACACGCAGGTTAGGTTGACAACGATGGACACATAGATTAACCTCACAGGAACAACGTAACGACGTGAACGAAAAAAACTATCGACAACAAAAATAACGCTGCCTCGGTGGAGCGGTGGCCTAAGCGTTGGCTTATGACCGTTCGTCCGAGATGAGTCCGGGTTCGAATCCCGTTAAGCTGCCCCGGTGGAACAGTGGTCTAAGCGATGGCCTCTGATCATTCGTCCAAAAGGGGACCGGGTTCGAATCCCGGTGGGGCATGGATGTTGTGTTTGTCTTACAGCGCTGGCTCTCTCCCTTCCCTGGAACCAGTGAATCTAAATTAGGGACGGGCGAGTGCTTATAGCCCATTGAGTTGCTCACGGGGGTCGTTAAACCTCCAATCAAAAGAAAAAAAAAAGAATCCTGTTAAATATGTACGTTGTGTTTATCTTAAGGTACTGGCTCTTTCCCCTTCCTGGAACCTGTGGCCCTAAAATAGGGACGATCGACTGATTTTAGCCTATTGAGTTTCTCACGGTCGTTATTAGACCCCCAAACAAGAAAAATCAAACAAACATAAATAACTTCGGTTGACGCCGTCCTCGTTGAGGTAGTAGAATGGTTCGCTAATACAATAGAAGTGAAACTAGCTTCTGTGACATATACAGTCTAATTAGGTTATAATTGAAGTTTCTGAAAGAGCACCCAGGTTTGAGAAATTTTCAGTTCAAAGATAAATTTCGAAAATACATTTTCTTTTGGGTTTCAAATTTTGAAATTGCAGCAAGGTTTTATTTAGAGTGAGGTGGAATGTTAGGTACATAAACTGGCGATTTTCTTGAGAACATTGTCAAATTAGGGTTTTAGATATATTACCACTCACTATGCCGATATCTATGAATATCTTTGTTCAGTTCTCGTAGATATGTCTTTGCTGTAGAGTCGTTGTGACGTAGCAGCTGCCTTCTGAGGAGCAGGGCCAGCTTAAGCAGGTAAGCAAGGTATGGGGGAAGGGGGGGCTTCTATAGAGAGGCTGTTTGACATACTAACTCGTAAAATTTTAAATGTTGAATAGCCAGTGTGGGAAAAATACAATACGAAATAATTATGGATATCCTATAGCTTTACACTGAAGTGCCAGAAAAACTGGTACAGATGAGCTTATGAAAATACATAGCAACGTGCCCTATACGCGTACTCGGTTGCGTCCGCCAGTGCGTATATAAAGCGATAGACATCCTTGCCAGCTGTCAGAGCTGTTTTCGGCATGAGAATGACAAGTAATAACAATTTAGGCGATTTTCAACGCGGTGTCATAGTTGGCGCTCGTGAGATGGGCCATAGTATTTCGGAGGTAGAAACGAAGTTCGGATTTTCACGGACGACCATTAGAAGGGTGTACCGTGACTACAAGAATTCCGGCAAAACCTCCAACCTACGATACTAGTGTGGCCGTAAGAAGACATTGGGTGAATGTGACCATCATCGGCTGTCAAAATTCGTTTCACGCGATAGACGTGCAACACTCTCGCAGGTATCATCGGAATTCAATGCTGGAGCCTCAACAAGCATCAGCGTCTGGACTGTGCAACGTACCCTGCCCGATATGGGCTTTGGGAGCCGACGCTCAACTCGAGTCCCCTTGATGGGTGCACGACACAGAGCTATGCGCCTCACTTGGGCACGGCAACACCGCCACTGGACATTGATGACTAGAATCAAGTAGCCTGGTCTGACGAGTCGCGTTTCCAACTGTATCGGGCAGATGGAAGCATTCGTGTGTGGCGCAAATCGCATGAAGCCATAGATCCCTGCCTGTCAACATGGAACTGTACCAGCTAGTGGGGGTCCGTAATGGTATGGGGTGTGTTTATCTGGACTTCACTAGGACTCCTGGTACGTCTACAAATGTCTGTGACCGACCAACGCTATGTGCGCATCCTTTCTGACGAGGTACACCCGTTCATGTTTTGCACTCCTGCTGCTGGTTTGGGCCTGTTCCAACATGAGAATGCACCTCCACACAAGTGTCGAGACGCCACATTATGGTTAGAGGAGCATTCCTATGAGTTTGGGGTGCTGCCATTCCCACCCAAGTCCCCAGATATGAACGTGATAGAACACATTTGGGATGCCATGCAACGCGTTATCGAACACAGGACTCCGAGACCTCAGAATACACACGAATTGTGGAATGCTCTGCAGGAAGTATGGTGTGCATTGCCTACCAGCATATTTCCAAAAGCTAGTGGAGTCCATGCCCTGTCGTATTTCTGCAGTCCTGGGCTCTCGTGGGGACCTACCTAGTATTAGACTGGTGTACCAGTTTTTCTGGCACTTCAGTGTATATCGTTTTGTAGCCGAGAACCAAAAGCAATGCTGACCAATTCATCGTGCCTCTAACTCTCAACGTATCTACTTTCCGTTTCACTTCTTTCTGTGTCTGAGGAAATGAAACACAGTATTCATTTGCCTGAAGCCCTACTTTCCACAACAGTACCGTATTTCACATTAAGAAAAGGAAGCAGCTGCTTGAGGTAACCGTAAACAATGGCACGGAATTTTGCTCTCTAAAGCTTTCACGAAGTGATATTTTTCTTTTTCGCTTTAATAACATGTAGAGGACACTGAGAAATTTCCTGCGTATTTTTACCTCTGTATCATGAGTACAAAGAAGCACAACGGTAGTCGATCAGGTTTGGTATACACCAAATAATTTTATGATGGGGGGAGGGGTGCAGTTCCTGTTCCTACCCAATATTTTTAATGTGTATGGCCGCCTCGGTGGCGCAGTGGTCTAAGGCGTTGGCCTCTGATCATTCGTCCGTAAGGGGTCCGGGTTCGAATCCCGGTCAGGCATGGATGTTGTGTTTGTCTTACGGCACTGGCTCTCTCCCTTCCCTGGAACCAGTGACCCTAAATTAGGGACGGGCGACTGCTTATAGCCCATTGAGTTGCTCACGGTGGTCGTTAAACCTCCAATCAAACAAAACAAACAAACAAACAATAATGTGTATGAAATCACCATTTACCTTGAGACCGTTTGCATGACTAAATACTAGAAAAATACCAAACACCTTTTCTCTAAATGTTTTGGAAATGGAATGCGGCAGAACCAGCAAGTGCATTGCAGTATGGTAAATTCGAAAACATTATCTAAATTTTCTCCAGCGGAAAGTTCACAAAGGGGCGCAAACAGTCCTTGAGCTGGCGCTAGCGAGGAGAGATAGCAGCGTCCAGGTGACGTCACTCTGATGTTACGTCTTATGTTGCAGTTAAGGAGACGAATCTGGAACGGCTTGCACTCGCCTGCCGCCAACAACGTGGTCACGTTATATTAAGCTTAAGAGTCTGTCCGTTTCGCTTTCGTTACGCAATTAAGTACACTAATTCGTGCCTAAGTAAAGCGTTTAGATGCTCATAAGTTTGATGGTAATTAATAAAGGCAGCGGACTTGCTGTGAAATAGCACATCTTATGACTTATGCTTGAATTGTAAGAATCTCGATTCCGCTGTTCAGTGGTGATCTCCACAGATACTATCAATTATATGGTATTTGTTGAGATCTACACTAATAGTAGGAGAAAGTTGAGATCTCCACTGATAGCAGGAATAAGTGCTTCAGCTTACTCCTGGACTAGATGCTAGGTCAACTGTCTTGAAATAAGCACTTCAGCTTATTTTACAATGCATTCAAGGTTAATCGTCTAAAAATAAGTGTTTCAGCTTAGTTTACAATAGATGCAAGGTCGATCGTCTAGGAGTAAGTGCTTCAGCTTACTTTACAATGGATGCAAGGTCGATCATCTAGGAGTAAGTGCTTCATCTTACTTTACAATGAATGCAAGGTTGATCTCCTAGGATAAGTGCTTCATCTTACTTAACAATGGATGCAAGGTCGATCGTCTAGGAGTAAGTGCTTAATCGTACTTTACAATGAATTCAAGGTTGATCATCTAGAAGTAAGTGCTTCATCTTACTTTACAATGGATGCAAAGTCGATCGTCTAGGAGTAAGTGCTTCAGCTTATACTTTACAATGAATGCAAGGGTGATCATATAGGAGTAAATGCTTCAGCTTACTTTACAATGAATACAATGTTGATCATCTAGGAGTAAGTGCTTCAGCTTACTTTACAATGAATGCAAGGTTGATCATCTAGAAGTAAGTGCTTCAGCTTACTTTACAATGGATGCAAGGTCGATGGTCTGGGACTTAGTGATTCAGCTTACTCGCGCCCCAATTTAATAGATTAAAATCTTGGATAATATCGCAGAGATACATTACACTTAGAGACCGGAAAGATCCCTCTATGATATTTCTTGATATTATCCGTGTTTGCGTTCTTTCAATATCTCAAAGATTCCACTGAAACATTTTTTGACATAGCGGGTATTCATGCAAGTCTGCTGAAGGAAGACATTTCTACGTATAGTTTGTATATTGTAGTGTTCTGGAATTCCAGATCGGATTGAAAGCGAGAGACAGATAAATTCGATTTGGGTGAAAATAAAGGGTACCTGCTTTCTGATCTGACAGGAATAATATTTTAAACAATAATTTCCATTGACATACCGGTAGCCAAATTATCTTCGTGTTTGTTTCGAGCTAGTCGTCCAAGCCGTGCTTGGACTCGAATCCCAGTTCAGGCATGGATGGAAAATTTGTCATTAGGCGCTGGTACTTTCCCCTGGAACCAGTGACTCGAAATTATGGACAGACGACTTCTTATAACCCTAAGAGCTCTTCATGGATGCCTTTACACAAAAAATTGATTGTTTTTTTTTATTTTTTTGTATGATAACCTACTGTACTTCTCTGCGTTATTATGCGCAATTTTCGCTTTTTTAGCACGCCTTTTGTAAAAAAATATCATGCTTATGTGATCGGATTGTCCGTCCGTCCGTCTGTTCGTCCGTCTGTGGACACGATATCTCTACAACTAATAGTTCGATTTGAAAAATTCTTTTTGCATTACGAAACTTGAAATCAGCGAATGATGACCCTTCATTTTGATTTTTTTACGATGCACCATTTCGCCGCTAGAAAGCATAAATGCAGATGATATCGAATTCAAAATAAATTTTATTCCATACATTTGCTTCTAAAAATCCACTTCAAAAAATTCATTTGCCTTTTGATTCTACTCATGGCTAATATTATTTTAGGTATAGTCACTTTTTCAAGTTATTCATAGATTCTCCGCTAGGGGCGTAAAAGTAAATTGCGTTTTCTCCGATATCTCTGCTTCTAAAACTCCTATTTGAAAAATTCTTACTACACCGGATACATCTCTCGGTGGGAAATGTTTTGATTTTAATTTCTAATTTTTTATAAAATATGGTTTGGCCACCAGTGCGCTTAAGCGTTAATTTCTGCTTCGTAGGTATTTCCATCAAAATCTGAGCATCTAAAATCTCGATTGAGAAAATTTTTCGTGGACCGATACCGCTCATGTCGACAAACATTTGAGAGTATTTTCTTAAATCATGCATGGTTTCTCCGGCAGGGGGCGTAGATGTATATCGTATTTGTGTCAATATCTCTGCTTCTAAGAGTCAGATTTGAAAAATTCCTTCTTTGTTAGATAGTGTTTCCTGGGTAAATTGCTCTCATATAATTTCAGATTTTTCAAGTAAGAGTAAATTGCGTTTTCCCTGATGTCTTTGCTTCTAAAATTCCGATTAGAAAACTTTTTTCTGCACCAGATACACTGCTGATAGGAAATGCTTTGCCTATAATTTCTAATTTTTGATAAAGAATGGTTTAGCCACCAGGGAGCGTAAGTGTTAATTTCAGCGTCTGATGTGTTTGTAGCAAAATCTGAGCACTTGAAAACTCGATTGAAAATTTTTTTTCGTTGACCGATACCGCTCTCATCAAAAGAGCTTTTGAGATTACTTTCTTCTTAAAATAATGTAAGGTTTTTCCTCCAGGGGGCGATAAGGCATATCTTATTTTTGTCGATATCTCTGCTTCTAAGTGTCCGATTTGAAAAATTCTTTCCTTGTTGGATTTCCCCAAGGAAATGCTTCTTATATAATTTAAAATTTTTCGTAGCGCACAAGTCTGCTACCAGGGGGCGGAAGTTCACGTTTCCTTTTACATCAATATCTGCGGGACTAAAACTCCGGTTGAAAAACTTCTTCCTTCGGTCAGATACTATTAAAAATGTAAACTGTGTGTGTATTTTCTTTCTAAAGTAGTGCACACTTTCGCCTCTAGGGGCGCGTATGGTTATTCTGTTTTTCTCAATATCACTGCTTTTACATGTGTGATTTAAAAAATTATTTCAACACTGGATGCCATTTACCTTGTATAACACTTAAGGCTAGCATATGAGGAATTTTGTAGTTTACAGTTCTGTCGGTCGGTGGTGTTTTTGTACTTCAGTTTAGAGCTGTTTCGCCGCTTCTAGAAATGCTATTGAAAAATTTCTTCTTCACTGTATGCCATTCGCTACAACAGAGATGTGGAGCATTATTCTCTTTAAGTAACGCAAAGATTTCTCACTATCTGCGTAAAGGTCGAACGCTTTTTCCATGAAGAATAATTTTCGCCTATTTTCAACTTTTCCGCTATGCAAAATTCTTCCGCTGGCAGACGTAAACTTATATCATGTTTCCATTTTTATGTTTCTTCTTTTAACTGTTTGATTTGAAAATCTCTTTGTCTAAGATATCTGCCTTTTAGTATTAGAAACTTTTTGTTCGCCATTTGTTAATTTTCGTAATATGCTTTTCAGCCGCTGGTGGAACTAAGTAGATGTTTCTATTTCTGGATGTTTTATCAGTTGCTGGAACCATTTGATTGCTTTCCAAACCGGTTCCATTGATTTTGAATAGCTTTGATAAATTTAATTCGCGTCAGAACGGATTCAAAAGACGTGCTTATTACATCCGAAAATTCGGTGTCATCTTTCTTGTTTATTTTGTTATGCGACTGTCGCTGGCGTAGCCGTTTTCTGAAAGTATCATTCCTTAATTCGTCACGAAGAAAAGATATCACAGCAGCAACTTAGAAACAGTAATGATCAAATGTTGTATGCTTTTATTTTTTTCTATACATACACGTAGCGAGAAGAAAAACAGAAACGTCATCAGTCATTGGAAATCAAAAGATCGAAAAAATGCGTGAAACGTCAGATACAGATCTGTAACTTGCTGCCTTGAAAAAAAGAACAGTATTGATCTATAATGAAAGTGCTTCTTAACAATGATGGGCAAGAAAGGAAGTTTTTTAATGTGTTGCAGGATAAGAAGTAAGTTAAAGGCCAATATTAAAGGACCTATTTCGTTTCATTTCTTGTCAGCTTAGTGTTTTTCCGTATTGCCTTTAGCGTCGTTATGTACTTCATTTTATTGAATATTTAGAAAAACTTTTAAACTCAAAAACGTTAACCAAAACTGAATTAAAGTAACTGTGTTGATCCTGTAGGAGTAGTAGTCAGAAACGTTGGCTTCTGGCTAACCATTTTAACTAGGCACAGGTTTCATTCGCGGTTAAAACATATGTGGTGGACTTCTACAAAAACGAAAGGGGACCAGCAACCCTTTCGTGGAACTACAGATCTAGTCTCTTCTGGGAACCAGAGGTCTAGCCCCTTCGTAACACCAGATGTCTATCTCCTGCGTGGAACCAGACTCACCTCAAAAATTATCAACCCTACAGCTTTAGATTCAACAAAAAACAAAACAAAAAAACAACCGCGAAGTAAACAAAAAATTACTGTCAGGCACCGCTGTTTTTGTTTCTTCTACTTACCGTGACAGATTTCTTCCGAATAAGTAAACACTTGAATTATAAAATGCAAACAAACAAAAAAGAACAACAACAATGAAGAGAGAGAGAGAGAGAGAGAGAGAGAGAGAGTTGAGACATCGATTTCTGGTGGAACGAATCTTTCCGACGCAAAATAAAATTTCTGCAAAAAGAAACCATACTTAATGAATCCTTTTCTACGCGAAAAAATACTTCACAGTAGATTTTTAGAAGAAACTAAAACAGATAAAACGTGAATGTAGTTACTTCTTCAACAGAAAATCTGCGCGTAATTTACAATGCCCAATTTAAGCAGTTTTCTGCATAACGTATTGTACCGGTTACACACCTACACACACACACCCACAAACATATACATGTATATATGCACTATATTGACAAAAGTCAACGAACATCCCTTAAAAAGCAAATGAACGGATTAGCTGCGTTTTTAAGATGCGCGGTACAGCTGCAAAATAATAACAAGCCTGCAGCTGACCGCTATTGTAATCGCTTAGAGCTGAAGTTTCCCAAAAGTGACTCTGTAAGTCGCGCTGCTCGTCGTTAAGAGGACATTGAACTGTTTTGTTTACAGCAAGCGAGTAGGAGGAATGTGTGCAACAGAGAGATCCCTGCCACCCTCGAAAGAGCGTGAAAATAGGATCTGTCGAAGAAAGCCTGTTCCGTTGACGGCACGAATGCAAGAAATTCGAGTTGGACTCCCTCTAGATCTTTCAGCGGCTCTGTCTCCTCTGTCAGACGGCTTGACCCGTGTCTAGTCGCGGTAACACCTGTAGCTGTCCGCCTTGTCAACAGGTTTGTGCGTACACTACGGAAGCCGTGAATGTGTGTGCGCGCGTGCGCCATCTCAAGGCTGGCTATTGCTAGCCAGTTATTAAACATGTGGATTACCAATAACCCATGGTGGATACCTACCTGTAAGTACTGTACATGTTATTACTTTCGCATGCATCTAGCAGAACTGTGCCTAAGCAGAGCGGACTGCTTTTAAGGAGCGCAGATCTGAACTTGTGAACTGCTATTGCGTTTATCGGGGCGTGTTCTCGCCCTCTTCGCTCCCAGAAAACTAAATGAGCGGTGTAAATAATTTGTAGATAATTTGTAAATAGTTGTAAATAATTAAATGTGCCGGTGTTGTCCTAAGTCCTGAGCTTGTCAGTGCTAGTCCCTTGATCTCTCTTAGGGATCCAATGCTTGGAGCTATCCCTCCAACCAGTTATTGTTTTTTAAAAGGGATTCGTATCACATGGGCCCCAAAATAAAGGGCCCACGTAACATTTCATGGTGTCAGAAGTAGGATACTGCTACTATGCTAGCTGAGATAACAGGGGCATCATAATCTTTGTTTTCTCTGACAAAAAATTGTGAAAGAGCACTGAAATTGTTTTTGAGCTTCTTTGAGCTATTTAATTTGAAAAGTAGAAAAATCGAAGAAGTTACTGCTTTGTTGAAGAAATTCAACGAGCGGCTGGATGCCCAGCAAAAAGAATTTGCATAGAAGTTCGATGCGCAGAACCGTAATTTCACTGAACTGTTCAAAGCTCAAAAAGAGGACTTAGAAAAAAATTCGACACGCAGGCACGGAACGCCCCTACCCAGTTGAATGCTCAAGCGCAGTATTTTACTGCTCAACTGAATGCGAACACGAGAAAACTGGGAGAGAAAATGCCGACGCAAGAAGAACAGCTTTTATCGCTTGAAAAGCAGCAGTCTACTACCCAGCTGCATCTAACTGAACTTTTAGAGAAACACAAAACTGAAATGCAGGAAAGTTCGGAGCAACTTAAGCAGAGCGTTGACGCCAAATTAGATCAGCATGAGGCTTCCGTAACAGAGATTCGGAAACACGTACAGTCCGAAGTGCTTAAAATTAACGATGTATGTTTGAAATTGCGTAAAGAACTCTCTGCCCAAGATAGGAAATTGCAAAATCATTTCGCAGCAGAAATGGAAATAGTCGAGGAAAAAGCAACCTCACAGACAGGGCTTCGCGAAGAGTTTGAACAGAAAGTGAAGGCCCTAGAAAATAAAATTGTTATGGGGCAAACGGGGGCAGCTTCAGCTCTGAGCGCGGATTCCTTCAGATCCGCTTGGATGAAATCTAGCGCGTTTGACGGTAAATCAAGTTGGAAAGTTTACAAAACTCAGTTTGAGTTAATCGCAGAGGTAAATAAATGGAACGAACGCGAGAGTGCCTGCAGTTCAGCGGCAGTGCTTCGTAGCCCTGCGATGGATGTATTGCAAACTCTGTTTGGCGAAAACAAGCTGAATTATAACTATCTGATCGCAGCACTAGAGATGAGATTCGGAGATGAGCACCTAAAGCGGCTGAGGAAAATCCAGTTGAAAAAACCGCCGTCAGGATGCTCAGGAATCATTGCAGGAGCTAGCAACAGATATAGAGCAATTGACGAGGTTAGCGTATGTACAGTGCTCCCCAGAAGTGTCGGAAAACCTGGCACAGCAGCATTTTGTCGATGATATACTGGACCCTGATATCCAACATGCGGTTCGTATGGCCAACTGCGATTCGCTGAGATATGCGGTACTTCACGCGATGAAGTGCGACTCGTCGCGACAACCGAGAGGCTCCCAGAAATCCGTGAAATTGGTAGCCGCGGAAGAGAGTAGGCCAAAATCACCGGTGGACAAAAGACTAGATCAGATGCTGCAAATGATGCAGCGAATTTTGTTAATTCGTTCGTCCTCCACATCTCCGGTGCGGCGCCGGGAAAGAAATGCATCAGGTGGAAATACTTGTTGGGGATGCGCATCCAGTGGTCATCGCCTTAGGCAGTGCCCTAAGCGTAGGGATCAATCCGCGTAAACCAAAGCTAAGACACGAGGTTCGGGAAACGCCGAAGGCCTAGTTCCGAGGGGCAGGAACTAAGCGACTCGTTTGCGGCGCCCCGCGAAGTTCTAGCCAGAATTTCAGTGGCTGTTTGGGGACACCTATGGGTTGGATATCTTGCGCAGGTATGGCTATGTGTTGAACCTTCATGATAGAACGCTGCAAGGGGAAGCGGGGGATTGCCTCTATTGAATAGATCCCGCAGCAAGCTGGGTGTTAGGAGGCTAGAAGTGTTAGTCCAAGAGGAGGTTGTAGTTCCGGCGCGGAGTGAAGCGTTGGTTGTCAGCTACATGTCTCGGTGCGAGGCACATTCCCCAATGACAGTACGAGATGGAGGATTGTCCGTCCCCTAGAAATTTGCTAATTGCGAAAGCGCTGGTACTTCCTATTCCAAACATTCCTGATCATATGCGGAATGTAAGGCGCCCACCGCAGCTAAAGGAAGGTGCAACCGAGTTCGCGGATGATCTTGCGCAGCGGCTGGACTGGGTCCACCACTTCGCCCGCGAGAACATTAAGATCGCCTCCGAAAAGATGAAGACACAGTATGATGCGAGTTCTTCCAGGGCTACTTTTCAGGATGGGGATTTGGTATGGTTGTACAACCCTAGGAGAAGGAAAGAACGATCCCCTAAGTTACAACGCCACTGAGAAGGACCATTCCAAATTCAAAAGCGGCTGAATGATGTGATATACCGTGTGAAATTGGGAAATAGACCGTTCAGGGTTGTGCACATAGATAGGCTCCGCCCTTACATGGGGAAAGGCCGCCAGCAATAAGCACAGAGGACTGCAGGGACAGTCCGAGGAGCCTGTGCCTGGTCTCACAGTCTTCAAAAGGCGGGGGTTGTGGTACGAAGTCGAATTGGACAGGGTATCCGCGCTGAGTTTTACAAGTTCCGTTTTGCGTTTGTTGGAATCGCTTCGAGCTGAAGTTCCGTAAGTCGTGCTGCTCGTCGTTAAGATGACATTGAAACGTTTTGTTTACAGCAAGCGAGCAGGAGAAATGTGTGCGACTGACAGAGATTCCTGCCACCCTCGAAAGAGCGTCGGGGATAAAGAGGACACTGGGGAAGAGAAGCCAAGAGCAGCGTGCTATGCCGAAGAAAGTCTGTTCCGTTGACGGCACGAATGCAAGAGATTTGGGTTGAACTCCCTCTAGATCTTTCAGAGTCTCTGTCTCCTCTGTCCGACGGCTTGACCTGTGGTTAGTCGCGGGGACCTGCAGCTGTCCGCCTCGTCAGCAGGTTTGTGCGTGCACTACGGAAGCCGTGAGTGTGTGTGTGTGTGTGTGCGCGTGCGCCATCTCAAGGTTGGCTACTGCTAGCCAGTTATTAAACCTGTGGATTACCAATAACCCGTGATGGATACCTACCTGTAAGTATTGTACATGTCATTACTTTCTCATGCATTTAGCAGAACTGTGCCTAAGCAGAGCGGACTGCCATTTAAGGATCGCAGATCTGAACTTGTGAACTGCTATTGCGTTTATCGGGGCGCGTTCTCGCGTGCTTCGCTCCCTGAACTAAATGAGCTGTGTAAATAATTTGTAAATAGTTGTAAATAATTAAATGTGCCTGTGTTGTCCTAAGTCCTGAGCTTGTCAATGATAGTACCTTGATCTCTCTCAGGGATCAAAGGCTCGGAGCTATCTTTCCGACCAGTTCTTGTTTTTTTTAAAGGATTAGTATTCCGGGGCCCCCAAAATAAAGGCCCCACGTAACAATATATTTTGAATTTAATAGCATATGCATATGCGCCCCTAGCGGGAAGGTTATTCATTAAAGGAAGAACAAAACGTTCGGATCGTCGTTTACACAGTTGAGGATTTTGAGTTCAAAACGAATTTTTCAGATCTGTCTAAAAGTTGTGTATATACGTACATGTATATACACGGTCGATTCACATTATTGTGATCGCCAGCTATTATCCAGAGTAACCGCCGTTTGCAACGCGGGCAGGAGCTTAACGGGCTGGGAGTGACTCAATAAGGTGCTGAAAGGTGTTCACAGGTATGTGGAGCCATGCTGACTGCAGTGCATCTGACAGCTGCTGGAGGGTGCGTGGTGGAGGATCCATAGAGCGAACTACACGATCGAGGTGGTTCCACAGATGCTTAATTGGGTTTAAGTCTGGTGAATTAGGGGGCAAGTGAAGTACTTTGAAGTCTTCATCGTGCTCTTCCAACCACTCTGGGACATTTCTAGCTGTGTGACACGTCGCATTGTCATTCTGGAAGATCTCATCCGCCCGAGGGACGACAATCAGTATGTATGGGTGTACATGGTCTGCAAGAATGGATTCGTAACGAATTCGGTCCATAGTGGCTTCCACAAATATGAGTGCCACCAGAAATGCTACGAAAACTTTCCGTAGACCATAACGCTACCCTAATCAGCTTGTGGTTTCCCAGCAATGGTTGAAGGATGTTTGTTCTCCGATGTTTCTCGCCTTATACGCCAACGTCTATCCGTTCGATGAAGCAGAAAACGTGACTAATCGGAGAAGGCAATCTTTTGCCAATCAGCGAAGGTCCAATTCCGATACCTCTGTGCAAATGTAAGCCTTCTCTGCCGATGCACCGTCCTAAGCTTAGGTGCAGTGACCATCCGTCTGTATTGGAGCCCCATAGGTAGCAGGGTTCGCTGAACCGTTGTTAGTCCCCTGGTTCATTCGGCCAGGGAGTTGCCCCACTGCAGCGTGTCGATCGGCCCTCACGCTCCTTCGTAGCCCACATTCACTTGTAAGATGAATGGCACTTGGTGCTCTGCAGTTTTCGCGTCGCTAATTCGCAATGGTGCCATTTCTCCAATCACGATACACTTTATCCACAGCAGCACTCGAACAGTTCCCAAACTGCGCTGTTTCAGAAATACTGCCACGCTTGGCCAGAAAGAGCCAACAGTCATCCTTTTTTTACAAATCTGATAGTCGTTCCTTTGATCCATGACAGCAACGAGTGATAAGTTTTAAGAATGCCTACAGCACACCTTATATACCCTCGAAGCCAGCTCACGACACGTGCCTTGTTTCATTGGCTACTCGCTGTTGACGTCAAAAGTAGGAGGTGGTCAGAATAATGTGACTCGACTGTGTTTATATATTCTTATACTATATGCGCGCGCGCGCGCACACACACACACACACACACACACACACACACACACATACACACACACACACACTGAGTGATCAGTGAATTAAGGACATCTACCTAGTACCTCGAAGGTCCTCCTTTTGTCCTCAGTATAGGTAGTATCCGTAGGGGCGCAAATGCATATACTATTAAATTCAAAATATGAAATATGACGATGATGTATGGTGTGCGGCATTGATTCAATAAGATGCCGGAAGCAGTTGGGAGGTACGGCTGACCAAGCTGTGTGTAATGCGGCCTTCAATACAGGTATGGAGATGATTGGTGCATCCAGACACCTGATATGAGGTCACATAATGTCCTACAAGTGCTCTATGGGATCGATATCGGGAAATTCGGAAACCAATCGATATGCTGAAAGTCTGAATTGTGTTCCTTAAACCATTCCTGCACAAGGTTGGACCTGTGGCTCAGCTCATTGTCAGCCTGGAAGACACCGTCGCCATTCGTAAAAAAATGAAATATTCAGCAAGCAATTAATGTTAAGCACCAGTCAGGCATTGCTTCACATGCACCAGGGGTCCACGTTCCTGCGAGGCAAACATGCCCAACGCCATACAACCTCCTCCGCCGGCTTGCACTGTGGAGACCATACAGTGTGGATCGAGTGCCTCATGTTGTTTGCGCCAAATACGTTTATGACCATCCACGTTTTGGAGTAAAAAAGGCGACTCGTCAGACCAGTACAGTTTTCAAGTCATCCGACGTCTAATTTGCATGATCTTTGCACCAGGCGAATCTTTTGCGCCAATAAATCGTATTTAGGTGAGGATATCGTCGGAGTAGTCTGACCATATGTCCGAGCGTATGACGCATGGTAATTAGGGCCGGTGTAAGGCCAGAGTGGGGGTGTAGTCTCAGATGTCTGAGTAGGCCCCAAAGGACTGGTGACAAAGAATCATTATGACGTCCATTAAAACACGAAACTCTAGCAAAATGCATTTGTATTTGTGATAATCAACATGTTTTGCGTTCTTCCAACTAATAAATCATCTGCATAGCTTTTGCATCGATATGTTATGCACAATCCACTATTCTTACGAGGACACGAGTTAAAGGAATAATATTTCTAGATTTTGTTGGAGATTTTTAATGATTTAGCAATGCACATTTTTCTTAGTGCATCTCTTTGTACATACAAATTAGGAAAAACAAGTTTGCTGCGAGCATGTTTGGTTGATTTACGTGATAGTTAAAGTCTAAAATGATGTAAAAACACTAACATTTTTCAGTTATTTCCGAAACATTTAATGCGTTAGTACAAAGGTTCCCAAAATTTATAAGAACGCGCCGCCCTTCCCATATCACATTTTCCGTGCGACGCCGCTTCACCCAAAATAAAAAAAAATTGCCCAAATGCGAGTTTGTGGCATTTTTAAAAAAGAAAATAGTCATTTATATTACTAGTTGGTATTCAGGCAGATTACACACAGGTTACACACCGAGGACGTTTTTTGTTCTAAAAAACCAAAATTCAAGTACGTGTCATTATAATTTCTGGAATTGTTTCTTCTGTTTAGAACTATTTGCAACTTCTTCTACGCCACGTTTTTTATTTAGAAACTTCTATATTATCATAAACCAACAAACACTGACATAGAAATGACAACGTTCACAGTTATTAAAACACAGCAGTTCAGTTCTAACGAATGTTTATACACGCTACATTTATACCGAATGAAGACTGCATAGTAAACTAAGCGCCCAACAATGCGGCGGCAGAGACGTTATTATCGCCTGACCTTGCCTGGCTTGGTGCATTTTCAAACACAGGGGGTGCTAGATTCGCACGACCTCACGCCAAGTTTTTAACGAGCATTGCAGTACGGAACTACAAGGATGTGCACAAATTAAGGACGAAAGGGAGAAATTAGCATCAGCGGAACGAGCAGGCAGAACGGACGGAAAGACCACTCAGGAACTAGACTAGGGTCCGGTACGGTAGGGCATGCGCATATATGCAGCATTACGTAGGGGTGGGGGGTGGGGGTGTCGGAAGGGTATAAAGCACACGGGCAGTGTACGCTCAACAATTCGATGAAAGCTATTGCACGGTGTACATCGGTTTGAACGACGTCGAGTTGCTGCCACCGTGTGATATGGCCAACAAGCAATCCAGTAGACGATATCAGGATGAATTTACCCGAAGTCGCGTCATTGAGAAGTTGGAAGAAGTTCGAAGTGTGACTAGTGTGGCCGAGGAGTTCGGGATCGCTCACAGCATCGTTTCACGAGCTAGGAGAGCATTTCAAACGACAGGAACAGCTGTCCGAGAGTTTAGAAGTGGTTGTCTACGAGCAACTACGGCGGCGGACGACCAGTATATTGTCCTACAGGCGAGAAGAGACAGACGGCAGACAGCGGGAGAAATCACAAGGCACATGCAACAGACAACTGGACGTCCGTTATCGCGTTTTACCGTGGCCAGGAGGCTGCACAAAGGAGGTCTATTTGCACGACAACCAGTACGATGTGTGCCATTAACGCCTGTTCATTGGAGACGGCGGTTTCTGTGCTGTCAGGAACACAAGAACTGGACACATCAGCAATGGGGTCGAGTTCTCTTTACGGATGAGAGCCTATTTAGTCTGACGAGCGATTCTGGACGTATACACATCTGGAGAGAGCAGGGAACACACAATCACACCTCCAACATCATCGAAAGGGACCAGTTTGGAGGTGGCGGAGTTCTCGTTTGAGGCGGTATCATGCTTGGTAGCCGTACGAACCTCCATATCTTCCAAGGAGGTTCAGTCACTGGTGTCCGCTATTGTACCGAGGTTCTCCTGCCTCACGTGCGTCTGTTTAAAGGTGCTGTGGGTCCTGAGTTCCTCTTCATGGACGACAACGCTACACCTCATCGTATTGGCTGTCGCAGAGCAGTCGGAGAGTGAAGATATTCAACGCATGGATTGGCCCGCAAAGTCCCCGTACCTAAATCCAATCGAACGCGTGTGGGACCTTCTCGTGAGACGCTTGGCAGCACGTCACCAGCGGCCAGCAACTATTCCGCAGCTGCGATTAGAGCTACAAGAGGAATGGGCTGCGATGCCTCAACAGCTCCTTGACAACCTCGTCCTCAGCATGGACAGACGTTGAAAATCCTACAACGCAGTCCGGGGTGATCATATCCCCTACTAAAGTCTGAATTTTCTTGGCCGCCGCCAGTCACATGGACGTTTCTGTCTTCGGTCCAGTTGTGCTCGAAGCTTCCTTTTCAATAAAGTGCGTTTGTATCCTTTGGATTCCTTGTTTGGACGGTTTTTCTCAGTTGTCCCATATTCGTACATCTTGGGGATCTTATGGTATGATTTGTGTCGATGTGGATCACTTCTTCACGACGTTACATTCGAAATACCGTCTCGTCCTAAACTTTTGCACGCCAGTGTATGAAGGGAGCGCTTTCACAACATGAAAAATGATGTGTTTTCTTTTTTCTCTGACATTCTTTCTTGCAATTCATTGTTTAAAATATGTACAAGTCTTGAAAATTTGCATGATGTGTTTCACTATAGTTTTTACTTGTAGTCGCGACGTCCCGGACCTAGATCGGTGACGCCCTGGCGCGTCGAGACGCAGAGATTGAGATCCTCTGCGTTAGTATATAAATTATATTAGCAGACGAAAATCGTCTAGTCATACAAGTGCATGCAAAATGGAATGTGTGAGTGTTCACAGCCGTATAAACATTCTTTGGAAAATTCGTAATGTTTATCATCGCTTTTTTGCTTATGTTTAACATCTGCCGCTTATTGCTGCTAATTTGCTGCTTTTGATTCACTAGAACAACAGATTCAGCTTACCATGCTTTTACGGTAGGCAGCACCGTTTTCATGAGAACTGAATCTTTCTCCTCCAGTTTTCCAGTTTGAAAAACCATGATTAAAAACTACGGCAGTTCCTTAATGAGGATTTTTTAAGCAACCGGTAAGAGGGTAAAGGGTCTGTAGTTTCTGAGTTCCTGAAAATCTCCTTTTTTACACAGCAGAGTGAATAAACTTGTTCTAGTCATGGGCAATCTTTCCTTCATTGAAGTCACGGTGTATGATAGTGTGATTGAAGCATTAAGTGAAAAATTGGACGAGTGTAGTTTCTATTCCACTGTAGGTTGCTTGTCCAAGTGTGTGTGTATGTATGTAGAGAGAGAGAGAGAGTGTGTGTGCTGTGCATGTATGTAAAGAAAGAGAGAGAGAGAGAGAGAGTGTGTGTGCTGTGCATGTATGTAAAGAAAGAGAGAGAGAGAGAGAGAGTGTGTGTGTGCTGTGCATGCATGTGTTGAGAGAGAGAGAGAGAGAGAGAGAGAGAGAGTGAGAGAGAGAGAGAGTGTGTGTGTGCTGTGCATGCATGTGTTGAGAGAGAGAGAGAGAGAGTGTGTGTGTGCTGTGCATGCATGTGTTGAGAGAGAGAGAGAGAGAGAGAGAGAGAGAGAGAGAGTGTGTGTGTGTGTGTGTGTGTGTGCTGTGTATGATTTCGGTTGCAGCATGCGTCCTGGGTCCTTTCGCGATGGTGGGCCCATAGGCCCCCTTAATCCGACCTTGATGCTCATGACAGATACTCCGTTAGACCCCTCCTTACTCCAACCCAGAGGCTCATGACAGATACTGTTCCGAATCGATCTCTGTTGTACTGCGTAATCAATTGTTGAACAGTGCAACGCCTTTTCGCATGCACGTGTCGTCGGGCTCGACTCTCACCTCTCACATTAACTTTCAGTGTCCTGAGCTGTTTTGCTTCACTGTCGTTGTTTGATAATTTTTCACGCCAGTCCTGAAATCACTTTAACTATGATGGCTCGCGAACAACCCACAAGTTCAACCTTTTAGGAAATCGAGGCAACCGCTTTCCAATCTCCCACAATCTGTCCTTTCTCATAGTTCGATAAGTCCTTCCTTTTGACCATCACGCTCCGAATTTACTAGCTACTTGAACAAACAAAAGGAAGAATCGAAGGTTCAAATTTTGAAGCGACGCTTCAATAATTTTATGACAACATCGATGCCTTGATCCTATATATATATATATATATCTACACTATCTACAAACAAGTATTGGACACCCTTGCAATCGACGATATCTGCGGTCCTGATACACGTCACGGCCGCCGCCGTTAAATATCGTGTGGGAAACAACAACGCAACCAGTCGCATGCAAGATGCCACGCAGTTCGGAGCTCTCTGATTTCGAGAAAGATGTAATCGTCAGGTATCACAGAAATGGCCGATTCATACGTGACATATCCAGAGCGAGTTGAAGTACCCAAAATCGACAGTGGCCTACGTGATTGGCAAGTGGAAGATGAGAGGTGACTGTCGGAATGTGCCCCGACCCGGCAGACCTAGAAAACTGGGAGTTAGAGACTGACGGGTGCTGGGCAGAGAAATTCGGAAGAACCGCACCAAATCGATTAACCACATCCGCGAGGAGTTTTAACAGGCATCCGGGAGTGTTCGTTTGATGAATACCATCTGTAAGGAAGTCCATCTGCTCGGTTATCATGGACGTGCTGCCGCCCACAAGCATTTGATCATCAAGTCCGATAGCGCTGCTCGGCTCACTTGGTGCAAAGAACGTCGACAGTGGACCGTTAAACAGTGGAAACAGGTTCTCTCGAGCGACGAATCAAGGTTAACCCTCTACCTTTCGGATGGCAGGGTCTGGGTTTGGCGTCTGCCTGGAGAACGCCTCCTGCCGGAATGTATTGTGCCAACTGTGAAGTTCGGCGGCGGTGGAATTATGCTATGGGGGTGTTTATCCTGATATGGCACGGGTCCCTTGGTCGCAATTCCTGATAGACTCACCGCCGAGACCTACTGCACCATTTTGGATGACCATGCGCTTCCTACATTGTGACAGTTTTACGGGTTGGACCCATGTTAATTTCAGGATGACAATGCCACCTGTCATGTTGCGAGGTCCACCATGGCTTGGTATGGTGACAATGTAGTTAATCGAATGGACTGGCCTGCGCAGAGCCCGGGCCTTAACATTATCAAACACCTCTGGGACGAGTTGGAGCGTCGACTTAAGGGGTGCCACCACCGTCCGAAATCGGTGAAAGAACTGACCTGTCTTCTCCAAGCCGAGTGGAAGACAATACCGCTAGCCGTCGTACAACGCCTGGTTGAGAATATGCCCCGGAGGGTGGCAGCTGTAATCGCCGCTCGTGGATGCTTCACCAACTATTGAAGGTGAATAAACTTCGTTTTCCTTTGCTATCACAGGTGTCCAATTACTTGTTGGTAGATTGTGTATATCTCTATATATCATGATAACTCTCAACCATTATCAATATACTGTTGGATGGAGGTTTCCCCAAGTTTCTTCTACAATTGTCTGTCTTGATCCTGTCTCCTACAGGTAACTCCGGCATGCTTTAAAATTTCATTCATACATCTCGCACGGGGCCTTCTTCTAGGTAATTTCTGTGCCTTGGAATCCAGTCTAAAATTTCAGTTGTCCATCGGTGGTCCGTTCTTTTGGTAACATGTCCAACCCGTTGCCAATTTGATAATTTCACTCTGGTCATGATGTCGTCCACTTTTGTCATTTTCCTTATCCACAAGTTCCTCTTCTTATCTTTCCTGGTTACACCAAACATGCATCTCTCCATGCTTCTTTGAGCTGTTTGCAGTCTTTTTATATCTTTTGTAGTTAAGGTCCACGTCTCTGCCCCATACGTAAGCGCTGGAAGGATGCATTGATCAAACACTTTCGTTTTAAGACATAATGGCATACTGCTCTTAAAATTTGTACTGTTTCTTCCAAAAGCTCTCCATCCAGGTTCTATACGCAGACTAACTTCTTCCTCAATGTGACTTTCACTTGATATCTGCTGCCCAAGATAAATGTAGGTATCGGTTGTTTAAAGTTTTCTCCATCAATCAATAACTCTTCTTTTCTCGTAAGAGCATTGTACATCACTTTTGTCATATGAAAGTTCATTTTTAATCCCACTTCCTTACTCTTGTCAGCAAGTTCTTGGATCATACTCTGCAGCTCCAAAGAGGTAGTTGCAAAAATGACTACGTCATCAGCAAAACGAAGGTGAGTTAAATAATTTCAATTAATTTTTATCCCTTTGTTTTTCCAGTTCAATGATGGAAAGATGTACGAATCTTCAATACCGCAGGATTTCAAAACCATTGTAGCCGCTGATGGTTTAACGGAATCGAAGTCCATTTCATAATCAATAAAAGCCATGCATAAAGGGAGTTAATATTCTCTTGTCCTTTCAATTAGTTCTCTCAGTACATGGATATGATCCACACTGCTGTAGCCACTCCTAAATCCAGCTTGTTCTCTTGGTTGAGCCATGTCTAGTGTTACCTTCAAGCGATGTGAAAGAACTTTAGTGAAGACTTTATAAACCACTGATAAAAGGCTGATGGGCCTGTAGTTCTCGAGATCCTCAACGTCCCTTTTTTATGTAGCAGGATCATTGTAGCATTGTTCCAATCCTCAGGAATCTTCCTTTCGTTGAGACATCTGGGGAAAAGTTGGGCGAGCGTGGTTTTAATTTCTCCACTTGCTTCTTGTATAATGTCCACTGTAATTCAATCTTCTCCTTGAGTTTTTCCCTGTTTCATGTTCTTTATTGCATGTGTAACTTCTGCAAGAAGGACTGGAGGGACTTTGTTACTAGCACCTTCGTAATGTCTGGAATAGATGCATCATCCCTCTCATACAGTTTTGAGTAGAAATGTTTCACCCTTGTCAAAATTTCGCTTCTGTTTCTTGCTACAGTCCCATCTTTTTTTCTCAGTGACATAATTTGTTTTATTCCCTTTCTGAGATATCCCTTTGCTCTCTTCAGGCTTTGGTTGTTTTCAATTGCTTTTCTCACTAGTTCACAATTGAATTTCCTTATGTTTTCAGTGATACGTTTCCGTACTGTCTTGCATAGCTCTAAATATTCCACTTTGGAAGTTACGTTTTCTTTATTTGTCCTCATCTCTCTTCTCTTTTGCATCAACATTTTTGTTTTTCCTGAAATTTTCTTTATATGTAACTTGATCTGAGTACCACCTACTTTTGTTGCTGTTTCCATAAGAGCCTTGGTGAGTTTTCTGTTAACTAAAAATCTGTTCCTCAGTTCCAACTTGAAAGTATTATGATGTTTTTTAAGGTTGGTTATGCCAATACATTTTGATTTTTTTATGAGCTTGCCACGTGCGAGTTTAGTGTTGAGGTGCATCTTGCATCTCACCATTCTATGGTCACTACCTGTGTTGAACTTGTTTAGCACACTGCAGTCTTCAATGACGAATTTTTTGTTATACATAATAAAATCAATTTCACTTATCGTCCCATGTGGATGCCTCCATGTCCATTTCCTGTGTGGCTTTTTCTTGAAGAAGGAGTTCATAATGAAAAACCTTTCTGCTTCTGCAAACTCTACGATGGTATTTCCACTTTGATTTCTGTTCGCATAGTCGAATTCACCAACCGAAGTTTCATTCTGTTACCCTATTTTTGCTTTGAAATCACCCATAATGATCTTCAAGTGCTGTTTTCCTTTGTTATTTAGATTCAGAATTTCCTCATAAAATTCTCCGATTGTTTCTTCAGGCTGACTTGTGGTAGGTGCACAAGCTTGAATAATCTAAGCCTGGTATCTTTTTTAGAGTTGGATATCGAGTCGCGCAGCCCTATCCAAAGAACTTACAACTTCTAGAACATTGTCCTTCAGTCTTTTGTATATTATAAGTCCAATACCATTAGTTCTACCAGTATCTGTCCCACGATAGTAAATGTACACACACACACACAAGCATACACACACACACACACACACACACACACACACACACACAAGCACACACACACACACACACACACACACACACACACACACACACACACACACACACACACACACACACACACACACACACACACACACACAAGCACACACACACACACACACACACACAAGCACGCACACACACACACACACACACACACACAAGCACACACACTCTATGAAAATAATATGACCACCTACCTAATAATGAGAATAACCACCCTTGGTCTGGATGGCAGCGGCGAGACGGCGTGTCATAAACACAATGAGATCCTGGAAAGTTGCCCGATGCACACGTGCACATTCGGACTGCAGCAGAGCAAGGAGGTCCCGGAGATGATGTGGTTGTGGGTCGGCACGTCGAATCTGTCTATCCAAATAGTTCCACAAGTGCTCTATGGGATTGAGATCTGGCGATTTCGCCGGTCACGGGAGAACGGAGACATAGCTGTCGTATTCCTGGAACCAGCCACGTAGTGACGTGGCACGGCGCATTGTGCTGTTGGTAGACACCATCAGCACCAGGGTAAATGCCCAACATGAAAAGATGCATGTGGTCAGTGAGGATGGTCAGGTAGCCATTGGCGTTCAGGGACCCATTCGGTGGTACCAGCGGTCCCAGATCATACCAGGAAAACATTCCGCAGACATGCACACTGCCACCGCCGGCTTGTACTTGACCGACAAGCGTGTCAGGATGTTTGTTCTTGTGTGTCTTACGCCGTATCCGCTACCGCCAGTCACTTCTGCGGAGTAGAAACCTCGATTTGTTGGAGAAGGCAACCCTTTCCCACTCTTCCACTGTTCAATGACGGTAGTCCCATTCGAACTGTAGGCGTCGTTGCCGATGGACCTGGGTTAACATGGGCCTTGATGCAGTGTCGACTTCGCAGACTCATGGGTAACATGGTTCGCTCTACTGTTATCGGTGACACGTACCTGGGTGCCACACCGTTCATTTGCGTGATCAATTGCTGCACTGTTGCGCGTCGATTGACCTTTACCAGTTGGCGGGTGGGACGTTCGCCTCTGGGATCAATGGCCTTTGGGGAGGTACTCGGTGTGCCAGTGGATCCTCCATGGTACAGCCTTACAACAGCCTCTCGCGTAAAGCCTACGGAGTCTGCTGTTTTTGAGATGCTTCCACACTTACCGCGATAGCCGATGATAATTCCTTTTCGATCATCCGTCAAAACACTACCTCTGCCCATTGTGCTCACGTAACGTAGTATGGCTCATCTAAACTCGCCGGCCGCGAATATCTCCGTGTGATGGACCTTGTCACGTGCACTCTCTGACGCCTCTAGGCGGGTACACTCTGATTCAGGGGGTGTTCATATTATTCTGATACCACTGTGTGTGTGTATATATATATATATATATATATATATATATATATATGTATATACAAGGGGAGAAACTTGAAACAGCTCAGCGGAAACACGGATTCTCGTGTCTGCCCTTTGAGCTGTGACGGCAATTGGCTAACTGGCAGCTCACGAGGCGCATGTGACTCTTACGCTGCCTATCTTTTGTCACAGCGTTAGCGGAAATCGTTCAATCGAGCTTGCGGCTTCTTTCCTCGTGTTCCTTGCGAAGTGCACCGTGCGCGGATATTTTGACTCGCGGAATTCGCCGACCAATTTCGTTCGCGGAAAAACGGGTTTCCTACGTCGGCGCACAATCACGCATCACTTCAGTGAATTAAAATAAGCTTTATTAAGAAACTGGTAGTTTTACGTATCCGACAATAGGCATAGAAACGTATAAATATTTCCCGATTGAATTTAAACTGCTCTACTGAATTTTTTACTCGTCAACCAAAACTTTTCTCTTGTCGCAGCAGATGAGCAGATGACCGCAGTTTTCAAGCCCTGTATCTCTTGTCGCATCAGATGAGCAGATATATATATATATATATATATATATATATATATATATATATAAATTAATTCGAAAAGGTAAAAGAAAATCACAAAATAAGAACAAAAACATAGCTAGTACAATGAGAAGCGCCAAAGGCAGCTTTGCTCATGCAGTAGCATATATAGATTGAATTGTAAAAAATAAGAATTGCAAAAATTAAATTCCTAAAAAATACTAAATGATTGCACATCGTGTCAATATGCAATTGAAAACCAAAAAAAAAAAAAAAATGAACAGACAGGTTGCCGTCATCAGGAGAGCATCAACCTGCGGGAGTGGCCTTTCTAGTACCAACAAACGACAAGGAGAACCAAAAATCTCGGCTGGTCATGCTACCTAGGCTACCGGACCAAACGCGAAAACAGACGCTGAAATTCAAACAGCAAAAGTTTTTAAAAAAGGCTGACCGGCAGACCAAACAAGTCAATGCCATGAATGAAAATCAAACTGAACTGAACCAACGACACACAACAACCCAAATATATATGCTAACGTAAAAATAGTCTTGGTTAGATAACTTCCTAGCAAGCCAAAAGAATATGTAAAATGACGACATGCAAAACTGTGTATGTAAATATATATATTTGGTCTTCAACCACTAGGGACCCACCAAGTGGTACTTTATATTGCCTGACTCACTCAATATTGTAAGGTCCTAAAGCGTATCAATGTGCAATTTGAAACTCTTTGAAACCGAATTAAAATTCGAAATTAAGTGTTTTAAATAATGCTTTAAAAATAACTAGGGAAGTTGTTAGATTGCAGTTTAGATAGAAGTGTTTTTAGATTTTTTTCAAGCAAAAACTTTGTGGAACATATTTTTACTGTTCTATGAAATTGAGAGAGCAGTAGATTACGATGTACTTCTTTAGAAATACTGGAGGACCAATGAGTGCAGTTAATGATATCGAAATTAAAAGCATTTCTTTTAACATAAACATTTACTACACCCCTACCTCCCTGGTCCACCTTTACCTTCAAATCGAGGTAACAAACGTAAGTAGACGAGCTGTTAGTTTTTCTAAGGTGAGATCCTCAGGATACAAGTCAACAGCGCATCGTTGTTGACTTGTATCCTGAGGATCTCACTTTAGAAAAAGTCCGGCACGTTAATGACAATAATGTCAACAACGTACATCAGAACGATACCAGACAAAGGGCAAGTAGCTGTATATCTATCCTTAAAAAAGTGCAGATAGAGATTGGCTAAGCTACTTGAGAAGCGATTGCCCATCGGAATACCACGAGTTTGGAGGTATAGCCCATCGCCCACGGTAACGAAACGGTTATTCATACAAAAGTCCACTAAAAAGTGCCAAAAATGTTCTGTAACCCCGGACTGAAACTTTTTGTGTATATTTAAAAAGGCCATCTGCCATAAGCCTTTCAATGAAATTGAAGTGAAAAGGTTTTTAAAATCGTAGGTATCAACAGATGAGATAGTTGCCGAGTTCAACGCCTCCCGATAATCCAGGTCGAATCTAGTCTGCGAAGCAATGCAGACAAGTATCTTTGAAGCAACCCACCCGCTTTACTATTAAAACAGTTGCGTCCACTGGTTATGAAACGAAAAGAAACAGGTTTCTTGTGGAACTTAGGAATAGCATAAACAAAAGGAAAATTTAAGTTAGATGCTGCAAGCTTAATCCTTTTATGCAGAGCAATAATTTTTTTAGCAACATCCTTACGGTTTTGAGACGCCGGAGTGTATGTATGTATCCGTACTGTTCATCTCCTGTAATAGGAGACTCTGTTAAAACTGTTTACAGGTAATGGCAAAATTATTAGGAACTTTATCCACTGTGGAAATAGTGAATAAATCTTGAAGTTCACGGATTTGTGAAGTGATCAAGGAAAGGATATGTGGTTGCTGGGTGCAAACCTTAGAGCTTTTTAATTTACCAAGCTCGTGACGAATTTCAAAAAGCACACAATCTAACCACTCGTTGAAGAATTCGAGAGGCAGACCGAACTCATAGGAAAGTTTGAGTGCACATTGCAAAAAATTATTACGCAAAATGGAGACACACTGCTTTATATTGAAACGAGGTGCCAACCTGTATTTGGTGCCCAAAGACATAATAGAACGTAGCTCTCGAAAATGCACGATATCGAGGTCACCAGTAACAATATGACCATGATGAGGATCGACGAATTTACTAAATCTGTCGGAATGACAGTGATAACTGTCATCTTCTTTATCGCTAAAAGCTTTGAGATTTGCTTCGGTTTGTCTGTAATTGAAAATTCGGCTACCAAGCGGTTTTTCATAAGCGTAACAGGTCACCAATTTTACCTCATTTTCAGGGGAAATGAATTCAAATGTCTACGTAGAATTGACTTTAAACCAATGTAGTCAATGGCCTCATTGCAAAAATAGATTTCGCTATACGTCCTGACAAAGTGAGCCCTCGGGAACTTAGAGCGAAAGGTAGAAAGACGGTACTCAAGAAGGTCATCACTCAAAATTATAGTGTGTTCAGAGCTAAATGCATAGTTCCGAAGCAACTGATCAAGAACCCTGATTTTTGTGTTATTCTGGGCGAAGATTCTAGATCGGCAACGCTTAACAAAGCAACCCTCGGAACAATCAAGCTCCTGAACCAGTTCATCAAAGCTCACCCGGACGGATGTGTTTCTTCCACTGCCCCTCCTCCCCCACCGTTTTTTATGGAAAACAATAAATTGTTTAAATTTGAATTTAAGATAGACACAAGTCTCCTGGTTTAACTGTTTACCATTGAATAGTTCGTTGAGTCCATATGGAAAGAGAGTTTCAAATTCTATCATGCACATGTTCTCCAGAAATAGCCTATTCTCTAACACGGACTCAACGAACAAAATTCTAATGGAAATATTACCGAAATCGTGAGATTGAAAATGCTGAATCTCACGATCAGATTTCTTTTGAAGGTCCTTATGTCAGATCTATGATCATTTTTACGGATGTGTAATGGATTACTACTCTGGCCAACATATCCACATTGACAGGTTTCGCAAGTAATCAAATAAACACAGTTGACAGCTTTACAAAGGATAGGCGAATGATCTTCACCAAGATTGGAAGAATGAGCACAAGAGCAAGTCATGCATCTACCTTCACTACATTTTGAAAATCTTAACTCAGGAATAAATTGAGGAACTAAACAATTATAACTTTCAACAAAATTATTTTGAAATGGAGACCATAGCGCATATGCAACCATGTGCCTTTCTGCCTTAGGTCCAGGTATCGGAGGCTGTAGCACACTTTTCTCCGTGACCTCCCCCCTGCCTCAGGGTCAAGCGCGGTCCTTGTTAAACCACGCGAAGACCGACGTGGTATATTTAGATTATTTGATCGTAACAGCATTAGAAATTAAGGAGTTGGATATGACATCCCGAATGCGCAAAGCAGCAGTCCGGAGAAGCATATAGATTATAAATTAATTTGCAAAAGTAAAAGAAAATCACAAAATAAGAACAAAACATAGCTAGTACAATGAGAAGCGTAAAAGGCAGCTATACTCATGTAGTAGCATATATAAATTGAATCGTAGAAAATTAGAATTGCAAAAATTAAATTCCTAAAGGAATACTAAATGAAACTCAACATGGAAATTCAAAAATGAAAACACAAAGAAAAAAATGAACTAAAGACCACTCCCGCAGGTTGATGCTCTCCTGATGACTGCTGCAACCTGTCTGTTCATCTTTTTTTTTTGTGGTTCTCAATTTCGAATTTCCATTTTGAGTTTTGTTCAGTATTTCCTTTAGGAATTTAATTTTTGTAATTCTTATTTTCTACAATTCAGTTTACACACACACACACACACACACACACACACACACACACACACACACACATATATATATATACAGGTTTTGAAAAATTATATATATTTACATTTGCATTGCTCTTTGAACATCCGCAAAAATAATTACAGATATGAGAATTAAATTCACATTTCAGTTTAACAGAATTAAATAGGATCCCAGCTTTTGATGAACTGTTTCAATACTCTATATCGCATGTACGGGCACTCTTACGACCTATTTTTCTTCGGTATTTGCCCGCATTCTGAATGCTGTTGAAGAAATGAAGGAGGGCAGAGACAGAGAGAGAGAGAGAAAGAGAAGAGTCGTACTTTTACGCAGATTGAATCTGAGATGTACTTTCAGTGAAAATGGAAGCAATGCTCACAAGAGGTGAAAAAAATGTACTCGTGTCGAAGAACATAGGTATGACATCCTTAAGAACAAAATATCTTCCTTTTCCTGATGGTCCACTTTCTGTTCAAACCCTCACATTTCTGCCGAGAATTTTCATTTTAGGTCTCTCAAGCCTCAGACCCGTATGTCTGTTCAATGATAAAAGAGCAGACATCGTCTCAAAACTAAGAATTCTACTTAAGACAAGCACATGGTCTGCTTATAGCAAGGAGTCATTATTAATAAACTCACTTGATAGGTGTGACTCGCCCTTTCATTCCTTATACATCAACTGGAAATGTAGGAATATTTCTGTTGTAAAGAATTTCAACATACATGCGCACGGATCCTCTTACATCTACTGAGTTGTAGATTCGAGTGATAGGTGCCATAGGTATTGAGAAAAGTATCGACGTTGTGTACTCGAATTCCGTCACTGCACTTGAAATATATTTCAGGTTATTATTAACCCTTTAACTGGCTCGGAACGAATTAACTCAGAGTTAACAAAATAGGCTGATTCATCAGCTCGGAGGAATATATTTGCTGTCAAAGAAGGGGCCGAACTCTGCTTGAGCGAGAGAACCTGAGCATAAGAAAGCGTTGCGGTCCACTGCGTTCCGTTATTGGAAGCGATAATTTAAGGAAAGGATTAACTCTAGTAGTTTCTGGATGATTAAGGCTAAAATAATTATAGCAACGGCAACGAACCTAAGAAAGGAGAGAGAAGACGTTTCAGTGGCAGGATGTCCATGTTCGACCAAGTGGCATGATGTCCGTGTCAGAGGAACTAGACACTCTCCATTATAACTTTGTCATGGGGCCACGATTATGAAACTAGAAGGGAGAGCTTATCATTCGTAGCAGCTTTATGGTCGGTATCGCTGAGATTAGTCGGGGAAAGGAATTGTTTTGCCGTATCTTCCGTAAAACACGGCCATTATGTGAACATTTCTGTTTTGGAATCGTGGAAAATTTTAGCACCATTCTGGTATACCTACCGTTTTAAAGTTTAAACAGCTGTTATGCAGTTGAGCCACCCACTAATTCAGACACCAAGGGAGAACATGATTGCACTTCACTCAGTGACGTCGGGTCATTGTGGGCATCCGGGGCTAAGCCTCGTATGAAAATGAAAAAAAAATGTATTTTCTTTTAATTGAAAAAATTCCGCAAGAAAATCCATATTAGTAACCAGTTCCAAGGTTTCCTGAATGCAAATGTGAGGCGCTACAATAGTTGAGTAACTGAGCAACACGAAGTTTCATCATCTGCCTTGATGAAACTTCGGAGAATAATAATGAATGAGAGATGCGCGCCGAACTGCGCATGCGTAAAACTGTCTTTCGGGGCTGGTCGCCTTTCTGTTTGACAGGAGCAATTTTGCTACCGCGTCATCGGACAGTGAGCGGCTGATTTTCGTTTGTGGAGTTAAGCAAGCTGTAAGGTTCGCTCGTACAAGTAAAATGATCAAAGGGACTTTTCATTTAAAACACCATTTTCGTTTATTAAGGGATGGTGAAAAAAAAAGTATGAGAGACTTGGGGCCACATCGACCAAATATTTGCTTGGTGCAAAAACATAAGAATCAGTCTAGAACTTTTAGTGTGGAGTTATTGCATAATATGCCGGTTAACTAGAAGCGAAAGGAACATACTTTGTTTTGTTTCAACAAATTACTACTGTTTTGTTTCTACTGTCTATTACTGTTTTGTTTCTACTGTCTACTACTGTTTTGTTTCTACTGTCTACGACTGTTATGTTTCTATTGTCTACGACTGTTTTGTTTCCACTGTCGACGACTGTTTGGTTTCTACTGTCTACTACTGTTTTGTTTCTACTGTTTTTTTATGTTATACAGCACTGCATATATATATATATATATATATATATATATATATACACTGAGTGGCCACTTTATTATGACCACCCCCTCAGTACTTCGTTGGGCCACTTTTTGCCTTTAATACTGCGTCGATTCTTCGTGGCATGGACTCCACGACATGTTGATAGATGGTTTGTGGAATCTGAGACCATTCTTGATGAATAGCACTTTCCAGGAGTGTGAGATTGCAGGGTTGCGGATCCAGCTGTCTGATGGCTCGTTCAACTTCATCCTACAAATTCTCAGTGGGTTTGAGATCTGGAGATTTTGGGGGCCACCTAAGCAAAGTTAACTCACCGGCATATTCCTTAAACCAATCTTATACAATACGAGCACTACGGCAGGACGCATTATCTTGTTGAAAGTAGCCATCGCCATTGGGATAAACCCTCCACATGACAGGATGCACTTGGTCCGCAACGATGTTTAGATATGATGTGCCAGTCAGACGTTGATCAACACGAATCAAAGGACCCAAAGCATACCAGGAAAACATTCTCCAAACCATAACGTTGCCTCCACCAGCTTGAAGGGTTGTAGCAATGAATTTGGGGCCCATGCTTTCGTGCTGTTTCCGCCAAATTCTCACTCAGCCATCGACACGGTGCAACTGAAAACGTGATTAATCAGACCACATAATTTTTTCCAATTATCGACTGTCCAATCCTTGGGCTGCTGTGCGAAATGGAGACGTTTTATCTTGTTAACTGCAGACAGCAAAGGTGTTCAAACAGGCCTTCGGCTGCCATATCCCATCCGATGCAGTGTACGGCGAACAGTGAGTGCAGAGATCATTTGAGGGGATCCTTGATTATGATGGTCTGTAATTTGCTGCACTGTTGCCCTTCTGTTGTTTGTTACCAGTTTGGACACTATCCGTTCCGCCCGAGCAGTCACTAGTCGATGACGACCACACGTTACACGTAGAGACCCAGTTTTTGGCTGACAGTCCAGTCTTTAAACACTTTAAAACAGCTGCTCTGGAACATTTCACTAATGTGGCGGTTTCGGTGATACTCGCTCCATGGCTCCGAGCTCCTATAATCATCCCACGGTGAAAGTCCGTCAAATCGCATTTTTTACCAATCTCGTCTCCCAAAAATCACTTCTACTACTGTCCCAAGCACCAAGCTTTCCATTTTTATACTAGCTTCGCCCTCTGGCGGCAATAGCGTGCAGCCATAGCTAATTTGCTTAAAACTATCAGGTGGCCATAATAAAGTGGCCACTCAGTGTATATATTATTTCGATTTCATTCTATGTGGTTAAGTATGATTTCAGCATGTGGCGATTGGAAACCTAACAATCCACTGAAATTACATTTCACATTACGGTAGAAGGTTGAGAGCAATACTAAAAATATTTAGCCCTGGATAAATTTTAGGTCAGCTTACGCCACTGATTTCACTGATAGTTGTGAAAAGAATGTTGAATAAGGCATAAATAAGGTGCCTTTATTTAGCATAACTGTGTCAAAGCATATTTCTCTTACGTTTAGTCTTCACCGCTAAACTCAAATTCACATAAGTGAACGAAATAAAGTCCGCGATTTTCTTACAAATTTCTTCCTAATGCAGCCGAAAATTGTACGATGCTCAGTTGTGTTTGATATTCACCAACACTGATACCAAGAAATGTCCAGCACAATTAACCATCGTTGAACCTCAGTAATACGTTTCTTACTTTTATGGGTAGTTCTACGTTAGTCGCGATATTTTATTATGGTGTCTATTGCTTTATTAACTCGATTATACATATTAGGTTTACAAATAAGTTTTAACGCGTTTTTTGTGTGACGTATACCGCTAATTTACATATACGACATTCCCCCGCATTGTTGTTTTGTGACCGTAACTGGTCCAGAGTATAAAATGTAACACAGAAGTTTGCCCAACAGTCAAACGCTCTTGTACATCGGTAGGTGAAAGATGGCAAGCGATACTGCATTTATTCGACACTGCATTCGTTACGAATTTCATCGAGGAAAAAGTGCTGCAAAAGCATGTGCATCTATCTGTTCTGTTGTGGGGGAGAATATTGTATCGAAAAGCACGTGTGAGTTTTGGTTTAACGGATTGAAGTACGTAGGTGATTTTGATGTTAGCGATCGAGAACGTAGCGGCGCACAGCAGAAGGATGCACATGAGGAACTGAAAACATTGCTGGATGGAGATTCGTCTCAAATGCAAAAAGAACTAGCTGAACAACTGGGGGTAACTTAACAAACCATTTCCAATCGTTTACGCGCATTGGGAAAGATACCGAAGGAAAGAAAATGGGTGCTACAAGACCTGAGCCAGAGGAGCAAGGATGAGCGTGTGATGAAGTGTTAGAATCTGTTGAATAAACAAACTGAAAGTTTTTCCTGTAAAAAATCGTTACTTGTGATGAAAAGTGGATATGGCACGACAATCCCAAATGCAAAAAACACTGAGTAGACCCCGGTGAAACAACGACTTCGACACCGAAACGCAATATTCACTCCAAGAAAGTTCTGCTGTGCATCTGTTGGGATATGAAGGGTGTGCTCTATGATGAACTATTGGAACAGGGTCAAACTGTTATTGCTATTGAAACAGGGTCAAACTGTTATTGCTATTGGGACAGGGTCAAACTGTTATTGCTGATCGAGCAGCAATTGCAGCGATGGACCCATGAAATCTGCTACAAATCAACAATTGCGCTACAAGCAACAATTGCTGCGATTAAGTCAGGAAATCTGACGGAAACGTACATTCACAGGAAAAGATTTGCGTTCCATGAAATTTCTACATGGCAACGGTAGGCTGCATGTCGCGAAATCGGTCAAGGAAACGTTATTTACGCTTGGCTGGGAAATTTTGGAGCTTCCGGAGTATAGCCCGTCATAGCCCTATTCGGACTATCATTTGTTCCGATTAATGCAACATGGTTTTCCTGCTGTACGGTTACGGACATGTGACGAAGTGCAAAAATGGGTTGACGACTTCATCGCGTCATACGACGAAGTATTATTCATGGCTGTAATCCGTCAGCTGTCCTACCGATGGCGGAAGGCGGTAGATAATGACGGCGCATATTGTGATTGTAAAGGTATTATTGCTTTCTCTCAAATTACATCTTGCGTTGTTTTAAAACGCTTTAAAACTTATTTGTACACCTAATACATAATTCATTTACAGGCTTTCTGCAATTATACGTTAAAATTTGAACTTCAAATTATCAAAAAAAAAAAAAAAAAAAAAAAAAAAAGAACACGATTTTTTTATTCTTTTATACGTAACCCGGCGTGTTACAGTTTTGAGAGAATTGAGAAATCGTTTTTGTGTTCTTTCTTGGTGAAGCCAAAGTTGAACCTCGAGATCCCATCAGAGAAGCGTATGTTGTTTACTTTCGGTTTAGGCGAAAAATTGGTTTCTCATTTCATGACTCACACACATGTGCGTATTTAAAAATAGACAAATCCCTGGTACGCAAACTTGTGATGATGAGTTTTTTGGGCGCAAGGGCCAAATTTGGCCAAAGAGGGACTTACGACTCCACTATTTTGTGGCGACGCTCAATATAATTTTTAACGTACCAACAATATTCAACATTCTAGTTTTGTTTGAATGGATGTAATCAGGATCACAATCCGCTCCCCGCCAAAAAAAAAAAAAAAAAAAAAAAAAAAAATGGCAAAACAAAAAAGCTTTTAACTCATGAGTTCCTTACCGAAACACCGGTTTCAAATTCTAATTAAAAAAAAAGAAACGCTGGAAACACAAGTAATCGAAACATCGATGACTAGTGTTTCCAGTATAAAAAGTTTTTAATTCATGAGTTCTTTACCGAAACACCGGTCTCAAATTCTTATTAAAAAAAAGAAACTCTGGAAACATTAGTCATCGAAACATCGGAAACATTGGAAACTCAAGTCATCAAAACATCGAAAACACTGGAAACTCAGTTCATCAAAACATCGAAATCACTGGTCATCAAAGCATCGAACACTGGTCTCAGCTTCTATTTAAAAACAAAATGCAAAAACAGGATGGCAAAAAAATAAGCTGCTTTTAATTCATGGGTTTCTTACCGAAACACCGGTCTCAGATTCTTAGTTGTAAGGATTTCACTTTATCTAGAATCTGGATTTTTGGACAGATAGAGTCGCCAAAAGAGAAGTTTGGTTTTCACAGGCTTTAAATATACACTGGCGGAAAGTGAAAAAGAACACCAAGAAGGAGACGTCTGATACCAACGAAATTTATACAGCATAATAACGGAATACAGAGGATAACGTGATCAAAACATTATGGCAAAATACAGCTGTATTTGCTGGTAAACTGAAAACTAACATTTCCATGTAACATGGTTAGTACGAG
This sequence comes from Macrothele yani, assembly GCA_039090855.1. Taxonomy (NCBI): domain Eukaryota; kingdom Metazoa; phylum Arthropoda; class Arachnida; order Araneae; family Macrothelidae; genus Macrothele; species Macrothele yani. Next base: position 38,761,841 of record CM077024.1, on the reverse strand, counting down.
GTTGAATCACCATGAACTGCGTCACACTGTGCAATTCTAACATGGAGTCTGTCGTACAGATGTTGGATGTAAGTTTGGGGTATTGAGTTCCAAGCATCCTCAACCTGGACGCGTAAATCGGGGATGGTGGTGGCTGGCCGTGGAGACCGGATAAGTCGTTGTCCCATAAAATCCCACACGTGCTCAATGGGGATAAATCCGGTGAACGTGCAAGCCATGGAAGTTGTCTCACACCCTGAAGTGCATGCTGCATTGCACGTGCCGTGTGTGGGCGTGCGTTATCTTGCTGGAAAACACCACTATAGACGGACCTTACAAATGACACAACAACAGGCTGAATGATGTTGTTGATGTAGGAGGGGATGTTTAACGTACCCGGTACAAACACTAGTTGTGTACGGGAGTGATAACTGATCGCTCCCCACACCAGGAGACCAGGTGTAGGCCCTGTGTGTCGCTGGCGGATGCAAGAACGGTGGAGACGCTCCCCTGTGCGTCTGCGAACACGCATACGGCCATCGGAGGCTCCCAAACAGAATCTGCTTTAATCGCTGAACACGACAGATCGCCGTTGCGTTCTCCATTGCAGCCGTTGGTGACACCACTGTAGCTGTTCCTGACGGTGGGCTGGAGTCAGAGGTACACATGCCAGAGGCACACGTGCGCGTAGTCTTGCATCCAGTAGACGGTTGCGGATTGTTCGCACAGTCATCTCAGGTGCAACGGCAGCTCAGATTTGCTTCGCAGTGGATGTTCTGCTTGACAATGCCACTCTTCTTATGCGTCGATCGGTCCGCTCATCAGTCCGTCTGTGACTCCCGGTTCCACGTCTTCTCGTGTGGGAATGTTCCTCGGACCATCTACGCCCCCATCGTACCACGGTCGATACTTCCCATTTTTGTTTTTTGTTTTTTTTTTTGATTGGAGGTTTAACGACCACCGTGAGCATCTCAATGGGCTATAAGCAGTCGCCCGTCCCTAATTTTAGGGTCACTGGTTCCAGGGAAGGGAGAGAGCCAGTGCCGTAAGACAAACACAACATCCATGCCTCACCGGGATTCGAACCCGGACCCCTTACTAACGAATGATCAGAGGCCAGCGCCTTAGACCACTGCGCCACCGGGGCGGCCGATACTTCCCGTCCGATTCGCTCCGCAATACGACGATACGACCACCCGACATCACGGAGTCCGATTAGACGACCTCGCTCAAAGTCCGATAACTGCTTAAATCGTACACGTCTTCCATGTCCAGGCATTGCAGCTTCTTCAGGATCTTCGCGCTTGTCTGTTCGCCGACGACTGATTACATTCACTTCGCCATACTCCTTAAATACCACACACGGCAATTTGCATACTGTGCCGTGCTATGGCGTAAGCGCTCACCGGTTGGTCCCGAAATTAACATCACATATACGTAAACTCGACCCCATTGACATATGTAAATTTAATGATCGTCCGCCAATTCTTTCTTGGTGTTCTTTTTCACTTTCCGACAGTGTATTATAATTTGTAACACTTTTTTTACTTTTGCTGCCAATTCGGCTTAAAAAAATATTATTAAGGGACATCTTATAATCCTGTAAAACACAAGCTTTTCAACATCATGTAGCATTTTGAAAAGTCGTTCATACATTTTTCACATTTATACGTTTTATACGGCCATTCCCTGTAAAACGTATACTGGAGGTTTCACTATATATTTTTTTAATCAGTAGGGGAAGTATGTACACCACACGAACAACAAAACTGAACGCGACGCATTTCCCGAATTTCCCCCAAACAATATTGCTCTTCCTTTCGCGTCCTCATGCCGATTTTTAAATCGCATTCCTCCCTCGGACTGAAAGTATTCGATACTTATTTTTCCGCTATTAGAGATCAACTAACTTCTCAAAAATTCGGTATAAAAAAAGTTTATTTGTTTCGCTTACGTGATATTTAACGCGTTTGTTCGGAATTGAAAAAAGAAGGGCGCCACATAGGTTAATAATTATATGGTGATGTCTTTTGAAAAGAAATCTGAAATTTAGTAACCTAAAGATATATTTTAAGGTATGAGATATTGTCTAAACGCTGAAGACGGTTCAGGTGCTTTCATGGGGTTTTAATGTTTTGAAGTTGAGTTTTTGAAGACTAATTGCTAAAAGAACACAGTCATATGAGATGTGACGTGCCTGCGCCGCAGGACGCACATGAGATAAAGGCTGATAGCAATGAGAGCACATGTCCGCTTAGCTTAGTTGGGAGAGCGACTTTTTCCGGAGTGAGGGGACTCGAATTCGATGCCTGGCATGGACAGACCTGTGTTTTCACATTGGCGCCCAAACTGCAAGGATGACCTGGCCGGTACATTTCTCGCAATGGCGTGATGTTCTTTCCACACCGCGGGACAGGAAAAATGAGAATCCCTTCTTCAGTGCTTCGAAAAAATAAATGTGTGCAATGTTAATTTCCACGCGCCAAATTGTCTGGGGATTTTTCAAATGCACGTTCTTCATGGGATGACTGCCTACAGCGACACATGGTCCCGGCTGACCCACGCCGATTGTAGTTGGCCTAATTTTGTCTCTTCCTCTGCTAGGTGCGTATGTATTATATATGAGTTCATTTCCCAATCATTCTGATCTCAGTTGTATCGCGTGTGCGACATGTAACTCTTCTGAACCTCAACTACCCCTCTTTCTCTCCTTGTTTGCTCCATTTTTACCTCCGTATCCCCAAAGAATACAGCCCAGTCTGTTCCAAAAATGGAAAAGCCCGCTGAGAAATCATTCCTACCATTGCTTAGAAGACCATTTAATCCAAAATGCAACATCAGAGAGGAATTCATAAAGTCCGAGTGAAATTAAACGACGAATATGCAAGGAATAGATCGAATGACTTTCTGCGACTGTGAAAGCCGCATAAGGCATAAATTCCAACAGTCGGCAGCACATTAAAACTCCCATCTCAAGTTGCACCGCAAGTAGACGCCGAAGCTCCTGGCTAGATGTCGTGTTCCGGTGTTCTTGTTCTGTCTTGTGTTTTGCCTACATTTCAAGGAATTGGGGGAAGAATAAGTACAGCGTCGACTTCCGAGGGAACACTCGTATTCACATAAATTCCTAACCTTTCGCATTTCGGCAAACACATACACATACAGTATATACGATGGTTGATTGATTTATCAATTTTATCAAAAACATTTAAAGAGAATGTGCATGATAAGTAAGGTCTCCAATGGTATAAAATAAATTTCCGATAAAATAAGATAATGAAAGTGGTATCAAAATGAAGGAAGTTTATTTTTCTTAAACATTACAATTTAATTTGTCAACAGTCACCATTTACTGCGACGCATTTTGCCAAACGCGCTCGCCACTTTTTCATTTCGTCCATGACGAAAGTTTGCGGTTTGCTTTTGATCCATTTGCGTATAACAACTTCAACTTCGGCATCGGATGAAAAATGTTGACCTTTCAACATCTCTATCAATTTTGGGAACAACCAAAAGTCGGACGGTGCCAAATCTGGGCTGTAAGGAGGGTGTGGAACAAGTGTAAATTTCAGGCTTGTCACTGTTACCATCGTTTGTCGACTTCAATGTGGCCTTGCGTTGTCGTGATGCAAAATAAAAGTCCTGCTTAATTCCCAGCTTTAGAGCAACGTCTTTATGCTTAATTAAGCAATTTTCTTGAATCATGGCATCCACTCTGCATTGATTCTCATCGTGCGCCACTGAAATGGGTCGTCCTGATCTTTGCCCATCAAACAAACTCATCTCATCTTTACTACAGCTTTTGCCTCGTCAAACGCACTGGTGGATATTTTTCACATCCATACAACCACCGGCATAAATTGCTTTCATACGTCTGTGAATTTTGATTGGCGCGCAACCTCCTAGCGTCAAAAACTCTGTTGCTGATTGCTGCTTTATACGTAACTCGGAAGTGGCACTCATGACTAATGAGCGCTACTATTACTCAAGGACGTCAAACAGTGAACTGAAAGCTCGCTTGCACTACACAGTATCAGCTACCGAACGCATGCGCATTTACAGTGGGGGACTGGGACAAAAACGCCCGGGGTGCTGCTTACTACTAGCGATGCCACGCGGTAGGAGTCCTTACTTATCAATAAATCCTCGTATGTACACTGACGGTAAAAAAAATCCCAACACCAAGAAGGGGTTGTGTCAGATAAACGACAGTTGGTAGGCGGTGAGAGTATATCTGTATGATGACGTCTATGCAATTTTCGCGCTCGGCGCATACGTGTGGCGCTAGTAGCGCCCCTCGGAACATGCAAAGCAGGTTTGCTGTAAATACGCGCTGTAACGTTCGTGAGCGTTAGTTATCGTTGAGATTCGACGTAGTGTGTTGATGTTAGTCAAGAATGCCTTTAAGAAGACGAAGCAGATATTATCAACAGCTCACGGAGTTTGAACGAGGTCGTGTAATAGGGCTACGAGAAGGTGGATTTTCTTTCCGCAATATTGCAGAACGACTTGGCAGAAATATAGCCACTGTGCATGATTGTTGGCAGCGGTGGTCAAGGGAAGGTACTGCCTCAAGAAGACCGGGTTCCGGCCGGCCACGTGGCACTACTGAGAGGGAAGACCGCCGTGTATAGCGTATGGCCGTAGCGCATCGTACCGCGTCTGCGGCAGCAATTCGAGCTGCAGTTGCCACCACAGTGACACAACGAACTGTTACAAATCGGTTACCTGAAGGACAGCTCCGAGCCAGACGCCCTGTAGCGTGCATTCCACTTACTCCAAACCACTGCCGCTTGCGACGTCAGTGGTGTCAAGCTAGAGCTCATTGGAGGACGGAGTGGAGATCTGTTGTGTTTTCTGATGAAAGCCGGTTCTGCCTGGGTGCCAGTGGTGGCCGTGTGTTGGTTAGAAGGAGGCCAGGTGAGCGCCTGCAACCAACCTGTCTGCGGCCGAGACACACTGGACCTACACCTGGAGTGATGGTCTGGGGAGCAATTTCCTATGACAGCAGCAGCACTCTCGTGGTTATCCCACGCACCCTGACGGCACAGTTGTACGTCGGTCTGGTGATTCAACCTGTTGTGCTGCCATTCATGAACAGCATTCCAGGGAGTGTTTTCCAACAGGATAACGCTCGCCCGCATACCGCTGTTGTAACCCAACATGCTCCACAGAGTGTCGACATGTTGCCGTGGCCTGCTAGATCACCAGATCTTTCTCCAATCGAGCACGTATGGGACATCATTGGATGACAACTCCAGCGTCACCCCCAACCAGCATTAACCGTCCCTGTATTGACCGACCAAGTGCAACAGGCATGGAACTCCATCCCACAAACTGACATCCAGCACCTGTACGACACAATGCATGAACGTTTGCGTGCTTGCATTCAACATTCTGATGGTTAAACCGGTTATTAATGTACCAGCATTTCACATTTAAAATGGCTCTTCTCGCGCTTACATTAAGCTGTGATCTTGAAACCTTAATCGATTAAATATGTTACCTATACAAATGTATTGCCGCCATTTCATTCCTCTACAACTATTTTTTCGTGGTGTTGCGATTTTTTTACGTCAGTGTATATAGTTAATCCGGGCCCCTGGTAGTAAGAGGCACCCTGGAACTTTTTGTCACACTTCCCAACTGTACGTCACACGTGTTCATGGTTTCAATTACCGATGGGAAAAGGAACAGTCATCTAGAAGAGAAGGCAGCATAAGAAATTTGAATATCTATTTTTCGGCAAAACTATATTTACCAAGGTTCAGTCATCGTCGCGATCTGACCATTGCTGGGTGAAGGTCTTCCAAAAATTCTTCAACAACTTTCTCGCGTGAGCTAGTTTCCTCCATGTCTTCCCGCCATGCTTCCGAATTAGGTCTAGTATTTCAGTTATCGAGCAGCGGTGAGTTCTTCTAGCAATATGTCGAACCCATTGCCATTTCAGCGATTTTACCTAGTTTATTATGTCTTCAACTCCCGTCATTTTTCTCATTCGTAAGTTTCTCATCCAATTCTTCCTGATTATGCGAAGCATGATGATCCTTCCACTAGTTTGCAGCTTCTGGATGTTTTTTAGTTAAAAAATGGCATCTAGAGGTTGCAATCTCTAATCCGTAAGTAAGCACTCGAAAGATGCATTGTTTAAACACTTTTCTTTCAAGACATAGTGATCAGTGGCGGACTGGCTATCCATAAAATTCCTTGGTAGATGATTTTGAGCTGTCCACTTTTGTGGAAAATTGTGAAGTTACCTCATTCCTAAAACAGCAAAACAAAAACATAATATCAGCATCACCATTTACTGTTTAAACATCTCTTCAACACAAGTCTACGAATCATAGCAATTTTTACAATTTTTTGCAATTTTTGCAATTTTTTTAACACAAGTCTACGAATTTTTTTAACACAATTTTTTTTAACACAAATCTACAATTTTTGCAATTCTTGTAACACAAGTCTACGAATCATTGCAATTTTTTGTAACATTTAATTCAATTAACAACATCTTACCCATTTCCCTAGGCCGCAGCTCACTGGTTAAATTTAGCGTTAGAAAAAATTTGCTTTTGTTGTTGAGAAGCAACAGACAAGGTACATTATCTAAGACACTGTCGAATCTTTATTCCATTCTTACGAATTTTGCTGCTTTAACTGAATTCAGAATTTGCAATAGTGTCTTCTCCTTTAGTAAGAACGGAAATCCTAATGTATCAAAAATTAATTCATTTTTCAAGACTTGCCTATTATTAATGAATTACGTACGAAAAAATCTCTTGAGAAAATTGACGATGTTCAGAATTGAAAGAACTTCAGTGCGAATTTATAACGTGAGAAAAATTAAAGGATTTGAAGATTAGTTCATATTTTATTACTTTCAAATGTGAAAAGTCTGTCCTTATACTATAGCTGAAACAGACTTTTCAAAACTGCAGTTCAAGAATTCGTGTAACTGTAAGCTCCAAATTATATTCAACTGAAATTGGCAAAAGAAGATTGAAGTACGAGGTATGAGCCCAAAGGAACAGGGCTTAAATTTGTAATTCAAGAAAGGAAAAGGGGAGTACCATACCGTGTTTGGCTCAACTGAACATTTGCTACGCAGATTGTTTTTTTCCTGAAGACGTCAAAATGGTAAATAAATTTTGCCGTTTTAGTATAACTTGTTTTCTTCTACAAATATATTGACGAAGTACAAGTATATGTTTAACTTTTTTACTTGAGTTAGCGTGAGGCCTACCGGGCCAGAATGTTGCGGCCCATCGGGATTTCTCCCATTATCCTGGCGGCCCAGTCCGCGCCTAATAGTGATAAATCGGTACCTAAACATACGGTACCTAAGAAATATATTTCGTAAATTGCGACTTGTTGTGCCCTGAGCTGTATCAAACTTGCTCATATCAGGACTCAATAATATGACTTTATTTACGAAAAGACTCTCCCCTTCCGTTGGTTTTCACGTGAATTGTAAATTGCAATTCGTATAGAATTTCACCGTCGATTGTAAGCTTTTTTAAAAGTTTAGTCACTATTTTGCTTTCTCATTTAAGAAATTATTTTCTTAAACTTCATCTTTTTCTTAAAATAAAAATGTCTGGTCAGACATAAAAATTTTAGAAATTGTCTTTTGCTATCCGCTATGTTTTCCTTCTTTGCATTTGAACAAAACTTTATTTTGTTCAAATAAATTAAAATTTTCATTTCATTTTAAACATTTTTCTTTGCATTCTGTTCGAACAAAAATCTTTCTTGCTGCGAGCAGAAAGAATTTTTGTTCAAACGGAATTTCCGGAATGTCACCAAACAGTCGCAGAGTGCCCGGAAAGAAGTTCACTGCAACATTTGTGAGCTTTGAAATCGATGCTTCTGTTTAACTAAGATATTTAATGCTGAGAGTGTCACTCAAGCATTCTTATTAATTCTCTGGAGATTAGCTGCGAAGCGAAAGATTGGGCAAAGAATTACTGAAGTGCTTTCTTAAGACGAACTTCAATATTCCTTAAGCACCGGATGCTAAGAGGCATTGTAAAAAAAAGTAAACAAAAGTAGAATATAAAGACCACGGGAACATTCAGTCTTCGGTTAATTTATCATCGTAGGTCGGTTCAATTTATCTCGAATCAGTATATCAATTTTAGATTCCTAAAAAAATCACTGCACATATAAACTAACTAATATTTTTCAACATGATTAAAATGAAAAGTTAGGAAATCTAAAAATGTTTTGAAAACAAATAGAAGCGAACCATTGGAAATTGTAAACATGATCTCATCGTGAAGCAGTTTTTAAACGGATAGAGCAAATGTTGATGAAATGAGAATTCATCTGAAAATATAATCTTAATCACGAAATCTTCTCTATCTCCCAAACCAGTACCGTGGCAATTATCTCTGTAGCCAGTTAGATTTGAAAAACAATATTTAACCGGCTTTTGTAGTTTATAAAAATGCACAAGCCTAAGCCCTGCATATTGGAATACGTGTTTTAGTTTTAGAGCAAAATTAGATCCTATCAGGTTTTACCTCATGTTTGGTGGTCCGTTTCTGCCACTGAACGTTTTCTGTGTGAACATTTTTCTTTCCATTAAAACACTTAAAAATCAAATATGTAGAAACAGCATTTTTAATATATCAGAAAGGATCCAAGTACATACACATACATGCATACATACATATCACTAAGCTGTTCTCTGAGATTCAGAGGTTAGCTCCACAAAGAAGTACAAACTGCCAGATAAATTTTTAACTGATTATTTACTTACTGTTGCCGTATCAAACTTCTCCGTTTACAGCGATCTTGACACACAACTCGGGCTTCACTGACATCCATCACACGACGTACACAAGATCTTTTATATTTCAAACTCATAATCTGTTCTCATGCAGAAACTCCTGAATCTGATCCTCCCATGACTTCTTTGGCCTTCCTCTGCCTTTCCTTCCTGCCACTTGGGCTAAAAGGATTTTCTTAGTAAGCACCTCATCACGCATTCTTTCAACATGGCCAAACCACCGATGCATATTAGTCTCCACCTTGCTAACAACATTTTGCTTCACATTACACAACTGCAACACATCTTCATTCACCACACGATCAGAACGTGTCTTGTCACAAACCGCGGAAAGTAGCGCATTTCTCCAGCACACAAATGACTCCTATGTTTCTACTGTAGTACCCAGGTTTCACTGCCACACATCAGAATATTAAGAATTACACTTTCACACACAGCCAAGCAGGGCTCTCTTGAGAATCCGTTATTCCTCCCAAAGCAACTGCGACTTTCAATGAGGAATTCACTCGCCTACTAATTTCACCATCTAATTTGTTCTCTCTGTCAAACATGCTTCCTAAACACACAAACTCATTCAGCTGGTCAATCACTGTGCCATTTAGACTTATATTACATTCAGTGCTAACATTTCCTCGCTCAAAAACCATAGCTTTGGGTTTTTCCTTATTTATACTGAGTTTGAATATCATGCACAAAGGATCAAAGTGTTGACTCATATATCAGATTTTATTAACCTATATGTTCCATATCTTAAACAGTCTATAAAGTTTTATCTCTCACTATGTGTAGCTATTATTGATTATTAAAAGTCTTCCTGAAATCATCAGAAGTCCTAATGTCTTCCAAATGTTGCGGCATTAAAGATGCGTACGTTAATATTATTAATGAGATCTACCAAAATGAAAGTGCAAAGGTTTGGTTGTTCGATGACATAGCACGTATATAGGAAGTGAGACAAGATGAACCCATATCTCCCAAGCTCATCAGCAGCGTCACATTGCATAATGTCTTTCAATCACTGAACAGGAAAGACAAGGGGATAAAGACATGGATACATTTTGGCCCACTTTCTGTTTTGTGACTTATAACGAAGTAAATTTCTCCGTCATTTCCGTATCCGCGCCAGGAGTCGAACCCGGATCCCCTCATTCCGGAATAAGTTGCTCTACCAATTGAGCTACGCGGACGTTTTATTCTGATTCCTATCTGCCTTTATGTCGTGTGCGTCCTTCTGGCAGGTACGTCACATCTCCTGGTACGTTACAGACTGCGTAGTTACTTTTGTATCTCTTTACAGCTCCAAAGTAAGATCCAAGAACTTGCTGACAAGAGTAAAGAAGTGAGATTAAAAATGAACTTGCAGAAAACAAAATCGATATACAATGTTTTTGAAAGAAGTGACAATTTATAGGTTGTAGAGGTGGGCGGGAAGAAGAAAACAGTACCTACATCAACCTTGGACAACAGATATCAAGCAAGGACCACTTCGAAGAGAAATTAACAGGAATATAAATTTTGATTAGAGTGCATTTGGAAGAAAATGTGCAATTTTCAAGAGCGATTTGCAGTTATATCTAACAAGAAAGTGTTTGATCGATGCATTCTTCTAGTTCTTACTCATGCATCAAAGACATGAAACACATTTAAAAATGACATACCGAGGCAGAGGAAAACTGAAAAGTATGGAGATATGTATGCTTGGTGTAACCAAGGAAGTTAGTTAGGAAAAGGCACTGGATCAGGAAAATGACAAAAGTGGAAGACATCATGTTGGAAGCAAAGACCTTTAAAGGCAATGGACTAGACATATTCTAGAATAACTGATTACCGTTAGACAACTAAAACACTAGACTAGGTACCGAGAAACGGAAGAAGACCAGGAGAAGATCACGTGGCTGATAGATGAAAAAAAAAGAGATATGGAAGAATGGTGTGCAACTCTCTTCTATATGATATGGAATTCTAGTTACGGAAAGGAACTCTTGGATCAAGAAAAGGACAAGAGTGGATAGCATCATAATCGAAGCAAAGACCCTTAAAGACAAGGATTGGACATATTGCTAGAAGAACTGTTCACCGGTGGACAATTAAAACTTTAGACTAAATACCAAGATACGAAAGAGATCCAGGAGAAGACCACGTGGATGATGGATGAAAAAAAGTGATATGGAAGAATGGTTTGGAGCTATCTTCCATATCACACAGACATGTGCGATGTGGAAGAGAGTTGCTGAAGACAGAGAGTTGTGGAAGAGACTTGGGGAGACTTTCATACAGAAGCGGATAGAAAACCAAGGTTGGTGAAAACGACAAAATTTTATGTCATAACAGAAGACCTAAATGCAAGTCTTTGGCAAGGAATGATACAAATATGAATTTGCACAATCATTTTTGTTTATTAGGCAATTTAAAATTTTGTTGGAATTCTGAAAAAAAGTTTTTCAAATTATGTGATTTAATTTCAATAATACAAACTTTAGACAATATTTTAAGAATTAACACAGTTATCTCACAAGGGTTCTCCAGAAGTTAGTTAACATAGAATGGAATGCGTATGCCTGAAAGTAATTGTACAACGGCGGTTCCATAAAAACTGAGAGTAAAATTGCACAAAATGAAGAAATATAGGTACAGCAAAATATATGTTATTCTTTCTCATAGTATATTTCCTCGGATGATATGCAATGGTCCCATCGTTCAGTCCACTTTTCAAAGCATGTGGTGAATACATTTTGTGCAAGATGCTTTAGCGATCCATGTACACCTCGAATAACGTCGGCATCTGTGTTGAATGTTGCGTCACGGAACTTCTCCTTCATGGTGGGAAATAATCAGAAATCTCACGGGGCAAGGTCATGACTGCAGGAAGGCTATGGCACGATTTCAAAACTGCATTTCGTAAAAAAACTGTTGAACACAAGCAGCCACATGTAGGCGGGCGTTATCATGTGGTACGGCCCACTTGCCAACAAGTTCCGGTCACTTAATCGATATGTGTCGTCGCAGTCGCTTCAAGACTGAAATGTAATACTCAGCTTTGACAGTAACTTATGAAGGAACGGCATGCTGGTAGACTACATCTTTATGATCAAAGAAAATTATCATCATCTTCCCAGCTGATTTGGTTTGGCGAACGTTTTTCGGAGGAGGCGAGCCTGTGTATTTCCAGGCATTATAACGAAGTAAATTTCTCCGTCATTTTTGTCCACGCCAAGATTCGAACCCGGATCCCCTCATTCCGGAATAAGTCACTCTACCAATTGAGTTACGCGGACGTTCATTCTGATTGCTATCTGCCTTTATGTCGTATGCGTCCTGCTGGCAGGTACGTCACATCTCCCCCCCCGAAAGAAGGGCCGGGGGCATGGCCCACGGGTCAGCCGTGACCATGAATCGTTGCAGGCATCCATCCACTGTAGAACGTGCACTTGAGAACTCCAAGTCAATCTGGTGTGTGGAATGCAATGTCACACATTTTATTTTTCGAAGCGCTGGAGAAGAGATTCTCTGATTTTTTCTATCTCGCGGTATGGAAACAAAATCACACCATTGCGAGATTTTGAACGGTCGGGTCATCCGGATAGTTGGGACGCCATTATAACGAAGTAAATTTCTCCGTCATTTGTGGTCTACGCCGGGAATCGAACCCGAGTCCGGCCTATTCCGGAACAAGTCGCTCTACCAACTGAGCTACGCAGACCTTCATTCTGATTGCTATCTGCCTTTATGTCGTCTGCGTCCTGCTGGCAGGTACGTCCCAACACTCGTTGCGCGCTTCATGACAGGGTCGAAATAGTGGAGCCATGTTTCATTGGCAGTCATTACTGTGTTTAGAAAGTTTGGCTCCTTTGCAATCATTTGCTTCCACTCATGACACACCTGAACTCTGGCTAAGAATTGTTCTCTCATCAGGTGATGAGGTACCCACCTGGAACACATACTATGCAGCAGTAATTTGTCGCGTAGTATGCGGAATGCCGACGTTTTTGAAATATTAGATGACGCCGCTATGTCTTCACACGTCTTTCGTCGATATTTTTGCAGGATTGCCCAAACAGTGTTAACAATACGCTCCGTAACAGCACTTTCAGGTCGACCAGGTCGAGGAGCGAGTTATGCCGACAAACACCCTTTTTTGAAATCATGGTGCCATCTAAAAATCGTTGACTCACCCAAACATTTATCTTTGTAACCTTTTTTCATTAAGTCAAGTGTTGCTATTGCCGTTTTACTCAAACGATACCGAAATTTTATCGTACAACGCATTTCACTCCTTAACTCTGAATCACTCACCTCCATAGCTGTATGGCGAAATGAAGACGAATCTTAAACAACTGCGCAATAACAAAACCAGAATCGTTTGCCACGGCTAAAAGGTGTTGCCATTAATACTTCTTTTATTCAGTTAATCGTCTAAGTGGTTATGTTTCCCTTTTTCCACTTGTGACGTATATTCTAAATTAACTTTCCTAATTAGTTTTTTTCCCTATGTAAATCTTGAGTTTATTCTCAGTATTCTTCACTCTTAACGTGATATCTTTCTGTCAAGCGAATACATTTGGCAACACAATTGGCCGCCCCGGTGGCACAGTGGTCTAAGGCGCTGGCCTCTGATCATTCGTCCGTAAGGGGCCCGGGTTCGAATCCCGGTCAGGCATGGATGTTGTGTTTGTCTTACGGCACTGGCTCTCTCCCTTCCCTGGAACCAGTGACCCTAAATTAGGGACGGGCGACTGCTTATAGCCCATTGAGTTGCTCACGGTGGTCGTTAAACCTCCAATCAAAAAAAAAAAAAAAAAAAAAAAAAACACAATTGAGGTTGAATGCACGTGACGTATGCCTGATCTTGATAAGAACAAGAGATAAAAACGACTACTGATCTATTGCAAGGGAGCGTTGTAAGAGAGCGATTATTACGAGCGTTGGGTTGTAAACTGATTATTGATAGGAGTGTTGTGATAATGTGTGGTGTGTGGAGCGTTTACTGCAGTATGCCCTATTACGATGTATTTTCTACAGCCTGAATAAAGCTTTTCCGTAAGTTGACTTCTGTTGTTTCGTCTGGCCGTTAAGGTCTTCTTTCATTTAGGAACTATTTCTTAGTATATTGATGTGTTAAAACAGCGTAGAAGTCGAAAAGACTTTTACGCTACACACTGTTACCAACTCAAAAAGAATTACTCTAAGTTTTTATGGAATTACCTTTGTAAATTATTTCTGAAACCTTTACAGTCACTTCAGGAATTTTGATGTTTCGTAGATGATTAAGAGATGCTCTTTCACAGCTTTCTCTTATTAATTTTGCTTTTGGAAAGAAAAATTAACAAGAAAGATGACACCGGATTTTCGGGTGTGATGAGCACGTCTTTTGAATCCGTTCCTACGCGAATTAAATTTATGAAATCTATTCAAAGTTAATGGAAACGGTAGGGAAAATAGTAGTATCTGACCGAAGAACGAAGTTTTTCAATCGGGTTTTCAATCCCGCAGATATTTCTGTAAACGGAATCGTGAACTTACGCATTTTGGTTGCAGACTTGTGCGTTAAGAAAAAAAAATTGAAATTATATGAGAAACATTTTGCAGCGGAAACGCTCTCCAACAAAGAAAGAATTTTTCAAATCGGACTCTTAGAAACAGAGATATCGAAAAATATAAGATATGAGTCTACGTCCCCTGGCGGGAAAAAAATGCATTATTTTAGGAAGAAAGTATTCTAAAAAGGTTTTTTGATGTGAGCGGTATCGGTCCAGGAAATAATTTTTTCAGTCGAGTTTTCAGGAGCTCAGATGTTGCTGGAAATGCATCGGAGGCAGAAATTAACATTTATGCCTCCTGGTGGCCAAACTATTCTTTACCAAATATTAGAAATCATATATGAAAAACATTTCCCATCAGGAGTTGTATGCGGTACACTAAGAGTTGTTCAAATCGGAGTTTTAGAAGCTGAAATATAGAGGAAACGTTAGTGATCCGTCCGTGTAAAGTGATAATGGGACCTGCTGCAAACCACGAGATCATGGCACAAAGCATTAGGAAACCGCCCCAATGCTTCACTGTAGGAAGGAGACAGTATAGGTTGTAAGCTTCTGCGGGCGTTTTCCACAACGTTAACCCGTCCTGTGGTGGGGAATAGTGAGAAACTTGATTCATCGGAAAACAACACATGTTTCCATTGATCCGCAGTCCACGTTTTATATTCCTGGCACCACTGTAGTCTCCGTTTCATATTCACCTGTGACACCAGGGGTTTTGCAATCGCAGCTCTGCCGTAAATATTGTGCTTATGCAATTCCCTTCGGACGGTATGAGTCGACACTGGGTTTTGAGAGATGTTCATTAAGCTCAGCAGTCACCTTCGACTTCGTGGTATTCCTCCTTGCGGTCACAATCCTCTTTAATGTCCTCCTGTCTCTGGCAGTGAGTTTGGTTTTCCTTCCACAATTGTGTCTCGCAGATGATGTTATGCCGCGAACATTGTATGCTGTCATGACCTTCGGCACGGTACCTCTCGATACCCCCAATACCTGTACCACTGTGGTTACCGACGCACCAACCAGACGGGTCACTCATTGCGCCTTCACCTGGAATGAAATTATGCAAACACCGATTGTAACGTATACTCTAGATTCACTTTCCTTTTGATTTTTACTATCTCTGGTTATTTTATTTTCCTATGTAAATTATCTTCTTACTGAACGAGATGTTGTTTCACCCGCTGAATGAGATCTGGCAATGAGTGTAAGTCATGACGTTGTGGTAGCCAGTATAAATAGGCGCGTTCAACGATACCAGGGAGAGCTGTTGTTGTATGGTGAGAGCTTTGTTTCGTGTGTAAAGAGATCTTCGTTTATGTGAGAGGAACTTCGTTATATGTGAGAGCCAGATATCGAGTAGTTGTGTGACCGATGAAGTGAGTGTGGATAAATAACAGAAGTTTACCTAATAAAAGATTGTCTTAGTAAGTACGTCTTTCTCAGTTCATAGTTTTGTCAGACCTCTGTCTGGCTGTTAGGTTTATTTCATTAGTTGTTATTATTAACAACCAGCATAAGACTTTATTCATCTTAATTACTACTACAACATTACTAGCAGTTAAAAGCTTGTTCATTATTATTACTACACTACTAGCAGGAAAATTTATTCATGATATAATTAACAAACAACAAGCATTAGAAGAATTAGTAGAAGAAACCGAATTCATTATACGATTTACAATGCAATCACACAGACCCTTGAGATTGTAAGCAGCACCTTTTTACAAAACAATTGCAGCTACATTTTCGTTTTACTCAAAAAGCAGCACATACCAAAGTCACTGTTGTCAGCGAGGTGTTTCCATTATTTTACACAACCCTAGTATTTATCAATGATTTTGAACATCAGGCATGCTCATTGATGCCTGATATTCTTAGGTAATTAATCAGACACGCATACATTAGCCTTGAGTATATATATTTTTCTAAGTATCATTTTACAGGCCGTACCTCTGCAAAATCGAAACTGGAGCGCTTAATATGGAAATGTGGTAGTCAACTGAAATTTTAACAGCTACCCGTGTCGTAGCGGTCTAAGCGTTTGCTTCTGACCATTCGTCCGGGATGGATATGGGTTCGAATTTTGGTGGGCCATGGATGTCGTGTTTGTCTTACGTCACTGGCTCTTCCCCTTTTGTGGAACCAGAGACCCTACATTAGGCGCGTGCGACTGTTAATGGCCAATCGAGTTGCTCATGCTAATCGTTAAGCCCCGCCTCCCAGAAATTTTTTTAGCAATGTAAACTTCGTTTAAACGTTTGCTGGAACCAATGAACATAAACAGCGAGAAACGATAGAACTAATTTATCATTTTATATTAAAGATCCTTTCACTACATTACATGCACACATGTCTGAGAAAGTTCCGTAGAAAGAAAAAAATCAGTCATTTTGCCGCTATGCACTCTCCGAAAGCACAGATTAAGACCCTTTATACACTGATGGCCACTTTATTATGACCACCCCCTCGATACTTTGTTGGGCCACCTTTTGCCTTTAATACTGCGTCGATTCTTCGTGGCATGGACTCCACGAGATTTATTTTTTTTTTTTTTTTGGTGGGAGGTTTAACGACCACCGTGAGCAACTCAATGGGCTATAAGCAGTCGCCCGTCCATAATTTAGGGTCACTGGTTCCAGGGAAGGGAGAGAGCCAGTGCCGTAAGACAAACACAACATCCATGCCTCACCGGGATTCGAACCCGGACCCCTTACGGACGTATGATCACAGGCCAGCGCCTTAGACCACTGCGCCACCGGGGCGGCCCACGAGATGTTGATATGTGGTTTGTGGAATCTGAGACCATACTGGTTGAATAGCATTTTCCAGGAGTGTGAGATTGCAGGGTTGTAGATCCAGCTGCCTGATGGTTCGTTCAACTTCATCCCACAAATTCTCAATGGGGTTGAGATGTGGAGATTGTGGACGCCACCTAAGCAAAGTAAACTCACCGTCATGCTCCTGAAACCAATCCTGTACAATACGAGCACTACGGCAGGACGCATTATCTTGTTGAAAGTAGCCCTCGCCATTGGGATAAACCATCCACATGACAGGATACACTTCGTCCGCAACGATGTTTACATATGACGTGCCAGTCAGACGTCGATCAACACGAAATAAAGGGCCGAAAGCATGCCAGGAAGACATTCCCCAAACCATAACGTTGCCTCCACCAGCTTGAAGGGTTGTAGCAATGCATTTGGGGTCCATGCTTTCGTGCTGTTTCCGCCGAATTCTCACTCGGCCATCGGCATGGTGCAACTGAAAACGTGATCCATCGGACCACATTATTTGTTTCCAATTATCGACTGTTCTATCCTTGTGCTCATGTGTGAACTGGAGACGTTTTTTGTTAATCCCTGCAGACAGGAAAGGTGTTCGAACAGGCCTTCGGCTGCCATATCCCATCCGATGCAGTGTACGGCGAACAGTGCGTGCAGAGATCATTTGTTGGGATCCTTGATTAAGATGGTCTGTAAATTTGCTGCACTGTTGCCCTTCTGTTGTGTGTTACCAGTTTGGACACTATCCGCTCCGCCCGAGCAGTCACTAGTCGATAACGATCACACGTTGCACGTAGAGACCCAGTGTTTTGGCTGACAGTCCAGTCTTTAAACACTTTAACAACAGCTGCTCTGGAACATTTCACGAATGCGGCGGTTTCGGTGATATTCGCTCCATGGCTCCGATCTCCTACAATCATCCCACGTTGAAAGTCCGTCAAATCGCATTTTTTACCCATCTCGTCACCCAAAAATCATTTCTACTACTGTCGCAAGCACTAAGTTTTCCCTTTTTATACTAGTCTCGCCCTCTGGCGGCAACAGCGTGCAGCCATAGCTCATTTACTTAAAACTATCAGGTGGTCATAATAAAGTGGTCACTCAGTGTATTAATACAAGGGGCATCCTGAAAGTAATGCCTCCTCCTTAATAACTTTTGAAATTTTGAAGTGATTTTAATGAAACTGCACTGCCATGTACTACGATATGTTGCCAATGTGGGAACCAATTTTGTTTTTAAAATCGGAAATAAAGATCATGAATGACAGAGAAAAACAGCGAGTCGTAATTGAATTCCTGAAAAACAAGGAATGTGAGGCTTCAGAAATACACAGATCAGAAATACACAGAAGACTCCTGGCGGTGTACAGAGCTGTCACAATCGATATCAGTAATGTCCGAAGATGAATGAAGAGGTTTCGAGAGGGAGAAAGTTCAGTGTTGAACGAACAACAGAGTGGAAGACCTGCAAACTGCAGTAACAGATGCCAACAGGCAAAGAGTGAAGGACCTCATCACAGCTGATCGTCGGGTCACCATCCAGGAGTTGTGTGAGGCAATTCATTGTGGTCATAATACTATGGAAAATTAATTAATTAGGGATCTGGGCTACAGAAAAATTTGTTCAAAGTGGATCCCAAGAGATCTAACCCATAAAAAATGTGAGCAAAGGGTGGACATGTGCCGGAACCTCTTGGACTGTTATGAGAGGGAAGGTGAGGTGTTTTTCTCTAATGTTGTGACGGGGTATGAAACCTAGGTGTTCTTTGATGACACAGAAACAAAACATGTGTCAATAGAATGGCACTGCACGTCTTCATATCGAGAGAAAAAGGTGAAAAGAGCTCGTTCCGCGGAGAAAGTGATGGTGACCATTTTCTGGGACAAACGTATTGTCGTTTTGACTGATTTCCTTGAACGGGGTGAAACAATAAACAGTGCTCACTATGTACAGACATTGAAGAAGCTAAATGAAGCTATCAGAAAGACGTGGCATTCCACTTCATAGTGTTGTTTTACACCATGATAACATATGTCCCCTCACATCAATGGAGACTTCACAGGCTATTGCCAAAATGGGGTAGACGGTGATGTTCCAACCCCTACAGTCCTGATTTGGCTCCCTTAGACTTTTTCCTGTTTGCCCCTTTGGAAAACATCCTTCGTGGGGAATGTTTCGACGATGTTACCGACTTTAAACTGGGTGAGAGCTCGTGGGTGAAACGACAGCCTCAGGAATTTTTCCTAAATGGATTTTGCCAATGGGTTCAAAGATGGCGAAAATGTATAGAAAGTGATGGACAATACTTTGAGTAGGCTAGCATTATTAACAATACGTCCAAGTATTTTGCCACCGAGTTTCACATTTTTGCTGCTACCAATAATAAAAATCTTATGAGGGACGAGGCATTGGAATCCCTTGTGTATTAATATGTATAGAAATCACACAAATGTGCAAATTATATCGATTATTCGTAAATGAATGCACTTTTTAAATGATTTTTTGAGGATAAAATTATGCTAAGTTCTCGTGTGTTAAGAATTTGTTAAGTTTCAGAAACAGCAGTTTACCAACGATACTCCAACGACTTCCTACAAAATAAAAAAAACAGTACAGAAACGCCAATATTCAATGCAAAATTACTAATGAAAAGGTACTTCACCAGGTTCTTTAGATAATTGTTGGGAACATCTAACGGCACAGCACTATCCCATTTTAAAAGTATACATTTTTTGACGAAAAAAGGTTGTTCCCTATTACCACAATGGAGAAAAAGTACTCGCAACATCTCCTTGGTGGCGCTGCAGTCACTTCAGCACAGTCTGTTCAAAATGCTTGCCGAACCGGTGGCGCGCAGTGGTTTAGGCATGGCTTCTGATCATTCGTCGGAGATGGGTCCGGTTTCGAATCCCAGTGTGGCATGGATGTTGCGTTTGTCTTACGGCACTGGCTCTTCCCCTTCACTGGAACCAGTGGCACTAAATTAAGGAACGGGCGATTGCTTATAGCCCATTGAGTTGCTCACTGTGGTCATTAAACCTCCACTCAATCAAAAGGCTTCACGTTTGTGACGTCATCATTACCTCAGCTATTCTGACCTCCTTGGGAATGAGGTTCTCGTAGTTTACCAACAATAACGTGATGAAACATTGTTGGTTTTTTTTTGGTTTTTTTTATTGGAGGTTTAACGACCACCGTGAGCAACTCAATGGGCTATAAGCAGTCGCCCGTCCCTAATTTAGGGTCACTGGTTCCAGGGAAGGGAGAGAGAGCCAGTGCCGTAAGACAAACACAACATCCATGCCTAACCGGGGTTCGAACCCGGACCCATTACGGACGAATGATCAGAGGCCATCGCTTAGACCACTGCGCCACCGGGGCGGCTTGTTGGGTTTAATCAAAGTGTGGTGAAGTATTGTTGAGCAAAAGTGTAACGAAATAGTATTGCGTAACAATGAAATAAACTATTGTTGAGTGAGCCTGTGGCATAGAATACCGCAAGATCAGATTTAAACAGTGGTTGAATGCTTTAGAAACTAAATAAATTGTTTAAAATTTGGTAAATTCGATTTTTTAAAAAGGACCCCTAGGTGCATCCCCTACGTTTACCTGTAAATTCAGTCTCAATGTTCAGCTGTGGTAGAGTGATAAACTAAACTGACAGATACAACAATTTTGTTATAAAAGAAGATAGTAATGATAATAATTATTTTTATTGACAGAATGGACTTATACGTCCCTAGCGGAGAAACTGTGCACTACTACAACATGAAAAATGTGCGTAATCGCATTATTAAAATCGGCAGTAAAAAGACACACTTACGCCACCTAGTGGTAGAACTGTGCATTATGAATGAATGGGAATTTTTTTTTTTTTGATTGGAGGTTTAACGACCACCGTGAGCAACTCAATGGGCTATAAGCGGTCGCCCGTCCCTAATTTAGGGTCACTGTATCCAGGGAAGGGAGAGAGCCAGTGCCGTAAGACAAACACAACATCCATGCCTCACCGGGATTCGAACCCGGACACCGTTCGGACGAATGATCAGAGGCCATCGCTTTGACCACTGCGCCACTGGGGCGGCTGAATGGGAAATACCTACAGCATTTTCTCTGTTGTGTGAGATATCTAACAGAAAAAGAATCTGTGAAGTGACAAATTCAGAAGTATTGGGGGAAACGCAAAAAAATGTATGCCCACTACCGGAAAACCTGTGCATTGTTTTGGAGTAGTACATACGCGTAAAATGTTTCTCGTTTGGAGTGCTATCTGCCCGAAAAGACGAATTTTTAAATTGGGTATTAACGAGCGGCAATACCGTTGAAGACAGAAATGCACC
This sequence comes from Macrothele yani, assembly GCA_039090855.1. NCBI lineage: Eukaryota > Metazoa > Arthropoda > Arachnida > Araneae > Macrothelidae > Macrothele > Macrothele yani. The sequence continues at coordinate 38,740,404 of CM077024.1, read as the reverse complement.
CTTGCGTCCATTCCCTGAATTATCAAAACAGTTGGAAATTTTACAATGAAAAAAAAATGAGATGCGGACGACTTGCCGGTAGGTTTTTCTGCTTTCGGCGTTTTATCTAGTCGATTTTTCGTCTAGGTTTTGGACGTCGATATCGTATCTGCTGGCATTTTTCTCCTTTCAGCGTTTTGTGTTGTCGGTTTTTTACGCTTTCCAAACGTAGGTTGAAGAAGCGTATAACCGATATAGTCACGTTTCTTTCGAGCTCTGTGTTTGGGCCCAGTTTTTGAAAGTATATAGTGAGTGTTTGTTACTATTTTTGTGTTCCCCTTCAAGAAGAAGGTCTGTACATTCTTTTAGCTCAGCTCCCAATTCGGTGAGTTGCATATTTTGTTTGCATTCAGCGTTTTATTATTTTCGATCAAGCTGATCGATCCTTAAGTTAATCCTCGCCATTTACAATGGCAGGCACTGATAAGGGTGATGTCCACGCCCACATCAGTGATGCTCATTCAACATCCTCCTCCTCCTCACTCTCAGGAGACCAATCAACATTTATGCACGTCAGAGACGTCATACGCATACAAGATGTGACGCGAGACTCCTCTGCAAAGGCTCAAGCTGATATCCCTGCCCAAGAGTGTGACGTCACCTTGACGCACGGCCCTGGTTCATTTGCCGAAGCTATGGATGTGACCGATTGCACGGTTGCGTTGCCTTCAACTGGCTCAACTCAGTTTACCAAGCCGCTACCAGCAATGAGCACTGTATCGCATCCTTCCACTGCCAACTCTACGTCTCTCACTTACTCCATAGTGACCTCCGGAGCGAGAGTTCCTTCCAAGTTTATTGCTCCCGTTTTTCCTGACTCTTACGTCAGTGTTGAGGGTAGTTCTGCCACCATCGATATCCCAGAGGATTCTCCAGGCGGGAAACAATTTTTCTCCACAATGGATTTCGGTGTCTGTTTTGATGCATTACCAGACACGAAACTCAAGGAATATAGTATTGCCCTAAAGAAGATGCTTCCTACAGGAGCTTATATCACTCATATGGCTCGAAAGCCACGGGCCGTATTAGTGTATTTTGCCCGTAAAGAACATGCAGACCTTGTGATGACTGCTGGCTTATCCATCAAAGATGTGCATCTTCTGGCTGAACCTGTGGCACAGCGACCTATCCAGGTCACTTTCCACCCAGTCCCACCTGAAGTCTCAGATGTCGCTCTATGCACTTTACTCAGCAAATTTGGCCGAGTGGTTGGACCAATAACCACCCTTTCGGCGGCGCCCAGAGATCCCGATGACAAATCCATTGCAGGGTTTCGTCGAAGTGCCCGTGTCATATTTCCGTCGGACGATCATCTGCTTGCGTGCCCGAAGATCCTAACCGTACGGTGTGGCCAGCAACGTCGGAGAATCGACGTCATTACCTCCTTGCACTGCATGCTTTGCCATGGCGAAAACCATCTTCGCGTGCACTGCCCACATCAAGTTCCACCGACTCCGACTGGCGCTCCTACAGGTACTGTTCTTACCTCGAAGCGTACTACACCATCTACTTCAGCACAGCAGGCCTCGGAGCCAAGATATGATGAAAAAAGTCCGCTTACAGACGTTGGTCAACGCAACGCTCCCACAGCAGCTTCCTCTTTTTCACTAGAGGACTTTCCTACAATTGCCTCCTCACTCCCGCAACGTCGTCGCTCCACCACTGAGTCCCTTTCAGAGGGTTTACAACCAGCTATTACCACTGGAACCTCCGAAACAGCTGATGTGGAGTCCGTTGGTCCAGAGACGCAGTGTGAGGATGAGACGACCGAGCCTCCACTGAAGCGCCACGGCTCTGGCCGCAGCAGGCGAGTAGCGAAGAAGCAAAACTCTACTTCACCTCGTTCAACCTCCCTCTCCAGCAGTTCTCCTCGGCACACCTCGCCAGCCGAAGTCTCCTTTCCCACGGTCGAAGAGTTCGCTGCATTTCTCCAGACAGCCAATATACCTCCCGTACCACTCTCATAGATTGATCTCCATACATACTTAACGAATCCGACAAGCTACGCAATAGCGCGTGCCTTAGCAGTCAAGAATCCATCGCTTCGCCAACTTCTGCCGGAGCAGATCTTCAATGTGTCGCATTTCTGCCGCCAGAATGTTCCCACCCATCCGTGGGCACAAATTTTCTATAATCGTCTCAAGTCTTTTCCTCCAGCTCTGAAAGATCTTCAGCTAGAGGCAAGGAACCCCACAATTCAAGATCGTGTCACTTAATTGCAGGGGATTCGCTTCCCCCCTCAGCAACTCTCTAGCATATGAAGACCGCAACCCGTTGGGGGCTGATATTCTCCTCCTTCAAGAGACAAATTGCAAACCATCTACCGTCTATTCTCGATGGCGCCAGTGGAACTTTGTGTTTCATCACGCCTATGGACTAACATCTCATAGCGGTCTTGCCATCGGCATTAGTCATACTCTCAATTCTATTATCACATCCCTCTCTGTGCGAAATATTTGTCGAGATCTCTTACAGCATGCATCCTTTACCATCGCGTCTTCCAGATATCATTCATTCAATATCTATATTCCAAGCACTACAACACATTTATCAGTTCTCTTCACGCGTCTTCGCAGAGCACTCGACCGTATCCCACCGTCAGACCATGTTCTCGTTGGTGGGGATTTTAACTGTACCCTGGATCCTCTTCTGGATAGGTCTTCTACAAATAGAGAGCGCCGCCATGCCCTGGCGAACCTGCTCCAGACAGTTGCCACGAACAACGCTCTTCATGATGTACATCAGCATATTCATCCATGGTCGACTAATTACACTTGGCGCTCCTCTCATGCGCAAAATCCTTTCTTAGCCCGCTTTGACAGGTTTTATGCCTCCAGTACTCTACTTCCTGCCGTGACAGAATCGAGTGTGCATCCCACGGCCTCATCTGACCCTGCGCCATTGCCATCATAGTCCATACTGCACCATTCAAATCCAGAATAATTCGCCCGTGGACATTTGATGATGCACTTCTCTCCGACCCGGCATTCTGCTCTTCGGTACGGTCATTCCTGATTGACAGACGACCGCAGCTTCAATCTGCACTCTGCGGATTAAATTCTTGGTTGGAGATCAAGCAACAGCTCGTTCTGCATGTCCGAAACTACTCTTTCCAACTAAAGACACTCCAGAACATGCGCCTAGACTATGTTCGTTCAATGCTATCCATGCTCAGTCTCAGTGATCCTCTCTTCTCTTCCTTTCAAGAAGAGCTTCGATCTGTTTTCACTCCTCTGGCGCAACAAGCCCTCCGCCGACTTCGTTTGCAACACCTGACGCCGGATGCTCACAACTATGAGTTCCTGACGTCGGTGGAAAACACCCGACGAGCTTCGTCCATACTTCATCATCTACGCCTTTCTTCTGAAAAGGTATCAGATGAGCCGATTGCGCTTTGTTCTCATGTCCGTCAGTACTTCTCCATGAAGTTCAGTGAACCTCCTCAACCATCCTCTGCAGCAATGGATTCTCTCCTTTCTAATCTACCTCAGGCTCCCCCCATCTCGCTTCTTCTCTACTCCTTTCCCCCACGCCCTCTGAACTAAACACTACATTCTTTTCTCTGAATTCTAGTGCCGCTCCGGGTCCGGACGGCCTAACCTTTAGCTTTTATAAAACTTTTCTGCCTCTTCTTCTTCCGTTTCTCCTATCCGCTTTCTCTGCTGCCTTTACTTACTCTCCTCTCCCGAGGGGATTCACAAATGCATACGTTGTCCTTTTCCCCAAAAAAGGTGATCTCCTTGACTTGGTGAACTGGCGCCCAATTTCCCTACTGAATCTCGACTACAAACTTTATACCAAGCTTCTTTCACAACGACTAAATCCCATCCTCACTTACATCCTCTCCCCTAACCAGACTTACACAGTTCCCGGCCGTTCCCTATCTCACAACATCCATCTCCTGACTGATCTAATTCACCTTCCGCGCTCCCGCTCTGAACCCCTCGCCCTCCTCTCTTTAGATCAACAGTCCGCCTTTGATAATATCTCCCACACTTATCTCTCCGCCACACTTCTCCGATTTGGATTTCCATCTCCGTTAATTTCTCTCCTCACCTCCCTCTACCAGGACGCCAGTTTCCAGTTCAAGTTGCCCACCTTTCTTACAGCACCAATCCTCTTCCGCCGTGGAGTGAGGCAAGGCTGCCCACTCTCCGGTCAACTTTTCGCTATAGCCTTAGAACCTTTTCTCCGCTCCGTTCAACGCTCCTTTCAAGCCACCCGGCAGCCACTCATCGCCCGCACGAGACACCATGTCACCACTTCCGTGGCGTATGCAGACGACGTTACCTTCTGTATACGCCTGGATTGACAGTTCTCTTTGCTCCAAAGTCTTTTCGCCGATTACGCCTCCTGCTCCGGAGCTGCGATTAATACAACCAAAAGCACAGGCCTGTGGTGCGGCTCATGGGTTGACAGTTTGGATTCCCCATGGGGAGCGCACTGGTCTTCAGCCTCTCAACGTTTCCTTGGCGTACATCTTGGCGTCCCAGGTGAAGCCTCCAGCACAACGTGGAATACCATCCAGCCACGTCTTCATCGGTCAACTGCGTTTTGGCGAAAAGCGCAGTTCTGCACCTCATATTTTCAACGTGCACGTCTTGCGCAAACCTATCTTCTCTCCATGTGCACACATTCCTGGCTTGCTACTAAATCCCCACTTCTTCGTCTCAATGATATCACTCGCTGCTTCACCTCAGTTATCTGGACCGGACACCACTGGCTCAGTGCCCCCAAGCTCAGCCTTCCTCCTGACCAAGGTGGCATTGGCCTAATTGACACACGACTGTACTATCAAGCTCTCCGGATTACTTCGTTCCTCCGTCTTCATACCTCACCTGTTGCCGACGCCGTTACCGCAAGGAATGTCATCACCTCTTCGAGCAACAATAATTTCACTTTCACTTCTTTCATTCATTCTAATGGACCTCCGTACTACCACTCACTCTCGCCTTCCTCCTGCCTTACGGGAGACTCTTACCTTTCTCCGCTCTCTCCCGCTCACTCGATCCCCACCCGATTCCACCACTGAACTCCTTGCCGAACACCTGTTCTTCTCCTCTCTTCTTCACCCTCATCTTTCATGCTTCGCCTATCCTTCTTGACTCCGGGTCGGAATTGTAACCGTCAAAGACCTTGTAACCTCAGATCTGTCCTGGCGACCCTACGCCAGCCTCCCACCCACCGTTCCACTTTCACCCTCCTCTCGCTCTGTCTATGACTCCCTACTCTCTACCATCATTGCTAAGTTTCCTCATCTCGTAACCACCACCGGCCTGACCTTCGTTCCTTCCGCCTCCCTCCCCTTCCTTTCTTTCTTTCATTCGGCAGATCTACACTTCCACTATCCTCTCTTTCAACCTCAGTTCCCTATCGGTTACTTTTAAAATCCCACTCTCCTTCTCCCCTTCACATCCCTGATGTCTCCCAATCCTCTCTCACCGCTGTCTGGTCTGCCACCCTTTCTCCTCTTTCAGCTCCTCTTGAAATAAACACTTATAACGAAGTAAATTTCTCCGTCATTTTTATCCGCGCCGGGGTTCGAACCCGGTCCACTCATTCCGGAATAAGTTGCTCTGCCAATTAAGCTACGCGGACATGTATTCTGATTCCTATCTGCCTTTATGTCGTGTGCGTCCTTCTGGCAGGTACGTCACATCTCCTGGTACGTTACATCATCTCCCACTTCTTTTTCTTTTTTTTTTCTTTCGAAGTGCTGCTCATATTTCTCCTATCTCGCGGTGTGGAAATAACATCACACCAATGCGAGATTTTGAACGGTCGGGTCATCCGGATAGTTCGGGCGCCATTATAACGAAGTAAATTTCTCCGTCATTTTTAGTCTACGCCGGGATTCGAACCCGGGTCCACTCATTCCGGAATAAGTTGCTCTACCAATTAAGCTAAGCGGACATGTATTCTGATTCCTATCTGCCTTTATGTCGTGTGCGTCCTTCTGGCAGGTACGTCACATCTCCTGGTACGTTACACACTCACTGGCTTGTTCTCCACCGCCGTCTTCCCGTTCCATCCATCCTCCACCGCATGACCATTCTTGACTCACCTCTTTGCCCCTTTTGTGCTCAAGAAGCTGATGTCTCTCACGTTTATCTACATTGTGTGATCCTCCTTTCACTACTGCATCTTGCATTTTCCATTGCTCAACGTTCAGAGACAACTGATCTTCCTTTCGATGCCTATAAGACACTCCTCCTGCAGGTCCCTCCGCCAGTCAAGCTTCCACCCATCTGCTCATATATTTTCATCCTGGTGAAACATGTCATTTACGTATTTCATCAGCGCTGCCGAGATATCTCATCTCCTTATACCATCCACCAAGCTTCTGTGGAACTACTGTGCCACTTTCGGGAGCGTCTCCTCTCAAGACTTCGTCTAGAGAACTTTGTGGCCGTCGCCCAACAGAGAGAACAACATTTCCGTTCCACCTGGTCTCCGACCGCTTCCTGGTTCGCCGGCATGCCAGCGACGTTGCAACTGACTGTCGGTAGTTTATAACCTCGTTGCTCCTAGCTCTGTTGAACTTCAGTTCAACGTGCATGCTCACCATTGGTTTTCGGAATCAAACTTCAACATACAGCTTATATCTTCTAACACATGTGAATATATATGCACCATACTGTACAAATGTATATAGTCTTACTTGTTTTCTCTTTGATTATAATTTTTTCTACCAGTACTAAGACATCGTAATTCCGTTTGCCTTAGGTTTCACATTGTCTACTTTGTCATTTACAGTTCTCCTTTTGTACAGTGCTTCATTATAATATTCTCGTGTTATTTGTCAGCACTATAATATATTTATGCTTCGAGACGAAATGTTTCGACAATCTCTCTTATTGTTCTTGTGCAAAATGCCTGTACCTCTTACCACGAGGCTCCTTTGTGAATCAATACATCGTGCTGTATATAATGTACATAGAATTTTAGAGTTTGTATATTTTACCGTACAATATATGTACCAGGACGCCCATGTTCGCCTCCTGAACCCAACCTTGTTAATAAAATTGTGTTGAACTGAAGAAGCGTATATGCTCCAGCTTTGTCCGTCCGTCTGTCGGCCCGATAACTCGCGTAAAAATGGTTCGATTTCGATGAAAGTTTAGTATGTGGTAGGGGACCACCTGGGGACGAATCCTATTGAAAATGGACGAAATGAGGTCAAAGCTTACGGCATAGGAGCGAGATCCATTCCATTGCCGTTATGCGTCATAACTTTCGTAAATATGGTTCGATGTTGATGAAATTTCAGTATATTGTAGGGGACCACCTTGAAATGAACCCTGTTGAAAATGGGTGAAGTGGACTCAAAGCTCAGGACATAGGAGCGACATGCATTCCATTGCCCTTATGCATCATAACGTGCGTACAAATGGTTCGATTTCGATGAAATTTTAGTATGTGGTAGGAGACCATCTGGGGACGAACCCTATTGAAAATGGACGAAATGGGATCAAAGGTCAGGACATAGGATCGGGATCCTTTCCATCGCCCTTATCCTATACTATTAAGGTGGACTTCAAGTAATTTTGCTTCCCATAGGTCCGATGAAAAAACCTGTACACATTTCCTTTACAATTATTGTGTTCCCAGGATGAAAATTTGAACATCGATTAAAATAACTTCATATTATAACTTGGAATACTTAACATTTTCTAAAACATAACCATAATTATATTAAAAAACAATAACGTTTTCTTTGGTGGTGTTGAAACCAGGAAAAATATGGCGCGACCTATACTTTGATAGCGTCAGCAGACAAATAAATGTTGGATTGCATAATTATGGTTATGTTTTAGAAATTATTAAGTATTCCAAGTTATAAAATGAAGCTATTTTAATCGATTTTCAAATTTTCATCCTAGGCAATGCATTAATTGTGAAGAAAATGTGTACAGACGTTTTTCCATTGGAAGTATAGGAAGCAAAATTACTTGAAGTCCACCTTAAAGGAACAATTCTTGTACGTATGTAAATTTATTTTGAAAACGGCTCTAAGGATCCTGATGAAAGTCGTTAACCTACCGTTTTCTGGTACTAGAAATCGATTTAGCTTGATTTCGAATTTAGGAAAATTCGTTTACTGCGTTAAATAACCACTCCGAATTAACAGGTTTTTAGTGTCATGGCGTCGTACCATTGATGTTATCCATGCTTAGAAATCTTATGACGTCACAATCTCGCGATTGATATGTTGGCGTGCGGTCACTCCATCTGTCTCATTACGTCACGCGTTCTGTGTGGATCCTATTAAAGTTTAATGACGTCACACTCTTGCGAGCAGATGGTCGCGATTCCCATCTGCCTCATTACGTCACGCGTTGTGTGGGTATGTCCGTCCGCACGATAACTCGCGTAAAAAATATTCGATTTCGATGAAATTTTAGTATGTGGAAGGGAATCACCTGGGATGGAACCCTACTGAAAGTGAACGAAATGGGGTCAAAGGTCTGGACATAGGAGCGGGATCCATTCCACTGCTCTTATGCGTCATAACTAACGTAAAAAAGGTTCCATTTTGATTAAATTTTAGTATGTGGTAGGGGACCACCTGGGTTCAAACCCTATTGAAAATGGGTGAAATGGGGTCAAAGGTCGGGACATAGGAGCGGAATGACGTCCATCGCCATTAAGCGTCATAACTTACGTAAAAATTCTTGGATTTGGATGAAATGTTAGTATGTTGTAGGGGCCTGGCTGGGGATGAATTCTGATGAAAATGGACGAAATGGATCAAAGATTAGGACACAGGAGCGGTATCTATTCCATAGCCCTTATGCATCATAACTTACGTAAAAATGCTTCGATTGCGACAAAACTTTATCATGTTATTTCGGAGGTATACTAAACTGGTTCTGTAGAATATCATCGAAATGGGATCAAAGTTCAGGGCACAGGACCGCGATTTATTCCACAGCCATTATCCTCATAACTTGAGTTATGATTTCTGGTATGTTGGAAAGCGTATTATAATCAATGCATTGTATGATTTTACTAACTTGTTTGTCTGGTTTTATATGTCCGGATTCTATCTGCCAGTACTTTTTTCTTTCCGGCGTTTTATCTTCCCGGTTTTTCGTCTGGTCTCTGGATGTTGAAATTGTATCTGTCGGTATTTTTTTCCCTTCGACGTTTTTGTCCTGCGGTTTTTCGTGCAGGTTTAATATCCATGTCTCACCGGGATTCGAACCCAGACCCATCTCAGACGAATGGTGAGAAGCCAGTGCTTAGGCCACCGCGCCATCTGGTCGGCAAATATTTGGTTCTCGGAATTATATGTGCTGGTGATTTTTAATTTTGAACGTTTTGTTCCATCGGTTTTTCGTTAGGGGTTTTGGTTTAGGGTTTTTGGTTGTACACATGGCGCTGCGTTTTCGTTTCAGCATTTTGTCCTGTTCGTTTTCGTCTTTGCTTTTTTTGTCTGAATTGTGTCTGTCGGTGTTTTGGGTGCCAGCATTTTGATTTGACCCAGATCTACTGATTTTTTGAAGGGAAGCTCGGTGACGTTGAGCAGGTTATTTTGACCACATGGCCACCGGTGATGCTTCTTACAGTTTGGGCTCGAGAAAAGTTCGATGCCCCTAAAAAAAGGAAAATAAGAAAAAAAAAAAGCTGGGTGTTTTTTCAAATATAAGAAAATTAATGTTTTTGTACCACAAATTTTCATTTTGTTTTCTTGAATGTTTTGGCTGTCCCATTACATTTATTTCCATTGATATTTTACCTAAAACAAAGACTAAACCATTCATGTATAAAATGCCATCAAATATCGTCTATAACAGAAAAGATATGAGCTTCTAGTTTATCCTATTGGTAATGGACTGTTTCACTTTTGGATGTTAAGCTATATAGCCCCTTCTTTACATCTCGTAATACTAAATAACCCCTTCAATTTTTTTTTCTGTTTGGTCGTGTGTATGCTTAAGTATGTTCATTTAATAATAGTAGATCACTTTACAGAAGACTTTATTCAATCGGTTTCTTGATACACTGCTGGACAATTGCTAAGGACGGATCATAAACGGCTATAAAGCACATAAAAAAGTAAGTGTGGTTGGATGCCAAGTGAAATAAAATAATATCAGAATGCCAGGACATTACAAGAAAGACAATTTATTGTGCTCTAAAATCCAGAAGGCTTTGGAACGTGTTCAAGAGACAAACAGGCCATTTTGTGCAGAATACGTAAAACGTGAAAAAATGCAATTACCGTCCGCAGGCGTTCCGGCGTAAGATGTCAATACGGGATATGGCCACCATGGAGGGCGATGCAAGATTTCACACGTCGTGTCATGCTTTGCACAACATTATCAAGCAGCTGTTGGGGTAATTTATCCCATTCCTCTGTCAGTGCACGGATGAGGGTGTCCTTGTTTATTGGAGGGCATTGGCGACCAGCAAGACTCCTCCCCAAAGCATCCCACACATTTTCAATGGGATTCAGGTCTGGACAACGTGCTGGCCATACGAGGCGTTGAAAATCCTCGCTCTCAAGACACTCCTGGACAGCAACTGTTCGATGACATGTTGCGTTGTCGTCCATGAAAATGAATCTATCACCGACAGCACCACGGAACATGCGAACATGAGGTAGCAGAACATCATTAATGTATCGTTGGCCAGTCATAGTCCCAGTTGGAAGCACATCGAGGAATGTACGGCCATTGATCATGATGCCAGCCCATACCATGACACTACATGTCGGATATCGGTCCCTTTCCTGTATGTTTGCTAGACAATATGCAGTACCACTCTCACGCCAGATCAGTTGTCGTCGACAATCAGACGATAGACTGTATCATCTACTCTCATCTGAGAAGAGGACAGCAGACCAGTCGTTATCAGTCCAATTGCGATGTTGATGGCACCATTGCAAACGGGCGGTACGGTGACGTCTGGACAATGGGGTGCACACAACAGGACGGCGGGCGTATAGTCCTCCTTCATGTAAACGTCTGGCGACAGTTTTTCGGGTGATCCGCTTGCCAGTAGCAGTCATAAACGGATTTGCTACCTCAATAGCTGTGCTGCGCCGGTGTCTTTTTGTTGATAACACTATGTACCGATCTTCTGCAGGTGTCGTACTGCGAACACGACCTCCCCGTGACGTTTGCTACACTCTCCATTTGTTTGAAATGATTTCCAAAGCGTTGAAACAACACAGTGGTTGACGTCGAACTCCTTGGCATCATCTGTTATTTTTCGCCCTTTTTCAATCTTGCCAATAATACGGCCACGCGTAAAATCATCTAGGTGATGTCGGGAAGACATACTGAAAATTGCAAGTTCGTCAATTGATTCTTTCCCTTTCAACTTTGCGTTTGAACAACAACGGTCAATACGCGTCAAATCCTTTATATCTCTTATCAGGCGCTATGACCCCACGAACAAGTTCGGCAATCCAAAATTTGCATACGCATAACACGTCTTACTGTATCCCGCACTTATGCTATTTTCCACATTTTCCTGCCTTCCATTTTATGGTTGCTATCGTTGCTATTGTCATCCGTCCTTAGCAATTGTCCGACAGTGTATTACGGCTGTAGAATGGAAAGTTTTTGCCTTTTTTGTGGAAATGTAAAACCTATTTAAATGTTCTTCCTTTAAGAGGTTTACTCAACCACTATCTCTGCTGTCATTGTATCAGTCTCCTGCTCCAATCCGGTTTTTTTGTCGATTCCTGAACTCAAATAATCTCCACTTATTCAAATCCTGCACTTTGTGAAACATATTGCTATCTCCCCACGCAGTTATTTGTTCAATATTAAAATCTTGCACTTTGTGTATCATATTACTATCTCCCCACGCAGTTATTTGTTTAATATTAAAATCTTGCACTTTGTGTATCATATTACTATCTCCCCATGCAGTTATTTATTCAACCGATGCTTCTTATGTTTCACTCTTATGTGTTTTTTTAGGTTTTCAAACAAAGAGAAATCAATTTTCTAGGAGAACCTTTTTCCACAGATTCTTCTCAGTATTGACAATTCACTCCTACATAGAACAAAACAACAACAACATGTGATTAAGCGCAGTTTTTATTCTTTTCGTGAAGAAACAATTTCTCGCAGTTCACAGACAGGAAATATGTTTCGTTTTTCATCGCATCATGTTTGCTTAGAAATATTCCACTTTTGCATAGAGTATATTTTCCAGATAGAATGTCGCTGAGCCTGTTAAAACTACAGAGCTATAGGTCACAGAAGAAAGAAGGAGGTGAAATTTGTTTTTGATTTTTCTACGCAGTTCATTTTAATGCTGATTACTCACCATGACAGATTTCCGCGAAAATTATATGGCACGCAGCACGAAATTCACCTATTCAAATTGTGTTCTCGATTTCGACATGGTGAAATTTATTTAAACTGATGAGCAGGGATTAATAATTACAGAAAACGAATTCCGAATTATATAAAAAGGGCTTCTAAAATTTACTTGGTCATTACATACTAGTAGAAAATTATTAGGAACACCCAATATATCATTCAGACACGTGTCGTCTTCACTTAGGTGCGCGCTATGACGTTGAGATGGATTTTTTAAACAGTTCCCTGCAAAGAATTCAGTCGCACAATTCTTTTATGAATTTTGATCTGCATCGAAACGTTTCAGAATAGCTTTTTAATGTACGAGATAAGTTTGTTAACTGGAGTGAAAATTTCCAGAATCTGTTTTGCAACTCGCTGCAACCTATCTAATAAGTAAGTGGCGTGCGAAATATTGTGATAAAGTATTTTAAAGCGACAGCTACTTTTCTCACGTATAAGAATTCCAAAAGATTTCGTAGTCGTTTTCTTTAATTTTACCAGAGATTTCATATCTATTCGCATATTGCTCAGTTCTTAAACTCATCATTTATTGAACGAGCCACAAACAACACGTCTACTTTCATCGGCACGCGACAGCGAACTAAAGCAGAGTTAAGTGAACTTTGCATTTCCAAGTTCGAGACATTTTTAGGACAATGGCTTGTCTTTCACCTTCGCGCGTTTTATTCGCCGAAGTACAGCCTCGTTATTTCATAGCCGTTACTAAGTTACATCAACAGAAGGTATCGTTGCAGATTGGTCGTCTTACGACACGTGTTTGTAGCACGTCACAACCTCACGCATTTATAGTCTGCCTGCGCAGAACGAGAGAATCTGGCGTCGTCGACATATTTGCATCTCAGAATCGCTTCAAAATTTCTAAAATTCTCAAAAAAGACTTTGTCGAAGTCCTGGGATCCATAAAACTTATTTGCTTATGGGTTTGAGAATAAATTTGAAATTAAAACTTTTGAGAAGCTTAGAAATTTTGAAGCGAATCTGAGATGCAAATTACGACGACGCCAGACTCTCTCGTTCTGCGCAGACTCTAAATGCGTGAGGTTATGACGTGCTACAAACACGTGTCGTAAGACGACCAATCTGCAACGATACATTCTGTTGATGTAACTTAGTCGGTTAGAACAATTCACTCCGGAGCGAGGAGACGATTCCCGTTACCAACAAATTTGTTAATTTTACATTGGCGCCCGAACGTAAAAATGGGTCTACTGGCTTTTGGGTTTTTCGAAAAATTGTATGATCTTCATTCCATACATCGTCTGTGTAACGTACCAGGAGATGTGACGTACCTGCCAGAAGGACGCACACGACATAAAGGCAGATAGGAATCAGAATAAAACGTCCGCGTAGCTTAATTGGTAGAGCAACTTGTTCCGGAATAAGCGTACTCGGGTTCGAATCCCTGCGTAGACCAAAAATGACGGAGAAATTTACTTCGTTATAATGGCGCCCGAACTATCCGGATGACCCGACCGTTCAAAATCTCGCATTGGTGTGATGTTATTTCCACACCGCGAGATAGGAAAAATAAGAGAATCCTTTCTCCAGCACTTTGAAAAAAAAAAAAAAAAAAAAAAAAATAAGGGGGAGATGATGTAACGTATCAGGAGATGTGACGTACCTGCCAGAAGGACGCACACGACATAAAGGCAGATAGGAATCAGAATAAAACGTCCGCGTAGCTTAATTGGTAGAGCAACTTATTCCGGAATGAGTGGACCCGGGTTCGAATCCTGGCGCGGATAAAAATGACGGAGAAATTTACTTCGTTATATCTGGAATTAATGAAAGGTTCCGTCGCTTCAAGTGAAAAAAAAATTAAGAGGGAGATGACGTAATGTACTACAAGCACGTGTCAAGACGACACATCAGCAACGATACATTTTGTCAGTGTAGCTTAGTTGGTTTGAACAAATCTCTCCGGAGAGAGGAGACTATCCCCGTAACCGACACATTTGTGGATTTCACAAGGTTGCAGACGGGTTTCGATTTTTTAAATGTTTGAACAGCTTTGTCTGTAACGAAAGGGCTGTATCCTTTGTGTGTTGAAATACCTTAAAGAAAATCAAGCTCTTACTGCAATGAATTTTCAGTTGAGCAGGTATGTAAGTACTATATCACAAGGACTGTAGTCAAAAATGTGTTAGCAATTGTAACTTGATCGTCTACATTGTAGGGAAATTTTCGTCATTAGCTGCAGCTAAGCATAAGCTACTTATTTAAACAGGAAAATAATTGTGCCTCAAAAAATAAGACACAAGGGCAAAATAAAGAGCATTTTGAGAATTCTATTGTTTCCTGATAGATAAAAACTTACTGATAGATATGCTGTATAAATAAAAGTCATTTCTGTTTCGATAATTCTATGAAATGGTAGCACCTGTGTTTTGCTGTTCCATTAAAAAAAAATTATAGCATTTCTTGTTTCTTCGTTCTAAAGATTTGAGAAGTTTTGTACACTAGTCATATTTCTTAAATCTTATGAAGCTCCTACTTTGAGAAGAAATTTCGTTGCATTCCTATGCATTAAATTAGGATTTAATGTATTATTTTATAATATTTCAAGGAGTGTAATCAAACAAAGAAGTGGGATTAAAAATGAACTTTCAGAAGACAAAAGTGATGTTCAATGCTTTTGCAAGAAATGAAGATTTATCGATTGATGGAGAAAAGCTGGAGATAACAGACACATACGTTTATCTTGGACAGCAGATATCAAGTGAGGGTCACATTGATGAAGAAATTAATCGGCGTAAAAAACTTGCCTGGAGAGCTTTTGGAAGAAACAGCATAATTTTCAAGAGCAATATGCCATTATGTCTTAAAAGAAAAGTGTTTGATCAATGCATCCTTCCAGTGCTTACGTATGGTGCAGAGACGTGGACCTTAACTAAAAGAGACATACAAAGGCTGCAGACAACTCAAAGAAGCATGGAGAGGTGCATACTTGGTGTAACCAGGAGAGATAAGAAAAGGAACTCGTGGATCCGAAAAATGACAAGAGTGGAAGACATCATGATCAGAGTTAAATCCCTGAAATGGCAATGGGCTGGACATACTGCCAGAAGGACAGATCATCGATGGACAGCCGAAATTTTAGATTGGATTCCAAGGGACAGGAAAAGACCCAGAAGAAGACCACATGGGAGATGGGTGGATGAAATTCGAAAGTATGCAGGCGTGACATGGAGGAGACTGGCACAAGACAGACCGTTGTGGAGGAAACTTGGGGAGACCTTCGTCCAGCAGTGGATTGATAATGGTTGACAATGATGATGATGATGATGAATCAAACATTGTATTGAAACAGCTGAGTGGCAAGAGGCCCTGACTTCTAACTGTTTGTCCGAGATGAGACCGTGTTGAGTCCCGTGTGGGGCATGGACGGTATGCTTGTCTTACGGAACAGGCTGTTTGTCTTCCCGAGTAACCTTAAATTAGGGACGGGTAGCGTAAAGCGAAAGCACTCGGCTAGTTATCGAGAGATCTGGGGTTCGATCCCAACGGTGTCGGATGCATAATTTTTCAGTCACTAGCCCAGCGAAATGCTCACGGCAATCATTTTGTTGTTGTAGTGTGATATATAACAAGAAAGATGACACCGAGTTTTCGGGTGTAATAAGCACGTCTTTTGAATACGTTCTGACGCAATTTAAATTTATTAAAGCTATTCAAAGTCAATGGAACTGGCATGGAAAACAATAGTATCTGACGGAAGAAAGATGTTTTACAATCGGGTTTTTAATCCCGCAGATATTGTTGTAAACGGAATCGTGAGCTTATACCCTCTGGTTGCAGACTTGTGCGTTAAGGAAAATATTAATTTGTATGAGAAACATTTTGCGCCGGAAACGCTCTCCAACGCAGAAAGAATATTTCAAATCAAACTCTTAGAAACAGAGATATCGAAAAAAATAAGATGTGATTTTACGTCCCCTGGTGGGAAAACCATGCATTATTTTAGGAAGAAACTATTCTCGAAAGGGTTTTCAATGATGAGCGGTATCGGTCCAAGAAAAATAAACTTTTAGTCGAGTTTTCAGGAGCCCAGATTTTACTGCAAATACATCAGAACCAGAAATTAACACTTATGCCTCCTAGTGGCGAAACCATTCCTTACCAAACATTAGAAATTATATGAAAAATATTTTCCATCAGGTCTTGTATGCGATACAGGAAGAAGTTTTCAAATCGGAGTTTTAGAAGCAGAAATAACGCAGAAAACGCAATTTACCTTTGCGCCCCTTAGTGGAAAGTCAATGATTTATTTGAAAACTTTGAATTTATATGAAAAACTTTTCGCATCAGAAACACTATCCAACAAAGAAGGAATTTTCCAAATCGGACTCCTAGAAGTAGAGATATTGACAAAAATAAGATATACATTTTCGCCAGAGGGCGTAGAAACCCTGCATTATTTTAAGAAGAAAATGTTCCTAAAAGGTTTGTCGACATGAGTAGTATCGGTCTTCAAACGACTTTTTTTAATCGAGATTTTAGAAGTTCATATTTTACTGCAAATACATCAGAATCTGAAATAAAGACTTACGTCCCCTGGCGGCCAAACCATTCTTTACAAAAATTTGAAATTATGTGCAAAGGATTTCCCATCAGGAGTTGTATCCGGTGCAGAAAGAATTTTTCAAATCGGAGATTTAGAAGCAGAGATATAGGTGAAAACGCATTTTACCTTCACGCCCTCTAGCGGAAAGTTACTTGAAAAAATTTGAAATTATATGGAAAACATGTCACACTGAAAACACTATCCAACAAAGAAGGAAGTTTTTAAATCGGACTTCTAGAAGTAGAGATATTGACAAAAATAAGATATACCTCTACGCCTCCTGGCGGAGAAACCATGGAATAATTTTAGAAGAAAATATTCCAAAAGGTTTATCGACGTGAGTGGCATCGGTCCACGAACATATTTTTTCAATCGAGATTTTAGAAGCTCAGATTTTATGGCAAATACATCACAAGCAAAAATTAACACTTACGCCCCTGGTGGTCAAAGTATTCTTTACCAAAAATTAGAAATTATATACGAAAGAGCTGTATCCGCTAAAGAAAACAGTTTTCAAATTTGAGTTTTAGAAGAAGAGATATCGGGGGAAACGTAATTTACTTTTACGCCCTCTAGCGGAAAATCTATGTGTAATTTGAATAATGTAACTATACCTAAAATACTCTTCAACATAAATGGAATCGAAAAATAAAATAATTTTTTTAACCGAATGTTAGAAGCAAATATGTGGAATAAAACGTATTTTTTGAATTCGACATCTGCATTTACGCCCTGTAGCGGCGAAACTATACATCTTAAAAAAAAAAAAACGAAATAAAAGATCATCATTCGGATATTTCAAGCTTCCTATTGCAAAAAGAATCTTTGAAATCGGAGTAATAGTTGCAGAGATATCGTGTCTACAGACGGACGGACAAACCAGTAACATAAGCACGATCTTTTTTTACAAATACCTGCTAAAAACGAGATGATCCTACACAGGTTTTTTGATTGAGGGTTTAACGAGCACCGTGAGCAACTCAATGGGCTATAAGCAGTCACCCGTCCCTAATTTAGGGCCACTGACTTCAGGGAAGGGAGACAGCAAAGTTCCTTGAGAAAGCCATCTGGTTGATGTGCGAAAGCTAGGAATCTTTGATTTTCTATTCTACGCCGAGAAAATCGGATTACTAGTATAGTTATACTATTTTGAGTACAGTTGGTTTACAGTTTCAGTTTATTATTAATAAACAACTTTTTCTCCGCGTATGGAAACAATATTTGCCACTGCGGTGATACGTACTTATCACTTCTTTTTTATCAATACATCAAACTTCCAAATAATAATACGCAGTGGTCTAAGCGATAGCGCTGTAAATTGTTGGCACCGTAGCGTAAAGCGAACGCACTCGGCTAGTTATCGAGAGATCTGGGGTTCGATCCCAGCGGTGTCGGATTTACAATTTTTCAGTCGCTATTCGTTGTTTATAGAATAACGTGGACAGAGCGATGCCATCGTACAGTATATTTACATTATCTCCACGTATTTAAAATATATTCACGGCTTCTGATCATTCGTCCGAAAGGGGTTCGGGTTCGAATCCCGGTGAGGCATGGATGTGTGTGTGTGTTTGTCTTACGGCACTGGATCTCTCCCTTCCCTGGAACCAATGGCCCTAAATTAGGGACGGGCGACTGCTTATAGCCCATTGAGTTGCTCACGGCGGTCGTTAAACCTCCAATAAAAAGAAATAATAATAAACGTATTTACTATCTGTTGAAATGACTAAATATTTTCCGATTTGTGAGAATAACGTTCTTAGACATAACTGTTCAACCGTAATTTGGAAAGACGCCGACTTTTTAAAACAGGAAATTTATTTTAACTTTTTTACAGTCAAATAAAGCGAGCAATATTAGTAATTTAATTACTTTTGCTCATCGAGGAAAAGTAGCGAGCGTGTACTGCATCAAAACTTCTCAGTCTAGAAGAAAGCAAAGATATCAGTAAGTCTATGTCAATGTCAGACAATAATAAATAGTTGCTCAAAGCACTTAAATACTTTATCTGTTTTAGGGAATGGCTATCGTAGGCATAGCTGGGCAATTATGATTCGGGAAAGCCGTCGTGCTTCTAATTCGAGAGAATATGTTTTGACGTAGAAGCTGTATAAAATGAAGAAAAATCTTTTAGGTAATTAAAGTGAGCAATTTCCGTAATTTAATTGCGTAGCTAGGATGCTAATTCGACGAGTAAAAATAGCGAGAATTTATCGCGTTAAAACTTATGAACAGAAATCGAGAAGCCGGCCATTAGACGTGAAATTTGCGCTCAAGGCACGACGACTGCTTCGAGCCTCATCTATTATCAGGACGAACAAAGTGAACTGATGGTCCCTGCAGAGGGCGCTTTCTTGCCGGCATGATAAGAAAGAGCGACCTCCAGAAAGTGTCATTTTTGGTGGAACCCACCGTCACATCCGATCTTGACACAGCAACAGTTCCGGATAACTGCCTCCGCAAGACACGGATGGATCTTTGACATCCATTCAATAGAGACCGACACTCTTCATCGCACGGTAGCTCTCTCTGTGTATTTATTTATTTATTTCGAGCAGTACCTCAAAATTAATATTTGCACGGCTCCAGCTGCCGTTTCAGAGAATGTCCATCAAATGGCAAAAGCAAGAAACGTAAGTAAAAAAAAAATTAATATTTATGTCGCAAAGTGAAAATAATCAAGAAATGTTTTTTTGTAGGAGCGCTAAGGTGCATTCACCATAAAAGTGGAATTCTGTTTTTGCCTCGTCATTGGCACTTGCCAAAGTTCTTTCTGAATATAGGTGATGCGCCAAATGCGACTTCGGTGAAATGACATTAATGAGCGGTTGCCAGTTGACTCATCGAAAATTATAAATAATGCGATATGATCACAATGACTGTTACATCAGCAGAAAGTTTAATAGGAAGCGGAATCTCATGGAAAAGCTTACCTGAAACCAGAAAAATATCATCAGTATTTGTTTTGATGATATGGTAGTTATTAAATAGGGAAGTTGTCTCAAAGAAACAATTCAAAAGGTCAGTATTCTTGCGGATCTTTGAGAAAAAACGGCATACGTTGC
This sequence comes from Macrothele yani, assembly GCA_039090855.1. Lineage (NCBI taxonomy): Eukaryota > Metazoa > Arthropoda > Arachnida > Araneae > Macrothelidae > Macrothele > Macrothele yani. The sequence goes on along the minus strand of CM077024.1, from coordinate 38,720,386 downwards.
CTCATGCAAAAATGTTTGTGCTTTTTCTAAAGAAAAAATCACACGTACAAAAATATATAAGTTAAAACCTCACGTATCTGTGTTTTTGTTGATAACTTTTTCTGTGAGGACAGATGTAATTCGTAAGAAATGGAGATTATCAATAAGATACTGGTAACAAAAAATACCATAAAAATGTTTGTATTATTATGGATAAGTTAATCAGTGGTAGAATTTTGAAAAATTGTATCATATAGTCCTATATTACCAATATTACAGGAATTATCACAAGTTGTTTATCCGCACATATTTTTCTTGGTTCGCAAATGACATAAATATTAAAGCATTTAATAATATATACTCACTGTATTAGTTTAATATATTCACTGTATTAGTTTAATATACTCACTGTATTAGTTTAATATATTCACTGTATTAGTTTTATTGCCTTTGCTCAAGTACAGTTTAGCATAAACTTTAATTTCAAATTGAATAAATTATATGATACAAATACTAAACAAATATTTCCGTACTGATTATACCTTTCATGCTAACTAATGAATATGAACGTTACTATGAACTTGAGTTAGCATTTTGATGGGTGCAAAGAATAATAGCAACAGTTTTTGTCTTTTCACTGGATTAGATCCATAGTACCACTGCCAGAAGTGGGACAGATAGTGCAATATCTGGTGTATCTGGTAATCACTTAATTAAGTGTAGAACAGTTTCAGGGCTCAGTTTGTTTCGCCTATCTTTTTAAATTTTGTTTCGCCTATCTTTTTAAATTTTGTTTCGCCTATCTTTTTAAATTTTGTTTCGCCTATCTTTTTAAATGTTCCCCATATTTCTAAGATTCCGTTCGAACTAGGTTGATGTGAGAGAAATATAACACAAAACAGCAATCACAGCTGAACTATTTGCACGCCCAATATGATGCTGTGAATCAATATCTTCCCATGACAATTCACTGTTCTATATATATTTTTTTATTTATTTATTTTATTTATTTTTGTTGTTACGTGCTGAAAAAAAGAAAGGAGTGGGAAAAAAATGACAGTACATAAATGATGAACATGACTGCAACAACAGGGAAGACAAGGCAAAAGACCAAAATGGCCTGACATAGTCCTATACTCCCCGTAGAAGAAACAAATGAAACAACAGATAGACACATCAAGTCAGACAATCAGAAGACGTTTCGTCAATCTTTTCCTTTTTTTAATTATTGAAAAAGATAGAGTTTGAATTTTTTAAAAAATAAATTAAAGTTGTTTAAGTTAGTCAGGTTGCTAGGTAAAGAATTCCAGTATTGAGGGCCTGTGTAATTTAGAGTAAGTTTAATTGATTCCGTTTTTGGAAAAATAGGTTGTAATTGTAGTTTATTACTTGCTTCATACGAATGTGCATGTGTATTAAGAAATATGAGATCTGAATATAAATTATATTTAATTCGTTTGAACATAATTTTACCAAGTTCACAAGAATTCTTTGAACATAATTTTACCAAGATTACAAGAATTCGTTTGAACATTAGGATTCGTTCGAAGTATTACAGGAATTCGTTTGAACATAAGTTTACCAATATTACAGGAACACAATGACGTTGTTAAAGAAATTCGCTCAACTTCTGTTCTAGCTTAAATTTTCATATTTCATGTACTGGATTTTAGGAAGGATAGTAATAACTGATAAGTTATTTGCTATCTACCTTGAACGAAAAATATTTTATAACATTACGGGGGAAAAAATTCAGCAGAGCTCTTTTATGAAATAAATTACGTCAACTAAAAGAAGTGACTGGTTTGTCGAAATATCACAATTTTTATTTTGGTGGCCCAATTCGACTTTTAGTGTTTTCGGACCAACGGAACACCAAAAAATTCGCTGATTTTCTTTTTTTTTTATTGGACGTTTAACGATCACCGTGAGCAACTCAATGGGCTATAAGCAGTCGTCCGCCGGTAATTTAGGGCCACTGGTTCCAGGGAAGGGAGAGATCCAGTGCCGTAAGACAAACACAACATGCATGCCTCACCGGGATTCGAAACCGGACCCTTTTCGAACGAATGATTTTTTTATTGGAGGTTTAACGACCAGCGTGAGCAACTCAATGGACTATAAGCAGTCACCCGTTCCTAATTTAGGGTTACTGGTGCCAGGGAAGGAGAGAGCCAGTGCCATAATACAATTACAACATCAATGTCTCACCGCCGCCCCGTTGGCGCAGTGGTCTAAGGCGTTGGCCTCTGATCATTCGTCCGAAAGGGGTCCGGGTTCGAATCCCGGTGAGGCATGGATGTTGTGTTTGTCTTACGGCACTGGCTCTCTCCTTCCCTGGAACCAGTGACCCTAAATTAGGGACGGGCGACTGCTAATAGCCCATTGAGTTGCTCACGGTGGTCGTTAAACCTCCAATCAAAAAAAAAAAAAAAAAAAAAAAAATGTCTCACCGGGGTTCGAACCCGGTCCCCTTTTGGACGAATGATCAGAGGCCATCGCTTAAACCACTGCGCCATCGGGACGGCGACGAATGATCAGAAGCCATCAGTAAGACCACTGCGCCACCGAGGCGGCGGCGAATGATCTGAAGCCATCACTAAGACCTCTGCGTCACCGGGGTGGCCTGCTTTCTAATGGTTATTCTTTGCACACACGCACGTGTGCAGGGATAGTTTTTTTTTTTTTTTTTTTTTTAATGGAGGTTTAACGACCACCGTGAGCAACTCAAATGGGCTATAAGCAGTCGCCCGTCCCTAATTTAGGGTCACTGGTTCCAGGGAAGGGAGAGAGCCAGTGCCGTAAGACAAACACAACATCCATGCCTGACCGGGATTCGAACCCGGACCCCTTACGGACGAATGATCAGAGGCCAACGCCTTAGACCACTGCGCCACCGGGGCGGCCGCAGGGATAGTTGACGTACTAAATTAAAAGAGCCGCCCCCGTGGCGCAGTGGTCTAAGTGCTGGCTTATGATCCTTCGTCCATGAAGGGTCCGGGTTCGAATCCCGGGAGCATGGATGTTGTGTTTGCCTTATGGCAGTGGCTCTCTCCCTTCCGTCGAACCACTGACCCTGAAATAGGGACGGACGACTGCTTATAGCCCATTGATTTGTTCATGGTTGTCGTTAAACCTTCGATCATAAAAAAAATAATTAAAAGATATGTGTTCATACAAACTGACGTCCAACTTTATTATATTGATCATACTGACACTGTAAAAGTTTTCAGTAATTAGATTTTCGGAAGTGAAATAAACCAAAAACGATTAAATAACTCCTTTGCACACGAAGCAATTTTGCATATCATTTGATTTCTTATCACGTGATCACTGCACAAAAAGTGAATGTAAAGAATTCTGATCAAAACGTCAAGAAGAGTACGATTTGCTCTACAATATTTTTCTGCTTTCTTGATTGAAAGTTTAACGACCACCGTGAGCAACTCAATGGGATATAAACAGTCGCCCGTCCCTTATAGGACCACTGGTTACAGGGAAGGGAGAGAGCCAGCGCCGTAAGACAAACACAACATCCATGCCTCATTGGGATTCGAACCCAGGCCCTTCGTGGATGAACGGTCGTAAATCAGCGCTTAGTTCACTGCAGCTGCTGTAGAGTAGTCATAACTACAAAATCTACAAATCTATTCGCACCATCTCTTTTCAACCGATTTGTCTTTCAGAAGTTTTGCATTGCATAAATGCTTAATGGTTTCATCGTTCTGTAACGTCATTTTTGAGCTTAACGCTGTTCTCCAAAAGAATCGGACGATTAACAAAACTTGATAACATTTTCGTGAGAGTGTGATGCACGAACCAAACTGCAGGTTGCAGCGATAAGCTTAGCCCGAATAGTTCAGTCATGAGAATGTCTGGTTCCGGAGCATGAAGACTTGGGTTCGAAGCCAGCCACCAGTATGAGCTTTCCTTCATATTGGCGCCCGAAGGCAAAAGTAAATCTTCTGGCCAAATTAAAAAAAGGTGCGATTCTTTCACACACATCGTCTGAAATTGATAAAAAAATTCTCTTTCTACAGTGAGCTGGCTTTTCAAACATGGTTTGTCGGCGGATGCGAAACCAGAAATTTGGTTCCCCAGCCTTTCTGGAGGGGTGTGAAATCCTCCTCGAGAAAGGGCTGTAGTAAAGTACTACTGAGGTGACGCAAGAATCAAAATGGCAAGTTGCCTCGGCGTAGTTCAATCGGGAGCAAGAAGACTTGAGTGAGAGCATAGACGTCACCGCTTTCCGATTATTGGGGGAAGGGGTACAGATATATGTTCCCTTACCTTCCCAACCTTCTTGTTCTTCTCACTATAAAGCAATGTACATATTATTTTTACTTGAGAGCTCACCCTTCCCCCACCCTGTCAAATTATCTACCTTTAGATACTTCATGATGCTAAACCAGAATTTGTCAGCTGTATTATACGAGTAATTAGGGGTGAAATCATTACATTGTACTCTTTCAAAAATGAGTGTCGACAATGTATTTATTCAGTTGAAGTAAATTTTTTCACCTATATTTTAATGACATTTCATAAGTAGGCCTAGTTTATAGAATAAAATCTTGTTCTACACAACTTTTATTTAGAAGCAGAAACATAATGAGTCTATCATCATCATCATCATCATTGTCAACCATTATCAGTCCACTGCTGGACGAAGGTCTCCCCAAGTTTCTTCCACAACGATCTGTCTTGTGCCAGTCTCCTCCATGTTACTCCCGCATACTTTCGAATTTCATCCACCCATCTCCCATGTGGTCTTCTTCTGGGTCTTTTCCTGTCCCTTGGAATCCAATCTAAAATTTCGGGTGTTCATCGTTGGTCTGTCCTTCTGGCAGTATGTCCAGCCCATTGCCATTTCAGGGATTTAACTCTGATCATGATGTCTTTCACTCTTGTCATTTTTTGGATCCACGAGTTCTTCTTATCTCTCCTGGTTACACCAAGCATGCACCTCTCCATGCTGCTTTGAGTTGTCTGCAGCCTTTGTATGTCTCTTTTAGTTAAGGCCCACGTCTCTGCACCATGCGTAAGCACTGGAAGGATGCATTGATCAAACACTTTTCTTTTAAGCCATAATGGCATATTGCTCTTGAAAATTATACTGTAACTTCCAAAAGATTTCCATGCACGTTATATACGCCGATTAATTTCTTCATCAATGTGACGCTCACTTGATATCTGCTGTCCAAGATAAACGTACGTATCTGTTATCTCCAGCTTTTCTCCATGAATCGATAAATGTTCATTTCTTGTAAAATCACTGTACATCACTTTTGTCTTCTGAAAGTTCATTTTTAATCCCACTTCTTTACTCTTGTCAGCAAGTTCCTGGATCATATTCTGCATCTCTGATGGGGTAGTTGCAAAAATGACTACGTCGTCAGCAAAACGAAGGTGAGTTAGATAATCTCCAGTAATCTTTATCTGTTTGTTTTCCCAGTTCAATGATTGAAAGACATTTTCCAATGTGGCATTCAAGAGCTTGGGAGATATGGTGTCACTTTGTCTCATCCCCTTTCCAATTTTTATGTGTGTTGTATTTTCAAACAAACGAATCTTTGCACTTGCATTTTCATAGATGTTAGTAATAATATTAATGTATGCATCTTCAATACCGCTTGATTTCAAAGCCATTGTAACTGAGTCTATAGTTCCATTTAATCACAAACTGATCCCAAAACGCTCTTCCTCCCGTTCCTGTTTGATATGAAAATCTTTACCACTTTGTCCAGGTCAACAGTATCGAGTATGTTCTGGTGGGCATAGCAGAATGCTACGTGGTCAAGCCGTTTCTGTGTCATTGTTGACCTCATGTATGACTTCAGTTTTCGCAGAGCACTGGAGCTCCTCTCTGCTTCACAGCTAGATGCTGGAGACACTAGCAAAATGCGGACAAGGTTTTCAACATTTCCAAAGAGACTTCTAACTTCCTTTGTCATTTTCTTTAAAGCTTCCCTAACATCTTCCAAGTAAGCAACCTGATCTTGAATTTTCTGCATGAAAAGTCGCAGTTCTACTTCTAAAATTGAAGAGTCGATTTCAGGGTATTTTTCTAAAATTTGAAAGTGTTTTCCTTTGAGTACATGCTCCAGCTCAACCTGTTTCTGAACACCTTTCTGATGGAGGATGCGATTCTCAAATCTCGCCACCGCTGTATCCAGGACTTGAAAGTATTTCATTTGCGATTTGCAGGGGAGGGGGTGACCAGTAGGGTTTGTTTAGTTCAAGTTGGTTGACGGCTTGACTAGGATCTTGGCTTCACTTTCACTCGCGAAAATGTTTGGACAAAACCGGTAGGCCTACTGCATTTACTAAAGTAATAAGAAATTCTCAAGGTTTTAATTGATTTGTAAAAGAAAAAAAAATCCCACGTCAATGTATCCTGTCCCTAGGTTCCCCATTTGGTAAAATATTGAGGAGCCGGTGTGAGGGGGGGGTGACGCTCGTGCTGAGATGGCTTTATTTTCACAAACGTTTTTGTATTCGATTAATTTAACTTGCCTGATTTATTTTCCTCTTCCCATCGTAGCTTACTTCTTGCTTTTTTTACCTGACATGCAGTTTATATATTTTGTGAAAATATATTATCCATCTTAAGAAGCTGGTTTTGAAAATTCTTGCATTCATAAATTACTACAACTTGCAGCATCAAATACTTTTATCCGTTTTCATGCACTTCTCGTAGTGTAGCAAATTACTAATTAGCACTTTTTATGTTACGTTGATATTTTCACCCTATTATGTTCTGTTCAATGAAACAGATCCCCATTTTCTAATTAGCCCAGTAAACGGCCTAAAATTGTTAGTAAGGATATTTAGTAGTTATTTAATAAGTACCTTATCTTTCGTTATATAATCTCCAGATTGTCTGTTACAAATTTTTAAAAATTAGGTTCTGAGGATTATACGCCGCTTTAAAAAAAGATTAATGCTTTTGAGACAATTCGATTTTTAAGAAATCTACGTCGTGATTGTCAGGAAAGGTCAGGGGTCGCGCTGGCTTTTGAAAAGTTTTTGCCAACTTATTCACCAAATTCAAATTTTTTTTCACCAATGTGGTATAACAGTACAAAACCAAAACTTTTCATCGCCAAAACGATTTATTTTTCGCAAATTGCAAAGAATGCGATCGGCAGCGCGACTCCTGGGAGAGGTCATATACACTGCTGACCACCCAAAATGCAACACCAAGAAGGACACGAGATAACAAAGCCAGATTTACTGGACACATAACAACAGATACAAAGATGAAACGATTGAGCTTACAGGCCCGTGCGACTTGCGGAACACGCAGACATCAATAGTTCGTGTGGCCCCCATGGCTGGCAATAACGGCCGCTACACGCCGCGGCATCGAACGGAAGCGGCTTTGGATGTGGGCTTGGGGTATTTCGGTCCAGGCTGCTTCCACACGTTGCCACAGTTCATCAGGCGTAGCTGCGGGTGGTTCTTGCCGGGCCACTCGGTTGCCGATCAGCGACCAGACGTTTTCGATGAGGGACATTTCGGGAGAACAGGCGTACCACGGCAGCAGTGACACCTGGTGGGCCGTGAAGAATTGTTGCACGATGCGTGCCACGTGTGGGCGCGCATTGTCCTGTCGAAACGTCGCCACTGGCAGGTCCTGCAGGTAAGGGAGGACTACAGGCTCAAAAACGCCGGAGATGTAGCGGTGGCTGTGGAGTGTACCGCGATGCGTACCAGTGGGGTGCGGGTGGCATATCCAATTGCACCCTAAACCATAACGCTAGGCGACGGACCGGTATGGTGATGCATAATGCAGGCGTCATACAGTCTCTCACCGCGGTGCCGCCACACGCGGATCCGACCATCGTGGTGTTGCAGGCAGAAACGGGATTCGTCAGAGAAGACAATATCGTGCCATTCCATTGTCCAGGTGTGGCGTTCAACGGCCCACTGCCGCCGCACTCGCCGGTGGTGTAACGTCAATGGTAATCGGAGCAATGAGCGCCGTGTGACAAGTCCCCGCTCCTGCAGACGACGTCGAACGGTACGTGCTGACACAGTTTGTTGTGCAACACACCCTAATTCCTGCGCTAACGTTCGTGATGTGGCGGTGCGAGCCGTCAATGCCCGTCGCACACAACATGCCGGTCCTCTCGTTTGGTGGTGTGCCGCGGCTGCGACAATCGCTCACGTCGGTCCGTCCGTCCCTCCTGCACCCACCAAATCCATACGCGCCTCACTGTGGCTGGATGTCGTTCCACACGGGCGCCGATGTCTCGGTACAATAAACCGCTGTCGCGATAAGCCACTATTCGTCCTCTGTCGAACTCCGATACGTGCTGGAATGACTGCCGTATTCTGCCACGATACATCAGGAAGCTTCCCACGCACAGGTCCGGCAGCACAACACACTTCCACTACTTACACCCCGCCTTCTGTGAACCCTTCTTATAGTGCTTCTCGGTGGCGTTCCGGGCGCACATGATTTTCATATGGTCTGCAATGCTAATCGTTTGCATGTTTTTTCGCGGGCGAAGCATGCTGCGAATTTCAGGCCAATCGGATGCTTCCTTCTTGGTGTTGAACTTTGGGTGGCCAGCAGTGTATTTTGAAAATAACCAGAAATGCGATAATAATAGGAAAACTTAACGCAGTGCGACGATGGTAGGGTTCGTAAAAAGTTAATTTTTTTTACGAATATTTTCACATGGAAACACGAACCAACGAAGGATATATTTTTTGTACTCGCAGACGATCACGAGTTGTGGGAAGCTTAGTTAGGAAACACATGTAATGCTGAAAAAAAAAGAGCTTAAAATATTTTTGCTGTTTATTTACTTGAAAATAACAGAAAAGCATCTAAGAATGCATTATTTAAAAAAAAAGTGTTCACGTCTCTTTCTTTAGATTGCTAGATCAACTCGTGAATCGCAACGTTTCTGTACGAAATTACGGTTTGGGATCGACATCGTAAGTACGGATTGTACAGCGATTTTTTTTCTGAATTTAATGCCCTGCGGATCATACGAAAAAAATGCACCCGAAAATGATTAGTAAAGTGTTTTAGTACTTACGGTATCAAACCACTCTTACTTGCTTTTTATTTGTCACATGTTTGAAAGTGCATTAGTACTACAGTCACTGGGAAGATTGTTCACTTTCTAGAGCTGACTGGATCAGCCTGAATTCTATAGATTTTTGTAGAGAATTGTTCCGGGTGTTTTGATGACTGACTGTCCTACCGGAATGGGAATTGGCATATAATGGTTCAATTCGCAATCAAGAACTCTACGTATTTCGAAACTACTACACTTCAATGTACGGGTTGCATTTTTTTTATGGACTTGCAGTGCAGATCTACAAACATGAAAAACAAACTTCGTTTTTTAATCATTTGATGGGAATGTTTTTTAATTCCAGTTGAATACGATTTTTTTCTGATTTACAAACTAGGGAAGTACCATAACAGAAGCGTAGCACATTTTTTTTTTGAGATTAATCATAGTAAAATATCTTTCACACGAGACATAATATGATCTCATTCCATTTAATTAACAGTAGCTGAATTCCCGCTTTGTATTCCTAAAGTAAACGGAGTCCATAGGCTTCGTACGACTTAGAAACAGAAGGTGTTTCCAAAAACTCCGTATAAAATGTTTGTAATGCCTTTTGCTCACATCATACTGGGTTGAACCCCCTATCCGTGACCTAAGTGAAAAACTGACTGAAAAACATATGACATATATCTTTACTTTAACCTTATTTTTGAGTTTCCATTTTTTTGTAAATTTTGTTACTTTTCGGGTAGATTTTCCTACTGAACGGCACCAATTTCTCTGTACGTTTGTCAACGCTGTCAGTAGGTCAACGGTAAATAAAAGCAAAATATGTTAGGTATATGAAAGAGTAGATATTTTTAAGATTGTTAAAAGCGTATTGATGTTATTGTCAAAGCGTTTACGGATTATAATGAACTACACACTACGCAAGTATAAAGCGTGTAAATGATTTCTGCTATATATTCCTGTGAATATGCAGGAATATGTGTTAAGCGGCCCCCGGTGGTGCTGTGGTCTAAGAGATGGCCTCTGATCGTTCGCCCGAAAGGGGTCCGGGTTCGAATCCCGGTGAGGCATAGATGTTGTGTTTGTCTTAAGGCACTGGCTCTCTCTCCCTTTCCTGGAACCAGTGACCCTAAATTATGGACCAGCGGCTGCTTATAGCCCACTGAGTTGCCCATGGTGATCACTAAACCTCCAATAAAAAAAAGTAGTGTTAGGCATATTGTTGCTCATTTTATCATTCACGAATATGCAGGAATAAGTTAGGTAAGTTGCTCATTCTTATGACGCTTGACCGTTTACCATTTTGTCAGACTAAAGTGATTATACATTTGGTTCAACAAGCCATGTTAAGTTAATGAAAGTCGCTTTAACTATTATATTATCTTAAACTGTGCGCTAATGCCTTGAGCTGTTAAACAAACATTAATTTCAACACTGGTAAGTTAGCTTGACTGTAAAACACAAGAGGATTATAACTCAATAGGCTTATCGTACTCTAACCTTCGTTGACCCGGACAGCTTAAAACTTAAAAGTTGGAAGTCCTTAACTAGACAAATAATTAACTTCAATATATAACTAAAAGTCAGCAAAGAAGTGGATGACTTAAGTTAACATTCCAACCTTTTTATTTGAATGGCACTTCATCAAATGCGTACGTTATAAAACTTCATCAATATACGTGATTTAATCTACGTTATAGAACTGTTATACTCTTCATACTTTAACATAGGCACGTCGGTAGCTGATTAGTCTTATATCAGTACTGACTCATCATCTAAGGTTGAGTACCACTGGTTACACATGGCACCTTTTTTAGCACGTCTTTTGTAAATAAAGATCGTGCTTATGTTATCGGTTTGTCCCTCCGTCCGTCCGTCTGTACCCACGGTATCTCTGCAACTATTAGTCCGATTTAAAAAATTATTTTTGCATTCGAAAGCTTGAAATATGCGAATGATGATCCTATATTTCGTTTTCTTTAACGATGTACAATTTCGCCGCTAGAGGGCGTAAATGCAGATGATGTCGAATTCCAAAAATACGTTTTATTCCACATATTTGCTTCTAAACATCCGATTGAAAAAAATCTTTTATCTTTCGATTCCATTTATGCCGAAGAGTATTTTGGATATAGTTTCTTTCTCAAGTTACCAATAGATTTTCCGTTTGGGGGCGTAAAAGCAAATTGCATTTTTTCCGATAACTCTTCTTTTAAAATTCCGATTCGAAAATTTTTTTTGCAGCGGATACATCTCCTGATGCACAATCTTTTGCATATAATTTTGAGTTTTTGGTAAAGAATACGTTGGCTACCAGGGGGCGTAAGTGTTAATTTTCGCTTCTGATGTATTTGCCATAAAATATGAGCTTCTAAAATATCGATTGAAAAAATTCTTTCGTGGACTGATGCCAATCACATCGATAAACCTTTTCGGAATATTTTCTTCCTAAAATATTGCACAGTTTCTCCGCCAGGGGGCGTAGATGTATATCTTATTTTTGTCAATATCTCGACTTCTAGGAGTACGATTTGAAAAATTCCTTCTTTGTTGGATAGTGTTTTCCGTGTGACATGTTTTTCATATAGTTTTAAAATTTTCAAGTAATTCATAGACTATCCGCTAGGGGGCGTAAAGGTAAATTGCGTTTTCCTTTATGTCTCTGCTTCTAAACCTCCGATCTGAAAAATTCCTTCTGCACCGGATACTGCTCCCGATGGGAAATCGTTTGCACATAATTTCTAATTTTTGTAAAAAATTGTTTGGCCACTAGGGGCGTAAACCTTAATATCCACTTCTGATGTATTTGCAGAAAAAAAAGTGAGCTTCTAAATTCTCGATTAAAAATAACATCGTTTGTAGACGGATACTACTCATGTCGATAAACCTTTTAAAAACATTTTCTTCTTAAAATAGTGCACGGTTTCTTCACCAGGGGCGTCGATGTATATCTTATTTTTGTCAATATCTCGACATCTAAGAGTCCGATTTAAAAAATTCTTTCTTTGTTGGATAGTGTTTCTAGTGTGACATGTTTTTCCTATAAATTCAAAATTTTCAAGTAATTCATAGACTTTCTGCTAGGGGATCGTAAAGGTAAATTGCGTTTCCCCCTATATCTCTGCTTCTAAATCTCCGATCTGAAAAATTCTTTCTGCACCGGATACAGCTCCTGATGGGAAATCGTTTGCACGTAATTTCAAATTTTTGTAAAAAAATTGTTTGGCCACCAGATGGCGTAAGTCTTAATTTCCGCTTCCGATGTATTTGCAGTAAAATATGAGCTCCTAAAATCTCGATTGAAAAAAAGTCTTTTGTGGACCGATACTACTCATGTCGACAAACATTTTAGGAACATTTTCTTCTTGAAATAATGCATGGTTTCTACGCCAGTGGCGTAGATGTATATCTTATTTTTGTCAATATCTCTACTTCTAAAAGTCTGATTTGAAAAATTCCTTCTTTGTTGCATAGTGTTTCCGATGCGAAATGTTTTTCCTATAAATTCAAAAATTTCAAGTAAATCATAGACTTTCCGCTAGGGCGTACAATGGTAAATTGCGTTTTCTGCTCCTAAAACTCCGATTTGAAAAATTCTTCCTGTATCGCAAACAAGACCTGACGGAAGATACTTTTCACATAATTTCTAATGTTTGGTAAAGAATGGTTTGGCCACCAGTGGTCATAAGTGTTAATTTCTACTTCTGATGTATTTGTAGCAAAATCTGGGCTCCTGAAAACTCGACTAAAATTCTTTTTCTTGTACCGATACCGCTCATATGGATAAACCTTTTGTGAATACTTTCTTCCTAAAATAATGCATGGTTTTCCCACCAGGGGACATAAAGTCAAATCTTTTTTTTGTCGATAACTCTGTTTCTAATTAGTAAGCTCACGATTCCGCGTACAGCAGTATCTGAGGGATTAAAGACCCGATTGAAAAACTTCTTTCTTCCGTCAGATACTATTGTTTTCCATACCAGTTCCATTGATTTTAAATAGCTTTGATAAATTTAATTTGCGTCAGAACGGATTCAAAAGACCTGCTTATTACACTCGAAAATTCGGGGTCATCTTTCTTGTGGAACATCAAATCGTCAAAGTGACTTCACTGAAATTACTTAAAAACACATAGCCAAACACATTTACTGGTAGTAAATTGTGTGAATTAAGATTGCTTTCCGATAACTAAAGCAGCATTGCCTCTTGAAGATTGGTTATCACATTGCCTCTCAGAGACTAAACACATTCGTTCTTATGGCTTTCTCTTTCAACTACCTAATTTGTTTTCTATTTGGGGGTTTAAGGACCACTATAAGCAACTCAATAGGGTATAAGCACACGCCCGTCCCTAATTAGGGCCGCTAGTTCCAGGGAAGCGAGGGAGCAAGTGCCGTAAGACAAACACAACATATATGCCTCACTGGAATTCGAAAACTGGTTTCTATACAACATTTTGAATTCCATGACATTCATGGAGTTTTACTTGTTGACTTACGAGAGGTCAGCATGGTGCTAGCAAAGGTCATGAACCCCAGCAAGAACTCGAGACTAAGTGATATAACATACATCGGAAGTGAAAAAACGTTTGTAAAACACGTTTTGTGCCCTCGGCCAATAAACTTAATTAAAATGTTTAGTACACTTACAATGCATCCACTTTCACATGCAGATCAGAATCAGCAGTTCCGATTTTTAGTCAGAGAGGAATTAAATCCTATGGGTTGTCGGAAAGGTCATGACGTATTTTAGCCATGTTTTGCAAAGGTCATTTATTGATAGAAAGAACAAAGATCAATCAATGCTATAATGCCCGTTTTGTTCGATAACCTTTTGCCATCTTTCAGTGAGCTGCAGAATGCCTCGTTCATAGAATACATGTCTTTCGTGGCGAAAAACTGTACAAGGTGCTGATTTACAGCCTCATCTGAATTGAACGTTATACCACGCAAGGACTGTTGAAAAAAGCGAAACAAGTGAAAGTCTGATGGCGCAAGGTCAGGAGAGTATGCTGGGTGTGGCAACACATCCCACCCAAACTCCAATAATTTTTGGCGGGTGATCAAATTTGTGTGTGGTCTCACGTTGTCGTGATGGAACACAACACCTTTACGATGAACGAGCTCTGGACGTTTCTGGATGATGGATTCGTTCAAACTGTCCAATTGCCGACAGTACACATTCGAACTGATTGTTTGGTTCCATGGTACGAGCTCGAAAAACACGAAACCTTTAAAATCCCACCACACTGAGCAGAACCTTCTGCTGATGAATGTCTGCTTTGGATGTCGTTTGAGGCGAAGCAACACGTCGGGACCAAGACTGTTTGTGCAGCACATTGTTGTACACAATCCACTTTTCGTCTCCTGTCATCAGTCCCTTAAAAAAAGGATCGTTTTCCTCACGTTTAATGAGCATATCGCAGATGTTTATACGCGCCGTCAATTGAGCTTCTTTGAGTTCACGAGGAACCCACATGTCAAGCTTGCTTACGTATCCCAGCTTCTTCAGGTGGTCGTGAACGCTTGAATGATATATGTGCAATGTACCTGCAATTTCTCGTGTCGTGTAACGTGGGTTTGACTCGATCAATGACTTGATTTGGTCGTCATCAACCTCGGTTGACCTCCCGGACCGAGGAGCATCGTTGAGGTCAAAATCACCCGCACGGAATTTTGCGAACTACCGCTGGCACTGACGTTCTTGTAGAGCATTATCACCGTACATTTTACCCAACTTTTCACAAGCTTGACACGCGTTCTTCCTTTTACGGAAATAAAACAGTAAAATATGACGAAAATGCACAGTTTGGTCTTCCATCTTCAACGTGATGTCAAATCTCCGCAAATTAACCAAATCGCTCACTATTCCTTTTAGACTGCAGCTAGAACTGGCACCTTGTTTTTCTAGTGTGGCAACAAACACTCACTTCTATTGTTGCTTGGGTTTTATGCAGAGCTTCGTGGGGTATATTTCTAGAAAACTCATCCTTTAACACGAAGTGACAGATGCAATTAATTGCACGTTTAGAGTGAAATTAGAGGGAATGCCACGCCGGTGCCAGAGTGGTTCGAAGCATTGGCCTCTCATCATTAGTCCGAGAGGGTTTGGGTGAGACATTGGTCGTGCATTTGTCTTACGGCACTGGGCTCTCCACCCTCTCTGGAGCTAGTGACCCTAACATAGAGACGGGAGATTGCTTATATTAAATTAAGTTGGTCACGGTGGTCGTTAAACCCTCAAATGAAAAAATAGAATGTGAGGGAACCGAATTATCTGCACTGGTTCTGAAATTCAGCTTAACCCCAGATTTCAAGAACCTCTCAAGCACTGGTTCTGAAATTCAGCTTAACCCCAGATTTCGAGAAGTTCTCAATGTGGCTTCCGTGGAAGAAATGTTCTTCACTAACTACGTAGGACAAGGTCAGGATTACTAATCCAGCAATCAAATGTGCCTGAATCGCCAATTTTGCGGCCCCGGTGGCACAGTGGTCTAAGCGACGGCTTCTGATCATTCGTCCGAGATGGGTTCGGGTTCGAATCCCCGTGAGGCATGGATATTGTGTTTGATGATATGAATTACTGAAGTAATATTAAAATTCGTGTTAAGTTGACAATAAAATATTCGAAGACGAAAGTAAAGGCGTGATCTAAAAACAAACATATCAACAATTAGCTCATGATTACTTGATGTTTACTATATTTAATGACTGGTTAAAACCTCATGACAAGCTAAAGTAATGGTATTTGCAATGGCAAGATCTTTCGACCTTACTAATCTTTCTACCTCTTGTGGGGGTTGTTGGGCAGATGATGGGCAAGGTCGAAAGATCTTGCAATTGTAAATACCATTACTTTAGCTTGTCATGAAGTTTTAACCAGTCATTAAATATAGTAACCATCAAGTAATCATGAGCTAATTGTTGATATGTATGTTTTTAGATCGCGTTTTTACTTTCATCTTCGAATATTTTACTGATGTTGTGTTTGTATTACGGCGCTGCCTCTCTCCCTTCCCTGGAGCCAGTGGCCCTAAATTAGGGACGGGCGACTGCTTGTAGCCCACTGAGTTGCTCATGGTGGTCGTTAAACCTCCAATCACGAAAAAAAAAAGGATCGTCAATTTTACTGTTTAATACGTAACATCATATTAGAAACCTTGAAAATCACATCGCCCTGAAGTGCGAATCGAACCCGCGTCACCCGATTTCCGTTCGAGCGTGCTATCCGTTACTCAGGACAATGAGGTTCCAAGTAACTGAATTGGATGAAACGGGAACCTCTTTAGATTTCATCATTTCATCACTTCTACAAATGTCTCAAGCACTAAGCTTTCACTTTTTATACTAGCCTCGCCCTCTGGTGGCAACAGCGTGCAGCCATAGCTCATTTGTTTAAAACTGTCAGGTGGTCATAATAAAGTGGCCACTCAGTGTATATATCCAGTTTCATTGCTTATATATTACCTTCACGAAAAACTTATTAAAAAATAATTCCGTGGATATTATTGTTATAAACTGGTTACTAAAAATTAAAGAATTCCTAGTGTTAAGTGCACTAGTGGTGCCACTTCTAGATCTGTAGCTCGATTTCTTCAGATATAATTTTTTTCAACTTTCGGATTTTTTTTTCCGGAAAAAAAATCAGCAGGTTTATTTGAAGATTTGGAAGATGAGTTTGAAATTCATGATCCTGATCCAGATGGAATTTGTAAGTATGTGGAATTGCGCATGGGCGAAACATCTTGAAGCTCTGGATTTGTTACCGTCGTCGAAGAAATCTTAATTAAGCTAGCTCCCATTGCTAGACGTGTACTATGTATACCAGCCAGTAGTTCTGCAAGCGAGAGAGTGTTTAGTGCAGCAGGTCAAGTTTTTTAGAGGATAGAAGATCAAGGTTAAGCGCTTGCATTAGATGCGATTCGTGTTTTTTTTTTGAGGTGTTTCGAGAGGCTTAAACGGTAAGCAATTTTCATGAAGAACTTGCTGGAAACTGCACACCCATAGAATAATATCGTGGTTATTACACTATTAAGTGCAAAGCTTTGTTAATGTTACAAAATGCAGAATAATCTGGTCTAGAATACTCATACTTTATTTTATTTTTTATTTTTTTTGGAACTTTTTTTATATGCTTTTTTTATACTCACTACATTACTGTAAACTATCTCTACCAGTTAGCATATATGTAAATTATATTGCGAAGTTCAGCATTCTAGAGTCAAAATTTAAAACATGCGCGACTGTCTGTAAAGAGTTGTACGTTTTGTAATGCAATTTATTCAAAATAAAAGTGAATTTAGAAATCCAAAAGAAATAACGAATTGAATATTTTGTATTTCTAAAAGATTTTCTTAAGTTCAGTTTTCGGCAGAATCACTGATTCCCTTGGTATAGTCGAACGGCGTACGCATCGATTATTTATTTATTTTTTAGACCACATTTTAGAATATTTACCTTTATGCATAGTGTTTCGGAGAACATATTAATATTATGAAGTGGATTAACCGAAGTAAACTTTTTAAACTAATCCTTGATTGGGCCATAGCTTTGGCCTGTACATAGCCTTGCTTAGCAAAATTTTCTGAGAACCCGGGCCCTGGCTGACCCGGGCTTAGCAAACACATGAAATCAGTGCGCTGAGCCCGGTTGAGACCGAACTCATCTCTAGAGTCGATCCCTTGGCGTGTACAGGCTGTTATTCGCGCTAGAGAAGGACCAACAGGGTATTAGCTAGGTATCTCTAATGTTTTTATGGAGTATACACAAGACGTGAAAAGTACTATCGCGGAAGCAGACGATTCAGTTTCTCTTCAAGCATTTATAATTTTCTTGCTATCATATTGATGTGCGTTATTGGTCTGTTGCACATTTACGTGTATATACACTGAAGAGCAATTGAATTAGAGACAGCTGACGTTATGCAAATGTGACGCTGTGGGCAGCCCTGTAAACGGAAACGACATGACGTATGCAGCGATCCGATAACATAAGGAGTGATGCGACGGGAATCAGTAAGAGTCGGACGCAGTATGGGTAAGACGAAGAATCTAAGCGCATTTGATCGTAGGCAAATTGTCGGGGCCCAACAAATGGGCCACTCAGTCTCGAAAGTCGTGCAAGGCACTGGAAATTTCATGAGTCACTGTGTCACGTGTGCATCGAATCCGGTAAAACCATGCCTGCAAGTGCCAACTGCCGTGGACAACAGCGTGTGGATGAGCGGGGTCATCGTCGGCTAGCTCGCATTGTAACAGCGAATGGACGGGCCACAGTGCAAGAAATCACTCTGCAAATTAACGCTGGTGCACAAAAACGTGTAAGCAGCCACACCATCAAGAACCATCTCCTCGCTATGGAGTTCAGAAGCCATCGTCCCACGAGTGTACCGCTGCTGACCTCACATCACAGGGTGCAAAGATTAGTATGGGCGCGGGAACATCGCCGCTGGATCCTAGACATGTGGAAAAATGTTGCCTGGACTGATGAGTCGAGATTCATGTTGGTACATGCGGATGGCAGGATACGAGTACGGCGCAAACCACATGAAGCGATAGATCCTTCTTGCCAGCAGGATACTCTTCAAACTGTTGGGGTGGCATTCTCGCCTGGGGACTCTTTACGTGGACTGAAATGGGACCCCTGGTACGTGTGACATCGTCCGTCACAGGTGAACGTTACCGGGTTATCCGAAACGAACGACCCTTTGCTCCCGTTTGTGCGTCTTCAACATCCCACTGGGGATCTCATCCTACAACAAGACAATGCAGCTCCCGAATGGTTGGATGAACACTCCAACGACGTGACCTCGCTTTCTTGGCCAGTTTGGTCACCTGACCTCAATCGGGCACATCTGGGATGCCATCCAGTGAGATGACCCCCTCCATCAAATCTTCGTGAACTGTGGGAGCTTGTTCAGGGGTCGTGAATCCGTACGGCTTCCCAACGCTTCAGGTGTCTTGTCTAGTCCATGCCGAGAAGAATCGCCGCCGTCATCAGGTCGAAAGGTGGTGCTACACGTTACTAGACAGGTATCTCTAATTCAATTGCTCTTCAGTGTAAATAGCCACCAGGTGACACATGTTCACGTTTACATATCAAGACAGTCGAAGTTGATGATTCCATTTCTTTTGAAAAATCGATTCGTGATTTTTAAATTATGCCTGAGACTCACACACTCGCAGTTGTGCATTGCTTTCTATGTGGGCCCATTTACCACGCTGCACAAACGCGGTTCTGATACCGAATTTTAAAAGAACAAAATAAAATAAATTGAGATAAGTATGGAAACTGTGGTAATTAAATGAGTCAGGCAAGTTTTGTGAAGTTCCTTCATTTACTGAACAGCTGGTTTATTGCACGTACTGATGAAGAGCTCAGTAGTGTGCAACGAACTGATGGGTACATGTAAGGAAGGAAGATCTAGTCATCAACTTTAAGAGTGTAAACAAGAGATGTAATAATAAAAAGGTCGGGGCTGGAAAAATGAAGCTGTATAATGTAAAACTCCCTTAAATAGAAAAGAAAAGCACGAATGACTTCAACTGAAAAATGTAAGTAAAACCTGAGAGACGTATGGCGCTGCTACGAGTTGTACCAAGAAACGGCAGAGAGTGAGAGAAAGGGGAGATAAGTAATAAATTCTCGCCATATTTAAGCGCCCTGCTTTTATACTGTGTAACGTATGCACATATCCACATTAGTCGGTGCATATAATCCGATTTGAAGATTATAAATGTGTCATACCTCGATAGTTACAGGATTGAAGCTTGAAGACCCTTGTACGCTTTCTTTCCGTTCGATATTAAGAATTCACATGGTCTTTCTTTCCGGCGCAAACAAGGCCACTCATTTCGAACGGTATTATTAAGTCATTTACTGTTTTTCGGATTTCGCATTCGTCGCTACGTAAAATGTAATCCAGTCCCACACAAACAAAGCAATATTTGTCGTGCAATTCTGTGCACTGTGCGTGTCTGTGAGTGAGTGAGAGGATTTCTTATTCTGCGGCTGACTCAGGTAGCTGGACAGTCTTCTCTTAGTAACATAAAAAATAACTCCCTCATGGTCACGCGTGGGTCGGTCTCCTCTAACATGTCCACTGTTGCGGGACTTCCGGCTTTGGGACTGTCTGAAAAATCAAAATTTTCCGCTCGAAACCGTTTGAACCAACAACGATGAGATATGGTATTGGGATACACATTGGTAATCTTCCTAACAGCACTTTCGGGGGTGCTACCCCGACCAAACTCATACAGCATGCAATGGCGGATGTGCTTCTTGGCCACTTCCACGTTGGCTGGTGCTTACACTCTTCGCCTGCGGACGTCTAACTGCCACTGACTTAAGCCACCTACCTGCTGATATTATGCCAATGTGTGCCATGGGTTGAGGCTTCGACTTCGGGCACCTCCTTATCGGAAATTACTTTCTTTCCAAACTAATAATTTTAGGAGTGTGAATCTTACGATAAATATCCGAAAGGTATACTCGCTACGATAAAGATTGAATTAACTAAAATATTCGAAACAGTGACTCCGCATCAGAAGTAATAATTGACACTGATGTGCCGTATTTTCATTGTTATCCATGTAGACACTCTTTCAGAAAATTTGAAAATTACATTACCCCAGAGTGGGAATCGAATTCGCACCTCCCGATTACAGTTCGAGCATGCTATTAGTTACACCACCCAAGACAAAGAAGTTACAAGCAAAAGAAAGCTAAGCAGATGTAACTTAGAAATCTGAGAATTGTATGTTTAGCGACAGGCAGGACAAGTGCACGTGTGTCGCTAAGTATACCCACATGACATTAAATTACATGATTAAACATTTGAATTTCAAAGCCAGTTTGTTACCCTAGCTGGATGGTTGAACGAATTTAAGCAGGTATTTGGTATTCGTGTGCTTCTATGTCCACAGAAAACTATTTAGTTTATCTGTTGCAGGCTGTTGATTCATTTCGCACAAAATCTTTGGCTCATGTGTAGAATGAATATCCAATGCCTCTCGAATCGCTTATACGCAGTTCACTGACTTGAATTGGTAGAGCGTGCAAGCGAAAACAATCGCTTTTGCGATTGGAAAATCTATTTCAGGACGTAAGTCATGTATTGAAGACGATGTGCTGTTGAAACGCATCTAGAAACCATATAATGGAACTTCTATAGATCGTTAAAAAAATAAAACCAATATTATTTAATGGAACTGAGGACAAAACATAGAACGATGGAGACCTATGTGAAAACTGATTTTAGGAAAGAAGGGTGGTTTCAGAAGTTCGGCCTCAATTTTGAAAAAATAAGAATTAGCAAAAGAAAAAAAAACAAAAACCAATAGGTATTGGGTAATGCTCTTTCATGTACCATCCTGAAATCAGAAGATGAAGGATGGTATTATGGAGGAAAAATTCTTGTTTCTGCGATATAATTGTTTCTGCGATATCGTCTGATTAGCATATCCTGTAATATCCTGTATCGTAATTAGCATATCCTTAGCTCGACTCCTTTCAGTTGTTCTGGTTTGACGTAGGACTACGTCTAACCCTGCGGATAGTATGGGACGACTTATGGTGGACTGCCTGTGACAAAAATAGGTCCCACTTGAAGTCATTATAGCGTAAAAAATAAGAGCCGCACACTAATCGTGTTAGCATATTCGTAAACAGCATGGAATCCAATTCAAGTACTGCGCAATACATCGTGCGCGCAACGTTTCCTGTGTGCGGGGGAGATGATGCAATATTTCTGAGGATGTCGCAGCGTTTTTCGGCAACCGCGAGCGCAACACGATTTGCGTGGTATCGTTTTAAAGTTCTCGACGAGATCTGTTAATATATACGAAGAACATTTCGCAGTGGTTTGAACTGAACATTTAAAAAATTGTTTTCTTGTGAACTGGTGATGACTTCTGACAATATCGCGGTTTATCTGGACAATCGCGCAAAACTGCTGTTTTAAAGCTCTCGACGAGATCTATTCAAATTTATAAAGAACATGTCGCAGTGGTCTA
Organism: Macrothele yani; assembly: GCA_039090855.1. Taxonomy (NCBI): domain Eukaryota; kingdom Metazoa; phylum Arthropoda; class Arachnida; order Araneae; family Macrothelidae; genus Macrothele; species Macrothele yani. The sequence goes on along the minus strand of CM077024.1, from coordinate 38,698,351 downwards.
AACTAAAATGTTTAAATATTGTTTTCGTATGAACGGGTTATTATATTCGGCACTGCCGCGGAATTCGCAGAATAAACGCAAGCAAAAGTGAGAAAAATGAAAACGAAAGGCAAGAGAAAGTGATGAGGAGTGTAAGAAGTCCAAGAAGACAGAGCATCACGTTGGGTAATTCGTGAATCGATCTGCTTTGTGTTCACAATGTATCCAGCATTATTTGTAAAAAATGTGTTAGCTACTCTTCATATCATAGACCTGTGTTGGCTATAACAAATTAAGTAAACGCTTTGAAACCATACTCGACTAGCTCATTTCAAGTCACCGATCTGCAAGACGTAGTCCTACGTTCCAAAATGACGGCTCAATCAGAAGTAAGCCTACCTGTATCTTTTTTATGAACATGAGTATGACTTCCTTTTGTATGCACTCAAAAAATTATGTGACTGTTAGATCAAACTGCCCGTTTAATCTGTAAGCGCGAGAGTATTTGTTAACACAATTACCGAAAACTAAATTGCGTGTCTTACACAGTGTTCGTACGAGGAAACAGTCCATTTATTCCACAATTTTAACCATCTTGCTCGACTTTTGCGAAAACATACGAATAAAAAAATAAATATATGCCTAACATAAGTTAAAATGAATTGAAACATACAAATGGAAATATTCAAATAAAAAAGAAATAATAGGAATATATTATACACGATTTCTAATGGATCCAAAAATAGTTTTTCAATGTTCTTTATCTCAAAGACAGTTCATTCGGAACTGTGACCTAAAGAAGTCATCGATGGCTACAGAATGTTACGAAAAGGACCATAAATTTCTCTTTGAACAAGCAAAACTAAGACAAGCCAGATTCAACCACCAAACTTGATATTTTAGAAGCTTTCCATATTATATGAGAAGTCTTCGCAGCTTGTTAATGACATGGCATCCACGCCATTTCTATCAAACACATGGAAACATCTAACCAAAACACGTGACTGTAAACCCTATTTATGATGTTATATACAATTTTGAATATTTATGTGTCATTCGTCCTCATGAAGGACGAATGACACATAAATATATTTTTCAAGCCGACCATGGTTTCGCTGGTCAATACCCAGCGAAACCATGGTCGGCTTGAAAAAATAAACATTTGTGACTACTACGTTGTATTATCTTAATCTATATAGTTTTTCAATGTGTTTACTATCTCTTCCTGTACTATCTTGTAATTAACCCTATATTTTAAAAAAAAACATTTTTTTTGTTTATTTCCTTCTCTCTATATTTTTTTTATGAAACATCCTATATGAACAACACCTTAGTCTTCTAAAAGAGTGTTTCTTTCTAGAAAAATTGGATATAACCTGATTCAGGGGGAAATTCCTGGCCGGGTCCCCTCCCGCAAAGTGGAAATGATAGTTCGTTTTGAAAGAATAGAAAGAATACTTTTAACAAATTTCGAAAAATGTCTTTTTTTAGGATCTTTAAAAATGTTATTTCTAATAGGCTTAAAGTTATAGAATAGTTAACCTAATTGAATTACAAATAAGTGTTTTAGAACGAAAGTGAATGAATGAATTGAGTGAAATGATAGGAAAAAAATAAGTAAATCCGTTCCAATTCTTTACAAAAAGCCGAATATGTGGATTTAATAAAGTCCAATGTGAGAAATAAAATAAACAGAAATAAAGACGAAATCTGACGGGCTTTTGCGTCCAACACTGAATAAGTCAGCGATTAACAACATCTCGAGCATAGGTTTATAGTTGCCTTGTTTCATACAGGTACTACGTTTTAGCTAACACACATACCATCGTAGTTCAGAGTGTGTCCGATAATTTTAAGTTCAAGAATTCATGGCGAAAGTACGCTTAGTTGTTAAGTGAGCCGTACATCCTGAATGGTTATCAGTAGATCTGAAATACTTAACTTGCTGAAAACTGATTCTGAGACGAGATGGTGTCAACTGAGAGAGCTGTCAAATACCATTGATAAAATTGAGTCGCTTTTAATTAGGGTTTTATGCATTCGCTTTTTTAATCCCATGACTTATGCATCTTAAGTTCGCTCACAAAAAAATGTTTCATTGACTTTGGGACCATCCCTTTTTTTTTTTTTTTTTGCTATCCGCCAGTTCGTCGCCAGCGTCAATAATTCATCGCCTACGTCCATTCGTCTAGTTTGCATCCTTTATCTCTATAGAAATGAGATCTGGGAAAATATATTTCCTTTGGGCATTTCTATTTTTTCGCGTTCTTCTTCGCGAGTGTTACCTCCATTTCAAAATTCCAAGGATGCCCGGACTGCAACAATTCTTACTCTCTCGTACTGAAGGAAAAAATGTGGTCAGGATTTCAAACATGCCTTCGTTCCATTCATTCGTCAGCCAGTCAATTTTCCCATATACAGGGTGTTCGTAAACTGTTTTGACAAAAGAAGAGGGGCGACAGTACCCATCAAGACGAACAATGGTTGCAATGGAACCTGGTCGCATTCCACTCTGAGTGCCAGCAAATAGTAACTTCGAAATACGTCCAACAAGCACAAGTCATCACCTCAGACGTCATTTCTTTCGTGCCCGAGAAGTAGCACATCGCCAAAAAATCACCGTCAAGCATTTACCTTATGCGAATTGCCAGAGATTACCGTATGCAAATTGACAGTTGCAGCTGATTGGCTTATCAAGGTGCAGTAGACACTTCCTGAATGCCACATATCCCGCACGATGGATTGGACGTGGCGGACCTGTGGCATGGCCTCCACGCTCACCTGACTCAAACCCAACGGACGTCTTCTTCTGGGGGCACATGAAATCATTGGTGTACGAGTCGCCTGTGGACTCCGTGGAAGATCTCTTCGCGAGAATCGTTGTTGCAGCGGACAGGATATATCAAATTTACACGACACCAGGAGTCTTCAAGAGGGCGTCAGTTTTTCATTCGCCGGTGTGAAGTGTGCAACTTATGATGTCGTTAATTCTCTTTCTTTGCACTGTTGAAAGTTCAACTTGGACATCTAACTTTGCTCTTTTCTGACACTCAGAGTGGAATGCGACCCTATGTTCCATTGTAAATATTGTTCGTCTTGATGGGTACTATCACCCCTCTTCTTTGGTCAAAACAGTTTACGAACACCCTGTATTTTCCGAAATAATGATATCTCCGATCCTAAAGACTAAAGGAATTATCTTTGTATCTGTGAACCAGGCGCCAAATATGGAAACGGGTCACGGGTCAACGGGTTGACAATTTCTTGCGGGTCAAACGGATCAGGTCAAGATGTTCCTCACCCGATTTCGACCCAGTTTTATTTCAGTTTTAATAGAAAACAAATATTTCAAAGGACCCTTCAGATATCTTTAAAGTAATACTTCACAGCTGCTGAGAACGATCCAGGAACTTGCTGAAAAAAGTAAAGAAATGGGATTAAAAATAAGACAATTCTGATGTACACTGTTTTAACAAGTCACTGGACACCTAGAAGAGAAACACAACATAGCATTTATTGACATATAATAATACGGTGTCGGTCTACCTTTGAACTTAATGCATGCAATGAACCTTCGAGATGCTTTCGACAAGGTTTTGGAACACAGCGATAGGTATGCGCTTCCATTCAGTACATAATTCTGCCGCTTACTGTTGCTTAGTAGTAGACCTTGGTTACAAACTTCTTATGCGGCGCTCTAATTCATCCCATAGGTACTGTATGGGATTAAGATCGGGGCTCTGTGCTGGTCAGTCCACACACGGTACGGAATTATCGTCAAACCACGCCGTAACAGTCCTTGCTTTATGGCTCGGTACATTATCCTGCTGGTACCAACAAAGCTCGGTTCCATAGTATTGCCACAGATTTGGTAAGGCATAATTGTCCAGAATATCGAGGTAGACGTGCTTGTTAACAGGTTTGTCCACGATAACCAACGGGCAGGGACCATTCCACTAAAAACACCACTACACGAGTATACTGCCAGCTCCAAACTTGACCGTAGGAACAGTACACTGTGGTAAATAGCGTTCCCACGGCTGCCGCCATACCCACACACTGCCATCAGACTGATGGATCGTGTATCTGAATTCATCAGTCCATAGGACCAGTTTCCATTGATCCACGGTCCACTATAAATGTTCTTCACACCATGGTAAACGACGAGTAGCATTCCGAGCGGAGATGAAAGGCTTATGAGCAGCGGCACGACCACGTAACCAATGGAATGAAGTTCTCTACGAATGGTACGTGCAAATACCGAAGTTCCAGCATGTTTACTCACCTGGACACTGAGGTCTCGTGTACTAAGTACTCCGTCGATTAGCTGTAATGACTCTCCTGAGGTTTCGACATCCTCTATCACTGAATTTCTTCGGTCTGACGGTACGTTTTGCTACTTCAGGCACGCCATGTGTCTTTCACTTATTAAGTACATCCAAAACAGTTGACTTGGGTATGTTTAAACGCCTATCTGTTTCTCTTATGGACAACCCACTAATATAACACCCAAACGATCTTTCCTTTCTCAAAGTCAGTTCTCTCCGCAGCGACATTTTCACTCACTCACAGTGCGATATGATCGCGGTCTGCTGCAGGCTTGTTTTTATACCGTTTGCGGCTATACAGTGCATCCTAAGAACGCAGCGGATTCGTTCATTTGCTTTTGAAATGGTACCCGGTGACTTTTGTCAATATAGTGTACGATGCTTTTAGAAGGAATGAAGACTTATCAGTTGATGGGGAAAAGCTGGATATAATGATTTCCAACATTCACTTTTGACAGCAGATATCAAGGGAGGGTCACATTGTTGAAGAAATTAATTGGCGTATAAAACTAGGTTGGAGAGCTTTTGGAAGAAACAGTACACAATTTTCAAGAGCAATATGCATTATGCCTTAAAAGAAAAGTGTTTAATTAATGCATCCTTTCAGTGCTTACGTACGGAGCAGAGACGAGGATCTTAACTAAAACAGACATACAAAAACTGTAGACAGCTGTTAGCAGCATGGAGAGATGCATGCTTGGTGTATCCATGATACATAACAGGGATTCGTGGATCAGTAAAGTGACAAGAGTGGAAGACATCATGATGAGAGTAAAATCCCTTGAAATGGCAATGGGCTGGACATATTGCCAGAAGGGACGAACCACTGATGAACAACCCAAATTTTAGACTAGATTCCAAGGGACAGGAAAAGACCCAGAAGAAGTCCACGATTGAGAAGGGTGGATGGAGGAGACTGGCCCAAGACAGACCCTTGTGGAAGAAACGTGGTAATGATGATGATGATATATATCCGAATTTATAGCAGAAGGAAGATTTGTCCGGGTGAGGTCCGTGTCATGTCGAATTACTTGACCGGGACCGCGTCGGGTCGGTGTCTAAAAATTTTGACCTGTTTCCAACTCTGCAAGGCACGAGCGCAATTATCGGTATTCTGTCCTTATGAACATCTGTCAATCACTTCCAGAAGCAAAAGAATCGTTTCTAAAGGTCGTATTGGATTGATTCTTTCCTTATCTGATAAAAATATGTGATCATAATTCGGAAGCTGCTCCGGAAACCAAGTGGTCGGATACGCGGACATCTGGCTAGTCATTCATGCGCCGATGGGGTGGGTGTCCCAGATTAAAAATCCATTGTCTTTTTGTCCGATGGCTGGGACCGTAGCAAGTTTTTCTTCTCTGGGTAGGGCGAGATTTCAAATTATTTCCCTTCGAGTTCAAAATGTCGCACCTTCAAGTTCCACTCAAATAATACGTGGTTTTTAGTTTCTCACACACCCCCTCATAGGAAAGTCTTGTGATCGTTCAAAAGTCCCAGTTCATGTTTTTGACATAAATTTAGTAAAAATGTAAAAACTAGGTAAATACTCAAGAACCAACCACAGGTTGTAAATACCAAGTAAAGCGTAATCGTTATGTGAACGCCGACAACACAACTCTCCACAGAAATGCAGAACGGAAAACAAACCAACGCAGGACAAATGAGTATCGGATAGTGAACGTAACAATAGGAAGAAGCTTTAGGGGCAGGGCTAGGAAAACTTCCGTTTAAGGACAAACACTCAGAGAACTTTCTACGACAAAGAACAAATGACTAATTAGCTCTTCAACGACATGTTCGGAAAGGTAATGGAGATTAGGCATATCAGGATATTGTTTTCCATGCCTCCATTCACTGTTTTGGAAAATTCCCTTTATGGATATGAGATGTTCACACTTCATAGTGTATGTTACTCTGTCCCCTGGCTAATGCTGTATGAAACTAACTAAAGTCTTTATAAAGAAAATACTGAAGGGTGTAACTTTCTTTTTCAGTTACAATTTCTATTTTTTACATCCCCCAGAGAATGAATTTACGCTCCCGGAATTAGCTTTCTGGGAGGGCAACCGTCCTCCCTGTCCTACCGGTAGCTACGGCCCTGCTTACGGCACTGGATCTTTCCCTTCCCCGAAACCAATGGGCATGAATTAGGAATCACTATTGCTTGTCTTAGATGTTCACGGTGGTTGTTAAACCGTAAAAAAATGGCGAATTACTTTCCTTCCGTTCGTCTTTCCGTTTGGGAAAATCACACCTCCGATTCGGAAATTCGGATTGAAGAAACTGTTCTAGTTCCCTACATAAAATAGCATGCACATAATATTTGAGATACGTCTTCCTGTTCATTTGTCAGTCTGTATGTCCAGCTAGCTGTTACACGAATTAAATTTCTTCTACTACAGATCGGATTGAAAAAAGGTTAGGTATATGCGCAAGTTTTCCGAATGCACTATCAAATAATATAGACATTTTATAAAATGCACTGTAAAACCTCAGGAGAAAAGAAAAAAAAAGTAAATGCCTGTTACATATAAATTGGAATGATTTATATATTATAATCACTTGCAAGTACACCAGAAATTGCACTGAATAATTTCTACATAACATTGTCAAAAGTCCTTCTCTGAAAACAAGTTCTTATAACTTGAGAAGCTTCTATCAACATTTACAACAGATGTGATTGGGTCCTACTTGAAGAAAATAGATTCACTTATGAATCAGGGCCGTGACTAGACTAGTTTGGTAAGGGAGGGAGGGGGGGGGTTAAAATATTCCACAGCAAAAATGTAATCTATCTATGAGAAACTATTAAGCAGTTAACAGACTTTTGTTTCGGATACCGTAGTTTTCATAGAGCCGTAAACAGACCTTTTTTTTTCACAGCAAACTTCTACCTATCTCTCTAATCACTTAACAAAAAATAAACTCTTTAGTTTTTAGTATATTAGTATTAGTTAGCGAGTAACGACACATGAACTTACTCAGTATTACCAGAAAAACAAACTTAACAATATGAGACAGAGATCACATGAAAACAACAAGATTACACAGGAGATAGAACGAAAACAAGTAGTCTGAAAAATGAAAATTACATAAAAAAAATAATTTAAATGTCCGTCAGGAAGTGGATTTTAAAAATTCTAATAAAGATAGTTGAAGTCACCATACCGAAGCCCTTTGACGTTGAACTGGCCGTCCAATAGATCCTATCAGGAAATAAGTGAGAACATTCTCTGCCTAAACACGTGCTTTTTATGCTTTCATTTCGCAATTTGCACCCCTATTTCCATCTCAAATAACAACACGCCAATTGAAGTTCTCAAATCTCACTCCTCACCCATATCAACAGGCAACCAAATATTGGGACGTCAGATGTAATTGTAATTCATCTTCTACCGAGACCACTTCTTCCCTTTTCCCTCTCCGGCTATTTAGACCGAAAGCGAAACCAGAGCAGCATTTACCTGAGCACTCGATCTCCGGCTCCCCTGACACCGCTTTGGACCTTGTGGTGTATGAAGTTTCAAATTCGAGATGCAATTACTCAATGCGGTCTCACATTTCTAAACAAAAAATATCCCAGTCTAGCATCTTGATGTTATAAAGAAACAATAAACTCGATTCCAACTGCCATTTCTTTTCGTCCCTCTTAACACGATAAAAAAATAAATATGCGATCACAAATATACCTGATAGTAGAACAATTCCGATTAATAAAGTGCCAGACACAGTTTTTTTGTACTTCTATAAATTTGTTGCTACTGACCAGTGAGAAAAGAATGTCCTTCTGAAGTAAGGTTTATCAAAGGAAATAACAGAAACAATTTGTAAAAAAGTTGAAAAGAAGATAATGACGACACCTGTTGATCTAATAACTTACGAAAAACAAGCAAAAAATGTTTCCCCAAAAAATTTCAGAACGGGGGGGGGGGGGGGAATCTCTAAACAACCTTACCCTGAATACGGCCATGTTATGGATAATTCTTCCTCGAATTCAAATGTTTCTGCTTCTCTAGTTAAGATATCAGGATTCTTTTTCAAAGTCTGCAATACAGCATTTCTTCCCTAGAACATAGTTTAGTTTTACAACAATAGGGTGGGTTTCCAATCTTACCGTTGGCCTTTTGTACGCTTTCCAACCATAGGGTGAAGAAGCGTATATGCTCCAGCTTTGTCTGTCTGTCCGTCAGTCCGTCCGCACGATTACTCGCTTAAAAATGGTACGATTTCGATGAACGTTTGGTATGTGGTACGAGACCACCTGGGGACGAACCCTGTTTAAAATGGACGAAATGGGGTCAAAAGGTCAGGACATAGGAGCGAGATCCATTCCATTGCCCTTATGCGTCATAACTTACGTAAACATGTTTCGACTGCGACAAAACTTTATCAAGTTGTTCCACAGGTGTACTGAATCGGTTCTGTTGAATATCATCGAAATGGGGTCAAAGGTCAGGGAACAGGAGCGAGATTTATGCCACAGCCATTATCCTCATAACTTGACTAAAAATGCTTCTATTGCGACAAAACTTTAGTATGTTGTTCCGGAGGAACACTAAACCGGTTCTGTTGAATATCATCGTAATGGGGTCAAAGGTTAGAACACAGGAGCGAGGTTTATTCCAGAGCCATTAACCTCATAACTTGAGTAATGATTTCTGGTGTGTTGGAAAGCGTATCATAATCAATGCATTCCATGATTTTACTAACTTGCTTATTACTTCGCTTGCTTCATCGATGTAACTAGCTGTGTCAACGAGTTTCATACTTTGTTTTCCTAAGCACTTAATGGTGAAAAATAAAATGCTGGTTTTATTTTGATACATGCCAAATTTCTTTCTATTTTCTTCTAACACACTTTGTGCATTTTGAATAGATGCTGCATCCTCTGGTTCAAAGTCAATTACTATAGATTTGACATTCTCAAAAGTTTCATTGTAATAAATGCTAGCATTCAGTCATGGTCCCCAAAGTGTTACCACAGGCTGTGGTGGCAGAGTTCACCTAGGAGCTTGCGTTTTAAAACCTCCTACACGGTAAGGGGATTTTACGAAGATCTTTTTGACATCACAAACAAATCTGTCTATATCTGAACAATTTGCCGAAAATTCCTCAGAAATCCCATGTAATGCATTGGCGAGGCAACTGTGATGCACCAGCTTTAATTAAAAGCCTTTAATTGCTTTTCCAGCTTTTATTGTGCTGATGCATAAGTTCATGCCGTTTTATTTCACGAGTGTTTCCCAGGTCAGTAGTGACGGTGCAGCTGGCCAGTTGTGTATCTAAATGCAGCTAGTAATATCGTGTATCTAAATCGTATTGCGTTGTGCGATTGTGGCTAATGGTTTTTTGGGTTTCAGGTCCGGAAGTATGGAGCGTCAAGTACAGAGGAATGAACATTTCCGACATCTGCTCCTCTACGAGTTTAACAAGAGATCCACAGCCGCCGAGGCCACTCGAAAAATTTGTGCTGTATATGGGGGAGGATGCTATTGCTCCGAGCACAGCCCGCAAATGGTTTGAGTGGTTCCGAGGTGGCAACTTTGACCTCAACGATTCTCCGCGATCAGGTCGTCCATTTCACTATGATGAGGATCGTTTGAACCATTTCGTCTACCTGGATCCGCGTCAAACCACACGCGAATTGGCCGCTGAGATGGACTGTGTGATCAGGCCACAGAGGTGGAACGTATGGGAAATGTCCAGAAATTGGGGTCTTAAGTGCCTCACAGTGCCTCACACTCTCGCCGAGGACAACAAGAATCAGTATGCTGCCATATGTGGTTCCTTGCTTGCCCGTTATCGCGAATGTTCTCAGCAGCCCAAACCCTTTCTGTCAGGTATTGCTACCGGAGATGAAAAGTGGTGCCTGTTCGTGAATTTCAGGCATCGGTGGGAATGATTAAGCCCAAACAAGACTCCCACAACCACGTGCAAAACATGACCTTAATCCTGCGAAGATCATGTTGTGTGTCTGGTGGGACATGGAGGGCATTATTCACTGGAAAATACTGCCGAGGAATAGGACCATCAACGCTGCACTCTATTGTGAGCAACTCCGCAGTGTGGAGGGAGCAGTACAGCAGAAACTGCCACATAGGCGCCATCGTGTTCTTCTCCAACATGATAACGCACGGCCTCACAGTGCAAACGTTTCCAAAATGACCATTCAGATAATGAAATAGATCCTTTTACATTCGGCGTATTCTCCTGATGCCATCCCTTCAGACAGACTATCACCTGTATCGATCTCTGCCGAGTGCACTCCGTGGCAGAACGTTCAACAATGATGTTGATCTCCAGAATTCCTTTGATGATTTCTTCGCAGCAAAACCTGCACGTTTTTACAAGAAAGGTATTGCAGACTTATGCAGACGGTAGGACACCATTGTAAACTGCGGTGAAAAAAACGGCATGAACTTATGCATCAACCCAATACTACCAATACTATATATGGTAAAACACCCATTAAAAGGAGCAGAACGTTGCTCTGTTTCACTCCGTTTGACCACGAATGATTTAGAGATTTATCAAATAGTTGACGGATGGTTAAATATTAAAATTTTCAAGTACGCCTTGTACCTCAAAATTTTACCAAAACAAACCGGCTTAAATCTCACCATCATGACGCTGGCAACCCGTTAACATAATTTGTTTTGTCAAATGATGCAAACAATTCATTTTCTTTTATGTGATTCCTTATTTCGTCAATTGTTTTATCGTAGCACTCCTGCATATAGTTTTTTTGAAATGTAGATTCATCACGTATAACGTTTCCAGTGAGTTTCTCCAAGAATTGAATAAGGATAAAATGAAGGATATTGTTTTACTCCTATTTATACACTGTCGAATTACATTCTAGACGGGCTGGGAGGGGCTCAGTGAGGTGATGAAGGTGTTCACAGGTATGTGGAGCCATGCTAACTGCAGTGCATCTGACAGCTGCTGGAGGGTGCGTGCTGGAGGATCCATAGAGCGAGCGAACAACACGATCGAGGTGGTCCCACAAATGCTCAATTGAGTTTACGTCTGGGGAATTAGGGGACCAGTGAAGTACTTTGAAATCTTCATCGTGCTCTTCCAACTACTATCGGACATTTTTAGCTGTGCGATATCGTCACATTATCGTTCTGGAAGATCCCATCAGCCCCAGGGAAGACAATCATTATGTATGGGTGTACGTGGTCTGCAAGGATGAATTCGTCGCGAATTTTGTCCATTGTGCTTTCCACCTGTATGAGTGGACCCAGAGAATGCCACGAAAACATTCCTCAGACCATAACGCTGCCCCCACCAGCTTGTGGTATTCCAGCAATGGTTGAAGAGTGTTTATTATCAGATGTTTCTCGCCTTATACGGCAACGTCCATCCGTTCGATGAAACAGAAAACGTGACTCATCGGAGAAGACAATCTTTTGCCAATCAGCGGAGGTTCAATTCCGTTACTGCCGTGCAAATGTAAGCCTTTTCTGCCGATGCACCTTCGTTAGCATAGGTGCAGTGACCATCTGTCTGCATCGGAGCCCCATACGCAGCAGGCTTTGCTAAACTGTCGTTTCAGACTCACTTCCGGTAGCCCCCTGGTTCATTCGGTCAGTGAGTTACTCCATTGTAGCGTGTCGATCGGCCCTAACGCACCTTCTCAGCCGAAGTTCTCCTCTCACATCAATGACACGTGGTGCTCCGCAGTTTTCAAGTCACTTATTCGCAATGGTGCCATTTCTCCAATCACGATACACTTTCACCACAGCAGCACGCGAACAGTTCACAAACTGCGCTGTTTCAGAAATACTACCACCCTTGGCCCGAGAGCCTTTAATGATCTTTCTCTGCAAATCTGATAAATCGCTCCTTCTATCCATGACAGCAACGAGTCATATGTTTTCAGCATGCCTACAGCACACCTTATATACCCTCCAAGCCAGCTCACGACACGTACCTTCTTTCATCGGATACGCGCTGTTGACGTCAAAAGTAGGAGGCGGTCACAATTATGTGACTCGGCTCTGTATTTTCATCATCAGATAAGAATGTTAGGGCTTCCCGTGAACATCGCCCCCTCCCTCCTCCGATAAAAGATGGAATTATTGTTACGTGCATCATATTCAGGTAACAAAATGTCCTCCACACAGATTTTATTTCCCAAGTGTGTCAAGTTAATTCGTTTACCTCGGCTCTTTTTCATGTTTTCACAGAATGACCAAATACTCTCATTTTGTTGCTAGCAGAACTTTAAATTTTAGACGCCAGAAAACTTTATACTATCAGTTTTCATCATATCTAGGTAATAATATATAGTTGTTACTTAAAATACTCAGACGTTTTAGAGTTACGAAATGCACGCGAAAAACGCAACAATAATTAAGAATTTTAGGAAAAAACAAAAGAGAGACTAGTTTAATCTTTGAGTTGAGCATTTCCCACTGCGTTAGTTAATTCGGTTAGCAGTGTCAAATAAAATTAATTAGAAATGTGAAACTCGAAATCAACATGCGCCCGTGTTTTGTCAAAATGCGGTATAAGAGCCGGCCGGGATCCGTTTGCGGGCTTTCTGTTATAGCCCGCCCTGGCCCATCTCTAGAAGACACAAAGAAATGTTTCATTCACACTTCACTTGAAAGCACATTTTCCAGTTTGTTTTTTCTTCAAAGTTTTGAGTTTAATACCCCGGTCCGCGTACTATATTTGTTGTTTCAAACTCGTGCATATGGTAACGCAACTTAAAGTATTTCCAATGGTTATGCAATAAGACATCATGTCTTTGGTTCAATTTTTAAGATTTTTTTTTTCAAGAAATAACTCACCACGACGAACTGAATATTAAACTGTCAACAATTAAGATGCTTAAAATGATATCCCTGTGTAACAGCTGCCATTTCTACGCTTTACTGTTTTTAGCATTTAAGCGCATAAAATTGGTGTTTCTTACCCATTAAAGGACCATAAAATGGCGAAAGTGCCATAAATTGGGTTTCCACTTTAAACATGATCACCGGAACATGTGTGTGTGTTGAAGATAGATAGCAGCTATTTATACCTTCAAAGTAAACGGGATTCTATTTTTAACGTTACGCTTATACGGGACTTCGGCATTTTTTTCTTATTTTTTTTTTTTTTTAGTTCTCTTGTTCTTACACCGAAGCAAGCCCTGTTGCATCTGGAATAGCTGGTGGCCTAGCAAGAAATCGATTCCTGTCAGCAAATATCTGATCACATGAACTTAAGGAAGCGGAGGAGAGTCATTGATCTCCGAAGAAATACGGATCTGTTGTGGTACCACAGATTGGTGATGAATGTTTTTGGATTACAAAGGAACAAACATCATTGGGGAGCTGGAAAAAATTATAGAACTTTTAAAGAAAAATTCCTTAGTGCCATTTTCTTTCTTTACATTCTAAAACGCCATTCGTTGTGGTTATTACAGTGCCTTGTGGATAAAGCATCGTTAAAATTAAATGCTGTTTGATCAATACTTACGAGGAGATGGGGGAGGTAAGGTTATGACAAGTTTTGATAAGTCTTCTAAATGACTTTGGCAGTCGGAGGGTGATGGATTCGTGCATTATAAATGTGCCGCCGGGAACCGCGGAAGCGATGTCACTTCACTTGAATGAACAGCACTCGCATCAGGGGTATTTTCCATGAGGGATAAAATGCCGAGTTTCCGTCTTGCAATTTAGATACGCCACCAGTGACTGAGCAGTTTTCCTAATAAAGCAAAATGCGCCACTACATATACGTGTGTACGCACGAAAAACGAAAACGTAGACTCGGGAATGTTTTAGACTGTCTTAATGCTTTAAAAATAGCCTACTGCGCACTAGAATCAATGAAATAACTTCCTAGTGCAATTATGCCGTTTCAAGCAGCGCAATATGTAAGCCTCACTGTAAAAAAAAAAAAAAAAAATTGAAATATGCGAGCCACTTTCCATGATATCTTTCGTGAATTAACGAAGTATATTTCTGATACCTTTTCTGTAAAATGATGGAAGGAAACCTGAATTTCGCGGACTTTTTCGTATCACAGGTAAATTCTGAATTTTCAGACACCTTTCAGTAATTCCTTTCCTATGTTAACGGTAAAACTCCGTTCTCACTTTTCCGTATCCGTACGACAAAAATTACAGGAGCGACTGGTGAGAATACTTCAGGTTTGACCAAATTTTAAATTTCAATCGTCTGTCGAATTTTGAAGTTCCGTAACAAGATCGGATATTGCGGATAGCATCTAGCATGCATTTTGTTTATTGTGGCATATTTCTTCTCCTCTCCCCTATTTTGCGCACCAGCTATTTATTAAATATATAGTGTTACTGTAAAAAATCGGGTACCTAACTTATCGTATAGATGGTTATATGATCTCTATGTATTAGTCTTTGGATAACTTAAGACAAAAGCTTCAAGAGTAAATTTTATATTTAGTTTTTTTTGTGAAATAATACTATAAAAAAGTACATTTCACCTTTTCTAAAGATAACTGAAAGTCACTGGCAGTTTACAAAAATCAAGTTGCACAGAATTTTGTTGCTTCGAAAAAAATCAGGATGAAAAATACTTAATTTGTGAAAAGCTCTCCTACAGAAAAAAATCATCACAACTCTATTCGGAAAAATAATAAGCTCCAACAAAAAATAAAATATCTAAATCACTCATATTAATCACAAAAATTTTTTTTATTGTTGCGCAATTTGTTTTACGATGTACGTGATTTGAATTCCCGAGTGTCTGTCTGGCTCAGTGGTTAAAACCGTGCCTTACTTGTTCAACCAACTTAAGAGGCGCGGGTCCGATCCTGACTGGAGCCGAAGGATTATCTGGGGAAAGGGCTGAAAAAAGCAGGGTCGTCGGTTTTTCGGAATTTCAGTTTAAATATGGAAAAATTTGAAATGGATTTTTCTGAAATTAACGGAATTTCACTGTTAAAAAAATCTGCTTAAAAATGAGAACCTGAACCTACTCGTTTTATTTAAGTACAATCGTATCGTAAACGAGTACATAACAAGGTCAAATATAAGTAACCATACGTACTTACAAATAACTGCGTCAATAATAATAAATATAATATCGTATTACTTCATTTTTGATATTATAGATTTCAAGAGAAATTGTTTAATAAATGAGTAAAGTGACACACATAAGTAATTAGAACAACAGTCACTGATCACAAGTAACGTAATTATGCATAAAGTATCTTTGTGTACGTTTTTATATTAGCTATATTTGTTTCAATCTCATAAATAATATATTGTCTCTTCATCACTATATTTGTCGTAAAATTCTGAGGTACATGTGCTAACGAGTATATCTATTATCTAAAATGTGCCATCGTATATATGAATAATATACTTCCAGTTGATTCTATGAATAAATGAGTATGTATGGAGTACATGTATTTCAAATTTGAAATCGAGCCGCGGATTGCTTAGTGGTTAGAGATTCAGACTGCTTATAGAGGGATCCCAGGTCGAAACCTGGCCTGGTAGTGTGAATTTCTATCAATCGCTGAATATCCGCCGTGCATCGGACGAGCACGTAACGGCACCAGGGTATGAAACCCTCGGTGTGGACGCGCAAGTGACTGTTCCATCGATGAGCAAGTGACGCCGTGCATCAGACGATCAAGTGACGACCCCCGGGTAGGAATCCCCCGGTTGGGGCTTAGGAACTTCAACCGGGTAGGATTCCTTCAGTTCAAGTTCCTAAGACCCCCTCCCATTTCACTCTGCCTTCTATGTGCAAAATCGTACGCTTGTACGGCGGTGCCATCTAGTGGGCTCTCTCTCACTTACGAACTATCCTGTCAGAATCACAGATGAGCTCTAACTTCCTTCAGTTTCTGTGGTGCGCAGAAAATGAAATGAAGTTAGAGCACATATATTTGAAATATACGGATTTTGTTTAGTACATACAGCAGGGTGATCAGTATCGACCGCACAGTAAACCTATCGGACGATTCCTCGTGGAGTAAGAAACCGAAAACCGTTGTCCGTTATCCGATCGGACGTCGCGCCGAAAGTTCATGACGTCACATCCGGTAAGATTACTTTGACAGAAAATATGTAATTTATTGATGTGTACCACTAGAACACAAATGATAAAACACGTTGATTCGTGTCAGATTACAACATGTGTTCAAAATGACCACTTTGCAGTGCGGAACAGGCGGCAGCCCGCTGGGAATAGACATCTGCATGCGTTGCAGCATAGCAGGGGTTACAGTTCTGAGGGCCGCGTGTAAGGTGGCCACTAGGTCGTGCAGGCTGTTGACAGGCCGTCCATATACCAGTTCCTTTAGATGACCGCAGAGGAAGAAGTCCAATGGTTTAAGATCCGGCGATCTAGCGGGTCATGCGACAGGACCACCACGGCCAAGACATCGACCATGATATTCCGTATCCAGCCACTGGCGATCATTTGCAGCGTAATGCGCCTGTGCTCCATCATGTTGGAACCATAGATTGCTGAGAACAGCTAATGATATGTTTTCCAGTAAGTCCGGCAGAACATCACGTAGGGACATGTTCGGGAAGAAGATATGGTCAACTAGGATATCGCTCACAATACCACACCAGATATTAACACCCCACCGGACCTGGTGAGCGTGTTCACGTGTTGCGTGCGGATTGTCCAATGCCCAAACATGACTATTATGGGTGTTGCAGATACCCTGCCGTGTAAAATTTGCTTCATCAGTCCACAAGATCCGGCTGATTAAGCTATTATAATCGGCATGTTACTGTAGCAGCCACTCACAGTATGCATGTCTTCGAGGATAATCCTGTGGTAATATGCCCTGCACCCGTGTGGTGTGATATGGATGCAGGTCTTCGTCGTGTAGAACGGCAAGTACGGTACTTTGGTGCACACCGAACTGTCGCGCGATAGCACGGCTGCTGCTCGTTGGCTCCTCCTCTATGAACTCTAGTATGGCGTCCTCGAGGGATGGTGTTCTCACAGATGGTCCAGAGCCACTGTTTACACTTGGACGTGGTGCGACATTGCCTGTGTCGCGCATTCGAGCGTCAAACCGCCGTATGACTTGGGCGTCCGCGTGCCGTGGTGCTGGGTATCGCTCGCTGTAGGCCCTTGCTGCACGCAATGCTGAACCATGGCATTCCCCCAATAGGAGATACATGCCACAATACCCTCTCAAACTGTACGACATATCGCTACCCACACTACTGTCAAATGTACCAACGCAGTATGAGCTTACCTGCTACCGCCGCTAACCCTTTTTATCCCTACCTGCTGTATCGAGCAGGCGTACAACTGGAGGTATCACGCCACCACGTCCTTCGAATCTGCATACCCACCCGGTGTCACATTTTTAAATGTGTATTGCCTTTTTATTTCTTTACCTTTTTTTTTTTTAATTGGAAGTTCAACGACCACCGTGAGCACCTCAGTGGGCTATAAGTAGTTGCCCGTCCTGAATTTAGGACCACTGGTTCCAGGGAAGGGAGAGAGTCAGTGCCGTAGGACAAACACACCATCCATGCTTCACCGGGATTCGAAACTGGGACCCCTTTCGGACAAATGATCAGAAGTCATCGCATTACACCACTGCGCCACCGGGGAGGCTTGATTGCCTTGTGATACGTGCGTCTGTATAACTATCCACGTCGTTCTTCAACAAGCATGTGCGTTACCGGCTGTGACGTCACGAAACTTTCGGCGCGTATATCTCCGGAATGCGACATCCGATCGGACAACGGTTTTCGGCTTCTTTCTCCACGAGGAATCGTCCGGTAGGTTTATTGTGCGGTCGATTCTGATCATCCTGTATATTTAAAATATATGTACTCAAAAATGAGTACATATATTTGAAATAAAAATACCAGATATACTAACAATTGATTCGCTGTACGTACTCAAAAATGAGTACGTGTTTTTTTTTCCAAAAATGAGACACAAGTACTCGGAGTTTATTATAAGCCCAAAATGCACTCAAAAACGAGTACATTTTGCTTATTTCTAAGTACCAATTTTTAACATTGTTCTGACTGTACGTAAAATCTGTGAAAATACGGGTTAAAACAAAACGGCACTTTTAAAAACGGAAATTCCGTTAAAAGTCTGACACTTACCGGCAAATTTGCTACACGTTATTTTCAGAAATTTTCGGTGAGTTCGCAACACTTATTTTTTACAGTGCACGGAAGGGACAGAGGCAGTTTCGTAAGACGAATACAACATCCATGCTGCACAGGTATTCGAATCCCGATTTGCCTCTGACGAATGGTCAGATACCAGCGCTTAGAGCACTGCTCCACTGAGACGGCATACATTTTTAAATACTAAATATATCATTAAGAAATTTTTGTTGTCTTCAAGCCAAGTATGTAATGTAAACGCATGAGAACGGGATTTACTGGATGACGTCGGTGCGCAGGGAATGCGCCGAGGTCCTGCGCTTCGACACTGTACCCTTTTTTTAATCATTCTTGTTTGTTCCGGATGTCTTATGCAATTTACAGACCCAGAGTGACCCACCGGTTTTATATTATGCTATTCAATTAGCTCCTTCGTTCGACGACCTCCTCACCATTAACCATAGTGAGAATGACCACAGGTCGCAATTTTTAACCATTATTTTTACCTTGCAGTAAAAGCATTTATGCTCTTCAGGTGAGAGAATGAAACAAAGTATGGCTCTGATTTCTCATTAAAATTTTAGTAATTATGTTAAATAATAACACAAGGAACTTTACACCAATTATACAGAAGATATTATAACTACTGTACTAGTAATCCGAATTTATGGGCGTAGAGTAAAAACGAAAGTTTCCAAGCTTTCGCACATCAACCAGATGGCTTTTTCAAGGAAGGTAGTTAGCAAACTGGAAAATAGAACGCTTCAATAATTTGAATGCAGGACTTGGCAATAAACGAACAGATGCAAATGTATTTAAAGACACGAGGCATGTTCGTTTAGCAAGCTGTATCACGATAGGAAAACAAAAAGACATTCACTAATTGAAGAATTGGTTCCAAATTCGCGGTAACTCAAGCGAGACGCTATCATTGCAGCACTCGCTGTTTGTAATGATCTCCAGAGTTTCCGGAATGGCAGTAGATTTAGGGGTGGAGTACGAAACTAATTTCTTTGTTATCTAATACAGGATCAGCTAACTTGAATTGAACTTCTGTCGATAGGGTCATGGTTAATTTGCCGTTCTTTGTGTCCCACTTATGCTCGTTGACTCTAATTCTAAATGAACGTTTGGTCATTCCAATGTAGTATCACTTGGAGCCGTCCGGATATTATAGAGGTATGGCATCAACACCTGGTTCGTGTTTATGCCACACGTCTACAATATGCTTGAATACCACATAGCATTAAAGATATTAAGATCTCCGATATCTGAATACTACATTAGAATGACTAAACGTTCAGAGTCAACGAGCATAAGAGGGACACACAGAACGGCAAACTAACCACGGCGCTGTGCAAAGAGGTTCAGCTCAGGTTCCTTGATCCTATATGGGATGACATAAAGAAATTAGCTTCCTACTCTACCCATAAATCCACTGCCATTTGGCAAACTTTGAAGATCATCAACAGTGCATAATCCTGCAATGATAGCGTCTCGCTGGAGTTACCACGAATTTGGAACCAATTATTCAAATAATGAATGCCTTTTTGTTTTCTTCGAAGGATTCCGCGTACTAAACGAACTTGATGCCTCGTGTCTTTGAATGAATAATTACATTTGCTTGAAAATCCTCCAAATACGTCAGTAAATAAATAAATACATCGCTCTTTCCACGTTCCAGAAACACATAGCAACCGAAAAATTGTTTTCAGCCGCCGCCGAGGAATTGAACCACGGATCTCTCGATATCTTGTCCCATACCACATATTAAAATTTCATCGAAATCGAACCATTTTTACGTGAGTAATCGTGCGGACAGACAGACGGACAAAGCTGGATCGTATACGCTTCTTCAACCAACGGCTGGAAAGCGCAAACAAGTTAGTAAAATCATGCAATGCATTGATTATGATACGCTTTCCAACATACCAGAAATCATTACTCAAGTTATTACTCTAGTTATGAAGATAATGACTGTGGAATAAACCTCGCTCCTGTGCCCCGACCATTTACCCCATTTCAATAACAAACAGAATTGGTTCAGTATACATCCGGAACAACATACTAAAGTTTTGTCGCAATAGAATCATTTTTAGTCAAGTTATGAGGATAATAGCTGTGGAATAAATCTCGCTCCGGTGTCCCGACCTTTGACCCTATTTCAATGATATTCAACAGAACCAGTTCGGTATACCTCCGGAACAACGTTTTGTCGCATTTTTACGTAAGGGCAATGGATCCCGCTCCTGTATCCTGACCGTTGACCCCATTTGGCCCTATTTTCAATAGGGTTCGTTCTCAGGTGGTCCCCTACCACATACTGAAATTTCATCGAAATCAAACCATTTTTACGCAAGTTATCTTGCGGACGGACAGACAGACTGAAAAAGCTGAATCATATACGCTTCAACCTACGGCTGGAAAGCGTAAACAAGTTAGTAAAATCATGCAATGCATTGATTATGATACGCTTTCCAACATACCAGAAAGCATTTCTCAAGTTATGAGGATAATGGCTGTAGAATAAATCTCGCTCCTGTATCCTGACCTTTGACCCCATTTCGAGGATATTAAACAGAATTGTTTCAGTATACTGGAACAACACGATAACGTTTTGTCACAATCAAAGCATTTTTACGTAGGTTATGACGCATAAGAGCAATGAAATGGATCCCGCTCCTATGTCCTGAACTTTGAGCCCATTTTGTCCATTTTCAATAGGATTCGTCCCCGGGTAGTCCCCTACCACATATTAAAATTTCATCGAAATCGAACCATTTTTACGCAAGTTTATCGTGCGGACAGACGGACAAAGCTGGAGCATATACGCTTCTTCAACCTACGTTTGGAAAGCGTAAAAAAAAAATCTTTTGAACGGAAAGGGAATGTCTTACCGCTGAGCCAGTAAGTCTCGCGTATAAGGCAGAATTCTAATTGCTCGATGGTGAAATATATTTCGTTATTAATGTGGGTGAAATAGCCACTTTGTTTTCTGCTGGAGCTTATTAGTTTTTTGAATACTTTTGTAATAATTTTATTTTTTCAGAGGAGGACTTGTTTCAAATTACGTATCTTTTTTATCGTGATTTTTCTAAGTTACAGAATGTTTTCGAAAGCGAGATATTTTTAAACTGACAATGACTTTTCATTATCTTTGAGTAAATGTCAAATGTACTATATTTTATTGTATTATTTCACAAAACGCTTAAATATAAAATTTACTCTTGATATCTGCAACAGCTTTTGCGGGGTCTACCGACTGATACATATAAATCATACAATCATTTTAATAATTAATTAAACCTAGTATATTTCCACGAATCATTCCAATTATATTACCGGGAGTTTTCCGTGATATAGATACGGAAAAAAATGGAAACGCCGCACCGGTGGCTCAGTAGTTTAAGCGTTTGCTTCTGATCATTCTTCCAAAAGGGTTCGAATCCCGTGAGGCATGAATGTTGTGATTGTCTTACGAATCCCGTGAGGCATGGATGTTATGTTTGTCTTACGGCACTGGCTCTGTCACTTCTCTAGAACCAGTGACCCTAACTTAGGGACGGTGGACTGCTTATAGCACTTTGAATTGCTCACGACGGTCGTTAAACCTTCACTCAAAAAAAAAAAAAAAAAAAGGGAACAGACTTTTCCGTTAATATACAAAAATAATTGTGTACGGAAAAGATCTTAAAAATTCGGAATTTTCCGTTAATATTTCTTAGAAAAGGCAATTTACTCTTAACGTAAGATAGAAATTGAGAAAAGGTTTCTGAAAATTCAGAAATTTCCGTGGCGTTCGAAATATTTGTGAAATTGAGATTTTTTTCCCCGGCTGATTTCAAGGAAAATATTGTATCAGAAATGTTTTGTTAATTTATGAAAGAAATCGCGGAAAAAGGCTCTGGAATTTCAGAATTTTTTTATAGTGTATTAAACCCAGCCTCTGACTGTTGGATCTATTTTCTTCAAAGTATTTAGAGAATTCTGTATAAATATTATAAAAACAAAAACAAAAATAGTTGTATAATTAAAATATATTTATATTTCTACAAGATATTTTAAGAAATCTCTGTGAGTGTGTATATATATATATATAATCGTCAACCATTATCTATCCACTGTTGGATGAAGGTCTCCTCTAGTTTCTTCCACAATTGTCTGTCATGAGCCTGTCTCCTCCATGTCACTCCGGCATGCTTTCGAATTTCATCCGTCCATCTCCCATGGGATCTTCTTTTGGATCTTTTTCTGTTCCTTGGAATCCAGTCTAAAATTTCGGTTGTCCATCGGTGGTCTGGTCTTCTGGCAACATGTCCATTCCATTGCCATTTCAGTAATTTCACGCTGGTCATGATGTCGTCCACTTTTGTCATTTTCCTTATCCACAAGTTCCTCTTCGTATCCTTTTTTGGTTACACCAAGCATGCATCTCTGGATGCTACCTTGAGTTGTCTGCAGTCTTTGTATGTCTTTTTTAGTTAAGTTCCCTGTCTCTTCTCCATACGTGAGCACTGGCTGGATGCATTGATTAAACA
Source organism: Macrothele yani (assembly GCA_039090855.1). NCBI lineage: Eukaryota > Metazoa > Arthropoda > Arachnida > Araneae > Macrothelidae > Macrothele > Macrothele yani. The sequence continues at coordinate 38,675,408 of CM077024.1, read as the reverse complement.
CTTTCCTTTTAAGACAAATGGCACACTGCCCTTAAACATTGTACTGTTTCTTCCAAAAGCTCTCCATCCAAGTTTTATACTGCGATTAATTTCTTCTTCAATGTGACCATCACTTGATATCTGCTGCTCAAGATAAATATAGATATAGGGTATTTCAAGCTTTTCTCCATCAATCAATAAATCTTGTTTTCTTGTTAAAGCATTGTACATCACTTTCGTCTTCTGAAAGTTCATTTTTAATCCCACTTCTTTACTCTTGTCAGCAAGTTTATGGATCATACTCTGCAGCTCCGAAGCGGTAGTTGCAAAAATGACTGCATCATCAGCAAAACGAAGGAACGTTATATAATCTCCATTAATCTTTATCCCTTTGTTTTCCCAGTTCAATGATTGAAAGACATTTTGAATGAGGCATTAAAGTGTTTGGGAGATATGGTGTCATCTTGTCTCACTCCCTTTCCAATTTTTATTCGTGCTGTATCTTCAAATATCCGAACCTTCGCACTTTTTGCTCATAGATGTTATTAATAATGCTAAAGTATGCGTCTTCAATACTGCAGGGTTTCAAATCCATTGTATTTGCTAATGGTTTCACGGAATCGAAGGCCTTTTCATAATGAATAAAAGCCATGCATAATGGGTGTTCATATTCTCTAGTTCTTTCAATTAGTTAACTCAGTACATGGATACGACATACAGTGCTGTAGCAACTCCTGAATCCAGCTTGTTCTTTTGGTTGAGCCATGTCTAGTGTTACTTTCAAGCGGTGTGAAAGAACTTTAGTGAAGACTTTATAAACCACTGATAGGAGGCTGATGGGCCTGTATTTCACGAGATACTCAACCTTACCTTTGTTATGTAGCAGGATCATTGTAGCATTTTTCCGATCCTCAGTAATCTTCCTTTCATTGAGACCTGGTGAAGACTTGGGCGAGTGTAGTTTCAACTTCTTCACTTGTTTCTTGTATAATATTCATGGTAATTCCATCTTCTCCTAGAGATTTTCCTCGTTTCATGTTCTTAATTGCATGTGTAAATTTTGCACGAACACACGAATGTCTTAAAATATTTTGTTTAATCATATGTAATGTATACCTCTAATTTGTTTCCTTTTAACTTCTCATGCAAATTTGGCTTCTCCTCTTTAAATAATGTCTGATTTAATGCCAAATAATTTCTCCCAATGAACGTTTCAAAGTTAGCATCCTCACAGTGGGTTAAAGTGCAGTTAAAAAAGGTAAATATAGAAGAGTTTGAAGAGTGGGAGAAATATTATGACACTGAGAATGCTATGTTTAGAGACTAATCATCACTTGCCATTAACCGTTTATATAAAAGTAGCTAGTTTGAGATTTATCAATGTTTAATTAAGGTGGCAGTTCCTAAGAACACGCAACAGACGAATTAGAATAATAAAAGTTGAGCAAATTAAGTTTAGAATCAGTTGACATTGAGATTAAACAGATATACCCGAAAGAGCCAAAACGTTATGACCACCTGCATAATATCATGTAGATCCTTTACGTGTAGCCAAAATAGCTATTATCCGTAGAAGCATGGACTACAAGATTTTTAAAGGTGTCTTGGTGTTTCGGGTGCCAACATGTTACCAGTAGATACTTTAACTCTTGTAAGTTTGCGTGGTTGAGCCACCGCAGATCAGATTTGCTGTTCCAACGCAAACCACAGATGCTCTATTGGATTGATATAAGAGGGAGTTTGGAGGCCAGGACAATACGTGGAAGTCTTCATGTTTCGCGAGCCATTATCGGGACAATTCTGGCAGTGTGACATTGCGAATTATCCTGCTGGAAGAAGGTACTACTAGACGGGGATACCGTTCCCACGAAAGTATGTACCTGGTCTGCAATGCCTTTCATGTTGATGATAGACGTCATAGTTTCCTGCACATGAATGACCGGATCCAGGATTTATCCTGCTGGAAGAAGGTATTACTAGACGGGGATATCTTTCCTATGAAAGGATGTACCCGGTCTGCAATACCTTTCAGGTAGATGATAGACGTCGTAGTTTCCTGCACATGAATGACTGGACCCAGGATTTTCCAGTAGAACACTGCTCAAAGCAGTATACTTTATCCACCGACTTGTTTTCATCCCATAGTGTATCCTGATGAGGTGCGTCGCATAAATATAGAGGCGGTCTACTTTGTGCCGTGAGCACAGTGCAAATATAGGTAGGAAGCTGAAGGGGTACCTAATTAGACATAACCCTACAACAAACGTTTCGATCCGTCGAGATGACCGGATTGTGTGAAAAGAACACCACAAAGTGAAATAGTGTAATTTTAGGCGTCTCATAAATATAAAGACAACTATGTAAAGTAGTCACATGCAAATGAGATGTACAAATTAGCATGTTGTACGCACGCTTATGGGCCGTAATTCGGTCCAGCATACAAAAGACAGCGAACCTGCCGTCATGCATTCATTTGCCGAAATGCCACACAACAGTCAACTTTCTGGTGAGGAGGTGCAGAAGACTTGGAGACTGAGAGCAAATGGATTGCCGGGAGCGAAAATTTGTAAAGTCATGGGGAGGAGTAGGGCAGTCATTTATAAGACTTTATCGAAACACGGTGCGTTTAACTGCCAGAAAACGGCCTACAACCAAACGAGATGATCGTGCCATCATGGGTGTAGTTTCATCCTAAAGGATATCACTACATCAAGGTTCTCGGACTGTTGGTGTCACCGTCTCAAAAAACACAGTTCATCGACGAATCAAGGAAAGTCGGAACATTGTGCTCCGCAAAATGCGCCGTCTGCCACACCTCACGCGGCGCCACAAGGAAGCTAGATTGTTATGGGCAAACAGCCACGTGCACTAGACGGACGAGTGGATCACAACTATTTTCTGCGATGAGAAAAAGTTCAACTTGGACGGCCCTGACGGTTGGAGCTGCTATTGGTATGATTTACGAAGCGAGCCACGCACCTTCTTCAGCAGACAGAAAGTAGTGGGATCTGTGATGGTCTGGGGAGCTTTTGCGTTCAATGGAACAAGGGATATAGCTTTCCTGCAAGGCCGGCAAAACTCCGAAACGTATCAGGACATACTCAGCAGCCATCTTCTACAGTTTGCCGAAACTCTAGCGGGTGTTGATTATCTGTTCCAGCAAGACGATGCCTCTATCCATCGGACTGCATCAACGAAAAGCTAGTTTAATACCCTTCATGTGACCGTAATGGATTAGCCAGCACTCAGTCCAGATCTGAACCCTATCGAGAAGCTCGCTCGTGATGTGTATGCGAATGGACGGCAGTTCTAAAGTGTGGTGGCATTGAAAGAGCAGATTGAACGAAGCTGGTACGCACTCCGCCCAGAACACTTACATCATTTGGTAGGCAACATGCCCAATCGGGTTTTCAGTGTTATTCGGAACAACGGCTCCACTATTCGTACCGGAGGTGCTCATAACTAGTAAGTATTTATATTTTTGAGACAGCGTATTTCTGTTTTTTTTTCTTGTACTTGGCGTTGGAATTGTTATATTTCCGTCAAACTATTGTGCAGCTGCGTGTCCTATGCTATTTTTGCTATAAATATGAGGTGTACATTTCAGCTTGTTGTTTCTTTTTATTCGAGAATTTGTTCTATCTCTATATTTATGCGACGCACTATGCCAATAATTCCCCAGGTAAGCAACTAAAACGTACCAGGCGGTCCACATGATGCAACAAAAAAGGAGTAGATTCATCGGACCAGACTACCTTCTTCTAATCATTCAAGGTCCAGCTTTGATGCTCGAGTGGCCGTTGTAGTCGCTTTCGACGGTTAAGCGAGTTTTGCATGGGCACTTGGAGGGAGCGGCCTGCGATTGCGCATCCCCATTTTAAGCAGGGTTCGACGTATTGTGTGTTGTGACACATTACTCCCATGGCCAGTATTCAGATAACTGGCGAGTTGCGCTACAGTATCCCTTCTGTTGACTAGAGGTGAGGATGGCTTTCCATACGGGAAAGCCTTCCCTCACCTGTAGAATAGATTAGCCATGGTCAGCCAACACCAGATTTGTGCAAAATCGTAATCGAATTAATCGGTAATGCATTACAGCGTAATGGTAATGGTAACAAGAACTTAGCGTTACCATTACATGGTAATGGTGAAGTGGTCATTAGAATTGCATGGTAATTGTAATGACATGTAGCAGTTACAAATTATAACCGCAATGGTTAACTAAATGTTGTTAATTAACCAATAACTTATGGGTTACAATACAACGTGACTAAACCAGCAAGCAGTACACCCTAACACATTGTGTACGTTATATGACAATTGTTGCACCCCTCGGGCCTCAAATGCGTGTATGTAGGTATTCGAGATTGAACGTGTATGGCATGAGTAGTTGTCCCATCTTCGCCGCAAGTAAAGTGATTTGAACGAAATAATACATATGAAGTAACTAGAATGGGATGTTTATTTCAGTTAGAGAATAGTACAAAAACGAAAGAAAGATCAATGCCGTTGCATGGGATCTTAGTCTTCAACAAAGAACAATTCATCTTAGTCTTCAAGAAAGAACAAATCCTCTTAGTCTTCAAGAAAGAACAATTCATCTTAGTCTTCAAGAAAGAACAATTCCTCTTAGTCTTCAAGAAAGAACAATTCATCTTAGTCTTCAAGAAAGAACAATTCCTCTTAGTCTTCAAGAAAGAACAATTCCTCTTAGTCTTCAAGAAAGAACAATTCATCTTAGTCTTCAAGAAAGAACAATTCCTCTTAGTCTTCAACAAAGAACAATTCCTCTTAGTCTTCAACAAAGAACAATTCATCTTAGTCTTCAACAAAGAACAATTCCTCTTAGTCTTCAACAAAGAACAATTCATCTTAGTCTTCAACAAAGAACAAGAACATAACGTTTAACCCCTTTTTGCCGCTTCTAGAATATTCTACAATTCGGTCTCGGTCTATGTTACATGGCTGACTTTTCTAGACATAGCTTTTGATACACGTACATTTCTACAAACTATTAACATGCAATTATTATTTGCAAATTGTGTAATTTCATTACCAAATTATTCCATTGCGTTGGAATGGTATTATTAAATAATTGAATTATATCCTCTTCATTTTAATGCATTACAGGTTAATTCTATTACCTTGTGCAAACCATACTTGGGATTACCTCGTAATGCATTACACGCTAATTGTAATCTGTACTTCCATTACTTCGTAAAGCATTCCTACCCAACTTTGGCCCACACTTTACCGGGAGTTCGTGCGTTCCCCTTCCTCTGACAAGGGAAACTATCGGACCTCCCGACGACAATCGTCACTCCCGACGACAATCGTCACTGAACTTTCTGTGGCGGACAAGCATGACACCAAAATAACAGGTGTGAAGTACGGCATTTCTCTATCGCCCGCAACCCCTGGAATATGGCTTATAAAATTAGGACACCCGCCTGTAATGTATGCAGCCATAAAGTGTCAAACAACATTTACCTCTTAGATATGAGGCACCTAAATGTCAAAAGAGACCACGTACAAGACCATTAAGTTGCAATGACCGGATCCAGGATTTATCCTGCTGGAAGAAGGTATTATAGTTGCAAATGTCTCACTCCACGTCATGGTAATGTGTTGAGAGGAGGCAGTGCTGCAACGGTTTTCTTTGGGACCTTCACATTGTCATAGATACTCTACATGGTTTGCCCGGGAAACTGTTCGTGAATGCTTTTCCGTTTCACTTTGGGGGTGATGGTTCATAGGAACTCGAACTGCTTGGCACGTTGTGTGCTGGAGTCCCCGTCGTATCACTATGTTCAGACACCGTGTCCGACGTTTCATCAATATCACGCCACAATGTCTGTCCTCCAATGACATGTTGCTCCAAAACGCTATACAACTACCTTGCAATTCGCCTATCGATGTACGTTGCAACCGTGTCGTCCTTTTGGTATTTCTGCGCAATCTCGGCCACCAGTATCTGTAATACATCATGAGGGTTACAAGCCATTATCTTAAAACACACAACACAGTATTTGCATACGTACGAACAGGCCCGTGCGCTTTCTCACACTACTCACGTTTAACAGTCACTGACGTACACAACGTAAGACGCCTTCCAGGCATGCGCAGTATCACCCGAACACATCATACCCCTATTTGCATGTTGTTTGACACTTTATGGCTGCATACATTACAGGCTGGCGTCCCACTTTTATAAACCATGTTCTAGGAGTTGCGGGCAATTGCGAGATGCCGTACTTCACACATGTTACTTTGGTGTCATGCTCGTCCACCACAGAAAGTTCCGTGACGATTGTCGTCGGGAGGTCTTTTTTTATTGGAGGTTTAACGACCACCGTGAGCAACTCAATGGGTTATAAGCGGTCGCCCGTCCCTAATTTTGGGTCACTGGTTCCAGGGTAGGGAGAGATCCAGTGCCGTAAGACAAACACAACATCCATGCCTCACCGGGATTCGAACCCAGACTCCTTTCGGACGAATGATCAAAGGCCATCGCTTAGACCACTGCGCCACCGGGGCGGCTCGGGAGGTCTGATAGTTTCTCTGGTGAGCACGTTTTGAAGGTGCTGACTACGGCTCAGATCATTTACGGCTCCTGATACTGAGCTCTGTTAATGTGTTGTTCTTCTGATGATGCCTTTCCCATCATCAGAAGAACAGCACATTAACAGAACTCAGTATCAGGAGCCGTAAATGATCTGAGCCAGTATTTGACCGTTAAAATTTGGCTTTTGTGAAACTCGCTTAATTAGACGCCTTTACCATCATCAGAAGAAGAACAACACATTAACAGAGCTCAGTATCAGGAGCCGTTTTATGACATTCACACGCGCATTTGCTTCGATTTGCGTAAAGACCTTCTAGTCACAATGTTTGGCTCTTCGGTGTATAGCTACAATGATTTTTTTTATTGAAGGTTTAACGACCTCCACGAGAAACTCAATGGGCTATAAACAGTCCCCCGTCACTGGTTCCAGGGAAGGGAGAGAGCCACTGCCGCAAGACAAACACAGCATGCATGCCTCACCGAGATTTAAACCCGGACCCATCTCAGAAGAATGGTCATAAGCCAGCTCTTAGACCACTCTGCCACATGGGCGGCTCAATTATTTAAGCCGTGTTATTCTGTATGTAAATACAGTCTCGCCTAGTTTTTGCTACATCTACGCCCATATAATGATCTCTCATCATATTTCGGATTTGACAAGGTTTTATTAAAATTTTGAATTGTACTTGCCATCTGAATCAAGAAAAATGTTGTTTTTCCTGGTTTGGTTACGTTAGATCTCGTATAGTAAATACTTTGTGACTGCTTTCTGCAATAGATAAATGAAGCACTTTACTGTTAATTAATTGCATGTCTCTAGAGAAAGACAGAACATTCGTTACCAGACATGCCTTGGTAGCAAACTGAAGGTTTCGTGATCTCAGCTGATTGGGAAAATTCACGTAGCATCCTGAATTCTATCGTAAGATTCATGGCTTCCCTGTGTCAGCTTAAGGGCATCATCATCGGCGTTTACTGGTGATTATACGCCAGGATTCCACGTCTGAGCCGTTGGTTTCATAATTCGCCAGCAGAAGATGCTCCTTCATTTTCTTGTCGAAATCCGAAGGCGAAATACGACTTACGACTTCCAGTGACGCGCCGTTATTATTCACTCATTAAACGGGAGTCAACTTCCGGTGTCGACACATCCTTCACATTTATCTAAAAAATAAGATTCCTGGAATGAAAACTTGGTAATAATATACTGTCGGTTGATTTCTGGAATATTTTTCTTTCAAAATTATAACGATTTCATCTCATACATCAAATCAGTATTGGTCTTTCATTTGGAATATACGAAAGAGCTTCAGATGATAACAACAAAAGTGAAAGTATTTTTGTTTTCATTCAGAGAATAAAGGCTTTCATTTTGGTATTGTTCCGTCCTTGGAATGTATGCTCGTCGCTATCGTGACTCTAAAACATGTATTCCGTTCTTTTGCCGCCCCTGGTTCCAGGGAAGGGAGAGTGTGTAAATGTGGGTGTGATGTGAATGGGTTGTTTTCAATTCTCCCCAATTTTAATTCTTTACAAACCATATCCACTATTTTAAGGATCTGCGTCGAAGTCTTGGTACAGGGGGCTCTTCTGAGCGTATGCAAAAAGGTTTCTACACAAAGCAATAGTACAGTTTGAGAAGAAAGTTATAAGAATAACTCGGAAGTTATGATTTTGGCTTAGATGTAATGTGTTTGGCTTTAGCACAAAGAGCTTTCAAGATTCTTGTCTGTAAGCACAGTCTTTCTTCATATATCTGTCTGTCTAACACCTGACATGAAATAATTCCTTTCGTGCCGTACCAACTCTAAGTAAAATGACCGTCTACGCACGATGTCAAAAACGAAGTGATGCACTAAAAACTATGATCCGTTAAAAATATTTAATTGCACATACACTAATAAAACGTGATCACAACTAAAGTACACACATAAGATCTTTCAGGCCACCAGGGCCCATCTTCAGATGTGCTGACAATGGAACAGTTACAAGGATCCAGCATACTACGAGCCAACAGAAAGGATACTGTCACGTAACTCGCCGGTAATTTGAGTGCTGGTGACGGAAGTAATGTGTCACAAACACATAATGCATCGAACACTCCTTAAAATGGGCTGAGGAGCCGCACGTCGCTCCAAGTTTGATTTCTTCATTTCAGTTTTCAGATGACGTGGTACTCAACGGACGCACACATTGTTGTATCTGTAATACACTGACGGAAAAAAATCCCAACACCAAGAAGAGGTTGCGTTAGATAAACGACAGTTGGTAGGCGGTGAGAGTACATCTGTAAGATAAACGTCTATGCAAATTTCGCGATCAGCGCATACGTGTGGCGCTAGTAGCGCCCATCGGAACATGCAAAGCAGTTTGCTGTAAATACGCGCTGTAACGTTCGTAAGCGTTAGTTATCGTTGAGATTCGACTTAGTGTGTTGATGTTAGTCCAGAATGCCTTTAAGAAGACGAAGAAGCCATTATCAACAGCTCATGGAGTTTGAACGAGGTCGTGTAATAGGGCTACGAGAAGGTGGATTTTCTTTCCGCAATGTTGCAGAACGACTTAGCAGGAATGTAGCCACTGTGCATGATCGTTGGCATAGGTGGTCAAGGGAAGGTACTGCCTCAAGAAGACCGGGTTCCGGCCGGCCACGTGGCACTACTGAGAGGGAAGACCGCCGTGTACGGCGTATTGCCGTGGCGCATCGTACCGCGTCTGCGGCAGCAATTCGAGCTGCAGTTTCCACCACAGTGACACAACGAACTGTTACAAATCGGTTACTTAAAGGACGGCTCCGAGCCAGACGCCCTGTAGCGTGCATTCCACTTACTCCAAACCACTGCCTTTTGCGACGTCAGTGGTGTCAAGCTAGAGCTCATTGGAGGACGGAGTGGAGATATGTTGTGTTTTCTGATGAAAGCCGGTTCTGCCTGGGTGCCAGTGATGGCCGTGTGTTGGTTAGGAGGAGGCCAGGTGAGCGCCTGCAACCAACCTGTCTGCGGCCGAGACACACTGGACCTACACCTGGAGTTATGATCTGGGGAGCAATATCCTATGACAGCAGGAGCACTCTCGTGGTTATCCCACGCACCCTGACAGCACAGTTGTACGTCGTTCTGGTGATTCAACCTGTTGTGCTGCCATTCATGAACAGCATTCCAGGGGGTGTTTTCCAACAGGATAACGCTCGCCCGCATACCGCTAACATGCTCTACAGAGTGTCGAAATGTTGCCGTGGCCTGCTAGTTCACCAGATCTTTCACCAATCGAGCACGTATGGGACATCATTGGACGACAACTCCAGCGTCACCCCCAACCAGCATTAACCGTCCTTGTATTGACCAACCAAATGCAACAGGCATGGAACTCCATCCCACAAACTAAGATTTAGCACCTGTACGACACAATGCACGAACGTTTGCGTGCTTGCATTCAACATTCTGGCGGTTACACCGGTTATTAATGTACCAGCATTTCACATTTAAAATGGCTCTTCTCGCGCTTACAATAAGCCGTGATCTTGAAACCTTAATCGATTAAATATGTTACCTATACAAATGTATTGCCGCCATTTCATTCCTCTACAACTATTTTTTCGTGGTGTTGGAATTTTATTTCCGTCAGTGTATAAACGTTAACAATATCACTGACACTGCCTAAACTGTTGTGCAGTTTCCCTGCTATGGTTCTCCTAGTTATTCTTCGATTTTCCTTGATATGCTTATCAAATGTTTGCCTGCTCAAATCACAAGTTACGATTACGGGTCTCCCACTCCGCGGCTGATCCTTTACGGCCAACATTCCTCCACTGTGTTTTGATTATTTTTACCCAACGACTAACAGTGCGTATGTCCAAAGTTCCAGAACCAAAAACCGCCACTATTGTAGCGTGAATATGTTTGGAAAGTACATTTTCATGAGCTAAAAACTCTTTTAACTGATCGTTGTTTGACACCCGTCGACATAGTTGAAAAGGATAATCCATTTTAAACACAATTAAATGGGAACAAATGTATATACGGAGTTCTATTACGCAGTAAAATGAAGCTAATTGCAAAAAGAATCATTTGCTGTCTGACTGGTTACTGGGCAATAAATAAGCCATCGCGAGACACAAGAGCGGTAGCATTATTTAATCATCATCATTGTCAACCAGTATCAATCCACTGCTGGACGAAGGTATCCCCAAGTTTCTTCCACAACGGTCTGTCTTGTGCCAGTCTCCGCCATGTTACTCCCGCATACTTTCGAATTTCATCCACCCATCTCCCATGTGGTCTTATGGGTCTCTTCCTGTCCCTTGAAATTCAATCTAAAATTTCAGCTGTCCATCGATGGTCTATCCTTCTGGCAATATGTCCAGCCCATTGCCATTTCAGGGATTTAACTCTGATCATGATGTATGTCTTCCACTCTTGTCATTTTTCGGATCCACGAGTTCCTCTTCTTATCTCTCCTGGTTACATCAAGCATGCACCTCTTCATGCTTCTTTGACTTGCCTGCAGTCTTTGTATGTCTCTTTTAGTTAAGGTCCGCGTCTCTGCACCATACGTAAGCACTGCAAGAATGCATTGATCAAACACTTTTCTTTTAAGACATAATGGCATAATGCTCTTGAAAATTATACTGTTCCTTCCAAAAGCTCTCCAGGCAAGTTTTATACGCCGATTGATTTCTTCATCAATGCGACCCTCACTTGATATCTGCTGTCCAAGATAAATGCAGGTATTTATCTCCAGCTTTTCCCCATCAATCGATAAATATAAAGATAAATAAATAAAAATTAGATTAAACATTCCAGTGTAATATTAGAATTTACGTTACATTTAATCTTTAACGACCAGAACGCCCAAAACGCCCGTACATACAAATGACCATAACCGCCCTAAATGCATGTCCAGAGTGAATCAGATTTTCACGACTTATGAAGGATCAACCGGTGTCACCCTCAGTCACTATTGCTGTTACTAAATAAAGAAGTATAGACAGTTTCGTGCGTTATGGTATTTAGAGTGATACACGGTTTTTGGGTCATGGTCGTTAAATAGTTAACAATGAAAAAACAACAACAAATGAAATTCTTCACCAAAATACACGGCTATCTTCTTCAACATTGGATTTAAGATCGGGTTACTTTTTAGTCGTTGCTGCAAAAGCAACAGAAACAATGATTCTCTAGCCTTTGAAAAATTACCTTTTTGTTTACGTCTATTCCGAAAAGCTTCAGATTCCCCATTTCTCAACTTTGTTTGTTTCACCTGCTGTGACTTCTCGAACGCCTAATTCTGTTACTGCCCTTTAAATACCTACGCCAGCATCTATTGCTTTAAAGCTTCATTTTGCCGCCCTGGTGGCGCAGTGGACTAGCCGCTGGCTTATGATCATTCGCCCGTGACGGGTCCGAGTTCGAATCCCGGTGAGGCATGGATGTTGTGCTTGTCTTACGGCCCTGGCTATCTCCCTTCCCTGGAACCAGTGACCCTAAATTAGGAACGGGCGACTGCTTATAAGCCCATTGAGTTGCTCACGGCGGTCGTTAAACCTTCAATCCAAAAAATAAATTAAAGCTTCATTTTTATCATTAAGAGAAAAAAAGTAATACACCAGACTGTGAATACTCGAGAGACGCATGTAGCGCATTAAATCCATTTATATGTGTGATATAGTAAGCACAAAGGTTCCCCAAGCTTTTCGCACTCCACTGGGAGGCTTTTTGTAAACGATGGCAAACGCAGGATCCATCACATATGTCCCAGGCTTTACATAGTAGTTAAAAAAATTATTACGTAAATACAATACACTGAGTGGCCACTTTATTATGACCACCTGACAGTTTTAAGCAAATGAGCTATGGCTGCACGCTGTTGCTGCCAGAGGGCGAGGCTAGTATAAAAAGGGAAAGCTTAGTACTTGCGACAGTAGTAGAAGTGGTTTTTGGGTGACGAGATGGGTAAAAAATGCGATTTGACGGACTTTCAACGTGGGATGATTGTAGGAGCTCGGAGCCATGGAGCGAGTATCGCCGAGACCTCCGCATTCGTTAAATGTTCCAGAGCAGCTGTTGTTAAAGTGTTTCAAGACTGGACTGTCAGCCAAAAAACTGGGTCTCTACGTGCAAAGTGTGGTCGTCATCGACTAGTGACTGCTCGGGCGGAACGGAGAGTGTCCAGACTGGTAACAGACAACAGAAGGGCAACAGTGCAGCAAATTACAGACCATCTTAATCAAGGATCCCCTCAAATGACCTCTGCAAGCACTGTTAGCCGTACACCTCATCGGATGGGATATGGCAGCCGAAGGCCTGTTCGAACACCTTTGCTGTCTGCAGTTAACAAGAGAAAACGTCTCCAGTTCGCGCAGGAGCACAAGGATTGGACAGTCTGTAATTGGAAACAAATTATGTGGTCCGATGAATCACGTTTTCAGTTGCACGATGCCGATGGCCGAGTGAGAATTTGGCGGAAACAGTATGAAAGCATGGACTCCAAATGCATTGCTGCAACCCTTTAAACTGGTGGAAGCAACGTTGTGGTCTGGGGAATGTTTTCCTGGCATGCTTTGGGCCCTTTAATTCGTGTTGATCAACGTCTGACTGGTACATCATATCTAAACATCGTTGTGGACCAAGTGCATCCTGTCATGTGGATGGTTTATCCCAATGGCGATGACTACTCTCAACAAGATAATGCGTCCTGCCATAGTGCTCGTATTGTACAGGATTGGTTTTAGGAATATGCCGGTGAGTTTACTTTGCTTAGGTGGGCCCCACAATCTCCAGATCTCAACCCGATTGAGAATTTGTGGGATGAAGTTGAACGAGCCATTCAGACTGCTGGATCCACAACCCTGCAATCTCACTCCTGGAAAGTGCTATTCATCAAGCATGGTCTCAGATTCCACAAACCACCTATCATCTCCTGGAGTCCATGCCACAAAGAATCGACGCAGATTCTTCGTGGCATGGACTCCACGGCAAAAGGTGGCCTAACGAAGTATTGAGTGGGTGGTCATAATAAAGTGGCCACTCAGTGTATATTAATAGCAATAAAGTCCCTAACCACGTTATCACATATAATATAAAGATACAAGGAGAGACGCTATACCGTTGGTATAGCGTACACACCCGCCTTTTGTTGACAGTACGGAACTGATATAAATCGGAATGACAAAGCGATCCTTGGACACTAGATGTAAAGAACACAGTCGAAGTGCCAATCAAGACATGCAGAATACAGCCCTTGCCAGAGAAGTCATGCATTTATCAGCCGCTTCTGTATGGAATAATATTAGAAGAATTTCCCCTTACACGAATTTTAAAGATACTGCTATCAGGGAAACAGTCGAAATCCTCTGCAGCAAACTAGTATGCAATGATATTGTCTCTACTGAACTACTAATGCTTTGGCATGCGTTATTAAAAGATGGAAGAACATCGAGGCGCGCCGTATAATTACGTGATAAAAATTCATGTAATATGCTCGTGATGTCATTCACGTTATTTTCAGAAAAGCAGCTTTTTTCCTTACGTGTTCCGATTCCCTGCATTTTATGTCTGCCATTACCTTGAAAAAGCCTCCCAGTGGAGTGCGAAAGCTTGGTGATTCTTTGTCCTTACTACACCACAAAAATAAACTGATTTAATATGCTATATGAGTCTTTTGAGTACTGAAAGGAAGTCTGTTCTCTTTTATGATTCATTTCAACTTAAACCATTTAACCGTTCGCTACAAGTTCTTGCAACTGATAGAAGACTACATAAATCACATGATCATCGACTAACCAATCACATTGCCGACAAATTCATGGGGATTTTAGAATTAGTAAAAATAATAGATACACAACGTTCATGAAATTCAAATGCTATCTAGGCTCTACTCTAAAGAGGAACAAAAACACGCAATACGAAATGCATTTTCTTCGAAATGATTGCGGATAAAGTGGAATTCGGATAACCGAGACTTTACTCAACTTATTTTTTAGTCATATGCTTTGTTTGCTTTCACTAGGGAACGTCTTCCATAAGCCCAGAGAAAGCGAAACTTTAAACAAGTACGAAAAAGTTTAGATGAAAAGGAATACCGAAAAAGTTGTTTGAAATTCTACTTTCTTTCGTACTACTAGATAAATTCACTTCGTTCGGTTGTCAAGTCTGGCAGCTGCATGACACGTTTCGCTTACCCTGACGTTCCAGAATGTTTTGAATATCGTAAAAACTCAGACGACTTTTCTGTCTGAGGAAAACGCAAACGAGAGAGAGAGAGAGAGAGAGGGGGAAGCTATTTTTTCAGTTCAATATCCTTTGCTATATTGGATATCAGTAGGACGTTCTTATTTGCTCATGTAACAGTATCTGTCACGTAAGGTGATCCATAAGACGTTAAACATTTTTTTTTAAAACTTGCTTTTTCAATTTGATCAACAGCTTGAAAAACATTCGATTCCTCCAGTTCCAGCACTGTGTCACATTCTCGGATACTTTATCGGCTCCTATCTTGAAAAGGAGAAAATTTTATTGAATTTTGGTCAACAGAGTTTACAAGAAAATATCCTTTAAAATAGCACACCTATACCAGTAATACGAATTTATGGGTGTAAAATGGAAATCAAAGTTTCCAAGCTTTCGCACATCAACCAGATGGCTTTTTCAAGGAAGATAGACAGCACACTGGCAGTACGCTTGAAAGCTATCTTTTCGGATTACTAGTACAGTTATACTATTTTAAATATAGTTAGTGCACAGTTCCTCGTTATGAATTAGAAAAGATCATGTTTTCTCTTATGAAATACTATCCGGTAACCATGGTCATACACACAGACACGTACAGGGGTTGTCCAAAATAAAGAAACACCTTGAAACAAGAGGAGTTACGCACCTAATATGGTGTGGGAGTACCCTTGGCATTTAAAACTGCTTGAATCCTACTTGGAATGCACGCATAGAAATCCTGGATGGTGGTAAGTGGTATGTTGTACCATTCTTCCTGCAGAAACCGCTCCAATTATTAGAGAGACTCCGGAGGAGAATAACAGGATCGCACTCTGTTTTCCAACACAGACCAGAGGGGCTCAATGATGATTAAGTCCGGTGATTGTGCAGGCCAGGGAAGGTGGAGAAATTCATCCTTATGTACCTAAAACTATGATTGAACAGTTCGACTTCTGTGAATCAGGGCATTACCATCTTGAAAGGTGCAATCCCCTGAAGGAAACAATGTCTGAGCCATTGAATGCACATGGTCGGCCAAAAGAGTGACATAGTCACCGATAGTGATCCGCCCATGTAAGATGATAATGGAACCTGCTGCAAACCACGAGATCATGGCACAAACCATTACGGAACCGCACCCATGCTTCACTCTAGGAAGGAGACAGTCTAGGTTGTAGGCTTCTGCGGGGTTTTTCCACATGTAAACCCGTCCTGTGGTGGGGGATATTGAGAAACTTGATTCATCGGAAAACAAGACATGTTTCCATTGATCCACAGTCCACGTTTTATGTTCCTGGCACCACTGTAGTCTCCGTTTCATATTCACCTGTGACACCAGGGGTTTTGCAATCGCAGCTTTGCCGTAAATATTGTGCTTATGCAATTCCCTTCGCACGGTATGGGTCGACACTAGGCTTTGGAGATGTGCATTAAGCACAGCGGTTACTTTCGTCGCCGTGGTCTTCTTCCTGGCTGTCACAATCCTCTTTAATGTCCTCCCGTCTCTCGCAGTGAGTTTGGTTTTCCTTCCGCAGCTGTGTCTCGCAGATGATGTTTTGCCGTGAACATTGTATGCTGTTATGACCTTCGACACGGTACCTCTCGATACCCCCAATACCTGTACCGCTGTGGCTACCGACGCATCAACCAGACGGGCTCCTACAATCTGTCCTCTTTGGAACTCCAACAGGTCACTCATTGTGCCTTCACTTGGAGCGAAATTATTAAAACACCGATTTACAATGTAATCACACAGACCCTTGAGACCATAAGCAACACTTTTTTCCAAAACAAAATTGTAGCTACGTGTTCGTTTTACTGAAAAAACAGCACATTCCGAAGTTAATGTTTTCAGCGAGGTGTTTCGATTATTTTAGACAAACCCTGTACATGTACGGGAAAAAAAGGTATAACTAAAAATTTACAACTTAAAAAAATCTAGCTTAAAAATGTTTTAATTAAAATGATAAAAATATTTCATTCCTTGTGAAAGTGCTGATGCTGATAATTTTATTATTCACTTTTTATAAATGTTTTGAAATAAAAGCACTTTTCTGGGGGATTGGAAGATCTGGCGATAAACAATTTCTCAAAATTTAAGCTTGACGCAGTGGTTTCATTAAGAAAATATAATTCAATTGTCTTATTTGCGCATATATTAAATATTAGCTGAGAGCGACATTCTCGTATTTGTTTACCGCTCAAGAAGTGACGTGTTTAGATATTAGAATTTTCATTTAGATGGTAAAAATTGTGGCGTTGCCGATGACCCCGCGTTCGCCAACAACAAACAACGTTACATAGAGTCAGTCAGTCAGTCTCTGTGTTAATGGGGGCATCAAGTGGACCAAATATTCACCTTTTCCAGCGAATTTTCAGACAACTGGAGCAAGATTGACAAAAATACACATATGAGAATGGAATTATAGAAGATTCCGTGGCTGAACAATTAAATCCACTGAAAGATGGTCTTGTCAAATTCATAAAGGATCAGCTAACAACTTTTAAACCGACGGATGATTACATGGAATTACTACAACCCTCTCTCCTATTTTTAGTAGAAGTTCAGTCTATTCATACATATATTTGAACAATAAAATACGTGGTAGATAGGCAATGTGTATTAGGACAAAGTCCTCTATAATACTGTTACACACGTTGTAGTATATGGGCCCAGAGAAGACAAGTTGACTTCAATGACAATGGAATATTTATATCTAAAGCTAAGAATATTTCTACATGTACAATATATTTACATTTAAATGTTGAAAGCTCATGTAAGTTATATCCAGTGAGACATAAAAATCAGCAATGAGGAGTATGGAGCAACACATATTGACAAGGAGGTTGTGTCGTACCTGCCAGCAAGACGCACACGACATAAAGGCAGATAGCAGTCAGAACGAACGTCCGTGTAGCTCAATTGGTAGAGTGACTTATTCCCGAATGAGGGGACTCGGGTTCGAGCCCCGGCGTGGACAAAAATGACGGAGAAATTTATTTCGTTATAAGGTAGTCAGTTCAATAAAAGCAGATGGGTGTCTTTTAAAACCGACTGCTGAAGATGGGCACAGTGTAGCCTGAAGCATGTCCGGGCGAGCGAGGAAGGACTTTGTTGACTTTTTAAATCTTTTAATCTTGATACTTCATAATAGCTTGGCATAGAACAGTGAAATGTCTCAACTGCTGAAATTCTGGCTGCTTCGACGCAATCTAGTCTTAACAATAGTCTTTAATTATTTTTACTCATCAGCCCCTTCTTTTAGAATTGTGCTGTTGTTCGTGTTTATGTTGAACTTTGAACGTGGAATACTTTTAATGATGTGGTGCAACAGTGGACGCTGGACAAGTAGCATGATTGATTGCAAACCAGAGGGACTGAAGCCGGAGTAAGGTGAGCGCAATATGTGTTGCTCCATATACCTCATTGCTGATTTTTATGTCTCACTGGATATAACTTACATAAAAATTTAAATGTAAATATATTGTACATGTAGAAATATTCTTAGCTTCAGATATAAATATACCATTGTCATTAAAGTCAACTTGTATTTTCTGTGCTCATGTGCTACAACGTGTGTAACAGTACTGTAGAGGACTTTGTCCTAACATACATTCTCTCTCCTATTCCTAGGAGATGACAATGCAAACCGGATTAACATTCATGCTCCTGGAGCTTTACATCCAGCTAGGTGGACGGCTAGGTTAATATACAGCATTAATATCTACTTGTTTCGCTCGCAGTTCAAATTAACTGCCCGATAGCTCTATAGACTTCGAGTCTTTAATATATTTGTGCTAGAAACTCAGATCAAGTATTGGTATACTTCTCCCTGTGGAGCATCAGTTCCTAATAATGACCTAAAACATTTAAAAGAACTTAATAAATAAAAGAAAACAAACAAAGTCTTTGCAAACAATGCTGCACCGAAAAGCTAAAAGCATCTCAGGACATTTGTGGTACTTTAGTGAAACATTTGTTGGATTAACCTTTTTCGATACCAAAGTTTCTTCTGAAACAAATGTGAAGATGGTGAGAGCAACAAAAAGTATGTTGTACAGCCAATAAATATTAATACTTTTTCTTGGAAGTTTTTTTTTCAGGTAAATGAACAATTCCAGGGGTGTGACCTTGAAATAATGAACCTTTTTTTTTTGTCACCCTAATATATATACATTAAAAAAAATGCAAAACTCAAGGAGCAAAATTTTGAAAAAACGAAAACAAACAAAAATTACGAGAACGATCCGAATAACAAGCACCAATCCCCAACCGTCCGAAGTGAGCAAGCTCCGAACGATGGAAATCAAACAAACAGAAGAACGCAGGGAAGCACATCAATGACTGATTTTCCGATGGCTTCGTCATGAGCAAGCATAAAGAAAATCACTCATTTATCAACCGAGACCAGTGATTTATGGGTTTCTGCCAATTTAGTTTGCTCTAAATTGGCAGAAACCCACAATTCACTGGTCTCAGTAGATAAATGAATGATTTTCATTATGCTTGCCCTTGACGAAGCCATCGTAGAATCAGTCATTGATCTGCTTTCCTGCAGACCATCGATGCACAGCCGAAATTTTAGATTTGGATTACAAGGCACAGGAAAAGAACCAGAAGGAGACTACATGGGAGATGGGTGGATGAAATTCGAAAGTATGCGGGAGTAACATGGAGGAGACTGGCACAAGACAGAAATTTGTGGAAGAAACTTGGGGAGACCTTCGTCCAGCAGTGGATTTATAATGGTTGACAATGACAATGATGATGATACATAATGTAGTGTGAAGTTCATGAAACGGTATAAATAACACCTGATACTTGACAAAGGCCAAATCGTAATGGCCAGAAGATCGGGTCAGAGAATTACCGAGACCGCAAGGCTTGTGTGGTGCTCACCGTCAGATGTGGTTAGTAACTTCATAATGCTCACGGTCAACCGTGGTGGTTAATCCGAGGAGGCAAAAACCACAAACAGCCGGCAACGTGTGAGCCTATCATGGCTCATCGATGCTACAGGTGAGCGAAGGTTATCCCGTGTGGTACCAGCCAATAACAGAGATAATACTGTGACCCAACTCGCCAGTAATTTGACTGCTGGTGACAATAGTAAAGAATCGCAACATACAATACTTCGAACCCTTCTGAAAATGGGGCCATTAAACCGCAGGCCGATCCCAGTGCCCATGCTAACTTAGGTTAGCCCTCGAAAGCGCTTGCAATGGGCACGCGAGCATCAAAACTGGACACTGAATGATTGAAAGAATGTCATCTGGTCCGATGAATCTCGCTTTCGTTTTCTCCATGTGGACGTGTGCGTTGTTTACCTGTGGAAGTGTTGGCACCAGGATGCACCATGAGAAGGAAAAAAAGGCAAGTGGAGGAAGCTTAAGGTTTGAGGCAATGTTTTTCTGGGGAATTCCCTGTCCAGTCATTCATGTGCAAGAAATTATGATGTCTATCACCTACCATCACTGCCGACAGGTATATCCTTTCATGGCAACAGTATTCCCTTCTAGTAGTACCTTCATTCAGCAGAATGCGACATGCCACACTTCCCGGATTGTTTGATAATGGCTTGCAGAATATAAGGAAGATGTACAAGTATTGTACTGGCCTCCAAATTCCCCAGACATCAATCCAATGGAGCATCTGTCGTTTGTGTTAGAACAGCAAATCCGATCTGTGGCGACTCAACCACATAACTTACAAGAGTTAAAGGGTCTCTTGGTTGCGTGTTGCCACCAGATACTACACACCTTTAGAAATCTTGTATAGTCTATGCCCCACCGTATAAGAACTGTTTTAGTGGCACGTGGAGGATTAAAATCACATTAGGCAGGATGGTCATAATGTTTTGGTCCTTCGGTGTATATACGAAGGCAATGGAAAAGCTACGGCCTGCCAAATTTTAGGCACTGGTTTAGAGACTATACGTATACTGCTGGTCACCCAAAATGCAACACCAAGAACGACACGAGATAGCAAAGCCAGATTTACTGGACACATAACAATAGATACAAAGATGAAACGATTGAGCTTACAGGCCAGTGCGACTTGCGGAACACGCAGACATCCATAGTTCGTGTCGCACCCATGGCTGACAATAACGGCCGCTACACGCCGTGGCATCGAACGAAAGAGGCTTTGGATGTGGGCTTGGGGTATGTCGATCCAGGCTGCTTCCACACGTTGCCACAGTTCATCAGGTGTAGCCGCGGGTGTTGCTTACCGGGCCACTAGGTTGCCGATCAGCGACGAGACGCGTTCGATGGGCGACATATCGGGAGAGCAGGCGGGCCACGGCAGCAGTGACACCTGGTGAGCCGTGAAGAATTGTGGCACGTTGCGTGCCACGTGCGGGCGCGCATTGTCCTGTTCAAACGTTGCCGTGGCAGGTCTTGCAGGTAAGGGAGGACTAAGGGCTCCAAAAAGTCGGAGATGGTGCGTTGGCTGTTCAGTGTACCCACGATGTGTACCAGAGGGATGCGGGTGTTTTATCGAATTGCGCCCCAAACCATAACGCCAGGCGACGGACCGGTATAGCGATGCATAATGCAGGCGTCATGCAGTCTCTCGCCGCGGAGCCGCCAAACGCGGATCCGACTATCATGGTGTTGCAGGCAGAAGCGGGATTCGTCGGAGAAGACAATGTGGTGCCATTCCGTAGTCCAGGTGCGGCGTTCAGCGGCCCACTGCCACTACACTTGCCTCCGGTGGTGTAACGTCAATGGTAATCGGAGCAATGGGTGCCGTGCGACAAGCCCCCGCTCCTGCAGACAACGTCGAACGGTACGTGCTGACACAGATTGTTGCGCAACACACCCTAATTCCTGCGCTAACGTTCGTGATGTGGCGGTGCGAGCAGTCAAAGCCCGCCGCACAACATGCCGGTCCTCTCGTTCGGTGGTGTGCCGCGGCTGCTGCAACCGCTCACGTGGGTACATCCGTCCCTCCTGCACCCACCGGATCCATACTCGCCTCACTGTGGCCGGATGTCGTCCCACACGGGCGCCGATGTCTCGGTACGATAAACCGCTGCCGCGATAAGCCACTATTCGTCCTCTGTCGAACTCCGAAACGTGCTGAAATGACTGCCGTATTCTGCGACGAGGCATGAGGAAGCTTCCCACGCACGGGTCCGGCAGCACAACACACTTCCACTACTTACACCCAGTCTTCTGTGCACTCTTCTTATAATGCTTCTCGGTGGTGTGCTGGGTGTACATGATTTGCATATGCCCTGCAATGCTAATCGTTTGCATGTCCTCTCGCGGGCGACGCATGCTGCGAATTTCAGGCCAATCGGATGCTTCCTTCTTGGTGTTGCATTTTGGGTGGCCAGCAGTGTAGAATGAAATTTCACACGAGAAAGAAAAACATAATTGTAAGACGAACGACTGATGTCTGTTGGAGGTACAGTTGCTATATTACGTAAGAAAATTCGCTTCATTTCACCAAATTCCTTGAAAGCAACTGCGGTTCGAAAATTTCCATGTATGTCTTCCTTGTGAAACCATAAGTCGTTCACCACTGAAGATATATCTTCGCTCTTCGGTAAAAATTCTCGATCGAGAAAGCAGAAATGTAAAATTGCGTCCTCTACTCTTTTGATATATTGAACCGTATGTCGTTGAGCACATAAGTAGAGTGATTACTACCAATTCCTGTTTCGCTTGTGATTTTTCTCTGATCACTGGGAATTAATTTATTTAGTTGAGAATCTCATGGTTGTAGGGGGAAACGTCGGTAAACGCGTCCTTAGAATAAACTTTTTGAAGAAATTCTGCATTCGGAAACCACTTTTCAATATATAAAGAGGAGGAACTTAATAAAGGTAGTCCCTATCTCCTTTATTAAGTTCCTCCTTTTATCCTCTTAAGTTCCTCACGCTATCCTCTTAAGGAAAACTCTTGGAAATGAAAAAGAAAAAAGAGTTGTGCAGGGCAATAATCGGTCAATTCTAAGAAAAAATATGTGAGGGACAAAAAACTTCCTACTGTAGAACGCAAATGTTCGTGGATTAATTTACTTACGGATGAAGGACGCATCCGGCTCTAGAGAAGAAATTCCCTAGTTCTCTGATTGAGGAGAAAAGTATAAAAGCTGCTTCATGGTGTTGTATTAATAAGAAATGATGGAAGGGTGGCATCTCTTGCAACGAAATAAGAAGTTTAGAAGTACACCGAAGTTAAGTAAGAAGTGTTTTTTTTAAAACGTCTTACTTCGATACAAGGAATGTCACCAAATTTTATCTTGTGAAATGCAACTTAAGACCTTCCCTAAACGTCAACAAAATAAACTTCTTACTTTGATGGAAGGGATTAACAGAACGTATCCGATTAATTTATTTTTCTAACTTGCTTAAATACATTTTACATGTGCCGTGAAGTGGGATTCACTCTAGTACTTAAAAATATTTAGTATACAGTCAACCTTTGATCTACCGCCACCGTTTGTTACATAGAGTTGCGGCGTTACATCAAAGGTGGCACTTAATAAAAAATTTCCAGTTATCTTTAAGTAACGTAAGTTTTGTTTATTATGGTTTATCGAAAACAACGGTTAAAACTAAATCGAAAACATGTTAGAAACAAATGCAAGTATGTGTTGTATACTTAGTAAACACTGTAGTTCGAAATGTTTGTTTCCATTTCAGAAGCTTCCGGTTTAAACCCACAGACAAAAGATATTATTTTAATTTTGAGGAAATGAAAACAAATCATGTTACGTTATTAAAACTTTTTTATCAATGAAAAACTAAGAGCATTGCACAAAATCATTTTACACATCTTTAGTTTCTTCTAAAACACTCTTTCAATTTTCATTTGTGTTTTAGATTTCAACACAGTTATTTTCACAGCACAGTCTAATTTAACAAGTGCGTTGAAATATCGCCATGCTGTTAGTTTGCTTAACAGATTTTTCTTAATTTTTAAAGACGCCGATTCGTATCATTGATAGTCAGTATCTTCAAAATTAAGGTTCACCGCTCCGGTGGCGTAGTGGTCTAAGCGATGGCTTCTGATCATTCGTCCGAAAGGGGTACGGGCTCTAATTCCGGTGAGGCATGGATGTTGTGTTTGTCTTACGGCACTGGCTCTCTCCCTTCCCTGGAATCAGTAACCCTAAATTAAATACGGGCGACTACTTACATCCCTTTGAGTTGCTCACGGTGGTCGTTAAACCTCCAAAACAGAAAAAAAGTTAAGGTTCTTCACATTTAATACTAAGAACCTTAACTTCAAGACACTATGAACATAAAAAACGGGAAAGGAATAACAAACAGTGCTTGTAAGTGGCGATACATCAAGTATTATTTGTGTTTGGAAAGGCAGGTCCGCACAATGATACACACCTTGCAAAAACAAACAAACAAACAAACGAAGCACCCAGAAAGAATCACCCAATTGAGATGAAAACTGGTATGTGCAATGCACATGTATAGAAAAGGAAATGATTGCAATTCCAGAACAGTTGGGCCATTTATTCGGATAAAAGAGCTACACGAGTGAAATAAATCACTACGTTATTGCACCACCTCTGGCTCTGATACAAGTGGTTACCTAGTGTGGCATAGACTCATACAGTTCTCCGATACTGTCCTGAAGTATAGAATGACAGAGGACGTCCAAATTACTGGCCAGTTCACCGACATTCCGAGATAGGCGTTGTTGGCGTCCCATCATGTCCCAAACATGCTAAATCGATGAGCGGTCGGGCAATCGGGCTGGCCACGGACAGGTGTTGACATTTCAGAAGCAGGCCTGGGAAAGTCGTTTCGTGTATGGCCGGGCATTATCCTGTTGAAAATTTGCTAGGTGATGCTACGATGGACACACCAGGTCGTAGAATGTCGTCGACGTACCGTTGAGCGGTGACGACGGTACGGAGGACTACCAAGGGTGTCCGGTTACCGAAGGAAATAGCTGTCCAGACAGTCACTCCCGGCGTGCGAGACGTTAGCCGATCTACGCTGGCCGCCTGATCCCCAGACACGTTTACGCTGGTCACCGCCGCCTAATGCAAACTGTGACTTTTCATGGAAGAAAACACGACGGTTCTGGACACTATTCCATGTTGACTGAGTCTTACACCACCGTAACCGATGGCGATGATGCTCGCTGTTCAGAGGTAGGTGGCAGAGTGAAGCTCGCAAATGTAGTCCCAGTACAGCAAATCATCTGGCAACGGTAGGGGTGGCGTGTTCCTTACCTGTAGACGATGAAACATGGCCACGGATGGCTATTTCCGTACCTGTATATGATGCAACATGGCCGCGGATGACCAGTTCCGTACCTGTAGACGATGCAACATGGCCACGGATGGCCACTTCCGTACCTGTAGACGATGCACCATGGCCACGGATGGCCACTTCCGTGCCTGTAGACGATGCACCATGGCCACGGATGGCCACTTCCGTGCCTGTAGACGATGCACCATGGCCACGGATGGCCACTTCCGTACCTGTAGACGATGCACCATGGCCACGGATGGCCACTTCCGTACTTGTAGACGATGCACCATGGCCACGGATGGCTATTTCCGTACCTGTATATGATGCAACATGGCCGCGGATGGCCACTTCCGTACCTGTAGACGATGCAACATGGCCACGGATGGCCACTTCCGTACCTGTAGACGATGCAACATGGCCACGGATGGCCACTTCCGTACCTGTAGACGATGCACCATGGCCACGGATAGCCACTTCCGTGCCTGTAGACGATGCACCATGGCCACGGATGGCCACTTCCGTACCTGTAGACGACGCACCATGGCCACGGATGGCCACTTCCGTACCTGTAGACGATGCACCATGGCCACGGATGGCCACTTCCGTACTTGTAGACGATGCACCATGGCCACGGATGGCCACTTCCGTACCTGTAGACGATGCACCATGGCCACGGATGTCCACTTCCGTACCTGTAGACGATGCAACATGACCGCGGATGGCCACTTCCGTACCTGTAGACGATGCAATATGGCCGCGGATGGCTACTTCCGTACCTTTAGACGATGTAACATGGCCGCGAATGGCCACTTCCGTACCTTATAATGAATAAGCTTTATTTGCTTTCCGCTAAGCTAATTATAATGAATAAGCTCTTTCTACCAGCTAGCTAATGATAATAATGAAGCTTTCCTACTGAGCTAAGTATAATGCTTCTGCTACTGAATTATATGCTTGTACTAAACTTCAAATAGTGAATTCAAATGGTTGTTGTTACTAGTTAATTAAGAACATGAATAAAGTCTCCTGCTAGTAGTGTAGTAAAAGTATTGAACAAACTTGTAACTGGTAGTAATGTTGTAGCAGTAATGAAGATGAATAAAGTCTTAACGCTGGTTGTTAATAGTAATAAACTAATGACATAAACCTAACAGCCAGACAGAGATCTGACAAAAACTATGAATTGAGAGAAAGACGTACCTACGACAAAGCCCTTTTATTATGTAACTCTTGATCATCCAAAGCACACACACAACTCGTTTCACAATAATGAAGAATCAAACTAATCACATAGAACGAAGCTCTCAATACAACATAACAACAAACTCTCTCCTTCACAACAACAACGCTCCCCTAGTATAACAACAAACGCTCTCCCTTCAATAACAAACGCTCTCTTTGGCTATCGTTGAACGCGCCTATTTATACTGGCTACCACCACGTCATGACTTACACTCATTGCCAGATCTCATTCAGCGGGTGAAATAATATTTCGTTCAGTAAGAAGATAATTTACATAGTAAAATAAAATAACCAGAGATAGTAAAATCAAAAGGAAAGTGAATATAGAGTATACGTTACATCATCTCCCCCTTAATTTTTTTTTTTCCCGAAAAACCTATCAATTTTGGAGTGTAAGTCTTACACTTCGTTGATTGACGTTTCTCGACCTCTTTTTTGTTTTGTTGTTTGGTGGCAGCAGTATTTACAATATCAAACTTGGCATGACAAAATCAAGAAATCTGTATTCGTCTGTGAAACTTGTATTTTTGAACAAAACAAACCTGCATCGGCATACCTTCCTTTTATTCTGCCTAGCAGGAATCACTTTTTTTTAATTTCAAATTACGTTCTCATCATTCGTTGAATACATACCAACTGTATCAGCAGCGAAGATTACCTGGAGCTGCCTAACAGTAACAATTTTATTATTTTACCCTCAACCACATAGATATATAAAAAAAATTGGGATTAGTAGATGGACATAGAAGAAATATAAAAAAAAAAAAACACATATATACACAAAAAAGAATGCATAGGCCCACACGAAAAAGAAATTCTGACACGCCAACTGGTCGTGCAGGAAAAACAACAAACTGAGAAAGAACCTGTCCACGAGAACTTACTTATCTCGAGGACGCATAAAAAACTCTAGTACGATAACGTTTTCCAGGCCTAATCGGACTGGTAAAATCAGGTGGTCTTAGATCTTTTCAAGGACTTTAATGGATCTGGAACATCGGTCTGCTGTCGGTCAAGAAATCCCGGCGGCTGACGGGAACGGTCAGGAATGGCGGAAATCCGTCGGTCCGGAACGGCTGAAGTCTGTGGGTCCGGAAATCCCTGCGGCTGAGAAGAACGGTCAGGAATGGCTGAAGTCTGGCGGTCCGGAGATCCCTGCGGCTGATGGGAACGGTCAGGAATGGCTGAAGTCCGTCGATCAGGAACGGCCGAAGTCTGGCGGTCCGGAAATCCCTGCGGCTGATAGGAACGGGCTCCCCCAGGCTTTTGATATGGAGTCCCTTTGTGCTGGGGCCCGTTGTGTCCTTCCAGTAGTCTTTTGGACGGACGTGGCTCCGGCCACATCGTTTGCTTTCGCTTACGCCTACGTGGCATGAGAGTAGCAGCAGGCATCGGCCCTGTTTGTCCTGAGCGTAGGTTCCAGGGGCGAAACCCGGGCGGATGCAAGGATTTCTGCCTTTGTCGCTGTTGCGGCGAAGCAGATTGGGGAGACAAGTTACGTTTGCGCCCAGCTTTTGGTGGTTCTGGACGGTTTGTAATATTTAAATTATTGTTCATAACTGATAAATCAGAAATGTCCGAAGAGTTATCAGGAAACGGCGCAGCAATAGTCTTGGCAATGGTTAGAGGGAAAGGAACGATACTAGTATTCGAAGAACTTGATTCGAGCCTTGGTCTCATGGCAGAATCCGGTTGCGTGTTTGGAAACCCGTCTGGAGGAGGGGAGGGTGAAGAAAAAATCACTGGAGATTCTTCAAAAATGTTTGTTGGTTCGTCCGAAATTTCTGGCGGTACATCGTGAGATATAGACTCTTGAGTCTGTGGAACAGAAGGTTGAGTAGGGTTGATTATGAAATCGATATTTCGTTCATGATACTTGCGGCACTGAGCAACGTGTACGTATTGAAATTGATTGTCAGGTTTTTCAAGAACAACGTTATTTTCAAATACATTTGCTACCCGATATGGACCTTCGTAGCTGGGTGCAAATTTCTTCACTAAAGTATGCGAAACAGAAGACTGGAAGTGCGTTTCCACGAGAGTGAGATCTCCAACGACAAGATCTGGTTCCCTACGCCTAGTATTATAATATCTTGCTTGAGCCGCTTGTGCTCCTAGCATTGCAACACGAGCTTTTTCTGCCATGATTCGTACTGATTGCGGAGTTGGTCGCTGGTTTAGTTCGTCGATAATCCCCGTTAAATTTTCAAAAGGGGTTTTAATTTTGCGACCCAGAAAAAGTTCTGCAGGAGTAATTTTAGTAGAATCGTGGACAGACGAGCGGAGGGCGAACGAAAAAAGCTCCAAATGGTCATCCCATCTTTCATGATGATCCATTACAAAGGTAGCAATCATTTTCACTAGCGTGTGGTTTACGCGTTCCGCAGAATTACTCTGGGGATGATATGGGGAAATGAATTTATGTTTAATGTGTAGTCTCGCACACATTCTTTCAAAAATGCCAGAAATAAATTGAGGACCATTATCCGAAACTACTTTATTAGGTGCACCATATCTAGAGAATACTTCATTAACTAATACATTACAAATAACTTCTGCCGTAGCGGCTTTAATGGGAAAAACTTCAACCCATTTAGAAAAAGTATCAGTTAGTACTAAAACGTAACGAGCTTTGTTTTTAACAGATAAAGGATAAGGTCCCAATAAATCTATTGAAATAATATCAAAAACATGAGAACTTGAACTAGATTTCAAGTGACCGGCCGGTCTTACATTACGGTAATTATTAATCTGACACAAGTGACATGATTGAACGTATGCGAGCACACTTTGGTACATGCCAGGCCAATAGACAACATCCCGCAATTTACAACGGGTCTTGCGAATACCTAAATGGCCTGCAAGAGGTTTGTCATGAAATTCGTTTAAAAGGGCCATTCTAAGGGTTCGCGGAATACATGGGCGAAACTCTGCCCTAGTAGTCCTAGATTTTGTATAGTAAAGAAGACCCTCTATGACTTCAAAATGTTGTGACCTTCCAGCCAGAGAAGGATCACTTGGTAGGGGCGAACCCGCAAGCAAAAAATTAGATATCCCCAAAATCTGGATCATTTATTAATTCTGCCATTATCTG
The DNA here is from genome assembly GCA_039090855.1 of Macrothele yani. Taxonomy (NCBI): domain Eukaryota; kingdom Metazoa; phylum Arthropoda; class Arachnida; order Araneae; family Macrothelidae; genus Macrothele; species Macrothele yani. The sequence goes on along the minus strand of CM077024.1, from coordinate 38,646,083 downwards.
CTCTCTGGATGTTATATCAGCTATTAGAAATAAAGGCTGACATCCAGGAGTAGTTTCTGTGGGGACCCCACTAATTGGAACGCGAGACAATGCGTCCGGTAATTGATTCTTATGACCTGGCTGATATGAAATTTTGATATTGCTCTCTTGTAACTTCAGAGCCCACTTCATAAGTCTTTGAGATAGGTGCTTAGCAGAATTCAAATACTGAAGGGCAGAATGATCCGTAATTATGTTAACTGTCAATTCATTAAGATAACATTGAAATTTATTCAGCGCATACACAACAGCAAGACATTCACGATCCGTAGCTGAATAATTGCGTTCAGCTTTGGCTAAAGTACGAGACGCAAAAGCTATTGGATGCCCAGCTTGTGACAAAACGCAACCAAGACCAACTCCGGATGCGTCAGTATAAATATCAAATTCCTTAGTATGATCCGGGAAAGCCGACGCCGGAGGCTGAGTCAACGCAGACTTCAGTGTTTCGAATGCAGCGTTAGCCTCAGGTGTCCAAACAAACTTCTTGTATTTACGTTTTAAAGCATACAATGGCTCACAGATTGTAGCATAAGCGGGGACGAACTGCTGATACCATCCGGTCATTCCCAGAAAGCGTGATAGTTCTTTTGCTGTTTTAGGCCGAGGAAAGTCAACAATAGGCCTAATTTTTTCATTATCAGTAAATAAGCCGTGGGGAGTGATTTTCAACCCCAGATATACAATCTCGTCCCTCGCTATCTGGCATTTACTAGGTTTTAACGTCAAGCCAGCATTGTATATGAGTTGGAACACCTGTTTGAGCAGAGAAAGGTGCTCGTCAAAAGTCTCGGAGGTAATAATAATGTCATCCAAATATACATGCACATGGGGACTCAGGACAGGTCTGAGAACCGTATCCATAAGCTTTTGGAAAGTAGCAGGTGCAGAAGCTAGTCCAAAGGGCATACGCAGGTATTCATAAGCCCCAAAAGGAGTCACAAAGCCAGTTGTATCGACAGAGTCCGGATGTACTGCCACTTGCCAATATCCACTCGCCAAATCCAAGGTTGACATATATTTGGTTGACGAGCGGGCCATTTAAAATATGTGACATGACAGGTAGTGGATAATTGATCGTTTTTGTGACTTGGTTGAGCTTGCGGAAATCTGTCACGAAACGAAATTCATTTGGTTGTTTCTTTGGAACCAAAAAAGCAGGAGCAGCCCAGGCGCTTGTTGATTCCCTGATTATGCCCTGCTTAATCATTTCAGAAATTTGACGTTGCATTTCCTGTTTTCTATGTGGAGCACAAGGGTAAGGTTTCGTCGCAATCGGTTTCGAACCATCAGTGTCAATGACATGATAAACCACCTGTGTGAAACCAGGTTGATCAGAAAATATACCAGGGCTTTCCTGTAAAAGGAGAGAAAGCTGGTTTCGTTGCCTCTCATTCAATTGGTTACTCAATGACAAGCTCGTTATATCTACAGGAACCGTAGGAATCATTTCGACAGGTTCCGGAAAGGAAATCACATGTTGTACGAAATTCAAAGTTATTTGAAACGCATGAATAAAATCCATGCCCATTAAACATTTCACAGGTAGTTCGTCTATAAGCAGGAAAGAATGCGTAAACCGAGCTTTTCCCAGCCTTAGAGATAATGTGACAGTTCCTGTGATACTGAAGATCTCGTTATTTGCACCTCGCAAATACTGCGTCGCAGGCTGAACTAGTATTGCAGGAAAATTGTCAGTGCAAAACTTTGTATTTAGGGCTGATATTTCAGAACCAGTGTCGAACTTTGTCTCGACAATAATATCTTCAATTGTCAAGAAGACATCAGGCAACTGAGGAGTTTGAACAGTCACTAATACTGTTTTAGGGTCAGAATGCTTGGTATCAGGAAGCAGGACCGACTCCTTGGTCTACTTCCTCTGGAAGTTTAAAGGATTCCTGGTTGGATTATCATGCGGTCTGAAACCCCCTACCCTGCCGGGTATCGGGAAAATTTTAACGATGAGGAAAACTGCGTGAAACCTGCGTCGGGAACTCCGCGTGTCTGTTTACATTTTCATATCTATCACGTCTGCCCTCAGCACGGGCAGAAAAATCATCATTGCCCTGAGCATGAAAACGTTCCGAATATTGCGGATTGACACGGGGTCGAGCATACTGTGCATTTGTACGATATCCCGAAGATTGTTCAGAAACTCGCTGTTGGTTTGCCACTCTTCTGTGTGGTGGAACGTATGAAGCTTGGGGGTGCACTTGTGTATGCTCGCGCTGAAAGTTATTATGCCTATTATGCCGCTGAGGGTTTTCATAATAAGCCTCGCGGGGTGCCCGAGCATGGTGAGTTGAACCATGTTTGCCATGTTGCTCTTCATACGTGCGTATGAGGCGAAGGCATTCATGAATTGTGGCAGGGTGTCGAACCTCAAGAAAATCTTGTAAGAATGGGTCGAGCTGCTGCAAGAGGGTATCCAACATGTCAACATGACTGGCATGTGGATCCCATAGGTTATATAAGCGTGTCGTTTCCAACGCAAATGCAACAGGGCCTATCGTTGGGACCTTGCTGACGAGAAAAAGCTGTTGTGCAAGGCTAGCTCGACTGAGGCAGAAAGGAAAGACCTCCAAAAATTCTGCACGGAAACTCTCATAATGAGAATCTGGGTTCGACACTCTCCACTGCCGATACCAGGTCTTAGCGGTATCCCTCAAGCAAGTGCCGGCGATTTGGACTTTGCAGTCTTCAGGAATATTATATAGATCAAAATGATCTTTCAGATCTTCGAGGAACTTTAAGGACCCCTCCAAACCATTGAAATGAATTGTTCCTGCATGCGGCACGAAATGGGCAAGCATTCTGCTTCGCTGAGAGGACTGAACTCCCTCAGGTACGACCCGCGACTCAGAGTAATAAGAAGCTGGTGCATTACGAAATTGTGAAGAATGCCTGGGTACGTGTAGATCACTTATATCAAAGTGAGCCCCACAGGCTTCTTGCAGATGGTCAAGATTAATCCCATCACCACCGAAACTTGTCTTAGGGTGGAAAATTGAAGTTGTCTCAGGTAGTGAAGACATGGGGAATAATTGTCAAGATCTCGTGTTCGAGAAAAGTTCGGGCGCCAATTATAATGAATAAGCTTTATTTGCTTTCCGCTAAGCTAATTATAATGAATAAGCTCTTTCTACCAGCTAGCTAATGATAATAATGAAGCTTTCCTACTGAGCTAAGTATAATGCTTCTGCTACTGAATTATATGCTTGCACTAAACTTCAAATAGTGAATTCAAATGGTTGTTGTTACTAGTTAATTAAGAACATGAATAAAGTCTCCTGCTAGTAGTGTAGTAATAGTATTGAACAAACTTGTAACTGGTAGTAATGTTGTAGCAGTAATTAAGATGAATAAAGTCTTAACGCTGGTTGTTAATAGTAAGAAACTAATGACATAAACCTAACAGCCAGACAGAGATCTGACAAAAACTATGAATTGAGAAAGACTTACTTACGACGAAGCTCTTTTATTATGTAACTCTTGATCATCCAAAGCACACACAACTCGTTTCACAATAATGAAGAATCAAACTAATCACATAGAACGAAGCTCTCAATACAACATAACAACAAACTCTCTCCTTCACAACAACAACGCTCCCCTAGTATAACAACAAACGCTCTCCCTTCAATAACAAACGCTCTCTTTGGCTATCGTTGAACGCGCCTATTTATACTGGCTACCACCACGTCATGACTTACACTCATTGCCAGACCTCATTCAGCGGGTGAAATAATATTTCGTTCAGTAAGAAGATAATTTAGATAGTAAAATAAAATAACCAGAGATAGTAAAATCAAAAGGAAAGTGAATATAGAGTATACGTTACAACCTGTAGACGTTGCAACATGGCCACGGATGGTTGAGAGCGACAAATTTGGTTGTGTTCGTGCGTCTCGCTCAATCGTTCGATCCTCGCGTTCGGTTGTTGCCCTCGGCCGTCCACTGCTACGTGCCACTGGGTTGTGCCCTTTTCGACTCATTGGCGCCACCATCGTCAGACTGCCGCAGCGCTCCTACCCCTACGCCTGGCGATGCGACGACTTGACCAACCGGTCTCTCTCAGCCCATATATAATAAATAGTAATAATAAATAGTAAGAAATAATTATAAATAATAATAAATATTAAATAGTGATAATAAATATTAGTGTGATAAATAATAACAATAATAAATAGTAATAAATAATATTATTATTAATACTAATATTATTATTATTAATAATAATAATAATAATAATAATAATAATAATAATAATAATAATAATAATAATAATAAATAGTAATTAATAATAATAATAAATAGTAATTAATAATAATAATAATAAATAGTAATAAATACTAATAAATAGTAATAATAAACAACAGTAAATAGTAGCAATAATAAATAGTAATAAATAATAATAAAGACTAGCAATAATAAATAGTAATAAATAATAAAAATGTGTTAATGTTATTATTAAATTTTGTACTTCGAAACTGAAATCTTGAGCCTTATTCGCCTGCTACCCTCCCTACCCATAAGAACCATACTGGCTGCTCGTCTGCGTCACCGTTTATTCGTGTGCATATGTTTAAACGCTCTTTTATGCCCATGCCGCTCTGTAATCGTCAGATTTTATGTTTGTTAAAGTTTTGGACAGCAGATACGATTTACAATTAATGAACTTGTAAGTTGTATCGAAGAAAAGGACACCTGTGCCGGCTGACACTCATGAACTACCTAAAAATTATTTTATATTATTTTAACTACCATTATTATTATATATTTTTATATTATTAAAAATTAGTTTATATTATTTGAACTACCTAATATTATTTTATATAATTTGCACTACCTTTATTTATTTTTTATTATTTGCAATATTAACGGAAAAGTTATGAATATATTTCGGATGCAAAGGTTTTCTGTACGCATATAAACTATACTCAAGGCATTACAAGGGATGCTCACTTGCACTTTTTAATGCTAGTTTGAAGTAATAATGATAACAGAATGATCAGACTTTTCAAGAACATAGTAACCTTTTAAGTAGATAGCAAAAACAAGAAAACTGACAGAGTAAGATATGAACTTGAGGAAAGAGTGAGATTGTTGTTGATTGCTTTCCTAATCTTTCAGCACAATTTTTGTTACTCAGCCGAGAAGTGAATTGCGTTTTCCACCACCACAGCTCGTAGTGTATAGAAGAAACCGACTAACATTACAGTGTTCCGAATGGTAACGGGTATCGTCTCCTCTGTTCTTGGTTTTCCCCGAAGGAGTTACATTCGCTTAAAATAACGGTGATTGGTCAGATGAGAGGGTTTTCTTCGCCGGGATTGGAATGACGGTATTTGATTTCCTTGGAGGCTGTTGTTTCATTTGTCTCAGTGGGCCAAAAAAATTTTCTGTTAAGTAGAAAGTCTGGGTGATCAGTTCCGTTTATGAGACTCTTAAAAAAACTGCTATTGTTTTCTGTTCTGTGTCTGCTACCTTATGCTATTATATTGCTTGTAGAAGCATCTCTTTGTTTTAAAAACTTTGAAACAAAGAAAGTTGAAACATAAATATAAGATGTGGAGAAACACAATTAAGGAGATTTTATGTCGTCAGGCAAAGTTTCGGGAAAGCAAACCAATATAAACTCTAATTACCGAAAGGAATGTAAACAAGTGTTTTTACTTTAATTTTTTCTTCAGATACACGGAATCTGTCGGAAGAGCAATTACTCTTTCAATTAGAGCAATGGAAAATGCTGCAGAAAGGCATGGAAGGATTTGCAAATTAATCAGGACCAACTGCTTATTCTGAATATAAAAAAAAATCTGAAGGAGGAATTTTTTCCGTGGCGAATGCGCTTACCGTGCTTTATAAATTCTGAAGAATAATTATATGCTATTAATTTTTTACAGCAGATTACCGTTATAAAACATGATTGAAGTGTGTAATGTTTTCATATTGAATATGTTTATACCTCATTATGGTGTTAAAATAAAGCGAAATATACTGCAATGTAGGCACTAAATTGCAGTTTAATTAATTAGATTGTGTTACTTGTGACATACTACAGAGCTGAAGCACGCGTCAAGACGACAAATCTGCAGCGATACATTCCGTCGGTGTAGTGAACTCGGTTTGAACAACTGGCTCCGGAGCGAGAATCTCCGTCACTGACAAATTTGTGAATTTCACATAGTAGGGCAGCCATTTTGATGATTTCATCAAGGCTCACAAGGACCAGAAAAATTTGTGTCCCGGGATTTTTAGATTCAGTTGTTCTTATTCTAGTAGAATCCCAAAAGGCATGTTAGTCTCCGGAAATGCATTATTCCCCTACTTTCTCCGGTGATTTTTACCCATTGTGGCATTGCATTAATAGTATATCTCCTCTGTTTCCTTCACCTGTAATTTCAAGAATATCATTTGAGCTATATAGTAACACATTTCAGAGTTCTACTAGGTATGCAAACAGATATTTACTATTAATGTACGTATTAAATTGCCATTTTTATAAATAATTTAGTGTTACCACGGTGGCAATTTTGTTGATGTCATCTCAAAGCCCCAGAAATTTTTTATTTTGGGGCCCGGGATTGACATGTTCTTGTTCTAGTAGAATCCCAAACGGCATGCTGGTTGCCGAAAATAAAATTATCTCCCTATTTTCTCAGATGATCCAATCCAACTGTGGCACAATATTAAGAGTAACTCTCCCCTGCGTTCTTCACGTAATTCAAGAATATCGTTCCATCTGGTAGTAACACATTACAGAGTGGTGCTAGACATGTTTCGTTCGGGCACATTAAATCTATGATTTATTATTTATAGTATAAGTTTCTGTTTTGATGCATCTGGTCCGACTTCAGGAATGCATCCCTGGTGGCCTGGAGTTAGAAGCGCGGGCCTTATGCTAATAATCAGAGCTCGGCCTAGCTTGAGCCCTTACTGAAAGCATAAGAGCTGGTTTTTTGTGCGAAAGTGCTTTCCTACTGTCCCGGTGGGTTAGTCTTCTAAGCTCTGACTTCGAACTGTTCGTCCGAGTTGGCTCGGGTTTGAGTCTTGGATGAGGCGTGGATGTTGGGGTTTATCTTACAGCAATGGCTGTCTCCCGTTCCTGGAACCAGTAGCTCTAAATTAGGCAAGGGCGATCACTTCTAGCCCCTTGGCCGCTGATGGCCTAGTGCTCAATATTCGTGACTGCCATGGAAATCTCATTGTCCATCCCAGGCAGGTACGAACGCTGCAGCCACTAAATATCCGCCGTGCTTTGGATGAGCACGTTAAGCCGTCGGATCCCAGGTACTAGCCCCGTTTAAAAATGAGGGCGTCCTCCTTCCCCTTTCTATCTGGCTTCGAGTGACTTTCCTGTCAGACACTCAATCCCAAATCTCCTAGCTTCTAAGAGTTGTTTAACACTTATGGTCAGACACTCCCTTCCTAAAATCCTCTACATATAGTACATATCTAACTTATAGCCTTTATAGTGGCTCACGGTGGACAACTAAGCCCCCAAATAAATAACAAACAATAATCCTTCACTGGAAACAAGGGGCCTTAGTGGTGGACGACGTCTTAAGCACTAATCGGATTTGTTAAATTTCGAATCAAATTATTCAGGAAACAGACATGCATACATCACCATGCACGTTAATTTCTAGAATGGAACATCATGCTGCAATATTTCACTATGCGTTCCAGGCTCACCGTATCGATCTGAGTTATAATCCGAATCGTGATTCTGGGCCAATCTGTTTTAATCCAGAGGATTTCAGCAGCGAATTAGAGAAAAGTTAATGAAAGGATTACTAATCAACACTTCCCAAAGGGTATTCCAGCTGAAAAATTCCTGTTATTCTCACTAATAGGGTATTCTCAAAATGGTTCTGCCATATAATATCTTTTGTGTTTTTGATAAATTTTAGGAGTTGTCTTGAAAATGTTTCTAAAATTGCAGTTATTGCCTTCCTGACTTTATTTAATTTTTAAATTTTCTGCTTTTATTTTCCGGTGCACGAATGCGTTATTCAAAATCAGTTACAGTATTGGTAAATTTAAGTGCTAAGATTAGTCACATTTGTTTACAATATGGTTCACAGGAATAATATTCCTAGGGCTCGTAGTAATGCGCTGTATTTCAATATTAATGCTCATTACCCCAGGCTGTAGAACGGGTTGCCGAATCATATAAAATCACTTACCAGTTTTATATTGTTTAAAAAAGCACTTAAGGAATATTAAGCTAATAGTTTAATTAGATTCACTTCAGCCATATTGTATTGCGATTATTTATATATAAGTTGAAAAATATGTAATTTCTTGACATTTTTTAAAATGTAGGGGCTAGTAGGGCTAATATTTCCCCCTGGTTCCCTGTTATGTTGCTATAAATGTTTTAATATGTTCTTTAATAGTATAAAACGTGATTTTCATTTCGGTTCTTTTATTTTCGGTTTATTATTAAGGATTTGTAGTTAAATGCGTGTAACATGGCAAATAAACTAAACAAAAGCTTATCATAATCGATTTTTAAAATACGCTATGGGTACTTGAATTCCAAATATAGATTAATGCGCTCATGGTAATTTAATTTATGAAACGATAATAGGAAATCGTCTGTTTTATATTGAACGTGTTTCGTAAAAAGAAAAGTCGATATTTTAATATTTTCATTAGATGAAACGTCCTATACATTAAAGCAATAACTTTAACGAATGAGCATAAGAACACAATTAAGCATTTCCTTGAATTCATTCCCTTATATTTCAATGATTTAATAAGATGGCTATGAAATCAATAAAATATGCAGTAGAAACCTAATAACTTTGTGTTCAAAGTAATAAATAACGAAACACAATCGCCAGAATTGTTTTAACCATTTCATTTTGCAGAAGAAATTATGAAATATGGATTTGCTAACAAAATGTTTCCTTTAAGCTCACTGATAGATATTATGTACTTAGTGAGGCTTATAGACGAAGTAAATGGATGTTCTGCTAGTTGTACGAAGAACCTAATTCTTTAATTATCTGATTTATCTTTACATTCAGTTTATGAAAAACAAAACGGTGTTCGGAATGCTCTGCATGTTATTCTTTCCAAATGCTTTATTAGATCAACGAATTTTCAATTTATTTAACTTTGTGTTTCTTTTATCAGCATACATACGATATCTTTAGCTTGTTTTCCAAATTTCGAGTCCTTGGACTGTACCAATTTGGATAAAAAGAACATGTTAAATACATGACGTTTCCATCTCAAAGTATCATGCGAAATTACATGTTAATCATTGTTGCATAAAAGCATGACTATATTGTCTTTATTTCTGTAACAATATTAAAACTAAACTACATTTTGTCCATCATTGACATGGAAAATATCTGGTGAAAGAACAAGAGAGAGAGGGAGACAGGGAGAGAAAGGGGGGGGGGAGAGGGGAAGGAGAGAGAGAGAGAGAGAGAGAGAGAAATATTTAAAACAATATGTATACACTGAAGTACCAAATTGTTTAGAACACCTGACGAACAATCATACATGCGCATACGTGCTAAGTTTTACTGTTTACGTAAAATTTTCGGATATTCTGCTTGTTTTACGGTTATTTTATGGAACAACGACATATTTTACATTTTTTTGTTTTTTTCTTATCTAGGAGATCTCTCTCTCTCTCTCTCTCTCACTCACTCACTCGCTCGCACATTATCCCTGCGAAAGAAAGTTTCCACAAAGAAAAACGGACCAACGATGGTCAACCGGAATTTTAGATTGGACACCAAGGGACAGAAAAGACTCAGAAAACACCACGTGGGAGATGGGAGGTTGAAATTCGGAATAGTAAAGAACGCTACATATTGGTTCGCAATATCTCCTTTTCAAACTTTTTCTTATTCTTTAATTCTTTAACGAAAATTCTTGAAGGACATATCAAGCATCGGACTTTAACTAAATACTATGTATCAGACATTCTAAAATCATGTTAGCAAAGAATATTGTCTATACCTAAATTTGTGAAGTTAGTGTTTTCTATCCTCGTTTTATTGTAAGGAAAATCAGAAAACGCGGCGTCTAGATGTTCTCCACTCTTATCAAAGCACCATATGGCAAAGCCAAGGCCATGTCAAACATTAACACTCTACTTCTCCATTTATTACCTTTTAATCAGTGTCAAAACATAAATAAATGAAATGGTGTTCCGAACAAATTATCACGCATGCGTGGTGCGCGTTTAGAAAAGAAAATTCTTCGCTGCTTAATTTCGAATGTTTCAACTACTACTTCTTTGGTTTGTTTTCACCATGTGTAAAATAAACAACTCGAATGAGTCTTATTATCTTAAAAGCACAAGCAACGTTTATGAACCTGCTTCAGCAGAAATTACAATGAAACAAGATAGAATTAGGAACTCAGCTCGTAAAACTCTTCGGAAGTGACCTTTTGATAAGATTTGTGTACACATTTTTCTAATGAAAAAACATTTGGCTTTTCCTTATCTTTTCCTTCCAAAAAAAAAAAAAAAAGATATCTGCTTTATTTTGACATTTCTCGTGGAAATAGGGAAACTTCGCATTGGTAACAGTTAATAAAAATGCCACTATGCGATGAACTGTGTTACTTAGTTTGATGTCTGGTGAATGTTATGCCTCACCTAATCATTGTTTTATACGGTCAGTGCCTTAGATGAAAGAGTTCCTATATAAACAACTACCATCTATTAGCTTATTTAGCGAAAATGTGTCAGGATAGCTTCTTTGAACTTTTCCTCCATTTAGTGCCCTGTTAGAATAAGTGAGAGACATGTTATAGAACATTTTGAAGACTGGAAAACTTGATCAAGCGAATTCCTTTTGAAATGCAGCTTTGATTAAAACTTAGATCTGAAGTACATTTTCTTAATTTACCGTCTGATGGAGAACTTTCGCGTCTCAATTTTTTTTTCTTGTTTAGAAGTTTCAGACGAAAGTTCGTAAATCAAATGTTTTATTACGTTGGCGTTAACAATGCTTGAAAAAGAAATGAGAATAGAATTAGTAAAACTATACTAGTGATCCGATTTATTGGCGTAGGAGTACATAAATAAGCGTTTCCAACCTTTAGCGCATCAACCAGATGGCTTTTTCAAGGAAATTAGACAGAAACTGCTACTTGCAGTTTCTGTAGTTTCTGTTTACAATTTAGTTTCTGTCTAACTTCCTTGAAAAAGTCATCTGGTTGATGCGCTAAAACTTGGAAACGCTTATTTATGTATTCCCACGCCAATAAATCGAATCACTAGTATAGTTTTGCTATTTTCTTCATAATTGGTGTATTGTTTCTCGTCATGAATTTGAAATGGGATATGCTATCTAATAGAGCAAACGATGAAGTTGCACGTGTTTTTTTTAACAAGAAGCATGACGCTGCGTACTCTAAAATTTTCCCTAGCTATAGAAACTGAGGCATTGGTATTAAACTTCGCATGAATGCCATGGAAAACGTCAGATATGAAAAAAATGAAGATAAATTTGTTGTCAACCATTCTTTTCACATACACCAGAAAAAGACTGTTCGTGATCGTAGAGAAATTCAAAAGCTGTTACAGGGCTTGGTACTGAGTTATATGTCAGTGCCTTGTGTGAAGAGTCCATTGATGCCTCGCATGCAGATAATTTTTTCTTTCAGAGGTTTAACCCGTTTTTAACCCTGCTGCAGCAGATAAATAAAATATCAGCTAAAGTTGTAACTCGCTTTGCATTGGGGAACGTATTTATTATATGTTAAAAGTTATTATATGTTGGAAAGTATTTATTCAGATATTATGGGGTAGGTCTCAAACATTGTCCGGATTTCCATTCAATTCTCCATATTAGTAAAACTTTGAAATTCGTTTCTTTCGCGCTGCCAGTATTCCTTTTCCCGATCATCAGCGTTCATTCACGTTTCCCCTTATCTCGGTTTCGCACCCACCCTTGTGGTTCTCCCACCTTGCTTATCTGCTACCACCAACAGACTCTCCTTCCGAAAGAGAAGTTTCATCCATCGCTAAGAAAACCCCAAGGTGCGTCGCCTTCCAAGAAGGTGCAGATGCTCCTTGATTGCCTTTCTTTGTGACCTTTCAGAGATCATTATGCAATTTCTTCTTCGCCAGCAACAAAACCCCATAAATCTTATATTTCCTCGGATGGGACGCTGAGAAGTGAGTGCCAGCTCCATTGATGCAGCTGCATTGAAAATCGCGGGAAAAGTGCTGATGAGAGGGAGGATGATTAAAATTCACTGTACTCAAAATGATACCTAACTTCGCTCTTGACAAATTTTGATGCACGTGTTAAAAAGCATTTGTATTGATGCGGAAAACAAAAACATAACAATTTCCATTTGTAAAAATGAAAGAACATACAAATTTTGAATAAGAACGTTTTATCCATAAAGCGAACAAGAAACGTGACACCGAATTCTCGAGTGTAATTAGCACGAAAATAAAAGTAGTTCACAGTAGATTTTGAATTTTAACAAGTTAGTAAAATCATGCAATGCATTGATTTTGATACGGTTTCCAACATACCTGAAATAATTACTCAAGTTATGAGGATAATGGCTGTGGAATAAATCTCGCTCCTGTGTTCTGACCTTTGACCCCATTTCGATTATACTATACAAAACCGGTTCAGTACATCTTCGGAACAACATGATAAAGTTTTGTCGTGATCGAAGCATTTTTACATAAGTTATGACGCATAAGAGCAATGGAATGGATCCTGCTCCCATGTTCTGACCTTTAACCCCATTTCGCCTATTTTCAATAGGGTTCATCCCCTGGTGATCCTCCACCACATACTAACATTTTATCGAAATCGGACCATTTTTCACTAGTTATCGTGCTGGCAGACTGAATAACGGACGGGCGGACAGACAGACAGACAGACAGACAGACAGACAAAGCTGGAGCATATAAGCTTCTTCAACCTACGGTTGGAAAGCGTAAAAAAGGGAATGCGTTTACGCCTCTAGAGTATCTGTTATGTAAACAAGTGTCCTTCATAGTAAATTTAACTGGCAATAAAATTACATATCAACCAGATTTCTACACATCTGGTAAAATATCCACAAAAAGATATACTCTCTTTGAAAAACAACAAAACAAAAATAACTGAGCACCCAGAAAGAATCACCCAATCGAGAAGCAAATTGGTATGTGCAATCTACTTGTACAGGAAAGAAAATGATTACAATTCCAGAGCAGTTAGCTAATTATTCGGATAAAACAGCTACAAGAGTGGAACAAGTCATGATGTTGTAGCACCACCTCTTGCTCGGATACAAGCGGTTACCCGGGATGGCGTAGACGCATACATTTCACGGATACTGTCCTGAGATAACATGCCAGATGGTGTCCAAATTGCGGGTCAGTTCGATGACACACTGGGATGAGCGTAGGTGGCGTTCCATCACGTCGCAAGCAAGTTCGATTGGTGAGAAGTCGGGCGATCTGTCGACATTACGGAGGCGGGCCTGGGAGAGCCGTTCCGTGTGTGGCCGGGATTTATCCTGTTGAAAAATTGTTTGGTGATGCTGCGACAGAAATGGCAACACAGCAGGTCGTAGAATATCGTCGACATACCGTTGAACCATGATGGTGGCACGGAGCACTGCCAAGGGTGTCTGGATATCGAAAGAAATGGTTGCCCTGACAGTCACTCCGCGTGTGTAATACGTGTGTTGTTGCACAGTAAAGGCAGTATTCGAGCGCTGGCCCGGCTCGTCTCCAGACACGTATGCGCTGGTATCGGAGCCAAATGGAAACCGTGACTCGTCACTGAAGTCCGGTGCCAGCGATGCTTTCTGTCCAGTGGTTGGCGGCGGAGTTGCCTCCTCGAACGTAATCGCTGGGCCGCAAATCGTGTGGCAACGGTTCGAATGGCTACTCCCGTACCTGTAGACGACGAAATATTGCCGTGGATGATTGAGACTAACGAATTCGGTTCTAATTGTGCGACCCTCACAGTCGCTTGGTCATCGCGTTCTGTCGTTGCCCTCGGCCGTCCACAGATTGCGTGCCACTGGCTTGTGCCCTCTTCGACCCATTGGCGTCAACAGGGTCTTATTTCCGCGTCCGCCACTTGACCAACCGTTCTCTGAGCCCAATTATATCTCTCAAACTATCTCAGCTGCTCGTAGTGTGCACGGATCCGACGTCGAGGCATCCTCACAGTCCGTGAAGTTTAATGCAAACGCAACCTGCTGTCACAATTTTCCCTGCGTGCGAGCTTTGCTCCTGATATACCCTTTTCGATGTGCGGTACCCATGCGCTGTGGCGGGCCACTATTTAGTCATTGGTCGTTATTTTGTAATCATTTGCATATTCGGCCCTGCGGTACTTGCATGCGGAGCTTCATCAGGAGGAAATGACTTTCTCGAGGTGTTTCTTTTATTTCTGGAAAAACGTGTAGCTGCTTTCTGCCACTAGCAGCTTAAATACGTGCTACGAAAAATCCCTGATTGGGCATTCTCATAAAGTAAGATATCCAACACAAAGAAGATTCAAATAGGGTTCTTATAAACGAAGTATGGTGCAAATAGAAATGAACGCCTTTCCGAATTTCAGGATTACATCTAGAACCTTGTTGCAGTTTACGGCCATAGTTCGATATTCAAAGAAACTGCAGCGAGAGTTTTAGGACATTGCCTCCTAGTATGACATAAAGACTATGATACAATGCGCTGAGACTTGGCAAGATTTCAAGACATCTAATCAAAGATAGTAAAGTAATGGTCTGAGATTTGGAGACTTGGCCAGCTTTAGGATTACAAAGAGTAAGTTTGGTGAAAAGTGTTTAGACTTCACTAAGAGCAGCTTTCATGCAATGTTCTGAGTCTCAGCAAAGTTTAAGAACATTACATCAAAGACCAGCTTTCCTGTGTTGCTCTGTGATTTATGTAATGTTCTGAAATTTAAGAAAGAACGAGACTTAAAGGGAAGAAGATCAACATTAAAGAAATAAAATTGCTGAAGCGGATGTGCGGTGTAATCATGAAAGATAGAACATGAAATAAGAATATAGGAGAATCAGGTAAATTTACAGATTTGGAACAAAACCCAAGAGTCGAAACTGTACTTGCGTGGGCAGATATTGACAAAGGATGATTGGGAGATGGTGCGTATATAAGTTGACAGAGAACTACCAGAAGAGCTGAGCAAAGATCTGATCAGATCTGATCATATGTAGAGGATTTTAGAAAGGGAGTGTATGACACCAGGTCTTAAACAATCCTTAGAAATAGGAAGCTAGGAGATTTGGGTTAGAGTGCCAGATAGGAAAGTGACACGGAAGCGAAGTAGAAAGGGGAGGAAGACGCCCTTATTTATTACCGGGGGCCAGTACCTGGGGTCCGACGGCTCAACATGCCCATCCGACACACGGCGGATATTTAGTGGATCGAGCGTTCGTACCTGCCTGGTGAGATCGACCCTGAGGTCCTTTCCGTGGCAGTCACGAATGTTGCCCACTAGGCTACTCGTGGTCCCAAGCTGAACAAAGAGAAGGAGGGATTGCTTAAATAATGACGTGAAGGGACTAAAAAAAAAAAAAAAAAAGCTTAAATTCTCAAATGACGCAGAATAGAAGAGAAAAGAAATGCAAAATCCGCTACAGCGATCTCATCAAAGTTTGGAAACAATAATTCTGCAGCAGAAAATATGTTAAACAAAATTGGCAAATCGAAAATACAGTTCTTGAATTTTGAAAAATTTCTCAATCATCAGAAAATCATTTAAATATAATATAATGATTTTCTGCATTGAAGAGGACCTACGTTTCTGGTCAACATTCTGGAGTTTACATAAGTATGCAGAATGCCTGTGACAAGCGTCTGACAATTGATATCTACTGAAATGCTTCAAATCCTTTATATACAGCGTTATGAGTTGTTTCCGGCTTTGGCTTCAAGTGATTATTTTTTCCCTCCACTCAAGAGAGACTGCCTGGAAAACGCGTTCTCTGCGACTCTGAAACTCAATAAAAGGTGGAGGCCACGGAGATACAGTGGTCGAAGTTAGTTTCTAACCATCTGTCCAGGATAGTCCGGGTTCAAATCCAAGATGAGGCATGAATGGTGTGTTTGTCTTACGGAGTAATGACTGCACACGCAACGCAATAGAAAAGTGCTAATTACCGTATATACAAGTACAAACCAATCCAAAATGTAGTCGCCATCGTTGGTCGCGACCTGCTCCCATTGTCTGGACGGCTGTTAGCAACCATCCCTACAGAATTGTGACGTCTTGGGCGCAAAGAAGCGAGTACGTGCGCGTTCGACATCTTCCCGGTTGGTGAACCGCTGTCTGTCCAGCATATGCTGAGACGACCGGGAAAGGTGGTAATCGCTTGGAGTAATGTCTGGGGAATAAGCTGAGTGTGGCAGCAGCTCCCAGCATATGTCCCTGATCTTGTGACAGGTCACCAGTGCTGTGTGAGGTCTCCCTCCGTCCAACTGTAGGAGGACGTCCTTACGGTTCAACAGTGCCGGTCGTTTCGACGTGAACGAAATGTTCAGGTCGTCGAGCTGACGGCAGTACACATGAACGGTGATAGCAGTGTTGTCCGGCAGCAGCTCAAAAAACACGATCCACAGCATATCCCACCAAACAGACAGCATGACTTTACGTTGGTGTAAGCCAACTTTGGGGGTCAGCATAGGCTTCTGTTTTGGGTCCAACCGTTGTTTCCGGGCGCTGACATTGTCATACAGGACCCATTTCTCGTCACCTGTCACAATATTGTGTTGACTGCAGGACCTTACATGGTCCTGTTGAATGGGAGCCTCTTTTGGATCCAACTACTGTTTCCGGGCGTTGACATTGTCATACAGGATCCATTTCTCGTCACCTATCCCAGTGCCGTCCAGGAACGGTTCAACTTGTCCACGTGCCAGCAGGAAAACGCATGCACTCATGCGATTTGCTTTCTGCTCAATTGTGAGTTGATGAGGTACCCAAACTCCTCTCTTGTGCACCTTCCAAAGTTGACGCATGCCCGTCATAATGTTCGCGTGAGTAGTCCCCATCAGTTCAGCCAACTTTCTTGTGGCCACACGTTGGTCAGTCTCCACTAAGGTCTTCAGTATGTTCTTATCCACTGTTGCGGGTCTTCCGGATTTGGGACGGTATGACAGGTCACAATTTCCCTCTCGAAACCGTTGGAACCAACAACAGCGCTGACGATTTGATATGGCATTGGAGTACACATTAGTAATGTTTCTTACTGCACTTGCATGCATGCTGCAGTTACGAAACCCATACAGCATGCAATGACCGATGTGCTCCTTGTCCACTTCCATGTTGGCTGGCGATTACACTTTCGCCTTCTGACGGCTAACTGCGACTGACCTAAGCCAGCTACCTGCTGATGTCATGCCGGTGTGCTACACAATCTCAATGGCCAATGTTGGCCGGGGCTTCGACTCGGCACGAATGAGACATCTATTTCTGCTATTTTTTCATGCGAATCAATCACCGTGGTGCATGTCTCACAAGAGTTAGATGGTTGGGTTGCAGATGTACACTGAAGTGCCAGAAAAACTGGTACACCAGTCTAATAATTGGTAGGTCCCCCACGGGAGCGCAGGACTGCAGAAATACGACGAGGCATGGACTCCACTAGTTTCTAGAAATATGCTGTAGGCAATGCACACCATACGTCCTGCAGAGCGGTCCACAATTCGGGTGTATTCTGAGGTCTCGGATTCCTGTGTTCGATAGCGTGTTGCATGGCATCCCAAATGTGTTATATTACGTTCAGATCTGGGGACTTGGATGGGAAAGGCAACACCCCAAACTCAGATGAATGCTCCTCTAACCATAATGTGGCTTCCCGACACTTGTGTGGAGGTGCATTGTCTTGTTGGAACAGACCCAACCCATCAGCATGAATGCAGGATATGAACGGGTGTGCCTCGTCAGAAAGCCTGCGCACATAGCGTTGGCCTGTCAGACGTTGGTAGACGTACCAGGGATAACAGTGAAGTTCCGCTAAACACACCCCACACCATTACGGACCCCCCACCAGCCGGAACAGTTCCCTGTTGACAGGCGGGATTCATGGCTTCATGGGGTTTGCGCCACACACGAATCCCTACAATTTGCCCGATACAGTTGGAAACGCGTCTCGTTAGACCAGGTTACTTGTTTCCAGTCATCAAGTGTCCAGTGGCGGTGTTGCCGAGCCCAAGCGAAGCGCATAGCTTTTTATCGTGCACCCACCAAGGGGACTCGAGTTGGGCATCGGCTCCCAAAGCCCATATCGTGCAGGGTACGTTACACAGTCCGGACTCTGATGCTTGTTGAGACTCCAGCATTGAATTCCGATTATACCTGCGAGAGTGTTGCACGTCTATCGCGTGAAACGATTCTTGACAGCCGACGATAGTCACGTTCACCCAATGTCTTTTTACGGCCATACTGGTATTGTAGGTTGGAGGTTTTGCCGGAATTCTTGTAGTCACGGTACACCCTTGCAATGGTCGTCCGTGAAAATCCGAACTTCGTTTCTACCTCCGAAATACGTACTAAGAACCATCTCACGAGCTCCAACTATGACACCGCGTTGAAATTCGCTTAAATCGTTATTACTTGTCATTCTCATGCCGAAAACAGCCCTGACAGCTGGCAAGGATGTCTATCGCTTTATATACGCACTGGTGGATGCAACAGAGTACGCGCATTGGTGACGTTGCTATGTATTTTGCATGAGCTCGTGTGTACCAGTTGTTCTGGCACTTCAGAAAGATACGTGTTCTCTTCGGAATCCGTAAAAAAATAAAGCGTACTAAAAATATTATGCCCCTCCCCCACCCGCGTAGCTTTCTCTAGAAAGAATATTTTGCACATGTATTCTACTTTTCATAATTCACAGTTCCGCAGCCTACGCGTGAGGTATAGTTCAATTAAAAAAAAGTATTTCCCATTCGACAAATCCCTCTGTAAAAGCCTCTCTTGGTAAGACATCTTTGTTTTCCTCTTGTAATAACTTATACCTTTCCCGTTAGGTCTGCAAACCTATTTTTTTAATTGTCTCGATTTCAAAAAAATTTCCTTCTGTCACGGATGCCTTCCATTATGATGAATATTTCGCGTGCAATTTGTGGATTAGTATTGCCCTTTTTTGCCACTAGGAACGTAACTAGCTGTTTCTACATTATGTTACTGTTTGCATTTAATATGAAGGACGCTGCGAACATTTTGATTAATATGTGTAGTTTTTTATTAGGGGATTTAATTACATTATCTTTTCGACTTTTTTTTTTGAAATTCAATTTTGAAAAATTCTTTTGATATAAGAAAGGATTCAAAAGAGGTGCCCATTATACACTGCCGGACAATTGCTAAGGACGGATGACAATAGCAACGATAGCAACCATAAAATGGAAGGCAGGAAAATGTGGAAATTAGCATAAGTGCGGGATACAGTAAGACGTGTTGTGCGTATGCAAATTTTGGATTGCCGAACTTGTTCGTGACGTCATAGCGCAGATAAGAGATATAAAGGATTTGACGCGTATTGACCGTTGTTGTTCAAACGCAAAGTTGAAAGGGAAAGAATCAATTGACGAACTTGCAATTTTCAGTATGTCTTCCCGACATCACCTAGATGATTTTACGCGTGGCCGTATTATTGGCAAGATTGAAGAAGGGCGAAAAATAACAGATGTTGCCAGGGAGTTCGACGTCAGCCACAGTGTTGTTTCAAGGCTTTGGAAATCATTTCAAACAAATGGAGAGTGTAGCAAACGTCACGGGGGAGGTCGTGTTTGCAGTACGACACCAGCAGATTTTCGGTACATAGTGCTATCAACAAAAAGACACCGGCGCAGCACAGCTACTGAGGTAGCAAATCAGTTTATGGCTGCTACTGGCAAGCGGATCTCCCGAAAAACTGTCGCCAGACGTTTGCATGAAGGACTATACGCCCGCCGTCCTGTTGTGTGCATCTCATTGTCCAGACGTCACAGTACCGCCCGTTTGCAATGGCGCCATCAACATCGCAATTGGACTGATAACGACTGGTCTGCTGTCCTCTTCTCAGATGAGAGTAGATACAGTCTATCGTCTGATTGTCGACGACAACTGATCTGGCGTGATAGTGGTACTGCATATTGTCCAGCAAACATACAGGAACAGGACCGATATCTGGCATGTAGTGTCATGGTATGGGCTGGCATCATGATCAATGACCGTACGTCCCTCTGTGCTTCCAACTGGGACTATGACAGGCCAACGATACATTAATGATGTTCTGCTACCTCATGTTCCCATGTTCCGGGGTGCTGTCGGTGATAGATTCATTTTCATGGACGACAACGAAACATGTCATCGAACAGTTGCTGTCCAGGAGTGTCTTGAGAGCGAGGATATTCTAAGCCTCGTATGGCCAGCACGTTCTCCAGATCTGAATCCCATTAAAAAAGTGTGGGATGCTTTGGGGAGGAGTCTTGCTGGTCTCCAATGCCCTCCAATAAACAAGGACACCCTCATCCGTGCACTGACAGAGGAATAGAATAAATTACCCCAACAGCTGCTTGATAATGTTGTGCAAAGCATGAACGACGTGTGAAATCTTGCATCGCCCTCCATGGTGGCCATATCCCGTATTGAAATCTTACGCCGGAACGCCTGCGGACGGTAATTGCATTTTTTTCACATTTACCTTTTCTGCACAAAATGGCCTGTTTGTCCCTTGAGCACGTTCCAAAGCCTTCTGGATTTCAGAGCACAATAAATTGTCTTTCTTGTAATGTCCTGGCATTCTGACATTATTTTATTTCACTTGGCATCCAACCACACTTACTTTTTTATGCGCTATATAGCCGTTTATGATCCGTCCTTAGCAATTGTCCAGCAGTGTATATACACAGTCAAGTGACATTATTGTAACCAGAGTAACCGTTGTGTGCAGTGCGGACTGCAGCTAGACGGGCTGGGAATGACTCAGTAAGGTGATGGAAGGTGTTAGTAGGTATGTGGAGCCATGCTGACTGTAGTGCATCTGACAGCTGCTGGAGGGTTCGTGGTGGATGATCCATAGAGCGAACAACACGATTGAGGTAGTCCCACAGATGCTCAACTGGGTTTAAGTCTGGAGAATTAGGGGTTCAGTGAAGTACATTGAATTCTTCATCGTGCTCTTCCAACCACTCTCGGATATTTCCAGCTTTGTAACACGTCGCATTGTCGTGCTAAAAGATCTCATCCGCACCAGGGAAGACAATCAGCATGTATGGGTGTACTTGGTCTGCAAGGATGGATTCATAACGAATTCGGTCCATAGTGCCTTCCAAAGGTTTGAGTGGACCCAGAGTTGCCACGAAAGCATTCCCCAGACCATAACGCTGCCCCCACAAGCTTGTGTTCTTCCAGCAATGGTTGAATAGTGTTTGTTCCCCGATGTTTCTGGCTTTATATGCCGATCTGATAAATCGCTTCTTTTGTCCATGCAGCAACAAGTGAGATGTTTTCAGATTGCCTACAGCACACCTTATATACCCTCCAAGCCAGCCCATGACACGGGATTTCTTTCATTTTCGCTGTTGACGTTAAAAGATGGAGGTCACAATAATGTGACTCGACTGTGTAATTATACTAAAAGCAGCAAATCGTTAGAATCACATCTAGTCAAAATAGTCTTGAATCTATGTGACATGGATTTAACGAGGTGCTGATTTCTTTCTACTGGTATATTCAGTCAAGCGTACTGTAAATTATGGTATCCGTCAATTGCTGAGTGTTTGCTGGACAAAAATCTCTGTTACGAATGGCTATCATTCTCCATTTGCCCAACTGGGCCAAGATCTGGGAACTATGCTGCTCAATTTGGCTATCTGAAGTAACTTTCCTAACTACTCTGTGACGATACGAGCCTTGTTACATGGCGCATTACCATAATGGAAATAGCCCTTACCATCAGGATGCACCGCGTACATGCACAGGTGTCTGGCCAGCGGTAATGTTAAGATACCTCGTGATATCAAACTTATGTTCCAGAGGTATTAAAGAAAAAAATGTCTGTCACGGAAATATACATCAGACCTCTACACCTCCTCCACTAACTTGTAGTTAACAGTAGGCAGATGAGATTCATTGATTCGTCCTGTTGAAGCCGTTGTTCTGGTCCGTTGATTAAATGGAAACTCAATTTACTGGACTAGTCGACATTTCACCTCTCCTCAAGAGTTCAGCCGTTATGTCCCCTTTGCCGGCTGCAGACGAATTTGTCGATTTTTTACAGAACGTTGCACAACAAGGGGACCATTGCTGTTATAGCTCATTTGCGACGATGTCCGGAGGTCTGTGTATGCGGAAATTCTCCACTCGATACCACTGTTGTACAGCGCGGTGACATGACGCAATGGAGCATGTCTGTTACCTCGTACAATACTCTCCAGCCTCCGTTGCACTCGAACACCCGTTTCTGCAAACAGGAAGACCGCTGACCGCTTGTTTTTCTTGTTTTGTTATTTGTGCACCACTCATTGTATACCCTCGATATAGTTGCCCTTGCATAGTACTCTCCACCCACAGGAAGACGGCTGTCTGCTTAATTGGTTGTTTGTGCCTCACTTATTGTACACCCTATATACAGTTGCTCTTGCAAAGTACTTTCCACCCACAGGAAGACCGCTGACTGCTTGTTTTGTTGTTTGTGCACCCTCGATATAGTTGTTCTTGCATAGTCGTTTCCAGCCACAGGAAGACCGGTGATTGCTTGTTTTGTTGTTTGCGCCCCATTCATTGTACACCCTCGACACAGTTGTTGTTGCATAGTCGTTTCTACACACAGGAAGACCGGTGACTGCTTGCTTTGTTGTTTGTACACCCTCGATACAGTTGCTCTTGCATAGTCCTTTCCACCCACAGGATGACCGCTGACTGCATGTTTTGTTGTTTGTGCACCACGTATTGTACACCCTCGATATAGTTATTCTTGCATAGTTGTTTCCACACACAGGAAGACCGCTGACTACTTTTTTGTTATTTGCGCGGCACTCATTGTACGCCCTTGATACAGTTGTTCTTGCATAGTCGTTTTCACCCACAGGATGACCGCTGACTGCTTGTTTTGTTGTTTGTGCACCACGTATTGTACACCCTCGATATAGTTGTTCTTGCATAGTCGTTTTCACCCACAGGATGACCGCTGACTGCTTGTTTTGTTGTTTGTGCACCACTTATTGTACACCCTCGATATAGTTGTTCTTGCATAGTCGTGTCCACACACAGGAAGACCGCTGACTTCTTGTTTTGTTGTTTGTGCACCACTTATTGTACACCCTCGATATAGTTGTTCTTGCATAGTCGTTTCCACACAAAAGAAAACTGCTGACTGCTTGTTTTGTTGTTTGTGCACCACTTATTGTACACCCTCGATATAGTTGTTCTTGCATAGTCGTGTTCACCCACGGGATGACCGCTGACTGCTTGTTTTGTTGTTTGTGCACCACTTATTGTACACCCTTGATATAGTTGTTCTTGCATAGTCGTTTTCACCCACAGGATGACCGCTGACTGCTTGTTTTGTTGTTTGTGCACCACTTATTGTACACCCTCGATATAGTTGTTCTTGCATAGTCGTTTCCACACAAAAGAAGAATGCTGACTGCTTGCTTTGTTGTTTGTGCACCACTTATTGTACACCCTTTATATAGTTGTTCTTGCATAGTCGTGTCCACACAAAAGAAGACCGCTGACTGCTTGTTTTGTTGTTTGTGCACCACTTATTGTACACCCTCGATATAGTTGTTCTTGCATAGTCGTGTGCACACAAAAGAAAACCGCTGACTGCTTGTTTTGTTGTTTGTGCACCACTTATTGTACACAATCGATATAGTTGTTCTTGCATAGTCGTGTTCACCCACAGGATGACCGCTGACTGCTTGTTTTGTTGTTTGTGCACCACTTATTGTACACCCTCGATATAGTTGTTCTTGCATAGTCGTGTTCACCCACAGGATGACCGCTGACTGCTTGTTTTGTTGTTTGTGCACCACTTATTGTACACCCTCGATATAGTTATTCTTGCATAGTTGTTTCCACACACAGGAAGACCGCTGACTACTTTTTTGTTATTTGCGCGGCACTCATTGTACGCCCTTGATACAGTTGTTCTTGCATAGTCGTTTCCACACACAGGAAGACCACTGACTGCTTGTTTTGTTGTTTGTGGAACACTCATTGTACACCCTTGATATACACTATCTACCAACAAGTAATTGGACACCTGTGATAGCAAAGGAAAATGAGGTTTATTCACCTTCAATAGTTGGTGGAGCCTCCACGAGCGGCGATTACAGCTGCCACCCTCCGGGGCATACTCTCCACCAGGCGTTTTACGACGGCTAGCAGTATTTTCTTCCACTCGGCTTGGTGAAGACAGGTCAGTTCCTTCTTCACCGATTTCGGACAGTGGGGGCACCCCTTAAGTCGACGCTCCAACTCGTCCTAGAGGTGCTCTATAGGGTTAAGGTCCGGGCTCTGCGCAGGCCAGTCCATTCGATTAACCCCATTGTCACCGTACCAAGCCATGATGGACCTCGCAACATAACAGGTAGGTGGCATTGTCATCCTGAAAGTAACGTGGGTCCTCCGCGTAAAACTGCCACAACGTAGGAAGCGCATGGTCATCCAAAATGGTGCAGTAGGTCTCGGCGTTGGGTCTACCAGGAATTGCGACCAAGGGTCCCGTTCCATACCAGGAGAAACCTCCCCATAGCATAATTCCACCGCCGCCGAACTTCAGAGTTGGCACAATACATTCCGGCAGGAGACGTTCTCCAGGCAGACGTCAAACCCAGACACTGCCATCCGAACGGTAGAGGGTGAAACTTGATTCGTCGCTCCAGAGAACCTGTTTACACTGTTCAACGGTCCACTGTCGACGTTCTTTGCACCACGTTGGCAGAGCAGCGCTATTGGACTTCGTGATCAAAGGCTTGTGGGCGGCAGCACGTCCATGATAACCGAGCAGATGGGCTTCCTTACGGATGGGATTCATCGAAACAACACTCCCGGATGCCTGTTGAAACTCCTCGCGGATGTGGCCCATCTCCCAGTTTTGTGGGTCTGCCGGGTCGGGGCACATTCCGACAGTCACCTCTCATCTTCCACTTGCCAATCACGTAGGCCACTGTCGATTTCGGGTTCTTCAACTTGCTGGATATGTCACGTATGGATCAGCCACTTCTGTGATACCCGACGATTACACTTTTCTCGAAATCGGGGAGCTTCGAATTGCGTGGCATCTTGCATGCAACTGGTTGCGTTGTTGTTTCTCACACGATATTTAACGGCGGTGGCCGTGACGTGTATCAGGACCGCAGATATCGTCGATTGCAGGGTTGTCTAATTACTTGTTGGTAGATAGTGTAGTTGTTCTTGCATAGTCGTTTCTTCACACAGGAAGACCGCTGACTGCTTTTTTTCTTGTTTGTACATCCTCGATACAGTTACCCTTGCATAGTTCTTTCCATTCACAAAAACACCACTGTCGGCTTGTTTTGTTGTTTGTGCACCACTTATTGTACACCCACGATATAGTTGTTCTTGCATAGTAGTTTCCACCCACAGGAAGACCGGTGACTGCTTGTTTTGTTGTTTGCGCCCCACTCATTGTACACCCTCGACACAGTTGTTGTTGCATAGTCGTTTCTACACGCAGGAAGACCGGTGACTGCTTGTTTTGTTGTTTGTACACCCTCGATACAGTTGCTCTTGCATAATACTTTCCACCTAAAGGAAGACCGCGGACTGCTTGTTTTGTTGTTTTTGAACCAAACTTTGTACACCATGTATGCAGTTGTCCTGGCATAGCCGAGAAGGTTTCCCTTTGTTAGATGTTTGCACTTGCCCGCCGAGTTCTCACTGTCATGGCTCTTTCAAAGTCGCTTACATAACGAATCTTTCCCAGGATGACATTGTCTACGCTTCGTATACGTCAGAATCCTTTGTAGTGAGCTGTTCATGAAGGTATGTCAACGTCATACGTGCGTACGTAGGCTTGTATGGCACGTGTCTGACTGCAATCGGTTGTTGCTAATAATTGGCCTCTTCAGTGTATGTACGTATTTGATTAAAGCTTTGGTATATTTTTCATGCGTCCTCATTTAATATTTCTTGAAAGAAGGAGTTTAGTAAATAATTAATAGCATTTGAAAATTTTTCCTATTTACAATAGAAATGTAAACAAATGAATTGTTATTTATTTATTTTTTTGCACTTGGAATATTTTCCTATTTAAGAAAAAGGGAAACAAATCCATTATTTTTTGAATTTCAAAGATCTTCCTGTTCACAAAAGAAAGGTAAACAAATAAATTTTTATTTAGTTTTTGCATTTTTTCATATTTCTAATTTACAACAGAAAGGTAAACAAAAGGATTTCCACTTATTTTTTGTATTTGAAAGATTTTCGCATTTATAAAAGAAAGGTAAACAAACGAATTTTTATTTTCAGCATTTGAAAGATTTTCCTATTTACAACCAAAAAGGTAAACTAGTTTTTATTTTTAATGTTTTGCATTTGAAATATTTTCCTACTAACAAAAGAAAGATAAACAAGGTAATTTTTATTTACTTATTTTTTCCATTTGAAAGATTTTCCTACTAACAAAAGAAAGATAAACAAGGTAATTTTTATTTACTTATTTTTTCCATTTGAAAGATTTTCCTATTTATAAAAGAAAGGTAAACTAGTTTTTATTTTTAGTGTTTGGCATTTGAAATATTATCCTACTAACAAAAGAAAGGTAAACAAGTTAATTTTTATTTACTTATGTTTTCCATTTGAAAGATTTTCCTATTTATGAAAGAAAGGTAAACAAATGAATTTTTATTTATTTATTTTTTGCGATTCAGTTTTGAGAGTAAGTACGCATTTACATATTTTCTCTTCACCGCAGTGTGTGAACAGCTCGCTTTAAAACACTTCTGAACGTCTCAAATAGCCATTTGCTTAGAAATTTACAGTTTTTTTTTCACATACATTATCATAATAAGTAGAAATATAACTCACGCTTGAAATTTTAGATCCCTGTTCTGGACTTTGGTTTGCAAAGGCAATGACATATTACTCTGATTGCAGCGTCTTAAACAAATTTTATGCTACTTTATCTGTAAGAAGATCAAAGGTTCCTTCTCGCGTTTGCGAATTAAAAGAATAAATTAGAAAAACAACTGAAAAACGCAGGTATCCCAGAGGAACTCCCATCTAAAAGACGTTAGATTTTAACTCATTAATTCAATCAAAAGGAAAGGAAAACGGCATGGCGTGAATTTAGCAAGCACTCGTAACTTCAGCGGAATGACAGTTTTTTATCCTAGGAAAATACTGTAGTTTCTAAATTGCAGAGGTCTTTATCAATTTCTTTTCGCTTCTTTTATTTTACACTCTGATAGAAGGCCACTGAATTCATGAAATTCAAAATGGCTAACATCAAAGCAATTACAGTTCTTATATATATATTTTGTCTTCAATCTTTTTCGAGAAATTCAAGGAAAATAATTTCAAAAAGCTTTTTGAAGGTTAAACTGGAATGCGATAGACTGAATGAAATTCATTTCAAAGGGAATTAATTTTTAAGCACGCAGTCAACAAAGTTTCTTTTTATCCGGATGAGTTACAATTAAGACTAAAATCTGGAGGAATTAAACTGCTTATGCATCATTAGTTTCTGATCTTTTGATAACTTCTCTTAGTGATTTTAAACAGCCACCCAGTATTTGGGGATTTCTTTAATTTATATGTATCATCACGCATATCCCTACTCAATCAACTCCATGTTTTCGAAATCAAACTGTTCTTCATAGAGCGTTATTATTAAATCTAACCAAAATTTCTTATTCGCTAAAATCTTAAATTCCTTTCTTTGAGGAATTTTCTCCCATTTTCTTTTTGTTTTGCTTGGAGGTTTAACGACCAATGTGAGCAACTAGATGGGCTATAGATACTCAATGGACAAAACATCAGAGATACCTACCTAAAAGCGTGTTAGACCATATAACGAAGTAAATTTCTCCGTCATTTTTCTCCACGCCGGGCTCGAAACCGGATCCCCTCATTCCGGAATAAGTCACTCTACCAATTGAGCTACGCGCACGTTCGGTCTCACTGCTATCTGCCTTTATGTCGTGTGCGTCCTGCTGGGCAGGCACGTCATATCTCCCCACCCCCATCGTCTGGGATTAATTTTCAGAGCTTAAATCATTTTTCATCAGACGTACAGTGACGTCTTATGAAAATTGGATCTTGTACCGCAATCTAGGCATGCGGAACCAATGGCCAGACCTCAGCCAGGTAGCACAACCAGTTACCAAACTGGGAAGGTTCAAACACTAGGTGATACTGTGTGTATGGTGGAACTATGAATTTGCCCCAAAGGGTAGTTGTATCACTGCTGATCTTTACTCAGCCCAATTACACCGAATGTACGCTGTTCTGGCACCAGAATATCCCGCTCTGGTCAACCGCAGGGGAGGATAACGCACCTCCATATTGGACACGTTCAACCAAAGCAAGCCGCCCCGCCCCGGTGGCGCAGTGGTCTAAGGCGTTGGCCTCTGATCATTCGTCCGTAAGGGGTCCGGGTTCGAATCCCGGTCAGGCATGGATGTTGTGTTTGTCTTAAGGCACTGGCTCTCTCCCTTCCCTGGAACCAGTGACCCTAAATTAGGGACGGGCGACTGCTTATAGCCCATTGAGTTGCTCACGGTGGTCGTTAAACCTCCAATCAAAAAAAAAAAAAAAAAAAAAAAACAACCAAAGCAAAAATTTAGAAACTTCGGGGTATCGAGCTATTGCCCAGCCCAGCCCATAGCCCAGGCCTTTTACCAAGTGACTACCATCTGTTTCGCTCCCTGGCTCACTTCCTGCGCGGCAGGTATTTGAATAACCAAACTGAAGTGGAAGCAGGGATCCAGAAATTCTTCGCCTCAAAAGACAAAGCATGGTATCATGCCGGAATCACGCGCTTGGCACAACGCTGGCTACAAACCATCGAACATAATGTCCTTTATTTCGAGGACTGACACTCACTGTATTTTGTGTCAGCACTGATTCAAATGCATGTATCCCACTGTACCAATCTTTACGATCCTCCCTCTGTAATGATAATAATATTCTCACTTAAAATCGTGTAACTGTAGTAGTAATCAGAATTTATTGGGGCAAGAATAGAAACCAAAGTTTCCAAGCTTTCGCACATCAACCAAATGCCTTTTTCAAGTATGGTAGACAACAAACTGCATACTGAATAAAAGAACGCTTCAACAATTTAAAAGAGCTGACTAGACAAATGAATGATTAATAGATGAGAATGTAATTACTCATTCCAAGAAACGAGGCGTCATGCTGATTTGGGCACACGGTACCGTGGAAGGAAAAAACAGCATTATCTGAAGAATTGGCTTCAAATTCGTGGCACTTCTAGGTAGACGCTATCATTGCGAGCATCACTGTTGTTACGATCTCTAAGGCTTCGCGAATGGCAGTAGATTTAGTGTTGGAGTAGTAAGCTAATTTTTTTTAATTTCCTGCCACATGGGATCAATGGACTTTGACTTCATTAAATATTCAATAAAAAAATCATCACCGTGAGCAACTCAATGGACTATAACCAGTGTCCTGCCCCTAATTCAGGGCTACTGGGTCCAGGGAAGGGAGACAACCAGTGCCGTAAGACAAATACAACATACATGCCTCACCGGGATTCGAACACGGACCCTTCTCGGAAGAATGGTCATAAGCCAGCGCTTAGACCAAACTTGACTTCCTCTGGATAGTGCAGTGGTTACTTTTCCGTCCGTTGTATCTCTTTTATGCTCGTTGATTCTAATTCTAAGCGAACGTTTGGTCACTCTGATGTAGATTCGTTTGGAGTGGTCTGGATATTGTAGAGGGATGGCATAAACACCCGACTGATTGATAAGACTGGATCTGTTAGAATTTCTCCTAAACGTGCTGTATAAAGATGCCGAAGATCTTGTACCGACATTGAAGTTCATCCTCCTAAGCGCGTACTTGAGCTGATAGGAAACATTTGGTATGCAACAGAGTCCAGGTCGTGTAATTGCGGCATAAAGAGATTAACACGACTGGTTCTGATTTTTGTATGAATGCATCTGGTTCGAGGTGTATCCTGCCTCAGTTGCTAAACAGTAGCCATAACAGTTCTTTGTTATTAAAATAACATTTTCACCGTTAGTAGGCTTGCAAATATTTTACCGATTTTAGAGGTCCAGTTGAAAAATTCATTTTGCAACTGGATGTATCACTCTGAGAGGCACTGCACACATTATGTGGTTTCGTTACGGGACATAAGTGTGTTTCCGCTTTCTCTGTTTTTCTATTTTGCTAAACATGTCTTTGAAAAATTCTTTTCGTGCCGGAATGATTTGAAAAGACTTCTCGTTATCCCTGAGAACTCGATGGCGTCTTTTTCTTATAGTATTGTATCAGATAACGTCATATAAATATCACCAAAAATTAAAGAGCAGTACATATTCACTCGAAGCTGTTTTCGTAGCTCTCAGTTCCCTTTTCGCAGACCTTGTGGAAAAAAGAAATTAAGATTACCTCTCGTGGGTTCAGAATACCACGTGCCCGCTGTATATACTCAGGCAGTGAAAAAGTTGCTATGTTTGTTTTCTTATATTAAACAAAGTATTTGGGCAGAGTTGAAGAAAACAGATTAAATGGGTCATTCGCTCGAGTTTTGTTTGCTCTCTCTCTCTTTCACCCACACACACACACACACATAAATGTTTGGTCATGTCCTTAAGAAAACACATCCAGGTATTTATCTAAGATCTTCGTGGAGACTTTGTGAAAAAAAATGCCTGGAAAATATAACTCTTCACCTCTTCATATGTTTTTTCTCTTATCTGTTTTGAAATTAATAAATCGCATACTATTTAACAAAAATAAACGGTCGCGACGAAATGTTTTGTATTTGTAGAAAGATATTGATACTATCCACACGAATCCTTTCAAATAAACTAAAATCACGAATTCCGTAAAATGTCACGTTTTCAAAAAATTTTTTTAATTTTTTCTCACTGTTTAGAACTACAGTAAAACCTCGATATTACGTTTTTCTATTGGATGATCTTAAAAAACCGTATAAATGTACAGGGTGATTCATAAAGAAGTATAAAGTTTCCAGAGGCTGTAAAACAATAGCAGTTGAAGACACTGACCAGAACTGCGAACCATTAGGTAGATGCACTCGTAAAGTTTGTGTCCTGCTACTGAGGGAAGTGACGTAGGCGACAACGCTTGTGTCACGTGACTAGTCAGTAGATGAACATCTTCCTCACCGATGGATTGGACGAGCCGCGGACTACAACATGCCACTGACCCAATGGCCACCCAGAAGTCCTGACTTTAAGACCTTGTGACGTTTTCCTGTGGGGGTACGTAAAGGACAAGATATTCGCCCCTTCCCTTCCTGTTGATCTAGTGGAGCTGAAACAGCGTATCCCAGCCACTATCACAACAGTTCATTCAGATATCTTACCTCGCCTTTGGGCGATTTTTTTTTTGATTGGAGGTTTAACGACCACCGTGAGCAACTCAGTGGGCTATAAGCAGTCGCCCGTCCCTAATTTAGGGTCACTGGTTCCAGGGAAGGGAGAGAGCCAGTGCCGTAAGACAAACACAACATCCATGCCTCACCGGGATTCGAACCCGGACACCTTTCGGACGAATGATCAGAGGCCATCGTTTAGACCACTGCGCCACCAGGGCGGCGGGCGGAAATGGAATATCGGTTCGATGTGTGTCGTGTGACTAAGGCTGCACACATAGAACATATGTGACTGTCTCTAAAAGAACTTGAAACATTTCCCTACAATTCTGTTACAGGTAACAAAAAGTATCTTACATTGTTCTTGTTTGTTAGTGCGTTGAAACTATATACTTCTTTATGAATCACCCTGTATATTCAAAATGTTAAATATCAATACTATTGTAAAATTTATGCTTTAAAGTTGTATAATATATTCCTTAATAATAATTTAGTCAAAGCAGTCAAAGAACTTTATAAAGAATCAATAACAAAAATAAAATTGGGCCAGAAAATTTCAAAAGGATACCTAGTGATTAAAGAACATAGAAGGATGTTGTATATCTCCAACGTTAAGATTTATGTGGAACAGGCTTTGAAAGAATGTAAAAGGAAGGGTCGAGCAATGGGGATTTATTTAAATGGAACGATGGTATTTTTTTACAATTCGCTGATGATCAGGTACTTCTTGCAGAAGATAAATTTGATTTGGAGTATATGACTAAAATAATAAAAGAATGTAAAGAATGGGGATTAACTATGAATTTAAATAAAACAAAATATTTATTAATTGGAAGTAATGGAACAAACCTACAGCTAGAAGATAAAGAAGAAATTGAAAGATGTGATCATTATAATTACCTACGTATTAAAATTACACAAGAAGGTGGAGATACAATGGGGTTAAGAAATAAAATTGGGCAGGGAAGAAAAGCTGTGAAACGTCTGAAGGGGGAATACGGTGGAGTGCAGAAATAACCAGAAAAAGGGAATGGGGTATTTATAATAGTATTGTTAAGAGCTAGGGTATTTATAATAGTATTGTTAAGAGCTATATAAGGCAGAGGTCTGGCGATTAGCAGAACCGGATAGAAAGAAAATAACAGCCGTAGAGACGGATGCTTTACGAAGATCATGTAGTGTCAATAGGACAGAAAATAACAAATGAAAGGATTAAAGAATTGATGAAAGTGAAAGAAGCAATTTTAGAAGACATACAGAAAAGACAATTGCGTTGGTTTGGTCATGCGTAAAAAGAATGACCAATGAAAGACTGACCAAATTTGCCATGGAATTTAAATCAAACAAACGAAAAAATAGAGGCTGATCTAGAAGAACATGGTCTGATGGAATAAAGAGAGCACTTAGTAAAAATGGCTTGATGGAGTAATAGTGCTTAGATAGAGAAAGATGAAAAAGTCTATTGAAGATAGGAAGGCTACGCCAGACGCCATAAATCGATTATCTATATATTTAAAACACAAGGCAGTTTCTTTCTACAATCCGCAAGCGCCTCCCTCTGGAGCGATTTTCATGATTCTTTTTTAAATGAAAGCTACGGACCCACAGATTTGTCATCGCTAATTTTTATGGTCATAAGTAATTGTTTTATGTTACCATGAGATATCCTTTGTGGAATCCGCCTTTCGTTATTCTAGCGTTTGTTCTCGCTTCAGTACTTGCAGCGCCATCTGCCTTTCTGAGGTGGTCTGACTTGGAACTAAGCCCTCCGCTATCAACTACGTAGTTGTTAATAGCGGAGGGGTTTTTTTTTTTTAGAATTTTTTTTTTACTAATCTTGAAAACTACCCAATCGGTTCAGTAGTTTTTGAGATTAGTAAAAAAAAAATTCCGTATATTATCGTGAACTACTTTCTTTCACCTTGGGTGTGATCAGGTTGTATGTAAACAAAACGGAATTATACACGGGAAATCGGGAACTACTTGAAAGCGATCTGATTCGGTGGTACAGCCAAAAATAATAAAAACAATGGTAAAATTATGAAAAAAAATAAAATAAAAAATAAACGAAATAGCCTATGTTCACCGGAAAAAATAAGCTGCCTAACGGTGAAAGAATTATCCAAATCGGTTCAGTAGTTTTTGAGATTACCTCAAACACACAAAGTTTCTCTCTTTATATATTTATATAGATTATACGTATAATGATACCGAAAAAATACCTTAATACTCCAATGTAAGCTTGTCAACGACGGGTAAGCACATGCTAATACATTAATGAGGAACGTCATTGTTAAATTCGTATACGAGTAGTTGGAAATTAAAAATTAATGGGAACATTACAAAAATTTTGTTGTTGGTGAATCATCTTATAAACTGCCAATTAATAATTCAACCGTTTATAATAGGTACGCATTTTACTACGATTCGTGTTATATGACAAGAAAGAATTCAGTCAGATTTTTCAACCGTGCATAGCACGGGTTACGGACTATGTATATATATAATCATCATCCATTATCAATCCACTGCTGGATGAAGGTCTCCCCAAATTTCTTCCACAATTGTCTGTCTTGGGCCTGTCTCCTCCATGTCACTGCAGCATACTATCGAATTTCATCCATCCATCTCCCATGTGGTCTTCTTCTGGGTCTTTTCCTGTCCCTCGGAATCCAGTCTAAAATTTAGGTTGTCCATTGGTGGTCCGTTCTTCTAGCAACATGTCCAGACCATTGCCATTTCAGTGATTTCACTCTGGTCATGATGTCGTCTACTCCTGTCATTTTCCTTATCCACAAGTTCCTCTTCTTATCTTTCCTGGTTACACGAAACGTGCATATCTCCATGCCTTTTTGAGTTGTCTGCAGTCTCTGTATGTCTTTTTTAGTTAAGGTCCATGTCTCTGCTCCATACGTAAGCATTGACAGGATACATTGATTAAACACACTTCCTTTGAGACATAATGGCACGCTGCTCTTAAACATTATGCTGTTTCTTCCAAAAGCTCTCCATCCAAGTTCTATACGCCGATTAATTTCTTCATCAATGTGAATCTCACTTGATATCTGCTGCCCAAGATAAATGTAGGAATCGGTTGTCTCAAGCTTTTCTCCATCTATCGATAAATCTTCGTTTCTTGTTAAAGCATTGTACATCACTTTTGTCTCCTGAAAGTTCATTTTTAATCCCACTTCTTTACTCTAGTCAGCAAGTTCTTGGATAATACTCTGCAGCTCTTATAGGCTAGTTGCAAAGATTACTACGTCATCAGCAAAACGAAGGTGAGTTAAGTAATCTCCATTAATCGTTATCCATTAGTTTTCCCAGTTCAATGATTGAAAGGCATTTTGCAATGTGGCGTTAAATAGCTTTGGAGATATGGTGCCACTTTGTCTCACTCCCTTTCCAATTCTTGTTTGTGCTGTATCCTCAAATATCCAAACCTTTGCATTTTCATAGATGTTATTAGTAATGCTAATGTATGCATCTGCAATACCGCAGGATTTCAAAGCCATTGTTACTGCTGATGGTTTCAGGAAATCGAAGGCCTGTTCATAGTCAATAAAAGCCATGCATGATGGGAGTTCATATTCTCTTGTTGTTTCAATTAGTTGTCTCACTACATGGATATGATCTATAGTGCTGTAGCCACTCCTGAATGCAGCTTGTTCTCTGGGTTGAGCCATGTCTAGTGTTACTTTCAAGCGATGTGAAAGAACCTTAGTGAAGACTTTATAAACAACTGAAAGGAGGCTGATGGGCCTGTAATTCCTGAGATCCTCAACGTCACTCTTTTAATGGAGCAGGATCATTGTAGCATTGTTCCAATCCTCAGAAATCTTCCCTTCATTAAGACATCTGGTGAAAACTTGGGCGAGTGGAGTTT
Organism: Macrothele yani; assembly: GCA_039090855.1. NCBI lineage: Eukaryota > Metazoa > Arthropoda > Arachnida > Araneae > Macrothelidae > Macrothele > Macrothele yani. The sequence continues at coordinate 38,610,622 of CM077024.1, read as the reverse complement.
CAGATTCTCCACTTGCTTCTTGTATAATGTCCACGGTGATTCCAAATTTTTTCTGGAGCCCTTCTCCGTATCATGTTCTTAATTGTGTATGTAACTTCTGCAGGAAGGACTGGAGGGACTTTGGCACTGGTACCTGTCGTAATGTCTGAAATAGATGCATCATCCCATTCATATAGTTTTGAATAGAAATATTTCACCCTTGTCAAAATTTCGCTTTTATTTCTTGTTACAGTACCATCTTCTTTTCTCAGAGCCATAATCTGTTTTCTTCCCTTATTGAGATATCCTTTTGCTCTCTTCAGACTCTGATTATTTTCAATTGCTTTCCTCACTAGCTCACAATTGAATTTCCTTATGTCTTCAGTGATACTTTTTCGCACTGTCTTGCATAGCTCTATATAATTCACGTTGGAAGTTACGTCTTTATTTGTCCTTATCTACTTTCTCTTTTGCATCAACGTTTTTGTTTTTCCTGAAATTTTCTTCATATGTAACTTGTTCTTAGTACCACCTATTTTTGTTGCTGTTTCTATAAAAGCCTTGGCGACTTCTCTGTTAACTTCAGAAATATCCACTTCATCCGATGTTAGGCCTTCTAATGCAGAGAATCTGTTCCTCAATTCCAACTTGAAGATATTATGGTGTTTTTTAAGGTTGGTTATATCAATGCGTTTTTTTTATGAGCTTGCCACGTTCGAGTTTAGTGTTGAGGTCCATCTTACATCTCACCAATCTATGGTCACTATCTGTGTTGAACTTGTTTAGCACACTGCAGTCTTCGATGACGAATTTTTTGTTACACATAATAAAATCGATTTCACTTGTACCATTCGGATGTCTCCATGTCCATTTCCTGTGTGGTTTTTTCTTGAAAAAGGAGTTCATGATGAAAACCTTTCTGCTTCTTCAAATTCTACGAGAGTATTTCCACGTTGATTTCTGTTTCCGTAACCGAATTTACCAACGAAAGTTTAATTCTGTTGCTGTTGCCCTACTTTTGCACCGAAATTGCCCATAATGATTTTCAAGTGCTGTTTGCCTTTGTTATTTAGATTCAAAATTTCCTCGTAAAATTCTTCAATTTCTTCTTCAGGGTGACTTGTGGTGGGTGTATAAGCTTGAATAATCTTGGCCTGGTATCTTTTTTAGAGTTGGATAACGAGTCGCGCAGCTCCGTCAGAGGAACTTTCAACTTCTACAACTTTATCCTTCAGTTTCTTGTTTATTATAAATCCAACACCATTAGTTATGCCAGTATCTGTCCCACGATAGTAGAAGAGATGTCCACTTTTCAGTTCAATGAGATCTTCTCCTTTTCTCCTCATCTCACTTAGCCCGACGATGTCCCACTTGATCCTTTGTAGTTCCTCTTCCAATTCAAGAAGCCTTGAATCAGAAGATAGGGAGCGTCCATTATACGTAGCCAAGGTCAGCATCAGATGGCAGCCTAGTCCGGTCCTCCGGGGATTCTTAACACCCTCTGCCTTCATGTCGCACTGGCCGCTGCCTTGGCCAGGTACATTCCAGCTCCCGGAGACTGAGGGGCAAAGTTTAAGTTGTGGAGTCATTTTGGAGGGGTTTGGCCGTAACTCTACACGCTGGCCAAGCGGGTTGGTGAGAGTGGGATAGCATTTCCTTTAATCCCGATGGTATAGTTATACCGCTACTGTCGGTCGTCAGAGCCCCTTTAGTGGGAACAGGATGCACCACGAGAAGGCGGGGTTGTCATTTGTCAAGGAGAAGCGATATGTTGCGCATCACCTGACCTTGCATCCCACACACACACACAAACTATATTGACAAAAGTCACTGGACACCCCTTCAAAAGCAAATTAACCGATCCGCTGCTTTGTTAAGATGCACGGTACCGCTGCAAATGGTATGAAGACAAGCCTGCAGCTGACCGCGATTATATCGCAATGTGAGGTTGAGTGAAAATGTCGCTGCGGGATAGAACTAACTTTCAGAAAGGAAAGATTGTTGGGTGTCATATTAGTGGGTTGTCCATAAGAGAAACCGAAAGGCTTTTAAACACACCCAAGTCAACTGTTTTGGATGTACTCAATAAGTGGAAGACACATGGCGTGCCTGAAGTAGCAAAACGTACCGGCAGACCAAAGAAAATCAGTGATAGAGGACGTCGAAGTCGCAGGAGAGTGGTTACAGCTAATCGGTACTGCACAAGACCTCAGTGTACAGGTGAGTAAAAATGCTGGAACCTCGGTATGTGCACGTACCATTCACAGAGAACTTCATTCCATGGGTTACCGTGGTTGTGCGGCTGCTCATAAGCCTTTCATCTCCACTCGGCCGTCCCGGTGGCGCAGTGGTCTAAGCGATGGCCTCTGATCATTCGTCCGAACGGGCCCCGGGTTCGAATCCCGGTGAGGCATGGATGTTGTGTTTGTCTTACGGCACTGGCTCTCTCCCTTCCTTGGACCAGTGACCCTAAATTAGGGACGGGCGACTGCTTATAGCCCATTGAGTTGCTCACGGTGGTCGTTAAACCTCCAATCAAAAAAAAAAAAATCTCCACTCGGAATGCGAGTCGTCGTTTAGCATGGTGTAAAGAACATTTATCGTGAACCGTAGATCAATGGAAACGAGTCCTATGGACTAATGAATTCAGATACACGATCCATTAGTCTGATGGCAGTGTGTGGGTATGGCGGCAGCCGGAGCAACGCTATTTACCACAGTGTACTGTTCCTACGATGAAGTTTGGAGCTGGCAGTGTACTCGTGTGGGGGTGTTTTTCGTGGCATGGTCTTGGCCCATTAGTTATCGTGCACAAACCTGTTAACCAGCACGTCTACCTCGATATTCTGGACAATTATGCCCTACCAACTCTGTGGCAATATTATGGAACCGAGCCATGTTGGTTCCTGCAGGATAATGCGCAGAGCCATAAAGCAAGGACTGTTACGGGGTGTAATTTCGTATCGTGGGTGGATTAGCCAGCACAGAGCCCTGATCTTGATCCCATAGAGTAGCTATGGGATGAATCAGAGCGCCGCATAAGAAATTGGAACCAAGGCCTACTACTAAGCAACAGTTAGCGGCAGCATTATGTACTGAATATAAGCGCATACCTATCGCTGTGTTCCAAAACTTTGAACCTTGTCGAAAGCATGTCTTGAAGAATTAGAGCATGTGTGTTAAGGCCAAAGGCGGACTGACACCGTGCTAATGTATGTCAATAAATGCCATGTTGTGTTATTTTTCTAGGTGTTCGGTGACTTTTCTCAATATAGCGTACATATTAAACAATACATGACCCAGAATGGAACCCTGGGGCACCCAAGATGTAATAAATTCCATTGGTGAGGTAACTTGATTGATCTATGGATATTGAAGTCTATTCTGTAAATAACTTTTAAAAAAGATTATTAGGCTAACCTCTAACCCCAATGCTATATATTTATCTAAGTTAATGTTATGATTAATTGTATCAAAAGTTTCAGTTAAGTCCAGGAAAAGTGCCACTGTAGATATTTTTTTCAATGTTGTTCTGAATAAAATTTTGAATATAAACTAAAGCTGTCTCAGTCAATTTATTAGTCTGAAAACCAAATTGGTTACTATTTATAATTTTTTATTCATCCAAATAAGCTGTTAGCCTTTTACATATTAACTTTTCAAGAACGTTAGCAAGGATAGTCATTTTAGAAAGAGGTCTATAATTATTTTCAGCTTTTAGAACCAGATTTAAATACGGGTGAAACCTTAACAATTTTAAGGGCATCAGGAAGAATGCCAGTGCTAAACATCTGACTGAAAATGGAAAATAGTGGTTCGATCAATAAATCAGAAACTGCTTTTACAACAATCGGACTGACATCATCATAACCAATTTTTGTGCCAGCATTATTGTTCTTAAGTTCTCTTAGTTCTTCTTTAGTAAGGTCAATTAAGAAAAATCTATTAGGCCTGTGAACTCCTTTAGCAGAAGCTTTATGATTAGGGGTAGTTTTAGCAGAGCTAGACACTGTAACTCGAGGAACAGTTACGAAATTCAATTATTTTAATACATCTTGCTTATCAGTAATTTGTGTACCATCAGAGTTAGTAGGATAGTCAATTGATTTAATACATGAGCGGAAATAATTCAATTGATTTAATAAATCAAAAATAATTCAATTGATTTAATACACCACGCTTATCAGTAATTTGTGTACCATCAGAGTTAGTAGGGTAGTCAATTAATTGATTTAATACATGAGCAGAAATAATTCAATTGATTTAATAATTCAAAAATAATTCAATTGATTTAATAGACTATGCTTATCAGTAATTTGTGTACCATCAGAGTTAGTAGGATAGTCAATTGATTTAATACACCATGCTTATCAGTAATTTGTGTACCATCAGAGTTAGTAGGATAGTCAATTGATATAATACACGAGCGGAAATAATTCAATTGATTTAATACACCTTGCTTATCAGTAATTTGTGTACTATCAGAGTTAGTAGGATAGTCAGGAGTAGTAATCTGTGATTTCTGACCCATTAATTGATTCAAATGCTTCCAAGTTAATTTAGTTGAGTTTTGAGAAAAAAATTTAAAATAATAAGTTCTTTTAATCGCTGTAATTTTTGAATTCAAATAGTTTCTGTATTTCCTAAAGAGAGCCAGATAATCGTATGTTCTAGATTTTAAAAATGGTTTATAATTTATTATTAATATTTATTTTGTGAACAAGAGAACTATCTGTCCTAGGTTTCCTAATTTTTTTTTTTATTTTGCTTACATTTCTGTGAAACAATAAATATTTGATCATATATGTGTTTAAATATTGTTAGAAACACATTAAATAAAGTGTTAGGCGAATGATAGGCCAGATCATTTTTTCCAGTCAATTTCCTGTAGCATGTTTCTGAATTTCTCTACTGTAACTTTATTAATTAATCTTATTGAGTAAGGCATTTTTTTAAACAAAAGAAATGGAATGAGTTATGAAAATAGGCAACTACTCACTAATATCATATTTTAAAACACCAGAATTAACAGTTTCCTCCAGTACATTTGTGATACAGAGCTGGAAGTAGAAGTATTTCTTTACGCATATTGTACAGGGTGATCCATTTAAACCTGTACCATGTGATTTACTTATAACTTTTTTATAAATAACAACAAAATCATACAGTAAGTTGAGAATTATACATGTGGTATTGAAGAATCATTTTATCAAAGCAAATTTTGGAATTGTCCATTTTCTTGTAAACACAGTTGAACACGCCGCACAATATTTAGTGATGTCTCATGTAGAGACATCACTGAATATGGTGAGTCTCAGAGAAAAAAATGGGGCCAATTATTTTCGTAGACAAAACCGTACACCATACACCAACCTTTTGTGAATGCATCGGTGTTTCACACATAACATGTGGGTTTTCGGTAGCCCAGTATCTGCTGTTTTGGGAATTGACGTAGCCTGACAGATGAAACCAGGCTTCATCCGTAAACCATGTGATGGAGAGAATATCAGATCGCAAATTAAGAAAATTTTGAAACCATTTGCAGTAACTTACTCTCTTTACCTTGTCCGGTTCCTGCAACTGATGGATTACGTGCACTTTAAATGGTCGAATATTCGCTTTTTTGCTGCCATTTGACAAGTTCCGTATGAATATCCTGTCTGTTGGCTTAATCTGCGCAACGATTTCGTCGGAGATTGAAGTAAACGTTGCCGAACATCGTCCACAAGCTTTTGGGGCATCGGAGGGTAATGTCGACCGCTACCGCTGAGAAGAGAATCGGTTTGCTGCAGTTTTTTTGCCTTCGACAGAACTGTTGACTTGCTTGGCACTTTTCGAACTCCAAACTCTCTTCGAAATGCTCGTTGCGGTTTGATGTCAGAATTGGTTACCCAATACGATTTCACTAAAAAACACGCTCTGGAACAGAGTACTGTATTCTTCCGAATGCACGCAAGTGAATGACAACGCAACAACAAACAAATCACGAGCGAGCTGAGTTACAGTTACGGTTAACAATCTTCTTCACGGTGGCGGTTTTCATTCTCCAGGAGTTGCTGCTTCTATTGAAAAAGAAGTTCTTTGCGCGATCCCTTGCAAAAATGTAAGGTTTTTTAGGGTACTCGTTTAAATGGATCACCCTGTATTATAAAATCCTGATGACAGCAAAACATTTTCGAATTGGTCAATTGTGGGATATTTTTGAAAAATGTCCAAGTTAAAATCACCTGGAAGGAAAGTTTTTTTATTAACTAAATTAGCAAAGCTAAGTAAGTAGTTAATAATGGTAAGATTCATAACAATCAGAGTTGGGAGGTCTATAGCAAACAGAGGTAATACACACTGCTGGACACCCAAAATGCAACACCAAGAAGGACACGAGATAACAAAGCCAGATTTACTGAATACATAACAACAGATACAAAGATGAAGCGATTGAGCTTACAGGCCCGTGCGACTTGCGGAACACGCAGAGATCAATAGTTCGTGTGGCCCCCATGGCTGGCAATAACGGCCACTACACGCCGCGGCATCGAACGAAAGAGGCTTTAGATGTGGGCTTGGGGTATGTCGGTCCAGGCTGCTTCCACACGTTGCCACAGTTCATCAGGCGTAGCCGCGGGTGGTGCTTGCCGGGCCACTCTGTTGCCGATCAGCGACCAGACGTGTTCGATGGGCTACATATCGAGAGAACAGGCGGGCCACGGCAGCAGTGACACCGGGTGGGCCGTGAAGAACTTTTGCACGATGCGTGCCACGTGCGAGCGCGCATTGTCCTGTTAAAACATGGCTGCTGGCAGGTCCTGCAGGTAAGGGAGGACTACAGGCTCCAAAACGTCGGCGATGTGGTGGGGGCTGTTGAGTGTACCGGCGATGCGTACCAGAAGGGTGCGGGTGTCATATAAAATTGCGCCCCAAACCACATTGAATAACGCCAGGCGACGGACCGGTATGGAGATGCATATTGTACGCGTCATACAGTCTTCCGCCGCGGTGCCGCCACACGCGGATCCGACCATCGTGGTGTTTCAGGCAGAAGCGGGATTCGTCGGAGAATTCGAATTTTGATTATTTACATAAATTGCCCCACCCCCACCGCTGGAGTATGTTCTATTTAAGTGAAAAATATCATTGTCTTAAAATTCAATATTAAAGTTAGCAGTTGGAAACCAAGTTTCAATAACACAAAAAAAATTCAACCTTAAAAAAATAAAACTGATTGAATAAGAAATTCCAAAAGTGTTTCCTTATTTAGTAAAGACCTTACACTGACCACTGACATGAAAAATTGCAATAAAGTTACTATGTTTAGTACTCAACAATTCATTCAAGTTATTAACAGAATAATAGTTATCAGACATTATTAGGTAGTAGTCAGTTATTTATGAAGTCCATACTGTTCCAAAAACAATACTTTCTTTTTATGTTCAGCTTCTGTAACCTATTAATAAATACAGGGGTTGGACAGAATAATGTGAACACCTAGGAAAAGAAGGATTTACGTACCTTATAGGGTGTGGGACCACCTTTGGCATTCAAACCCGCCTCAATCCTCCTTGGAATGGACTCACACCAGAGCATATGTGGTGGTTAGTGGGATGTTACACCATTCTTCATGCAGAAAGTGCTCCCAGTCCTTATTCCAATGATCTCCCTAAATGACCACATTGAATAACGCAGGAGGAGGAAAACGGGATTTTACTCTTTTTTCCAACACAGACCACAGTGGCTCGATGATGTGTAAGTCTGGTGATTGGGGAGGCCTGCTTGATAGAAGGCATTCATTGCAGGAAATAATGCCTGAGCCATTGGATGGACTTGATCGGACAAAACGGCTTCATGCGCCTTGCGAATCATCCGTCCTTTCAAGGTTTTCAGTGGACCTGCAGAAAACCACGATATGACCGCCCAGAGCATAACAGAACCACCACCAGGATGCACTGTTGAGAGCAGACAGTCTGGGTTGTACGCTTCTCACTATGTTCTCCACACGTAAACACGTCCTGCGGTGGGAAATAGTGTGAATATGAATTCATCCGACCACATTACACGCTTCCATGGAATCTGCTGTCTACGTTGTTTGCTCCTGGTACCACTGCTGTCGCCTTTGTGCGTTCACCCTAGTAACCAGAGGTTTTGCAATAGCAGCTCTGGCATGAATATCTTGTTTTTGCAATTCCCTGCCCACTGCTTTTTTTTGTTTTTTTTTTGTTTTTGTTGATACTGGAGTCTGGAAATGCAGATTGAGCTCCGCACTAATTTTCGGCTCCATGGTCTTCTTATTACGGGTAAAAATACTCGTTAATGTTCTTCTTTCTCTATAAGTCAGGGTAGTTTTCCGGCAACCCTTGTGTTTCGCAGACTGGGTTTTGCCACGAACACGGCATGCTGTCATGACGCTAGACACGGTAGCTCTATATACCTCCACTACAATGGCGACTGTTGTCACGGAGGAACCAACAAGCCGGCCACCAATAATTAACCCTCTTTCGAAGTCTGTTAGATCGCTCATTTCGTCGTAACCCTGAAGGAAATTTTGCAACAACGCACTTTAAATGAATTTAAATAGGACCTTGAGGTTCTAAACAAAGCTATTACAACCAAACGGTAGTGGATACCTGCGCGTGTTTCGGCGAACGCGACTACATTAAAAGTCACGTCTCTGAGCATAGTGTTCACATTATTCTGTCCAACCCCTCTATATATCCATTTCATACCCATGCATATTTTATCTTACCCTACTTAACCAGCAGTCTCGACTGCCAGTAGATATGACTAGCGAATCCTGTGATGGTTATATTCAAATTGATCGGAAACTTGAAACTTGGTCGTTCTGGGTAGTGTAGTGGTTATCATACCCGGGCGTTTTCTGGGAGACGCGGGTTCGAGTCAGGCACCAGGACGATGAAAAATCCAAGTTTTCGAATATTATATGACTTACCATCCTTGTCACATTTACGCCAAAAATCGGATTGTCATCTTTAAAATTTGTAGATATATCTATTTTGAGGAGTGAAGATTTCATTGAGATATATCTTAGTATTATTTAATTTACTGTCCAAAGCTGAGTTAGTAACCAAAAGTTTCCTTTTAGACAACCACAAATTTCTCACAGCTCTAGTTGCAAACATGTAAAAAGAAGGGACCGTAAACCTTATGTTTGCTAAGTGCACAAAACACATTCACTTTGGGCTGCCACGAACCTATATCAAAGATTCACGTTAATTTTCGGCACCCCGAATCCTGCAGTTGTGGGTGTTAACCTTACCACTGACATGAAATATCGACTCATCACTGAAGAATACGCAGTCTAGCAACGTCCCGTCTTCCTCTATCGGATGCAACATTTCCGCACAGAATTCTTGACGACCCACGCAATCTGCGCTACTAATTTCTTTAACCATGATAAATCTGTATGGTATTAAGTTCAATCGTTTTCTTAACAGTCGTCAAACCGTCGGTTGTGAAATATCCATTGTATGACATGCACGTCGCGTTGATTACGCGGAACTACGAACGAAGCTCTCTCTCACTTGTTCCACGACAGAAACAGAAGCACGCGGGCGACCAGGGGATTTCTCATGGCGAACAAAACGAGTCTCAACAAAATTCTCATGCCAAGAGTAAATTGTATGTCTAGTGGGAGGATGCCTACGATACTGGGTGCGAGCATTTCGCTGAAGAGTTGTCGCGGATTTCGTTTCTTCAAACCAAAACACACAGCGAGGACGCTCAGTACCTGCGAAATCAGCCATTTTGAAATGCACACCTCTGGCGGTCGCGGTAACGAGTAATGTTCGTTTAAGTATTACTGTCTGAGCACTACATGGATCAGTCTCACAGGCTTCACCTACAGTGAAACAGGGGTCAATAAAGAAACTCCAGAAAAGATTACTTACTGTTAGTCTTTATTCTGCCACTAATCCTTCGGTACGACAACAAGGTATAATCGAACGAACGTGAGTTAATAATAACGCTTGGTTAAGAGAACAACACCAGCACTGAAGTACAACACGCAGCCTTCAAATAACTCTAACTTCAATTTAACAAACGTCTTTTCCACAGTTAGTATGATAACTTCCACCATCTCCTTCCACACTTTCGCTGCTGCTTAAACATTATATAACGTTTAGTTCTAATCGGACACATACAGACGTCATACGTTCCGACATCAAGGTGTTGCCAACCATACTCTTGCGAGAGAGAAGATATTACGTTAAGTTTGAAAAACGCTAAGGAGAATGAACTCAAATTTACACAAAAAGGAAAGTTAAATTAGAGTATACATCGCAAACGGAATTCGATAATATGGCACTACGAGAGGTGAAACTTGATGTGTTTTGCTACAGATAAACTCCTCCGAAATTATTTTAAGTATTCTGAATATATTTCTATACGATTTCAAAGTTGAAAAGTCTTTTTTGAATCGTCCTGTATTATAAGCTGAAAGCTATTTCACTGTGATAAAAGAAACATTTTTTTTCTAAACAAAGGCAAGGGATTCAAATACTCCTGAATATAATTCACTGTTGCCATCATTTTAATTTACTCGTAGTTTTTAAAAATATTTTTAATTGATTTGGGACGCCCGGGTGGCGTAATGGTCTAAGCAATGGTTTCTGACCTTTCGTCCGAGATGGGTCCGGGTTCGAATCCCAGTGAGGCATGGATGTTGTGTTTGTCTTAACTGCGCTCATTCTCTTCCTTCCCTGAAACCAGTGCCCTTACATTTTGGACAGTCGACTGAGTTGCTCACGGTGGTCGTTAAACTTCTAATTAAAAAAAAATGATTTGAATAGTCCGGCTACGTAAAACAAAGTTGGAATTAATATACAAGCCGATAATTAGGTAAAGAAAAATACCAGTTATAACGAAGTGAATTTCTCCGTCATTTTTATCCGCGCCGGGGTTCGAACCCGGGTCCACTCATTCCGGAATAAGTTGCTCTACCAATTAAGCTACGCGGACATTTTATTCTGATTCCTATCTGCCTTTATGTCGTGTGCGTCCTTCTGGCAGGCACGTCACATCTCCTGGTACGTTACATCATCTCCCCCTTATTTTATTATTTTTTTTTTGGAGTGCTGCTCATATTTTTCCTATCTCGCGGTGTGGAAATAACATCACACCAACGCGAGATTTTGAACGGTCGGGTCATCCGGATAGTTCGGGCGCCATTATAACGAAGTAAATTTCTTCGTCATTTTTATCCGCGCCGGGGTTCGAACCCGAGGCCGTTTATTCCGGAATAAGTTGCTCTACCAACTGAGCTACGCAGACATGTATTCTGATTCCTATCTGCCTTTATGTCATGTGCGTCCTGCTGGCAGGTACGTCACATCTCCTGGTACGTTACATCATCTCCCCCTTATTTTTTTTTTTTTTTTCGAAGTGCTGGAGAAAGGATTCTCTTATTTTTCCTATCTCGCGGTGTGGAAATAACATCACACCAACGCGAGATTTTGAACGGTCGGGTCATCCGGATAGTTCGGGCGCCATTATAGCGAAGTAAATTTCTTCGTCATTTTTATCCGCGCCGGGGTTCGAACCCGAGGCCGTTTATTCCGGAATAAGTTGCTCTACCAACTGAGCTACGCAGACATGTATTCTGATTCCTATCTGCCTTTATGTCATGTGCGTCCTGCTGGCAGGTACGTCACATCTCCTGATACGTTACACAGTTAACATTAATAAAATAGTATGATTCCATTGCAATAATAATAATAATAATAGCAGCTATACAGTGATTCTTTTTATAATATTACTGCTCCCCAAACAAAGATAATCTTATTATGTTTGACTGATAGCAAAATAACTTATAGAAAAAGTTTTCTAAAAAGGAGCTGCAATTCAGTGCCGTCCCCGGGATACAGTATGACGTAATCTATCTCTGGGGGTAAAGTGGATGACGCTCATGATAGCCGTCATCCACTGTAAAGTGGATGACGACTACCATGAGCAACTCTAAGGACTATCAGCAGTCACCAGTCTCTTATTTAAAGCCAATGGTCCCTGAGAACGGACAAAGCCGGCGCCATCTGACAAGCACAAGACCAATGCTCTCAATCTGGAGTAGAACCTATCTCGAACGAAATTACTTCGATTGCGACAAGACTTCATCATGTTATTTCGGAGGTATACTGAACCAGTTCTGTTGAATATCATCGAAATGGGGTCAAAGGTCAGGGCACAGGAGCGAGATTTATTCCAAAGCCATTATCCTCATAACTTGAGTATTAACTTGAGTAATGATTTCTGGTATGTTGGAAAGCGTATCATAATCAATGCATCGCATGATTTTACTAACTTGTTTCACTATGCTGCCGGTGCCACTTTGATTTGAACTACCCTAATATGTAAGTACATTGCTCCAACACGTAAGACGGCAGCCGCCGCAATGACGCAGCGGTCAAAGCGTTAGCTTCTGACAATTCGTCCGAGAGGAGTCCGGTGTAACCAGGGGGTCGTAGGTTTTAACAAGAGGGAGTTTTTAATAACAATTTTGAATACGGTAAGTTAAAATCAGCTACAATTTTCTTACAGCACATTTGGAGACGATCCATTTTTTCACCAGATATCAGCCAAGTGTGTTAATGGAAGCACAGTGTTAATCAGATATAGTGGAGGAAAAGCATGCAAAATACTCTTCGATGTCCTACAAGAATTTTTAGAAAATACCATTTCTACCTTATGAATTATGAACAAAAGGTAGGTTTTTAACAAACTGCCTTTTCAGGCTATGTAGTGTATTAAGAACAAAATAACTGTTTATGGTTATCTCATGAAATGCCATTTCTACTTTATTTAAAAATCAGGAGAAATTCTTGCATAATACTTGCATGATAAAAGAAAATTGAGATCACAATAACGAATAAGACAATTAACCTTTTTCTAAAAATGATGCACGGCACAAGCTTTGTTCCCGTATTGATTAAGTAGAATGTTTCGAGCGAATTACTTTACATCAGTGATTTAAAATTTCTATCATATTTCAGAAGTTTCATCTCTTGCCTTCGCATTCTACTCAGTGTAAATATCTTCATGTCTAATTAGGAATCGAGATAATTTCTCCCGAAAACCTTCCACAAAGTACAGTTGTTAATTGCTCGAAAACTGGAAAGAGAGCTTTAGGGGGAATTTCGAACACTAAATGATACTTTTAAACCTAATTATATTTCATCTGGCTTTCATTAGCATGCATATTTAGTTTCAAAATATTTACGAAGAGGAATTAATGATCTGAGACACCGTTTCAGCAACCACACTTCGAAGTCGTTTACACATTTTAATGTATAGTGTTTCCCAAAACACACACAAAGGGTGAAAATGCGATTATCTTAGATTTACTGTATATGGCAGACTATATTTTAATACTTAATGGTGCTTCAAATACCTTTATTAAATTTCAAAGGTAGGAAATAGAAAGGCTAAAGTTCATTTTCAAAAAATATTTATCTTTACGTATAACAAGGGACTTAAAATTTTAGGTTGAATTTTACTACAGCTATGAATATTTTGAATTATTTCCGAAGAAACATTTTTAAGTTCATAATTGAATATGTTAGTGAGTTTAAGCACATACGTTTTAAATTCAGTTGTGAATATGATACAGAGTTTAAGTGCAAAAGTATTTATGAAAACCTTATGGTTGTAATAAAACGAACTTTCTTTCTTTTAATTTACGAGGCTCGATGCAAAAAATGTAACATGAAATGTCTAAGGCTCGTTTTGCATTTCGGGCTACAGGTATTCACTCCTAGCACAGTAGTGGTGACATAAATTATTCCGGAAGTTAATTCATTTTTCATTTAAAAGGGTCATTCATGAATGATCCAATTCCCAGGTTGTCACTACGCTCACTAAGTAAATCATTCATTGCAGGTTCAGTGATTGAAAGACATTTTGCAATGAAACATTAAACAGTTTGGAAAACATGGTGCCGCCATGCCTCACTAGCTTTCCAATTTTTATTGGTGCTGTGTTCTCACATAACCGAAGCTTTGCGCTTGAATATACATGTACATCTAGAGGGTGTCCGAAAAATAACTGATCACTGAAAGTAACACCATGCCGAACTGGTTCCTACAGGAGGTGTTGGAAAGGTCCAGACATGTCTGCACACGCTTCCGTATGTTGAAGACCTTTCTCAGGGTATATGGTGTGATTTGCTGGATGTAGGTCGTTATTGCTGCCTTGTAGCTCTTGAAGTGTATGCGGATTACCCACGTACATCTTCCCCTTCAGTGCTCCCCACAGATAAAAGTCAGTCAGATCCGGTGACCGGGCAGGCTACAGTTCCCGGGAGATGTGATTTCCAAAGATTTCATCTAAAACCGGTATTGATGAGACAGCGGTGAGAGCAGTTGCACTGTCTTGCTAGAACCATCCTTCGTTGATTCCCGTTCCGCGAGTTCGGATGTGAATGGTTGGATAATCTAGGCACTGGAGCGTCCTGAGTTATTGGTTTCACTGAAGTAAATGGGCCCAATAATGAGCATACGGATCACATCTCACCAAAAACGGAGCTTCTGCTTGTGGATAGGCACTTCCTTAAATTCGTGGGTATCTTCAGTAGCCTACAGACGAGTGTGTTGGCTGTTGGTGTACCCGGACAGGTGGAACCATGCCTCATCTGTAAAGAAAGTTACCTCTAGAATTTCCTCACATTATTCAGACAGGAACTTTTGGGACCACCTGCAGTACCGAACCCGGGCCTCGTAGTCTGTTTCTTTCAGCTAATGCACGACAGGCACTTAGTACAGGTAGAAACGCAACTTCGTTTTCAGAATATCTTGGGCTGTACTCTTTGGAACATTTGTTTGTTGTGATAGCCACCGCACGGACTTGTGTGGACTCCTCTGTATCCTGTCCTGGATATCCTGTACGGTCTCGTTTACCGTGGGTGGCCTACCGGGGCAAGGGACATCAGGACACTGCCAGTTTCCCGAAACCTCGCTATGAACTGACATACCGCATTACGTTGGGGAACGTCTGCATCACGAAATTTCCCAGCAAACTGTTTTTGCATTTCGTCCGTGTACTTGTCATGGCGAAAGACATGTTCCACCAAAAACACCTTGTTCAGCAGTCAACATCATTGTCCTTGTGCCGAGACGAGTGATCAATCGACACGTCTGCCTCCGTCAACCAAGCGCTCGGGAATGACCTTCGCTCGGAATGAAAGCTTCGCGCACATCGGAGTGGGGAGACATGAAGGTTACTAGGCACAGAGCATCTCCACTTGGCGGACTACTTCTACTGTAATTCCATTCAAAATTTCTTTATTATTACATTTCTGCATTTCGTACATTCAGTACACAGTAATTTTTCGGCCACCCTGTATATATATATATATATATATACTTAACCATTGAGATGTTGCTGGAACACGAAGAATAAATGAAATCTAATGGGGTAAGTTCCGGTAAATACGCAAATGATGGGGCATTGGTTACCAGCCAAATTCATTGATATTTCAGGATGGCCCTTCTTTTCTTAACGGAGATGAGCGTTACCCTAGAGAGTTATGACTCAATTTCTTACCCCCCCTTTTTTATTGGAGGTTTAACGACCACCGTAAGCAGCTCGGTGCGTTATAAGTAGTCTCCCGTCCCTAATTTTGCGACACTGGTTCCAGGAAATGGAGAGAGCGAGTGTCGCAACGCAAACACAACATCCATGTTTCCCCGGGAATCGAACTAGGACCTTTCTCGAATGAATGGTCATAAAGCAGCGCTTAGACCATTGCGCCACCAGGGCCTTTGACTCCATTTCAATTGACCAGCATGGGTAGATTCCGTTCTACAAAATCCTTCAAAAAGTCTAGGTGACAAAAATTTCAATGAATTCCCAAGGTGGAAGTAATTGAAAGCAAATAATTCCTTTGGTATCGCATTAAGCTCTCTCTGATGCACTTGACTTGTGTGGGCTTCGAATGGCTTCGATCAATCCACAACGTTGGCAAAAAGTGACTACTTTTGTCCTTGGTATCAATGCAGTCCTAAAACTGGTCATTTGCAACGAAAGAAAGATGTTTCTTGTGAATATGTCAATGACCAAAAAAGAAATATTTTTAAGTTCCAGGATGCGGAAAGAGGACGGATAATGATACCATCAGGGTCTTATTCGAATCTTGAATTCGGGCCAACCTTGCTTGAGAAGCTGTCCACTTGAGACACAGAACTACTCTTTAAAGATCAGTTTAAAATACAGGGCAGTTCAAAATAATTCATAATATTTCAAATGACTGTATTTTATATGTTTCCAAATATACAGCGATTAAATGTACATAAGATAAAGGAAGAAGGCTGTCCAAATTTAGTTTTCATATCTTCTAAATGGTCTTTGTGACTTTTGTTGGTCACGCGAACTACGTCGAGGCGATATTCAAATTCGTGATCAAGCATGTCGGTTGTCAACGACTGCTATGAATGAAAATTTTGAGTTCATCTAGTGTTGTGGGAAATAGTGGCACGCCGCCCCGGTGGCGCAGTGGTCTAAGGCGCTGGCCTCTGATCGTTCGTCCGTAAGGGGTCCAGGTTCGAATCCTGGTGAGGCATGGATGTTGTGTTTGTCTTACGGCACTGGCTCTCTCCCTTCCCTGGAACCAGTGACCCTAAATTAGGGACGGGCGACTGCTTATAGCCCATTGAGTTGCTCACGGTGGTCGTTAAACCTCCAATAAAAAAAAAAAAAAAAAAAAATAGTGGCACACACATTATCCTTAACATACTTACATAAGAAAAAGTCGGAAGTGGTTAGGTCCAGAAACCTGGCGGGCCACCGGTAGAGCGCCTTGTGGTCATGTCGACAGCGACCAATCCAGCGGTTAGGAAAGGTGTTTGTTAAGGTAACGGCGACTTTTTTTTTTTTTTTTTTTGATTGGAGGTTTAACGACCACCGTGAGCAACTCAATGGGCTATAAGCAGTCTGCCGTCCCTAATTTAGGGTCACTGGTTCCAGGGAAGGGAGAGAGCCAGTGCCGTAAGACAAACACAACATCCATGCCTGACCGGGATTCGAACCCGGACCCCTTACGGACGAATGATCAGAGGCCAACGCCTTAGACCACTGCGCCACCGGGGCGGCGTAACGGCGACTTCCTAACTGCTGTTCTTTAAGGTCGCGCTCAGTTTCAATTACTGCATGTGGGTTTTCCGTGCCCAGGGCCGTAGCTACCGGGAGGGCAGGGAGGACGGTTGCCCTCCCAAAATGGTCATTCCAGGGGGTAAATTCATACTCTGGCGGATGGATGTAGAAAATAGAAATTTAACTAAAAAGAAATTTACACCATTCAATATATTCTGTTTAAAAACTTTAGTTACATTCATACAGTATTCCATGCATTTAACCACAGTACAGAGTAACATACACTGTGAGGTGTAAACATCTCATATCTATGCAGCGAATTTTTCAAAACAGTTAAAGGAGGCATAGAAAACAATATGCTGATATGCCTAACCTCCATGGCCTCTCCGACCATGTCGTCGGAATGAAGAGCTAATTAATCATTTGTGCTCTGTAGCAGAAAGTTTTCTGAGTGTCTAACCCTGAACGAAAGTTTTCCAAGCACTACTCAGAAAGACGTTCACTAACCGATACTCATTCATTCTGCGTTGGTTTTTTTTTCGTTCTGCATTTCTGTATTGTGTGTGTTGTCGGTGTTCACATTACGTTTAGGCATTACTTGACATTTACAACCTGTGGTTCTTGGGTATTTACATTGCTTCTGCATTTTTAACAATATTGTGTCAAAAACCTGAAGTGCGATTTTTGAACGATCATAATACTTTCCTATAACTGTGTGAGAATGTAAAAACCACGTATTCGATGAGTGGAACTCCAAGGGGCGTAGTTTTGAATTTGAAGGGGCAAAATTTCAAGTCTCACCCTCCCAGATAACAAACGTTTCTGCCCACGCACCATGTGCAAATTTTATGACTGTTGACGTTGCCACTTAAATGGAATGTTGCTTCGTCACTAATCACCAGGCATGAAGCAAATTCGTCGTCCTCCAACGCCTCCTGCTTGACTTATTTCACAGTCTTTCTCCCAGATGCAGATACACGGGTACGTTGCGCCATCTAGCAATTACATTCGTAAACTGGATGCGTTTCTCTTCATTTTAATGTGCGGTATGCTATTACACTCATCATCAAAAAATTAGTTGCACCCAGAAGGAAGCAACCAACAGGAATGAAACTTGGTAGGTAGGTAGGTTTAACATCGTGAGACATGCAAATGATTCAAGTACCACGCTCGGCCGCGCATGTGACTCAAGCAAGCAGGGCTCGTAGCGCTGTGCCTGGCCGGCTATATAAGGTCGCCCCGTTGCGTGCATTGCCATTCTGGCTCGTGCTGTTGCGTTGGTTGCATCCTTTGCAGATGACGTGAGCCTCGGAAAAAAGTTCGGAAGCAATTCGAGCAGTTGGAGGAGATCGATAGGGGCCGTGTCGTCAGGCTCCGGGAAGCGGGATGGTCTTATCGCCGTATTGCGCGTCATACCGGTCGTGTGGATGTCACCATAGCATGCTATTGGAGGCAGTGGATAGAACGGGGCACGAAGAAGTGACAGGGAGGGTCTGGGAGACCTAGACGAACCACTGAGAGAGAGAACCCACGGGTTGTCCGACATGAGCGGAGTGACCCAGAAGTCACGATTGCGGATATTCAGCGAGCAGTGGTTCCCTCCATGCATCGTCCGATTAGTGCCTGCACTATTGGCGGACGGCTGCACAATTGAGGGACTGCTACACGACGTAGGACTACACGCACGCAAACCGTTACGACGAATGCCATTAACACCATTGCATCGTCGCCAAAGACTGCAATGATGTCGTGCCAGACTGTCATGGAGCCACTCAGAATGGAAGCGGGTGATCATAATTGGCGAGTCTCGCTTTTGTCTTGCAGGAAACGACAAACGAATCCGTGTGTGGAGGCAGCGTGATCAACACAAAGACGAACAGTTTGATGTCGAGGGTCACACGTCCAGAAGGCATGGTGTGGAGTGAAATTGCCTATTCACTTTTGGTGTTCATTACAGGCACTTATTTGGCAGGCGAACGTTCCGTTAATGAGGTCCTGCAACCAGTCGCCTTAACTTTTCTGAACGCTCACTCCGGTGCGATTGTTAAAAAGGACAACGCTCGTCGCATACTACTGCTGTTTCGAGAGCTTGCCTTCAAGGCACTGACACTCTGCTATGGCCAGCCGCATCGCCAGACCTATCACCGATTGAAAATGTGTGGGATGTTATTGGACGGGCTATCTACACTCCTGCCCTACCACACAATCTGCAGCAACTGCGTGAGAAGATTCAAGCTGCATGGGATGGCTTACCGCAGGACACCATTAGGAACTTGTACAACACCATGCCGAGACGTCTGGCATGTTGTGTGAACCAACATGGCTGCCCGACGCTATGCTGAAAAACACTACTTATTGGCGTGTAGCTCAATAAATATTGCCCATATGAGTCTCAATGTTTATCTTTTATTGTTCCTGGTAACCTTTACTTTCCTCCCGAATATCATTGCAACCCGACACGTCCTTCTGGGTGCAACTACTTTTTTGACGATGAGCGTATTACCTTTATTTTTACAGAGTTGTGCTCTAATGAAATCGCATGAATCATTTTGAATCACCCCGTACGAAGTATGCAAGTTCATCAATGTTTTTAGACGCTCTACATTGTATTGAGGAATTATTTCTAAGATTCTTCTATCATGGAGTTTCTCCGAAATTAAGTCACCAAAATATTTCCTTCCTTTAGTGGGCGTGTTGAGAAGAATGTTCTCAGCAGGATCGACTTCTTGGAGATCGAAGCTCCCATTTGCGAAATTGGCTCATTGAGCAGATGACAACGTGTCAGTGAGTTTGACAGGAATGGCAGCTAAAGTGATAGTAAACGTTGAACGATGAAGGAAAAAAAGTTCTCTCTATAGCAACAAGATTTGAGCACATTTTCCTTCAAAACAATAACTCTGCGCGGCGGTTAATTGTTACACGCATGCTTGGAAAACCTACACCCGCATAATATTTCATCAGAACTCTCCAGATAACTAACCTTAGTCCTTACTGTGAGGATATTTTGTGTGCTAAGTTTAGAATTTTCTCGTATTTATCTTTGTGTGCAGAATAAAAACATTCCACTTGAAATGGAAAACAACTTGTTAACGAGCAAATGCGTTTCCTTTGATCAGGTCTCTTCAGACGCGAAATATGTAAAACTTGCTGCTATTATTATGACCAAGCCAGTCCGAGAACAATATATCACTACATATGTCCTTCGAATTTCAAAAATTCTTCCTTTGCATAGCTTAAACACTGAGAATGATGATCCACATATCCACATATTATGTTCTCTTTAAGAATTCAATTTTATCTCTCAATGGTGTAATTGCACATACGTGTGAGCTCATGCGCGATGGCTCGCTCACGTGCGTGTGTGTGTGGCCGTTTACTTCGATATTTATTTTACTCTATATCCCTCCTTGTAAGAAGTAAGATTGAAAAAAACCCACTTTTTTGTCGATGATTTTTCACTGGGACGAACATTTAGGGCGAACATTTAGGGCATATTTCTACTTTAAAGAATGTGCAATTTTCCAGCTAGGAGATTTATTCTACTTATCTTACTGTATCATCACCATCAATGTTAACAATTATCAATCCACTGCTGGACGAAGGTCTCTCCAAGCCTCTTCCACAACGATCTGTCTTGTGCCAGTCTCCTCCATGTTACTCCCGTATACTTTCGAATTTCATCCACCCATCTCCCATGTGGTCTTCTTCTGGGTCTTTTCCTGTCCTTAGGAATCCAATCTAAATTTCGGCTGACCATCGATGGTCTGTCCTTCTGGCAGTATGTCCAGCCCATTGCCATTTCAGGGATTTTGCTCTGATCATGATGTCTTCCACTCTTGTCATTTTTCAGATCCACGTGTTTCTCTTCTTATCTCTTTTGGTTACACCATGTATGCACCTCTCCATGCTGCTTTAAGTTGTCTGCAGCCTTTGTATGTCTCTTTTAGTTAAGGTCCACGTCTCTGCACCATACGTAAGCACTGGAAGGATGCATTGATCGAACACTTTTCTTTAAAGACATAATGGCATATTGCTCTTGAAAATTATGCTGTTTCTTCAAAAAGCTCTCCAGACAAGTTTTATGCGCCGATTACCCTCACTTGATATCTGCTGTCCAAGATAAACGTACGTGTCTGTTATCTCCAGCTTTTCTCCATCAATCGATAAATCTTCATTTCTTGTAAAAGCATTGTACATCACTTTTGTCTTCTGAAAGTTCATTTTTAATCTCACTTCTTTACTCATGTCAGCAAGTTTCTAGATCATACACTGCAGCTCTGATGGGGTAGTTGCAAAAATGACTACGTCATCAGTAAAACGAAGGTGAGTTATATGATCTCCATTAAACTTTATCCCTTTGTTTTCCCAGTTCAATGATTGAAAGACGTTTTCCAATGTGGCATTAAAGAGCTTGGGAGATATGGTGTCACCTTGTCTCACTCCCTTTCCAATTTTTATGTGTGTTCTTTTTTCAAACAGCCGAGTCTTTGCACTTGCATTTTCATAGATGTTATTAATAATATTAATGTATGCATCTTCAATACCGCAGGATTTCAGAGCCATTGTAACTGCTGATGGTTTCACCGAATCAAAGGCTTTTTCATAATCGATAAAAGCCATGCACAGTGGAAGTTCATATTCTCTTGCTCTTTCAATTATTTCTCTCAGTACGTGGAGATGATCTATAGTGCTGTAGCCACTCCTGAATCCAGCTTGTTCTCTCGGTTGAGTCATGTCCAGTGTTACCTTCAAGCGGTGTGAAAGAACTTTAGTGAAGATACTGGTCTGTAGTTTCAATGTGGCAGATGTTGTGTTCTTCTTTTTGAGAAGGCATACTTTAGGTATTGTTTTGAAGTGTAGTTATCCTTGGTAGATTTTTATTGCGCATGCGTAGTGGTAATGAGGGGGCCTGAAATGTGTATACCTTTGAGTTTCGTGTTCACTCAGTCACCGTTATTACCTGACAATATTGGCATGATCACGCATCTGGGTCGCTAAATCGTAATAACCGTAACGTCTTTTTATCGGTTTATTTGTGACGCGTTAGGTAACAAAGGAGATGCATTAGACACAATAAAATCTATTAAGTCGGAAAGCTATTCCTTAAAATTAGTCCATCCAAATGAGGAAATGAAAGTTAATTGGTATGTTTTGTAAATACGTAAGAAAAGGTGCTGCAACCAAGGCAACATAAATTCAATAGGACTAAGTTATAAAAACCGTTTAGAATATGGTGAGTTTAAGTCATCTCCCCATTATCCTTAGCGCTTTTTTCGCCATTTACATCGAGCTGCGTTAATGAGCAGGGCTTTTACTTCTTAGCTTCCCATCCGAGGGAAAGTTCGATTTTATGACTTCACTTTTCCGCGAGGGGTTTTCGCAGCAGAGAGAAGGCAATTAAAAGACTCGCGCGACTTTTGTCGATAGTTGGACAGGGGAGAAAGATTGGAATCACGCAGACAGGCTAAGATAGGAGGAATGACAAAAAAGGAGGACTTGGTTCGAAGCTGGAAGAGAGAGGGCGGTCACCGAAGATTTTTCTCTTCGGAGTAGAACAGACATGAAGGAAAATGCTGTTGTAAAAAGGGAATGAAAAGTCGGAAAGAAAAACTTAGCAGTGAGATAACTGAAGAGTCATTTTGGTAAAGAAACAGATCAACGTATTAATAATACCGATATTTATTGAGCACATTACAAAATTAAATAAAACAAAACATTAAACAGATAGAAAGAAACTAACTGTACTAACTTACAATGTAACTACACAAGTTGATAAATTTCGATGTGAGATCCCTTGGTTGCTGGTAGTACGTCCAAGCGATACTCGATTTCATGCCATGTATTGGCAAGCATCTGAGGAGTTATGGAATTAATAGCAGCTGTGATACGCTGCTTCAGTTCCTGCAGATCAATTCAAGGCGTCTAATAGACACAATCCTTCACATAACCCCACATGAAATAATCCAATGGAGTTAGATCTGGAGAGCGAGGAGGCCACGGAATGGGACCACCACGCCCAATTCATCCGTTAGAAAAATGCTCGTTTAGGCACTTACGCACACGTTGACTAATGCGGAGGCGCGCCGTCTTGTTGGAATACGACGTTGTCATCTCTTTTGATCTGCGGTATAGCGACATTTTCTAGCATATCCAAGTAAATGTCACCATTTATGTTTTTTTTTCGCAGAAGAAGAAAGGCCCAATCACTTCTATTTTTGATAGGGCGCACCACACATTAACTTTTAGAGAAGCACGTTCCAGTTCAATAGCAGCATGAGACAGTTCACTGCTCCATATCCTACAGTTGTGACGATTCACAATACCTGATACATGAAATGTGGATTCATCACTAAAAAGTACAGTACTGAGAAAGTTTTCGTCGTTTTCCACTTGATTCAGCATATCCATAGCGAAATCGTATCGCAAAGTGTGATGATTTATATGCATCTTTTGCACTATTTGAATTTTATAAGCATGAAACTTTAATTTCTTGTGCAAGATATCGTGAACTGTCGATTTCGGAACGCACAGTTCTCTGCTTGCTTTACGAACGGATTTCCTGGGGCTTCGTCGGAAACTTTCATTAACTTGGTCAACCTTCTCACCGCTGACGCTAGGCCTACCGGCTCCTCCACGATATTCCACATTGCCAGTTACTTTAAACTGTTTCATCCACCGCTTAATTGAATTCGTTGACGGAGGATTACAATATACTCTAAACGGTACCGTTTTTTAACTTTTAATGACATACTTTAATTCCGCAAGACATAATACACACATCGTCTTCTGCTGTACGGATGACATGACTACTGATTGCGCATTTCTCATACATTGCTCGTCAGGCCACACCTAACGCCATCTATTGGAATCTGGGAATAACAATTCTGCAAAACAAAAATATAGAAACCGTGTTAGTAATACGTGACAGAAAAATAGACAATGCTCATAGTTTTTTTTTTTTTTTTTACATAATTTTGTAATGTGTCCAATAGTTCTCGGCCATAATGAAACGCGAACAAACCAGCACGAGAACAAACTAGCACAAAACTTGAAAGTCTTTCCCCATAACTTCACCGAACAAACAATCTTCGCTGCAAAAGAAAGAATCTTAATTTCAGCAGATGTTTTATTTATTTGCTTCAAGATCGGGGAAAATACACGTAAAACCCTGGAACTTAGAAACTGTCAGCAAGTGAAGGTCCAACCAACCCTTCAGAACGCAAGGCTCTGATACACAATTCAGCGAATTGCCCTGTAAAATTGCAATCTTCAACCAGAATGCTATCAGACATCATGTTGCAACGAACGCCTTACATAAATTGATAATACAGTAACTGGCAGAAAGATTGTAACACATCTTTCGTATCACCAGATATGAGATGTGTCATAAAAGTACAAAAGTATTGAGGAACCGATGATAATACAAACTTTATTACTCCCAATTTCACACTACAATATGATCCCCTTCAAAATTACACCATTTCGGAAGCAACACACCGATAGAGGCAGTCCTTCCATTCTTTTTAATTACGTAAGTGCTTCAAAAAACCGATTCGTAAAATTATTTTGACCTTCCGATACCTTTTACCACGACAACCATTTTTTAGAGAAATTCCTATTTTAAATTATGTATGACCTCACCTGTAGGGGGCGTAGATATATATTTTATTTTTCTCCAAAACTTTGCTTTTAAAAATGAGATTTCAAAATTCGCTTTGCGTTAAATAGAGGCCGCAACGATGAATATTTTGTGACATAAGGATTTGCCACGGAGAGCACGAAAGAATATTTCTGTTTTTAACATGTGAGAAATCGTAGCTTTGTTTCTTTATTTTTCGGTCACACGCCACTCATTGGGGAAAACATTTATGTGCACCTTTTTCCTCAATGTTCAGTGTTTCCGATAGGCTAGCCTTAAGGTAATGATGATAGGTTAGCGAAGATAATGATGATACCTCCGCTTCTAAGAGTCCCAGTTCAAAAGTTTCTAACTTCCACTCAAACAGTTAGCAGTTTTTACTTTTTCATAACGCTGCTATAGGAAAGTATTATGGCCATTCAACGTCGACAACACAGAACGCACGAAAAATGCAGAACGAAGAAAAACCCAGCACAAGACGAATGAGTGAAAGTAACAATGCCGTCTGGTGGCGCAGTGGTCTAAACGCTGGCTTATGACCATTCGTCCGAGAAAGGTCCGGGTTCGAATCCCGTTGAGGCATGGATTTTGTGTTTGTCTTACGGCACTGGCTCTTTCCCTTGTGTAACGTAAGTTTTTTTCGTGCGCGAGATTGGTGTTACGCCTATGTCTAAAACCATGACTAAGGAAATGTTTAACTAAATGAGCATATGATGCACTAGTTTACGACCAGACGAAACATAAACAGAAGTCCACTTACGATAACCTTTTATTGGTCAAGCAAATTGAAGAAATCTACAATATAGCCACTACAAGTTGTGAACCTCACATTTATCTTAATATCGATCGAACATTTCTTCACATACACATAGCAACTCCTGTATCGTCCTTTTTATCTATCGTTTTTATCACATTCATGCGTCACTTTCTCTCTGACCTCAAATGTGTTGCCAACCGCATTCTTGTGAGAGAGAAGATATCACGTTAAGTTTGGAAAGTGTAAAGGAGAACATACTCAAATTTACATTGGAAAAGAACTAAAAATGAAAGTTGTTTTAGAATATACGTCACAATTTCTTGGAATTAGGGACAGGCCACTGCTTATAGCTCATTGAGTTGCACATGGTGGTCGTTAAACCTTCAATAAAAAAATGTAACAATAGGAAGCTAATTCCGGGATAGAGCTTAAAAAAATCCATTTAAGGTTAAACGCTCAGAAATGGACTTTCTGCGACAGAGCTATGATTACTTAGCTCTTCATCCCTACGGCGTAATTGGAAAGGTTACGAGGTAAGGTATATCTGCATATTGTTTTACATGCCTCTCCATAGTTTCGGATAGTTCCTTTCGTGAATATGAGAGGGCACACACCTCACAGAATACGTTACTCTATACCCTGGTTAGCATCGCGTAATACTGTTTGTGACTAAAATAAAATACTAGTGTGTAACTCCTTTTCGAGCTACAATTTTCAGTAAATTTATTCCCACGCTGTACATTTCCATTTTTACGCCCTTCAGAGTATGCATTACGCTCCCTGATACGACCATTCTAGGAGGGGGAACAGCGCCTGCCTTTCCGGTGGCTATGCCTCTTTCCTGGAAGCATAGTTGGAAGTCTGAGGTTCTTCAGGGTGTCGGTCACGGATCTGTGGACATTGTTCATTGTCACAAAATTATATCCACGGAGGTGGTTTGGGAAAAGAAAAAAAAGTAATCTGTGCTCATATCGGGTAAACATTAGAAGTCAAAGACTTTCAGAAAGACAATGCAGTATGACATGGTGCGTAGTTGTGATGCAGCCATGTCTGATAGAACACGCACCCTTTTTCGTAGCAATCTCAGAACCTTTTGATGGAATGTATGTTTAATAGTTTTGACCTTGAGGCACAAACTACTTGTGGATCACTTCCCGATGATAAAAATGCAGATGGACATTATCTTGGTTCTGGATTTGCTCTTTTTTTGGGGAACGGCAATTTTTTGTGCGCCTTTTCCATCCTTTGTTATGGAGTAATATTTAAAAATCCCATTTTTGTCACCTGTTATCCCTGAATTTAAAAACTCTAGCTCAGTTTATAGACGCTGAAGGAGGTGCATGCAAACATCCACACTCTAGAGGTTTCCCGTTTTGCTGTGAGGTAAGGTTTTCAGGTAAAATTTACGCAAATTTTCGGCATGCTCAGATGGTCCGTTAAACTTTTTTTGATTGAAGGTTTAACGACCACCGTGAGCAACTCAATGGACTATAAAGCAGTCGCTTGTCATTACTTTAGGGTCACTGGCTCCAGGGAAGCAAGAGAGCCAGAGCTGAAAGTCAAACACAACATCCATGCCTCACGGGATTTGAACCCGGACCCCCAACGGACGAATGTCGTTAGCGTTTCATGGACGGCTGGATGATTCCTATTGAGTTCATTTGCTATGAGTCTCACTGACAATAGTCGATCTGACTTGATCAGATCTGAGCGCTTTCCTCGGTTTCAAATGTTTCCGCAATAGGTCTGACAGAGCGTGTGTTGTTCTCGTCTTCAGCTGTTTCTTCCCCTTGCAAAAACATCTTGTGCCGTTAAAACATTTGCGCTCCAGATAAATGCACTTTCGTGGAGTTTGAGGCCAAATTTAATGGCATAACGTTGCTGGTTACTCTTTTGCCCGTTTTCTGGATGCAGTCAATAAACACAGCTTACGTTTCTTAAGAACTACACTGTTAAAACTGTTGGGGTAGGTTGCACCACAAACTGGTACTACACCAGTTGCCTCACTATCTGAGAAAAGATTAACCATTTTGGGGTTCAAATAAAGCCAACAACGTGGTGCAAGTTTGCATCACATTGTGGTACAAGATTGAACCGTGTTGTTGGCTTTGTTTGCTCCACAAAACAATGTGTATTTTCTCAGACAGTGTTGCAGCTGGTGTAGTACCACTTTTTGGTGCAACCTGTTACAAAAGTTTGAACAGTGTACGCGGCTTCCACCGAGTTGATCGAGTCACGCTGAGTCTTGTGTTGGAAATTCTCCAAGGTCAACACCACATTGCGGGTTTAATACCCGGTGTTGCCCCGTGAAAAGGCAGTCTTATTTACGCTTTCCAACCGTAGGTTGAAGAAGCGTATATGCTCCAGCTTTGTCCGTCTGTCTCTCTGTCCGT